>OX422213.1:122185394-124942894 GCA_949130495.1 Sambucus nigra
GGGTGGCACCAACACCTCCCACGGGACCAACGTAATTCGTAGGAACTGACACCGCAGTCGCGGTGCTCCCCGGTTTGAGATTGCGACGATAAGTTTGGGTATTTCGAGACTTAGGCTTAAAAACATGGCGTTAGACGGTGAAAACTCGAAACAGCACCCGAACGGCCCCGTGGTGGCACCAACACCTCCCACGGGACCAACGTAACTCATTGGAACTGACCTCGTAGCCGCGAGTCTCCCAGTTTTAGAATACGATGGTAATTTTCGTATTTTTAGACTTAAGCAAAACAAGGCGTTAGAGGGTGAAAAATCGAAATAGCCCCCGAACGGCCCCTTGGGTGGCACCAACACCTCCCACGGGACCAACGCAACTCGTAGGAACTGACCATGTAGTCGCGGGTCTCCCGGTTTGAGAGTACGATGGTAATTTACGTATTTCTAGACTTAAGCAAAACATGGCGTTAAAGGGTGAAAACTCGAAATAGCCCCAGAGCAGCCCAGTGGGTGGAACCAACACCTCCCACGGGGCCAACGCAACTCGTAGGAACTGACCTCTGCAGCCGCGGGACTCCCGGTTTGAGATACGTCGGTAATTTGCATATTTTTAGACTTAGGCATAAAAACATGGCGTTAGAGGGTGAAAACTCGAAACAGCCCCTGAACGGCCCCGTGTGTGGCACCAACACCGCCCACGGGACCAACGTAACTCGTAGGAAATGACCTCGCAGTTGCGGGTCTCCCGATTTGAGAATACGATCGTAATTTGCATATTCCTAGACTTAGGCTTAAAAACATGGCGTTAGAGGTGAAAACTCGAAACAGCCCCCGAACGTCCCCGTGGGTGGCACCAACACCGCCCATGGGACCAACGTAACTCGTAGGAATTTACCCCGTTGCCACGGGTCTCCCGATGTGAGAATATGACGGTAATTTGCATATTTCTAAACTTAGGCTTCAAAACATGACGTTAGAGTGTGTAAACTCGAAACACCCCCGAACGGCCCCGTGGGTGACACCAACACCTCCCACGGGACCAACGTAACTCGTAGGAACTAACCCCGCAATTACGGGGCTCCCGGTTTTAAATTGCGATGATAATTTGTGTATTTCTAGACGTAGGCTTAAAAACATGGTGTTCGAGGGTGAAAACTCAAAACAGCCCCCGAACGGTCCCGTGGGTGGCACCAACACCTCACACGGGCCCAACGTAACTCGTAGAACCTGACACCACAGCCGCGGGTCTCCCTTTTGGGAATACCGACTTGTAATTTGCATATTTCTAAACTTAGACTTAAAAACATGACGTTAGAGGTTGAAAACTCAAAACAGCCCCCGAACGGCCCCGTGGGTGGCACCAACCACCTCCCACGGGACCAACGTAACTCGTAGGAACTGACCCCGCAGTCGCGGCGCTCCCGGTTTGAGATTGCGACGATAAGTTTGGTATTTCGAGACTTAGGCTTTAAAACATGGCGTTAGACGGTGAAAACTCGAAAGAGCCCCCGAACGGCCCCGTGGGTGGCACCAACACCTCCCACGGGACCAACGTAACTCATTGGAACTGACCCCGTAGCCGCGAGTCTCCCAGTTTTAGAATACGATGGTAATTTGCTTATTTTTAGACTTAAGCAAAACATGGCGTTAGAGGGTGAAAAATCGAAATAGCCCCCGAACGGCCCCTTGGGTGGCACCAACACCTCCCACGGGACCAACGTAACTCGTAGGAACTGACCCTGTAGTCGTGGGTCTCCCGGTTTGAGAGTATGATGGTAATTTACGTATTTCTAGACTTAAGCAAAACATGGCGTTAAAGGGTGAAAACTCGAAATTGCCCCAGAGCAGCCCTATGGGTGGAACCAACACCTCCCACGGGGCCAACGCAACTCGTAGGAACTGACCTCGCAGCCGCGGGACTCTCGGTTTGAGAATACGACGGTAATTTGCATATTTTTAGACTTAGGCTTAAAAACATGGCGTTAGAGGGTGAAAACTCGAAACAGCCCCTGAACGGCCCCGTGTGTGGCACCAACACCGCCCGCGGGACCAACGTAACTCGTAGGAACTGACCTCGCAGTTGCGGGTCTCCCGATTTGAGAATACGACCGTAATTTGCATATTTCTAGACTTAGGCTTAAAAACATGGCATTAGAGGGTGAAAACTCGAAACAGCCCCCGAACGTCCCCGTGGGTGGCACCAGCACTGCCCATGGGACCAACGTAACTCGTAGGAATTTACCCCGTTGCCACGGGTCTCCCGATGTGAGAATATGACGGTAATTTGCATATTTCTAAACTTAGGCTTCAAAACATGACGTTAGAGGGTGTAAACTCGAAACACCCCCGAACGGCCCCGTGGGTGACACCAACACCTCCCACGGGACCAACGTAACTCGTAGGAACTAACCCCGCAATTGCGGGGCTCCCGGTTTGAAATTGCGATGATAATTTGTGTATTTCTAGACGTAGGCATAAAAACATGGTGTTCGAGGGTGAAAACTCAAAACAGCCACCGAATGGTCCCGTGGGTGGCACCTACACCTCACACGGGCCCAACATAACTCGTAGAACCTGACACCACAGCCGCGGGTCTCCCATTTTTGGAATACGACTATAATTTGCATATTTCTAAACTTAGACTTAAAAACATGACGTTAGAGGTTGAAAACACGAAACAACCCCCAAACGGCCCCATGGGTGGCACCAACACGTGCCACGGGACCAACGTAACTCGTAGGAACTGACCCCGCAGTCACGGCGCTCCCGGTTTGAGATTGCGACAATAAGTTTAGTATTTCGAGACTTAGGCTTAAAAACATGGCGTTAGACGGTGAAAACTCGAAACAGCCCCCGAACGGCCCCGTGGGTGGCACCAACACCTCCCACGGGACCAACGTAACTCATTGGAACTGACCCCGTAACCGCGAGTCTCCCAGTTTTAGAATACGATGGTAATTTGCGTATTTTTAGACTTAAGCAAAACATGGCGTTAGAGGGTGAAAAATCGAAATAGCCCCCGAACGGCCCCTTGGGTGGCACCAACACCTCCCACGGGACCAACGTAACTTGTAGGAACTGACCTCGCAGCCGCAGGAATCTCGGTTTGAGAATACTTTGATAATTTTCATATTTTTAGACTTAGGCTTGAAAACATGGCGTTAGAGGGTGAAAACTCGAAACAACCCCCGAACGGCCCCGTGTGTGGCACCAACACCGCCCACGGGACCAACGTAACTCGTAGGAACTGACCTCGCAGTTGCGGGTCTCCCGGTTTGAGAATACGACCGTAATTTTCATATTTCTAGACTTAGGCTTAAAAACATGGCGTTAGAGGGTGAAAACTCAAAACAGCCCCCGAACGTCCCCGTGGGTGGAACCAACACCGCCCATGGGACCAACGTAACTCGTAGGAATTGACCCCGTTGCCACGGGTCTCCCGAAGTGAGAATACAACGGTAATTTGCATATTTCTAAACTTAGGCTTCAAAACATGACGTTAGAGGGTGTAAACTCGAAACACCCCCGAACAGCCCCGTGGGTGACACCAACACCTCCCACAGGACCAACGTAACTCGTAGGAACTAACCCCGCAATTGCGGGGCTCCCGGTTTGAAATTGCGATGATAATTTGTGTATTTCTAGACTTAGGCTTAAAAACATGGTGTTGGAGGGTGAAAACTCAAAACAGCCCCCGAACGGTCCCGTGGGTGGCACCAACACCTCACACGGGCCCAACGTAACTCGTAGAACCTGACACCACAGCCGCGGGTCTCCCGTTTTGGGAATACGACTGTAATTTGCATATTTCTAAACTTAGACTTAAAAACATGACGTTAGAGGTTGAAAACTCAAAACAGCCCCCGAACGGCCCCGTGGGTGGCACCAACACCTCCCACGGGACCAACGTAACTCGTAGGAACTGACCCCGCAGTCGCGGCGCTCCCGGTTTGAGATTGCGACGATAAGTTTGGTATTTCGAGACTTAGGCTTAAAAACATGGCGTTAGACGGTGAAAACTCGAAACAACCCCCGAACGGCCCCGTGGGTGGCACCAACACCTCCCACGGGACCAACGTAACTCATTGGAACTGACCCCGTAACCGCGAGTCTCCCAGTTTTAGAATACGATGGTAATTTGCGTATTTTTAGACTTAAGCAAAACATGGCGTTAGAGGGTGAAAAATCGAAATAGCCCCCGAACGGCCCCTTGGGTGGCACCAACACCTCCCACGGGACCAACGTAACTTGTAGGAACTGACCCTGTAGTCGCGGGTCTCCCGGTTTGAGAGTAAGATGGTAATTTACGTATTTCCAGACTTAAGCAAAACATGGCGTTAAAGGGTGAAAACTCGAAATAGCCCCAGAGCAGCCCTGTGGGTGGAACCAACACCTCCCACGGGGCCAACGCAACTCGTAGGAACTGACCTCGCAGCCGCGGGACTCTCGGTTTGAGAATACGACGGTAATATGCATATTTTTAGGCTTAGGCTTAAAAACATGGCGTTAGAGGGTGAAAAATCGAAACAACCCCTGAACGGCTCCGTGTGTGGCACCAACACCGCCCACGGGACCAACATAACTCATTGGAACTGACCTCGCAGTTGCGGGTCTCCCGATTTGAGAATACGACCGTAATTTGCATATTTCTAGACTTAGGGTTAAAAACATGGCGTTAGAGGGTGAAAACTCGAAACAGCCCCCGAACGTCCCCGTGGGTGGCACCAACACCGCCCATGGGACCAACGTAACTCTTAGGAATTTACCCCGTTGCCACGGGTCTCCCGATGTGAGAATACGACGGTAATTTGCATATTTCTAAACTTAGGCTTCAAAACATGACGTTAGAGGGTGTAAACTCGAAACACCCCCGAACGGCCCCGTGGGTAACACCAACACCTCCCACGGGACCAACGTAACTCGTAGGAACTAACCCCGCAATTACGGGGCTCCCGGTTTGAAATTGCGATGATAATTTGTGTATTTCTAGACGTAGGCTTAAAAACATGGTGTTGGAGGGTGAAAACTCAAAACAGCCCCCGAACGGTCCCGTGGGTGGCAGCAACACCTCACACGGGCCCAACGTAACTCGTAGAACCTGACACCACAGCCGCGGGTCTCCCGTTTTGGGAATACGACTGTAATTTGCATATTTCTAAACTTAGACTTAAAAACATGACGTTAGAGGTTGAAAACTCAAAACAGCCCCCGAACGGCCTCGCGGGTGGCACCAACACCTCCCACGGGACCAACGTAACTCGTAGGAACTGACCCCTCAGTCGCGGCGCTCCCGGTTTGCGATTGCGACAATAAGTTTGGTATTTCGAGACTTAGGCTTAAAAGCATGGCGTTAGACGGTGAAAACTCGAAATAGCCCCCGAACGGCCCCATGGGTGGCACCAACACCTCCCACGGGACCAACGTAACTAATTGGAACTGACCCCGTATCCGCGAGTCTCCCAGTTTTAGAATACGATGGTAATTTGCGTATTTTTAGACTTAAGCAAAACATGGCGTTAGAGGGTGAAAAATCGAAATAGCCCCCGAACGGCCCCTTGGGTGGCACCAACACCTCCCACGGGACCAACGTAACTCGTAGGAACTGACCCTGTAGTCGCGGGTCTCCCAGTTTGAGAGTACGATGGTAATTTACGTATTTCTAGACTTAAGCAAAACATGGCGTTAAAGGGTGAAAACTCGAAATAGCCCCAGAGCAGCCCTGTGGGTGGAACCAACACCTCCCACGGGGCCAACGCAACTCGTAGGAACTGACCTTGCAGCCGCGGGACTCTCGGTTTGAGAATATGACGGTAATTTGCATATTTTTAGACTTAGGCTTAAAAACATGGCGTTAGAGGGTGAAAACTCGAAACAGCCCCTGAACGGCTCTGTGTGTGGCACCAACACCGCCCACGGGACCAACGTAACTCGTAGGAACTGACCTCGCAGTTGCGGGTCTCCCGATTTGAGAATACGGCCGTAATTTGCATATTTCTAGACTTAGGCTTAAAAACATGGCGTTAGAGGGTGAAAACTCGAAACAGCCCCTGAACGTCCCCGTGGGTGGCACCAACACCGCCCATGGGACCAACGTAACTCGTAGGAATTTACCCCGTTGCCACGGGTCTCCCGATGTGAGAATACGACGGTAATTTGCATATTTCTAAACTTAGGCTTCAAAACATGACGTTAGAGGGTGTAAACTCGAACACCCCCGAACGGGCCCGTGGGTGACACCAACACCTCCCACGGGACCAACGTAACTCGTAGGAACTAACCCCACAATTGCGGGGCTCCCGGTTTGAAATTGCGATGATAATTTGTGTATTTCTAGACGTAGGCTTAAAAACATGGTGTTCGAGGGTGAAAACTCAAAACAGCCCCCGAACGGTCCCGTGGGTGGCACCAACACCTCACATGGGCCCAACGTAACTCGTAGAACCTGACACCACAGCCGCGGGTCTCCTGTTTTAGGAATACGACTGTAATTTGCATATTTCTAAACTTAGACTTAAAAACATGACGTTAGAGGTTGAAAACTCAAAACAACCCCCGAACGGCCCCGTGGGTGGCACCAACACCTCCCACGGGACCAACATAACTCGTAGGAACTGACCCCGCAGTCGCAGCGCTCCCGTTTTGAGAATGCGACGATAAGTTTGGTATTTCGAGACTTAGGCTTAAAAACATGGCGTTAGACGGTGAAAACTCGAAACAGCCCCCGAACGGCCCCGTGGGTGGCACCAACACCTCCCACGGGACCAACGTAACTCATTGGAATTGACCCCGTAGTCGCGAGTCTCCCAGTTTTAGAATACGATGGTAATTTGCATATTTTTAAACTTAAGAAAAACATGGCGTTAGAGGGTGAAAAATTGAAATAGCCCCCGAACGGCCCCTTGGGTGGCACCAACACCTCCCACGGGACCAACGTAACTCGTAGGAACTGACCCTGTAGTCGCGGGTCTCCCGATTTGAGAGTACGATGGTAATTTACGTATTTCTAGACTTAAGCAAAACATGGCGTTAAAGGGTGAAAACTCGAAATAGCCCCAGAGCAGCCCTGTGGGTGGAACCAACACCTCCCACGGGGCAAACGCAACTCGTAGGAACTGACCTCGCAGCCGCGGGACTCTCGGTTTGAGAATACGACGGTAATTTGCATATTTTTAGACTTAGGCTTAAAAACATGGCGTTAGAGGGTGAAAACTCGAAACAACCCCTGAACGGCCCCGTGTGTGGCACCAACACCGCCCATGGGACCAACGTAACTCGTAGGAACTGACCTCGCAGTTGCGGGTCCCCCGATTTGAGAATACGACCGTAATTTGCATATTTCTAGACTTAGGCTTAAAAACATGGCGTTAGAGGGTGAAAACTCGAAATAGCCCCCGAACGTCCCCGTGGGTGGCACCAACACCGCCCATGGGACCAACGTAACTCGTAGGAATTTACCCCGTTGCCACGGGTCTCCCGATGTGAGAATACGACGGTAATTTGCATATTTCTAAACTTAGGCTTCAAAACATGACGTTAGAGGGTGTAAACTCGAAACACCCCCGAACAGCCCCGTGGGTGACACCAACACCTCCCACGGGACCAACGTAACTCGTAGGAACTAACCCCGCAATTGTGGGACTCACGGTTTGAAATTGCGATGATAATTTGTGTATTTCTAGACGTAGGCTTAAAAACATGGTGTTCGAGGGTGAAAACTCAAAACAGCCCCCGAATGGTCCCGTGGGTGGCACCTACACCTCACACGGTCCCAACATAACTCGTAGAACCTGACACCACAGCCGCGGGTCTCCCATTTTTGGAATACGACTATAATTTGCATATTTCTAAACTTAGACTTAAAAACATGACGTTAGAGGTTGAAAACTCAAAACAGCCCCCGAACGGCCCGGTGGGTGGCACCAACACCTCCCACGGGACCAACGTAACTCGTAGGAACTGACCCCGCAGTCGCGGGGCTCCCGGTTTGAGATTACGATGATAAGTTTGGTATTTCGAGACTTAGGCTTAAAAACATGGCGTTAGACGGTGAAAACTCGAAACAGCCCCCGAACGGCCCCGTGGGTGGCACCAACACCTCCCACGGGACCAACGTAACACATTGGAACTGACCCCGTAGCCGCGAGTCTCCCAGTTTTAGAATACGATGGTAATTTGCGTATTTTTATACTTAAGTAAAACATGGCGTTAGAGGGTGAAAAATTGAAATAGCCCCCGAACGGCCCCATGGGTGACACCAACACCTCCCACGGGACCAACGTAACTCGTAGGAACTAACCCCGCAGTTGCGGGGCTCCCAGTTTGAAATTGCGATGATAATATGTTTATTTCTAGACGTAGGCTTAAAAACATGGTGTTCGAGGGTGAAAACTCAAAACAGCCCCTGAACGGTCCCGTGGGTGGCACCAACATCTCACACGGGCCCAACGTAACTCGTAGAACCTGTCACCACAGCCGCGGGTCTCCCGGTTTGAGAATACGACTGTAATTTGCATATTTCTAGACTTAGGATTAAAAACATGACGTTAGAGGGTGAAAACTCGAAACAGCCCCCGAACGGCCCCGTGGGTGGCACCAACACCTCCCACGGGACCAACGTAACTCGTAAGAACTGACCTCACAGCCGCGGGACTCCCTGTTTGAGATTGCGAGGATAATTTGCATATTTCTAGACTTTGTCTTAAAAACATGGCGTTAGAGCGTGAAAACTCGAAACAGCCCCTGCACGGACTCATGGGTGGCACCAACACCTCCAACGGGACCAACGTAACCCATCGGAACTGACCCCGTAGCCGCGGGTCTCCCGATGTGAGAATACGATGGTAAATTGCATATTTCTAGACTTAGGCTTCAAAACATGACTTTAGAGGGTGAAAACTCGAAACAGCCCCCGAACGGCCCCGTGGGTGGCACCAACACCTCCCACGGAGCCAACGTAAGTCATAGGAACTGACCCCGCAGCCAGGGAATCCCGGTTCAAGATTGCGATGGTAGTTTGCATATTTCTTCACTTAGGCTTAAAAACATGACGTTAGAGGTTGAAAACTCGAAACAGCCTCCGAACGTCCCCGTGGGTGGCACCAACACCTCCCACAGGACCAACTTAACTCGTAGGAACTGTCCCCGCAGCCGCTAGTCTTCCAGTTTGAGAATACGATGAACATTTGTGTATTGCTAGACTTAAGCAAAACGTGGCGTTAGAGGGTAAAACTCGAAACAGCCCCCGAACGACCCCGTGGGTAGCACCAACACCTCCCACGGGACCAACGTAACTCGTAGGAACTGACCCCACAGCCGCGGGTCTCCCAGTTTAGGAATACGACTTTAATTTACATATTTCTAAACTTAGGCTTAAAAACATGACGTTAGAGGGTGAAACTCGAAACAGCCCCCAAACGGTCCCGTGGGTAGCACCAACACCTCCCACGGGACCAGCGTAACTCGTAAGAACTGACCTCGTAGCCGCGGGACTCCCGGTTTGAGATTGCGAGGATAATTTGTATATTTCAAGACTTAGGCTTAAAAACATGGCGTTAGAGGGTGAAAACTCGAAATTGCCCCCGAACGACCTCGTGGGTGGCACCAACACCTCCCATGGGATGAACGTAACTCATAGGAACTGACCCCGTAGCCTCGGGCGTCCCGATTTGAGAATACGATGATAATTTGCGTATTTCTAGACTTAAGCAAAACATGGCGTTAGAGGGTGAAAACTCGAAACAGCCACCGAACGGCCCCATGGGTGGCACCAATACCTCCCACGGAGCCAACGTAACTCATTGGACTGACCCCGTAGCCGGGGGACTCCCGGTTTGAGATTGCGATGATAATTTGCATATTTCTTCACTTAGGCTTAAAAATATGGCGTTTGAGTGGTAAAACTCGAAACAGTCCCCGAACGACCCCGTGGGTAGCACCAACACCTCCCACGGGAATAACCTAACTCGTAGGAACTGACCCGACAGCTGCGGGTCTCCCGGTTTGAGAATACGACTGTAATTTGCATATTTCTACACTTAGGATTAAAAACATGACGTTAGAGGGTGAAAACTCGAAACATCCGCCGAACTGCCCAATGGGTGGCACCAACACCTCCCACGGGACCAACGTAACTAGTAGAAACTGACCCCGCATTCGCGGGGCTCCCGGTTTAAGATTGCGACGATAATTTGGGTATTTATAGACTTAGGCTTAAAAACATGGGGTTAGACGGTGAAAACTCGAAACATCCCCCGAACGGCCCCGCGGGTGGGACCAACACCTCCCACGGGACCAACGTAACTCGTAGGAACTGACCCTGTAGCCGCGGGTCTCCCAGTTTGAGAATACGACCATAATTTGAATATTTCTAGACTTAGGCTTAAAAACATGGCGTTAGAGGGTGAAAACTCGAAACAGCCCCCGAACGGCCCCGTGGGTGGCACCAACACCGCCCACGGGACCAACGTAACTCGTAGGAACTGACCTCGTTGCCAAGGGTCTCCCGATGTGATAATACGATGGTAATTTGCATATTTCTAAACTTAGGCTTCAAAACATGACGTTAGAGGGTGTAAACTCGAAACCCCCCCGAACGGCCCCGTGGGTGACACCAACACCTCCCACGGGACCAACGTAACTCATAGGAAATGACCCCGCAGTTGCGGGGCTCCCGGTTTTAGATTGCACGATAATTTGCTTATTTCTAGACTTAGGCTTAAAAACATGACGTTAGAGGGTGAAAACTCGAAACAGCCCCCGAACGGCCCCGTGGGTGACACCAACACCTCCCACGGGACCAACGTAACTCATTGGAACTGACCCCGTAGCCGCGGGTCTCCCGATTTGAGAATACGACTGTAATTTGTATATTTTTAGACTTAGGCTTAAAAACATGATGTTAGAGGGTGAAAACTCGAAACATCCCCCGAATGGCCCCGTGGGTGACACCAACACCTCCCACGGGATAAACGTAAATCATAGGAACTGACCTCGCAATCGTGGGGATCCCGGTTTGAGATTGCGATGGTAATTTGCATATTTCTAGACTTGGGTGGGAACTCTAAACAGTCCCCGATCTGTCCCGTGGGTGGCACCAACACCTCCCACGGGACCAACGTAACTCGTAGGAACTGACCCCGCAGCCATGGGTCTCCCCGGTTTGAGAATACAACTGTAATTTGCATATTTATAGACTTAAGCAAAACATGGCGTTAGAGGGTGAAAACTCGAAACAGCCCCCGAACGGCCCCGTGGGTGGCACCAACACCTCACAAGGGACCAACATAACTCGTAAGAACTGACCTCGTAGCCGCGGGACTCCTAGTTTGAGATTACGAGGATAATTTGTATATTTCTAGACTCAGGTTTAAAAACATGGCGTTAGAGGGTGAAAACTCAAATCAACCCCCGAACGGCCTCGTGGGTGGCACCAGCACCTCCCATGGGAACAACGTAACTCGTAGGAACTGACCCCATAGCCGAGGGTATCCCGGTTTGAGAAAACGACGATAATTTGCGTATTTCTAGACTTAAGCAAAATATGGCTTAAGAGGGTGAAAACTCGAAACAACACCCGAACGGCCCCGTGGGTGGCACCAACACCTCCCACAGAGCCAACGTAACTCATAGGAACTGACCCCGCAGCCGGGGGACTCCCGGTTTGAGATTGCGATGATAATTTGCATATTTCTTCACTTAGGCTTAAAAACATAGCGTTAGAGGGTGAAAACTCAAAATAGCCCCCGAACGTCCCCGTGGATGGCACCAACACCTCCCACGGGACCAACTTAACTCGTAGGAACTGACCCCGTAGCCGCGGGACTCCCGGTTTCAGAATACGACTGTAAATTGCATATTTCTACACTTAGACTTAGAAACATGATGTTAGAGGGTGAAAACTCGAAATTTCCCCCGAACGGCCCCGTGGGTGGCACCAACACCTCCCACGGGACCAACGGAACTCATTGGAACTGACCCCGCAGTCGCGGGGCTCCCGGTTTGATATTGCAACGATAATTTGGGTATTTCTAGACTTAGACTTAAAACATGGCGTTAGATAGTGAAAACTTGAAACAGCCCCCGAACGGCCCCGCGGGTGGCACCAACACCTCCCACGGGACCAACATAACTCGTAGGAACTGACCCCGTAGACGCGGGTCTCCCGGTTTGAAAATACGACTGCAATTTGCATATTTCTACACTTAGGCTTAAAAACATGACGTTAGAGGGTGAAAACTCAAAAATTTCCCCTGAACAGCCCCATGGGTGGCACCAACACCTCCCACAGGACCAACGTAACTCGTAGGAACTGACCCCGCAGTCGTGGGGCTCCCGGTTTGAGATTGCAATGATAATTTGGGTATTTCTAGAATTAGACTTAAAAACATGGCATTAGACAGTGAAAACTCAAAATAGCCCCCGAACGGCCCCGCGGGTGGCACCAACACCTCCCACGGGACCAACATAACTCGTAGGAACTGACCCCGTAGCCGCGGGTCTCCTAGTTTGAGAATACGATGGTAATTTGGGTATTTCTAGACTTAGGCTTAAAAATATGGCGTTAGAGGGTGAAAACTCAAAACATCCCCTGAACGGCCCCGTGGGTGGCACCAACACCTCCCACGGGACCAACGTAACTCGTAGGAACTGACCTCGTAGCCGCGGGTCTCCCGATTTGAGAATACGACGGTAATTTGCATATTTCAAGACTTAGGCTTAAAAACATGACGTTAGAGGGGGGAAAACTCGAAACACCCCCCGAAGGGCCCCGTGGGTCACACCAACACCTCCCACGGGACCAACGTAACTCGTAGGAACTAACCCCGCAGTCGTAGGGCTCCCGGTTTGAGATTGTGATTATAATTTGTGTAATTCTAGACTTAGGCTTAAAAACATGGCGTTAGATGTGAAAACTCGAAATAGCCCCCGAACGGCCCCGTGGGTGACACCAACACCTCCCACGGGACCAACGTAACTCATTGGAACTGACCCCGTAGCCGCGGGTCTCCCGGTTTGAGAATACGACTGTAATTTGTATATTTTTAGACTTAGGCTTAAAAACATGATGTTAGAGGGTGAAAACTCGAAACATCCCCCGAATGGCCCCGTGGGTGACACCAACACCTCCCACGGGATAAACGTAAATCATAGGAACTGACCTCGCAATCGTGGGGATCCCGGTTTGAGATTGCGATGGTAATTTGCATATTTCTAGACTTGGGTGGGAACTCTAAACAGTCCCCGATCTGTCCCGTGGGTGGCACCAACACCTCCCACGGGACCAACGTAACTCGTAGGAACTGACCCCGCAGCCATGGGTCTCCCCGGTTTGAGAATACAACTGTAATTTGCATATTTATAGACTTAAGCAAAACATGGCGTTAGAGGGTGAAAACTCGAAACAGCCCCCGAACGGCCCCGTGGGTGGCACCAACACCTCACAAGGGACCAACATAACTCGTAAGAACTGACCTCGTATCCGCGGGACTCCTAGTTTGAGATTACGAGGATAATTTCTATATTTCTAGACTCAGGTTTAAAAACATTGCGTTAGAGGGTGAAAACTCAAATCAACCCCCGAACGGCCTCGTGGGTGGCACCAGCACCTCCCATGGGAACAACGTAACTCGTAGGAACTGACCCCATAGCCGAGGGTATCCCGGTTTGAGAAAACGACGATAATTTGCGTATTTCTAGACTTAAGCAAAACATGGCGTTAAAGGGTGAAAACTCGAAATAGCCCCAGAGCAGACCCGTGGGTGGAACCAACACCTCCCACGGGGCCAACGTAACTCGTAGGAACTGACCTCGCAGCCGCGGGAATCTCGGTTTGAGAATACGACGGTAATTTGTATATTTCTAGACTTAGGCTTGAAAACATGGCGTTAGAGGGTGAAAACTCGAAACATCCCCCAAACGGCCCCGTGTGTGGCACCACCTCCCACGGGACTAACGTAAATCGTAGGAACTGATCCTGCAGTCGAGGGTATACCGGTTAGAGAATACGATGGTAATTTGTGTATTTCTAGACTTAGGCTTAAAAACACGACGTTAGAGGGTGAAAACTCGAAACAACCCCCGAACAGCCCCATGGGTGGCACCAACACCTCCCATGGGACCAACGTAACTAGTAGGAACTGTCCCCGTAGCCGCGGT
Source organism: Sambucus nigra (assembly GCA_949130495.1). Taxonomy (NCBI): domain Eukaryota; kingdom Viridiplantae; phylum Streptophyta; class Magnoliopsida; order Dipsacales; family Adoxaceae; genus Sambucus; species Sambucus nigra. The sequence goes on from OX422213.1 coordinate 122,199,543, forward strand.
TCTCCAGGTTTGAGAGTACGACGGTAATTTGCGTATTTCTAGACTTAAGCAAAACATGGCGTTAGAGGGTGAAAACTCGAAATAGCTCCGGAATGGCCCCGTGGGTGGCACCAACACCTCCGACGGGGCCAACGTAACTCATAGGAACTGACCCCGCAGCCGCGGGACTCCCGGTTTGAGATTGCGATAAAATTTGCATATTTCTTGACTTAGGCATAAAAACATGGCGTTAGAGGGTGAAAACTCGAAACACCCCGTGAACGGCCACGTGGGTGGCACCAACACCTCCCACGGGACCAACGTAACTTGTAGGAACTGACCTCGCAGACGTAAGTCTCCCAATTTGAGAATACGACGGTAATTTGCGTATTTCTAGACCTAAAAAAATATGGCGTTAGAGGGTGAAAACTCGAAACAGCCCCCAAACGGCCCCATTGGTGGCACCAACACCTCCCACGGGATCAACGTAACTCGTAGGAACTGACCCCGCAGCCGCAAGTCTCTTGGTTTGTGAATACGATGGTAATTTGCGTATTTCTAGACTTAAGAAAAACATGGCGTTAGAGGGTGAAAACTCGAAACAGCCCCCGAACGGCCCCATTGGTGGCACCAACACCTCCCACGGGACCAACGTAACTCATAGCAACTCACCCCGCAGCCGCGAGGGTCCCGGTTTGAGATTGAGATGATAATTTGCGTATATCTAGACTTAGGCTTAAAAACATGACGCTAGAGGGTGAAAACTCAAAATAGCACCCGAACGGCCCCGTGGTTGGCACTAACACCTACCACGGGACCAACATAACTCGTAGGAACTGACCCCGCAGCCGCGGGTCTCTTGGTTTGAGAAAACGACGATAATTTGCATATTTCTATACTTAGGCTTAAAAAATGACGTTAGAGGGTGAGAACTAAAAATATCCCCCGAACGATCCCGTGGGTGACGCCAACACCTCCCACGGGACCAATATAACTCGAAGGAACTCAACCCGTAGTCGCGGGGCTCCCGGTTTGAGATTTCGACTATAAGTTGTGTATTTCTAGACTTAGGATTAAAAACATGGCGTTCGAGGGTGAAAACTGGAAACAGCCCCCGAACGGCCCTGTGAGGGGCACCAACACCTGCCACGGGACCAACGTAACTCGTAGGAACTGACCCCACTGCCGCGGGACTCCCGATTTGAGATTGCGACGATAATTTGCGTATTTCTAGACTTATGCTTAAAAACATGGCGTTAGACGGTGAAAACTCAAAACAGCCCCCGAATGGCCCCGTGGGTGGCACCAACACCTCCCACGGGACCAACTTAACTTGTAGGAACTGTCCCCGTAGCCGCGGGTCTTCAAGTTTGAGAATACGATGGTCATTTGCGTATTTCTATACTTAAGCAAAACCGTGGCGTTAGAGGGTAAAACTAGAAACAGCCCCCGGACGACCCGTGGGTAGCACCAACACCTCCCACGGGACCAACGTAACTCGTAGGAACTGACCCCACAGTCGCACGTCTCCCGGTTTGAGAATACAACTGTAGTTTCCATATTTCTACACTTAGGCTTAAAAACATGACGTTAGAGGGAAAAAACTCGAAACATCCCCCGAACGGCCCAGTGGGTGGCACCAACACCTCCCACGGGACCAACGTAACTCGTAGGAACTGACCCCGCAGTCGCGGGGCTCCCGGTTTGAGATTGCAATGATAATATGGGTATTTTTAGACTTAGGCTTAAAAACATGGCGTTAGAGGGTGAAAACTCGAAATAGCCCCCGAACGGCCCCATGGATGCCACCAACACCTCCCACGGGACCAACGTAACTCGTAGGAGCTGACCCTGCAGTCGCAGGTCTACCGGTTTGAGAATACGATGTTAATTTGTGTATTTTTAGACTTAGCCTTAAAAACATGACGTTAGAGGGTGAAAAGTCGAAACAGCCCTCGATCGGCCCCGTGGGTGACACCAACACCTCCCACGGGACCAACGTAACTTGTAGGAACTAACCCCGCAGTCGCAGGGCTCCCGGTTTGAGATTGTGACGATAATTTGTGTATTTCTTGACTTAGGCTTAAAAACATGGCATTAGAGGGTGAAACCTCGAAATAGCCCCCGAACGGCCCCGTGGATGCCACCAACACCTCCCACGGGACCAACGTAACTTGTAGGAACTAACCCCGCAGTCGCAGGGCTCCCGGTTTGAGATTGTGACGATAATTTGCGTATTTCTTGACTTAGGCTTAAAAACATGGCGTTAGAGGGTGAAAACTCGAAATAGCCCCCGAACGGCCCCGTGGATGCCACCAACACCTCCCACGGGACCAACGTAACTCGTAGGAGCTGACCCTGCAGTCGCAGGTCTACCGGTTTGAGAATACGATGTTAATTTGCATATTTTTAGACTTAGCCTTAAAAACATGACGTTAGAGGGTGAAAAGTCGAAACAGCCCTCGAACAGCCCCGTGGGGGGCACCAACACCTCCCACGGGAATAACGTAACTCGTAGGAACTGACCCCGTAACCGCGGGTCTCCCAGTTTGAGAGTACGACGGTAATTTGCGTATTTCTAGACTTAAGCAAAACATGGCGTTAGAGGGTGAAAACTCGAAATAGCCCCGGAACGGCCCCGTGGGTGGTACCAACACCTCCCACGGGGCCAACGTAACTCGTAGGAAATGACCCCGCAGTTGTGGGACTCCCGGTTTGAGATTGCGAAAATAATTTGTATATTTCTTGACTTAGGCTTAAAAACATGGCGTTAGAGGATGAAAACTCGAAACACCCCCTGAAAGGCCCCGTGGGTGGCATCAACACCTCCCACGGAACCAACGTAACTCGTAGGAACTGACCCCGCAGCCGCAAGTCTCTCGGTTTGAGAATACGACGGTAATTTGCGTATTTCTAGACTTAAGAAAAACATGGCGTTAGAGGGTGAAAACTCGAAACAGCCCCCGAACGGCCCCATTGGTGGCACCAACACCTCCCACGGGACCAACGTAACTCGTAGCAACTCACCACGCAGCCGCGAGGGTCCCGGTTTGAGATTGAGATGATAATTTGCGTATATCTAGACTTAGGCTTAAAAACATGATGCTAGAGGGTGAAAACTCAAAACAGCACCCTAACGGCCCCGTGGTTGGCACTAACACCTACCACGGGACCAACATAACTCGTAGGAACAGACCCCGCAGCCGCGGGTCTCTTGGCTTGAGAATACGACGGTAATTTGCATATTTCTATACTTAGGCTTAAAAAATGACGTTAGAGGGTGAGAACTAGAAATATCCCCCGAACGATCTCGTGGGTGACGCCAACACCTCCCACGGGACCAACATAACTCGAAGGAACTCAACCCGTAGTCGCGGGGCTCCCTGTTTGAGATTGCGACTATAATTTGTGTATTTCTAGACTTAGGCTTCAAAACATGGCGTTCGAGGGTGAAAACTGGAAACAGCCCCCGAATGGCCCCGTGGGTGGCACAAACACCTGCCACGGGACCAACGTAACTCGTAGGAACTGACCCACAGCCGCGGGACTCCCGATTTGAGATTGCGACGATAATTTGCGTATTTCTAGACTTATTCTTAAAAACATGGCGTTAGACGGTGAAAACTCAAAATAGCCCCCGAATGGCCCCGTGGGTGGCACCAACACCTCCCACGGGACCAACTTAACTTGTAGGAACTGTCCCCGTAGCCGCGGGTCTTCCAGTTTGAGAATACGACGGTCATTTGCGTATTTCTAGTCTTAAGTAAACCATGGCGTTAGAGGGTAAAAGTAGAAACAGCCCCCGGACGACCCGTGGGTAGCACCAACACCTCCCACGGGACCAACGTAACTCGTAGGAACTGGCCCCACAATCGCAGGTCTCCCGATTTGAGAATACAACTGTAGTTTCCATATTTGTACACTTAGGCTTAAAAACATGACGTTAGAGGGAGAAAACTCGAAACATCCCCCGAACGGCCCCGTGGGTGTCACCAACACCTCCCACGGGACCAACGTAACTCGTAGGAACTGACCCCGCAGTCGCGGGGCTCCCGATTTGAGATTGCAATGATAATATGGGTATTTCTAGACTTAGGCTTAAAAACATGGCGTTAGACGGTGAAAACTCGAAACAGCCTCGAACGGCCCCGTGGGTGGCACCAACACCTACCACGGGACCAACGTAACTCGTAGGAACTGACCTTGAAGCCGCGGGTCTCCCAGTTTGAAAATACGACCGTAATTTGCATCTTTCTAGACTTAGACTTAAAAACATGGCGTTAGAGGGCGAAAACTCAAAACAGCCCCCGAACGGCCCCGTGGGTGGCACGAACACCTCCCACAGGACCAACATAACTCGTAAGGACTGACCCCGTAGCCGTGGGTCTCCCGATTTGAGAATACGACAGTAATTTGCATATTTCAAAGCTTAGGCTTAAAAACATGACGTTAGAGGGGGAAAACTCGAAACACCCCTCGAACGGCCCGTGGGTGACACCAACACCTCCCACGGGACCAACGTAACTTGTAGGAACTAACCCCGCAGTCGCAGGGCTCCCGGTTTGAGATTGTGATGATAATTTGCGTATTTCTTAACTTAGGCTTAAAAACATGGCGTTAGAGGGTGAAAACTCAAAATAGCCCCCGAACGGCCCCGTGGATGCCACCAACACCTCCCATGGGACCAACGTAACTCGTAGGAACTGACCCCATAGCCGCAGGACTACCGGTTTGAGATTGCAATGATAATTTGCGTATTTCTATACTTAGGCTTTAAAACATGGCATTAGAGGGTGAAAACTCGAAACAGCCCCCGAATGGCCCCGTGGGTGGCACCAACACCTCCCACGGGACTAACGTAACTCGTAGGAACTGACCCTGCAGTCGCGGGTCTACCGGTTTGAGAATACAATGGTAATTTGCGTATTTTTAGACTTAGGCTTAAAAACATGACGTTAGAGGGTGAAAACTCGAAACACCCCCTAACAGCCCCATGGGTGGCACCAACACCTCCCACGGGACCAACGTAACTCGTAGGAACTGACCCCGTAGCCGCGGGTCTCCTAGTTTGAAAATACGACGGTAATTTATGTATTTTTAGACTTAAGAAAAACATGGCTCTACAGGGTGAAAACTCAAAATATCCCCCGAACGGCCCCGTGGGTGGCACTAACACCTGCCACGGCACCAACGTAACTCGTAGGAACTGACCCCGCAGCCGCGGGTCTCCCGGTTTGAGAATACGACGATAATTTGTGTATTTCCAAATTTAAGCAAAACATGGCGTTAGAGGGGGAAAACTCCAAACAACCCCCGAACGGCCCCGTGGGTGGCACCAACACCTCACACGGGACCAACGTAACTCGTAGGAACTGACCCCGCAGTCGCGGGTCTCCCGGTTTAAGATTGCGACAATAATTTGCATATTTCTTCACTTAGGCTTAAAAACATGGCGTTAGAGGGTGAAAACTCGAAACACCCCCTGAATGGCCCCGTGGGTGGCAGTAACACCTCCCACGGGACCAACATAACTCGTAGTAACTGACCCCACAGTCGCAGGTCATCCGGTTTGAGAATACGACGGTAATTTGTGTATTTCTAGACTTAAGAAAAACAAGGCGTTAGAGGGTGAAACTCGAAACTGCCCCGGAATGGCCCCATAGGTGGCACCATCACCTCCCACGGGACCAACGTAACTCGTAGCAACTCACCCCGCAGCCGCGGCGGTCCTGATTTGAGATTGCGAAGATAATTTGCATATATCTAGACTTAGGCATAAAAACATGATGCTAGAGGGTGAAAACTCAAAATAGGAACCGAACGGCCCCGTGGATGACACTAACACCTACCACGGGACCAACGTAACTTGTAGGAACTGACCCCGTAGCCGTGGGTCTCTCGGTTTGAGAATACGATGGTAATTTGCATATTTCTAGACTTAGGCTTAAAAACATGACGTTAGAGGGTGAAAACTCGAAATATCCCCCGAACGACCCCGTGGGTGACACCAACACCTCCCACGGGACCAACGTAACTCAAAGGAACTGACCCCGTCGTCGCGGGGCTCCCGTTTTGAGATTGCGACTATATTTTGTGTATTTCTAGACATAGGCTTAAAAACATGGCGTTCGAGGGTGAAAACTGGAAACAGCCAACCCCTGCCACGGGACCAACGTAACTCGTAGGAACTGACCCCACAACCGCGGGACTCCCGATTTGAGATTGCGACGATAATTTGTTTATTTCTACACTTAAACTTAAAAACATGGCGTTAGACGGTGAAAACTCAAAACAACCCCCGAACGGCCCCTTGGGTGGCACCAACACCTCTCACGGGACCAAATTAACTCGTAGGAAATGTCCCCGCAGCCGTGGGTCTTCCAGTTTGAGAATACGATGGTCATTTGCATATTTTTAGACTTAAGCAAAACATGGCGTTAGAGGGTAAAACTCGAAACAGCCCCCGAACGACCCGTGGGTAGCACCAACACCTCCCACCGGACCAACGTAACTCGTTGGAACAGACCCCACAGTCGCGGGTCTCCCGGTTTGAGAATATGACTGTAATTTGCATATTTCTATACGTTGGCTTAAAAACATGACGTTAGAGGGTGAAAACTCGAAACAGCCCCGTGGGTGCACCAACACCTCCCACGGGACCAACGTAACTCGTAGGAACTGACCCCGCAGTCGCGGGGCTCCCGGTTTGAGATTGCAACGATAATTTGGGTATTTCTAGACTTAGGCTTAAAAACAGGGCGTTAGAAGGTGAAAACTCGAAACAGCCCCAAACGGCCCCGCGGGTGGCACTAACACCTCCCACGAGACCAACATAAGTCGTAGTAACTGACCCCGTAGCCGCGGGTCTACTAGTTTGAGAATACGACGGTAATTTGCATATTTTTAGACTTAAGCAAAACATGGCGTTAGAGGGTGAAAACTCAAAACAGCCTCCGAACGGCCCCGTGGGTGGCACCAACACCGCCCACGGGACCAACATAACTTGTAGGAACTGAACCCGTAGCCGCGGGTCTCCCGATTTGAGAATACGATGGTAATTTTCATATTTTAAGACTTAGGCTTAAAAACATGACGTTAGAGGGGGAAGACTCGAAACACCCCCCGAACGGCCCCGTGGGTGACACCAACACCTCCCACGGGACCAACGTAACTCGTAGGAACTGACCCCGCAGTCGTAGGGCTCCCGGTTTGAGATTGTGACGATAATTTGCGAATTTCTAGACTTAGGCCTAAAAACATGGCGTTAGATGGTGAAAACTCGAAACATCCCCCGAACGGCCCCGTGGATGCCACCAACACCTCCCACGGGACCAACGTAACTCGTAGGAAATGATCCCATAGCCGCAGGACTCTCGGTTTGAGATTGCAAGGATAATTTGTATATTTCTATACTTAGGCTTAAAAACATGGCGTTAGAGGGTAAAAATTCGAAACAGCCCCCGAACGGCCCCGTGGGTGGCACCAACACCTCCCACGGGCCTAACGTAACTCGTAGGAACTGACCCTGCAGTCGCGGGTCTACCAGTTTTAGAATATGATGGTAATTTGCGTACTTCTAGACTTAGGCTTAAAAACATGACGTTAGAGGGTGAAAAATCGAAACGCCTCCCGAACAGCCCCGTGGGTGACACCAACACCTCCCACGGGACCAATGTAACTCGTAGGAAGTGACCCCGCAGTTGCGGGGCTCCCGATTTGAGATTAAGACGATAATTTGCATATTTCTAGACTTAGGCTTAAAAATATGGCGTTAGACGGTGAAAACTCCAAACAGCCCCCGAACGGCCCCGTGGGTGGCACCAACACCTCCCACGGGACCAAATTAACTCGTAGGAAATGTCCCCGCAGCCGTGGGTCTTCCAGTTTGAGAATACAACGGTCATTTGCATATTTTTAGACTTAAGTAAAACATGGCGTTAGAGGGTAAAACTCGAAACAGCCCCCGAACGACCCCGTGGGTAGCACCAACACCTCCCACCGGACCAACGTAACTCGTAGGAGCAGACCCCACAGTCGCGGGTCTCCCGGTTTGAGAATACGACTATAATTTTCATATTTCTACACGTTGGCTTAAAAACATGACGTTAGAGGGTGAAAACTCGAAACAGCCCCCGAACGGCCCCGTGGGTGGCACCAACACCTCCCACGGGAGCAACGTAACTCGTAGGAACTGACCCCGCAGTCGCGGGGTTTCCGGTTTGAGATTGCAACGATAATTTGGGTATTTCTAGACTTAGGCTTAAAAATAGGGCGTTAGACGGTGAAAACTCGAAACAGCCCCAAACGGCCCCCCGGGTGGCACCAACACCTCCCACGAGACGAACGTAACTCGTAGTAACTGACCCCGTAGCCGCGGGTCTACTAGTTTGAGAATACGACGGTAATTTGCATAGTTTTAGACTTAAGCAAAACATGGCGTTAGAGGGTGAAAACTCAAAACAGACCTCGAACGGCCTCGTGGGTGGCACCAACACCGCCCACGGGACCAACATAACTGGTAGGAACTGACCCCGTAGCCGCGGGTCTCCCGATTTGAGAATACGATGGTAATTTTCATATTTTAAGACTTAGGCTTAAATACATGACGATAGATGGGGAAGACTCGAAACACCCCCCGAACGTCCCCGTGGGTGACACCAACACCTCCCACGGGACCAACATAACTCGTAGGAACTAACCCCGCAGTCGCAGGGCTCCCGATTTGAGATTGTGACGATAATTTGCGAATTTCTAGACTTAGGCTTAAAAACATGGCGTTAGACGGTGAAAACTCGAAACATCCCCCAAACGGCCCCGTGGATGCCACCAACACCTCCCACGGGACCAACGTAACTCGTAGGAACTGACCCCATAGCCGCGGGACTCCCGGTTTGAGATTGCAAGGTTAATTTGTATATTTCTATACTTAGGCTTAAAAACATGGCGTTAGAGGGTAAAAATTCGAAACAGCCCCCGAACGGCCTCGTGGGTGGCACCAACACCTCCCACGGGACTAACGTAACTCGTAGGAACTGACCCTGCAGTCGCGGGTCTACCGGTTTTAGAATATGATGGTAATTTGTGTATTTCTAGACTTAGGCTTAAAAACATGACGTTAGAGGGTGAAAAATCGAAACACCCCCCGAACAGCCCTGTGGGTGACACCAACACCTCCCACGGGACCAATGTAACTCGTAGGAACTGACCCCGCAGTTGCGGGGCTTCCGATTTGAGATTAAGACGATAATTTGCATATTTCTAGACTTAGGCTTAAAAATATGACGTTAGAGGGTGAAAACTCGAACCAGCCCCCGAATGGACCCGTGGGTGGCACCAACACCTCCCACTGGACCAACATAACTCGTAGGAACTGACCCCCTAGCCGTGGGACTCCCGATTTGAGAATACGACTGTAATTTGCATATTTCTAGACTTAGGCTTAAAAACATGGCGTTAGAGGGTGAAAACTCGAAACAACCCCCGAATGGCCCCATGGGTGGCACTAACACCTCCCACGGGACCAATGTAACTGGTAGCAAATCACCCCGCAGCCGCGGGGGTTCCGATTTGAGATTGCGATGATAATTTTCGTATATCTAGACTTAAGCTTAAAAACATGACGCTAGAGGGTGAAAACTCAAAACAGCACCCGAACGGCCCTGTGGGTGGCACTAACACCTACCATGGGACCAACATAACTCGTAGGAACTGACCCCGCAGCCGCGGGTCTCTCGATTTGAGAATACGACGGTAATTTGCATATTTCTAGACTTAGGCTTAAAAACATGACGTAAGATGGTGAAAACTCAAAATATCCCCCGAACGGCCCCGTGGGTGACACCAACACCTCCCACGGGCCCAACGTAACTCGAAGGAACTGACTCCATAGTCGCGGGGCTCCCGGTTTGAGATTGCGACTATAATTTGCGTATCTCTAGACTTAGGCTTAAAAACATGACGTTAGAGGGTGAAAACTCGAAATATCCCCCGAACGACCCCGTGGGTGACACCAACACCTCTCATGGGACCAACGTAACTCAAAGGAACTGACCTCGTAGTCGCGGGGCTCCCGGTTTGAGATTGCGACTATATTTTGTGTATTTCTAGACATAGGCTTTAAAACTGGAAACAACCCCCGAACGACCCCGTGGGTGGCACCAACCCCTGCCACGGGACCAACGTAACTCGTAGGAACTGACCACACAGCCGCGGAACTCCCGATTTGAGATTGCGACGATAATTTTTTTATTTCTACACTTATACTTAAAAACATGGCGTTAGACGGTGAAAACTCAAAACAGCCCCCGAACGCCCCCGTGGGTGGCACCAACACCTCCCACGGGACCAAATTAACTCGTAGGAAATGTCCCCGCAGACGTGGGTCTTCCAGTTTGAGAATACGACGGTCATTTGCGTATTTTTAGACTTAAGCAAAACATGGCGTTAGAGGGTAAAAGTCGAAACAGCCCCCGAACGACCCCGTGGGTACCACCAACACCTCCCACGGGACCAACGTAACTCGTAGGAACAAACCCCATAGTCGCGTGTCTCCCAGTTTGAGAATATGACTGTAATTTTCATATTTCTACACTTTGGCTTAAAAACTTGACGTTAGAGGGTGAAAACTCGAAACAGCCCCCGAACGGCCCCGTGGGTGGCACCAACACCTCCCACGGGACCAACGTAACTCATAGGAACTGACCCCGCAGTCGCGGGGCTCCCGGTTTGAGATTGCAACGATAATTTGGGTATTTCTAGACTTAGTCTTAAAAACAGGGCGTTAGACGGTGAAAACTCGAAACAGCCCCAAACGGCCCCGCGGGTGGCACCAACACCTCCCACGAGACCAACGTAACTCGTAGTAACTGACCCCGTAGCCGCGGGTCTACTAGTTTGAGAATACGACGGTAATTTGCTTATTTTTAGACTTAAGCAAAACATGGCGTTAGAGGGTGAAAACTCAAAACACCCCCCGAACGGCCCCGTGGGTGACACCAACACCTCCCACGGGACCAACGTAACTAGTAGGAACTGACCCCGTAGCCGCGGGACTCCCGGTTTGAGATTGCAAGGATAATTTGTATATTTCTATACTTAGGCTTAAAAACATGGCGTTAGAGGGTAAAAATTTAAAACATCCCCCGAACGGCCTCGTGGGTGGCACCAACACCTCCCACGGGACTAACGTAACTCGTAGGAACTGACCCTGCAGTCGCGGGTCTACCGGTTTTAGAATATGATGGTAATTTGTGTATTTCTAGACTTGGGCTTAAAAACATGATGTTAAAGGGTGAAAAATCGAAACACCCCCCGAACAGCCCCGTGGGTGACACCAACACCTCCCACGGGACCAATGTAACTCGTAGGAACTGACCCCGCAGTTGCGGGGCTCCCGATTTGAGATTAAGACGATAATTTGCATATTTCTAGACTTAGGCTTAAAAATATGGCGTTAGAGGGTGAAAACTCGAACCAGCCCCCGAATGGACCCGTGGGTGGCACCAACACCTCCCACTGGACCAACGTAACTCGTAGGAACTGACCCCGTAGCCGTGGGACTCCCGATTTGAGAATACGACTATGATTTTGCATATTTCTAGACTTAGGCTTAAAAACATGACGTTAGAGGGTGAAAACACGAAACAGCCCCCGAACGGCCCCGTGGGTGGCTCCAACACCTCCCATGGGACCAACGTAACTCGTAAAAACTGAGCTCCCAGCCACGGGACTCCCTATTTGAGATTGCGAGGATAATTTGCATATTTCTAGACTTAGGCTTAAAAATATGGCGTTAGAGGGTGCAAACTAGAAACAGCCCCAGGACGGCCACATGGGTGGCACCAACACCTCCCACGGGACCAAGGTAACTCTTAGGAACTGACCCCGTAGCCCCGGGTCTCCCAGTTTGAGAATACAACAATAATTTCCATATTTCTAGACTTAAGCAAAACATGGCGTTATAGGGTGAAAACACGAAACAGCCCCCGAACGGCCCCGTGGGTGGCACCAACACCTCCCACGGGACCAACGTAACTCGTAGGAACTGACCCCGCAGTCGCGGGTCTCCCGGTTTGAGATTGCGACAATAATTTGCATATTTCTTGACTTAGGCTTAAAAATATGGCGTTAGAGGGTGAAAACTCGAAACAACTCCCGAATGGCCCCATGGGTGGCACCAACACCTCCCACGGGACCAATGTAACTTGTAGCAACTCACCCCGTAGCCGCGGGGGTCCCGATTTGAGATTGCGTTGATAATTTGCGTATATCTAGACTTAAGCTTAAAAACATGACGCTAGAGGGTGAAAACTCAAAATAGTACCCGAACGGCCCCGTGGGTGGCACTAACACCTACCACGGGCCTAACGTAACTCGAAGGAACTGACCCCATAGTCGCGGGGCTCCCGGTTTGAGATTACGACTATAATTTGCGTATCTCTAGACTTAGGCTTAAAAACATGGCTTTCGAGGGTGAAAACTCGAAACATCCCCCGAACGGCCCCGTGCGTGGCACCAACACCTGCCAAGGGAACAACGTAACTCGTAGGAACTGACCCCGCAGTTACGGGGCTCCCGATTTGAGATTAAGACGATAATTTGCATATTTATAGACTTAGGCTTAAAAATATGGCGTTAGAGGGTGAAAACTCGAACCAGCCCCCGAATGGACCCGTGGGTGGCACCAACCCTCCCACTAGACCAACGTAACTCGTAGGAACTGACCCCGCAGCCGCGGCTCTCCCGGTTTGAGAATACGACAATAATTTGCATATTTCTAGACTTAACCAAAATATGGCGTTAGAGGGTGAAAACTCGAAACAGCCCCGGAACAGCCCCGTGGGTTGCACCAACACCTCCCACGGGGCCAACGTAACTAATAGGAACTGACCCCGTAGCCGTTGGACTACCGGTTTGAGATTGCGACAATAATTTGCATATTTCCTGACTTAGGTTTAAAAAAATGGCGTTAGATGGTGAAAACTCGAAACAGCCCCCGAACGGCCCCGTGGGTGGCACTAACACCTCCCACGGGACTAACGTAACTCGTAGGAACTGACCCCGCAGTCGCGTGTCTACCGGTTTGAGAATACGATGGTAATTTGCGTATTTCTAGACTTAGGCTTAAAAACATGACATTAGAGGGTGAAAACTCGAAACATCGCCCGAACAGCCCCGTGGGTGGCACCAACACCTGCCACGGGACCAACGTAACTCGTAGGAACTGACCCCGTAGCCGCGGGTCTCCCGGTTTGAGAGTACGACTGTAATTTGCGTATTTCTAGACTTAAGCAAAACATGACGTTAGAGGGTGAAAACTCGAAACAGCCCCAGAACGGCCCCATGGGTGGCACCAAGACCTCCCACGGGGCCAACGTAACTCATAGGAACTTACCCCGTAGTCGCGGGTCTCCCGGTTTGAGAATGCGATAATAATTTTCATATTTCTTGACTTAGGCTTAAAAACATGTCGTTAGAGGGTGAAAACTCGAAACACCCCTTGAACGGCCCTGTGGGTGGGACCAACACCTCCTACGGGACCAACGTAACTCGTGGGAACTAGCCCCACAGTCGCAAGTCTCCCGGTTTGAGAATACGACGGTAATTTACGTATTTCTAGACTTAAGAAAAACATGGCGTTAGAGGGTGAAAACTCGAAATAGCCCCCGAACGGCACCAACACCTGCCACGGGACTAACGTAACTCGTAGGAACTGACCCCGCAGTCGCGGGTCTACCGGCTTGAGAATACGATGGTAATTTGAATATTTCTAGACTTAGGCTTAAAAACATGACGTGAGAGGGTGAAAACTCGAAACATCCCACAAACTTCCCCGTGGGTGACACCAACACCTTCCACGGGACCAACGTAACTCGTAAGAACTGACCCCGTAGTCGCGGGGCTCCCAATTTAATATTGCGACTATAATTTGCATATTTCTAGACTTATGCTTAAAAACATGGCGTTCGAGGGTGAAAACTCAAAAAATACCCCGAACGGCCCCGTGGGTGGCACCAACACCTCTCATGGGACCAACGTAACTCGTAGGAACTGACCCCGCCACCGCGGGACCCCCGGTTTGAGATTACGACGATAATTTGCATATTTCTAGACTTAGGCTTAGAAACATGGCGTCAGAGGGTGAAAACTCGAAACAGCCCCCGAACGGCCCCGTGGGTGGCACCAACTCCTCCCACGGGGCCAACATAACTCGTAGGAACTGACCCCGCAACCGTGGGACTCCCGGTTTGAGATTGCGATGATAATTTACATATTTCTCGACCTAGGCTTAAAAACATGGCATTAGAGGGTAAAAACTCAAAACAGCTCCCGAACGGCCCCGTGGGTGGCACCAACACCTCCCACGGGACCAACGTAACTCATAGGATCTGACCCCGTAGCCGCGGGTCTCCCGGTTTGAGAATACGACGGTTATTGGTGTATTTCTAGACTTTAGCTAAACATGGTGTTAGAGGGAGAAACTCGAAACAACCCCCGAACGGCCCTGTGGGTGGCACCAACACCTCCCATGGGACCAACGTAACTCATAGGAACTGACCCCGTAGCCGCGGGTCTCCCGGTTTGAGGATATGACCGTAATTTTCATATTTCTAGACTTAGGCTTAAAAACATGACGTTAGAGGGTGAAAACTCGAAACAGCCCCCGAACGGTCCTGTGGGTGGCACCAACACCTCCCACGGGACCAACGTAACTCGTAGGAACTAACCCCGCCACCGCGGGACCCCGGTTTGAGATTGCGACGATAATTTGCATATTTCTAGACTTAGGCTTAAAAACATGGCGTTAGAGGGTGAAAACTCGCAACAGCCCCCGAACGGTCATGTGGGTGGCATCAACACCTCCCACGGGACCAACGTAACTTGTAGGAACTGACCCCACCGCCGCGGGTCTCTCGGTTTGAGAATACGGCGAGGATTTGCGAATTTCTAGACTCAAACAAAACATGGCGTTAGAAGGTGAAAAATCAAAACAACCACCGAACGACCCTGTGGGTGGCACCAACACCTCCCAGGGGACCAACGTAACTCGTAGGAACTGACCCCACAGCCACGGGTCTCCCGATTTGAGAATACAATGGTAATTTTCATATATCTAGTCTTAGGCTTAAAAACATGACGTTTGAGGGTGAAAACTCGAAACATCCCCCGAACGGCCCTGTGGGTGACACCAAAACCTCCAACGGGACCAACGTAACTCGTAGGAACTGACCCCGCAGTCGCGGGGCTCCCGGTTTGAGATTGCGACAATAATTTTTGTATTTCTAGACTTAGGCTGAAATACATGGCATTAGAGGGTGAAAACATGAAAAAGCCCCCGAACGGCCCCGTGGGTGGCCTCAAAACCTCCCATGGGGCCAACGTAACTCGTAGGAACTGAACCCGCAGTCGCGGGGCTCCCGATTTGAGATTGCGACGATAATTTGCGTATTTTTAGACTTAGGCTTAAAAACATAGTGTTCAAGGGTGAAAACTCGAAATAGCCCCCGAACGACCCTGTGGATGGCAGCAACACCTCCCACGTGACCAACGTAACTCGTAGGAACTGATCCCACAGTCGCTGTTCTCCCGATTTGAGAATACGATGGTAATTTGTCAATTTCTAGACTTAGGCTTAAAAACATGACGTTAGAGGGTGAAAACTCGAAACAGCCCCCAAACGACCCCGTCGGTGGCACCAAAAACCTCCCACGGGACCAACATAACTCGTAGGAACTGACCCCACAGTCGCGAGACTCCCGGTTTGAGATTGCGATAATAATTTGCATATTTCTTGACTTAGGCTTACAAACATGGCGTTAGAGTGTGAAAACTCGAAACACCCCCCGAACGGACTCGTGGGGGGCACCAACACCTCCCACGGTACCAACGTAACTCGTAGGAACTGACCCCGTAGCCACAGGGCTCCCGTTTTGAGATTGCGACGATAATATGGCGTTGCAGGCTGAAAACAAGAAACAACCCCCGAACGGCCCCATGGGTGGCACCAACACCTTCCATGGGACCAATGTAACTCGTAAGAACTGACCCCGCAGCTGTGGGTCTCCCTCTTTGAGAATACGATGGTAATTTGTGTATTTATAAACTTAAGCAAAACATGGCGTTAGAGGGTGAAAACTCGAAACAACCCCCGAACGGCCCCGTGGGTGGCACCAACACCTCCCACGGGACCCATGTAACTCATAGGAACTGACCCCGCAGCCGTGGGTCTTCCGATTTGAGAATTCGACCGTAATTTGTATATTTCTAGACTTAGGCTTTAAAACATTGCGTTAGAGGGTGAAAACTCAAAACAGCCCCCGAACGACCCCGTGGGTGGCACCAACACCTCCCACGGTACCAACGTAACTCGAAGGAACTGACCCCGTAGCCGCGGGTCTCCCAGTTTGAGAATACGACCGTAATTTGTGTATTTCTAGACTTAGGCTTAAAAACATGACGTTAGAGGGGGAAAACTCCAAACATCCCCCGAACGACACCGTGGGTGGCACCAACAACTCCCACGGGACCAACGTAACTCGTAGGAACTGACCCCGTAGCCGCGGGTCTCCCGATTTGAGATTGTGACGATAATTTGCATATTTCTAAACTTAGGCTTAAAAACATGACGTTAGAGGGTGAAAGTCGAAATGGCCCCCAAACGGCCCCGTGGGTGGCACTAACACCTCCCACGAGACCAACGTAACTCGTAGGAACTGACCCCGCAGCCGTGGGTCTCCCAGTTTGAGAATACGACAGGAATTTGCATATTTCAAGAATTAGTCTTAAAAACATGACGTTAGAGGGGTAAAACTCGAAACACCCCCCGAACGGCCCCGTGGGTGCCACCAGCACCTCCCACGGGACCAACGTAACTCGTAGGAACTGACCCTGCAGTCGCGGGTCTACCGGTTTGAGAATACGATGGTAATTTGCGTATTTCTAGACTTAGGCTTAAAAACATGACGTTAGAGGGTGAAAACTCGAAACAGCCCCCGAACAGCCCCATGGGTGGCACCAACACCTCCCACGGTCCCAACGTAGCTCGTAGGAACTGACTCCGTAGCCGCGGGTCTCCCGGTTTGAGAGTACGACGGTAATTTGCGTATTTCTAGACTTAAGCAAAACAAGGCGTTAGAGCTTGAAAACTCGAAACAGCCCCGGAACGGCCCCGTGGGTGGCACCAACACCTCCCACGGGGCCAACGTAACTCGTAGGAACTGACCCCGCAGCCGCAGGAATCCCGGTTTGAGATTGCGACAATAATTTGCATATTTCTTGACTTAGGCTTAAAAACATGGCGTTAGAGGGTGAAAACTCGAAACACTCCCTGAATGGCCTCGTGGGTGGCACCAACACCTCCCACGGGACCAACGTAACTCGTAGGAACTGACCCTGCAGCCGCAAGTCTCCCGGTTTGAGAATACGACGGTAATTTGCGTATTTTTAGACTTAGCGTTAAAAACATGACGTTAGAGTGTGAAAACTCGAAATAGCCCCCGAATGACCCCATTGGTGGCACCAACACCTCCCACGGGACCAACGTAACTCGTAGCAACTCACCTCGCAGTCGCGGGGATCCCGGTTTGATATTGCGATGATAATTTGCGTATGTCAAGACTTAGGATTAAAAACATGACGCTAGAGGGTGAAAACTGAAAACAGCACCCGAACGACCCCGTGGGTGGCACTAACACCTACCACGGGACCAACGTAACTCGTAGGAACTTACCCCTCAGCCGCGGGTCTCTCGGTTTGAGAATAGGAGGGTAATTTGCATATTTCTTGACTTAGGCTTAAAAACATGACGTTAGAGGGTGAAAACTCGAAATATCCCACGAACGACCCCGTGCGTGACACCAACACCTCCCACGGGACCAACGTAACTCGAAGGAACTGACCCCGTAGTCGCGGGGCTCCCGGTTTGAGATTGCGACTATAATTTGCTTATTTCTAAACTTAGGCTTAAAAACATGGCGTTCGAGGGTGAAAACTGGAAACACCCCCCGAACGGCCCCGTGGGTGGCACCATCACCTGCCACGGGACCAACGTAACTCGTAGGAACTGACCCCACAGCCGTGGGACTCCCGATTTGAGATTGCGGACCTTTATTTGCGTATTTCTAGACTTAAGCAAAACATGGCGTCAGAGGGTAAAACTCGAAACAGCCCCCGAACGACCCCGTGGTTTGCACCAACACCTCCCACAGGACCAATGTAACTCGTAGGAAGTGACCCCACAGCCTCGGGTCTCCCGGTTTTAGAATATGACTGTAATTTGCATATTTCTACACTTAGGCTTAAAAGCTTGACGTTAGAGGGTGAAAACTCGAAACATCCCCCGAACAGCCCCGTGGGTGGCACCAACACCTCCCACGGGACCAACATTACTCGTAGGAAATGACCCCACATCCGCGGGTCTCCCAGTTTGAGAATATGACCATAATTTTTATATTTCTAGAGTTAGGCTTAAAAGAATGACGTTAGAGGGTGAAAACTCAAAACAGCCCCTCGAACGGCCCCGCGGGTGGCACTAACACCTCCCACGAGACCAACGTAACTCGTAGGAACTGACCTCGTAGCCGCGGGTCTCCTAGTTTTAAAATACGACGGTAAGTTGCGTATTTTTAGACCTAAGATAAACATGGCGTTAGAGGGTGAAAACTCGAAATAGTCCCCGAACGGCCCCGTGGGTGGCACCAACACCTCCCACGGGACCAACGTAACTCGTAGGACCTAACCCGCATTCGCGGGTCTCCCGATTTGAGAATACGACCCTAATTTGCATCTTTCTATACGTAGGCTTAAAAACATGACGTTAGAGGGTGAAAACTCAAAACAGCCCCCGAACGGCCCCGTGGGTGGTACCAACACCGCCCATGGGACCAACATAACTCGTAGGAACTGATCCCGTAGCCGCGGGTCTCCCGATTTGAGAATACGACGGTAATTTGTGTATTTCTAGACTTAGGCTTAAAAACATGACGTTAGAGGGGGAAAACTCAAAACATCCCCCGAACGGTACCGTGGGTGGCACCAACAACTCCCACGGGACCAACGTAACTCGTAGGAACTGACCCCGCAGCCGCGGGTCTCCCGATTTGAGATTATGACGATAATTTGCATATTTCTAAACTTAGGCTTAAAAACATGACGTTAGAGGGTGAAAGTCGAAATGGCCCCCAAACGGCCCCGTGGGTGGCACTAACACCTCCCACGAGACCAACGTAACTCGTAGGAACTGACCCCACAGCCGTGGGTCTCCCAGTTTGAGAATATGATAGGAATTTGCATATTTCAAGAATTAGGCTTAAAAACATGACGTTAGAGGGGTAAAACACGTAACACGCCCCGAACGGCCCCGTGGGTGCCACCAACACCTCCCACGGGACCAACGTAACTCGTAGGAACTGACCCCATAGCCGCGGGACTCCAGGTTTGAGATTGCAATGATAATTTGTCTATTTCTATACTTAGGATTAAAAATATGGCGTTAGAGGGTGAAAACTCTAAACAGCCCCGGAACGGCCCCGTGGGTGGCACCAACACCTCCCATGGGACTAACGTAACTCGTAGGAACTGACCCTGCAGTCGCGGGTCTACCGGTTTGAGAATACGATGGTAATTTGCGTATTTCTAGACTTAGGCTTAAAAACATGACGTTAGAGGGTGAAAACTCGAAACAGCCCCCGAACAGCCCCATGGGTGGCACCAACACCTCCCACGGGCCCAACGTAACTCGTAGGGACTGACCCCGTAGCCGCGGGTCTCCCGGTTTGAGAGTACGACGGTAATTTGCGTATTTCTAGACTTAAGCAAAACAAGGCGTTAGAGCTTGAAAACTCGAAACAGCCCCGGAACGGCCCCGTGGGTGGCACCAACACCTCCCACGGGGCCAACGTAACTCGTAGGAACTGACCCCGCAGCCGCAGGAATCCCGATTTGAGATTGCGACAATAATTTGCATATTTCTTGACTTCGGCTTAAAAACATGGCGTTAGAGGGTGAAAACTCGAAACACCCCCTGAATGGCCTCGTGGGTGGCACCAACACCTCCCACGGGACCAACGTAACTCGTAGGAACTGACCCTGCAGCCGCAAGTCTCCCGGTTTGAGAATACGACGGTAATTTGCGTATTTCTAGACTTAGGGTTAAAAACATGACGTTAGAGTGTGAAAACTCGAAATAGCCCCGAACGGCCCCATTGGTGGCACCAACACCTCCCACGGGACCAACGTCACTCGTAGCAACTCACCCCGCAGCCGCGGGGATCCCGGTTTGAGATTGCAATGATAATTTGCATATGTCAAGACTTAGGATTAAAAACATGACGCTAGAGGGTGAAAACTCAAAACAGCACCCGAACGACCCCGTGGGTGGCACTAACACCTACCAAGGGACCAACGTAACTCGTAGGAACTTACCCCTGAGCCGCGGGTCTCTCAGTTTGAGAATATGATGGTAATTTGCATATTTCTTGGCTTAGGCTTAAAAACATGACGTTAGAGGGTGAAAACTCGAAATATCCCACGAACGACCCCGTGGGTGACACCAACACCTCCCACGGGACCAACGTAACTCGAAGGAACTAACCCCGTAGTCGCGGGGCTCCCGGTTTGAGATTGCGACTATAATTTGCTTATTTCTAAACTTAGGCTTAAAAACATGGCATTCGAGGGTGAAAACTGGAAACAGCCCCCGAACGGCCCCGTGGGTGGCACCATCACGTGCCACGGGACCAACGTAACTCGTAGGAACGGACCCCACAGCCGCGGGACTCCCGATTTGAGATTGCGGACCTTTATTTGCGTATTTCTAAACTTAAGCAAAACATGGCGTCAGAGGGTAAAACTCGAAACAGCCCCCGAACGACCCCGTGGTTAGCACCAACACCTCCCACGGGACCAACGTAACTCGTAGGAACTGACCCCACAGCCTCGGGTCTCCCGGTTTTAGAATATGACTGTAATTTGCATATTTCTACACTTAGGCTTAAAAGCATGATGTTAGAGGGTGAAAACTCGAAACATCCCCCGAACAGCCCCGTGGGTGGCACCAACACCTCCCACGGGACCAACACTACTCGTAGGAAATGACCCCACATCCGCGGGTCTCCCAGTTTGAGAATACGGCCATAATTTTTATATTTCTAGAGTTAGGCTTAAAAGCATGACGTTAGAGGGTGAAAACACGAAACAGCCCCCCGAACGGCCCCGCGGGTGGCACCAACACCTCCCACGAGACCAACGTAACTCGTAGGAACTGACCCCGTAGCCGCGGGTCTCCTAGTTTTAGAATACGACGGTAAATTGCGTATTTTTAGACTTAAGATAAACATGGCGTTAGAGGGTGAAAACTCGAAATAGCCCCCGAACGGCCCCGTGGGTGGCACCAACACCTCCCACGGGAACACCGTAACTCGTAGGACCTGACCCCGCATTCGCGGGTCTCCCGATTTGAGAATACGACCGTAATTTGCATCTTTCTATACTTAGGCTTAAAAACATGACGTTAGAGGGTGAAAACTCAAACCAGCCCCCGAACGGCCCCGTGGGTGGTACCAACACCGCCCATGGGACCAACATAACTCGTAGGAACTGATCCCCTAGCTGCGGGTCTCCCGATTTGATAATACGACGGTAATTTTCATATTTCAAGTCTTAGGCTTAAAAACATGACGTTAGAGGGTGAAAACTCGAAATATCCCCCGAATGACCCCGTGGGTGACACCAACACCTCCCACGGGACCAACGTAACTCGAAGGAACTGACCCCGTAGTCGCGGGGCTCCCGGTTTGAGATTGCGACTATTATTTACGTATTTCTAGACTTAGGCTTAAAAACTTGGCGTTCGAGGGTGAAAACTGGAAACATCCCCCGAACGGCCCCGTGCGTGGCACCAACACCTGCCACGGGACCAACGTAACTCGTAGGAACTGACCCCACACCCGCGGGACTCCCGATTTGAGATTGCGACGATAATTTGCCTATTTCTAGACTTATACTTAAAAACATGGCGTTAGACTGTGAAAAGTTGAAATCTCCCCCGAACGACCCCGTGGGTAGCACCAACACCTCCCACGGGACCAACTTAACTCATAGGAACTGACCCCACAGCCGCGGGTCTCCCGGTTTTAGAATACAATTGTAATTTTCATATTTCTACACTTAGGCTTAAAAACATGACGTTAGAGGGTGAAAACTCGAAACACCCCCCGAACGGCCCCGTGGGTGGGTCCAACACCTCCTACGGGACCAACGTAACTCGTAGGAACTGACCCCACTACCGCGGGTCTCCCCGTTTGAGAATATGACCATAATTTTTATATTTCTATACTTAGGCTTAAAAGCATGACGTTTGAGGGTGAAAACTCGAAACAGCCCCCCGAACAGCCCCGCGGGTGGCACCAACACCTCCCACGAGACCAAAGTAACTCATAGGAACTGACACCGTATTCGCGGGTCTCCTAGTTTTAGAATACGACGGTAATTTGCATATTTTTAGACTTAATAAAAACATGGCGTTAGAGGGTGAAAACTCGAAACAGCCCCCGAACGGCCCCGTGGGTGGCACCAACACCTTCCACGGGACCAACGTAACTCGTAGGAACTGACCCCGTAGTCGCGGGTCTCCCGATTTGAGAATACGACGGTAATTTGTATATTTCAAGACTTAGGCTTAAAAACATGACGTTTGAGGGGGAAAACTCGAAACACCCCCCGAACGGCCCCGTGGTTGACACCAACACCTCCCACGGGACCAACGTAACTCGTAGGAACTGACCCCGCAGTTGCAGTGCTCCCGGTTTGAGATTGTGATGATAATTTGAGTATTTCTATATTTAGGCTTAAAAACATGGCGTTAGAGGGTGAAATCTCGAAACAGCCCCCAAACGGCCCCGTGGATGCCACCAACACCTCCCACGGGACCAACATAACTCATAGGAACTGACCCCGCAGCCGCGGGTCTCCCAGTGTGAGAATATGACGGTAATTTGGGTGTTTTTAGACTTAAGAAAAATAAGGCGTTATCGGGTGAAAACTCAAAACAGCATCCGAACGGCCCCATGGGTGCACCAACACCTCCCACGGGACCAACGTAACTCGTAGGAACTGACCCCGCAGTCGCGAGTCTCCCGATTTGTGAATACGATCGTAATTTGCATTTTTTTAGATTTAGGCTTAAAAACATTGCGTTAGAGGGTGAAAACTCGAAATAGACCCCGAACGGCCCTGTGGGGGGCACCAACACCGCCCACGGGACCAATGTAACTCGTAGGAACTGACTTTGTATCCGCGAGTCTCCCAATTTGAGAATACGACGGTAATTTTCATATTTTAAGACTTAGGCTTAAAAACATGACGTTAGAGGGGGAAGACTTAGGCTTAAAAACATGACGTAACTCGTAAGAACTGACCCCGTAGTCGCGGGGCTTCCGGTTTTATATTGCGACTATTATTTGCATATTTCTAGACTTAGGCTTAAAAACATGGCGTTCGAGGGTGAAAACTCGAAACAGCACCCGAACGGCCCCGTGGGTGGCATCAACACCTCCCACGGGACCAACGTAACTCGTAGGAACAGACCCCACAGCCTCGGGTCTCTCGGTTTGTGAATACGATAGTAATTTGCGTATTTTTAGACTTAACCAAAACATGGCGTTAGAGGGTGAAAACTCGAAACGGCCCCGAAACGGCCCCGTGGGTGGCACCAAAACCTCCCACGGGTCCAACGTAACTCATAGGAACTGCCCCCGCAGCCGCTGGACTCCCGGTTTGAGATTGCGAGGATAATGTGAATATTTCTTGATTTAGGCTTAAAAACATGGCATTAGAGGGTGAAAACTCGAAACAGCCCCCGAACGGCCCCGTGGGTGGCACCAACAGCTCCCACGGGACAAACGTAACTCGTAGGAACTGAGCCCGCAGCCGCGGGTCTCTCAGTTTGAGAAAATGATGGTAATTTGCGTATTTCTAGACTTAGGTTTAAAAACATGACGTTAGAGGGTGAAAACTCGAAACATCCCCCGAATGGCCCCGTGGGTGGCACCAACACCTCCCACGGGACCAACGTAACTCGTAGGAACGGACCCCGTAGTCACGGGTCTCTCGGTTTGGGAATACGATCATAATTTGTATATTTATAGACTTAGGCTTAAGCACATGGTGTTTGAAGGTGAAAACTTGAAACAGACCCAGAACGGCCCCGTGGGTGGCACCAACACCTCCCACGGGACCAACGTAACTCGTAGGAACTGACCCCGTAGCCGCGGGTCTCCCGGTTTGATATTACGCTGATAATTTTCATATTTCTAGACTTAGGCTTAAAAACATTGCATGAGAGGGTGAAAACTCGAAACAGACCCTGAACGGCCCCGTGGGTGGCACCAACACCTCCCACGGGGCCAACGTAACTCGTAGGAACTGACCCTGCAGCCGCGGGACTCCCGGTTTGAGAATACGACCCTAATTTGCATATTTCTTGACTTGGGCTTAAAAACATGGCGTTCGAGGGTGAAAACTCGAAACATCCCCTAAACGGCCCTGTGGGTGGCACCAAGACCTCCCACGGGGACAACGTAACTCGTAGGAACTGACCCCGTAGCCGCAGGTCTCCCGGTTTGAGAATACGATGGTAATTTGCGTATTTCTAGATATAAGAATAACATGGCGTTAGAGGGTGAAAACTCGAAACAGCCCTCAAACGACCCCGTGGGTGGCACCAACACCTCCCACGGGACCAACGTAACTCGTAGGAACTGACCCCACAGCCGTGGTGCTCCCGGTTTCAGATTGCGATGATAATTTACGTATATCTAGACTTGGGCTTAAAAACATGACGCTAGAGGGTGAAAACTCAAAACAGCCCCCGAACGGCCCCGTGGGTGGCACTAACACCTACCACGGGACCAACGTAACTCGTAGGAACTGACCCCGCAGCCGCGGGTATCTCGATTTGTGAATACAACGATAATTTGTATATTTCTAGACTTAGGCTTAAAAACATGACGTTAGAGGGTGAAAACTTGAAACATCATCCGAACGGCCCCATGGGTGACACCAACACCTTCCACGGGACCAACATAACTCGTAAGAACTGACCCCGTAGGCGCGGGGCTTCCGGTTTGATATTGCGACTATTATTTGCATATTTCTAGACTTAGGCTTAAAAGCATGGCGTTCGAGGGTGAAAACTCCTAACAGCACCCGAACGGCCCCGTGGGTGGCATCAACACCTCCCACGGGACCAACGTAACTGGTAGGAACTGACCCCACAACCTCGGGTCTCTCAGTTTGAGAATACGATAGTAATTTGCGTATTTCTAGACTTAACCAAAACATGGTGTTAGAGGGTGAAAACTCGAAATGACCCCGGAACGGCCCCGTGGGTGGCACCAAAACCTCCCACGGGTCCAACGTAACTCATAGGAACTGCCCCGTAGCCGCTGGACTCCCGGTTTGAGATTGCGACGATAATGTGCATATTTCTTGATTTAGGCTTAAAAACATGGCGTTAGAGGGTGAAAACTCGAAACAGCCCCCGAACGGCCCCGTGGGTGGCACCAACACCTCCCACGGGACAAACGTAACTCGTAGGAACTGAGCCCGCAGCCGCGGGTCTCTCAGTTTGAGAAAATTATGTTAATTTGCATATTTCTAGACTTAGGTTTAAAAACATGACGTTACAGGGTGAAAACTCGAAACATCCCCCGAATGGCCCCTTCGGTGGCACCAACACCTCCCACTGGACCAACGTAACTCGTAGGAACGGACCCCGTAGTCACGGGTCTCTCGGTTTGGGAATATGATCATAATTTGTATATTTATTGACTTAGGCTTAAACACATGGTGTTTGAGGGTGAAAACTCGAAACAGCCCCAGAACGGCCCCGTGGGTGGCACCAACACCTCCCACGGGACCAACGTAACTCGTAGGAACTGACCCCGTAGCCGCGGGTCTCCCGGTTTGATATTACGCTGATAATTTTCATATTTCTAGACTTAGGCTTAAAAACATTGCGTGAGAGGGTGAAAACTCAAAACAGACCCTGAACGGCCCCGTGGGTGGCACCAACACCTCCCACGGGGCCAACGTAACTCGTAGGAACTGACCCTGCAGCCGCGGGACTCCCGGTTTGAGATTGAGAAAATAATTTGCATATTTCTTGACTTAGGCTTAAAAACATGGCGTTCGAGGGTGAAAACTCGAAACATCCCCTAAACGGCCCTGTGGGTGGCACCAAGACCTCCCACGGGGACAACGTAACTCGTAGGAACTGACCCCGCAGCCGTAGGTCTCCCGGTTTGAGAATACGATGGTAATTTGCGTATTTCTAGACAAAAGAATAACGTGGCGTTAGAGGGTGAAAACTCAAAACAGCCCTTGAACGGCCCCATGGGTGGCACCAACACCTCCCACGGGACCAACATAACTCGTAGGAACTGACCCCGCGGCCGCGGGGCTCCCGGTTTCAGATTGCGATGATAATTTGCGTATATCTAGACTTGGGCTTAAAAACATGACGCTAGAGGGTGAAAACTCAAAACAGCCCCCGAACGGCCCCGTGGGTGGCACTAACACCTACCACGGGACCAACGTAACTCGTAGGAACTGACCCCGCAGCCGCGGGTATCCCGGTTTGAGAATACAAAGGTAATTTGTATATTTCTAGACTTAGGCTTAAAAACATGACGTTAGAGGGTGAAAACTTGAAACATCCTCCGAACGGCCCCGTGGGTGACACCAACACCTTCCACGGGACCAACATAACTCGTAAGAACTGATCCCGTAGTCGCGGGGCTTCCGGTTTGATATTGCGACTATTATTTGCATATTTCTAGACCTAGGCTTGAAAACATGGCGTTGGAGGGTGAAAACTCCTAACAGCACCCGAACAGCCCCGTGGGTGGCATCAACACCTCCCACGGGACCAACGTAAGTCGTAGGAACTGACCCCACAGCCTCGGGTCTCTCAGTTTGAGAATACGATAGTAATTTGCGTATTTCTAGACTTAACCAAAACATGGTGTTAGAGGGTGAAAACTCGAAACGACCCCGGAACGGCCCCGTGGGTGGCACCAAAACCTCCCATGGGTCCAACGTAACTCATAGGAACTGCCCCGCAGCCGCTGGACTCCCGGTTTGAGATTGCGACGATAATGTGCATATTTCTTGATTTAGGCTTAAAAACATGGCGTTAGAGGGTGAAAACTCGAAACAGCCCCCGAACGGCCCCGTGGGTGGCACCAACACCTCCCACGGAACAAACGTAACTCGTAGGAACTGAGCCCGCAGCCGCGGGTCTCTCAGTTTGAGAAAATGATTTTAATTTGCGTATTTCTAGACTTAGGATTAAAAAATGACGTTAGAGGGTGAAAACTCGAAACATCCCCCGAATGGCCACGTGGGTGGCACCAACACCTCCCACGGGACCAACGTAACTCGTAGGAACGGACCCCGTAGTCACGGGTCTCTCGGTTTGGGAATACGATCATAATTTCTATATTTATAGACTTAGTCTTAAACACATGGTGTTTGAGGGTGAAAACTCGAAACAGCCCCAGAACGGCCCCGTGGGTGGCACCAACACCTCCCACGGGACCAACGTAACTCGTAGGAACTAACCCCGCAGTCTTGGGGCTCCTAATTTGAGATTGCGACGATAATTTGCGTATTTATAGACTTAGGCTTGAAAACATGGAGTTAGAGGGTGAAAACTTGAAACAACGCACGAAGGCCCCGTGGGTGGCCCCAACACCTCCCACGAGACGAAGGTAACTCATTGGAACTGACCCCGCAGTCGCGGGTCTACCAGTTTGAGAATACGATGGTAATTTTCATATTTTTAGACTTTGTCTTAAAAACATGACGTTAGAGGGTGAAAACTCGAAACATCCCCCCAACAGCCCCGTGGGCGGCACCAACACCTCCCACGGGACCAAAGTAACTCATAGGAACTGACCCCATAGCCACGGGTCTCCCGATTTGAGAGTACGACGGTAATTTGTGTATTTCTAGACTTAAGCAAAACATGGCGTTAGAGGGTGAAAACTCGAAACAGCCCCGGAACGGCCCCGTAGGTTGCACTAACACCTACCACGGGACCAACGTAACTCGTAGGAACTGACCCCGCAGCCGCGGGTATCCCGGTTTGAGAATACAACAGTAATTTGTATATTTCTAGACTTAGGCTTAAAAACATTACGTTAGAGGGTGAAAACTTGAAACATCCCCCGAACGGCCCCGTGGGTGACACCAACACCTTCCACGAGACCAACATAACTCATAAGAACTGACCCCGTAGTCGCGGGGCTTCCGGTTTGATATTGCATCTATTATTTGCATATTTCTAGACTTAGGCTTAAAAACATATCGTTCGAGGGTGAAAACTCGAAACAACACCCGAACGGCCCCGTGGGTGGCATCAACACCTCCCACGGGACCAACGTAACTCGTAGGAACTGACCCCACAGTCGCGGGTCTCTCAGTTTGAGAATACGATAGTAATTTGCATATTTCTAGACTTAACCAAAACATGGCGTTATAGGGTGAAAACTCGAAACGGCCCCGTGGGTGGCACCAAAACCTCCCACGGGTCCAACGTAACTCATAGTAACTGCCCCCGCAGCCGCTGGACTCCCGGTTTGATATTGCGATGATAATGTGCATATTTCTTGATTTAGGCTTAAAAACATGGCGTTAGGGGGTGAAAACTCGAAACAGCCCCCGAACGGCCCCGTGGGTGGCACCAACACCTCCCACGGGACAAACGTAACTCGTAGGAAATGAGCCCGCAGCCGCGGGTCTACCGGTTTGAGAATACGATGGTAATTTGAATATTTCTAGACTTAGGCTTAAAAACATGACGTTAGAGGGTGAAAACTCGAAACAGCCACCGAACAGCCCCGTGGGTGGCACCAACACCTGCCACGGGACCAACGTAACTCGTAGGAACTGACCCCGTAGCTGCGGGTCTCCCGGTTTGATATTACGATGATAATTTTCATATTTCTAGACTTAGGCTTAAAAACATGGCGTTAGAGGGTGAAAACTCGAAATAGCCCCCGAACGGCCCCGTGGGTGGCACCAACACCTTCCACGGGACCAACGTAACTCGTAGGAACTGACCCCGAAGTCGCGGGTCTCCCGATTTGAGAATACGATCGTAATTTGCATCTTCTAGACTTAGGCTTAAAAACATGGCGTTAGAGGGTGAAAACTTAAAACAGCCCCCGAACGGCCCCGTGGGCGGTACCAACACCGCCCACGGGACCAACATAACTCGTAGGAACTGACCCCGTAGCCGCGGGTCACCCGATTTGAGAATAGGACGGTAATTTGTATATTTCAAGACTTAGGCTTAAAAACATGACGTTTGAGGGGGAAAACTCGAAACACCCCCCGAACGGCCCCGTGGTTGACACCAACACCTCCCACGGGACCAACGTAACTCGTAGGAACTGACCCCGCAGTTGCAGTGCTCCCGGTTTGAGATTGTGATGATAATTTGAGTATTTCTATATTTAGGCTTAAAAACATGGCGTTAGAGGGTGAAAACTCGAAACAGCCCCCGAACGGCCCCGTGGATGCCACCAACACCTCCCACGGGACCAACGTAACTCTTAGGAACTGACCCCGCAGCCGCGGGTCTCCCAGTGTGAGAATATGACGGTAATTTGGGTGTTTTTAGACTTAAGCAAAATAAGGCGTTATCGGGTGAAAATTCAAAACAGCATCCGAACGGCCCCATGGGTGCACCAACACCTCCCACAGGACCAACGTAACTCGTAGGAACTGACCCCGCAGTCGCGGGTCTCCCGGTTTGTGAATACGATCGTAATTTGCATTTTTCTAGACTTAGGCTTAAAAACATTGCGTTAGAGGGTGAAAACTCGAAATAGACCCCGAACGGCCCTGTGGGTGGCACCAACACCGCCCACGGGACCAACGTTACTCGTAGGAACTGACTTTGTATCCGTGAGTCTCCCAATTTGAGAATACGACGGTAATTTTCATATTTTAAGACTTAGGCTTAAAAACATGACGTTAGAGGGGGAAGACTTAGGCTTAAAAACATGACGTAACTCGTAAGAACTGACCCCGTAGTCGCGGGGCTTCCGGTTTTATATTGCGACTATTATTTGCATATTTCTAGACTTAGGCTTAAAAACATGGCGTTCGAGGGTGAAAACTCGAAACAGCACCCGAACGGCCCCGTGGGTGGCATCAACACCTCCCACGGGACCAACGTAACTCGTGGGAACAGACCCCACAGCCTCGGGTCTCTCGGTTTGTGAATACGATAGTAATTTGCGTATTTTTAGACTTAACCAAAACATGGCGCTAGAGGGTGAAAACTCGAAACGGCCCCGGAACGGCCCCGTGGGTGGCACCAAAACCTCCCACGGGTCCAACGTAACTCATAGGAACTGCCCCCGCAGCCGCTGGACTCCCGGTTTGAGATTGCGAGGATAATGTGAATATTTCTTGATTTAGGCTTAAAAACATGGCATTAGAGGGTGAAAACTCGAAACAGCCCCCGAACGGCCCCGTGGGTGGCACCAACACCTCCCACGGGACAAACGTAACTCGTAGGAACTGAGCCCGCAGCCGCGGGTCTCTCAGTTTGAGAAAATGATGGTAATTTGCGTATTTCTAGACTAAGGTTTAAAAACATGACGTTAGAGGGTGAAAACTCGAAACATCCCCCGAATGGCCCCGTGGGTGGCACCAACACCTCCCACGGGACCAACGTAACTCGTAGGAACGGACCCCGTAGTCACGGGTCTCTCGGTTTGGGAATACGATCATAATTTGTATATTTATAGACTTAGGCTTAAGCACATGGTGTTTGAAGGTGAAAACTTGAAACAGACCCAGAACGGCCCCGTGGGTGGCACCAACACCTCCCACGGGACCAACGTAACTCGTAGGAACTGACCCCGTAGCCGCGGGTCTCCCGGTTTGATATTACGCTGATAATTTTCATATTTCTAGACTTAGGCTTAAAAACATTGCGTGAGAGGGTGAAAACTCGAAACAGACCCTGAACGGCCCCGTGGGTGGCACCAACACCTCCCACGGGGCCAACGTAACACGTAGGAACTGACCTTGCAGCCGCGGGACTCCCGGTTTGAGATTGCGAAAATAATTTGCATATTTCTTGACTTAGGCTTAAAAACATGGCGTTCGAGGGTGAAAACTCGAAACATCCCCTAAACGGCCCTGTGGGTGGCACCAAGACCTCCCACGGGGACAACGTAACTCGTAGGAACTGACCCCATAGCCGCAGGTCTCCCGGTTTGAGAATACGATGGTAATTTGCGTATTTCTAGACATAAGAATAACATGGCGTTAGAGGGTGAAAACTCGAAACAGCCCTCGAACGACCCCGTGGGTGGCACCAACACCTCCCACGGGACCAACGTAACTCGTAGGAACTGACCCCGCAGCCGCGGTGCTCCCGGTTTCAGATTGCGATGATAATTTACGTATATCTAGACTTGGGCTTAAAAACATGACGCTAGAGGGTGAAAACTCAAAACAGCCCCCGAACGGCCCCGTGGGTGGCACTAACACCTACCACGGGACCAACGTAACTCGTAGGAACTGACCCCGCAGCCGCGGGTATTCCGGTTTGAGAATACAACGGTAATTTGTATATTTCTAGACTTAGGCTTAAAAACATGACGTTAGAGGGTGAAAACTTGAAACATCCTCCGAACGACCCCGTGGGTGAAACCAACACCTTCCACGGGACCAACATAACTCGTAAGAACTGACCCCGTAGTCGCGGGGCTTCCGGTTTGATATTGCGACTATTATTTGCATATTTCTAGACTTAGGCTTAAAAACATGACGTTCGAGGGTGAAAACTCCTAACAGCACCCGAACGGCCCCGTGGGTGGCATCAACACCTCCCACGGGACCAACGTAAGTCGTAGGAACTGACCCCACAGCCTCGGGTCTCTCAGTTTGAGAATACGATAGTAATTTGCGTATTTCTAGACTTAACCAAAACATGGTGTTAGAGGGTGAAAACTCGAAACGACCCCAAAACGGCCCCGTGGGTGGCACCAAAACCTCCCACGGGTCCAACGTAACTCATAGGAACTGCCCCGCAGCCGCTGGACTCCCGGTTTGAGATTGCGACGATAATGTGCATATTTCTTGATTTAGGCTTAAAAACATGGCGTTAGAGGGTGAAAACTCGAAACAGCCCCCGAACGGCCCCGTGGGTGGCACCAACACCTCCCACGGGACAAACGTAACTCGTAGGAACTGAGCCCGCAGGCGCGGGTCTATCAGTTTGAGAAAATGATGTTAATTTGCGTATTTCTAGACTTAGGATTAAAAAATGACGTTAGAGGGTGAAAACTCGAAACATCCCCCGAATGGCCACGTGGGTGGCACCAACACCTCCCACTGGACCAACGTAACTCGTAGGAACGGACCCCGTAGTCACGGGTCTCTCGGTTTGGGAATACGATCATAATTTCTATATTTATAGACTTAGTCTTAAACACATGGTGTTTGAGGGTGAAAACTCGAAACAGCCCCAAAACGGCCCCGTGGGTGGCACCAACACCTCCCATGGGACCAACGTAACTCGTAGGAACTAACCCCGCAGTCTTGGGGCTCCTAATTTGAGATTGCGACGATAATTTGCGTATTTATAGACTTAGGCTTGAAAACATGGAGTTAGAGGGTGAAAACTTGAAACAACGCACGAAGGCCCCGTGGGTGGCCCCAACACCTCCCACGAGACGAAGGTAACTCATAGGAACTGACCCCGCAGTCGCGGGTCTACCAGTTTGAGAATACGATGGTAATTTGCATATTTTTAGACTTTGTCTTAAAAACATGACGTTAGAGGGTGAAAACTCGAAACATCCCCCCAACAGCCCCGTGGGCGGCACCAACACCTCCCACGGGACCAAAGTAACTCATAGGAACTGACCCCATAGCCGCGGGTCTCCCGATTTGAGAGTACGACGGTAATTTGTGTATTTCTAGACTTAAGCAAAACATGGCGTTAGAGGGTGAAAACTCGAAACAGCCCCGGAACGGCCCCGTAGGTTGCACTAACACGGGACCAACGTAACTCGTAGGAACTGACCCCGCAGCCGTGGGTATCCCGGTTTGAGAATACAACAGTAATTTGTATATTTCTAGACTTAGGCTTAAAAACATTACGTTAGAGGGTGAAAACTTGAAACATCCCCCGAACGGCCCTGTGGCTGACACCAACACCTTCCACGAGACCAACATAACTCGTAAGAACTGACCCCGTAGTCGCGGGGCTTCCGGTTTGATATTGCGACTATTATTTGCATATTTCTAGACTTAGGCTTAAAAACATATCGTTCGAGGGTGAAAACTCGAAACAACACCCGAACGGCCCCGTGGGTGGCATCAACACCTCCCACGGGACCAACGTAACTCGTAGGAACTGACCCCACAGCCGCGGGTCTCTCGGTTTGAGAATACGATAGTAATTTGCATATTTCTAGACTTAACCAAAACATGGAGTTAGAGGGTGAAAACTCGAAACGGCCCCGGAACGGCCCCGTGGGTGGCACCAAAACCTCCCACGGGTCCAACGTAACTCATAGTAACTGCCCCCGCAGCCGCTGGACTCCCGGTTTGAGATTGCGATGATAATGTGCATATTTCTTGATTTAGGGTTAAAAACATGGCGTTAGGGGGTGAAAACTCGAAACAGCCCCCGAACGGCACCGTGGGTGGCACCAACACCTCCCACGGGACAAACGTAACTCGTAGGAAATGAGCCCGCAGCCGCGGGTCTACCGGTTTGAGAATACGATGGTAATTTGAATATTTCTAGACTTAGGCCTAAAAACACGACGTTAGAGGGTGAAAACTCGAAACAGCCACCGAACAGCCCCGTGGGTGGCACCAACACCTGCCACGGGACCAACGTAACTCGTAGGAACTGACCCCGTAGTCGCAGGGCTCCCGGTTTGAGATTGCGACTATAATTTGCATATTTCTAGACTTAGGCTTAAAAACATGGCGTTCGAGGGTGAAAACTGGAAACAGCCCCCGAACGGCCCCGTGGGTGGCACCAACACCTTCCACGGGACCAACGTAACTCGTAGGAACTGACCCCACAGCCGCGGCACTCCCGATTTGAGATTGCGACGATAATTTGCATATTTATAGACTTAGGCTTAAAACATTGTGTTAGACGGTGAAAACATGAAACAGCCACCGAACGCCCCGTGGGTGGCACCAACACTTGCCACGGGACTAAGATAACTCGTAGGAACTGACGCCACAGTCGCGGGTCTCCCGGTTTGAGAATACGACAGTAATTTGCGTATTTCTAGACTTAACCAAAATATGGCGTTAGAGGGTGAAAACACAAAACAGCCCTCGAAGGGCCCCGTGGGTGGCACCAACATCTCCCACGGGGCCAACGTAACTCATAGGAACTGACCCCGCAGCCGCTGGACTCCCGGTTTGAGATTGAGATGATAATTTCCATATTTCCCGACTTAGGCTTAAAAACTGGGCGTTAGACGGTAAAAACTCAAAACAACCCCCGAACGGCCCCATGGGTGGCACTAACACCTCCCACGGGACCAACGTAACTCGTAGGAACTGAACCCGTAGCCGCGGGTGTCTCGGTTTGAGAAAACGATGGTAATTTGCGTATTTCTAGACTTAGGTTTAAAAACATGACGTTAGAGGGTGAAAACTTGAAACATCCCCCGAATGGCCCCGTGGGTGACACCAACACCTCCCACGGGACCAACGTAACTCGTAGGAACGGTCCCCGTAGTCACGGGTCTCTCGGTTTGGGAATACGACCATAATTTGCATATTTATAAACTTAGGCTTAAACACATGGTGTTTGAGGGTGAAAACTCGAAACAGCCCCAGAACGGCCCCGTGGGCGGCACCAACACCTCCCACGGGACCAACGTTACTCGTAGGAACTCACCCCGCATTCTTGGGGCTCCCAATTTGAGATTGCGACGATAATTTGCGTATTTATAGACTTAGGCTTAAAAACATGGCGTTAGAGGGTGAAAACTCGAAACAACCCACGAAGGCCCCGTGGGTGGCCCCAACACCTCCCACGAGACGAACGTAACTCATAGGAACTGACCCCGCAGTCGCGGGTCTACCGATTTGAGAATAGGATGGTAATTTGCATATTTCTTGACTTAGGCTTAAAAACAAGGCATTAGACGGTGAAAACTCGAAACACCCCCTGAACGGCCCCGTGGGTGGCACCAACACCTCCCACGGGACCAACGTAACTCGTAGGAACTGACCCCGCATTGTTGGGGCTCCCAATTTGAGATTGCGACGATAATTTGTGTATTTATAGACTTAGGTTTAAAAACATGGCGTTAGAGGGTGAAAACTCGAAACAACCCACGAAGGCCCCGTGGGTGGCCCCAACACCTCCCACGGGACCAACGTAATTCGTAGGTACTGACCCCGCTGCTGCAAGTCTCCCGGTTTGAGAATATGACGGTAATTTTCATATTTCTAGACTTAAGAAAAACATGGCGTTAGAGGGTGAAAACTCGAAACGACCCCCGAACGGCCTCGTGGGTGGCACCAACGCCTCCCACGGGACCAATGTAACTTGTAGGAACTGACCCCGCAGCCGCGGGGCTCCCGATTTGAGACTGCGATGATAATTTGCGTATATCTAGACTTAGGCTTAAACACATGATGCTAGAGGGTGAAAACTAAAAACAGCCCCCGAACGGCCCCGTGGGTGGCACTAACACCTACCACGAGACCAGCGTAACTCGTAGGAACTGACCCCGCAGTTGCGGGTCTCTCGATTTGAGAATACGATGGTAAATTGCATATTTCTAGACATAGGCTTAAAAACATGACGTTAGAGGGTGAAAACTCGAAACACCCCCCGAACGGCCCCGTGGGTGACACCAACACCACCCGTGGGGCCAACGTAACTCATAAAACTGTCCCCGCAGCCGCGGGTCTCCCGGTTTGAGAATATGACGGTAATTTGCATATTTCTAGACTTAACCAAAACTTGGCGTTAGAGGGTGAAAACTCGAAACAGCCCCGATACGGTCCCGTGGGTGGGACCAACACCTCCCACGGGGCCAACGTAACTCATAAGAATACGACAGTAATTTGCATATTTCTAGACTTAACCAAAACATGGCGTTAGAGGGTGAAATCTCAAAACAGTCCCGAAACGGCCCCGTGGGTGGCACCAACACCTCCCACGGGACCAACGTAACTCGTAGGAACTGACCCCGCACCCGCGGGTCTCCCAGTTTGAGAATATGACGGTAATTTGCATATTTCTAGACTTAACTAAAAATTGCGTTAGAGGGTGAAAACTCGAAACAGCCCCGAAACGGCCCCGTGGATGGCACCAACACCTCCCACGGGGCCAACGTAACTCATAAGAACTAACCTTGCAGCCGCTGGACTCTCGGTTTGAGATTGCGATGATAATTTGCATATTTCTTGACTTAGGCTTAAGAACATGAAGGTAGAGGATGAAAATTCGAAACAGCCCCTGAACGGCCCCGTGGGTGGCACCAACACAACCCACAGGACCAACGTAACTCGTGGGAACTGACCCCGCAGCCGCGGGTCTCCCTGTGTGAGAATACGACGGTAATTTGCGTATTTTTAGACTTAAGCAAAACATGGCCTTAGAGGGTGAAAACTCAAAATAGCACCCGAACGGCCCCGTGGGTGGCACCAACACCTCCCACGGGACCAACGTAACTCGTAGGAACTGATCCCACACCCGCGGGTCTCCAGGTTTGAGAAAACGACCGTAATTTGCATATTTCTAGACTGAGGCTTAAAAACTGGGTGTTAGAGGGTGAAAACTCGAAACAACCCCCGAAAGGCGCCGTGAGTGTCACCAACACCGCCCAAAGCAAAAACGTAACTCGTAGGAACTGACCCAGCAGCCGCGGGTCTCCCGATTTGAGAATTCGATGGTAATTTGAATATTTTTAGAGTTAGGCTTAAAAACATGATGTTAGAGGGTGAAAACTCGAAACACCCCCCGAACGGCCCCGTGGGTGACACCAACACCTCCCACGGGACCAACGCAACTCTTAGGAACTGACCCCGTAGCCACGGGTCTCACGGTTTGAGAATATGACGGTAATTTGCGTATTTTTAGACTTAAGGAATACATGGCGTTAGAGGGTGAAAACTCAAAAAAGCACCCGAACAGCTCCGTGGGTGGCACCAACACCTCCCACGGGACCAACGTAACTCGTAGGAAATGATCCCGCACCCGCGGGTCTCCCGGTTTGAGAATACGACCGTAATTTGCATATTTCTAGACTTAGGCTTAAAACATGGTGTTAGAGGGTGAAAACTCGAAACAACCCCCGAAAGGCGCCGTGGGTGGCACCAACACCGCCCACGGGAAAAACGTAACTCGTAGGAACTGACCCCGCAGCCGCGGGTCTCCCGATTTGAGAATACGACGGTAATTTGCATATTTCTAGACTTAGGCTTAAAAACATTACGTTAGAGGGTGAAAACTCGAAACACCCCCCGAACGACCTCGTGGGTGAACCAACACCACCCGTGGGGCCAACGTAACTCATAAAACTGTCCCCGCAGCCGCGGGTCTCCCGGTTTGAGAATATGACGGTAATTTGCATATTTCTAGACTTAACCAAAACTTGGCGTTAGAGGGTGAAAACTCGAAACAGCCCTGATACGGCCCCGTGGGTGGGACCAACACCTCCCACGGGGCCAACGTAACTCATAAGAATACGACGGTAATTTTCATATTTCTAGACTTAACCAAAACATGGCGTTAGAGGGTGAAATCTCGAAACAATCCCGAAACGGCCCCGTGGGTGGCACCAACACCTCCCACGGGACCAACGTAACTCGTAGGAACTGACCCCGCACCCTCGGGTCTCCCAGTTTGAGAATATGACGGTAATTTGTATATTTCTAGACTTAACCAAAAATGGCGTTAGAGGGTGAAAACTCGAAACAGCCCCGAAACGGCCCCGTGGGTGGCACCAACACCTCCCACGGGGCCAACGTAACTCATAAGAACTGACCCTGCAGCCGCTGGACTCTGGGTTTGAGATTGCGATGATAATTTGCATATTTCTTGACTTAGGCTTAAGAACATGGCGGTAGAGGATGAAAATTCGAAACAGCCCCCAAACGGCCCCGTGGGTGGCACCAACACCACCCACAGGACCAACGTAACTCGTGGGAACTGGCCCCGCAGCCGCGGGTCTCCCTGTGTGAGAATACGACCGTCATTTTCATATTTCTAGACTTAGGCTAAAAAACATGGAGTTAGAGGGTGAAAACTCGAAACAACCCCCGAAAGGCACCGTGGGTGGCACCAACACCGCCCACGGCAAAAACGTAACTCGTAGGAACTGACCCCGTAGCCGCGGGTCTCCCGATTTGAGAATACGACGGTAATTTACATATTTCTAGACTTGGTCTTAAAAACATGACGTTAGAGGGTGAAAACTAGAAAAACCCCCCGGACGGCCCCGTGGGTGACACCAACACCTCCCATGGGGCCAACGTAACTCATAAGAATTGTCCCCACAGCCGCGGGTCTCCCGGTTTGAGAATATGACGGTAATTTGCATATTTCTAGACTTAACCAAAACTTGGCGTTAGAGGGTGAAAACTCGAAACAGCCCCGATACGGCCCCGTGGGTGGGACCAACACCTCCCACGGGGCCAACGTAACTCATAAGAATACGACGGTAATTTGCATATTTCTAGACTTAACCAAAACATGGCGTTAGACGATGAAAACTCGAAACACCCCCCGAACGGTTCCGTGGGTGACACCAACACCTCCCACGGGACCAACGCAACTCGTAGGAACTGACCATGCAGTGGCGGGGCTCCCGGTTTGAGATTGCGACCATAATTTGTGTATTTCTAGACTTAGGCTAAAAAACTTGGCGTTCGAGGGTGAAAACTGGAAACAGCTCCGAACGACCCCGCGGGTGACACCAACACCTCCAACGGTACCAACGTAACTCGTACGAACTGACCCCGCAGCCGCGGGTCGCCCATTTTGAGAATATGACGGTAATTTGCATATTTCTAGACTTAACCAAAACATGGCGTTAGAGGGTGAAAACTCGAAACAGCCCCAAAACGGCCCCGTGGGTGGCACCAACACCTCCCACGAGGCCAACGTAACTCATAAGAACTGACCCCGCAGCCCCTGGACTCTCGGTTTGAGATTGCGATGATAATTTGAATATTTGTTGACTTAGGTTTAAAAACATGGTGGTAGAGGGTGAAAATTCGAAACAGCCCCCGAACGGCCCCGTGGGTGGCACCAACACCACCTATAGGACCAACATAACTCGTGGGAACTGACCCTGCAGCCGCGGGTCTCCCAGTGTGAGAATACGACGGTAATTTGCGTATTTTTAGACTTAAGCAAAACATGGCATTAGAGGGTAAAAACTCAAAATAGCACCCGAACGGCCCCGTGGGTGGCACCAACACCTACCACGGGACCAACGTAACTCGTAGGAACTGATCCCGCACCCGTGGGTCTCCCGGTTTGAGAATACGACCGTAATTTGCATATTTCTAGACATAGGCTTAAAAACATGGTGTTAGTGGGTGAAAACTCGAAACAACCCCCGAAAGGCGCCGTGGGTGGTACCAACACGCCCACGGCAAAAACGTAACTTCAAGGAACTGACCCCGCAGCCGCGGTTCTCCCGATTTGAGAATACGACGGTAATTTGCATATTTGTAGAATTATGCTTAAAAACATGACGTTAGAGGGTGAGAACTCGAAACACCCCTCGAACGGACCTGTGGGTGATACCAACACCTCTCAGGGGACCAACGCAACTCGTA
This sequence comes from Sambucus nigra, assembly GCA_949130495.1. Lineage (NCBI taxonomy): Eukaryota > Viridiplantae > Streptophyta > Magnoliopsida > Dipsacales > Adoxaceae > Sambucus > Sambucus nigra. The sequence continues at coordinate 122,239,395 of OX422213.1, forward strand.
GAAACTGACCATGCAGTCGCGGGGCTCCCGGTTTGAGATTGTGACCATAATTTGCGTATTTCTAGACTTAAGCTTAAAAACATGGCGTTCGAGGGTGAAAACTGGAAACATCCCCCGAACGGCCCCGTGGGTGACACCAACACCTCCCATGGGACAAACGTAACTCGTAGGAACTGACCCCGCAGCCGTGGGACTCCCGGTTATGATAATTTGCGTATTTCTAGACTTAGGCTTAGAAACATGCCGTTAGAGGGTGAAAACTCGAAACAGCCCCCGAACGGCCCCATGGGTGGAACCAACAATTCCCACGGGACCAACGTAACTCGTAGGAACTAACCCCGCAGTCGCGGGTCTACCAGTTTGAGAATACAATGGTAATTTACATATTTATAGACTTAGGTTTAAAAACAAGATGTTAGAGGGTGAAAACTCAAAACAGCCCCCGAACAGCCCCGTGGGTGGAACCAACACTTCCCACGGGACAAACGTAACTCGTAGGAACTGACCCCGTAGCCACGGGTCTCCCGGTTTAAGAATATGACGGTAATTTGTGTATTTTTAGACTTAAGCAAAACATGGCGTTAGAGGGTGAAAACTCAAAATAGCACCCGAACGGCCCCGTGGGTGGCACTAACACCTCCCACGGGACCAACGTAACTCGTAGGAACTCATCCCGCACCCGCGGGTCTCCCGGTTTGAGAATACTATCGTAATTTGCATATTTCTAGACTTAGGCTTAAAAACATGGTGTTAGAGGGTGAAAACTCGAAACAACCCCCGAAAGGCGCCGTGGGTGGCACCAACACCGCCCACGGCAAAAACGTAACTCATAGGAACTGACCCCACAGCCGCGGGTATCTCGATTTGAGAATACGAAGGTAATTTGCATATTTCTAGACATAGGCTTAAAAACATGACGTTAGAGTGTGAAAACTCGAAACACCCCCCGAACGGCCCCGTGGGTGACACCAACACCTCCCGTGGGGCCAACGTAACTAATAAGAACTGTCCCCGCAGCCGCGGGTCTCCCGGTTTCAAAATATGACGGTAATTTGTATATTTCTAGACTTAACCAAAACATGGCGTTAAATGGTGAAAACTCAAAACTGCCCCGATACGGCCCCGTGGGTGGCACCAACACCTCCCACGGGACCAACGTAACTCGTAGGAACTGACCCCGCAGCCGCGGGTCTCCTGGTTTGAGAATATGACGGTAAGTTGCATATTTTTAGACTTAACCAAAACAAGGCGTTAGAGGGTGAAAACTCAAAACTGCCCCGATACGGCCCCGTGGGTGGGACCAACACCTCCCACGGGGCCAACGTAACTCATAAGAATACGACGATAATTTGCATATTTCTAGACTTAACCAAAACATGGCGTTAGAGGGTGAAAACTCGAAACAGTCCTGAAGCGGCCCCGTGAGTGGCACCAACACCTCCCACGGGACCAACGTAAATCGTAGGAACTGACCCCGCAGCCGCGGGTCTCCCATTTTGAGAATATGAAGGTAATTTGCATATTTCTAGACTTAACCAAAAATGGGGTTAGAGGGTGAAAACTCAAAACAGCCCCGAAACGGCCCTGTGGGTGGCACCAACACCTCCCACGGGACCAACGTAACTCATAAGAACTGACCCCGCAGCCGTTGGACTCTCGGTTTGAGATTGCGATGATAATTTTCATATTTGTTGACTTAGTCTTAAAAACATGGCGGTAGAGGGTGAAAATTCGAAACAGCCCCCGAATGGCCCCGTGGGTTGCACCAACACCACCCACAAGACCAACGTAACTCGTGGGAACTGACCCCGCAGCCGCGGGTCTCCCTGTGTGAGAATACAGCGATATTTTTTGTATTTTTAGACTTAAGCAAAACATGGTGTTATAGGGTGAAAACTCAAAACTGAACGGCCCCGTGGGTGGCACCAACACCTCCCACGGGACCAACGTAACTCTTAGGAACTGATCCCGCACCCGCGGGTCTCCAGGTTTGAGAATACGACCGTAATTTGCATATTTCTAGACTTAGGCTTAAAAACATGGTGGTAGAGGGTGAAAACTCGAAACAACCCCCGAAAGGCGCCGTGAGTGGCACCAACACCGCCCGAAGCAAAAACGTAACTCGTAGGAACTGACCCCGCAGCCGCGGGTCACCCGATTTGAGAATACGATGGTAATTTGCATATTTCTAGACTTAGGCTTAAAAACATGACGTTAGAGGGTGAAAACTCGAAACACCCCCCGAACGGCCCTGTCAGTGACACCAACACCTCCCACGGGACCAACGCAACTCGTAGGAACTGACCATGCAGTCGCGGGGCTCTCGATTTGAGATTGCGACCATAATTTGCGATTTTTAGACATAGGCTTAAAAACATGGCGTTCGAGGATGAAAACTGGAAACAACCCCCGAACGGCCCCGTGGGTGACACCAACACCTCCCACGGGACCAACGTAACTCGTGGAACTGAGCCTACAGCCGCGGGACTCCTGGTTTGAGATTGCGATTATAATTTGCATATTTCTAGACTTAGGCTTAGAAACATAGCGTTAGAGGGTGAAAACTCGAAACAGCCCCTGAACGGCTCCGTGGGTGGAACCAACAATTCCCACGGGACAAACGTAACTCGTAGGAACTGACCCCGCAGTCGCGGGTCTACCGGTTTGAGAATACGATGGTAATTTACATATTTCTAGACTTAGGCTTAAAAACATGACTTTAGAGGGTGAAAACTCGAAACAGCCCCCGAACAGCCCCGTGGGTGGCACAAACACCTCCCACGGGACCAACGTAACTCGTAGGAACTCACCCCGTATCCATGGGTCTCCCGATTTGAGAATATGACGGTAATTTGCATATTTTTAGACTTAAGCAAAACAAGGCGTTAGAGGGTGAAAATTCAAAATAGCACCCGAACGGCCCTGTGGGTGGCACCAACACCTCCCACGGGACCAACGTAACTCGTAGGAACTGATCCCGCACCCGCGGGTCTCCCGGTTTGACAATACGACCGTAGTTTTCATATTTCTAGACTTAGGCTAAAAAACATGGAGTTAGATGGTGAAAACTCGAAACAACCCCCGAAAGGCACCGTGGGTGGCACCAACACCGCCCACGGCAAAAACGTAACTCGTAGGAATTGACCCCGTAGCCGCGGGTCTCCCGATTTGAGAATACGACAATAATTTGCATATTTCTAGACTTGGGCTTAAAAACATGACGTTAGAGGCTGAAAACTAGAAACACCGCCCGAACGGCCCCGTGGGTGACACCAACACCTCCCACGGGTCCAACGTAACTCATAAGAACTGACCCCGCAGCCGCGGGTCTCCCGGTTTGAGAATATGACGGTAATTTGCATATTTCTAGACATCACCAAGACATGGCGTTAGAGGGTGAACACTCGAAATAGCCCCAAAACGGCCCCGTGGGTGGCACCAACACCTCCCACGGGGCCAACGTAACTCATAAGAATACGACGGTAATTTACATATTTCTAGACTTAACCAAAACATGGCGTTAGAGGGTGAAAACTCGAAACAGCCCCGAAACGTCCCCGTGGGTGGCACCAACACCTCCCACGGGACCAACGTAACTCGTAGTAACTGACCCCGCAGCCGCGGGTCTCCCGGTTTGAGAATATGACGGTAATTTGCATATTTTTAGACTTAACCAAAACATGGCGTTAGAGGGTGAAAACTCAAAACAGCCCCGAAACGGCCCCGTGGGTGGCACCAACACCTCCCACGGGGCCAACGTAACTCATAAGAACTGACCCCGCAGCCGCTGGACTCCCGGTTTGAGATTGCGATGATAATTTGCATATTTCTTGACTTAGGCTAAAAAGAATGGCGGTAGAGGGAGAAAATTCGAAACAGCCCCCGAACGGCCCCGTGGGTGGCACCAACACCACCCACAGGACCAACGTAACTCGTGGAAACTGACCCCGCAGCCGCGGGTCTCCCAGTGTAAGAATACGACGGTAATTTGCGTATTTTTAGACTTAAGAAAAACATGGCGTTAGAGGGTGAAAACTCAAAATAGCACCCGAACGGCCCCGTGGGTGGCACCAACACCTCCCACGGGACTAACGTAACTCGTAGGCACTGATCCCGCACCCGCGGGTCTCCCGGTTTCAGAATACGACCGTAATTTGCATATTTCTTGACTTAGGCTTAAAAACATGGTGTTAGAGGGTGAAAACTCGAAACAACCCCCGAAGGGCACCGTGGGTAGCACCAACACCGCCCACGACAAAAACGTAACTCGTAGGAACTGACCCCGCAGCCGCGGGTCTCCCGATTTGAGAATACGACGATAATTTGCATATTTCAAGACTTAGGCTTAAAAACATGACGTTAGAGGGTAAAAACTCGAAACACCCTCCGAACGGTTCCGTGGGTGACACCAACACCTCCCACGGGACCAACGCAACTCGTAGGAACTGACCATGCAGTGGCGGGGCTCCCAGTTTGATATTGCGACCATAATTTGTGTATTTCTAGAGTTAGGCTAAAAAACATGGCGTTCGAGGGTCAAAACTGGAAATAGCCCCAAACGGCCCCGTGGGTGGCACCAACACCTCCCACGAGGCCAACGTAACTCATAAGAACTGACCCCGCAGCCGTTGGACTCTCGGTTTGAGATTGCGAGGATAATTTGCATATTTGTTGACTTAGGCTTAAAAACATGGGGGTAGAGGGTGAAAATTCGAAACAGACCCCGAACGGCCCCGCGGGTGGCACCAACACCACACATAGGACCAACGTAACTCGTGGGAACTGACCCTGCAGCCGCGGCTCTCCCAGTGTGAGAATACGACGGTAATTTGCGTATTTTTAGACTTAAGCAAAACATGGCATTAGAGGGTAAAAACTCAAAATAACACCCGAACGGCCCCGTGGGTGGCACCAACACCTACCACGGGACCAACGTAACTCGTAGGAAGTGATCCCGCACCCGCGGGTCTCCCGGTTTGAGAATACGACCGTAATTTGCATATTTCTACACATAGGATTAAAAACATGGTGTTAGTGGGTGAAAACTCGAAACAACCCCCGAAAGGCGCCGTGGGTGGCACCAACACTGCCCACGGCAAAAACGTAACTTCTAGGAACTGACCCCGTAGCCGCGGGTCTCCCGATTTGAGAATACGACGGTAATTTGCATATTTGTAGACTTAGGCTTAAAAACCTGACGTTAGAGGGTGAGAACTCGAAACACCCCCCGAACGGCCCTGTGGGTGATACGAACTCCTCCCACGGGACCAACGCAACTCGTAGAAACTGACCATGCAGTCGCGGGGCTCCCGGTTTGAGATTGCGACCATAATTTGCGTATTTCTAGACTTAGTCTTAAAAACATGGCGTTCGAGGGTGAAAAATGGAAACATCCCCCGAACGGCCCCGTGGGTGACACCAACACCTCCCATGGGACCAACGTTACTCGTAGGAACTGACCCCGCAGCCGCGGGACTCCCGGTTACGATAATTTGCGTATTTCTAGACTTAGGCTTAGAAACATGGCGTTAGAGGGTGAAAACTCGAAACAGCCCCCGAACGGCCCCGTGGGAGGAACCAACAATTCCCACGGGACCAACGTAACTCATAGGAACTGACCCCGCAGTCGCGGGTCTACCGTTTTGAGAATACAATGGTAATTTACATATTTATAGACTTAGTTTAAAAACATGACGTTAGAGGGTGAAAACTCAAAACAGCCCCCGAACAGCCCCGTGGGTGGCACCAACACTTCCCACGGGACCAATGTAACTCGTAGGAACTGACCCCGTAGCCACGGGTCTCCCGGTTTGAGAATATGACGGTAATTTGCGTATTTTTAGACTTAAGCAAAACATGGCGTTAGAGGGTGAAAACTCAAAATAGCACCCCAAACGGCCCCGTGGGTGGCACCAACACCTCCCACTAGACCAACGTAACTCGTAGGAACTGATCCCGCACCCGCGGGTCTCTCGGTTTGAGAATACGATCGTAATTTGTATATTTCTAGACTTAGGCTTTAAAACATGGTGTTAGAGGGTGAAAACTCGAAACAACCCCCGAAAGGCGTCGTGGGTGGCACCAGCACCGCCCACGGCAAAAACGTAACTCGTAGGAACTGACCCCGCAGCCGCGGGAATCTCGATTTGAGAATATGACGGTAATTTGCATATTTCTAGACTTAGGCTTAAAAACATGACGTTAGAGGGTGAAAACTCGAGACACCCCCCGAACGGCCCCGTGGGTGACACCAACACCTCACGTGGGGCCAACGTAACTCATAAGAACTATCCCCGCAGCCGCGGGTCTCCCGGTTTTAGAATAAGACGGTAATTTGCATATTTCTAGACTTAACCAAAACATGGCGTTAGAGGGTGAAAACTCGAAACTGCCCCGATACGGCCCCGTGGGTGGGACCAACACCTCCCACGGGGCCAACGTAACTCATAAGAATACGACTGTAATTTGCATATTTCTAAACTTAACCAAAACATGACGTTAGAGGGTGAAAACTCGAAACATCCCCGAAACGGCCCCGTGGGTGGCACGAACACCTCCCACGGGGCCCACGTAACTCATAAGAACTGACCCCGCAGCCGCTGGACTCTCGGTTTGAGCTTACGATAATAATGTGCAGATTTCTTGACTTAGGCTTAAAAACATGGCGGTAGAGGGTGAAAATTCGAAACAGCCCCTGAACGGCCCCGTGGGTGGCACCAACACCACCCACAGGACCAACGTAACTCGTGGGAACTGACCCCGCAGCCGCGGGTCTCCCTGTGTGAGAATACGACGGTAATTTGCGTATTTTTAGACTTAAGCAAAACATGGCGTTAGAGGGTGAAAACTCAAAATAGCACCCGAACGGCCCCGTGGGTGGCACCAACATCTCCCACGGGACCAACGTAACTCGTAGGAACTGATCCCACACCCGCGGGTCTCCAGGTTTGAGAATACGACCGTAATTTGCATATTTCTAGACTTAGGCTTAAAAACATGGTGTTATGGGTGAAAACTCGAAACAACCCCCGAAAGGCGCCGTGAGGGGCACCAACACCGCCCAAAGCAAAAACGTAACTCGTAGGAACTGACCCCGGAGCCGCGGGTCTCCCGATTTTAGAATACGATGGTAATTTGCATATTGTTAGACTTAGGCTTAAAAACATGACGTTAGAAGGTGAAAACTCGAAACACCCCCCGAACGGCCCCGTGGGTGAAACCAACACCTCCCACGGGACCAACGCAACTCTTTGGAACTGACCCCATAGCCACGGGTCTCCCGGTTTGAGAATATGACAGTAATTTGCGTATTTTTAGACTTAAGCAAAACATGGTGTTAAAGGGTGAAAACTCAAAAAAGCACCCGAACGGCTCCGTGGGTGGCACCAACACCTCCCACGGGACCAATGTAACTCGTAGGAAATGATCCCTCACCCGCGGGTCTCCCGGTTTGAGAATACGACCGCAATTTTCATATTTCTAGACTTAGGCTTAAAAACATGGTGTTAGAGGGTGAAAACTCGAAACAACCCCCGAAAGGCGCCGTGGGTGGCACCAACATCGCCCACGGCAAAAACGTTACTCTTAGGAACTGACCCCGCAGCCGCGGGTCTCCCGATTTGAGAATACGACGGTAATTTGCATATTTCTAGACTTAGGCTTAAAAATATGACGTTAGAGGGTGAAAACTCGAAACACCCCCCGAACGGCCCCGTGGGTGACACCAACACCTCCCATGGGGCCAACGTAACTCATAAGAACTGTCCCCGCAGCCGCTGGTCTCCCGATTTGAGAATATGACGGTTATTTGCATATTTCTAGACTTAACCAAAACATGGCGTTAGAGGGTGAAAACTCGAAACAGCCCCGAAACGGCCCCGTGGGTGGGACCAACACCTCCCACGGGGACAAGTAACTCATAAGAATACGACGGTAATTTGCATATTTCTAGACTTAACCAAAACATGGCGTTAGAGGGTGAAAACTCGAAACAGTCCTGAAACAGCCCCATGGGTGGCACCAACACCTCCCACGGGACCAACGTAACTCGTAGGAACTTACCCCGCAGCCGTGGATCTCCCATTTTGAGAATATGACCATAATTTTCATATTTCTAGACTTAACCAAAAATGGCGTTAGAGGGTGAAAACTCGAAACAGCCCCGAAATGGCCCCTTGGGTGGCACCAACACCTCCCACGGGGTCAACGTAACTCATAAGAATACGACGGTAATTTACATATTTCTAGACTTAACCAAAACATGACGTTAGAGGGTGAAAACTCGAAACATCCCCGAAACGGCCCCGTGGGTGGCACGAACACCTCCCACGGGGCCCACGTAACTCATAAGAACTGACCCCGCAGCCGCTGGACTCTCGGTTTGAGATTGCGACGATAATTTTCATATTTGTTGACTTAGGCTTAAAAACATGGCGGTAGAGGGTGAAAATTCGAAACAGCCCCTGAACGGCCTCGTGGTTGGCACCAACACCACCCACAGGACCAACGTAACTCGTGGGAACTGACCCCGCAGCCGCGGGTCTCCCTGTGTGAGAATACGACGGTAATTTTTGTATTTTTAGACTTAAGTAAAATATGGCGTTAGCGGGTGAAAACTCAAAATAGCACCCGAACGGCCCCGTGGGTGGCACCAACACCTCCCACGGGACCAACGTAACTCGTAGGAACTGATCCCGCACCCACGGGTCTCCAGGTTTGAGAATACGACCGTAATTTGCATATTTCTAGACTTAGGCTTAAAAACATGGTGTTAGAGGGTGAAAACTCGAAACAACCCCCGAAAGGCGCCGTGAATGGCACCAACACCGCCCGAAGCAAAAACGTAACTCGTAGGAACTGACCCCACAGCCGCGGGTCTCCCGATTTGAGAATACGATGGTATTTTGCATATTTCTAGAGTTAGGCTTAAAAAAATGACATAAAGGGTGAAAACTCGAAACACCCCCCGAACGGCCCTGTGGGTGACACCAACACCTCCCACGGGACCAACGCAACTCGTAGGAACTAACCATGCAGTCGCGGGGCTACCGATTTGAGATTGCGACCATAATTTGTGCATTTCTAGACTTAGGCTTAAAAACATGGCGTTCGAGGGTGAAAACTGGAAACAGCCCCCGAACGGCCCCGTGGGTGACACCAACACCTCCCACGGGACCAACGTAACTCGAGGAACTAACCCCGCAGCCTTGGGACTCCCGGTTTGAGATTGCGATGATAATTTTCATATTTCTAAACTTAGGCTTAGAAACATGGCGTTAGAGGGTGAAAACTCGAAACAGCCCCCGAACGGCCCCGTGGGTGGAACCAACAATTCCCACGGGACCAACGTAACTCGTAGGAACTGACCCCGCAGCCGCGGGTCTCCCAATTTGAGAATACGATGGTAATTTGCATATTTCTAGACTTAGGCTTAAAAACATGACGTTAGAGGGTGAAACTCGAAACACCCCCCGAACGGCTCTGTGGGTGACACCAACACCACCCACGGGACCAACGTAACTCGTAGGAACTCACCCCGTATCCATGGGTCTCCCGGTTTGAGAATATGACGGTAATTTGCGTATTTTTAGACTTAAGCAAAACAAGGCATTAGAGGGTGAAAATTCAAAATAGCACCCGAACGGCCCCGTGGGTGGCACCAACACCTCCCACGGGACCAACGTAACTCGTAGGAACTGATCCCGCACCCACGGGTCTCCCGGTTTGAGAATACGACCGTAATTTTCATATTTCTAGACTTAGGCTTAAAAACATGGTGTTAGAGGGTGAAAACTCGAAACAACCCCCGAAAGACGCCGTGAGTGGCACCAACACCGCCCGAAGAAAAAACGTAACTCGTAGGAACTGACCCCGCAGCCGCGGGTCTCCCGATTTGAGAATATGATGGTATTTTGCATATTTCTTGACTTGGGCTTCAAAACATGACGTTAGAGGGTGAAAACTCGAAACACCCCCCGAACGGCTCCGTGGGTGACACCAACACCTCCCACGGGGCCAACGTAACTCATAAGAACTGACCCCGCAGCCGTGGGTCTCCCGGTTTGAGAATATGACGGTAATTTGCATATTTCTAGACATAACCAAAACATGGCGTTAGAGGGTGAAAACTCAAAATAGCCCCGAAACGGCCCCGTGGGTGGCACCAACACCTCCCACGAGGCAAAGGTAACTCATAAGAATACGACGGTAATTTGCATATTTCTAGACTTAACCAAAACATGGCGTTAGAGGGTGAAAACTCGAAACAGTCCTGAAACGGCCCCGTGGGTGGCACCAACACCTCCCACGGGACCAACGTAACTCGTAGGAACTGGACCCGCAGCCGCGGGTCTCCCGGTTTGAGAATATGACGGTAATTTGCATATTTCTAGACTTAACCAAAACATGGCGTTAGAGGGTGAAAACTCGAAACAGCTCCGAAATGGCCCCGTGGGTGGCACCAACACCTCCCACGGGGCCAACGTAACTCATATGAACTGACCCCGCAGCTGCTGGACTCCCGGTTTGAGATTGCGATGATAATTTGAATATTTCTTGACTTAGGCTTAAAAACATGGCGGTAGAGGGTGAAAATTCGAAACAGCCCCCGAACCGCCCCGGGGGTGGCACGAACACCACCCACAGGACCAACGTACCTCATGGGAACTGACCCCGCAGACTCGGGTCTCCCTGTGTGAGAATACGATGGTAATTTTTGTATTTTTAGACTTAAGCAAAACATGGCATTAGAGGGTGAAAACTCAAAATAGCACCCGAACGGCCCAGTGGGTGGCACCAACACCTCCCACGGGACCAACGTAACTCGTAGGAACTGATTCCGTACCCACGGGTCTCCCGGTGTGAGAATACGACCGTAATTTTCATATTTCTTGATTTAGGCTAAAAAACATGGTGTTAGAGGGTGAAAACTTAAAACAACCCCCGAAAGGCGCCGTGGGTAGCACCAACAACGCCCACGGTAAAAATGTAACTCGTAGGAACTGACTCCGCAGCCGCGGGTCTCCCGATTTGAGAATACGACAGTAATTTGCATATTTCTAGACTTAGGCTTAAAAACATGACGTTAGAGGGTGAAAACTCGAAACACCCCACGAACGGTTCCGTGGGTGACACCAACACCTCCCACGAGACCAACGCAACTCGTAGGAACTGACCATGCAGTGGCGGGGCTCCCGGTTTGAGATTGCGACCATAATTTGTGTATTTCTAGACTTAGGCTAAAAAACATGGCGTTCGAGGGTGAAAACTAGAAACAGCCACGAACGGCCCCGTGGGTGACACCAACACCTCCCACGGTACCAACGTAACTCGTAGGAACTGACCCCGCAGCCGCGGGACTCCCGGTTTGAGATTGCGACGGTAATTTGCGTATTTCTAGACTTTGTCTTAGAAACATGGCGTTAGATGGTGAAAACTCGAAACAGCCCCCGAACGGCCCCGTGGGTGGCTCTAACACCACCCACAGGACCAACGTAACTCGTGGGAACTGACCCCGCAGCCGCGGGGCTCCCGGTTTGAGATTTCGATGATAATTTGCATATTTATAGACTTAGGGTTAAAAACATGACGTTAGAGGGTGAAAACTCGAAACATCCCACGAACGGCCCTGTGGGTGGCACCAACACCTCCCACGGGACCAACGTAACTCGTAGGAACTGAACCCGCAGCCGCGGGTCTCCCGGTTTGAGAATATGACGGTAATTTGCATATTTCTAGACTTAACCAAAACATGGCGTTAGAGGGTGAAAACTCGAAACAGCTCCGAAATGGCCCCGTGGGTGGCACCAACACCTCCCACGGGGCCAACGTAACTCATATGAACTGACCCCGCAGCTGTTGGACTCCCGGTTTGAGATTGCGATGATAATTTGAATATTTCTTGACTTAGGCTTAAAAACATGGCGGTAGAGGGTGAAAATTCGAAACAGCCCCCGAACCGCCCCGGGGGTGGCACGAACACCACCCACAGGACCAACGTACCTCATGGGAACTGACCCCGCAGACTCGGGTCTCCCTGTGTGAGAATACGATGGTAATTTTTGTATTTTTAGACTTAAGCAAAACATGGCATTAGAGGGTGAAAACTCAAAATAGCACCCGAACGGCCCCGTGGGTGGCACCAACACCTCCCACGGGACCAACGTAACTCGTAGGAACTGATTCCGTACCCACGGGTCTCCCGGTGTGAGAATACGACCGTAATTTTCATATTTCTTGATTTAGGCTAAAAAACATGGTGTTAGAGGGTGAAAACTTAAAACAACCCCCGAAAGGCGCCGTGGGTAGCACCAACAACGCCCACGGTAAAAATGTAACTCGTAGGAACTGACTCCGCAGCCGCGGGTCTCCCGATTTGAGAATACGACAGTAATTTGCATATTTCTAGACTTAGGCTTAAAAACATGACGTTAGAGGGTGAAAACTCGAAACACCCCACGAACGGTTCCGTGGGTGACACCAACACCTCCCACGAGACCAACGCAACTCGTAGGAACTGACCATGCAGTGGCGGGGCTCCCGGTTTGAGATTGCGACCATAATTTGTGTATTTCTAGACTTAGGCTAAAAAACATGGCGTTCGAGGGTGAAAACTAGAAACAGCCACGAACGGCCCCGTGGGTGACACCAACACCTCCCACGGTACCAACGTAACTCGTAGGAACTGACCCCGCAGCCGCGGGACTCCCGGTTTGAGATTGCGACGGTAATTTGCGTATTTCTAGACTTTGTCTTAGAAACATGGCGTTAGATGGTGAAAACTCGAAACAGCCCCCGAACGGCCCCGTGGGTGGCTCTAACACCACCCACAGGACCAACGTAACTCGTGGGAACTGACCCCGCAGCCGCGGGGCTCCCGGTTTGAGATTTCGATGATAATTTGCATATTTATAGACTTAGGGTTAAAAACATGACGTTAGAGGGTGAAAACTCGAAACATCCCACGAACGGCCCTGTGGGTGGCACCAACACCTCCCACGGGACCAACGTTACTCGTAGGAACTGACCCCGTAATTGCAGGGATCCCGGTTTGAGATTGCGACTATAATTTGCATATTTCTAGACATAGGCTTAAAAACATGGCGTTAGACGGTGAAAACTTGAAACAACCCCCGAACGGCCCCGTGGGTGGGACCAACACCTCCCACGGGACCAACTTAACTCGTAGGAACTGAAACCGTAGCCGCGGGTCTTCTGCTTTGAGAATATAACGGTAATTTACGTATTTCTAGACTTAAGCAAAACATGGCGTTAGAGGGTAAAAACTCGAAACATCCCCGAACGGCCCCGTGGGTAGCACCAACACCTCCCACGGGACCAACGTAACTCGCAGGAGTTGACCCCTTAGCCGCGGGTCTCCCGTTTGAGAATACTACAATAATTTTCATATTTCAAGACTTAGGCTTAAAAGCATGACGTTAGAGGGTGAAAACTCGAAACAGCCCCCCGAACGGCCCCGTGGGTGGAACCAACACCTCCCACGGGACCACCATAACTCGTAGGAACTAACCCCGTAGTCGCAGGGCTCTCGGATTGAGATTGCGACGATAATTTGTGTATATCTAGATATAGGCTTAAAAATATGACGTTAGACGGTGAAAACTTGAAACAACCCCCGAATGGCCCCGTGGGTGGCACCAACACCTCCCACGGGACCGACGTAACTCGTAGGAACTGACCCCGCAGCCGCGGGTCTCCCAGTTTTAGAATATGACAGTAATTTGTGTATTTTTAGACTTAAGCAAAAGATGGCGTTAAATGGTGAAAACTCGAAACAGCACCCGAACGGCCCCGTGGGTGGCACCAATATCTCCGACGGTACCAACGTAACTCGTAGGAACAGACCCCGTAGTCGCGGGTCTCCCGGTTTGAGAATATGACCGTAATTTGCGTATTTCGAGACTTAGGCTTAAAAACAAGGCGTAAGAGGGTGAAAAGTCGAAACAGCCCCCGAACGGCCCCGTGGGTGGCACCAACACCTCCCACGGGACCAACGTAACTCGTAGGAACTGACCACGTAGCCGCGGGTCTCCCAGTTTGAGAATATGACGATAATTTGCGCATTTCTAGACTTAGGCTTAACAACATGATCTTAGAGGGTGAAAACTCAAAACAGCCCCCGAACGGCCCCGTGGGTGGCAGCAACACCTTCCACTGGACCAACGTAACTCGTAGGAACTGACCCCGCAGCTGCGGGTCTTCCAGTTTGAGAATACGATAGTATTTTGCGTATTACTAGACTTAAGCAAAACATGGCGTTAGAGGATGAAAACTCGAAACAGCCCCCGAACGGCCCTGTGGATAGCACCAACACCTCCCACAAGACCAACGTAACTCGTAGGAACTGACCCCACATCCATGGGTCTCTCGGTTTGAGAATACGACCGTAATTTGCATATTTCTAGACTTAGGCTTAAAAACATGGTGTTAGAGGGTGAAAACTCGAAACAACCCCCGAAAGACGCCGTGAGTGGCACCAACACCGCCCGAAGAAAAAACGTAACTCGTAGGAACTGACCCCGCAGCCGCGGGTCTCCCGATTTGAGAATATGATGGTATTTTGCATATTTCTTGACTTGGGCTTCAAAACATGACGTTAGAGGGTGAAAACTCGAAACACCCCCCGAACGGCTCCGTGGGTGACACCAACACCTCCCACGGGGCCAACGTAACTCATAAGAACTGACCCCGCAGCCGTGGGTCTCCCGGTTTGAGAATATGACGGTAATTTGCATATTTCTAGACATAACCAAAACATGGCGTTAGAGGGTGAAAACTCAAAATAGCCCCGAAACGGCCCCGTGGGTGGCACCAACACCTCCCACGAGGCAAACGTAACTCATAAGAATACGACGGTAATTTGCATATTTCTAGACTTAACCAAAACATGGCGTTAGAGGGTGAAAACTCGAAACAGTCCTGAAACGGCCCCGTGGGTGGCACCAACACCTCCCACGGGACCAACGTAACTCGTAGGAACTGAACCCGCAGCCGCGGGTCTCCCAGTTTGAGAATATGACGGTAATTTGCATATTGCTAGACTTAACCAAAACATGGCGTTAGAGGGTGAAAACTCGAAACAGCTCCGAAATGGCCCCGTGGGTGGCACCAACACCTCCCACGGGGCCAACGTAACTCATATGAACTGACCCCGCAGCTGCTGTACTCCCGGTTTGAGATTGCGATGATAATTTGAATATTTCTTGACTTAGGCTTAAAAACATGGCGGTAGAGGGTGAAAATTCGAAACAGCCCCCGAACCGCCCCGGGGGTGGCACGAACACCACCCACAGGACCAACGTACCTCATGGGAACTGACCCTGCAGACTCGGGTCTCCCTGTGTGAGAATACGATGGTAATTTTTGTATTTTTAGACTTAAGCAAAACATGGCATTAGAGGGTGAAAACTCAAAATAGCACCCGAACGGCCCCGTGGGTGGCACCAACACCTCCCACGGGACCAACGTAACTCGTAGGAACTGATTCCGTACCCACGGGTCTCCCGGTGTGAGAATACGACCGTAATTTTCATACTTCTTGATTTAGGCTTAAAAACATGGTGTTAGAGGGTGAAAACATAAAACAACCCCCGAAAGGCGCCGTGGGTAGCACCAACACCGCCCACGGTAAAAACGTAACTCGTAGGAACTGACTCCGCAGCCGCGGGTCTCCCGATTTGAGAATACGACAGTAATTTGCATATTTCTAGACTTAGGCTTAAAAACATGACGTTAGAGGGTGAAAACTCGAAACACCCCACGAACGGTTCCGTGGGTGACACCAACACCTCCCACGAGACCAACGCAACTCGTAGGAACTGACCATGCAGTGGCGGGGCTCCCGGTTTGAGATTGCGACCATAATTTGTGTATTTCTAGACTTAGGCTAAAAAACATGGCGTTCGAGGGTGAAAACTAGAAACAGCCACGAACGGCCCCGTGGGTGACACCAACACCTCCCACGGTACCAACGTAACTCGTAGGAACTGACCCCGCAGCCGCGGGACTCCCGGTTTGAGATTGCGACGGTAATTTGCGTATTTCTAGACTTTGTCTTAGAAACATGGCGTTAGATGGTGAAAACTCGAAACAGCCCCCGAACGGCCCCGTGGGTGGCTCTAACACCACCCACAGGACCAACGTAACTCGTGGGAACTGACCCCGCAGCCGCGGGGCTCCCGGTTTGAGATTTCGATGATAATTTGCATATTTATAGACTTAGGGTTAAAAACATGACGTTAGAGGGTGAAAACTCGAAACATCCCACGAACGGCCCTGTGGGTGGCACCAACACCTCCCACGGGACCAACGTAACTCGTAGGAACTGAACCCGCAGCCGCGGGTCTCCCGGTTTGAGAATATGACGGTAATTTGCATATTTCTAGACTTAACCAAAACATGGCGTTAGAGGGTGAAAACTCGAAACAGCTCCGAAATGGCCCCGTGGGTGGCACCAACGCCTCCCACGGGGCCAACGTAACTCATATGAACTGACCCCGCAGCTGCTGGACTCCCGGTTTGAGATTGCGATGATAATTTGAATATTTCTTGACTTAGGCTTAAAAACATGGCGGTAGAGGGTGAAAATTCGAAACAGCCCCCGAACCGCCCCGGGGGTGGCACGAACACCACCCACAGGACCAACGTACCTCATGGGAACTGACCCCGCAGACTCGGGTCTCCCTGTGTGAGAATACGATGGTAATTTTTGTATTTTTAGACTTAAGCAAAACATGGCATTAGAGGGTGAAAACTCAAAATAGCACCCGAACGGCCCCGTGGGTGGCACCAACACCTCCCACGGGACCAACGTAACTCGTAGGAACTGATTCCGTACCCACGGGTCTCCCGGTGTGAGAATACGACCGTAATTTTCATATTTCTTGATTTAGGCTAAAAAACATGGTGTTAGAGGGTGAAAACTTAAAACAACCCCCGAAAGGCGCCGTGGGTAGCACCAACAACGCCCACGGTAAAAATGTAACTCGTAGGAACTGACTCCGCAGCCGCGGGTCTCCCGATTTGAGAATACGACAGTAATTTGCATATTTCTAGACTTAGGCTTAAAAACATGACGTTAGAGGGTGAAAACTCGAAACACCCCACGAACGGTTCCGTGGGTGACACCAACACCTCCCACGAGACCAACGCAACTCGTAGGAACTGACCATGCAGTGGCGGGGCTCCCGGTTTGAGATTGCGACCATAATTTGTGTATTTCTAGACTTATGCTAAAAAACATGGCGTTCGAGGGTGAAAACTAGAAACAGCCACGAACGGCCCCGTGGGTGACACCAACACCTCCCACGGTACCAACGTAACTCGTAGGAACTGACCCCGCAGCCGCGGGACTCCCGGTTTGAGATTGCGACGGTAATTTGCGTATTTCTAGACTTTGTCTTAGAAACATGGCGTTAGATGGTGAAAACTCGAAACAGCCCCCGAACGGCCCCGTGGGTGGCTCTAACACCACCCACAGGACCAACGTAACTCGTGGGAACTGACCCCGCAGCCGCGGGGCTCCCGGTTTGAGATTTCGATGATAATTTGCATATTTATAGACTTAGGGTTAAAAACATGACGTTAGAGGGTGAAAACTCGAAACATCCCACGAACGGCCCTGTGGGTGGCACCAACACCTCCCACGGGACCAACGTTACTCGTAGGAACTGACCCCGTAATTGCAGGGATCCCGGTTTGAGATTGCGACTATAATTTGCATATTTCTAGACATAGGCTTAAAAACATGGCGTTAGACGGTGAAAACTTGAAACAACCCCCGAACGGCCCCGTGGGTGGGACCAACACCTCCCACGGGACCAACTTAACTCGTAGGAACTGAAACCGTAGCCGCGGGTCTTCTGCTTTGAGAATATAACGGTAATTTACGTATTTCTAGACTTAAGCAAAACATGGCGTTAGAGGGTAAAAACTCGAAACATCCCCGAACGGCCCCGTGGGTAGCACCAACACCTCCCACGGGACCAACGTAACTCGCAGGAACTGACCCCTTAGCCGCGGGTCTCCCGTTTGAGAATACTACAATAATTTTCATATTTCAAGACTTAGGCTTAAAAGCATGACGTTAGAGGGTGAAAACTCGAAACAGCCCCCCGAACGGCCCCGTGGGTGGAACCAACACCTCCCACGGGACCACCATAACTCGTAGGAACTAACCCCGTAGTCGCAGGGCTCTCGGATTGAGATTGCGACGATAATTTGTGTATATCTAGATATAGGCTTAAAAATATGACGTTAGACGGTGAAAACTTGAAACAACCCCCGAATGGCCCCGTGGGTGGCACCAACACCTCCCACGGGACCGACGTAACTCGTAGGAACTGACCCCGCAGCCGCGGGTCTCCCAGTTTTAGAATATGACAGTAATTTGTGTATTTTTAGACTTAAGCAAAAGATGGCGTTAAATGGTGAAAACTCGAAACAGCACCCGAACGGCCCCGTGGGTGGCACCAATATCTCCGACGGTACCAACGTAACTCGTAGGAACAGACCCCGTAGTCGCGGGTCTCCCGGTTTGAGAATATGACCGTAATTTGCGTATTTCGAGACTTAGGCTTAAAAACAAGGCGTAAGAGGGTGAAAAGTCGAAACAGCCCCCGAACGGCCCCGTGGGTGGCACCAACACCTCCCACGGGACCAACGTAACTCGTAGGAACTGACCACGTAGCCGCGGGTCTCCCGGTTTGAGAATATGACGATAATTTGCGCATTTCTAGACTTAGGCTTAACAACATGATCTTAGAGGGTGAAAACTCAAAACAGCCCCCGAACGGCCCCGTGGGTGGCAGCAACACCTTCCACTGGACCAACGTAACTCGTAGGAACTGACCCCGCAGCTGCGGGTCTTCCAGTTTGAGAATACGATAGTATTTTGCGTATTACTAGACTTAAGCAAAACATGGCGTTAGAGGATGAAAACTCGAAACAGCCCCCGAACGGCCCTGTGGATAGCACCAACACCTCCCACAAGACCAACGTAACTCGTAGGAACTGACCCCACATCCATGGGTCTCTCGGTTTGAGAATACGACCGTAATTTGCATATTTCTAGACTTAGGCTTAAAAACATGGTGTTAGAGGGTGAAAACTCGAAACAACCCCCGAAAGACGCCGTGAGTGGCACCAACACCGCCCGAAGAAAAAACGTAACTCGTAGGAACTGACCCCGCAGCCGCGGGTCTCCCGATTTGAGAATATGATGGTATTTTTCATATTTCTTGACTTGGGCTTCAAAACATGACGTTAGAGGGTGAAAACTCGAAACACCCCCCGAACGGCTCCGTGGGTGACACCAACACCTCCCACGGGGCCAACGTAACTCATAAGAACTGACCCCGCAGCCGTGGGTCTCCCGGTTTGAGAATATGACGGTAATTTGCATATTTCTAGACATAACCAAAACATGGCGTTAGAGGGTGAAAACTCAAAATAGCCCCGAAACGGCCCCGTGGGTGGCACCAACACCTCCCACGAGGCAAACGTAACTCATAAGAATACGACGGTAATTTGCATATTTCTAGACTTAACCAAAACATGGCGTTAGAGGGTGAAAACTCGAAACAGTCCTGAAACGGCCCCGTGGGTGGCACCAACACCTCCCACGGGACCAACGTAACTCGTAGGAACTGAACCCGCAGCCGCGGGTCTCCCAGTTTGAGAATATGACGGTAATTTGCATATTGCTAGACTTAACCAAAACATGGCGTTAGAGGGTGAAAACTCGAAACAGCTCCGAAATGGCCCCGTGGGTGGCACCAACACCTCCCACGGGGCCAACGTAACTCATATGAACTGACCCCGCAGCTGCTGTACTCCCGGTTTGAGATTGCGATGATAATTTGAATATTTCTTGACTTAGGCTTAAAAACATGGCGGTAGAGGGTGAAAATTCGAAACAGCCCCCGAACCGCCCCGGGGGTGGCACGAACACCACCCACAGGACCAACGTACCTCATGGGAACTGACCCTGCAGACTCGGGTCTCCCTGTGTGAGAATACGATGGTAATTTTTGTATTTTTAGACTTAAGCAAAACATGGCATTAGAGGGTGAAAACTCAAAATAGCACCCGAACGGCCCCGTGGGTGGCACCAACACCTCCCACGGGACCAACGTAACTCGTAGGAACTGATTCCGTACCCACGGGTCTCCCGGTGTGAGAATACGACCGTAATTTTCATACTTCTTGATTTAGGCTTAAAAACATGGTGTTAGAGGGTGAAAACATAAAACAACCCCCGAAAGGCGCCGTGGGTAGCACCAACACCGCCCACGGTAAAAACGTAACTCGTAGGAACTGACTCCGCAGCCGCGGGTCTCCCGATTTGAGAATACGACAGTAATTTGCATATTTCTAGACTTAGGCTTAAAAACATGACGTTAGAGGGTGAAAACTCGAAACACCCCACGAACGGTTCCGTGGGTGACACCAACACCTCCCACGAGACCAACGCAACTCGTAGGAACTGACCATGCAGTGGCGGGGCTCCCGGTTTGAGATTGCGACCATAATTTGTGTATTTCTAGACATAGGCTAAAAAACATGGCGTTCGAGGGTGAAAACTAGAAACAGCCACGAACGGCCCCGTGGGTGACACCAACACCTCCCACGGTACCAACGTAACTCGTAGGAACTGACCCCGCAGCCGCGGGACTCCCGGTTTGAGATTGCGACGGTAATTTGCGTATTTCTAGACTTTGTCTTAGAAACATGGCGTTAGATGGTGAAAACTCGAAACAGCCCCCGAACGGCCCCGTGGGTGGCTCTAACACCACCCACAGGACCAACGTAACTCGTGGGAACTGACCCCGCAGCCGCGGGGCTCCCGGTTTGAGATTTCGATGATAATTTGCATATTTATAGACTTAGGGTTAAAAACATGACGTTAGAGGGTGAAAACTCGAAACATCCCACGAACGGCCCTGTGGGTGGCACCAACACCTCCCACGGGACCAACGTTACTCGTAGGAACTGACCCCGTAATTGCAGGGATCCCGGTTTGAGATTGCGACTATAATTTGCATATTTCTAGACATAGGCTTAAAAACATGGCGTTAGACGGTGAAAACTTGAAACAACCCCCGAACGGCCCCGGAGGTGGGACCAACACCTCCCACGGGACCAACTTAACTCGTAGGAACTGAAACCGTAGCCGCGGGTCTTCTGCTTTGAGAATATAACGGTAATTTACGTATTTCTAGACTTAAGCAAAACATGGCGTTAGAGGGTAAAAACTCGAAACATCCCCGAACGGCCCCGTGGGTAGCACCAACACCACCCACGGGACCAACGTAACTCGCAGGAACTGACCCCTTAGCCGCGGGTCTCCCGTTTGAGAATACTACAATAATTTTCATATTTCAAGACTTAGGCTTAAAAGCATGACGTTAGAGGGTGAAAACTCGAAACAGCCCCCCGAACGGCCCCGTGGGTGGAACCAACACCTCCCACGGGACCACCATAACTCGTAGGAACTAACCCCGTAGTCGCAAGGCTCTCGGATTGAGATTGCGACGATAATTTGTGTATATCTAGATATAGGCTTAAAAACATGACGTTAGACGGTGAAAACTTGAAACAACCCCCGAATGGCCCCGTGGGTGGCACCAACACCTCCCACGGGACCGACGTAACTCGTAGGAGCTAACCCCGCAGCCGCGGGTCTCCCAGTTTTAGAATATGACAGTAATTTGTGTATTTTTAGACTTAAGCAAAAGATGGCGTTAAATGGTGAAAACTCGAAACAGCACCCGAACGGCCCCGTGGGTGGCACCAATATCTCCCACGGTACCAACGTAACTCATAGGAACAGACCCCGTAGTCGCGGGTCTCCCGGTTTGAGAATACGACCGTAATTTGCGTATTTCGAGACTTAGGCTTAAAAACAAGGCGTAAGAGGGTGAAAAGTCGAAACAGCCCCCGAACGGCCCCGTGGGTGGCACCAACACCTCCCACGGGACCAACGTAACTCGTAGGAACTGACCACGTAGCCGCGAGTCTCCCGGTTTGAGAATATGACGATAATTTGTGCATTTCTAGACTTAGGCTTAACAACATGATCTTAGAAGGTGAAAACTCAAAATAGCCCCCGAACGGCCCCGTGGGTGGCAGCAACACCTCCCACTAGACCAACGTAACTCGTAGGAACTGACCCCGCAGCTGCGGGTCTTCCAGTTTGAGAATACGATAGTATTTTGCGTATTACTAGACTTAAGCAAAACATGGCGTTAGAGGATGAAAACTCGAAACAGCCCCCGAACGGCCCCGTGGATAGCACCAACACCTCCCACAAGACCAACGTAACTCGTAGGAACTGACCCCACATCCATGGGTCTCTCGGTTTGAGAATACGACCGTAATTTGCATATTTCTAGACTTAGGCTTAAAAACATGGTGTTAGAGGGTGAAAACTCGAAACAACCCCCGAAAGACGCCGTGAGTGGCACCAACACCGCCCGAAGAAAAAACGTAACTCGTAGGAACTGACCCCGCAGCCGCGGGTCTCCCGATTTGAGAATATGATGGTATTTTGCATATTTCTTGACTTGGGCTTCAAAACATGACGTTAGAGGGTGAAAACTCGAAACACCCCCCGAACGGCTCCGTGGGTGACACCAACACCTCCCACGGGGCCAACGTAACTCATAAGAACTGACCCCGCAGCCGTGGGTCTCCCGGTTTGAGAATATGACGGTAATTTGCATATTTCTAGACATAACCAAAACATGGCGTTAGAGGGTGAAAACTCAAAATAGCCCCGAAACAGCCCCGTGGGTGGCACCAACACCTCCCACGAGGCAAACGTAACTCATAAGAATACGACGGTAATTTGCATATTTCTAGACTTAACCAAAACATGGCGTTAGAGGGTGAAAACTCGAAACAGTCCTGAAACGGCCCCGTGGGTGGCACCAACACCTCCCACGGGACCAACGTAACTCGTAGGAACTGAACCCGCAGCTGCAGGTCTCCCAGTTTGAGAATATGACGGTAATTTGCATATTTCTAGACTTAACCAAAACATGGCGTTAGAGGGTGAAAACTCGAAACAGCTCCGAAATGGCCCCGTGGGTGGCACCAACACCTCCCACGGGGCCAACGTAACTCATATGAACTGACCCCGCAGCTGCTGGACTCCCGGTTTGAGATTACGATGATAATTTGAATATTTCTTGACTTAGGCTTAAAAACATGGCGGTAGAGGGTGAAAATTCGAAACAGCCCCCGAACCGCCCCGGGCGTGGCCCGAACACCACCCACAGGACCAACGTACCTCATGGGAACTGACCCCGCAGACTCGGGTCTCCCTGTGTGAGAATACGATGGTAATTTTTGTATTTTTAGACTTAAGCAAAACATGGCATTAGAGGGTGAAAACTCAAAATAGCACCCGAACGGCCCCATGGGTGGCACCAACACCTCCCACGGGACCAACGTAACTCGTAGGAACTGATTCCGTACCCACGGGTCTCCCGGTGTGAGAATACGACCGTAATTTTCATATTTCTTGATTTAGGCTTAAAAACATGGTGTTAGAGGGTGAAAATTTAAAACAACCCCCGAAAGGCGCCGTGGGTAGCACCAACACCGACCACGGTAAAAATGTAACTCGTAGGAACTGACTCCGCAGCCGCGGGTCTCCCGATTTGAGAATACGACAATAATTTGCATATTTCTAGGCTTAGGCTTAAAAACATGACGTTAGAGGGTGAAAACTCGAAACACCCCACGAACGGTTTCGTGGGTGACACCAACACCTCCCACGAGACCAACGCAACTCGTAGGAACTGACCATGCAGTGGCGGGGCTCCCGGTTTGAGATTGCGACCATAATTTGTGTATTTCTAGACTTAGGCTAAAAAACATGGCGTTCGAGGGTGAAAACTGGAAACAGCCACGAACGGCCCCGTGGGTGACACCAACACCTCCCACGGTACCAACGTAACTCGTAGGAACTGACCCCGCAGCCGCGGGACTCTCGGTTTGAGATTGCGATGATAATTTGCGTATTTCTAGACTTTGTCTTAGAAACATGGCGTTAGATGGTGAAAACTCGAAACAACCCCCGAACGGCCCCGTGGGTGGCTCTAACACCACCCAAAGGACCAACGTAACTCGTGGGAACTGACCCCGCAGCCGCGGGGCTCCCGGTTTGAGATTTCGATGATAATTTGCATATTTATAGACTTAGGGTTAAAAACATGACGTTAGAGGGTGAAAACTCGAAACATCCCACGAACGGCCCTGTGGGTGGCACCAACACCTCCCACGGGACCAACGTTACTCGTAGGAACTGACCCCGTAATTGCAGGGATCTCGGTTTGAGATTGCGACTATAATTTGCATATTTCTAGACATAGGCTTAAAAACATGGCGTTAGACGGTGAAAACTTGAAACAATCCCCGAACGGCCCCGTGGGTGGGACCAACACCTCCCACGGGACCAACGTAACTCGTAGGAACTGAACCCGTAGCCGCGGGTCTTCTGGTTTGAGAATATAACGGTAATTTGCGTATTTCTAGACTTAAGCAAAACATGGCGTTAGAGGGTGAAAACTCGAAACATCCCCGAACGGCCCCGTGGGTAGCACCAACACCTCCCACGGGACCAACGTAACTCGCAGGAACTGACCCCTTAGCCGCGGGTCTCCCGTTTGAGAATACTACCTTAATTTTCATATTTCAAGACTTAGGCTTAAAAGCATGACGTTAGAGGGTGAAAACTCGAAACAGCCCCCCGAACGGCCCCGTGGGTGGAACCAACACCTCCCACGGGACCACCATAACTCGTAGGAACTAACCCCGTAGTCGCAGGGCTCTCGGATTGAGATTGCGACGATAATTTGTGTATATCTAGATATAGGCTTAAAAACATGACGTTAGACGGTGAAAACTTGAAACAACCCCCGAATGGCCCCGTGGGTGGCACCAACACCTCCCACGGGACCGACGTAACTCGTAGGAGCTGACCCCGCAGCCGCGGGTCTCCCAGTTTTAGAATATGACAGTAATTTGTGTATTTTTAGACTTAAGCAAAAGATGGCGTTAAATGGTGAAAACTCGAAACAGCACCCGAACGGCCCCGTGGGTGGCACCAATATCTCCCACGGTACCAACGTAACTCGTAGGAATAGACCCCGTAGTCGTGGGTCTCCCGGTTTGAGAATACGACCGTAATTTGCGTATTTCGAGACTTAGGCTTAAAAACAAGGCGTAAGAGGGTGAAAAGTCGAAACAGCCCCCGAACGGCCCCGTGGGTGGCACCAACACCTCCCACGGGACCAACGTAACTCGTAGGAACTGACCACGTAGCCGCGGGTCTCCCGGTTTGAGAATATGACGATAATTTGTGCATTTCTAGACTTAGGCTTAACAACATGATCTTAGAGGGTGAAAACTCAAAACAGCCCCCGAACGGCCCCGTGGGTGGCAGCAACACCTCCCACTGGACCAACGTAACTCGTAGGAACTGACCCCGCAGCTGCGGGTCTTCCAGTTGAGAATACGATAGTATTTTGCATATTACTAGACTTAAGCAAAACATGGCGTTAGAGGATGAAAACTCGAAACAGCCCCCGAACGGCCCCGTGGATAGCACCAACACCTCCCACAAGACCAACGTAACTCGTAGGAACTGACTCCACATCCATGGGTCTCTCGGTTTGAGAATACGACCGTAATTTGCATATTTCTAGACTTAGGCTTAAAATCATGGTGTTAGAGGGTGAAAACTCGAAACAACCCCCGAACAGCCCCGTGGGTGGCACCAACACCTCCCAGGGGACCCACATAACTCGTAGGAACTGGCCCCGTAATCGCGGGGCTCCCGGTTTGAGATTGCGACGATAATTTGTGTATTTGTAGACATAGGCTTAAAAACATGGCGTTAGACGGTGAAAACTCGAAACAGCCCCTGAACGACCCCGTGGCTGGCACCAACACCTCCCACAGGACCAATGTAATTCGTAGAAACAGACCCTAGAGCCGTGGGTCTCCCAGTTTGAGAATACGACGGTAATTTCTGTATTTATAGACTTAAGCAAAACATGGCGTTAGAGGGTGAAAACTCGAAACAACCCCCGAACAGCCTCGTGGGTGACACCAACACCTCCCACGGGACCAACGTAACTCGTAGGAATTGACCCCACAGTAGGGGGGATCCCGGTTTGAGATTGCGGGGATAATTTATGTATTTTTAGACTTAGGCTTAAAAACATGGCGTTAGTGTGTGAAAACTCGAAACAGCCCCCGAACGGCCCCTTGGGTGGCACCAACACCTCCCACGGGACCAATGTAACTCGTAGGAACTGACCCGCAACCACGGGTCTCCCGGTTTGAGAATACGACGGTAATTTGCATATTTCTAGACTTAGGCTTAAAAACATGGCGTTATAGGGTTAAAACTCAAAACAAACCTCGAACGGCCCCGTGGGTGGCACCAACACCTCCCACGGGACCAATGTAACTTGTAGGAACTGACCCAGCATTCGTGGGTCTCCCGGTTTGAGAATACGATGATAATTTGTGTATTTTTAGACTTGGGATTAAAAACATGGTGTTAGAAGGGGAAAACATGAAACAACCCCTGAACGGACCTGTGGGTGGCACCAACACCTCCCACAGGACCAACGTATCTCGTAGGAACTCACCCCACAGCCGCAGGTCTCCTGGTTTGAGAATTCGGTGGTAATTTGCGTATTTCTAAACTTAAGTAAAACATGGCGTTAGAGGGTGAAAACTCGAAAGAGCCCCCGAACGGCCCCGTGGGTGGCACCAACACCTCCCATGGGACCAATGTAACTCGTAGGAACTGACCTCGCAGCCGCGGGTCTCTCGCTTTGAGAATACGACCGTAATTTGCATATTTCTAGACTTATGATTAAAAACATGGTGTTAGAGGGTGAAAACTCAAAACAGCCCCCGAATGGCCCCGTGGGTGGCACCAACACCTCCCACGGGACCAACGTAACTCGTAGAAACTGACCCCACAGCCACGGGACTCCCGGTTTGAGATTGCGATGATAATTTTCATATTTCTTGACTTAGGCTTAAAAACATTGCGTTAGAGGGTGAAAACTCGAAACTGCCCCCTAACGGCCCCGTGGGTGGCACCAACACCTCCAACGGGACCAACGTAACTCGTTGGAACTGACCCCGCCGCCGCAGGTCTCTCGGTTTGAGAATACGATGGTAATTTGCGTATTTCTAGACTTAGGTTTAAAAACAGGACGTTAGAGGGTGAAAACTCAAAACAGTCCCCGAACGGCCCCGTGGGTGGCACCAACACCTTCCACGGGACCAACGTAACTCGTAGGAACTGACCCCGCAGTCGTGGGGCTCCCGGTTTGACATTTCGAAGATAATTTGCATATTTCTAGACTTAGGCTCGAAAACATGGCGTTGGAAGGTAAAAACTCGAAACAGCCCCCGATCGGCCCCGTGGGTGGCACCAACACCTCCCACGGGACCAACATAACTCGTAGGAACTGACCCCGCAGCCGCGGGTCTCCCAGTTTGAGAATACGACGGTAATTTGGGTATTTCTAAACTTAAGCAAAGCATGGCGTTATAGGGTGAAAACTCGAAACTTCCCCCGAACGGCCCCGTGGGTGGTACTAACACCTCCCACGGGACCGATGTAACTCCTAGGAACTGACGCCGCAGCCGTGGGTATCCCGGTTTGAGAATACGATGGTAATTTACGTATTTCTAGACTTAGGCTTAAAAACATGGCGTTAGAGGGTGAAAACTCAAAACAGCCCCCGACCGGCCCCGTGGGTGGCAGCAACACATCCCATGGGACCAACGTAACTCGTAGGTACTGACCCCGCAGCCGCGGGTCTCCCGATTTGAGAATAAGATGGTAATTGGCATATTTCTAGACTTAGGCTTAAAAACATGGCGTTAGAGGGTGAAAACTCGAAGCAGCCCCCGAACGGCCCCGTGGGTGGCACCAACACCTCCCACGGGACCAATGTAACTCGTAGGAACTGACCCCGCAGCCGCGGGTCTCCCAGTTTGAGAATTCAACGGTAATTTGCGTATTTTTATACTTAAGCAAAACATGGCGTTAGAGGGTGAAAACTCTAAACAACACCCGAACGCCCCCGTGGGTGGCACCAACATCTCCCGTGGGACCAACGTAACTCGTAGGAACTTACCCCGCAGCCGCGGTTCTCCCGATTTGAGAATATTACCATAATTTACATATTTCTTGTCTTAGGCTTAAAAACATGGCATTAGAGGGTGAAAACTCAAAACAACCTCCGAACGGCCCCATAGGTGGCACCAACACCTCCCGCGAGACCAACGTAACTTGTAGGAACTGATGCACGCAGCCGCGGTACTCCCGGTTTGAGATTGCGACGATAATTTGCGTATTTCTAGACTTAGGCTAAAAAACATGGCGTTAGAAGGTGAAAACTCGAAACAACCCCCGAACGGTCACGTGGGTGGCACCAACACCTCCCATGGGACCAACGTAACTCGTAGGAAATGACCCCGCAGACCCGGATCTCGCGGTTGGAGAATATGACCGTAATTTGCATATTTCTAGACTTAGGATTAAAAACATGATGTTAGAGGGTGAAAACACAAAATAGGCCCCAAACGGCCTCGTGGGTGGCACCAACACCTCCCACGGGACCAACGTAATTCCTAGGAACTGAACCCACAGCCGCGGGACTCCCGGTTTGAGATTACTATGATAATTCGCATATTTCTAGACTTAGGCTTAAAAATATTGCGTTAGAGGGTGAAAACTCGAAACAGCCCCCAAACGGCCCCGTGGGTGGCACCAACACCTCCCACGGGACCAACGTAACTCGTTGGAACTGACCCCGCAACCGCGGGTCTCTCAGTTTGAGAATACGACGGTAATTTGCGTATTTATATACTTAGGTTAAAAAACATGACGTTAGAGGGTGAAAACTCGAAACAGCCCCCGAACGGCCCCGTGGGTGGAACCAACACCTCCCACGGGATAAATGTAACTCGTATGAACCGACCTCGCAGCTGCGGTACTCCCGATTTTAGATTCTGATGATAATTTGCGTATTTCTATACTTAGGCTCAAAAACATGGCGTTAGAAGGTGAAAACTCGAAACAACCCCCGACCGGCCCCGTGGGTGGCACCAACACCTCCCACAGGACCAACGTAACTCGTAGGAACTAACCCCGCAGCCGCGAGTCTCCCGGTTTGAGAATACGAAGTTAATCTGTGTATTTCTAAACTTAAGCAAAACATGGCGTTTGAGGGTGAAAACTCAAAACCGCCGCTGAATGGCCCCGTGGGTGGCACCAACACCTCCCACGGGACGAAAGTAACTCGTAGGAACTGACTTCGCAATCGGGGGTCTCTCGGTTTCAGAATACAATCGTAATTTGAATATTTCTAGACTTAGGATTAAAAATGTGGCGTTGGAGGGTGAAAACTCAAAACAGCCCCAAAACGGCCCCGTGGGTGGCACTAACACCTCCCACGGGACCAACGTAACTCGTAGGAACTGACCCCGCAGCCACGGGTCTCTTGGTTAGATATTGCGACGATAATTTGCGTATTTCTAGACTAAGGCTTAAAATCATAGCGTTAGAGGGTGAAAACTCAAAACAACCCCCGAATGGCACCGCGGGTGGCACCAACACCTCCCATGGAACCAACGTAACTCGTTGGAACTGACCCCGCAGTCGCGGGGCTCCCGGTTTGAGAATACGACCGTAATTTGAGTATTTCTAGACTTAGGCTTAAAAACATGTCTTTAGAGGTTGAAAACTCGAAACAGCCCCCGAAGGGCCCCGTGGGTAAAACCAACACCTCCCACGGGACAAACGTAACTCGAAGGAACTGACCCCGTAGCCGCGGGGCTCCCGATTTGAGAATACGACCGTAATTTACATATTTGTAGACTTAGGCTTAAAAACATGGCGTTAGAGGGTGAAAACTCGAAACAACCCCCGAACGGCCCCGTGGGTGGCACCAACACCTCCCGCGAGACCAACGTAACTCGTAGGAACAGACGCCGCAGCCGCGGGTCTCCCGGTTAGAGATTGCGATGATAATTTGGGTATTTCTAGACTATGGCTTAAAAACATAGCGTTAGAGGGTGAAAACTCGAAACAGCCCCCGAACGGCCCCGTGGGTGGCACCAACACCTCCCATGGGACCAACATAACTCGTAGGAACTGACCCCGCCGCCGTGGGTCTCCCGATTTGAGAATACGAGGGTAATTTGCATATTTCTAGACTCAGGTTTAAAAACATGACGTTAGAGGGTGAAAACTCGAAACAGTCCCCGAACGGCCCCGTGGGTGGCACCAACACCTCCCACGGGACCAACGTAACTCGTAGGAACTGACCCCGCAGTCGTGGGGCTCCCGGTTTGACATTTCGATGATAATTTGCATATTTCTAGACTTAAGCTCGAAAACATGGCGTTAGAAGGTGAAAACTAGAAACATCCCCCGACTGTCCCCGTGGGTGGCACCAGCACCTCCCACGGGACCAACGTAACTCGTAGGAACTGACCCCGTAGCCGTGGGTCTCCCAGTTTGAGAATACGACGGTAATTTGTGTATTTCTAAACTTAAGCAAAGCAGGGCGTTAGAGGGTGAAAACTCGAAACTGCCCCCGAACGGCCCCGTTGGTGGTACCAACACCTCCCACGGGACCGATGTAACTCCTAGGAACTGACTCCGCAGCCGCGGGGCTCCCAGTTTGATAATACGATGGTAATTTGCGTAATTCTAGACTTAGGTTTAAAAACATGACGGTAGAGGGTGAAAACTCGAAACAGCCCCCGAACGGCCCCGTGGGTGGCACCTACACCTCCCACGGGACAAATTTATCTCGTAGGAACTGACCCCGGAGCCGTGGTACTCCCGGTTTGAGATTGCGACGATAATTTGCGTATTTCTAGGCTTAGGCTTAAAAACATGGCGTTAGAGGGTGAAAACTCGAAACATCCTAGGAACGGCCCCGTGGGTGACACCAACACCTCCCACAAGACCAGCGTAAATCGTATTAAATGACCCCTCAGTCGCGGGGCTCCCGGTTTGAGATAGCGATGATAATTTGTGTATTTCTAGACTTAGGGTTAAAAACATGGCGTTAGAGGGTGAAAACTCGAAACAGCCGCCGAACGACCCCGTGGGTGGCACCAACACCTCCCACGGGACCAATGTAACTCGTAGGAACTGACCCCACAGCCGCGGGTCTCCCAGTTTGAGAATTCAACGGTAATTTTTGTATTTTTATACTTAAGCAAAACATGGCGTTAGAGGGTGAAAACTCGAAACAACACCCGAAAGCCCTCGTGGGTGGCACCAACATCTCCCATGGGACAAACGTAACTCGTAGGAACTGACCCCGCCGCCGCGGTTCTCCCGATTTGAGAATATGACCGTAATTTACATATTTCTAGACTTAGGCTTAAAAACATGGCGTTAGAGGGTGAAAACTCGAAACACCACCGAACGGCCCCGTGGGTGGCACCAACACCTCCCGCGAGACCAATGTAACTCGTAGGAACTTACCCCACAGCCGTGGGACTCCCGGTTTGAGATTACGACGATAATTTGCATATTTCTAGACTTAGGCTTAAAAATACTGCGTTAGAGGGTGAAAACTCGAAACAGCCCCGAAACGGTCCCGTGGGTGGCACCAACACCTCCCACGGGACCAACGTAACTCGTAGGAACTGACCCCACAGCTGCGGGTCTCTCGGTTTGAGAATACGATGGTAATTTGCGTATTTCTATACTTAGGTTCAAAAGCATGACGTTAGAGGGTGAAAACTCGAAACAGCCCCCGAACGGCCCCGTGGATGGAACCAACACCTCCCACGGCATAAATATAACTCATAAGAACTGACCCCGCAGCCGCGGTACTCCCGATTTTATATTGCGACGATAATTTGCGTATTTCTAGACTTAGGCAAAAAACATGGCGTTAGAAGGTGAAAACTGGAAACACCCCCCGACCGGCCCCGTGGGTGGCACCAACACCTCCCACGGGACCAACGTAACTCGTAGGAACTGACCCCGCAGCCGCGGGTCACTCGGTTTGAGAATACGACGGTAATCTGTGTATTTCTAAACTTAAGCAAAACATGGCGTTTGAGGGTGAAAACTCAAAACCACCCCTGAACGTCCCCGTGGGTGGCACCAACACCTCCAACGGGACGAAAGTAACTCGTAGGAACTGACCCCGCAACCGCGGGTCTCTCGGTTTCAGAATACAATCATAATTTGTATATTTCTAGACTTAGGATTAAAAATGTGGTGTTCGAGGGTGAAAACTCAAAACAGCACCAAAACGGCCCTGTGGGTGGCACTAACACCTCCCACGGGACCAACGTAACTCGTAGGAACTAAGGCTTAAATGACCCCTCAGTCGCGGGTCTCCCGGTTAGAGATTGCGACAATAATTTGCGTATTTCTAGACTAAGGCTTAAAAACATAGCGTTAGAGGGTGAAAACTTGAAACAGCCCCCGAATGGCATCGCGGGTGGCACAAACACCTCCCACGGGACCAACGTAACTCGTAGGAACTGACCCCGCAGTCGCGGGGCTCCCGGTTTGAGATTACGATGATAATTTGCATATTTCTAGACTTAGGATTAAAAACATGGCGTTAGAGGGTGAAAACTCAAAACAGCCCCAGAACGGCCCCATGGGTGGCACCAACACCTCCCCCGGGACCAACGTAACTCGTAGGAACTGACCCCGTAGCCGCGGGACTCCCGATTAGAGATTCCAACGATAATTTGCGTATTTTTAGACTTAGGATTAAAAATATGGCGTTAGACGGTGAAAACTCGAAACAGCCCCCGAACGTCTCCTTGGGTGGCACCAACACCTCCCACGGGACCGACGTAACTCGTAGGAACTGACCCCGCAGTCGCGGGTCTCTCGGTTTGAGAACATGACTATAATTTGTATATTTCTAGACTTAACCAAAACATGGCGTTAGAGGGTGAAAACTCAAAATAGCCCCTGAACGGCCCCGTGGGTGGCACCAACACCTCCCACGGGACCAACGTAACTTGTAGGAACTGACCCCCCAGTCGCGGGGCTCCTGGTTTGAGAATACGACCATAATTTGAGTATTTCTAGACTTAGGCTTAAAAATATGTCGTTAGAGGGTGAAAACTCGAAACAGCCCCCGAAAGGCCCCGTGAGTAAAACCAACACCTCCCACGGGACAAACATAACTCGAAGGAACTGACCCCGTAACTGCGGCTCTCCCGGTTTGAGAATACGACGGTAATTTGTGTATTTCTAGACTAAAGAAAAACATGGCATTAGAGGGTGAAAACTCAAAACAACACCTGAACGCCCCCGTGGGTGGCACCAACATCTCCCATCGGACCAACGTAACTCGTAGGAACTGACCCCGCAGCCGCGGTTCTCCCGATTTGAGAATACGACCGTAATTTACATATTTCTAGACTTAGGCTTAAAAACATGGCGTTAGAGGGTTAAAACTCGAAACAACCCCCGAACGGCCCCGTGGGTGGGACCAATACCTCCCGCGAGACTAACGTAACTCATAGGAACAGACGCCGCAGCCGCGGATCTCCCGATTTGAGAATACGACGGTAATTTGCATATTTTTAGACTTAGTATTAAAAACATGACGTTAGAGGGTGAAAACTCGAAACAGCCCCCGAACAGCCCTGTGGGTGGCACCAACACCTCCCACGGGACCAACGTAACTCGTAGGAACTGATCCCGCAGCCGCGGGTCTCTCGGTTTGAGAATATGACGGTAATTTGCGTATTTCTAGACTTAGGTTCAAAAACATGACGTTAGAGGGTGAAAACTCGAAACAGCCCCCGAACGGCTCCGTGGGTGGAACCAACACCACCCACGGGAAAAATGTAACTCGTAGGAACTGACCCCACAGCCGCGGTACTCCCGGTTTGATATTGCGATGATAATTTTCGTATTTCTAGACTTAGGCTCAAAAACATGGCGTTAGAAGGTGAAAACTCGAAACAGCCCCCGACCGGCCCTGTGGGTGGCACCAACACCTCCCACGGGACCAACGTAACTCGTAGGAACTGACCCCGCAGCCGTGGGTCACCCGGTTTGAGAATACGACGGTAATCTGTGTATTTCTAAACTTAAGCAAAACATGGTGTTAGAGGGTGAAAACTCGAAACATCCCTCGAAAGGCCCCGTGGGTGGCACCAACAACTCCCACGGGACCAACATAACTCGTAGGAACTGACCCCGCAGCCGCGGGTCTCCCGGTTTGAGAATATGACCGTAATTTGCATATTTCTTTATTTAGGCTTAAAAACATGGCGTTAGAGGGTGAAAACTCGAAACCTCCCTCGAACGGCCCGTGGGTTGCACCAACACCTCCCACGGGACCAAAGTAACTCGTAGGAACTGACCCCGCCGCCGCGGGTCTCCCGGTTTGAGAATACAATGATAATTTGCCTATTTCCAAACATAGGCTTAAAAACATTATGTTAGAGAGTGAAAACTCGAAACAGCCCCCGAACGGCCCCGTGGGTGGCACCAACACCTCCCACGGGACCAATATAACTCGTAGGACCTGACCCCGTAGCAGCAGGTCTACCAGTTTGATAATATGATGGTAATTTGTGCATTTCTAAACTTAAGCAAAACATGGCGTTAGAGGGTGAAAACTCGAAATAGCCCCCGAACGGCCCCGTGGGTGGCACTAACTCCTCCCGTGGGACCAACGTAACTCGTAGGAACTCACCCCGTAGCCGTGGGTCTCCTGGTTTGAGGATATGACCGTAATTTGCATATTTCTAGACTTAGGCTTAAAAACATGACGTGAGAGGGTGACAACTCGAAACAGCCCCCGAACGGTCCTGTGGCTGGCACCAACACCTCCCACGGGACCAACGTAACTCGTAGGAACTGACCCTGCCACCGCAGGACCCCCAGTTTGAGATTGCGATGATAATTTGCATATTTCTAAACTTCGACTTAAAAACATGGCGTTAGAGGGTGAAAACTCGAAACAGCTCCCGAACGGCCCCGTGGGTGGCACCAACAACTCCCACGGGGCCAACATAACTCGTAGGAACTGACCTCGCATCCGCGGGACTCCCTGTTTGAGATTGCGATGATAATTTACATATTTGTCGACTAAGGCGTAAAAACATAGCGTTAGAGGGTGAAAACTCGAAACAGCGCCCGAACGGCCCCGTGGGTGGCACCAACACCTCCCACGGGACCAACGTAACTCGTAGGAACTGACCCCATAGCTTCGGGTCTTCCGGTTTGTGAATACGACGGCTATTTGCGTATTTCTAGACTTAAGCACAACATGGCGTTAGAGGGTGAAAACTCGAAACAGCCCCCGAACGGCCCCGTGGGTGCACCAACACCTCCCATGGGACCAACGTAACTCGTATGAACTGACCCCGCAGCCGCAGGTCTCCTGGTTTGAGGATATGACCGTAATTTGCATATTTCTAGACTTAGGCTTAAAAAAATGACGTTGGAGGGTGAAAACTCGAAACAGCCCCCGAACGGCCCTCTAGGTGGCACCAACACCACCCACGGGACCAACGTAACTCGTAGGAACTGACCCCGCCACTGCGGGACTCCCGGTTTGAGATTGCGACGATAATTTTCATATTTCTCGACTTAGGCTTAAAAACATTGCATTAGAGGGTGAAAACTCGAAACAGCCCCCGAACGGTCATGTGGGTGGCATCAACACCTCCCAGGGGACCAACGTAACTTGTAGTAACTGACCCCACCGCCGCGGGTCTCCCGGTTTGAGAATACGACGAGATTTTGCGGATTTTTAGACTCAAGCAAAACATGGCATTAGAGGGTGAAAACTCGAAACAGCCCCCACACGGCCCTGTGGGTGGCACCAACACCTCCCAGGGGACCAACGTACCTCGTAGGAACTGACCCCGCAGCCACGGGTCTCTCGGTTTGAGAATACGATGGTAATTTTCATATATCTAGACTTAGGCTTAAAAACATGACGTTTGAGGGTGAAAACTCAAAACATCCACCGAACGGCCGTGCGAGTGACACCAAAACCTCCAACGGGACAAACGTAACTCGTAGGATCTGACCCCGTAGTCGCGGGGCTCCCGATTTGAGATTGCAATGATAATTTGTGTATTTCTAGACTTAGGCTGAAAAACATGGCGTTAGAGGGTGAAAACTTGAAACAGGCACGTGGGTGGCACCAAAACCTCCCATGGGGCAAACGTAACTCGTAGGAACTGAACCCGCAGTCGCGGGGGCTCCCGATTTGAGATTGCGACGATAATTTATGTATTTCTAGACTAAAGCTTAAAAACATAGCGTTCGAGGGTGAAAACTCGAACAGCCCCCGAACGGCCCCGTGGGTGGCAGTAACACCTCCCACGTGACCAACGTAACTCGTAGGAACTGATCCCGCAGTCGCAGGTCTCCCGGTTTGAGAATACGATGGTAATTTGCAAATTTCTAGACTTAGGCTTCAAAACATGCCGTTAGAGGGTGAAAAGTTGAAACCGCCCCCGAACGGCCCCGTGGGTGGCACCAACACCTCCCACGGGACAAACGTAACTCGAAGGAACTGACCCCGAAGCCGCGGGTCTCCCGATTTGAGAATACCACGGTAATTTGGGTATTTCTAGACTTAAATAAAACATGGCGTTAGAGGGTGAAAACTAGAAACATCCCCCGAACGGCCCCGTGGGTGGCACCAACACCTCCCACGGGGACAACGTAACTCGTAGGAACTAATCCCACAGCAACGGGACTCTTGGTTTGAGATTGCGACAATAATTTGCATATTTCTTGACTTAGGCTTAAAAACATGGCGTTAGAGGGTGAAAACTCGAAACCTCCCCCGAACGTCCCCGTGGGTGGCACCAACACCTCCCACGGGACCAACGTAACTCGTAGGAACTGACCCCGCAGCCTCGGGTCTCCCGGTTTGAGAATACGATGATAATTTGCATATTTTTAGACTTAGGCTTAAAAACATTACGTTAGAGGGTGAAAATTTGAAACAGCCCCCGAACGACCCCGTGGGTGGCACCAACACTCTCCCATGGGACCAATATAACTCGTAGGAACTGACCTCGTCGCCGCAGGTCTACCGGTTTGATAATACGACCGTAATTTGTGTATTTCTAGACTTAAGCAAAACATGGCGTTAGAGGGTGAAAACTCGAAATAGCCCCCGAACGGCCCCGTGGGTGGCACCAACACATCCCACAGGATCAACGTAACTCGTAGGAAATGACCCCGCAGCCGCGGGTCTCTCGATTTGAGAATACGACCATAATTTGCATGTCTCTAGACTTAGGCTTAAAAACATGGCGTTAAAGGGCGAAAACTCGAAACAGCCCCCAAACGGCCCCATGGGTGGCACCAACACCTCCCACGGGACCAACATAACTCGTAGGAACTGACCCCAGAGCCGCGGGACTCCCGATTTGAGATTGGGATGATAATTTACATATTTCTCGACCTAGGCTTAAAAAAATGGCATTAGAGGGTGAAAATTCGAAACAGCCCACGAACGGCCTCGTGGGTGGTACCAACACCTCCCACGGGACCAAGGTAACTCGTAAGAACTGACCCCGTAGCTGCGGGTATCCCTATTTGAGAATACAATGGTATTTTACGTATTTCTAGACTTAAGAAAAACATGGCATTAGAGGGTGAAAACTGGTACCATCCCCCGAACGGCCCCTTGAGTGGCACCAACACCTCCCACAGGACCAACGTAACTCGTAGGAACTGACCCCGCAGCCGCGGGTCTCCCGGTTTGAGGATATGACCGTAAGTTGTATATTTCTAGACTTAGGCTTTAAAACATGACGTTAGAAGGTGAAAACTCGATACAGCCCCCGAACGGCCCTGTGGGTGGCACCAACACCTCCCACGGGACCAACGTAACTCCTAGAAACTGATCCCGTCGCCGCGGGACCCCCGGTTTGAGTTTGCGACTAAAATTTGCATATTTCAAGACTTAGGCTTAAAACATGGCGTTAGAGGGTGAAAACTCAAAACAGCCCCCGAACGGTCCCGTGGGTGGCATCAACACCTCCCACGGGACCAACTTAACTTGTAGGAACTGACCCTGCCGCCGCAGGTCTCCCGATGTGAGAATACGATGATAATTTGTGGATTTCTAGACTCAAGAAAAACATGGCGATAGTGGGTGAAAACTCGAAACATCCCACGAACGGTCCCATGGGTGGCATCAACATCTCCCACGGGACCAACGTAACTTGTAGGAACTGACCCCGCCACCGTGGGTCTCCCGATTTGAGAATACGATGATAATTTATGGATTTCTAGACTCAAGCAAAACAGGGCGTTAGAGGGTGAAAACTCGAAACAGCCCCCGAATGGCCCTGTGGGTGGCACCAACACCTCCCAGTGGACCAACGTAACTCGTAGGAACTGACCCCGCAGCCATGGGTCTTTCGGTTTGAGAATACGATGGTAATTTGCATATATCTAGACTTAGGCTAAAAAGATGGCGTTTGAGGGTGAAAACTCAAAACATCCCCGAACGGCCCCGTGGGTGACACCAACACCTCCCACGGGACGAACGTAACTCGTAGGAACTGACCCCACAGCCGTGGGGCCCCCATTTGAGATTGCGACGATAATTTGCATATTTCTAGACTTAGGCTTAAAAACATGGCGTTAGAGGGTGAAAACTCCAAACAGCCCCCGAACAACCCTATATGTGGCACCAACACCTCCCACAGTACCAATGTAACTCGTAGGAACTGGCCCCGTAGCCGCGGATCTCCCGGTTTGAGAATACATCGATAATTTGTGTATTTCTAGACTTAAGAAAAACTTTGGCGTTAGAGGGTGAAAACTAAAAATAGCCCCCGAACAGCCCCGTGGGTGGCACCAACACATCCCACAGGACCAACGTAACTCGTAGGAACTGACCTCGCAGCCGTGGGTATCCCGGTTTAAGAATACGACGGTAATTTGCATAATTCTAGACTTAGGCTTAAAAACATGACGTTAGAGGGAGAAAACTCGAAACATCCCCCGAACGGCGCCGTGGGTGACACCAACACCTCCCAGGGACCAACGTAACTCGTAGGAACTGACCCCGTAGCCGCGGGACTCCAAGTTTGAGATTGCGATGATAATTTACGTATTTCTAGACTTAGGCTTAAAAACATGGCGTTAGACGGGGAAAACTTGAAACATCCCCCGAACGGCCTCGTGGGTGGCACCAACACCTCCCACGGGACCAACGTAACTCGTAGGAACTTACCCCGCAGCCGTGGGTCTCCCGATTTAAGAATACGATGGTTATTTGCATATTTCTAGACTTAGTCTTAAATACATGACGTTAGAGGGTGAAAAATCGGAACAGCCCCGAACGGCCCTGTGGGTGGCACCAACACATCCCATTGGACCAAGGTAACACAAAGGAATTGACCCCGTAGACGCGGGTCTCCCGGTTTGAGAATACGACGGTAATTTGTGTATTTCTAGACTTATGCAAAACATGGCGTTAGAGGGTGAAAACTCGAAACAGACCTTGAACGGTCCTGTGGGTGGCACTAACACCTCCCACGGGGTCAACGTAACTCGTAGGAACTGACCCCACAGTCGCGGGACTCCCAGTTTTAGATTGCGATAATAATTTGCATATTTCTTGACTTAGGCATAAAAACATGGCGTTAGAGGGTGAAAACTAGAAACATCCCCTGAACGGACCCGTAGGTGGCACCAACACCTCCCACGAGACCAACGTAACTCGTAGGAACTGACCCCGCAGCCGTGGGTCTCCCGGTTTGAGAATACAATGGTAATTTGCATATTTCTAGACTTAAGCAAAAGATGGCGTTAGAGGGTTAAAACTCGAAACTGCCCCCGAACGGCCCCATGGGTGGCACCAACACCTCCCACGGTACCAACGTAACTCATAGGAACTGACCCTGCAGTTGCCGGATTCCTGGTTTGAGATTACGACGATAATTTGCCTATTTTTAGACGCAACTCCTGGTTTGAGATTGCGATGGTAATTTGCGTGTTTGTAGATTTAAACAAAACGTGGCGTTAGCGGGTGAAAACTCGAAATAGTAGCCGAACGGCCCCATGGGTGGCACCAACAACTCCTACGGGACCAAAGTAACTCGTAGGAACTGACCCCGCAGTCGCGGGTCTCCCGGTTTGAGAATACGACCATAATTTATATTTCTCTAGACTTAGGCTTAAAAACATGGCGTTAGAGGGTGAAAACTCGAAACAACCCCCGAACGGCCCCATGGGTTGCACCAACATCTCCCACGCGACCAACGTAACTCATAGGAACTGACCCCGTAGCCGCGAGTCTCCCGGTTTGAGAATACGACGATAATTTGTGTTTTTCTAAACTTGAGCAAAACATGGCGTTAGAGAGTAAAACTCGAAACAGCCCCCGAATGGGCCCGTGGGTGGCACCAACACATCCAACGAGACCAACGTAACTCGTAGGAACTGACCCCAAAGCCGCGGTTCTCTCGATTTGAGAATATGACGGTAATTTGCGTATATCTAGACTTAGGCTTATAGACATGATGTTAGAGGGTGAAAACTCGAAACAACCACCGAACGGCCCCGTGGGTGGCACCAACACCTCCCACGGGACCAACGTAACTCGTAGGAACTGACCCCGCCACCGCGGGACTCCCGGTTTGAGATTGCAATGATAATTTCCATATTTCTAGACTTAGGCTTAAAAACATGGCTATAGAGGGTGAGAACTCGAAACAGCCCCCGAACGGCCCCATGGGTGGCACCAACACCTCCCACGGGACCAACGTAACTCATAGGAACTGACCCCGCAGCTGCGCGATTCCTGGTTTGAGATTGCGACGATAATTTGCCTATTTTTAGACGTAACTCCTGGTTTGAGATTGTGATGGTAATTTGCGTGTTTGTAGATTTAAACAAAAGTGGCGTTAGCGGGTGAAAACTCGAAATAGTAGCCGAACGGCCCCATGGGTGGCACCAACACCTCCTACGGGACCAAAGTAACTCGTAGGAACTGACCTCGCAGTCGCGGGTCTCCCGGTTTGAGAATACGACCGTAATTTATATTTCTCCAGACTTAGGCTTAAAAACATGGCGTTAGAGGGTGAAAACTCGAAACAACCCCCAAACGGCCCCGTGGGTTGCACCAACATCTCTCACGCGACCAACGTAACTCATAGGAACTGACCCCGTAGCCGCGAGTCTCCCGGTTTGAGAATACGACGATAATTTGTGTTTTTCTAAACTTAAGCAAAACATGGCGTTAGAGGGTAATACTCGAAACATCCCCCGAATGGGCCCGTGGGTGGCACTAACACATCCAACGGGACCAACGTAACTCGTAGGAACTGACCCCGCGGCCGCGGTTCTCTCGATTTGAGAATATGACGGTAATTTGCATATTTCTAGACTTAGGCTTATAGACATGATGTTAGAGGGTGAAAACTCGAAACAACCCCCGAACGGCCCCGTGGGTGGCACCAACACCTCCCACGGGACCAACGTAACTCGTAGGAACTGACCCCGCCGCCGCGGGACTCCCTGTTTGAGATTGCAATGATAATTTACATATTTCTAGACTTAGGCTTAAAAACATGACTATAGAGGGTGAAAACTCGAATAAGCCCCCGAACGGCCCCGTGGGTGGCATCAACACCTCCCACGGGACCAACGTAACTTGTTGGAACTGACCACGCCGCCGCGGGTCTCCTTGTTTGAGAATACGATGATAATTTGCGGATTTCTAGACTCAAGCAAAACATGGCGTTAGAGGGTGAAAACTCAAAACAGCCCCCGAACGGCCCTGTGGGTGGCACCAACACCACCTAGGGGACCAACGTAACTCGTAGGAACTGACCCCACATCCACGGGTCTCCCGGTTTGAGAATACGATGGTAATTTGCATATATCTAGACTTAGGCTTAAAACCATGATGTTTGAGGGTGAAAACTCGAAACGTCCCTCGAACAGCCCCGTGGGTGAGACTAAAACCTCCCACGGGACCACCGAAACTCGTAGGAACTGACCCCGCAGCTGCGGGGCTCCTAGTTTGAGATTGCGGCGATAATTTGCGTATTTCTAGGCTTAGGCTGGAAATATGGCGTTAGAGGGTGAAAACTTTAAACAACCCCCGAACGGCCCCGTGGGTGGCACCAAAACCTCCAACGGGGCCAACGTAACTCATAGGAACTGAACCCGCAGTCGCGCGGCTCCCGATTTGAGATTGCAATGATAATTTGCGTATTTTTAGACTTAGGCTTAAAAACATGGTGTTCGAGGGTGAAAACTCGAAACAGCCCCCGAACGGCCCGGTGGGTGGCACCAACACCTCCCACGAGACTAACGTAACTCGTAGGAACTGACCCCGCAGTCGCGGGTTTCTCGGTTTGAGGATATGTCCATAATTTGTATATTTCTAGACTTAGGCTTAAAAACATGACGTTAGAGGGTGATAACACGAAACATCCCGTGAACGGCCCGGTGGGTGGTACCAAAACCTCCCACGGGACCAACGTAACTCGTAGGAACTGACCCCACCACCGCGGGACTCCCGGTTTGATATTGCGACGATAATTTGCATATTTCTAGACTTAGGCTTAAAAACATGGCGTTAGAGGGTGAAAACTCGAAACACCACCCGAACGGCCTCGTGGGTGGCACCAACACCTCCCACGGGACCAACGTAACTCATAGGAACTGACCCCTCAGCCGCGGGTCTCTCGATTTAAGAATACGACGGAAATTTGCGTATTTCTAGACTTAAGCAAAACATGGCGTTAGAGGGTGAAAACTCGAAACATCCCCCGAACGGTCCCGTGGGTAGCACCAACACCTCCCACGGGACCAAGGTAACTCGTAGGAACTGACCCCGCAGCCGTGGGTCTCCCTATTTGAGAATACGATCATAATTTCATATTTCTAGATTTAGTCTTAAAATAATGGCGTTAGAGGATGAAAACTCAAAACAGCCCCCGAACGGCCCCGTGGGTGGCACCACCACCTCCCACGGGACTAACGTAACTCGTAGGAACTGAGCCCGCAGCCGCGGGACTCCTGGTTTGAGATTGCGATGATAATTTGTGTATTTTTAGACTTCGGCTTAAAAACATGGCGTTAGAGGGTGAAAACTCGAAACAGCACCCGAACGGCCCTGTGAGTGGCACCAACATCTCCTACGCGACCAACGTAACTCGTAGGAACTGACCCCGTAGCCGAGGCACTATCGGTTTCAGATTGCGAAGATAATTTGCATATTTCTAGACTTAGGCTTAAAAACATGGCGTTAGACGGTAAAAACTCGAAACATCCCCCGAACGGCCCCTTAGGTGGCACCAACACCTCCCACGGGACCAACGTAACTCGTAGGAACTGACCCTACAGCCTCGGTAATTTGAATATTTCTAGACTTAGTCTTA
The DNA here is from genome assembly GCA_949130495.1 of Sambucus nigra. NCBI lineage: Eukaryota > Viridiplantae > Streptophyta > Magnoliopsida > Dipsacales > Adoxaceae > Sambucus > Sambucus nigra. Next base: position 122,282,856 of record OX422213.1, read on the forward strand.
AAGACATGATGTTAGAAGGTGAAAACTTGAAACATCCTCTGAACGGCCCCGTGGGTGTCACCAACACCTCCCATGGGACCAACGTAACTCGTAGGAACTGAACCTGCAGTCACGGGGCTCCCGATTTTAGATTGCGACGATAATTTGTATATTTCTAGACTTAGGCTTAAAAACATGGCGTTCGAGGGTTAAAACTCGAAACAGCGCCCGAACGGCCCCGTGGGTGGCAGCAACACCTCCCACGGGACCAACGTAACTCGTAGGAACTGATCCCGCAGTCGCGGGTCTCCCTATTTGAGAATATGATGGTAATTTTATGTATTTTTAGACTTAGGCTTAAAAACATGATGTTAGAAGGTGAAAACTCGAAACAGCCCCCGAACGGTCCCGTGGGTGGCACCAACACCTCCCACGGGACCAACGTAACTTATAGGAACTGACCACGCCGTCGCGGGTCTCCTTGTTTGAGAATACGATGATAATTTGCGGATTTCTAGACTCAAGAAAAACATGGCGTTAGAGGGTGAAAACTCGAAACAGCCCCCGAACGGCCCTGTGGGTGGCACCAACACCACCTAGGGGACCAACGTAACTCGTAGGAACTGACCCCACATCCACGGGTCTCCCGGTTTGAGAATACGATGGTAATTTGCATATATCTAGACTTAGGCTTAAATACATGATGTTTGAGGGTGAAAACTCGAAACATCCCTCAAATAGCTCCGTGGGTGACACTAAAACCTCCCACGGGACCACCGAAACTCGTAGGAACTGACCCCGCAGCTGCGGGGCTCCTAGTTTGAGATTGCGGCGATAATTTGCGTATTTCTAGGCTTACGCTGGAAATATGGCGTTAGAGGGTGAAAAATTTAAACAGCCCCCGAACGGCCCCGTGGTTGGCACCAAAACCTCCCACGGGGCCAACGTAACTCATAGGAACTGAACCCGTAGTCGCTCGGCTCCCGATTTGAGATTGCAATGATAATTTGCGTATTTTTAGACTTAGGCTTAAAAACATGACGTTAGAGGGTGATAACACGAAACATCCCCTGAACGGCCCTGTGGGTGGCACCAAAACCTCCCACAGGACCAACGTAATTCGTAGGAACTGACCCCACCACCGCGGGACTCCCGGTTTGATATTGTGACGATAATTTGCATATTTCTAGACTTAGGTTTAAAAACATGGCGTTAGAGGGTGAAAACTCGAAACACCACCCGAACGGCCTCGTGGGTGGCACCAACACCTCCCACGGGACCAACGTAACTCGTAGGAACTGACCCCTCAGTCGCGGGTCACTCGATTTAAGAATACGACGGAAATTTGCGTATTTATAGACTTAAGCAAAACATGGCGTTAGAGGGTGAAAACTCGAAACATCCCCCGAACGGCCCCGTGGGTGGCACCAACACCTCCCACGGGACCAAGGTAACTCGTAGGAACTGACCCCGCAGCCGTTGGTCTCCCTATTTGAGTATACAATCGCAATTTCATATTTCTAGATTTAGTCTTAAAAAAAGGGCGTTAGAGGATGAAAACTCAAAATAGCCCCCGAACGGCCCCGAGGGTGGCGCCACCACCTCCCACGGGACCAACGTAACTCGTAGGAACTGAACTCGCAGCCGCGGGACTCCTGGTTTGAGATTGCGATGATAATTTGCGTATTTTTAGACTTCGGCTTAAAAACATGGCGTTAGAGGGTGAAAACTCAAAACAGCACCCGAACGGCCCCATGGGTGGCACCAACATCTCCCACGCGACTAACGTAACTCGTTGGAACTGACCCCATAGCTGAGGCACTCTCGCTTTCAGATTGCAACGATAATTTGAATATTTCTAGACTTCGGCTTAAAATCATGGCGTTAGACGGTAAAAACTCGAAACAGCCCCCGAACGGCCCCTTAGGTGGCACCAACACCTCCCACGGGACCAACGTAACTCGTAGGAACTGACCCCGCAGCCTCGGTAATTTGCATATTTCTAGACTTAGGCTTAAAAACATGATGTTAGAGGGTGAAAACTCAAAACATCCTCTGAACGGCCCCGTGGGTGTCACCAACACCTCCCATGGGACCAACGGAACTCGTAGGAACTGAACCTGCAGTCACGGGGCTCCCGATTTTAGATTGCGACGATAATTTGTATATTTCTAGACTTAGGCTTAAAAACATGGCGTTCGAGGGTTAAAACTCGAAACAGCCCCCGAACGGCCCCGTAGGTGGCAGCAACACCTCCCACGGGACCAACGTAACTCGTAGGAACTGATCCCGCAGTCGCGGGTCTCCCTATTTGAGAATATGATGGTAATTTATGTATTTATAGACTTAGGCTTAAAAACGTGATGTTAGAGGGTGAAAACTCGAAACAGCCCCCGAACGGTCCCGTGGGTGGCACCAAGACCTCCCACGGGACCAACGTAACTCGTAGGAACTGACGCCACGGCCGCGGGACTCCCAGTTTGAGATTGCGACGATAATTTGCATATTTCTAGACTTAGGCTTAAAAACATGGCGTCAGAGGGTGAAAACTCAAAACGTCCCCCGAATATCCCCGTAGGTGGCACCAACACCTCCCACGGGACCAACGTAACTCGTAGGAACTGACCCCGTAGCTGTGGGTCTCCAAGTTTGAGAATACGATGATAATTTTTGTATTTCTAGACTTAAGAAAAACATGACGTTAGAGGGTGAAAACTCAAAATATCCCCCGAACGTACCCGTGGGTGGCACCAACACATCCCACGGGACCAACGTAACTCGTAGGAACTGACCCCGCAGCCGCGGGTATCCCGGTTTGAGAATACGACGGTAATTTGCATATTTATAGACTTAGGCTTAAAAACATGAGGTTAGAGGGTGAAAACTCGAAACATCTCCCGAACGGCCCCGGGGGTGAGACCAACACCTCCCACGGGACCAACGTAACTCGTAGGAACTGAACCCGCAGTCGCGGGGCTCTCAATTTGAGATTGCAACGATAATTTGCATATTTCTAGACTTAGGCTTAAAAACATGGCGTTAGACGGTGAAAACTTGAAACAACCCCCGAACGGCCTCGTGGGTGACACCAACACCTCCCACGGGACAAACGTAACTCGAAGGAACTGACCCCATAGCCGCGGGTCTCCCGATTTGAGAATATGACGGTAATTTGTGTATTTCTAGACTTGAGCAAAACATGGCATTAGAGGGTGAAAATTCGAAACAGCCCCCGAACGGCCCATTGGGTGGCATCAACAACACCCACGGGACCAACGTAACTCGTAGGAACTGACCCCGAAGCCGCGGGTCTCCCAGTTTGAGAATGCAACCGTAATTTTCATATTTCTAGCCTAGGCTTAAAAACATGACGTTAGAGGGTGAAAACTCGAAATAGCCCACAAACGGCCCCGTGGGTGGCACCAACACCTCCCACGAGACCAACGTAACTTGTAGGAACTGACGCCGCAGCTGCGGGTCTCTCGGTATGAGAATACGATGGTAATTTGTTTATTTTCTAAACTTAGGCTTAAAAAAATGACGTTGGAGGATGAAAACTCGAAACAGCCCCCGAACGGCCCCGTGGGTGGCATCAGCACCTCCCACGGGACCAACGTAACTCGTAGAAACTGACCCTGTAGTCGCGGGTCTCCTGGTTTGAGAATAAAACAATAATTTGCGTATTTCTAAACTTAAGCAAAACATGGCGTTAGAGGGTGAAAACTCGAAATAGCCCCGAAAAGGCCCCGTGGGTGGCACCAACACCTCCTACGGGGCCAACGTAACTCGTAGGAACTAACCACACAGCCGCGGGACACCTGGTTTGAGAATACGACCATAATTAGCATATTTCTAGACTTAGGCTTAAAAACATGGCGTTAGAGGGTGAAAACTCGAAACAGCCTCCGAACGGCCCCGTGGGTGGCAACAACACCTCCCACGGGGCCAACATAACTCGTTGGAACTGACCCCGCAGCCGCGGAACTCCCAGTTTGAGATTGCGCCGATAATTTATATATTTCTCGACCTAGGCTTAAAAACATGGCGTTAGAGGGTGAAAATCGAAACAACCCCCAAACGACCTCGTGGGTGGCACTAACACCTCCCACGGGACCAACGTAACTCGTTGGAACTGACCACGTAGCTGCGGGCCTCCCAGTTTGAGAATACGACGGTAATTTGCGTATTTCTAGACTTAAGCAAAACATGGCGTTAGAGGGTGAAAACTCGAAACAGCCCCCGAACGGCCCAGTCGGTGGCACCAACACCTCCCACGGGACCAACGTAACTCGTAGGAACTGACCCCACAGCCGCGGGTCTCCCAGTTTGAGGATATGACCGTAATTTGTATATTTCTAGACTTAGGCTTAAAAACATGACGTTAGACGGTGAAAACTCGAAACAGCCCCTGAACAGCCCTATGGGTGGCACCAACACCTCCCACGGGACCAACGTAACTCGTAGGAACTAACCCCGCAGCCGCAGGGCTCCCGATTTGAGATTGCGTCGATAATTTGCGTATTTCTAGACTTAGGCCGAAAAACATGGCGTTAGAGGGTGAAAACTTGAAACAGCCCCCGAATGGCCCCGTGGGTGGAACCAAAACCACCCACGGGGCCAACGTAACTCATAGGAACTGAACTCGCAGTCGCGGGGCTCCCGATTTGAGATTGCTACGATAATTTGCGTATTTCTAGACTTAGGCTTCAAAACATGACGTTATAGGGTGAAAACTCGAAATAGCCCCCGAATGGCCCCGCGGGTGGTACCAACACCTCCCACGGGACCAACGTAACTCGTAGGAACTGACCCCACAGTCGCGGGGCTCCCGGTTTGAGATTGCGATGATAATTTTTGTATTTCTAGACTTAGGCTTAAAAACATGGTGTTAGAGGGTGAACACTCGAAACGACCCCCGAACGGCCCCGTGGGTGGCAACAACACCTCCCACGGGACCAATGTAACTCGTAGGAACTGACGCCGCAGCCGCGGGTCTTTCGATTTGAGAATACGACCGTAATTTGCATATTTCTAGACTTAGGCTTTAAAACATTGTGTTAGAGGGTGAAAACTTAAAACGGTCATCGAACGGCCCCGTGGGTGGCACCAACACCTCCCACGGGACCAACGTAACTCGTAGGAACTTACCCCGCAGCCACGGGTCTCTCGATTTGAGAATACCACCATAATTTGTGTATTTCTGGACTTAGGCTTAAAAACATGCCGTTAAAGGGTGAAAACTTGAAACAACCCCCGAACGGCCCCGTGGGTGACCCCAACACCTCCCACGGGACAAACGTCACTCGAAGGAACTGACGCCGTAGCCGCGGGTCTCCCAGTTTTAGAATAAGACGTTATTTCTGTATTTCTAGACTTAAGCAAAACATGGCATTAGAGGCTGAAAAGACAAAACTGCCACCAAACGGCCCCGTGGGTGGCACCAACACCTCCCACGGGACCAACGTAACTCGTACGAACTGACCCCGCAGCTGTGGGTCTCTCAGTTTGATAATACGACTGTAATTTGCATATTTCTAGACTTACGCTTAAAAATATGACAGTAGAGGTTGAAAAGTCGAAACGGCCTCCTAAAGGCCTCGTGGGTGGCACCAACACCTCCCACGAGACCAACGTAACTCGTAGGAACTGACACCGCAGCCGCGGGTCTCCTGGTTTGAGAATACGATGGTAATTTGCGTATTCCTAGACTTAGGCTTAAAAACATGATGTTAGAGGGTGAAAACTCGAAACAGCCCCCGAACGACCCCATGGGTGGCACCAACACCTCCCACGGGACCAACGTAACTCGTAGGAACTGACCCCGTAGCCGCGGGTCTCCTGGTTTGAGAATACAACGGTAATTTACATATTTATAGACTTAAGCAAGACATGGCGTTAGGGGGTGAAAACTCGAAACAGCCCCGGAAAGGCCCCGTGGGTGGCACCAACACCTCCCACGGGGCCAACGTAACTCGTAGGAACTAATCCCAGGGCAACGGGACTCTTGGTTTGTGATTGCGATAATAATTTGCATATTTCTTGACTTAGGCTTAAAAACATGGCGTTAGAGGGTGAAAACTCGAAACCGCCCCCGAACGGCCCCGTGGGTGGCACCAACACCTCCCACGGGACAAACGTAACTCGTAGGAACTGACCCCGCAGTCGCGGGTCTCCCGGTTTGAGAATACGATGATAATTTGCGTATTTTTAGACTTAGTCTTAAAAACATTACGTTAGAGGGAGAAAACTCGAAACAGCCCCCGAACGACCCCGTGGGTGGCACCAACACTCTCCCACGGGACCAATATAACTCATAGGAACTGACCTCGTAGCCGCAGGTCTACCGATTTGATATTACGATGGTAATTTGTGTATTTCTAGACTTAATCAAAACAAGGTGTTAGAGGGTGAAAACTCGAAATAGCCCCCAAACGGCCCCGTTGGTGGCACCAACACCTCGCACGTGATCAACGTAACTCATAGGAACTGACCCCGCATCCGCGGGTCTCTCAGTTTAAGAATGTGACCATAATTTGCATATTTCTAGACTTAGGCTTAAAAACATGACGTTAGAGGGTGTAAACTTGAAACAGCTCCCGAACGGCCCCGTGGGTGGCACCAACACCTCCCACGGGACCAACGTAACTCGTAGGAACTGACCCCACAGCCGGGGGACCCCCGGTTTGAGATTGCAACGATAATTTGCATATTTCTAGACTTAGGATTAAAAGCATGGCGTTAGAGGGTGAAAATTCGAAACAACCCCCAAACGGCCCCGTGGGTCGCGCCAACACCTCCCATGGGGCCAACATAACTCGTAGGAACAAACCCCACAGCCGCGGGACTCCTGGTTTGAGATTGCAACGATAATTTACATATTTCTCGACCAATGCTTAAAAACATGGCGTTAGAGGGTGAAAACTCGAAATAGCCCCCGAACGGCCCCGTGGGTGGCACCAACACCTCCCACGGGACCAACGTAACTCGTAGGAACGGACCCCATAGCCGGGGGTATCCCAGTTTGAGAATACTATGGTATTTTACTTATTTCTAGACTTAAGAAAAACATGGCATTAGAGGGTGAAAACTCGAAATAGCCCCCGAACGGCCCCGTGGGTGGCACCATTACCTCCCACGGGACCAACATAACTCGTAGGAACTGACCCCGCAGCTGCGAGTCTCCCAGTTTGAGGATATGACCGTAAGTTACATATTTCTAGACTTAGGTTTTAAAACATGACGTTAGAGGGTGAAAACTCGATACAGCCCCCGAACGGCCCTGTGGGTGGCACCAACACCTCGCACGGGACCAACGTAACTCATAGGAACTGACCACGCCGTCGTTGGACCCCCGGTTTGACATTACGACTATAATTTGCATATTTCTAGGCGTAGGCATAAAACATGGCGTTAGATGGTGAAAACTCGAAACAGCCCCCGAACGGTCCCGTGGGGGGCATCAACACCTCCCGCGGGAGCACGTAACTTGTAGGAAATGACCTCGCCGCCACGGGTCTCCCGGTTTGAGAATACAACGGTAATTGGCAAATTTTTAAACTCAAGCAAATCATGGCGTTAGAGGGTGAAAACTTGAAACAACCCCCGAACAGTCCCGTGGGTGGCATCAACACCTCCCACGGGACCAACATAACTTGTAGGAACTGACCTCGCAGCCACGGGACTCCCGGTTTGAGAATACGACAATAATTTATGGATTTCTAGACTCAAGCAAAACATGGCGTTAGAGGGTGAAAACTCAAAACAGCCCCCGAACGGCCCTGTGGGTGGCACCAACACCTCCCAGGGGACAAACGTAACTCGTAGGAACTGACCCCGCAGCCACGGGTCTCTCTGTTTGAGAATATAACGGGTAATTTGCGTATATCTAGACTTAGGCTTAAAAACATGATGTTTGAGGGTGAAAACTCGAAACATCCCCCGAACGGCCCCGTGGGCGACACCAAAACCTCCCACGGGACTAACATAACTCGTAGGAACTAACCCCGCATCCGCGGGGCTCTCGGATTGATATTGTGATGATAATTTATGTATTTCTAGACTTAGGTTGCAAAACATGGCGTTAGAGGGTGAAAACTTGAAACAGCCCCCGAACGGCCCCGTGGGTGGCACCAAAACCACCCACGGGGCCAACGTAACTCGTAGGAACTGAACCCGCAATCGCGGGGCTCCCGATTTGAGATTGGGAAGGTAATTTGCCTATTTCTAGACTTAGGCTTAAAAACATGACGTTAGAGGGTGAAAACTCGAAACAGTGCCCGAATGTCCCCGTCGGTGGCACTAACACCTCCCACGGGACCAACATAACTCGTAGGAACTGACCCCATGGCCGCGGGACTCCCGGTTTGAGATTGCGACATTAATTTGCATATTTCTTGACTTAGGCTTACAAACATGGCGTTAGAGGGTGAAAACTCGAAACACCCCCCGAACGGCATCGTTGGTGGCACCAACACCTCCCACGGGAGCAACGTAACTCGTAGGACCTGACCCCGCAGCCGCGGGGCTCCCGGTTTGAGATTGCGACGATAATTTGCGTATTTCTAGACTTAGGCTTGAAAACATGGCGTTCGAGGGTGAAAACTTGAAACAGCCCTTGAACGGCCCCGTGGGTGGCAGCAACACCACTCACGGGACCAACGTAACTCGTAGGAACTGATCCCGTAGTCGCGGGTCTCTCGGTTTGAGAATACAATGGTAATTTGCATATTTCTAGACTTATGCTTAAAAACATGACGTTAGAGGGTGAAAACTCGAAACAACCCCCGAACGGCCCCGTGGGTGGCACCAACACCTCCCACGGGACCAACATAACTTGTAGGAACTGACCATCCGCGGGACTCTGGTTTTGAGATTGCGATAATAATTTGCAAATTTTTTGACTTAGGCTTACAAACATGGCGTTAGAGGGTGAAAATGCGAAACAACCCCGAACGGCCCCGTGGGTGGCACCAACACATCCCATTGGTCCAAGGTAACTCGTAGGAATTGACCCCATAGCTGCGGGTCTCCCGATTTGAGAATACGACGGTAGTTTGCTTATTTTTATACTTAAGGAAAACATGGCGTTAGAGGGTGAAAACTTGAAACAGCCCCCGAATGGCCCCGTGGGTCGCACCAACACCTCTCGCGGGACCAACATAACTCGTAGGAACTAAATCCATAGCCGCGGGTCTCCCTATTTGAGAATTCGACTGTAATTTGCATATTTCTAGACTTAGGCTTCAAAATATGGCGTTAGAGAATGAAAACTCAAAACAGCCCCCGAACAGTCCCGTGGGTGGCACCAACACCTCCCACGGGACCAACGTAACTCGTAGGAACTGACCCCGCAACCGCGGGTCTCCCGGTTTGAGAATATGACGGTAATTTGCGTATTTCTAGACTTTGACATAAAAACATGACGTTAGAGGGTGAAAAGTCGAAACATCCCCCGAACGGCCCCGTGGGTGAAACCAACACCTCCCACGGGACCAACGTAACTCATAGGAACTGAACCCCCAGTCACGGGTCTCCTTATTTGAGAATACGACCGTAATTTGCATATTTCTAGACTTAGGCTTAAAAACGTGGCGTTAGAGGGTGAAAACTCAAAATAGCCGCCGAACGGCCCCGTGGGTGGCAGCAACACCTACCACGAGACCAACATAACTCGTAGGAACTGACCCCGCAGTCGCGGGTCTATCGGTCTGAGAATAAGATCGTAATTTGCATATTTTCTAGACTTATGCTTAAAAACATGACGTTAGAGGGTGAAAACTCAAAACAGCCTCCGAACGGCCCCGTGGGTGGCACCAACACCTCCCACGGGACGAGCGTAACTCGTAGGAACTGACCCCAGAGCCGCGGGACCCCCGGTTTGAGATTGCGATGATAATTTTCATATTTCTAGACTTAGGATTAAAAACATGGCGTTAGAGGGTGAAAACTCCAAATAGCCCCCGAACAACCCCGTAGGTGGCACCAACACCTCCCACAGGACCAACGTAACTCATAGGAACTGAACCCGTAGCCGCGGTTCTCCCGGTTTGAGAATACGACCGTAATTTGCATATTTCTAGACTTAGTCTTAAAAACATGGTGTTAGAGGGTGAAAACTCGAAATAACCCCCAAATGGCGCCGTGGGTGGCACCAAGACCGCCTACGGCAAAAACGTAACTCGTAGGAACTGACCCCGCAGCCGCGGTTCTCCCGATTAGAGAATACGACTGTGATTTTCATACTTCTAGACTTAGGCTTAAAAACATGACGTTAGAGGGTGAAAACTCGAAACACCCCCCGAACGGCCCCGTGGGTGACACCAACATCTCCCACGGGACCAACGTAACTCGTAGGAACTGACCCCGCAGTCGTGGGGCTCCCGATTTGAGATTGTGATGATAATTTGCATATTTTTAGACTTAGGCTTAAAAACATGGCGTTAGAGGGTGAAAACTTGAAATAGCCCCCGAACGGCCCCGCGGGTGGCACCAACACCTCCCACGGGACCAACATAACTCGTAGGAACTGACCCCGTAGCCGGGGGATCCCGATTTGAGATTGCGATGATAATTTGCGTATTTCTAGACTTGGGCTTAAAAACATGGCGTTAGACGGTGAAAACTCGAAACAGCCCCCGAACGGCCTCGTGGGTGGCACCAACACCTCCCACGGGACCAACGTAACTCGTAGGACCTGACCCCACAGCCGCGGGTCTCCCGATTTGAGAATACGGTGGCAATATGCGTATTTCTAGACTTAGGGTTATATACATGACGTTAGAGGGTGAAAACTCGAAACAACCCTGGAACGGCCCCGTGGGTGGCACCAACACCGCCCACGGGGTCAACGTAACTCGTAGGAACTGACCCCACAGTCGCAAGACTCCCGGTTTGAGATTGCGACAATAATTTGCATATTTCTTGACTTAGCCATAAAAACATGGCGTTAGAGGGTGAAAACTCGAAAAATCCCCCGAACGGACCCGTGGGTGGCACCAACACCTCCCACGAGATCAACGTAACTCGTAGTACATGACCCCGCCGCCGTGGGTCCCCCGGTTTGAGAATACAATGGTAATTTGCATATTTTTAGACTTAAGCAAAAGATGGCGTTAGAGGTTTAAAACTCGAAACATCCCTCGAACGGCCCCGTGGGTGGCACCAACACCTCCCAAGGGGACCAACGTAACTCGTAGGAACTAACCCTGCAGCTGCGGGACTCCTGGTTTGAGATTGCGATGATAATTTGCATATTTTTAGACATACTCTTAAAAACATTGCGTTAGAGGGTGAAAACTCAAAACAGCCCCTGAACGGCCTTGTGGGTGGCACAAACATCTCACACGGGACCAACGTAACTCATAGGAAATGACCCCGCAGTCGCGAGTCTACCAGTTTGAGAATACGATGATAATTTGTGTATTTCTAAACTTAAGCAAAACATGGCGTTAGAGGGTAAAACTCGAAATAGCCCCCGAACGGGCCCGTGGGTGGCACCAACACCTCCCACGGGACCAATGTAACTCGTAGGAACTGACCCCGCAGCCGCGGGTCTCCCTATTTGAGAATACGACCGTAATTTGCATATTTCTAGACTTAGGCTTAAAAACATGGCGTTAGAGGGTGAAAACTATAAATAGCTCCCGAACGGCCCCGTGGGTGGCACCAACACCCCCAACGGGACCAACGTAACTCGTAGGAACTGACCCCGCAGTCGCGGGTCTCTCGATTTGAGAATATGATGGTAATTTGCGTATTTCTAGACTTAGTCTTAAAGACATGATGTTAGAGGGTGAAAACTCGAAACAACCCCCGAACGGCCCCGTGGGTGGTACAACACCTCCCACAGGACCAACGTAACTCGTAGGAACTGACCCCGCCGCCGCGGGACTCCCGGTTTGAGATTACGACGATAATTTCCATATCTCTAGACTTAGGCTTAAAAACATGGCTATAGAGGGTGAGAACTCGAAACAGGCCCCGAACGGCCCCGTGCGTTGCATCAACACCTCCCACGGGACCAACGTAACTTGTAGGAACTGACCACGTCGCCGCGGGTCTCCTAGTTTGAGAATACGATGATAATTTATGGATTTCTAGACTCAAGTAAAACATGGCATTAGAGGGTGAAAACTCGAAATAGCCCCCGAACGGCCCTGTGGGTGGCACCAACACCATCAAGGGGACCAACGTAACTCGTATGAACTGACCCCACAGCCACGGGTCTCCCGTTTTGAGAATACGATGGTAATTTGCATATATCTAGACTTAGGCTTAAAAACATGACGTTTGAGGGTGAAAACTCGAAGCATCCCTCGAACAGCCCCGTGGGTGGCACCAAAACCTCCCACGGGGACAACGTAACTCGTAGGAACTGAACCCGCAGTCGCGCGGCTCCCGATTTGAGATTGCAATGATAATTTGCATATTTTTAGACTTAGTCTTAAAAACATGGCGTTCGAGGGTGAAAACTCAAAACAGCCCTTGAACGGCCCCGTGGGTGGCACCAACACCTCCCACGGGATCAATGTAACTCGTAGGAACTGACCCCGCAGTCGCGGGTCCCCTGGTTTGAGGATATGTCCATAATTTGTATATTTCCAGACTTAGGCTGAAAAACTTGACGTTAGAGGGTGATAACACGAAACATCCACCGAACGCCCATGTGAGTGGCACCAAAACCTCCCACGGGACCAACGTAACTCATAAGAACTGATCCCGCCACCGCGGGACTCCCGGTTTGATATTGCGATGATAATTTGCATATTTCTAGACTAAGGCTTAAAAACATGGTGTTAGAGGGTGAAAACTCGAAACTGCCCCCGAATGACCCCGTGGGTGGCATCAACACCTCCCACGGGACCAACATAACTTGTAGGAACTGATCACGCCGCCGCGGGTCTCCCGGTTTGAGAATACGATGATAATTTACAGATTTCCAGACTTAACCTAAAGATGGCATTTGAGGGTGAAAACTCAAAATAGCCCTCGAACGGCCTTGTGGGTGGCACCAACACCTCCCAAGGGACCAACGTAACTCGTAGGAACTTACCTCGTAGCCACGGGTCTCCCGATTTGAGAATATGATGGTAATTTGCATATATCTAGACTTAGGCTTAAAAACATGACGTTTGAGGGTGAAAACTCGAAACAGCCCCCGAACGGCCCCGTGGGTGACACCAAAACCTCCCACGGGACCAACGTAACTCGTAGGAACTGACCCTGCATCCGTGGGTCTCCCGGTTTGAGAATACGATGGTAATTTGCATATTTTTAGACTTCGGCTTAAAGAGATGACATTAGAGGGTGAAAACTCGAAACAACCCCGAACGGCCCCATAGGTGGCACCAACACATCCCATGGGACCATAGTAACTCGTAGGAACAGACCCTACATCCGCGGGTCTCTCGGTTTGAGAATATGACTGTAATTTGCATATTTCTAGACTTCGGCTTAAAGAGATGACGTTAGAGGGTGAAAACTCGAAACAGCCCCGAACGGCCCCGGGGGTGACACCAAAACCTCCCACGGGACCAACGTAACTCGTAGGAACTGACCCCGCAGCCGCGGGGCTCCCGGTTTGAGATTGCGATGATAATTTGCGTATTTCCAAACTTAGGCTGAAAAACATGGCGTTAGAGGGTGAAAACTTGAAACAGCCCCCGAATGGCCCCGTGGGTGGCACCAAAACCTCCCACGGAGCCAACGTAAATCGTAGGAACTAAACCCAGATTCGCGGGTCTCCCGGTTTGAGAATACGACGGTAATTTGCGTATTTCTAGACTTCGGCTTAAAGAGATGACGTTAGAGGGTGAAAACTCGAAACAGCCCCCGAACGTCCCCGTGGGTGGCACCAACACCTCCCACGGGACCAACATAATTTATAGGAACTCACCTCACAGCCGCGGGACTCCCTGTTTGATATTGAGATAATAATTTGCATATTTCTTGACTTAGGCTTACAAACATGGCGTTAGAGGGTGAAAACTCGAAACACCGCTTGAACGGCCTCGTGGGTGGGACCAACCCCTCCCACGGGACCAACGTAACTCGTAGGAACTGACCCCGTAGCCGTGGGTCTCCCTATTTGAGAATACGATTGTAATTTGCATATTTCTAGACTTAGGCTTAAAAACATGGCATTAGAGGATGAAAACTCAAAACAGCCCCCGAACAGCCCCATGGGTGGCACCAACACCTCCCACGGGACCAACGTAACTCGTAGGAACTGAACCCGCAGCCGCGGGTCTCCTGGTTTGAGAATACGATGGTAATTTGTATATTTCTAGACTTAGGCTTAAAAACATGATGTTAGAGGGGGAAAACTTGAAACATCCCCTGAACGACCCGGTGGGTGACACCAACACCTCCCACGGGACCAACATAACTCGTAGGAACTGAACCTGCACTCACGGGGCTCCCGATTTTAGATTTCGACGAAAATTTGCGTATTTGTAGACTTAGGCTTAAAAACATGGCGTTCAAGGGTGAAAACTCGAAACAACCCCCGAAAGGCCCCGTGGGTGGCACCAACACCTCCCACGGTACCAACGTAACTCATAGGAACTAACCCGTAGCCGCGATACTCTCGGTTTGAGATTGCGATGATAATTTTCGTATTTCTAGTCTTAGGCTTAAAAACATGGCGTTAGACGGTGAAAACTCGAAACAACCCCCGAACGGCCCCGTGGGTGGCACTAACACCTACCACGGGACCAACGTAACTCGTAGGAACTGACCCTGCATCCGTGGGTCTCCCGGTTTGAGAATACGATGGTAATTTGCATATTTCTAGACTTCGGCTTAAAGAGATGACATTAGAGGGTGAAAACTCGAAACAACCCCGAACGACCCCGTAGGTGGCACCAACACATCCCATGGGACCATAGTAACTCGTAGGAACAGACCCCGTAGCCACGGGTTTCTCGGTTTAAGAATACGACGGTAATTTAAGTATTTCTAGACTTAAGTAAAACATGGCGTTAGAGGGTGAAAACTTGAAACAGCCCCCGAATGGCCCCGTGGGTGGCACCAACACATCCCATGGGACCAACGTAACTCGTAGGAACTGACCCCGCAGTCGCGGGTATCCCGGTTTGAGAATCCGACGGAAATTTGCATATTTCTAGACTTAGGCTTAAAAACATGACGTTAGAGGGTGAAAACTCGAAACATCCCCTGAACGGCCCCGGGGGTGACACCCACACCTCCCACGGGACCAACGTAACTCGTAGGAACTGACCCCGCAGTCGCGGGGCTCCCGGTTTGAGATTGCGACAATAATTTGCGTATTTCTAGACTTAGGCTTAAACACATGGCGTTAGAGGGTGAAAACTCAAAACAGCCCCCGAAAGGCCCCGTGGGTGGCACCAACACCTCCCACGGTACCAACGTAACTCGTAGGAACTGTCCCGTAGCCGCGAGACTCCAGGTTTGAGATTGCGATGATAATTTTCGTATTTCTAGTCTTAGGCATAAAAACATGGCGTTAGACGGTGAAAACTCGAAACAACCCCCGAACAGCCCCGTGGGTGGCACCAACACCTCCCACGGGACCAACGTAACTCGTAGGAACTGACCCCGCATCCGCGGGTCCCCCGGTTTGAGAATATGACGGTAATTTGCATATTTCTAGACTTCAGCTTAAAGTGATTACGTTAGAGGGTGAAAACTCGAAACAGCCCCGAACGGCCCAGTAGGTGGCACCAAAACATCCCATGGGACCAACGTAACTCGTAGGAACTGACCCCGTAGCCACGGGTTTCCCGGTTTGAGAATACGATGGTAATTTGCGTATTTCTAGACTTAAGCAGAACATGGCGTTAGAGGGTGAAAACTCGAAACAGCCTCCGAACGGCCCAGTGGGTGGCACCAACACATCCCACGGGACCAACATAACTCATAGGAACTGATCCCGCAGCCGCGGGTATCCCGGTATGAGAATCCGACGGTAATTTGCATATTTCTAGACTTAGGCTTAAAAACATGACGTTAGAGGGTGAAAACTCGAAAGATCCCCCGAACGGCCCCGGGGGTGACACCCACACCTCCCACGGGACTAACATAACTCATAGGAATTGACCCCGTAGTCGCGGGGTTCCCGGTTTGATATTGCGATTATAATTTGCGTATTTCTAGACTTAGGCTTAAACCCATAGCGTTAGAGGGTGAAAACTCGAAACAGCCCCCGAAAGGCCCCGTGGGTGGCACCAACACCTCCCATGGTACCAACGTAACTCGTAGCAACTGACCCCTAGTCACGAGACTCCCGGTTTGAGATTGTGATGATAATTTTCGTATTTCTAGTCTTAGGCTTAAAAACATGGCATTAGACGGTGAAAACTCGAAACAACCCCCGAACGACCCCGTGGGTGGCACCAACACCTCCCACGGGACCATAGTAACTCATAGGAACAGACCCTACATCCGCGGGTCTCTCGGTTTGAGAATACGACTGTAATTTACATATTTCTAGACTTCGGCTTAAAGAGATGACGTTAGAGGGTGAAAACTCGAAACAGCCCCGAACGGCCCCGTAGGTGGCACCAACACCTCCCACGGGACCAACGTAACTCGTAGGAACTGAACTCGTAGCCGCGGGACTCCCAGTTTGAGAATACGACGAAAATTTGTGTATTTATAGACTTAAGGAAAACATAACGTTAGAGGGTGAAAACTCAAAATATCCCCCGAACGGCCCCGTGGGTGGCACCAACACATCCCACGGGACCAACGTAACTCGAAGGAACTGACCCCGTAGCCGCGGGTATCCGGGTTTTAGAATCCAACCGTAATTTGCATATTTCTAGACTTAAGCTTAAAAACATGACGTTAGAGGGTGAAAACTCGAAACATCCCCCGAACGGCCCAGGGGGTGACACCCATACCTCCCACGGGACCAACGGAACTCGTAGGAACTGACCCCGCAGTTGCGGGGCTCCCGGTTTGAGATTGCGATGATAATTTACGTATTTCTTGACTTAGGCTTAAAAACATGGCGTTAGAGGGGGAAAACTCGAAACATCCCCCGAAAGGCCCCGTGGGTGGCACCAACACCTCCCACGGTACCAACGTAACTCGTAGGAACTGACCCATAGCATCGAGACTCCCGGTTTGAGATTGCGATGATAATTTCCGTATTTCTAGTCTTAGGCTTAAAAATATGGCGTTAGACGGTGAACACTCGAAACAACCCCCGAACGGCCCCGTGGGTGGCACCAACACCTCCCACGGGACCAACGTAACTCGTAGGAACTGACCCCGTATCCGCGGGTCTCCCGATTTGAGAATACGACGGTAATTTGCGTATTTCTAGACTTCGGCTTAAAGTGATGATGTTAGAGGGTGAAAACTCGAAACAGCCCCGAACGGCCCCGTAGGTGGCAGCAACACCTCCCACGGGACCAACGTAACTCGTAGGAACTGACCCCGTAGCCGCGGGTCTCCCGGTTTGAGAATACGACGATAATTTGCGTATTTCTTGACTTAAGTAAAACATAACGTTAGAGGGTGAAAACTCAAAATATCCCCCGAACGGCCCCGTGCGTGGCACCAACACATCCCACGGGACCAACGTAACTCGTAAGAACTGACCCCACAGCCGCGGGTATCCCGGTTTGAGAATCCGACGGTAATTTTCATATTTCTAGACTTAGGCTGAAAAACATGACGTTGGAGGGTGAAAACTCGAAACATCTCCCGAACGGCCCCAGGGGTGACACCCATACCTCCCACGGGACCAACATAACTCGTAGGAACTGACCCCGCTGTCGTGGGGCTCCCGGTTTAAGATTGCGATGATAATTTGCGTATTTCTAGTCTTAGGTTTAAACACATGGCGTTAGAGGGAGAAAACTCGAAACAGAACCCGAAAGTCCCCGTGCGTGGCACCAACACCTCCCACGGTACCAACGTAACTCGTAGGAACTGACCCATAGCCGCGAGACTCCCAGTTTGAGATTGCGATGATAATTTTTGTATTTCTAGTCTTAGGTTTAAAAACATGGCGTTAGACGGTGAACACTCGAAACAACCCCCGAACGGCCCCGTGGGTGGCACCAACACCTCCCACGGGACCAACGTAACTAATAGGAACTGACCCCGCATTCGCGGGTCTCCCAGTTTGAGCATACGACGGTAATTTGTATATTTCTAGACTTCAGCTTAAAGTGATGACGTTAGAGGCTGAAAACTTGAAACAGCCCCGAACGGCCCAGTAGGTGGCACCAACACATCCCATGTGACCAACGTAACTCGTAGGAACTGACCCGGTAGCCACGAATTTCCTGGTTTGAGAATACGACGGTAATTTGCGTATTTCTAGACTTAAGCAAAACATGGCGTTAGAGGGTGAAAACTCGAAACAGCCTCCGAACGGCCCCGTGGGTGGCAACAACACATCCCACGGGACCAACATAACTCATAGGAACTGACCCCGCAGCCGCGGGTATCCCGGTTTGAGAATCCGACAGTAATTTGCATATTTCTAGACTTAGGCTTAAAAACATGACGCTAGAGGGTGAAAACTCGAAACATCCCCCGAACGGCCCCGGGGGTGACACCCATACCTCCCACGGGACCAACGTAACTCGTAGGAACTGACCCCGCAGTCGCGGGGCTACCGGTTTGAGATTGCGACGGTAATTTGCGTATTTCTAGTCTTAGGTTTAAACACATGGCGTTAGAGGGAGAAAACTCGAAACAGCCCCCGAAAGTCCCCGTGGGTGGCACCAACACCTCCTATGGTACCAACGTAACTCGTAGGAACTGACCCATAGCCGCGAGACTCCCGGTTTGAGATTGCGATGATAATTTTTGTATTTCTAGTCTTAGGCTTAAAAATATTGCGTTAGATGGTGAACACTCGAAACAACCCCCGAACGGCCCCGTGGGTGGCACCAACACCTCCCACGGGACCATAGTAACTCGTAGGAACTGACCCCGCATCCACGGGTCTCTCGGTTTGAGAATACGATGGTAATTAGCATATTCCTAGACTTCGGCTTAAAGAGATAACGTTAGAGGGTGAAAACTCGAAACAGCCCCGAACGGCCCAGTAGGTGGCACCAACACATCGCATGGGACCAACGTAACTCGTAGGAACTGACCCCGTAGCCGCGGGTTTCCCAGTTTGAGAATACGACGGTAATTTGCGTATTTCTAGACTTAAGCAAAACATGGCGTTAGAGTGTGAAAACTCGAAACAGCCTCCGAACGGCCCCGTCGGTGGCAACAACACCTCCCACAGGACCAACGTAACTCGTAGGAACTGACCCCGTAGCCGCGGGTCTCCCGGTTTGAGAATACGACCGTAATTTGCATATTTCTAGACTTAGTCTTAAAAACATGGTGTTAGAGGGTGAAAACTCGAAACAACCCACGAAAGGCACCGTGGGTGACACCCACACCTCCCACGGTAAAAACGTAACTCGTAGGAATTGATCCGGCAGTCGCGGGGCTCCCGGTTTGAGATTGCAATGATAATTTGCATATTTCTAGACATAGGCTTAAACACATGGCGTTAGAGGGTGAAAACTCGAAACAACCCCCGAAAGGCCCCGTGGGTGGCACCAACACCTCCCACGGTACCAACGTAACTAGTAGGAACTGGCCCATAGCCGCGAGACTCTCGGTTTGAGATTGCGATGATAATTTTTGTATTTCTAGTCTTAGGCTTAAGAACATGGCGTTAGATGGAGAACACTCGAAACAACCCCCGAACGGCCCCGTGGGTGGCACCAACACCTCCCACGGGACCAACGTAACTCGTAGGAACTGACCCCGCATCCGCGGGTCTCCCGGTTTGAGAATACGACGGTAATTTGCGTATTTCTAGACTTCGGCTTAAAGAGATGACGTTAGAGGGTGAAAACTCGAAACAGCCCCGAACGGCCAAGTAGGTGGCACCAACACATCCCATGGGACCAATGTAACTCGTAGGAACTGACCCCGTAGCCGCGGGTCTCCCGGTTTGAGAATACGACGGTAATTTGCGTATTTCTAAACTTAAGGAAAACATAACGTTAGAGGGTGAAAACTCAAAATATCCCCCGAACGGCCCCGTGGGTGGCACCAACACATCCCACGGGACCAACGTAACTCGTAGGAACTGACCCCGCAGCCGCGGGTATCCCGGTTTGAGAATCCGACGGTAATTTGCATATTTCTAGGCTTAGGCCTAAAAACATGACGTTAGAGGGTGAAAACTCGAAACATCCTCCGAACGGCCCCAGGGGTGACACCCATACCTCCCACGGGTCCAACGTAACTCGTAGGAACTGACCCCGCATCCGTGGGTCTCCCGGTTTAAGAATACGATGGTAATTTCCGTATTTCTAGACTTCGGCTTAAAGAGACGATGTTAGAGGGTGAAAACTCGAAACAGCCCCGAACGGCCCAGTAAGTGGCACCAACACATCCCATGGGACCAACGTACCTCGTAGGAACTGACCCCGTAGCCGTGGGTCTCCCGGTTTGAGAATACGACGGTAATTTGCATATTTCTAGACTTAAGCAAAACATGGCGTTAGAGGGTGAAAACTCGAAACATCCCCCGAACGGCCCCGTGGGTGGCACCAACACATCCCACGGGACCAACAAAACTCGTAGGAACTGACCCCGCAGCCGCGGGTATCCCTGTTTGAGAATCCGACGATAATTTGAATATTTCTAGACTTAGGCTTAAAAACATGACGTTAGAGGGTGAAAACTCGAAACATCCCCCGAACGGCCCCGGGGGTGACACCCACACCTCTTTCGGGACCAACGTAAGTTGTAGGAACTGACCCCACAATCGCGACGATAATTTGCATATTTCTAGACTTAGGCTTAAACACATGGCATTAAAGGGTGAAAACTAGAAACAACCCCCGAACGGCCCCGTGGGTGGCACCAACACCTCCCACGGGCCCAACGTAACTCGTAGGAACTGACCCCATAGCCACGGGAATCCCAGTTTGAGAATACGGCAGTAATTTGCGTATATCTAGACTTAAGGAAAACATGGCTTTAGAGGTTGAAAATTCGAAACAAAACCCGAACGGCCCCGTGGGTGGTACCAACACCTCCCACGGGGCCAACGTAACTCATAGGAACTGACCCCGCAGTCGCGGGACTCCCGATTTGAGATTGCAACGATAATTTGCATATTTATTGACTTAGGCATAAAAACATGACGTTGGAGGGTGAAAACTCAAAACAGCCCCCGAACGGCCCCGTGGGTGGCACCAACACCTCCCACGGGACCAACGTAAATCGTAGGAACTGACCTCACAACAGCGGGTCTCCCGGTTTGAGAATACGATGATAATTTGCGTATTTCTAGACTTAAGCAAAACATGATGTTAGAGGGTGAAAACTTGAAACAACCCCCGAACGTCCCCGTAGGTGTCACCAACACTTCCCACGGGACCAACGTAAATCGTAGGAACTGACCCCGCAACCGCGGGACTCCCAGTTTGATATTGCGAAGATAATTTACGTATTTCTAGAATTAGGCTTAAAAACATGGCGTTACAAGGTGAAAACTCGAAAAAGCCCCCGAACGGCCCAATGGGTGGCACCAACACCTCCCACGGGGCAAACGTAACTCGTAGGAACTGACCGCGCAGCCGCGGGGCACCCGGTTTTAGATTGCGACGATAATTTGCATATTTCTCGACTTCGGCTTTAAAACATGGTGTTAGATGGTGAAAACTGGAAACAACCCCCGAACGGCCCCATGGGTGGCACCAATAACTCCCACGGGACCAACATAACTCGTTGGAACTGACCCCGAAGCCGCGGGTCTCCCAGTTTGAGAATACGACGGTAATTTGCATATTTCTATACTTAAGCAAAACATGGCATTAGAGGGTGAAAACTCGAAACAGCCCCCGAACATCGCCGTGGGTGGCACCAACACCTCCCACGGGACCAATGTAACTCATTGGAAGTGACCCCGCAGCCGCGGGTCTCCCGGTTTGAGAATACGACCGTAATTTTCATATTTCTAGACTTAGGCTTAAAAACATGACGTTAGAGGGTGAAAACTCAAAACAGTCCTCGAACCGTCCCGTGGGTGGCACCAACACCTCCCACGGGACCAACGTAACTCGTAGGAACCGACCCCACAGCCGCGAGACTCCCGGTTTGAGATTGCAACGATAATTTGCATATTCATAGACTTAGGATTAAAAATATGGCGTTAGAGAGTGAAAACTCAAAACATCCCTCGAACGGCCCCGTGGGTGGCACTAACACCTCCCACGGGACCAACGTAACTTGTAGGAACTGAACCCACATCCGCGGGTCTCCCGGTTTGTGAATACGATGGTAATTTTCATATATCTAGACTTAGGCTTAAAAACATGACGTTAGAGGGTGAAAACTCAAAACATCCCCCGAAAGGCCCCGTGCGTGACGCCAACACCTCTCACGGGTCCAGCGTAACCCGTAGGAACTGACCCCGCCGTCACGGAGCTCCCATTTTGAGATTGTGATGATAATTTGCGTATTTCTAAACTTCGGCTTAAAAACACGGCGTTAGAGGGTGAAAACTAGAAACAGCCCCCGAACGGCCCCGTGGGTGGCACCAACACCTCCCACGGGACCAACGTAACTCGTAGGAACTGACACCGTAGCCGCGGATATATTAGTTTGAGAATACGGCGGTAATTTGTGTATTTTTAGACTTGAGCAAAACATGGCGTAAGAGGGTGAAAACTCAAAACAGCCCCCGAATGGCCCCGTGGGTGGCACCAACACCTCCCACGGGACCAACGTAACTCGTAGGAACTGACCCCACCGCCGCGGGTCTCCCGATTATAGAATATGACTGTAATTTGCGTATTTCTAGACGTAGGATTAAAAACATGGCGTTAGAGGGTGAAAACTCGAAACAACTCCTAAACGGCCCCGTGGTTGGCACCAACACCTCCCACGGGACCAACGTAACTCGTAAGAACTGACCCTGCAGCCGCGGGTCTCTCGGTTTGAGAATACGACGGTAATTTGCAAATTTTTAGACTTAGGCTTATAAACATGGCGTTAGAGGGTGAAAACTCGAAACAACCCCCGAAACGGCCCCGTGGGTGACACCAACACCCCCACGGGACCAACGTAACTCGTAGGAATTGACCCCCCGGTCGCGGGGCTCCCGGTTTGAGATCGCAACAATAATTTGCGTATTTCTTGACTTAGTCTTAACACATGGCGTTCGAGGGTGAAAACTTGAAACAGCCCCCGAACGGCCCCGTGGGTGGCACCAACACCTCCCACGGGACCAATGTAACTCGTATGAACTGACCCCGCAGTCGCGGGTCTCCCGGTTTGAGAATACGACGGTAATTTCCGTATTTCTAAACTTAGGCTTAAAAACATGGCGTTAGACGGTGAAAACTCGAAACAGCCCCCGAACGGCCCTGTGGGTGCCACCAACACCTACCACGGGACCAACGTAACTCATAGGAACTGACCCTGCAGCCGCGGGTCTCCCGGTTTGAGAATATGACGGTAATTTGCATATTTCTAGACTTAGGCTTAAAAACAAGATGTTAGAGGGTGAAAACTCGAAATAGCTCGCGAACGGCCCCGTGGGTGTCACCAAAACCTCCCACTGGACCAACGCAACTCGTAGGCACTGACCTCGCAGCCGCGGGTCTCCCGATTTGAGAATACGACGGTAATTTGCATATTTCTAGACTTAAGCAAAACATGGCGTTAGAGGGTGAAAACTCGAAATAGCCCCCGAACGGCCCCGTGGGGGACACCAGCTACTCCCATGGGACCAACGTAACGTGTAGGAACTGACCCCGCAGCCGCAGGTCTCCCGGTTTGAGAATATGACCGTAATTTGCATATTTCTAGACTTAGGCTTAAAAACATGATGTTAGAGGGTGAAAACTCGAAACAGCCCCGGAACGGCCCCGTGGGTGGCACCACAACATCCCACGGGGCCAACGTAACTCGTAGGAACTGAACCCCCAGTCACGCGGCTCTCGATTTGAGATTACAATGATAATTTGCGTATTTTTAGACTTAAGCTTAAAAACATGGCGTTCGAGGGTGAAAACTCGAAATAGCCCCTGAACGGCCCCGTGGGTGGCACCAACACCTCCCCCGGGGCCAACGTAACTCGTAGGAACTGACCCCGCAGTCGTGGGTCTCTCGGTTTGAGAATACCACGATAATTTGCATATTTCTAGACTTAGGCTTAAAAACATGGTGTTAGAGGGTCAAAACTCAAAACAGCACCCGAACGGCCCCGTGGGTGGCACCAACACCTCCCACGGGACCAAGGTAACACGTACCAACTGACCCCGCCGTCGCGGGTCTCCCGGTTTGAGAATGCGATGGTAATTTGCGTATTTCCAGACTTAACCTAAAGATGGCGTTTGAGGGTGAAAACTTAAAACAGCCCCCGAACGGCCCTGCGGGTGGCACCAACACCTCCCAGGGGACCAACGTAACTCGTAGGAACTTAACCCGGATCCGCGGGTCTCCCGATTTGAGAATATGATGGTAATTTGCATATATCTAGACTTAGGCTTAAAAACATGACGTTTGAAGGTGAAAACTCGAAACATCCCCCGAATGGCCCCGTGGGTGACACCAAAACCTCCCACGTGACCAATGTAACTCGTTGGAACTGACCCCGCAGACGCGGGGCTCGCGGTTTGACATTGCGATGATAATTTGCGTATTTCCAGACTTAGGCTGAAAAACATGGCGTTAGAGGGTGAAAACTTGAAACAGTCCCTGAATGGCCCCGTGGGTGGCACCAAAACCTCCCACGGGGCCAACGTAACTCGTTGGAACTGAACCCGCATTCGCGGGTCTCCCGGTTTGAGAACACGACGGTAATTTGCGTATTTCTAGACTTAGGCCTAAAAACATGATGTTAGAGGGTGAAAACTCGAAATAGCCCCTGAACGGTCCGTGGGTGGAACCAACACCTCCCACGGGACCAACATAATTTATAGGAACTCACCTCACAACCGCGGGACTCCCGGTTTGATATTGCGACAATTATTTGCATATTTCTTGACTTAGGCTTACAAACATGGCGTTAGAGGGTGAAAACTCTAAACACCACCCGAACGGCCTCGTGGGTGGCACCAACCACTCCCACGGGACCAACGTAACTCGTAGGAACTGACGCCTCAGCCGCGGGTCTCTCGATTTAAGAATATGACGGTAATTTGCGTATTTCTAGACTCAAGCAAAACATGGCATTAGAGGGTGAAAACTCGAAACATCCTCCGAACGGCCCCATGGGTGGCACCAACACCTCTCAAAGGACCAACGTAACTCCTAGGAACTGACCCCGCAGCCGTGGGTCTCCCTATTTGAGAATACGATCGTAATTTGCATATTTCTAGACTTAGGCTTAAAAACATGGCGTTAGAGGATGAAAACTCAAAATATCCCCCGAACGGCCCCATGGGTGGCACCAACACCTCCCACGGGACCAACGTAACTCGTAGGAACTGAACCCGCAGTCGTGGGTCTCCCGGTTTGAGAATACGACGGTAATTTGCATATTTCTAGAATTAGGCTTAAAAACATGACGTTAGAGGGTGAAAACTTGAAACATCCCCTGAACGGCCACGTGGGTGACACCAACACCTCCCACAGGACCAACATAACTCGTAGGAACAGAACCTGCAGTCACGGGGCTCCGGATTTCATATTGCGACGATAATTTACGTATTTCTAGACTTAGGCTTAAAAACATGGCGTTCGAGGGTGAAAACTCGAAATAGCCCCCGAATGGCCCCGTGGGTGGCTGCAACACCTCCCACGGGACTAACGTAACTCGTACGAACTGACCCAACAGCCGCGAGTCTCTCACTTTGAGAATACGATCGTAATTTACATATTTCTAGACTTATGTTTAAAAACATGACGTTAGAGGGTGAATACTCGGAACAACCTCCGAACGGCCCCGTGGGTGGCACCAACACCTCCCACAGGACCAACGTAACTCGTAGGAACTGACCCCACAGCTGCGGGACTCCCGGTTTGAGATTGTGATGATAATTTGCATATTTCTAGACTTAGGCTTAAAAACATGGCGTTAGATGGTGAAAACTTGAAACATCCCACGAACGGCCCCATGGGTGTCACCAACACTTCCCACGGGACCAACGTAAATCGTAGGAACTGACCCAGCAACCGCGGGACTCCCGGTTTGATATTGCGAAGATAATTTACGTATTTCTAGAATTAGGCTTAAAAACATGGCGTTACAAGGTGAAAACTCGAAAAAGCCCCCGAACGGCCCAGTGGGTGGCACCAACACCTCCCACGGGGCCAGCGTAACTTGTAGGAACTGACCGCGCAGCCGCGGGACTCCCGGTTTTAGATTGCAATGATAATTTGCACATTTCTCGACTTCGGCTTAAAAACATGGTGTTAGATGGTGAAAACTGGAAACAACCCCCGAACGTCCCCATGGGTGGCACCAATAACTCCCACGGGACCAACATAAGTCGTTGGAACTGACCCCGAAGCCGCGGGTCTCCCAGTTTGAGAATACGACGGTAATTTGCATATTTCTACACTTAGGCTTAAAGAGATGACGTTAGAGGGTGAAAACTCGAAACAACCCCGAACGGCCCCGAAGGTGGCACCAACACATCCCATGGGACCAACGTAACTCGTAGGAACTGACCCCGTAGCCACGGGTTTCTCGGTTTAAGAATACAAAGGTAATTTGCATATTTCTAGACTTAAGCAAAAGATGGCGTTAGAGGGTGAAAACTCGAAACAGCCCCCGAACAGCCCCGTGGGTGGCACCAACACATCCCATGGGACCAACGTAACTCGTAGGAACTGACCCCGCAGCCGCGGGTATCCCGGTTTGAGAATCCGATGGTAATTTTCATATTTCTGGACTTAGGCTTAAAAACATGACGTTAGAGGGTGAAAACTTGAAACATCCCCCGAACGGCACCGTGGGTGGCACCAACACCTCCCACGGGACCAACGTAACTCGTAGGAATTGACCCCGCAGTCGCGGGGCTCCCGGTTTGAGATTGCGACGATAATTTGCATATTTCTAGACTTAGGCTTAAACACATGGCGTTAGAAGGTGAAAACTCGAAACAGCCCCTGAAAGGCCCCGTGGGTGGCACCAACACCTCCCACGGTACCACCGTAACTCGTAGGAACTGACCCGTCGTCGCGAGACTCCCCGTTTAAGATTGCGATGATAATTTTCGTATTTCTAGTCTTAGGCATAAAAACATGGCGTTAGACGGTGAAAACTCGAAACAACCCCCAAACGGCCCCGTGGGTGGCACCAACACCTCCCACGGGACCAACGTGACTCGTAGGAATTCCCCCACATCCGCGGGTCTCCCGGTTTGAGAATACAATGGTAATTTGCATATTTCTAGACTTCAGCTTAAAGAGATGACGTTAGAGGGTGAAAACTGGTAACAGCCCCGAACGGCCCCGTAGGTGGCACCAACACCTCCCACGGGACCAACGTAACTCACAAGAAATGACCCCGTAGCCGCGGGTCTCCCAGTTTGCGAATACGACGATAATTTGCGTATTTCTAGACTTAAGAAAAACATAACATTAGAGGGTGAAAACTCAAAATATCCCCCGAACGGCCCCGTGGGTGGCACCAACACATCCCACGGGACCAACGTAACTCGTAGGAACTGAACCCGCAGCCGCGGGTATCCCGGTTTGAGAATCCGATGGTAATTTGCATATTTCTAGACTTAGGCTTAAAAACATGACGTTAGAGGGTGAAAACTCGAAACATCCCCCGAACGGCCCCGGGGGTGACACACATACCTCCCACGGGACCAACGTAACTCGTAGGAACTAACCCCGCAGTCGCGGGGCTCCCGGTTTGAGATTGCGATGATAATTTGCGTATTTCTAGACTTAGGCTTAAACACATGGCGTTAGAGGGTGAAAACTCGAAACAGCCCCCGAAAGGCCCCGTAGGTGGCACCAACACCTCCCACGGTACCGACGTAACTCGTAGGAAATGACCCGTAGCCGCGAGACTCTCGGTTTGAGATTGTGATGATAATTTTCTTATTTCTAGTCTTAGGTTTAAAAACATGGCGTTAGACGGTGGAAACTTGAAACAACCCCCGAACGGACCCGTGGGTGGCACCAACACCTCCCACGGGACCAACGTAACTCATAGGAACTGACCCCGCATCCGCGGGTCTCCCGGTTTGAGAATACGACGGTAATTTGCGTATTTCTAGACTTCGGCTTAAAGAGATGACGTTAGAGGGTGAAAACTGTAAACAGCCCCGAACGGCCCCTTAGGTGGCACCAACACATCCCATGGGACCAATGTAACTCGTAGGAACTGACCCTGTAGCTGCGGTTTTCCCGGTTTGAGAATACGACGGTAATTTGCGTATTTCTAGACTTAAGCAAAACATGGCGTTAGAGGGCGAAAACTCGAAACAGCCCCCGAACGGCCTCGTGGGCGGCACCAACACCTACCATGAGACCAACGTAACTCGTAAGAACTAACACCGCATCAGCGGGTCTCCCGGTTTGAGAATACAATGGTAACTTGAATATTTCTAGACTTAAGCAAAAGATGGCATTAGAGGGTGAAAACTAGAAACAACCCCCGAACGGCCCCGTGGGTGGAACCAACACCTCCACGGGAGTAACGTAACTCGTAGGAACTGACCCCGCACCCGCGAGTCTCTCGGTTTGAGAATATGACTGTAATTTGCGTATTTCTAGACTTAGGCTTAAAAACATGATGTTAGAGGGTCAAAACTCGAAACAACCACCGAACGGCCACGTGGGTGGCACCAACACCTCCCACAGGACCAACGTAACTCGTAGGAACTGACCCCGTAGTCACGGGGCTCCTGGTTTGAGAATACGATAGTAATTTGCGTATTTCTAGACTTAAGGAAAATATGGCTTTAGAGGGTGAAAATTCGAAACAACCCCCGAACGGCCCCGGGGGTGGTACCAACACCTCCCACGGGGCCAACGTAAGTCATAGGAACTGACCCCGCAGTCGCGGGTCTCCCGATTTAAGATTGCAAAGATAATTTGCATATTTATTGACTTAGGCTTAAAAACATGGCGTTAGAGGGTGAAAACTCGAAACATCCCCCGAACGGCCCCATGGGTGGCACCAACACCTCCCACGGGACCAACGTAACTCGTAGGAACTGACCTCGCAACCTTGGGTCTCCCGGTTTGAGAATACGATGATAATTTGCGTATTTCTAGACTTAAGCAAAAACATGATGTTAGAGGGTGAAAACTTGAAACAGCCCCCGAACGGCCGCATGGGTGTCACCAACACTTCCCACGGGACCAACGTAAATCGTACGAACTGACCCCACAACCGCGGGACTCCCAGTTTGAGATTGCGAAGATAATTTACGTATTTTTAGAATTAGGCTTCAAAACATTGCGTTACAGGGTGAAAACTCGAAAAAGCCCCCGAACGGCCTAGTGGGTGGCACCAACACCTCCCACGGGGCCAACGTAACTCGTTGGAACTGACCGCGCAGCCGCGGGACACCCGGTTTTAGATTGCGACGATAATTTGCATATTTCTCGACTTCGGCTTAAAAACATGATGTTAGATGGTGAAAACTGGAAACAACCCCCGAACGGCCCCATGGGTGGCACCAATAACTCCCACGGGACCAACATAACTCGTTGGAACTGACCACGAAGCCGCGGGTCTCCCAGTTTGAGAATACGACGGTAATTTGCGTATTTCGAGACTTAATCAAAACATGGGGTTAGAGGGTGAGAACTCGAAACAGCCCGCGAACGGCGCCGTGGGTGGCACCAACACGTCCCATGGGACCAACGTAACTCATTGGAAGTGACCCCGCAGCCGCGGGTCTCCCGGTTTGAGAATACGACCGTGATTTGCATATTTCTAGACTTAGGCTTAAAAACATGACGTTAGAGGGTGAAAACTCAAAATAGCCACCAAACGGTCCCGTGGGTGGCACCAACACCTCCCACGGGACCAACGTAACTCGTAGGAACTGACCCCGCAGCCGCGGGACTCCCGGTTTGAGATTGCCATGATAATTTGCATATTCATAGACTTAGGATTAAAAATATGGCGTTAGAGAGAGAAAACTCGAAACATCTCTCGAACGGCCCCGTGGGTGGCACTAACACCTCCCACGGGACCAACGTAACTTGTAGGAACTGACCCCACATCTGCGGGTCTCCTGGTTTGAGAATACGATGGTAATTTTCATATATCTAGACTTAGGATTAAAAACATGACGTTAGAGGGTGAAAACTCAAAACATCCCCCGAATGGCCCCGTGGGTGACACCAAGACCTCCCACGGGACCAATGTAACTCGTAGGAACTGACCCCGCAGTCACGGAGCTCCCGTTTCGAGATTGTGATGATAATTTGTGTAATTCTAGACTTCGGCTTAAAAACATGGCATTAGAGGGTGAAAACTCAAAACAACCCCAGAACGGCCCCGTGGGTGGCACCAACACCTCCCACGAGACCAACGTAACTCGTAGGAACTGACCCCGTAGTCGCGGATCTCCTAGTTTGAGAATACGACGGTAATTTGTGTATTTTTAGACTTGAGCAAAACATGGCCTAAGAGGGTGAAAACTCGAAACAGCCCCCGAATGGCCCCGTGGGTGGCACCAACACCTCCCACGGGACCAACGTAACTCGTAGGAACTGACCCCGCAGCCGCGGGTCTCTCAGTTTGAGAATATGACCGTAATTTGCGTATTTCTAGACGTAGGATTAAAAACATGGCGTTAGAGGGTGAAAACTTAAAACAGCCCCTAAGCGGCCCCGTGGTTAGCACCAACACCTCCCACGGGACCAACGTAACTCGTAGGAACTGAACACGCAGTCGCGCGGCTCCCGATTTGAGATTGAATGATAATTTGCATATTTTTAGACTTAGGCTTAAAAACATGGCGTTCGAGGGTGAAACTCTAAACATCCCCCGAAACGGCCCCGTGGGTGACACCAACACCTCCCACGGGACCAACGTATCTTGTAGGAAATGACCCCGCGGTCGTGAGGTTCCGGGTTTGAGATTGCAACAATAATTTGCGTATTTCTTGACTTAGGCTTAAAACATGGCTTTCGAGGGTGAAAACTTGAAATAGCCCCCGAACGGCCCCGTGGGTGGCACCAACACCTCCCACGGGACCAACGTAACTCGTAGGAACTGACCCCGCAGTCACGGGTCTCCCGATTTGAGAATACGACGATAATTTCTGTATTTTTAGATTTAGGCTTAAAAACATGGCGTTAGAGGGTGAAAACTCGAAATAACCCCCGAACGGCCCCGTGGGTGCCACCAACACCTACCACGGGACCAACGTAACTCATAGGAACTGACCCCACAGCCGCGGGTCTCCCGGTTTGAGAATATGACGGTAATTTGCGTATTTCTAGACTTAGGCTTAAAACATGATGTTAGAGGGTGAAAACTCGAAATAGCCCCCGAACGGCCCCGTGGGTGGCACCAAAACCTCCCACTAGACCAACGTAACTCGTAGGCACTGACCTCGCAGCCGCGAGTCTCCCGATTTGAGAATACGACGGTAATTTGCATATTTCTAGACTTAAGCAAAACATGGCGTTAGAGGGTGAAAACTCGAAACAGCCCCCAAACAGCCCCGTTGGGGACACCAACTACTCCCATGGGACGAACGTAACTTGTAGGAACTGACCCCACAGTCGCAGGTCTCCCTGTTTGATAATATGACCGTAATTTGCATATTTCTAGACTTAGGCTTATAAACATGATGTTAGAGTGTGAAAACTCGAAACAGCCCCGTAACGGCCCCGTGGGTGGCACCAAAACATCCCACGGGGCCAACGTAACTCGTAGGAACTAAACCCGCAGTCGCGCGGCTCCTGATTTGAGATTGCAATGATAATTTGCGTATTTTTAGACTTAGGCTTAAAAACATGGCGTTCGAGGGTGAAAACTCGAAATAGACCCTGAACGGCCCCGTGGGTGGCACCAACACCTCCCACGAGACCCATGTAACTCGTAGGAACTGACCCCGCAGTCGTGGGTCTCCCGGTTTGAGAATACCATGATAATTTGCATATTTTTAGACTTAGTCTTAAAAACATGGTGTTAGAGGGTTAAAACTCGAAACAGCCACCGAACGGTCCCGTGGGTGGCACCAACACCTCCCACGGGACCCTTGGTAACTCGTAGCAGCTGACCCCGCCGTCGCGGGTCTCCCGGTTTGAGAATGCGATTGTAATTTGGGTATTTCTAGACTTAGGCAAACATGGTGTTAGATGGTGAAAACTTAAAACAACCCCCGAACGGCCCCATGGGTGGCACCATAACATCCCACGGGACCAACGTAACTCGTAGCTACTGACCCCGCAATTGCGTGGCTCTCGGTTTGAGATTGTGACGATAATTTGCATATTTCTAGACTTAGGCTTAAAAACATGGCGTTAGAGGGTGAAAACTCGAAACATCCCCCGAACGGCCCCGTGGGTGGCACCAACACCTCCCACGGGACCAACGTAACTCGTAGGAACTGACCCCGCAGTCGTGGGTCTCTCAATTTGAGAATACCACGATAATTTGTATATTTCTAGACTAGGCTTAAAAACATGGTGTTAGAGGGTGAAAACTCGAAACAACCCCCGAACGGCCCCGTGGGTGGCACCAACACCTCCCACGGGACCAAGGTAACTCGTAGAATCTGACCCCGCCGCCGTGGGTCTCCCAGTTTGAGAATGGGATGGTAATTTGCGTATTTCTAGACTTAGGCAAAACATGGCGTTAGAGGATGAAAACTCGAAACAACACTCGAACGGCCCCGTGGGTGGCCCCAACACCTCCCACGGGACCAAGGTAACTCGTAGGAACTGACTCTGCAGCCGTGGGACTCCCGGTTTGATATTGCGATGATAATTTGCATATTTCTTGACTTAGGATTAAAAACATGACGTTAGAGGATGCAAGCTCAAAACAACCCGCGAACGGCCCCGTGGGTGGCACCAACACCTCCCACGGGACCAACGTAACTCGTAGGAACAGACCCCGCATCCACAGGTCTCCCGGTTTGAGAATACAACGATAATTTGCGTATTTATAGACTTAAGAAAAACATGGTGTTAGAGGGTGAAAACTCGAAACAGCCCCAGAACGCCCCCGTGGGTGACACCAACACCTCCTACGGGGCCAACGTAAGTCGTAGGAACTGACCTCGCAGCTGCGGGACTCCCGGTTTGAGATTGGAATAATAATTTGCATATTTCTTGACTTAGGCTTAAAAACATGACGTTAGAGGGTGAAAACTCGAAACATCCCCCTAACGGCGTCGTGGGTGGCACCAACACCTCCCACGGGACCAACGTAACTCGTAGGAACTGACCTCGCATCAGCGGGTCTCCCGATTTGAGAATACGACAGTAATTTGCATATTTCTAGACATTAGCAAAACATGGCATTAGAGGGTGAAAACTCGAAACAGCCCCCGAACGGCCCCGTGGGAGGCACCAACACGTCCCACATGACCAACGTAACTCGTAGGAACGTCCCCGCAATCGTGGGGCTTCCGGTTAGAGATTGCGACGATAATTTGCGTATTTCTAGACTTAGGTTTAAAAACATGGCGTTAGAGGGTGAAAAATCGAAATAGCCCCCGAAAGGCCTCGTGGGTGGCACCAACACCTCCCACGGGACCAATGTAACTCGTAGGACCTGACCCTATAGCCGCGGCACTCCCAGTTTGAGATTGCGACGATAATTTGCGTATTTCTAGACTTATACTTAAATACATGGATTTAGATGGTGAAAACTCGAAATAACCCCCGAACGGCGCCGTGGGTGGCACCAACACCTCCCATGGGACCAACTTAACTCGTAGGAACTGACCCCGCAGTCGCTGGTCTCCCGGTTTGAGAATACGATGGTAATTTCCGTATTTCTAGACTTAGGCTTAACAACATGACGTTAGAGGGTAAAAACTCGAAACCGCCCCCGAACGGCCCCGTGGGTGGCACCAACACCTCCCACGGGACCAACGCAACTCTTAGGAACTGACCCCGTAGCCGCGGGTCTCCCGATTTGAGAATACGACCTTAATTTTCATATTTCTAGATTTAGCCTTAAAAACATGACGTTAGAGGGTGAAAACTTGAAACAACCCCCGAACGGCCCCGTGGCTGGGACCAACACCACCCACGGGAGCAACATAACTCATAGGAACTGACCCCCCAGCCGTGGGACTCCCAGTTTGAGATTACGATGATAATTTGCATGTTTCTACACTTAGGCTTAAAAATATGGCGTAAGAGTGTGAAAACTCGAAACACCCTCGAACGGTCCCGTGGGTGGAACTATCACCTCCCAAGGGACCAACGTAACTCTTTGGAACTGACCCCGCAGCCGCGGGTCTCCCGGTTTGAGAATACGACGATAATTTGTGTATTTCTAAACTTAAGCAAAACATGGCGTTAGAGTGGGAAAAGTCGAAACAGCCACTGAAGGGCCCCGTGGGTAGCATCAACACCTGCCACGGGACCAAAGTAAATCGTAGGTACTGACCCCGCAGCCGCGGGTCTCCTGGTTTGAGAATACAATCATAATTTGCAAATTTCTAGACTTAATCTTAACAACATGACGTTAGAGGGAGAAAACTCGAAACAGCCTCTGAACGGCCCTGTGGGTGGCACCAACACCTCCCACTGGACCAACATAACTCGTAGGAACTAACCTCGCAGCCATGGAACTCCCGATTTGAGATTGCAATGATAATTTGCATATTTCTAGACTTAGGTTTAAAAACATGACGTTATGGGGTGAAAACTCGAAACAGCCCCCGAACAGCCCCGTGGGTGGCACCAACACCTCCCACGGGACCAACATAAATCGTAGGAACCGACCCCGTAGTGGCAGGTCTCCCGATTTAAGAATACGACGATAATTTGCATATTTCTAGACTTAAGCAAAACATGGCGTTAGAGGTTGAAAACTCAAAATAGCCCCCGAACGGCCCCGTGGGTGGCACCAACACCTCCCACGGGACCAACGTAACTCGTACCAACTGGCCTCGCAGCCGCGGGTATCCCAGTTTGAGAATACGACGATAATTTGCATATTTCTAGACTTAGGCTTAAAAACATGACGTTAGAGGGTGAAAACTCGAAACATCCATCGAACGGCCCCGTGAATGACACCAACACCTACCACGGGACCAACGTAACTCGTAGGAACTGACCTCACAGTTGCGGGGCTCTCGGTTTGAGATTGCGATGATAATTTTTAGATTTCTAGACTTAGGCTTAAAAACATGGCGTTAGAGGGTGAAAACTCGAAATAGCCCCCGAACGGCCCCGTGGGTGGCACCAACACCTCCCACGGGACCAACATAAGTCGTAGAAACTGAGCCCGTAGCCGCGGCACTCTCGGTTTCAGATTGCGACGATAATTTGCGTATTTCTAGACATAGGCTTAAAAAGATGGCGTTAGACGGTAAAAACTCGAAACAGCCCCCGAACAGCCCCTTGGGTGGCACCAACACCTCCCACGGGACCAAGTAACTCATAGGAACTGACCCCGCAGCCTCGGGTCTCCCGGTTTGAGAATACGATGGTAATTTGCATATTTCTAGACTTAGGCTTGAAAACATGACGTTAGACGGTGAAAACTCAAAACAGCCCCCGAACGGCCCCGTGGGTGGCACCAACACCTCCCACGGGACCAAGGTAACACGTAGGAACTGACCCCGTAGCCCCGGGTCTCCCAGTTTGAGAATACGATGGTAATTTGCGTATTTTTAAACTTAAGAAAAATATGGCGTTAGAGGGTGAAAATTTGAAACAGCCCCGGAACGGCCCTGTGGATGGCACCAACACCTCCCACTAGACCAACGTAACTCATAGGAACTGACCCCGTAGTCGCCGGTGTCCCGGTTTGAGAATGCAATGGTAATTTGGGTATTTCTAAACTTAAGCAAAACATGGCGTTAGAGGGTGAAAACTCGAAACACACCCCAAACAGTCCTGTGGGTGGCACCAACACCTCCCACGGGACCAACGTAACTCGTAGGAAATAACCCCGCGGACGTGGTTGTCTCAGTTTGAGAATACGACCGTAATTTACATATTTCTAGACTTAGGCTTAAAAACAGGACGTCAGAGGGTGAAAACTCAAAACAGCCCCCGAACGGCCCCGGGGGTGGCACTAACACCTCCCACGGGACTAACGTAACTTGTAAGAACTGACCCCGCAGTCGCAGGACTCCCGATTTAATATTGCGACGATAATTTGCATATTTCTAGACTTAGGCTTAAAAACATGGCGTTAGAGGGTGAAAACTCGAAACAACCCCGAACAGCCCCGTGGGTGGCACCAACACCTCCCATGGAACCAATGTAACTCGTAGGAACTGACTTCGTAGTCGCGGGTCTCCCATTTTGAGAATACGATGGTAATTTGAGTATTTCTAGACTTAGGCTTAAAAGCATGACGTTAGAGTGTGAAAACTTGAAATAGCCCCCGAACGGCCCCGTGGGTGGTACCAACGCCTCCCACGGGACCAACGTAACTCGTAGGAACTGACCCCGCAGCCGCGAGACTCCCGGTTTGAGATTATGATAATAATAAGCATATTTCTTGACTTTGGCTTACAAACATGGCGTTAGAGGGTGAAAACTCGAAACACCCTCGAACGGCTCCGTGGGTGGCACCAACACCTCCCACGGGACCAACGTAACTCGTAGGAACTGACCTCGCAGCAGCGGGTCTCTCGGTTTGAGAATACGACGGTAATTTGCATATTTCTAGACTTTAGCAAAACTTGGCGTTGAGGGCGAAAACTCGAAACAGCCCCCGAACGGCCCCGTGGGAGGCACCAACACGTCCTACTTGACCAACGAAACTCGTAGGAATGGCCCTGTAGTCGCGGGTCTTCCAGTTTGAGATTGCTATAATAATTTGCGTATTTCTAGACTTAGGTTTAAAAACATGGCGTTAGAGGGTGAAAACTCGAAATAGCCCCCGAACGGCCCCGTGGGTGGCACCAACACCTCCCACGGGACCAACGTAACTCGTAGGACCTGACCCCGTAGCCGCGGCACTCCCAGTTTGAGATTGCGACGATAATTTGCGTATTTCTAGACGTACGCTTAAATACATGGCGTTAGATGGTGAAAACTCGAAACAGCCCCTGAACGGCGCCGTGGGTGGCACCAACACCTCCCACGGGACCAACTTAACTCGTAGGAACTGAACCCGCAGTCGCTGGTCTCCCGGTTTGAGAATACGATGGTAATTTGCGTATTTCTAGACTTAGGCTTATCAACATGATGTTAGAGGGTAAAAACTCAAAACAGCCCCCGAACGGCCCCGTGGGTGGCACCAACACCTCCCACGGGACCAACGCAACTCTTAGGAACTGACCCCGTAGCCGCGGGTCTCCGCGTTTGAGAATACGTCGATAATTTGCTTATTATTAGACTTAATCAAAACATTGCGTTAGAGGGTGAAAACTCAAAACAGCCCCTAAACGGCCCCGTGGGTGGAACCGAAACCTCCCACAGGGTCAACGAAACTCGTAGGAACTGACCTCGCTGTCGCGGGACTCCCGATTTGAGATTGCGACAATAATTTTCATATTTCTTGACTTAGGCTTAAAAACATGGCGTTAGAGGGTGAAAACTCGAAACAGCCCTCGAACGGCCCCGTGGGTGTCACCAACACCTCCCACGAGACCAACGTAACTCGTAGGAATTGACCCCATAGCCGCGGGTCTCCCGTTTTGAGAATAAAATGGTAATTTGCGTATTTATATACTTAAGCAAAAGATGGCGTTAGAGGGTGAAAACTCAAAACAGACCCCGAACGGCCCCATGGGTGGCACTAACACCTCCCACGGGACCAACGTAACTCGTAGGAACTAACCCCGCAGCCGCGGGTCTCCCGGTTTGAGAATACGCCCTTAATTTTCATATTTCTAGATTTAGGCATAAAAACATGACGTTAGAGGGTGAAAACTCGAAACAGCCCTCGAACGGCCCCGTGGGTGGGACCAACACCACCCACGGGAGCAACGTAACTCGTAGGAACAGACCCCCCAGCTGCGGCACTCCTGGTTTGAGATTGCGATGATAATTTGCATATTTCTAGACTTAGGCTTAAAAACATGGCGTAAGAGGGTGAAAACTCGAAACACCCTCGAACGGTCCCGTGGGTGGCACCATCACCTCCCAAGGGACCAACGTAACTCTTAGGAACTAACCCCGCAGCCGCGGGTCTCCCGGTTTGAGAATACGACTATAATTTGTGTATTTCTAAACTTAAGCAAAACATGGCGTTAGAGGGGGAAAAGTCGAAACAGGCCCCGAAGGTCCCCGTGGGTGGCACCAACACCTCCCACGGGACGAAAGTAATTCGTAGGAACTGACGCCGCAGCCGCGGGTCACCCGGTTTGAGAATACTATCATAATTTGCAAATTTCTAGACTTAGGCTTAACAACATGACGTTAGAGGGAGAAAACTTGAAACAGCCTCTGAACGGCCCCGTGGGTGGCTCCATCACCTCCCACAAGACCAACGTAACTCGTAGGAACTGACCTCGCAGCCGTGCGACTCCCGATTTGAGATTGCGATGATAATTTGCAAATTTCTAGACTTAGGCTTAAGAACATTACGTTATGGG
The DNA here is from genome assembly GCA_949130495.1 of Sambucus nigra. Lineage (NCBI taxonomy): Eukaryota > Viridiplantae > Streptophyta > Magnoliopsida > Dipsacales > Adoxaceae > Sambucus > Sambucus nigra. The sequence continues at coordinate 122,321,492 of OX422213.1, forward strand.
GTAAAAACTCGAAACAGCCCCCGAATAGCCCCATTGGTGGCACCAACACCTCCCATGGGTCCAACATAAATTGTAGGAACTGACCCCGTAGCGGCAGGTCTCCCGGTTTTAGAATACGATGATAATTTGCATATTTCTAGACTTAAGCAAAACATGGCCTTAGAGGGTGAAAACTCAAAATAGCCCCCGAACGGCCCCATGGGTGGCACCAACACCTCCCACGGGACCAACGTAACTCGTACGAGCTGGCCTCGCAGCCGCGGGTATCCCAATTTGAGAATACGACGGTAATTTGCATTTTTCTAGACTTAGGCTTAAAAACATGACGTTAGAGGGTGAAAACTCGAAACATCCATCGAACGGCCCCGTGAATGACACCAACACCTCCCACGGGACCAAGGTAACTCGTAGGAACTGACCTCGTAGTTGCGGGGCTCCCGGTTTGACATTGCGATGATAATTTGCAGATTTCTAGACTTAGGCTTAAAAACATGGCGTTAGAGGTTGAAAACTCAAAATAGCCCCCGAACTGCCCCGTGGGTGGCACCAACACCTCCCACGGGACCAACATAACTCGTAGGAACTGACCCCGTAGCCGTGGCACTCTCGGTTTCAGATTGCGATGATAATTTGTGTATATCTAGACTTAGGCTTAAAAACATGGCGTTAGATGGTAAAAACTCAAAACAGCTCCCGAACGGCTCCTTGGGTGGCACCAACACCTCCCACCGGACCAACGTAACTCGTCGGAACTGACCCCGCAGCATCGGGTCTCCCGGTTTGAGAATACGATGGTAATTTTCATATTTCTAGACTTAGGCTTAAAAACATGGCGTTAGAGGGTGAAAACTCAAAACAGCCCCCGAACGGCCCCGTGGGTGGCACCAACACCTCCCACGGGACCAACGTAACTCGTAGGAACTGACCCCGTAGCCCCGGGTCTCCCAGTTTGAAAATATGACGGTAATTTGCGTATTTTAAGACTTAAGAAAAACATGGCGTTAGAGGGTGAAAATTTGAAACAGCCCCGGAACGGTGCCGTGGATATCACCAACACCTGCCATGGGGTCAACGTAACTCGTAGGAACTGACCCCGTAGTCGCGGGACTCCCGGTTTGAGATTGCGACAATAATTTGCAAGTTTCTTGACTTGGGCTTAAAAACAAGGCGTTAGAGGGTGAAAACTCGAAACAGCCCCCGAACGGCCCCGTGGGTGGCACCAACACCTCCCACGAGACCAACGTAACTCGTAGGAACATACCCTGCAGTCGCGGGTCTCCCGGTTTGAGAATCAATGGTAATTTGTGTATTTCTAAACTTAAGAAAAAGATGGCGTTAGAGGGTGAAAACTCGAAGCAGACCCCGAACGGTCCTGTGGGTGGCACCAACACCTCCCACGGGACCAACGTAACTTTTAGGAACTAACCCCGCGACCGTGGGTCTCTTGGTTTGAGAATACGACCGTAATTTGCATATTTCTAGACTTAGGCTTAAAAACATGGCGTTAGAGGGTGAAAACTCGAAACACCCTCGAACGGCCCCGTGGGTGGCACCAACACCTCCCACGGGACCAACGTAACTCGTAGGAACTGACTTCGTAGTCGCGGGTCTCACGGTTTGAGAATACGATGGTAATTTTTGTATTTCTAAACTTAAGAAAAACATGGCGTTATAGGGCGAAAACTCGAAACAGCCCCCGAACGGCCCCGTGGGTGGCACCAACACCTCCCACGAGACCACCATAACTCGTACGAACTGACCTCGCAGTCGCAGGTCTCCCGGTTTGAGACTACAATGGTAATTTGTGTATTTCTAAACTTATGCAAAAGATGGCGTTAGAGGGTTAATACTCGAAAGAGACCCCGAACGGTCCTGTGGGTGGCACCAACGTAACTCGTAGGAACAAACCTCGCGGCCGTGGGTCTCCCGGTTTGATAATACGACCGTAATTTACATATTTCTAGACTTAGGCTTAAAAACAAGACGTCAGAGGGTGAAAACTCAAAACCGCCCCCGAACGGCCCCGGGGGTGGCACCAACACCTCCCACGGGACCAACGGAACTCGTAGGAACTGACCCCGCATCCGCGGGTCTCCCAGTTTGAGAATACGACGGTAATTTGCGTATTTCTAGACTTCGGCTTAAAGAGATGACGTTAGAGGGTGAAAACTCGAAACATCCATCGAACGGCCCCGTGAATGACACTAACACCTCCCATGGGACCAACGTAACTCGTAGGAACTGCCCTCGCAGTTGCGGAGCTCCCGGTTTGAGATTGCGATCATAATTTGTAGATTTCTAGACTTAGGCTTAAAAACATGGCGTTAGAGGGTGAAAACTCAAAATAGCCCCCGAACGGCCCAGTGGGTGGCACCAACACCTCCCACGGGACCAACATAACTCGTAGGAAGTGACCCCGTAGCCGCGACACTCTCAGTTTCAGATGGCGACGATAATTTGCGTATTTCTAGACTTAGGCTTAAAACATGGCGTTAGAAGGTGAAAACTCAAAACAGCCCCCGAACGTCCCCGTGGGTGGCACCAACACCTCCTACGGGACCAACGTAACTCGTAGGAACTGACCTCGTAGCCTCGGGTCTCCCAGTTTGAGAATACGATGGTAATTTGCATATTTTTAAACTTAAGAAAAACATGGCGTTAGAGGGTGAAAATTCGAAACAGCCCCGGAACGGCCCCGTGGATGGCACCAACACCTCCCCCGGGGTCAACGTAACTCGTAGGAACTGACCCCGCAGTCGCGGGACTCCCGGCTTGAGATTGCGTCAATAATTTTCATGTTTCTTGACTTGGGCTTAAAAACAAGGCGTTAGAGGGTGAAAACTCGAAACAGCCCCCGAACGGCCCCGTGGGTGGCACCAACACTTCCCACGAGACCAACGTAACTCGTAGGAACTGACCTCGCAGTCGCGGGTTTCCCAGTTTGAGAATACAATGGTAATTTGCATATTTCTAAACTTAAGCAAAAGATGGCGTTAGAGGGTGAAAACTCGATACAGACCCCGAACGGTGCTGTGGGTGGCACCAACACCTCCCGCGGGACCAATGTAACTCATAGGAACTAACCCCGCGGCCGTGGGTCTCCCAGTTTGATAATACGACCGTAATTTACATATTTGTAGACTTAGGCTTAAAAACAGCACGTCAGAGGGTGAAAACTCAAAACAGCCCACGAATGGCCCCGAGGGTGGCACTAACACCTCCCACGGGACCAAGTAACTCGTAGGAACTGACCCCACATCCGCGGGACTCCCGATTTAATATTGCGACGATAATTTGCATATTTCTATACTTAGGCTTAAAAGCATGGCATTAGAGGGTGAAAACTCAAAACACCACCGAACGGCCCCGTGGGTGGCACTAACACCTCCCACGAGACAAACGTAACTCGTAGGAACTTACTTCGTAGTCGCGGGTCTCACGGTTTGAGAATACGATGGAAATTTGTGTATTTCTAAACTTAAGAAAAACATGGCGTTAGAGGGTGAAAACTCGAAACAGCCCCCGAACGGCCCCGTGGGTGGAACCAACACCTCCCACGAGACCAACGTAACTCGTAGGAACTGACCTCTAGGTCATGGGTCTCCCGGTTTGAGAATACAATGGTAATTTGTGTAATTCTAAACTTAAGCAAAAGATGGCGTTAGAGGGTGAAAACTCGAAACAGACCCCGAACGGTCCTGTGGGTGGCACCAACACCTCCCACGGGACCAACGTAACTCGTAGGAACTAACCCCGCGGCCGTGGGTCTCCCGGTTTGATAATACGACCGTAATTTACATATTTCTAGACCTAGGCTTAAAAACAGGACGTCAGAGGGTGAAAACTCGAAACAGCCCCCGAACGGCCCCGGGGGTGGCACCATCACCTCCCACAGGACCAACGTAACTCGTAGGAACTGACCCCGCATCCGCGGGTCTCTCGATCTGAGAATACGACGGTAATTTGCGTATTTCTAGACTTCGGCTTAAAGAGATGACGTTAGAGGGTGAAAACTCGAAACATCCATCGAACGGCCCCGTGAATGACACCAACACCTCCCATGGGACCAACGTAACTCGTAGGAACTGCCCTCGCAGTTGCTTAGCTCCCGGTTTGAGATTGCAATGATAATTTGCTGATTTCTAGACTTAGGCTTAGAAACATGGCGTTAGAGGGTGAAAACTCGAAATAGCCCCTGAACGGCCCCGTGGGTGGCACCAACACCTCCCACGGGACCAACATAACTCGTAGGAACTGACCCCGTAGCCGCGACACTCTCAGTTTCAGATGGCGACGATAATTTGCGTATTTCTAGACTTAGGCTTAAAAACATGGCGTTTGACGGTAAAAACTCGAAACAGCCCCCGAACGGCCCCTTGGGTGGCACCAACACCTCCCACGGGACCAACGTAACTCGTAGGAACTGACCCCGCAGCCGTGGGTCTCCCAGTTTGAGAATACGAAGGTAATTTGCATATTTCTACACTAAGGCTTAAAAACATGACGTTAGAGGGTGAAAACTCAAAATAGCCCCCGAACGGCCCCATGGGTGGCACCATAACCTCCCACGGGACCAACGTAACTCGTAGGAACTGACCCCGTAGCCCCGGGTCTCCCAGTTTGAGAATACGATGGTAATTTGCAAATTTTTAGACTTTAGAAAAACATGGCGTTAGAGGGTGAAAATCCGAAACAGCCCCGGAACGGCCCCGTGGATGGCACCAACACCTCCCACGGGGTCAACGTAACTCATAGGAACTGACCCCGCAGTAGCGGGACTCCCGATTTGAGATTGCGACAATAATTTTCATGTTTCTTGACTTGGGCTTAAAAACAAGGCGTTAGAGGGTGAAAACTCGAAACAGCCCCCGAACGGCCCCGTGGGTGGCACCAACACCTCCCACGAGACCAACCTAACTCGTAGGAACTCACCTCGCAGTCGCGGGTCTCCCAATTTGAGAATACATGGTAATTTGCGTAAATCTAAACTTAAGCAAAAGATGGCGTTCGATGGTGAAAACTCGAAACAAACCCCGAACGGTCCTGTGGGTGGCACCAACACCTCCCACGGGACCAACGTAACTCGTAGGAACTAACCCCGCGGCCGTGGGTCTCCCGGTTTGGTAATACGACTGTAATTTACATATTTCTAGACTTAGGCTTAAAAACAGGACGTCAGAGGGTGAAAACACGAAACAGCACCCGAACGGCCCCGGGGGTGGCACTAACACCTCCCACGGGACCAAGTAACTCGTAGGAACTGACCCCGCATCCGCGGGACTCCCGATTTAGTATTGCGATGATAATTTGCATATTTCTAGACTTAGGCTTAAAAACATGGCATTAGAGGATGAAAACTCGGAACACCCCCGAATGGCCCCGTGGGTGGCACCAACACCTCCCACGGGACCAACGTAACTCGTAGGAACTTACTTCGTAGTCACGGGTCTCACGATTTGAGAATAAGATGGTAATTTGTGTAGTTCTAAACATAAGCAAAACATGGCGTTAGAGGGTGAAAACTCGAAACAGCCCCCGAACGGCCCCGTGGGTGCCACCAACACCTCCCACGAGACCAACGTAACTCGTAGGAACTGACCTTGCAGTCGCGGGTCTCCCGGTTTGAGAATACAATGGTAATTTGCGTATTTCTAAACTTAAGCAAAAGATGGCGTTAGAGGGTGAAAACTCAAAACAGACCCCGAACGGTCATGTGGGTGGCACCAACTCTTCCCACGGGACCAACGTAACTCGTAGGAACTAACCCCGCGGTCGTGGGTCTCCCGGTTTGATAATACGACCGTAATTTACATATTTCTAGACTTAGGCTTAAAAACAGGACGTCATAGGGTGAAAACTCGAAACAGCCCCCGAACGGCCCCGGGGGTGGCACCATCACCTCCCACGGGACCAACGTAACTCGTAGGAACAGACCCCGCATCCGCGGGTCTCCCGATTTAGAATACGATGGTAATTTGCATATTTCTAGACCTCGGCTTAAAGAGATGATGTTAGAGGGTGAAAACTCGAAACATCCATCGAACGACCCCGTGAATGACACTAACACCTCCCATGGGACCAACGTAAGTAGTAGGAACTGCCCTCGCAGTTGCGGAACTCCCGGTTTGAGATTGCGATGATAATTTGCAGATTTCTAGACTTAGGCTTAAACACATGGTGTTAGAGGGTGAAAAATCGAAACAGCCCCCGAAAGGCCCCGTTGGTGGCACCAACACCTCCCACGGTACCGACGTAACTCATAGGAACTGACCCCACAATTCTCGGGTCTCCCAGTTTGAGAATACGATGGTAATTTGCATATTTCTAGACTAAGGCTTAAAAACATAACGTTAGAGGGTGAAAACTTAAAACAGCCCCCGAACGGCCCCGTGGGTGGCACCAACACCTCCCACGGGACCAACGTAACTCGTAGGAACTGACCCCGTAGCCCCGAGTCTCCCAGTTTGAGAATACGATGGTAATTTGTATATTTTTAGACTTAAGAAAAACATGGCGTTAGAGGGTGAAAATCCGAAACAGCCCCAAAACGGCCCCGTGGATGGCACCAACACCTCCCACGGGGTCAACGTAACTCGTAGGAACTGACCCCGCAGTAGCGGGACTCCCGGTTTGAGATTGCGACAATAATTTTCATGTTTCTTGACTTGGGCTTAAAAACAAGGCGTTAGAGGGTGAAAACTCGAAAACAGCCCCCGAACGGCCCCGTGGGTGGCACCAACACCTCCCACGAGACCAACGTAACTCGTAGGAACTGACCTCGCAGTCGTGGGTCTCCCGGTTTGAGAATACATGGTAATTTTCGTATTTCTAAACTTAAGCAAAAGATGGCGTTAGAGGGTGAAAACTCGAAACAAAAACCAAACGGTCATGTGGGTGGCACCAACACCTCCCACGGGACCAACGTAACTCGTAGGAACTAAGCCCGCGGCCGTGGGTCTCCCGGTTTGATAATACGATCGTAATTTTCATATTTCTAGACTTAGGCTTAAAAACAGGACGTCAGAGGGTGAAAACTTGAAACAGCCCCCGAACGGCCCCGGGGGTGGCACTGACACCTCCCACGGGACCAAGTAACTCGTAGGAACTGACCCCGCATCCGCGGGACTCCCAATTTAATATTGCGACGATAATTTGCGTATTTCTAGACTTAGGCTTAAAAACATGGCATTAGAGGGTGAAAACTCGAAACACCCCCGAACGGCTCCGTGGGTGGCACCAACACCTCCCACGGGGCCAACGTAACTCGTAGGAACTGACCCCGCAGTCGCGGGTCTCCCGGTTTGAGAATACGATGGTAATTTGCATATTTCTAGACTTAGGCTTAAAAACATGACGTTAGAAGGTGAAAATTCAAAACAGCCCCCGAACGGCCCCGTGGGTGGCACCAACACCTCCCACGGGAAAAACAAAACTCGTTGGAACTGTCCGCGCAGCCGCGGGACACCCGGTTTTCTATTGCGACGATAATTTGCGTATTTCTCGACTTCGGCTTAAAAATATGGCTTTAGATGGTGAAAACTGGAAACAACCCCCGAACGGTCCCATGGGTGGCACCAATAACTCCCACGGGACAAAGATAACTCGTAAGAACTGACCCCGTTGCCCCGGGTCTCCTAGTTTGAGAATACAATGGTAATTTGTGTAATTTTAGACATAAGAAAAACATGGCGTTAGAGGGTGAAAATTCGAAACAGCCTCGGAACGGCCCCGTGGATGGCACCAACACCTCCCACGGGGTCAACACAACTCGTAGGAACAGACCCCGGTTTGAGAATGCGACAATAATTTTCATGTTTCTTGACTTGGGCTAAAAAACAAGGCGTTAGAGGGTGAAAACTCGAAACAACCCCCGAACGGCCCCGTGGGTGGCACCAACACCTCCCACGAGACCAACCTAACTCGTAGGAACGGACCCCGCAGTCGCGGGTCTCCCGGTTTGAGAATACAATGGTAATTTGCGTATTTCTAAACTTAAGAAAAAGATGGCGTTAGAGGGTGAAAACTCGAAACAGACCCCGAACGGTCCTGTGGGTGGCACCAGCAAGACCAACGTAACTCGTAGGAACTAAGCCCGCGGCCGTGGGTCTCCCAGTTTGACAATACGACCGTAATTTATATATTTCTAGACATAGGCTTAAAAACAGGACGTCAGAGGGTGAAAACTCGAAACAGCACCCGAACGGCCCCGGGGGTGGCACTAACACCTCCCACGGGACCAACGTAACTCGTAAGAACTGACCCCGCAGCCGCGGGACCCCCGATTTAATATTGCAATAATAATTTGCATATTTCTAGACATAGGCTTAAAAACATGGCGTTAGAGGGTGAAAACTCGAAACACCCACAAACAGCCCGGTGGGTGGCACCAACACCTCCCACGGGACCAACGTAACTCGTAGGAACTGACTTCGTAGTCGCGGGTCTCACAGTTTGAGAATACGATGATAATTTGTGTATTTCTAAACTTAAGAAAAACATGGCGTTAGAGGGTGAAAACTCGAAACAACCCCCGAACGGCCCCGTGGGTGGCACTAACACCTCCCACGGGGCCAACGTAACTCGTAGGAACAGACCCCGCAGTCGCGGGTCTCCCGGTTTGAGAATACGATGGTAATTTGAGTATTTCTAGACTTAGGATTAAAAGCATGACGTTAGGGGGTGAAAACTCGAAATAGCCCCCGAACGGCCCCGTGGGAGGCACCAACACCTCCTACGGGAGCAACGTAACTCGTAGGAACTGACCCCACAGTCGCGGGACTCGCGGTTTGAGATTACGATAATAATTTGCATATTTCTTGACTTAGGCTTACAAAAATGGAGTTAGAGGGGTAAAACTCAAAACAGCCCCCGAACGGCCCCGTGGGTGGCACCAACACCTCCCACGGGACCAACTTAACTCGTAGGAACTGACCCCGCAGTCACTCGTCTCCCGGTTTGAGAATACGATGGTAATTTGCGTATTTCTAGACTTAGGCTTATCAACATGATGTTAGAGGGTGAAAACTCAAAACATCCCCCGAACGGCCCCGTGGGTGACACCAACACCTCCGACGGGACCAACATAACTCGTAGGAACTAAACCTGCAGTCACGGGGCTCCCGATTTTAGATTGCGATGATAATTTGCGTATTTCTAGACTTAGGTTTAAAAACATGGCGTTCGAGGATGAAAAATCGAAACAGCCCCCGAACGGCCCGGGGGTGGCGGCAACACCTCCCACGGGACCAACGTAACTCGTAGGAACTGACCCTGCAGCCGTGGGACTCTCGGTTTGAGAATACGATGGTAATTTGCATATTTCTTGACTTATGTTTAAAAACATGACGTTCAATGGTGAAAACTCGAAACAACCTCCGAACGGCCCCGTGGGTGGCACCAACACCTCCCACAGGACCAACGTATCTCATAGGAAGTGACCCCGCAGTCGTGAGGATCCCGATTTGAGAATATGACAGTAATTTGCGTATTTCTAGACTTAAGGAAAACATGAGTTTAGAGGGTGAAAATTCAAAACAACCCCCGAACGGCCCCGTGGGTGGCACTAACACCTCCCACGGGGCAACGTAACTCATGGGAACTGACCCCGCAGTCGCGGGACTCCCGATTTGAGATTGCGACGATAATTTGCATATTTATTGACTTAGGCCTAAAAACATGGCGTTAGAGGGTGAAAACTCGAAACAGCCCCCGAACGGCCCCGTGGGTGGCACCAACACCTCCCACGGGAGCAACGTAACTCGTAGGAACAGACCTCGCAACCGCGGGTCTCCCAGTTTGAGAATACGATGATAATTTGCATATTTCTAGACTTAAGCAAGACATGATGTTAGAGGGTGAAAACTTGAAACAGCCCTCGAACGGCCCCACGGGTGTCACCAACACTTCCCACGGGACCAACGTAAATTGTAGGAACTGACCCCGCAGCCGCGGGACTCCCGGTTTGAGATTGCGAAGATAATTTGCGTATTTCTAGACTTAGGCATAAAAACATGGCGTTACAGGGTGAAAACTCGAAACAGCCCCCAAACGGCCCAGTGGGTGGCACCAACACCTCTCACGGGGCCAACGTAACTCGTTGGAACTGATCGCGCAGCAGCGGGACACCCGGTTTTAGATTGCGAAGATAATTTGCATATTTCTCGACTTCGGCTTAAAAACATGGCGTTAGATGGTGAAAACTAGAAACAGCCCCCGAACGGTCCCATGGGTGGCACCAATAACTCCCACGGGACCAACATAACGCTTTGGAACTGACCCCGTAGCCGCGGGTCTCCCAGTTTGAGAATATGATGGTAATTTGCGTATTTCTAGACTTATGCAAAACATGGCGTTAGAGGGTGAAAACTCAAAACAGCCCGCGAACGGCGCCGTGGGTGGCACCAACACCTCCCACGGGACCAACGTAACTCATAGGAAGTGACCCCGCAGTCGCGGGTCTCCCGGTTTGAGAATACCACCGTAATTTGCATATTTCTAGACTTAGGTTTAAAAACATGACGTTAGAGGGTGAAAACTCAAAACAGCCCCCGAACGGTCCCGTGGGTGGCACCAACACCTCACGCGGGACCAACGTAACTTGTAGGAACTGACCCCGCAGCTACGGGACTCCCGGTTTGAGATTGCGACGATAATTTTCATATTCATAGACTTATGATTAAAAACATGGCGTTAGAGAGTGAAAACTCGAAACATCCCTCGAATGGCCCCGTGGGTGGCACCAACACCTCCCACGGGACCAACGTAACTTGTAGGAACTGACCCCGCATCTGTGGGTCTCCCTGTTTGAGAATACGATTGTAATTTGCATATATCTAGACTTAGGCTTTAAAACATGACGTTAGAGTGTGAAAACTCTAAACATCCCCCGAACGGCCCCGTGGGTGACACCAACACCTCCCACGGGACCAACGTAACTCGTAGGAACTGACCCCGCAGCCACGGAGCTCCCATTTTGAGATTGTGATGATAATTTGCGTATTTCTAGACTTTGGCTTAAAAACATGGCGTAAGAGGGTGAAAACTCGAAACAATCCTCGAACGGCGCCGTGGGTGGCACCAACACCTCCCACGGGACCAACGTAACTCGTAGGAACTCACCCCGTAGCCGCGGATCTCCTAGTTTGAGAATACGAAGGTAATTTGTGTTTTTTAGACTTGAGCAAAACATGGCATAAGAGGGTGAAAACTCGAAACAGCCACCAAATGGCCCCGTGGGTGGCACTAACACCACCCACGGTACCAAATTAACTCGTAGGAACTGACCCCGCAGCCGCGGGTCTCCCGATTTGAGAATACGACTGTAATTTGAGTATTTATAGACGTAGGATTAAAAACATGGCGTTAGAGGGTGAAAACTCAAAACATCCCCCGAACGGCCCCGTGGGTGGCACCAACACCTCCCACGGGACCAACGTAACTCGTAGGAACTGACCCCGCAACCGCGGGTCTCTCGGTTTGAGGATACGACGGTAATTTGCATATTTTTAGACTTAGGCTTGTAAACATGGCGTTAGAGGGTGAAAACTCGAAACATCCCTCGAAACGGCACCGTGGGTGACACCAAAACCTCCCACGGGACCAACGTAACTCGTAGGAATTGACCCCGCGGTCGTGGGGCTCCCGGTTTGTGATTGCAAAAAAAATTTGCGTATTTCTTGACTTAGGCTTAAAACATGTCGTTCGAGGGTGAAAAGTTGAAACAGCCCCTGAACGGCCCAGTGGGTGGCACCAACACCTCCCACGGGACCAACGTAACTCGTGGGAACTGACCCCGCAGCCACGGGTCTCCCGGTTTTAGAATATGACGGTAATTTCCGTATTTCTAGACTTAGGCATAAAAACATGGCGTTAGACGGTGAAAACTTGAAACAGCCCCCGAACGGCCCCGTGGGTGCCACCAACACCTACCACGGGACCAACGTAACTCATAGGAACTGACCCCGCAGCCGCGGGTCTCTCGGTTTGAGAATATGAAGGTAATTTGCGTATTTCTAGACTTAGGCTTAAAAACATGATGTTAGAGGGTGAAAACTCGAAATAGCCCCCGAACGGCCCTGTGGGTGGCACCAAAACCACCCACTGGACCAACGTAACTCGTAGGCACTGACTTCGTAGCCGCGGGTCTCCCGATTTGAGAATACGACGGTAATTTGCATATTTCTAGACTTAAGTAAAACATGGCGTTAGAGGGTGAAAACTCGAAACAGCCCCCGAACGGCCCCGTGGGGGACACCAACACCTCCCATGGGACCAATGTAACTTGTAGGAACTGACCCTACAGCCGCGGGTCTCCCGGTTTGAGACCGTAATTTGCATATTTCTAGACTTAGGCTTAAAAACATGATGTTAGAGGGTGAAAACTCGAAACAGCCCCGGAACGGCCCCGTGGGTGGCACCAAAACCTCCCACGGGGCCAACGTAACTCGTAGGAACTGAACCCGCAGTCGCGTGGCTCCCGATTTGAGATTGCAATGATAATTTGCATATTTTTAGACTTAGGCTTAAAAACATGGTGTTCGAGGGTGAAAACTAGAAACAGCCCCTGAACGGCCCCGTGGGTGGCACCAACACCTCCCACAGGACCAACGTAACTCGTAGGAACTGACCCCGCAGTCGTGGGTCTCCCAGTTTGAGAATACCACGATAATTTGCATATTTATAGACTTTGGCTTAAAAACATTGTGTTAGAGTGTGAAAACTCGAAACTGCTCCCGAACGGCCCCGTGGGTGGCACCAACACCTCCCACGGGACCAAGGTAACTGGTAGAAACTGACCCCGTCGTCGCGGGTCTCCCGGTTTGAGAATGCGATTGTAATTTGTGTATTTCTAGACTTAGGCAAACATGGTGTTAGATGGTGAAAACTAGAAACAGCCTCTGAACGGCCCCATGGGTGGCACCATAACTTCCCACGGGACCAACGTAACTCGTAGCTACTAACCCCACAGTTGCGGGGCTCCCGGTTTGAGATTGTGACGATAATTTGAATATTTCTAGACTTAGGCTTAAAAACATGGCGTTCGAGGGTGAAAACTCGAAACATCCCCCGAACGGCCCCGTGGGTGGCACCAACACCTCCCACGGGACCAAGGTAATTCCAAGGAACTGAGTCCGCAGCCGTGGGACTCCCGGTTTGATATTGCGATGAAATTTGCATATTTCTTGACTTAGGCTTAAAAACATGATGTTAGAGGGTGAAAACTCGAAACAACCCCCGAACGGCCCCGTGGGTGGCACCAACACCTCCCACGGGACCAACGTAACTCGTAGGAACTGACCCCGCATCCACCGGTCTCCCGGTTTGAGAATACAACGGTAATTTGCGTATTTCTAGACTTAAGCAAAACATCGCGTTAGAGGGTGAAAACTCAAAACAGCCCCGGAACGCCCCTGTGGGTGGCACCAACACCTCCTACGGGGCCAACGTAACTCGTAGGAACTGACCTCGCAGCTGCGGGACTGTCGGTTTGAGATTGCGACGGTAATTTGTATATTTTTAGACTTAAGCAAAACATGGCGTTAGAGGGTGAAAACTCGAAACAGCCCCCGAACGACCACGTGGGTGGCACCATCAGCTCCCACGGGACCAACGTAACTCGTAGGAACTGACCCCGTAGTCGTGGGTCTCCCAGTTTGAGAATACGACGATAATTTGCATATTTATAAACTTAAGCAAAACATGGTTGTTGATACCAAATTTAATCTGCTGACGTGGACCAATAATAAGAAGACACTTGTCAATCTACATGGCACAATAACAACGAGGAAGTTTATTTCCCCCGACCAAGTCATGTTCGCTCCGAGCAACAATGATACCCCGAGGAACTACAACACCCCGAGGAACTACAACACTCCGAGGAACTCCAGCGCTCCGATGAACTCCTGAACGACGAGCAACTGAGGTGGTTCGAGCTGCATCTCGACCACAGCATTGATTGCCAGATAACCAACAGTTCAAAACTGTTCATTGACTGCTTATCATCTTGACACACACGCTTGAAGAACATTAAATGAGTTACCCTTTCAGATGATAGCCTCAAGGACCTTTCATATGTATATCATTTAATGCACCACCCTTTCATATGTAAGCCTCAGGGCTATAAATACATGGTATCTCCCTCATTCAAAGGGACCGGAATTTCTTGAGAGAACTTGTAATCAAGAATTCCACAAACACTCAGCAATAACATAACAGTGGACGTTGGCTTTATTCCTAGCCGAACCACTTTAAAAATCTTTGTCTCTTATATGTTTGATGTGAATGTTTATCTTCATCTTCAATCTCATCCTCATCATTTATCTGCTGTTGACGCCACTAAAATGGCAGTGGCCATTTTCTGTCTTCAACAGATTGGCGCCGTCTGTGGGAACGTGTTACAAGCGTTGTTCTCCACCAAAAACTAAGTTTTTATTTTCTCTACGTATAATCAATTATACATACATCTTTTGATTGAATCGTGATTTTTATGTTTATATACATAAATTAATTGTCCAATTTTTATCTGCAAAATGTTGCATATCATGATTTTTAAATCATAACTGTTAGATTAATTCTTATTTAGAAATCTGAAAAATAGTAGATTTCATAAATCATAATTCTTTGCTTGATTCTCAAGTTTTAATTTTATATCATGGAATAAATTTTTTAAATGATTACATATACCAATATATACGACGATGATAAGATTTGATCATTTTCATTATTGATTTTGAAATAAATTTTGTAAGATATTTGATGTCTATTCATATTCCCATCATATTTTTAATAAAAGAATGGGAAAAGGTTAAAGACAATGAAAAGTCTTCTCATGGAAATCATGACCCATATATATTCTCTCTCTTCAAGTTTGAGTCTCTTTGCATTCGCTTTTATGAATTATATACTTAATTTGGTTCATCTTCCATCTATGTCAATAAAGTCAAATTGATTGATTTTTTATTTTTGGTAATAACTTTAATCATTCACCATATTTTTATCTCTCCAAATTGGGAATAGGAAGGGATCAATATAAAAAATAATTTTCTCTCACCTGAAAAATCATTACCCACCTCTTTTAAAAGAGGATCAGTAAAATAATCATGACCATATCAAGACTCTGAGCACAAATTTAATATTTTGGCCCCTCGTTTCTTTGTCGAAATCACACGATCTAGTGGATTATATATTTATTCGTTTAATTAACATTCTTAAGGCTTAAATTTTACATTGAATGTTATTTTTTTATCTAAAGATTCGAGATATTCTGGTCATCCAACCATATATTCTATAATTTGAGATATCCTTAAATGTTGGTCGGCAACATCCATGTCGTTTGTCGGCAGCAGTAGAATCTTGGGGTATTAAAAAATGCGAAGCACCCCTGATATTTCTTTAAACACGAGTTCGGCTTGGGGACAAGCAGGGGGCTTAAGTCTTTTTAACTTATGATCACCCCAAAAATATTTTTAAACAGCAACTAATACCTGATTGGTTGTTGGAGATTAAATAAATTTACAAAAAACTTTACGTCTTATTTATGATGCATATTTGATAATAATTTGTCCATCTCACACACATTTGGCATAAAACATATTATTTCATATTTTGAAATTTTTATGCTGATACATATCATATATTGATTGGATGAGTAAATTATTCTCATGACTAATCAATTCAGCCTACACATATGGTAGAGCAAATTATTAATTTTTACAGGCACAAGATTCAATGCCGACGAATGCTGAAGCACAAATTATTCTATATCCGTTCGGATTCATATTTTATATTTATCTCAGCATGGAGCTCGAAAAATTTCTTCTCTATATATATATTCGGCTCCGAGGAAAAGCTACAACAGTTATTATATTTCACCCCCAACGGATAGTTGGTCGGGGTAATTCTTATTTATATGCAGGCCCAACAAAGTTCTCGGCCATATTCTTATGTTCTGGAAAATATTATTCTTATTCGGCATTCTGCAATTATGCCTCGACAAGATACTTATTCAGCTTTAAGGAGAATTACAACATTCGTTCGATAATTCTTATTTATATTCAGGCCTGACAACGTTCTCGGCCATATTCTTATGTTCTGAAAGATCTTATTCTTGTTCGGCATTATATGATTCTACCTCGACTGGTCGGCGAGGCACTTTATTATTTTTAATTATTCTTTATATCTATCTGGATGCATATTCTATTCTCATTTCAGCATGGAGCTTGACAAATATTTATAATCATATATTCAGCTCCAAGGATATCTCCAACATTTATATTATCTTATTCCCAACAATCTGTTGAGGACAACATTTATTATATCTTATTCAGCTCCAAGGATGTCTCCAGCATTTATTATATCTTATTCCCAACAATCTGTTGGTCATCGCCGAGGAGGTATCCTGCATTTATATTATCTTATTCCCAACAATTTGTTGGTCATCGCCGAGGAGGTATCCTGCATTTATATTATCTTATTCCCAACAATCTGTTGGTCAGCTCCGAGGAAGTCTTCATCATTCATTATCAATTACCACCAACTCTGATTGGTAGATAAAATCCAACTCCGGTTGGTAGACAAAATCCAACTCCGGTTGGTAGATAAAATCCAACTCCGGTTGGTATTGGTCGATAAATCTCATTCAAAGTTCACATTCCACAGTTGGGGGCTTCGATTATAGATATATTTGTTCATTTGGTGGCACATTCTTATATCATCATGCAGTCGAGCATCAAATTCAACCCCGACTAATCACTTTCTCAGGAGGAATATTGAAGTTCAGGAGGTATATTGAAGTTCAGGAGGAATATTGAAGTTCAGGAGGTATATTGAAGTTCAGGAGGAATATTGAAGTTCAGGAGGAATATTGAAGTTCAGGAGGTATATTGAAGTTCAGGAGGAATATTGAAGTTAAGGAGGAATATTGAAGTTCAGGAGGTATATTGAAGTTCAGGAGGAATATTGAAGTTCAGGAGGTATATTGAAATTCAAGAGGTGTATTCAGAAGTATCAGGACATGATTAAAGAAAGCGAAAAGTATTCCACCGAGGAACTCTGTCAGACCAGAAATTAGAAGACAAGTTGCCTATATGGAGGCTATATGTAGATGGATCATCTTTCACTACAGGCTGTGGGGCAGGGATCGTTTTGAAGAGCCCAGATGAGGTCGACAGGGAATACGCCCTACGTTTCTAATTCAAAGCTTCTAATAATGAGATTGAGTATGAGGACATGATAGCAAATCTTAATTTGTCAAATACTATGGAGGCACAGCAGGTTATTGCCTTCAGTGATTCTCAATTGATCGTAAATCAAATGTTGGGAATATATGCAACCAAAGGAGAATTGATGATCAAGTATCAAGCAAAGGTGATGGAGTTGGTATCAGAGTTTGTTGCTGTTCAACTGGTAAGAATATCAAGAATGGAGAATGTGAGAGCATACGCCTTGGCCCGATTAGCATCAGCTACTCGTACCGAGCTGCGAAGAACGATACCAATTGAAGTATTAGAAAGTCGAAGCATAGATGAAGTCCTGACGATGAATATTATTACCCTTGATTTAGGACCATCTTGGATGGATCCCATCGGAGCATATATTGAGGAGGAACAATTACCGGAGGATAACCTCGCTGCCAAGAAATGGAAGTTTAAAGTTGCTCGGTATGTACTAATTAATGGTATTTTGTATAGACGAGGAATTATGGCAGGTTTGCAAAGATGTGTACATCCCTCCGAGATGAAAGAATTGATTAAAGAGATCCATGAAAGGTCCTGTGGAGCCCATGTAGCAGGTCGAACACTTTTGTAAAAGGTGATGACGCAAAGATACTACTTGCCGACGATGAGAGCTGATTGTATAGCTTATGCCAAAAAATGTGACAAGTGCCAACGCTTTTCCTCCATCCGAAGAACTCCACGAACATTGTTGACACCCATCACTTCTCCTTGGCCATTTTCCATGTGGGGATTGATTTGGTTGGACCATTGCCGACGACTCGAGGAAGATTCAAATACCTTGTCATCGCAGTAGATTATTTTACTTAGTGGATAGAAGCTGAGCCACTTATTGACATGACATACGAGAAGGAAGGTGTACCAGTTTGTTTGGAAGAACATCATCTGCCGATATGGTCTCCCTCATGCCTTCATCACAGACCATGGAACACAATTTGATAACGAGGAGTTTGCTGCCTATTATCATCTGTCAAACATTTTGAAGGTTCACTCAGCGCCAGGATATCCTCAGAGCTAATGGACCTGATAGTTCAAACCCACGACCAACTCCGGTTGGTAAAAGGGCAAGAAAAAAAAATACTCCTTTGGTTAGGAGGCGCTCTAAGGAGCAAAAAGTGCTCTAAGGAGCCAAAAGTGCTCTAAGGAGCCAAAAAGTGCTCTAAGGAGCCAAAAGTGCTCTAAGGAGCCAAAAAATACTCCTTTGGTTAGGAGGCGCTCTAAAGAGCCAAAAAGTGCTCTAAGGAGCCAAAAGCTTTTAGGAGCCAAAAAACTACTACTCCTTTGGTTAAGAGGTGTACACCAGCATGATCAATTACGGTTGGTAAGATAAGAATATACTCTCACATTACAACTTATGTTGGTCGGGAGGCAAGATTATTACAAAAAGTTCTTTGAAGAACAAAATATTCCAAAATACACCAAGTATAGCTGGTCGGGGATAAAAACCCACTAACTATAATTGGTCGACGAGGACAAATTATTGACCTTAGTTGGTCGGGCACATTTTATGAAAATATTTGAAATTAAACCAAGTATGGCTGGTCGGACATAAATTTCCACTAACTATAGTTGGTCGACAAGCATAATTTATCCACCTTGGTTGGTTGGAAACAAAAATTTAAACATTTTTATACTCATTACGTTATTATTAAGTGATCGAGCAACGTTACTAATACTTGTAACTTTTTATTACTAAGTTGGTCGATGAACAACACAATATTGTTATCTTTTTAACTTATACATAAGCGCATATGTAAAGTATTTTACAAGACAATAGCAATTAAGATTGCGAACAAAAATGAAAGTCTTTCATTAAACTCAAAAAACAAAATACATTGAGAATGAAAATGTATACTAACTATTACATTGAGATTCCTATTCTATTGGTTTCTTTTCCCTCTTCTTTTAAAACAGGTTCCTCACCAGCAGGAGGATCATCCAAAGTATAAGGGGAGTTTATGAAGTTAAGATCTTTCAACATTCTGATATTCATCTGTCCGAGAAGCATTAGCTCATTCCCGAGAAGCTCTTGCTCGTCCCTGAGAATCACTTGCTCGTCCCCAAGAACCTCTTGCTCGTCCCCGAGCAGAGGTAGAAGTCAAAATCAGCATCTACAGCACTGAGATATTTGCTACTACTGTCTCGACCAATAATGAAGAAGAAATTGTGTGAAAATGTTTCGAAGTCCACCACTAGCTTGGTACTAATCAGATTGAAGAATTGGGTTCAAAAGCTATATGTTACTCGACAAAGTATTCAGATAAGCATAAATCAGAAAAATCAAGCACGTAAAGTTAGCATTCAGTTGCTCGGCACAAGAGGCAGTTGGTTAGCTAGCAAACCGATCAACATACTTGAAGATTATGACAAGCTACAAGTTGCATACTATGACATGGCTACATCCAAATTCCCATGGGTGATACATAGCACACGGAGTTACTCAAAAGAAAGATTAGCAACCATCGATCAGCCTGCATCATACTTCGTCCAGGAGATAATGAACTTTATGTTGAACAAATCAAGAAGGTAGATCAAGAATTTCACGAGCACCGAGCAACATTGCAGAATAAATACTCCATCCTTTCAAGTAATCCATCAAGGATGAAGCATTGGGGGCTTCTGTTGATACCAAATTTAATCAGCTGACGTGGACCAATAATAAGAAGACACGTGTCAATCTACATGGCACAATAACAACGAGGAAGTTTATTTCCCCCGACCAAGTCATGTTCGCTCCGAGCAACAAGGATACCCCAAGGAACTACAACACCCCGAGGAACTACAACACCCAGAGGAACTACAACACTCCGAGGAACTCCAGCGCTCCGATGAACTCCTGAACGACGAGCAACTGAGGCGGTTCGAGCTGCATCTCGACCACAGCATTGATTGCCAGATAACCAACAGTTCAAAACTGTTCATTGACTGCTTATCATCTTGACGCACACGCTTGAAGAACATTAAATGAGTTACCCTTTCAGATGATAGCCTCAAGGACCTTTCATATGTATATCATTTAATGCACCACCCTTTCATATGTAAGCCTCAGGGCTATAAATACATGGTATCTCCCTCATTCAAAGGGACCGGAAGTTCTTGAGAGAACTTGTAATCAAGAATTCCACAAACACTCAGCAATAACATAACAGTGGACGTAGGCTTTATTCCTAGCCGAACCACTTTAAAAATCTTTGTCTCTTATATGTTTGATGTGAATGTTTATCTTCATCTTCAATCTCATCCTCATCATTTATCTGTTGTTGACACCACTAAAATGGTAGTGGCGATTTTCTGTCTTCAACAATGGTGTTAGAGGGTGAAAATCGAAACAGCCCCCGAACGGCCCCCTGGGTGGCACCAACACATCCTACCGGACCAACGTAACTCGTAGGAACTGAACCCGAAGTCGCGGGTCTCCCGGTTTTGGAATACGATTGTAATTTACATATTTTTAGACTTAGGCTTAAAAACATGGTGTTAGAGGGTGAAAACTCGAAACATCCCCCGAACGGACCCGTGGGTGGCACAAATACGTCCCACGGGAGCAACGTAACTCGTAGGAATTGACCCCGCAGCCGTGGGTCTCCCGGTTTGAGAATACGATGGTAATTTGAGTATTTCTGCACTTAGGCTTAAAAACATGGCATTAGAGGGTGAAAACTTGAAACAACCAACGAACGGCCCCGTGGGTGGCACCAACACCTCCCACGGGACTATCGTAACTCGTAGGAACTGACCCCGTAGCCGCGGGTCTCCCGATTGGAGAATACGATCGTAATTTGCATATTTTTAGACTTAGGCTTAAAAACATGACGTTAGAGGGTGAAAACTCAAAACAGCCTCCGAACGGCTCCGTGGGTGGCACCAACACCTCCCACGGGACCAACGTAACTCGAAAGAACTGACCCCACAACCACGGGACTCCCGGTTTGAGATTATGATGATAATTTGCATATTTCTAGACTTAGGCTTAAAAACATTGCGTTAGAGGGTGAAAACTCGAAACAGCCCCCGAACAGCCCCGTGGATAGCACCAACACCTCCCTCGGGACCAACGTAACTCATTGGAACTCACCCCGTAGCCGCGAGTCTCTCCGTTTGAGAATACGACGATAATTTTTGTATGTCTAGACTTAAGTAAAACTTGGCGTTAGAGGGTGAATACTCAAAATAGCCCCCGAATGGCTCGTGGGTGGCACCAACACCTCCCACGGGACCAATGTAACTCGTAGGAACTGGCCCCGCAGCCACGGGTATCTCGGTTTGAGAATATGACGGTAATTTGCATTTTTTTAGACTTAGGCTTAAAAATATGACGTTAGAGGGTGAAAACTCGAAACATCCCCCGAACGACCCCGTGAATGACACCAACACGTCCCACGTGACCAACGTAACTCGTAGGACCTGACCTCGTAGCCGCGGCACTCCCATTTTGAGATTGCGATGATAATTTTCGTATTTCTAGACTTACGCTTAAATACATGGCGTTAGATGGTGAAAACTCGAAACAGCCCCCGAACGGTGACGTGGGTGGCACCAACACCTCCCACGGGACCAACGTAACTCATAGGAACTGACCCTGCAGTCGTGGGTCTCCCGGTTTGAGAATACGATGGTAATTTGTGTATTTCTAGACTTAGGCTTAACAACATGACGTTAGAGGGTAAAAACTCGAAACAGCCCCTGAACGGCCCCGTGGGTGGCACCAACACCTCCCACGGGACCAACGCCACTCTTAGGAACTGACCCCGTAGTTGCGGGTCTCCGGGTTTCAGAATACGTCGATAATTTGCGTATTATTAGACTTAATCAAAACATGGCGTTAGAGGGTGAAAACTCGAAACAACCCCGGAACGACCCCGTGGGTGGCACCAAGACCTCCGACGGGGTCAATGTAACTCGTAGAAACTGACCCCATAGCCGCGGGTCTCCCGGTTTGAGAATAAAATAGTAATTTGTGTATTTATATACTTAAGCAAAAGATGGCGTTAGAGGGTGAAAACTCAAAACAGACCCGAACGGTCCCATGGGTGGCACTGACACCTCCCACGGGACCAACGTAACTCGTAGCAACTAACCCCGCAGTCGCGGGTCTCACGGTTTGAGAATACGACCTTAATTTTCATATTTCTAGACTTAGGCTTAAAAACATGACGTTAGGGGGTGAAAACTCGAAACTGCCCCCGAACGGCCCCTTGGGTGGGACCAACACCACCCACGGGAGCAACGTAACTCGTAGGAACTGACCCCCAGCCGCGGGACTCCCGGTTTGAGATTGCGATGATAATTTGCATATTTCTAGACTTAGGATTAAAAACATGGCGTTAGAGGATGAAAACTCGAAACACCCCCAAACGGTCCCGTGGGTGGCACCATCACCTCCCACGGGACCAACGTAACTCATAGGAACTGACCCCGCAGCCACGGGTCTCCCGGTTTGAGAATACTATCGCAATTTGCAAATTTCTAGACTTAGGCTTAAAAACATGACGTTAGAGGGTGAAAACTCGAAACAGCGTCCGAACGGCCCCGTGGGTGGCACCAATACCTCCCACGGGACCAACGTAACTCGTAGGAACTGACCTCGTAGCCGTGGGACTCCCGATTTGAGATTGCGATGATAATTTGCATATTTCTAGACTCAGGCTTAAAAACATGACGTTAGAGGGTGAAAACTCGAAATAGCCCTCGAACGGCAACGTGGGTGGCACCAACACCTCCCACGGGACCAATATAACTCGTAGGAACTGACCCCGTAGTCGCCTCACTCTCGGTTTCAGATTACGACGATAATTTGCGTATTGCTAGTCTTAGGCTTAAAAACATGGTGTTAGACGGTTAAAACACGAAACAGCCCCCGAACGGCCCCTTGGGTGGCACCAACACCTCCCACGGGACCAACGTAACTCGTAGGAACTGACCCCGCAGCCTCGGGTCTCCTGGTTTGGGAATACGATGGTAATTTGCATATTTCTAGACTTAGGCTTAAAAACATGACATTAGAGGGTGAAAATTCAAAACAGCCCCCGAACGGCCCCGTGGGTGGCACCAACACCTCCCACGGGACCAACGTAACTCGTAGGAACTGACCCCGTAGCCCCGGGTCTCCCAGTTTGAGAATACGATGGTTATTTGTGTATTTTGAGACTTAAGAAAACCATGGCGTTAAAGGGTGAAAATTCAAAACAGCCCTGGAACGGCCCCATGGATGGCACCAACACCTCCCACGGGGTCAACGTCACTCGTAGGAACTGACCCCGCAGTCACGGGACTCCCGGTTTGAGATTGCGACAATAATTTGCATGTTTCTTGACTTGGGCTTAAAAACAAGGCGTTAGAGGGTGAAAACTCGAAACAGCCCCCGAACGGACCCGTGGGTGGCACCAACACCTCCCACGAGACCAACGTAACTCGTAGGAATGGACCCCGCAGTCGCGGGTCTCCCGGTTTGAGAATACAATGGTAATTTGCGTATTTCTAAACTTAAGCAAAAGATGGCGTTAGAGGGTGAAAACTCGAAACAGACCCCGAACGGTCCTGTGGGTGGCACCAACACCACCCACGGGACCAACGTAACTCGTAGGAACTAACCCCCTGGTCGTGGGTCTCCCGGTTTGAGAATACGACCGTAATTTGCATATTTCTAGACTTAGGCTTAAAAACAGGACGTCAGAGGGTGAAAACTCGAAACAGCCCCCGAACGGCCCCGGGGGTGGCACTAACACTTCCCACGGGACCAACGTAACTCATAGGAACTGACCCTACAGCCGCGGTACTCCTGATTTAATATTGCGATGATAATTTGCATATTTCTAGACTTAGGCTTAAAAACATGGCGTTAGAGGGTGAAAACTCGAAACACCCCCGAACGGCCCCGTGGGTGGAACCAACACCTCCCACGGGACCAACGTAACTCGTAGGAACTGACTTCGCAGTCGCGGGTCTCACGGTTTGAGAATACGACGGTAATTTGTGTATTTCTAAACTTAAGCAAAACATGGCGTTAGAGGGTGAAAACTCGAAACAGCCCCCGAACGGCCCCGTGGGTGGCACTAACACCTCCCACGGGACCAACGTGACTTGTAGGAACTGACCCCACAGCCGCGGGACTCCCGGTTTGAGATTACGACCGTAATTTTCAAATTTCTAGACTTAGGCTTAAAAACATGTCGTTAGAGGGTGTAAACTCGAAACATCCCCCGAACGGCCCCGTGGGTGACACCAACACCTCCGACAGGACCAATGTAACTCGTAGGAACAAAACCAGCAGTCACGGGGCTCTCGATTTTAGATTGCGACGATAATTTGCGTATTTCTAGACTTAGGCTTAAAAACATGGTGTTCGAGGGTGAAAACTCGAAACAGCCCCCGAACGGCCCGTGGGTGGCTGCAACACCTCCCACGAGACCAACGTAACTCGTAGGAACTGACCCTGCAGCCGTGGGTCTCTCGGTTTGAGAATACGATTGTAATTTGCATATTTCTAGACTTATGTTTAAAAACATGACGTTAGAGGGTGAAAACTCGAAACAGCCTCCGAACGGCCCCGTGGGTGGCACCAACACCTCCCACAGGACTAACGTAACTCGTAGGAACTGACCCCACAGCCGCGGGACTCCCGGTTTGCGATTGCGATGATAATTTGCATATTTTTAGACTTAGGCTTAAAAACATGGCGTTAGAGGGTGAAAACTCAAAACAGCCCCCGAACAGCCCTGTAGGTGGCACCAACACCTCCCACGGGACCACCGTAACTCGTAGGAACTGACCCCGTAGCCGCGGGTCTCCCGATTTGATAATACGACGATAATTTGCGTATTTCTAGACTTAAGAAAAACTTGACGTCAGAGGGTGAAAACTCAAAATATCCCCCGAACGGCCCCGTGGGTGGCACCAACACATCCCACGAGACCAACGTCACTCGTAGGCACTGACCCCGCAGCTGCGGGTCTCCCGATTTTAGAATACGATGGTAATTTGCATATTTCTAGACTTAAGCAAAACATGGCGTTAGAGGGTGAAAACTCAAAACAGCCCCCGAACGGCCCCGTGGGTGACACCAACACCTCCCACGAGACTATCGTAACTCGTAGGAACTGACCCCGTAGCCGCGGGTCTCCCTATTGGAGAATACGATCGTAATTTGCATATTTTTAGACTTAGGCTTAAAAACATGACGTTAGAGGGTGAAAACTCAAAACAGCCTCCGAACGGCTCCGTGGGTGGCACCAACACCTCCCACGGGACCAACGTAACTCGGAAGAACTGACCCCACAACCGCGGGACTCCCGGTTTGAGATTATGATGATAATTTGCATATTTCTAGACTTAGGCTTAAAAACATTGCGTTAGAGGGTGAAAACTCGAAACAGCCCCCGAACAGCCCCGTGGATAGCACCAACACCTCCCTCGGGACCAACGTAACTCATTGGAACTCACCCCGTAGCCGCGAGTCTCTCGGTTTGAGAATACGACGATAATTTTTGTATGTCTAGACTTAAGTAAAACTTGGCGTTAGAGGGTGAATACTCAAAATAGCCCCCGAATGGCTCGTGGGTGGCACCAACACCTCCCACGGGACCAATGTAACTCGTAGGAACTGGCCCCGCAGCCACGGGTATCTCGGTTTGAGAATATGACGGTAATTTGCATTTTTTTAGACTTAGGCTTAAAAATATGACGTTAGAGGGTGAAAACTCGAAACATCCCCCGAACGACCCCGTGAATGACACCAACACGTCCCATGTGACCAACGTAACTCGTAGGACCTGACCTCGTAGCCGCGGCACTCCCATTTTGAGATTGCGATGATAATTTTCGTATTTCTAGACTTACGCTTAAATACATGGCGTTAGATGGTGAAAACTCGAAACAGCCCCCGAACGGTGACGTGGGTGGCACCAACACCTCCCACGGGACCAACGTAACTCATAGGAACTGACCATGCAGTCGTGGGTCTCCCGGTTTGAGAATACGATGGTAATTTGTGTATTTCTAGACTTAGGCTTAACAACATGACGTTAGAGGGTAAAAACTCGAAACAGCCCCCGAACGGCCCCGTGGGTGGCACCAACACCTCCCACGGGACCAACGCCACTCTTAGGAACTGACCCCGTAGTTGCGGGTCTCCGGGTTTCAGAATACGTCGATAATTTGCGTATTATTAGACTTAATCAAAACATGGCGTTAGAGGGTGAAAACTCGAAACAACCCCGGAACGACCCCGTGGGTGGCACCAAGACCTCCGACGGAGTCAATGTAACTCGTAGGAACTGACCCCATAGCCGCGGGTCTCCCGGTTTGAGAATAAAATAGTAATTTGTGTATTTATATACTTAAGCAAAAGATGGCGTTAGAGGGTGAAAACTCAAAACAGACCCGAACGGTCCCATGGGTGGCACTGACACCTCCCACGGGACCAACGTAACTCGTAGCAACTAACCCCGCAGTCGCGGGTCTCACGGTTTGAGAATACGACCTTAATTTTCATATTTCTAGACTTAGGCTTAAAAACATGACGTTAGGGGGTGAAAACTCGAAACTGCCCCCGAACGGCCCCTTGGGTGGGACCAACACCACCCACGGGAGCAACGTAACTCGTAGGAACTGACCCCCAGCCGCGGGACTCCCGGTTTGAGATTGCGATGATAATTTGCATATTTCTAGACTTAGGATTAAAAACATGGCGTTAGAGGATGAAAACTCGAAACACCCCCAAACGGTCCCGTGGGTGGCACCATCACCTCCCACGGGACCAACGTAACTCATAGGAACTGACCCCGCAGCCACGGGTCTCCCAGTTTGAGAATACTATCGCAATTTGCAAATTTCTAGACTTAGGCTTAAAAACATGACGTTAGAGGGTGAAAACTCGAAACAGCGTCCGAACGGCCCCGTGGGTGGCACCAATACCTCCCACGGGACCAACGTAACTCGTAGGAACTGACCTCGTAGCCGTGGGACTCCCGATTTGAGATTGCGATGATAATTTGCATATTTCTAGACTTAGGCTTAAAAACATGACGTTAGAGGGTGAAAACTCGAAATAGCCCTCGAACGGCAACGTGGGTGGCACCAACACCTCCCACGGGACCAATATAACTCATAGGAACTGACCCCGTAGTCGCCTCACTCTCGGTTTCAGATTATGACGATAATTTGCGTATTGCTAGTCTTAGGCTTAAAAACATGGTGTTAGACGGTTAAAACACGAAACAGGCCCCGAACGGCCCCTTGGGTGGCACCAACACCTCCCACGGGACCAACGTAACTCGTAGGAACTGACCCCGCAGCCTCGGGTCTCCTGGTTTGGGAATACGATGGTAATTTGCATATTTCTAGACTTAGGCTTAAAAACATGACATTAGAGGGTGAAAATTCAAAACAGCCCCCGAACGGCCCCGTGGGTGGCACCAACACCTCCCACGGGACCAACGTAACTCGTAGGAACTGACCCCGTAGCCCCGGGTCTCCCAGTTTGAGAATACGATGGTTATTTGTGTATTTTTAGACTTAAGAAAACCATGGCGTTAAAGGGTGAAAATTCGAAACAGCCTTGGAACGGCCCCATGGATGGCACCAACACCTCCCACGGGGTCAACGTCACTCGTAGGAACTGACCCCGCAGTCGCGGGACTCCCGGTTTGAGATTGCGACAATAATTTGCATGTTTCTTGACTTGGGCTTAAAAACAAGGCGTTAGAGGGTGAAAACTCGAAACAGCCCCCGAACGGACCCGTGGGTGGCACCAACACCTCCCACGAGACCAACGTAACTCGTAGGAATGGACCCCGCAGTCGCGGGTCTCCCGGTTTGAGAATACAATGGTAATTTGCGTATTTCTAAACTTAAGCAAAAGATGGCGTTAGAGGGTGAAAACTCGAAACAGACCCCGAACGGTCCTGTGGGTGGCACCAACACCACCCACGGGACCAACGTAACTCGTAGGAACTAACCCCCTGGTCGTGGGTCTCCCGGTTTGAGAATACGATCGTAATTTGCATATTTCTAGACTTAGGCTTAAAAACAGGACGTCAGAGGGTGAAAACTCGAAACAGCCCCCGAACGGCCCCGGGGGTGGCACTAACACTTCCCACGAGACCAACGTAACTCATAGGAACTGACCCTACAGCCGCGGTACTCCTGATTTAATATTGCGATGATAATTTGCATATTTCTAGACTTAGGCTTAAAAACATGGCGTTAGAGGGTGAAAACTCGAAACACCCCCGAACGGCCCCGTGGGTGGAACCAACACCTCCCACGGGACCAACGTAACTCGTAGGAACTGACTTCGCAGTCGCGGGTCTCACGGTTTGAGAATACGACGGTAATTTGTGTATTTCTAAACTTAAGCAAAACATGGCGTTAGAGGGTGAAAACTCGAAACAGCCCCCGAACGGCCCCGTGGGTGGCACTAACACCTCCCACGGGACCAACGTGACTTGTAGGAACTGACCCCACAGCCGCGGGACTCCCGGTTTGAGATTACGACCGTAATTTTCAAATTTCTAGACTTAGGCTTAAAAACATGTCGTTAGAGGGTGTAAACTCGAAACATCCCCCGAACGGTCCCGTGGGTGACACCAACACCTCCGACAGGACCAATGTAACTCGTAGGAACAAAACCAGCAGTCACGGGGCTCTCGATTTTAGATTGCGACGATAATTTGCGTATTTCTAGACTTAGGCTTAAAAACATGGTGTTCGAGGGTGAAAACTCGAAACAGCCCCCGAACGGCCCGTGGGTGGCTGCAACACCTCCCACGAGACCAACGTAACTCGTAGGAACTGACCCTGCAGCCGTGGGTCTCTCGGTTTGAGAATACGATTGTAATTTGCATATTTCTAGACTTATGTTTAAAAACATGACGTTAGAGGGTGAAAACTCGAAACAGCCTCCGAACGGCCCCGTGGGTGGCACCAACACCTCCCACAGGACTAACGTAACTCGTAGGAACTGACCCCACAGCCGCGGGACTCCCGGTTTGCGATTGCGATGATAATTTGCATATTTTTAGACTTAGGCTTCAAAACATGGCGTTAGAGGGTGAAAACTCAAAACAGCCCCCGAACAGCCCTGTAGGTGGCACCAACACCTCCCACGGGACCACCGTAACTCATAGGAACTGACCCCGTAGCCGCGGGTCTCCCGATTTGATAATACGACGATAATTTGCGTATTTCTAGACTTAAGAAAAACTTGACGTCAGAGGGTGAAAACTCAAAATATCCCCCGAACGGCCCCGTGGGTGGCACCAACACATCCCACGAGACCAACGTAACTCGTAGGCACTGACCCCGCAGCTGCGGGTCTCCCGATTTTAGAATACGACGGTAATTTGCATATTTCTAGACTTAAGCAAAACATGGCGTTAGAGGGTGAAAACTCAAAACAGCCCCCGAACGGCCCCGTGGGTGACACCAACACCTCCCACGAGACTATCGTAACTCGTAGGAACTGACCCCGTAGCCGCGGGTCTCCCGATTGGAGAATACGATCGTAATTTGCATATTTTTAGACTTAGGCTTAAAAACATGACGTTAGAGGGTGAAAACTCAAAACAGCCTCCGAACGGCTCCGTGGGTGGCACCAACACCTCCCACGGGACCAACGTAACTCGGAAGAACTGACCCCACAACCGCGGGACTCCCGGTTTGAGATTATGATGATAATTTGCATATTTCTAGACTTAGGCTTAAAAACATTGCGTTAGGGGGTGAAAACTCGAAACAGCCCCCGAACAGCCCCGTGGATAGCACCAACACCTCCCTCGGGACCAACTTAACTCGTAGGAACGGACCCCGTAGCCGCAGGTCTCCCGGGTTGAGAATACGATGATAATTTGAATATTTCTAGACTTAAGCAAAACATGGCGTCAGAGGGTAAAAACTCAAAATAGCCCCCAAACGGCCCCGTGGGTGGCACCAACACCTCCCACGCGACCAACAAAACTCGTACGAACTGGCCTCGCAGCCGTGGGTATCCTAGTTTGAGAATACGATGGTAATTTGTATATTTCTAGACTTAGGCTTAAAAACAAGACGTTAGAGGGTGAAAACTCGAAACATCCATCGAACGGCCCCGTGAATGATACCAATACCTCCCACGGGAGCAACGTAACTCGGAGGAACTGACCTCGCTATCGCGGGGCTCTCGGTTTGAGATTGCGATGATAATTTTCATATTTCTAGACTTAGGCTTAAAACCACGGCGTTAGAGGGTGAAAACTCGAAATAGCCCCCGAACGGCCCGTGGGTGGCACCAACACCTCCCACGGGACCAACATAACTCGTAGGAACTGACCCCGTAGCCGCTCCACTCTCGGTTTGAGAATACGATGGTAATTTGTGTAATTCTAAACTTAAGCAAGACATGGCGTTAGAGGGTGAAAACTCGAAACAGCCCCGGAACGGCCCCGTAAGTGGCACCAACACCTCCCACGGGGTCAACATAACTCGTAGGAATTGACCCCGCAGTCGTGGGACTCCCGGTTTGAGATTGCGACAATAATTTACATATTTCTTGACTTGGGCTTAAAAACAAGGCGTTAGAGGGAGAAAACTCGAAACAGTCCCTGAACGGCCCCGTGGGTGGCACCATCACCTCCCACGAGACCAACGTAACTCGTAGGAACTGACCCCACAGTTGCGGGTCTCCCGGTTTGAGAATACAATGGTAATTTGCGTATTTCTAAACTTAAGCAAAAGATGGCGTTCGAGGGTGAAAACTCAAAAGAGACCCCGAACGGTCCTGTGGGTGGCACCAACACCTCCCACGGGACCAACGTAACTCGTAGGAACTGACCTTGCAGCCGCGGGTCTCTCAGTTTGAGAATACGATTGTAATTTGCATATTTCTAGACCTAGGCTTAAAAACGGGACGTTAGAGGGTGAAAACTCGAAACAGCCCCTGAACGGCCCCGTGGGTGGCACTAACACCTCCCACGGGACCAACGTAACTCGTAGGAACTGACCCCGCAGCCGCGGGACTCCCGATTTAAGATTGCGGCGATAATTTGCATATTTCTAGACTTTGGCTTAAAAACACGGCGTTAGAGGGTGAAAACTCGAAACACCCCCGAACGGCCCCGTGGGTGGCACCAACACCTCCCACGGGACCAACGTAACTCATAGGAACTAACCTCGCAGCCGTGGGTCTCACGGTTTGAGAATACGACGGTAATTTGTTTATTTCTAAACTTAAACAAAACATGACATTAGAGGGTGAAAACTCAAAATATCCCCCGAACGGCCCCGTGGGTGGCACCAACACATCCCACGAGACCAACGTAACTCGTAGGCAGTGACCCCGCAGCTGCGGGTCTCCCGATTTTAGAATACGATGGTAATTTGCATATTTCTAGACTTAAGCAAAACATGGCGTTAGAGGGTGAAAACTCGAAACAGCCCCCGAACGGCCCCGTGGGTGACACCAACACCTCCCACGAGACCAACATAACTCGTAGGAACTGACCCCGCAGCCGCGGGACTCCCGGTTTGAGAATACTATCGTAATTTGCATATTTCTAGACTTAGGCTTAAAAACATGACGTTAGAGGGTGAAACTCGAAACAGCCTCCGAACGGCCCCGGGGGTGGCCCCAACACCTCCCACGGGACCAACGTAACATGTAGGAACTGACCTTGCAGCCACTGGACTCCCGGTTTGAGATTGCGATGATAATTTTCATATTTGTAGATTTAGGCTTAAAGGCATGACGTTAGGGGGTGAAACCTCGAAACAACCCCCGAACACCCCCGTGGGTGGCACCAACACCTCCCACGGGACCAACATAACTCGTAGGAACTGACCCCGTAGCCGCAGGTCTCCCGGGTTGAGAATATGATGATAATTTGCATATTTCTATACTTAAGCAAAACATGGCATTAGAGGGTGAAAACTCAAAATAGCCCCCGAACGGCCCCGTGGGTGGCACCAACACCTCCCACGCGACCAACGTAACTCGTACGAACTGGCCTCGCAGCCGCGGGTATCCCAGTTTGAGAATACGATGGTAATTTGTATATTTCTAGACTTAGGCTTAAAAACATGACGTTAGAGGGTGAAAACTCGAAACATCCATCGAACGGCCCCGTGAATGATACCAATACCTCCCACGGGAGCAACGTAACTCGGAGGAACTGACCTCGCTGTCGCGGGGCTCTCGGTTTGAGATTACGATGATAATTTTCGTATTTCTAGACATAGGCTTAAAACCACGGCGTTAGAGGGTGAAAACTCGAAATAGCCCCCGAACGGCCCTGTGGGTGGCACCAACACCTTCCACGGGACCAACATAACTCGTACGAACTGACCCCGTAGCCGCTGCACTCTCGGTTTGAGAATACGATGGTAATTTGTGTAATTCTAAACTTAAGCAAAACATGGCGTTAGAGGGTGAAAACTCGAAACAGCCCCGGAACGGCCCCGTGGGTGGCACAAACACCTCCCACGGGGTCAACATAACTCGTAGGAATTGACCCCGCAGTCGCGGGACTCCCGGTTTGAGATTGCGACAATAATTTACATATTTCTTGACTTGGGCTTAAAAACAAGGCGTTAGAGGGAGAAAACTCGAAACAGTCCCTGAACGGCCCCGTGGGTGGCACCATCACCTCCCACGAGACCAACGTAACTCGTAGGAACTTACCCCACAGTTGCGGGTTTCCCGGTTTGAGAATACAATGGTAATTTGTGTATTTCTAAACTTAAGCAAAAGATGGCGTTCGAGGGTGAAAACTCAAAAGAGACCCCGAACGGTCCTGTGGGTGGCACCAACACCTCCCACGGGACCAACGTAACTCGTAGGAACTGACCCCACAGCCGTCGGTCTCCCGGTTTGAGAATACGACCATAATTTGCATATTTCTAGATCTAGGCTTAAAAACGGGACGTTAGAGGGTGAAAACTCGAAACAGCCCCCGAACGGCCCCGTGGGTGGCACTAACACCTCCCACGGGACCAACGTAACTCGTAGGAACTGACCCCGCAGCCGCGGGACTCCCGATTTAAGATTGCGGCGATAATTTGCATATTTCTAGACTTTGGCTTAAAAACATGGCGTTAGAGGGTGAAAACACGAAACATCCCCCGAACGGCCCCGTGGGTGGCACCAACACCTCCCACGGGACCAACGTAACTCGTAGGAACTAACCTCGTAGCCGCGGGTCTCACGGTTTGAGAATACGACGGTAATTTATGTATTTCTAAACTTAAACAAAACATGGCGTTAGAGGTTGAAAACTCAAAATATCCCCCAGACGGCCCCGTGCGTGGCACCAACACATCCCCCAAGACCAACGTAACTCGTAGGAACTGACCCCGCAGCCGCGGGTCTCCCGATTTGAGAATATGATGATAATTTGTGTATTTCTAAACTTAAGCAAAACATGGCATTAGAGGGGGAAAAGTCAAAACAGCCCCCGAACAGCCCCGTGGGTGGCACCAACACCTCCCACGGGACCAACGTAACTCGTAGGAACTGACCTCGCAGCCGCGGGTCTCTCGGTTTGAGAATACTATCGTAATTTGCATATTTGTAGACTTAGGCTTAAAAACATGACATTAGAGGGTGAAAACTCAAAACATCCTCCGAATGGCCCCGTGGGTGGCCCAACACCTCCCACGGGACCAACGTAACTCATAGGAACTGACCTCGCAGCCGCGGGACTCCAATTTTGAGATTGCGATTATAATTTGCCTATTTCTAGAATTAGGCTTAAAGACATGACGTTAGGGGTGAAAACTCGAAACAGCCCCGAACAGCCCCGTGGGTGGCACCAACACCTCCCACGGAACCAACATAACTCATAGGAACTGACCGCGTAGCCACGGGTCTCCCGATTTGAGAATACGACGATAATTTGCGCATTTCTAGACTTAAGCGAAACATGGCGTTAGAGGGTGAAAACTCAAAATAGCCCCCGAACAGCCCCGTGGGTGGTACCAACACCTCCCACGGGACCCACGTAACTCGTACGAACTGGCCTTGCAGCCGCGGGTATCCCAGTTTGAGAATACGATGGTAATTTTCCTATTTCTAGACTCAGGCTTAAAAACATGACGTTAGAGGGTGAAAACTCGAAACATCCATCGAGCGGCCCCGTGAATGACACCAACACCTACCACGGGACCATCGTAACTCGTAGGAACTGACCTCGGAGTTATGGGGCTCCCGGTTTGAGATTGCAATGATAATTTGCTTATTTCTAGACTTAGGCTTAAAAACACGGCGTTAGAGGGTGAAAACTCGAAATAGCCATTGAACGGCCCCGTGGGTGGCACCAACACCTCCCATGGGACAAACATAACTCGTAGCCGCGGCACTCCCGGTTTGAGATTGCGACGATAATTTATGTATTTTTAGACTTAGGCTTAAAAACATGGCGTTAGATGGTGAAAACTCGAAACAGTCCCGTGGGTGGCATCAACACCTCCCACGGGACCAACATAACTCGTAGGAACGAACCCCGCAGCCTCGGGTCTCCCGGTTTGAGAATACGATGGTAATTATCGTATTTCTAGACTTAGGCTTAAAAACATGACGTTAAAGTGTGAAAACTCGAAGCAGCCCCCAAACGGCCCCGTGGGTGGCACCATCACCTCCCACGGGACCAACGTAACTCGTAGGAACTGACCCCGTAGCCTCGGGTCTCCCGGTCTCAGAATACGATGGTAATTCGCATATTTTTAGACTTAAGCAAAACATGGCATTAGAGGGTGAAAACTCGAAACAGCCCCGAAACGGCCCCGTGGGTGGCACCAACACCTCCCCGGGGTCAACATAACTCGTAGGAACTGACCCCGCAGTCGCGGGACTCCCGATTTGAGATTGCGACAATAACTTACATATTTCTTGACTTGGGCTTAAAAAGAAGGCGTTAGAGGGTGAAAACTCGAAACAGCCCCTAAACGGCCCGTGGGTGGCACCAACACCTCCCACGAGACCAACGTAACTCGTAGTAACTGACCCCGCAGTTGCGGGTATCCCGGTTTGAGAATACAATGGTAATTTGCGTATTTCTAAACTTAAGCAAAAGATGGCGTTAGAGGGTGAAAACTCGAAACAGATCCCAAACGGTCCTGTGGGTGGCACCAACACCTCCCACGGGACCAACGTAACTCGTAGGAACTAAACCCGCAGCCGTGGGTCTCCCGGTTTGAGAATAAGACCATAATTTGCATATTTCTAGACTTAGGCTTAAAAACAGGATGTTGGAGGGTGAAAACTCGAAACAGCCCCCGAACGGCTCCATGGGTGGCACTAACACCTCCCACGGGACCAACGTAACTCGTAGGAACTGACCCCGCAGCCGCGGGACTCCCGATTTAAGATTGCGACGATAATTTGCATATTTCTAGACTTAGGCTTTAAAACATGGCGTTAGAGGGTGAAAACTCGAAACACCCCTGAACCGCCCCGTGGGTGGCAACAACACCTCCCACGGGACCAACGTAACTCGTAGGAACTGACCTCGCGGCCGCGGGTCTCACAATTTGAGAATACGACGATAATTTGTGTATTTCTAAAATTAAGCAAAACATGGCGTTAGAGCGTGAAAACTCGAAACAGCCCCCGAACGGCCCCGTGGGTGGCACTAACACCTCCCACGGGACCAACGTGATTGTAGGAACTGACCCCACAGCCGCGGGACTCCCGGTTTGAGAATGATGATAATTTGCGTATTTTTAGACTTAGGCTTAAAAACATGGCGTTCGAGGGTTAAAACTCGAAACAGCCCCCGAACGGACCCGTGGGTGGCAGCAACACCTCCCTCGGGACCAACGTTTCTCGTAGGAACTGATCCCGCAGTCGCGGTTCTCCCGGTTTGATAATACGATGGTAATTTGCGTATTTCAGGACTTAGGCTTAAAAACATGACATTAGAGGGTGAAAACTCGAAACAACCCCCGAACGGCCCCGTGGGTGGCACCAACACCTCCCACGGGACCAACATAACTCGTAGGAACTGACCCCACAGCCGCGGGACTACCGTTTTGAGATTGCGATAATAATTTGCATATTTCTTGACTTAGGCTTAAAAACAGGATGTTAGAGGGTGAAAACTCGAAACAGCCCCCGAACGGCCTCGTGGGTGGCACTAACACCTCCCACGGGACCAACGTAACTCGTAGGAACTGACCCCGCAGCTGCGGGACTCCCGATTGAAGATTGCGATGATAATTTGCATATTTCTAGACTTAGGCTTAA
Source organism: Sambucus nigra (assembly GCA_949130495.1). NCBI lineage: Eukaryota > Viridiplantae > Streptophyta > Magnoliopsida > Dipsacales > Adoxaceae > Sambucus > Sambucus nigra. The sequence continues at coordinate 122,357,936 of OX422213.1, forward strand.
AAACATGGCGTTAGAGGGTGAAAACTCGAAACACCCCCGAACGGCCCCGTGCGTGGCACCAACACCTCCCACGGGACCAACGTAACTCGTAGGAACTGACCCCGCAGCCGTGGGTCTCCAAGTTTGAGATAACGATGATAATTTGTGTATTTCTAAACTTAAGCAAAACATGGCGTTAGAGGGGGAAAAGTTGAAACAGCCCCCGAACGGCCCCATGGGTGGCACCAACACCTCCCACGGGACCAACGTAACTCGTAGGAACTGACCCCGCAGCCGCGGGTCTCTCGGTTTGAAAATACTATCGTAATTTGCATATTTCTAGACTTAGGCTTAAAAACATGACGTTAGAGGGTGAAAACTCGAAACAGCCTCCTAACGGCCCCATGGGTGGCACCAACACCTCCCACGGGACCAACGTAACTCGTAGGAACTGACCTCGTAGCCGAGGGACTCCCGGTTTGACATTGCGATGATAATTTGCATATTTCTAGACTTAGGCTTAAAGACATGACGTTAGGGTGTGAAAACTCGAAACAATCCCCCGAATAGCCCCGTGGGTGGCACCAACACCTCCCACGGGACCAACATAACTCGTAGGAATTGACCCCGTAGCCGCAGGTCTCCCGGTTCGATAATACGACGATAATTTGCATATTTCTAGACTTAAGCAAAACATGGCGTTAGAGGGTGACAACTCAAAATAGCCCCCGAACAGCCCCGTAGGTGGCACCAACACCTCCCATGGGACCAACGTAACTCGTTCGAACTGGCCTCGCAGCCGCAGGTATCCCAGTTTGAGAATACGGCGGTAATTTTCATATTTCTAGACTTAGGCTTAAAAACATGACGTTAGAGGGTGAAAACTCAAAACATACATCGAACGGCTTCGTGAATGACACCAACACCTCCCACGGGACCAACGTAACTCGTAGGAACTGAACTCGCAGTCGTGGGGCTCCCGGTTCGAGATTGCAATGATAATTTTTGTATTTCTAGACTTAGGCTTAAAAACACGGCGTTAGGGGAGAAAACTTGAAATAGCCACCAAACGGCCCCGTGGGTGGCGCCAACATCTCCCACGGGACCAACAAAACTCGTAGGAACTGACACCGTAGACGCGGCACTCCTGATTTGAGATTGCGACGATAATTTGCATATTTCTAGACTTAGGCTTAAAAACATGGCGTTAGACGGTGAAAACTCGACACAGCCCCCGAACGGTCCGGTGGGTGGCATCAACACCTCCCACGGGACCAACATAACTCGTAGGAACTGACCCTGCAGCCTCGGGTCTCCCGGTTTGAGAATACGATGGTAATTATCGTATTTCTAGACTTAGGCTTAAAAACATGACGTTAGAGGGTGAAAAGTCGAAACAGCCCCCGAACGGCCCCGTGGGTCGCACCAACACCTCCCACGGGACCAACGTCACTCGTAGGAACTGACCCCGTAGCCTCGGTTCTCTCGGTTTCAGAATACGATGGTAATTTGCATATTTTTAGACTTAAGAAAAACATGGCGTTAGAGGGTGAAAACTTGAAACAGCCCCGGAACGGCCCCGTGGGTGGCACCAACACCTCCCACGGGGTCAACATAACTCGTAGGAACTGACCCCGCAGTAGCGGGACTCCCGGTTTGAGATTGCGACAATAATTTACATATTTCTTGACTTGGGCTTAAAAACAAGGCGTTAGAGGGTGAAAACTCGAAACAGCCCCTGAACGGACTCGTGGGTGGAACCAACACCTCCCACGAGACCAACGTAACTCATAGGAACTGACCCCGAAGTTGCGAGTCTCCCGGTTTGAGAATACAATGTTAAATTGCGTATTTCTAAACTTAAGCAAAAGATGGCGTTAGAGGATGAAAACTCGAAACAGACCCCGAACGGTCTTGTGGGTGGCACCAACACCTCCCACGGGACGAACGTAACCCATAGGAACTAACCCCGCAGTCGTGGGTCTCCCGGTTTGAGAATACGACCATAATTTGCATATTTCTAGACTTAGGCTTAAAAACAGGACGTTTGAGGGTGAAAACTCGAAACAGCCCCCGAACGTCCCCATGGGTGGCACTAACACCTCCCACGGGACCAACGTAACTCGTAGGAACTGACCCCGCAGCCGGGGGACTCCCGATTTAAGATTGCGACGATAATTTGTATATTTCTAGACTTAGGCTTAAAAACATGGCGTTAGAGGGTGAAAACTCGAAACACCCACGAACGTCCCCGTGGGTGGCACCAACTCCTCCCACGGGACCAACGTAACTCGTAGGAACTGAACTCGCAGCCACGGGTCTCACGGTTTAAGAATACGATGGTTATTTGTCTATTTCTAAACTTAAGCAAAACATGGCGTTAGAGCGTGAAAACTCGAAACATCCCCCGAACGGCCCCGTGGGTGGCACGAACACCTCCCACGGGGAAACGTAACTCGTAGGAACTGACCTCGTAGCCACGGTTCTCCTGGTTTGAGAATATGACGGTAATTTGCGTATGTCTAGACTTAGGCTTAAAAACAAGGCGTTCGAGGGTGAAAACTCGAAACATCCCCCGAACGGCCCCGTGGGTGGCAGCAACACCTCCCACGGGACCAACGTTACTCGTAGGTACTGATCCCGCAGTCGCGGTTCTCCCGGTTTTAAAAATACGATGGTAATTTGCATATTTCTAGACTTAGGCTTAAAAACATGACGTTTGAGGGTGAAAACTCGAAACAGCCCCCGAACGGCCCCGTGGGTGGCACCAACACCTCCCACGGGAGCAACGTAAATCGCGGGAACTGACCCCACAACCGCGGGACTCCGGTTTGAGATTGCGATAATAATTTGCATATTTCTTCACTTTGGTTTACAAACATGGCGTTAGAGGGTGAAAACTCAAAACACCCCCCGAACGGCCTCGTCGGTGGCACCAACACCTCCCACGGGACCAACGTAACTCGTAGGAATTGGCCCCGCAGCCGTGGGTCTCCCTATTTGGGAATACGATCGTAATTTGCATACTTCTAGACTTAGGCTTAAAAACATGGCGTTAGAGGATGAAAACTCAAAACAACCCCCGAACAGCCCCGTGGGTGGAACCAACACCTCCCACGGGACCAACGTAACTCGTAGGAACTGACCCCGCAGCCGCGGGTCTCCCGGTGTGAGAATACGACGGTAATTTGCATATTTCTAGACTTAGGCTTAAAAATATGACGTTAGAGGGTGAAAACTCGAAACATCCCCCGAACGGCATCGTGGGTGACACCAACACCTCCCACGGGACCAATGTAACTCGTAGGAACTGCACCTGCAGTCACGGGACTCCCGATTTCAGATTGCGACGATAATTTGCGTATTTCTAGACGTCAGCTTAAAAACATGGCGTTCGAGGGTGAAAACTCGAAACAGCCCCCGAACGGCCCCGTGGGTGGATGGAACACCTCCCACGGGACCATCGTAACTCGAAGGAACTGACCCTGCTGCCGCGGGTCTCTCGATTTGAGAATACAATTGTAAATTGCATATTTCTAGACTTATGTTTAAAAACATGACGTTAAAGGGTAAAAACTCAAAACAGCCTCCGAACGGCCCCATGGGTGGCACCAACACCTCCCACAGGACCAACGTAACTCGTAGGAACTAACCCCACAGCCGCGGGACTCCCGATTTGAGATTGCGATGATAATTTGCATATTTATTGACTTAGGCTAAAAAACATGGCGTTAGAGGGTGAAAACTCAAAACAGCCCCCGAACAGCCTCGTAGGTGGCACCAACACCTCCCACGGGACCAACGTAACTCGTAGGAACTGACCCCGTAGCCGCGGGTCTCCCGGTTTAAGAATACGGCGATAATTTGCGTATTTCTAGTCATAAGAAAAACATGACGTTAGAGGGTGAAAACACAAACTATCCCCCGAACGACCCCGTGGGTGGCACCAACACATCCCACGAGACCAACGTAACTCGTAGAAACTGACCCCGCAGCTGCGGGAATAATGGTTTGAGAATACAACGGTAATTTGCATATTTCTAGACTTAGGATAAAAAAACATGACGTTAGAGGGTGAAAACTCGAAAACTGCCCCGAACGGCCCGTGGGTGACACCAACACCTCTCACGGGACCAATGTAACTCGTAGGAACTGACCCCGTGGTCGCGGGGCTCCCGGTTTGAAATTGCGACGATAATTTGCGTATTTCTAGACTTAGGCTTAAAAACATGGCGTTAGAGGGTGAAAACTTGAAAAAGCCCCCGAACGGCCCCGTGGGTGGCACCAACACCTCCCACGGGACCAACGTAACTCGTAGGAACTGACCCCATAGCTCCAAGTCTCCCGGTTTGAGAATACAATGGTACTTTCCGTATTTTTAGACTTAAGCAAAACATGGCGTTTGAGAGTGAAAACTCGAAACAGCCCCGGAATGGCCCCGTGGGTGGAACCAACACCTCCCACGGGGTCAACGTTACTCGTAGGAATTGACCCCGCAGTGGCGGGACTCCCGATTTGAGATTGCGACAATAATTTACATATTTCTTGACTTGGGCTTAAAAACAAGGCGTTAGAGGGTGAAAACTCGAAACAGCCCCTGAACAGCCCCATGGATGGCACCAACACCTCCCACGAGACCAACGTAACTCATAGGAACTGACCCCGCAGTCGCGGGTCTCCTAGTTTGAGAATACAATGGTAATTTGCGTATTTCAAAACTTAAGCAAAAGATGGCGTTATAGGGTGAAAAATCGAAACAGACCACGAACGGTCCTGTGGGTGGCACCAACACCTCCCACGGGACCAACGTAACTCGTAGGAACTAACCCCGCAACCGTGGGTCTCTCGGTTTGACAATACGGCCGTAATTTTCATATTTCAAGACTTGGGCTTAAAAACAGGACGTTAGAGGGTCAAAACTCGAAACAGCCCCTGAACGGCCCCGTGGGTGGCACTAACACCTCCCACGGGACCAACGTAACTCCTAGGAACTGACCCCGCAGCCGTGGGACTCCCGATTTAAGATTGCGACGATAATTTGCATATTTCTAGACTTAGGCTTAAAAACATGGCGTTAGAGGGTGAAAACTCGAAACACCCCCAAACGGCACCGTGGGTGGCACCAAAACCTCCCACGGGACCAACATAACTCGTAGGAACTGACCTCGCAGCCGCGGGTCTCACGGTTTGAGAATACGATGGTACTTTGTGTATTTCTAAACTTAAGCAAAACATTGCGTTAGAGGGGGAAAACTCGAAACATCTCCCGAACGGCCCCGTGGGTGGCATCAACACCTCCCACGGGGCCAACGTAAGTCGTAGGAACTGACCCCGCAGCCACGGGTCTCCTAGTTTGACAATATGACAGTAATTTTCCTATTTCTAGACTTAGGCTTAAAAACATGACGTTAGAGGGTGAAAACTCGAAACAGCCCCCGAACGGCCCCGTGGGTGGAACCAACAGCTCCCACGGGACCAACGTAACTCGTAGGAACTGACCCCACAGCCGCGGGACTCCCGGTTTGATAATGCTACAATAATTTGCATATTTCTTGACTTAGGCTTACAAACATGGCGTTAGAGGGTGAAAACTCGAGACACCCCCCAAATGGCCTCGTGGGTGGCACCAACACCTCGCACAGGACCAACGTAACTCGTAGGAACTGACCCCGCAGCCGTGGGTCTCCCTATTTGAGAATACGATCGTAATTTGCATATCTCTGGACTTAGGCTTAAAAACATGGCGTTAGAGGATGAAAACTCAAAACATCCCCCGAACGGCCCCGTGGGTGGCACCAACACCTCCCACGGGACCAACGTAACTCGTAGGAACTGACCCCACAGCCGCGGGTCTCTCGGTTTGAGAATACGAGGGTAATTTACATATTTCTAGACTTAGGCTTAAAAACATGATGTTAGAGGGTGAAAACTTGAAACATCCCCCGAACGGCCCCGTGGGTGACACCAACACCTCCCACGGGACCAACGTAACTCGTAGGAACTGAACCTGCAGTCACGGGGCTCCCGATTTGAGATTTCGATGATAATTTACATATTTCTTGACTTAGGCTTAAAAACATATCGTTCGAGGGTGAAAACTCGAAACAGCACCCGAACGGCCCCGTGGGTGGCTCCAACACCTCCCACGGGACCAATGTAACTCGTAGGAACTGACCCTGCAGCCGCGGGTCTCTCGGTTCAAGAATACGATTGTAATTATCATATTTCTAGACTTAGGCTTAAAAACATGGTGTTAGAGGGTGATAACTCAAAACAACCCCCGAACAGCCCCGTAGGTGGCACTAACACCTCCCACGGGACCAACGTAACTCGTAAGAACTGAACCCGTAGCCGCGGGTCTCTCGATTTGAAAATATGACGATAATTTACGTATTTCTAGACTTAAGAGAAATATGACGTTAGAGGGTGAAAACTCAAAATATCCTCCGAACGGCCCCGTGGGTTGCACCAACACATCCCACGAGACTAACGTAACTCGTAGGAACTAACCCTGCAGCCTTGGGTATCCCAGTTTGAGAATACGACGGTAATTTCCATATTTCTATACTTAGGCTAAAAAACACGACGTTAGAGGGTAAAAACTCGAAACATCCGCCGAACGGCCCCATGGGTGACACCAACACCTCCCACGAGACCAACGTAACTCGTACGAACTGACCCCGCAGTCGCGGGGCTCCCGATTTGAGATTGCGATGATAATTTGCGTACTTCTAGACTTAGGCTTAAAAACATGGCGTTAGAGGGTGAAAACTCAAAACAGCCCCCGAATGGCCCCGTGGGTGGCACCAACACCTCCCACTGGACCAACGTAACTCGTAGGAACTAACCCGTAGCCGCGGGACTCCCGGTTTGAGATTGCGATGATAATTTGCATATTTCTTGACTTAGGCTTAAAAACATGGCGTTAGAGGGTGAAAACTCGAAACATCCCCCGAACGGCCCCGTGGGTGGCACTAACACCTCCCACGGGACCAACGTAACTCGTAGGAACTGACCCGTAGCCGCGGGACTCCCGGTTTGAGATTGCGATGATAATTTGCGTACTTCTAGTCTTCGGCTTGAAAACATGACGTTATAGGGTGAAAACTCGAAACAGCCCCGAACGGCCTCGAAGGTGGCACCAACACATCCCATGGGACCAACGTAACTCGTAGGAACTGACCCCGTAGCCGCGGGTCTCCCGGTTTGATAATACGACGGTAATTTTCGTATTTCTAGACTTAAGCAAAACATGGCGTTAGAGGGTAAAAACTCAAAATAGCCCTGGAACGGCCCCATGGGTGTCACCAACACCTCCCACGGGGTCAACATAACTCGTAGGAACTGACCCCGCATTCGCGGGACACCCGGTTTGAGATTGCGACAATAATTTGCATATTTCTTGACTTAGGCTTAAAAAATGGCGTTAGAGGGTGAAAACTCGAAACATCCCCCGAACGTCCCCGTGGGTGGCACCAACACCTCCCACGAGACCAACGTAACTCGTAGGAACTGACCCCTCAGCTGCGGGTTTCTCGGTTTGAGAATACAACGGTAATTTGAATATTTCTAGACTTAAGCAAAACATAGCGTTAGAGGGTTAAACTCGAAAAAAAACCCCGAACGGCCCTGTGGGTCGCACCAACACCTCCCACGGGACCAACGTAACTCGTAGGAACTGACCCCGCAGCCGCGGGACTCCCAGTTTGAGATTACAACGATAATTTGCATATTTCTAGACTTAGGCATAAATACATGGCATTAGACGGTGAAAACTTGAAACAGCCCCCGAATGGCCCCATGTGTGGCACCAACATCTCCCACGGGACCAACGTAACTCGTAGGAACTAACCCCGCAGTCGTGAGTCTCCCGGTTTGAGAATACAACGGTAATTGGCGTATTTCTAAAATTAAGCAAAACATGGCGTTAGAGGGTGATAACTCGAAACAGCCCCCGAACGGCCCCGTGGGTGGCATCAACACCTCCCACGGGACAAATAAAACTCGTAGGAATTGACCCCGCAACAGCGGGTCTTACATTTGAGAATACTACCGTAATTTGCATATTTCTAGACTTAGGATTAAAAACATGGCGTTAGAGGGTGAAAACTCTAAACAGTCCCCGAACGGCCCCGTGGGTGGCACCAACACCTCCCACGGGACAAACATAAATCGTAGGAACTGACCCCGCAGCCGCAGGTCTCCCAGTTTGAAAATATGATCGTAATTTGCGTATTTCTACACTTAGGCTTAAAAAATGATGTTAGAGGGTCAAAACTCGAAACACCCACCGAACGGCCCCATGGGTGGCACCAACACCTCCCACAGGACCAACGTAACTCGTAGGAACTGACCCCGCAGTCGCGGGGCTCCCGGTTTGAGAATACGACAGTAATTTACGTATTTCTAGACTTAAGCAAAACATGGCTTTAGAGGGTGAAAATTCAAAACAACCTCCAAACGGCCCCGTGGGTGGCACCAACACCTCCCACGGGGCCAACGTAACTCATAGGAACTGACCTCGCAGTCGCGGGACTCCCGATTTGAGATTGCACCGATAATTTGCATATTTATTGACTTAGGCTTAAAAACATGGCATTAGAGGGTGAAAACTCGAAACAACCCCCGAACGGCCCCGTGGGTGGCACCAACACCTCCATGGGACCAACGTAACGCATAGGAACTGACCTCGCAGCCGCGGGTCTCCAAGTTTGAGAATACGATGGTAATTTACGTATTTCTAGACTTAGGATTAAAAACATGATGTTAGAGGGTGAAAACTCGAAACAGCCCCCGAACGGCCCCGTGGGTGGCACCAACACCTCCCACGGGACCAACGTATCACATAGGAACTGACCCCGTAGCCGCGGGACTCCCGGTTTGAGATTGCGATGATAATTTGCGTATTTCTAGACTTAGGCATAAAAACATAGCGTTACAGGGTGAAAACTCAAAACAGCCCCCGAACAGCCCAGTGGGTGGCACCAACACCTCCCACGGGGCCAACGTAACTCGTAGGAACTGACCCCGCAGCCGCGGGTCTCCCGGTGTGAGAATACGACGGTAATTTGCATATTTCTAGACTTAGGCTTAAAAATATGACGTTAGAGGGTGAAAACTCGAAACATCCCCCGAACGGCATCGTGGGTGACACCAACACCTCCCACGGGACCAATGTAACTCGTAGGAACTGAACTTGCAGTCACGGGGCTCCCGATTTTAGATTGCGACGATAATTTGCGTATTTTTAGACTTCGGCTTAAAAACATGGCGTTCGAGGGTGAAAACTCGAAACGGCCCCCGAACGGCCCCGTGGGTGGCGGGAACACCTCCCACGGGACCATCGTAACTCGAAGGAACTGACCCAGCAGCCGCAGGTCTCTCGATTTGAGAATACAATTGTAATTTGCATATTTCTAGACTTATGTTTAAAAACATGACGTTAGAGGGTAAAAACTCGAAACAGCCTCCGAACGGCCCCTTGGGTGGCACCAACACCTCCCACAGGACCAACGTAACTCGTAGGAACTAACCCCACAGCCGCGGGACTCCCGATTTGAGATTGCGATGATAATTTGCATATTTCTAGACTTAGGCTAAAAAACATGTAGTTAGAGGGTGAAAACTCAAAACAACCCCCGAACAGCCTCGTAGGTGGCACCAACACCGCCCACGGGACCAACGTAACTCGTAGGAACTGACCCCGTAGCCGCGGGTCTCCCGGTTTGAGAATACGACGATAATTTGCGTATTTCTAGACATAAGAAAAACATGACGTTAGAGGGTGAAAACACAAACTATCCCCCGAACGACCCCGTGGGTGGCACCAACACATCCCACGAGACCAACGTAACTCGTAGAAACTGACCCCGCAGCCGCGGGAATAATCGTTTGACAATACGACGGTAATTTTCATATTTCTAGACTTAGGATAAAAAACATGACGTTAGAGGGTGAAAACTCGAAACATGCCCCGAACGGCCCCGTGGGTGACACCAACACCTCCCACGGGACCAATGTAACTCGTAGGAACTGACCCCGTGGTCGCGGGGCTCCCGGTTTGAAATTACGACGATAATTTGCGTATTTCTAGACTTAGGCTTAAAAACATGGCGTTAGAGGGTGAAAACTTGAAAAAGCCCCCGAACGGCCCCGTGGGTGGCACCAAAACCTCCCACGGGACCAACGTAACTCGTAGGAACTGACCCCGCAGCCCCGGGTCTCCCGGTTTGAGAATACGATGGTAATTTGCATATTTTTAGACTTAAGCAAAACATGGCGTTTGAGGGTGAAAACTCGAAACAGCCCCGGAATGGCCCCGTGGGTGGAACCAACACCTCCCATGGGGTCAACGTTACTCGTAGGAATTGACCCCGCAGTGGCGGGACTCCCGATTTTAGATTGCGACAATAATTTACATATTTCTTGACTTGGGCTTAAAAACAAGGCGTTAGAGGGTGAAAACTCGAAACAGCCCCCGAACAGCCGCATGGATGGCACCAACACCTCCCACGAGACCAACGTAACTCATAGGAACCGACCCCGCAGTCGCGGGTCTCCTGGTTTGATAATACAATGGTAATTTGCGTATTTTAAAACTTAAGCAAAAGATGGCGTTATAGGGTGAAAAATCGAAACAGACCCCGAACGGTCCTGTGGGTGGCACCAACACCTCCCACGGGACCAACGTAACTCATAGGAACTAGCCCCGCAGCCATGGGTCTCTCGGTTTGAGAATACGGCAGTAATTTGCATATTTCTAGACTTGGGCTTAAAAACAGGACGTTAGAGGGTCAAAACTCGAAACAGCCCCTGAACGGCCCCGTGGGTGGCACTAACACCTCCCACGGGACCAACGTAACTCCTAGGAATTGACCCCGCAGCCGCGGGACTCCCGATTTAAGATTGCGACGATAATTTGCATATTTCTAGACTTAGGCTTAAAAACATGGCGTTAGAGGGTGAAAACTCGAAACACCCCCAAAGGGCACCGTGGGTGGCACCAAAACCTCCCACGGGACCAACGTAACTCGTAGGAACTGACCTCGCAGCCACGGGTCTCATGGTTTGAGAATATGATGGAAATTTGTGTATTTCTAAACTTAAGCAAAACATTGCGTTAGAGGGGGAAAACTCGAAACATCCCCCGAACGGTCCCGTGGGTGGCATCAACACCTCCCACGGGGCCAACGTAAGTCGTAGCAACTGACCCCGCAGCCACGGGTCTCCTGGTTTGAGAATATGACAGTAATTTTCGTATTTCTAGACTTAGGCTTAAAAAGTTGACGTTAGAGGGTGAAAACTCGAAACAGCCCCCGAACGACCCCGTGGGTTAAACCAACAGCTCCCACGGGACCAACGTAACTCGTAGGAACTGACACTACAGCCGCGGGACTCCCGGTTTAATAATGCGACAATAATTTGCATATTTCTTGACTTAGGCTTACAAACATGGCGTTAGAGGGTGAAAACTCGAGACACCCCCCAAACGGCCTCGTGGGTGGCACCAACACCTCGCACAGGACCAACGTAACTCGTAGGAATTGACCCCGCAGCCGTGGGTCTCCCTATTTGAGAATACGATCGTAATTTGCATATCTCTAGACTTAGGCTTAAAAACATGGCGTTAGAGGATGAAAACTCAAAACATCCCCCGAACAGCCCCGTCGGTGGCACCAACACCTCCCACGGGACCAACGTAACTCGTAGGAACTGACCCCGCAGTCGCGGGTCTCTCGGTTTGAGAATACGAGGGTAATTTGCATATTTCTAGACTTAGGCTTAAAATCATGACGTTAGAGGGTGAAAACTTGAAACATCCCCCGAACGGCCCCGTGGGTGACACCAACACCTCCCACGGGACCAACGTAACTCGTAGGAACTGAACCTGCAGTCACGGGGCTCCCGATTTGAGATTGCGACGATAATTTACATATTTCTCGACTTAGGCTTAAAAACATATCATTCGAGGGTGAAAACTCGAAACAGCACCCGAACGGCCCCGTGGGAGGCTCCAAACCTCCCACGGGACCAACGTAACTCGTAGGAACTGACCCTGCAGCCGCGGGTCTCTCGGTTCAAGAATACAATTGTAATTTGCATATTTCTAGACTTAGGCTTAAAAACATGGCGTTAGAGGGTGATAACTCAAAACAACCCCCGAACAGCCCCATAGGTGGCACCGACACCTCCCACGGGACCAACGTAACTCGTTAGAACTGACCCAGTAGCCGCGGGTCTCTCGATTTGAGAATACGACGATAATTTGCGAATTTCTAGACTTAAGAAAAATATGACGTTAGAGGGTGAAAACTCAAAATATCCTCCGAACGGCCCCGTGGGTTGCACCAACACATCCCACGAGACTAACGTAACTCGTAAGAACTAACCCCGCAGCCGTGGGTATCCCGGTTTGAGAATACGACGGTAATTTGCATATTTCTATACTTAGGCTAAAAAACACGATGTTAGAGGGTAAAAACTCGAAACATCCGTCGAACGGCCCCATGGGTGACACCAACACCTCCCACGAGACCAACGTAACTCGTAGGAACTGACCCCGCAGTGGCGGGGCTCCCGATTTGAGATTGCGATGATAATTTGCGTACTTCTAGACTTAGGCTTAAAAACATGGCGTTAGAGGGTGAAAACTCAAAACAGCCCCCGAACGGCCCCGTGGGTGGCACCAACACCTCCCACGGTACCAACGTAACTCGTAGAAACTGACCCGTAGCCGCGGGACTCCCGGTTTGAGATTGCGATGATAATTTGCATATTTCTTGACTTAGGCTTAAAAACATGGCGTTAGAGGGTGAAAACTCGAAACAACCCCCGAACGGCCCCGTGGGTGGCACCAACACCTCCCACGAGACCAACGTAACTCGTAGGAACTGACCCGTAGCCGCGGGACTCCCGGTTTGAGATTGCGATGATAATTTGCGTATTTTTAGTCTTCGGCTTGAAAACATGACGTTAGAGGGTGAAAACTCAAAACAGCCCGGAACGGCCTCGAAGGTGGGACCAACACATCCCATGGGACCAACGTAACTCGTAGGAACTGACCCCGTAGCCGCGGGTCTCCCGGTTTGATAATACGACGGTAATTTCAGTATTTCTAGACTTAAGCAAAACATGGCGTTAGAGGGTAAAACTCAAAACAGCCCTGGAACGGCCCCATGGGTGGCACCAACACCTCCCACGGGGTTAACATAACTCGTAGGAACTGACCCCGCTGTCGCGGGACTCCCGGTTTGAGTTTGCGACAATAATTTGCATATTTCTTGACTTAGGCTTAAAAAATGGCGTTAGAGGGTGAAAACTCGAAACATCCCCCGAATGGCCCCGTGGGTGGCACCAACACCTCCCACGAGACCAACGTAACTCGTAGGAACTGACCCCTCAGCTGCGGGTCTCTCGTTTTGAGAATACAACGGTAATTTGAATATTTCTAGACTTAAGCAAAACATAGCGTCAGAGGGTGAAAACTCGAAAAAACCCCCGAACGGCCCTGTGGGTGGCACCAACACCTCCCACGGGACCAACGTAACTCGTAGGAACTGACCCCGCAACCGCGGGACTCCCGATTTGAGATTGCAACGATAATTTGCATATTTATAGACTTGGGCTTAAATACATGGCGTTAGACGGTGAAAACTTGAAACAGCCCCCGAACGGCCCCATGGGTGGCACCAACATCTCCCACGGGACCAACGTAACTCGTAGGAACTAACCCCGCAGTCGTGAGTCTCCCGGTTTGAGAATACAACGGTAATTTTCGTATTTCTAAAATTAAGCAAAACATGGTGTTAGAGGGTGAAAACTCGAAACAGCCCCCGAACGGCCACGTGGGTGGCATCAACACCTCCCACGGGACAAATAAAACTCGTAGGAATTGACCCCGCAACCGCGGGTCTCCCGTTTGAGAATACTACCGTAATTTGCATATTTCTACACTTAGGGTTAAAAACATGATGTTAGAGGGTCAAAACGCGAAACAACCACCGAACGGCCCCATGGGTGGCACCAACACCTCCCACAGGACCAACGTAACTCGTGGGAACTGACCCCGCAGTCGCGGGGCTCCCGGTTTGAGAATACGACAGCAATTTACGTATTTTTAAACTTAAGCAAAACATGGCTTTAGAGGGTGAAAATTCAAAACAACCCCCGAACGGCCCCATGGGTGGCACCAACACCTCCCACGGGGCCAACGTAACTCATAGGAACTGACCTCGCAGTCGCGGGACTCCCGATTTGATATTTGCACCGATAATTTGCATATTTATTGACTTAGGCTTAAAAACATGGTGTTAGAGGGTGAAAACTCGAAACAACCCCCGAACGGCCCCGTGGGTGGCACCAACACCTCCATGGGACCAACGCAGCGCATAGGAACTGACCTCGCAGACGCGGGTCTCCGATTTTGAGAATACGATGGTAATTTACGTATTTCTAGACTTAGGATTACAAACATGATGTTAGAGGGTGAAAACTCGAAACAGCCCCCGAACAGCCCAGTGGGTTGCACCAACACCTCCCACGGGGCCAACGTAACTCGTAGTAACTGACCCCACCACCGCGGGACTCCCGGTTTGAGATTGCGACGATAATTTGCATATATCTCGACTTCGGCTTGAAAACATGGGGTTAGATGGTGAAAACACAAAACAGCCCCCGAACGTCCCCGTGGGTGGCACCAATACCACCCACGGGACCAACAAAACTCGTTGGAACTAACCCCGTAGCCGCGGGTCTCCCGATTTGAGAATATGATCGTAATTTGCACATTTCTAGACTTAGGCTTAAAAACATGACGTTAGAGGGTGAAAACTCAAAACAGCCCCCGAACGGCCCCGTGGGTGGCACCAACACCTCCCACGGGACCAACGGAACTCGTACGAACTAACCGCGCAGTCGTGGGACTCCCAATTTGAGATTGTGACGATAATTTGCATATTGATAGACTTAGGATTATAAACATGGCGTTAGAGGGTGAAAACTCGAAACATCCCCCGAACAGCCCCGTGGGTGGCACCAACACCTCCCACGGGACCAACGTAACCTGTAGGAACTGACCCAGCAGCAGCGGAGCTCCCGGTTTCAGATTGTGTGGATAATTTGCGTATTTCTAGACTTCGGCTAACAAACATGGCGTTAGAAGGTGTAAACTCAAAACAGCCCCCGAACGGCCCCGTGGGTGGCACCAACACCTCCCACGGGACCAACGTAACTCGTAGGAACTGACCCCGCAGCCGCGAGTCTCCCGGTTTGAGAATACGATGGTAATTTGCGTATTTCTAGACTTAGGATTTCAAACATGGCGTTAGAGGGTGAAAACTCAAAACAGCCCCTGAACAGCCCCGTGGGTGGCACCAACACCTCCCACAAGACCAACGTAACTCGTAGGAACTGACCCAGCAGCCGCGAGTCTCCCGGTTTGAGAATACGATGGTAATTTTCATATTTTTAGACTTAGGCTTATAAACATGACGTTAGAGGGTGAAAACTCGAAACATCCCCCGAAACGGCCCCGCGGGTGACACCAACACCTCCCACGGGACCAACGTAACTCGTTGGAATTGACCACGCAGTCGCGGGGCTCCCGATTTGAGATTGCGACTATAATTTTTGTATTTCTTGACTTAGGCTTAAAAGTATGGCGTTCGAGGGTGAAAACTTGAAACAGGCCCTGAACGGCCCCGTGGGTGGCACCAACACCTCCCACAGGACCAACGTAACTCAAAGGAACTGACCCCCTAGCCGCGGGACTCCCGGTTTGAGAATACGATTGTAATTTGTGTATTTCTAGACTTAGGATTGCAAACATGGCGTTAGAGGGTGAAAACTCAAAACAGCCCCCGAACAGCCCCGTGGGTGGAACCAACACCTCCCACGGGATCAACGTAACTCATAGGAACTGACCCCGCAGCCGCGGGTCTCTCGGTTTGAGAATATGACTGTAATTTGCGTATTTCTATACTACGGCTTAAAAACATGATGTTAGAGAGTGAAAACTCGAAATAGCCCCCGAACGGCCCCGTGGGTGGAACCAAAACCTCTCATTGGACCAACGTAACTCGTAGGTACTGACCCCGCAGTTACGGGGCTCCCGATTTGAGATTGTGAGGATAATTTGCATATTTCTTGACTTAGGCTTAAAAACATGGCGTTAGAGGGTGAAAACTCAAAACAGCCCCCGAACATCCCCGTGAGTGGCACCAACACCTCCCACGGGACCAAGGTAACTCGTAGGAACTGACTCCACAGCCGTGGGACTCCCGGTTTGATATTGCGATGATAATTTGCATATTTCTTGACTAAGGCTTAAAAACACTATGTTAGAGGGTGAAAACTCGAAACAGCCCCCGAACGGCACCGTAGGTGGCACCAACACCTCCCACGGGACCAACGTAACTGATAGGAACTGACCCCGCATCCACTGGTCTCCCGGTTTGAGAATACAACGGTAATTTGCGTATTTCTAAACTTAAGCAAAACATGGCGTTAGAGGGTGAAAATGCAAAACAGCCCCGGAACGGCCCCGTGGGCGGCACCAACACCTCCCACGGGGCCAACGTAACTTGTAGGAACTGACCCCGCAGCTGCGGGACTCCCAGCTTGAGATTGCAACAATAATTTTAATATTTCTTGACTTAGGCTTAAAAACATGACGTTAGAGGGTGAAAACTCGAAACAGCCCCCTAACGGCGCCGTGCGTGGCACCAACACCTCCCATGGGACCAACGTAACTCGTAGGAACTGACCTCGCAGTCGCGAGTCTCCCGGTTTGAGAATATGACGGTAATTTGCGTATTTCTAGACTTAAGCAAAACATGGCGTTAGAGGTTCAAAACTCGAAACAGCCCCCGAACGGCCCCGTGGGAGGCACCAACACCTCCCACGGGACCAACATAACTCGTAGGAACTGACCCCGCAGCCGCGGGACTCCTGATTTGAGAATACGACCGTAATTTGCATATTTCTAGACTTAGGCTTAAAATCATGACGTTAGAGGGTGAAAACTCGAAACAGCCCCCGAACGGGCCTGTGGTTGGCAGCAATACCTCCCACGGGACGAACGTAACTCGTAGGAACTGACCTCGCAGCCGCGGGACTCCCGGTTTGAGATTGCGATGATAATTTGCCTATTTCTAGACTTAGGCTTAAAAACATGGCGTTAGAGGGTGAAAACTCGAAATAGCCCTGAACGGCCCCGTGGGTGGCACCATCCCCTCCCACGGGACCAATGTAACTTGTAGGAACTGACCCCGCAGCCGCGGGTCTCCCGGTTTGAGAATACGACGGTAATTTGCATATTTCTAAACTTAAGCAAAATATGGTGTTAGAGGGTGAAAACTCGAAACAGCCCCCGAATGGCATCGTGGGTGGCACCAACACATCCCACGGGACCAAGGTAACTCGTAGGAGCTTACCCCTCTGCCGCGGGTCTCCCGGTTTGAGAATGCGATCGTAATTTGCGTATTTTTAGACTTAGGCAAAACATGGCGTTAGAGGGTGAAAACTCGAAACAGCACTCGAAGGGCCCCGTGGGTGGCACCAACACCTCCCACGGGACCAAGGTAACTCGTAGGAACTGACTCCACAGCCGTGGGTCTCCCAATTTGATATTACGATGATAATTTGCATATTTCTTGACTAAGGCTTAAAAACACGATGTTAGAGGGTGAAAACTCGAAACCGCACCCGAACGGCCCCGTAGGTGGCACCAACACCTCCCACGGGACCAATGTAACTCATAGGAACTGACCCCGCATCCACTGGTCTCCCGGTTTGAGAATACACGATAATTTGTGCATTTCTACACTTAAGCAAAATATGGCGTTAGAGGGTGAAAACGCGAAACACCCCGGAATGGCCCCGTGGGTGGCACCAACACCTCCCACGGAGCCAACGTAACTCATAGGAACTGACCCCGCAGCTGCGGGACTCCCAGTTTGAGATTGCGACAATAATTTGCATATTTCTTGACTTAGGCTTAAAAACATGACGTTAGAGGGTGAAAACTCAAAATAGCCCCCTAACAGCGCCGTGGGTGGCACCAGCACCTCCCACGGGACCAACGTAACTCGTAGGAAATGACCTCGCAGTCGCGGGTCTCCCGGTTTGAGAATACGATGGTAATTTGCATATTTCTAGACTTAAGCAAAACATGGCGTTAGAGGGTGAAAACTCGAAACAGCCCTCGAACGGCCCCGTGGGTGGCACCATCACCTCCCACGGGACCAAGGTAACTTGTAGGAACTGACCCCGCAGCCGCGGGTCTCTCGGTTTGAGAATACGACGGTAATTTGCATATTTCTAAACTTAAGAAAAACATGGTGTTAGAGGGTGAAAACTCGAAACAGCCCCGTAACGGCCCCATGGGTGGCACCAACACATCCCACGGGACCAACGTAACTCGTAGGAACTGACCCCGCAGCCGCGGGTCTCCCGATTTTGGAATACGACCGTAATTTGCATATTTTTAGACTTAATCTTAAAAACATGGCGTTAGAAGGTGAAAACTCAAAACAGTCCCTCAACGGCCCCGTGGGTGGTACCAACACCTCCCACGGGACCAACGTAACTCGTAGGAACTGACCCTGCATCCGCGGGACTCCCGATTTGAGATTGCAACGATAATTTGCATATTTCTAGACTTAGGCTTAAAAGATGGCGTTAGAGGGTGAAAACTCGAAACAGCCCCCGAACGGCCCCGTGGGTGGCACCAATACCTCCCACGGGACCAACGTAACTCGTAGGAACTGATCCCGCAACCGCGGGTCTCCCGCTTTGAGAATACGATGGTAATTTGTGTATTTCTAGACTTAGGCTTAAAAATATGACGTTAGAGGGTGAAAACTTGAATCAACTTCCGAATGGCCCCGTGGGTGGCACAAACACCTCCCACGGGGCCAACGTAAATCGTAGGAACTGACCCCGCAACCGCGGGTCTCCCGGTTGGAGAATACGATCTTAATTTTCGTATTTTTAGAATTAGGCTTAAAAACATGAAGTTAGAGGGTGAAAACTCGAAATAGACTCCGAACGGCCCCGTGGGAGGCACCAACACCTCCCACGGGACCAAGGTAACTCGTAGGAACTGACCCCGTAGCCGCGGGACTCCCGGTTTGAGATTACGATGATAATTTGCATATTTCTAGACTTAGGATTAAAAATATTGCGTTAGAGGGTGAAAACTCAAAACAGCCCCCGAACAGCCCCGTGGATGGCACCAACACCTCCCACGGGACCAACGTAACTCGTAGGAACTCACCCCGTAGCTGCGGGTCTCCCGGTTTGAGAATACGATGATAATTTGTGTATTTCTTGACTTAAACAAAACATGGCGTTTGAGGGTGAAAACTCAAAATAGCCCCCGAACGACCCCATGGGTGGCACCAACACTTCCCACGGGACCAACGTAACTCGTAGGAACTGGCCCCGCAGCCGAGGGTATCCCGGTTTGAGAATTCGATGGTAATTTTCATATTTCTAGACTTAAAAATATGACGTTTGAGGGTGAAAACTCGAAACATCCCCCGAACGGCCCCGTGAATGACAACAAAAACTCCCACAGGACCAACATAACTCGTAGGAACTGCCCCGCAGTCGCGGGGCTTCCGGTTTGAGATTGCGACGATAATTTGTGTATTTCTAGACTTAGGCTCAAAAACATGGCGTTAGAGGGTGAAAACTCGAAACACACCCGGAACGGCCCTGTGGGTGGCACCAACACTTCCCACGGGACCAACGTAACTCGTAGGAACTGACCCCGCAACCGCGGGACTCCCAATTTGAGATTGCGACGATAATTTGCATATTTCTAGACTTAGGGTTAAAAACATGGCGTTATAGGGTGAAAACTCAAAACAGCCCCCGAACGACCCAGTGGGTGGCACCAAAACCTCCCACGGGGCCAACGTAACTAGTAGTATGTGACCCCGCCGCCGCGGGACTCCCGGTTTGAGATTGCGACGATAATTTGCATATTTCTCAACTTCGGCTTAAAAACATGGCGTTACATGGTGGAAACTCAAAACAGCCCCCGAACGGCCCCTGGGTGGCACCAATACCACCCACGGGACCAACATAACTCGTTGGAACTGACCTTGTATCCACCGGTCTCCCGGTTTGAGAATATCACGGTAATTTGCATATTTATAGACTTAAGCAAAACATGGCGTTAAAGGGTGAAAACTCGAAACAGCCCGAACGGCGCCGTGGGTGGCACCAACACGTCCCACAGGACCAACGTAAATCATAGGAAGTGACCCCGCAGCCGCGGGTCTCCCGGTTTGAGAATACGACCGTAATTTGCATATTCGTAGACTTAGGCTTAAAAACATGACGTTAGAGGGTGAAAACTCGAAACATCCCCCGAAGGGCTCCATGGGTCGCACCAACACCTCCCACGGGACAAACGTAACTTGTAGGAACTGACCACACAGCAGCGGGTCTCCCGATTTTAGAATACGACAGTAATTTGCATATATCCAGACTTAGGCTTAAAAACATGATGTTAGGGGGAGAAATCTCGAAACACCCCCGAACGACCCAGTGGGTGACACCAACACCTCCCACGGGACCAACGTAACTCGTAGGAACTGACCCCGTAGTCGCGGAGCTCCCGGTTAGAGATTGTGATGATAATTTGCGTATTTCTAGACTTCGGATTAAAAACATGGCGTTAGAGGATGAAAACTCGAAACAGCCCCCAAACGGCCCCGTGGGTGGCACCAACACCTCCCACGGGACCAACGTAACTCATAGGAACTGACCCCGTAGTCGCGGGTCTCCTAGTTTGAGAATACGACAGAAATTTGTTTATTTCTAGACTTGAGCAAAACATGGCGTAACAGGGTGAAAACTTGAAACAGTCCCCGAACGGCCCCGTGGGTGGCACCAACACCTCCCACGGGACCAAGGTAACTCGTAGGAACTGACCCCGCAACCACGGGTCTCCCGATTTGATAATACGATGATAATCTGCGTATTTCTAGACTTCGGATTAAAAACATGGCGTTAGAGGGTGAAAACTCAAAACAGACCCCGAACAGCCCCGTGGGTGGCACCAGCACCTCCCACGGGACCAACGTAACTCGTAGGAACTGACCCCGCAGCCGCGGGTCTCCCGGTTTGAGAATACGACGGTAATTTTCATATTTTTAGACTTAGGATTATAAACATGACGTTAGAGGGTGAAAACTCGAAACATCCCCCGAACGGCATCGTGGGTGGCACCAACACCTACCACGGGACCAACGTAACTCATAGGAACTGACCCCACAGCCGCGGGCCTCCCGGTTTGAGATTGGGACTATAATTTGCGTATTTCTTGACTTAGGCTTAAAAACATGGCGTTCGAGGGTGAAAACATGAAACAAGCCCCGACCGGCCCCGTGGGTGGCACCAACACCTACCACGGGACCAACGTAACTCGTAGGAACTGACCCCGTAGCCGCCGGTCGCCCAGTTTGAGATTACGACGGTAATTTGCGTATTTCTAGACTTAGGCTTAAAAACATGGCGTTAGACGGTGAAAACTCAAAAAAGCCCCCGAACGGCCCCGTGGGTGGCACCAACACCTACCACGGGACCAACGTAACTCATAGGAACTGACCCCACAGCCGCGGGTCTCCCAGTTTGAGAATATGACAGTAATTTGGGTATTTCTAGACTTAGGCTTAAAAACATGATGTTAGAGGGTGAAAACTCGAAATAGCCCCCGAACGGCCCCGTGGGTGGCACCAAAACCTCCCACTGGACAAACGTAACTCATAGGCACTGACCCCGCAGCTGCGGGTCACCCGATTTTAGAATACGACTGTAATTTGCATATTTCTAGACTTAAGTAAAACATGGCGTTAGAGGGTGAAAACTCGAAATAGCCCCCGAACGGCCCCGTGGGTGACACCAACACCTCCCACGGGACCAACGTAACTCTTAGGAACTAATCCCGCAGTCGCGAGTCTCTCGGTTTTGGAATATGACCGTAATTTTTATATTTTCAGACTTATGCTTAAAAATATGACGTTAGAGGTTGAAAACTCAAAACAGCCCCGGAACGGCCCCATGGGTGGCACCAACACATCCCACGGGACCAACGTAACTCGTAGGAACTGACGCCGTAGTTGCGGGGCTCCCGATTTGAGATTGTGACGATAATTTGCATATTTCTTGACTTAGGCTTAAAAACATGGCTTTAGAGGGTGAAAACTCGAAACAGCCCCCGAACGGCCCCGTGGGTGGCACCAATACCTCCCACGGGACCAAGGTAACTCAAGGGAACTAACCCCTCCGCCGCGGGTCTCCCAATTTGAGGTTGCGATGGTAATTTGCATATTTCTAGACTTAGGCAAAACATGGCGTTAAAGGGTGAAAACTCGAAATAGCACTCGAACGGCCCCGTGGGTGGCACCAACACCTCTCACGGGACCAAGGTAACTCGTAGGAACGGACTCCATAGCCGTGGGACTTCCAGTTTGATATTGCGATGATAATTTTCATATTTCTTGACTTAGGCTTAAAAACACGATGTTAGAGGGGGAAAACTCAAAACAGCCCCCAAACGGCCCCGTAGGTGGCACCAACACCTCCCACGGGACCAACGTAACTCATAGGAATTGACCCCGCATCCACTGGTCTTTCGGTTTGAGAATAAAACAGTAATTTACGTATTTTTAAACTTAAGCAAAACATGGCGTTAGAGGGTGAAAATGCGAAACAGCCCCGGAACGGCCCCGTGGGTGGCACCAACACCTCCTACGGGGCCAACGTAACTCGTAGGAACTGACCCTGCAGCTGCAGGCCCCCCAGTTTGAGATTGCGACAAAAATTTGCATATTTCTTGACTTAGGCTTAAAAACATGACGTTAGAGGGTGAAAACTCGAAAGAGCCCCCCAACGGTGCCGTGGGTGGCACCAATACCTCCCACGGGACAAACTTAACTCGTAGAACTGACCCCGCATCCACTGGTCTCCCGATTTGAGAATATAACGGTAATTTGCGTATTTATAGACTTAAGAAAAACATGGCGCTAGAGGGTGAAAATGTGAAATAGCCCCGGAACGGCCCCGTGGGTGGCACCAACACCTCCCACGGGGCCAACGTAACTCGTAGGAACTGACCTCGCAGCTGCGGGACTCCCAGTTTGAGATTGCGACAATAATTTGCATATTTCTTGACTTAGGCTTAAAAACATGATGTTAGAGGGTGAAAACTAGAAACATCCCCCTAACGGCGCCGTGGATGGCACCAACACCTCCCACGGGACCAACGTAACTCATAGGAACTGACCTAACAGTCGCGGGTCTCCCGGTTTGAGAATACGATGGTAATTTGCGTATTTCTAGACTTAGGGTTAAAAATATGACGTTAGAGGGTGAAAACTTGAAACAACCTCCGAACGGCCCCATGGGTGGCACCAACACATCCCACGGGACCAACGTAAATCATAGGAACTAACCCTGTATCCGCGGGTCTCCCGGTTGGAGAATACGATCGTAATTTGCATATTTTTAGACTTAGGCTTAAAAACATGACGTTAGAGGGTTAAAACTCGAAATAGCCTCCGAACGGCCCCGTGGGTGGCACCAACACCTCCCGCGGGACCAACGTAAGTCGTAGGAAATGACCCCGCAGCCGCGGGACTCCCGGTTTGAGATTACGACAATAATTTTTGTATTTCTAGACTTAAGCAAAACATGGCGTTAGAGCGTGAAAACTCAAAATAGCCCCTGAACGGCCCTGTGGGTGGCACCAACACCTCCTACGGGACCAACGTAACTCGTAGGAACTGGCACCGCAGCCGAGGGTATCCCGGTTTGAGAATACGACAGTAATTTCTAGACTTAAGCAAAACATAATGTTAGAGGGTGAAAACTCCAAACATCCCCCGAACGGCGCCGTGAATGACACCAAAACCTCCCACGGGACCAACGTAACTCGTAGCAACTGCCCCGCAGTCGCGGGGCTTCCGGTTTGAGATTGCGACGATAATTTGCGTATTTCTAGACTTAGGCTTAAAAACATGGCGTTAGAGGGTGAAAACTCGAAATAGCCCCGAACGGCCCCGTGGGTGGCACTAACACCTCCCACGGGACCAACGTAACTCGTAGAAACTGACCCCGTAGCCGCGGCACTCCCGGTTTGAGATTGAAACGATAATTTGCATATTTCTAGACTTAGGCTTAAATACATGGCGTTAGACGATGAAAACTTGAAATAGCCCCCGAACGGCGCCGTGGGTGGCACCAACACCTCCCACGGGACCAACGTTACTCGTAGGAACTGGCCCCGTTGCCGCGGGTCTCCCGGTTTGAGAATACGATGGTAATTTGCGTATTTCTAGAGTTAGGCTTAAAAACATGACGTTAGATGGTAAAAACTCAAAACATCCCTCGAACGGCCCCGTGGGTGGCACCAACACCTCCCACGGGACCAACGAACTCGTAAGAACTGACCCCATAGCCGCGGGTCTCCCGGTTTGAGAATACATCCATAATTTGCATATTATCAGACTTAAGCAAAAATGGCGTTAGAGGGTGAAAACTCGAAACAACCTCGAAACAGCCCCGTGGGTGGCACCAACACCTCCCACGGGGTCAACGTAACTCGTAGCAACTGACCCCGCAGTCGCGGGACTCCCGGTTTGAGATTACGACAATAATTTACATATTTCTTGATTTAGGCTTAAAAACGTGGCATTAGAGGGTGAAAACTCGAAACAGCCCCTGAACGGCCCTGTGGGTGGAACCAACACCTCCCACGAGACCAATGTAACTCATAGGAACTGACCCCACTGCCGTGGGTCTCCCGGTTTGTGAATACAATGGTAATTTGCCTATTTCTAGACTTACGTAAAAGATGGCGTTAGAGGGAGAAAACTCAAAACAGACCCCGAACGGCCCCATGGGTGGCACTAACACCTCCCACGGTACCAACGTAACTCGTAGGAACTACACCCGTAGACGCAGGTCTCCCGGTTTGAGAATACGACCTTAATTTTCATATTTCTAGACTTAGGCTTAAAAACATGATGTTAGAGGGTGAAAACTCGAAATAGCCTCCGAACGGCCCCGTGGGTGGCACTAACACCTCCCACGGGACCAACATAACTCGTAGGAACTGACCCCGTGGCCGCGGGACCCCCGGTTTGAGATTGCAAAGATAATTTGCATATTTCTAGACTTAGGCTTAAAAAAATTGCGTTAGAGGGTGAAAACTCAAAACAGCCCCGTGGATGGCACCAACACCTCCCACGGGACCAACGTAACTCGTAGGAACTGACCCAGTAGCCGCGAGTCTCCCGGTTTGAGAATACGTCGATAATTTGCATATTATTAGACTTAAGCAAAACATGGAGTTAGAGGGTGAAAACTCGAAACATCCCCCGAATGGCCCCGCGGGTGGCACCGACACCTCCCACGAAACCAACGTAACTCGTTGGAACTGACCCCACAGCCGTGGGTCTCCCGGTTTGTCAATACAATGCTAATTTGTGTATTTCTAGACTTAAGCAAAAGATGGCGTTAGAGGGAGAAAACTCGAAACAAACCCCGAACGGCCCCATGGGTGGCACTAACACCTCCTATGGGACCAACGTAACTCGTAGGAACGAACCCCGCAGCCGCAGGTCTCCCGGTTTGAGAATACAACCTTAATTTTCATATTTCTAGAGTTAGGCTTAAAAACATGATGTTAGAGGGTGAAAACTCAAAATAGCCTCCGAACGGCCCCGTGGATGGCACCAACACCTCCCACAGGACCAACGTAACTCGTAGGAACTGACCCCATAGCCGCGGGACTCCCGATTTGAGATTGCGATGATAATTTGCATATTTCTAGACTTAGGCTTAAAAACATTGTGTTAGAGGGTGAAAACTCAAAACAGCCCCCGACAGCCCGTGGATGGCACCAACACCTCCCACGGGACCAACGTAACTCGTAGGAACTGACCCCATAGCCGAGGGTCTCCTGGTTTGAGAATACGACGATAATTTGTGTATTTCTAGACTTATGTAAAACATGGCGTTAGAGGGTGAAAACTCAAAGTAGCCCCCGAACGGCCCCGTGGGTGGCACCAACACCTCCCACGGGACCAACGTAACTCGTAGGAACTGGCCCCACAGCCGAGGGTCTCCCGGTTTGAGAATATGATGGTAATTTTTGTATTTCAAGACTTAGGCTTAAAAACATGGCATTAGAGGGTAAAAACTCGAAACAGCCCCCGAACGGCCCCATGGGTGGCACTAACACCTCCCACGGTACCAACGTAACTCGTAGAAACTGACCCCGTAGCCGCGGCACTCCCAGTTTGAGATTGCAACGATAATTTGCATATTTCTAGACTTAGGCTTAAATACATGGCGTTAGACGGTGAAAACTCGAAACAGCTCCCGAACGGCGCCGTGGGTGGCACCAACACCTCCCACGGGACCAACGTAACTCGTAGGAGCTGGCCCCGCAACCGCGGGTCTCCCGGTTTGAGAATACGATGGTAATTTGCGTATTTCTAGAGTTAGGCTTAAAAACATGACGTTCGACGGAAAAAACTCAAAACAGCCCCCGAACGGCCCCGTGGGTGGCACAACACCTCCCACGGGACCAACGTAACTCGTAAGAACTGACCCCGTAGCCGCGGGTCTCCTGGTTTGAGAATATGTCCATAATTTGCATATTATTAGACTTAAGCAAAACATGGCGTTAGAGGGTGAAAACTCGAAACAGCCCCGGAACGGCCCCGTGGGTGGCACCAACACCTTCCACGGGATCAACGTAACTCGTAGCAACTGACCCCGCAGTCGCGGGACTCCCGATTTGAGATTGCGACAATAATTTACATATTTCTTGACTTAGGCTTAAAAACATGGCATTAGAGGGTGAAAACTCGAAACAGCCCATGAACGGCCCCGTGGGTGGCACCAACACCTCCCACGAGACCAACGTAACTCGTAGGAACTGACCCCACAGCCGCGGGTCTCCCGATTTGAGAATACAACCTTAATTTTCATATATCTAGACTTAGGCTTAAAAACATGACGTTAGAGGGTGAAAACTCGAAATAGCCTACGAACGGCCCCGTGGGTGGCACCAACACCTCCCACGGGACCAACATAACTCGTAGGAACTGACCCCGCGGCCGCGGGACTCCCGGTTTGAGATTGCGACGATAATTTGCATATTTCTAGACTTATTCTTAAAAACATTGCGTTAGAGGGTGAAAACTCAAAACAGCCCGCGAACAGCCCCGTGGATGGCACCAACACCTCCCACGGGACCAACATAACTCGTAGGAACTAACCCCGTAGCCGCGAGTCTCCCGGTTTGAAAATACATCGATAATTTCCGTATTATTAGACTAAAGCAAAACATGGCATTAGAGGGTGAAAACTTGAAACAGCCCTCAAATGGCCCCGCGGGTGGAACCAACACCTCCCATGAGACCAACGTAACTCGTAGGAACTGACCCCACAGCCGCGGGTCTCCCGGTTTGTGAAAAAAACGGTAATTTGCGTATTTCTAGACTTAAGCAAAAGATGGCATTAGAGGGATAAAACTCGAAACAGACCCCGAATGGCCCCATGGGTGGCACTAACATCTCCTATGGGACCAACGTAACTCGTAGGAACTAACCCCGTAGCCGCAAGTCTCCCGGTTTGAGAATACGACCTTAATTTTCATATTTCTAGACTTGGGCTTAAAAACATGATGTTAGAGAGTGAAAACTCGAAATAGCCTCGGAACGGCCCCGTGGATGGCACCAACACCTCCCACGGGACCAACGTAACTCGTAGTAACTGACCCCGTAGCTGCGGATCTCCCGGTTTGAGAATACGACGATAATTTGTGTATTTCTAGACTTAAGCAAAACATGGCGTTAGAGGGTGAAAACTCAAAATAGGCCCCGAACGGCCCCGTGGGTGGCACCAACACCTCCCACGGGACCAACGTAACTCGTAGGAACTGGCCCCGCAGTCGAGGGTCTCCCGGTTTTACAGTACGATTGTAATTTGCGTATTTCAAGACTTAGGCTTAAAAACATGACATTAGAGGGTAAAAACTCGAAACAGCCCCCGAACGGCCCCGTGGGTGGCACCAACACCTCCCACGAGACCAACGTAACTCGTAAGAACTGACCCCGTAGCCGCGGGTCTTTCGGTTTGAGAATATGTCGATAATTTGCGTATTATTAGACTTAAGCAAAACATGGCGTTAGAGGGTGAAAACTCGAAACATCCCCGGAACGGCCCCGTGGGTGGCACCAACACCTCCCACGGGGTCAACGTAACTCGTAGGAACTGACCCCGCAGTCGCGGGACTCCCGGTTTGAGATTGCGACAATAATTTGCATATTTCTTGACTTAGGCTTAAAAACATGGCATTAGAGGGTGAAAACTCGAAACAGCCCCCGAACGGCCCCGTGGGTGGCACCAACACCTCCCACGAGACCAACGTAACTCGTAGAAACTGACCCCACAGCCGCGCGTCTCCCGGTTTGTGAATACAACTGTAATTTGTGTATTTCTAGACTTAAGCAAAAGATGGCGTTAGAGGGTGAAAACTCGAAACAGCCTCAAAACGGCCTCTTGGGTGGCACTAACACCTCCCACGGGACCAATTTAACTCGAAGGAACTGACCCCGCAGCCGCGGGTCTCCCGGTTTGAGAATACGATCGTAATTTTCATATTTCTAGACTTAGTTTAAAAACATGACGTTAAAGGGTGAAAACTCGAAACAGCCTCCGAACGGCCCCGTGGGTGGCACCAACACCTCCCACGGGACCAACGTTACTCGTAGGAACTGGCCCCGTAGCCGCGGGTGTCCCGGTTTGAGAATACGATGATAATTTCCGTATTTCTTGATTTAGGCTTAAAAACATGGCGTTAGAGGGTGAAAACTCGAAACATCCCACGAACGGCCCGGTGGGTGGCACCAACACCTCCCACGAGACCAACATAACTCGTAGGAACTGACCCCGCAGTTGTGGGTCTCCCGATTTGAGAATACGACGATAATTTGCGTATTTTTAGACTTAAACAAAAGATGGCATTAGAGGGTGAAATCTCAAAACAGCCCCCGAACGGCCCCGTGGGTGGCACCAATACCTCCCACGGGACCAACGAACCTCATAGGAACTAACCCCGCAGCTGCGGGTCTCCCGGTTTGAGAATACGACCGTAATTTGCATATTTCTAGACTTAGGATTAAAAACATGACGTTAGAGGGTGAAAACTCGAAACAGCCCCGGAACGACCCCGTGGGTGGCACCAACACTTCCCACGGTACCAACGTAACTCGTAGGAACTGACCCTGCAGCCACGGGTCTCCCGGTTTAAGAATACGAAGGTAATTTGTGTGTTTCTAAACTTATGCAAAACATGGCGTTAGAGGGTAAAAACTCGAAACAGCCCCCGAACGTCCCCGTGGGTGGCACCAACAGCTCCCATGGGACCAACGTAACTCATAGGAACTGACCCCGCACCCGCGGGTCTCCCGATTTGAGAATACGACGGTAATTTGCATATTTTTAGACTTAGGATTAAAAACATGGCGTTAGAGGGTGAAAACTCGAAACAGCCCCCGATGGGCCCCGTGGGTGGCACCAACACCTCCCACGGGACCAACGTAACTCGTAGGAACTGACCCCGTAGCCGCGGGTCTCCCGGTTTGACAATACGATGGTAATTTTCATATTTCTAGACTTAGGCTTAAAAACATGGCGTTAGAGGGTGAAAACTCAAAACAGCCCCCGAACGGCCCCGTGGGTTGCACCAACACCTTCCACGGGACCAACGAAACTCGTTGGAACTGACCCCGTAGCCGCGGGACTCCCGGTTTGAGATTGCAATGATAATTGTGTATTTCTAGATTTAGGCTTAAAAACTTGACGTTAGAGGGTGAAAACTCGAAACAGCCCCCGAACGGTCCCGTGGGTGGCACTAACACCTCCCACGGGACCAACGTAACTCGTAGGAAATGACCCCGCAGCCGCGGGACTCCCGATTTGAGATTTCGATGATAATTTGCATATTTGTAGACTTAGGCTTAAAAACATGGCGTTAGAGGGTGAAAACTCGAAACACCCCTGAACGGCTCCGTGGGTGGCACCAACACCTCCCACGGGACCAACGTAACTTGTAGGAACTGACCTCGCAACCGCGGGTCTCACGGTTTGAGAATATGACGGTAATTTGTGTATTTCTAGACTTAAGAAAAATATGACGTTAGAGGGTGAAAAATCGAAACAGACCCCGAACGGCCCCGTGGGTGGCACCAACACCTCCCACGGGGCCAACTTAAATCGTAGGAACTGAACCCGCAGCCGCGAGACTCCCGATTTGAGATTGCGACGATAATTTACATAGAAGGTGATAGAGGGTGAAAACTCGAAACAGCCTCGAACGGCCCCGTGGGTGGCACCAACACCTCCCCCGGGACCCTCGTAACTCGTAAGAACTGACCCCGTAGCCACGGGTCTCCTAGTTTTAGAATACGACAGTAATTTGCGTATTTCTATACTTAGGCTTAAAAACATGATGCTAGAGGGTGAAAACACGAAATAGGCTCCGAACGACCACGTGGGTGGCACCAACACCTCCCACGGGACCAACGTAACTCGTAGGAACTGACCCCGCAGCCGCGGGTCTCCCGGTTTGAGAATACGATCGTAATTTTCATATTTCTAGACTTAGGGTTAAAAACATGACGTTAAAGGATGAAAATTCGAAACAGCCTCCGAACGTCCCCGTGAGTGGCACGAACACCTCCCACGGGACCAACGTAACTCGTAGCAACTGACCACGTAGCCGTGGGAATCCCGATTAGAGATTGCGATAATAATTTGTTTATTTCTAGACTTAGGCCTAAAAACATGATGTTAGAGGGTCAAAACTCGAAACAGCCCCCGAACGGCCCCGTGGGTGCACCAACACCTCCCACTGGACCAACGTAACTCGTAGGAACTGACCCCGCAGTCGCGGGTCTCCCGGTTTGAGAATATGATGGTAATTTTTGTATTTTCTAAACTTAATCAAAACATGGTGTTAGAGGGTGAAAACTCG
Organism: Sambucus nigra; assembly: GCA_949130495.1. Taxonomy (NCBI): domain Eukaryota; kingdom Viridiplantae; phylum Streptophyta; class Magnoliopsida; order Dipsacales; family Adoxaceae; genus Sambucus; species Sambucus nigra. The sequence goes on from OX422213.1 coordinate 122,388,981, forward strand.
AAATTTCCCCCAAACGGGCCCGTGGGTGGAACTAACACCTCCCACGGGATAAACGTAACTCGTAGGAACTGACCCTGCAATCGCGGGTCTCCCGGTTTGAGAATACGACCGTAATTTGCATATTTCTAGACTTAGGCTTAAAAACATGGCGTTAGAGGGTGAAAACTCAAAACAACCCCCGAACGGCCCCGTGGGTGGCACCAATACCTCCCACAGGACCAACGTAACTCATAGAAACTGAACCCGTAGCCGCGGGTCTCCCGGTTTGACAATATGACGGTAATTTGCGTATTTCTAGACTTAATCAAAACATGGCGTTAGAGGGTGAAAACTGAAAACAGCCCCCGAACGGCCCCGTGGGTGGCCCCAACACCTCCCACGGGACCAACGTAACTCATAGGAAGTGACCCCGCAGCCACGGGTCTCCCGATTTGAGAATACGACCGTAACTTTCATATTTCTAGACTTAGGCTTAAAAAATTGACGTTAGAGGGTGAAAACTCAAAAAAGCCCCCGAACGGCCCTGTGGGTGGCACCAACACCTCCCACGGGACCAACGTAACTCGTAGGAACTGACCCCGCAACCGCGGGACTCCCGATTTGAGATTGCGACGATAATTTGAATATTTCTAGACTTAGGCTTAAAATCATAGCGTTAGAGGGTGAAAACTCTAAACAGCCCCCGAACGGCCACGTGGGTTGCACCAACACCTCCCATGGTACCAACGTAACTCGTAGGAACTAACCCCACAACCGAGGGTCTCCCGGTTTGAGAATACGACGGTAATTTGCGTATTTCTAGACTTAAGCAAAACATGGCGTTAGAGGGTGAAAACTCAAAACAGCCCCCGAACGGCCCCGTGGGTGGCACCAACACCTCCCACGGGACCAACGTAACTCGTAGAAACTGACCCCACAGTCGCGGGTCTCCCGATTTGAGTATACGGCAGTAATTTGCATATATCTAGACTTAGGCTTAAAAACATGATGTTAGAGGGTGAAAATTCAAAACATCCCTCGAACGGCCCCGTGGGTGACACCAACACCTCCCACGGGACCAACGTAACTCGTAGGAACTGACCCTGCAGTCGCGGGGCTCCCGGTTTGAGATTGTGACGATAATTTGCGTATTTCTAGACTTAGGCATAAAAACATGGCGTTACAGGCTGAAAACTCGAAACATCCCCCGAACGGCCCCGTGGGTTGCACCAACACCTCCCACGGGACCAACGTAACTCGAAGGAACTGACCCCGTAGCTGCGGGACTCCCGATTTGAGATTACAATGATAATTTGCGTATTTCTAGACTTAGGCTGAAAAATATGGCGTTAGACGGTGAAAACTCGAAACAGCCCCCGAACGGCCCCGTGGGTGGCACCAACACCTCCCACGGGACCAACGTAAGTCGTAGGAACTGACCACATAGCCGCGGGACTCCCGGTTTGAGATTACGATAATAATTTACATATTTCTAGACTTAGGCTTAAAAACATGACGTTAGAGGGTGAAAACTCGAAACAGCCCCCGAACGGCCCCGTGGGTGGTACCAACACCTCCCACGGGACCAACGTAACTCGTATGAACTGAGCCCGTAACTGCGGGTCTCCCGGTTTGAGAATACGACGGTAATTTGCGTATTTCTAGACTTAAGCAAAACATGGCGTTAGACGGTGAAAACTCGAAACAGCCCCAAAACAGAATCGTGGGTGGCACCAACACCTTCCACGGAGCCAATGTAACTCATAGGAACTGGCCCCGCAGCCGCGGCACTCCGGTTAGAGATTGCGAAAATTATTTGCATATTTCTTGACTTAGGCTTAAAAACATGGCGTTAGAGAGTGAAAACTCGAAATAGCCACCGAACGGCCACGTGGGTGGTACCAACACCTCCCACGGGACCAACGTAACCCGTAGGAACTGACCCTGCAGCCGCGGGTGTCCCAGTTTGAGAATACGACGGTAATTTTCGTATTTCTAAACTTAAGCAAAACATGGTTTTAGAGGGTGAAAACTCGAAACAACCCCCAAACGGCCCCGTGGGTGGCACCAACACCTCCCACGGGACCAACGCAACTCGTAGGAACTGACCCGGCAGTCGCGGGTCTCCCGGTTTGAGAATACGACCGTAATTTGCATATTTATAGACTTAGGCGTAAAAACATGGCGTTAGAGGGTGAAAACTCAAAACAGCCCCCGAACGGCCCCGTGGGTGTCACCAATACCTCCCACGGGACCAACGTAACTCGTAGGAACTGACCCCGTAGCCGCGTGTCTCCCAATTTGAGAATACGATCGTAATTTGCATATTTCTAGACTTAGGCTTAAAAAATTGACGTTAGAGGGTGAAAACTCAAAACAGCCCCCGAACGGCCCCGTGGGTGGCACCAACACCTCCCACGGGACCAATGTAACTCGTAGGAACTGACCCCGCAGCCTGAGGCAACTATCGATCCTGAGGCAAATGAAAGATCTCTTCCTTCTTGAAAACTTTGAATTCCTGAGGCAACTATCGATCCAAAAATATAACCCTGAAACCTCCTAGTCTATAGTCTCCATAATACTAACTAAGTAGGCACTCCACCAATGTTGAGCTTAATCGGTGAGCGAAAAGGTTGCCATATTGACCTTATGCCCAGTTGGCATGTCAAGGATGTCCATAACTCCAGTGACCTTGTCCATCCACTCCTATGTGGCATTGGTCCATTGGCCCCATTGAAGGTCGATGGGTTTAACCTCCTGAACTCCTTCAAGATAGTGGTTGATGTGGTTCTTTTAACAGTCCCACTGCAGTTGTATCTTTAGTGTTGAGAGAGGGAGTCGAAAAAATAAAGCGTTGCCTTTTCTTTTCATCTAAGTTCACAGTTCCTAGATCCACTAGCACCACCATGGCATGTCGTCATATACACAAGAAGGAAGAGTTCAATACACTAACGATAATGAAAACGAAAGTGAAAATCGTAACAAAAAGCATAAGGAGACGTACTAAGAATGCATGAAAGATTGTGTTACACATGAGGATCTCATTTCTCTGATATCATTTGTAACACCCCGACTCGAATTTAGGCTACTATTGGCTCAACCCGCACTAGAGTCAAGCTGTTAAGCAGGAGGGGAAAAGTCCATTTTTATTATTTATGAAAATCCTTTAATTTGAAACATTCGATAACGAATGGAATGTGATTAAATATGTTTTAATTTAAGAAATAGGTTACCTCTTTATGTAATTATGTTAATTAGCAAGAATTATTTAGGAAAATTCCATTAAATCCAACAATGATAATAATAATAATAATAATAATAATAATAATAATAATAATAATAATAATAATAATAATAATAATAATAATAATAATAATAATAATAATAATAATAATAATAATAATAATAATAATAATAATAATAATAATAATAATAATAATAATAATAATAAGCGAAATAAACCATAAAATTCAAACGTCCGGAAACACATATTTTTTTAAATGCCATGGTAGGTATCTAATAATGACTAGTACTATCTAGATCCTTATCAATGTCCTTCCTAACATCCCTACCAAAGGTACCTGGGGGTGGGGGTTTTAACATACAAAGTAGCGGTGAGCAAGGTGCTCAACAAGGTGGGGAGTACTAACAAATAAACTTTTATAAGAAAATACTATACATATAGTATTTATTTTAACAATTCCAAAAATGTTACTATTTAATGAGTATAAATGCAAGTACCATGCAATGCGACCGAGCGATGTGCTCATACCCACATTTGTCCATTTTACACCAACTTTTTACAAAATTAGAAAAAATTAATCATCTTTTTCAACTAGTATCCATTATACTATATCCATTAGGCTGACTTTCTTACAATCCTAAGCACAACCTTAATTATTTCCATTATTTTGTCCTCTAGATTATCTATTTATCAATTTTTAATAAATAACTGCGTAGTATAATGCCCCCCACTTCGCTCGTCACGCTACCATATGCTCTAACCAATATATCTGGTCTTTCACTCCAGGGCTCCAGGACCTTCTTATTTATTTTCTATTGCATCCGAGTCCATATTAATGTGTTTTAATATTTTATGAAATGTCTACCTTATTCCTCTAGTCCTTATCATTCTTACGGTTCACATTTACGTTTCACACCATTTTAATTACGTTTCATTCTTTTCATTCGTATTTCGCAAAATTAGCCGCTAAGCTCAAATGAGGAAATACAAACACTACGACCCTCTATTTTACAAAAATTATTATTTTACCATCCCTTTTGTCCACATGTTGTGAAAAAATATTTTCATCACTATAACACAATAAAATATCATATTGTGTTGAAAAAAAATATCTCATCAGTTTTCTTCATGTTTCTTTAACAAGAATCACATTTATCATTATGAAGTCCATTTTTACCAAAATTCCCATTTTAGCCTTATACTTATATGTCATCCAGACATCATTATTCTTAATTTTATCAACATTTTACAAAACATTTAGGGGATGAATTTTCCAACTTTCCTATTCCATCTTGAAAATCACTTTAATCTTCATTTGTCATGTCTATATGTCCTCTACTAACATAGTACAAAATTCTACACACGTGTGGAGGGAATTCAACGTAAAAATATATTAATACGAGTTCTAAACTTGATATTAACATAAAATAATATTTTATGTTCATATTCATCATATTCCAAGATTAAAATGATACTTGTTCTTCAAAAAATCCATTCAAGTTTAGTTTTCTTTAAAAAATGCACTTTTCATAAGAAACTTTAAATAAGCATATTAGAAAATAACCTTGCAATATTATCAACATTCTTCGAATGCATCCTAATAGTTAAGTTAGGTTGTAAACTTGAAAATATAATGAGTAAAATCCTACCTTAAGTTTGAAGAGGAAAAACTAAGAAATCATGACTTTAAAGCTCCTGAAACTCCAAGAAATCCTTAATAAATCTCCTAGCAACTCCAAAAGCTCCAATAAATGCAAAAATTCCTTTTGAAAGCTCCAATAACAATTCTTCAACCCAGCTTCTTCCTTAGATAAGGCTTGAAATGGGTCTTACAAGCTTGAAATGTCTAGAAAAATCCCCGAAATGGAGGTATAAACCTTGAAAATGGTTGGAGGAAGGTTAGAAATGTAGCGCGGACATGTAAATGGAGAGAGAGAGAGAGCGCTTAAAAATCTAATAGAGAAGTGATAGAATGGCCCCTAGCTCTCATTCTCTCTCCCTCTCCCTCCCTCTCTCTTATTTATACCCCCCAAAATCCCTAAGCTTTTAACCTTAGGTCCACCAAAACCCTTAACCCTATTTGATATTCTCCCTTTGGATCTTAACAGATCAAACGATCTAAGGGTTCGCATAGGGGTAGCACATTTGGACTGTAGAAATCTGACTATTATGCAGTCTCGTTCGAACGACACGAAACCTCATCAGACTCACAACACATCTCGTTCGAACGGGGTTCTAACAAGAATTTAATGAGGGTCGAAATGTGAATATGTGATTTTGGTTTGATGGTCATTCAATGAAGTCGTTCTAGCTTGATTTGAATCTCGTTTGAGCGACTCATCATTTCATTCGAACGACCTCAAACTTTTTATATATTAAGTTTTTAGCCATTTAATCCCATTTTAATGACATAAAGTCCACAAGAACAAATCAAAATAGGCAATTATCCATTATATTAAGTCCATGCCCAATAGACATGAAAATTATATGGGAAGGAGGTAAAAATCTTGAGCACGAGTGTCACATAAACAATTGCATAAGTATATAAAACAATAAGGATGAAAACGCCCCTATTCATTATGGACTAGATTCCTTCTTGAAGTATAACTCTTCATGACCAAGAATATTTGTTGTAGAATAATTACCTTTGACATAGTGTCCAACTTTATGCAGACTTAATCACATTCCTAAGTTCTTGTTTATCTTTACATCTCGAAAGATTCCTTTCCACCTTTTAGGAATAATAGGAATGAATGTTCGGAATAGGAATCATCAAGATCACTTAAATTCTGAATCTGCCCAGGGGTCGATCGATTGACCTCCTAAGTTCGATCGATCATCTATGACAAGGAAAACCTTTTTCTTCTCTCACTTCTCCATAGAAAACCCTACATAATCTCGTTAAAACTTCACCGAACTACATAAAAATTTTACTAACACCCAAACATATGTAAATATATGATTCTAACTATAAATAAATGTTACCACCCTCTTCTAACTGCTACAAAAACATATATATTGAAATGATAATGAAAAACAAATTATTATAATGATATAGAACCTATGGGCAAAAAATAGCTATGTATAAATCATTGTATAATCCAATCATGTAAAATAAATATATGTGACCGCGATAGAAGGGATATAAAAATAAAATCTCTACAAAACCAGACTAGTATGATACCATACATAAAGATGCATAATCATACAATATTGGAAAATGATAAGCACTCAAAATTGTACAATTTATACCCCAAATAGATGTACTTTAGTTACTAATTCTCGACAATATGGATCTTATGTGCTTAATTGTTCAATATGCAGGCTTAATTGCAGTTGCAGTGTCAAAAGCTATATTTCCAGGCAATTTGCAGTTAAAATGGAGTTAATTACCTTATCTCGTAACCCTAACCTACCCTACCCAAAACCTAGCCAAAACCTACCCCGAACCCCGTGTGTGTCTCATTTGTCCCTTTTTAATATTTTTTCAGATTTTTAGTTTGAGTCATTTCTATTTTTAGGATTTATTTTTGATTTATTTAGGATTTCTAGTTTTTATTTACTATTTGAATATTTTATTTTTATAATTTTATTTTATTTTGATTTTTATTAGCTTTTACTTTAGTCTAATTAGGATTAGTTTTAGGAGTTTATTTTTAGTTTATTAGATTTTATATTTTAAGACTTCTGTTTTCAGATTTTATTAGATTTTTCAGTTTTTATTTCTTTTCTTTTATTTTAGTTTTTATATAGATTAGGATTTTATTTTTATTTTTATTATTTTTATTTTGTTTTATTTTTTAGTTAGATTTTATTTTTTATTTTAATTGAGTCTTTATTATTTTAAGGGTTCAAATTAAACACACAAACCCTCCTACACATTATCCTACACCTCCCATAAACTGTAATACATCACCCTCATACTACCACCCTACACCCTCCTACACCCAAACCACACTCCATCATCTTCAACCACAAACCCCCCACACTCTTTCTCCTCTACCTCCATAACCTATCACCACCATTAAAACAAAACACAAAAAAACCCATTACCAACTCTCTCTCTCCTAATTCTCGCAACGAACTCGAGCCCCTGAACCCACTGGAGACTCGCCCAACTCCGGCCAGTCCTGGCGACCTCCTGCCTCATCCACGCACCCGCAACCCCTGGCCGGAATGGCCCTCAAACCCGAACACCTGCGCGACATCACCACTGACGAACCCGTCGGCGCCGGACCTATTTAAAATCGCAACTCCGACCGACCCTCGTCATAACCCTCACCGGCCAGCCTATTTTTGGCACCGTATTGCCATACCCGACAGCCTTACCCGAAGCCCCATGTCCAAACCCATAACCCGAACACCGCACCCATCCGACCTCACCCCATTTGAAACCCAACTCAAAGACCCAAAAACCATTTCTCCAAAATCGTGTGCTTCCAATCCAAATAAACCAAAGCCAAACTAAATAAAATCCCATGTGACATATAACCCACTTAAAACCTTCTACCCCCTTTCCCAATATACGCTTAAAATCCCCATAAACCCATTAAAATCAATCTGCATTGTTTCCATTCCTCACCTCACACCACCATTTAAAACACATGTGTGCCCAATCCCAAAAATACCCCATGCACATTTTAACACTTATCCTCACACCTCACCATTTCCATGCACACTCATGTCCATTCCCAAAAATACCCTTTAGCCCCATGGGTGCCATGCTTCAACTATAAAAGAAAACTCAAGACCCCATTTGAAGATATATATCATCAAATAGAGAGAGACAAGTAGAGAGTTAGGTTGGAATAAATTGGGTATAAATATTTGTAAATAGTTTTTATTTTTGTTTATTTTTAATATTTGGGAGTGATAAATGTGTGAAATTCAATTGAGTTGATTATTGAGTTGATTATTGTTGGATGCTCATATTGGATGGATTGTGCTTGATTTCAAGGAAATAAGAGTTCAATTTCACTTCAAGAGATTGGGTTTGATTGTTCTCTTCTCTTCTCATTTATTTTATGCCTTTGATTATTAATTTGTCAAATCTTATACCATGTTAGGCTAAATCCCCTTTCAAGGGGTGGGGGGAAACCCTTATTTGATGTTATTTTAGTTTAATTAGTTTGATTACTTGAAATCTCCCTTTGACAATTAATTTTGACCCCTCACCCTTAAATTTATGCCTCGAGAGAGTGTAAATGATTTTCGAGAGAAAATCAATATTCTAATTATAATACCCATTTTAGATTCAAACTAGAGATAGGAGTTTCTTAAGTGGGGTATTATAACTTGAATTTCAACTCTAAATTTATTTTCTAAGATTTACATGAATTTTAATCGATCGATCCTAGCGGGTGATGAATGAAAAGGAGTGTAGATCTATTTTTCTAGAGTTGTCGGGTGTTAAACTTAATTTTCTAAAATATTACTATTATAATTACAATTGCAACGAGAGTTGATTTGTAATTTTGATATTAATTTGGGAGAATTCAAATAATTAAATTAATTAATTAGAATAACTAAAATTTGTGGTGTAATCCGACTCCTTGATTGTTCTCACAATTATTTACCTCACTTTATCTCTTATTTTAGTGTTAGACTTTATTTTCCACTTTTAGACATTTTCTAGTTAGTTGTTTTTATCTCACATTTAGTTTAGTTTAGTTTAGTTTAGTTTAAATCCCCACCTCCCCCTATTGTTTCAATATTGAAAAAGCTAAAAAAATTAAGAAAAGTGAAAAAGCACAAAAAGAAAATAAAAAGTGAATTACAATTGAATTTGTCTCTAGCTTACCCCCTAGAAGTGGATTGATACCCTTACTTACCTCTACACTGGAGTTGGTATTATTTTGTAGGTATTTTAAGGTTTTGACTAACTTGGCTTTCAACAACGAAATACAAAAAAGCATAGTTATCAAATGGCGCCGCTGCCATTCTTGGGAGCGTGAAGCACTTGGAGTGGATTTCAACTTGTAGTTCATTTGTTTTTTGTACCTTATTATTTTTTGTACCATTTTTATATTTTTAGAGGGCTTATATTAGGATTATTCTATTATTGGCTTATATCGCAGTGCTTAGAGACACCTTTATTTTATTTTTCATTTTAAAATTTGTAATAATTGAAGGCAAGCGTGATAGGGAAACCGGACAAGGTAGAGAGAGAGTGTCCAAAGGCGAGGATTTAGAAGCCTCTATACCTTGGGTCGGTAGGACTCTCGGGGACAACTGAGGTAGGCGTAATCTCCCCCCAGTCGACTCAAATTTTTCGACACCCCACGGCCTAAAAACTGTGGGAGGTACATATCTCAAAACCTCGCGCCTCTCCTGTTAGCGAGTCAGTTATTGTGTGTACTTGGGTTCTCTTGTGTAATTGTTTTCTCGCATTTATTTTTTGAATGGTGTGATGAATTAAATTACTAAGACCTACACCCGGTCACTCACAAGAAGGGATTTCATCACCCGACTCACTCACTTACCAATTGTGTGCTACCCTAGCCATCACTAAATTTAAAATTCATTCACTAGGTAGCCCACTAGGAGAACATTTTGTAAAGGCGATCCCTCAGATTATTCCGTGATTTTGTATCGCCCATGGACTTAATTAAAATTTGAATACCCCTTCCACTAAATTCAAAGATAAAAATTGGCTATGTGCTAGTTGGCACTTCTCCTTAACTTGTGTGTGTGTCCAATTCATTTTTCGGTAGTCGGTTTTAGTTAGTCCGTCCAAATCAAGAGTCCATTTTTTTCCCACCTTTTCTTCCAAAAAAAATCCACAAATATTTTCTTTCATTTGAATTTTTTTTTAAAAATCCAAATATATTTTCTTTCATTTTTATAAAAAATCCAAAAATATTTTCTTTCATAATTTTTAGAAAATCCAAAAACATTTTCTTTCCTTTCGCAAAATTTAAAAAAAAAAAACCTCAAAAAAAAATTCTCTCCTCGTGGCCGAAGAATGTCCTTTAAGGGAATACTTTGGACATTTTCCATTGACACGTGACACGGGTGAGACTGATCCAGAGCCGTCTCTTTATGATATTTTTAGTGGTTTCACCTCTCTCGCGAGTGCCCTTGATACTCTTGACCCGTCTATGCACGCACATCACTTTCCATCACCCTCGGTGTTAAGTGTCGATGTGTCTCATCCTTTGTTATGCACCCACTGTTATTATGCCGATCACATGTCTCATGAGTGCCCTTACATTACATATCCATCTGAACCCACCCTAGAACATGTGTATCCATATGACACTATTTTGGAACCCACCTCGGCCCATTATCTCGATATACCTAATCCCGAGTTGTGTGAGTCCCCGAGTTATTCGTGGAGTCCTGATCACCCTTTCATGCAATACGATTCTCAACTCGATGTTGTGTATCCTCACACGTTCCACCAGTTGTCATGGCAATCTTTTGCACCCGTTCACGATCATTTCCCTCACTACGCACCCCATGCGCATCAACCAATTGTCCATCATGAAAGCGATCGTTTCGTGTATGATGAACCTGGACCCACTCCACAAACTTTATTTAAGTATTCTCTGTATAGTCTTTTCCATAGCGAGTTGTGTTCACCTCACCCAGCTCCACCACCCGTAACTCTACCACCACCATCATCCACCTCCACTCTCGAAAGCCTCTTACAAAAGTTCATACTCGAGCAAGAGCAAGACACTCCAATTCAAACTCAAGCTCTCCAAAGTCTTGAACAAAGGTTAAATGAATTGGAGTGTGTGAGAGAGTCGTACATTCCTATGGTTCCATCCATCATTTCAACCGAGTGTCATGATGATGTGTCCTCTTGTGACACAGATTTTGAGTGTGACCAACCCTACCACGCCGAGAATCTCGAAGTTGAGTCCATTCCATGGTCCGGGTCCCAAGTCGACAATTGTGTTGACTTACCTTTCATTCGTGAGACATATCAAATCCGACCATGTCCATATGAACCCCACTTTGCGGTTCCCACTCCCGTAATATCCAAAAATATTCCCGATATTTTACCTTATGCCCCAATTGCATATGTCTCTGACATGCCCATATCTTTTAGTTTAGCTCTGGCTACGAGTGCTCACCATTTTCTCGAGATAGAATCTGTGATAGTTAATAACTATCCGGATATGGATGATGTCCCACCATGCATGGCTCATCTTGAGCCCATTATTTCTAGCTATTCCTCTATCTTAGATCTTGGTGCCTCGTCTTACCCACCCACCACATTCCCCAATGCTACTCTTATGGAGAAGTTGATCACTCCATCTTTAGAAACCACACTCCCTTGTGAGTATTCTTTTACTCCTCCCAATGAGTGTGCATCTCCCACTCTTGAGTTGGATCATCTTCCTCCACCATTTATCCCACCCGATCCACCATTTATCCCACCCAACCGACCGATTGTCCTTTCTATCCCACCACCTGGTTTGGATCTTGATTTTACACATTTTAAGTTTTCGTATACATTTTTAGATCCTAACCTGAAACCATCCTCCATCTTTCTCGAGAGTATTTTTGGCGCTACTCTCCACTTCCGTGACATCGAGATTGTTCCCCCATGCACACCACTTCCTTATGGTATTTATTTTTCCCATCGACATCTCCCTGGCGTGTCACGGCGAGACCATTATCATCGCCCATTCATAGAACGGTCGTGCAATTTCCATGAATCCCACCCCATTCTACTTTCCCCACCATATTTCCCTCCTCATCAACTAAAGTACCATTCTTATAGGTCCCTAGTTTCCCTCACCTTTCGGCTCAATAAGGCCCGTGATCGATGATTCATCACCCATGCCTCCCTCACCCTTACCTTAATACCCACCCACCCATGGTCCACCGATGCTTTGCATCATGTGATGCACTTTGCTATACAAGTGCATTAACCATTCTTAGCCCTGATCCAACAAGACTGACACTTCAGTCTTGTTTGGGGGGTGATTTTCATCACCCAATTTTTCTGCCGCCCCGCGCTATCATAGATCTTATCTTTAGGGTGAGAATGGTTCGATTTGGCTGAATACATTAAACTTAGCACTACCGAGAGGCATCCCACGTTTCTTGTACTAGTCTCATCCTATTTGGTTGTGGTGTTTTACATCACACAATGCTTATAGACTTGTACACCTTTTTTTCTTATCACTCACTCAGGTTTATTCTTGGCTACATCTTTCCACTTCATGAGCGGTTGATTCTGGTAAACTCTTTCCTATCTTATGCTCTCAAATTTAAAAATTCAGTTTATCTAACATCGAGGACGATGTTCCTTTTTGTTTGGCGGAGGGGAATTTTATCAAAATCGTGCCTCTTTTGAAAAATTTTGATTTTTAAACCTGATTTTTAAAATTTCGTGCAGTTTCTTTCATCTCATTTATTGATGTGAATTTTCAATCATCCATCTTTCAAAGTCTAGGATTCAAGCTAGCGAATATTTTTTCTAAATAGCTTATGTAATACATAACAAGGAATTTTACACCATGAATTTCTAGACTCAACAAAATTTGCGCACTTATCATGTCACTACGATTAAGAGTTGAGGAGTACTACAATTCTAAAGAGAACCTTAAGGATCACTGGTGGAGACTTTAGCTTGTGAGATTTTCCCCTTTCACCTTTCAGAGTGTCTTATGCAATCTCCGAATCACATGTTGATTCAATTTTGTTTGGGTTCGTACTTTAATTGTTGTATGATCTCATTTTTCTTCTTTAAAATTTGGCTTGATCACTGAGAACGACATCACTTTTGAGTTGTAAGAAACGCGTGTCTTGAAATTTTTCCCGAATACTGGATTTTCACCCATTCACTTCACCAATTACATTACCATATTCTACCCTATTCCCATATATTCCCCTCACCATCATTCCCCACTCATTTCATATATCTTCCATCATTAAAAAAAAAGAGTGTTGATTCCAAATGTTAAATGTCTTCATTATTGGTTTGAAAAAAAAAAAAGAGAAAAATAGAAAAAATAGAAGAAAAAAAGAGAGAAAAATAAAAGAAAAATCAAAAAAAAAAGAAAAGAAAAAGAGAGTGTAGTTAGTTATTTTGAAACAAAGACATTTTTTTCTTCAAGTATTGAACACTCTTCTCACACATCCATCATACATTCATCCATCATCCATCCATCTTCTATCCATCATCCATTCCATCATACCTACCTATCATATCCTTCTCATCCCATTTCATTTCCACTCACCCATATGAATCCATATTTCCCCTAGATGTTCGGGCAAATGAAAGTCGACGTGGTGAATAACTCGACATTCTCACTATAGTGATTATCATTTCTTTCATGAGATCATTTTTCTTTCTAAGTATTTGTTCTTTCTTATATATGTGTGAGACGTTTGAACTTGCTCACATTTACTCACCTCCTCACACACAAGAGCGATACACTAACTCATATCTCGTGAGTTCGTTTGAGAGAGTTATATCCGTGAGATTTGAAGTTGAAGCATTGATTCCGATAAGGCAATCTAGGAATTACTCTTCTGATACTCGACCTGTTTTGACTAATTCACACTAAACACGTTGAGTTCTAGGAAGGATGTGCCTTGAGTATTTACTTAGCTAAATTTTTACACATTCTAGCTTCTATTTTTGAAAATATTTTCTTGTGATGGAATGTGCGATTATTCTACATCTAATAAGAGATTGACTGCATTTCAATAAATCATTTTAAATAAAGAATTTTGAGGGTATATTCCCGGCAAACCCTCACGAGATACAACTCGTCTTGTAGGGTAACCTATAGGTTTAAAGGCTTGTTGCACATGCTAAGTGCAATCACAAGTGCCCGCGAAAGTGGTACACTTTTGGCTTCTTATCTTTCTCTTTCTTTCTATCTTATTGCTCGAGGACTAGCAATGCCCTGTTTGGGTGTGGTGTGATAAGCACCCAAAAATGTACAATTTATACCCCAAATAGATGTACTTTAGTGGCTAATTCTCGACAATATGGGTCTTATGCACTTAATTGTTCAATATGCAGGCTTAATTGGAGTTGCGGTGTCAAAAGCTAGATTTTCAGGCAATTTGCAGTTAAAATGGAGTTAATTACCCTATCCCGTAACCCTAACCTACCCTAAACCTTGCATAACCCTCTCCCGAACCCCGTGTGTGTCTAATTTATCCCTTTTTTAATATTTTTTTTAGATTTTTAGTTTGAGTCATTTCTATTTTTAGGATTTATTTTTGATTTATTTAGGGTTTCTAGTTTTTATTTTCTATTGTATATTTTATTTTTATAATTTTATTTTATTTTGATTTTTATTAGCTTTTAGTTTAGTATTATAAGGATTAGTTTCAGGAGTTTATTTTTAGTTTATTAGATTTTATATTTAAGACTTTTGTTTTCATATTTTATTAGATTTTTCAGTTTTTATTTCTTTTCTTTTAATTCAGTTTTTATATAGCTTAGGATTTTATTTTTATTTTTATTATTTTTAGTTTGTTTTATTTTTTAGTTAGATTTTATTTTTTATTTTAATTGAGTCTTTATTATTTTAAGGGTTCAAATTAAACACATAAACCCTCCTACACATTATCCTACACCTCCCATAAACTGCACTACATCACCCTCATACTACCACCCTACACCCAAACCACACTCCATCATCTTCAACCTCAAACCCCCCACACTCTCTCTCCTCTACCTCCATAACCTCTCACCACCATTTAAACAAAACACAAAAAAACCCATTACCATCTCTCTCTCTCTCCTCATTCTCGCACCAAACTCGAGCCCCTAAACCCGCCGACGACTCGTCCAACTCTGGCCAGTCCCAATGACCTCATGCCTCATCCACGAACCCACAACCCCCGGTAGGAATGGCCCTTAAACCCGAACACCTGCGCGACATCACCACTGACGAACCCGTCGGCACCAGACCTGTTTAAAACCGCAACTCCGACCGACCCTCGTCATAACCCTCGTCGGCCAGCCTATTTCCAGCACCGTATTGCCATACCCGACAACCTTACCCGAAGCCCCATGTCAAAATCCATAACCCGAACACCGCAACCATCCGACCTCACCCCATTTGAAACCCAACTTAAAGACCCACAACCATTTCTTCAAAATCGTGTCTGCCAATCCAAACAAACCAAAGCCAAACTAAATAAAATTCCATGTGCCATATAACCCACTTAAAACCTTTTACCACTTTTTCCAATATACCCTTAAAACCCCCATAAACCCATTAAAAGCAATCTACATTGTTTCCACTCCTCACCTCACACCACCATTTAAAACACATGTGTGCCCAATCCCAAAAATACCCCATGCACATTTTAACACTTATCCTCACACCTCACCATTTCCATGCACACTCATGTCCATTCCAAAAACTACCCCTTAGCCCTATGTGTGCCATGCATATACTATAAAAGAAGACTCAAGACCTATTTGAAGATATAGATCATCAAATAGAGAGAGAAAAGTAGAGAGTTAGGTTAAAATAAATTAGGTAGAAATATTTGTAAATAGTTTTATTTTTATTTTTTTAGATATTTGTGAGTGATAAATGTGTGAAATTCAATTGAGTTGATTATTGAGTTGATTATTATTGGATGCTCATGTTGGATGGATTGTGCTTGATTTCAAGGAAATAAGAGTTCAATTTCACTTCAAGAGATTTGGTTTGATTGTTCTCTTCTCTTCTCATTTATTTTATGCCTTTGATTAATAATGTGTCAAATCTTATACCATGTTAGGCTAAATCACCTTTCAAGGAGTGGGGGGAAACCCTTATTTGATGTTATTTTAGTTTAATTAGTTTGATTACTTGAAATTTCCCTTTGACTATTAATTTTGATCCCTCATCCTTAAATTTATGCCTCGAGAGAGGGTAAATGATTTTCGAGAGAAAATCAAAATTCTAATTATGATACCCATTTTAGATTCAAACTAGAGATAGGGGTTTCTTAACTGGGGTATTATAACTTGAATTTCAACTCTAAATTTATTTTCTAAGATTTACATAAATTTTAATCGATCGATCGTAGCGGGTGATTAATGAAAAGGAGTGTAGATCTTTTTTTCTAGAGTTGTCGGGTGTTAAACTTAATTTTCTAAAATATTACTATTATAATTACACTTGCAATGAGAGTTGGTTTGTAATTTTTATATTAATTTTGGAGAATTCAAATAATTAAATTAATTAATTAGAATAACTAAAATTTGTGGTGTAATCCCACCGCTTGATTGTTCTCACAATTATTTACCTCACTTTATCTCTTATTTTAGTGTTAGACTTTAGTTTGCACTTTTGGTGACTTTCTAGTTAGTTTTTTTTATCTCACATTTAGTTTAGTTTAGTTTAGTTTAGATCACCACCTCACCCTATTGTTTTAATATTGAAAAAGCTAAAAAAAATTAGAAAAGTGAAAAAGCATAAAAAGAAAATAAAAAGTGAATTACAATTGAATTTGTCTCTAGCTTATCCCCTTAGAAGTGGATTGATACCCTTACTTAACTCTACACTTGAGGTGATATTATTTTGTAGGTATTTTAAGGTTTTGACTAACTTGGCTTTCAACAACGACATACAAAAAGCATAGTTATCAGAAAACTAGGGTTTTTAGTTTAACAACATGGGTATGTTTCAATAAACAATCAATTTCAAATGGGGCTTTTATACCAATTGTTGGGGAAATCTACATGGTATTAACATTTAAATGTAAAAATAATTTCATCCCAAAAGATTTTTGATTAATCATGCATTTGAAAGAAAAATTAGAACTAGGTTTAAAGACTAAATCTACGGTTTTAAGAATCCATTCATTTACAAATCTTATTGTGACTCATATAAGGAGAGAAAAAGTAGATGATAATGAACTTATTACTACCCTCTAAGATATCCAAAATACCTTAATTCAGCTTTCTTTACAATAGGATCTTCTGGTATAAGATCCTTCCCAAAATCAGGTAGGTGGGTGGACACCTTTTGGGATGAAAACCCTTCCTTATGAGTAAGAAATGGTGGTATCTCTCAAAGCCTCATCATAAAAATGTGAATAATGTTTTCTCTCACCCCTATCAAACCCTAGTGAACCATAATAGTCACTAAGTCCCCTTCCCACACCGTTATATACAAGTACAAATGGTTCCACTAAATTGGGTTTCTAAGAGTATAGTCCTAAATACTTTTGGTATATCGACTAGACCATAATCCCAAGACAAGTAATTAAATTATCTCCAAATAAATACTTAAAAATACCAATTAAAATACGACAGTTATTTTCTTTCTTTATTTAATCATGAATTAACACAACCAAATAATCAGGATTGCACTATAATTTAATTATCTCAAAACTCACACGAAGATAATGAGGTCATATTTGCAAAGTCAATTATGACACAATAATTAATTGGTCAAATCAATTTACTGTTAATTACTTTAACCAACATCTAATAATTTTTTTGATTTTTTGAGTTAACTTATTTTCTACTCCATCATGATTATAAAATAATCCACTGGTCAGGTTTTACTTGGTGAAAACAAAATATATATGTCTGTCATTAGGGAATCATAATCCACAGTATTCCCTATACATGAATTTCTCTTAATTATTCTCTCATACCTACTCGCACAACTGTCATCCAATTTGTTGGATCATTTGACCCGATATAAACCAGAATGCACCCATAAGAAGCAAAGAGACATTTTCCCAAGCATTACAATCCTTATAAATCTCAGGATTAAGTATCCATGAACCTTTAAAAATGGTGTGAGATAGCTTGAACCTAATCAAGACAACCCTCAGACTCAAATCTCATGGATGGCCTTTTTCAATACATTCTTATAATGTACCGATCACAATCCTCTATTGAACTATTTAAAAAGTTCATAAACCATTAAATAGTTTTCATAGTTTGAGAGAAACTATTAGGATTGCATTACCATTGCTCTAATATGATGTCAACTCCCTATTTATGTTTTTGAATTCCATTTGAGATCTATTGTTCGAAATGTCTATAATATATTTATACTAAATATCAGGCCTTCTCATAACCATGATTCTTATCTCAAAATGAAATCACACACCATTACAAAAAATGTAAACCACATATATAGTTGTAAGAATAAAACCCCAACACCTTATACATCTTTATGATGTTATAATTTGAGGATTATAGGTTATCCTAAACTTTTGTGTATCATTCTTTGATATGTAACTTTCTTTGTACTCTTATTTATATATCAGTATTGATAGGATATTTATCTTGAATTTAATATGGAACCATTGAGTATGACCCATAAAACTTCTCATCATGCATAGGCTGGTCCTACATCACCCGCACAATAGGAACTAATTATACTAGCCTAGACAACACCCGAGGCACTAGGAAAATACCATTTTGGGAACCTTTCAGAGTTGATTTTCTTGTAAGTTATGAAGGATTAGTGACAGGTAGGCAAGAGATACCTCTCATAGCACCTTAACTAATAACCTTGGCCATTAAGAATTGAGAAAAGGTTTAGGGAGTGTTTATTAATAATAACCCACTCAGATTCTCAGGCTCTATTGATCTTATAATGGTGCAATAGTGGTTATAAGATATTGAGCGACATATGTGGTGCAGAAGCAAGTTTTTCTCTTTAATGGTGGGATATTGTGACATTAGTTTAAGACATATATAGGTTGACTTACGCGGAGTTTATGAAACTATTTGATGCTAAGTATTTTTTAAAATTATTTTAGGACCAAAAGAACACTTAATTCAATCTCCTTCAAGAAGGGTCTCGCGTAACAATGGAATATAATTGACAGTTCACTAGAATATCTCGCTTTACACCTAAAGAGGAAAAATGGAGGATAAGAAAGTTAGTCATTTTTTGAAGGGAGTAGTTTGGACCATCAGACAAGTCATTATAGGAAATCCAGACTTTACCAGATCTCTCTAGTGGCACCTCTCATGAATTTTCGAGACATAATGTTAAGAAGTAATCCGGGTGTAATTCGGGTTAATTGGGGAAGATCTTAAATGTCAGAAGAGTGTGACATCGATTTATGACGTAAAGTAGTTGACTTTGGTGAGTTCATGGAATGATTTGATGTCAAATGTTTCCCAAAATAACACCAAATTCTCTGTCCTTCATTGACCAACGCAATAGTAAAATATAAGCGAGAGTTAATTAGCTTGTCACTTACACACGAGGAGGTAGAGAGGTAGACACAAGAGTTTTGTAAAGGAAATAGTTTTCCCATCAGGAATCTCATAGTGGGATATCCAAACTTTACCCCTTCTTGTCAAGCGTTTGACGTAGTTCTTATGAATTGTCAGGACATGAGGGAACACAAGAGGAATTTAAAGAAGATGGATTGGTATAATGGCCTCAAGTTAAAGTCTATTTCAGGAGGCGAGTGGCGTGGAATGAAGGTCTAGCAATACCAAGGTTGGTAGATGAATTTTAGACCCGAGCACGATAGGTGCCAATATCATTTGCAAGGACACCTAAAGATCAGGAAGGGGAAGTAACAACAAACATAATATTCCCCTTAACAACTTCAATCAGCAAGGCCATAACTAAAAGGATCACTTACCACATCTTTAATCGCACTACAATTGCCCCAACTTCAATATGACAATGTGTGTTAAATTGTGCAGTCCCAGTAGGAGGGTTAGGTGTGGGACAAAATGGTGAACGATACGTTTAGTGTTTATGGCGCCTTAACTAGAGTTTTATCTAACACTCGTGAAATACACTCCATTGTATCACGTATCCTTATAGAGACAGTTTATTTGCCTAGACCTTATGATAGGGATTTATTGATAGTCACTCCATTACGTGTATCCACTCACAAGTTAGAGACTTGTTTTTATGTTGAGATAAACATTGGTGGATTGCATTTTGTAGTAAACTTGTTGGTTTTTTATAACCATTCTTATAATGTGATTTTGGTTTTGGATTGATTAGTTAGGTGTGTCTCGCAAAGACTATAAGGGTCGACCTATACTTTTTATGATGTTGTGTCAAGGTATGTATGTTGTGTTTATGCCTAGGTCGAAGGTTGGTGCATGACACACTTTTATTTTATTTATGAGGAGACTCAAGAGGATATGAAAATTCTATTAGAGTTTATACTAATTCTACGAAATATTCCTAATGTATTCGAGGAAGTGATATGGTTGTCGTCGACTCGAGAGATTGACTTGGCTCTCGAAACAAAGTTTATTGGGAATGAACCAATTCGAATGACTCATTTGGATATTAAGTTACATATTAAGAAGTTTTCGGACTACAGATTCATTCAGCGTATCGCATCTCCATAGGGGGTCTAGTTCTCCTTCTAAAAAGGGGAGATACTTCGCTACAATTGTGTGTTGACTACCGTGAGCTGAGCAAGGTGATAGTGAGGAACAATTACCCATTCTCGAGGATAAATTTCATTTAAGTTAAATATTTTGAGGGTATGAAATCATGATGTACTGAAGATTATCGTTTTGACTTGTTTGGGTTCCTACTAGTTCGGTGTCATACCATTTTAGATTATTATTGTCCCCATAAGTTTTATGGATTTGATAAATTGGGCATTTAGGTCATACTTGTATCAATTTATTATCTTTTTCAATGATGGAATTTTCATTTATTATCGGACTAAGGAGGAACATATTAATCATTTGAGAGTTGGCTTCAAACACTTTGGAGCACAAGTTGTATGCTAAATTCCTAGAGTGTGAGGTGTTGTTTTTAGGTACAATAGTTTTGAAGTTAGGATTTTTTGTGGACCCAAAGAAGGTGTCAGTTGTGTTGGATTTTGGACTAACCAAGAAAACTATGGAGGTTCATAGATTTTTGGGATTCTCTGGTTACAACTGAAGGTTCGTTTGGGGATTTTCTTAAAATAGTGGGCACATTCATCGAATTGACTCGGAAGGCTTTTTAGTTTGTTTGGACTAAGAGGTGTCAACATGACTTCAACACTATCAATAAGTAATTGACTTCGATTATAGTTTTGTCTCCACCTAGGTTTGGCATTTTGTATTTGATATACACCAACACTTCCTTGAAGTGATTAGGTGGGGTTCTAATGCAAGATGATCATCCTAGTGCCTATGCATCTCAAAAGTTGAATCCTCATAAGGTTAACCATCTGACACATGCTTTTGATTCGGAGACGGTAGTTTTTTCACCATATATTTGAAATTTATTTGTTGGGTGAGAAGTTCAGGAACTTCATTTATCATAAGACTCTTGAGTATCTTTTCACACATTAGGGTTTTAACATGAATCAACGATTGTGGTTTGACTTCATCAAGGACCACCAATTAATGACTCGGTATCACCCGAGGAAGGCCAATATAGTGGAAGATGCTTTGAGTCGACTATCGAGAGGTAGTTTGTCTACTCTTCAGTTTACCAATACGGGGTCTATTCCGTTGATTGACAAATTATATAATGATTTATTGAGGATGCTCACTATGATTATAAATGTCATTATGTTGGTGGTTCGAGTATAGGAAGATGATGTCGAATGTAATGAGAAATTAATAGATCTTATATATCCAATGGGGTTTCACTTTACACCATTGGTTTAGATTATGGATTGTGATACACGAGAGGTTGATTGTACTTGCTAATGAGGAGTTACAATGGACCGTCATGCAGGAGGTCCATGCATCGAAGTATTCATTTAATTATAGTGGCCATAAGATGTACCACATCACGAGGAGAAATTAATGGGATTTGAGTTTTACTAGTGTATGATCTAAATTAGATGAAATTTATTATCCATAGATTTTTATATTTCATTTTAGTCCTGATTAATGTCAGAAGTTAGATATTTTACCTTGAATAGTAAATTGATATTTTGACATTTGTAGTTTCATCATGGATTTATGATTGTTGGGATTATATGATGTGTAGTTTGGACTTGCATAAGTCTTAGATAAATTTTAAACTTCATGTGCTTAGTAGGGTTATAACTTTAGTATTTAGAGTACTAATTTTGACAAAAAAAGTACCTTCTCCATGAGATTCTGATATGATGATTCATATTTTTTGCCTAGAAAATAATGAGGATCCATTATTAGTAAATAGGCTTTGTCAAAACTCTTGAAATATGAACTGAAGGCCTTATGTTGAAATACGTTATTGGAATTGGGAATTTGGCTTGAATGTGTAAAAATCCATTGTAAGTCCTGTCATATATTTATTATATTAATGAAAAAAAATTAATCACGTAAATGACATAAAAGAAGTAGGTGATAATGACGTTGGACTGTTGGGTCATAGTTATTATGGCATGTGTTAAGAGGATCACAATTACGTTTTGGATATTGAATATTTTTTTAATCTCTTAGTTGAACTCATTCCAATAAATATTTAATTAAATATTTTAAGGACAACCCTATCTAAATGACCTATCAAGTATGGGATGGGGTTCCTTATTTGGATCTTCAATTTATGTGACGTCCTACGCATGGAGTTTAGAGATGGGTATGGATTATGAATTTTGAACCTTTAATTAGTCAATATACACCTCTATTTTGATGTTTCGATTTATGAGTAATTCCTTGTTAGATTTGTCATTCCTTTACTCCTTTATATAATGGCTTAAATATTATCTTATCCCTATTTAAAATGATCCGAGGGGTGCGGTAAATGGGTAAAATTGATGAAACATTATTAAAAAAATGAATTAATGAGCATGTATTTTGGATGTGTAAATAAGGAACAATCTTATATTGGTGTACTTGGAAGTACAAATATGGACGTTTGGTGCATCACATCACACGGTGTTGTGGAGTTCCATAATACCCTAATTTTTTTTAGTAATTAGTTAATTATTAAATTCATTATAATTTCATGTGACATTTGGTATGTCACTCACCATATTTGTTGAATGTTGGTTTGTGATTCTTATATGTCGTAGTATATGTGTTCCACGAATTAACACTATAATAAACAAAAAATCATTAATTAACTATGGTAAGTAATATAGTATTAAGGGAGACGATGGAATTGCCCGTTGTTAGGTGTGTAAGATTATAGTTTTTGTTAAGAAGAGGGACAAGACCCCACAAGTTATATTAGAATGAGAAAAAAAGCCTCTACTAAGAGGCATAAATAGGCTCAAGAATTTTTTTTTTAAAAAAAAGTCAATTGTTGAGACCATTGAGTTGACCTTGAAAAAAGGAGGGAATTTATATACATTCCCCTAGCTGAAGGTAAAGAGAAGGAAACTTAAAAGAAAACTTGAGATATAAAATAAGCTAATAAACTAAGAAGAGATAGTAATGGAAGGAAGGACGTATGTGTCTTGTTTCAAAAGACCTTTAATAATTTTTGGAAAATCTTGAAAAGAAGAAAAAGTAGTGGATTGGGAATAAGTAGTAGCATGAAAAGCTAAACTCTCAGCTACAGTAATGCCCTGTCTCCAAACATGCTTCATGGCGAATCCATGAGTAGTCGAAGCATCTAGAATACTCAACGGAGTTATTTAATCACCAAGGAGAGATCCCTTTATTATAGACTATGTAAACCAAGCCAGTAGAATCAGAATTAATAAAGAGATTATGAATACTAAGTTAACTCAAAGATCAATACCAATTTTCAAAGCTTCATCTCCAGTAAAGAGACTAGTTTGATGCCCCAGGTGGTAACTAAAAGAAGCTATAAAATCCCCATTATGATATCTATTAACGCCGCACCACCACTAATCGTGAGATGACCTCGAGAAACTCCATCGATATTTAGTTTAAATGAATTAAAAGGTTACTTAATCCATTTGATAATGAGCAAGGAGAAAGGTTTAGGAAAAAACTTAAACTGGAAAATTTTAGTTAAGAACTTGTCATATTCTTTAAGAATAGAATCAATGCTATTTACAGATGATATTCTAAAAATAAAGTCAATGACATTGTTGATGATCATTTGAGCAGACATAACAATCTCATCATAATTATAACTATTTCTAGCTTTCCAGATCTCTCACAAAATAACTATAGGCAGGGTGGTTATGAGGAACAAAAGGTAAGAAGGTTTATCCTTCCTTGACCACAAATAAATTACCATTGCATTGGCATGACATTATTGAAAGTTGACGAACCAAACAAATTTCCAAAGAACATCCAAATTTCTTCAGCAAAAAGGCTAGGTAATAATGTAAGAATATATGTTGAATATTTTCCTCATTAGAAGAGCGTTATCTACACCTGGAAGCAATTTTAATGTCCAAATTTTGAATTTTTGAATAAATTGCAATGCATTATGCAACAGTTTCAAAGAGAATATAGGCATATTCGGAGGGCAAGAGCTAAACCAAAGACACTTCCAAATCAAAGACATGCCAATGAAGATTGTAATATAAAAAGGCAGACTCAAAGGTAAATTTATCGTTTGTAGAGAGAGTCTAGATCTGAGAGTCATTTTTTAAAGCAATATGATCATCAATAACATATGCAATATCTCGATTCTCTTAACAATGTGAAAGCCATATGTACCACAAAAGCTTAACTTTATACTTCTGATGCATAAATGAAGCCCAACGGCTGTTAGAAGAGTAAAAAGACCAAAGCCTTTTCAAACTTGCAGCTCTGATAACATTATCAATCATCCGCATATTTAAATCGCTAATATGAAAAGGATAGAACAGTTCTTCCCACTTCAGCAGTGGTGTTTAAGTTATCATATTTAGCATAACACCAGATTTTTTTATTTTTTTTTGGCAAAAAGCTTATGAATTTATTTTAACTATGGCTTGGGGATATTGAGGGTAGCAACTGTGAATACTATAATTAAAGAGAGGACATGGTTGATGATAGTAAGAATGCCACCTTTGGAAAGAGATTTCAAACGCCAACCAACTACTCTAATTCTATTTTTTTCTGTAAGCTTAGTGAAGTAAACCATTTTCCTTCTACCCTTACATAGAGGAAAACCCTAATATTTGACAGTGGGAGGCTTATATTGAAACGCAGTATTAGAAGCAATATCTAATCTTGTACTTATATTATATTTGGGGTCAACTACGAAGCTACTTTTTAAGTCTGTTAATTCTCTTCCCTGAAAAATCTTCATATTTATTCAAGAAACTCATAAGCTTTTTAGTACTAACTTTGCTCCCTTTAGTGAAGACGATTATGTAATCATCATAACTGAGATGAGATATGACCTTACTACCTAAAGGATGACTGTAAGGTTTGATGTGCCTAAGATCCGTAAGATCATTAAGGCCCCTACTTAAGATTTCAGCTGATATAATGAAAAGAGTTGTGCAGAGATAATAACCCTGCTTATGAACTCTACCAGACATGAAAAAGCTACCCATATGACAATTAATTGGAATTGAGAACCAGTATTTAGATAAGAGCCTACTAATCATATCAATGAAACATTCACTAAATCCAAAACTTCTTAACACAGAAAGGAGGAACATGCATGAAATCAATCATAAGCTTTTTACATGTCAAGCTTGATAATAATATTGGATCCATGAGTCTTGTTATAAAGATCAAGAGTGAGTTCTTGAGCCAAGTTAACGTTATTAGTGATGCTTTTGGATTTGATAAAACCACGTCAGTTTGGGGAGATTAGAGAAGGTAAGATGATTGTATGTCTGGTGTTAAGGATTTTGGAATTTTTTTTTAAAAAGAACCTGCATAAGTTGATAGGTCTATAGTTGCAAAATAAGATTTGGTGTTCAATCTTAGGTAAAGGTCAATAGAGGTACTTGATTAGATCATAATGATATGAGAACCAACAAAGAAGGAGTGAATGACAATAACAAGATCAAGTTTGATGATATTCCAGAAGACTGAATAGATCATCCACAAAATCTGTTAGGACACGGGATACCATTTGCATTTATGTCTCCAAGAGAAAAATTTATAATTGATCACATTTCTATTATATTTGGTTTGTCGAATCTCATTACACAAACACGGCACCAACACAACTTCTCGGTACTCGAAGAATTTTTTGAAGACCAAAGAGATTGTAAGATTTGTTAGTCTTAACAATCATGGCTGAAGATTATGATCGTGAGTGGTAAAAGGTTTTCGAATATTTTTTGGGGTTTAAGTATTTTTATGAGGCTATTTTCGTGAAATATAACTTAATTTTTATAAGGAAAATTGGTGAGATAACGGCGCCTCGTTCATACGAGGCTGACAGTCATTCTAACGAGAATTGAACGAAGAATTTTCCTTGGTCCATGGGAATATCGTTCGATGTCCTCATTTGAAGTCGTTCTAACAAGATGTAGGGTGTCATTCAAACGACATCCCGTTTCATTCGAATGAGGTGAATTTTTTATTTTTTTAGCGGTATCTATCCCAAATATTTTGTGTTTATTCTTTTTATTCAACCTTCTTATAAAAGGTTAAAGTGGATCATATACCCGAAGAACTCTTTTCACATAGAAAACACCTTTTTTGAGTTCTCTTTAAATGATCAAATCCTCCATATCATATTCCTCACCCACGAGAATTATTCAAGATCACTTTACCCATCACATGAAGCATTTTTACTAAAATCACTTTGTAGAGACTTTTCTCTACTATTGAGATCGTGGAACAAGAATTTACAGCTAGAAAAGAAGACGAGGTTGATCGGTGGATATCAAGTGGAGATTGCTACATGTGGACGGATTTGGAGTTGAGTCATATCTGTTGAAGTTTTGAAGACTCTGCGCGTCTAGCTTAGTGTAGCCGAGTGTTTTGTAAGTCTATTGTATCACAATAGTGCTAATATAAAAAGGTTTTGCCCTTCTTAGGGATTTTTCCTCATTCTGTGTTTATTTGCATGATTGGCTTGGAAATAAAATAAAAATCATCTCGTATGCACACCAAAATTAATTGAAGATAAAAATTGATTAAAAATTGAATTGTGAGTGTGTGTGGAATTTAATTATATAAATTGGTCCATTAAAGTACGTGCACTCTCAAATAGGTATTAGAGAAGGTTATACCAAAAATATTATGTGATCCTTTTCTGCAAAAAAAAAATTATATCAATTTTTTTTCAAAAATTTGTCGATCTTTAAACATCCTAACTTTATTGGATAATCTGTATAATCGAATGCCCATTGTTTATGGTTCAAATTATGCCTACTGGAAAGATATGATGAGGTTTTATTTAAAAGCAATTGATGAACATTTATGGTTAATTTGTGAAAGATGGTGGATCCTCCCACAGTGGCTGTCGACAATGTCGAAAGTCTCGAACTTGTTTTTTTCCTGGGCGGAGGATGAAATTAAATGGAGTACTTACAACTCTTGTGACTTAAGTGTTATTTTTGTAGTCGTCGCTCCTAACGAGTTCTGCCCCATTATGATGTCCACCACATCTAAAAAATCTTGGGATATCCTCCATCTCACTCACGAGGGAACCAATGTTGTTAAAGCTTCCACTACTCCAAATCCTGCGAATGGTCACCCACAGGGGATCACGGCCCAAATTCGTGACCACATCAACTTTGGTCTGACCATATCCATGAACCACTGTGGTCATGGATGCTCTTGGACATGGTCACGACCTAAATCCCTGACCAATGTGGGTCATGACCTTAAGCCTTGAATAGGTCGTGACCATCATGGCGCCAAACTCGCACTAAAGTTCCCTCCATGTTTCGCCACGGATGGGTCACGAATATAGGTCATGACCAATAGCACAATGCACACCATATGGGTCACGCCTTTGGGCCATGACCATATTAATCTTTTCACAGGCGTTGGTCACGGCTTGGGGTCATGACCACATCATTGACTACGCCCTCATGTGGAAAAAATTTAAGGGTCATGGCAGTGGGTCACGACTCTAGGTCGTGACCAGTTCCCTTATACTAAAATAATTCTGCCTCATTTTCGTTTCTTCCCGCGTCAACCTCTCTCTCTCTCACTTTCTCTGTGTGATTTCGGTGATTTTTCTTTCAAACCCTAATTTCGGCCCTTATCTATCTCAATCTCAAAGGTAAACCCTATTTTTTGTGTTTCTCATTTAAATCGTAGTGTGTATATGTGTGTAAATGTGTGTGTATTTCTGTGTGTGTGTGTGTGTGTGTATATTTGTGTGTATATGTATGTATATCTATGTATGTGTGTGTATATGTCTGACTATGTGTGTGTGTGTGTATAGCTTTTTTTTTTCAAGAAAATGGATGTTAAATTTAGGACTTGAAATTTATTGCATTATTTAATGTTGGGTATTTATTGGGTATTATTAACATTAATTGGGAATTGTCACTTAGAGGTTGAAATTAAGTGCATTATTTAAGGGTATTGTTAGTATTAACTTAATGTGGTTACTTAGGGACTGAAATAAATTGTGAAATTTGAGGGTATTGTCCTTTAGGGCTTGAAATTTATTTAGAGTTTGAAATTAATTGAGTATTATTAGTATTGATTGAATGTGGTTACTCAGGGATTAAGATAAATTGTATTATTTAGAGTTTAAAATTAATTAAGTATTTTAGATTTTTCTCTAATCAAACTAATATACTCAAAATTCTTTCTTTATTATCAAAATCTTAATCAAACGAATATACCCTAATATACACACCCTCATATATTTTTCTCAGAAAAAATGAGGCCCGATGATAATCACTGGCAATAAGAGTTGGAGAGGTCTCAATTGGGCCTCACACGTAACTCTTTTATTAGTGAGCGTCATATATAGGGTACTCCAATCTGTAGGTATGGAAATAAAAAGATTGAACAATTTAAATACCTTCTAAATCATGGAGTTAATTTCCGATAAGATTACCTGTTCGATCGTATTTTGTTTTCCCTACAAGAAAAATTGGGATGACGTTATACCAAATATATTTCATGTGCATAATCCCGATTTAGCCCTGACCTTGGCTACGTTGTTGGAGAAGGTAGAAAAAAATCCACCCATTATGGATACAACTGCGTACAGAGAGCAATGAGATAAACTATGATGTCTCGCGCCATATGCACGCTAAATTGAATCTTGGTAACAAGTTAACAATTATGGGATTCCAAATTCATGTCATGGATATCTACACATCAATCATAGATTACCTTCCTCCTAGTTGGCCACGTGAAAAAATTCATAGATTCTTAAAAACTAATACTGAATGGATGGAGGTGAGGCACATTGAACATATTCTAAAGTCTTACTTCAAAAAGGTGTGTTTGTGTGTGTGTGTGTGTGTGTATATATATATATATATATTCGTAAGCTTGATTAATTTATTATAATTTCTTATTATAATTTTTTAGTCAATTATGGTTTTTCATTTTTGTAGATAATGTCGGCTAGAAACAATCCAAGGGAACAAAGTGTCGAGGGGACACAATAAGGAGTTTCACCATCTTGTGTGCAACTCGAATTCTCAACACCAATTGGGGAGGAGTACACAACTCCACCAATGGTTACCTTCTCACCAAGTCCAACTGCTTCAGCACCCTTGTCCAGCAGTCTCGTTGCACCACCACCCACATCCAACGTTGTCGACACCTCCCACTCAACCCAAGAAAGCCCTTTGGGATCTCCCTTCCTGGGAATAACTCGATGGGTGATAGTAATGATGTGCTTAACTTTAAAGCTCAGTGTTTGGCTTTAGTAAAAATGAACGTGGGGGTTGGTGGACTAGACAACTGGAACTAGGTTGACCGAGCCTTTGAGGATGATATATACAATCAGCTCTCTGAGTATTTCTCATTTCCCGATCGTTCCAATAATAAGTTTTTATCTTGGGTTGCTGAATCATTGGGGACATACAAGAGAAACCTTCGTAAGAAACATTTACCGAAGGAGGCTGCGAGCTCTGATATTTTATCTTTGAAAGAGAAAGTGACTCCAAATGTTGAAATTCTGTTAGAGTAGTGGAATAAGTTTTCAAAGAATGAGGCGACGAAAAAAAGGTAGGTCCAAAGGGAGAAAAAAATGGGGCACAAAAAATTGATATCCATAGGATGGGATCCAATCCTATGAGGATTTGAAGAATTAATGGGAGAGTAGGACAAAGGATGATCCATATGCGGGTAAATCACTAAATCGCTCCAACTTATTCGTTCATGCTTGACGAGGTAAAGATAATACATATACGTCGCACTTGGCTGAGACGCTAAAATCAATAGAGGCCATCAGCAATCAGTCAAGTTCGAGTCCTATTGATTAGTTGGACCTTGATAATTATGCCCTGAATCAAAACTTTGTGCAAACACCCCATTCTAATACCCCCTAACCTCTCCTTAGGTCCCTATCACCTCCCTTCATCATTGCAAACCCAAGTCATACCCCAAGTACTGACCTAAAGGCCATCGGGCACTCCCAGGCTCCGTTTTATCAAGAGTTAAACTCTTTAGCTCAATCGAGACTAAATGAATCTTCAAAGGGAATCGAATCCCCTTTCCAACGATCCATCCCGTGCGTGATTCTGACTTACCATGCGGACGAATGAAATTTTTTTACACGAAATGGGATCAGGAGGTCACCGGATGCTCCTAGGCTCTGTTTGACCAAAGCAAACTCTTCATCTCGATCGATACTAAATGAATCTTCAAATGGAATGGAAACCCCTTTCCAATGGTTTACCCCGTGCGCGATTCTGACCTACGGTATGGACGATCGATCTGTTTTACTCCGAAAGGTCATCGAACGCTTCAAGGCCCCAGTTGACCAAAGTCAATTACCTGAACCGGGTCAAACTATTTGGAATTTTGAAGTACATCTCCTATCCTTTCTAACGGTCCTATCCATGTGTGATTCTGACTTACCATGCGAATGAATGATCCCATTTGCGTTCGATAATTCCCCGTTCAAAGGACTGACGAGCGCTTCCGAGCCACATTTGACCCAAAGTCAACTCCCAAACCCAGTATAAGTCTATGTAATTTTGAAGCTCTCTCAAATACCTTTCCAACGGTTAGCCCCGTGCATGATTCGGATCAACAGTTCGCGCTCTACGATCGATTTTCTGAAGGAACCTGAAACACACTGCCAAACGGCAGGTTCCAAGCCCTACCTATCGGCAGTGTGCCTAAACACACTTGTCGATTGGCAGGACCAAGGATATGTCGATCAGTAATGCCCTGGGACTATAAAAAGGAGGGCTTAAACTCATTCCAAAAGGAGGAAAAATCAGAGATCCATCACTCTCAGCAAGCTCAGAAAACCCCTCTCGAAGTCAGCGTGATTTCCACATCCAAATCCCTTTTCAACCTTAACCTTTCATCACCTTTTTCACCAAACTTGGTGAATTAAGTACTCTCCATCATCATCCAAGTGCAAGGGATTCTCTCAAACATCCAAGATCAAGCTCAAGATCTATAAGAAGGTCCAACTTTATCCATTCTCTCCATAAATTCGCCTAAATTCTCATTAGTTTGTTTTGTTACTTAGTACTTTTATTATCTTATCTCACATATCCTAAAATACTTTTATCTAGTATTATTGGACATCTCTTATTTTCATATAAATAACCCCCCCCCCCCCCCCAAAAAAAAAAAAAAGAAGAGGATTTGCTCATAAATTCTAAACGGCAATTCTCACACTTTTTCTCACAACTAAAACATTTTTTTACACACACACACACACACATAAGAGTAGTCCCCGGTTGGATTTATGGAATAAATCCCACCCCTCGTTTTGCATACGAACTACGTGAACTTTGATGCCTCTATAGGCTACGTAGGCGTCTCGGGGTAAAACCAGATACTCAAGTCCTTTTTCTACTCTTTTTCTATATTCTTTAAACTTAACTCTCTTAAATTCTATGTATATATATATATATATATATATATATATATATATATATATATATATATATATATATATATATATATATGTTCTTAATGGCGTATTATTCCACATGCGTTATCATTCCCTTATAATGATCGACGCTAGGATAATCGCATCAATCCTATTTTTAAATATTACTTTTAGGAACATTCCTATGGATGACTCTCTTTATTTCTTCCATGATACAAGTCGATGATTCCTATCTCCACTACGTATACACATGCACGCATATCACGACAAAATAAGGGAAATAGAAATAACCCATGAGAGACTGTAAGGGAGGAATGGGTGTCTAACACGTTCCCATTTCGTAACTTAGCCTCCGGACCCTTTTCGAATCATTTTGGTTTCCTATGTATCAGTATGTCTTTCGATGATGTCCTTCGAAATGGCTCCCTTTTCTTTTATCTGTTTTGAGAAATATAGACTGGCTACTCTATCTCTCTACATTTTTCACCTCATTCACCGACGCTGGCCGAAACGCTCCCGAGAGGGACGCGCGAGTCCTAGAGGGATCCTCTCCCGCCGCGCCGAGAGGGGATATATCTGGGGATGGCCATAGTGGCGACTCTATTGGGGACTTTTTATTTTGAGGGCTAGACTCTATTTACATGGGTATTTTAATTTCTTTTATATCCCCCTATTTCCCCCTTTACTATTGATGTGTACCTCATGCTTATTCACACACTTGTAGAAAATTCTCCAGGTGCACTTCACACCACGTGCACCTAGGATCACATATATCCTCATGTTGCACGCATCACCCATACTTGGTATACCATTGGAACTCATACTTTGCTCCCTATTGGGCATGATCAAGGAAGATACTCTTATCATAAGATACAAATAAGAGGATCATGCATAATTCACACGATATCACCAAAGAGCATTGTGATTGACTAAAATTTTGTCCACTAACTGGAGGGTCACTTCGTGATGGGCCCTGGTCTGGTAGGGTGCAGTTAGCCTAAGCGATATGACTCTCACCTTCCATTGTCCAAGTACCTTTGACGTATATCGAACGTTTCCCCCGCATCGTACCATTTGATTGAAGTCATGACGAGAGGTATATCGCAGGGAACTTGTTCACGTACGGCGAGTTTATTAAATTTTCTCTCACATGTACCATCCCCACGAGGTATATAGTGAGGCAATTCACGTACACTCAGGTATATCAAATGGCTTGTCCACACGTACCGATTGCCTTCAAAAGCAAGACGTATATCGTGGAAGCCATGTAAAAGGTCTAATTCACCCAACCAACTTCATACCCGCATATAGGTGTCAAGCCTAAGACACACATATTAGATTGTCGTTTTCAACCCAAAACTCCGCCGAAATTCTGGGTCGGCCTGCCACCCAAATTTTTGTGCATTTTTAAAATGAGACCCTGCCCGTGAGCCTAGTTACAAGTCCAGCCATAGCTTTGCATATGTTACAGACCCAAAGTTTCCAGGTTCGAGTCATGTCCGGCATTTCATTTTTGCATTTAGGAGAATTTAATACAAGTGAGAATATTTGAATAATAATCATGTTGAGACCCATCTTCCAAAAACACTTCTCCTCTCTTTATAAAAAATCCAAAAGCAATTTTCCTTTCTTTACCAAAAATCCAAAAATATTTTGTCTTTCAATCTCAAAAAAGAAAAAAATGTCAAAAATATTTTCCTTCTTTTTCTTAAAAATAAATCCAATTTTACGCCCTCTCAAGTCGATCGCACGCCCTTGGCATGGCTCCTTATTATCTTCAGTCTTCAGTCAAGTCACCTCGGAGTTCCGTCCGTTCCCCTGGTATCTCTTCCGAGTCCGGTATCCATCCGCTTTCCATAGAGAACACAAATCAAGAGTCAGTTGCGCATCCAGATCTGACGGCAGTTTTAGCTCAGCTTGTGTCCAAGATTGACAACGTTCAGACTGAAGTCCGAGAAATGCAACGAAACCAAGTTCCTGTTCCTCAAGAGCCCGGCTCCCTATTCCCTCATGCTATGGGTCCACCCGAGACTATCTAGGTTCCCGAAGAATATCAACACGCCCCCCTGTCCCTCCTATTAATGGGTTGTCGCCTGCCCAACTTCCTATGCCAAACCTTGCCCAGCCTGGGCTAACTTGCATGTAATCATTGGTTCGAAAGTGGAAGAGTTGAATAAGGTCAAAAAAGATCTCAAGATGCTAACTAAGAAGTTCGACCAAGTCTGAATCTCTGGGAATTACATGTACTACACCCACATGTCTCCTTATCCTAAGGCAAGGTTGCCTGAGAAGTTCAAGATGCCAAATATCGAGAAATTCAGAGGAAGTGGACCACCAATTGTTCATCTTCACAGTTATCACTGTGTTATGACTCTCCTAGGGGCTTCTGAAGAATTGAAGGCCCAATTATTTCAGCAAACCTTGAAGGATAGCGCCCTCCGATTGTTTTTGTCTCTCGAGGAGTCCAGAATCTGTAGCTGGGAGGATGTAGCCTGAGAATTCATATCGCAGTATAAATATAACGAAGAGCTTGAGGTCACCCGCCATGATTTAGAGCTTATAAAACAGAACTCTGGGGAACATTCAGTAACTTCAAATCCTAATGGAGGGAAAAAGCATCTACCATGACAAATCGGCCTTTTGAGGAAGAATAATTCAGCATAGTGAAGAAGAACTTCTTACCCCATGTCCAAGATACCGTGGGAGGACAATACTATCCCCACTTCTAAGCTCTTAGAGAATAAGGAGTAGAAATTAAGGAAGGTCTTGCTAAAACAGAAGTTGAACCAAAGAAAGTTTCTGGACAGTTCACTTCCAAAAAATATGACAAACCTGCCAGTGTTGCAGTCTCAACCATCAACAACATCTCTCAACCAACCGCATTGTGGGCACCAGAGAGCCTCTATGTCCCAGTCCGAAAGGAATACACCAAGCTCTATGATCCCCTCTCTAAAGTTTATCAAGCCCTATTAAGTTGAAACCTTATCAAACCCTTGGACCCCCGTCCATTGCCAAACCCACTTTCAAGAAACTTCAAAGCAGATTCTCATTGCGCCTTTCACCAAACTGC
This sequence comes from Sambucus nigra, assembly GCA_949130495.1. Lineage (NCBI taxonomy): Eukaryota > Viridiplantae > Streptophyta > Magnoliopsida > Dipsacales > Adoxaceae > Sambucus > Sambucus nigra. Next base: position 122,423,968 of record OX422213.1, read on the forward strand.
TGGTCATAGCACCGACCAATGCTTTCACCTTCGAAACGTAATCCAAGGACTGATTGATCGGGGTACCATTGCCCCACTAGTCAATCATAAGCCAAACACTACTCACAACCCACAACCAAATCATACCAATGCTATCTTCCTATAAATGAACCCAGGATTTGATCCCTCAACTCAAATCACATCCATACACTCTCCCAAACCTCTCCAAACTTGTCCATATTTCCTCCTACACCCTGTTAGCCTCACTGATCAGGCACTGTCACTCCTTACCAGAGCATGCATCATTGTCCGTACCCATTCTGAAAATGGAAGTATTGAATTATCAGAAGTGTTAAACCAACTCCTAGAGTTCGGGATGAAATTGCCCTCATAGATGATCATTAATTGCCAAAGGTTCAGTACGCTATTCTTGGAAGCATAAAAATGGACACGAGAGTCAGATAAATGGGTGGTACCAACCGATGAAGTCATCATGGATGATGTCGTTTAGATCATGGTAGAATCATTCAAGCAAACCAACGATATTTGTAATATGATCGAGTTACTTGATACTCTGAAGTTGCAAGGGTGTTTGGTCCCTTCACCCTTACATATACCCATAGAATGGGAAGACATGTATGAAGAAGCCATTGAAGTTGTGGAATGAATTTATTTTACATGGAAAGACAGAATTGTTGCCACTGGATGGGGGGAAGAATTCAAAGATTTGAATGAAGAACAAGCTTTCGAGAAAATTGACCCGGTAGCTGACATATGTGGGATAATATCATTTGAAGAACTCCTTGGAAAAATAAACAAGGTAGCAGAATAACCCGAGATCGATGAAGAAATAGGGTTCATATTCTTCCCGTCTTCAGTAAATCACATGACCAGATCAGGAAGGCATTACCAGATCCCAAGCTCACTACCAGCCAATGATAAGGGGAAGGGCGTTAAAAACCTTCCTACACCAGAAATGACCCTCAAGGAGAGCAAGATCCTCGATCAACTGAAGAAAACTCAATCTAACATCACTCTATGGGGGGTTTTCATGTCTTCTCAGCTGCACAAAAATGCTTTGATCAAGTTGCTCACTAGACCCATAGTTCCTCCCTCTAATACACTAGAAGAAGCAGTAAATTTAGTCGGATCCTTGACCTCTACCCGAATGATATCCTTTTTTGAAGAAAAAATCCCCAGAATTGGGCCAAACCACAATCATGCACTCAATATCTCCGTAGAAGTTATGGGGAAAATCATACCACTCTCTCTTGTCGATAATGGATCTGCCTTGAATGTCTTCCCATTAAGAACCTTCAAATGATTAGGACTAAAAAAAAGTAACTTCGCTCCAACTTTCGCTGTTGTACGTGCCTATAATAATACCCATCGGGAGGTGATGGGATCCATAAAATATGTAATAGGGGCTGGTCCTATAAAGCCTGTTGTTGAATTCTAAGTTATTGACATCCCAACTTGATTCAACCTGTTTCTCGGACGACCTTGGCTCCACAGTATCAAGGATGTGTCTTCTTTACTCCATCAGAAATTGAGGTTCTTCGTCAACGGATGATTCATTACCATTTTGGGTGACGATGATAATACTGAGGGTGCAAGTACCAACTATCTAATCTTTGAGATAAAAAATGGGTCAAATGATATGACCCTATTAGGATTCTGAGTTGAGACACTTCTACTCCAGGCAGGGAATGATTTGAAAGAAAGGCTTTGTACAGAATACGACCCTCATGGCAATGCCAATGTGATTCAGATGTTCAGAAACATGCAGTTCATGCCCGGACTGGAGCTAGGACAAAGACAACAAGGGATACTTGAGCCCATTGAACATGAGAAATCTTCCCCTTCTTGTGGTTTGGGGTATCAACCATCAGAACAATATCTCAGAATGATCCACTAGTCTAGATAAAAGAGAAGATTAGACTGCATCCAGACTATCCCAAGTGGCTCCTTGAATGGACGATTCATCAAAGAGGTTGAGTACTTACCCTTTTATAGCTTTCCATAAACATGGTATGACCATACAGATAAGAAGATGAAACCCGAAATAAATCTATTTTTCCAAGACAACTACTCATAGGTTGAAAGTTCCCAACGCCATGTTCAATCGCTCATCAAACATAGTGAAGAGACAGAGGAAAGTGACTCAGAGGACTCGTTCAACTTACAAACACTAGGGCTAAAACTCAACATGTTTCATTCAGGCACTAAATCACTAGATCCATCCCACATGATTAGAGATGCGGATACACCTCTCCTAAACTGGCATGCTGCACCCGTTCTACTTGTTGAAATCCCACCTAACCCCAATATTTTCCCCATTTCTTCGTATGTTATCTATCCTTGCTCAAATTTAATCTAGACCTCCTTTGATGAGGTTCTCAATGCTATTTTTCCTATCAATAAAATAAATGAAGATTTTGAGTACCTTATTGTGCCTTACATTAATTGTTTAGATTCTATTCAAACATTTGGTGATGATGATTTTGCAAATGAAAAATTCTTAACTGATCTAAATAAGGTTAATACCAAAAAACATAACCGCATTCAAGTTAATGAAGAAGAAGTTGTTATTATTAACCTCGGTTGTAGTATCCAACTGCGCGAGATTAGGATAGGGGCTACCCTTAACGAGCATGTGCGAGAAGAACTTAAAGAATTACTAAAGGAATTCGTGGATGTATTCGCATGGTCCTATGACAATATGCCTGCCATTGATCCCAAAATAGCTCAACATGAGATACCCACTCTTCTAGATTACAAGTCGGTTAAACAAAAGTTGAGAAATATCCACTCCGAATGGTGGCTCGAAGTCAAAGAAGAGGTGGTCAAATAACTGAACATGGGCTTCATTCGCATGATCGAATATCCCACATGGCTAGCCAACATAGTGCCCGTATCAAAATCAGGAGGGAAATTTTGGATGTACGTAGACTACCAGGACTTGAACAAAGCCTCTCCAAAGGATTATTACCCGTTAACCAATATCGACATGATTATGGACAACACATCTAGTCATGATCTAAAGTCATCCGTCGATGGGTTTGTAGGATACAACCAAATCAAAATGCACCCAGATCATTAAGAAAAAACCGCGTTCATCACCCCATATGGAACCTTTTGCTACACCGTTATGCCATTTGGTCTGAAGAATGCTGGGGTTACCTATGAGAGGGCTGCCACAACCATCCTACACGATTTGATTCACAAAGAAGTAGAGATCTATGTGGATGATATGATTATTAAATCCAAAACTAGAGAATGTCATGTTCCCGCTCTCTGAATGTTCTTCGAACGACTACGACGATATCAAATGAGACTCAATCTAGATAAATGTGTCTTCAGCATTGCAAAGGGGAAACTCTTGGTATTCATGGTCAGTGAAAAAGTAATAAAAGAAAATCTTGTTAATCTAAAAGCGATACTTGAGATGCCACCTCCTCGAACTGAGAAAGAGGTCTGAGGTTTCCTTGGGAAATTACAATACATCAACCGGTTCATCATCTAGCTCACCTCCATTTGTGAACCAATTTTCAAACTCCTCCGAAAGGATTCAACAAAAGTTTGGAATGAGGCCTTCCAAGAAGCCTTCAACCGAATCAAACAATACCTGACTCAACCTCCGATACTCATGACACCAGAGCCTGGTCTCCCCTTGCTCCTATACCTAACCATAACCGACAGTGCAGTTGGGGCTTTGCTAGCTCAATACCTTGAGGATTCTTGCAAAGAAAGAGCCATCTATTACACCAGTTACAAATTGGTCGGGTATGAAGTCAACTACACTACTTTGGAAAAAGCATGCGTCACGCTTGTTTGGGTCACCCAAAAGTTACGACACTACATGCTCGCCTTCCCCATCAAACATATATCCCGAATGGACCCCATTAAGTACTTATTTTATAAACCCTCCTTATCCAGCCGAATGGCTTGATGGATGATGCTCTTAGAAAAGTTTGATATCGTGTACGTCGCACAAAAAGCTACGAAAGGAAGATCCATCTCGAGTTACCTCACTGACTACCCCATGGAAGAAGCTGATGTCTGGGTCTCTGAATTCCCAGATGAAAACATCCTCTACGCTGCTCGAGACGACCCTCGATGGGAAATGTTCTTTGATGGTGCTGCTAACAAAAAGGGATAAAGCATTGTGATACTTCTAATCGCCCCAGATGACTCCCACACTCGCATTGCCATCAAGTTGGATTTCCCATGAACCAACAACATGACTGAATATGAGGCGTGTACGGTAGGCCTCTAAACTTCTCTCAAGAAAGTTATTCAATGTCGGGATATCAATGGGGATTCTTCCCTCATCATCGGTCAAGTGCTCAGTAAATATAAAGTCAAGGACGAGAAGCTCCAACCCGCCCATGACCACTTAGAAGAACTAGCCGCTCAATTCAAAGACATCACCTTCCATTACCTACCTCGAGCAAAGAATAATCTAGTCGATGCCCTTGCTACCTTGGCCTCCATGGTCGACATGCCCGATGGAATAACAATGTCCCCCTTCCTAGTCCAAAATCAAGACAAACCAACCCACTCTACCACATTGAGCTCATCACCATAGAATATCCCAAGCTAGACAACGACTGGTAGTATGATATCTCGCATCTCCTAAAGCATGGTAGGTATCCCAAGGGTTCCAACAATCTATACTGAGAAACCCTCCAAAGACTGGCCTCCCAATACATCATCTGTCACAAAGCACTGTTCAAGAGACACTTCGATGGAACCCATCTACACTACATTGCAAGGGATGACATTAAAGAGGTAATGCAAAGAATCCATAGCAGGTAATGCAAACCCCACATGAAAGGTCACATGCTTACCAAGAAGATCGTCCGGCAAGGATACAACTGGACCACCATAATCCAGGATTGCACTGCCTATGTCCGGAGATGTCGCAATCCCAACAGTTATCCAACCTTGAACACTTACCTCCGTGATAATTATACAACATGACTTCCCCCTGGCCGTTCTCCACCTGGGGCATCAACATCATAGGGAAGGTTACACCCAAGGCCTCTAACAGACATGAGTTCATCCTCGTTGCCATTGATTACTTCACCAAATTGGTCGAAGTTGGGTCATACACAGTCCTGAACGCCAAGAAAGTGGCCAAATTCATCAAGAAAAACATCACCTGCCGATATGGGGTCCCGCACGAGCTAGTGTCAGATAACAGGTTTCATTTTGAGGAAAAATTCATAGAAGTGGTCAACGAGTATGGGTTTTAGAGACACAAATCTTCTCCCTATCGACCTCAAACCAATGGTGCGGTCGAAGCAGCCAATAAGAACCTCAAAGCCATCATAAGTAAGATGACCAAAAGTTATGGAGATTTTTATGACCAAATCCCTTACGCTCTCTGGGCTACCGAACCTCAATTCAAACCTCTAATGGGGATACCCCTTACTCTCTAGTCTACAGCATGGAAGCAGTCCTACCCATGGAGCTGAAAATACCTTCGCTGCGGATCATGCTTAAAAGCAAGGTTAGCGAAGAAGATTGTCACCAAAGTTGTCTTTACGAGCTGACCCTCCTAGATGAATGGATATTGAAATCTTTATACCATATAAAAGGGTACCATTGTCGAATAACGCGTTCATTCAATGAGAGAGTCAAGGATCTCGACATTCGAGAAGGGAATTTAGCCCTGAAAGAAATAGTAGAGCCCATCTGGGACCCCAAAGGGAAATTCAAGCCCAATTGGAGCAGCCCATATATACATTGTGAAGAAGATCTTGTCCGGCGGTGCCGCCATGCTCACCGATCCAGACGGAGAAGGGATGGCTCGTCCAGTCAACCTGAACCACCTCAAGAAGTTCTACCCCTAGCCCAAAATCTCAGCGCGCTACGAATCTTCTCATCTCCCTTCTATTCTAAAATAATATCTTCATTTCCCTCTACCCAGAACTACGTGGGCATGATCCTCTGTAAAAATCATTCTCATAAAAATTAAAAAATTTCAAAAACCCCGAGAGGTACATAGGCAGCTCATACATCTTATATGAGCACGGCCCCTTCTTTTTTCACAAAAAAATATTATTTTCTTAACTCCGGGAATCACTGTTCACTTTAACATATACATAAACAAAAGTATTATGCATGCCTTAGCGATCGGTATAGATAATTCAAACTATGGAATTTGTCAAAAGTCACAGCTAGATGATGAAAAACATTTTTATTTCAATAATAAGAAATTACAATGCAATTACATAAGAAAAGGAACGGATGACTCCCTTCCCCCCTACCTTCTTAAAAAGCCAAATAAATTCCCAAATTTATTCCCCATTATAAAAAAACTCTCCAAGAGTCCTACCCACAGCTACCAAAGGGTCCCGCTTCATCGTCATAATCGAGGGTTTGGGTGGATGGATTTCCTCATTTGACCTTATTGGTTGGTTTTGTAAAAAATAAATTAAATGAATTAGATTTAATTAAAATGGTGTGAAACATAAATGTGAACCGTAAGAATGATAAGAACGGTGGAATAATGTGGGCATTTGATAAAACGCTTAAACACGGTAATATGGACACATATGCAATCGGGAAAGAATTAATAAAGGCCCGAAGCCCTAGGGGTGAAACATCTAATTCATTAGCCAGAGCATATGGTAGCGTAGCCAAAGGTGTGGAACCCATTAAAGTACCCGATTATTTAATAAATTTCTAGAAAAAAATAGTGTTGATGACGGAATGATGGAAATAAATAAGGTTGTTCTTAGGAATGTAAGAAAGGCAACCTAATGAAAATAGTAAAATGGAGACTAATAGATGAAGATGACTAAATGGTATATAATTATGTGAAAAGTTTGTGCAAAATGGACAAGTGTGGGTATGATCACATCGTTTGATTGCATTGCATGGTAGTTTCATCTATACTCTTTAAATGATAACGTTTTCAAAATGGATAACATAAATGTTATATTATAGTATTTTCTTATAAAAATATATTGCTTGGTACATCCCAACCTACTAAATGTTTTTCTCACCTCTACTTTTTATGTTAAAACCCCCACCCCAGGTACCTCCTGTAGGGACGTTGATAAGGCTCTGGAGGATACTAGTCATCAAGAAATGTGTTTCGAGACATCTGAATTTATGGCAGTTTAAAAAAATCTTTTATTCGGGCCTTAGGCCATTTATTGTAATAATACATGAGTTTTATAGCTTATTGCCCTTATTGTTAGCATTGTTTTATTTAAGGTAAAATCCCTAAATCAATCTTGTTAATTAACTTAATTACATAAGACAATAACCTATTTCTTAAATTAAAACATATTTAATTACATTTTGTTCCTTCTAAAATGGTGAAAATCATAGGATTTTCATAAATAATAAAATTGGACTTTCCCCCTCCCCCTTAACACCTCAACTCGGGTGTAGGTTCACCCAATGGTAGACCAAATTCGGGTCGGGGTGTCATAATTTTTATATTCACATGTATGTCTATTTATTATTTTGCATCATAATTTTGTGTGCTAATGGGATTAATTAGGAAAACACATTTTATTGACAACACGAATTTATTTTTGAGATCATCATTGATTACTCTTTTCTAGATATCCATTTTGATAGTTCTTTTATGAATTGAATTAAATCAGCATAATTAAATATAAGGTTTGAGAAACTTAAGATCTCGAGATTCCATGTTTATAGAATTCAAATTAATATTATTTTTATGAAAAAATAAATTGTGAGATCGAGATATTCATTTTACTCAAACAAAGTGGATAATTACTAAGGATCTTGTTCGATATATTAGAAATGAACGATTTTTTTTTCAAAACCCCCAAATTTTTAAATAATAATTGGGATAGGAGGGTCAACATAAATCCTACAGTCTCCATTGATGTTATAAATTTGTGATACGTTTAATTCCTCGTGTCAACTTGATCTAGCCCCCGTTAGAAGGTTTTAATCGCGTTGTCACGAAAAGTTTAAAATTATTAAGTAATAGATTATTAAAATTACATGTGAGCGAGTTTGGTCCTCTCTTAGAGTAAGTTCTACACAATCGTGTTTGATTTCAAAAAATTAACTGATGGTATTCACGTAGACACAACTTTTAACATCCTCCCCAATTGAGTCACTGATATTAGGAGTGGGACCAAAAGTCATCGATTATTCATTATGTTGGACAAAAGTTACTGAATTATCTAGATGTTATAATGAAATAAGAATGTCTTGGTTGGTGTTGTGTAAGTTAAGATCCTATTGAGAAATCTCACATCGCGGGGAAAACAGGATGTCCGACGAGATAAATTCTAAAAGTTGGCAGTTAAGGGATGCCACTTAAAAATTTATTCGATTTAATTATTATGTGTTATTTTGAAAAAAAAATCAATATCATGATTCTAATATTTTAAAATGAATTCATTAATTTTCTTACTATTTTAACTTAAAGTTGTTACTAGAATAATTTCCAAGGACTGAAAATATGATTGGATATTGTTCTAACTTTTAAGAAGAATAAACTTATTTAACCCCAAATTCTCATCAATATATTAAAATTGTGGTGCTATTGATTCCTCGTGTTAACTTCCTCTGCCTCCCTATCGGATGATCTAAATCACAGAATCATGGAATTTTCAAAATACATGGTAATTCTTTTAAATTAAGTGTCACTTGTGTCCGACTTTCGATCGAGGAAGTTATACTTGGATTCTTTAATTTTAAAGAATTGACTAATGATAATTTTTTTACACCTTTGTTCGTTGATGCCCTCAAGTAAGAATCATGTTCTTGGAATGATTTCCATGATTGATTGAATTAAGGGTTATTTGGATTTGATGTGGTGGTGAAATTTGGTACCATTTCATAATTCGAGAGTGATGATTATCGGTAGCCAAAGATTGTTGTTAGTTATTTGAGAAGAGATTTACTTACTTCTCAAAACGTAAGTAGGAGGATAAGGACAAGTCTAAAGTACACTGATTTAGGATAAGTAAACTTCATTTTCGTCTATAGTAGTGGAATAGCTTATAGGTAGGCATTACTTTTATATCAACATGTTTGATTCTTCCTTGCTTTAAAAGGAAAGGGACAAGATAATTGTTTTTGTCTTAAAAGTATAATCATGGTTTATGATGTAATCTACGATAACATGGCACGTACACTGGGGAGCCACAAATCATGAATACAACTTGCTGTAAAAGTTCCAAGTAACTATACAATTACTTTAGAGATAAATTTTCCTCATTATGGCAAAAATAGAATAACATAATGATATTGGCAGTGGCGTGTTCTTATGAATTTGGTATAAAATAGTGTTAATGTAGGAAAATTATTTAATGTACCTAGGTTTTATAAATGTTGGTTTTGGTATTCTAAATTGGTTTTAAATGTATATTCGATTAGTTTTATCAAAATTGGATATCTTATATTTGGTCAAGTACATTGAAAAATAATTTATATATTATAAGGTTTTGTCTCAACAATATTGCTAAATACTGATATGAATAATTTAATGGATATGTATTAAAGGTAAAATTTCCTCATAGAACCAAGAACAATTTTGGCACTTATGCTTAGGTAATTTTATTCTAACTGTAATTCGAAGATTGACTTAAATAATAATTGATTTTATTGGAAGTAGAGGCACTTCTAGTATTGAATCTTATTTAGAAGGTAAAATAATAATATGGTTTTCACGGCCCAAAGCTAAAGAAGAAAAGATGTGTTGGAATTGGTTCACTTTGATTAGTGTTATTCGGTGACTATATAATTTAGAGGCGGTTTTGAGTGTGTAACCAATTTCATTGATGATCACTCGTAGTTAAGGATGTGTTTACCTCGTTCACCATAAGTCTTAAACCTTTTGATTAGTTAAAAGTGTGAGAGGGTGAGGTGGAGCCTGGTAACGTAAATTAATTCAAATTCAATGAACTAATCGTCGATTAGTTTACCTATTAGGGTAGCTGAGGGATTATTAATCATAGATGTGGGGTTTTATCCCAACAGACTAAACCAAGTATTCCACATTGGAATTGTAGATAGGATTGGAAAGAATAAGACTCTTTCAAAACGATATGGTTCATGGGTAGTTATTCAGTACTGCAACATTCTTATAGGTATATACATTCTGAATATAATTTTTTCTTAGTTACTTACCTCAAACTCCATTAGGGTATTGGAAAGGGCATAAGCTCATTCTAAGCCATGTTCCGATTTGGGGGTGAATGTGGCCATCCCTTGCCTTTTCGGAGGTTCGCGGTTCTCTCTCTCGTGCGCTTTGGGGAGGAGAAAAGGTCTCGCGCCCTTACTCTAGGAGATCGGCATCAAAGACAAAATGATTCTTATGAAATAAATAGTTCAAAGTTTCAGAGGCTAAGTTACGTAATGGGAAGGTTTTAGGCACCCATCCCGCCCTTTCGATCTCTCATGGGCTTGTGTTACTATTTTCCTTAAGTTCTCCGTGAAGTGTGTGCATGTGTATATGTAAATGGAGATCGGAATCGCTCAGCTCATATCATGGAAAAGATAGAGTGAGGTCATCCAAAGGAATGTTCCCAAAATATTAATTAAAAAGTATGATGTGCACGCTTATCGAGATATTATTCGTTATAATGGAATGACAATATTTGTTAGATAAAATGCAAATATGAAAAAGATGAAACAGTAAAAATAGGAAAATTAGAAAATTAGAAAATTGGAAATGTTGGACTCGAGTCTCGATTTTTAGCCCGAAACGCCTGTGTAGCCTATAAAAACATCAAAGTCCATGTATTTTGCATGCAGCGTAAGGGTGGTGTTTATCCCATAGATCCAAAAAAGGAGTTTATTATATGTGTGTGCAGATAAGGTATTTTTAGTTTTGAGAAATTGTGGTGAATAATCCAGTTGGAAATTATAGTTATAACCCTCTTTTTCTTTATTTTTTATGCAAAATAGAGTATGTGTAATATAACTAATAAAGGAAGAGATGTTAATGTATATGAACTAAAGTAAAAAAAAATCATATAACTAATGTGAAAATAAACCATTGAAAGGGAGAGAGAATGATATTTGGACCTTCTTTGGAGAATTGAGGCTTGATCTTGATCCTTGAAGAGCTCCCATGAATGTTGGATGATAGAGAAGTAGAATTTTCTAAATTGGGTATGAAAATGAAGGGAATAAATGGTGGAAAGGAATTTCGCACATAAAAACTTCGCTTATTATAAGAGAACGTTACTTTGATCACTGATACTAATGGATCAGAGGTGAGCTGATAAGTGAGCTCATGCCCTAATTTTATAAGGTAGAGGGACTGCCGATCACCATACCCCTAGCCATGCCAATCGGTAGGTGACCCTGGACACAATGCCAATTGGTAGGGAAATGGACCGACCAATTTTTAGTTACGTGCGAATTTTTTTCGAAAAAATAGTTGTAGAAAGAAATATGTAAATACAAATTAAGAACAGGTCATACCATTAGAAAGGTAATGTAGATACCTTCAAGAGTCCTTCAAGGGACTCCAGGGTCTATTAGTTGACTTTGGGTCAAACGAGGCTCAGAAGCGCCCATTGGTCGTTTAGATGAAAGATCATCGGACGGTAATGGATCGTTCATCCAAATCGTAAGTCAGAATTGTGCACGGGGTAGACATTTGGAAAGGTTGTACGAGGTAATTCGATGTCATAAAGAGCTGCACTTGGTTCTGAAAGTTGACTTTGGTCTACAAAGGCCCGAAAATGCCCAGTGAACTTTTATAGTAAAATGAGTCGTTCGTCCGTACCGTAAGGATGAATCATGCATAGGGAAGACAGTTAGAAAGGGTATTCATTTCCCTTCAAAGATTCATTCAGTCTCATTCGAGCTAAAGAGTTGACTTTGGTCAAATAAATCCCGAGAGCGCCTAGTGGCCGTCGGGTTAATTTTAGAGGGAAAGAGGATCGTTCGTTCGAATGTTTATGCCATTTAGTGTACAAGGAGGACCTTTGTAAATGGGTTTCATTTCCCTTAGAAGATTCATTAAGCTTTCACTCTGACGATGAAGTTGATTGGGGTCAAAATGGGGCCTGGGAGTCCCTAGTGGCCTCTCGATTGATTTTCGATAATAAAATGATCCGTACGTTCGAACAATTATGTCTATTCGTGCACGAAGTGGATCGTTAGAAAGGTAATTTAAAAACCTATGATGATTCATAGAGAATTCACTCTTACGATAGAGTTTACTGGAGTCAAACGGGGCCCGAGAAGGCCCGACGACCCTTTGATCAATACTCGGAGTATGACCTAGGGTTTATAGTGAATGGGGAGGTGCTAGGGACCTAAGGGGAGACTAACGGGGTCCTAGAATGTGGTGTCTATTGAGCCCCTTGACGGATGAGCTTGTAACAAGTGAAATCCATCGAATAGACACACCATGATGTTTCGAGAAATAGGTCAATTTTGAGGACCAAAAAGAATGAGGATGACCAATTTAGAGGGTCGAGGCAATTTTTGAGGACCTAAGGTGATGGTGGGGATGGACGATTCTATGGGTTGAGTTCAATTATGAGGATTTAAGATGGGGGAAATAAATTCTAAGGGTCGAGACCAGTTTTGAGGGGTTTAAGTTGGGAGTGACTAATTCTGATGGTTAAGGTCAATTTTCACACTACTAGAAAAATGACAATTAAGGACATCGGTAATAAGGACAACTTTTAAGCTGTCCTTTAAAAAAATATATAAGGGACAACAAATTATAACTTTCCTTTTAAGTCTATTATAAAGGATAACTAATTTTTTATGCATATTTTATAATAATTTTAGGGACATAAAAAATTTGTTGTCCTTTATAAGAGGTCTAATAGGATAGCAAATAATGGTCCTTTAAAATTTTCGACTCCCTCTTTTTCTCCATTCATTCCTTATTATATTTTTTCATTCCCTCTTCGACCAAACAACATACTTCGACTAATACTCTCCTATACTCACCCACTTCTCTTGCATTTACTCACCCGATCAAAGCCAAACCATATACCCTATACCCATATTTTATCCCATGGTGAAACCTATGCTCGCTCGCTCTCTCTCATGAAACCGTCGGACTGTGAAACCCTATACCCAAAACGTTGGATTTATCTCTCTTTGAAATGGTGGACAACTCTCTCTCTCTCTTCTCTCTCTCTCTCTCTCTCTCTCTCTCTCTCTCTCTCTCTCTCTCTCTCGTGAAACTCATGAAATAGTCGGGTTCTCTCCCCATTTAGCCTGGAATAACTCCTGAAGGATAAAGGTATTTTTTATTATAGAACTGGAAAACTCGTAGGACTGTTACAGTGTAAAGTTATTTGATTTTTATTTAGAACTGATTTTTGAGTGAAGAATAAAGGTATGTTTGATTGTCGAGATGCTCATATAGAATTGATTTTTCATTTGGCATGTTTGATTATAGAACTGGAAAAACAGGAAAAATCGTAGGACTGATACAATTCAAAGTCATTTGATTTTTCATTTAGAACTGAATTTTCAATTGATTTTTCAGTAAAGGATAATGGTATGTTTGAATGTCGAGATGCTCATATAGAACTAATTTTTCATTTTATTTTGTTTTTTATTATAGAATTGATTTTGTGTTTGATTAGACTGAGTCATTCAAGTTCATAACTTATGAACTACATTACAAATCAGTTATAAATCATACATTGCAAATTAGGTGACTATGTACCAAAGAAGTTTTTGATAAGTTTTTGACAGTAGTATTACGTCTTATTGAGATTATTCCGAGAAATTAGTCGATCCACATGTAGTGAATCTCACGATGAAGTCACAATTTATTAAAAAAAGAACACTTTCATAAATAATGCGGAAAATTTGATCATAGTGAATTCAGAATGGTTTATATTGACATCACTAATTTGATTATTTATATTGACATCAAAACACAAATACCTATTATAAAGACATCATAACATAAGTTAATGTAATTTTTTATAAGTACAAAACTCATATGCACAAATAATGTCTACACTTTGATTTCATGAATTAAGCATCTCGACATTCAAATCTCCTTATCTCGATGCCCAACGTGTGTAAGCGTGTCCCTGACGTGTCTGAACATCTCCAAAATATTAAAATGTTACTCTTTTTTAACAAGTCAAGATGTGTTTGGGCATGTTTAGAACACGATGTCCTAAAATGACACTTAAAACACTACTTGATGAGTGTACGTGTTTCTTAGTTGAAACCACTATCAAGGAGGCTCATCACTACAATATATAAAAGACTTACACATTGCTCAAACGATGTTTCCTTTAATAATATGTCACACTAACTCTCTATATATTGTATATGTATATGCGTACACACTTGTTATGTTTAAATTGTATATCTTGTGTATGTATGCTAATATATTTTTCTTTTTTATCAAATTATGTCTAAGGAGTTGAAATGGATAAAAGTTGGATCGAATCACGTGATTGGAATTCAAAAGAATACATATATGGGGTTGAAAGGTGTATTAGCTTTGCATATATCAATAAAAATATGCAATCTTCATGCATCAAATGCCCATGTAGTAAATGTGTAAACCGAGTCTACCACAACCTACACACTGTGAAGGATCACATAGAGATGCATGGTTTTGACAGGAGTTATAAGGATTTGATTTATCATGGGGAGTTTTTCGATGCATTAGAGGACAATACATATAATTTTGGTAATGATGTGTCACTTGATGATATATCATATAAATCGAGCTTGGGGGAAAATATGATTGTAATGGTTCAATAGGGAAAGGGAGTTCCACAGATGCATGAAAATTCATGTAGTGATGAACATGGAGTAGAAGATGTGGTGTCTGGTGGTGACTTGCCAAAATATTTCAAACTCCTAAAAGATACGAAAAAAACTTATATGAACATTATCTCGAGGGTATTACTGAACTCTTATTTGTAGTTGAACTCTTGCACTTAAAGCAAATTAATGGATAGATGAAAAGTTCTTTCATACCGTTTCTAAAACTATTGGAGAAGACATTCCCTAATGCCATAATTCTAAAATCCTTTTATCAGGCTAACAAGATCACTTATGATTTGGGATTCAAGTATGAAACTTGAGATGCGTGCCCTAACAGTTATATGTCATTTCAAAATGAAAATACGACTTTAGAGAAGTGTGTCATTTATGCAGGCTTCCAGATATAAATCAAATGTTGAAAGTGATGTTGATCAAGCGTAATAGAGTAATCAAAGTGCAAAAGTAGCTTCTAAAAAGGTAAGATATTTGACTGAAAAAGCACGATTGCAAAATTGTTTTGGTCATTACATACTGCATCGCTGATGAAATGGAACATAGGGGATCGTATTGATGATTGTGTGCAAAGTCATCCCATTGATTCTCGTTCTTGGAAATCATTTGATGAGCGTAATCCATCTTTTGTGAGTGATAGTTGTAATGTTAGACTTTGGTTAGCAACAGATGAATTCAATCCTTTTAGTAATATGAGCATTGCTCATAGTACTTGGCCGGTTGTACTCATTCCCTTGAACGTGAGCCCATGGTTGTATATGAAGCAATAAAACCAAATTTTATCGATTCTTATTGATGGGCCAAAAAGGCCTCGTGATAAGATTGATGTATTTTTACAACCATTGATTTATGAGATAAAAGAGTTATGGAGTTATGGATTCACTACTTATGATATATCGAGTAAACTATTTTTCCAGTTGCATGCAATGTTGTTATGGATAATTAATAATTTTTCGTCACATCTCATGCTATCGGGATGGATCACGAACAGTGAATTTACTTGTCCTTGTTGTAATAAAGATTATGAAGCGACTCGATTAAAGAATGGTACAAATTATTATTATTGGGGTCATCGTCGATTCTAACCTATGTGACATAGGTTTCGAAAAGAGAAAACAACATTTAATGGCAATATTGATTTCAGATCACCTCCGTTGAAATTATCAGGATCATAAGTTTTGTAACAGTTAAATGAGCTCGACATTGAAACTGAATACAAAAAGGAAGATGTTTTTAGAAAGAGAAAAAGATAACAATTAGAAAAAGATCTTGCACAAACAACAAAAGATGTGGTGCCAAAGACGAGATAAAATTGGAAAAAGAAAAGTATCTTTTTTGAATTGTTATATTGGGTGCATAATTTGATCTGCCACAATCTTGATGTTATGCATATTGAAAAATGTGACAATATCTTATTGACATTACTGGTGACAATTTGAAGGCCCGAAAAGACCTGCAAGAGATGAGCATCAGACGAACACTACATCCCCAAACATGTGGGAAAATTTTGGATTACATATCTCCAACATAGTTTACAGTGAGCAATAAAGAGAAGGATATTTTTATAAAAGTGTTGCAGGACGTTAAAGTACCATATGTCTATTCATCGAATATTTCGAGATGTGTTCACCCTCAAGAGCCAAGTATATGGGGACTAAAGTGCCATGACAATCACATTTTAATGCAATAATTACTTCCAGTAGCACTACGGAGGGTACTGTCGAAACATATTGTCAAATCATCAATTGAACTAAGCAAATGTTTTTCAGTGTTGTTCTCAAGTACAAATACTTTAGTTGATATAGAAAAATTAGAAGATCGTATAGCTCTTACACTTTGCATCCTTAAGAAAATATTTCCCCTGGATTCTTTGATGTGATGGAGAACTTACCAATACATTTGGTTGATGAGTTAGTAATTGTCGGTGCAGTAATCTACCATTATATGTATCCAATTGAAATGTATTTGCATACTCTAAAACTCTTTGTGCGCAATCGTGCTCATCCCGAGGTCTCAATTGCTAAATCTGTTATTATGGAAGAATGCACCACTTTTTGATCGAGATATATGGTTGGTGATGTGGAAACTAAGTCTAAGTGGCCTTTCAGGAATTATGGTGGAGGTAATGACCTTAGGGGTAGTGTGAGGCAAGGTCGGAAATTCCGGCTTGATTTAGTAACTCGTATACAAGCACATTTATATGTGCTTGCTAATAGTGATGCAGTTGCGCTATTTATTGAGTGAGTTATATATTAAACATAAGTAATTTTTTATATAAAATGCATAATTGAGTTCCCTTTCGAACTTGACACATGTATGATATTTTCAGAAAACACATTGTTGAACTTACAAAACTGTATCCTCACGTTTCACAGCAACATTTTGTGCAACGCCTTCAAAATGAATAATTCCACACAAGGTTTAAGGATTATGTAAGTGTCATTATTAGTATTCTAATTATATTTCCGTATCATAGTTTTGTTATTTATTGAAATATTAGGTGGATGGATTGTTAAAAGATATCGAATTATCTAGAAAAATATTGAGTTTGGAATTGGGTCCTCTAGAGGATGTGTTAAGCTTCAAGTCATATATTATTCGTGGGTTGAGATTTCGAATAAAGGAAGTTGATATTCGCCGAAAAAAGTCAAATTAATTTAATTATTTTAAAAGAAGAACAAAAGATCTAAGCTAGTCGAAAAGACTCTAATCCTTTGTCTAGGGATGTTAATTTCTATGGACAACTAACTGACATTATTGAAATTCAATATTTTAATTGACAAAAGTTTCTACTATTCAAATGCAATTGGATAGAAAATTGTTTGGGGAAACGAGTATATGATTTCAACTTTACATTAGTAAATTTCAACCACTTGTTGTACAAAGATAATCGATCGAGTGATGAGCCTTTTATCTTTTCATCCGAAGCAGAACAAGTGTGGTACGTGAAAGACCCCTTGGAACTAGATTATCATGTAGTTTTTCAAATGATGTTTAGAGATAGGTTTGATAGTTATTCAACCACAGAAGAAGAATTATAAGTGCATCCGTTCGATCCATTTAGTGTGAAAGAGTTGGAACATGATCAAAAGGTATTTTCTGTGATACAATATGTATATGTATACGTAATTCATATATCTATGTCTGATGTTGATGATTGTGAGGATGATATGAACGAATAATGAGGGTTGATAAGTTGTAAATTTATAGATAAGCATTATGACATGTTTCTCTTATTTTTATCATATGATTTATTATGTTTTATCATATTTTTATTAATACGATAGCTAATCATATATATTGTTTCGTTATAATAGATTTCGTATGATTCGATCCTCGTCTACTAGCAGAGTGTCACATGCATAACCCCCATCTCAGATTCAGGTATATAAATTTTTACTTCTCGAGGAGTTCAAATATTTAACTTGAAAATAATACTAATTCCCATATGCATTACCCCCATCTCTTTAGTCATGTATCTTGATCGTACTATAGTCATATTTAATCAATTAAAACAGTTATATTGATATGAATAATCAGTTAAATGCCTATATATTTTGGATATGTATTCTGTGTGTTATTTTAGCTCACAAAAGGAAATATATTTTTTCACAGATATACCCTTTTTAGATCAAGAGCCTTATGAAGGCTTGATTGTATGCCTCGAATATCTCTTCTTCTTTTTCAGGAATAACAATGAGAATCTTGTTCATGTTATTATCAAATCAACTTAGGAATGTTCTTCAATAGATTGTCTCCTCCATAAGTGCATTTTGCTATGAAAAAATTATGAAAGGATCTTACAAATTGTCCTTCATTGGCAAAGTCCACCTAGACATTTTGATAACTTTTTATTCTGTGAATTAATATTTTTCTTCTTTTCTTTCGAACGTAGGCAGCGTAGAATTTGTAATTTTTATCTCAATCTTTAATCCATTTATGTTTTGTCATCTTGTGAATGAAATATTTGTTATTAATTAGCTACAGTTTATCGACATCCAGGAGGTTAGATAATCTTTTATTGGTTCTGTTCAATTTAATCCATCCTTCAGTTTTTTTAAATTAACAAGTTTATTAAAATTCGCATACACTTTTGTGAATCTTCATATTTATACAAAAATTCTTGTCAATTTATAATTCATCTCTCTGTTATTTATAATTCTTCACTACACCAAATTCTGTGAACGGTCAAGCCCAATTGGTCACAGCCCAAGTCCCTGACCAGCTCGTCGCGGACTTGGGCCGTGACCATCTTAACTTTTAGCGTGACCATATTCATTACCACACTGAGTTATGGATGCTCTGGAAGTGGTCACGGACTAAATCCCTAACCATTGTGGGTCACAGACTTGGGCCGTGACCATCTTAGCTCCAAAATTCCCTCCAAAATTGGTCGTGGATGGGTAATGGACTTGATCCGTGACCATAGGCGTGATGAAGCATAATACACACACATATTGGGTCACAGTTGGGGCCTTGAACAATTTTTAGCGTGGGTCATGGCTACAGGCCGTGACCAGCAGGCTAAATACTTGTGACTTAACTTCATTAATGGGTGGTGGGTGGTGGGTCACGGATCTATGCCGTGACCAGTGTCAATCCTAAAACAAAACCAAGCGCCTCATATTTTCATTTCCCCGCTCATATCTTTTTTTTTCTTCCCCAAATGCTGGTACTAGGTCGGGATTAGTTGTGGAAAAGTTGTGATGTTAGGTATGGAGTAAGGATCGGTGGGTAGCAGGTGCGGTGAATTGAAGGTGCGAGGTTTATTCCCCAAACGCTGGTAGCATTTGTGGAGATTTCTTCCCCAATCTGTATGGAGGTTTAATGCCATGGAGGTTACTTCCCCAATATCTATATGTGTATATGTGATATATCCATGTGTGTGTGTGTGTGTTTTATATGTTTCAACATAAAGTATTTTTGTCTGTGAAGTAGGGTCAAAAGGGTTGTTATCTATGAAATACGATGAAGAATCGGAGTCGCTTTTAACAACACCCGCGAGGAAAGTTCAAGGAAAAAGAAGATTGGTCTAACCGTTGGGAAAAATGTGGGGAAGGGGGTAGCGCCGCCACCACCACCGAGGTGGGTGAGGCTGAGATCCAACGACGGTGATGGAGGTTCAATATTCTATTAATTTCACTTTCCCCCTATTTTAACCCTTATAGTAGAGTTAAGAAAATTAGGTTCTGGATTTTAATTTAAAGGTTGGACGATGTTCAATATTGAAAGAGAGGATTTACCCCTTTTACTTTTTTATTTTAATACAATGTATTTTAGTCGGAATATAGGCTCGATTAGTAATAATATAAAAATTTGTCCAACTTGTTTTGGAGAAAATAAATAAATAAATATTGCTCTCATTATCATATACCATTTTCTGCTGAAATAATTTTGGTTTTGAATCTCAATTACCATGTTGATATATATTTTTTTGTTAACCATGATTCTTCTTATGGACTTATCGAGTAAATAGTGTCTCACCTAATTTTATATTCATCTTCATAATAACTAAAAATAAACATTTTTGATATTTTAGATTTTTTAGAAATTATGAAAATGTAGAAAACTGTGTTCACCTCTTCTTTGGAGATTAAGGGGATATGCTCACCAAGCCTTTCTTAGATGTTTACAAGATGATATTGCCTATTCTAGGTGCGATGGGTAGCAGGTGAGGTGGGCAGCATTCGTAGGTAGCAGGTGCGATGGAGAAAAATGTAAAAAAAAAAATGAGGTGCAATGTTCATATCTAATACTCATTAATCAATCAAACCCTACAATTGTTGATAAGTTTGTATTTACCCCATTTCTAATGTTTTTGCTAGATTTTGATAATTTTGGGTGTTTTCTCTTTGCCTAGAGATGTCTTTAATCATATTTTGTATCTAGATTACTGGAGTATATTTTTGTGTGTGTTTGACTGTGTATTTTTCTTATAATTATCTCTATTTTGTAGGTATACACCCTCGATGCTCTCTCGCTCAAACAAGTTTGATTTGGTTTTCTTTATATTTCAGAGGTGTCGAATTTTTATTTTATTTTATTTTTTTTTTTGTATCCAAGTTTGGGTTCTAATCTATAATCATTCGTTTCTCACTGGCATCACTGGTAACATTGGTATTTCATTTCTAATTTATTCAGAATGTATGAATTTTACATTTCGTGTGAAAAATGGTTGGAGCTTTTAGTCTTGCTAACTTTATTCAGTTCATGGTTTTTTTTGGCAAAAATAATATAATTTATTCAATTCATTAACTATTTTTCAGCTCAAACAATTTATGTTGTTTTTGTTCATTTAGTTTCAATGGCTCATTACTCTATCAATGATTTAAGTGTATACGAGTTATATTGGCTCAATGATTCAAGTGCATACGAGTTTAGATATTTATTGTGACTTCTTTATATCATGTGAATTTTATTAAATTTTTGTGATCCTTAGATCACTTTGGGTGTATGTGTGTGTGTGTTGGGTGTTCTTCCTCTATTTCCTCGATTGCCAAACATTATTCAAATTTTCAATTTAATGTATTTTGGTACTTATGGATTTAGTTCAAATGCAAGTTTGGATTGGGGGTTTAATTGCAAACAACGTGATGTATTTTATAAGTTGGAGGTATTTTTTATCACTTATTTGGGGTTTAGTTTCAAAATTTTCCTAGATTTAGAATATGATTCTTTGTATGTACCAAAACTAATACAATCTTTTATCATTTGTTTATGTTTAGTCTGCTGAGTAGTTAATGCAACAATGAGATCTAATTACAAACATTAAACTTATTTATAATATATATACAACTTTATTTATATATTATTTTTTTATATAAAGTGCTTGCTACACGTGATGGTGTTGTTTCATAAGGTTTCATTATTGCTAACATAAACTTTTTTTAATAGCACACCTATCTTGATTTATTTGTATTAACACATTTTTATATTGTTTTGATCATGAGGAATTCTAATAATTTTAGTTGGACAAAAACTTTGATGTAGCCTAAAACTGTGAGTTTTTTTCTCTATATATTTTAATGAAAAATGGCTAATTAACACATTTATGCTTTCAAAGAAAATTACTAAGAGTATAATTAACACATTTATGCTAATTAACATATTTATACTATTTTAGATTTCATCGTATATGTTATGTTTTTTAATATCACTTTTATACATTTATGTATTTCAGACTGTTTTACATTTCTTGTTGTACGTAACCTATTTAGACTGTATTTGATAGTATAATACATTACCTCTTTGCCGCGTTACATATTATTAAGTTACCACTTTGATGCGTTAGATATTATTGACTATAATTTTCTCAACATTTTGACATGCGTTACTTATTACCTTTTCACCCCATTACTTGTTATATGACACTTGCTTTGTGTTTTTGGGGATTCTTAAATTGTTGTTGACTAGTGGATTTGAACATTTGGATTACCATTGAGTTGGTTGGCCTTAGGAATTTATAATATATCACATTATTATTTGAATTGTTGTGTGGGATTCTACAATTGTTGTTGACTGGTGGATTTAAACATTTAGATGGCCATTGAGTTTGTTGGCCCTAGGCATTTCTAACATTTAGGGTTGTAATTGAACCGAATATAAATAAGACATAAATAAAACATAATATAAATTTTTAAAGTTTGTTGTTAAACAATTAATAATGTGAAATGAAATAATTAATATTGCTGTTAAATAATACATAATATGACGGTAATTTGCATATGTCTAGACTTAGACTTAAAAATATGGCATTAGTGGGTGAAAACCTAAAATAACCCCCGAACGGCCCCGTGAGTGGCACCGCCACCTCGCACGAGATGAATCTAAGTCATAGAAACTGACCGCGCGATCACGGGACTCCCGGTTTGAGAATACGATGATAATTTACAAATTTTTAGACTTAGGCTTAAAAACATGGCGTTAGTGGGTGAAATCCCGAAACAGCCCCCGAATGGAATCGTGAGTGGAACCAACACCTCTAACTGAACCAATGTAACTCGTAGTAACTGATCAGATGATCACGAGACTCCTGGTTTGAGAATAGAATGTTAATTTGCATATTTCTAGACTTAGACTTATAAACATTGCATTAGTGGGTGAAAACCCGAAAAGGCCACCGAACGGCCCCTTGAGTGGAACCAACACCTTGTAAGGGATCAATATAACTCGTAGGAACTTATCGTGCGGTCATGGGACTCCCAGTTTGAGAATACGATGGGTGAAATCCCAAAACAGCCCCTAAACGGCTCGTGAGTGGCACTAACACCTCGCATGGGATAAAGTATCTCGTAGGAACTGACCACTCGATCACGGGACTCCCAGTTTGAGAATATGATGATAATTTTCATATTTGTAGACTTAGGCTTAAAAACATGACGTTAGAAGGCAAAAACCCCACACGGCCTTTGAACGGCCCCGTGAGTGGCATCAACTCCTTGCACAGGACCAATGTAACTCGTAGAAACTAACCGCGGGATCACGGGACTCTCGATTTGAGAATACAATGATAATTTGCATATTTCTAGACTTAGGCTTAAAAACATGGCCTTAGTGGGTGAAACCCAAAACAACCCCCGAACGGCCCCGTGAGTGGCACCAACACCTCGCACGGGACCAATGTAACTTGCAGGAAGTTACCATGTGATCATGGTACTCTCATTTTGAGAATATGATGATAATTTAAAAATATCAGGACTTAAGCAAAACATGGTGTTAGTGGGTGAAAACTCGAAACAGCCCCCGAACGACCCTATGAGTGGCACCAACACCTCACATGGGACCAATGTAACTCATAGGAATTGATTGTGTGATTACGGGACTCTCGGCTTGAGAATACGATGATAATTTGCCTATTTCTAGACATAGGCTTAAAAACATGTCGTCAATGGGTGAAAATTCGAAATAGCCCCTATCAGCCCTGTGAGTGGCACCAACACCTTGCACAGGATGAATGTAACTCATAGGAACTGATCGCACGATCACGGGACTCCCTATATGAGAATACGACGATAATTTTCATATTTCTAGAGTTATGCTTGAAAACATGGCGTTAGTGGATAAAACCCTGAAACAGCCCCTAAATGGCCCTATGAGTGGCACAAACACCTTACACGAGACCAATGTAACTCGTAGGAACTTACCGCGTGATCAAGGGACTCCCGGTTTGACAATACTATGATAATTTGTAAATTTCTAGACTTAGGATTAAAAACATGGCGTTAGAAGGCAAAAACAAAACATAGACTCCGAATGGCCCCGTGAGTGGAACCAACTTCTGGCACGGGACTAATGTAACTCATAGGAACTAATCGCGTAATCACACGACTCCTGATTTGAAAATATGATGATAATTTAAAAATATCAGGACTTATGCAAAACATGACGTTAGGGGGTGAAAACCCGAAATAGCTCTCGAATGACCCTGTTAATGGCACCAACACCTCGCATGGGACCAATGTAACTTGTAGGAACTGATCGCGCGATCACGGGACTCTGATTTGAGAACATGATGATAATTTTCATATTTTAAGGCTTAAGACTTAAAAACATGGCCTTAGAAGGCAAAAACCTGACACAGCCCTCGAAGGGTCCCATAAGTGGAACCAGCACCTCGCATGGGACCAATGTAACTCATAGGAACTGATCGCGTGATCACGGGACTCACGGTTTGATAATACGATGATAATTTCCAAATTTTTGTACTTAAGCTTAAAAATATGGTGTTAGAGGGAAAAAACTTGACACACACCCCGAACGGCCCCGTGAGAGGCACCAGTACCTTGTACGGAACCAATGTAACTCATAGGAACTGACCGCGTGATCACTAGACTCTTGGTTTTTAGAATACAAGGATAATTTAAAAATTTTAGACTCAGGGTTAAAAACATTGAGTTAGAGGGTGAAAACTAGAAACAGTTCCCGAACAGGCCCGTGAGTGGCACCAACACCTCGCATAAGACAAATATAACTTGAAGGAACTTATCGCGCGATCATGGGACTCCCTGTTTGAGAATATGATCATAATTTACATATTTTTATAATCACTCATAAAAATATGGCGTTAGTGGGTAAAAACTCGAAACAGCCCCGTAAGTGGCACTGACACCTAGTACGGGACCAATGTAACTCGTAGGAACTTACCACACGATCACATGATCCTGGTTTAAGAATACGATGATAATTTGTATATTTCTAGACTTAGCCTTAAAAACATGGCGTTAGAAGGCAAAAACTCGACACAGCCCGGAACGGCCCCGTGAGTGGCACTAACACCATGCACGGGTCCAATGTAAATTGTTGGAATTACTGCGCGATCACGGGACTCCCGATTTGAGAATACGACGATAATTTGTAAAATTTTAGACTTAGGCTTAAAAACATGGCGTTAGAGGGAAAAAACTCAAGACAGCCCCCAAACGGCCCCGCGAGATGCACCAACACCTCGCACGGGACCAATGTAACTCGTAGGAACTAATCGTTCGATCATGGGACTCCTGGTTTGAAAACACTATAAAATATCAGGACTTAGTCTTAAAAACATAGCGTTGGAGGGAGAAAACCATAAACAACCTCCGAACGGCCCCATCAGAGGCACCAACTCCTCGCAAGGGACCAATGTAACTCGTAGGAACTAACCGTGCAATCACGGGGCTCCAGACAATAACGGGACTCCCGATTTGAGAATATGACTATAACTTGAAAATGTCTAAACTTAGGCATAAAAACATGGCGCTAGAAGGGGAAACCCCGAAACAACCCCGTGAGTGGCAGCGACACCTCGCACGGGACCAATGTAGCTCGTAGGAATCAATATGTTGATAATTATAATTCATATATGCAATTTTTCAGCTTGAATAATTTTTTTGTAAAACTACTTGGTCACTGATATAATTTTTTTGTGTATCCTATCATTTGCAGGATAACATTGTATCGTTTGCTTTTTTTCACGAGGAACAAATGAAGGTGGCAATGGTTTATAACATGAAGATTGTTTATATAATGTTGTTGACTTTCAGGATTTTATTTTTTATGTGTTACAGCCGTGCGAACTTTTTTTGTTTTATTGTTTAGTTTTATGGTCATGTGGGCTTTTATAATTTGATTGTTAAATTTTATGGTTCTGCGGGCTTTATAATAATCAGGTTTTATATTTACAGGGTTTGGAATGTCCAGAAAATAAAGGAAACTTAGCCCAATTTTTTTTCGTCTGTGAATTATTAAGACGTGTAATATTTTTCAGTGTGTATATATATCTTAGTTTATTAACAACCTTCCCAGTTCGCAATTTGTGATTTTTTTATTGTTTTTCCAATAATAAATATTTGTAACACCTCGTACGTATCCAACGTTACAGGTAGCAACCGACCGTGCAGTCATAGGACCCCCAATTTTAGGATTGGACCAAAAAATACATTTTCTTTTAAATTATAGTTAAATATGGTCATGGACTTTGTCCATGACCATTTTTATTTTTCCCGTCCCGCATAAAAATGGTCGCGGCCAAAGTCCGTGATCCCCAACCGTGACGAAAAATGGTCGCGACCAAAGTCTGCGACCATTTCTTTCCTTTTTTTCCGTCGCGGTGTGGGTCACGAAATTTGGCCGTGAACATTTTTTGTCACGGTTGGGGGTCACGGACTTTGGCCGTGACCATTTATTTCCTTTTTTTCCTTCGCGGTGTGGGTCACGGACTTTGATCGCGACCAATTTTTGTCACAGTTGTGGGTCACAGACTTGGGCTGCAACTATTTTTTTCCTTTTTTCGTCACGGTGTGGGTCACGTACTTTGTCCGCGACCAATTTTTGTCACAGTCGTAGGTCACGGACTAAGGTCGCGACCTTTTTTTCCCATCGTGGTATGGGTCATGACCCAAGTTAGCGACCATCTGCCATGACCCCTGCGGACCGTGACCATTTTTTGGTCACGGACATGGGCTGCGACATACGAAATTGGCCGCTCCCGAAATGGTCACCACCCAAGTCCGCAACCCACAGTCTTGGTCAGGGATTTTTGTTGTGACCATTCGCCAGTTTTGGTGTAGTCCTTGTCAAGTTTGTGATTAATCCATCTCTCTGTTATTTATCTTTATGTCTACATTGGTTCTGTTCAATTTAATCCATCTCTCTATTATCTATAATTATTGTCAAGTTTATGATTAATTCATACAGTGATCCCCTTCGGCATTTGAACAACTACAAAAAGGTTGGTAATAAGTAGTTAAGTTGTCGAATTTTATGAAGTGTTACACTTCCCATTACAATATAAAATATAAGTTGCACAAGGATAAGAAGGTAGTTGACGCCGTGAGTCTCCCTTCACACTCACTTGTGACTCGGTGAACTCATTTATTTGTGTTTGATCAAATTCATAACCTCTACACCACTAGACCCTATTTGTTTTGTGGCAGGTCTATGTATTTCTATCCCATTGCTGTGTGAAACTAGTATAATGGAGATGTAATTTAGTTGATTATTTGGGAACTTAAAAGGGTCAACGCCACCATCATGAAATCAAGATATTAATAACACAATGCCTCACTGGACCCCTCTCTTGAGTTAGTATTCATCACAACGGGCCAATATCCCCGACCATAACTGACAAAGATGATTTGTTCTTGGAAGATGATACAGGGGTGGCAGGAGAAGATAAGAGTTAAGTGTTGTAGATTTTAGAGAAGGTTATGCATGGTGACATTCATGTTGATGTTCTCATGTTTAATAGATATGAAACCAAACATGATTGTGTACTGGTTACCTCTCAATTGAAAAGAAAAAAGACTCGAAAAACATCACAAGTGGAAATTGTGAAAAGGATTGGTTACTTCTTTCATATTAAAAGTTCCTATCTATTGAATACTAAATGTTTCGATCCACTGAAATAATAACTATGGTGACTCAACATGAGTGAATATTCTGGTGTGTTGAATATTTCTTCTATTAAAAAAGTGTTTTTTACCCCCAAACAAAATAATATCATTTACTTTTAGTAAATTCCTCACAGTAAGTTGGGTAACTTCCTATCTGTTGGTTAACTCCCAAGTTCTGATCCACTAAATACTAAAGGTTCTTAATTTATGTATTTAGCTATGCTCTGCGTGGATGAGTTCCATTCTTATGTACTCACTTCAAATTAATATATGGTTTTTCCAGAAGTTCCTTTTGTTTAGTTATTTCATTATCAAACTATTAGTTTTTGTACATTGTAGATGCAGTCATGAAAATTGAATGACTCTACAGCAATATAAGATTTTGTCCAATCAAATGCTATTTTTTTGTCCACTTATATCTACTCTTGTCCCTTATTTGTTGCTATGTCTTTACTTATGGAACTATCATTTACAAGAAATATTTTGTTTTTTTAATTGGAAGTATCGATGGTACACCTTCGTGTGGAATGAAAAATGACTTGCAGGGGATCTCACATGATGGTATATATCAAAAGATATATATACATTAGAATTTTGTAAATTTTTATATATGCTTGCTCATTAATTTTGAATAGGTGACACTAATAACACATCCTCTCATAGGAGGAATGTTAGAGGGAGTGCCAAACAATGGAATGAATGGGGTAATGGTGAGAAAAAGACAATTGGTTGGGACGAAGATTGCCAGCCAATTGGACCATATGCGACGAAGTTCGCGAGTCAACTTGGTTATTATGCACATCAAGGGGATTTTTTTCCTTTGACTTTACCTTCTTGGGCAAAAGCGAATCAACGAAAGCTCGACTTTGTTTCGTAACAAGTGTAGGTAATATTAAATTAATATTGTATTAGAAAAATCAAATATTTAAAATTATTAGTATTTCTAACTAATGTATTTTTTTTTTCTTAGATTAACACAAATGCGCTAGACAATTACCAAAACATATATTATTGTAAGCTTGGAATTCAATGAATATCCTTTAAGTATGAGACCAAAAAGAAGTATTATACATAATTAAACACGAATGTGGAGGGTTTAGCAATGACACCCCCCCTAAGTCAACCCGAATCAATGGAAAGTCTTAGTGAAACACTGGGGTTAAGAAACAACAAAGGTATCACATTGAATTGGTAGATGGAATTTTTAAGGTTATTTTTTTAATTATTGATGTTATGTTGATGATTAAACAGGTTGGATTACACGTAAAAACAAAGAAGACTCGGTCGAAATTTTCTAAAAATAATACAATGAATTGGTGAGGAGAGTATACAATGCCAAGTAACTTGAAATTTCATTAACATTATTTATTTTCACTTGCAGCTAGTGGCAAATAAGACTATCATTAATCGAGCTTATCTTTGTTCCCACCCCAGAATTGGGAGAACTTCAATTGTTGTAATAAAGAACCAAGTTAGTATATGTTCTTACTTTAGTATAATTATATATATGTTCTACTAAACTATAATTATATTTATGTTCTTTTAGGATTTTGTTAACATGTTTTCTATTTATATATAAATTAGATGAAGTCAAAATAGGATCCCATCGACAAATTGAGTGTTTGGAGATGGACACGTAAGAAAAAAGATCTCACATACGATGTCGATGATGGAGCAGCTGGTAGAGAGGTATAAATATGTTGATAATTGAATTACAAACCATTTAGTTACATTACTAATTTTATAGTGGTGGATGTTTGCAAGTTTCATATACGAAAAAAGGTTAATTGTGCTATATGTTTTTTCTCAATTTGTAGGATATGATTAAAAACAATTGGATGTGTTGCCATTTGATTAACAAAATCGGATTGTAGTGAGAGATGGTATATTTAAGGATGTGATAGAACCTGATCAACATGGATGATCATTGTGTGTGGTAGTATGCATTAAACCAACTTCTTCACGTTCAACCACATCATCTAATTATTATCATAGTGAGATTGCTCGACTAGAGAAAGAGGCCAATGAGCGAGATACTCGTTATCGGGAAGAGGTTGAGGCATGAGAGAATCGTCATCAAAGAAGAAATTGATATGGTGCGTGCCGATTTAGAAAATGAAATACAAGACAGAGTCACGAGGTCCAAGAGAGAAACTCTAAAAGAAGATAGGCTTGAAATCGCTCGTATGATACGAGAGGTGGGCATCCCACGACTACCACCACCAGCACCCACAGTTGATACTATCGATAACCACGCTTGACTATGTATTAATGTAACTAACTTAGAAATGGAAATGACAATTTGAAAGTATCTGGTGGTGTTTATTTTTTGAAGTGGGATAAGACACTATTTGGCATTGTTATTATATTTAAGGTTAAATTTTTGTATAATATGTCTTTGCATTTTTATTTTTTAATTTAATGTTATTATATTAGATATTGAATCTAGGCTGATTATTATATATATATATATATAGGACAACTATAATTATCTTTAGAATATTCATTTGGCTCCACATTTATTACGCCAAAATATATTTGGGACATCTACTTCTGTCCTTTATACTTCGTTTTAAAGGAAAACAACATATGTCCTTATAAATATGTAATAATATTTGGATTTAAAAGGACGGAACAAAAATGACAACAATTGTTGTCCTAAATACTCAAAAAAGATAGCAATTGTTGTCCTTTTAGCCTTTTATGATGCACATCTATTAGGATAGATCTTGCTGTTGAGGTCAATTCTTAGGACCTTAAGTGGGAAGCGACTGATCTTTAGGGTCGAGGTCAATTTTGAGGACCTTAAGTATATAGTTACCAATTCTGAGGGATGAGGTCAATTCCGAGGTCCTTAAATGGGAGCGACCAATTCTGAGGGTTAAGGTCAATTATGAGGACCCTAGGTGGGTAGAAACCAATTTTGAGAGTCAAGGTCAATTCTGAGGACCTTAAATGGGAGAGACCAATTCTAAGGGTTGAGGTCATTTCTAGGGACCTTAAGTTGGGAGGGACCAATTCTGAGGTTCGAGGTCAATTCTGAGGACCTTATGTAAAGAGCGACCAATTCTAAGGTTCAAGGACAATTTTTAGGACCTTAAGTTGGGAGAGACCGATTCTGAGGGTCGAGGTCAATTTTGAGGAGCTCAAATGGGGAGCGACCAATTTTGAGGGTCGAGGTTAGTTCTGAAGACCTTAAGTTAGGGGGACCAATTATGAGGGTCGAGATCAATTCTTAGGATCGTAAGTTCGAGAGACCAATTTCGAGGTTCAAGGTCAATCCTAAGGACCTTAAGTCGGAGCAACCAATTATGAGGGTCGTGTTCAATTTTGAAGACCTTAAGTAGAAAGCCACCAATTCTAAGGGTCGTGGTTAATTATGAGGACCTTAAGTTAGAGTGACCAATTCTAAGGAACGAGGTCAATTCTGAGGACCTTAAGTTAGGAGCACCAATTATGAGGGTCGAGGTCAATTATGGAGATTTTGAGTGGGAACGACCAAGTCTGAGGGTTGAGGTCAATTCTAAATACCTTAAGTTCGAAATGAGCAATCCTGATGGTCAAAATCAATTATGAGGACCTTAAATGGGAGAGATAAATTTTGAGGGTCTAGGTCAATTCTGAGTTCCTTAAGTTGGGGACCTTAACTTTGAGGTTCAAGGTCAATCCTGAGGACCTTAAGTGGGAGCAACCAATTATCAGGGTCGTGTTCAATTTGAAAGACCTTAAGTAGAGAACGACCAATTCTAAGGGTCGTGGTCAATTATGAGGACTTTAAGTTGGAGCAACCAATCTAAGGAACGAGTTCAATTCTGAGAACCTTAAGTTAGGAGCACCAATTATGAGGGTCGAGGTCAATTATGGGGATCTTGAGTGGGAGAGACCAATTCTGAGGGTCGAGGTCAATTTCCAAGACCTTAAGTGGGTGTGACCGATTATAAGGGTCGAGGTCAATTCTGAAGAACCTTAAGTGGGAAGCGACAAATTCTGAGGGTCGAGGTCAATTCTAAATACCTTAAGTTGGGAGTGACCAATCTTGATGGTCGAAATCAATTATGAGGATCTTAAATGGGAGAGACCATTTCTGAGGGTCGAGGTCAATTATGAGGACCTTAAGTCGAGGATAACTCTCTTGTGGAATTTCTCGTTTGAGACTCTATTGGTGAGGAGACATTTGTCTAGGCAATATATCCTATTAAGAAGGGAAAAAAATCTTACTCTAGTTAAAAACTTGAGTTTTTTAAGATATCGTTAGGGAATATGTCACTGGGGAGAGATGTCCGGTTAAGGCTTCTGTTTTAGGGAAGATTGGAATCTTTTTGGAAAAAAATCAATAATTCTGGGTTCCTTTGCTAAGGAAGCATTTCATTTTTGTTGATGAAGTTTTGGAATTTCTCTGGGGAGTGGCAGTGAGCTTTTGGGACTCGGGTATACTCATTTTTAGGGTTTTATGATGGTAAAAATGTGTTATTAATCCAGTTGGGGATTTGGTAGCTTGAAAAAATATTTTCTTGGTGATAAATGTTCCAATATTTATTTGGCAATTTTAGGAATTTTCGAGGAACTTTTGGAATTTTCTAGTATTTTTTTATATGAAATTTTAGGGGCTTGTCGATCGGCATGTTGTAAAGGTTTCCAACCGGTAGTGGAACGGTCTTTTTGGTTTCCATAGGAAGGGGAAGGGATAAGTGTTGGTCAATATGGGGTTCAACAACTATTGGGGATTGATTGTGAGGGTTTGCAAATAGAGGTGCATTGATCTCTGAGGGTGATACCTGAGTCGGGGCCGACGACATTGGGTAGGATTGTTAAATCTCTGTTGGGGATGTTGGTGGGATTTAACCCTTGGGGGATGGATCTTCCGAATTTTTTTTAAAAGATTCATCATTGACCGTGGGACTTGGCATTGACCATATTGCATGTTTGATGTAGCGACATTTCAACTGAAAAGAGACTTAAATAAGGTAAAAAGAGATGCAAATTTGGTTTGATTATCTGGATTTAGTTCCTTACTCTACATGCCCTTTAATTTACTACTGTGTTGTCATTTTTAGAAGGAGTGGGAAAAGTATATTTTTTGGGAAATTTTTGAATATGTTTAAGTAGAATGTGGCCTCGGAGGCTTGGTTGAAAAAGATCTTCCATTTTGAAGGGATTTATTTTAGTAGGAAAAAT
The DNA here is from genome assembly GCA_949130495.1 of Sambucus nigra. Classification (NCBI taxonomy): domain Eukaryota; kingdom Viridiplantae; phylum Streptophyta; class Magnoliopsida; order Dipsacales; family Adoxaceae; genus Sambucus; species Sambucus nigra. Next base: position 122,456,736 of record OX422213.1, read on the forward strand.
GAGTTTTTTGGAATTTTTTAGTAGAGGAAGACCTTCGAGGCCATGTTGGTATATCGATTAGGGGAATATAAAGCAAGGTTGCAATTTGGGGCTTGTCGCCTTTATACTGAATTTGATGTGTTAAAAATACTGCAATGATGTTAGATTTGTTGCCTTGGTTCTATATTTGACGCTAGTGTTAGTGGACAGGGACCTACTGAAGGATCGTCGAATTATTGCTCTTCCTGCGTAGATGTCATATGGCCGCAATCTTACGGCAGTGATACAGGCAGATAAACTGAATGGTCTTGATGCTTGGCAGGAAGGCCGTTATGATTTTATGAGAGGTAGACTTGTTATGCTATTCATGTAGATGTATGAGAGATTTTACTTGGTGGGACCCCGGAATATCCCTTACCAGTTTTGTTGAATTTCTTCACATGCTAAATCATCAGTTTTGGCCCGAATAACAAGAAGTGGATAAATTGATTTATGGAGTATGGGGTTCGATATTGTGCTGGTCGGTACCCTAGTGGGAGGAGTTGCATCCTATTCTATAACTGGGGGAGTACCAATATGTTCAGTTAGTTGGCCTCCAATAGATTTCTTTCTATTTTCCCTGGAAGATTTTACGCCAAGTCATATGGGAGAATATTTTGCCACCTCAGACACTAGACTTATTTCATGTAGAGGATTTAATTTAAGGCATGCGCATGCGGTTGGTCTCTTTGTGGGAGGTTCATTTTCCGTCGACCCATCCTTCCCAATCTGTTGGTTGTGTTTGGCATGATACTAGGGACTACGAGAAATGGGTATGGAGGAGGGTAGTGGTTAATATGTTTGCTGAGGAGACCGATCATAATTGGTTTACCATGTTTCACACCTAGAGGGAGGTGTAGTGGTATTTTCTAAGCCGATCTGGGCTTATAGGTCCATGGAGTGCCTTCGGTATACTATCTACGGAGGATAAGTTTAGTGGGCTTAAGATGTATATGATGATGGGGTTGGATCGTTTGGCAGCTTCTAGTAGAGTCTTTAGTGAAGTTGGTGTAATTTGTGAAGCTTTTGCGTGTTTGGTTATGTATTTGGTCATTTTGGGTTTGTTGGGAATAAATTTTGGGAAGGTTGTTTAGGAGTAGTTTGGCTTATTTTTAGAACATTTAGCTTGGCGAGGGGGTAGTTATTTGACTCCCTACGATGATATTTCCTGTAATCATAATAAATTTTCCAAAATAGGATAAAAAAGGAATTTAATCATATTGTTGTGCCTCTTGATGAGTTTTGCATTTGAATTATCTATACTAATCGTTAAGGCATACATAATCCTTTTGTTCATGTAAATGATAAAATGAATTATCGTTCTCGCGAATAAGAAAAGAATAGCATTTTGTGGAAAAGAAGAGGGGCATGCTCATTTTAAGCGTATAAGCTACCTACCTACCTATGGGGGTTTGAAAAAATTCTGAGTTTCATTTTTTAAAGTAAAAATATTTTTAGGGGATCAGGCCCACGTAGTTCTGAGTAGGGGAAATAAAATATTTGGTTTTTATAATAGAAGGGGGTGAGAATTTCCGTAGGGCGTCGAGATTTCGGACTACGGGTAGAATTTCTTGATACGGTCCAGATTTACTGGATGTGACTTCTCTTCTCCATCAAGTCCGACGAGCATAGCGGCGCAATCCGATAGTTACTTTTTCACAATGTAGGGGCCACTCCAATTTGGCTTGAATTTCCCTCTATGCTCCCATACGGGTTCTATGATTTCTTTAATGTCTAAATCGCCTTATTAGACACCACGGTCCTTGACTTTTTTATTGAATGATCGTGTTATCTGATAATGGTACACCTGTATATGATATAAATATTTTAGCCTTCTTTCGTCCAAGAGTGACAACTCATCAAGATGGCTTTGATGCCAGTCTTCTTCATTAACTTTTCTCTCAGGTAATGCTCGTAGTGAAGGTATTTTTAGCTCAATGGGTTGTACTGCTTCTATGCCATATACCAAAGAGTAAGGGGTAGCCCCAGTCGATGATTTAACTCAAGTGAGATAGCCTCAAATGGAATAAGGATCCGATCGGCCCAATCTCGACAACTCTCAATCATCTTACTGTTGATTGCTTTGAGGTTCTTATTGGCAATGTTAACTACACCATTGGTTTATGGTCAGTAGGTAGAAGATTTGTGTATCTAAATGCCATACTCGTAGACAAATTCTTTGACTTCTGCTTCGAAATGTAACCCATTATCTGACACGAGTTTGTACTAGACTCCGCATCGATAGATGAAATTCTTTCGGATAAGCGGGGCTACCATTTTGGCATTCAGTACTGTGTATATCTAAGCCTTGACCCATTTGGTGAAGTAATTAAAGGCAACTAAGATGAAATCATTCCCATTGGAGGCTTTGGGTGTAACTTTCCATATTATATCGATGCCCTATGTTGAAAATGGCCAGGGAGAAGTCATGTTGTATAATTCCCATTGAGGCAAGTGCTGGAGATTGGAAAATTATTGAAATTTAAGGCATCTCCAAACATAGACAGTACATTCTTGAACCATGGTAGTCCAATAGTAACCCTATCGAATAATCTTACTGGCGAGCATATGGCCGTTCATATCGGGTCCGCATTCTCACTGTGGATTTTTTGCATTGTCTCTTTAATGGTAGCCCCTACGATACAGTGTAAATGGGTTCTATCGAACATTATCTTGAATAGTGATTTATCGCAAACAAATTAATGGGAATTCAGTTTGCAGAGGGTTACTTGTTCTTTCTTATTGCAATCCTGTGGGTACATACCATGCTTAAGTAGGTGCTAAATATCAAAATACCAGCAATCATCCATATCATGATCTTCTTCTGTGGTGAGTTTACTGTTGTAGTAAAGAGTGAGTTTAGCTTGCTTTTGGACTAGGAAATGGGCCATCGTTATTCATTGGACATGTTGACCATGGAAAGAAAGTCATTGGCTAACCAATCCCTCGCTCAGGGAAAGTAGTGGAAGGTGATATCTCAGAACTGGGAGGCCAGCTTTTCTAGGTGGTCGTGGAAGGGTAGGAGCTTCTAGTTCTTGACTTTCCATCTTTTGAGGACTTAATCGATCATGAGGTCAGAGTCCCCGTATACATCTGGGCATCGGATACCTTTCTTGAGGGTGACATTGAGGCCTACTGTGCACTCCTCATATTCGGTCTTGTTGTTGATGTAGGGAAAATCCAGTTTGATGGCAATGGGAGTGTGAGTATACCAATGCCATATCCTTTATTGTTAGTAGCACCGTCACAGAAGATTTTACCACCTGAGGTCTTCTTAGGAAGTGCAAAGGATATATTCATCCAGAAAATAGGAAATCAAAACATCAACTTCTTCCATAGTGTAGTCAGTAAGGTAGTTAGAGATGGATCTTCTTTCATGGATTTTTACATGACATACACAATATCGAACTCGTCCAGCATCATTAATAATTGGGCCATTCGTCTAGACAAAGAAGGTTTCTTAAGCAAGTATTTAATAGGATCCAATCCGGATACAAGTCTGATGGGAAAAGAGAGCATGTAGTGTTGTAATTTTTGGGTGACCCAGATAAGAGCGACACATGATTTTTTCAAGGTAGTGTAGTTGACTTAATACCTAACCAATTTCGATTGGTGTAGTAGATGGACCACTCTTTACGAGACTATTAAAAGTATTGGGATAGCAAAGCCCAGTTGAAGTGTCTGTCACGATCAAGTATAAGAGTAAGGGGAGACTAGATTGCGGTGGCATAAATATCAGAGGTCGGGTTAGGTACTTCTTGATTCGGTCAAAGGCTTCGTAATAAGCTTCCTTCCAGACTTTGGTAGAATATTTTTGGAGGATTTTGAAAATGGGATCAGAAATGAACGTCAGCTGGCTGGTGAACTGGTTGATATAGTGTAATTTTCCCAAGAATCGTCGGACTTCCTTCTCCATTCGGGGTGGTGGCATCTCGAGTATGGCTTTAAGTTTTGTTGGATCTGCTTCAATTCCCTTTTTGCTAACCATAAATCCCAAAAGTTTTCCTCTGGTAGTGCTAAAAATGCATTTATACCGGTTAAGTCACATCTAGTATCATCGTAGCCATTCGAAGAACTTTTGGAAGGTATGATCATGACCTTCGTGAGTTTTAGACTTGATTATCATGTCATCTACTTAGACCTTGACTTATTTGTTTATCAGATCATGTATGATGGTTGTAGAAGATCTTTATTAGGTAGCCCCTGCATTTTTTAAACCAAACGGCATAACATTGTAATAGAAAGTTCCCTAAGGGCCGATGAATACGGTTTTTTTCTCGATAATCAGGGTGCATCTTGATCTGATTATATCCAGTAAACCCATCAATGAATTAATTGAGAGCGTTAATGGTTGTGTTTTCCATAATCATGTTGAAATTGGGTAGTGGGTAATCATCTTTTGGAGAGGCCTTATTTAAATGTCGGTATTCAACACACATGTGAACCTGTCCTCCTAATTTTGGCACAGGTATAATGTCGACTAACCATGTGGGATATTCGATCACCTGAATAAAGCCCACGTTAAAATGTTTGACCATTTCTTCCTTAACCTTGAGCGACCATTCAGTACGGAGCTTTTACAGCTTCTATTCGATAGGTTTACATTCTGGGAGCGTTGGAATCTCGTGATGAGCTATTTTGGGATCAACAACGAGCATTTCGTCGTAGGACCATGCGATGATATCCAAAAATTCCTTTAATTGATTTTCAAGTTGTGCGCGCTCTTACTCTTCAAGGGTGGCTCCTATCATAATCTCGCATAGTTGGCTACTAGAACCGAGATTGATAACAATAGTTTCATCATAATTAATTTGAGCACGGTTATGTTGTTTGTTATTAACCTTCTTAAGACCAGTTAGAAATTGTTCATTTGCAAAATCATCATCATCAAGAGTTTGATTGGAATCAAGGCAATTCATGTAAGGCATAGAAAGATATTCAAAATCTTTATTTATTTCATTCTTGGGAAAAACAACTTTCAGAACCTCATCAAAGGAGGTCTTGATAACATTGTGATCGGAATAAGGAGGGATAATAAAATAATAGTAAATAGGATAAACATCTGGGTTGGATTACATTTTAGCGGGTGGAACTGGTACACCATTCCAGTTGAGGTGAGGTGCATCGACAGTCTTGATTAGGATGTATGGACCCAATGATGTAGTTCCTGAGTGAATCATGCAGAGTGTCAGCCCTAGTGTCTAAAAATTGAATGGAACCTCGGAGTCACTTCCCCTAGAATTCTCGGTAATAACTGTAGTATTCTCAATGATCGGTTGCACATGATGCTGGGAACTTTCGGCCCATGAGTAGCTGTTTTGGAAAAAGATCTCCATCCCTGGATTCATTTTCTTGTCCACATGATCATACTAAGTTTTGGTAAAGTAAAAAATGGGAAAATCTTTACCCTCTTTGATATCTCCCATTCAAGTAATCTCTCGAGACAGTCTTAGAACTTTTGAGCCTTCTCTTCAACTGAGGTTGGTGGACCACTTTAAGTTCCTCTGATAATGGTTGATAACTAAGGACACATGGAGGAAAGTCCTTTTTTAATATTATAGGTTCTAGTATTCCCTGCTGTGGTTGTCCCAATCCTAGTCCGAGCATGAAGTGCATATTCTTTAACATCTATATCACATTGATATTGAGGGTTGTTCTCTAGACAGACTCTATCTCTGAAATAATCCCTTACTAGGAGTGGAAGCAATTCGACTCAGAAAGCACATAGGAGCATATAATTCACCCCATGTTGTATCTCTAATACTGGATTCTGGTGCGTGCATTCTTAGTGTTCTCATTGTCACCCAAGATGGTGATGACATGTCCATTACCAAAGAATTTTAGTTTCAGATGGAGAGAGGAAGACACCCCCATGATATTGGGGAGCCACGGTCATCCAAGAAATAGGTTGGAACAAGATGGTCTGTCGATGATTTAGAATTGAGTAACGAGATTTTAAGGGATAGCCCCTCTTGTAAGCTTTATGGATCACATCACTTCCCGATAAGTATTGTTATAAGCATGCACCACGATGAAAGTTGGAGCAAGGTCACTTGCTTTCAATTCGAGGTAGTTGAGGGTTCTTAACGGACAAACATTAGGTGTTGACCCGTTGTCAATAAGTGAAATCGAGATGGTCTTTCCCATGACTTCCAGAGAAATTATCCTTTGCCCCGGAATGAGTACGAATGGTAATTCATGATCTTATATGGAGTGACAGTTCCTGATCGACAAAAAAGGTAGGGTGTAGGAGAAAATATGGGCAAAGTTGAGGTGTTTAAGAGATTATACGGGTCTGATGGGTGATTTACTAGGTTTAATTTGTGTAGGTGGGTTAAATTCTCAGTCTTTTATCTAAAATGATAGCATTTGTATGGTTTGGAAGTGGACTGTGGGTAGTGTTTGGTTTAGGACTCTGGGTAGTGTTTGTATCCAAGGCGAATCGATTCGGGTTAAAAGACCTGGGCTTCTGTCTCAGTCCTAATCGATTCGCCTTGGGTCCGGATCGATTTGGTCAATGCAGACCTGCCAATTTTGCTTAGGCTGAATCGATTCACTTAAGGGGAGAATCGATTCGGGTCTGCAGAACTTGAAGGGTTCTTCTTCTTCATAAAAACCCACGAATTATAAACCCTAAATTTTCACTTCTAACACCTAAAGATTCATCATAACATGATTCTAAGCCAATAAATCAACCCAAAGTTGATCCCAACCATTTCTACGCCATCAAACTCATATTTAAACATCAATTTCAAGATTAAACCCAAAAATCTAGGTTTTGATATTAATACCCAAAATCCATTTCTTTTACCCACAAATTATGAAATCAAATACACAAATGACTTATTTAGTAACATTAAACACTTGCCTCGATTTGTAGAGGTTGAATCGTCCCCGAGAACGCATTTTGGCTAGAGTTCCCAAGATTTTTCTCCTCTCTCTCTTCCTTTCTTCTTCTTTCTCTCTTCTTTTCACTTTTATTTCCATTTCTCTCTTCTCACAATTGAGAAGGCTTGATCCGTAAGCCTTTAAATCCCTTAAAATAATAAACCCAATTTTAAATGTTAATACACACTTTAAATGACTCGCTTACTGTAATTCGAGTCAAGCTGACTTAAAAATATTCTGGATCCGAAATAAAACCCAATAACAGTCATTTTGACTATCTCGACCCTTCCGGGATCGATGGTACCCTCAAAATCATCATCCGAAATACTTTGAAATGTTCTCTATTTTTGGACTTCAATTCCCAAATTTTAAAATTCTCCAATTTAATTAAAATTTTTATTTTCCCAAAAATTTAAATTCTCAGTCTCCAAAGTCAAGGGTTGTTACATACATCCCCCCTTACAAAAATTTCATCCGCGAAATTTAGATTATGCCTAGGACTTTGAATCTCATCCATTCCTTATATCTACTTCCAAGATCACTATACTGATCATTCCTAGTTATCCCGTCAAACCATATATATTTTCAAAATCAAACTAACTACCCAGGGCGCCCATACACCCCGTACTCGAGTTCAACTCGTAGAATTATAATCAGTCTCCATTAGCCTCAAATCATAATATAACTCTCAGTAATATAATCTATAACAACATATTAAATATATAAAAGTTTGAAATTTTCCATGGTTGAACTCTTCTCAATTCCTAACACCAGCTACCTTCGTGCGGGGGAGGTCTCGCAAGCGAAATCCAAACAAGGAGCCCTCCCCATACACTACTGTATAGCTAGGTCAGGGATTGAGATTAGTTGAACTAGGGTTAAGGTTTTATAAAAGATTTTTATATTTTAAATATTACCCGAAGGCTTATACAACAATATAATATAAATCAATTCCGCGTGTTTCGACATACCAAACAAACACCTTGTGTTTAGGACACAAGGCCTCAACAAATACAACACTGTAGCCAATACCTAGTTCTCAAAACTAGCACATCTATGAGCTAAATTCTCCGCTCAAAATAAATCCACTAAACTCTAAACCTCTCAGCTATAAAATTCCTCTACATCACATCAACACCTTTCCATAAAATAAGTTCTTCCCTCATTGGAACACTACAATTACATGCCCTAACCTAACCATAAGACAATAACCTTATAGTCACTACTCAACAAACCTCGACATTTCGCACTTTCGGAATTCAATATTATAACTCTCGACTTTCTCCTCATAAGACGATTTATTTTCTCAAAAGATGCCATACAAAGGCCATACTTACTCACTCCTTCCTCCAAGGAAATTTTATACACCCTAGGGGCGTAGCGGCTAACCGCTCAATATACCTAACGCCCGACGTTCCCAATATCGCATAAAGCGTGACTTAAACCCAAAGAAAGGTATTCTACCTTGTACTTCCATAATCCAATTGCTTTACTTCATCCTTGGACCCTTATTTAAAGTCATCTACTTCTTCCAGGACAATCATTATTCCTAAACCTATTTCTCCACAAGAGAAACATCTTCCTCAAAATCCTTCCTAACCATTATGAAGGACAAAACGCGATTGTGACCCCCAATAACTCCTTCGGTCCTACTCAACGAACCCGAGTCTCCAATTTCTTACGCCCTTCTTAAATAAAGATGATACCCCTAACTATTTAGTCAACGCCATCTACCTTTCACCGGTAGAAGTCAGCATCACGAGGCTTCCTAACAAAGATTGACGGGTTTCTCAATCTAAACCTCCCAAGGACTACACTATATACCTCTCCTCAGACTTACCTTACTATGTCCAAGATTCTCCATTCGAGTAAATTTCCCTTTCTTACTCAACTACTGATAGAACACCCTGAACCACTGCTAGAGTTCTCTTTCTTACTTCCGCTTGAATCGAGGAAAACAAATACCTGCAGTCAAAGCATACCCAAAATCTGTTATGGGTATTGTATCTCTAATATTGTCCTTTCCTAGACGACATAATCTGGGCGACATCTGAAACGAGAGCAACTGTTATCAGGACGTCGATCAAGTGAATACACTTCACAGAAGAAGATAAACGCAGTGAACAAAACAATCCTAATAGTAGGGCTTTATATTAAGAACATTAACGGAAGAACGCAGAAAACTCGCACATATCCTAAAGACTCTAGAACATGATGCTCTGATACCATCTGCAACACCCCGCTTAAAATAATAACAGGTGGCCATCCCTATACTACCTTAAATCAGGAGTCTCGGATGGCTCAGTCTCAACATCAACTGTCATTACTAAAATAATATAAGACTAACTACCCGATATCATCTAAGCGAGATGCTAAAATTAAATAAAATATAGAATAGACAACAAATCAACACTATAAGCTAATAATAAAGAAAAGAAAGATGTTCATATAAGAATTATGATAAATGAAATGAATAACTACAAATGACTATGCCACAAAGAAATAAACCCGAATAAATTGTCGGGTCATAGACAATACAATAACTGAAATGGAATAAATATAAACATTTATAACTATCCCTTGGGTATAAACCCGATATACAACTTGAATCGTACCTAGATTTTTAAAGAAGTAGGAAGTGACTACAATTTAAGTCCCGCAACAATTCCCACCTGTCACGGCTCTCAAGACTCTGGATAGAAGGCATACGGCATCCATGCGGTAGGACACCTGTAATAGTGTATATATATATACATGCATGAGATAAAAGTAAACGAGTTAGAGCCTGAGTTTTGAAAATATTTAGCAAGTGTGTTAACCGTGCGTAATAAATATAAATTCACTTATTTCATAATTAAAGTGGAATCTCACTCTCGTGAAACCCCAACTCACCTCTCATCTAATGGCGTGCACCTATTCATGTCCTGAAATCTTAGTTAAATTACCCCACCTATAAGGACAACCTAACTTACGATTGTCACAGCCTAGACCCACGAGATCTGGCTTCCTATCATATCCCAAGAATCCAACTCTTTCTAAACACACTTAATTATTTTTACAAACATATATGCCATGCTAGGCTTAATGGATTCCGGTTCATAATTTAATCAATTATAATGCTTAATACGTTACCCATATACATTTGGGTTGAATCATAGGATTTAATTTCTAAGTAACATGCATACAAATTATTATTGACAAAATTTCTCTCCAATCTCAACATTGCACTACATTTCGTGCGTGGGGCGTCTCGCAAAGCGAAATCCAAACAAGGAACCCCCCCGTTACACTACTCCTTGACAATGTTGATCCTAGAGATCCATTATGCCATACATACAATTCTACTATTACAACTACTGAATTTAGATTACCATATAAGAACAACTCGAAATCTCCCATAATATCCTTGGGATGATGTAACCGAAATATTCCTTAAATGCGATACATCAACCCCTATCAATCTAGCACATCATAATCATCCAAGATGTACTCCATAAAGATTCCATATCCTTTCACCTATAGGATATATATATATATATATATATATATATATATATATATATATATATATATATATATATATATATATATATATATATATATATATATATATATATATATATATATATATACAATCATCCATTCCCATAGCCAAGTGTACATACCACATTTGATGTACAATGGCCATGCACATAATATACTCGGCTATATATATCATCGATAAACTGCACCATGCTATCATCTTCCAGGGCATTACTCACATACCATCCTGGGGACCACGGTCGGACTCAATATCACCGATATCGGGGCCAAACACACACAGACGACGTCCCGGGAAGCGGTCATAGCTCCTAATTGGTCTATGAGACGAGACATACCCACCACGTCTCGCCCCAAAATAAATGCATATCACATAGTAACACAATGGACGTCTATGACCTGGGGAATATCCACACCCTGCTCCTTGAGCCAGGATGCTCACCCTCTGTGCATAGACTTCCCAATGATAACATGAGCGGGGTATGCTTAACCACATAAGTATATATATCATTCACATGCACAATATATATACATCCATATGATCACATCATATAATTAAACCATCACATACGGTTTAGATATTCATATCATGTATATCCACTTTATTCATATCTCTCTCTCTCTCTCTCTCTCTCTCTCTCTCTATATATATATATATATATATATATATATATATATATATATATATATATACATATTCACATATCCATATATATATATATATATATATATATAACTATCTCTCGTTCGTATGTATAAGATTTATAAACTCGGCTTTAAGTATATATAAACCTCAATATACTAGCCGTCACCCCAAACTCATTTAATTTACCTCGACATGTGAATACGATCCCTCACTTGAAGCATATTCATCCATTTTTCCTATGATGAATAGTCTCTCAAAAATATATGTTTATATTCAATATTTGGGTAATCACCCAAAGTTTAGTGTAGGAAACCATCACTACACATCTCCTCTATATTCGAAAGTACATAAATATCTCTAGTACTATTTGACCATTGGCATATACATGACTAATAGTCTATAAACCTCAGCTTATCCCAACTTCCTTTCAAGTATTCGAGTCCCAATGATTATTTCCACACAATTATAGATAAACTATCCTGACTAGAATTTATGCTACCACTTATTTTAGTTGATAGTACGATCCCATCGTTCCCAATTCGGACTACGGTTCATTTACTCTCATGAATTCCCTAGTCTAACACCTTTGATTTACCCCTTGAACTTATCATTACTAAGGATAATGCGACTACTCTCTCTCATTGGTCCCCAAATTGTATCTTAAAGATATCCTTTCTCGATAAGGATTCGATATAAATGTCGCCCTAGAATTTCACAACATACCCTCGCAACTCTCTCTAAGAGTTCTTAACCTCCCCTCGTATCTATACTCACTTTTGATTTATAATTAGGATTTTCAAGCCCAATGAGGTTTCTCACTATCTCCATAAACACACACACAACTCCTGTGCATACACATATATTTTCCCCAAACTATTTCAAGAAATCACCATGATCCTAACATGTGAGAAACCCCTTATAAATCTCCAAAATATATCTCTTTCATCATAAAAGAAGACCCCAAATTAATAAACCCAACCAAATAGGGTTAGAAATCACTATAGAGAAAATCACTCCAAATGCCATGTTTCCGGATCGATTCGGCCTCCAAGGCAAATCGATTCGGGTTCAAAGACCTGAGCTTCTGTCTCAGGCCGAATCGATTCGCCTTTGGTCCGAATCGATTCGGTCAATGCAGACCTGCAAATTTTGCATAGGCCGAATCGGTTCGCTTAAGGGGCGAATCGATTCGGGTCTGCAGAACTTGAAGGGTTCTTCTTCTTCTTCATAAAAACCCACGAATTCTAAACCCTAACTTTTCACTTCTAACCCCTAAACCTTCATTTTGGCTGGAGTTCCCAAGCTTTTTCACCTCTCTCTCTTCCTTTCTTCTTCTTTCTCTCTTCTTTTCTCTTTTCTTTCTATTTCTGTCTTCTCACAATTGAGAAGGCTTGACCCGTAAGCCTTTAAATCCCTTAAAACAATAAACCCAATTTTAAATGTTAATACACACTTTAAATGACTCGTTTACTGTAATTTGAGTCAAACTGACTTAAAAATATTTCGGAGCCGAAATAAAACCCAATGATAGTCATTTTGAGTATCTCGACCCTTTCGGGATCGATGGTACCCTCAAAATCATCATCCGAAATACTTTGAAATGTTCTCTATTTTTGGACTTCAATTCCCAAATTTTAAAATTCTCCAAATTAATTAAATTTTTTATTTTCCCAAAAATTTAATTTCTCACTCTCCAAAGTCAAGGATTGTTACAGTTACCCCATTTATCAAGAGGCGGTTAAGGTGCATATGATTATACGAAGTGCCACATTTACGGTATGGATGTTAACTCCAACTTTTGATTTGAATTTTTTTATTCTTTTCTTTTGATTTAGTTTGTGACGCAAATTTGGAGCAGGGAGACGGAGGATTTTTTTGCATTTGTTTTTCTTATTCAGTTAAATTTAGTTGAAAAGGGACATCCTCTTTGGAATATATTAAAGTAGGATAGTAATATGCATTTTTCATGTGAAGGTGTGAAGTAACTCGATATTGTCAGAAATCCTCTAATCTCATGACAATATAGATGTACAAAAGAAATTTTTGTGGGTATGGTACGCATACAACTTGTGGATTGCCAACGGGGTCGTAACGAGAAACAAACGATCCTTTTTTTCATTTTCATACAAAGTAAGTATTTTACAGTTTAACATGATTTATGTCCAATGTGTTGTACTTTACGAGGGTTTATCTTCTCTCCCACCCCCAATCATCCCAAAGATCAGAAGCGAGAATGAATGACCCCTCCCACACAACTAAAAATATAAATAAAATAACTGCTTGATAACAACAGCGCAGTAGGGAAGCACATAACTATTTAATCCCTTCTAAGAACAGGAACATTATATTTCCAGAACATCAAAATTATCCAAAGCTTTTGATCATTTCCTACTTCTTCTCTGTCACAACTCTAGATTCTGAAAATCGATCCAAAGGGGCATCAAAACCCAATGGTGTAATAACATTCATGTGCAAAAATGAGTACATCAAAACAGATATGACCCACCCCCAAACTAAACAACAACTTAAACCCACCCAAATCTCCACCACTTAACCTCAACTCCATCTCTAACACAACACACTATTTCAGACTATGTGTAACATAGGAAGAATATAACATATATCTGTACATTTCTCCTTCAAACTTTAGGATGACTTACTACTAATGGATTAGAAGTAAACTTTCCAAAACATAGACGCAAAAGAAAAACTTTTTTTCACTGACTCTCTCAAGATTAGTTGTCCCATCAAATAAATGTGATAGTGGTAATGAATCCCATGTTTGACTATCTGGACTAGAGAAGCTTGCCTATTGAAATAAGTCATGAAGGTCCATTATTTTTATGTTTAACTCAGTTGTGAAATTATGAATGGTGGATCCAATTTTCACCAATATTTTGTCCGAACATTAAGATTTTGAACATGACAACATTGATCTGAGAGTATTCTTTTGGAGGTTAATTTCAGAATCCATGAAAGTTGAACAAGTATCATTTGGAAAACCGTAAAAGAAAAAATCTAAGCCGGTGAGAACCAAACACGGAGTTATTAAGATCCAGTATATAAAGTTTATTATGATAAATCTGAGGTTCTAATGCAAGAAGAGTAGAACTAATGCAGAGACCAAGAATACCAAGTTGACATCTACAACCGCAAGATTTGAGAAATTTATATTCCAAATAGAGATGCATACAAAAAGTATTCAATAATTAATTCAAAAATATGATGCGATATGCCATGCCATGTTGACAGCCCAAAATTATTAAATAGATGACCGGCTAGATTTGCATAGAAGATACAACAAGTTTAAAAACACAACAGACGTCTCCACAAATTTTTATTATAACATAAGCCTCAAATTCAAACATACAAACTAAAATGTAAGCCCTCTACTCACTTTGAAGATAGTTATTTCAGCTTTTGATGGCATTTAAATTAGTGGAGAAGTTTTTTTTTCCTTTTTTCCTTAAGTTAATATATGTTCTTATGATTCACAAGAGATGAGAATTTCAAAGGTTTGATTCACAATTTTAATGCCAACATGACTAAAAAGTTTACTCATTTTTTTGCTAACTGCAGTAATGTTTTAAAAATTGGTTTACAGTGACATTAACAAGTACTTGAAGTACAAAGAACAATAATGGAAAGATAAAGAGTCGCATATGTACATAACTTGTCGCATGGCATACCGCATCACATTTTTCAATTAATTATTGAATAAGTTTGGTATGAATCTCAATTTGGAATCTCAAGTTAACATAGCATAGAAATAAAAGGTTGAGCTTAAATTTTTGAGAAGTTTGCATTTATCATTGTATCTATGTAACAAAGTAGAGAAGCTATGAATTTGTATGCTAACAATACTACATATCAAGGCCCCAATTGATTCATGTAGTTGTTGGAAATGGCTTTTGGCCAACGTTTTACCTGAATTTTAGTTTAATGTCCACTCTAAATTTATTGGGAACACATGTAAAAATGTTCTCCTTCACGAGGCGAGTGACGTGATACATTTAAATTTGGAAAAAAAAATTAGTATTGAATGATAAAAATGTCTTTAAAAGTAACACAATAATTTTGCAATTACGTTTTTGTGTTTTTTGCATCGGATTGGTGCTCAAATGTCAGCACGTGTTCCTTATATCCACTAGCTAATGGTAGCAGGAATATTATAAAATGCGTTGATTAGTCTACAATAATTATAATTATGTCTTATATCATTTTTTTGGTAAATGGACCCACGGAGAATTAAAACAACAAAGAATAGTATATTGTCTTACGTTTTATAGATCAGTTTTTAGTTGCTCTATTTTTATGTTTTTCGAAAAAATAAAGTACAGATGAGCTCAATAGTATGTTTGTACAAATAGGTTTACAATCACTACTACCTTCAATTCTTTGTGTGTTTGAAGATACCATATCCCTATCTCTAGAGACATTATCAGGTAAGTTATTTTCTCCTCAATAGACCTCCTTATGGAGATCATATTTAACCATTTTTTGGCTGAAATTGTGAAATACAGATTAAGTGTATATATGAATTTTTGATGGTCCAAACTTTTGATCATCGTCTGAACTTTTTAAAGACTTTTGAAGGCTATGAAGATCATGTCCACCAAAGAAAATTCAATTTTTTAGTATTTTCATCATACATATGTTCTTTAAGTATGTTTAATGAGTAATGTTGAGAGATTGATTATGCTACAGTGGCACCTAAAATAGGTCGTAACTGCAAATATATTCATCATATCCATCTACAAGGTGTAATAGAAGAGTACATAGCATTGATTATTGGTAAATGGCTTCCCTTACTCAAGCGTTTGGTGATCTGGTCTTCTTGGAGGTGGAACAAGGGATGTGGCTAGTGGGGTTTATCAAATACTAATAGTGTAATAATTTATTAAGTTTAGCATCAAGCACTTTTTAGACCATTCATCAGAAGCTCCTTTTTATTTTTTGAACGCCTAAAGCCTCCTTGTGCTAATTTAAGGCCAGATGTTGCCCTTATAGTCCTTTGTTTTGTTTGAATTACTTTTTGTTAATACGAGCGCACAAATCTTAAACATTGTACTTCTAAGCAAATTTCCTTTGAGTGCTTATACTTTTTGCCCCATATGCTCCGCTAGACGACATGTATGTGGACATCGAGAGATGGGATAATGCCACAGAAATCAGCATGTTAATGTCAAAGAATAATATTATAAAAGAACAGGGATATAGTAGGGCTAACTCAAGTTCCTAATAATGCAACTTGAAGAAAATAATGGAATAAAAATAAATATAATCAATCCAGTCTCTCGTCTTCCAGTTTGAATCATGACTCACGAGTAACGACACATAATGAAAATTTCTTTTCGCCCCTAGTTTGAACCATTGAGTACACAACGATTCCTCATCATCACAATAGCAGCACAACGGGGAAGCACATAACTGTTTGATCCCCCTATAAGCACTCCAACATGATATTTTTAGCACATCCAAATACTCTACAGATTTGGACCATTTCCTACTTCTGCTTTGGCACATCTCTAGCTTCCGAAAACCGATCCAAAGGGGCATCATAAACCAAGGGTGTAATAAAGTTCATGTGAAAAATGGAGTACATCAAAAAAGATATGACCCACCCCCAAACTAAACAAAAACTTAAACCCACCCACATCTCCACCACTCAACCTTAAAGCCATCTCTAACACAACACACTATTTAAGACTCTGTGTAACATTTGAGGAACATAACATATATATACTCTGTGTAACATATTAGTAACAAAACATATATATGTACATTTTCCCTTAAATGTTAGGATGACTTACTGAATTAATAACATATGAGATAATTTGATAAGATTTCCCTCGATAATGGTATTCAAAAGTACAAATCTCAAGTTGCTTGAATAAACACAAAATATAAACAAGCATACCAAATATATTTTGAAGCGGGTCAACTGAGAAAAAAATTGTAACATAGTAATTTTTATCAAATACAAAAATGTAGCATAGTAAACATATACTGAAATCATAACATATCATATAATTTGATAAGATCCCCCTCGATAATGGTATTCAAAAATACATATCTCAAAGTGTCGTGTTAAACCAAACACTATACAATTGAAACAAACATAATAAAGGATTATTAAAGAATTGGATCAAGTTATCTAAAAAAAATTCACAATCGGGACTAAGGGCATGGCTATACCAATAGTACCGATATGGTTCATCATTAAAGATGTTCGCACTATCAGTTATGTTGCAAAACAATAGAAGATTCAAGATTTGTCTTATGATCACAGTATGAATCACTGGGATATGACAGTGAGAAAGATGAATCAAAGGCGTTAAATAATAACTTGAGACAATTAGTATGTTGTCAAACAAAAAATATCTTGATATATTAACATTACGAATGGCAAAGCTATCAAATTCCCTATTGAACCAACAAGAGCTAAAAAATTTGGTCTAGAAGGAACTTTCTAACTACAATTTGAACAACATCCATTGAATAAGTGAGTGAAAATCATATTTTATAACATAACATCACACATTGACTAACATCTATACAGTAGTAGATGTAATCATCAATAAATGGCAAGAAATATAAAAGGTAGTCATTTATTTATCATCAATAAATACAAAAATAAAACTTAAAAGAAAAATAACATGACTCTCCATCATTATTTATCCATTCATACATGTGATGTGAAATAAATAAAATGCATTCAGTCACTAGTCATTTTTTAAACTATTAAACTAAGAAAAGAATGTGAAATTTCGTGAACATCTAAGCATCCTTAAAAATAAAACCATTCATAACTGAAAAATTCATATCAATTGTCATCTTCATCCATGTCAGTATCATAATCATCACTTTCGATATCATAATCATCATTGGTCTCATCATTTTCATCGCTTTCATATATATCACTCTCGTTAGCTTCCTCGTCTGCCTTAGAATCATCTCCATAAGTCTTAGAAACATCCTCATCAATATCAACACGGATATCATCACCGCCATCTATATCAGCTATATTGTCCACAGTTGTTCCCTCCACACCATCCCTAACCCGTGTCATATCCCCATCATGGTTGATTATAGTGTCGTCCAGTTATCGGATGTTGTATGGCTCATCTTCTTCATCTATTGTGTCATCTCCATAAGTATATTTACCATGCATGTCATACAAATCTCTTGGTGTCATCTTCACGACATCTTGGTTCTCGCACATACCAAATTTGTTTGGCCTGAGATGCTAATAAAAATGGTTCATCTGACAGTCGATTATGCTTGTATAGTGAATGTTTGATGTTCACTAATGTGAACTCAAAATCATACTTTTTCGTCCCAAATGGGTATCAACCCAATCACACTTGAATAGAACAAACTTGAAATCATTTGAATAGTGCAATTCAAATATATCTGTTAATACTCAATAATATGTTACATTCCCCGAAATAGGTCATTTGCCCTTTGCACTTGCAAAACTTTTGGGGGTGGAATCAAGCATAACTCCACTATTTTGAGTATTTAATCTTATCTCCTAGACCATTGGGAGGGTCGTGAAGCCAAAATTGCAACTTCCTTTGACACGTCACCCTCATTTAGATTTCGTACCTTAATTTATTCATATGATTGAGTAATAAAAATTATATATGTAAAACCTAAACATGTTATTAAGATATTAAAATGTGATTACATACAAATACAAAGATGACTTACATGATACCCAAACCACTTGTGAAACGTTTCATTATGAATGCAGTTAATTTCATAGTGTCTTACACAAAGTCTCTCCCATTTTAGCATTGTTATATGTTTCCTGAAAAACATGTATCTATAAAGTGAATAGTGTAGAGTGATATTTAATTACATAAAGTTTAAAAATCATTCAAATTTTATCTTACTCACGAAAAGGCTTCACTGCGGTAGAGTCGAATAACACGTACTGATGTGCTTGTGAAAACGAAGTGTAATCAAGCATAAATCCTACTCATTTACCTAATGTACGACCTATTGAATCAAGTTGTCATTAGATTCATAATATTGTAAAGTTCGATTTAACTTACTCTCCACGTCACCCATGTACCTCGTAAAAAATTTCGTGCATTCCTCTGCTAGGTATCCTTCAGCAATTGAACCTTCTGGACGACTTCGGTTACGAACATATTCTTTTAACGCAAATAAAAACCTGTTCTTCATTGTAAAAAAATAAAGTAATATTCGTAAGCATTAATTTAGTTGACACAAACATAATGCATACACGAAATGTAACTCTCGATGGAATACATCCATCGAAACTATACTAGGCCACCAATCATTGCCTCCTCAGCTAAATGGATTGTCAAATGCTCCATAACATCGAAAATGTTGGGGGAATATTTTCTCAAGATGACAGAGTGTAAGACTAACATGATCTTGAAAATATTCATAGTCTTTGAAGGTCATTGTCTTTTAACAGAGCCACCGATAAAAATTACATAATTCAATCAAAGACCATGCTACATTCGTAGGCAATGATTTTCGTAATGCTAATAGGAGAAGTTATTGCATTATGATATGATTATCATAGCTCTTAAGTCCCGAAATATTCGGCTCTTTAATGTTTACACGCTGCGAAATATTAGATGCATAACCATCTGGGACTTTGATATTCTTTAAAACCCTACAAAATGTATATTTATCACTTTCACTCATTGTGAAGCATGCTGGTGGTAAATATACTTTGTTATTTAGCAATCTCTTAGGGTGCAATTCTTTTCAAATATCCATGTTCTCAAGGTATTGACGAGCCTTTACATTATCTTTTGATTTTCCATCAACATTTAACAACATCCAAAGTATGTTATTGAGCGCATTTTTCTCTGCAGGCATAACATCAAGATTGTAATGAATCAAGTGATCCTTCCAGTATCGCAACTGAAAGAAAATGATTTTTTCCTTCTAATTTAGAGATCTATCACAATTGCCTTCATCGCAGATACTCGTTTTTCTCTTCATTGTCATCAATGAGTGACCCTTCTCATTATTTCTTTCCATTGCCTCTAATTCTTCTAAGATATCATCCCCGTATACTTGAGTGGGTTTGACTTATCTTTCAACTTTCCCATCAAAAGCAACAGTATCATTTCTAAATTTATGGTTGTGATCCAACCACTGACGATGGACCATATAGAAAAAAAATCCCCATTCTTTAGCCACTGTGAATGAGTGTTCTTGTTGCAATAAGGACAAGCAAATATCCCTTTATTACTCCAACCTGACAAGTTTTCATGAGCAGGAAAGTCATTAATTGTCCACATTTACGCTGCACGAATGTAAAACATTTTTTGAGTGGATGCATCGTAAGTAAGTATGCCATCATTCCACAATTACTTCAACTTGTCGATGAGAGGCTACAAGTAAACATCAATATTATTTCCTGGGCCACGTAGACAGTATAAGATAAGGTTATTTCTTATAAGTCCATGGAGGCAAGTCGTATATCATCAAAACAACAGGCCACGTGCTATGAGAAATGCTCATTGTTTTAAAAGGATTGAAGCCATCAGCTGCTAGTCTGAGCCTAACATTGCACGAGTCACTAGAAAAAAATGGATTTTATTGATTGAAGGTTTTCCATACTTTTTAATCAACATGGTGTCTTAATATGCCATCGTCATCGCATTCCTCCGCATTCCATATCATAGGGGAGGATGTTTTCAATGACATAAATAATCTTTGAAGTCTTGGTTTCAGTGGAAAGTACCTAATAAACTTTCCAGGAATTTTTCGACCCGTAGATTCTTCATCATCAGACTCACCCAAAAATTGCTCCTATCTTGTTGTATGACATATTATGCAATCCTCATGATCTTTGTTTTGTTTCCAATACAACATATAATCATTTGGATATGCATGAATTTTTTTATAATCAAACCCCAGATCATTAACCATCTTTCTTACTTTAGAGTATGAACTTAACAGTTTCTCACCCTCCGGAAGTGCCCCTTTTAAGAATTGAAGAAATGTTATAAATGATGTGTGGCTCCACTTATAAAGTTTTTTCATATGAAATAGCCGAACAATAAACGAAAGTGATGAGAAAGATTTGCAACCAGGGTACAACTTATGTTCCCCATCTTTTAGCAACTTGAAAAATGCTGATGCATTTTCATCCATCCCATCCTTGTCTTCATACGGGTCATTACATAGCATACCCTCTTCACTTCGATTTTCAAATATATCATGTATTAGTCCACGCATATCATCTCTTGTATTCGAGTCATGCACTTCATCCGCTCCATTAATTCCCATTGTGTATGGATTACCTTGTAATTGATAAATCCACTCAGTGTAATTCTTAACAAGCCCATGTATGATGAGATGCTCATAAACAACTTATCTTTTGTGGCTAATAGTATTTCGACATTTCTTAGACGGTCACTTTATCACTAGCTCAGGATATTTATTGGCAAATGCATAATCAAGAAACCCATTAACTCCTTTAATATAAGGTTGAGAAACTATTGACAATTCCATGCAACTCTTATCGCTATCCATTTGAAAATATTGTTGATTACCTCACACTATCAAAAAATTGTTGTTAGATTCATTAGGAAAAAATCATAAAAAAAGTGCAATAAATATACAAAATGTTAAACCATAAATCATTAATATACTCCTTCAAAACTATGTAAATTTATAAATAGTAAGACTTTAATTATAACACCATTTGGATATGACCCTATATGAAAACTACGAATATTTACTGATATAAAATGGGAAAACTTAACTATGAATATAATTTAACCTTAATTAGTTAACAACAATTAAAAAAACTCACTTACAACAAAATCAATTACAAAAAGATATTAAGGTAGCATTGAATTATGACAGATTAAGAAGAAGACTACGTCTAATGCCTAAACATTTTCGTTTAAAAAAGAATAATGTACAACTAATAAATACCCCAACACAACAGTTCACATTAAGGCTTAATTTTTTAAAAGCTAAAAAGATAAAACATTAAATAATGCCTAAGGCCCTCGATTAAAAAAACAAATTTAGTGAAAAATAAACATTATGAAAAACAAATGTCCTTGTGAATAATGAGATAGCATAATTAAATCATAGAATTTAGATAAAAATACTACTAAATCAAATTGTCCAGATTAGAAAGTAAAATTAAAACTTGTTTGTTATCTTACAATTCAACACATATTACACGAATAAAGGGGCTTACTAAATTCAACTACAATGTACAAAATTAATTTTATAAAGATACCATTACAACAACGTTAATTGCAAAACAAAATATATACAAACTAAGTTGAGTGACTAAAAAATTTTTAAAAAAACTTATTACATCTATTTGGAACAACAAGTATATTGTCAAACTCTGGCGATTACCTCAAACTTGCACCCTGGGCATTATCATATAAAAGTAAGATGAACTAGTAATTCTAATATAGTTTAAATCAAGACGAATAAAGACATGTAGACACATCTAATTTTGATTTAAAGGTGGTAAGTTTGTAATATCAAACTAAAAAGCCAATGTGATGCATATATACCTACACATGAATACACACATACATAAACATGAAAAATAATATGTACATATCAAACTAAAAGGCCAATGTGACACATACATAACCACACATGAATGCACATATACATAAACATGGGGAAAATATGTATATAACCCCCTATTGTAAAAAAACACGTCGATTTAGATGATTCAAATAATACTAATCAATTAAAATAAGGGTATAAGAGTTTTACAAAGATTATATCATAGGGAGTAATTTAACTTTATGTTTAACTACGTTAAACTAGATTTTTTTAATCAATTGAAATAAATGAAAGAGTGAAAAAAAATTGGTAGTTACCAAAAATAGATTAGAAAATTCAACTAAATATGATAGGTCTTGGATAAATCCCATCTTCTCTATACTTCATCTAATTATATAAATAGAAGCAAAAAAACTGACCAAGAAACAAGACAAATGTGAACAATAATATTAATTTAACAATGAATTCAAATTTCCTACAAATTTTGTACTTTGATATCGTTATCACTGATTATCGCCTTAGGTGATCCGAAGCGAGATAGTATGTGTTCATGTAGAAACTTTATCACCACTTTATTGTCATTATTCTTGGTAGCTATAGCTTCCACCCATTTAGAAACATAGTCTACCGCGACGAGGATGTATAAGTATCCAAAGGATGGGGTAAAAGGGCCTAAGAAGTCAATACCCCAGCAGTCAAAAATCTCAATGATGAGAATCGGGGTTAATGGCATCATGTCTCGCTCCCATCCGTTGACACTTGTCGCAAGATTTGCAACAATTGTTAACATCCCGGAACATTGTGGGACATTACAAACCATATTGGAGAATTTTTGCGGTTTTCTTTTTCACGAAAAAAGTGGCCTCCACATGCTTGCGGAGGACATAATTGGATGACCTTTGGAATTTCATCATCCAGTACACATCGTCGGATGATTTGATCAGCGCAATTTTTAAAAAGGAATGGATCATCATAGAAAAACATGTCGACCAAGTAATGAACCTCTTCTTATCTTGCGGTTTTCAATCGGGAGTGACGGCTCCCATGACAAGATAGTTCACTATATCCACAAACTAGGGAAACTAAGAGGTGGCAAAGAGTTGCTCATTCGAAAAGTATTCGTCTATGGTGTGGGATCACTAGGTACGTCGAATGAAAGCCGTGATAAATGATCGGCAATGACGTTTTCTACTCCTTTTTTATCTTTAATGGAGAGATTCAACTCTTGTAGGGGTAGGATCCACCTTATGAGGTGCAGCTTTGTGTCCTTCTTTGCAAGTAAATACTTGAGAGCTGCATGGACGGTGAAACAAATGATGGGAAAACCGATAAGATAGGACCGAAATTTGTCAAGAGAGAATACTATAACTAGCAATTCCTTCTCTGTGGTGGAGTAATTGAGTTGTGGTCCGGTGAGAGTCCGACTAGCGTAGTAGATGACATGAGCCTTGTTGTCTTTTCTTTGGTCCAAAATAGCCCCTATCTCATAATCGCTAGCATCACACATAAGCTCGAATTGTAAGGATCAATCCGGAGCTTGCATAATTGGGGCGGACACAAGCATATTTTTCAGTTTTTCAAAACCACTTTGGCATGCTTCTGTCCACTCAAATGGGGTGTCCTTCATAAGAAGATTGCTTAAGGCTCTAGCGAGGGCGCTAAAGTCCTTAATGAACCTTCTATGAAACCCCGCGTGGACCAAGAAAGAGCGCACGTCTTTCAGCGATTTAGGTGGGTGTAGGTCAGCAATGACATCTATTTTTTCTCGATCAACCTCAATCACTTTGGATGAAACGATGTGGCCAAGAACTATACCCTCGGTTACCATGAAATGGCATTTTTCCGAATTCAATACTAAGTTCTTTTTCACACATCGGGCTAGTACTTTCTCAAGATTGGCTAAACATAGGTTGAAAGAAGTGTCAAAAACACTAAAGTCGTCCATAAACACCTCTATCCCTCTCTCAACCATATCACTGAATAAACTCAACATGCACCTTTGAAAGGTTGCTGGCGCACTACACAAGCCAAATGGCATACGTTTGTAGGAAAACGTTCCAAAATGGCAAGTGAATGTTGTTTTCTCTTGATCAAGTAAATCTATCTCAATTTGGTTATATCCGTAATAACCATCTAGGAAGCAATAATAAGGGTATCCCGCTACTCTTTCAAGCATTTGATCAATAAATGGTAAGGGAAAATGGTATTTCCTACTTCCCGCGTTGAGTATTCTGTAATTAATGCAAACACACCACCCAGTGGTGGTACGTTGGGGAACTAGCTCTCGCTTAGCATTTTCAATCACAGTCATGCCCGACTTCTTCGAGACGACTTGAATGGGGCTCACCCACTTGCTATCCGAGATTGGGTAGATAATCTTGGCATCCAATAGCTTTATAATTTTAGCTCTCACCATATCTTTCATCGTGGGGTTTAGCCGTCTTTGCATTTGTCTCGAGGGATTCACATCCTCTTCGAAGTGAATCTTATGGGTGAAAATTAGAGGGCTTATCCCCCTCAAATCATTTATGCACCAACTAAAAGCACTTTGGTGCTTCCTCAAAATCTTTATTAGTTTACCCTCCTGCTCTTCATTTAGGCTAGAGGAGACAATAACAGGAAATGTCTCACTTTTACCTAGGAAAGCATATTTAACATTGGAGGGTAGTTTTTTCAACTCAAGAGTCGGGACTATGTCACTAGAGGGCATCATGCGTGCGTCTCTTGGCTGTAACTCTTCGAATCGAGAAACCCAATTAGCATCTCTCGCGTCCTCGTCCAACGCTCTCTCATCGAGTAAGCCTCTCAACTCCTCTATCTCCCTCTCGAAATCGTTGTATGCTCCCTCACTCTCATAACTAGAAGCTAGGCAAGCTTCTAAGTAATCTCCATAATAATTTTCCTCAAAGTGATCTTCTATAATATCCTTACTTAAACTCACCACGTGAAGATCATCTTCTTCCCCTGCATGTTGGGCTATGTTGAAGATGTTTGATTCTAATTTCATATTCCCAACAATGATTTGCATATGCCCATTTCTAGTATTGATGATTGTGTTAGCCATGGCTAAAAATGGGTGTCCAAGGATGATGGAAACATGATTTTTCGAGGCGAAGGAGGTATCTGTGTCCCAAATGACAAAATTTATCGGGAAGTAGAAAGTGTCCACTTGGACTATCACCTCCTCAACTATACCCCGTGGTATCTTCACGGTTCGATCCGCTAACTGGAAAGTGATCCTTGCAGGCTTAAGATCACCCAGATCAAGTTTCCTATAAATCGAATAGGGTAGGATATTGACACTTGACCCTAAATCGAGTAAGGCTTTTTCGAATTTGTTCTCTCCAATGGTGCAGGAAATGGTGGGGGCACCGAGATCTTTATATTAAGTGGGAGATCATTAAGAAGGACTGATCTCACATTTTGTACTAGAAACACGTTCTTCTTTAACTTCATAATCCTATTGACTATCAATAAGTCTTTTATGACTTTTGCATAGGATGGAATTTTCCTTATTGCATCGAGGAAAGGTAAGTTCAACTTTACGTTCTTAAGCACTTCTAGCACTTCTTCACTTATGGTCCCTTTATGGGAAGGAACCAACCTTTGAGGAAATGGTGTAGCGGAGGGTGGTTTTACGACTACCTCGGGATCACTAGTGTTTTCCTTTTCACTCTCGTTGAAGGAGATATATTCGGCCTCTTTTGTGCCAGACGAATTCTCCTTGTCTTTTGAAATGGCATGTGGGGGGAGGTGATAAATCAACAACGCTCCCATTACGAAGAATGGTTATCACTTGGCAGTGCTCATGTTGTTCGGTAGAAGTGGAGCTAACACTATGTTGACCTTGGGCAGGAAACTTACTCTTCTCTTGGGTGCTCAATGCAGCTTGCATCTTGGAGATGTTTTCATTTATTTTGGTGAACAAGCATTCATATCGAGCATTATGTGCACCTTGAGAATTTATGAATTGGTTAATTGTATCCTCGAGGCGCTTCCGCGATGGGGCTACATATGGTACTGTAGGTGGTGGCGCTTGTTGGTATTGAGGAGGTGGTGGAGGTGGATCAACCTCTGAATGTGGGTTCATCGCAGGTTGTGGTTGTCCATAGTTGAAACCAAGATGGTTCCTCCACGAAGGGTTGTAAGAATTCCCATGTGGGGCATTAAAATTCCCCTTGAATCCTCCTATAGCATCGACCTCCTAGGTGTGCATGGCCCTGTAGGTAGAGATCATTGGGCAGGGCTTTGTGGAGTGGCCTGCCTCATAGATATCACACATTTTTTCTTTCGAACCATGGTTGGATCCGGAGATGTTTGTCAACCGACCATCAAACCACTCCTTCATATCTCTCTGAAACTGATCGAATCGACGGTCTATTAAGGTATTTCTATTCAAATGGCATAGACCAGAGCTAGATTGATTGGTAGATGGTTGTCTAGGTCGAGATTGGTTGGGATCAGATGTGTCCCATGCTTGAGTAGTCTATACGAGATACTTAAGGTGGGACATCTACCTCAGGAAAGAGTAAGTCTTTCATGGGACGATATGGGAAATATCCCTCTCCACTATCGAAACTCGTTGCGTCAAAAATCGTATGCGCGCTCTCTTCAAATGATTATGTGTACTCACTCGGTGTCCTAGAGGTGTGACTCGAAGTTTGACTCAAGGTGTTACTACTGATAGAGTGCTCAGGAGTAAGAACGTGAAACTATAATTGTGGGACACGAGGTGTATAGGGGCTTTCAGAGTTATACTCAATTATAAGGTTTTCGTGGATTCTGACTGGAGTATTGTGAGGAGTCTGAGTCTGTTCAGGATTTTGCATTAAAGGCTTTGAGAGATGATGAAATTTTTTATATTTTCAGATATTTTTTTCCCGATTTTTGGAATTTTTTTGTCAAAGTTTTAGATTGACTTGATCTAACCTAAGTCTTTCTAAATCCCCGGCAACGACGCCAAAAACTTGACGAGACCACAAATGTGTCTAGTGTGCGTGCTATTTAGGCTCAAGTGCAAGCCTTGTCCCTTAAGTAATAATTCGATAAGTTGGGTATCGATCCCCAGGGAAATAGGACGAATGGAGTCGTAACGATGTTGGAAAGAAGAAGAAAACCTAAATTTTGACTCTAAAAAGAACAAAAAGGTGATTTGATTTGGAAACAATTACAACTATATGCAATTTTGAAAATGATTAACTACTGAAATAAGGACTAAATGAAATGCAATTACTTCTAATTAACCTAAATGTGAATGACGACTAAACTAAAGCTTTAACTTTATGATGATAAAGATATGTCAGTTACAATCCCCCACACCCTAGTAATTCACTCGTTGGATACTAGATTCAGAATTAAAACTTCAAATAAATCCAACTTTTTAATACTCCTAAGTATTACATATATGAGGGATCGTAGCCCGCACAGTACGTAAGCAAAGGTTGAATTAAAAATTCGATCTTTATTTCTCCTAAGTATTACATATATGAGGGATCGTAGCCCGCACAGTATGTAAGCAAAGGTTGAACTAAAGTAGTATCGTAGGAACTACGATACAATTCACCTAAAATTTTATTTCCAACTTCTATTTCGACTAACATGAATTACATCAGGTGGGGTTCATGCACCCCAACCCTTGAAAACTTAGCCGGATATACTAAAACTAGAAGAAAATATGTTTTGAATGAAAGAAAACATTTTTACTAGCTATTGAAGATGAAGAATAAGGAAATTACTACTAAAGAAGGAACTACTGCAATAATTAAAGAAATAATTGGAATGAATTTACTTGAATTGCAATCTGAAATTAAAACTAGGGTTTTAGTGTTTCTTCTATAAACTAATTACAAAGCTTCTCTAAAAAACGAATTAGAAGCCTCCTTTTTTTTTCTGGGAGTTCTTTTAAATTTATATCCTACGTAATTTACAAGAGTTGGATTGATGCAAAACTCTAAGAAGAAGAATATCAGATCAAATCTCGAGCACCGAATTGATCCGATCAGGACATACCGGACTGGTCTGGTCAGCAAATGGACTGATCCGTTTTTCAAAACACCTGGATCGATCCGCTAGACGTCCATCTTTACAGTAATTTTGGGGGCCGGACCAATCCGTTTTTTGGAAAACCGAATTGGTCCACTAAATATCATTTTATTCAGTGATCTGGGACCCCGGAGTGGTCCATTTTCTTGTAAATCGGATTGGGTCGGGTTGCCTTCTCTAACTTTTCTTCAATATCTCGTGATTATCTCACATCTTCGGGTCTTCATAACTTTTAATCCAGAACTCATATTGGGACGCCGCTTCTTCCTATGTGTTCACAAATGCGAGATCTTCGACTTTTATTTTGGTTCCTCAACCGAATTCCTGGTAGAAATTATGCTTTTGCCCTTTTGATTCGTCTTATTTCTTTTCTCTTACTTCTTCCTGCTTCTTTCTTCCTTTCATGTAATAAATACCTATGAAATTAATAAGAAATACACGAAACTCGGGGTACTTGTTAGACGAAATCGTTAGCCAAGATATGAGATAACTTAAGTCATTTTATGTTGTCCGAGGTAATAAAAGCGTCTCAATTAAGGGGTAAATTTGGGGGAATTTATGCCTAATCACAGCGCTACATTATTCTTTATGCACAAATGCTTACATGAATCTATTACTGTTTTGGAGGTAGTATGACCTGCCATATGAAGTTCCCTGTCAATTTTCAACACACTTCACCAACCATCTATACCATTTGTAAATCATAAAACTGTAGAGAATTTTATGAATGATAACTATTTTAAAAAGCACCACCCTATATTTCCCTTGCCAATTATCTATTTTAATTTTCACCACATCAGTAAGAGGTTGAAGGAATATACATTATTACCCCCTCTTCTTGTATTGATATCTTATTTTTCTAGATATTCAAGTTGTATAATTAGTATTGCAAATAAAGAGTTATGGGATTTAGGATTCAAATTTTATAATTGGACTCCTACAAAAATACACACAGTCATATACATACACATCCTTGAATTTTATTTGAAAATAAAGATTGGGTACTTTATTGACACATAAATTTTGGCCAACAAACTCGCGACTCTATGTCATACATGTACTATATTTTCAAAAATTCAAGATGCGCCTATAGGAACGGTCATTCTTTATGAGTATCTATAAGAGGGATGATATGTTTGATAAAAATTAATGTGGGCCTATATGTATAGTTATCATACACTTGGGGTGCGTATCTCATAGCCCCAAAAATTTATTCAAAAAATTAAATAAATTAATTGAAAATAAATTATTCAATGATGAAGTGTTTTTATTGTAGTAGTCAACGCAATTAATGAAACAAATGACTTAATTAGATGATGAAAATTTAGATGCTAAAACTTAATTTTAACTGGGGTCTAAATGTAAATTAAAGGAAACAGAGCTAGGTTTTAAATGTATAACATACCTGATGTGATTGCCCAAAGCTTGCGGCGAAGAGGCGACGACTTTCGGTAACGAGATGGGGATTTGCGATGATTTACGGTGGCTTGCGACAGAAAATTAGAGATGCGATCAAATTAATCAAGTAATTTATTTCTGTGGAAGTGTAATCTGGGGCCAAAACAGAGTGTTACGTGGGACTTGTGAAAATAGAATTAAACTAGAATGAGACAAGGAGATAGAGATGGGCTTACAGTAAAGAAATTAGCAAACGTTTTCAAGACTAAAAGAGAGCAGAGATCTAGGGGAGAGTTTATGGTTGAGTAAAATTCACATTAGGCCATACCCCTTTCCTTCTTCAGTAATATCAACCTACAATTTCTGGCACGAGTCAATGTAAAAGTAGGTAAAATAATTTAATGCATTTCCATAATAAACAATACACATGTGATGTTTCAACATTCACTGAAAACACACAGAAAGAAAATGAAGAATCAAAATTGGCATTCATAAAAAAACCTGGCTCTCCACTAGATCCACGAAATCCAATTCAAAAACAGAAGACAATAGGTAATTGATAAAGGAGGCGATAAACACAATAGATCATTTAATACTAGGTATTCTGGAAAGTACCGATTTCGTTTACATAAAGGGAAACTTGATCTCCAGGTTGGATATTTCTCGGATTGAACGAGAAGGTGTCCTGGTGAAGAGTGTGAGAGAGAAAGATCGAAGGGGGAGTTCAGATAGGAGTGAGTGCCATGATAGATTTGAGCGAGAGTTAAAGTTTAGCTTTTTTCTATTAAACCGTTGTAAATGAACAAAAAAAATATTTAGATGATCGAATTTAAAAGGAGATGTAAAAACAACATGATGAAATGGTTTAGAACGGTTCAGTTACAAGTGATGTAAATTAATTTATAAAAGCATCTTAAATAAGTGGTTTCTGTTACCTTTTATTACTGAACAAAAAGTACAAAATAAAGACAAGATTTGTAAATCTCACGAGGGGAATCAAATCTAACATATGCGCATGTCCTTTGGAACAAATATTGTTCTTATCTACACGTATATAAGTGTGTCCATTGAAACAAATATTATTCTTGTCTACCACGCGTCAATATTCCAAAAATCAATAATAACTTTACAAATTTGTTTATTCCCATGATAAGTACGATCAACCTCGATATCAGTGGACCTTCTTATTATTTTTTTAAAATAATAGATTACATATCACATATTGTATATGAAGCGGCATGTAGTAAAAATATGTTGTCAAATTTACAACATTTAACAATTCCTTTAACCTTTAAGTTGGGACACTTTTTACAAAATTCATTCAATCCTTATGACTTTTCAGTTGTACGAAAAAAATGGTTTTGGTTTGATATCATTAATAATAATTTGCTCTAAATATTTTCCATCCAAATAATAATATCCATTATTTGAAAAATATTTTTTCCGAATATTAATAATTTTAATGTAATCAATAGTCAAGGTTATAAATCAATATGATAAAACTCAATACATGTATTTCGTTTCTACTAATAATATATATATATATATATATATATATATATATATATATATATATATATGCACACGTTCACCTAGATTTGTTCTTAGTGGAAACATGAAACAGACTGAAATCCCAGACTGAGCTACATAATAATTAAAGGGAAGAAGAATATGTGAAAGATATTGAAATACCCCAATGAGTAAAGATTACGAGAATAGTTGAAAACAAAAGTAATATTGGGTGTATAACATGTTAAAGGAGTGGACCCTAGAAGACGGGCCAAAAAACGTACCATGTACCATACAAGCCGGGGCGAAATGTAAGCTCACGCCTATAAATAATCTCGAACAACAGTGGGGTCTCACCAGCCTCCATTCTCAACTTTGGTCCCACATTCCTTCTCTGAAACCAAATCTCTCTCGAATCAAACACCGAAGAGGGAGGTGAACAAGAAACCCACACCAGCCACCTCTCCTCTCTCTTTTTACATCTCTTCCATCACGAGAGGAGACAGACTTAAACCCCATAAAAGAGCTCTAAGCTTTCCAAAATCAAACACCTACTTACACATAAAAAGAGCTCCCATACAAACTCCTTCTTTCTTTTTTTGTTTATTTTAGCAAAGCAAGAGATTTTATTTTAAGATGGCGCGTCAAAGTCTAAAGAAGGGTCCGTGGACATCAGCCGAGGATGCTATTTTGACGGACTATGTCAAAAAACATGGAGAAGGGAATTGGAATGCTGTGCAGAGGAATTCTGGGTTGATGAGGTGTGGAAAAAGTTGCAGGCTTAGGTGGGCTAACCATCTCAGGCCAAATCTAAAGAAAGGACCCATTTCCCCCGAAGAAGAAAGCTTGATAGTGGATCTTCATGCTATGTACGGGAACAGATGGGCTCGCATGGCCGCTCAGGTATATCTAGATATGCTCATATTATTTTTTGATGTTTCACTCATTTATAAAAGTAGACTTTAAACTCAGTTAATCTTATTTTATTGTAAAGGAGAGGGTGTGCAGTGAAGCTATCCGGGGGTTGGTGTCTAAAGTTTCCAAATGAAACTCTTAGTCCTAGATCTTTGAAAATAATAGCATAGGGCCCCCATCTAAAAGTTAAAGAATCTGATTATGTTTCTTAGCTATTTGCGGATATTTTAGAATATTCAAGAGCATGGCAAAGTTTTTAAAAGCTGAATCTATATAAAATCATTACACTAAGTTACTTCAAATTCAACAAGGTTAGTTTTGGCAATTAACTATGTTATAACACTTTTCCTTGTTTTTTTGTGACCTTTTAAGATTGGACTTTTAAACGGATAAAGAGTACACTATGGTGGGTGTGCATGGGTGTGCACGTGTGAGATTATGGAGGCCCCACTTATATTGTGTTTAGAAGTGCCTCATTTTTTCTGTATATTTCATTATCGTGATGGAAAAAAAATATGTTTTAATTGGACTAAAATTATTTTCTTGGTAAGATACTTGGAAAATTTTGAAATTATATTCTTAAGGTATCGTATTATCAGCAGTTAAAGAAATGAAATTCTTCATATTTATTATAGTATAAAAAAAAGTGTATCGAACTTCGAACACATCTAAGTATATCCGACAGTTCAATACTGACACTTTTCTTTCGTTTTTGTCTTGTTTTGGTTTGTGTTGGCGGCAAACAGCTTCCTGGTAGGACAGACAACGAGATCAAGAACTACTGGAACACCAGAGTCAAGAGACGTCAGCGTGCGGGATTACCGATTTACCCTCTTGGAATACAAAGATACCACCACAACCATCAACCCCGTCGACAAAGAGAACGCAACCTCAACTACAACCCTAGCTCTTCGTCATCTTCCTCATTCTCATCCCTCTTATCCTCACCACCACCACCTTCCAACCACCAAAACGCAGCCGTTTACAACCCATCATTATCTCTCCTGGCTTCAACCAATAACTTCCGCCCTAACTACTCTTCTCAAATTCATGCCCCCGATATCAACATCCATTTCAAGCTTCTTCGCAACAACCCATGTCAATTTCATGATACTCCATATGTTAGTGTCTTTGACTCGTTTCCTGTTGTGTGTAACCCAGAAGCTAACTTAGTGAACAGCTCGGATAGGGAACTCCCTTCAATCCAATCACCATTGACAGGAACTACCCGAACTTCTTCTCACAATGCAGACGTGGAGCTTTTCAGGGGGGGCAGTGGCTTGTTGGGAGATTTATTGGAGGAGTCTCGAGCATTGACTCGAAATCAGAAATCAAAGTTACCAGTGGAGGATAAAGGTAAAGGGATAGACAACTTCAGTGATGCTCAATCATCCTATGGTAAGTAACTCGTTTCTATTAAGATGAATAAGGATTTTTAATACATAAATATAATTATATACGTACATTACATAATTAATTTCTTATGACTTGTACTTACAAACTGCCTTCATGCACTTTGACTAATAATTAAAACATCATCCATAGGAGAATTTCAATGTATCTCTTTGACTCATTTCCCGTTTTAAAATTTTGTTCAACTCAACAAAGTTTCAAATTTTACTTGGAATGAAAACATGTATTACACTCTAAATAATAATATTTTTCAAGTATTTATGGTTAAGATATTTTTTTCTTTATTTTTATATATATTCATATTATTTCCTCTTGTCTGTTATAAATTGGCTGAGATTGCCTTACCACGTAAGTAGGAAAGAGAACCTGTCCTCTCGAGAGTTCAAATTTAGCTTAGTGGGGGCAAGTGACTAAATTTATTAGATAAAAGCCAAACAACCAAATTTATTAGCTTTAAGCCAAATAATCTTTGTTTGGCTCTCTCTAATGCAGGCAGTGCTGTACAACCAATACAGCAGAGAATCTCATTTACTATGGTGTCCCCTTTTGTACTCATAATATAATTGAATTACTATGAACCTTATTTTAATATTAATATAGCTGCTATTTATTGTAAGCTTGTAGTCATGGTCCAAATAATAATTTTATAAAGCAAACCCCACTTGTATTATGTAACTTTTGGTGTTAAACGAGTAATGCAACACTTAACTATGTACAATATTTTAGTGTTTTTATAATCGCGCATAATAAGTATGACTTGGAGAACAAACGAGACTCGAATTTAATCTTATAATTTTCTTATATATCTATAATGACAATTTCTACGATTTTACAATTCGATAGGAATGAAAATGAAGGATGGATTAGAGGAGATGAATCTTATGGACGATGATTTATTGACCTTGCTCGAATTCCCAATGATGGCACCTCTCCCTGATTGGTATAGCGGAACAGGCGACATTTCTAACCGAGAATCAACAAATGTGACAGAAGACAATGTGGGGGCTGATATTCAAGGGGAAGAGGCACGCTCTCCACCGGGGACTACTTGGGTGACCATGAACAACGATTAGACCATGGGTCATATTATTGGAACATCTACTCATTGGAAGCAGTTTCTAGTGATTTTCAATGTTTTGAGAGACTCGGCAAACCTTTCTTAATTGGCGTATCTTAGGTTTACTTAATCCTTCATTATCTTATCACCCGCTTGGAATAGATTATTTTTAGCGGATTATGTATTAGATCAAATTGCAATGTCTTTTTTGTAAAGAACATAATTTTGCAATCTAATATATAATTTGAAATCCGTTGAAAAAAATCTATCCCAAACGGGGTTTTAGATTAGGTCAACATTTGAGTGCTTTTATTTTCGGTAGATATAATGTAGTTTTATGTTCAGCAATTTAAATTATGGTACTTTAAGCTCAATAGCATTTGCTGTGTTGGTTTATGAATGTAGTTTGTTTAGTAATATTTTTCTCTTAATTATTGAACTACATTGATGAATGACTGAATTATATACCATCTTATCAACTATCTAAGGATAATGTAGATTTAGGACTTCTTTATTTTACAAAATTTTGATATAATATACCATAACATTTAAAGGTGTAGGTGAAAAAAGATAAGACAATAAATTGAAGACGGGAGTTACCATTCATATGTCACAAATTGCCAGATCAATTTGAGATTTTATACGAGATGTATATCTTGAACTACGTATTTAGTTTGAGACTTGGCATGAACTGATATAATACTTAATTTTTATAACAGAAAAGTAAAGTCAAAATGTCTGTTTTAAAACACATTTAAGGTCCGTCGCTAATAAAAAGAGAGAGGTGTTCACTTTCCTTGTTATTACTTTAGTGCTGACATCATAATTTATCCTATCTGAATGAAAGTGAGCCACATCTCTGTACAACAAATTACAATGGTTATTTATAGGGGAATCGAATGTAGTTTCATGTCCGGCCAATAAAACTACGGTAATCCAAAGCTACCTAGCATTTTCGTTGTTGGTTTATTAGTGTAGTTTGTTTAATGATAGTTTTCTCTTAAGTATTGACTTCATTCATGAATCAACTACATATCTTTATCAACTATCTGAGGATAATGTAGACTTAGAACTCCTTTATTTTCTATATTATTTGGAAAAGTAAAGTATAAAAATATTTTGATACATGACATAAAGAGAGAGAGAGAGAGAGAGAGGGAATTCGTTGAAGACGGAAATTACAATTGATATGTGTCAAGCTGCCAGATCATTTTAAGATTTTGTACGAGATATATATCTTGAAATGTGTAGTTAGTTGGAGACTTAGTAGGCGTTATATAACACTTAACCTTCTAATTTTGAGTACAATTGAAAAATAAAGTCAAAACGCTTGTTTTAAAACACATTCCAGGTCAGTCCGAAAGATTTTGATAATTGTTGAAGTAAAACATGAAAATAAGAAGAGAGTTGATACAGGACTTCAAAATAGAAGTAGACTTCAGAAAGAAAATAGAGAGAAATAATTTCATTTCACACGATCCAGTTACAAACATATCAGCTCTATTTATAGAAATTAACTTAACTAATAGTTGAGGTAGTTCCTAACTAACTAACAAAAAAAAGGAAAGCATCACTTCTAACTCCTCTAATTGATTAAAAACAAAATTACATTAATGACATTGCTCTAATACACACTCTGTGGTGTTGTGGGCCTCGGACGTGAAGAAGGGGAGAGGTTGCGAGTAGGGATTTTCAGTGAGGTGTTAGACACTATATATAGTTTTAGTCACCCCCCCCCCCCCCCCCCCCCCCCCGATTTAGGCTTACCCCTAAACATTCTGTGTGAGGAGTTGTTGGTTGTTCAGAGTTGTCGGTTTGTTTTATATAAAAACAAACAAAAAAGCTCGAGTTAGCCCTTTCGGTCTAATACTAAGGCATGTTTAGGTGTGCGGTCAACCAAGATATTCTTGCTATGGGGTTTGGGAACCTAGTTATAAGTGGGGAAGGTGTTAGGTAACCCACTCGTTCATTATTCTTGCTTAATTACATGCTTATTATCCTTTTTTATCTTATGTGATTACTTTTTAGTTTATTTTATAATATGCTTAGAGATCTTAGTTTGCGAATCCCTTAAAATGTAGATAGGTGCTTAAGTATAAAATGGTATTAATGAGAAGTGTAATGTCACATAAAATAGTGCGGGCACACAAGAATGCTAGCCCGTGAGGGTGTATTTGTAATACCCCGTATTTTCTGTGATATTTATTTTTGGGGATTAATTGAATTAAATG
This sequence comes from Sambucus nigra, assembly GCA_949130495.1. Lineage (NCBI taxonomy): Eukaryota > Viridiplantae > Streptophyta > Magnoliopsida > Dipsacales > Adoxaceae > Sambucus > Sambucus nigra. The sequence continues at coordinate 122,493,943 of OX422213.1, forward strand.
TCTATTAATTGGAAATTAATCCGGATAAAAATATTAACGAGATGTGAGTTAGTATTTTATTATAATGTGTATACTTGGCATTATATGAATATTGGTAATATTGAAATTGTCGTGAGATTTAAATACGGCAATTTGAGAATTTTGCTTGACGCATGTGACCGCCACGTCATGGTATTTTGTATTAAATTAAAAAGTGAATTTTAGTTCCATAAACCGTATGGTCGTTTTTAGTGCGCCAACGCGTCCGGAAGGGTCGAGATAGTCAGAAAACACTAGCCGGAAGTTTAGTTTGGGTCCCGGGGTATTTTTGGGCCATACCGGCATCATAAAGGGTATTTTGGTAATTTACATTTTTGGGAATTAAAAAGTGACGAAAATAGAAATTACAATCTGACTATTTTCTTAACCCACTTAACCCACTAACTACACTATGGGACAACATGGGCTACGGGAGAAGTTGATATACCATTCTAACTTACCAAAAACCAAAGACACCTTCATACCTCCATTGTCTTCAACCTTGGGAAGAGCTTGAGAGAGAGAGAGAGAGAGAGAGAAGGAAAGAATTCTGCAGAAAGAAAGAGAGAGGACAGACTTAACTTCAAGATTCAACACCAAATTCAGAGATAAATTAAGGCAAGTGATTTAAACTCTTTTGATTCAAGATATGTTTCCATGTTTAGGAATTTTCGAAATTGATTTTTGGAGATAAATTAGACCCATGAATTGGAAGTTAAAGGCCATGATTTATGTAGGAATTGCATGTAGTATATTCTGGACGAATTTATATGTTATAAACAGAACCTTCAAGATCTAAAAGTGGTATTAGAAGAAGTTTAATGATATTCTTGAATGGAAGAATTCTGGAAATTATTTTGATGTAGTTTTGATCTAAACCAAGCCTTTAAATGATGAATTATGGGATTTAGAATGTAAATACTGTTGTAGGATGATAGTATAATGTTATAGTAACCTTGTCTTGGAGTTTCATGCTTAAAAATGGAGTTTTGGAACGAAACTGTAACTGCAAAACGAAGCAGTCCGTAACAGACCTGATGCAATCGATCGATCGACATTCATCAGTCGATCGATCGACCACCATCGATCGATCGAAGGTAAAGGTCGATCGATCGACCTTCCCAGAATGAGTAAAATTTTTCCTTAATTGAATCTTAATGATTTTAACCATTGATTAATAATATTGGTGACATTATGGATACCCTTAACCTTAAGGAAGACCAGTAGGCATGATTATGAGATTGGACCTTAATTGGAATTTAATTTGAGGAATTATTCTAAATAAATGAAATTCGTTATGTGAGATAATATTTGGGTTAATAGTGCAAATTTGAATGATTTGATGGAATAAGGTTTGGGGCAGAAGTAAAGACCTTAGGTATATGTGGGAATTATGGGAACTTAATAGTCTATTTGAGATAGGTTTTAAGTTTAAGATATTACGACGTGGGACGTGATGACTATTTAATTTATATATTATCGGGATACTTGAAATATATGAAATTGGAATAATGGTATAATGATGTAGAGTATACCTTTATTAATATCGAGATATCTAAGATGTGTGAATGCTTAGTATATAATTTTATGTGTATGACATACCTACCATACTTGCTATCACGGGAGGTTACGCTCGCTTAGGGCCTTCTTATCCTTGTGTGCCCGGATTTAGATAGGTACCTCGAGGACATAATTCAAACGAACGACTTATTTGTGAGTTAATGAGCCAGCTGACTATGGAGCGTAGGTATGTATGTGACCATGGATATGATTGAATTATGTTCGCCTCCATTTTTGTGTGTGGTGTTTATTCCAACAATTCCTGAGAGATTCGGAATTTGTAATCCTTATGTACGTGATGTACCGGGATGGATAGCAGAGTATGAGTGCACCGTAGCTTAGCCTTGGGTGCTTGTATTGTATAATTAAGATGTGAAAATACGGTTATATGAGAAGGAATTTACTATGTTAAATTGTGAGTATAATTATGGTAATGTTTTGAAAAGATAAAAAGGGAACTTTTATCAATAAATGATTTTGTTAATGATTGGGAATCCGGGAATTAACGTAGAACTCTCTATTCAATTGTTAAGGTTGGTAAATAAACGTGAACCGAGTAGTAGTGTTAGAAACTCTTTAGATAGTTATGAGATAACACATGAATGGGTACAGGAACGTTAGGAGTGCACAGTTAAACGAGAGGTGAGTATATCATGTGAGAGCCCGTCCTAACATGTACTTTGCATATATTGTTTTAAATGTTTTTAAAGCACTTGCAGGTTTTTAAAATATCTCCACATTCGGGCTCTGACCCGTTTGCTTTCAAATCTATCTTTTTGTAAAACCATTTTAGGTGCCCAGCCACAAGGTCACCATGCATAGGATTCTCATTCTGATGACGAGCTGTAGCTGCTTGTGGAAGCTACAGGGATTTGCTTTTAGACGCTTATATCATTTGGATTCCTTATTCAGTATTCCTCAGTTGTAGGGCATGTTGCCCAAATTCTATTAGATACATTTCCATTTCAGTTTTTCAGACTTTGGCATGTATTCATTCAGTATTCAGTATTTCAGTATTTACTTCAGTTGTGGGATTGTGTTATGAGGAGTTTTTCCTCCAGATTTATTTATATCATGTGACGGTTATTCTATTTACTTCATTATGGTGAATGGTGTTTTATTCTTCTTTACACTTGTTGCATGTTAATCAGACTTTAATTAAAATTTGGCAACTTACTTTTTAAATACTAGGTGGTTAGTAATAATAAAATATTTTCGACAGTGATGCTATTAACTGAGCCAACTTGGCATTTTGATTTAATTTAATAAAGGAGTAGCTACCCGGTATTTAATTAGTCGGGGTGTCACAGGTGGTATCAGAGCATCAGGTTCTAGTGTCCTTTAGGATCTGAACGGCTTATTATGTTTCCGCTGAGCTTTCTTTGATATAGAGCCCTATATTTTAGGAATGTTGTATTCTTTTGTATATGCCACGTTCTTCAGCTATTTTAAGGTTTATAACTGCGAACTTAAAACACCTTACTCTTATTTCAGAGATGCCTCCATAAAGGGGCACCACAGATTCCTAGGAATGTTGTGGTTATCTCTATACATTGGGAATTCGTACTCCTGCGATTTGTTTATTTGAATGATGAACTCATCCAAATCTACTTAAATTTTCAGATGGACCGTCCTGAAGAACTAGCTAAAACGGTTAAGGGAGTCAACGGACAAGATCGACTCACACCTCAGGTATCTCCAAAGAGAATATCAACCGCGGAGTTAGCAAGTATCGTGGCACAAGCAGTTACCACTGCAGTTCTACAATACCAAGAACGCATCATACAACTTAAAAGAGGCAAAAGACCTAAAGAGGTTAGCCAGATGCATGTGAATAAAGCTGAAAAATGTGCGAAGACCCTGAAATTTCGACAACAAACTACCCAAGACCGAGTCAGTTCTAATCAACAACGTGGTAAGATGAAGCAATTTCGAAAGGGGAATAAGGTCCCAAGTCAGCAAGGCCTACACCGTCAACAGCAGGGTCAGAAGGGGAGTAACTTCAAAGGCCGATGTTTTATATGTGGCAAACATGGCCATAAACGCCAGGATTGTCCAGATAGGGGCAGGACCCCACAGCAACAGGGTGTCCGACAGGAGTTGCAGAGGCCTATGTTTCCCGCCGCCCTCCCTGCACCAGCTCAAGTACTAGCCCTAACAACTTTTCCTGTAGCTCCAGTGCAGCAGGGGCAGTTACAGTACAGACATATCTATAATATCAACCAGGCAGCCGCCCCACAGGCACCACCCGCGATTTGGGGTATGTTTTCTATCCACGAGACTTTTGGGTTGAACTTTGTTTGTTACTCGGATAACTCAATTGTTTTATAATTACTTATTATGCGAAGACTTTAGGGCTATTAATCACAGTATTTGAGTACTATAACGTGGGTATATTAACCACGGGAAATGGTTCTATTCTTTATATGTCGGGGAGTGGGGGTAGAGATTGGTGGTTTGGTATTACCTGCGGACATGTTAGTATTAGATACGCATGTTCACGATGTGACTATCGGTATGGATTGGCTCGCTGATTATAGAGCCATGATAGATTGCTTCAGTGGGAGCATTGTTTTTGCCATTCTGGGGCAAGAGATGTTTGTAGTGGCGATGCCTCGCCCAGAGGGAGGCTCAACCGCTCATTTATATTACATTGAGGAGGATACCTCTGAGGTAGTTGTGATTCCTTTAGATTCGATCCCGATTGTCAGAGAGTTTGCCGAGGTATTTCAGGATATACCTGGATTACCCCCCAGTCGTGAGATAGACTTTGTTATAGACTTATTGCCAGGTACGAGACCATAACACGCGCACCATACCGTATGGCTCCGGCAGAGATGCGAGAGCTACGAGATCAGATTAAGCAGTTGTTGAGTCAGGGGTTTATACGGAAGATTACTTCACCATGGGGTGCCCCTGTGTTGTTCGTGAAGAAGAGGGATGGTTCACTGAAATTGTGTGTGGACTACCGGGAGTTAAACAAGGTCACGATACGGAACAAGTATCCATTGCCTAGAATCGATGACCTATTCGACCCGTTGAGAGGATCTTCTTGCTTCTCAAAGATTGATTTACAATCTGGATACCATCAGTTGCGTATCAGGGAGGAGGACGTCTCGAAGACTGCGTTCTTATCGAGATATGGTTCCTACGAGTTTCGGGTTATGCCATTTGGTTTGACCAACGCTCCGGCAGCATTTATGGACATGATGAATAGGGTGTTCAGGGATTTCCTAGATCAGTTTGTCATTGTCTTCATCGATGATATTTTGGTTTACTCCCAGACTGAGGAGGAGCACGCCGAGCACTTGAGGCTAGTTTTGCAGACACTGCGCCAGAATGAGTAGTATGAAAAATATGAGAAGTGCGGATTTTGGCTGAAGGAAGTTCAGTTTTTTGGGCATATTATTTCCGACCGGGGAATATCGGTTGATCCGGGGAAGGTATCCGCGGTGAGGGAGTGGGGACAGCCCACGACACTGACGGAGATCCGTAGTTTCTTGGGCCTAGCAGGATACTACAGGAGGTTTATTCGGGGTTTCTCCATGATAACGGGTCCCATGTCACACCTAACCCGTAAAGGTGTGCCGTTCATTTGGAGTGATGCCTGTCAGTTAGCATTTGATGAGTTGAAGGACAAGTTAACCTCAGCACCTGTGTTAGCTTTGCCGAGACCGGGAGTTGAGTATCTTGTTTACACCGATGCGTCCTTACAAGGACTTGGAGGTGTACTACAGCAGTAGAGTCAGGCCATAGCTTATGCTTCCCGTAAGCTTAAGCCTCACGAGAAGAATTACCCTACCCATGACTTGGAGTTAGCGGCAGTGGTATTTGCCCTTCGTATTTGGAGACATTACCTTTTGGGAGAGAGGTTTCGATTGTTCACGGATCACAAGTCCCTACAGTACCTATTCACGCAGAAGGAGTTGAATATGCGGCAACGAAGGTGGCTTGAATTCGTGAAAGATTATCAGTTCGATATCCAGTATCACCCGGGGAAGGCTAACGTGGTGGCAGACGCGTTGAGCCGTAGACCGGTAGAGGAGGTGGCAGATGTGTGGAAGGCCAAGTGGAAGGAATTGGGACACCAGGATGCAGTGGCCCGATCATTCATGTCTGTGATGACTGTTACACCACAGATTGTCACGAAGGTAGTGAGGGCACAGGCAAATGACTCGTTCTGTCAGGAGCAGATAGTTCGATTATTGGAAGAGGGAGCCGAATCCTATACCGTCGGCTCAGACGGGGGATTACGCTTCAATGGGAGATTGGTGGTCCCAGAAGGGGAGGAATTGCGGCATGAGGTGATGGCAGAGTCACACGGCTCACGATTCGCGGTACATCCCGGAGGGGACAAAAATGTACCAAGACATGAGACGTCAGTATTGGTGGAGCGGGATGAAGAGAGATATTGCCGAGTTTGTCTCAAAATGCGCCACTTGTCAGCTCGTAAAAGTGGATCATCAGAGACCGGCAAGACTGCTACAGCCGTTAGAGGTCCCGATGTGGATGTGGGAGAGCATCTCTATGGACTTTATCACGGGGTTGCCTACGTCGCAGAGAGGTCACGACTCCATTTGGGTAATTGTGGACAGGTTGTCAAAAGTCGCTCATTTTCTACCCGTAAAGACAGACTACACTGCGAGACAGTATGCCCAGCTCTTTATTGCAGAGATAGTGAGACTTCACGGTGTGCCCTTAAATATCGTGTCTGACCGAGACAAGATATTTGTTTCACGGTTTTGGGAGAGTTTTCAGCAGGCCATGGGCACGGAGTTGCGGTTGAGTACGGCGTACCACCCGCAGACCGATGGGCAGACCGAGCGCACAAATCAGATGTTGGAGGACATGCTACGTATGTGCACCATTGACTTTGAGGGTGGATGGGAGCAGTATCTTCCACTGGCGGAGTTTGCTTACAACAACTCCTACCAGTTCACCATTGGCATGGCACCATTTGAGGCGTTGTACGGTAGACCTTGTCGTTCCCCAGTATGTTGGTTGGAGGTGGGGGACAACAAACTACTTGGGCCGGAAGTGATTCAGGATACTTCGGCAAGGATAGAATTGATTCGGAGTCGCATTCGAGTAGCTCAGGACAGACAGAAGAGTTATGCTGATGCGAAGAGATTCTTCAGAGAGTTCCAAGTGGGGGACCAGGTTTTGCTCAGAGTATCTCCTATGAAGGGGATTATGCGTTTCGGGAAGAAAGGGAAGTTGGCACCGAGATATGTGGGACCATTTCCTATTATTGAGCGGATTGGACCGGTTGCGTATATACTTGGGTTACCGGAGCATTTACATCGGATTCACGATGTGTTTCATATTTCCTTGCTTAGGAAATACCTTAGAGATAATTTGGCTCATTCTCTCATTTCTGTGGAGGATATTGATCTCCAGCCCGATAGCTCCTACGAGGAGGGGCCGATTGCTATTTTGGACCGAAGTGAGCGGAAACTGCGGTCAAAGATAGTTCCGTTAGTGCGTGTTCAGTGGCGACATCATAATGTCGAGGAGTCCACATGGGAGCGCGAGGAGGAGATGCGCGAACGTTATCCAGAGTTATTCTTACCAGGTACCTTCTAGTTCCGAATTTCGGGACGAAATTCAGTTATTAGGGGGGAAGTATGTAATACCCCGTATTTTCTGTGATATTTATTTTTGGGGATTAATTGAATTAAATGTCTATTAATTGGAAATTAATCCGGATAAAAATATTAATGAGATGTGAGTTAGTATTTTATTATAATGTGTATACTTGGCATTATATGAATATTGGTAATATTGAAATTGTCGTGAGATTTAAATACGGCAATTTGAGAATTTTGCTTGACGCGTGTGACCGCCACGTCATGGTATTTTGTATTAAATTAAAAAGTGAATTTTAGTTCCATTAACCGTATGGTCATTTTGAGTGCGCCAACGCGTCCGTAAGGGTCGAGATAGTCAGAAAACACTAGCCGGAAGTTTAGTTTGGGTCCCGGGGTATTTTTCGGCCATACCGGCATCATAAAGGGTATTTTGGTAATTTACATTTTTGGGAATTAAAAAGTGACGAAAATAGAAATTACAATCTGACTATTTCCTTAACCCACTTAACCCACTAACTACACTATGGGACAACATGGGCTACGGGAGAAGTTGATATACCATTCTAACTTACCAAAAACCAAAGACACCTCCATACCTCCATTGTCTTCAACCTTGGGAAGAGCTTGAGAGAGAGAGAGAGAGAGAAGGAAAGAATTCTGCAGAAAGAAAGAGAGAGGACAGACTTAACTTCAAGATTCAACACCAAATTTAGAGATAAATTAAGGCAAGTGATTTAAACTCTTTTGATTCAAGATATGTTTCCATGTTTAGGAATTTTCGAAATTGATTTTTGGAGATAAATTAGACCCATGAATTGGAAGTTAAAGGCCATGATTTATGTAGGAATTGCATGTAGTATATTCTGGACGAATTTATATGTTATAAACAGAACCTTGAAGATCTAAAAGTGGTATTAGAAGAAGTTTAATGATATTCTTGAATGGAAGAATTCTGGAAATTATTTTGATGTAGTTTTGATCTAAACCAAGCCTTTAAATGATGAATTATGGGATTTAGAATGTAAATACTGTTGTAGGATGATAGTATAATGTTTTAGTAACCTTGTCTTGGAGTTTCATGCTTAAAAATGGAGTTTTGGAACGAAACTGTAACTACAAAACGAAGCAGTCCGTAACAGACCTGATGCAATCGATCGATCGACATTCATCAGTCGATCGATCGACCACCATCGATCGATCGAAGGTAAAGGTCGATCGATCGACCTTCCCAGAATGAGTAAAATTTTTCCTTAATTGAATCTTAATGATGTTAACCCTTGATTAATAATATTGGTGACATTATGAATACCCTTAACCTTAAGGAAGACCAGTAGGCATGATTATGAGATTGGACCTTAATTGGAATTTAATTTGAGGAATTATTCTAAATAAATGAAATTCGTTATGTGAGATAATATTTGGGTTAATAGTGCAAATTTGAATGATTTGATGGAATAAGGTTGGGGGCAGAAGTAAAGACCTTAGGTATATGTGGGAATTATGGGAACTTAATACTCTATTTGAGATAGGTTTTAAGTTTAAGATATTACGACGTGGGACGTGACGACTATTTAATTTATATATTATCGGGATACTTGAAATATATGAAATTGGAATAATGGTATAATGATGTAGAGTATACCTTTATTAATATCGAGATATCTAAGATGTGTGAATGCTTAGTATATAATTTTATGTGTATGACATACCTACCATACTTGCTATCACGGGAGGTTACGCTCGCTTAGGGCCTTCTTATCCTTGTGTGCCCGGATTTAGATAGGTACCTCGAGGACATAATTCAAACGAACGACTTATTTGTGAGTTAATGAGCCAGCTGACTATGGAGCGTAGGTATGTACGTGACCATGGATATGATTGAATTATGTTCGCCTCCATTTTTGTGTGTGGTGTTTATTCCAACAATTCCTGAGAGATTCGGAATTTGTAATCCTTATGTACGTGATGTACCGGGATGGATAGCAGAGTATGAGTGCACCGTAGCTTAGCCTTGGGTTCTTGTATTGTATAATTAAGATGTGAAAATACGGTTATATGAGAAGGAATTTACTATGTTAAATTGTGAGTATAATTATGGTAATGTTTTGAAAAGATAAAAAGGGAACTTTTATCAATAAATGGTTTTGTTAATGATTGGGAATCCGGGAATTAACGTAGAACTCTCTATTAAATTGTTAAGGTTGGTAAATAAACGTGAACCGAGTAGTAGTGTTAGAAACTCTTTAGATAGTTATGAGATAACACATGAATGGGTACAGGAACGTTAGGAGTGCACAGTTAGACGAGAGGTGAGTATATCATGTGAGAGCACGTCCTAACATGTACTTTGCATATACTGTTTTAAATGTTTTTAAAGCACTTGCAGGTTTTTAAAATATCTCCACATTCGGGCTCTGACCCGTTTGCTTTCAAATCTATCTTTTTGTAAAACCATTTTAGGTGCCCAGCCACAAGGTCACCATGCATAGGATTCTCATTCTGATGACGAGATGTAGCTGCTTGTGGAAGCTGCAGGGATTTGCTTTTAGACGCTTATATCATTTGGATTCCTTATTCAGTATTCCTCAGTTGTAGGGCATGTTGCCCAAATTCTATTAGATACATTTCCATTTCAGTTTTTCAGACTTTGGCATGTATTCATTCAGTATTCAGTATTTCAGTATTTACTTCAGTTGTGTGATTGTGTTATGAGGAGTTTTTCCTCCAGATTTATTTATATCATGTGACGGTTATTCTATTTACTTCATTATGGTGAATGGTGTTTTATTCTTCTTTACACTTGTTGCATGTTAATCAGACTTTAATTAAAATTTGGCAACTTACTTTTTAAATACTAGGTGGTTAGTAATAATAAAATGTTTTCGACAGTGATGCTATTAACTGAGCCAACTTGGCGTTTTGATTTAATTTAATAAAGGAGTAGCTACCCGGTATTTAATTAGTCGGGGTGTCACAGTATTTAGGATAACGAGGGACCGTTAGCATGTATGTAAGTGTGTGAAAACCTTGGCTTGTATAACGTTTTGTTATATATATATATATATATATATATATATATATATATATATATATATATATGTGTGTGTGTGTGTGTGTGTGTGTGTGTGTGTGTGCACGAGAGAGAGAGACAGAGACAGATTGAGAAGTCAAGACTTGAGATAGTTTGATATCTCATTCGAAGTTTGAGGTCAATAGGTGAGAGTTTAGAGATTGATGCCTCTCGGTGGAGACAATATATCATGAGACATATTATTGAGGCTTTTCTCACGAGAAGGACTCGGTGTTGTGCTAACGTACCCGTGTTTCCATGACATCAAAGCCTACGTAGTTCGATTTATGTATATGTGTTTGAGCATTTGTATTTGGGTAATGGATGCGAGATGGGAGATGGATGCATCTATCTGGATACAATATATCCTTATACATATTATGGACGCTTATGCTCATGAAATGGACTCGACATAATGCCTACATATTCTTGTAGACACAAGATCATAGCCTACATAGTTTTGTTTTACATGTGTTCAAGTGTGATATGTGTTCAAATGTAGCATTTGGATTAAGAGGGGGAGATGCTATATGTACAATAAAGTGTATCTTTGGTGGAAGTTTAGAATAAGAGTGGTCCGAAGATCGCTGGTATTTTCATATCACATTATCATCGTCGGGTGAACATTGGAAGGAAACTATTGTCCTTCAGGCTAGTTTGGAGGTGTAGATAGAGTGGGAGCTTGTATTTAGGATTGTAGTAGACCAGAAGCCTCCAACAGAGATCTATGTGTTTGCAGGTGCTAATTTTCCTGCAATGTTCATATTCAATTAGCACAAGACAAATTAAGAGAAATATTTAAATAGAAGGACAAAAATAGACAACGCAAGATATAGGTGGTTTGGTAATGTGCCTATGTCCACGGGGGTTTGTTCTTTTATTAATATAGAACTAGTCAAAAGAGTTATAGTACTTCTCGACGATAAAATATCATAATTCCCTCTTAATGAGGGGCGAGTTTATATTTATAGAGAAGCTTGGGAGAGTCCTAAGATCCTTTAAAAGCCATCCCTAAAAGTTCGGACCTATCCCTTATCAGTTTGAACTATTCCAAGGGATGGATACATAGGAGTCTTCCAAAACTTGGACTCATCCTTACCTTGATGTAGAAGAATCTTGGAGGCTTGTGCCAATACTATACAAAAATAGGCAGATTTTTATGTTGCATTTGTTATGGGTCACGGCTTGGAACCGTGACCATTTTAAATCTATAAATGGGCTCATATCCACCCACAATTCATATTTCTCTTTCAAACTCTTTATCTTCCTCTCTCCACCGGTGATATCAACCTCTCTCCTTATCTCTACAAGAGACCTCCACCTCTCTCAAGTGGCGACCTCGACTGGGCCATTACTCTCTCTCTCTGCCAGTATAAAAGGGTCTCTCTCTCTTTTTCTATGATATATATATATATGTGTGTGTGTGTGTGTGTGTGTGTGTGCGCGCGCGCGCGCGCGCACTATAATAAATATTAGCTCTTGTAACGATTTTTTAGCAAGCAAGTCAATTTCGTTGCTAAAAGTACACTATTAACAAGAAAAAATAAAAATCGTCTCGATAAGGACATTGTCTGTCAGAATTTAGTATGTCGTATACCACTACAAATTGCTACAAGTCGTCAAAGGATTGAGAAGCGTACATAGACGAACCCGATTTTCAAGAAGACTTCAACATTCAAGCCCAACATGGATGAATTTGATAAAATGTGTTTAAGTTTCATTTGCATTTTACATTAAAAGTGTTGGGATATTTTTTATATAAGTTAAGATGATTTTTGAAAATTTTAATAAATGGTTTTTATTTTTCAAAAATATTTTATCATAAAAGTTTTGGATAAATATCTCCAGATCCCATGAACAGTTTTAAGATTTGAGGATTCCAAGTTTTTTAAAACTTTAAAAGTCTTTTTTTAAAGGGATCAGTGGTTGTCGTTCAAACGACCTCACATCTCGTTCGAACAAGATGGAGGTTCGCTCGAACGACATCACATGTCATTCGAACGAGAGTTGTTTTAAGCTGACACGTCACCTCCTTGATTTTATTACAAACAAGGGTGTCAGGCTTCTGTATTTGATGTGGAGAAACACTGGTTTTAAACATAATACAATTTCGAGTGTTTTCGTTTATTCTCCAACAATTTGAGGGTTCATAACTTTTGTTTTACAATTCACAATGCCAATTTCTTTTATGTGAGTTATTTTGTGGAACCCAATACATAGTTTTTCTATTGTTCATACTTTATGGGGATATCTCTGCAATCGAGAGTTGTGTGCTATGGTGGAATGAGTCTCAACGGAGTTTTGGTGAATGCATGTCATTAGGGAGTGCTGCGGTGTTCCTGGGTTGAAGACAAGACTGAGGTTCATATCGGTTCACTGCGTGTGGACTTATTGTTGACGACATCGACTGACGTTGCGGGTATTCAAATGTCAAAATCTATTTCATTGTAATCCGGTGTAATTTACGATTTACAATTATAGTGAAATAAAAAGATTTTTCCCTGAGGGAATTTTCCCTGAAATTTGTGTCGCATATATATTTATAATGGTCGACACTTGCACGCACGTAGTTATTTGAGTTTAAGGGTTGAATTGATTTGATTTATAAATTCAGTCTAATTAAATAAGTTTGTGTTTGGAATTTGCGCATCTATTCGAGTCTTTATCACACGCAGGTTTTCTCAAATTGGTATCAGAGTAGGTTACACTAATTTATCGCATATTCTTATTTTTAATAAAAAATTGTGTGATGTTATTTTTTTTTAAATGTGATTTGTAAAAGTTTGTCACAATGTTTCCAAACAAAAACTTATATAGTTGGTCGCCTATTTTTGACGGGTCTAATTATGCTTACTGGAAAGCCCATATGAAATTCTACTTAAAAACAATCGATGAGAGAGTTTGGTTAATTTGTGAAAGAGGCTGGACTCCTCCCACTGTCACCACAAATAATATCATGAATTTAAAATCTATATCAGACTGGACTAAGGAAGAGTTGAAGTGGAGCATTTACAATTCACGAGTGCTTAATGCAATTTCTGGACACGTCACCCCTGACGAGTTTCGACGTATTATGACGTGCACCACGTCTAAAGAATCGTGGGATATTTTGCAACTCACCCATAAGGGCACTAATGCGGTCAATGAATCTAAGATTCAAAATTTGGCCACTCAATTTGATACCATCACCATGTTAGAGACTGAGTGTTTTGACGATTTTTATGCACATTTGTCCGACATTATCAACACTAGTTTTAATCTTGGTGAGTCGATTCCTGATGCACGAGTGGTTAAAAATATTTTAAGATCACTACCAAAAAATTTTATACCTAAAGTAAATGTTTTAAATAACTTAGGAAATTTTAATCATCTGAAATTAGAAGAGTTGGTAGGAGACCTATAGACGTACGAAATTGACATGTTCCCCTACACTGTTAAACCTAAGGATAGAGGGATAGCTCTAAAAGCCCAAGATAAGAAAAAGAAAGTGAGTTTTTGTAAGTCCGAGTCTAAGGACGAGTCTGATTTTGACATGGCCCTGCTTGCAAAGAATTTTAAAAAAATTCTCCAGTTTTCAAAACAAAATTCTTCCAATAAAAGATTTTCGGAGAAAAATAAAAAGAAATACGAGGCCAAAGAAAGCGATGAGAAAGAGAAAGAGGGTTAACAAAATTTTGAAAATTTAAAATTTATGAGTGTGTGGGGAAAGGCCACAAGTCATTTTAGTGTCCCACCAGGCTTAGGAGAGAGGGAAAAAAGTTTCCATGCCAGCCACTCTTAGTGATAGTGAGGGAGATGAGGATGAGTAGTCCGGTAAAGGTTTAGGACATGGTATGTGTGTTGCCTTTTTATCCAGTCACGAGAGTACACTCACTTTGTCCCACGACGATGAGGACAATTGTGCACATGATACCCCCGAGGAGGTTTTTAGTGTTTCTAGCTAGTCTGAGAGAGAGTGTGCTAGTGATGATGAGAGTGAGATCCAGATTGCGTTTCGAGAGTTGTACGCCGAGACCTTAAAGACTAAAAAATTGAATAATAAGTTGGGTCTCAAGGTGAAAGATTTTGAGAGAGAGATTGAGAGTTTGAAGGAGTTTGAGGTAAAACCAAGTCAACTCGAGAAAGTGAAGGTTTCTTTGAGTGAGCAGTTGATTATTTTGAATAGGGAAAAGAGTGAGCTTATAGCCCGCGTGTCACAATTAGAGACAAATCTTAAGCATGCCTTGGAGTCTAAACTCTCTTTGGAGAACACATCTAAGAAGGTAGGAAATATGGTTCTCAATCCTGTTTTGGGGAATAGTGAGAGTTTATGAATAAGTCATGACGGTGCGTCTACTTCTTTTGTTGCACCCGAGTCGATTCCTACTTTAGAATTAGATTCATATGAATCTCGACCCGACCCACCTAGGCGTCCTGTAGTTGTTAGGAGAGCACGTCCTAGTGTTTTTGAGAGAGGTGTACCTAGACCGATTTATGTTTGATCCCACTACAAAAGGAGAAGACACCTTAGGGAGTTTTGTTTTAAATTGGGTTATGTGTCGCGCTTTGCTCATACACATGTTCGCACACATGCACCCACCCATGATACTTTGCTTGCACATAATGATAGAGAGTTTGCACATATTCGAGAGCACGAAAAGTTTTTGGTTAAGACTTCTCATGATTTGATGAAGTTGTTTCAAAATATTTCACCATCTTTGGAAAACTCCACCACACTTCTCGGTTGAGGTCTAGACATGTTTGCTAGCATAGGGTGATTTACCTGGTGTGATCTTTGCCTTTTGCTAATATGCACCATTTGTTTTGTATATATTTTTAGCATTTTTGTTTTGTTTTCTTATGTTTTAGCACTATTTTGGATCTGTTTACCCTTTCTAGGAACTATTTTTATGATTTTTCCCTCTAGACACAACGACATGACATTCTGAATAATCTGGGAAATTTATTTTTTCTCATTCTAACGAGATTTCATCTCGTGTGAAATCTTCTCGCGAGATCGCCTATTGTTTGAACGACATGGCATCTCGTTCGAACGACCCCTGGAATTCTATTTGCAGTCCCCTGTTTCTTCCTGTTGTATGTTATTGGTACTGCTAGGTTGTTTCTGAACAGTGTTTGAAAATTCAAAAATATTTTTTTGTTTTAGAAATTTTTTGAAAAATCCAAAATGAGTTTTGTATTTTTTTTTTGCATCTTATATGAATTGACATTTAGGATGACCAAGTCACAACTTCATGACATATCCATGTGACTATTTGATAGTGTTTTGAGACAATATATTGCGTTATTCATGTGATTTACAAAGTTTGGAGTTTTTGAGATGATATAATGTTGCTACCTACATGATTGACTCTATTTTTCCTTCACTGCACATATGCACGGATTTGTTTAAATTTTTTGCTTGTGTATCACATGTTGGTTGAGTGTTTCTGTCTCAATTCTGTTTATACAACGAACCAAATGCGATAAAACTTGACAAAAATTAGTGCATGTTATAAACCGTTTGTAAGATTATGTGTTTTGAAAATTGGGGAAGGGCTACGCAAGGTACTCATTTATCCTTTGCGATTAAGCCACCGTTTAAAAGGACCTAAAAAGTGAAGAATTAAAAATTATCCGGGGTCCGATCAGGTTTAAAAGAGCCCAAAAATATCAAAAGGCAATAAAAAGAAAATTATGCCAAAAATGGGCCATTTTTTTTCATCACCTCATAAATAAAAGCATTATCTTTTAATGAGGGAGTTTGGATGGAATTTTCTACGGTTTGCACGTCCTTGAAAGTCATGAAAAGCATTACATAGTTTTGGGCGTTATTGGTGTGAAAATCATTTGTACTTTGATTTGTTGATATGATTAAGACGTTGTCAACTAAATTCAATAATTTTATACCAAATGACTATTTTTTATGTTCATTCGTTAGGAGTATACTTATGCATCTTGTACATATGATATGATTGAGTTTATTTTCCTATCGAATCTGTTCACACCCATTCATTTCGTTTCCATGATTTTGTTATCTTAGTATAAATTCATGGTATGTGATTTTGTATCATCATTTTTGCATTTTTGTATAAAAAATTGAAAAATTCAAAAATAGTTTATTTGCTTGGTTTACCATGACACCCCGATTTTCTTTATGTGAATTTTTTTCCTTGTCTATTTCAGACAAATAAAAAGGGGGAGAACGGATTATGTTTTTATGGGGGAGTTTATGTATGGTAGAGATTTGATAATGCTTTCATGTTTGTGTGCTATATATCATTTCAAACTCGATACGTCACGAGATTTTTGCTTTGTCTCATGTGTGTAGGTACAATTGATTTCGGATTGCACACCTTGATGAGAAAAGCTTAAAGGTTTTGAAGTGTTGATTGTTGAAGCCGAAGTTTGAAAAATTGAAGACTTGTCAGTTTATCTTTCCACGTTTGTGTTATGGGAGGGTAGACTTGTATAGGTCATTTGAGATTAATAATTCAGATATGTTTATTTTGTAACGACATAGACATATAGGGAGATTTGTAAGGACATTGTCCGTCACAATTCAGTATGTCGTATACCCCTACAAGTTGCTACAAGTCGTCAAAGGATTGAGAAGCATACATCTACAAAGACAAATCCGAATTTCAGGAAGACTTCAACATTCAAGCCCAATAAGGATGAATTTGGTAAAATTTGTTTAAGTTCCATTTATATTTTACATTAAAAGTGTTGGGATATTTTTTATAAAACTTAAAATGATTTTTGAAAATTTTAATAAATGGTTTTTATTTTTCAAAAATATTTTATCATAAAAGTTTTGGATAAATATCTCCTCATCCCGTGAACAGTTTTAAGATTTGAGGATTCCAAGTTTTATAAAACTTTAAAAGTCTTTTTTAAGGGTATCAGTGAGTGTCGTTCAAACGACGTCACATCTCGTTCGAACGAGATGGAGGTTCGCTCGAACGGTGTCGCATGTCGTTCGAACGAAAGCTATTTTAAGATGACACATCACTACTTTGATTTTATTATAAATAAGGGTGTCAGCCTTCTGTATTTGGTGTGAAGAAATACTAATTTTAAACAGAATACAATTTTGAGTGTATTGGTTTATTTTCCAACAATTTGAGGGTTCATAACTTTTGTTTTACAATTCACAATCCCAATTACTTTTGTGTGGGTTGTTTTGTGGAACCCAATACATAGTTTTTCTATTGTTCATACTTTATGGGGAGATATTTACAATCGAGAGTTGCGTGCTATTGTGGAGTGAGTTTCGATGGAATTTTTCTGACTGTGTGTCATTAGGAAGTGCTGCGGTGTTCTTTAATTGTAGACTGAGCTGATGTTCATATAGGTTCGCTGTGTGTGGACTTATTACTAACGGCATCGACTGGCGCCTGCGGGTATTCGAGTGTTAAACTATATTTCATTGTAATCCAGTGTAAGTTGCGATTTATAATTATAGTGAAATAAAAAGGTTTTACCCTAAGGGAATTTTTCCAGAAATTTGTGTCGCATCTTTATTTATAATGGTTGACACTTGCACGCACATAGTTATTTGATTTTAAGAGCTGAATTGATTTGATTCATAAATTGACTCTAATTAAATAAGGTTGTGGTTGGAATTTATACATCTATTCAAATCTTTATCACACGTAGGCTTTCTCAGTCCTAAAAGTAAGATGATATCAAAAAAAATTTGCAAGGAAATAATTCCTTATAAAAAGTTACTTTTAGAGAGGATTTTTATTAGAATCCCTGCTAAAAGTAATGGCGACATATTTTTCCGCTATATTTTACTCTTCGAAAACATCTATTGCAAAGAAAAAAATTTGTTGCAAAAAAATTAAAAATATATGTTAAAACTACGTGTCACTTAAAAAAGATGTAGCCAATTAAAATACCCACAGACCCCACCCAACCACTATTATTCTCCAATCTCATAAAATACCCCTAAAAAACCTACTCTAAAATGGCTTTCCTCCCACCTCCTTACCCAGACTCCCCCTCCAACCCCTCTCTACCTCGTCGACCCCCTCCACCCCAGCGAATATTTCCCCAATTACGTTCGCCAACCACGTTCAGTTCTCCAGCAACAATCGTAAGTTCACTCTTCTTTTGTCAATTCTTAAATTTTTCTTTCCCTGTTGTTCTGGCAACAATCGTAAATTCTCCGACAATAATTTTTTTAAATATATACAAATTAATTTTATTTTGTTTGTATATGGTTCAAAACATGTCCATGTCTTTTGCTCATGTATGGTTGTATTTTGTTTAAAATCGTCGAAAAGAATCAGAAATAAAGATAATTGATTTCTGCATAATTTATTGAATATTTAAATATCTTAGAGATGAAATTAGAATCATAATGGTAAGATTAATGTGTGATAACGTTTTCTTAATTACAGATATTAGTTGTTAGTAAGGGTATATTATTATTAATTGAATTTTAGCATTGAATGCTTTGCTAGGAGTTCATTAGAGAACAACTTTATTGTTTATTTATTCAGTTTTTGATAGTCCAGTGCATTATTTTAAGTTAAATTAGCATGGTATAAATGTTAATTTTCCAAGAAGAATAAACTAAATGACTTATTTTATTTGGGCCATCGTCTGCATATTAAATGCTTATTTAATATAAGATGAAGGAAAATGAAATATGGTTTATATAACTTTTGAATTTGATATAATATATTACGTCTTAAATGAGACAATCAGCACAAGGAGAATTATAATTCTCTTAAGCATAAATTAATTCATGCGAAGAAAGAAAGAAAGATGGTCATGAAGTGTGAAGGAAAGACAAATTTAGAAAATAATGTATTTCAAGGCAAAGTATAGCATTTCAATTAAATTAAGGGTGTGTTTGATAACAAAGTTACAAAATAATTGAAAATTAGTTCATTTTCATGTAAAGTCGGAAAATGGGTGGAAAAAGATAAGACTAATATGGTCCTACTTTTGGAGTTTTACATGGAAATCAATTCTTTGGGGTTTGGGTAAGAAATGTTTTTCATGAAAAATGATAAAAATATGGAACACTTTTCGTATTTATGACCATTATTTTGGTAGAATGTATTTGAAATCAAGCACCGTAAAAGTGAGAAATGAACGAAAACTACAATTTTTCATGGATAATAAATTCATGACAAGCAAACGGACCCTAAAAGTTAGATTTATAAACCTAATGGATTTTATATGTAATACATATATTAAGTTTAGATAGAACAGGTGTGTGTTTGTTGGGACATTCATTAAATCATACAAAATCAGTTGGAATTCACATGTTCTTTTCTTATTTCTACCAGCCCTGGCCTACTTGTAGGGTGGATGGTGGATTTTAAATGGTTTTTGTGGCAATTATTTTGTCTAAAGTAATTAAATTTATAAAAGAATTAATTAGTAAACTCGAATAATTTTTCAACCTATTATATTAGCAGCCAATTTATGTTTATTTCTTACTTTACTTTAACCTTTTGTGTTCTAAAAAGATCCTAGTCCATATACAAAATCAGTTGCTATTTTGATAATATGGTAATGATAGTTTCTGTGATTTAAATTTTTTTGAGTCCATTAGTACTATATCATTTCTACCATTTCTTAATGGATTACTTGAATTCAATTATATGTAACAACCCGGATTTTTTTAAATGAAAATTTTAAATTAATTTTGGAAATCGGAGAAAAATGAAATTTTGTTATAAATTTTATAATTTAAAATGTTGGTTTTTATATTTGAAAAATAAATTTTCAAACAGAATTGGAATCAGAATTAAAATAGAGTTTTAATTAATTTTTTTTTATATAGAAGAGTATTCAAAACATAAAAGTCTCTAAGAATCCTCAAAACATAAAACTCTCTACAAAAAAATATATTTGAACATATTGGACCGTCCGATCGAGTTGAATTCTTTTGTGCAGCTTCCTCTCATCTTCAGCTAATTCTCAACCAAATTTCATCCAACTCCACGGCCTGATCGTCCAGAATAAAATTTTAGTGTTTGTATCTGATTAGAACTGTTTTCTTAATCAAACTCTTAATCCTTTAAATATCAACAAATCCGTGGTTTGGATTTTCAAATCACTTTTTCCCAAGCTTTTCAACTAGAAGACCTCTCCAAAATTACTCCATTTCATCTACAAACCCTAGCCCCAAACTTACTCGGGATTTCAACCTTAGATTATAAGCCTTATTTGGTATTTTCTCGAGTTTGGGCTAGAATGAGATTTGATTATTTTTGTGAGAGGAACGTAATTGTGCGATCAGATTTAGAGGCTGATTTTTATGTGTCTATTCATGTGATGATTTTGAGGAATGGGACTTACACAATGTGCTCCTAAATTCTCTCGAGAGAATTCTGTTTATTTTCTGTGTCGATTGCACTCATGTTGAATTGTGATATTCATTGGAATCCTGATTTTTTTGTTAAAATCTATTATTGATTCATTGTGATATATTATATTGTGATTTGAGCATCATGTCATGGGATTTTAATATGGCACGGATAATGGACACCCGCCAATAGTCCAAAATTTGGATATGCTTAAGAATGCATATGCACGGTAAGGTGAGGCGTGGTGACCCATTGATGTGTTGTCGAGAAATTAATATTGATATAATGCGGGATTATTGCATTTGATTTGTATATGCGATTCGTATTGTTGCAATTTATTCACCGTGCTAATTAGTTTTGAGCATCTATTCCTGTCATATTGTGTACATTCTCGTATTTTCTTTTAGTTGGCCGGTTAGCGAGGATTGGGACGCTATGGGCTATTTTGAAGAAATTTTTTAGAGCATGGCTTGCAAGATTTATTTTTTTGGATGTGTAAACTAGTGGTGTAATTTTAGTTGGAGACTTGGGTATTTTGTATTTGAGAGAAACTTGAATGTAATCGCTACTGTGAAGATAGAATAATCGTATTTTTATTATATTTAAATTGTGGAATTTAAATTATAAGCTTTGTTGAATTTCGAGGGCGACATTCCTTGTTAGTGGGGAAGTATCTAACAACCCGGATTTTTTAAATGGGAATTTTTAAATTAATTTTGGAAATCGGAGAAAAATGAAATTTTGGATTTTATAAATTTTATAATTTAAAATATTGGTTTTTATATTTGAAAAATAATTTTTCAAACGGAATTGGAATTGAAATTAAAATAGAGTTTTAATTGAATTTTTATTATATAGAAGAGTCCTCAAAACATAAAACTCTCTACAAAAAAAATATTTAAAACTATTGCACTATACGATCAAGCTGAAATTTTTTATGCAACTTTCTCTCGTCTTCAGCTACTATGCCCTAAAATTTCAATCAATTCCAACGGTCCGATCGTTCGAAATGTTTATTTTAGTGTTTGTATCTGATTAGAATTCTTTTCTTAATCAAACTCTTAATCCTTTATATATCACAACAAATTTGTGGCTTAACTTTTCAAATCACTTTTTCATCAACTTTTCAATCAGAAGACCTCTAAAAAATTATTCCCTTTCATCTACATGTGACAACCCGCCTACTAAAATAAGAGGTGGCCAGCCCGATACTCCAATAATCACAAGAATCATAGATGGTCCATTCTTAGCATCACTGTCGATTAAGATAATAGTACGAGATAACCACAAATTATTTTAGAAAACGGACTGTCAAATTAAATTTTATAAGTTAAAGAAAAACACTTAGACAATCCCATTTGCAAAAACGGTGGATACTAAAAATCAACGAGTAATGGAATATGATATGCATAAATCATTAACCGAATAAGCTATGGGTTAACAGACTAATACAAACAGGTTACACCGAGTATTACAATTTAAATATCACAGTATAAAAATGATTACAAAGCTTGGGAAACACGCTCGAATATAAAAACTGAACATAACTAGAGTATGTGGAAAGAAACGTCTATAACAAATGTCTTACAACATCCGCAAACTGCTATAGCTCCAAGACAACTGGAATGGATAGGTCAATACGGGCGTCCTTGCGGAGGAGCACCTGAACGGCCAAAGAGTTGCATGCAAAATAAAGAAATACAGACGGGTCAGGGCCCGGTTTGATATGATTACCATGTAACTAAAATGTATGACAGTTATGAACATAGTTATCTCTCGCAATTTAAATCATACAATTTCTCACCTCTCAATGTAGAAGCAAAGCTTAGCGCAAAATCAATGCTAATGCTCAATGATCATATAAGCATGGGAGAACTCATCTACATATACTCAAGGAGACATCATTAGAAGTATTCACAATCTAAATACACAATTCCTTTTTCTCATTAGGAAATACATATATGGCAATTTATTTTATCAAATGTTGACCAAATCAATTTTATCTCATAACTTTCTTTACAAATTCTATTTCCCTTCTTCCATCCAGGAAATGTATTTACAGCAGGTTTATTATCATAAAATGCTTTTTCATATCACAACTTCTTATTTCCCTTCTTCCACCCAGGAAATATATTTAAAGCCATTTTATTATCATAAAATGCTTTAACATCAATAATGTCCCACATTATTAAAAATAGTTATATTTCATATCATATAACGTTTCTAAGACCGCCCGTCAGGGTTTCCCCACTGTGCGCGCCCCTAAATGGCTATCATCTTCCAGGGCCTATCACCAAGACAACCTGGGATCCTATAGCAACGTCGGGAAGTGGCCATATACCTGCGAGTGAGTCATAACCACACCCGGAATTACCTCACAGTCGAACAATAAACATACAATAAATGGCCATATGGCCGAGGACTATATTCACCCTGCATTCATTAGCTAGGGGACTTCACCTCACGCGCGCAACTTCCCTTATGATAGCGATTTAGAGAGGTGTGTTTACGTAAATTATCATTTACAAAAATCGTTTTTCCATTTGAAATCATTCACTTTAACATTCTCAAAACCATTTATTCTCAATGATTAAATACCAATTTTAGAATATGCATTTCTTATTCTTAAAATCATATTTTATTAATGACCTAAGATCCGAAGTGCCATTATCCTCAAAATAGTCTCCAAGAGTCCAACACAATACCATAAATCATCAAAGTGAGTCTCCCTCAATAATATTCTCCCAAAAGTCTCAACATTTTCATATTTATCTTCTATTAACTTCTTATATCATTCGGACATTAACCTACATAAACTAACCCTTAGAATAAGCCCAATTAACCACATGCTAGCCTAGGATATTTATCTACCCAATACATACCTCTAAAACTCTTTATTACTTCCCAAAGGAAGGTTCCTAAACCTCTAACCTAAAAGAAAAGAGGCTAAAAACAAAACTAGAAAATTCTCAGAAAAATAGGGCATCTGAATCGATTCGCCCCTGATTGTGAATCGATTCGACCAAAAGCGAATCGATTCGGTGAGTAAAACCAACATTCTGTCTCAGCCGAATCGATTCGGCCCCAACCCAAATCGATTCAGTTTCCCAGGCCTGTAACATTCTTCTTATCCGAATCGATTCGCCCTAAGGCCGAATCGATTCGGCCCAACAGAATTGCCCAATTTGGGTTACGGGTTGTATGAACCCTAAAATTCTAAAACCTCCAATCCTCAATTTTTGTCAACAATAGTAACAACTAATTTTACCCAATCAATCCTACACAACAACTAACTAATTTATTTTCCTCAAATCAAATTAAACTACAAGATTTAGGGTTTAAACACCAAATTCATCAAAAACCCATTTATGGTTAAATCTCCAAAAACTAACTGTACATGCAATTTATCACATTAAATCATGATCTAGCAAGTAAGAAACTTGCCTCAAGTTTGTAGGCTCGGATTCTCTTCTCGAAGCAACGATTTCCGGCTCCAAATCTTCATTTCTCTCTATTTTCTCCATTTCTCCCAACTCTCTCTTCTCTCTTCTCTTGGCTTATAACATAAGAATGAGAAAAATAAAAAGGCTGGGAGACTTAAACGGGTCTTAAACATAAATTCTCCTCTTTTAAATGTTGATACACCATTAAAATGACTCGTAACTACATAATTGAATCATAACCCGTCAAAAATGCCCGGAACTCAAAAATACTATTTGGCACTTATTTTGACTATCTCGACTATTCCAAAACAAACTGCACCCCCTATTTTAGCATTCGGAGTAAAGTACAATATTTATATGTCCCTACGTCATGTTATTTCATTAATTATGCTCAAATTTTAATATAAGTTATGACCATCATTTAAAGGACACCAAGGTACCATGACGCAATAAAACACAATATAATGCCATTTACCTTTACATAACGGTAAATAGGCAAAACATGGTAAATATTACCCCTTAACTCACGGGAAATAATATTTACTCCAACATTCTCTATTTTATAAAATTAGCCTATCAGGCGAAATAATATAAAATAGTCGCTCAAAAGACTGGGTTGTTACATACTCCTCCCCTTAGAAGGGAATTTTTCCCTCAAAATTCAGGTGTACCCTATAATCATAATAAGGGTATATTATTCTAAACTATCGTTCAATCATCCTTAACCAACTCCTCGTTATTGTGGCGTCCCCATTGAACTTGGACTAAGGTCGTCACTTTCGATCTTAGTCTACATTCTTCGTGCCCTAAAATAGCACCTAGTCGTTCCTTAAGAACTATCGATCCTACCTTTCTACGACGAAAGAATATGCATACATAACCCGGCATAAGTAGCCATTCCTCCTGAATCGCATTATACCCCTCTTAGGGAATACCTCGCTAAAACTAATTCCCTACCTCCAATACTACATGACCTCTATTCGAGTCAGTGTAACCCTTCAAAGTATGCGACTCCATGAACCCTATCATTAAAGAAATATTCCTGGACCACCCAAGTCCAAGGAATATATTGTCCGCTGGTTCCATCAACCGAGCAGGCGAATTACTCAACCGGCTACACCAGGCCACAGACGGTGGCATCCTTAGAGAGAAACGAACCAATTTATAATACGATAATTTAATCCATAAAAGCTACTTATCCATCATTCCTTAAATCGAACACACCCATTCAAGGCATGCCTTCCGACATTAGGTTAACTTTCTCCATTCATTCATCTACGTTAGGGTGGTAGGATATACGCCATATCCATACGGTTCCCATTTCTTTCTGGAAACTTTACCAAAACTTTAACACAAAAAATCTAGTCTCAGTCCATCACTATATTGATAGGCACCTTATACCATTCCATAATTCCACCATAAAGAGCTGGGCATACCCCTCCGTAAAAAGCCCGCCCACATTGGCCGGAAAAGCAGCGATTTGTTCAAACGATCAACAATTTTCTCAAATAGGATCGTGACCATTTCGGTGCCGGCAATTCAGTGAAAATGTCCACGGATATACCCTTCCCCGTTCCCCCACTAGTCTCTTCACACTAGCAGGTGAAAGGGTCAATCACGGACATAAATGCTCTTATTGCAAAGCCATCCTAGTTAGGCTCATTCTACTTGGCTTTCCATGCCTTCACTAATCTCTCCGATGGGTTTTCTACTCGGCGCATCAGCTACCCCCTTCGCATTTCTTTAGAGAAAGGTAATATCTAATTGATAGTCATTTACGAACTTTAAACACCAACTCTGCAGCCCCATCAACATATTACAACAACTTGTTATTCGTAAAAGACCAAATTTCATGCCCACGAAGTAGTGCCTTCATTTCTTTAAGGGGAATACTACCGCTAGAACTCTACATCAAGCGTGGGATAATACTTCTCACGAGGTTTAAGTTTGTGAGAAGCATAAACAATGGGTTCATGCTCCAGTATTCATACTTCCCGTTCCTGGCAGAGACTCGTTCATTAAATCCACTCTCGATCTTAATAACACGAGTGCAGGAGTAAAAGTCAGTTCATCCTTTTGACTCCTCAAAAGTTAGGTTACCAACGTAACTCTCTATCTAAGAGAGGCCTCATCTCCTTTGGCCTAACATTTCGAATCACTCGAGATCCTATACTTCTTGTTTCTAGGGACTTAATCCCTCTTAGAGTTAACCCACAAACCTACTCGTGGTCATGTCCCTACCGCCTTCCGAAAACAACATCACCTTCCCTAAAGGCCTTATGTCCTAATAATCCTAAGTTCAATATATATCCTAATCAAGTCGTAATAAGTATTATACTAACTATATCCCTAGTGTCCAAGACCTTTCCTAACTTTCGACATTCGCTCGGTTTCATACGTGGGACGTCTCGCGAAGAGAAATTCAAATAAGGAACCCTCCTGTTACACTACTACCTCGCATCGTCGGTCATCAAGATATAACGGTCTAAGACACATGATCGGGACCACTAAAAATCCTAACTCGTAACCTTACTAATGCGCTTCTACTTCTATGTTCTACCATCTCAAATAATTGAAAATTTCAACTAATCAGACGTTTACTTTCCATAAAGTCTTACAAATAATTTATCCCAATATACATACATACATCTTTTTAAATGGCCTTCTCATTAAGGCATAACCATAAGTCTCAATCCAACTTTCTTATCCAGGTCTCCCTCACATCGATCAGAGGAGAGAACTATTTGCAGTGCTCCTATATCGCACTTCAATAGCCCTTTAATCACTCAATCACGTGATTCTCGGCTAAACCTTCCAACCCAGCATTCTAACAAAAAAAAGAAAAAAAGGAAAGAAAAAAATGCAACGTCTCTCCACTCCCAACGTCGTTAAGGTTCACGCGTGGAGCGTCTCGTAAAGCGAAATCCAAATAAGGAACCCCTCCTATGCATTACTACTTAACTTTGTTGGTCGTGGAGATAAGGCAACATCGTATATGCAAAATAAAAGAAATAAGATTGCAAAATTCTTATTTACCTTAAACGATCTCTATAAAGTCTCAATACTGTATCCAGGTGAGATATTATAAAACAACTAGTTCCATTCTGGAACTACAAATACGATAGCCTCGCAATTTATTCCCTTGCTATCGCTCCGACCAAACAAGAATATTGCCACTCTTATAATACATATAATACGAGTAGCACATACCACACATATACTTTTAAAATATCATCACTCGCCTTATAACGAGTGAAGGAAAAATATAGAACCTCCATACCACAGAAGTCATATAGATACACTCACTAAAATAATATCGATACTACCACAAGCTCGATTTACACACCCAAATCTAGGGTTAATACCATACTACATCTTATCATACAAAATGCACCACCCTTAACCAAGGTGGAACTCCTGCCAGCACTCTTGCCCATTTCTTTGGCCACTACCAATGGTCCTCAAACACCGTACTCTAGTCTTATCCCAAACCAAACTACTTCCATTTATGCCCGGACTAGGTAACCTATTCTTGCCCTTGTTATCCAATCGATAAGATCAAAATGCGTGGTTCTACATTCCACGTCCAAACCGCTTCTCCATCTCTAGCTACCTGGCGATTACCTACATAGTTCCCTTAGTTTCTTGAACAAAAGATAACATGCTATCGCTCTCCCCTGCCTTATTTCAATGAGTCTTCCCCGGGCGGATGTCCACCAATGGGGGTTCATGAACACTACTTCTCCAGAAGTGTTAACAACACTTATTCGTGAGCCTATCATTCCACTGAAAGTCTCTTTCTTCCTTGCACCTACCTTATTTTGGTGTATGGTTTCCTTACCCGTACCACTCTTTATTCACTTTCGGCCTCTAACCGAACCTCGTGTGAATATTTGAGAATCCACCTTCTCATCATTCCTGACGTCCCAGAGAAACTCGCTATTGAAAATATCTAACGGGTTTCTCCATGGGTAAAACCTCCAGCTCCCCCAAAATATGGTGACTACCATTTCCGCCATTTCAACATTACTCTAACAGGGAAATGAATTTCCTCAATCTTTCACATCTGGGCATTTCTATACCCCTCTCTAGGCCAAAGCTCCCGGGCCTTATATTTCCACCGAACGAGATTACACTTCCTCCATCTGACTTAACTACAACATGTGGTCCTTGTCAAGGACTTTTCAACTTCAACGTAACGTTGCTAGGAATTACAAACTTAGTACCACTCTCTATTGAAAGCGGTACTTGAAAAACTATATCTACTGTACTTAGTAGTCGCGGTAGAAATATAAGATAATGCTACAAAGGGAGAGACCTACAAAGCGTCCCTCATCCCCGACTACAGCTTACAGTTATTAGTAATCCCATCTCATGACGCCTTCATAACGGCCTTCCCTGACGCCCTTCATCAGTCGACCTACGGATGTCAAATGAGCATGCAAAAGATTCCCTGAATTCCTACCCTACAACAGGAGAGAGAAACCTCACAAGAGGAAATCAACGTTCTTAATCCTAAGGCTCTATATCAAATCAAAAGAAACACAGAAGGCGTAGTACGTCCGCACAGATTCCTAAGGACACTAGAACCTGATGCTCTGATACCATCTGTGACAACCCGCCTACTAAAATAAGAGGTGGCCAGCCGATACTCCAATAATCACAGGAATCATAGATGGTCCATTCATAGCATCACTATCGATTAAAATAATAGTACGAGATAACCAACAATTATTTTAGAAAACGGACTATCAAATTAAATTTTATAAGTAAAAGAAAAACACTTAGATAATCCCATTTGCAAAAATGGTGGATACTAAAAATCAACGAGTAATGGAATACGATATGCACAAATCAATAACCAAATAAGCTGTCGGTTAACAAACTAATACAAACATGTTACATGGAGTATTACAATTTAAATATCACACTATAAAAATGATTACAAAGCTTGGGAAACATGCCCGAATATAAAAACTGAACATAACTATAGTACAATGGAAAGAAACGTCTATAATAAATGTCCTACAACATTCGCAAACTGCTATAGCTCCAAGACAACTGGAATGGAGAGGTCAATACGGGCGTCCTTACGAAGGAGCACCTGAACGGACAAAGAGTTGCATGCAAAATAAAGAAATACAAACGGTTCAGGTCCCAGTTTGATATGATTACCATGTAACTAAAATGCATGACAGTTATGAAAGTAATTATCTCCCGCAATTTGAATCATACAATTTCTCACCTCTCAATCTAGAAGCAAAGCTAAGTGCAAAATCAATGCTAATGCTCAATGATCATATAAGCATGGGAGAACTCATCTACATATACTCAAGGAGACATCATTACAATTGTTGATACCAAAATTAGTATGCTGATGTGGAAAAATAATAAGAAGACACGTGTCAATCTACGTGGCACAATAGCAACGAGGAAGATCATTCCCCCGACCAGCATACTCACTCCGAGCAACAGGTATACTCCGAGGAACACCAGTCTTCCGAGGAACACCAACCCTCCGAGGAACTCTTGTCCTCTGAGGAACTCCAATGCTCCGAGGAACTCTTGGACGACGAGCAACTAAGGCGGTTCGAGCTGCATCTCGACCGCAGCATTAATTGCCAGATAATCAACAATTCAACTATTCATTGAATGCTTATCATCTTGACACACACGTTTGAAGAGCATTAAATGAATTACCCTTTCATATGTGTATCATTTAATGTAACACCCTTTCATGTACATCCTAAGGGCTATAAATACCTTGTATCACCCTCATTCAAAGGGACCGGAATTTATTGATAGAACTGGTAATCGAGAATTCCTAAACACTCAGCAATAACATAACAGTGGACGTAGGCCATTCATATAAGGCTGAACCACTTTAAAATTCTTTGTCTCATTTATTTTTCTGTGATTGAATAATTAGAGTAATCTAGTTTTTTACATCAACAGATTGGCGCCGTCTGTGGGAACGATTGTTATTATCGTTTTTGACCAAAAATCATTCATCATCAATGGCTGATAATCCGGAATCCAGTAATCGAAATGCTGGAAATGCTGGAAATCCTTTAAATCCCTCTGTATCTCCAGATCTGGCTAGGATTATGATGAATCTGGCTCAAGGACAAACCGCCATGCAAGAAACAATGAGGCAGCTCATACAAACCCTTCATGGCGGTGCACCTGCACGTTCAGGACAGCAAAGTGGTCAGAGGCAAACTTATTTACTTTCTTCATGATCTAGGCGTACTGAGTCATATCGTAATGAGGAGTCTGATGATTTCTCTTATCAACCTGGGCGAACTTCGTCAATAAGGGCTACAGATACTGATCAACGTATCACTCTCTTTCCAGAAAGACCCAGTGCCTTGGAAAGACTGAGTAGGGTGTCTCTTTTCAGTCGATTAGGCCCTAGGAGGAATAGGAGTCCACCTAAGACCATGTCGAGGAGTTTTCGACGACCATCAGATCTAAGATAAGGATCAGCACAATCACGACCAGTTGCTCGTCCAGATAGATCTCAAGAGGCCACATCAGAACAATCAATTGCTCGAACTAATAAGCCCGAGGAAGGAAACGATGCGTGGAAGGGTTCCATTCAGCGCTTGGAGGATAGATTGGGAGAAATGGCTAAGGCGAAGAATCCCTTACAACGAACTTTTATTCAAGGGACACCTTTTGTCCAAGCCATTGTGGGTTTTCCTACCCCGTCAAAGTTTAAAGCACCAGTGGTGACCCTTAAATATGATGGAAAGACAGATCCTGTTCTACACATAGAGCAATATCAAGCTGCTGCCGACATCTATGCTGTCCCCGACGAGATGAGATGTAGAGCATTCTCAGGAACTCTTACTGGACCTGCCCAGATATGGTACAACAATCTTCCTCGGGGTAAGATTTCAACTTTCTTTCAGTTGGCCGAGTTGTTCATCGGCAATTTCTATTTTGGAGCAAAGCCAGTAAAAAGAGTAGCACACTTGTTAAGTGTTAGATAAAAATCTGGTGAGAGTACTAGAGATTACATAACTCGTTTCAATAACGAGAAGCTGGAAGTCATAGATTATGAAGAAAAGACAATAATCACCGCCTTGATGAGTGGGTTGTTGCCTAACAAGTTGTATTACACTTTGGCCAAAGATCCACCTACAACTATGTCAGAATTGATGGCGAAAGCGGCCAAAATCATGAATGCTGAGGAGGCTATGGCTGCGAAGAAGAATATGGATAAAGAAACCAAGGTGGAAGACGACAAATCCAAGAAGAAAGAGCATAAGGGAAATGGCGGTGACAAGCATTCCAAGAATAATAGGTCGTCATGGGAAGTCCTGAAGAAATTCGATAATTATACTTCTTTGAAAATGGGTATTAATCATGTCTTGGAAGAAATCAAGAATAACGAGGAAGTAAAGTGGCCAAAGAAACTGAGGTCAGACCCTGACCTAAGGAACAAGGATAAATATTGCGAGTTCCATAAGGATCACGGCCATATGACCAAAAATTGCATAGCTCTTCAGAACGAGATCGAAACACTCATCCGAAGAGGGAAACTAGCAAAGTATGTTGATCGGGGAGGCGAAAGAAGAAATAATGACCGAACTAGAGAAAGGTCTGGATCTCCTCGTCGAGCAGAGGAGAAAAAGAAAAGGGATCATGAAGATGATACAGAGGATGACCCCGATCTTCCCAAGAAACCAAGGCAGCCAGAACGAGAGGTATTTTCAAAGAGAAGAGGATCGCCCGAGGAAGGTAAACAAAGAGAAGCTGGTCATCGATTTTTCAAAAAATGACCTGGCAGGTGTTCTTTACCCTCACGACGACCCTTTGGTGATCAAAATGAGGATGAAAGAAGTAGTGATTTCAAGGGTGCCAGTAGATAATGGTAGTTCGTCCGACATCATGTACTATTCATGCTTTGACAGTTTAAATTTGAAATTATCTCAATTAGAACCTTATCACAGACCTCTATTGGGTTTTGCTGGCGAGAAAGTTTTTCCACTTGGGACGATCAAGTTGGATATATTCATTGGAACTTGGCCTGCTTGTCGAACAGAGAGAATACGCTTCTTTGTGATGGATAAGAATGTGCAGTCCGCTTACAACATCATCATGGGAAGAGTTAGTTTGAAGAAGTTCGAAGCAGTCCCATCTACAGTACATCAGTGCTTAAAATTCCCTACAAATTTCGGAGTAGGAGTTGTGAAAGGTGATCAGAAAGTAGCTCGGGAATGTTATTATTCGTCTGCCGAGCAAGAGGAGCTTGAAGAGTCAAGGAAAAAGACTACTACCTACCAGGTGGAGGAAGGTACAGAAATTGAAACACTCGATCCTAGAGATGAATCCCAACTTGTAAAAGGACAGGTGGTGGAATCTACAGAAAATGTTATTCTGGACGACGAATACCCTGAACGAGTAACCCAGATAGGTTCATCGTTGGATGTTTCAATAAAACAGGAGTTGATAACTTTCTTGAGAAACAGGAAGAAAACTTTTGCATGGAGTCACGAGGACATGCCATGAATAGATCCAAACTTCTTATGTCACGAGCTCAATGTGAATAAGGAGATCAAGCCTCTATAGCAAAGAAGAAGAGTATTTAGTCCCAAGAAGAATCAAGCTATACAAGAGGAGGTCTAGAAGCTCCAGAAAGCCCAATTCATTGAAGATGTGAAGTATCCAGACTGGTTGGCAAATGTGGTGATGGTGAAGAAGAAAAACAATAAATGGAGAATGTGTGTCGATTTCACTGATCTCAACAAGGCATTCCCAAAGGATCATTTTCCATTGCCCAGAATTGATCAACTAGTGGACGCTACCTCGGGACACGAGCTACTCAGCTTCATGGACGCTTACTTTGGATACAACCAGATCAAAATGAAACCTGAAGACAGGGAAAGCACTTCTTTTATTACCCCTAGGGGAACTTATTGTTATAATGTTATGCCTTTTGGTTTGAAAAATGTAGGAGCGACATACCAGCGGCTGATGAACAAGGTTTTTGCCGAACAAATCAGTTGCAATATGGAGGTCTATGTCGACGATATGCTGACAAAGAGCAAGAAAGCTGTTGATCATCTAGTTGACTTAGGTCAGACCTTTAATCAACTGGATAAATACCAGATGAAGCTCAACCCGATGAAGTGCACCTTTGGAGTACGAGAAGGAATGTTCCTCGGGTACATCGTCAACCAGCGAGGCATTGAGGCAAATCCAGCAAAGATCAAAGCTCTTTTAGGGTTGCGATCTCCAACGACGAAGAAAGAAGTGCAGAGTCTTACAGGACGAGTTGCAGCGCTCAATAGATTTGTATCTCGAGCAACTGATAGGTGCCTTCCATTCTTCAAAACACTCCGAAAAACTTTCGAGTGGAATGATGAATGTGAAAAAGACTTTCAAGACTTGAAGAAATATCTGGGAACACCTCCACTGTTGTCCAGGCCAGTGATGGGAGAAAAGTTGTACTTATACCTGGCAGTATCAGAGAATGCAGTCAGCTCGGCATTGATCAGATTGGAGAATGGAGTCCAGAAGACAATTTATTACACAAGTAAGGCTTTCCGAGGTGCAGAGATCAGGTACCCAAAGTTGGAAAAATTGGCATTGGCATTAATTGAAGCAAGTAGAAGAATGAGGCCTTATTTCCAGGCCCATACCATCGTCGTATACACCGACATGCCATTGAGACAAGCCCTTCATAAGCCAGAAAAATTAGGAAGACTGATGTATTGGGCAACAGATCTTGGTAAATATGATATTGTATATGAACCCAGATTGTTATTAAAAGGGCAGGCTATAGCAGACTTTATAGCAGAATTTACATATCCTGATACCCCCGAGGAGCAAAAGTTGCTCGCTGACCAACCTGTGGATGTTACAGGATCAACAGACATGAGTCCAGATCAACTCCGGTTGGTAAAAGGGCTTATGGATGTAAAAAGATCATCAAATTCAAACCCAGACCAACTCCGGTTGGTAAAAGGGCGTGAAGAGATGGTCGACGAAGAACAAAAAATACCAGGGGAGGATGAAAGGAAACAACAAATATTTCACCGAGGAACTCTGTCAGAAAAGAAATTTGAAGACGAGTTACCTACATGGAGATTATATGTAGATGGGTCATCTTGCACAACAGGTTGTGGGGCAGGGATTATTTTGAACACCCCAGACGAGATTGACGTGGAATATGCCTTACGATTCCAATTCAAATCTTCCAATAATGAGGCTGAGTATGAAGCCTTGATAGCAGGTCTTAATATAGCAAAGATTATGGAAGCGCAACAAGTGATGGTATTCAGTGATTCTCAATTAATTGTGAATCAGATGATGGGAACGTATGCAGTTAAAGGAGAATTAATGGTCAAGTATCATGCAAAGGCGATGGAGTTGTTGGAAGAATTTGATGCCATTCAGTTGATCAGAATACCAAGAATGGAGAATGCACAAGTAGACGCACTGGCCCGACTAGCATCAGCTACTCGTACCGAGTTGCGAAGAACGATACCAATTGAGGTGTTAGAAAGTCGAAGCATAGATGAAGTCCTGACGATGAATGTTATTACCCTTGATTTAGGACCATCTTGGATGGATCCCATCAGGGAATATGTCGAGGAAGGAGAATTACCGGAGGATAAGATCGCTACCAAGAAATTGAAGTTTAAAGCTGCTCGATATGTACTAACTAATGGTGTTTTGTATAGACGAGGAATTATGGCAGGTTTGCAAAGATGTGTACATCCCTCCGAGGTGAAAGAATTGATTGAAGAGATCCATGAAGGGTCTTGTGGAGCTCATGTAGCAGGTCGAACACTGTTGCAAAGGGTGATGATGCAGGGATACTACTGGCTAACGATGAGGGCTGATTGTATAGCCTATGCTAAGAGATGTGATAAATGCCAACGTTTTTCCTCCGTCCGAAGAACTCCACAAGCATTGTTGACACCAATAACTTCCCCTTGGCCTTTTTCCATGTGGGGAATTTATTTGGTTGGACCACTGCCAACGACCCGAGGAAGATTCAAGTACCTCGTCGTCGCAGTGGATTATTTTACCAAGTGGGTAGAAGCTGAGCCTCTGATTGATATGACATATGAGAAGGTGTACCAATTCATTTGGAAGAACATCATCTGCCGATATGGTCTCCCTCATGCCTTCATCACAGACCATGGAACACAATTTGATAACGAGGAGTTTGCCGCCTATTGTCATCAGTCAAACATTTTGAAGGTTCATTCAGCACCAGGCCATCCTCAAAGCGATGGGCAGACTGAAGTGACGAACAGAACATTATTAAATGGTTTGAAGAAGAGGCTAAGTGAGGCTAAAGCTAATTGGATTAATGAGCTATAGTCAGTATTGTGGGCTTACCGAATAACTCCCCGAGCAGCGACTGGAGAATCACCATATATGCTGGCATTTGGAAGTGAGGCTGTAATACCTGCCGAGTTGGGTCTTCCAACACACTGAGTGCTGAATTTCAATTCCCCAGTCAGCGACCAGATGAGGAGATTAGATTTGGACATGCTCGAGGAAGTTAGAGAAGAGGCAGCCATTAGGAATGCTGCTTATCAACAGCGAACAGCCCTGTTCTACAACAAGAGGGTGAAAAAATGCGACTTAAAAGAAGGAGATTACGTGCTAAAGAAGGTCATTCAGAAGCACAATAAGTTGGAAGCAAACTGGCATGGACCTTACCGAGTTACTGCAGTTGTCCCACCAGGAACTTACCGAATAGAAACTCTAGAAGGAGAGGAATTTAAGAATGCATGGAATGCTGAACACCTACGCAAGTATTATCAGTGATGCAAAATGTAAAGCAGTTCCATCAATATGAATAAAACGATGATATTTCATAATATTTTCTCCTTTTATTGAAAGTTTTTCGGGGAATACTAGTGTGTTTAACACTACGCTGCTCGGTACGCAACGCTGCTCAGCAGTAAAAAGAAGACGATAGTTCAAACCCACGACCAACTCCGGTTGGTAAAAGGGCGAGAACAAACTATACTCCTTTGGTTAGGAGGCGTACACTAGTGTGACCAACTAGGGTTGGTAAAAGATCTAGTGGACATGATAGTTCAGACCCACGACCAACTCCGGTTGGTAAAAGGGTGAGAACAAACTATACTCCTTTGGTTAGGAGGCGTACACTAGTGTGACCAACTAAGGTTGGTAAAAGATCTAGTGGACATGATAGTTCAGACCCACGACCAACTCCGGTTGGTAAAAGGGTGAGAACAAACTATACTCCTTTGGTTAGGAGGCGTACACTAACGTGACCAACTCAGGTTGGTAAAAGAGCTAGTGGACATGATAGTTCAGACCTACGACCAACTCCGGTTGGTAAAAGGGCGAGAACAAAAGATGATCGACGAAAGACCAATATCGATTGGTTAGAAAGTAAGATATTATCTCAAATGCCAACTTATGTTGGTCGGGAAGTAAGTTTATTACATAAAAGTTCCTCGAAGAACAAATATTCCAAACTGAACCAAGTATTGTTGGTCGGGGATAAAAACCCACTAACTGTAGTTGGTCGACGAGGAAAAATCTTTGACCTTGGTTGGTCGGGCACATTTTATGAAAAAGACAAAAATTTACCAAGTATAGCTGGTAGGGGATAAAAACTCTCACTAACTATAATTGGTCGACGAGCACAATTTGCCAACCTCACAATTTGACAACCTTGGTTGGTTGGAGAAATTTTAAACATTTTTTTATATACTCATTACTTTATTATTAAGTGATCGAGCAACATTACGAATACTTGTAATTTTTATTACTAAATTGGTCGATAAACCATACAATAGTGTTTAATAAGCACAAGACAATAGCAATACAGATTTGCAAACAGAAAATGAAAGTCTTTCATTAAAATTCAAAATGAATTACAAATTACATGTGTACTAACTATTACATTGAGATCCCTACTCTATTGGTTTCTTTCCCTTAGCTTTTGAAATAGGCTCCTCACCAGCAGGAGGATCTTCCAGGCAAAGTGGAGAATTAATGAAGTTAATATCTCGGAGCATTCTGACATTCATTACTGAAGGAGTATCCAATAGATGCTCGGGACGAGATACTTCGATCTGAGAGTGAAGATTATAGTCGCCAAGGTATTTTGCAATTAAGCTCCGAGGAACGGCCCGAACTGGGATCCATTCCATGCCCAAGTTATTCGGTGGCACTGGCAAGTCAAGAACCCCGGGATCATAATAATCCCACAGGTAGTGCCCCTGTTCGAGCTTCAGCACGCCCAAGGCATTCAGCCAACCTTGCTTGTAACCCTCGTTATTGGCATTATGGATACGATCATCTAAGTGAAATAACTCTTCATTGTATCCAGCCATCCAGAACTCCCTGGGCTGTTTATTAAATTGAAATGTCAACTTTTCAAGCTTTTCATGAAAGTTTTTGGCAAGAGCATCCTTATTATCCAGAGCAAATTTTGTCGATGCAAGTTGATCCTCCAGAGTTTGGATTTTTTTGGACATTTCAGACAAAGCCCGATCTTTTGCATTCAATTGGTACGCTTGAGTTTCCAATGTTGACAGAGTACGAGCTTCTTCAATACTACGAGGAGTTCTTGATCGCCCCCGAGCAGATGGAGTACTTCGTTCCTCAACATCCTGGGCAACTCTTCCTCGCCCACGAGACCAACTCTTCCTCATCCTCGAGTAGAAGTAGAAGTACCAGACCTTCTCAGGATATCCAACTCTTGCCTTAATTTGGCATTCTCCACCTCTAAGAAGGAAAATCCCTCATCAGTCACTGGGATTACCGTTGTTGAAGAAGAGGCTGCAGACTTATATTGTGCTAGCTCTTTCTGCAAATTATTATTCTCTTACTCCAGCAGTTCAGCAATTTGTCTACAAGCTTCAACTTCTCCCTTTAGGGTCCTCTCCCTGACATCATACCCAGTAAGGAGTTTGTCGTAGCCCTTCTCGACAGAAAATTGTTGATACTTCTTTTCATACCCCTCATGTAACAAGGCATTTGATTCCTTGTACTGAGTCTGAAGATCTTCTAAAGTATATTGAAGCTCCTCGATCATGTCATAATAAGCCACGTTGTTGGCTACAGCACGATCAAGAAGACATTTCAAGTATTGATATGCCTCCACTGCTTGGTCTGAAGCATCATTACCAAGGATATCAACAATTTCTGATGCACTCAGGTCAGTATGGACAGCTTTAAAATATTCATGGCATTGCTGCATCAGTTTTGTATCATTGGCAGACAGCAATTCCATTCTAGTCATATAATAGTAAAGAAGAGAAGGCAAGAGTTAATAAAAAGCAGACAGAGCATCAACAATGTAGAAGAACAAAAAGATGTGATTTTATTACATCATCAAAAAGAGTACATCATTCTGAATACAAAGTACAAGTAAAAGTAAAATAAAAGAGAATACCGAACAACTTCACACCTTTTCCTTATCTCCCAAGACTTTTTTGGGAGGCCGGGACGAGGAGCTTGGTTTCTCGGTGAGAACAACGATTTGGCTGGCAGAAGTTGGGACTTGTTCAGGAGGAGCAGGCAAGGAAGAAATCTCCTCGGTGGCTGTCTGATTGGGTTGTGGAGCAAGGACTTGATCACCCACTATCACTGAAGACTCCTCGGATGCAGCTTCATCCTCTTCTTCATCTTCAATAGCTGGAGGAGGACCAGGGAGATGTTGTTGAAATAGTTCAGAATCCTCGCTCACCTTCAGTTCCTGCAGGGCAGCAACCCAACCATCTCGGAAGTATTTCAAACTTCCATACTTGACCTGGGTCATCATTGCCGCTACCCCATTATCCCATCCTTTGTCCCAACCAGTTCGAAAGGATTTCTTCACAGCCGCTTTTCTCTTCATTTTCTCCGAGGAGAGCTTCTCGGATAGAAGATCCTCGGTTGCTTTCAATTTAGCCTCCACCTCCTCCTTCTGGCGATTTACTTCTCGCAGAAGGGTCAGCTCTTCCTCGGCCGATTTCAACTTATTCTCAAGCTCCCCAAACCTTGTGAGCTTCTCGGCATATTTTTTATTCTCTCTCTCCAAATCCTTCACTTTATTGCCCAACTGTACCTTCTCTACCTCAGACGCAGTCAACTTCTTTTCCCATTCACCCCTATCCTCGTCGTATTTTTGACGGGATTCCTTCAGAGATTGGGCTAAACCTTGGAAAGCATCCTCTACTCCGGACGAGGATCTTGAAGCCTTGAGCGCTTCATCTTTCTTCACTATGGTGTTAAAGCAACTCACCAGCTGAAAAAGAAGGTAATGAAAAGTCAGTGCTGAGATACATATATTTACTGAAAGAAAGAAAAAATTCAGGATAAGAGAAACATACTGAAGCAATGTGACGAGTAGCTAGGGATGTCAGCATATCCCTAGACATGTTTTCTTCAATTCCTTGGACTTCAGGAATAGTCCAAGTCTTTACCGAGCTCATTGCAGAACTCGGGGGGAATAATGGTTGGAACACCAGCTCCACTAGCTTGGAGTTGAGGAATGGTTTCAGAAAAACTGATCGAGGAGGATTTCTTCAATCTCCTCAGTGGTACTTCAGCAGTTTCAGCCAAAGAACCTTTGGTGGGGGAAATGGTGACCACTTCCACAGAAGTACTTCTCTTGCTCGGAGCCATTGGAGGCTTCTCGGAGCCTTCTGAGCAGCAACAGAAGGAAAAACATCCACTTTCTTTGTCCCCTTTGGGACATTAACCTTGTTTCTCTTTCCATCACCAGCAGAGGAGGTCTCCTCGAAGATAGTAGGAACTCTTCTCTTACCCATCTTCTGACTCAAAGGAATGTGAGATTCTGGTGAAGATTCCTCAGAGGCGGGAAATGGCTCACTAATGCTGACCACAGGACGAGCAGTAAAGGAGGAGGTATAGCTCCTGTACTGCAGCAAGTATGAAGCAGACCTGACGTGCTCGTCTGCAACCTTCTGATGCAAACTCCATATATGTTTCAAATGCTTTATATTAACTTCTGATTCTTTAGGAGTTTTTCTCTTGCTGTCAACTGCAAACAAAAACATATTGAAATGTCAATCATGCATTTATTCAAACATGATGAAATCACAATTTCAGAAATAAAATAAAATGAAAATAACCTATCCCATTGCCATATGGAGGGCATTTGGGACCCTCATATACTTCGTCTCCAACCAAAGGGGCATGTTGCCAATTTTTGATAACTACTCCATGTTCAAAATAATCCCTGTTAGCATCAGGGAGGTTGACTACTAGAGCCCTATTCAAAAATCTAGTTTTTAAATAATAAACATTGTCTAAAATAGCCCATTTATAACATTACATAAACTCAGGAATTCCTATACGAGTTCCATGAGTTTGATTTAACTTATGCACCCCATTAACTATTCTCCATGTGTTGGGGGCTATTTTTGTAGGAACAACATCGAAGTGGT
Organism: Sambucus nigra; assembly: GCA_949130495.1. Lineage (NCBI taxonomy): Eukaryota > Viridiplantae > Streptophyta > Magnoliopsida > Dipsacales > Adoxaceae > Sambucus > Sambucus nigra. The sequence continues at coordinate 122,534,350 of OX422213.1, forward strand.
GACAAAACTCTAAGCATAAAGGGTTTGGTGGAAAAGAAAATCCACATTCAGCAATAAAGAGGCTAGGGAACCAATGTCCCTCAGCCAAACGAAAATAATTTAAAGGCTCAGAAAGAACCTCCAAAATTACCCAAGATGGAATAGAGAAATCAGAACGGAATTTCTCAAGAGACTCAATAATGTAAACCATGATGAATAAAAGAAGAAGGAAGAAGAGCTTACAGGGAAAAAGGAGATCTGTTGACAAACAAACGAAGAAAGGGATGAACGCACAGGAGAGAGAAAAGCTATAGAAAACTCGAAAGCAGAAATTGAAAAGGTAGAAGACGATGGGATTGCCTCTGAAGCTTAAATACTTTGCCTTGGGAAACGGCGAAAGAAATGATTACAAAAAGGAAACTATTACTCTACCGGCGGCTAAAAGGACAAAAAGGGCACGAAGATCGAAGAGCCTATAAAAATGCAAAAAGGCGGATTCTGCGAATTTCGAAGCAAATTCAAATACGAAGAAAAGGCTCCTAAAACCCATGAAGGTCATTTAATATTGCCATATACCGAGAAAGAATGTTCCATACTCCTCAAAGTTCGAAATATGAAACATTGGGGGCTTCTGTTGATACCAAAATTAGTATGCTGATGTGGACAAATAATAAGAAGACACGTGTCAATCTACGTGGCACAATAGCAACGAGGAAGATCATTCCCCCGACCAGCATACTCACTCCGAGCAACAGGTATACTCCGAGGAACACCAGTCTTTCGAGGAACACCAACCCTCCGAGGAACTCTTGTCCTCTGAGGAACTCCAATGCTCCGAGGAACTCTTGGACGACGAGCAACTAAGGCGGTTCGAGCTGCATCTCGACCGCAGCATTAATTGCCAGATAATCAACAGTTCAACTATTCATTGAATGCTTATCATCTTGACACACACGTTTGAAGAGCATTAAATGAATTACCCTTTCATATGTGTATCATTTAATGTAACACCCTTTCATGTACAGCCTAAGGGCTATAAATACCTTGTATCACCCTCATTCAAAGGGACCGTAATTTCTTGATAGAACTGGTAATCGAGAATTCCTAAACACTCAGCAATAACATAACAGTGGACGTAGGCCATTCATATAAGGCTGGACCACTTTAAAATTCTTTGTCTCATTTATTTTTCTGTGATTGAATAATTAGAGTAATCTAGTTTTTTACATCAACAACAATTATTCACAATCTAAATACATAATTCCTTTTTCTCATTAGGAAATACATATATGGCAATTTATTTTATCAAATGTTTACCAAATAAAATTTATCTCATAACTTTCTTTACCAATTCTATTTCCCTTCTTCCATCCAGGAAATATTTTAAAGCCATTTTATTATCATAAAACGCTTTAACATCAATAATGTCCCACATTATTAAAAATAGTTATATTTCATATCATATAACGTTTCTAAGATCGTCCGTCCGGGTTTCCCCACTGTGCGCGCCCCTAAATGGCTATCATCTTCCAGGGCCTATCACCAAGACAACCTGGGATCCTATCGCAACGTCGGGAAGTGGCCATATACCTGCGAGTGAGTCATAACCACACCCAAAATTACCTCACAGTCGTACAATAAACATACAATAATCGGTCATATGGCCAAGGACTATATTCACCCTGCATTCATTAGCCAGGGGACTTCTCCTCACGCCCACAACTTCCCTTATGATAGCGATTTAGAGAGGTGTGTTTACGTAAATTATCATTTACGAAAATCACTTTTTCATTTTGAAATCATTCACTTTTACATTCCCAAAACCATTTATTCTCAATGATTAAATACCAATTTTAGAATATGCATTTCTTATTCTTAAAGTCATATTTTATAAATGACCTAAGACCCGAAGTGCCATTATCCTCAAACTAGTCTCCAAGAGTCCAACACAATACCATAAATCATCAAAGTGAGTGTCCCTCAATAATAGTCTCCCAAAAGTCTCAACATTTTCATTTTTATCTTCTATTAACTTCCTATATCATTCGAACATTAACCTATATAAACTAACCCTTAGAATAAGCCCAATTAACCCCATGCTAGCCTAATATATTTATCTACCCAATACATACCTCTAAAACTCTTTATTACTTCCCAAAGGAAGTGTGACACCCCGCCTAATTAAATCTTGGGTGATCAAGCATTATTTTAATATAAACAGGTTTCTTAAATGGTTCATTCTTAGCATCACTGTCGAACGCCTTTTAAAATTACTAACCACCTAAATGAAATTAAATGGGTGCCAAATTTTATCTTTCTTAAACAACAAATATTCCAAACCACACATTACCAATACTAGATATGAATGCTCAGTACATAAAAATAATCTGAAAGCAAATAAAGTCTTGCCGTAAACCACGGCCCAAAAAGACAACTACAATTCCATAACTAGAATAAACTGTAATAGTAAAAGTGGAACGACATGTTCCAACTAGAAATAATAAAACTGAGATCCTGCACTAGAAATGAAAAAGAGGAAGCGTCTAAACAATCCCTGTAACCTCCACACTGGCTGCAGCTCCCAAATCTCTGACATGAAATCAAGCTGGGTGTCCTTGTGGCTGGGCACCTAAAAGATTTTTAAAATTTTACATAGCAAGAGTTAGTACTCAAAACATTTGAAAATATTTTGCAAGCAGTTATCACAATTAAGTTATTGATTACACATATTAAGGTTTCGCACACTCCCTTGAACATCCTCACCTCCCTTACGTAGTACGTAACTATCGAGGATACTTAGTCTACCTAGTTATACTTTCCATAACCGTAGTTAACTCATTTACTGTTCGTTGTCCTTATTCATGTAATAATTTCATCATGTTATAAATTATTACTAAGACATTTACATATCGTTTCATTGACTACTATTCTCAATTTGTAGATTATGCACATAGAAACATTTTGTCCCACAACAATGTATTTAATATTAGTTACCTCTAATATATCCTTTTATTACACACAAAGGACCCTTGGCTCGGAATAATTCATCGACTCCAAGTGAAAGTTGGTTCGGAATGATCCATCGACCCCAACTATCTACAAATATAAATATATACACATATTCTGGTTCGGGACTCTTTCATCGCCGCACCAGTTCAAAGTTTGGTTCGGCATTAACATCGACCCCAAATATATAATAACTTTATGTTAGTTCGGAATGTCACATCGACCCTAACATAATTAGTTTAGGTAATATTCTCTTAACCCAAACCTATTTATATAGATATAGTAGGTACACACTCGACCTAATAAATCATACCCGTACGTAATATATTTTACTTATATTCTCCGTACTTATTAATTACAATTTCTCTCACTATTGTATTTATTCGAGTATTCGCGTAACTCTAAGGGTCCTAGTTACCCCTCCCTTAATTCAGTAGTTAAGTTAATTTTAACCTACTGGTATTTTCTTTCCGGAAGTAAGTCTCACTCTTTCCATAATTAAATTAACCATTTCAACCTACGGCTAAGTCAATCGTTCTATCGTCATTCCATTTCTCCAACATTCCTACTCAATCATTAGTGGAGGAACCTAGTGGTACACCTACTGGTAATTTCCAAGTCCCCTCATAGGAAAAATATCAATTCTAAGTTTCCCATTAAGTAACGGCAATTAAAGAAATTTCTACACAAATTTTCTATAGTTCAGACAGGGTCGATCGATCGAAGGAAGATGGTCGATCGATCAACTGCTTCGATCGATCGACATTCAAGGGTCGATCGATCGATCGAGCAGTGACAGACCTAGTTCATCTTCTTCCTACGGGTTTCACCATTTTTACATCTCTAACTTTCATGATAAGCCATCATATTCACAACCAACAAGTTCTAATCATTCCTACATATTCTGGGATGATTACTAACGATTTAAAACAACAAAATCATTATAAATCTTGGCCAAATTCACTGAAAATCTCACTAATATTCAAGAACCCTAAAAATGCATTCTTTACATTTTTCATCAAAATTCCAGATTTTCTTAGGATTTTCTCATCAAGCTTTCTATGATATAAACATACTTGGTAATTCAAAAACGTCCTACATACAAATCCTAATCAATCATGGATTATTATCAATTGTTTGTTCCCAAGAATATCATAAAAATCATGTTCTTCCTCAAGCTTAATCATGGGTATTATAACTCAATTATTTTGCAAATAACCACTTGCCTTAAGATTTGTAGGGTCTGATTTCATGGTTGTTGATGATGATTGATGATATTGATACTCCAATCCTCCTTCCCAACAATCCTTGTGGTGAAATCCTCCTAAGATGATCCCTCCTTCCTACTTTTACCTTAGGAATTTGCCTCTCTCTCTCTCTTCTCTAATGGCTATGGTGTAACTCTCATTGCCTAACCCTAGCCACCACTCTTATAATCAGATTTAGGGCTTCAAAATTCGTAGGTCTTCTTTCCTATAATTGTAAAGAGACCAAAATGCCCCTGAATGGTCCCGGTTTAGTCCGAAAATGACCCGGCACTCAACTAGTACCCCCGGGCACACTATTTTAACTAATTCGACCCTTTCGGAATCAACCGTGGAGTCTAAATTATCATTTGAGTCTCGTAAACATTTTTCTACTCTCATCCCTAAATTTTGACGAGATACTTCCGGTACGTCTATATAGTCACTAGACCGTACATATCAACATTGAAAGTTTCTACTCACCTTAGTAAATTTCCTTTAACACATACTCATCTTTATTAACATAATATCTATTTAAATTACTCTACTCACGTAATTTAAATCAAACATATTTAATCTCATTTAAATTACTCTACTCACGTAATTTAATTAAAGCGCGCATTTAATCCCATTAAATTACTCTACTTACGTAATTTAAAATTAAGCAAAATTACGGGGTATTACATACTTCCCCCCTTACAAAAGGAATTTCGTCCTCGAAATTAGAAAAATAACTGCTATGAATAATTCTGGATATTATTCTCGCATATCCTGTTCCCGTTCCCAAGTGGACTCATCCATATTGTGATGTCCCCACTGTACTCGCACTAAGGGTACCACCTTGGACCTTAGTTTGCGCTCACTATAATCCAGGATAGCCACGGGTGTTTCTTCATACGAGATATCTGGCTGCAAATCGATCTCCTCCAGTGGAATGTGCCAGAAGGCTCTCTCGCTCCTCTTGTATTTCTTCAGCGACGCCACATGGAACACATCATGTATTCGCTGAAGATGCTCAGGGAGTCCCAATCTGTAAGCTACCGGTCCCACTCTCTAATTGATAGGAAACGGCCCCACATATCTCGGTGCTAACTTCCCCTTTTTGCCAAACCTCGTAACCCCTTTCATAGGAGATACTCGAATTAACACCTGGTCTCCAACATCTAATTCCACATGTCTCCTGCTGGCGTTAGCATAACTCTTCTGCCTATCCTGGGCTATTCGAATACGTCCTCAAATCAACTCTATTTTGGAGGAAGTCTCCTGTATCATCTCTGTCCCTAAAAGCCTGTTATCCCCCACCTCTAACCAACAAGTGGGTGAACGACAAGGCCTCCCGTAAAGTGCCTTGAATGGAGCCATGCCAATAGTGAATTGGTAAGAGTTATTATACGCAAACTCTACCAAAGGAAGGTATGGCTCCCAATTTCCCCCAAAATCTTGAATACACATTCTCAGCATGTCCTCTAACATCTGGTTTACTCTTTCCGTCTGGTCGTCCGTCTGTGGGTGATATGCCATACTCAATCGTAAGTCGGTGCCCATGGCCTCTTGAAAACTCTGCCAAAAGTGCGACACAAATATCTTATCTCGTTCCGACACGATATTAATAGGAACTCCGTGCAACTTAACAATCTCTAAAATAAAAAGCTGCGCGTATCGCATCGTATCGTAATCCGTACGAACCGGTAAGAAATGTGCGACCTTAGTCAAACGATCCACTATCACCCATATGAAATCGTGTCCCTTCTGCGAGGTTGGTAACCCGGTAATAAAATCCATTGAGATACTCTCCCACTTCCACACCGGAATCTCTAGTGGTTGTAGCATCCCTGAAGGTCTCTGATGGTCGACTTTTAAGATATGGCATGTAACACACTTTGAGACAAAATCTGCAATATCTCGTTTCATACCTGACCACCAATATACTCGTCGCATATCCTGGTACATTTTGTCCCCACCTGGATGTACCGAGAATTTTGACCCGTGTGACTCTGTCATAACGGCATGCCTCAAATCATCATCTTCGGGTACTATCAGTCTACCGTTGAAACGTAGTCCACCCTCTGAACTGATGGAGTAGAACTCTGCCCCCTTGGCCAGTAACTGCCGTACTTTATCCTGACAAAAAGGGTCTTCTTCCTGTACCCTCACTATCCGCGTAACGTTTTCGGAAGTGATAGCTAGAACTGCCATACATGCTCTCGCCATTTCATCCTCGTGTCGGAGCTCACTCCACTTTGCCTTCCAAACTTCTGCTAACTCTCCGGTAGGTCTTCTACTTAGCGCATCTGCCACCACGTTAGCCTTACCAGGATGATACTGTATATCAAATTGGTAGTCCTTCATGAATTCATGCCACCTTCTCTGCCTCATGTTTAGGTCTTTCTGAGTGAACAGATATTGCAAAGACTTATGATCCGTGAATAACGTGAACTGTTCGCCCAGAAGATAGTGTCTCCAAATCCTCAAAGCAAAAACAACTGCTGCCAACTCGAGGTCATGGGTGGGGTAGTTCTTCTCATGTGGCTTTAGCTTTCGGGACGCATAAGTTATAGCCTTCTCCTCCTGCTATAACACACCCCCAAGTCCTTGTAAGGATTCATCAGTATAGATTCGGTATTCCACTCCGCTCTTAGGCAAGGTAAGAACGGGGGCTGATGTCAACTTGTCTTTCAATTCATCAAATGCTAACTGGCAACTATCACTCCATACGAAGGGAATCCCCTTCCGAGTCAGATTTCTCAATGGTCCGTCAATTTTTGAGAATCCCTTGATGAAGAGACGATAATAACCATCCAATCCCAAAAAACTGCGAATTTCTGTCGGTGTCGTGGGCTGTCCCCACTCTCTCACCGCCGATACTTTACTCGGGTCAACAGCAATGCCCCTACTAGATACGACGTGGCCTAGGAACTCCACCTCCCGAAGCCAAAATCCACACTTCTCAAATTTGGCGTATAACTGATGGTTCCGCAATGTCTGTAGGACCAATCGTAAGTCTTATGCGTGCTCCCCCTCCGTACGGGAGTAAATCATAATGTCGTCTATGAATACAATCACAAACTGATCCAAAAACTCCCTGAATACCCTGTTCATGAGATCCATGAATACTGCCGGTGCATTAGTTAGCCCAAAAGGCATCACTCTGAACTCATATGACCCGTACCGTGACAGGAAAGCGGTCTTAGGTACATCTTCTTCACGAATGCGCAATTGGTGGTAACCCGATCTCAAATCGATCTTTGAGAAGTATCCAGCCCCTCTCAATTGATCAAACAAGTCGTCAATCCTCGGTAATGGATACTTATTACGTATCGTTACTTTGTTCAGCTCTCTGTAATCTACGCACAGACGAAGTGAACCGTCCCATTTCTTCACAAACAGTACTGGCGCACCCCATGACGATGTACTCCGTCGAATAAAACCCTGTCCTAATAGTTGCTAAATTTTCTCTCTCAGTTCCCGCATCTCCGAAGGAGCCATGCGATATGGTGCTCTGGAAATCGGTCTCTTCCCCGGTGTTAGATCAATCACGAACTCTATCTCTCTGCTAGGTGGTAGCCCTGGTATCTCCTGAAAGACATCCTCAAAATCCCTCACCACAGGGATTGAGTCCAGAGAAACGACAACCCCATGTGAGGTCTCCTCCTCAATATAATATAAATGAGTTCGCGATCCTCCCTCGAGAAGTGGCATTGCCACAAGGAACATCTCCTGCCCCGGGATGGAGAACACGATGGTCCTCTCGTAACAATCTACCATTACCCTATTATGTGCCAACCAATCCATGCCTAGGATGACATAATATCCCTCCATATCCAGCACTAGAAGGTCCGCCGCTAGACTCAATCTCCCTACCATAATGTCCACACCCTTACAAATTGAGTGTATAAGGGACCCACTACCCATCGGTGACTCCACACACATAAGATGAGTGTCTGCTGTTGCTAATAGGCCGGCTGCCCGTGCAAATCTAGAGGAAATAAATGAATGTGTCACCCCTGTGTCAAACAAAATATTCCCCTCAAGCCCATGAATAGGAAACATACCCGCAACTGTCGGCGGTGCTGGCGGTGCCGGCTGAAATGGAATGTCACGGATGTTGAACACACTCCCGTACTGCATCTGCCCTGGCTGTGTGGCCTGTACTGCTGTTGGGGCTAATGGTGCCTGTTGCCCCTGTTGGGCACCTTGCTGTTGTGCCCGGTCTTGATGTGGACAATTTCTGCTCTTGTGACCCTGCTGACCACAAGTGAAGCACTGACCCTGAAACTGTCTTTGTCCTTGGCCCTGTTGGCCCTGACGTTGGCCCTGTCGCCCTTGGCCTTGTTGTCCCCCATTTTGATTACCCTGGCCCTGTCGACCCTGAGGGACTGGTTGCTGAGGACCTTGCTGGCCCTGCCGGTCGAAGCGATACTTCCCGTGCTTAAATTTCTTGGCAGGGTTCCCCTGTCGGGAATCCTGCCCCAACCGTCCCGCTGCCTGCTACTGTGTTGCGCTCCTGCCACTACCTCCATCCACCTTGCCCGGTTGGCTAGGCTCACCCCTCTTACTTACCTTAGTATGAAAACGGTGATCCTGACAGTGTAGTAGAGCGGCATTGATGACATCTGTGTAGGTTACCAATGCCGGATTACCAATTAAATGCTGTCTGATTCTCCAGGTTAGGCCCTCCATAAATTTGGACTTCTTCCTCTCCTCATTGCTCACCTCGTTTGGCACAAAATTGGCCAAGCGGGTAAACTCCTCCTCGTAGTCAGCAACTGAGCGATCACCCTGAACCACTTCGCTGAACTACTTTCTCATCTCAGACTCTACTGCTGGAGGGAAATACTTGCGGTCAAACCGCACCCAAAACTCAGAAATAGTCAATGTATCTCTCTCCTCGGTGGTGGTAACTGACACCCACCACTGTAGGGCCGCTCCTGACAGACGGAAAGTGGCTAGCATCTGTTCTTGTACTCTGGTGCACTCTAGCATGCGCAAGTGGCACTGGATATTCTTTTTCCAGTTGCACGCTTCCACTATATCAGTACTGCCCTGAAACTCGGGTGGGTGCCCCTTCTGAAATGTCTCCCTGGCTCGTTGCCAAGTAGATGGTCCTGCCGGAACTTGCACTGCCGGTGCCACAGGGGGAGGTACTTGGGGCTGTGGAAAGTGGGCTGCCATTGCCCTCATCGCTGTCTCAACTGCCTGAGCCACTATCACTGCAACCTGAGTAGTGGAGATTAGCTCGGGTGGGGGTGGGGGTATCGGTACCTGTGGCTCCTGATGAGCCTCCCTCACCTCCTCTCTGGCTTCAGCCCTCTCTGCTCTCAGTCTCCTTGGCGGCATCTGAAATAAGATTCAAATTGTATAAGTACACAGTTTATACAAAATTTAAGAGCAGAAGTACGATAACGCAACAGTTGGAAATTTTTATCAACAATCCTAATAGTAGGGCTCTAATACAACAAACGTAACGCTGAATCGTAGTAAGCCGTACAGATCCTATGGACACTAGAACCTGATGATCTGATACCATCTGTGACACCCCGCCTAATTAAACCTTGGGTGATCAAGCCTTATTTTAATATAAACAGGTTTCTTAAATGGTTCATTCTTAGCATCACTGTCAAACGCCTTTTAAAATTACTAACCACCTAAATGAAATTAAAACGGGTGCCAAATTTTATCTTTCTTAAACAACAAATATTCCAAACCACACATTACCAATACTATATATGAATGCTCAGTACATAAAAATAATCTGAAAGCAAATAAAGTCTTGTCGTAAACCACGGCCCAAAAAGGCAACTACAATTCCATAACTAGAATAAACTGTAATAGTAAAGGTGGAACGACATGTTCCAACTAGAAATAATAAAACTGAGATCCTGAACTAGAAATGAAAAAGAGGAAGCGTCTAAACAATCCCTGTAACCTCCACACTGGCTGCAACTCCCAAATCTCTGACATGAAATCAAGCTGAGTGTCCTTGTGGCTGGGCACCTAAAAGATTTTTAAAATTTTACATAGCAAGAGTTAGTACTCAACACATTTGAAAATATTTTGCAAGCAGTTATCACAATTAATTTATTGATTACACATATTAAGGTTTCGCTAACTCCCTTGAACTTCCTCACCTCTCTTACGCAGTACGTAACTATCGAGGATACTTAGTCTACCTAGTAATACTTTCCATAACCGTAGTTAACTCATTTACTGTTCGTTGTCCTTATTCATGTAATAATTTCATCATGTTATAAATTATTACTAAGACATTTACATATCGTTTCATTGACTACTATTCTCAATTTGTAGATTATGCACATAGAAACATTTTGTCCCACAACAATGTATTTAATATTAGTTACCTCTAATATATCCTTTTATTACACACAAAGGACCCTTGGCTCGGAATAATTCATCGACTCCAAGTGAAAGTTGGTTCGGAATGATCCATCGACCCCAACTATCTACAAATATAAATATATACACATATTCTGGTTCGGGACACTTTTATCGCCGCACCAGTTCAAAGTTTGGTTCGGCATTAACATCGACCCCAAATATATAATAACTTTATGTTAGTTCGGAATGTCACATCGACCCTAACATAATTAGTTTAGGTAATATTCTCTTAACCCAAACCTATTTATATAGATATAGTAGGTACACACTCGACCTAATAAATCATACCCGTACGTAATATATTTTACTTATATTCTCCGTACTTATTAATTATAATTTCTCTCACTATTGTATTTATTCGAGTATTCGCGTAACTCTAAGGGTCCTAGTTACCCCTCCCTTAATTCAGTAGTTAAGTTAATTTTAACCTACTGGTATTTTCTTTCCAGAAGTAAGTCTCACTCTTTCCGTAATTAAATTAACCATTTCAACCTACAGCTAAGTCAATCGTTATATCGTCATTCCATTTCTCCAACATTCCTACTCAATCATTAGTGGAGGAACCTAATGGTACACCTACTGGTAATTTCCAAGTCCCCTCATAGGAAAAATATCAATTCTAAGGTTCCCATTAAGTAACGGCAATTAAAGAAATTTCTACACAAATTTTCTATAGTTCAGATAGGGTTGATCAATCGAAGGAAGATGGTCGATCGATCGACTGCTTCGATCGATCGACATTCAAGGGTCGATCGATCGATCGAGCAGTGACAGACCCAGTTCATCTTCTTCCTACGGGTTTCACCATTTTTACATCTCTAACTTTCATGATAAGCCATCATATTCACAACCAACAAGTTCTAATCATTCCTACATATTCTGGGATGATTACTAACGATTTAAAACAACAAAATCATTATAAATCTTGGCCAAATTCACTGAAAATCTCACTAATATTGAAGAACCCTAAAAATGCATTCTTTATATTTTTCATCCAAATTCCAGATTTTCTTACGAATTTCTCATCAAGCTTTCTATGATATAAACATACTTGGTAATTCAAAAACGTCCTACATGCAAATCCTAATCAATCATGGATTATTATCAATTGTTTGTTCCCAAGAATATCATAAAAATCATGTTCTTCCTCAAGCTTAATCATGGGTATTATAACTCAATTATTTTGCAAATGACCACTTGCCTTAAGATTTGTAGGGTCTGATTTCGTGGTTGTTGATGATGATTGATGATATTGATACTCCAATCCTCCTTCCCAACAATCATTGTGGTGAAATCCTCCTAAGATGATCCCTCCTTCCTACTTTTGCCTTAGGAATTTGCCTCTCTCTCTCTCTTCTCTAATGGCTATGGTGTAACTCTCATTGCCTAACCCTAGCCACCACTCTTATAATCAGATTTAGGGCTTCAAAATTCGTAGGTCTTCTTTCCCATAATTGTAAAGAGACCAAAATGCCCCCGAATGGTCCCGGTTTAGTCCGAAAATGACCCGGCACTCAACTAGTACCCCCGTGCACACTATTTTGACTAATTCGACCCTTTCGGAATCAACCGTGGACTCTAAATTAATTTTGACGAGATACTTCTGGTACGTCTATATAGTCATTAGACCGTACATATCAACATTGAAAGTTTCTACTCACCTTAGTAAATTTCCTTTAACACATACTCATCTTTATTAACATAATATCTATTTAAATTACTCTACTCACGTAATTTAAATCAAACATATTTAATCACATTTAAATTACTCTACTCACGTAATTTAATTAAAGCGCGCATTTAATCCCATTAAATTACTCTACTTAAGTAATTTAAAATTAAGCAAAATTATGGGGTATTACAGGAAGGTTCCTAAACCTCGAACCTAAAAGAAAAGGGGCTAAAACAAAACTAGAAAAATCTCACAAAAACAGGGCATCCGAATCGATTCTCCCTAGGGCTGAATCGATTTGCCCCTAATTGCGAATCGATTCTCCCAAAAGCCAATCGATTCGGTGAGTAAAACCAACATTCTGTCTAAGCCGAATCGATTCAGGCCCAACCCGAATCAATCCGGTTTCCCAAACCTGTAACCTTCCCCTTATCCGAATCGATTCGCCCTAAGGCCGAATCGATTCATCCTTGTATAATTGCCCAATTTGGGCTACGGATTGTATGAACCCTAAAATCCCAAAACCTCCCATCCTCAATTTTTGTCAACAACAATAACAACTAATTTTACCCAATCAATCCTACACAATAACTAAATAATTTATTTTCCTCAAATCAAATTAAACTACAAGATTTAGGGTTTAAACACCAAATTCCTCAAAAACCCATTTATGGTTTAAATCTCCAAAAGCTAACTATACATGCAATTTATCACATTAAACCATGATCTAGCAAGTAAGAAACTTGCCTCAAGTTTGTAGGCTCGGATTCTCTTCTCGAAGCAACGATTTTCGGCTCCAAATCTTAATTTCTCTCTATTTTCTCCATTTCTCCCAACTCTCTCTTCTCTCTTCTCTCTTCTCTTGGCTTATAACATAAGAATGAGAAAAATAAAAGGGCTGGTAGACTTAAACGGGTCTTAAACATAAATTCTCCTCTTTTAAATGTTGATACACCATTAAAATGACTCGTAACTACATAATTGAGTCATAATTCATCAAAAATGCCCGAAACTCAAAAATACAACTTGGCACTTATTTTGACTATCTCGACTATTCCAAAACCAACCGCACCCCCTATTTTGGCATTCGGAGTAACGTACAATATTTTTATGTTCCTATGTCATGTTATTTCATTAATTATGCTCAAATTTAAATATAGGTTATAACCGTTGTTTAAAGGACACTAAGGCACCACGACGCAATAAAACGCAATATAATGCCATTTACCTTCACATAACGGTAAATAGGTAAAACATGGTAAATATTACCCCTAACTCACGGGAAATAATATTTACTCCAACATTCTCTATTTTATAAAATTAGCCTATCAGGCGAAATAATATAAAATAGTCGCTCAAAAGATTGGGTTGTTACACTACAAACTTTAGCCCCAAACTTAATCAAGTGTTTGACTCAATATTTGAAGGCTTATTTAGTATTTTCTCTAGTTTGGTCTAGAACGAGATTTGATTATTTTTGCGAGAGGAACTTGATGATGTGATCATATTTAGAGGTTGATTATTATGTGGTGATTCATGTGATGATTTTGACGTACGAGACTTACCCAATATGCTCCTAAATTCTCAATTCTCTCGAGAGTATTTCGTTTGATTTCTGTGTTAATTGCACTCATATTGAATTGTGATATTCTTTAAAATCTAAAAATTGTTGGAATCTAATTTGATTCATTGTGATATATATTATATTATTATTTGAGCATAGTGTCATGAGATTTTAACATGGCACGGAGAATAGGAACCGACCAAAAAGTCGAAAATCCGAATATGCTTTAGAATGCATAGGCGCGGTGAGGTGAGGCCTGGTGACTCATTGATGTGTTGTTGAGAAATTAATATTTATATAATGCTTGAGTATTCCATTTGATTTGTATACGCGAATTCGTATTGTTGCGATTTAATCATCGTGCTATTATTTTTGAGCATCTATTCCTATCATATTGTGTACTTTCCCATATTTTCTTTTAGTTGGAATGTTAGCATGGATTGGGATGCTATGGACTGTTTTGGAGAATTATTTTAGACCATGGATTGGAAGATGTATTTTTGTTGTAATAATTAGTGGTGTATTTGTTAGTTGGAGAATTTTATAGTCGAGAGAAAATTATTGTAATCTTTATTGTGGAAATATAAAAATTGTGGATTTGTAATTATATTATCGACATTTAGATGCTCTATACATGTTGATTGATGGATTTAGTTAGTTTTATCATAGTAGCACGCCACGTTCTCTTTTTAGGACATTATATTTTGTAAATTATTTAATATATATATATATATATATAGGGAGAGGATCACAAGTGGACCTAAAAAGCGAACTTTTTAATGGACCTTAACAAAAAATACCTAACAAACTATTAATTTTAATTCCTATAGTGTAATTGGTCCACGCCAGGGGCAACGGACAATCATGTGACCCGAGATCCCATTCACCCTGGGGGATGGGGCGGGGGGGGGGGGGGGGGGGGGTTGGGGAGTTGTAAAAAATATTCGATCGACACACATGTCCGTTGTCGTTGGAGTGGACCAATTACATCTTAGGAATATAAATTAATGGGTTGTTAGGTATTTTTTGTTAAGGTCCATTAAAAAGTTCGCTTTTTAGGTCCACTTGTGATCCTCTCCACACACACACACATATATATATATATATTGTAACACCCCGCAATTTTGAGGATTTAAAATTTAATTATTTTTGGGAGAAATAGAATTATTTAAATTGGAGAAACTTAAATTTATGATTTCGATAATTTAATTGAGTGGGAAGAATTATTTTTAATTCGCGACTTTAAGTTAAATTGTTCGAATTAATGTGCGTCACATTTTTAGGTCAAATTTGGAAATGTCAAAAGGTATTTCGAATGATAATTCTGAGTGCGCGATTGAGTCCGGATGAGTCGAGATAGTCAGAAAAGAGTGTCCGGGGGTAGTAATTGGTTCTCGGGGTATTTTTGGGCATAGCCGGGCCCACACGGGGTGATTTGGGCTATTTTAATTAGGTTCGTATTGCCTAAAACGGGATTTGAGATTTTAAACCTAATTGGAGGAAAAGTTGAATAGCAGTTAACAAGTTCTAAACCTAGGGTTTGAGAGAGACACATAGGAAATCAAATCAAGAGCCAATTAGAGATTTTTGGAGCCAAATTAAGGGCCTTATTGTGGTGTTCTTCATCAACACCTTAATTACACCAACGGATACGACCCTACAAACGATTCCAGGAAAGTGGTTAACTCTTATGATTCTAAATTAGTGATAATCAATTCATATTTTTGTGATGTGTAAACCCAAATCCGTTTTGAGAATAAATGGGTATTCGGGTGAAATCAGTATTTGGAAAATGGTATATCTTGATGAGATTTGGGATAAAATTAGTAGGTTTCATGATTCTGTAGTTTAGGAATATGAACCGTATGATTAAATCCAGTATGAATGGATATTTAAATTCTGATATTAAAAATGTAAAGTGTTTGGGTGTTTGAAACCCGGGTAAAATCCGAATCTGTAAAACGTTAAGATTTGTGGAAATTGGTGATTGAATTAAGGCTTCCAGGTTGAGTATAACCTGTTTTCATATGTTAATATGGTAGATTATGATCGGATATTTTTATGGGAGAAAGTAGAAGTTCGATTGGGTTAACAATGGCTGAACAGCAAGCCGGAGAAGAAAGGGACCTACTCGATCGATCGATCGACCCAGGGGATCGATCGATCGATGGTCCCAAAATTTTGACAATTCGGCTAGTTTTATATAAATAAGGAAAATTAATTTAGGATTTAATCCCTACTTTTATTTAGTGATAAATTCATATGTGGTACATATTCCTTAGCAATTATAAGGTGATATAATTGGGTTTAAGAGTGTGATAATTGTATGCCATGAGATGAATAAATTTCGGGAAATGATTTGTGAGTATTGATTTTGGACCGAGGAAAAATATTCGGGTATTATAGTTGAGAGGCACTACATTATTAAAGGAATTGAGGTGTAATTAATTAGTTATGGGACGAAATATAGAATCGGGTATTAACGATGGTACGGGCCAAGTGAGCGAGTCCAGGTATAATGGTTGGGCGACACCAAGTGTTAAATTAATTAATGTGTAAATTAATTAAATTAGAGTCGTACCATAGACTCAGATTGGTATATATTAATTAATTTATAAATTAATTAAATTAGAATCGGACCATAGACTCGGATTGGTAATAATTAATTGATGTGTTAATTAAATAAATTAGAGTCGGACCATAGACTCGGGGAGATGATAAATTAATAAGTGAGAAAGTTAATTAAGTTGAGTCGGGCCACAGACTCGGGAAATTATAGGCTAGTGTTACGGGTCTTTGAGTACACGGTAAAACCGGGGTTTATAATATATATATATATATATATATATATATATATCTATATATATATATACGGTGTAGTGATAGTGTATATGTATATGTATATATATATATATATATATATATATATATATATATATATATATATATATATATATATATATATATATATATGTGTGTGTGTGTGTGTGTGTGTGTGTGTGTGTGTGTGTGTGTGTTATGTGTTCTATTAAATATCAATGACTAGATATTTATTTAATTTATATACTCTAGTACTATCAAGGGAGGTTGCGCGATGTGGATGAATCCCCTAGCTTGAGGAGTAGGGTGAGTATATCCCCAGGTCATAGCGTCCGGTATATGGGTGATGGATTTATCTCACTTTCGGGGAAGGAATATGACCGCCTCCACTACGTTTATATTTTGGGCCAAGTTGGTAAACGATTCCAACTCGGGTAACTAGGTTATGTGAGCACACCTAGTAAGATAGCACTTTAGAGAGAATCATCTGGAGAGGGTATACTCGAAGGGATGGATATAGATATGATCTATGTGTGGATGTTGTGGTAGAGGTACGTATATAATGGTAGTAAATATTATATGCGGGTAATAATACAGTGTGTGATGTAATTGTTTTATATAACTCGTGTCACAGTTATATGATATTATTTAAAGGAAATTAATTAAGTTAATTAGTGAGATAACTTGTAACCCATGGATTATTATACTCGGGTTAGAGTAGTATGGCAATGGGAGATTATACCAGGACCAGTTGGACAGGGTAGTACAACTAGGTGGGGTAAGGTAACCGTTAGGTGTGCACAATAGTGGAGGGGTAATAATGTCCTCAAGAGAGTGCGACACTAACTTATATATGAAGCGCATTTATATATTTTAAATTACTACAGTTAATTCACATACTAAATATTTTTAAAATGTTTTGAGTTGTAACCCTTGCTATAAAACTATTTTCAAAACCTTTTAGGTGTCCAACCACATGGATGCCAGGATTGATATTCTATTCCGAAGACACGGAGCTGTGGCATATGTGGATGCTAGCAGGAGCTTCGATTAGACGCATCATTCTTTCATTCCTAGAGTAGGAAACATTTATCAGTTCAGTTTTATTTAGGGCATGTCGCCCAGACTTTCAGGTCAGTTTTCAGATTTATTTTATTCCGGTGTTGAATATTTGTATTGGACTATTCACTTTGGTGGCCGATGGTTTATTCGACATGTCATTTTATTGTTTGTTCAGTGATTTAATTCATGTGACACCCCGCATAATTAATCCCGGGTGATGAGTCCTAAATCAAGTTAGAAAAGGTTTCTCAGTTGGTCCATTCTTAGCATCACTGTCGTCTTTTTAATTACTAATCACCAAAGTAAAAAGTAGACTGGTGCCAATTTTTATCTTTCAATTAATTAAATAAAACTCATGCGGAACATAAAATAATACACAGTCACAGTTAACTAAAATAACCATCCATAAATAAAATACCTAACCGAATAAACCATCGGTCCAAATATCCAATACAAGTAAAGATAAGAAGAAAATCTCAACAATTCTAATACTGATAAATGAACTGTGAGCGACAACCTCAGATAACTACTAGAGGGTCTCTACACAAATGAAAGAAGGAGGCGTCTATCAAAAACCCCGCAACATCCACATGTGCTGCAGCAAAGGATACCTGGAATAGAGTCAAGCCTGGCGTCCCTGTGGTTGGACACCTAAAAGATTTTTAATTTTTTTTATAGCAAGGGTTAGTACCGAAAAACATTTGAAAATATTTAACAAATGATTAACTTGCAGTAATAAATAAATATGCATGTTCTTCATATTTTAGTTAGTGCCACACTCTCTTGAGGACTTCCTCACCCCTCCTCTAATGTGCACTACTAACGCTTCCATATTATTTACTATGTCCTACGCTCCTGACCCAATACTTATTTTAACCCTTGAAATTTACCTACTCTAATCGAGTATGCCTTAATTAATGATTTTTAAGTTATTATAAACGTCAAACTTAATTAAATCATTACCCTTTTTAATTTCATATAACATTCACACCTGTTATGCACATAATACATTTTTCACTATGTATTAATTATCCCATATATAATTATTTACCTAATTATATATTTGATTATATTACAGTATTCACAAACATACTGAAATAACATTTAATACAAACTTTCGACCGAGTAAAAATACTCACAAAAAAAATATAAATTTTCCCAAGTGCTATCCCACTAGGTGTATTCACATAACCTAGTTATCCAAGTTAGATTCGCTCACTAACTTAGTTTAACATACGAAGTGGAGGCGGTCATATTCCTTCCCTGAAAGTGAGATGCCCCTCACCAATATAACGGATGCTATGACCTGGGATTATACTCGCCCTACTCCTCAAGCTAGGGGATTCATCCACTACGCGCAACCTCCCCCTATAGCACTAGAGTACATACTAATAATATTCAATCAGTGATATTAATACACACACACTATATATATATACTATCACACTCCGTATATATATATATATATATATATATATATATAAATATAAGATGTCCCGGCTACACCATGTACAAAATCCGTAACATAAGCCTATTTAATTTATTAAGAGTTTATGGTCTAACTCTAATTAGTAATTAATTCGCACATTAATTAATTAAGTCACCTTTGGTGTCGCCCCCACCATAAAATTGGACTTACTCTCGTAGTCCGAATTAACCTCACCCGAGTCTAAATTCCTGACTCCCGAATTATATAGCCTTTACCTAAATAAGATTTATCTCTCGGTATTCCTCCACCGTTATCCCCGAACTTGTTCACTACATCTATATTTAATCCTTTCGAACACCTTCCCAAAAATTCAACCTTAGTGTGTCACACCTAATTTCTCCAAAACCCAATAAATTTAAATTATGATGTCACACTAAGTCGTCTCCAAATTCTAAATTAACTTTATTCACAATTAATTAGATTTAAAACCCATGTATAAATTTCTCACCAAATTAATTCATGGAAAAAGATTAAATTAAAATTTTCTTCATATAAAAGAAAACTGGGCGAACTGTCAAAATCTGCCGACCATCGATCAATCGACCCCAGACCTTCAATAGATCGATCGAGCAGGTCTTCGTCTTCTTCGCGAAGACAGATTCAGCCATGGAATATTTTTCCCAAACCCTAGTTTTCTCTACCAGCAACCTTAAGCCCTCTTAACATTAATACATGTTAGAAATCTTATTAGGGACCTCCAGAATGTCCACCAACATTATTAATTCGTCCTTTAACTACAAATTCTGTATTTGGGGAAAAATCCATCTTTAACCCTTTACCCATTTACAACCCAAGTTCCATCATCAATTCCGTTTCTAATTATCCAGATAACATCCTACCAGATGTATATTAACATACAAATTTCAGATTTTTTTTTTTACATAAACCA
Source organism: Sambucus nigra (assembly GCA_949130495.1). Lineage (NCBI taxonomy): Eukaryota > Viridiplantae > Streptophyta > Magnoliopsida > Dipsacales > Adoxaceae > Sambucus > Sambucus nigra. The sequence continues at coordinate 122,554,471 of OX422213.1, forward strand.
TTACCCAAATTCCGTAGATCAGATTATTATCTTCAAAATCAGATTTTGCCATTAACACCCAAAACGAATTTCCTTCAATACACACATCACATGAATATGAATCGAAATACATTTTTACATGCTACAGCAAGTTAACACTTACCTTAAGGTTCGTAGAGTCTGAATTTGGAGATGAGTTCCAAGGTTGAAGATGACCCTTGTTGGCTCTCTTGTGATCCCCAAATCTGCCTTTAACTGCTGTTAGGGTTTCTTAACACACTAACCCTTTTCCTAAACTCACATCAGCCATTTTCTTATTTCTTCTAATTCATTAATTTACCTAAATCCCGTTTTTGCCTAATGGGCCAAGCCCAAATGACCCAATTTCCCTCGTGTGGGCCCGACTATGTCTAAAAATGCCCCGTGACCCGTTTACGACCCTCGGGTACACTTTTCCGACTTTCTTGGCCCATCCAGACTCAATCGTACACTCAAAATTGGCATCCGAATTAATTTATAAAAATACTTATCCCCCCACCCCTTTTGTCTATACCGACTCCCGGTTGAGATAAGTGCATACCCTGTCATTAATACTCGAAATGACTTAAATAATTGATTACTATTCACTTAGTAAATAAATTCCAGTAAATATTAACCATTCACTCCCCGATTAATATTTAAATAAAATTTCCCTAATTAATTCAATTAAAATTTTGTCTCACAAGTAATTTTTAATTCCCGAATTAATTACATATTTAATGCATGAAAAATGCGGGGTGTTACATACTCCCCCCCTTACAAAGGAATTCCGTCCCCTAAATTAGGTCATACCTGTGATGAAAAGCTCTGGATATTGCTCCCTCATATCCTCCTCCCGCTCCCAGGTAGACTCGTCAATGTTGTGATGACCCCACTGTACTCTAACTAGTGGAACAACCTTGGATCGTAATTTTTGCTCGCTACGGTCTAGAATAGCCACCGACCTCTCCTCATATGAGATGTCTGGCTGTAAGACAATTTCTCCGAGTGGAATGTGCCAGATGGCCCTCTCGCTCCTGCGATATTTCTTCAGTGATGCCACATGGAATACGTCGTGTATCTGCTGAAGGTGCTCCGGTAATCCCAGCCTGTAGGCTACAGGCCCCACCCTCTCGATAATAGGGAAAGGTCCCACGTACCTCGGTGCTAGCTTACCCTTCTTACCGAACATCATCACCCCTTTCATAGGGGACACCCGGACCAATACATGATCCCCAACCTCTAACTCCACATGTCTCTGTTAAGCGTCAGCGTAACTTTTCTGCCTATCCTGAGCTATCTGAATCCTCCCTCGAATCAATTCTATCTTGGCATATGTCTCCTGCACAATCTTCGGCCCTAATAGTTTGTTATCCCCGACCTCTAACCAACAAGCGGGTGAACGACAAGGTTTCCCGTATAGTGCCTCAAATGGTGCCATGTCGATCGTGAATTGGTAAGAGTTGTTATACGCAAACTCTAACAGAGGAAGATACTTCTCCCAACCTCCCCCAAAGTCTAATATGCACATTCTGAGCATATTTTCCAGCATCTGGTTGACTCTCTCGGTTTGTCCGTCAGTCTGTTGGTGATAGGTTGTACTCAAACGTAACTCCGTGCCCATGGCCTCCTGAAAACTCTGCCAAAAGTGGGCAACAAAGATCTTGTCCCTATCCAACACAATATTTATTAGTACCCCGTGCAGCTTAACAATCTCTGCTATGAATAGCTGCGCATAACGCATCGTCTCAAAGTCTGTGCGAATCGGTAGGAAGTGGGCCACTTTGGTCAACCGATCCACAATGACCCATATGGAATCGTGACCCTTATGCGATGTCGGTAACCCTGTAATGAAGTCCATAGAGATGCTCTCCCACTTCCACATAGGAATTTCAAGTGGCTGTAGCATCCCTGATGGTCTCTGATGGTCAACTTTCACAAGCTAACACGTGCCACATTTCGAAACAAACTCTGCTATGTCCCGTTTCATTCCTTCCCACCAATACTGCATACTCACATCTTGATACATCTTATCCCCACCGGGATGTATCGCGAATCTCGACCCATGAGACTTCGTCATAACAGCGTGCCTAAACTACGCATCCTCTAGCACAATCAAACTCCCATTATGGCATAAGCCTCCCTCCGAGCTGATCGAGTAACCCTCTGCTCCCTCAGCTAGCAACTGGCTCACCCTATCTCGGCAGGTCTGATCCTCTTCCTGAGCCCTCACAACCCGCATAATGATCTCGGGTGTGATGGATAATGCTGACATGCAAGCCCTGGCTACATCATCCTCGTATCGAAGTTCTCTCCACTTCGCTTTCCAGACTTCTGATATTTCCCCAGTCGGTCTCCGACTCAATGCATCTTCCACCACATTAGCCTTACCAGGATGATACTGAATATCAAACTGATAGTCTTTCATGAATTCTAGCCATCGCTTCTGTCTCATATTCAGATCCTTCTGAGTGAAGATATATCGAAGTGATTTGTGATCCGTAAATAGCGTGAACTGCTCCCCCAGGAGATAATATCTCCATATCCTCAAAGAAAAAATGACTGCTGCTAACTCCAGGTCATGAGTGGGGTAATTCCTCTCGTGGGGATTTAGCTTCCTGGACGCATAAGCTATAGCCCTTTCCTCCTGCTGAATCACACCCCCAAGTCCCTATAAGGATGCGTCAGTGTAAACCCGATATTCTAATCCTCCTTTCGGCAATGCAAGCACGGGTGCAGATGTTAACCTGTCCTTTAACTCGTCGAAGGCTAATTGACAGTGATCATTCCAAGTGAAGGGTACCCCTTTTCGGGTAAGATTCGTCAAAGGTTCCGTAATCTTTGAGAATCCTTTGATGAACCGTCTGTAATAACCGGCCAACCTCAAAAAACTGCGCACTTCGGTCGGTGTCGTGGGCTGTCCCCACTCCCTCACCGCCGATACTTTACTTGGATCCACCGCAATACCCCTGTTTGACACCACGTGGCTAAGAAACTGAACCTCCCGTAGCCAAAATCCACACTTACCGAATTTGTCATAGAGTTGGTGATCCCGCAATGTCTGTAACACTATACGCAGGTGCTTTGCATGCTCCTCCTCGGTACGCGAGTAGATCAGGATGTCATCAATGAACACGATAACAAACTGATCGAGAGACTCCCTGAAGACTCTGTTTATGAGGTCCATGAACACTGCTGGTGCATTGGTGAGCCCGAATGGAATTACCCTGAACTCGTAAGATCCATACCGCGACAGGAAATCGGTTTTTAGAACATCCTACTCTCGGATACGTAGTTGATGATACCCTGACCTCAAGTCGACCTTAGAAAAAAAGACGCCCCTCTCAACTGGTCAAATAGGTCATCAATCCTAGGCAACGGATACTTATTCCGTATCGTTGCCTTATTCAGCTCTCTATAGTCCACGCATAACCGTAGTGAGCCATCTCGCTTTTTCACAAACAACACCGGTGCACCCCACGGCGATGTACTTTGTCAAAGGAAACCCTGCCCCGACAGCTACTGAATTTTCTCCCATAACTCACGCATCTCTGAAGGGGCCATACGGTACGGGGCCCGAGCAATCGACCTCGTCCCCGGTGCCAAATCGATCATAAATTCGATTTCTCTGCTAGGTGGCAATCCTGGTATCTCCTGAAACACATCCTCAAAGTCTCTTACCACTGGGATTGAGTCCAATGGAATAGCCACCTCCTGTGAGGTTTCCTCTTCAATGTAATACAAGTGTGTGCGTGACCGTCCCTCAGGTAACGGCATTTCTATAAAAAGCATTTCCTGCCCTGGAATGGAGAACACGATGGTCCTTTCGTAGCAATCCACCGTCGCCCGATAACCTGCCAACCAATCCATACCTAAAATGACATCGTACCCCTCCATATCCAACACTAAGAGGTCCACTGCTAAACTAAGTCTCCCAATCAAAATGTCCACACCCCGACAAATCGAGTGAATCGTAGCCCCGCTGCCTACTGGCGACTCTACACACATTCGAAGACTACCCGCGGTCTCTAATAGTACGGCCCGTTTAGCAAAATTTAATTTAATGAATGAATGTGATGCGCCCGTATCAAAAAGAATACTACCCCTCATAACCATGAATGAGAAACATACCCTCAACTGATGGCGGTGCTTGCTGCGCCGGGGGATTGGGAACATCTCGGACATTATACACACGTTCGTAGTGCATCTGCCCCTGCTGAGGTGGGGCAAGTGGGGCTGCTGCTGCTGGTGGTAATTGTCCCCGTTGCCCCTGTTAGGCCTTCTGCTGTTGACCTCTGCCCCTCTGTGGGCACTCCCTCTTGAAATGCCCTGGCTGGCCACAGACAAAACAACGTTTCTGACCATCCCACTATTGTTGGCCCTGACGCGGCTGACCCTAGCCCTGCTGGCCTCCCCCATTGTTCCCTTGGCCTGACGGCCCTGAGGAACCTGCTGTTGCTGATTCGGGCCCGGCTGCCCCTGCCTGAACCCCTGTCCTCCCGGTCGGAACCCACCAGGCTTAAACTTCTTAGCTTGATTCCCTTGTCGACTGGCCGCCTACTGCTGAGAACCACTCGTGTCACTACTAGTAACGGCCTTGCCCTGTTGACTCGGCTCCCCTGTTCTCTTGCTCCCCTTCGCATGGAAGCGATGATCCTGGTAGTGTACAAGTGCGGCATTAACGACGTCTGTATACGACACTAACGCCGGATTCCCAATCAAGTGTTTCCTGATTCGCCAGGTTAAACCGTCCATAAACCTCGATTTCTTCCGCTCCTCATCGCTCACCTCATTTGGCACAAAGTTTTCCAAACGGGTGAACTCTTCCTCGTAGTCTGCCACTGATTGGTCACCTTGAACTAAATCACTGAATTTCTTTCTCATCTCAGTCTCTACTGCTAGTGGAAAGTATTTATGGTCGAACCGCACCCAAAACTCTGCTATCGGCATCAAGTCTCGCTCCTCGGCGGTGGTAACTGACTCCCACCACTGTAAGGCTGCCCCCGACAAATGAAAGGTAGAAAGCATCTATTTCTGTACCCCGGTACACTCTAGCATGCACAGATGGCGCTGAATGTTCTTCTTCCAGTCACAAGCCTCTATCACATCTGTGCTACCCCAGAACTCAGGTGGGTGACCCTTCTAAAAGGTCTCCCTAACTCTCTGCCAAGATAGTGGCCCCACTAGAGCCTGAACTACTAGTGCCACTGGAGGCGGTCCCTGGGGCTGTGGAAAGTGAGCTGCCATAGCTCTCATTGCTGTTTCGACCGCCTGGGCCACTATCACTGCCACCTGAGTAGTGGAAATCAACTCGGGCGGGGGTAGTGGTGGCGGTACATGTGGCTCCTGGTGAGCCTCCCTGATTTCATCCCTAGCCTCAGCCCTCTCCGCACTCAGTATCCTCGGTGGAATCTGAAATAGATTAAATCGCATAAGTACACAGTTTACACAAAAATATTCACAGCAAAAATACGATATCTCACACGCAGAAAATGAATCAACAGTCCTAATAATAGGTCTCTACAACAAACGAGTGCCACGCTGAAACATAGAAAGCCGCACAGATCCTAAGGACACTAGAACCTGATGCTCTGATACCATCTGTGACACCCCGCCTAATTAATCCCGGGTGATCATTCCTAAATAAAGTTAGAAAAGGTTTCTCAGTTGGTCCATTCTTAGCATCATTGTCGTCTTTTTAATTACGAATCCCCTAAGTAAAAAGTAGAGTGGTGCCAATTTTTATCTTTCAATTAATTAAATAAAACTCATGCAGAACATAAAATAATACACAATCACAGTTAACTAAAATAATCATCCACAAATAAAAAACCTAACCGAATAAACCATCGGTCCAAATATCCAATACAAGTAAAGATAAGAAGAAAGTCTCAAAAATTCTAATACTGATAAATGAACTGTGAGCGATAAGCTCAGATAACTACTAGAGGGTCTCTACACGAATGAAAGAAGGAGGCGTCTATCAAAAACCCCGCAACATCCGCATGTGCTGCAGCAAAGGATACCTGAAATAGAGTCAAGCCTGGCGTCCCTGTGGCTGGACACCTAAAAGGTTTTTAAAATTTTTTATAGAAAGGGTTAGTACCGAAAAACATTTGAAAACATTTAACAAATGATTAACTTGCAGTAATAAATAAATATGCATGCTCTTCATATTTTAGTTAGTGCCTCACTCTCTTGAGGACTTGCTCACCCCTCCTCAAATGTGCACTACTAACGCTTCCATTTAATTTAATAGGTCCTACGCTCCTGACCCAATACTTATTTTAACCCTTGAAATTTACCTACTCTAACCGAGTATGCCTTAATTCATGATTTTTAAGTTATTATAAACGTCAAACTTAATTAAATCATTACCCTTTTTAATTTCATATAACATTCACACCTTTTATGCACATAATACATTTTTCACTATGTATTAATTATCCCATATATAATTATTTACCCAATTATATATTTAATCATATTACAGTAGTCACTAACATACTGAAATAACATTTAATACAAACTTTCGACCGAGTAAAAATACTCACAAAAAAAAATATAAATTTTCCCAAGTGCTATCCCACTAGGTGTATTCACATAACCTAGTTATCCAAGTTAGATTCGCTCACTAACTTAGTTTAACATACGAAGTGGAGGCGGTCATATTCCTTCCCTGAAAGTGAGATGCCCCTCACCCATATAACAGACGCTATGACTTGGGATTATACTCGCCCTACTCCTCAAGCTAGGGGATTCATCCACTACGCGCAACCTCCCCCTATAGCACTAGAGTATATACTAATAATATTCAATCACTGATATTAATGCACACACACTATATATATATACTATCACACTCCGTATATATATGTATAAATATAAAATGTCCCGGCTACACCATGTACAAAATCCATAACATCAGCCTATTTAATTTATTAAGAGTTTATGGTCCAATTCTAATTATTAATTAATTCGCACATTAATTAATTAAGTCACCTTTGGTGTCGCCCCCACCATAAAATTGGACTTACTCTCGTAGTCCGAATTAACCTCACCCGAGTCTAAATTCCCGACTCCCGAATTATTTCGCCTTTACCTAAATAAGATTTATCTCTCGGTATTCCTCCACCGTTATCCCCGGACTTGTTCACTACATCTATATTTAATCCTTTTGAACACCTTCCCAAAAATTCAACCTTAGTGTGTCACACCTAATTTCTCCAAAACCCAACAAATTTAAATTATGATGTCACATTAAGTCGTCTCCAAATTCTAAATTAACTTTATTCACCATGAATTAGATTTAAAACCCATGTATAAATCTCTCACCAAATTAATTCATGGAAAAAGATTAAATTAAAATTTTCTTCATATAAAAGAAAACTGGGCGAACTGCCAAAATCTGTCGACCATCGATCGATCGACCCCATACCTTCGATCGAGCAGGTTTTCGTCTTCTTCGCGAAGACAGATTCAGCCATGGACGATTTTTTCCAAACCCTAGTTTTCTCTACCAGCAACCTTAAGCCCTCTAACATTAATACATGTTAGAAACCTTATTAGGGACCTCCAGAATGTCCACCAACATTATTAATTCGTCCATTAACTACAATTTCTGTATTTGGGGAAAAATCCATCTTTAACCCTTTACCCATTTACAACCCAAGTTCCATCATCAATTCCGTTTCTAATTATCCAGATAACATCCTACCAGATATATATTAACATACAAATTTCAATTTTTTTTTTTTTTTACATAAACCCTTACCCAAATTTCGTAAATCAGATTATTATCTTCAAAATCAGATTTTTCCATTAACACCCAAAACAAATTTCCTTCAACACACACATCACATGAATATGAATCGAAATACATTTTTACATGCTACAACAAGTTAACACTTTCCTTAAGGTTCGTAGAGTCTGAATTTGGAGATGAGTTCCAAGGTTGAAGATGACCCTTGTTGGCTCTCTTGTGATCCCCAAATCTGCCTTTAACTGCTGTTAGGGTTTCTTAACACACTAACCCTTTTCCTAAACTCACATCAGCCGTTTTCTTATTTCTTCTAATTCATTAATTTACCTAAATCCCATTTTTTTCCCAATGGGCCAAGCCCAAATGACCCAATTGCCCCTGTGTGTGCCCGACTATGTCTAAAAATGCCCCGTGACCCGTTTACTACCCCCGGGTAAACTTTTCCAACTATATCGGCCCATCTGGACTCAACTGTCCACTCAAAATTTGCATCCGAATTAATTTATAAAAACACTTATCCCCCCACACCCTTGTCTATACCGACTCCCGGTTGAGATAAGTGCATACCCTGTCATTAATACTCGAAATGACTTAAATAATTAATTACTATTCACTTAGTAAATAAATTCCCGTAAATATTACCCATTCACTCCCCGATTAATATTTAAATGAAATTTATCTAATTAATTCAATTAGAATTATGTCTCACAAGTAATTTTCAATTCCCGAATTAATTACATATTTAATGCATGAAAAATGCGGGGTGTTACAATTCAGTTGTGTGAATGGATTATATTTTTTTCCGCATGTACTGTTTGGTTTAATTAATAAGATAAAAATTGGCACCAACTTTTTGGAATACTAGGTGGTTAGTATGTTTTAAAAAGGTTTTCGACAGTGATGCTAAGGATGAACCAACTGGGATTCCTATTTTAATTTGGTATAGGACTGATCACTCGGTATTTTATTAGGCGGGGTGTCACAGATGGTATGAGAGCATCAGGCTCTAGTGTCCTTAGGATCTGTACGGCTTTTCACGTTTCAGCTTAGCGTCCTTTGATATAGAGCCTTATCATAGGATTATTGTATTCTTATAGGTATGCGCATTTACGTTCTTCTGCCAATTACTTTATATTTGAGAGTGAACTCATACGTTTCAATTCTTATTTCAGATGTCGCCCAGGAGAGAGAGAGCAGTTAGGGCAGCAGGGGGAGATGAGACTAGGGAGGCTCATCAGGATCCAGAGTTACCGCAACAACTGCCAGAGATGATTTCAGCAGCACAGGTAACTGAATTAGTGGCACAATTAGTTCAAGTGACGATGATCGCGATGGCAAGGTACTTTTCACGAGATCAGCCATAGGCGTTAGTGGTACCGGATGTTCAGGTCCACCAAGGGCAGTCGGAGTGGTGGCAAGTACGAGATGTCTTTAAAAAGGGCCACCCACCAGAGTTTCGAAGGGGGTCAGATGTGGTGCTAGCGTGTCAGTGGAAGAGAGATATTCAGCGTCACCTACGCATGATAGATTGCAATGAGGTACAGAAGCAAAGGCTAGCCACTTTTAGGTTAGTGGGAGCAGCGCTACAGTGGTGGGAGTCGATCACCACAGTTGAGTAAAGGTATACATTAACTATTGCAGAGTTTTAGGTTCGGTTCGACGGCCATTATTTCCCGCCAGCAATCGAGGCTGAAATGAGGAGAAAATTCAGTGAGGTGACTCAGGGGGACCGTTCAATGGCCGATTACGAGGAAGAATTCACTCGTTTGGAAAATTTTATACCGGATGAGGTACGCGATGAAGAAAGAAATAAACCAAAGTTCATGGATGGGTTAGTCTAGAGGATCATACGACATTTGATTGGTAATCCCTCTTTAGTAGCTTATACGCACGTCGTTAATGCAACACTCCTGCATTGCCAGGAATATCGCTTCCACATGAAAGGAAGAAAGATAGGAGTGGAACTTAGTCACTCGGATAAAGAAGGAGGGGACAATACCAGTGGAGTATCCCAGCAGCAGACATGGGGATACCAGGGATAGGATTTCTGACTGGGTAATTAAGCCAAGCGATTTAGATCTGGGGGCTATCGACAGGATGTTCAGGACTTCCAATAGGGCCAGCAAGGAAGGGATCAGTGGTAGGGTGAATTTATTAGGAGGTGTTTCGTTTGTGGGGAAGTGGGACACATGAAGAGATATTGTCTTAAGCGAGGTAGGGATCAACTACAGGATGAGGTCCTGAATATACAGCCGCTACAACAAGTAATGGGTGCGTTCGGGCAGGGGGAAGCTTCTCAGGAACTCGAGGATCATCCATTGCAGCTAGAGTATGGAGGTAATAATCTTTTCATCCTATGGGTGTGGGGTATGTTTTGAGTGATAGTGAGGGTGTCATAATATAAGAATTATTTTTCACTAGAGTTCGCGGGTAAGTCAAATTTAGTGGGTGCGCTGGCTATAGCAGCCATGTTATTTATTTATATTTCTGTGGGGTAGTGGATTTCTTTAGTGTTGGCCACGAGAGAGTGGGGATGTACATAGAGAAAAGGTTTGAATTATGCGAATGGTTACTACTTTCAAGAATTATGGAAGTACGGTAGATAAATTTTTATCGGCTGATTAGCGATGGATTTGAACTATTGTGAATAGTGGGGGTAAGTTTTGGTGTTTGCGACACCAGGGTATGAATGATTTTTACTAGGTATCACCTGAGAGGGAGTCTAGCCTATATATATATGTATATATGTTGTATTGTGTAGTGCGATAGACACATAATAAAATCTTGTGTTCTTATATTTTATCCCCGTAAGTAGGGGTGTTTACTGAAGTGAATCAGGGTGGTTAGATTTATTTTCGAGCAGGTAGAGATAGCTCGGGATTTATTTTGTGCAAGAACTAGTGATAGTAAGGTCTCGGTATTTTATGTTGTCTTTTATCGCATAAGAGTATGCGTGTATGCTTTTGTGTCAATAGATAAGTGTTTGGGGGTACGTGCTATGGACTGAGGGTTTAACAAATCTCAACAACCGACAATGTTAGGTAGTAGTGTATCCGGGGGGTTCCTTATTTGGCTTTCGCTTTGTGAGACATCCCGCGCATGAAACTTAGCGCAATGTTAGAAGTGGGGAGATGTTTTGTCGTTAGTCCATGGGTTGGGTAAACCAATTATTATTCATATATGTGATATGACTACGGGTTGGAAGTTATATTATGGGACACGGCTAGCATATTCGGGTAACTTTCGTGCGGTAAAGCACGAGGACAGGGTGTATGTGCACACGAGTTAATTAAGGCAACTTTTGTACGATCAAGCACGGGTATAGGGTGTATGGGCAGTCTGGTTAATTAAAATGTATATTTGTATAATTTATAGTTAGAAGCGGGAGAGATAGATATAGCGAGTTTACAGGCACATGACTAGGTTATATTCTGGGCCAAGTTGGTGAGCGATTCCAACTCGGGTAACTAGGTTATGTGAGCACACTGACACGACTCAGAATGTGTCTCCAAAGTGTGTAGTCTCTAGGCTCAAGTGCAAGCCTGTCGTTCAAGTAATAATCCGACAAGTCGGGTATCGATCCTCAGGGAAAAAGGACAACAAGAGTTGTGACGACGGGATAAGATAGAAGAATCCTAACGTTGACTCTAAGAAGAAAGAAAAAGATTGATTTGGTTTTTGGGATTCGATTACACTAAATGCAATTATGTAGTTATGAAAATGTGCAATTACACTAAATTACCTAAATGAGGAATGAAGAATTTGATTTGAACTTTAAAATGAGATGATGGGAAAAAAAATAGGACGGGAATACAATCCCCCAACCCTAGTGTACTGCAGTTATAAAACTAATCATAAATTTATCTAATTAATTTGACCCAGTCTTTAGTACTCCCAAGCATTACGTATACGAGGTTCAAGCCCGCGTCATACTTAATCAAAGGATGAGTAAATCGGTATCACGATAGCGACACTCGAATTATATTCTCAATCATCCCGGTTACCCAGGGGCAAACGAGATATTTAGACCTACAATTGTTGTGTTCCTACGCAATACGGTCACAATTAATTACTAAATTCAGAGGATTAACTTTATACGTGCAATGACCACATCAGGTTGGGTTCATGTATCCCGGCCTTAGAAAATCTAGCCTAACATGATGAAAGTGATGAAAACAGTGTTTAATATGCAAGTGTTCATGATTAATCTAAGGACAATTGATGGAATACTGTAGAATAGAATCACAAAGAAGAAACAACTTACTAAAATTACCCAAGGAATAATCGCAGCAATAAATAAAATTGGTAATCACACAAACTTTGAATAAACCTTCAATCCTTCAATAAAACTGGAAATTGTATCTACAACTAGGGTTTATGGAAGAAACGGAGAGATAAAACTAACTCCCTACGTTCTTGCCTCCTCACAATGAAAATAATTCGGGTTTTTATACCCTACATGAAATTACAAGAAGTTGAGTATAGATCGGAGTCTTTAGAGGAGAATCAAAAAACAAAATCTCGATGGGCGGACCGGTCCGGCCCTTAGGCGGATCGGTCTGCCTCTAAAGAGGATCGGTTCTTTTATTTTCCAGGCGGACCGGTCCGGGTGCAGATCGGTTCTTTTAATTTTTGCCTTCTTCGGTTTGCCTTCGGTTCGCAGTTCTCTGGCTTTGTGTACATCGGTCTGGTCCGGGTCTTAGGCGGACCGGTCCGCCTATTTGACTTTTCCTTCAAACTTTGACTGCCCCTATCTTTTGCTCCGGGTGTCCGATTGAGGTGCCGTTTCTTCCTAGGTGCTTGTGAGGATGATACCTTCAACTTCTCTTTAGGTACCTCATCCGGATTCTGGGTAGAAATGACTTTTTTGCCCTTTTGACTTTTCTTGTTGACTTTCTCTATTCTTCCGGTTTCCTTCTTCCATTTCTTGACATTAGATACCTGTAAAATCATAACAAAATACCAGAAACTCGGTGTACTTGTTAGGATAAGTCGATAGCAAGATTAGGAGATAAAGTCAATCCAATTACGTTGTTCGAGGTGATTAAAGTACCGAAATTAAGGGATAAATTAGGAAGAATTTATGCCTAATCAAACCCCCCTAACTTAGAACTTTGCGCGTCCCGAGCAATGTAAAAGAATTCTAGCAAGGCTCAACTCTTGAAAAATATTTTATTGGGATAAAATACCTCTTTCGCGGGCACGCGATTGCATTTAGCGTATGCAACAAGCCTTTAAACCCCTAGGTTACCCTAGTGGGACGAGTTGTGTCTCGTGAGGGTTTGCAGAGAATATACCCACAAAATTCGACTCAAAGAACTTAAAAATAACCAAAAATTGTATAATTCAAACTTTTCCCGAAAATAGTCATCATTAAGTCATGTTTACAAGTCTCAAACTGTAGTGCGTGTGTGCGAAGCCAGAAATATAACCGCCGATTTCCACCGATTAATCATTACGTTACTTATCCGAAAATTCGTTTTGATTTCAAATTCTCACGGGAAGCTCTCTCAAACGAACCACTCGGAATATGGCTTTTCTCTCGGTATGCGTGATATAAAGAGTAAATATAATGGACGCAAAATCACGCATACAATTAGAAAGACGGAAATTTTATGGTGAAAGGATCTCATCAACGGATTACGGTTGTAAAAACGGGAACATTGCCTCTTATTTCGCGCATTTAACCTCTTATATTATCTTTTGGTGTATTAGCTCTCCACGCGGTACTCAATTTTCACAATTTGAACTCGGTTAGGACTTTTTCGGGTTTTTAGGGTATATTGGGTAAAATGAGGGAGGTAAGGAAAAATGGAATTGGAAAAGTCAGTCGTGATGTCCATTTGTGCATTTTCTGGGCTATTGCTCATCTTTTTCTTCTTTTTCTATTATTTTTGTTGAGCATATCTTCTATTTTTCTTGCCCCTTTTTGTTGCACTTTTCGGACTTAAATTCTGAATTTTTTTTTTTCATCTTTCACAATTCCGGCTATTTTTGGTTTTTCGGGTTGTCAAACGAAAGGAAAAATTCAGCTCAATTTGGGTTGCAAAGGGTAATTTTTCGCTACTTTTTCTGGCCAAGATTTTTGGTTGACAAACGAGGGCCTACTTCATTGTCCAAAATGCTAACTACGTTACCATATGCGTTTCGAGGTGAATTTAAGCTTAGAGATTAATTTGGCACGTTTTTCAAGGCAATATTGCGCACATTTTTCAAAACCGATCGAAATGAAAAATTTGAGATCCTTGACAACTTATTAAGCGCTAAAAAGAACTTTGAGTTAACAATTAACTCGGATTGATTTAAAAACTCGCAAAACGTGATAGGCTCGAATCTCACCGGGTTTGTTAATCTCCACATTTATTCGTTAAGTCGTCAATTTTTGCACAATTTCCATCTTTGGTCAATTACGGCTTTGTGTATGTTGACTTTTTACACTTTGAGACTCCAATTTGACTTTTAATGATATTTTTGAAAAATTTGAATTCCAATTTTTATTTATTTTGAACAAAAATATTTTTGGATTTTTCAAAATTTTATGATTTTTTTGGAAATTTTGGGCATTTTTGAAAATTTGTGAAGTTTTAGAAATATGCACTTGTGACCCCCCCTAACTTAGACTTTTGCATTGTCCTCAAGCAAAAAGGACTAAAATCTAAATAAGGCAAAATAAGAAGTGCAATAATTAAAACAAACAAATAGAGAAAATGCAACTTTTTATATCATAAGACTGTGGTACAAACAGGAATACAGCATATATGGGATATCAGAATGAATACATCAAAACAGTCCATAACCAACAAAACATCACGGGGAAGGGAAATGGGATGAGTTGGGCGCGTCGGGGCCATAGGGGTCATGAAAATGTGATGGGAGTGGTTCATTAGGGTCCCCTAGGCGTCGGTAGATATCCACTTGCCTTCGAGCCGCCCGATTTTGATCTCGACGGTAGTTGATCACAAAGGTCTCAAATCGGTTCTCAAGAGAGGACAACCGGGTCGAGATATCTGTACCCGCCCACTCAAAGTCCGGTTTGTCCTCCTCGTCCGCTGACTCATCATCGGCACCGACGACACCCATCTCAACGTCCGCTTCGGCGGCCTCCTCCCCCGCGCTCTCTTCCGAGGCGGTCTCTTCTTCGCTATCATGACCCCGCCATGCCCGGATTATGGCGAGCTGTTTGGCACTCTTAGTGCGAGTGCCCTGTCCAAAGGGATCGGGAATCCGGGTGCGGTCGAGCGGGGCCTCAATGCCGGCGTCTTGGAGGATAGATGTGATCAAACGGGCATAGGGCAAAGGGGCGGCACCCTTCTCATCCAAAGAGGTGGCGATGATGTCGGCATACAATGTGCGGGCCAAATGGATGGAAGTTTGGGGATCGAAGAGGTGATAGGTCAAGGTGGCTTGCCGAGGCCTCATGGCGGAATCGTTGGACGTTTGAAGAATGTTGGCGCACACAATTTGGAAAGTGAGGCGCGCCGTTTTGTTGAGTCATCCAACAGCGACGGTTTGACCCGCCCAAGCCACGTTTGGAGCAATGCGTTCCATGATGACGTCCTTAGCGACCGGAGGAACGTTCCTAGGATATGTGAAGTCTTGGGGGTCCGGAACACCAAAGGTGGCCAATTTGGGCGTGAGGATGGCTAAGGAAAAAGGAACGACTGTCCCATCGACGTAAGCTTGGGCCTCATATTGGCCCATCCGCACGAGTGTGCCATAGAATAACCGGACCTCGGAAGCCAACACGGCGTCATGGGTTCGTTGAGGTAACGACACCACCCCCGGGCCATGAATAGGGCCGTGACAGAATTGGGCAGCGCGTTCCATTGAACCGCGCGCTCCATATGGAGTTTGTGGCTTGTCCCGAAGAATAGTGTGCACCATCGCTCCTCTTGGCGGGAGCGGAACTCGTTGCCCCCGGAGGGTAGGATGTCGGGGGACGCGTATTTGGTGGGGGCAGCACGGGGGGCCATGAAGACAGAGAGGATGGAACTCACAAAAATCTGGAGAGGGAGAGGAGAGAAATTTTGTTTGAGGTGTGAAGAGAAGAGGAGGGGTAGGGTTGAATTTATAGTGGAGGGAAAGGATTTGGAGGGAAAAGGTGGTTGGAGGGAAAGGTATTTGGAGGGAAAAGGTGTATGGGGATGTGGGAAACCGAATGGGAGGGAAGGATGGTTATTGGGGGGAAGGGGGGTGAATGGGAGGAAGGGATTCAACGAATCTGCAGAAGGCGGACCGGTCCGGTCCAGGGGCGGACCGGTCCGGGTCTTTAAGTTCCAGAAAATTCGACAGGCGGACCGGTCCGTTTTAAAATTAAAGGAATCGGTCCGGTGGCGGACCGGTTCGCCACTAAATTAAAGGAATTGGTCCGGCCTGGGGATTTTAGGCTGGAATTTCCCCGAAACTGAATTTCAACCTCTCTTCCTCGAAATATTGCACTTTTAAAGCGCGCTCCTCACCAATTATAGACTAAGGACCTCTCAACATTCCCGGTCACCCGAGTTGACCCAATTCCCGAACATGCACATGATAAACCCGAATGTACTAAAATCCTAATGACACTCACTAACGTACACGACACACACGACTCTCATGACACACACGACTCTCACCCCATATGCGTCGGGGGTGCGACGACCTAACTGAAACCGTTCACTCTACCCCGTAAACGGGGTCCGACAACCAAACGGTGTCGACTTCCTCCCTGCACGCCTCAAGATATGGCTTTAGGCGTTGTCCATTCACTTTGAATGTATTTCCCCCTTTTAAATCTTCTAATTCGACAGCTCCATGGGGGGAAACATTCTTGACAACAAAAGGGCCAAAACAAGAAAGAAGCAAAACAAGTAACGATTTCTAATAGCATTTTAGTATGGTATCTCATTTTCTAATATCCTTATTTATTTCTAATTAATTATGGCAATCATAATTTAACATCATCTAACGAGTAACAAAACAAATAATGGCATGTTGGTGTGAATAACATGAAGATAAATATGGATAAGAGTTGGATGTTTCTCCCTAATAGGTTCTATAAGAAATATAAATCCGGTGTGGATTTGTTCATTGAGATCGCAAGAGACCACCTGAATGAAAATAACAAGTCAAGATATTAGAAAATGCAAAGAAACTATAAAAGGGCATTAATAAAGTACTGGTCGTCAACGATTACTTACTAATTCGAGTTGTGATGTTCTCCAATGATAATTTCACAACAGAGTCTACTTATCAGTTTGTATTGTGAAAACTTAGTGGTACATAATTATATCAATTTGGTAGTAGAAGATGAAATAAAATCCCTTCGGTCAAAATTAAAATTAAAATTTGTACTACAACAGAGTTCAAATTACACTAAAACTCACAACATAAAAAACTCCCACAATATAATAAATTCCAACATAAAAAACTTCCACAATATAAATCAATGGTATTCAAACGCATGTGAATACGAGCTCAATTCATAATATGATATACTCACATATTTAGGTTATTTTGGATACAATTTATTAGATAATTTTGTGGTGTTTTTCATAATCTGGATCCACCTCCAAGAAAAACATTCGTGGCATAACACGTGTCATAGAAACTGATGATCTTATCAAAACTTTTGGGGGTTCTAAAATTCCAGTTGAATAAGACTCGATGCATAATAAACCGACCTGACGAGTCACTACCTCTTTAGTTAATGAAATTGGCTTTGTCGAATGAAAATTTCCACCCTTAACGGTGGAAAAATGGGAAAATATTAAAGAGAATGATAAGACATCAATGATTGATTGAGTTTTGATAGATTTAATATTTATATTTTATTCCCTTTAAAAGTTGTAAGTTGTGATTTTATATTCTAAACTCATTAAAACTTTAGCAGTCAAAATTTGAGCTAGACATCACAAATCATGCAGTTGTGAGCTATTTGCATACATCAATGCACACACATTACAGTGGATTCCGTAACACATTGAAAGAATAGTTTTCTAAATTTTTGAATATTGAGGAGGCGAAAAAGAACAAACCTAGTGATGTGAAAAAAGCAAAAGATTGGAAATTTCTTTGTTTGTTTTTTACTAGTGATAAACACAAGATAATAATTTTAAATGTACGTTTTATGTTAAAATTCTATGTTTTCTTATGTTTAAGTAAATTTACTTGAAGTACATCACTTTTTGTAGAAAAAATCAAATGCTTGCTCTATTAGTCTCTCAAATGCCAAGTATGTTCATCGTGGTGGGACAATATCTTTTGTTCAATACTTATATGAAGACAGGGTAATTTTTTTAGCCCATAAAATTTAGTATATTTTAATTTATGTGGATAAATGTTGTTGATGAAAAAAACTAGATCGATATAATTAATTGTTCACAGATAAATATAAGAAAAAGAGAGAGAATTTTTAAAGTGGTTCGGCTAAGAGAAAAGCCTACATTGACTGTTATGTATTGCATTGGGGTTGTTCAATTGCTTCTTATCTCGTTTTTTATATCTCTTGAATGTAGTGTTTACAATGTATTTATATCCCCTTGAGGGTGTACAAGAGCCGAAATATTAAAGGATGGAATGCCTTTATAACATAGGCATTCACTTATATACAATCTTAATCATGTATACAACTATGTTAGTTGACATTCCTTCAGTTAGTCGGTGATTCACCCTTGCTGACTTGGATTAATTCCCAGATGGATAACACGTGTTCATACATGAATGGTCCACGTAGCAGGATAATTTACCCATATACTTATGTATTTTATTTATGTCTGTTAATTAGTAGGTAAAGCATATGAGAAGCCGAAAGGGAAAACTAAAGTATTTTATGATACTCATTGGACAAAGGAAAACATATGAATTAGTGAAGAAGCCGAATCTGACTATGTAAGTATGTAACAAAAAATAACTTCACATTCGTAAATATAAAGTATTAATCCCAAGTTGAGTGGTCTAGATTGATTTGTGTTGAAATAGGTGGAAGGGAGTTGTTGGGTTATCGATCTGTGTCACAACAGGTTGGCTTTTTTTTTTTTAATAAATGAAGGAAACTCTGCCCATTTTTTTAAATAAAGTGAAAATGATGGAAAGGATGCATTGATAATTATATTTAGCTATAGTTTTTGGATTAGTGATTTGTGTGTCACAATAAGTTGTATATTCTAAATAAACAAAGGAAGCTCTATCGATTCTTTAATAAAAAAAAGTGTGAAAAATAGTCAAAGAGATAGTGTAATATATTATTTTTTTCCTTGTAAAAAGACATTACTGAATTGCAAAAATTCTCGAAGGATTCTGATGAAGCATCAATCTGTCAGAAAGTTCTTGGAAATAGGTCGGGGTACGTGAAGGGTCTTGTGTCACACCCCGCCTAATTCTGGCGTCGGCCGCCACCAAAACTAAGTCGGGCGTGAACTAAATAAATACCATTCTTAGCATGAGACAGATATGAGACATAAATAAATCAGTCCATAAGATAAATAATTGAGTCAATCTCAAATGATCATAAACAACTAAGCGATAAAAGATCCATCACATGCTAACTCCAAAAAAATTCAATCTCCAATAATGATTAAATAAAATCTGAAATAATCCCAAAATAAATCCTCTAAACAACTTTGGAACCGAATGGCCCAATAAAACTCAAATGAAGTCTCATAATACGACTGGGAAAGAAAGTCTAACTAAACTATGCCATAAAGTAAATAACTCCAGCTGCACCTCCAATGATAACTCCGATAAACTTATACAGCTTCTCCAAATTCTAATCCTGAAAAAGATTAGTCAACGCATGGGTCAGAGCCAAAGCCCCGAGCAAGAATACACACTACTCCCCTCAAATAGGATCCTTGAATCCAGACAGTAGCATTATACGCAATAAATATCACAATAGAATATTTTAAATTAAACGGGATAATTAAACGCGATAGATATAAATCACTAACTACCCGCATAAATCCCCATTTATAAAGGCACACCAATATGATTTTAATTTCCCAAGTCCCACGATGTTAATTTCATTAAATTAACCAGCTTTTATTATATCCTCATTTTATTATGGCGGTCCTCCCGCCTCGGGTGATTTCTCCACCAAAAATACACATCCCCTCGTCAAAACGCCGGCTGGCCCGTTTAAACTGTCGGCCCTCGCTGATTATGTCGCCAATATATTTTAATACCCGTCTTATTATCTTAGGTATTAGTTCTCAATTTCTCAATTCACAATTTATAATTTACCCCACCTTTTTATCGATGTGAGATCCTCAAAATACCCCTTAGTCCCATACCTAAGGGTTCCCAAGTCATCAATACGTCCTAACTTATGTATAGGAGGATTTTCTAACATAAATCATAACCTAGTCTCATACTTAGACAAGTGTAACGACGATAAAGTAATAAAAATCAGCCCACCCTCAAGGTGATAAAAACGCAATAATCTTCCCTCACTAGTCCCATTCCTAGAAGGCATTCTAAAAATATAGGGGGAGAAAAAATACCCAACAACCCATCGTCACAAGGAAATATAATAATACCAAAAAGTCACACAACCACGCATGATTAATCAACGTATAAAACTACGCATGATAGTCCAATTCAATTAAATCTTTAATTTAATTATCACAACGTCAACAATACCCAAATAATCTCATTTAATTATTTTAAATTAAATATACCAATTTTTCATCATATATACATCAAAAACCAAATTTCATTATCTCAACATGTATTACATGAGTTTTACGCACCCAAAAATTATTTATTTTAAAACTAGGGTTTTTCTACATGCAACCTACACCAATAAAACCCAAAATCACTCATCAATCCTACGTACCCAAAGGGTTATCAATATTATTCAAATTAAAAGATTTTAGAAAAACAGCCCCATAATTAGTATTCACTTTTTCTAATTATTTTTAAGAAAAACATGTAATTAAGTGTTTAGACGACACTTAAAACGCATAATACTAAAGGAAAAGAATAGAGTATTCATGCCTGAATAAAAGTTGGTTTAAAAATCTGATCTTGAATGTGTATTCCTCTCAAAAATTTGACAAAGATTCGTTCTTGACGCGTCTTGAGAAAATCCGGTTAATCTTGACAAAACTTGAGTTGAAAGTTATGTAGAATGGGGCTAGGGTTTTGAGGTTGAAGAAGATGAAGAAGATGAGAGGATTCTGATTTTTGAGAAGGCTAAAATGTGTTTTAAAAGATCTAAACTCGTCACTTTATGTTTATATACCAAAAAGAATTAGAGTCCTAATCAAATACAAATACTTGAAAAAATCATTACGGACGATCGGACCGTTAGAATCGCTTGAAATTTTAGTATGTTGTAGCGAACGGCGAGACAGGACTGCTGACAAAAATTCAGCTTGATCGGACGGTCGGATTTCTAAAAATATTATTTTTACTAGAGAGTTTTATGTTCCGAGGACTCTTAGAGAGTTTCATGTTTTGAGGACTCTTCTAAATAATAAAAATTCAATTAAAACCCCATTTTAATTCCGATTCCAATTCCGTTTGAAAATTCATTTTTCAAATATAAAAACCAACACTTTAAATTATAAAATTTATAAAATCCAAAATTTTCATTTTTCTTCGATTTCCAAAATTAATTTAAAAATTCCCATTTAAAAAATCCGGATTGTTACATCTTGGTACTCGACCTTTGAAATCACTATGCTGTAAGAATTTTGATTTGGAGAACAAAAGGCTACAAATAGAGATCGTAGATTTGAAAATCATGATCCGAGGTCTTGTATTAAAGATAGCTACAATGAAGGATACCTTACTGCCAGATAAAGATGTTGCGCCATAGGAAGATGTTCTTAAAGGATCTTCTGTCCCTTCGAACAAAGTTGAATGATGATAAGTGTTGATTTTATCATTTGGTTTGTGATAGGAAAGCTAGTTTAGACTCATATATTAATTATGAAGTATTATTTACTTTTGAGCTTCACTCTGACATGAACAATTAAATATTTACGTTTTGGATATAATATAATATCTTTTTATTATGTGTATTTACTTTTTTTATTTCATTATTTAATATAATTCTGTAATGAAATAAATGTTGCTGAAACGTATCATTATAAATGTGATTATTATTTTTAATTAAAGTTTATTTTTTGCAATGAAAAAGCTCTCTCTCTCTCTCTCTCTCTCTCTCTCTCTCGTGAGATCGTTCTCTGTTCTTCAGTTCTTGCTGAATCCTTAAATTCTGTAATAATCTTTTCCTTTCTCATTTTCTTCTTCATCAATCATGGTTTATCCAATTACTTCACTTGATGAATTCAGAGATGAGTGGAAAATTCTTTATGGGTAGAACTAGAACATCCCAGTTTGCCCGCTGATCTTTTTTGATTAGCTGAGGGTCACTGGTTTCCCTCCATTTTTATTGTTGAATATGGGTTTACCTTTCCCCCAAACCGATTTTGTCTTGAATTTTTCCAATATTTTGATGTTGTTCTAGCTAGGATATCCCCCCAATACCTGGAGAGTAGTTAATGGGGTATATAGATTAAACGAACTCCATGGAACTCATCTAGGGATCCCAAAAATTATATTTTTCTATAAGTGGGTAACTAGTGATACCACGTTCTATTTGAAAACTGGGTTGTGAACAACGAATTAGTAGTTAATCTTCCTGACTTCAATAGAGATTACTTCGAGCATGGAGTAATTATTAAAAATTGGCAGTATGCTCCTTTGACTCGGAATGCTAAGTACTAGGGGCATAGGTGCCCACCAAGTGGCAATGGTATATGTTGCATTTGTTTACTTATCTTTCTTTGCATACTCTGCTAACAGCTAATACTGATGTATACTTTGTTAACTTTAATTGCAGTTGGTCGAAAAAGAAAGTGTCCCAAAGAGAGTGATATCAACCTTAGAGAGTTGAATTTCATATGGGCAATCACCAGAAAGTTGGGGAGGAGCATACCAGATTAACTTCATATTTGTTGCAGTATAGGAACACCATCACCTCCTTCATTTCTCGCCCAACTATAATTGTACCCTCTCCTTTACTAAACCTTGATTAAGATCAAATTTCCACATCCTTTACCACTACATCTGGTAGTAGTGAACCTGCTCTTATTTCCCCCTCTTCTTTAGATCCATACTTACCTTTTGCTGCTGCCATGAGGATGAGGAAGTTTCCTAATATTTTGGGTGATATAACTATTACTAGATCATCCAAACAAGTTGTTGATGGAGCCAAAAATAAAGAGGATGTTGGGAAGAAGCCCCATATTAATAAGGAGGATGTTGGGAAGAAGCTCCTATCCAATAAGGGGGATGTTGGGAAGAAGCTCCCAATTGAGAAAGATGGTGAAAACCACCTCAAGAGGCTAAAAAGAGGACTCCTTTCTAGGATGGCAGAAGGGTCTTCAGTCAACATCGACCAATAAGAGTTGGTTGATTTATTTACTTCTGGCTTATTAGTGGCTCTTAGCCCTAGTTTGGCCAGACAATTAATAAAGTCTGGTACATTACCATACCATAGGGGTGCTCCAGTTGCACTGCCCCGATCAAAGAGTTCTCAAAGTGCTGATCAAAGCCTAGCTCTGGTAATTTTCATTGACTTTTTTATTTCTTTATATGATATTTTTTATATTAACTCACTTTGTTTTCTTTTTGCAGTTTCTTATGGACTTCAACTACATGTTGGAGAAGAACGATGACTTGCATTCTTCTTCTAATGAGGTTGAAGAAGCTTTTGATGAGCTTAAGAAGTCAGTGCTTGACTCCCAACAAGTAATGGCTAATGAGGTGAAAAATTGGGAGGAGAAAAAAAAACTTGTAGAAGAAGATGAAGTGGCTGCTCAGGGCCGAGTTATTGATCTACAAAAATACTTGGATACTGAAAAAGCTAAGATTAATAAGCTGAAGAAGGATTTGGATGCCGAGAAGGCCCTGATCGTTGCTGAGAGGGCCAAAAGAGCTAAGGCCAGGGAGGTTGGCTTTAACAAGGGCTAGGATAAACCCATTAGGGGTGCTTCTTTGCAAATTGAATTTGTGAAGAATAAACACTTTAAGAACGATTGGTCAATACCCTTGGTGTAGGTGGACATCCCTTAAGATTTAAACTCTTCCTCAGATATGACGCATGAGCTCCTCCTAACATGGATGAAGAGATTAAAGAGGATGGGGGTTCAAGTGAATCCCTTATGCTATTGGATTCTGCTAAACAATACCAAGTTGTTGACTCCTCTACTCCTTCAACTGACATCTATCTATCTCTTCCTGTTCCTGCCTCTACTTCTGCTAAGCCTACTCCAGACATGAAGAAGGTGTAGATTTGTTTGAGCAGACTTTCTTTTTCTTTTCTTCTACACTTGTAATTTTTCTTTTCTTTTTGTTGATGTGTATATTCTTGACAATTTATCAATGAAAAGAATTCTTCTTCCTTTTTTGCTTGTCTTTTCTCTATACTTTGCACACTGCTGTTGATTGGATATTCTTCTTGATCTTAATACTTCATGGATAAACTTAAACACTTCTCCTTTACTGACTTCGAGCTACTCAAGAGATGTAACGAACTTTTTAAAGTAGGTCATCTATCTCTGATTGAGGAAGATCTACTGAAGTTGCTCAGGAAGGTGTGTCTAAGCAAGCCAAGGAAGCCTACCTTCGTCTAAAATGCCTTCTTGATCGGGAAGCGGCCAATAATATTTCCTACTATGAAATGATTAAAGAGCTGCAGGAGGAATATAAGGAGGTCAAGGCTCTTTTGCATGAAGAATATGAGAAGAATTACAAGACCTTGAGTGAAGGTTGGGGCTTTGAACATAAGTTGGAAAAAAATTCTTCTCACTATTGAAGATAAGAATTTTTCCTCAATCGTGAAGTGGAGGAAGCCAGAGCCATTACCAAACTGTTGGAGGATGAGAATAATTTAAGAGATGAGCTAAATGCCTTGAAGTCTTCTTTTACTGCTGTTTCTAATGCCAACGAAGGTCATTCTTTCTTGAGGGCTAAAAATGGCATGTTAATGAAAGAATTTGAAGCGTTGAAAAAGAGAAAGTCTACATCTTCTTCCCGAGAAAGAATTAAACCTGGGCGAGGTACTACAGATGAGGCTAGGACTCAACAAACCCTTCATAACCAATCTTCCCAGCTAAAGATCAAAAATGAAATCCTTACTAAGATGTCCCAAAAGCCTCAAACTTAATCCGAGCAACTTGCCACTCAATCTTCTCAGCTACAAGCTACGGATGGAGTGCTGAAGAAATTGCATTATCAAGTTGGGAGGTTGACCTTCCAGTTTCACAAGCAACCTAAAGTGATATGGATCGAAGGTTATAATGAGGCTTTGGGGCATTTCAATGCTACGTTTAAACAAACCCAGAATGAAGGCTACAAATAGGTTTGGACCAATTGCCTAACAGTGCTGAAGGTGGACCAAGATAACAAATTACGGAAGTGGTATGATCTTGGGTTGCTCGACCTTGAACACCCCCCTTCAGACTAGATGTTAGCTGGATTCCTGTCAATATAATTGCACAGTGCCTGATTTCTAAATATCTGGGAGACTATTGGCTGCACCACGAGATGGAAATCGTCCGACCTCCTCATCTGCTAGATCGTCCAAGCAGCAGCAATAAGAGAATGCATTAAGACTTCAATTTCATCAATTCTCCTTACACTTTAGATGATCCTCCAGCTGGCATGGATCTAGTTTCCAAAGCTGAGGGAAAACAACCTTTAGAATAATGTCCTGTATTTCTTTTGTAAACAAAGTTAGGTAATGAAAAATAAAATATAATGTATTTGATTAACTTATCTTGTTAATCATTATATGTGACTGTTTTCTTGATGTGAATGATTTCTTCTTTTTCATTAGTTCTATTGACACATTTAGATTAAAATTTAAATTTTGTATTAATTACCAATGACTACACAGGTTCTACTAGCATACTTAGATTAGAATCTAAATTTGGAGCTGGTTATTCATGTGTATCCAAAGGTTTTACAAACACACCCCAGTGCTTAGGTTTTATGTATTAGTTATCAGTGGTGTGACCAGGCGTATGTGGAATACGTGCCTACATTCCTCTCGAAGAATCTTCACAATGTTCTTATAGAACTTTTCCCATTAGGATAAAGATCTTGCTTTATTTTTATACTTGTTTACCATCTTGAGGTCGTAATAACCTGCTTGGTATGCGGCCGATCAAGTTTTGCTTGTGCCGAGCAACTTATTGCTTATGCCAATAAACCTTAGGCATATTTTTTGGAGAAGACTCTTGTTCCCTCATGTCGATCAACCTTAGGCCTATTATTTGGAGAAGGCTCTTGTGCCAAGCAACATTTTGAAGTTTTTTTGGCAACTTTTAAAACTTTCAACACTTTCAAGATTATTCAAGATCAAGTATATAGGTAGTGCATAACACCAGTAGTCCCGAAAAAATATAAAACACAAATTGGAGGAAATATCATTTTATTGATACTAAAAATTAATATTGAACTGAGTACAATTGATTACATCACTGGTAATATTTTCTAAGATGCTCAATATTCTATGAATTCTTAAATTCTTCCCCCTCCAATGTCTCAATCCGGTAAGTTCCAGGTCAGATAATTGCTGAAATACGATAGGGACCATACCAATTAGCCTGAATTTACTGATTTTCTGTAGAACCTTCTTCAGCACATAATCTGCTTCCTTTAATTTGGTCGGCTTCATCCATTTATTATAAAATCGAGTCGTACGCTACTAGTAAGCTGAATTTCTCATAGCAACGTCTTCTCACACATGTTCCAACATATTCAAATCCAATCATAATATTAGATCACTCACAAGAGAGTTAAAATTTAAAACTCAATGGGATAGAAGATCCAACTCAGTAGGTTTGACTGCTTTAGTCCCAAATGCTAACATGTATGTGGATTCTTCAATTACAGTCCTCGGGGTTGATCGGTACGCCCATAAAACATAGTGTAGCTCGTTGATCTAGTTTCCCTTTGCATCATCAAGCCTTTTTTTTTCAACCCATTTAGCAGAGTTTTATTTGTTACTTCAATTTTCCCATTACTCCAATTTGGACTGAGCACAATAAGTTGTGAATTCATCGTTGTCAAACTACATTCCATGGTCGGTGATAAAGGCATAAGGCGGCCTATATCTGCAAATGATATTCTTCCAAATGGATTGGTATACCTTCTCATAAGGCATGTCAATCAATGGCTCTGCCTCAACGCACATTGTAAAGTAGTCCACTGCAACAACTAAGTACTTGAATCTTCCTTGGGTGGTCGACAATGGCCCGACCAGGTCTATACCCCACATGAAAAAAGGCTAAGGTGAAGGTATTGGGGTGAGAGAAACATGTGGAGTCTTACGAATGATGGAATAGCTTTGTCATTTATCACACTTTTTAATAAAAGCTGCACAATTTGCTTGCATCGTTGGCCAGTGGTATCCTTGCTCACTTATTCATTGCAGAAGTGTTCTACCAGCTATGTGAGCTCCACAAGATCCTTCATTTACTTCTCGAATTAGTTTTAGAACCTCCGATGGATGAATGCAATAATGCAAATTGATTTTCAATCCTCTCCTATACAAAACTCCTTAATCTAGCACATATATGGCAGCTTTATACTTCAACTTTTTGGGTTCAACTATATCTACTGAAAAAGTTCCTTCTTCAATATATGCTCTGATGGGATCCATCCAAGAAGGCTCCATGTCTACAAAAATAAAATTGATGATCAAATATTCATCTACAATCCTATTTTCCATCATCTCAATAAAAATAGGTCGTCGGAGTTCAACTATAGTAGCTGAATCTAGCTGAGCAAGAGCATCTCTCGGTCATTTTCCACTCTTGGAATTCTATTCATCTGAATATCTTGTAATTTTGCTATTACCTCCATTACTTTGGACAGGTATCTGGCCATTAATTCTCCTTTATCTCCATATAAGCTCAATATTTGATTTACTACCAACTGGGAATCACTATTTGCCATAACTTGCTCGGCATCCAGTGATTGGGCTAGACTTATGCTCACAATGAGAGATTTGTATTATGCTTTGTTATTTGAGTCTTGAAATTGAAATCGCATGGTATATTTAATATCAATATTATCAGGAGTGTTAAGTATTATACGTCCTCCACTTCCTGTTGAACAAGATGACCCATCAACGTACAATTTCCATATTGGGATATCGTCGTTAAATGTTTCGTCTATCAAAATCCCATAATGGAATATTTTTCTCCTTACTTCCTCGCACGTCTTTGACATCTCATGTGTTCGAGAAGAGGAATCTGGTAGGTCGACAACGACTTTTTATAGAAAAATTCCTCGGGAGCTTGACTATCAATAAATGTTTTCCCTTTATTTTCTTCGTATCCTTGCTCGTCCTACTGATTTTGTTTCTCAGGAACCTCAGGATAAGTGAATCAACTATGAAATCTGCTATTGCTTGGCCTTTTAGAGAAGATATTAGTTCATAGATAATATCATACTCCCCCAATTCCACTGCCCAATACATTAATCATCCAGACTTATCTGGCTTGTGTAAAGCTTGCCTTAGTGGAATATCGATGTTACTATTAACCTATAGTCTTGATAATAGGGCTTCATACGTCTAGACGCTTCAATCAATGCCAGTGCCAACTTTTCTAAGCGAGGGTACCTGATTTCTGGTCCTCAAAAATCTTTACTGGGGTAGTAAATAGACTTTTAAACTCCGTTCTCCTCTCTGATTAAAGCTGAGCTCATGACTAATTCAGAAACAGCCAAGTACAAATACAATTTTCCCTCACAATTGGTCAGGAAAATAGTGGAGGTGACCCCAAATGCTTCTTCAACTCTAGAAAATCTTTCTCACATTCTTTGTTCCATTCAAAACTCTTTCTGAGTACTTTAAAAAATGGTAGGTACCTACAGGTAGGCACCTTTTCTAACCTAAAGGTAGGCACCTGTCTGTAGCTCATGACACAACTCTATTTAGAGCTGCTACTCGCCTAGTTAGTCTTTACACATCCTTACTGAAAGTCGGGGATTGTATCTCAAGTAATTCCTTAATCTTGTCTGGATTTTTACCTTCTTATTTGCTATATACTCAAGGAACATCTCTTCATGTACTCCAAAAATGCATTTGGTCAGGTTTACTCTCATCTGGTGCTTCTCAAGTTGATCAAAAGTTTGGTTGAGGTCAGTAATATGGTCGGACATTTTTTTTGTCTTTGTAAGCATATCATCCACATATACCTTCATGTTTTTGCCTATTTTCTCCTCAAAGAACTTGTTCAGCAACCTTTGATACGTAGCACCTACATTTTTCAAACCAAAAGGCATAACATTATAATAGTAAATTCCTCGGGGAGTAATGAAAGAAGTGCTCTCCCTATCTTTAGGTTTCATTTTGATCTGATTATAACCAGAATAAGCATACATAAAACTGAGTAACTCATGTCCTGAGGTAGCATCCACAAGCTGATCTATTCGGGGAAAAATAAAATTATCCTTTGGGTATGCTTTATTAAGATCTGTGAAGTATACACACATCCTCCACTTATTATTTTTCTTCTTGACTATAACTACATTGGCCAACCAATCTGGATATTTCACCTCGTTAATGAAGGCTGCTTTCTGAAGCTTTTTTAACTTCCTCCTATATGGCTTGGTTCTTCTCAAAACTGAACACTCTTCGCCTTTGCTTTACCGACTTGATTTCTTTATTAACATTGAGATCATAGAAAATAAAATTGGTATCTATCCCAGGCATATCAGCGTGACTCCAGGAAAACACATGTTTTCTCTGTCTAAGGAAGCTAACTAGTTCTTATTTAAGAACATGATCCAGCGTTGTTCCAATTTGAGTGGTACGCTCCCATTTATCATCTTCTATAACAATGCTTTCTGTTGCCTCTATAATTTGGACCTTCACCAGCTCTGTTTCCTCCCATAGATCTAAGGATTCAACCTCATATTCTTCATGAGGTTCAGAGGTGTCCACTTGGTAAGTAATATTTTTTCTCTTTATTTCTTCCAGGTCTTCCTTCTCGGCAGGTGAGTAGTAGAATTCCCAAGATACGTTTTGGGCACCCTTTTCAACTCTTATTCCAATGTTGGTTAGGAATTTCAAGTATTGATGAATAGTAGAGGGCGATGCCTCAAAATTCTTTAGCCCAACTCTTTCCATAATTATATTGTAAGTTGAATGGACATTTTTATCCATTATAAAAATGAATTTTCTCTTTTTGGCTAGATAGCCATGTGCCAATCATCACTTCCATCTTAACGGTTCCCAAAGGGAAGACTTTCTCACATGCAAAACCTATTAGTGGTCGATGATAGGGATCTAACTGACTGAGCTTAAAGTTTAAGTTGCTGAAATAAGGATAGAACATAATACCTGTCGAGCTGCCATTATCTACTAATACTCTAGAGACAATGATATCTTGTTTTCTGATTTGGATTACCAGAGGGTCATCATGAGGGTATAGTACTCCTAATAGGTCATTTTTAGAAAATCCTATCACCAGTTTTTCTTTGTTAACCTTCGTTGGTCTGTCTTTCTCGACAAGATTAATCCTTTGTATGTACGAGCAAGCTTGAGTCTCATTGAGTTAAGCTTTTCGTTATGTTATATGATATCCTCCTCCTTCATATCCAACTGTAATCATTTAGCAATTAAAAGAACCAAAACTGAGTGTGAATACCCCACATTCCGATTGTCGGGGCTTTTTGGGTAAGTCGGGATCATTATCCTGGTCATCTTCATAAGCTCTTTTCTTCTCCTCTCTAGGTCTTCATGGAAATTTTAATTTGCACTGATCTCCCTCATTATTCCGTCGATCAACAAATTGATTCAATTTTCCTCTTCGAATGAGATTTTTAATCTCATTTTGAAGGGCAATGCAATGATCCGTCATGTGACCATATTCTCTATGGAACTCACTGTACTTAGTTTTGTCCCTCTTGGTAGGAGAACTCCTCATCTTATGAGGCCAATGCACATCTTTGTTGTGTTGATCTCCTCCATGACATGATGAATGCCCATGGTTAGTGGAGTGTAGCTATTATACTTCTTGAGCCTTTCTATAATTCCTTTATATTTTAACTCCTTATTCTCCTTGGAGTCTTTGTGCTCCTTCTTCTCATTTTTGCCTTCAACTTTTACTCCCGAGCTCTGCTTGGCAGCCATTGCTTCCTCAACATTCATGATTTTGTCTACTTTGGCCATCAATTTTGCCATGATCTTTGGAGGATCCTTAACAAGTGTATAATAGAATTTCTCAGGGAGCAATCCACTCATAAGGGTTGTTATAAAAGTTTTCTCCTCATAATCCATAACCTCTAGCTTCTCATTATTAAAATGAGTGATGTAGTCCCTGGTGCTCTATTCTTCCTTCTGTCATACACTAAGAAAATTCGCTAGCCTTTTTGCAAGCTTTGCTCCAAAATAAACATTGCTAATAAATAGCTCAGCTAACTGGTTGAAGCTAGAAATTTATCCCCGAGGAAGGCTATTGTACCAGATTTGGGCAGATCCAATAATTGTTCCAAAGAATGCTCTACACCTCATTTCCTCGAGAACTGCATAAATATCGGCAGCTGCTTGGTATTTCTCTATATAGAGGACTGGGTCAGTTTTCCCATCGTATTTAGGTGTAACCACTGGAGCTTTGAACTTTGTTGGAGTGGGAAAATCCATAATTACTTGTACAAAGGGAGATCCTTTTACAAAGATTCTTTGTAGTGGGTTTTTGGCCTTAGCCATCTCTCCTAGCCTATCATCCTATCTATGGATAGAACCTTTCCAAGCATTGTTATGAGCGTCAAACCTATACATTATTGTTCTGTTATTCGTTGAACTCTCTTCTTAGGATTTTTGCTCGGGCTAAATAGTACGTCGGGCATCTTATCTAGACTGGGAAGAGCCTTTCCTTCGATCACATGGTCGTTGAGTGTTTCTCGACATTTCCCCAGGAAAATTTATGTTCCCCCTAGGTCCCAAATAATCAAAGGGAGAATCCCATCTTAGCCTTTCTAAAGCACTTAGCCTCTCTGTGGAGTAGGACTATGTATTTAAGGATTCTGACACCCTGGACAGTGAATTTAACCCTGGATAATAGGAAGTATCCTCTATAGTTCTTGACTGACTTCGCCTGCCACCTCTTGGTGGTGGTGGTGACATATTTCCATGGCCAGATAGAGCAGATGCCTCTGCTTGAAGAGTTTGCACGAGTTTCCTAATAGTGTTATGCATAGCTTATTGCCCTTTGGTAAGACTGGTTATAATTCTTGTTAATTCATCTACTGTTGGTGGGGCAGAAGGGACAGGCGAAATTCCATCGTTCCTGAGACTTGATTCAATAATATCCGCCATTTAGGTGTTTAAATGAATAAGAACGATTAGAATTACGTTCCCAAAGACGATGCCAATCTGTTGATGAAAAAAACTAGATTGATCTAATTAATTATTCACGGATAAATATAAGAAAAAGAGACATAGAATTTTTGAAGTGGTTCGGCTAAAAGAAAAGCCTACGTCCACTGTTGTGTATTGCCTCGGGCTTGTTCAATTGCTTCTTGTCTCATTTTTTTTATGTCCCATAGATGATGGGTTTAAAATGTATTTATAAACTCTTGAGGGTGTACAAGAGTCGAAATATTAAAGGATGGAATGCCTTTATAACATAGGCATTCACATCTGTAAAATGTTAATAATGTATACGACTATTGGCATTTTACTGTCATTGTTTATTGGTCTTCCAAGTGTTGGATGGGCTTCTTTAACCTATTGGTTGGCATTCCTTTAGTTGGTCGATGATTTGCCATTGCTGACTTGGATTAATGCCCAGATGGATAGCACGTGTTTATACATGAATGGCCCACGTAGTAGGATAAATTTTGGTATCAACACATGTACTTATTTGTTTTATTTTCATTTGTTAATTAGCAGGTAAATCATATGAAAAGGTGAAAGGAAAAACTGAAGTATTTTATGATACTCATTGGATGAAAGAAAACGGATGTATTAGTGAAGAAGTCGAGTCTCACTACGTAAGTATATAATAGAAAATAACTTTACATTCTTAAACCTAAATAATGAATCCCAAGTTGTGCGGCCCGGATTGATTTGTGTTGAAATAGGTTGAAGGGAGTTTATGGATTATCGATTTGTGTCACAATAGGTTGGATTTTTTTAATAAATGAAGGAAAATCTGCCGATTTTTTTTTAATAAAGTGAAATCGGTGGAAGGGACGCATTGATAATTATATTTAACTATAGTTTTTGGATTAGTTATTTTTGTGTCACAACAAGTTGGATATTCTAAATAAATAAAGGAAGCTCTGTCGATTCGTTTTTTAAAAAAGTGTAAAAAATAGTCAAAGCAATAGTGTAATATATTCTTTCTTTCCTTTGTAGAATGATATGATTGAATTGCAAAAATGCTCAGAGGATTCTGATAAAGCAAGAATCTGTTAAAAAGTTCTTGAAAATAGGTCGGGGTATGTGAAGGGTCTTAGTACTCGACCTTTGAAATCACTATGCTTTAAGAATTTTAATTTGGAGAACAAAAAACTACAAACAGAGAACGCAAATTTGAAAATCCTAATCCAAGGTCTTGTATTTAAGATAGCTATAATGAAGGCCACTTTACTGCCAGATAAATACGTTCCTCCCGAGGAAGATGTTCCAAAGGATCATCTGTCCCTTCTAATCAAGTTGCATGATGACAAGTGTTGATTTTATTATTTTGTTTGTGATGGGATAACTAGTTTAAACTCATATCTTAATTATGAAGTATTATTTACTTTTGAGCTTCACTGTGACATGAATAATTATACATTTACTTTTTTGGATATAATATAATATCATTTTACTATGTGTATTTACTTTTTTTATTTCATTATTTAATATAATTCTGCAACGAAATAAATGTTGCTGAAACGTATCATTGTAAATGTGATTATTATTTTCAATCAAAAGTTTCTTTTTTGTAACGAAAAAGAGTGTAACAAAAGACGTTTACCAACGAAGAATTGATAATGAGAAAGGAATTTTAATTCCCCGAAAACGTCGTTTGCGAGGATTTATTAGTATCTTTCGCAACGAAATATCATTGTAAAATATTTTTAGTCAAAATACGAGAACATTTTTGGAACTAAAAAGAGTGTTACAAAAGACTTTTAGCAATGTAAAATTAACATTTGGCAAGGAATTGTAATTCTCTCAAAATATCTTTTTCAAGGATTTGTTAGTATCTTTTGCAACGAAATATTCATTGTAAGCGACTTTTAGTCAAAATAGGAGATTGTTTAACAACGAAAAACAGTTTTACAAGAGACCTTTAGCAATTTAAAATTAACATTTGGCAAAGAATTTTAATTCTCTCAAAATATCATTTACAAGGATTTTTTTATTATTTTTTGCAACGATATATTCGTTGAAAAAGATTTTTAATCGTGATATGATAATTTATTGCAACAAAAAAAACTTATTTTCCCCAACGAAAAATTTCGTTTTAGAGACGATGAAAAAAATTTCTGGCAAAAGATCTATAGCATGATGGCCAGCGTGACGAACGTTGCGAGGAAAAAAAATCGTTGCACAAGGTTTTTTGCAACGAAAATATACCTTTTGCAACGATTGTTTCCCTTGATAAAATCCATAATTCTTATAGTGATGTCTTTATACATTTCAGTGTGTGTGTATGTGTGTGTATTTTAATGTATGTGTATATGTTTCAGTTTGTGTGTTCTAATGTGTGTGCGTATGTTTTATTGACTGTGTGTTTATTCCATTGTATGCCTATGAGTTCCAATGTATGTGTGTGTGCGTACGTGTATATATAGTAGTGGAATGAAAATGCACAAAACTGGTAGGAGCTCAAATTAAGTTGAAGCTTGAAATGCACAAATTGTTGGAGCTCAATATATTTTTAAAAAAAATATATCAAATATGTTAAACTCAAATTGAGTCAAAGTTTGAAATGCATGAAAAATAATTTTTAAGATACCCTCAAATTAGTTATAAATATTATACATAAAGGGTAAAATATAATATTTTGGAATGTAGAAATCCTTATCAATGTACATAACAAATTTTGAAATATATATATATATATATATATACTTGAAAAGTTAATTGTTTTACACATGTCACAAAATTTGTTTAATTCTAATGTTGAACATAAATGGAAATAGTGAACCAAATTGTGAAACACCGCCAATTAGGCGCTCTCCTACAATCCAACCTCAGTACCCATCTCCTCCAGTTAATAAATACTCTACATCGTTGTAAATTCAATACGTCACTCCATTTTTGATTCATTAAACTCAATGACCCACTATTAACCCAACACCCTAACTTCCTTTAATAGAGGAATCCTAAGCAAATATTAAGAATCTCATTGGGTTCTCCTTAGTTCGGAATCATCCAACATGTAATATACCCGATCTTTAGCATTTTATAAGCCATTGTCTGTCTATCAGAAAGATGATTGTGGGCATCAAGGTCGCAAACAACTATAGGAGGGTTGATCATGCTATAAAGAATGATGTGTGGAAAAAAATTGATTTGACTTTTCCACTCCCAACTGATTTGAAGGTAACGTTCTTTTTTGAGTAACTGGTCAATTGAAAATATATCGAAAAAACCTTCGAAATAATTTTTTCCTAAAGGGGGAAACAAGTTTTAATATTTTAGGATTGAAAGACAGAGTTCCTCAAACTCTATAAATTCCCACTTACCAATGGAACGACTTCTTGGAGGATGAGGTCGGGGAGGAAAAAAAAAGAATGAGAGTGAGAGAAATAATATGAACATGTCAAATAAAGTTGATGTACAAAAATATGGAGCAAAATTTTGTAAGGATATAAAGGGTGAATGGGTGGAACAAACGAAAGGAATCCCGAAAGAAGGTAAAATACCTAATCTGTTCAACTTGTACTTGTATGGATGATGAGGAAAAAGGACCAATAAATTCGTAGACAAATTGGATGCAACTCTGATGAGTTTGAATTTATTTATATATACATAATGATCAAATATTGTTAAAATTATTGTCTTAAATACAATATTATGTTTCAAGAAATGATAGAAGGCATGTCGAGAAGTCAGTCTAAGTGAAACTATTATAACATTGAATAATAATTGGAGGGAAATAAGTGTGCTATCACATATTGTAAGTAGAAAAACACTACAATTCATCTCTATTTGACGAGATCTCTTCGGTGATGAGTCACATTTTGAGAGCGGCTGAAGACCATGCCATGACTAAAGGAGATGTGTTGGAGTTTCAAAGGGAGGTTGGAAATGTTATCAACAACATGACAATCCTGATGAATGAAATCCAGGGTTTGGTTCAATTTTCTACTCAACAATAGGGTTACCCCTCAGATGCTTCCTAAAAAATTCCCATACCCTACGCATCAAGATTTCCCCTCCTAAATGACTCTTCTTAGAACATTCACCTCCCAAATGAATCCACCTAGAATCTTATCTTACTAAATTCCTCCTCCAACATTTCGTGGGTCATTGTCATCATATTATTTATAAGGGACTTGTCCAACAACAGGGTTATTAGAGTATTCTCTCTCAGTCCCATTGTTGTCCTAACACATGTCCACAATCACCCTTTAGGGATGGGTGATGCTCATATATTGGTTGATAAAATATGCGATGGTTTCTTAGATGAGTCTCTATCCTTTGACCAAGGGGAATATCCTCTTTTAAAAAACTATTAAAATTATTTTATTACCTGGTGAGTTCATTTATTACACAAGTCTAGGTATTGGACAATGTTTTCTTTTTGAACAAGTTTGTAATATTTTAATTATCTGGGTGGTTTTATTCCAATTACAATTAATTTCCTTTAAATTTGTTTGGGTTGAATGAATTTTATTGAATAACAAATCGATAGTTCTTGTGTCCAACATGACTTTTGTTTCAACTTGCTTATATAAGTGACTAGAACTTCGAATACTACTTAATTCAATTCCTACAGTAGAATGAGTGGATGTGAGAGAGTCATAGAGTATATGGTTATCATGTAATGGTCGTTTAGGACTTTATTAAATATACCGATACAAATCTTAATAGTGATAAGATTCCATGTCCGTGCAACCGTTTTATAAAGGATAATTTAAGTCTTTGGAAGAGGTTGATTTGCATTCACTAATGCGGGGTTTAATGCAAAACTACAAGAGATGGATATTCTATAGGGAAAAGAATGTACCATATATTCCGAAATAATTACTGGTATATGAGCGCGTGAAGGAACCCCATTAGGTGGAAGTGGTGAATGATTCACCATCACATCATCCTTTGACCTACCTAATTGATGATGCCTATAGACTCCACACCATCAACATTTCCAGCCTATGGATAAGATAATATGCATTATGATTAAGTTAATGATTACTTTGATGATCAATTACGTAAAAATCGAGAACATATATGGTTAAAAGCCGATATGGCTAGACTTTTGTATAAAAATTACGAATAAGATCACTCAATATTGTACAGATTGATCGGTTTGCCTAATTTGAAGAGTCAATTTGGATTGTTAAGAAATAACGTACCTACAATCCTTATGTGGAATAAATACATTCTTCTAAAAGAGAACATGTTACAAGGTAGTTACCCGAGCATGAAAAAGAGCTTAACGAATTTGGGTTTGATGTATAAAACTATTAATGCATGATGATTGCATATTTTACCGTAAAGAACACAAAATGAAGAATGAATGTCCTTTATGCAAGGAGCTAAGATATATGTTTTGTGAGGATACAACAAAATTTTGCAAGTTCTCTCTAGTTCAACATAAGATATTAAAGTATTTGTGACACCCAGACTAATTAAATACCGGGTAGCTACTCCTTTATTAAATCAATACAAAATGCCAAGTTGGTCCAGTTAATAGCATCACTGTCGAAAACATTTTTTTTATGATTACTAACCACCTAGTATTTAAAAAGTGAGTTGTCAAATTTTAAATTAAATCTGATTAACATGCAATAAATGAAATATAGAAATGTAACACAACCATTCACGATAAAGTCCAACTATAATGAATCAATAATTAAAGATGAGTCTAGAGGAAATACTCCTCACAACAATCCCAATATGAAAGGAAATAAAACAAGTCTGCATCCTGAATTAATTACAAACCAAAGTCTGAATAACTGAAATATAAAATGAAATGTCACTAAAAGAAATGGGCGACATGCCCTACAACTGATGAAATCTGAATATAGAGTCAAGGCAAATGAAGCGTCTAATAGCAAGGCCCTGTAACTTCCACAACAGCTACAGCTCGTCACCTGACTGGAAATACTATGCATGGTGTCCTTATGGCTGGGCACCTAAAAATGGTTTTTACAAAAAGATAGATTTGAAAGCAAACGGGTCAGAGCCCGAATGTGGAGAGTATTTTAAAAACATCAAGTGCTTTAATAACAATTAAAACAATGAATGCAAGATACATGTTAGGACGTGCTCTCACATGAAATACTCACCTCTCTTCTAACTGTGCACTCCTAACGTTCCTGTACCCATTCATGTGTTATTTTTTTTCTATCTAAACCATCATAAGTTCTAACCCAACTACTCGATTCACAATATGAATTCCCAATGTTATTACTTAAATAGATAGCTTTACTTGAACTCGGATTCTCAATTGTTAGCATTACCGTTTACTGGAGGTTATCCCCTTATTTATCTTCTCAAGGAGTTACTATAAATGATTCTCATAAATAAACATCACAATTCCTTTTCATTCAACCGTATATTATTCACATCATAAATATATAATATAAGCACCCCGAGGCTAAGCTGTGGTGCACACATACTCTGTTATCCATCCTGGTACATCACGTACATAAGGATTACACATTTCGAATATCTCAGGAATTGTTAGAATAAGCACAAGACACAAAAATGGAGGCGAACATAATTCAACATATCCATGGGTCACGTACATACCTACGTTCCATAGTCAGCTGACTTAATAACTCACAATTAAGTCATTCCCTTGAACTATGTCCTCTAGGTACCAAACTAAATCCGGGCACACAAGGATTAGAAGGCCCTAAGCGAACGTAAACCTCCCGTGATAGCAAGTATGGTAGGTATGTCATACACATAAGATTATATACTAAGCATGCACACATCTTAGATATCTCAATATTAATAAAGGTATTTTCTACATCCTTATACCATTATTCCAATTGTATACATTTTTAGTCTTCCGATAATATATAATGTAGACTGTCGACACATCTCACGTCCTAGATTCTTATACTTAAAACCTATCTCAAAGGGGTTATTAAGTTTCCTATTATTCCCACATATTACATCATTATTCTTAAGGTCCTTACTTCTGCCCCAAACCTCAATTCATCAATTTATTCAAAATTACTCTTTTAACCCTAATATTATCTCACTCATCAAGCTTCATTAGCTTTTAGAATAATTCCTCTATTTCAATTCAAATTAAGGTCCAAACTTTATAACCATACCTACTGGTCTTCCTTAAGTCTAAGGATATTCATAAGGTCTCCAATAATATTTTCCAAGGGTTAACATCATTAAAATTTAACTAGGGGAAATTTTACTCTTTCGGGGAAGGTCGATCGATCGACCTTGACCTTCGATCGATCGATGGTGGTCGATCGATCGATCGACTGATGAATGTCGA
The DNA here is from genome assembly GCA_949130495.1 of Sambucus nigra. Classification (NCBI taxonomy): domain Eukaryota; kingdom Viridiplantae; phylum Streptophyta; class Magnoliopsida; order Dipsacales; family Adoxaceae; genus Sambucus; species Sambucus nigra. Next base: position 122,593,876 of record OX422213.1, read on the forward strand.
TCGATCGAACGCACCAGGTAGGCTGCGGACTGCTTTGATTTGCAGTTTTCAAATCATCTCAAAACACCATTAACAAGCATGAAACTCTAAGATAATGTTATAATATCATCATACAACCATCCTACAACAGTGTTAACGTTCTAAAACCAATAATTCATCATTCAAGGGCTTTGTTTGGATCAAATCTTCATCAAGAATTCCAGTTTTCTATTTCTTTCAAGAACATTAATAAACTTCTTCTAAAATCCGTTTTTAGATCATTAATGGTTATGTTTTGAATGCATAATTCGTCCAGAATGTTTCTACATGAAATTCCTAACATAGTTCATAGTTTTAATCCACAAATTCATGGGTCTAATCAATCTTCCAAGATAAATTTGATGATTATCCTAAACATGGAAAAGCATAGCATTGAATCAATTATAATTAAACCACTTACCTCTAATCTTTCTCTGAATTTGATGTTGAATCTTGAAGGCTGAGTTGTTCTCTCTCTCTCTCTCTGCAGAATTTTCTTCTCTCTCTCTCTCTACAAGTTCTTCTCTAAGGATGATGACAATGGAGGTGGAGGTTGGTTTTTGGCAAGTTAGAACTATTTCTTAACTTCTCCCGTAGCCCATTAAGTCCCTTAGTGTAGTTAGTGGGTTTAGTGGATAGAGAATAAGTCAAATTTTTATTTCTAATTTTCGTGGGTTTTAATTCCCAAATTTCCAAAATTACCCAAATGCCCTTTTAAGTTACCGGTATGGCCCAATAATGCCCCAGGACCCAAACTTAACCCCCGGCTAGTGTTTTGTGACTATTTCAACCCTTCGATTTGCAATTTTCAAATCATCTCAAAACACCATTAACAAGCATGAAACTCTAAGATAATGTTATAATATCATCATACAACCATCCTACAACAATGTTAACGTTCTAAAACCAATAATTCAATATTCAAGGGCTTTGTTTGGTTCAAATCTTCATCAAGAATTCCAGTTTTATATTTCTTTCAAGAACATTAATAAACTTCTTCTAAAATCCGTTTTTAGATCATTAATGGTTATGTTTTGAATGCATAATTCGTCCAGAATGTTTCTACATGCAATTCCTAACATAGTTCATAGTTTTAATCCTCAAATTCATGGGTCTAATCAATCTTCCAAGATAAATTTGATGATTATCCTAAACATGGAAAAGCATAGAGTTGAATCAGTTATAATTAAACCACTTGCCTCTAATCTTTCTCTGAATTTGATGTTGAATCTTGAAGGCTAAGTTGTTCTCTCTCTCTCTGTGTGCAGAATTCTCTTCTCTCTCTCTCTCTCTCTACAAGTTCTTCTCTAAGGATGATGACAATGGAGGTGGGGGTCGGTTTTTGGCAAGTTAGAACTATTTCTTAACTTCTCCCGTAGCCCATTAAGTACCTTAGTGTAGTTAGTGGGTTTAGTGGATAGAGAATAAGTCATATTTTTATTTCTAATTTTCGTGGGTTTTAATTCCCAAATTTCTGAAATTACCAAAATGCCCTTTTAAGTTACCGGTATGGCCCAATAATGCCCCGGGACCCAAACTTAACCCCGACTAGTGTTTTCTGACTATTTCGATCCATCCGGACACGTTGGCGCACTCAAAATGACCATACGTCTAATAGAAATAAAATTCACTTTTTAATTAAATAGTTACTTTCCTGAAGCGACTGTCACACGCGTCTCAACAAAATTTCCCAAATTACCGTATTTCAATCTCGCGACAATTTCAATAGTTACAATATTCGTATATTGCCATATATACACATTATAATCAAATACTAACTCACATCTAGTTAATATTTTATCCTGATTAATTCTCAATTAATTCACATTTAATTCAATTAATCCCATAAATAAATATCGATAAAAATGCGGGGTATTACATACTTCCCCCCTAATAACAGAATTTCGTCCCGAAATTCGGAACTAAAAAGTACCTGGTAAAAAAAACTTTGGATAACGTTCGCGCATCTCATCCTAGGGATCCCATGTGGACTCCTCGACATTATGATGTCGCCACTGAACACGCACTAACGGGACTATCTTTGACCGCAGTTTCCGCTCACTTCGGTCCAAAATAGCAATCGGCCCTTCCTCGTAGGAGCTATTCGGCTGGAGATCGATGTCCTCCAAAGCAATGTGAGAATGAGCCAAATCATATCTAAAATATTTCCTTAGCGAGGAAATATGAAACACATCATGAATCCGATGCAAATGCTCCGGTAACCCAAGTCTATACGCAACAGACCCAATCCGCTCGATGATAGGAAATGGTCCCACATATCTCGGTTCCAGCTTTCCCTTCTTCCCAAATCGCATAATCCCCTTCATAGGAGATACTCTGAGTAAAACCTGGTCCCCCACTTGGAACTCCCTGAAGAACCTCTTCGCATCAGCATAGCTCTTCTGCCGATCCTGAGCTACCCGAATGCGACTCCGTATCAATTCTATCCTCGACGAAGTATCCTGAATCACTTCCGACCCAAGTAGTTTGTTGTCCCCCACCTCCAACCAACATGCTGGGGAACGAAAAGGTCTACCGTACAATGCCTCAAATGGAGCCATACCAATGGTGAACTGGTAGGAGTTGTTGTAAGCAAACTCCACCAGTGGAAGATACTGCTCCCGTCCACCCCCGAAGTCAATGATGCACATCCGCAACATGTCTTCCAACATCTGATTTGTACGCTATGTTTTCCCATCGGTCTGCGGATGATAAGCCGTACTCAACCGCAATTCCGTGCCCATGGCCTCCTGAAAACTTTCCCAAAACCGTGAAACAAATATCTTGTCTCGGTCAGACACGATATTTAGGGGCACACCGTGAAGTCTCACTATCTCTGCAATAAAGAGCTGGGCATACTGTCCCGTAGTGTAGTCTGTCCTTACGGGTAGAAAATGAGCGACTTTGGTCAACCTGTCCATAATTACCCAAATGGAGTCGTGACCTCTCTGTGACGTAGGAAACCCCGTGATAAATTCCATGGAGATGTTCTCCCACATCCACATCGGGACCTCTAATGGTTATAGAAGTCCTGCCGGTCTCTGATGGTCCACTTTTACCAGCTGACAAGTGGCGCATTTAGAAACAAACACGGCAATATCTCTCTTCATCCCGCTCCACCAATATTGACGTCTCATGTCCTGGTACATTTTGTCCCCACCGGGATGTACCGCGAACCGTGAGCCGTGCGACTCTGCCATCACCTCGTGTCGCAATTCCTCCCCTTCCGGAACTACCAGTCTCCCATTTAAGCATAATCCCCCGTCTGAGCTAACGGTATAGGACTCGGCTCCCTCTGTTAATAATCGAACTATCTGCTCCTGACAGAACGAGTCATCTGCTTGTGCCTTTACTACTTTCGTGACAATCTGCGGTGTAACAGTCATCACTGACATGAATGATCGGGCCACTGCATCCTGGTGTCCCAACTCCTTCCACTTTGCCTTCCACACCCCTGCCACCTCATCTACTGGCCTACGGCTCAACGCGTCTTCTACCACGTTAGCCTTCCCCGGGTGATATTGGATATCAAACTGATAGTCCTTCACAAACTCAAGCCACCTTCGCTGCCTCATATTCAGCTCCTTCTGCGTGAATAGGTACTGTAGGGACTTGTGGTCTGTGAACAATCAAAACTTCTCCCCCAAAAGATAATGTCTCCATATCCGAAGGGCAAATACCACTGTCGCTAACTCCAAGTCATGGGTAAGGTAATTCTTCTCGTGAGGCTTAAGATTACGGGAAGCATAAGCTACGGCCTGACTCTCCTGCTGCAGTACACCTCCAAGTCCTTGTAAGGACGCATCGGTGTAAAAAAGATACTCAACTCCCGGTCTCGGCAATGCTAACACAGGTGATGAGGTTAACTTGTCCTTCAACTCATCGAATGCCAACAGACAGGCATCACTCCAAATGAACGGCACACCTTTACGAGTCAGATGTGTCATGGGACCCGCTATCTTGGAGAAACCCCGAATAAACCTCCTGTAGTATCCTGCTAAGCCCAAGAAACTACGGATCTCAGTCGGTGTCGTGGGCTGTCCCCACTCCCTCACCGCAGATACCTTCCCCGGATCAACAGATATCCTCCGGTCGGAAATAATATGCCCCAAAAACTGAACCTCTTTCAGCCAAAACCCGCACTTTTCATACTTTGCATATAGCTCGTTCTGACGTAGCGTCTGCAAAACCTGCCTCAAATGCTCGGCGTGCTCCTCCTCTGTCTGGGAGTAAACTAGAATATCATCAATGAAGACAATGATGAACTGATCTAGGAACTCTTTGAACACCCTATTCATCAAGTCCATAAACACGGCTGGAGCGTTGGTCAAACCAAAAGGCATAACTCAAAACTCGTAGGAACCGTATCTCGTTAAGAAAGAAGTCTCCGAGACGTCCTCCTACCTGATACGTAACTGATGGTAACCATATCGCAAATCAATCTTCGAGAAGAAAAAAGCTCCTCTCAACTGGTCGAATAAGTCATCGATTCGGGGCAACGGATACTTATTCCGTATCCTGACCTTATTCAACTCCCGGTAATCCACACACAACCTCAACAATCCATCCCTCTTCTTAACGAACAACACAGGGGAACCCCACGACGAAGTACTCCTCCGAATGAACCCCTGACCCAACAACTGCTCAATCTGATCCCGTAACTCTCTCATCTCAGCTGGAGCCATACGGTAAGGTGCGCGGGCAATAGGCCGAGTGCCCGGCGTCAAATCAATCACGAAATCTATCTCTCTACTCGGAGGTAATCCAGGTATATCCTGAAATACATCGGCAAACTCTCGAACAACCGAAATCGAATCAAGTGGTATCACCACTTCCTTTGAGGTCTCCTCCTCTATGTAGTACAAATGAGTGGACGATCCTCCCTCAGGGCGAGGCATCGCCACTAAAAACATATCCTGCCTGGGAATGGCAATGATAATACTCCTACTAAAATAGTCAATCATGGCTCAGTACGCTACTAGCCAATCCATACCAATAATGACATCATACTCGGTCATCTCTAACACTAACATATCGGCGGGTAAAGTAAACCTCCCGATCTCTATACCCACACCTCTACACATAAGCGAAATCATGGAACCCCTACTCAACGGTGAGTCTACATAAGTAGCGGTGCTCTCTGCGGTGTCTAACAACCCAATGGTGCGTGCAAATCTCATAGAAATAAAACAATGTGTAGCCCCCGTGTCAAATAAAATGCGCCCCAGAGTCCCCTGAATAGAGAACATACCCTCAATAGCTGGCGAATTCTATGGGGCTGCGGCCTGCTGAAGCTGATACACTCTCCCATACTGAAGCTGTCCCTGCTGAACTGGGACCGCTGGAATGGGTGGTAATGCTGCCATCTGCGGTGGTGCTGGGAGGGCGGCGGGAAACATAGGCCTCTGTGGCTCGTGTCGAGCACCCTGCTGCTGCTGCTGTGGGGCCCTGCCCTTATCAGGACAATCCTGACGTTTGTGTCCAATCTTACCACAAATGAAACACTTCCCCTGGAAGTTTCCCCTCCCTGTCCCTGCTGCCCTCGGCCCTGGTGGCCGTTACCATTTCTGCCCTGGCCTTGCTGGCCCTGGTGAAACTGCTGTTGTTGACCATTTTGACCCTGCTGGCCCTGATGGCCGTTATGACCCTGCTGGCCATTCCAGAATCCTCCCTGACCGTTCCTGAAACCCCCTGATCAGAATCTCTTATGATCCCCCTGCTGGGAACCCTGATCACTCTGCCTATACTGACCCTAAGCTGATTGTGCCCCGCTAGCACCATTTCTCCTTGTCCTGCCCTGATGGCTGGACTCTCCTGATCGCTTCCCCTCTGTCAAGTGAAAGCGGTGGTCCTGGCAATGGATCAATGCAGCGTTAACCACATCAGAATAAGTGTCCAACGAGAGGTTCCCCAATAAATGCTGACGGATCCTCCAAGTCAATCCATCTATGAATTTCTGAATCTTCTTCTCTTCCGTCGGTATCTCATCCGGTACAATGTTCAGCAAATTTGTGAATTCGGCCTCATACTCGGCCACAGTCTTACCCTCCTGTCTAAGGCTCATCAACTTCCTCCCCATTTCCGTGTGAACAGCTGACGGAAAATATTTGCGGTCGAACCGCACCCAGATGTCCTGTATAGTGAGAGTATCTCTATCCTCTGTGGTGGTAATAGACTCCCACCACTGCAATGCAGCTCCCACTAGCTTGAAAGTAGCTAGTATATGCCTCTGAACATCGGTGCACTCATACATCCTCAAGTTCCTCTGAATATTCTTCCTCCACTGACTAGATACCACAACATCGGAGCTACCTGCGAACTCCGGAGGGTGTGCTTTCTGAAAAGCATCTCAAACTCGTTCCCAAGAAGACGGGAATGCACATGCCTGAACTGGCACAGCTACCGGCGCCTGGGGTGCTGCCTGTTGTACAACGGCGAGAGCGGCATTTACCGCTTGGGCTACAATGGCTGCGACCTCGGCAGCATTCATGGTGCCCTGTACTGGAGCTGGCTGTGGCTCGGGCTGTGCATCCCTAGGAACTCGCTGTGCACGTCGTGGAGGCATCTGAAATGAGAATAAAGTTTATAAGTTCGCAGTTATAAACTTAAAATAGCTGAAGAGTTAAACATACATAAAAGAATACAACAGTCCTAAAATATAGGGCTCTATCTCAAAGAAAGCTCAGCGGAAACATAATAAGCCGTACAGATCCTAAAGGACACTAGAACCTAATGCTCTGATACCACCTGTGACACCCCGACTAATTAAATACCGGGTAGCTACTCCTTTATTAAATCAATACAAAATGCCAAGTTGGTCCAGTTAATAGCATCACTGTCGAAAACATTTTTTTTTATGATTACTAACCACCTAGTATTTAAAAAGTGAGTTGTCAAATTTTAAATTAAATCTGATTAACATGCAATAAATGAAATATAGAAATGTAACACAACCATTCACGATAAAGTCCAACTATAATGAATCAACAATTAAAGATGAGTCTAGAGGAAATACTCCTCACAACAATCCCAATATGAAAGGAAATAAAACAAGTCTGCATCCTGAATTAATTACAAACCAAAGTCTGAATAACTGAAATATAAAATGAAATGTCACTAAAAGAAATGGGCGACATGCCCTACAACTGATGAAATCTGAATATAGAGTCAAGGCAAATGAAGCGTTTAATAGCAAGGCCCTGTAACTTCCACAACAGCTACAGCTCGTCACCTGACTGGAAATACTATGCATGGTGTCCTTGTGGCTGGGCACCTAAATATGGTTTTTACAAAAAGATAGATTTGAAAGCAAACGGGTCAGAGCCCGAATATGGAGAGTATTTTAAAAACAGCAAGTGCTTTAATAACAATTAAAACAATGAATGCAAGATACATGTTAGGACGTGCTCTCACATGAAATACTCACCTCTCGTCTAACTGTGCACTCCTAACATTCTTGTACCCATTCATGTGTTATTTTTTTTTCTAACTAAACCATCATAAGTTCTAACCCAACTACTCGATTCACAATATGAATTCCCAATGCTATTACTTAAATAGATAGCTTTACTTGAACTCGGATTCTCAATTGTTAGCATTACCGTTTACTGGAGGTTATCCCCTTATTTATCTTCTCAAGGAGTTACTATAAATGATTCTCATAAATAAACATCACAATTCCTTTTCATTCAACCGTATATTATTCACATCATAAATATATAATATAAGCACCCCGAGGCTAAGCTGTGGTGCACACATACTCTGTTATCCATCCCGGTACATCACGTACATAAGGATTACAAATTCCGAATATCTCAGGAATTGTTAGAATAAGCACAACACACAAAAATGGAGGCGAACATAATTCAACATATCCATGGGTCACGTACATACCTACGCTCCATAGTCAGCTGACTTAATAACTCACAATTAAGTCATTCCCTTGAACTATGTCCTCTAGGTACCAAACTAAATCCGGGCACACAAAGATTAGAAGGCCCTAAGCGAACGTAAACCTCCCGTGATAGAAAGTATGGTAGGTATATCATACACATAAGATTATATACTAAGCATGCACACATCTTAGATATCTCAATATTAATAAAGGTATTTTCTACATCCTTATACCATTATTCCAATTGTATACATTTTTAGTCTTCCGATAATATATAATGTAGACTGTCGACACATCTCACGTCCTAGATTCTTATACTTCAAACCTATCTCAAAGGGGTTATTAAGTTTCCTATTATTCCCACATATTACATCATTATTCTTAAGGTCCTTACTTCTGCCCCAAACCTCAATTCATCAATTTATTCAAAATTACTCTTTTAACCCTAATATTATCTCACTCATCAAGCTTCATTAGCTTTTAGAATAATTCCTCTATTTAAATTCTAATTAAGGTCCAAACTTTATAACCATACCTACTGGTCTTCCTTAAGTCTAAGGATATTCATAAGGTCTCCAATAATATTTTCCAAGGGTTAACATCATTAAAATTTAACTAGGGGAAATTTTACTCTTTCTGGGAAGGTCGATCGATCGACCTTGACCTTCGATCGATCGAACGCACCAGGTAGGCTGCGGACTGCTTCGATTTGCAATTTTCAAATCATCTCAAAACACCATTAACAAGCATGAAACTCTAAGATAACGTTATAATATCATCATACAACCATCCTACAACAGTGTTAACGTTTTAAAACCAATAATTCATCATTCAAGGGCTTTGTTTGGATCAAATCTTCATCAAGAATTCCAGTTTTCTATTTCTTTCAAGAACATTAATAAACTTCTTCTAAAATCCGTTTCTAGATCATTAATGGTTATGTTTTGAATGCATAATTCGTCCAGAATGTTTCTACATGCAATTCCTAACATAGTTCATAGTTTTAATCCTCAAATTCATGGGTCTAATCAATCTTCCAAGATAAATTTGATGATTATCCTAAACATGGAAAAGCATAGCATTGAATCAATTATAATTAAACCACTTGCCTCTAATATTTTTCTGAATTTGATGTTGAATCTTGAAGGCTGAGTTGTTCTCTCTCTCTCTCTCTACAAGTTCTTCTCTAATCATGATGACAATGGAGGTGGGGGTTGGTTTTTGGCAAGTTAGAACTATTTCTTAACTTCTCCCATAGCCCATTAAGTCCCTTAGTGTAGTTAGTGGGTTTAGTGGATAGAGAATAAGTCAGATTTTTATTTCTAATTTTCGTGGGTTTTAATTCCCAAATTTCCGAAATTACCAAAATGCCCTTTTCGGTTACCGGTATGGCCCAATAATGCCCCGGGACCCAAACTTAACCCCCGACTACTGTTTTCTGACTATTTCGATCCTTCCAGACACGTTGGCGCACTCAAAATGACCATACGGTTAATAGAAATAAAATTCACTTTTTAATTAAATAGTTACTTTCCTGACGCGACTGTCACACGCGTCTTAACAAAATTTCCCAAATTGTCGTATTTCAATCTCGCGACAATTTCAATAGTTACAATATTCGTATATTGCCATATATACCCATTATAATCAAATACTAACTCACATCTCGTTAATATTTTATCTGGATTAATTCTCAATTAATTCACATTTAATTCAATTAATCCCATAAATAAATATCGATAAAAATGCGGGGTATTACAGTATTTTCCCTTTGAACACGTTTAAAAATATTTTTTACCGTATCATGGATAGAAGAGACCATGATATGGCATGCTCGAGCCGAAGTTGCTGGGAATCTCATGTGCCATGCGATTAATTCACTCATCTGGAAGATTTTAAATTCACATCACCTTGAATTTGAAAAGCAACTACGAATGCCCATATTGTATTATCAATTGACGAGTTTAATCATTTCAGTAATTTAAGAACTAATCAGAGTTATTGGCCAGTTCTCATGGAAATGTTAACTATCCCTTGAACACTATCCATGGAAAAAGAGTTCACATTACTTTCATTATTGATAACTAGGAGAAAGGTTCCCAGCGATGATATTAAAATTCTCTTAGTCCCGTTAATCTAAGAACTTAAAGACTTGTGGGATGAAGGAGTGAGGGTGATTGACACTCACAATTGTGAAGAGTTAACACTTAATGTAATGGTTATATAGTCAATCCATGAATTTCCTACCTATGGGATATTATATGGTTGCAATATTCATGATTATTATGGATGCCCCATTTGAAGGGAGGAAACTGAATCCACTTGGATAATGAATCCACCTGAAAAGATTATTTATGTCGTTCATCATAGATTTCGATCGAGCAATCACCCTTTTAGGAACGATTGTTGATGTAAAAAATTAGATCATATCTAATTATTTAATCACAGATAAAATAAATGAGACACAGAAGTTTTAAAGTCGTTCAGCCTTATAAGAATGGCCTACGTCCACTGTTTCTGTTATTAATGATTGTTTGGGAATTCTCGATTACAAGTTCTATCAAGAAATTCCGCTCCCCTTACAATGAGGATTGTACAATGTATTTATAGCCCTGAGGCTGTAATGTGAAAGGGTAATACATTCAATGCTGTACATGTGAAAGGGTAATACATTCAATGCTGTACATGTGAAAGGGTAATATATTAAATGCCCCTTAAGCGTATACATCTGAATGATAAGCATTTAATGAACAGTCAAACTGTTGGTTATCCTGCTATTAATGCTTTGTTCGAGGTGCAGCTCGGACCGCCTAAGCTGCTCGGTATTCAAGAGTTCCTCGGTACTCAAAAGTTCTTCGGAGAGTTCTTGTAGGTCGGAGCGTCTAAGTTCCTTGGGGAAGCAGTGTTCCTCAATGTAGTATGGTTCCTCGGAGCGTCTGAGCTCCTCGGAAGTGCTTGTTGCTGCCACGTAGATTGCCATGTGTCTTCACTCGATTAAGACATGTCAGCAGACTAAATTTGGTATCAACAGAAGCCCCCAATGTTTCATAGTTCGAAATTTGAGGAGTGTGGAACATTCTTTCTCGGAATATGGTAGTTTTAAATGGTCCTCCTGATTTTTAGGAGTGTTTTCTTTGTATTTATTTTTCCTTCCAAATTCGTAGAATCAGGCTTTTTTATATTTTTATAACCGCCTCGATCTCCGCATACTTTTTGTCCTTCTAGCCGTCGGTAGCGTAATCGTTTCTTTTTTCAATCATTACTTTTTCCTTTTCCCAAGGCAGAGTATTTAAGCGTCACAGACAATCCCATCGTCTTCTACTTTTTCAAATTTGTATCTTCGAATTTTCCATTGTCTTACTCTCTTGTGCTTCATCTTTTCCATTGTTCGTTGTCAACAGATCCACTCTTTTTCTGTAAGATCCTCTTCCTTCTTCTTCATTTCCTTCTTTCATCATGGTTTATTCTATAGAATCTCTTGATAAATTTCGTTCTGATTTCTCTATTCCCTCCTGGGTTGTTCTGGAAGAGATTTCTGAGCCTTCAGACTATTTCCGTTTGGCTGAGGGACATTGGTTCCTCAGTCTCTTTGTTGCTGAGTGTGGATTTTCTTTTCCTCCCAAACCTCTATGTCTGGAATTCTGTCAATACTATGACGTGGTTCCTGCAAGAATAGCCCCCAATACATGGAGAATAGTTAACGGGGTTCATAGACTAAATCAAATTCATGGAACTCGCATAGGAATTCCAGAAATCATGTTTTGTTATAGATGGGCTTTTGGGGATAATACTTTTTATTTAAAAACTAGATTTTTAAATAGGGCTTTAGTGGTCAATCTCCCGGATGCCAAAAGGGACAATTTTGAGCATGGGGTTGTTATAAAAAATTGGCAACATGCTCCTTTATCTGGAGATGAAGTTTATCAGGGTCCCAGGTGCCCTCCCTATGGAAATGGGATAGGTTATTTTTATTTCATTTTACTTATTTTGAAATCATGCTTCTTCTGTGTTTGACAAAATGTGCCACTGATATTTTAATTTTGATTTATTTGCAGTTGATAACAAAAGAAAGTGTCCAAAAGAGGCAGACGTTAACATAAGGCACTTGAAACTTATCTGGAGTTTGCATCAGACTGTTGCTGACGAGAAAATTAGGTCAGCTTCATATCTACTTCAGTACAAGAGTTACACAACTTCTTTTACTGCTCGTCCGGTGATAAGCGACGCAGAGCCAGTACCAGCTTCTACCAGTTCTTCGCCTGAATCACACGTTCCTTTAAGTGAAAGGATGAAGAAAAGAAGACCTCCCACCCTGTTCGAGAAACCTGCCTCTGGTGCTGGAGAGGCAAAAAGAAGTAAATATGATGTCCCAGAAGGAACAAAGAAAATTGATGCAGCCCCTCCAACTGCTCCTGTGAAGGTTGCTGAGAAGTCTTCAGTGGCCCCGAGCAAGGCTGCTGCTCCAGGCGAGGTGATTGTCATATCACCGACCAAGAGTTCTTCTTTGGTCGAAACTATTCCTGTTCCTTCGAGGAGGCTGAAGAAGAGCTCCTCGGTCAATTTAGCTGACACCGTCTCTCAGCTCCCGACTAGTTGAGTTCCCACTTTTGTTCCCCCGAGCTCCACCATGAGCTCGGTGAAGACTTGGATCATTCCCGAGATCTAAGGTATTGAAGAAAACCTTTCTCGGGACATGGTTACCTCATTGGCAGCTCGCCACATTGCTTCTGTAAGTTCTATTATTTTGAACTTTTCATCTTTCCCTTGTTATATCTTTCTCTGACTTGCTTTCATTTTCTTTTCACAGTTGGTGAGCTGCTTTAACACAATTTTGAAGAAAGATGAAGCTATTAAAGCTTCAAGCTCCTCATCTGGTGTGGAGGAAGCTCTGATGGGCGTGAGGCAGTCTTTGGAAGATTCTCTTCAGAAGTACGATGCTGACAAGGTTGTTTAAGAGAAGAAACTTACCTCAACCGAGCAGGTGAAGGCTCGAGTTGTTGAAGTCTCCAAGGGGTTGGAGAAAAAATTAAAGGACTTGGAAGAGAAAAATAAAGAGCTCGACAAGAAGCTCAAAAATGCTGGAGACCTTGAGAATAAACTCAAGGTTACTAAGGAAGAATTAATCCAACTTCGCAAAGTAAGCCGCCAAAAGGAAGAAGTTGAGAATAAATTGAAGACTGCTGAAAATCTTCTGTCCGAAAAGCTTTCCTCGGAGAAGTTAAAGAGGAAATTGGTTGTGCAAAATTTTTTCAGCGTCGGCTGGGACAAGGGGTGGAACAAAGGCTTGGCTGCCATGATGTCGTAAGTTGAATATGGTAGCCCTAAATACTTTAGAGATGGGTGGGTCGCTGATCTACAGGAGATGAACGTGGATGAAAATTCCGAACTCTTTCAGCGACACATCCCTGGTCCCCCTCCAACTCCTGAAGACGAAGAAGAGGACGAAGCTGCCTCCGAAGAGTCTTTCATGGTGATGGGAGATCAAGTTTCTCATCCCCCGACTATCCAGCCTGCTGACGAGGAACTTTATCAAATCTCTACTTCCTCCTAGCAACCTACAGCACTTCCCTAGCTACTATTTGCTCCATCCAAGCAACCTACCTCCTCGTCCCAGCTTCCCGAGAAAGTTTTGGGAGACAAGGAAAAGGTGTAGAGTTGTTCGGACTTCTATCTATTTTATTTTTCTTTAACAAATGTAATCATGAACATGTAACTCTGAACATTGTACTTCTGACCTTTGGGATATAATAAAAGTTGAACTTTTGTTTATGCATACTGTTATTTCTCCTCTTCATACTCTGTTGGGACTCTTATTGATTATTGCTTTTTCTTCCTCTGCTAGTTTCTGGCCAGGATGGAATTATTATCTGCTCATGATACAAAGCTATTGCGACAATGCAATGAATATTTTAAGGCTGGTCACACAAATCTGAGTGCAACACAAATCGTCGACATCCTCGGCCAAGATGCTTCGGAACAGGAAATTGAAGCCTACCAATACTTGAAGTGTCTGCTTGATCGTGCGGTGGCCAAAAATATAGCTTATTACGATATGATTGAGGATCTCCAAGGCACTCTTGAAGACATTCAGCAACAATATAAAGAATCCACTGCCCTCTTGCACGAGGGGTACGAGAAGAAGTATCAGCAAATCATTGCCGACAAGGGATACGAGAAGCGTTTTGCTGCTTACGACGTGCGGGAGAGAACGTTGAAAGTGGAGGTCGAGGAGCACAGGCAAATAGACGAGTTGTTGTAGCAAGAGAATAACAACTTGCAAAGATAAGTATCTCAATTAAAATATGTTGCCTCCACCTCGAATGCTTTGGTCCCAGTGACTGACGAGGGATTTTCGTTCTTGGAGGTCGAGAACGCCAACCTGAGGGATGAGTTGGAAACCTTGAAAAGGTCTGGGCCTTTTTCTTCTTCTCGGGGACGAGCAAGATCTCCTCGGGGATGAGCAAGAGCTGCTCGAATTCCTGTCGAGGAATAGAGGACTCAATCTGCTCTAGAGAACCAGGCCTTCCAGCTGATGGCGAAGAACCAGGCATTGGCTGAGATGTCTAAGAAAGTCAGGGATCTAGAAGAGCAGCTTTCTGCGCAGAAGTCTGTATTAGAGAATAAAGAACTCTTCATCAAAAATCTCCACGAACAGTTGGAAAGATTGACATATCAATTCCACAAACAGCCCAGGGAGTTCCGGATGGTTGGGTACAACGAGGCTCTCTACCACTTGGACGATCGTATCCAGAATGCCAATAATGAGGGCTACAAATAAGGCTGGTTGAATGCCTTAGGTGTGCTGCAACTGGAACATGGTCATTACCTGTGGTATTACCATAATCATGGGCTGCTCGACCTTCCAGTGCCACAATTCAAGTTCGACATGAGTTGGATCCCTGCTCGGGCCATCCCTCAGTGCTTAATTTCCAAGTATCTCGGCGACTACAATCTCCATTCAAATGTCGAGATATCTCATCCTGAGCACCTCCTAGATCGACCATCCGTGATGAATATCAGGATGTTAAAAGATCTTATCTTCATAAATTCTCCTCTTGTTTTAAATGATCCGCCTGCTGGCGAGGAACCTATTTCTAAAGCAGACGGGAAGAAACCAATAGAATAGGAATATTGATGTAATAAATTTGTATACATTTCATTCTCAATGTAATTTGTTTTTGGATTTAATGAAAGACTTTTATTTTTGTTCGCAATCTTAATTGCCATTGTCTTGTAATTACAAAACACTTTACATCTGTGCATGTGCATCTGTTAAAAAGATAACGATATTGTGTTACTTGTCGACCAACATATTGTCGAATAGTTTGAATTTGTAGTAGTCATTTGGTAAAAATAATGTTTTGTTTCTCAACAAACTTAGTAAAAAGTTATGAGTATAAAAAAAAATGTTGCTCGATCACTTTCTCGTCTTCATAAAATGTTTCCGACCAACCAAGGTCGGTAAATTTTCCTCTTCGACTAACTATAGTTAGTGAGTTTTTATCCCCGACCAGCCATAGTTAGTGGATTTTTCCTCTACGAGGAGCTTTGGCACTTTCTGAAATAATTTTACCTCCCGACCAACTTTAGTTGGCGTTTTCAAGAATATATTTACTTCCTAACCAACATAAGTTGGCATTTTTAGGAATATTTTTACTTCCCGAGGAACACATAGTTTTACTTCCCGTAGGAATACACGTTTTACTTCCCGGAGGAATACAAGTTTTACTTCCCGGAGGAATACAAGTTTTACTTCCCGGAGTAATACAAGTTTTACTTCCCGTAGGAATACAAGTTTTACTTCCCGTAGGAATATAATTTTTACTTCCCGGAGGAATACAAGTTTTACTTCCCGGAGGAATACATGTTTTACTTCCCGGAGGAATATAAGTTTTACTTCCCGAAGGAATACAAGTTTTACTTCCCGTAGGAATACAAGTTTTACTTCCCGGAGGAATATAAGTTTTACTTACTGGAGGAATATAAGTTTTACTTCCCAGAGGAATACATTTGTTTCTCGACCAACCTTAGTTGGCGTTTTCGAGAAACATTTTGAGTAGTCCGAGTTTTGCCGAGTTAGTTTCGCCGAGTAGTGTGTAGCACTAGTATTCCCCAAAAAACTTTCAATAAAAGTAGAGAATTTACATCACTGATAATACTTGCGCAGGTGCTCTGCGTTCCATGCATTCTTAAACTCCTCTCCCTCTAAAGTTGCTATTCGGTAAGTTCCTGGTCGAAAAATTTTGTAACTCGGTATGGTCCATGCCAGTTTTCCTCTAGTTTGTTGTGCTTTTGAATCACTTTCTTTAGAACATAGTCTCCTTCTTTCAGGTCGCACTTCTTCACCCTCTTATTGTAGAACAAAGTTGTTCGTTGTTGGTATGCAGCATTCCTGATGGATGCTTCTTCTCTAACTTCCTCGAGCATGTCTAAATCCAATCTTCTCATTAAGTCGCTGACAGGGGAATTGAAATTCAGCACTCTGTGTGTTGGGAGGCCCAACTCGGCAGGTATAACAGCTTCACTTCCAAACACCAGCATATATGGTGATTCTCCAGTTGCTACTCGGGGAGTAGTTCGGTAATCCCACAGTACTGACTGTAACTCGTTGATCTAATTTGCTTTCGCATCGTCCAGTCTTTTCTTCAAGCCATTCAACAGCGTTTTGTTTGTCACTTCAGTTTGTCCATTGCTTTGAGGATGGCCTGGTGCTGAGTGGATCTTCAAAACATTTGATTGATGACAATAGGCAGCGAACTCCTCGTTATCAAATTGTATTTCATGGTCTGTGATGAAAGCATGAGGAAGACCATATCGACAAATGATGTTCTTCCAAATAAATTGGTACACCTTGTCGTACGTCATATCAATTAGAGGCTCAGCTTCAACCCATTTAGTAAAATAATCCACAGCGACCACGAGATATTTGAACCTTCCTCTGGTCCTTGCAGTGGCCCAACTAAATCTATTTCCCACATGGAGAATGGCTAAGGGGAAGTGATAGGTGTCAATAATGCTTGAGGAGTTCTTCGGATGGAGGAAAAGCGCTGGCACTTGTCACATTTCTTGTCATAGGCTACACAATCAGCTCTCATCGTCGGCCAGTAGTATCCTTGCGTCATTACCCTTTACAAAAGCGTCTAACCTGCTACATGGGCTCCACAGGACCGTTCATGGACCTCTTCAATCAAATCTTTCACCTCGGTGGGATGCACACATCTTTGTAAACCTGCTATCATTCCTCGTCTGTATAAGATGCCATTAGTCAGTACATAACGAGCAGCCTTGAACTTCAGTTTCTTGGCTGCAAGCTTGTCAGTTGGTAATTCTCCTGTCTCAATATATGCCCTGATGGGATCCATCCATGATGATCCTAAATCGAGGGTAATAAAGTTCATTGTCAGATCTTCATCTATACTCCGAAGAGCTAAAACTTTAATTGGGATTGTTCTTCGTAGCTCGGTACGAGTAGCTGATGTTAATCGAGCTAGGGCGTCTGCTCTCGCATTCTCTATTCTTGGTATTCTGACCAACTAAATAGCAGCAAATTCTGATACCAACTCCATCACCTTCGCTTGATACTTGATCATTAATTCTCCTTTGGCTGCATATATTCTCAACATTTGATTTACGATCAATTGAGAATCGCTGAAGACAATAAGCTGCTGCGCCTCCATAATTTTTGCCAAATTAAGACCTGCAATCATGGCCTCATACTCAGCCTCATTATTGGAAGCTTTGAATTGGAAACGTAGGGCGTATTCCATGTCGACCTCGTCTGGGCTATTCAAAACTATCCCTTCCCCACAGTCTGTTGTGCAAGATGAGCCATCTACATATAGCCTCCATATGGGTAACTCGTCTTCAAATTTCTGATCTGATAGAGTTCCTCGGTGAAATATTTGTTACTTCCTTTCATCCTCCCCTGATATTTCTTGCTCTTCGTCGATCATATTTTCTCGCCCTTTTACCAACCTGAGTTGGTCTGCACTTGAATTTGATGATCCTCCAACTTCCACTTGCCCTTTTACCAACCTAAGTTGGTCTGAGCTTGTGTTTGATGATCTTGTAACATCCACAGGTTGATCAGCGAGCAACTTTTTCTCCTCAGGGGTATCAGGATAGGTGAACTCTGCTATAAAATCTGCTATAGCTTGACCTTTTAGCGATGATCTGGGTTTATAGACTATATCGTATTCACCGAGTTCTATTGCCCAGCACATCAATCTTCCTGACTTTTCTGGTTTATGAAGGGCTTGCCTCAATGGCATATCAGTATATACTACTATGGTATGAGCTTGAAAGTATGGCTTCATTCTTCTACTTGCCTCGATCAATGCTAGTGCTAATTTTTCCAGCCTTGGATATCTGATCTCTGCTCCTCGGAAGGCCTTACTTGTATAGTAGATTGGTTTTTGTACTCCATTCTCCACTCTTATCAATGCCGAACTGACTGCATTCTCAGACACTGCCAGATACAAGTATAATTTTTCTCTCATCACTGGCCTGGATAACAGTGGAGGTGCTCCCAAGTATTTCTTCAAGTCTTGAAAAGCTTTCTCACATTCATCATTCCACTCAAAAGTCTTTCGGAGTGTCTTGAAGAATAGGAGACATCGATCAGTTGCTCGCGATACAAATTTGTTGAGTGCTGCTACTCGTCATATAAGACTTTGCACCTCTTTCTTCGTCGTTGGAGATCGCCCTAATAGAGCTTTGATCTTTTCAGGATTTACCTCGATGACTCGTTGATTGACAATATACCCGAGAAACATGCCTTCTCGTACTCCAAATATGCACTTCGTCGGATTCAGCTTCATTTGATATTTATCCAGTTGATCAAAAGTCTGACTTAAGTCAACTAGATGATCAGCAGCTTTCTTGCTCTTTGTCAGCATATCGTCAACATAGACTTCCACATTGCAACTGATTTTTTCAGTAAAGACCTTATTCATCAGCCGCTGATATGTCGCACCTGCATTTTTCAAACTAAAAGGCATAACATTATAACAATAAGTTCCCCTAGGGGTAATGAAAGAAGTACTCTCCCTGTCTTCAGGTTTCATTTTAATCTGATTGTAGCCAGAATAAGCATCCATGAAGCTCAGCAGCTCGTGTCCCGAGGTAGCATCCACTAGTTGATCAATTCGGGGCAACGGAAAATGATCCTTTGGACATGCTTTAGTGAGGTCGGTGAAGTCTACACACATCCTCCATTTGTTGTTCTTCTTTTTCACCATCACCACATTTGCTAACCAGTCTGGTTCTGGAGCTTCTCGACTTCCTCCTGTATAGCTTGATTCTTCTCGGGACTGAATACTCTTCTTCTCTGCTTCACAGGTTTGATCTCCTTATTCACATTGAGTTCGTGATATAAGAAATTTGTGTCTATCACGGGCATATCCTCATGACTCCATGCAAAAGTTTTCTTTCTGCTTCTAAGGAAAGTTATCAATTCCTGTTTTAGTGAGGCTTCCAACGACGAACCTATTTGAGTAGTTCGTTCAGGGTGCTCGTCATCCAGAATGATGTTTTCAGTAGCTTCCACCACTTGACCCTTCACGATTTGTGACTCATCTCTAGGATCCAATGTTCCAATTTCTGCCCCTTCATCCACTTGATAAGTAGTAGCCTTTTTCCTTGATTCCTCCAGTTCCTCTTGCTCGGCAGATGAATAATAGCATTCCCGAGATACTTTCTGATCACCTTTAACAACTCCTACTCCCAAATTTGTGGGAAATTTTAGGCACTGATGCACCGTAGATGGTACAGCCTTGAATGTCTTCAATCCTACTCTTGCCATGATGATATTGTATGATGATTGAACATTCTTATCCATCATGAAGAAGCGTATTCTTTCTATCCGACAAGTAGGCCACGTACCAATGAATATATCCAACTTGATCGTCCCAAGTGGAAATACTTTCTCACCAGTAAAACCGAGGAGGGGTCTATGATAAGGCTCCAGTTGAGATATCTTTAGATTTAAACTGTCAAAGCACGAGTAGAACATGATGTCTGTCGAGCTACCATTGTCTACCAGTACTCTTGAGATCATTACCTCCTTTATCCTCATTTTGATCACCAATGGGTCATCATGAGGATACAAAACTCCTGTGAGGTCGTTCTTTGAGAAATTGATGACCAATTTCTCTTTGTTCACCTTTCTCGGGCGATCCTCCTCAGCTAGATTTATTCGCTGAATGTAAAAGCAAGATTGAGCCTCACAGAGGTAAGCTTTTCTTTTTGCAGTAAGGTATCGTCCTCCTGCATCTCCACCTGTAATAACATTACAATCAAATGACCCAAAGCGTATTGAAAATACCTCACATTCTGGCTGCCTTGGTCTCTTGGGAAGATCGGGGTCATCTTCTGGATCAAATTCATGGTCTCTCTTCTTGTTCTCCTCTGCTCGACGAGGATATCTAGACCTCTCTCTTACTCGGTCGTTGTTTCTTCTTTCGTTTCCACGATCAACATACTTTGCCAGTTTTCCTCGTCTGATGAGTGTTTCAATCTCATTCTGAAGAGCTATGCAATTTTTGGTCATATGGCCATGATCTTTATGAAACTCGCAATACTTTGCTTTATTCCTCCGATCAGGGTCTGCCTTCATTTTCTCTGGCCAGTTTAATTCCTCGTTGTTCTTGATTTTTTCTAGAACATGGTTGATATCCTTCTTCAAAGGAGTATAATTATCGAATTTCTTCATTAAGTCTCATACCGACCTAGTTTTTGAATGTTTATCATTACCATTGTTCTTATGCTCTTTCTTCTTAGCTTTATCACCTTCCACCTTAGTTTCTTTGGCATCCATGTTCTTCTTCGTAGCCATAGCCTCCTCGGCATTCATAATCTTGGATACTTTTCCCATCAGGTCTGACATGGTTCTAGGTGGATCTTTGGCCAAAGTGTAGTATAACTTGTTGGGCAGTAGTCCACTCATCAAGGCGGTAATCACTGTCTTCTCCTCATAATCAATTACTTCGAGTTTCTCGTTATTAAAATGAGTTATATAATCTCTGGTACTCTCACCAGCCTTTTGTCTAACACTTAACAAATGTTCTACTCGTTTAACAGGCTTTTCCCCAAAACAGAAATTCCCAATGAGTAACTCGTCCAGTTGAAGAAAAGTTGAAATTTTACCCCGAGGAAGATTATTATACCACATTTGAAAAGATCCGGTAAGAGTTCCCGAAAATTCTATGCATCTCATCTCATCTGGAACAGCATAGATGTCGGCTGCAGCTTGGTATTGTTTTATATGAAGGACAGGTCTGTCTTTCCATCATATTTGGGGGTCACAACAGGTGCTTTGAACTTTGATGGTGTTGGAAAATCTACAATGGCCTGGACAAAAGGTGTTCCTGGAAAAAAAGTTCATTGTAGAGGGTTCTTGGCTTTAGCCATTTCCCCTAATCTATCCTCCAGCCTCTGAATAGAGCCTTTCCATGCATCATTTCCTTCCTCGGGCCTGTTGGTTCGAGCAGCTGATCGAGTTGACGTGGCTTCCTGGGATCTATCTTGACGAGCAGCTGGTCGCGACTGGGCAGATCCTTCCCTTAAATCTGATGGTCATCGAAAACTCCTCGATGCGACTTTAGGAGGACTTCTACTCCTTCTAGGTCCTAATCGATCAAAGGGTGATACCCTGCTTAACCTCTCTAGCGCACTAGTCCTTTCTGGAGAGAGTGTGATACGTTGTTTAGTATCTTTTGCTCGCACTGACGAAGTTCGTCCAGGTTGATAAGAAAAATCTTCAGAGTCCTCACTACGATATGGATTAGTACGCCTAGTACGTGAAGAAGGTAAACGGGTATTTCTTTGAATACTTCGCAGTCCTGAATGGGTTGGTGCGCCGCCATGGAGGGTTTGTAGGAGTTATTGCATCGTTTCTTGCATGACGGTGTGGCCCTGAGCCAGATTTGTCATTATTCCAGCCAGATCTGGAATATTTGGCGGAGCAGATGGATTTGGAGGACTTCTAGCATTTCGATTACTAGATTCTGGAATATCAACCATTTGTGATGGATTATTTTTTATGAAAAACGATATTACCAGTCGTTTCCCACAGACGGCGTCAATCTGTTGATGTAAAAAATTATATCATATCTAATTATTTAATCATAGATAAAATAAATAAGACACAGAAGTTTTAAAGTGGTTCAGCCTTATAATAATGGCCTACGTCCACTATTTCTGTTATTGATGATTGTTTGGGAATTCTCGATTACAAGTTCTATCAAGAAATTCTGGTCCCCTTACAATGAGGATTGTACAATGTATTTATAGCCCTGAGGCTGTAATGTGAAAGGGTAATACATTCAATGTTGTACATGTGAAAGGGTAATACATTCAATGTTGTACATGTGAAAGGGTAATATATTAAATGCCCCTTAAGCTTATACATCTGAATGATAAGCATTTAATGAACAGTCAAACTGTTGGTTATCCTGTTATTAATGCTTTGTTCGAGGTGCAGCTCGGACCGCCTAAGCTGCTTAGTATTCAAGAGTTCCTCGGTACTCAAAAGTTCCTCGGAGAGTTCTTGTAGGTCGGAGCATCTAAGTTCCTCGGGGAAGCAGTGTTCCTCGTTGTAGTATGGTTCCTCGGAAGTGCTTGTTACTGCCACGTAGATTGCCACGTGTCTTCACTCAATTGAGCCATGTCAGCAGACTAAATTTGGTATCAACAACGATAAATCTAAATTTTTTAATTTAGGTCAAGAGTGTAGAACCTTTTCAGCTTTCTATTATAAAATCTAGGAGAAGTTGAAGGATGCAAATTCTATTAATAAGTTTCATTAGAAACATTCTCAGTTTTTAGGCCAGATGCATAAATTTAGGGAGGATTTGCAAGATCCTAGAAAAATGAAGGTATGGTCCAAATAATCAGTTTTATTTGACTTTTACTATTACAAAAAGCACCATGTAAGTTATGTAAGATGTGATATATATAGATAAGAATTTTATGGAATATTTTATTCGAACATGTCTGGGTGGATCTCATTCGAAAGATGTAGTGAGGGTGCATTGCGATCTAAAGGATATAAAATAAATTTTTGGTTAAAAATTGATCTTATAATGGAAGAAATTAGATTCTAGTTTGTTATCTCACTTTGAATACTAGTGAGAAAAAGATCCTCCTAGTCACGTTCAATTTCAAGACATCGAATGGTTATTTTAGTGATTTGTACAAGATTGTAAGCTAGCAAAAAAATGATTTGAATGAGTGAAAGTCTCACGACTGATACACCATCATCTAATTAATACTTTTATTGTTTAGGCATTGTTTTTCTGAGCAAAAAGATCTTCGCAGGGCATTTATGAAGATTAATTTATGCTTCACCTTTGTGTGCAAAATAGAAGATAGGATGAATAATAAGGTTGTGAAAGCCTAGTAAACAAGACACACATTAAGATTGTGAAAGCCACTTTAGCCGATGTAGTTTGTGTCATGGAGAAGTATTTTACTTTGTTGTTCTTTAACATAAGTGTACACCTTCTAATTCATTTTTATTATAACGATTTTTAAGGACCTATCTGGTATCGCTAAACGTATCCTTTCAAGCGATTGAGGAAAACCTTCAAAGACTACGTTAAAATACACAGTTTATTAGAGTGTCAATTGCGAAATAATACATATTAGCATAATCATCATTATATGTCTAGGAACACAAGCTGAAACAAGGGCTGTGGAGGTTCATTCCTCATGGAGAATGAGTGATCAAGGAAAGTGACGAGTTTGAGGATGAATTGCCTTTGAGGATCCCTAAAGATGTGAGAGTCACCATTCAGCAATACGACTAAGCAACTTGGTATGTCTTCGAATCCCAATAAAAAATAAAAAATTAGAGAGAGGATATAACTATATATATAATTTATTTTTGTTTAATTACTTGTGTTCTCTATATTACCATCTAAAATCTACAATTTCATGAACACTTTTTGGAAGTATGAAAACGAAGTGGAGAAAAATCAGAAGCAAAGTGATTTTAGGTTATGGTTATTAAAATAGGTAATACTGGCCTATTATATTGTGGTTATTTATGTATGTGTTGTAAAACATGGCCTAATACGAATCCATTAAAAATGCAACCTTTTAAAAAAGATGATGACGGTGCCAAATATGGTACCACCAAGTAAATGAATAAGAGCTCAATCTAGAAGTACCTCAAGTGTCCAATAATGGTGAAATCACAGCAACATAAAGGAAATAGGACGTGAGGCAAAGAGGTTAAAGACAATAATATAAGTGTTTTAGCCTATTTAGGCTTACTGCAATGTGTAGGCGAGTGAATGTTTTCTATCAAACAAGACTCTAATGGCCTTTAATTACAATACACTCAATTTTTCTCTTTATAGCAATTTTAGCCGAGTTTTACTAGGGTTTCAAACTAAGGATCATTCTCATAATAGAAGGAGGCAAGTATTTATAGGGCTGGTGTGGTACAATGTACACCTCATGCATGCACCGGGAATGTGTAGTAATAAGTAATAGCCACCTATCACCTATGCATGTGGATCATGATGAAAAAATATTCCTCCCATGTGCGCATGTGACACGATTGCAACTTCTTGTTCCCGTGGGATGATGATGCTGGAGCTTTGCCTTGTGCATGGTACAGATGTTGTCAAGAAGAGTCTCGGCTCTACCTAGTATGAGACCTGAGGGTCCTATTCAAACATATTTCGGAGAGTGCGATCTCGACTTAGTAGACATCAGGCTGAGATGTGGTCTCGTCTATCTGGTGTACCAGATGAGACGTTAAGAAGGAGGTCATGACCGGTGAAAGGTCTCGACCTCAATTATTGTTTAAAACCAAGACATTTGAGTGTGGGATCATTACGATAAGCTCTCTTTGCTAGTTCGGCTTAGGCCCAAAGGAGGCTACACTTGGGCATATCAGATGATGTGTCTTTAAGACTTTCACACCTAGCCAACGGTCCTAGTTTTCTTAGAAAGGAGATTAAAAATTCCACATCAATGGTTTTAATTTCGTCTACTACCCAAGCATGGAAAAACTATTGGTGCAAAATAGCGAAATATCAATTTTTTCATTAACTTCTCGTTCATTTAGAAAAAGTGATAAAATCCAAAGGATAAACTGTTAAGCTATTACTGGATTGTCCAGAAAATCCTGAAACTAGATTATTTAGACTTTAAAGAAATCATCTTTTATTATGACTGGGTGAAGGTGGAAGACACTATTAATGGTTATAAAGTTGATACTCCTTCAAAACTTGTCATAGTAGATTTATCTAAGATTAATAGTAAAGATCACTTTTTCAATGAGCATTTTATTTGTGCCCTTTAAAATGTCAAGAATGTGTTCTACCCTAAGTCCTTAAATGATGAAAATTATTGTGTTATTATGCATGCACCAAAGGGTTTGACTACTCAAGAAGATGCATTAAAGACACCAAAAGAGTTCCAGTATGCTCTTGATGACGATCCTAATAAGATCGTTTCTTTAGTTGAGTTAGATGAACATTGAGTTTTGAAACATTTGGGATGCAAAAAATTAATTTTTTTAAAAAAAATTTAAATTTGGTCACGGTTTTGGATCGTGGTCAAAACTATGATAAAATAATAAATAATAATATTTGGTCACAGCGACCATGACCAAAAATGAGTTTCTGTAATTTGTTTTTAGTTTGGTCATGATCCTTAATCGTGACTTATGTTAATGTTTGTCATGATCCACAATCGTGACTAAATATTTTACAGTTTAAAATTTTCACACTATGGCCACAATTTTAAATCGTGACTTACATTAACATAACTTTGAATGGTCACTCTGTGGTTTATGGTTTTGGACCGTGAATAGCCATGCAATATTAATTTCACCTTCACCTTCAATATGGTCAAAGTCCAAAATTGTGACCTATAGGCCTTGGTCAAGGGCCAAAACTGTGACTATATACCTATTTTGGTTTAGTGTGAGCATGTTCAAGTCATGTGCTATCATAGTTCTGGTCCTATAATCACTCCCAAAGCTTAGGGTCACTTTGAAATCATTGGTCTATGTTGTATCTAGGTCAGCTATTGATTCTGACAAGTCTTTGTACTTAAGGTGAGTAGCCGTATTTCTTCCTCACAAGTATTTACTGCTTAGTCAAGAGGTATCTTTGTAAATATCTTCCAAATTTAAGGAATTTTTTCCTGTTGAGTGTAATAAGGGCACGCACGTGCAATGTACCATCACTTCGATAGACGTCACATGCTTATGTAATAATAAAGCTTTTAGGGAACCATGCGGGTATTTCTCACCACAAGACAACGGCCTCACTATTTTCCTCACTTTTTAGAGCATTTCAAAAATCTGCAATCTTACAAAGCAGTGATTTTTATTGTCTCTATTCTACTTATAAGAATTTTTCTACAACTTTTACTCATTTATGTGGTGACCAAAATTATGATAGCACGTGACCGAAACGAGCCTTCAAGCTTCTTGCTCACTAAGTTAATTAAGAGTTCAAGTCATAAAATACTCCCATCTATCTATCACTTAGAATTGTTCAAACTTAGAAGGGATAGGTCCAAAATTCTAGAAGTCTATATTAACGGAGGTTAGGACTCTCACAAGCTTCTATATAAATATAAACCCTCCCTCAGTGAGAGGGTCATGTAGTATTGTGTCATTGATAAGTACTACAACTCTGCTCACCAGTTCTTTGAGTTAATAGAATAATAACCCCCAAAACTCATGGACGTAGGGATGCTATTGAACCACACATATATTGTGTTGTAAGTTTTCTATCTTCTTCTTTCACTAATTCTCCTAATTTAGCTTGTGTGCATTGAATACAAACATTGTGAGAAATTGTAACCTACAATTGGTGTCGTTTGTGGGAAACATTTGTGTTCTTTTACCGTAGCCAAATTTATGGAATGTGTCACTCTCCTAACTAAAATCATATGAATGTAAATGACTAAAGGAGTCATTATCAACACAATTATGGAGACCCATAGGGTTATCCCCTTGATCATGGTGATCACGCTGACCAAGAGGGTCACCAACTAACCCCTTCCTCTCACGGTGTTTTGTGTTTTTATTTTCTTCTTGGGGGGGGGGAGGGGTAGTAGGGGGTAGACATAATGTAGTTTTATATTCAACAATTTAAATTATGGTACTTTAAGCTCAATAGCGTTTGCTTTGTTGGTTTATGAATGTAGTTTTTTTAGTAATATTTCTCTCTTAATTACTGCACTACATTGATGAATGACTGAATTATATACTATCTCATGAACTATCTAAGGATAATGTAGATTTAGGAGTTCTTTATTTTCTATATTATCTTCAAAAGCAATATGAAGTATATAAACATTTTGATATAACCTACCATAACATTTAAGAGTGTACGTGTAAAAAGATAAGACAATGAATTGAAGACGGGAGTTATCATTCATATGTCGTAAATTGCCAGATCACTTTGATATTTTATAGGAGATGTATATCCTGAACTACGTATTTAGTTTGAGACTTGGCATGAACTGATATAACACTTTAACTTTCTAATTTTGTGTATAACAAAAAAGTAAAGTCAAAATGTCTGTTTTAAAACACATTTAAGGTCCGTCGCTAATAAAAAGAGAGAGGTGATGGATTAATTTCTATTTTGTGAAAACTATCACACAAACAGGAACATTCATATTGAATTATCAAGAAATATAAATATTAATTTTTGCAGAAGCATGCCTGAATCCGTGACAGAAAGTTAAAATATTTGAGTCTGAGGTCTTATGCTCTTCCAGATCAACACTTTTATTTCCTCTATAAATTTCTCTCTGACAATGGGAATCAGAAGATTGGTGTTGTGTGATCTGGGGACCATGACCCCTATTTATAACACAATCGTGTCTTTGCATATTTCGTATATTTCTATTTTAACCCATCATAAAAATAGAAATTACGCTTGTCTCTACACAATAAAACCCACACTTTAATAATACATTAGTAAGGCCCCAAAACTTAAGTTAATCACTTTAATTGGCCTACTTTTATTTAATAGCCTATAATTCATATTTATTTCATATTTAAGCCCATATATTAAATTTTACTCTAACAAGAGGTGTTCAGTTTCCTTAAATTTTACCCTACATTTATTTGATAGCCTATAAATGCGCTTCATATTTTAGTTAGTGTCGTACTCCTTGAGGACAGACTTACCCCTCAACTAATGTGCACACCTAACGTCTCGTTTATATCCCACCTAGTCTTCTACCCCGAAACTAGATACTTGATATAACTCTTGTCAACCGCCCTACTCAATCCCGAGTAATTTAACGTATGACTTATAAGTTACTTATCGCCTTAATTTAGTTAATCGTCTTTCCTTGAAAGCTATATAACATTTACTAGTTATATAAAATACACTTTTCTCCATGTATTTAAATTTCCCGTATATAATTATTCACCCCATTATATATGTACAGTTATCTTACAACAATCACGCCTGTTGAATATGAATATAACCCATATATAAATAATACAATTCACTTCATGTATTTAATTACCATATATAACTATTTATCCCATGATATACGTAGAACCATATTACAACATTCACACATATGTTGAATATAAATATAACCCATCCTCCCGAGTAATAACTCATCGGATGTATTCTCTAAAGTGCTATCACACTAGGTGTACTCGCATAACCTAGTTACCCCAAGTCAGAATCGCTCACTAACTTGGCAAAAAATATAAACATGATGGAGGCAATCATATTCCTTCCCTGATAGTGAGATAATCCCCTCACCCAAATAACAGACGCTATGACCTGGGGATATACTCGCCATACTCCTCAAGCTAGGGGATTCACCCACATCGCGAATCCTCCTCCGATAGCACTAGAGTATATATATTAATAATATATAATCACTGATATTTATATGCACACACCATATATATACTATCGCACACCGTATATATATAAATATAAAATATCTCGGCTTTACCGTGTACTGAGTCTGTAACACTAGCCTATACTTAGTATCTCGAGTTTATAGTCCAACTCTAATTATTAATTAATTTGCACCTTAATTAATTAAATTACTTTTGGTTTCGCCCAACCAATATACTCGGACTCGCACTCGTGGTCCGAAATAAATATAATACCCGAGTCTAATCCCCGACTCTGAATTAATTATTTTTTCATCCATAATTAATTTAAGTGAGTAGTGTCGCCGTAGTACTATACCCGAACTTATTCACCCAGTTCGTTATTTTATTTCTCAGAATTTATTCTCAAAATTCATACCTAAGTGCTACACTTAATTACCCCACCACTCCCAATTATATGCCCCTATAATTGTGAAGATATTAGCCTCCCTAATTAAATTTTCTCCCTTAATTAGACTTGTTTAACACCCCTCCTAATTAAATACCGGGTGGCCAGTCCCATACCAAATTAAAACAGAATATACAGTTGGCTCATTCTTAGCATCACTGTTGAACGGTTATTAGTTTCATGCGTGGGGTGTCTCGCAAGCGAAATCCAAACAAGGAACCACCCCGATACACTATTTCCTAAAGTAGTCGGTCATCGAAACTCCTAAGGTCCTTAGTCAATAGTATATAAAAATTTGGTTTATCGAAAAAAAAATATTAGGTTTATCGATTTAAACAAAAAATTTAGGTTTTATTGATTTCAAATAGAGTCTACTCATCTACTCTTCTCTAGAAGACAAGATGCTGGTTAATAGTAGTACATACACTCTCGTATACCACAAGTCAATGCACGCCAATAGTCACATCATGCTCGGACATGCCCAAAGTAACTAATCCCATGATAAAAATCAAACCCACATGATAACATGTAATATATAGGTGTCCCACACCCCTCAGTGAGTCTACGTAAATAACGATGCTATAGGATATGTTTAACCACCCTTTTAGCCCCCACAATATTAATCGCTACTAAAATCAATAGGCCTCATAATTCCTTAGATAGGAAACATACCCTCATTTGCGGGTGGTGGTTGTTGAATCCCACTATTATAACTTTGCTCCGATGAGTCAATAAAATTTTTACCTCAAATTTTCAGTTCTAGTTCACCACACTCTACTATATGTCCAAGCCTTTGAATATATTGCCTTAGTTAGGTAACACACATAATTCCCGCATTTCAAGAACTTCTACTGATGTCTCTTCTCAATTTTCCATAATAGGGGTGACCTCGACTACGGTCATCATACTCGAACATACTTCATAACCTCCTAAGTACGATCTCCGATATCCATTCAATGGCCCTCATCTGCCATACTTCTTTGTTCGATCACTCCCGAACGTAAATAAGATTCACTGATATATATGGAATCTTACCAAAGAGATCAACAATCCTAAACATAGGGCTCTACATCAAAGAACGCTAAGCTGAAAACACAGTAAGCCGTACAGATCCTAAAGGACACTAGAACCTGATGCTC
This sequence comes from Sambucus nigra, assembly GCA_949130495.1. NCBI lineage: Eukaryota > Viridiplantae > Streptophyta > Magnoliopsida > Dipsacales > Adoxaceae > Sambucus > Sambucus nigra. Next base: position 122,624,226 of record OX422213.1, read on the forward strand.
TGATACCACCTGTAACACCCCGCCTAATTAAATACCGGGTGGCCAGTGCCATACCAAATTAAAACAGAATATACAGTTGGCTCATTCTTAGCATCGCTGTCGAAAACATTTACAACTCACCCAATACCCAATTAAGCTGGTGTTAAAAACTTTCCAAATTTTAATTTAACAAAATCCATTTCCAGTTTAAGAATAACACAACACATTTTATTCTACAACACTGATAACCCAATAAATAACACAAAAGAATTTAAATGCAATTGGAATAAACATTCTCAAATAATATAAATCCATTACAATAATCCCAACAATGTCAAATGTATTAAAAAGACACGAATACAATAGTATCTGACTCCGATAGAAAAAGATAACTGAATCCTTTGGGCGACATGCCCTACTAAGAGAACATTGTGAATCAAATGAAGATAAGCGTCTAAGCAATACTCCATATCTCCATATCTTGTCAATATCAAATAATGTTGGCGTCCCTGCTGTTGGACACCTGATATAGGAGATACAATTGAAAAGAAAATATGCAAGGAAACGGGTCAGAGCCCGAATGTGTAAATGATTTTTAAAACAGTAAGTATTTAACAAGTGCAATAAAGCATTTATTATGTACATGTTAGATCCAACTCTCACTTGCTATTCTCACCTCTCAACTAGAGTGCACACTTAACGTTTCCTATTAACATCCTAGTTAATGGTTCCTCTTTTCCAGTTTGCATATTATAATTCCATTCCCATATCATAATACCCGTATGTCCCATACCATACGTCACATTATTATGCATTTACATTCCTCATTTATGAATCGTTTCTCATTAACATGAATCATTTCTCATTAATATGAATTAAGCTTTTCAATTCTATAAGCATAAACATTCATTAACTTAATTCCATTATCTTTCTCTATTCACCGTTATCTACAATTATCACTGTAGATAGATTTAACCACAATATATATATCCATTCAATCATTTAATCCATTATATATATATTCATATATAATACGGAACCCCGAGTCACAGCTGCGGTGCAATGCATTACTCTGCTATCATGTCCCATCATCGCAGGTCGCCGAATAGGGGACTAAAGGTACGGTAAGATTCCACGAACCACAAACAACAACAAACAAATTGGAGGCGAACATAGTTCTCGTATCCATGGGTTATGCACATACCTACGTACCCACAGTCAGCGGACTTATCAACTCCCCGATAAGTATTTCATAGACCTATGTTCTCGAGCGACAAATCAAAGATCCCATGGATTCATCAGGATATGACTGCCCTCACGTGTAAACCTCCCACCGATAGAAATTAAGCTAGGTATGTCATACACATAAATCATCAATCAATCCAATAGGCATTATCATACCTATAATATAATATCAATAAGGTAATATCATTACCCTAAGATAATTCCCATACGTATCATTATATCTCTTTTAAATTCCATGTATTATGTCTTTACTTCATAATTTAATTATCCTCGCATCTTATAACATCTCTCCACTCCCGACGTCGTTAAGGTTCATGCGCGGAGTGTCTCGCAAAGTGAAATCCAAATAAGGAACCCCTCCAATACACTACTACTTAACTTTGCCGATCGAGGAGGTCCGACAACTTTAACTATGCGATCGGGATAACCTCATACCCTCTTTCAACCAAATGTGTTCTAAACTCCCATCTCTATCCAGGAGGCACACCACTACGCTCTTGTATTACACTCCGTCCTTGCGAAATCAATAATGAGCTTAAACTCAGTCCTCGATGTTCAAATTATAACCCTAAGGCTACCTCACTCAATACACAAGATTCAAATAGGTTTTTCCTCAACATATATTCAGTAAGAAGTCACTAATATCCTACTGGTCCATAACATTATTTCTCCCGAATTATTACGAATTAAACTCTCCTTTCAATTAGGGTTAAAACCGATAGTTCCAAATCTCTTATAAACACACCTTCTTTCACTTAGGATTAAACCCTCTTGTAAACTTAAGGATACCCAGGTGTTATATTAAATCACCCCTACTGGTCCTATCTTTAATCCTCATACATCCCCATTTGGAATTTAAGAAATGAATCTAGTAACCGAAATTCCATTCAATATAATTTTCATCATTTTAATCACTTGAATCCAAATCAAATTAATTCAAATCTTATCAAGGGTTTACTGATTTTTTCTAAGTCCCATAATATCCAACTAATAATCACTAAAGATCCACAAAAGGTTTGGGATAAAAATCATCATTTAAAAAGAAATAACTTTACATATTCTGGGGAGGTCGATGGATCGAAGGCAGGGGTCGATCGATCGATCCCTCAGGTCCAAGCCTGGTTTTCTGCATTTCTGCAACTATGGGTTTCACCATTTTTACTCATTCAAACCTTCATATTAACCTCCAAAATGAGTTATAATTATTTCTACATGATATATCAACATATATGAACGATTTCCAATACTCTAAACAGCCTAGAATCATCAAGGGATTGGATTAAAAGCATGTTTCTCTCCTTATTTCCAGAAAATCATCAACATATTAACTTCAAGAACACTTCAATGGTTTTTCAGATTTTTCTTCAACATATTCATGATCATTTCATGGATTATTATCATCCTACAATATGAGTTTACTTCCTATATTATTTTAGTTTCTATAAATCCATATAACAACTCCATTATGTCTTCCAAACAAGAAAAATCATCTCTTTTCATAATTATTCTAACATGGACAATATACGAACTTAAGTTGCAATTATCAAACACTTGCCTTTACAGAAGGTCTGATCCTTTGGTGTAGTATATCTCAGTTGGTTGTCCCTTCTCCGGTCAACCTCCGGTGGTGGTTGGTGGTGGTGAACCTTGGTTCTTGTTCTTCTCCTTCCCAAGTGAACTCCTCTCTTCCCAAGCACCCTTTCACTCTCTCTAGGAAGATGACTTCTCTACTTTGTGTAGAGGAGATGAATAACCCACATACACTTAATCTACCAATACTTATAATAGGACAAAATCCCAAATCACTATTCATCCCCCCTAGAAAAATGACAAAAATGCCCTTCCGGGTTGTCTATTCATTTCCAAATGACCCGAGACTCAAAATTAACATCCAAATAAACTTTTCTGACTATTTAGAACCTTCCGGACGCAACGACGCAGTCGAAATGACTATAAGGTCGATAGAAAATAAATTTCCTTTCTAATTTAATAAACTAGTCCCGACACGTCCCATACCGCGTCTGACTAAAAATATAAATTACCGAATTTATATCATACAATCATATCAATGACATCACATTCATATATTACCTAAATATCTTTAAGTAATATTTAGAATCATCCATTTTAATATCCTCAATTCGGATAAAACCCAAATGAATTAATTAATAATAAAATCCAATTAATCCATTAATTTAAAATATAACCCATTTTAAAAGTCATTTAAAATTACGGGGTATTACAACTTGGTGGTAATTAAACTAAAATTAAATCCCCCTAAAACTTCCAAGGCCAAACTATAAAAAATTCCCAGCCATCGATCGATCGATCGAGCAGGTCCTCATCTTCTCCGACTTCCTGTTTCTGCCATTAACGAATTTCTCTAATATCTAAGCTTGTCCTTGGGTAATTTCAAGCATACAAAACATTATAACTATATGGGAACGTGATCAGGACCTCCCCTAGAACCTTAAACAAGAATTAAATTTAATAAATCTCTAACTTTTCGAATTTAGGAAATTTTTGGGTCTTTACTTGTTCAGTCCCAATTTCATCTATTTTTCTCAAATTCGTTCATAAATTTCTAATGGGTTTTCACATATGAATAAATCATTATATCAAAACCATGTTACACAATGAATTCCCACATTAATTTCTCCTTAATTTCATTCAAGTGTTCTATATCCAAAAACCCCCATTTTTGTACCCTTTGTACCCAAAATGAATTTCAGATTTCCACATCACAAAAATATGAATTAAAAACATCAATTAATGTTATAGCAAGTTAACCACTTGGCTTCAGGATTCATTGGTTCTGATCCAAGGTGAACTTTTCAAGGTTGATGATGAACTTCCAAAGGTTCCTTGCCTTGTCTCTAAAAGACTCCAATTTGGCTCTAACCGCTCCGTCTCACTTTCTCCCCAAATTCTTAGATTTAGGTTTATGTTTATTTGTCGTTCCCCACTGTTAAATTTAGGTCTTAAAACACTAATCCCGTTTTTAGCCTAATGGGCCAAGCCCAAGTGACCCAAATATCCCCGTGTGGGCCCAGTTATGCCTAAAAACGTCCCATGACCCGTTTACTACCCCCGAGTACACTTTTCTTACTATCTCGGCCCATCCGGACTCAACCGTGCACTCAAAATCGACATTTGAATTAATTTTTAAAAATTCTTATCTCACACCCAAACTAGTTTATACCGACTCCCGGCTGAGATAAATAAATTTCACATCACTAATACATGTTATGACGTAAATGAATTATTACTATTCACTTAGTAATTAAATTTCCCTAAATATTAACCATTCAGTCTCCGATTAATATTTAATAAATATTACCATAATTAATTGAATTAAATTACGACACACAAGTAATTTAAAATTCTCAAATTAATTAAATATTACATGCACAGGAATACGGGGTGTTACATACTCCCTCCCCCCCTACAAACGAATTTCGTCCCAAAAATTTGGTCATTACTGCAACGAATAACTCTGGATACTGCTCTCACATATCCTCCTCCGGGTCTCACGTATACTCATCAATACTATGATGACCCCACTCCACTACACTCTAACTGTTGGTACTATCTTAAACTGCATCTTGTGCTCACATAGCTAACAGTCTCCCCTCATATGAGGTGTCTTATTGAAAGTCATTATCCTCGAGTGGAACGTGCCTAAAAAGCTAAATCTCTCCTCGTGTATCCCTCCAACTATGCCACGTGGAACATATCCCGTATCCGTTGAAGATATTCTGGCAAACCCAGTCGATAAGCTACTAGTCCCACCCTCTCAAAGATAGGGAAAGGACCCACATAGCTCGACCCTAGCTCCCCTTTCTTTTCGAACTTCATCACTCTTTTCATAGGAGACACCCGAACCAATACCTGGTCATAAATTTTTAACTCGATGGCCCCTGACAACATAGTGCCCCTGAAAATGAGCCTATACTCTGTCGGCTCCACTATCTCCAAGTTAGGAAATTCCCCTTCTATGTGGATGTCAATTCCCTTGTTGCCAAAACATGTGACTATCTTCCGGGTAATTACCCGCATCACCCCTGACTAATCATGTCGAACTTGCACCTTTAACTCACGGTGATGTACCCCTCCTTACATCCCTGAACTATACGAAAGGATACAACTTACTTAATTCCCGCTGATGGACCATAACCCATATCGGGTCCTAGAAGCTTGTTATTTCCCCACCTCTTATCTACCAAAGGTGGATAATGAAACTTTTCCCATAAGGTCTCCTAAGGTGTCACGCGGACCAAACAGTTATGAGGCATCACACGCAACTCTACTTGTGGTAATTTCTACTCCCAAATTACCCAAAATCTAGAATGCATAATCCTCACTTCCCGTCTACCCATCGACTTATGGCCGACACGTTTAACCCAATACGTAACTCTGTCCCTATCACCTCCTGACACTCTTAACTAGAGGTGGGACTGAAGGTCTCACCCAAATTTCCAACAATCTTGGACGACACCTTGTTCTGTTTCACTCTTTCCCGTTAAGGGTAAAGTTGGGTATACTACTCGATAGTATAACCCATTCCAAGATAACAATTCGTGTTCATGTCAATCCATTCAGCAACGCGATGGAAACCTTGACCCCTCCATGATTTTACCAACCTAATTATTAATTCCTTCACTGGAACCATAAATTAAAAATTTCCTATTCGATACCCTCCAATGAACCCTTTTTCCATCCTTAAATGATCTACCCGGAGACAAATTTACTATGTCTAATTCATCACTAATTCCCATGCTCAAGAACTCTAATCCTTGTGCAGATTTCGTCAGGTAGGATTCTACACCAGGCCTTTGCAAAAAACCACTCTAGGCATAAGACTAAGTGAAACTCTTTTCTATTTTTCCCAAAAATGTGGGTTTCTCCCTTGCCTAGGGATATCTTATTACATAGGTCTCCCCTACCATCCCACTCCCTACAGTGGAGGTAGTTCTCCTTGATTTACATATAGTCAGACCGTTTTCTTTCTCAAACGGATTTCAGTTCACTACACTTTTCCACTTATTCCCTGACTGCCCCGCAGGCGTACATTCAATATGTTTAATTACACATCCATTTTTTAGACGACTCCGAGATCACACTAACCAGGGAGCCCATACACCCTATATCCCATGCTTAACCACACAAAAATTACCTTAATTAACCAGGGTGCCCATACACCCTGTCCTTCTGCTGAACCGCCCAAAAGTTACCTGACTATGCTAGACGTAACCAGTAGTATAACTTCCAACTCGTAGTCATATCACATACATGAATAATAACTGGGGTACCCAACCTATGTACTAACGACCAAATATCTACCCACTTCCAACGTTGAACTAAGTTTCATGCATGGGACGTCTCGCAAAATGAAATCAAAATAAGGAACCCCCTGATACACTACTACCTAACATTGTCAGTCGTTGAGATCTGTTAGACCCTCAGTCCATAGAATGTACCCCTAAATACTTGTCTCTTAACACAAAAGCATACACGCCTACTCTTATGCTACAAAAGACAACATAAAATACCGCGCCCTTACTATCACTAGTTCTTGCACAAAATAAATCCCGAGCTATATCTCCCCGCTTAAAAATAATTTTAACCGCCCTGAATCGCTTCAATATACATCCTTTCTTATTGGGAAAAATATAATAATACAATACATTCTTATATGTCTATCTTACCTCACAATACAAGCTATATACGCATATATATATATAGACTAGGCTCCCTCTCAGGTGACACCTAGCAGGAGTCATTCATAACCTGGTATCACGAACACCAAAACTTACTATCACTATACGTAATAGTTCACACCCATTGCTAACCAATCCATACCCAGGAAAAATCTTGCTTTCATAACACTCCTCAAAATGAGTAAATCTCATAAAATATACCCTCTCAGTTTTCACGCCTGCTTCCCTGCAGATAAAATAAAAGAGGGCCTTGTTACCCCGTGGTAACCATCTACTTAATAGTAACACTACTATACACTCACTAAACTCGTCCCCCATGCGAATATAGTGCTAACAAGAATATTGTGATCACTCGTGTCACGAAATTCACTCCATCTATCCGAGGATAAAATTAATACTTCCACTCGCCTATACACCGGCAGCCCAAATGGCTCCTGGACATAATATTCTCATCCTATCGAACCAAAACTTTGCAATTGTTGTCCTACTAGGCATCCCACTTCTATCCCCTGACTCACTGTGGACATAATGGATTTTTATAGTTCCACTTCCGTACATAAGGCACCTATCCGTGTCAATCCCCTGCCTCTAGCCCAAATGGCCATGTTAGGGTTGTCCTTCTCGCGTACTTGGTAGTCTTGATCGTAAGTTCTACCCCCGTTGTCCCTTTGGCTTACCTAGCCCTATGGGACTCATCATTGGCCTCGATGACTCGGATCAAATCCACCGTCAATAGGTAGAAATTTACTTAATTTAAAATGTCAAGATGGGTCCCTTACTAGGTATACCCTTCCGTCGTGCTTCACTAGCACCATTAAATCTCATTTCATTCTTGGGTTAAACTCTCTAACCTTATTGGCTCCTGCATCTTAGAAGCGTTAATGTAATATGGCAAGCAAAAGATATTGATGACCTCCACAGTAGTCATCCTAGTCGGATTTCCCATCAATTATTGTGTATTCTCACACGGTTCATTATCCATTTTGCATGTTCCTTTATCGTTCTCCGTATCCCCTTCGTCGGTTACGAAGTTCGCTTATACAATTTATCATTTCTGTCATGATTAGTTATAATCTTACCCATTTCATAAACTCTGAAATTTCACTCGCAACCCTATTTGAATAGCGGATGGACGATCTTATGGTCACACCTTACCCAAAATTTCTCGTTTGATTCCTTATATTCTCCTTCATACGTGGTGACTGACTCTCGAAAATAATCCTCCCCAACTCTCTCTCCTTACCAACAGTGCTGAGTGAGTCCAAAATTGTATCACCGTTCTCTATGACAGTGCTTGGGGAAATATACTGCCCCCGAGTGATTATCCTATTCCATGAATACTCTACATCTTCTGCCTCCCCTCTCCTCTTACAGTACTTCTAACGGCCCTCGCTGGTCGTCCAAAATTGTTTGATGCACAATTCCCAATCAAACTAGTATATGAATCACATCAACTATACTTGATAGCAGGAGAACGTAAGTCACATACGTAGAGGAATACAACAATCATATCATAAGGCTCTACATCAAAGAACGCTGAGCTAAAGAGTGAAAAGCCGCACAGATCCTAAGGACACTAGAACCTGATGCTCTGATACCATCTGTGACATCCCGCCTAATTAAACCCCGGGTGATCATTCCTAAATTAAATTAGAACAGGTTTCTCAGTTGGTTCATTCTTAGCATCACTGTCGAAACTTTTTTATTTTTAATCACCTAAGTGAAATTAGACTAGTGCCAAGTTTTATCTTTCATTAATTCAAAGAAATACTCAAGCGAAAATAAATCATTAACAATCACAAGATAACTGAAACCAACCATCACATATAAATAAGAAACTGGATGAATAAACCATCGGCTAAAATCCAACACAAATATAAATACAGATAATAATGGATCTCAGGTAACTGAAATAAATACTTAATAAAATTGCGAGCAACATGCTCGAATATCTGATAGGAAATCCCTATACTAGGAATAGAAGGAATATAGGCGCCTATCTAAATCCTTCAACATCCACATATACTACAGCAGCAAATCCCTGGAATGCACTATGGCTGGACACCTAAAGGGTTTTGAAAATATTTTATAGCAAGGGTTAGAACCCAAAATATTTTGAAAACATTTAGCAAATGATTAACTTGCAGTGATAAAATATGCATGAATGCGTTTCATATTTTAGTTAGTGTCACACTCTCTTGAGGATATAATCACCCCTCAACTAATGTGCACACCTAACGTCTCCTTTATATCCCACCAAGTCTTCTACCCCGAAACTATATACTTGATATATCTCTTGTCAATCGCCCTACTCAATCCCGAGTATTTTAATGTATGACTTATAAGTTACTTAACGCCTTAACTTAGTTAATCGTCTTTCCTTGAAATCCCTATAACATTTACTAGTTATATATATAATACACTTTTCTCCATGTATTTAAATTTCCAGTATATAATTATTCACCCCATTATATACATACAGTTATCTTACAACAATCATGCATGTTGAATATGAATATAACCCATATAAAAATAATGCAATTCACTTCATGTATTTAATGACCCGTATACAACTATTTATCCCATTATATACGCAGAACCATATTACAACATTCACACATATGTTGAATATAAATATAACCCATCCTCCCGAGTAATAACTCACCGGATGTATTCTCTAAAGTGCTATCACACTAGGTGTACTCGCATAACCTAGTTACCGCAAGCCAGAATCGCTCACTAACTGGGCAAAAAATATAAAAGTAATGGAGGCGGTCATATTCCTTCCCTGAAAGTGAGATAAGCCCCTCACCCATATAACAGACGCTATGACCTGGGGATATACTCGCCCTACTCCTCAAGTTAGGGGATTCACCCACATCGCGCAACCTCCTCCGATAGCACTAGAGTATATATATTAATAATATCTAATCACTAATATTGATATGCACACACCATATATATACTATCGCACACCGTATATATATGAATATAAAATATCCCGGCTTTACCGTGTACGGAGTCTATAACACTAGCCTATACTTAGTATCTCGAGTTTATGGTCCAACTCTGATTATTAATTAATTTGCACCTTAATTAATTAAATTACTTATGGTGTCACCCAACCAATATACTCGGACTCTCTCTCGTGGTCCGAAATAAATATAATACCCGAGTCTAATCCCCGACTTCGAATTAATTGTTTTTTCATCCATAATCAATTTAAGTGAGTAATCTCGCCCTACTACTATACCGGAACTTATTCACCAAGTTCGTTATTTTATTTCTCAGAATTTATTCTGAAAATTCATACGTAAGTGTTACACTTAATTACCCCACCACTCCCAATTATATGCCCCTATAATTATGAAGATATTAACCTCCCTAATTAAATTTTCTCCCTTAATTAAACTTGGTGGTAATTAAACTAAAAGGAAATACCTCTAAAACTCCCAAGGGCAAACTGTCAAAAATTCCCAGCCATCGATCGATCGATCGATCCTCAACCATCGATTGATCGATCGAGCAGGTCCTCATCTTCTCCGACTTCCTGTTTCTGCCATTAACGGATTTCTCTAATCTCTAAGCTTGTCCTTGGTTCATTTCAAGAATACACAACATTATAACTATATGGGAACGTGATCAGGACCTCCCCTATAACCTTAAACACGAATTAAATTTCACAAATCTCTACTTTTCTAAATTTGAGAAATTTTCTGGTCTTTACTTGTTCAGTCCCAATTTCATTTGTTTGTCCCAAATTCGTTCATAAATTTCTACTTGGTTTTTACATCTCAATAAATCATTATATCAGAACCATGTAACACAATAAATTCACATATTAATTTCCCATTAATTTCATTCAAGTGTTGTATATACAAACCCCCATTTTTGTACCCTTTTGTACCCAAAATGAATTTCAGATTTCCACATCACAAAAATATAAATTGAAAACATCAATTAATTTTACAGCAAGTTAACCACTTTCTTTTAGGATTCATAGGGTCTGATCCGCGGTGAAGTTTGCAAGGTTGATGATGAACTTCCTATAGGTTCCTTGCCTTGTCTCCAAAAGACTCCAATTTGGCTCTAACCGCTCCCTCTCACCTTCTCCCCAAATTCTTAGATTAAGGTTTATGTTTCTCTGTCGTTCCCCACTCTTAGATTTAGGTCTTAAAATACTAATTCCGTTTTTAGCCTAATGGGCCAAGTTCAAGTGACCCAAATAGTCCCGTGTGGGCCCGGTTATGCCTAAAAATGCCCCGTGACCCATTTACTATCCCCGGGTACACTTTTTCGACTATCTCGACCCAACCGAACTCAACCGGGCACTAAAAATCGACATCCAAATTAATTTATAAAAATCCTTATCTCACACCCAAATTAGTCTATACCGACTCCCGGCTGAAATAAATAAATGCTACGTCACTAATACACGTTATGACGTAAATAAATTATTACTATTCACTTAGTAATTAAAATTTCTTAAATATTAACCATTCACTCTCCAATTAATATTTAAATAAATATTACTAGAATTAATTCAATTAAATTATGACAGACAAGTAATTTAAAATTCCCGAATTAATTAAATATTACATGCACAGGAATACGGGGTGTTACAATACCCTGAGGCATATTCTGGACGCCTGTGATCATGAGATGGACTCGATATCAAGCCTACGTACTTGTGTAGACACAAGATCAAAGCCACATGATTTTTTTTAACATGTGTTCAATTGTGGTGTGTGTTCAAATGTAGGAATTGGATTATGGAGGGGAGATGTTATGTGTATAATAAAGTACATCTTTGGTGGAAGTTCATAATGAGAGTGGTCCCGGAGATCGTCGGTATTTCCATATCACATTATGATAATCAGGTGATCACTAGAAGGAAGGTATTGTCCTTCAGGCTAGGTTGGAGGTGTAGAAGGAGTGGGAATACATATTTAGGATTAGAGTGAACCAGAAGCCGTCGAGAGAGATCTACGTATGTGTAGGTGGTAATTTTGTTGTAATGTTTATATTCAATGAGCACACACCAAATTAAGAGATATATTTAAATAAAAGGACAAAAATACACAATGCAATATATAAATGGTTTGGCAAAGTGCCTACATCCACGGGGGGTTTGTTCTTTCATTAATATAGAACTGGTCGAAAGAGTTATAGTACTTCTCGACAATACCATATCACGATTCCCTCTTAATGAGAGGCGAGTTTATATCTATAGAGAAGTTTCGGAGAGTCCTAAGATCCTTTGAAATCCATCCCTAAAAGTTCGAACCTATCCCTTATCAGTTTGAACTATTCCAAGTGATGTATACAAAGGAGTCATCCATACTTGGATTTGTCCTTAACTTAGTGCATAAGAATTTTAGAGGCTCGTACCGACACTACACGAATTAGGAAGATTTTCATTGTCAGTTGGTCACATTCCAAAGTCGTGACCAGGTGGTCACGGTCCAAAACCAATACCCACAACAAAAACCCATAACTAACCACTTCACCAAACCAAATAGTGACACCAATAGATGACTGGTCATGGTTCTGGATTGTGGAAACAGTGGTAATCACTACACCAAATCTTCCAAATTGCCACGGTCGTTGACCTTGATAATTCGGGGCGAGACAACTTTTTTTGTCACGGACTTGTCACGGTCATTGACCGTGATAAGTTAATTAGAATTGTCACAGTCGTGTCACGGTCCCTGACCATGACACGTTTAGTCACGGTTAATAATCGTGACAAATCCTTAACCCTTTTTAAAAAAAATTGTCATGATCATTGACCGTCACAACTTTTGTCACAGACTTTTCACGGTCATTGACCGTGACAATTCTGGGAAGAATTTAAAAAAAATCTACTGGGCAGTATGGCCACTGCCACTGCCCAGCAGTATATTTGTACCTGTTATAGCAATGTTGTACCTGTTCAAACATCATATATCCAAATAAACTAGAGATAATGCAAATATACATTCAAAATAGAAACTATTTAAGAAGAAAAAACATCACCATCAATTATCTCAAATCTACAAACTATTTAGCTGGAAAAGAGATTTTGTACCGCGACACTCGGGGACACCTCCTTATCCTTCCTTTCTCGTCCGAAGAGACACATAAGTATCGAGCCTATGTGGTCTACCCCCAGGGCCACTCCATGTCCCCTGAATTAAAATAAAGTAAAATTAGTATCCGCCCCGCAAATATAGATAAATATAAATATAAATATGAATATAAATATAAATATAAATATGAATACATTACCTGTAGTGCCACCCAAATAGCTAACTTCATCTCATATGGAACCTCCTTCCAACTAATATACCCTAGGCAATCGTGTCAAATATAATTCCTTTTATATCTGAACACTAAGAAATGCCATAATCCTATGGAGTTATGCTCTGCAAATTCCTTCCAACCGTTGTGTAGCCAAAAATCACTAGTTGAAGTTGTCAATTCCACCTTCCAATGGTCTCCCATATTTTGCTAGAGGTTCCAAGTGGTGGGGTATGGAAAGTGGAATTGACAACTTCAACTGGTGATGTTTGTCTACATAACGGTTGGGAGGAATTTGCAGAACATCACTCCATAGGATTATGGCATTTCTTAGTGTTCGGATAGATGAAGAGATTCAGACTCCTCTTCACAAATAGGACACCCCAAATAACTATGTACTAATCACCTATTAAAGGTAAGAAGCGTATATTCATGGATTAGTATAAACAAAACTTAGATGTAGTTGGAATATTTATGTATTAATCTCCTCTCCACACACGCACACCACACAAGAGTGAAAATGATAAAGTGCAAATCAATTAAAATCATTAAAAATGGATGTTTCGATACAAATTGAAATATTTATTACAAATTGAAAAATTGTTTCAAATTCGGATTATCATAAAAATGGATTGATATTCGGTAGGAGAAGCCAAGTCATCCACACTACTATTTAGACGCTTTGGCGCATGTTGGACAATTGACCACGGCTCGTTGTTGATATACTCCAAGTAAAATAGTTGCTTAACCTTTTGAAATGCATAAATAAATAACTCATCGCTCATGTGGTCGTTGCTCTTCAACTTGGACAAGTCAACCATGATCAAATTGGTGACATGATCAACTTTACAAGCATTTTTACCCTCAACTCTTACCCAGTCACAGTAAAATACAACCTCTTTGAAGCTTATATAATCTAATTCAAATATATTTTGGATTACACCATAGTAAGTCATTTCAGCTTCAACGATATTTTTATCTTTTGCGCTCGCTCGAAAGAAAGTAAGAGCCTTGTATGAAATTCCTGAGTTCTATACATTTGTTCTTTCCTCGTACACTTTAGTGCCGAAAATATAACCGTTCAATCGATACTTTTTGTACTCTTGTGCCACGAACAAGGGTCCAGTGGCTAGACGAGCAAGCCTTGATGTCGCATCACCCATCTTTAGGATCTGAGAATATAGATAAATTAATTATATTAGTGGTAAAATTTGAGTGAAATGTAACGTTATATAACGACTATTTTCATTATAATTACCTCTTGTGTCAACCACAGCCTAAATTCATTGTTTGATTGTACCATTGTTTTTCGTCCTTTATTGTTCTCACACGCTTCATATTTTCTGCATATTACAAAATTAATCATGTATAAAATAATCTAAAATAATGTTAAACATTATAATAATAGAAACTTACGTTTTCCATTCTTCGACATATTCATGTGTGTCAAATAGATAACGAGCTACTTGTTCATGTTGCAAACTCGTTAATTTCACTCGTTTTCCCATCACGTGACCACCATCATCGACGAACTCATCAGTGTCATCAATGGTAGTCGAGTCAGGAATATATTCCCGAGTATATATTGATGACTCCACGGTGGTGTATTCCTCTGCAATTGATGATGTAATGTATCGCGTATACTTGACGTAATCTTTAAAAACCTTCATTAATCTTTTAAACGGATACATCCACCGATATCAAACTGGACCACAAATAAGTGCCTCGTCACATAGGTGTACCAACAAGTGAACACTTATGTAAAATAATGCTGGGGGAAAGTACTTCTCCAATACATAAATCGCTTCGGTCACCGCCAATTTTGCGGCCACTATATGTTCTCGATTGACTACCTTCTCACATAAGAGGGAGAAGGTAATACTAATTTGCATAATATCCCTACGCAAATCCTTGTGCTTGGAGAAATAGTGATTAAAAAATAGAGGAACCAATTGCATGATCACATGCCAATCATGGGACTTACACTTACGTAAATCATGAGCAGCATAATTCACAATCCTTTGTAAGTTGGACAAAAAAGTAGATGGGCCCTTCAAATTATATATTGTGTCTAGAAGCACATTCCTTTCCCCACTCATCAAAGTAAATGCACCAAGGGGAATTATTTTCCTTCCTATACTATCTTCTTTCAACCATAGATGTGGCTTATGTTTTAATGATTTAAGGTCTTTTCGTGCATTTTCTCTATCCTTTGAATGACTCCCCCCACGGCAAGTGCCCACAATATGTTCAGTGTAGTTCTTCTCTGCATGCATGGCATCCAATACATGGCGCACCAGGTTATTCATCCAATAAGGAAAGTCAAATAAAATTGACCTCCGAGACCATGCCTTTCTTGTCTCAGTTTCATTCCTAGTTGGGGTCTTCTTATGCTTGACGTTATTAAATTTGGGATTCTTACCTGGCATATTAGGGCCATATTCAGAAGATTTACTTTCAATTTCTGAACCCGAAAGTTCTCTCGGCGGTAGCCTATGTTCAACCCCACCCAATAAAAAATTGAAACCTTTCTTAGATATGAAACTATGAGCTGAGGGGGTAAAGACCTCTTGTGGCGATGGTATACATTTTTTAAGCTAGAGGATAGATGAAGAGATTCAGTCTCCTCTCCACAAATAGGACACCCCAAATAACCATGTACTACACAACCGGATAATGTCCCATAAGCTGGAAAATCATGAATTGCCCACATCAACATAGCTTTCAGCGTAAACTCTTCTTTTCTAAAAGAGTTAAATGATTGCACACCCTCTTCCCATAACTCATTTAATTCTTTTAGCAAAGGAGACAAGTAAACGTCGATGTCATCACTTGGTGCCTTTGGCCCAGGTATCAACAAAGCCATCATCGAAAATTCAAGTCTCATACACTGTGAAGGAGGGAGGTTGAGTGGGGCTAGGATCACTGGTCATACACTCTGATTGGTGCTTAGATTTCCAAATGGATTGAAACCATCTGCTGATATATCCAAATGATCAAGTCAAAAACCGAGTGTTCATGTAAATGCGCTAGTCATTGTTATCGGCTTCCAACCATAATAAAAAAACCTAAACTTTAACTACACTCTTGTGGAGTATAGTGGCTAGTCTGGGTATCGAATCCGTAGGGAACTAGGACGAGTTAACATGATGACAAAGGTAAGGTAGTTTAATCCTAAAATTGATGTTAAAAGAAAAGAAAAGAAAAGGATGACTGATTTTTGGATTTCATCTATGAATTAACTAAATTAAATTAAATTAAATTAATCTACGCATGCAAAAGTAACTAACTAAGAAGGAATTAATATGAATAAAGAAATGGGTTAAGAATGCACTCCCCCAAACCCTAGTGTGTATGCCAGTACAAAATTATTCATAAATTAGATAATTGATAAGACCCAGTCTTTAGTACTCCAAAGCATTACATATATGAGGTTCAAGGCCGCATCATACATAATCAAAGAATGAGTAAAACAGTGTTGCAATAGTTCACGCGCATTGCATCCTTAAGCACCCCGGTTACCTAGGGCAAATGAGGTCAAAAGTTTTACAATGGTTATGAAACAATACAACACAATCTAATCACTTATTTAATTTAGAGGACAAATTTTATATCTATGCATACCACATAGGGTTGGGTTCATGCATCCCCACCCTTAAATACTTTGCTTAACATGATTAAAATAAAAGAAAACTTAAAAGTGAAAGTGCAGGAATTCATAACTAAATCTAGAAAATTGAGAACATGACTTGAATTGTGATTGGAAAACTAGAAAGGAATAATTAATTAAACTAACTAGGAAAGCAGTAAAGACAATAAATTAAAATTACTTGCAATGGATGAATGATGAATCTTGAATATATCTTTGAATCTTGAATAGTAGCCAAACTTCAAAACTAAGGTACAAGAATCCTTTAAAAACTAACTATAAAGAAACTCTAACTATTAGTCTCCTATAACTTGATAAAACAACTTCCTTCCACTTCCTAATAGGGTTTGCCCGTTTATAATACCTAAATTTGACTATTATCTTGCCTCCCCACGTTTTACAACTAATAAAAATGAATTAAATAAGAAATTTCAAGAGTTTTGACTCTTTAGTTCTGAAAATGACTCTTCATTATCTCGCAACTTCAAAACCTCATAACTTCTTCATCATAGCTCGTATTGAGGTGTCGTTTTCTCCAGTGTTCTTGTAATTGGAATCTGTTCAACTTTCCAATTGGACCCACCTCCGGACTAAGGCTGTAAAATTACAAAAATGCCCTTGAACTTCACATTTCTTGCATTCTTTCACTGTTTTGAGTTCTCCTTCGCACTAACTTGCATGAAATACCTATAAAGCACATGAGAAATACATAAAACACGAAATACTTGCCAAAAAGGGTTAGTATCATAAATATGAGACAAATCCAATCTATTTACACTGCACGGGATCATAAAAATACCGAAATTAAGGGGATAAATGTGAAGAATATGTGCCTAATCACCAAACGAATGTTGCGTTGTTCTTGAGAAAAATCGGGATACTCAAAATTCATCCTCCTCCAGGCAGTAGAATCAATAGGATGACGCATGATATTACCCCCACTTCTGCCCTAGCATGCCAAGTTATTGCCTCTGCAATCCATGGTACTGTGAAAAATCGCTTTAATTTAGGCCTAACGGGAAAATATTTCAATACTTTTTTAGGCACTTTTGAGCTTGTGCCTTCCTTACTAGTAGATTGGAGATATCTAGGTTCATCGCATACCGAACAATGATCGAGATTTTCATACTCCTTTCGGTATAGTATGCAGTCATACACACAAGCATGAATCGATTTATACTTCATTCCCAAACCTTTCAAACTGTTCTTCATAACAGGATAGCTATTTAGAAGTGTATTCACCTTGGGTAATAAGCCCTTCACCCATTTCAGAATTCTCGTCACGCTATTTCCAGACAAACTATACTGCGTCTTCAAACTGTGCAAACCAACCATGGCATGTAAAGTTATTTCATATTTCACACAGCCAGAGTATAACGGTTGGGTCGCCTTAAATTTTAAACTTTAGTAGTCATCGTCAAGTTTTATCGTGTTATCTTCACGAGCACTTTAATCTTCTATATCATCAGTAACCTCATTCTCCTTGGCTTCATAAACTCCGTACGCATCATCAACTAAATCCTCTAACATATTATGATCTACCTCGTCCCCTTATATATCTATTATACTTTTTGAAGGTTATTGTGAAGGTTGGTCGGGGATAAAAGGAACTTTCAATTCACTATGGAAACTCCAAAATCGATAACTATCTTGCATACTCTATCTCAACAAATGTAGTTCAACTGTTTTCCAATCAAACACCTTACCATTCCTACACCTAGCACACAGACACGGAAACTCCTCATTATTATGACATCTCTTTGCATATTTCACAAATTCATTAACACCTCTGCAAAACACATCCCCCATTCTATTTGTCTCACCCATCCACTCTTTGTATTTCGAATATCCCATCACAGCTACCACAACTAATCACCTATTAAAGGTAAACAAAACTTATATTTATAGTATGTTTCATTTAATTATGTCTTATTTATATTCAAATTCAATTTATAATAGAAATTTCTATTTCCTCCATCTCTTCTAGAGGGTGAGTGGTCCTATCCCATTCAAGACCGCATTTTTCTGTAATATACTTAATATCTCATGCACATTGTTACAATTTGAAAAAAAATCGATAGCATAGCCCCATAGTTCTTCAAGTACACGACGTAGATTGGCAAGTGTGAGTGTTATTTCAATTGATCAATTGAAATAACAGTCACACTTGTCAATCTAGTATGTACCCATAGAACATTAAGATACGACTGCAGAGCTTCCTCCAAAAGTAACAACTTTAAGCCACTAAGAATATTATATAGAAATTATACAGTCTCAAACTGTCCAAATGGGACAATTCGAGAGATCTCATTACAGGGGTAATGACTCTCGAACGGGTCTAAGGGCTATTGAATGCGTACGCATAAGAACTAGAAGGCTAGTATCTATGCGCAATATATTTAATTTCAAGTATGCTTCATTTAATTATCATACTATATATATATATTGTTCGATATACAAAGTAATTTTCAAAAAAAGTTGAAAAATCCCACCCCATATGGACAATAATCCAGTGGTCATGCCACTTTTAAAACTAACCAACCCAACATTTACTAAACAAAATAATCCAACAACAATGTCAACAACAAATGTGTATCCCGTACTCCTTCTAATTCATCTACTCAATTAATTCATTTCATCAATTAAACTTACAATTAAAGTTTACAATTATTAATTTACTAATTTACAATGAGGGGCAATCATACTTTCATATGAAATTAGCACTAATTATTAATTTACTTTCATCTGAAACTATACAATTAAAATTACAATTAAAGCTATACAATTTATTAATTAAAACTATACAATTGTTAAGATTTCCCCACCACATACACACACACCCCCACCACACCCCCACACCCACCACACCCTCCCCCCGCCACACACACACGCACACCTGCACACACACACACACCCCACCCCACCCCCTGCCCCCTCCCCCACCACACACCACCACACACATATACATATACATATACATATACATATACACACATATATACATACACATACACACACATATAGAAATGAAAGAGAAAGAGAGGAAAAAGCATACCTTAGAGAGAGAGAGACCTCGAAATCGCTTAGAGAGAGAAAGAGAGGGAAAAACCAAAATCGGTGGTAAAAAAAAGAATGCGTAGGGTTTTTTTACTGCAAAACTTGTCACGGTCGTGTCAAGGTCATTGACCGTGATAAGTCCGTAACAAGTATAGTTGTCACGGACTTGTCACGGTCTTATCACGGTCAATGACCGTGACACAAAACGCGTGTCTGTTGTCACGGTCAATGACCGTGACAAGGGTGGTCGGCTGAAAGGTGATAATTTGGCCATTTTGGTGTAGTGAATAGTTCCAAATCATGGATAATATGTGACCATGTAGGAACCAACTTTCTCGCTAAAATTTCCTCCATGATGGTAATGTTTTTGAACTTTAACCCACCCGTGACTTCTAAACGATGAACCACAGCCCTAGTTGAAAATGATCACCTTTAATTGGTCACGTTTCACAACTATGCCTAGTTCTCGATATTTAATTGGTCACAGCAGAGGTCATGGTCAAGAACCATGACCAAGTTTCTTGTTGCATTGGTTATGGGTCACGGTTTGGATTCGTGTCCTTTTTAAATCTATAAATGGTCTTATACCCACCCACCAATTATATTTCCCTCTCAAACTCTTTATCTCCCTCTCACCCACTAGTGATCTCAACCTCTTTCCTTCTTTCTGCAAGAGACCTCCAACTATCTCCACCGGCGACCTCCACTAAGCAAACACACTCTCTTTCTCCACCGGTATAAAGGAGTTTCTCTCTCTCTCTCTCTCTCTCTCTCTCTCTCTCTCTGTGTGTGTATATATATATATATATATATATATATATGAAATACAAGAAATATAAACTTTTACAATAATTTTTTTAGCGAGCAAGCCAATTTCGTTGCTAAACGTATAGTATTAGCAAGGAAAATGAAAAATCATTTGTAAAAGTAAGATGATATCAAAAAAATTTGCAATGAAATAATTCCTTACAAAAAGTTACTTTTAGAGAGGATTTTTATTAGAATTATTGCTAAAAATAATAGCGACATATTTTCCCGCTATATTTTAGTTTTTAAAAATATATATTGCAAGGGAAAAAAATGTTGGGAAAAAGTTAAAAATATATGTTAAAACTACGTTGTTTTACCTAAAAAAGATGTAGCCATTTACAATACCCACCCAACTACGTTGGGTAAGAAATGTTTTCCATGAAAAATGATAAAAATATGAAACACTTTTCGCATTTATGACCATTATTTTTTATAGAATGTATTTGAAATCAAGAACCGTAAAAGTGAGAAATGAACTAAAAATACTATTTTTCATGAAAACTATATTCATGACAATCAAACGGACCCTAAATATCTAATTTATCATCCTAATGCATTGTATATTTACTACCGACATTAAGTTAGATAGAACATGTGTCTGTGTGTTGGAAAATCCATTAAAGCATACAAAATTAGTTGAAACTCACATTTTCTTTTCTTATTTCTACCAGCTCAGGCCTACGTGTAGGGTGGATGGTTGATTTTGAGCAGTTTTGGTGGAAATTATTTTTT
The DNA here is from genome assembly GCA_949130495.1 of Sambucus nigra. NCBI lineage: Eukaryota > Viridiplantae > Streptophyta > Magnoliopsida > Dipsacales > Adoxaceae > Sambucus > Sambucus nigra. The sequence goes on from OX422213.1 coordinate 122,645,700, forward strand.
CTAAAGTAATTAAATTTAATAAATAATTATTTAGTAAACTCGAATAATTTTTTGACCTAAAATATTTGAGGACAATTTATGTTTATTTCCTATTTTTTTATATTTTTCATTTTATTCACTTCAATTTTTTATGTTATAAAAAATCCTACTCGATATACAAAATCAGTTGCTATTTTGATAATATCGAAATGATAATTTGGGGGATTAATTTTTTTTAGTCCATTAGTACTATATTCTTTATAACATTTCTTAATGGATTACTTGAATCCAATTATATTTTACAAATTATTTAATGTGCATATATATATATATATATATATATATATATATGGTATCTCATTTTCTAATATGCTGGTTTATTTTTGATTAATTATGGCAATCATAATTTAACATCATCTAACAAGTAACAAAACAACTAATGACAAGTTGGTGTCAAATAACAGGAAGATAAAGATGTATAAGAGTTGGATATATTTGCCTAATAGGTTGTCTAAGAAATATAAATTCAGTGTTGATTCGTTCATAGAGATTGCGAGAGACCACCCGAATGAAAATAACAAGTCACGATGTCCATGTAGAGATTGTCAAAAAGCATATTTCTATGATCTGATAACTATCAGAAGTCATTTGTTGAGTCGTGTAATGTCTTATAGTTATACTTGCTGGATAAATCAAGGAAAAGAGGTGAATGATGAATAAGAATTTTCAAGTGCACATGTTCCGAAAAATGTACAAGTTGAGGAGGAAAATGATGACACGTACGGTCTATTAAAGTTGATGCATGTAAAGGTTCTTAATCGCTAGAGAAATAAATCCTTTGATATGATACTCCAACGGTTGAAGGAAACCAATTGTAACACCCCGTATTTTTAGTGATTTTCTAAATATGGGATTAATTAAATTAAATGGGAAATTTAATTAGAAATCAATTCAGGTTAAAAATAAATATTAATTGGCAAACAAGGGTTAATATTTATTTGAATGCATTATATTAATTATTACTTAGTGAACGAGTAATGAATTATTATGAATGTATTATAATTGTGGTGAGTGAGAAATACATCAGTTATAGTAATGTAGTCGGGATGCGCACCTTAGTCGTGTTGGGACTTAATATTATGAGATGAAAATTAAATTAATTATGGGTCTCCCAAATAGTCATTTCGAGTGCGTCAAACTGTCCGGAGGGGCCGACATAGTCCGAAAAGTGCACTCGGGGGTTTAGTTTGGGTCCCGGGATAATTTTAGGCCAAACCGATACTCCGGGATGGTATTTTGGTCATTCGTAGTTTTGAGGAAGGAAGACCCAAGAAAATTCGAAGTGTCTAACTTCTGTTGGAGTGAGGAAACTAGGGTTAGAAACTTCAAACCACAAAGAGACCATAGGAAAAAGAAGAGATAAGGTTCCAAAGCCATTATACACCATTCTTGCACTGCAAGCCCTATTATTGCATAGATCAAAAGGAGAGGAACGCAACCATATCGATTTTCTGTAGAGAATCAAACCTCCATACCAAGGCAAGTATTTATCTTGCTAAATTTATTAAAGATATACTATCCATGTCAGATTAGGATAAATTATATTATATATACATGAATATTGATATTTATTTGTGAGACTTTAATCCTATTCTTGGGTAAAATTCATGCTAGGTGTAAAGTAGAACGAAATTTATGTTTTAACATGTTAAATTTATGAAGAAATCCGTGTTTATGTTGAAGTTGTTGAGTAAGATGATTGTTGATGTAAAAAATTAGATTGTATCTAATTATTTAATCACAGATAAATAAAATGAGACAAAGAACTTTTAAAGTGGTTCAGCCTTATAAGAATGGCCTACGTCCACTGTTTTTGTTATTGCTGACTGTTTGGGAATTTTCGATTACAAGTTTTCTCAAGAAATTCCGATCCCCTTACAATGAGGGTAATACAATGTATTTATAGCCCTGAGGCTGTAATATGAAAGGGTAATACATTAAATAGTGTACATGTGAAAGGTTAATGTATTAAATGCCCCTTAAGTGTATACATCTGAATGATAAGCATTTAATGAACAGTCAAACTGTTGGTTATCCTGCTATTAATGCTTTGTTCGAGGTGCAGCTCGAACCGCCTAAGCTGCTCGGTACTCAAAAGTTCCTCGGAGAGTTCTTGTAAGTCTGAGCGTCTGAGTTGGTCGGGGAAGCAGTGTTCCTCGTTGTAGCATGGTTCCTCTAAGCGTCTGAATTCCTCATAAGTGTTTGTTGTTGCCATGTAGATCACCACGTGTCTTCACCCAATTGAGCCATGTCAGCAGACTAAATTTGGTATCAACAGAAGCCCCCAATGTTTCATAGTTTGAAATTTGAGGAGGGTGGAACATTCTTTCTCGATGTATGGCGGTTTTAAATGGTTAGCCAGAAATGTAGGAGTGTTTCCTTTATGTTTGATAAAATGTGCAACAGATATATTTAATTTTGATTTATTTGCAGTTGACAACAAAAGAAAATGTCCAAAAGAGGCAGACGTTAATATAAGGCACTTAAAATTTATCTGGAGTTTGCATCAAATTGTTGCTGATGAGCATATTAGGTCAGCTTCATATCTTCTTCGGTACAAGAGTTACACAACTTCTTTTACTACTCGTCCGGTGATAAGCGACGCAGAGCTAGTACCAGCTTCTACCAGTTCTTCGCCTGAATCACACGTTCCTTTAAGTGAAAGGATGAAGAAAAAAAGACCTCCCACCCTGTTCGAGAAACCTGCCTCTGGTGCTGGAGAGGCAAAAAGAAGTACACATGATGTCCCAGAAGGGACAAAGAAAATTGATGCAGCCCCTCCAACTGCTCCTGTGAAGGTTGCTGAGAAGCCTTCAGTGGCCCCGAGCAAGGCTGCTGCTCCAGGCGAGGTGATTTTCATATCACCGACCAAGAGTTCTTCCTTGGTTGAAACTATTCCTGTTCCTCCGAGGAGGCTGAAGAAGAGCTCCTCGGTCAATTTGGCTGACACCGTCTCTCAGCCCCCAACTAGTGGAGTTCCCACTTTTGTTCCCCCGAGCTCTGCCATGAGCTCGGTGAAGACTTGGATCATTCCCGAGATCCAAGGTATTGAAGAAAACCTTTCTCGGGACATGGTTACCTCATTGGAAGTTCACCACATTGCTTCTGTAAGTCCTTTTATTTTGAACTTTTCATCTTTCCCTTGTTATATCTATCTCTGACTTGCTTTCATTTTCTTTTCACAGTTGGTGAGCTGCTTTAATACAATTTTGAAGAAGGATGAAGCTATTAAAGCTCCAAGCTCCTCGTCTGGTGTGGAGGAAGCTCTGATGGGTCTGACCCAATCTTTGGAAGATTCTCATCAGAAGCATGATGCTGACAAGGCTTCTTGGGAGAATAAACTTGCCTCAACCGAGCAGGAGAAAGCTCGAATTATTGAAGTCTCCAACGAGTTGGAGAAAAATTTAAATAGTCTGGAGGAGAAGAATAAAGAGCTTGAAAGGAAGCTCAAGAATGCTGAGGAGTTTGAAGATAAACTCAATGTTGCTGAGGAAAAGTTGGGTCAGCTTCAGGAAGTAAGTCGACAGAAGGAAGAAGCTGAAAATAAACTGAAGGCTGTTGAAAATCTTCTGTCCGAGAAGCTTTCCTCGGAGAAGTTAAAGAGGAAGTTGGTTGTGAAGAAATCATTCAGAGCTGGCTAGGATAAGGGTTGGAACAAAGGCTTGGCTTCCATGATTTCGCAAGTCAAATATGGCAGCCTAAAATACTTTAGAGATGGGTGGGTCGCAGCTCTTCAGGAGATGAAGGTTGATGAAACTTCCGAACTCTTCCAGCGACACATCCCTGGTCCCCCTCCAACTCCTGAAGACGAAGAAGAGGATGAATCTTCCTCTGAAGAGTCTTCCATGGTGATGGGAGATCAAGTTTCTCATCCCCCATCCATCCCTCAGTAACTCGTTACTTCATCCGAGCAACTGCCAGCGCTCCCCGATCAACTTTCTGTTCCCTCCAAGCAACCTACCTCCTTATCCCAGCCTCCCGAGAAAGTTTTGGGAGACAAGGAAAAGGTGTAGAGTTGTTCGGGTTTCTTTCTATTTTATTTCTCTTTATTAAATGTAACCCTGAACATGTAACTCTGATCTTTGTGATATAATAAAATTTGAACTTTTGTTTATGCTTACTGTCGTTTCTGCTCTTCATACTTTGTTGGTACTCTTATTGATTGTTGCTTTTTCTTCCTCTGCTAGTTTTTGTCCAGGATGGAATTATTGTCTGCTCATGACACAAAGCTGTTACGGCAATGTAATGAATATTTTAAGGCTGGTCACACAGATCTGAGCGCAGCACAAATCATCGATATCCTCGGCCAAGATGCTTCGGAACAAGCAATTGAAGCTTATCAATATTTGAAGTGTCTGCTTGATCGTGCGGTAGTCAATAATGTATCTTACTATGATATGATTGAGGATCTCCAAGGCACTCTTGAAGACCTTTAACAACAATATAAGGAATCCACTGCCCTCTTGCACGAGGGGTACGAGAAGAAATATCAGCAAATCGTTACCGATAAGGGATACGAGAAGACTTTTGCTGCATATGATGTGAGGGAAATAACTTTGAAAGCAGAGGTCGAAGAGCACAGGCAAATAGCCGAGTTGTTGGAGCAAGAAAATAACAACTTGCAAAGAGAAGTATCTCAATTAAAATCTGTTGCCTCCACCTCAAATGCTTTGATCCCAGTGACTGACGAGGGATTCTCGTTCTTGGAGGTAGAGAACGCCAACCTGAGGGATGAGTTGGAAATCTTGAAGAGAGCTGGCCCTTCTACATCTTCTCATGGACGAGAAAGAGCTCCTCGGGGACGAGCAAGAGCTGCTCGGATTCCTGTCGAGGAACAGAGGACTCAATCTTCTTTAGAGAACCAGGCCTTCCAGCTGATGGTGAAGAACCAGGCATTGGCTGAAATATCTAATAAAATTAGGGACCTATAAGAGCAGCTTTCTGCGTAAAAATCTATCTTGGAGAATAAAAAACTCTTCAACAAAAATCTCCACTAGCAGTGGAAAGACTGACATATCAATTTCATAAGCAGCCCAGGGAGTTCTAGATGGCTGGCTACAACGAGGCTCTCTACCACTTGGACGACCGTATCTAGAACGCCAATAATGAGGGCTACAAACTGGGATGGCTGAATGCCCTAGGTGTGCTGCAACTCGAACAGGGTCATTACCTGTGGGATTACCATAATCCTGGGCTGCTCGACCTACCCCTGCCACCATTCAATCTAGATATGAGTTGGATCCCTACTCGGCCCATCCCTCGGTGTTTAATTTCCAAGTACCTCGACGATTACAATTTGTATTCCAATGCAGAGATATCTCATCCCGAGCATCTACTGGATCGACCATCCATGATTAATATCAGGATGTTAAAGGATCTTAACTTCATAAATTCTCCTATTGCTTTAAATGATCCGCCTGTTGGCGAGGAACCTGTTTCAAAAACAGAGGGGAAGAAACCAATAGAATAGGAGTATTGATGTAATAAATTGATATTTCATTCCTGATGTATTTTGTTCTACATTTAATGAAATAATTTTATTTGCAAATCTTGACTGCTATTGTTTTGTAACACTTTACATCTGTGCATGTGTATCTGTTAAAAAGATAACAATATTATGTTATTTGTCGACCAACTTATTGTCGAGTAGTTTGAATTTTTGGTAGTCATTTTAAAAAGTTACTAAGTTGTTTCTCGACCAACTTACTAATTTGTCGACCAACTTAGTAATAATTTAAAAAGTCATGAGTATCAAAAATTTTACTTGATCACTTTTCCGTATTCATAACATGTTTTCGACCAACCAAGGTCGATAAATTTTCCTTTTCGACCAACTATAGTTAGTGGGTTTTTATCCCCGACCATCCATAGTTAGTGGATTTTTCCTCTACGAGGAGCTTTGGCACTTTCTGGAATAATTTTACCTCCCGACCAACTTTAGTTGGTGTTTTCGAGAATATATTTACTTCCTAACCAACATAAGTTGACATTTTTAGGAATACTTTTACTTCCCGAGGAATACATTTACTTCCTAACCAACATAAGTTAGCATTTTTAGGAATACATTTCCTAACCAACATAAGTTGGAATTTTTAGGAGTACTTTTACTTCCCGAGGAATACATAGTTTTACTTCTCGGAGGAATACATAGTTTTACTTCCCGGAGGAATACAGTTTTACTTCCCGGAGGAATACATAGTTTTACTTCCCGGAGGAATACATAGTTTTACTTCCCGGAGGAATACATTTACACCCTAACCAATATAAGTTGGCATTTTTAGGAATACATTGTTTTACTTCCCGGAGGAATACATAGTTTTACTTCCCTGAGGAATACATAGTTTTACTTCCCAGAGGAATACATTTACTTCCTAACCAACATAAGTTGGCATTATTAGGAATACATTATTTTACTTCCCGGAGGAATACATAGTTTTACTTCCCGGAGGAATACATAGTTTTACTTCCCGGAGGAATACATTTGTTTCTCGACCAACCTTAGTTGGCGTTTTCGAGAAGAAATTTGAGTAATCCGAGTTTTGGCGAGTTTTGTCGAGTAGTGTGTAACACTAGTATTCCCTGAAAAACTTTCAATAAAAGGAAAGAATTTGGCAGAATATCCTCATTTTATTCATACTGACAAACTACATTACATGAGAACATACATCACTGATAATACTTGCGTAGGTGCTCTACGTTCCATGCATTCTTAAATTCCTCCCCCTCTAAAGTTGCTATTCGGTAGGTTCCTGGTCGAACAACTTCTATAACTCGGTATGGTCCATGCCAGTTTGCCTCCAATTTGTTGTGCTTTTAAATCACTTTCTTTAGCACATAGTCTCCTTCTTTTAGGTCGCACTTCTTCACCCTCTTATTGTAGAACAAAGTTGTTCATTTTTGGTATGCAGCATTCCTGATGGATGCTTCTTCTCTAACTTCCTCGAGCATGTCTAAATCCAATCTTCTCATTAAGTCACTGACAGGGGAATTGAAATTCAGTACCATGTGTGTTAGGAGGCCCAACTCGGCAGGTATAACAGCTTCACTTCTAAACGCCAGCATATATGGTGATTCTCCAGTTGCTGCTCGGGGAGTAGTACGATAAACCCACAGTACTGACTGTAACTCGTTGATCCAGTTTGCTTTTGCGTCACTTAGTCTTTTTTTCAAGCCATTTAGCAGTGTTCTATTCGTCACTTCAATCTATCCGTTGCTTTGGGGATGTCCGGGTGCCGAGTGGATCTTCAATATATTGGACTGATGGCAATAGGCAGCGAACTCCTCGTTGTCAAATTGTGTTCCATGATCTGTGATGAAGGCATGAGGAAGACCATATCGACAAATGATGTTCTTCCAAATAAATTGGTACACTCTGTCGTACGTCATATCAATGAGAGGCTCGACTTCTACCCACTTAGTAAAATAATCCACAGCGACTACGAGATACTTAAATCTTCCCCTAGTCGTCGGCAGTGGCACAACCAAATCTATTCCCCATATGGCAAATGGCCAAAGGGAAGTAATGGGTATTAATAACGCTTGGGGAGTTCTTCGGATGGAGGAAAAGCGCTGGCACTTGTCACATTTCTTGGCATAGGCTATACAATCAGCCCTCATCGTCGGCCAGTAGTATCCTTGCGTCATCACCCTTTGTAAAAGCATCCGACCTGCTACATGGGCTCCACAGGACCCTTCATGGATTTCTTCAATCAATTCTTTCACCTCGGAGGGATGTACACATCTCTGTAAACCTGCTATAACTCCTCGTCTGTATCAAATACCGTTGGTCAGTACATAACGAGCAGCCCTAAACTCCAATTTATTGGCTGTAAGGTTGTCAGTTGGTAATTCCCCTTTCTCAATGTATGCCCTGATGGGATCCATCCATGATGATCCTAAATCGAGGGTAATAAAGTTCATCATTAGATCTTCATCTATACTCCGACCAGCTAAAACTTCAATTGGGATTATTCTTCGCAGCTCGGTACGAGTAGCTGATGCTAATCGAGCTAGGGTGTCTGCTCTCGCATTCTCCATTCTTGGTATTCTGACCAACTGAATAGCAGCAAATTCGGATACCAACTCCATCACCTTTGTATGATACTTGATCATTAATTCTCCTTTGGATGCATATATTCCCAACATTTGATTTACTATCAACTGAGAATCACTGAAGACAATAACATGTTGCGCCTCCATAATTTTTGCCAAATTAAGACCTGCAAACATGGCCTCATACTCAGCCTCATTATTGGAAGCTTTGAAAAGGAAACGTACGGCGTATTCCATGTCGACCTCATTCGGACTGCCCCAAACTATCCCTGCGCCACATCCTGTAGTGCAAGATGAACCATCCACATACAGACTCCATATAGGTAACTCGTCTTCAAATTTCTGATCTGATAGAGTTCCTCGGTGAAATATTTGTTGCTTACTTTCATCCTCCCCTGATATTTCTTGCTCTTCGTTGATCATCTTTTCTTGCCCTTTTACCAACCTAAGCTGGTCTGGGCTCCAATTTGATGATCCTGTAACATCCACTTGCCCTTTTACCAACCTGAGTTGGTCTGAGCTTGTGTTTAATGATCCTGTAACATCCATAGGTTGATCAGCGAGCAACTTTTGCTCCTCGGGGGTATCAGGATAGGTGAACTGTGCTATAAAATCTGCTACAGCTTACCCTTTCAGCGATGATCGGGGTTCATAAACTATATCATATTCACCAAGTTCTATTGCCCAACACATCAATCTTCCTGACTTTTCTGGTTTATGAAGGGCTTGCCTCAATGGCATATCAGTATATACTACTATGGTATGAGCTTAAAAGTATGGCTTCATTCTTCTACTTGCCTCGATCAATGCTAGTGCCCATTTTTCCAGCCTTGGATATCTTATTTCTGCTCCTCGGAAGGCCTTACTTGTGTAGTAGATTGGTTTTTGTACTCCATTCTCCACTATTATCAATGCCGAACTGACTGCATTTTCGGACACTGCCAGATACAAATATAATTTTTCTCCCATCACTGGCCTGGATAACAGTGGAGGTGCTCATAAGTATTTCTTTAAGTCTTGGAAAGACTTCTCACATTCATCATTCCACTCAAAAGTCTTTCGGAGTGTCTTGAAGAATGGGAGACATCGATCAGTTGCTCGCGATACAAATCTGTTGAGTGCAGCTACTCATCCTGTAAGACTTTGCACCTCTTTCTTCATCGTTGGAGATCACAGTCCTAGCAGAGCTTTGATCTTTTCAGGGTTAGCTTCAATGCCTCGCTTATTAACAATGTATCCGAGAAACATGCCTTCTCGTACTCCAAATATGCACTTTGTCCGGTTCAACTTCATTTGATATTTATCTAGTTGATCAAAAGTTTGGCTTAAGTCAACTAGATGATCAGTAGCTTTTTTGCTCTTCGTCAGCATATCGTCAACATAGACTTCCATATTGCAACTGATTTGTTCTGCAAACACTTTGTTCATCAGCCGCTGATATGTTGCACCTGCATTTTTCAAACCAAAAGGCATAACATTATAACAATAAGTTCCCCTAGGGGTAATGAAAGAAGTACTCTCCCTATCTTCAGGTTTCATTTTAATCTGATTGTAACCAGAATAAGCATCCATAAAGCTCAGCATCTCGTGTCCTGAGGTAGCATCCACTAGTTGATCAATTCGGGGCAGCGGAAAGTGATCCTTTGGGCATGCTTTGTTGAGGTCGGTGAATTCTACACACATCCTCCACTTGTTGTTCTTCTTCTTCACCATCACCACATTTGCTAACCAGTCAGGATATTTAACATCTTCAATAAAGCAGGCTTTCTGGAGCTTCTCGACTTCCTCCTTGTATAGATTGATTCTTCTCGGGGCTGAATACACTTCTTCTCAGCTTCACAGGCTTGATCGCCTTATTCATATTGAGTTCATGACGTAAGAAATTTGGGTCTATCCCAGGCATATCCTCATGACTCCACGCAAAAGTTTGCTTTCTACTTCTAAGGAAAGTTATCAATTCCTGTTTTAGTGAGGCTTCCAACGATGAACCTACTTGAGTAGTTCGTTCAGGGTGCTCGTCGTCCAGAATGATGTTTTCAGTAGCTACTACCACTTAACCCTTCACGAGTTGCGACTCATCTCTAGGATCTAATGTTTCAATTTCTGCCCCTTCATCCACTTGATAAGTAGTAGTTTTTTTCCTTGATTCCTCCAGTTCCTCTTGCTTGGCGGAAGAATAATAGCATTCCCGAGCTACTTTCTGATCACCTTTCACAACTCCTACTCTAAAATTTATTGGAAGTTTTAGGCATTGATGTACCGTAGATGGTACAGCCTCGAACTTCTTCAATCCTACTCTTCCCATGATGATATTGTATGATGATTGAACATTCTTATCCATCACGAAGAAGCGTATTCTTTCGGTTCGATAAGCAGGCCACGTACCAATGAATATATCCAACTTGATCGTCCCAAGTGGAAATACTTTCTCGCCAACAAAACTGAGGAGGGGTCTATGATAAGGCTCCAGTTGAGATAGCTTTAGATTTAAACTGTCGAAGCACGAGTAGAACATGATGTCTGTCGAGCTACCATTGTCGACCAGTACTCTTGAAATCATTACCTCCTTCATCCTCATTTTGATCACCAATGGGTCATCATGAGGATATAGAACACCTGCAAGGTCATTCTTTGAGAATCCAATGACCAATTTCTCTTTGTTCACCTTTCTCGGGCGATCCTCCTCAGCTAGATTTATTCATTGAATGTATGAGCAAGCTTGAGCCTCACAGAGGTAAGCTTTTCTCTCGGCAGTAAGGTCTCCTCCTCCTGCATCTCCACCTGTAATAACATTACAATCAAATGATCCAAAGCGTATTGAAAATACCTCACGTTCTGGCTGCCTTAGTCTCTTGGGGAGATCGGGGTCATCTTCTGGATCAACTTCATGGTCTCTCTTCCTGTTCTCCTCTGCCCGATGAGGAGATCTAGACCTTTCTCTTGCTCGGTCGTTATTTCTTCTATCACTCTTCCGATCAACATAGTTTGCCAGTTTTCCTCGTCTGATGAGTGTTTCAATCTCATTCTGAAGAGCTATGCAATTTTTAGTCATATGGCCATGATCTTTGTGAAACTCGCAATATTTTGCCTTATTTCTCCTTTCGGGGTCTGCCTTCATTTTCTCTGGCCAATTTAATTCCTCCTTGTTCTTGATTTCTTCTAGAACATGGTTGATGTCCTTCTTCAAAGGAGTATAATTATCAAATTTCCTCAATACTTCCCAAGTCGACCTTATTTTTGAGTGTTTGTCATTACCATTATTCTTATGCTCTTTCTTCTTAGCTTTATCACCTTCCACCTTGGTTTCTTTGGCATTCATATTCTTCTTCGCAGCCATAGCCTCCTCGGCATTCATAATCTTGGATGCTTTTCCCATCAGGTCTGACATGGTTTCAGGTGGATCTTTGGCCAAAGTGTTGTACAACTTGTTGGGCAGTAGTCCACTCATCAAGGCGGTAATTGCTGTCTTTTCCTCATAATCAATGACTTCGAGTTTCTCGTTATTAAAACGAGTTATATAATCTCTGGTACTCTCACCAGCCTTTTGTCTAACACTTAACAAATGTGCTACTCGTTTAACAGGCTTTGACCCAAAATAGAAATTCCCAATGAATAACTCGGCCAATTGAAGAAAAGTTGAAATTTTACCCCGAGGAAGATTATTATACCACATTTGAGCAGATCCGGTAAGAGTTCCCGAGAATACTCTGCATCTCATCTCATCTGGAACAGCATAGATATCGGCTGCATCTTGGTATTGTTCTATATGAAGGACAGGGTCTGTCTTTCCATCATATTTGGGGGTCACAACAGGTGCTTTGAATTTTGATGGTGTTGGAAAATCTACAATGGCCTGAACAAAAGGTGTTCCTCGAACAAAAGTTCATTGTAGAGGATTCTTGGCCTTATCCATTTACCCTAATCTATCCTCCAGCCTCTGAATAGAGCCTTTCCATGCATCATTTCCTTCCTCGGGCCTGTTGGTTCGAGCAACTGATCGAGTTGATGTGGCTTCCTGGGATCTATCTTGACGAGCAGCTGGTCGCGACTGGGCAGATCCTTCCCTTAAATTTGATGGTCATCAAAAACTCCTCGATGCGACTTTAGGAGGACTTCTACTCCTTATAGGTCCTAATCGATCAAAAGGTGATACCCTGCTTAACCTCTCTAGCGCACTAGTCCTTTCTGGAGAGAGAGTGATATGTTGTTCAGTATCTGTGACCCGCACTGACGAAATTCGTCCAGGTTGATAAGAAAATTCTTCAGATTCCTCAGTACGATATGAATCAGTACGCCTAGTACGTGAAGAAGGTAAACGGGTATTTCTTTGAATACTTCGCAGTCCTGAATGGGTTGGTGCACCTCCATGCAGGGTTTGTAGAAGTTATCGTATCATTTCTTGAATGACTGTCTGGCCCTGGGCCAGATTTGTCATTATTCCAGCCAGATCTGGAATATTAGGCGAAGCAGATGGATTTGGAGGGCTTCCAGCGTTTCGATTGCTGGGTTCTGGAATATCAGCCATTTGTGATGAGTTATTTTTGATGAAAAACGATATTACCAGTCGTTTCCCACAGACGGCGCCAATCTGTTGATGTAAAAAATTAGATTGTATCTAATTATTTTATCACAGATAAATAAAATGAGACAAAGAACTTTTAAAGTGGTTCAGCCTTATAAGAATGGCCTACGTCCACTGTTTTTGTTATTGCTGACTGTTTGGGAATTTTCGATTACAAGTTTTCTCAAGAAATTCCGGTCCCCTTACAATGAGGGTAATACAATGTATTTATAGCCCTGAGGCTGTAATGTGAAAGGGTAATACATTAAATGGTGTACATGTGAAAGGGTAATGTATTAAATGCCCCTTAAGTGTATACATCTGAATGATAAGCATTTAATGAACAGTCAAACTGTTGGTTATCCTGCTATTAATGCTTTGTTCGAGGTGCAGCTCGGACCGCCTAAGTTCCTCGGTACTCAAAAGCTCCTCGGAGAGTTATTGTAAGTCGGAGCGTCTGAGTTAGTCGGGGAAGCAGTGTTCCTCTTTGTAGCATGGTTCCTCGGAGCATCTGAATTCCTCGAAAGTGTTTGTTGTTGCCACGTAGATCGCCACGTGTCTTCACCCAATTGAGCCATGTCAGCAGACTAAATTTGATATCAACAATGATATTCTAGTGTTTTCTAGAATTTAAGGTTGATTAAATTCCATTTGAAGGATTTTATTGAGGAATTAGGGATTTATTTACATTAGAAATCATTGGTCTATATTGGTATAATGTTTAGTAAACTTGTTTGGGAGTTTGGGTTTAATTTATGGAGTTTTTTAGGGTTAACAATGGTGTAAAAATCGTATCAGCAAAGAAGATGATGCCAAGTACTTTGAATCGGTTCGCATAACCCCTCAAACCGCTTCGAGGGTACACCTGAATCAGTTCGCCTATACACCCAAATCGGTTTGGGGGACCTAGAAGTCTTGGACTTAGTTTGATCAAATTTCTAAGATGTTAGGGTTGGAATTTTCCCCCAATTGAAGAGAATTAAGATTAGAAATCACGAAAGATATTTTAATGTCAATCGACATCATGAGAATTAGAAGGGGTCATGGAGGATACGGTGAATCATGAGACTTATTTAATATTAAATAGGGTAATGGGAATTAGAATGGTCACAAAGAGTATGAGTGAACCTAAGACATGAGTGAACCTAAGACCGAACTAGTAGTAGTGGGATATTATAACTACTGAAATAATCTTATGGGTAGTTAGAACTCTTCGATGGATGTGAAAACACTCGAGGAAATATGAGTAGTAATTTAGTAAATGAATAATACATAAAATATTCAAGAGTTGTGTACTACATATGGATATAATATAGGCTATGTGTAGGCCTAAAATGAATTTATATATACATAGGTTGCATGAATACCGAATGTGTGACTTATTATGTGTGTTGACATACCCACGCTACTTGCTATCATAGGAGGTTTTTCAATGAGGATAGTCTTATCCCGATGAGCCCATTGGGGGGTATTTAGACTTGTGCCTCAGAACATAAAACTTAGGTATGTGTAACACCCCGCTTAAAATAATAACGGGTGGCCAGCCCTATACTATATTAAATCAGGAATTTCAGATGGTCCAGTCTCAACATCAACTGCCGGTACTATATAATATAGGACTAACTACCCGATATCATATAAGCGAGATGTTAAATAAATTAAAACATGCAACATAACACAACCCAACACTACAAAACTACTAATAAATAAGAGAAGGATGCGAGAAAGAACTATGATAAACGAAATGCTATAATAAAATGATATAATCAACTACAACAGAATGTGATACAAAGAGTAGACCCGAATAAGCTGTCGGGTCACAGCCAATACAATAACTGGAATGGAATAAATATAAACATGTATATAAATATCCCTTGGGTACAAACCCGATGTACAACATAAATCCTACCTAGAATTTTGAAAGTAGGAGGCGACTACCAGATACATCCCGCAACAGTCCGCACCTGTCACGGCTCCCAAGACTCTGGATAGAAAGTCATCCGGCATCCCTGCGGTAGGACACTTGTAGTAATATATATATACGAGCAGGAGAGAAAAGTAAACGGGTCAGAGCCCCGATTGTGAAAAATATTTAGCAAGTGTGTTAACCGTGCATAATAAATACCGGTGCACTTATTTCATAATTAAAATGGGATCGTACTCTCGTGAAGCCCCAACTCACCTCTCATCTAAAGGCGCGCACCTAATCGCGTCCTCAAGTTTTAGTTAAATTACCTCCGTTTTTAATTAGGACAACCTAACTTATCATAGGCCTAGCCTATACCCACGAGATCTACCTTCCTATCTTACCCCAAGAATCCACCCCCTTTTCTAATTAATATTAAACATTTATTTTCAATCATATGTGCCTTATTAGGCTTAGTGGATTCCGGTTTATACTTTAAACAATTATAATTTAGTAGAATTTAGTAGATTACCCAATATGCAACTGGGTTGAAAAATCTAATTTAAATTTCTAATTAATAAGTATGAACAATCATTATTGACACAACTTCCCTCCAATTTTAACGCTGCGCTGCGTGCGTGGGGTGTCTCGCAAAGCGAAATCCAAACAAGGAACCACCTCGTTACACTACTCTATGTCAACGTCGATCCTGGAGATCCATTATGCCACACATAAATATCGACAGAACTTCTCTCTACTCTCAACAATGTACTAAATTTCGTGCGTGGGGAGTCTCGCAAAGCAAAATCCAAACAAGGAACCGCCCCGTTACACTACTCTTTGACAATGTCGATCATATAGATCCATAATGCCGTACATACCATAACTGGCAGAACTTTTCTCCAATTTCAACACTGCACTGCGTTTCATGCGTGGGGTGTTTCGCAAAGCGAAATCCAAACAAGGAACCACCCCGTTACACTACTCCTTGACAATGTCGATCCTAGAGATCCATAATGCCATATATATAATATAATACTACTACTACAACTAACCTCTCCAATCATATCCTTGGGATGATGTAACCGAAATATTCCTTAAATGCGATACATCAACCCCCATCAATCTAGTACAAGATAATCATTCAAGATGTACTTTACCAAAATTCTATATCCTTTCATCTATAGGATATATAAATATATATATATAGGTATTTTATGCTCACCATATATATACATATACCAATCATCCATACCCATGACCAAGTGTACGTATCATATCTGATGTACAATGGACATGCACATAATCCACCCGGCTATATATATCGCCGATAAAACTGCATCAATGCTATCATCTTCCCAGTGCCCGGCTCACGTAGCAATACTGGGGCCACCATGGTGGGACTAAACGACACCCATCTCGTGGTAAACTCACGCACCCGACGTCCCGGGAAGCGGCCATAGCTCCAAACCGGCAATGAGACGAAACATACCCACCACGTCTCATCCCAAAAATATAAAAATGTAAATCACATAATAACACACGGGACGACTATGACCTGGGGAATATCCACACCCTGCTTTTCTAGCCAGGATGCTCACCCTCTACGCGCGCAACTTCCCAATGATAGCATGAGCGGGGTATGCTTAACCAAATAGTATATATACCATTCACATGCATAATATATATACATCCATATGATCCAATCATATGATCAAAGAATAAACCATCATATCCGGTTTAAATATCCATACCATGTATGTCCATACATAAATATATCCATATATTCATATACATACAGATATATATATTTACACATATTCTCATATCCATATCTATATATAAACTAGTTCTCATTCATATATATATGATATACAAACCCGGCTATAAGTATACATAAATCCTCAATATACAAGCCGTCACCACAAACTCATATCATTTACCTTGATATGTGTATACAATCCCTCACTTGAAACATATTCAATCATCTTTCCTATGATGAATAGTCTCCCAAAACCATATGTATATATCTATACATATATATTCAACATGAGGGTTATCACCCAAAATTTTGTGTAGGAAACCATCACTACACATTCCATCTGTAACTCGAGATTTACATTATAAATCTAGTCATGATTTCGACTATCGGTATACATATAACTAATAGTCTATAAGCCTCAAGCTCATTCTTAACTTCATCAAATAATCCCATTGCTCTCGATTTCGACTACGGTTCAATCACTTTTGTGAATCCCCTAGTCTAAGATCTCTCGGATTTATTTCTTAAATTGTATCATTACTAAGGGTATGCAACTACACTCTTCCATTTTGCCCTAAATCGTATCTTAATAATATCCTATCCTTATAAGGATTTGACATAAAGGTTGGCCTAGAATTTCACAACATACCCTCACAATTCTCTCTAAGAGTTCTTAGCCTCACATCACATCTAAACTTACTTTAATCTACAATTAGGATCCTAAATCCCAAAAGGTTTCCCCAAAATCTCTATACACAACTCCAAATACATACATGGATACATTTCTCCCAAATTACCGTAAGGAGTCCCTAAAATTCTAATATGTGAGAAACTCCTTATATGTCTCCAAGAACATATCTCTTACATCATAAGAGAAGGCCCCAAATCAATAAACCCAACCAAAAAGGGTTTGGAATCACTATGGAGAAAACACCTCAAAATACCCTGTTTCCGAATCGATTCGGCCTAGCGAATCGATTCGGCCTCCAAGGCGAATCGATTCGGGTCCAAAGACCTGGGCCACTGCCACAGGCCGAATCGATTCGGCTTGGGTCCGAATCGATTCGGTCAATGCAGACCTGCCAATTTCCCTATACCGAATCGATTCGCTTAAGGGGGCGAATCGATTCGGGCCTGCAAATTTTGAAAGGGGTCTTCTTCTTCATCAAAACCCACGAATTCTAAACCCTAAAATTTCATTCTAACCCCCAAACCTTCATCAAATCATGATTTTAAACCCATTAATCAACCCAAAGTTGATCCCCAACCAATTCTATTCCATTAAATCCACTTTTACACATTGATTTCAAGATTAAACCTAAAAATTTAGGTTTTGATATTAATACCCAAAAATCCATTTCTTTAACCCGCAAATTATGAAATGAAATACACAACTAGCTATTTAGCAAGATAAAACACTTGCCTCAGATTTGTAGAGGTTGGATCGTCCTCGATGTCGCGGTTGTGCCGGAAATCCCCAAGCTTTTCTTCCTCTCTCTCCTTCCTTTCTTCTTCTTTCTCTCTTCTTTCTCCCTCTAGGGCTTTTTCTCTCTTTCTCTCAAATGAGAAATGGCTTCATCCGTAAGCCTCCAAATCCTTTAAAACAAAATCCCAATTTTAAATGTTAATACACAATTTAAATGACTCGTTTACTCCAATTCGAGCCAAAATAACTTAAAAACATTCCGGAGCCGAAATAAAACCCAATGACAGTCATTTTGACTATTTCAATCCTTCCGGGATCGATGGTACCCTCAAAATCATCATCCGGAATACTTTGAAATATTCTCTATTTTTGGGCCTCAATTCCCAAATTTTGAAATTCTCCAATTTAATTAAATTTTATTTTCCCAAAATTTAATTTCTCTGTCTCAAAAGTCTTGGGGTGTTACAGTATGACCACTGCTTGTGTGAAGGAGGGTGTTCCAGTCATTAGGGTGTGTAGGTATATGCGTAGCCCAAAGGCCTAGAACTATGTTCGCCTCCAATTATATGTGAATTGTATATTGTGGTTCAAGAATGATTCCAAACCGATAGTCCTTTACTTAATACATGATGTACCAGGACTCGATGGCAAAGTATACATGCACCCCATGTCTCAGCCTAGGGGTGCGGTACTAGTATATCTATATAATAAAGGAGGAGGGATTTTTTGTCTCCCTCAACTAACAATTGAGATTAAAAATTGATGGATTTGGTGTTTATCAACTCACGGTTGAGATTACATCTTACGTTTGCATCTCATGAACGGCTGAGATTCATCTTACATCTTACGTTTGCCCAAAATCTCTCTCATTGACAGTAGTGTTGCAGTGAATATATTAAATGTGTCATGAACTTATAACAACCTCGAGACTCTCAACTTGTACCCACGGTCTAAGTTGTCCCATCTCACACTCTCACACAACCAGTCCTTTAAACCAATCACTCCATGTGAGAAGACACCATAGGTTTGAAGTATTCAAACTGAACTTTTTTAAAGAGAGATCCACTCCATAGTTCAGAAACAGACTCCACCCATCTATACATTTCCACTCTTTGTACCTATTTTACTGTTATCATGTATTATGTTTCAGGTATGGAGGTTAAATGGGTAAGGGGTTGGTAGGTGGCGGGTTATCCGGAGCTTAAGGTCGTCATTGGTGGGTAGTTGTTTGGCGGGAGCTTGGGTGCGGCGGTGGGTGGTGACATCTGAAACCTCAGGTGGGTGAAGACACCACACCACCTCAGAGGTTGTAACCGCGCTACAACCATGCCACCTCGGGTGGGTGAGTAAGGGAAACACCAAGCCGCCTTAAGTTTCTTCTGTCCATGTATTTCTATTATTCACTTCGCAGATTTTGGTATTTTTATGTCCCTGTATTTCTTGATTGTTGAGGTACAAAGAGAAGGTTGCACACACTTACCCACGATTGTTGTTATTCACGAGTCAGTATGTATCTCTTTTTTCATTTCCTATTTTTTTTAGATTTGATGTTTATTATTTTTAATTTTCAGATGAGGTACAAAGAGAAGGTTGCACACATTTTGTACACGGATTTCACATCCTTTATCTTCCCATTGGTCCGCCGCTCTCCCCCATCCTACCTTGCCAATGATTTTTTTTTTTTTGGTAGATTTGCTAGCAACACCAGGTAAAGTGTTCGCTATCTTTTCGTTAACCCAGAAAAAGAGGGTTTGTCCAACATCGGGTACATAGATCTTTTCTTTTGAAGGGTCTAATGTCTCTGGGTTTTTATGTTGACTCAAATGAGGAACATTGGCATGGTGGACTGAATGAGAAAACAACTCTCCTCATTTCACAATCTATTTTTGGATGTGCTTTGAATACTCATAAGAAATAGGCGTTGGACCCATATCTCTTTCTCTCAAACCTTCACTATTCAATGAGCCTTCTGCAGATAAGGTGTTTACTTCTTTGTTCATATGTTCTTGACTTTGTGGTGGCTCTTGGTGCATATTGTCTTTGTTTTGCTGATTTTTTTGTTTATTTTCTTTTAATAATCAAAGGTTGTGATGTTTATTTTCATTTATTAGTGACTGATTTGAGTTAGTGTTGAAAAATATCTTGATCTTGATCTGACTGATTTGGTTAAAAACGATCCTGATTTGAAGTTTTTTTAACGTTATGTTTTTCCATTAAGATCTATTTTTTCTCTAATAAACGATTTATGTTTTTTTTAAAACGATCTTTGTTCTTGATTGTTTCCGATCAGAGTAATTTTTTTTTCAAAAACGAGTTTTTTTTTTCATCCATGTACACCTATGTTGTCATGTTTTCAAAAAAGATGCAAGTTGCTGGGATCGTTTTTCAAAAATGGTAAAGAGGAAAGATAGTTTCTGCTTTAAAAATTAGAATAGTTGTAAGCAATTTGTTTTCCAACATAGCTGTCAACATTGGGTTCATTTTGTTCTGATGTTTGTTGTAGTCATGTTTTCTATAGCAAATCGTATTGGTGTCAAAGGCAATCAAAGATTAAATAACATTGCCCAAAAAAACAAAAAAAATATCAGGACTCTCAAGTATTACACTTATTAGTGAAGTATAACTAACCTTGGCAACTACTCCTAATTACGAATACATTGTTCTTTCCACCATTTAGATCCCTTCCAATAACCATCCCTGTCCACCAAACATGGACTAAAAATAGATCCAAAACAAGTATGTTGAATCTCACGAACTGAGAATATGTTTCTTTTCTCTTTTTTGGTATTTACTTGATCTTTGATGTCATATATAGTTCATAATAATTTTATTTGATTTACATTTTGCAGGTTTGATATAAGTTTTAAGGTGCTGTTGATAGCTAATATCGTTGGGATATTGGAATTTTTTTGGTGGATTTCTCTCTCTCAAATGGTAATTTTTTATTCAGTTTTGTTGGTGGGTGCCTACACTTCCAATATCTCTCCAAGAACTAAAGAGAAATTTTTCTGAGTTGGTGGGTGTATTTATTTTACATTTTCTCTGAGTTGGTGGGTGTAAATTTTTCAGGGTTCGTGTGAAAGCAATGGAGTAATAGTCTCAGAGTAATGGTTATAGTCACAGTGGAGTGATTTTTCAGTTTCGGTTTATTTTTTTTGTTTTCTTTTTTGAATGATTTTTTTTTTTTGAAATGATGATTATGGCTCTGATGTAAAAGTTGAGGTGATGTGCACTTTTGCTTATGTTACAGATGCTTTTAGTTAACTTTGCTTTTAGTACCATATCATTAGAGGTGATGTGGAGTTCTTATGTAAAAATAGTTACTTTTGCTTTTAGTTGCTATAATGATCCGTCCATAGTGTTTAATGTATCTTCTTTACAACTGACGATCTTTCTTTATATATATATATATATATATATTAAATAAGTAATAAGGGTGTTTTTACTGTTCAATAAATTTATAAGACATTTTACGGTGAAAATGAATGCCAGCAAGACACGAATGAATGGTTGAGATAGATTGGAAGGGATCTTTTAAAATATCTTAGTCTGCTACACGCTATCAGAAATATTCACCTCACCCAATACATTTCACATCTTCACTTTATTTCAAACTCTCTTTCTCTCTTCACGGACTCTCTCTTGACCCATGAGATTGAGTCTTTTTTGTTGGTCTCCTTATTCCCTCCCTCTCCGTTTTGTGCCACCCCATCCTCCATTTCAGCCTTCCGCCTCTGCCCTCTCCACCATTTCGCGCAGCCCCTCCTCTCCTCTCCGTATTTCCCCCTTCTCTCATAAACACTAAGTAAACAGCAAGTGGGTTTAGTAGCAGTGGTGGATTTGGTAAACACAAACCAAACACAAAGTAAATAAAGTACACAATCACAACAAAAAGCCTCACGTAGGTTTAGTAGCAGCGGTGGATTTAGTAGAAAAATAGGAGAGCCAGCAAGTGGGTCTTGAATGTAGAAGATATTCTACAGTGTTTATGAGATCCTGCAAGCCTCACGTGTTTGTATGTTTTTTGTTGTAATATCACGTGTTTGATTTCTTTGTTATTATTTGTTCCCAATTATTTGTAAGTTATGTATGGATTTGTGACAATGGTGTTTTTTTCTCTCTTTCTCTTAAATCCGGGACTATGTGAGTGAGTATGTAATCCTTTTTCATTAATGTGATCTCTTCCATCTTTGTGAAGTTTTTTATATCTTTCTTTGTCTACAGTTACATATATGAGTTTGTATTTTTCAGATCTTGGATTTTTTGGGTTGTTTTTTTTTTTATTTTAAATGTTCTATAGTTCAAATTATAAACGTTGTTAGCGTAGATTTTTTTTTAGTTTTTTTAGTTACAAAATAAATTTATTGTTACCGACTTTCTCTATCTCATCTTCCTCATGAATAATCTAACTTAAAGAGGTACTGTTTTAATGGTTTCAAGTTAATTTTTTGTTCGGTTTATGGATTTGGGTATGGAATTAGTTATTTAGTTCATGAACCACATTTTTATTTGTCCTGGTGCTTTCATTTTGTTTCAGGGGAGTTTAGGTATGGAATTAGTTATTTAGGTCTATTGATTCAATTTTTTGTTTCAGGGGGTTTCTTAGTACATAGTTCCTTTTCAGGTAATTTTGTTCATTCATGGTTTATGGTTTTAGATATGGGCATTTGGATATGGGCATTTGCCTTAAAACGGATATTTGGATTTCAGATATGCATATGGGCATTCAGAGTTGTTTTTTTAATTTAATAAACTCTCTCAATAGTTATTTATTTTTTTCTTGAAAAAAAACTCATTATAACTTGATTGTTTAATTATTTAATTGGACATATTCATTTTATATTTATATAGACAGTGATTATACTGGTGCTTTCATTTTTGTTTGAGGGGAGTTTAGGTGTGGAATTAGTTATTTAGGTCTATTGATTCAATTTTTTGTTTCAGGGGAGTTTCTTACTTCATAGTTCCTTTTCAGGTAATTTTGTTCATTTATGGTTTTAGATATGGGCATTTGTATATGGGCATTTTTCTTAAAACGGATATTTGGATTTCAGATATGGGCATTTGGAGTTTTTTTTTTTATTTTAATAAACTCTCTCTAACAGTTATTTATTTTTTTCTTGAAAAAAAATTCATTATAACTTGATTGTTTAATTTTGTAATTGGACATATTCATTTTATATTTATATATACAGTGATTATATTTTATACAATGTAATGATTCATTTATAGATATTAAGTAAAAAAAATTATTGTTTATAATAAATATAACTCAATCTTTCTCTTCGTCATTTTAGGGCCAACATTTAGCTGATGTATAAATTTACGAAACCTGCGTCGCTGACACTCTAAATTGTTAACAAAAGTACATCTCCACATGGGTCCTTAGCCACACACAATTTTCAAGTCAGTACTATGCGCCGTAGAAGATGGGATTTATCCATCTTTTGGATTAAAATATTTCTCGAGCCTTTCAAAGATTCTAATAGAAAAAATATCTAATATCTACATGATGCCACAACACTTCGGAATCTTCTTTTTATAAGTGGGTGGAATATGCTTCTTAGAGAATCCACAGTGGTGGATGCTCAGGAATTGTAAAGTTACTCTCTCAAAAACTTTTTTACCTTTCGTTGGATAGACCTGTATACAGTGGAGGAGAAAGCTGAAAAATGTATATCACTTCCTACGAACTTATGTTGTTCGTAGGAATGATTTTTTTTTCTTACGAACGACATTTGTTCGTAGGAATTTGTTACGGACAAATGTTGTTCGTAAGAACCCAAATATATAATAAATATTATTATTTATATTTCCTACGAACTTCATTTGTTCGTAGGAATTCTTACGGACAAATGAAGTTCGTAGGAAGCATTTACAAACTCAGTTAGCGTTCCGTAAATTTACCAAACGGCTACCATTTTCTCTACAAATTTTGCAAGCTATCGTCCACCACTGTAACACTCCCAGTTTGTATCTTTACAAATTATGTTGGCATTTTGCATCACCATTACGGATGCTCTTAGTAAAGCACACATGGATGGGAGTCACACTTGGAAAAATGCAAGAGGACATGGACTAACATAGTGAGGTGGGACACATTTTGTCTTGAGACAAGAGACTTTTTGTTTTAAATCAACTTCTGAAAATATCTTCTTTTTTTTTTTGCTTAATAGGTATTTCTTACTAAGATTATTTTTAAAAAAAACTATCCAGCTATAGGTGTGTTTAAAATAGTGAGGCAGGACACATTCTCACACTTTTAGGTGTTGTTGCGGGATGGGTATAACATGACTTATAATTTTCACACCACATTAAAATATTATTTGACATGAATAATACGAATAAAATTATGAATTAATCCTGTTATTATATTTTGATCTTTATATTTTGATTATTATTTTTTTTTTAAATTGACGTTAGTTATATTAAAAAAACAAACTTGACATCATTTCTTAATAAACGCTTGACAAAATTTTTAGCATAAACTATATTTTTTTTAAAACTTTGTTTTTTTCAAATTTTTATAAAACATAACTTTTTTTAAAAATGTATTTTCTTATACTTTCTTTTATAAAACATAATTTTTTTTTAAAATGTATATTTTTTTTTTTTTGCAAGACACTAAGTTTTGACTTTAATACATGACTAATTTTTTTAGACATTAATACACTACACGATTAACGTGACTTACAATAACATGATTAATTCGTGACTTATAATAACTTATAATGACTTATAATAACTTATAATACCCTAAAAACATGATTAATTCGTCGAGTTTTTATTAAAAAAACGATATCCAATTTTGTTGTTTAATATAAGTAACGTCAACTTCTTTTTGAATAAAAATAACGTCAATTTTTAAAAATAAATAATGAAAGTCACAAATTTGAAATACTAACTCTTTTACATCTCTAACACAAGTCACAAATTTGAAACGAATATAACACGTTCATTGTTGCGAACTAAATATGACGTATGGTCCAATCAACGCCGTATAATTTCAAAAATTTGCGACATACCTTCAGGCACGGGCATACCCTAGTCTCTCTCTCTCTCTCTCTCTCTATATATATATATATATATATATATATATATATATTAATCTAATGTGAAATAATTAAAGATAATAAATACTGTAATACAATCACAAATTGGGCGGGTTCATAATCCACTAATATTCTTGATGATTTTTATTCTATATTTTCATTAACTCCCGACCGACTTTTATTCTATATTTTAACACATTTTGTATGTTATTCATAATCTGATGATCAAGACATACATTGAATTTAAAATTTGTTCAAACTATCATTTTATTGTTGTGTTTATTTTGTATGAACTACACATTTTTACATCTAAAAGTTGTGGTGGTGGGTAATATGAAAGTTGTATGCAATATTTACATAGGCATTTTAGCGGTAAAAGGGTACACTTATAATGACCCATGGGTTGGATGAAGCAATGTGGGGTAGAGTTAATTTATTTTTAAGTTTATCTCACCTTGCAGTCGTATACATTTATCATGGGAACAAATTTATCATCGTGCCATCGACACGGATACAAAATAACACGAGAACAAATTAATCTTCGTGCCGTCGGCTATATATATATATATACTTGTGATTTATTATATTGTGTGTGCTTAGTAGATGAGAAAGATAGTGATATCTAAAATAATCTAAGTATTTGGAAACTTAACCTTTAATGGGAAATTAATAAATGACAATAGAGCATGGGGAATTAGGTAACATATTGTATGGAAAATACGGGTGGGCAGGCGAGTTAGTATGTCTAGGAAGATATTTGTTTCGAATTGGTAAAGCGGGGTAGCATAACTAGGACGGGTTATAATTATACGTTAGGCGTGCACATTAGTTAGAGGTGAGGACCTCAAGTGAGAGCACGTAGAACTAACATGTATATAATATCTACTGATTTTTCATTTTAAATACTTGATAAAATAAATTAAATCTATACTTGGGCTCTGATCTGTTTACCAAATCTATTTTTGTAAAAACATTTAGGTGTCCATCCTTAAGGACACCATGCTTAGGAGTTCATATCATTTGACGTGCTACAGCTGCTATGGAAGTTGCAGGTCCTCGGTAGTAGATGCCTCCATACTTATCATTTATGCCTTATGAATTATCTATTCGAGTCCGGCATGTTTCCCACTCTCATTCAGATATTATTTATGAGATAGTGGATTTCCATATTTACTTTTCAGTTGTTGGACTAGTTTTCACTTATGGTTTATTGTAGCTAGATTTCAGGCTGGAAGGGTTTATTCTAGTCATACTTAATTATTCTGTCACTTAATCCTTGATGTGTTTGGTTATTCAATGATGAATGTTGTTTTCTTATTTTATCTGGTTTCATGTTAATTAAAAGATTAAAATTTTGACACTGGGCAATTAAGGTATTAGTAATTAAATAAATTTTTGACAGTGATGCTAATGATTCCTGTTTAATTTAATAATAGGATAATCACCCAGGATTAGAATAGGCAGGGTGTCACACCTATCAAGATTCAAATATCCCCTCTTCGCATTATGAAGAAAAATAAAAGTTACGAGATTTGGGGCTCGGTTATGAATCGATTCACTTGTGCAAATATGATTGTGAATTATTTTGGAAAGAGAATCAAAATGAGAATAGGTGTTCGGTATGTGATGATCCTAGGTACAAATATGATGATAAGAAAGGGAATAATGTTCCTTATAAAGTACCGCATTACGTCCCATTGAAACAAAGGTTGCAACAATTGTGTATGTCAAGACATATAGTTGAGGATATGAGGTGACATAAGGAAAAATAAGTCGATACGCAGGATGTTTTGAGACATTCGGTTGATGTTAAGATATGGAAAGAATTTGATAAGAAGTACCCTTAGTTTGCGAAAGACTCTCGCAATGTAAGTTAGGCCTCACGTTCGAAGGTTTTAATCCATTTGGAAGTATGAGTAATTCATACAGCATGTGCCCGATAATACCCGCGCCTTACAATTTGCTACCTTGACTATGTATGATTGAATAATTTTTCATGATGGGTTTGTTAATTCTGGGTCCATAAGCATCGAGTAAGGACATGGACGTCTTCTTACGACACTTGATAGATGAGTTGAAAGATCTTTGGCATGTTGGTATAGAAACATGGGATAATTTTGGTAAAGAATATTTTCATTTACATGCAAATGCATTATGGACGATCAATGGCTTCTAGGCATATGATAATTTATCTGGATGGAGCACGAGAGGGTATAATGCATGTCTAGTGTGTAATGAAGACACCTTTTTGCAACGACTAAGATGTAAAATATTCTATATCGGTCAGCGTCAGTATTTTCCTTCCAACCATTCTTAGTGAATGAGTAGACTACATAATGGGAGAAAAGAAGAAAGACCAACACCAAGGGATGTTACTAGAGACCACATATTGGAACAGTTAGAGAGAGTGAAAATTCTGAAACCGGGTAAGCATCCAAACAATAAGGATATGAAGAGAAAACATACTCCGGAGGAACTAAACTGGATAAAAAAATCATTTTCTTTGAGTTGGAGTATTGGTCAAAACTGAAATTAAGACATAATCTCCATGTAGTGCATATTGAAAAGAACATATGTGATAGCATTCTTAGAAAATTAATGAACATGGAAGGAAATACTAAGGATACAGATAAGGCTCGTATGGATTTTGTTGATATGAAGATAAGAAAAGAGTTGCATTTACAAGAACAAGGTAACAGATGGTTGAAACCACATGCATTTTATACCTTAACATCAGAAGAGAGAAAAGACTTTTGCGCATTCTAAAACTCAGTCAAATTCCCAAATGGTTAAGCAACTAATATGTCTAGAAATATAAGCATCAAATCTGGCAATATAAAAGGCTTGAAAACTTATAATTTCCATGTTATTTTGCAGCGACTTATCCCGATCGGCATATGTCGATATTTGCCGAAGGATGTTAATACAACAGTAATTAAGTTATCAAACTTATCTTATCAATTATGTGCAAAGACTTTAAATGTGAAGGACTTGGAGAAACTAGAGGATGCGATTATCCTTATACTCTGTAAGCTTGAAAGAATTTTCCCGCCAACATTTTTTGATGTTATAGTCTATTTGGTTATTCACTTACCACGTGAGGCTATACTTATCAGCCCAATAAGTACGCGATGAATGTTTCCTTTTGAGAGGTATTTTAAAAATATTTATACAAATGTTTAATTATGAAGTTTTAATGTTTAAAATGATTTATCTATATAACATTCAACGTGTCCAGGAATTTGGGATCGCTGAAGTAAATTGTAAAAAAAGCTTGACCCAAAGGATCAATAGTGGAGGCATATGTTGTTAATAAAGCCGTAACTTTCTATTCAATATACCTTCGTGATGTCAAAACAAAATTCAATTCAGGAGAATGGAATGATGATACATGTGGGGGAAAAAGTAATGCAAAGCTCTAAGTTTTCTCTCAACCCATTCATCCCTAAGGTGATGCACAACCCATTCGATTGTCCTAACACATTATTGATAAGGTCCACTGGTATATATTAAATAACTGTAAATAAATACAAACTTATCTCGAGTAAGTGTCATTTTACACAATCTTTTGTTAATATTTCATAAGATACACAAAATCTTATTTTGCATTTGTAGTGAACATATGATGCAATTAGAGATTGAATGTCTCAAAAATTTATTTCAAAGGCAAGAACTTAAATTTCCAAAGTGGTTTGCAGACCGTGTAAGTTAATTATTTTAATAATGCGTTTGTTAATTTTTTTATATTAAAACCCGATAATAAATATAATGCTAACATCTTATATATATAGATAAAAACATTGCGCCATCAAGGGTAACTAAAATCTAGAAATGAATTGTATTCGTTGGTGTACAGTCCAGATGTTCATGGGGATAATAATCTGTTTTTATTGTTAATGGGATTCGGTTTCATGCTAAGGATCGTGACGATCGTCCCATAACTCAAAATAGTGGAATTGTTTCACCTGGAGGGCACAATGATGAAGTGGTTGATTTTTTATGGACGTTTATGAAGTGTCATGCAAATGAAATACCTAAATCAGTACATTATTTATATATTTTTATGTGAGTGGTTCGATACTAATCCCAAGAAGAAAATAGTACATATGGACTATCACCTCATTTCTATTAATGTTAGTTCTACATGGTATAATGATGATCCCTTTGCGATTACAACTCAAGTATCACAGGTATGTTACTTACATGACTACAAGTCGGCTCTTAACTTGAAAGTAGTACAAAAAGTGAAACATATACACATTTGGGACATTCTAAAAGAAGCTGATGTAGGAGATACCAACGATTGTTTAAGTAATGTTGCATACTAAGAGGAAGAATCATCTCATATTTAAATCGTTATTTGAGAGGGAGATTTGAACTTGGGCCAAATGACTAGGACCGATGTTCTACCAGACATTATTGAAAGAAATAATTTGCAAGCACGTGATGATGATAATCTTGACAATGGTAACGATGATGGTGAGGAAGATGACACATTAGCAAAATATTATTGAGATGGAGAGAATTACAGTGGGGATGATTATAACAACGACCAAAAGAAGATTACACATTTTTTTTATTTAAATCACAATGCACTTGTTATTATGTGATGGAAATTGTCAAATTCCTATGTACTTGTTATTTGCGATTTGTGATGGTGATAATCCTTAGTTAAATTTTTGCGATGTGTGAAGGATTTTATTTTATTTTATTTTATTTAAACTCTAAATTATATGTTACTTAACTGAGTTGGTTCCATTATCATTGTTTTTCTAATTTCACATATGTAAATTAATTATTTTAATTAATTTATCACGATTATTAATAACGTTATGGCACCTGGTGTACGTGTACGTGGTTCTTCAGCTACTTCTTATGTATAGTCAATGAGTATGCAAGATTCAACTATTCATGGGGATCCAATACTTAATTAAATTGCATCTATGATATTGAATGGGGCACAAATGATGATTGCAAATTCCACATCTAAGCCTAATTCTAATGGTACATATCATATCATACTGCCTTTTAATTGAGATTTCTACTTTATTTTATTCTTGTCAATTTTCTTAGCATTTACTTTAGTTTCTAAATTCCTGTATTCCAAAATTGTTGATATATATGGAAAAGACCATACTTCTACAATTGGATGTAATATACAATCCTTAAAATTTATAACAGATGTACTACTCCATTTTACATTTATTGACATCCATAACAGATGTACTACATTTTAAATGTATCTTACTCAAAGAGATAAGCACAATGTGATATCTTAAAAACAATAGATTAGTTTAAAAAAAAAGTGATCAGTATATTTCATAGACTCGATTTAGATGGTAATATTATTTCCATTGAACTGGGAGATATATCTGTCAATTGTCAGGGTAGTACTACTTGTATTATACGAAATAGGTCAATTGATATTCCAGATAAATTATTGCGATGCTTACATTATTTAATAAATTTACTTCAGGTGTAATACAAGTTAAATATGAAAGATCGGGTGGTAGTACAAAACATAATAGGGGTGGGGGATTATTGATAAAATGTGCAAAACAATTATAGCTCATGGGTCTCTACGTTCCCATCTGTTGCAGGAAGATCCTAATAGTAGAAATCTTAGGTTAGGAATCTTTGATCTTGAAAATTTATTTTTAATCTCACGTGTTTTATGTCCACATTGCCAACCGTAGATCAAGGGAACTATAGAAAATTATAGCCTTTTAAACTCTCTACTAGTTGGGGAAGTGTGGACATTTGTATATTTGTATATACATCTTGTTGAGAATGTGTGAATATGAAAAATTGGGAATACAATAAATAGATGTGAAAAAAGAAAGAGAGTAAAAATTATAACTTTAACACACCTTGGGGTAAATGGGTAATTGGGTGCCCAAATCAAGTACATTGACACTTCTTTTTAGCTTAAAACCGGTATAAAAGTGAAAGCAAGTAGTTAATGAGAATATTGAACTTGTTAAGCATACTTTGCATAACCAACCCGGTATTGGTTTCAATACATTCCTCTTATTACAAGAAAACATGTGTATCAATGTGACCTAATAAGTAAAAGACTAACATAGTTACAATAGTTAATTAAGACCAGGGGTTCAATCGGGATAATCATTTAACTTGAACGATTCGTTTTGATACAGAACTGTTAAGTTCACTCAAAGAGCTTTCATTGTACAAAAACAATCTACCTGGTTCAATTCCTAGTTCTATTGGGAATTTGGGCAACTTAACTTATATTAAACTCAATAAAAATAAACTTATAGGTCCCATCCCTCAACAAATTAAAATGTTGAAGTATCTCAAGCTTCTTATATAGAGTCCGACTTGGCATAATAAGGGAAACGATAATGAGAAATGAAGGGGTATTCATGTGGAGTCTCTCAAACTTCTAGGGAAAATCATTGAACCACTGAACCGATAAACCTACCCTTGGACAAAAATGGAGGACGGAGATACAATCACTCCTGTGTCCACGTAGAGATCAAGATGAATCACCCAAAAATTCCTACTCGCAACCTCTCCCCTTCCCACCGTCCACAACCCATAAACCCATAGACTGTGTATTAGAGCAGTGTCATAGTGATGTTTTCCTTTTTTGTTAGTTAGTTAGTTAACAACTACCTCAACTTAGGTGCGAAAGTGTCACAAACACACATACACCCAAAAAAAATCAAATGACTTTCTTACTATCTCCTTATTCATACCACATTACGACCATTTCAGAGAATCCTAATCATCAGATAGATGACACTACTTTCCAAAGATCACTAAAATGGCTCAAGGATTTGATTGATTTCTTGATGAACAATGAACGAAATAAAATAAGTTGACTAAAATATTGATCCTAAAATAAATAAATAAATAAATATAAATAATAAAAGAAGATCACAAATTAATATAATTACTTGAGACACTATCTTACTTTCCTTGCTCATTACATACCCCTAGAACCAGACACGCGATGTGCATGATATGTTTTTAATCCTTGAGATTTTAAGGTGACCACACATATGATGCGCATTATATGTTATTCTATCTTTATGATTGCAAGTCAAAATTGGGATCACTATAGCATCTCCATCTCTTTCCCCATCTTGAAAGAAAACCCTTCCACGATTCTTTCTTGCATAGTGGATGACAAGTAACAGATCGTAGTGGCAACATAATCAACCCATGTAAAAGACATCCATAAGTTCCCAAACATGAAAGAATAATATGTATTGACCTCAAAATCTAGACCATGAGAGCATAACATGCCACAAAATTGTACCAAATGGGATTCACAATTTTGTTGGCATTTTCCTCAACACATTAACTGGGCTAAGAATGGCACACTTAGGCTATATTTAGCAAGTCATGCATTCTATTACAAAGTCTTCAAGGACTAAAACATGGATGGTTTTAAGAAATATACATAGATCAGAGCAATTCAGCGGTGACATTTATATGTTGGCATGATAGTGACAACTCCCCTACTTTACATTTTCCTTTGATAACTCCTAGAGCAATCCATGCTCTATTAGTTTGATGCCACTTTTGATGTGATTGGTCTATGGAAGGGAATACACATACATATACAAACCTACGGAAGTTTCTCACAATTGAAAATATTCTCTTCTAAATAATTCTTTAATTATCAACCTATTTATAAAGTGATTATAAAGGAAGACCGTAGGCATTATTCGTAATTCTCTCTAAGAGAGTCCTAATTACAAAAAAAATACTAATTTCTAGTAGTAACTTATAATCATTCAAATATTTTATCGATATCTACTATCTATATATAAATAAGTAAACTATGTAACAAGAAACGAAATAAGTTTATTGTTATTTTTAATGTGCGCTCACTAACTCTGTCATGTCATTAGCTGTCATGGTGTTACAACCACCATTCGATCTCTAAATTATCAAGAAAAGATAATGATCATTTATTGTATTAGTTGTACTGGAACTGTTTGTATTTCTATTTATAAAGGTTCCATCAATCTAACTAGTTTACATCTGATTCACATATGCTTGTTTTAGGGGCTTTAGCATTTGATTGTTCCATAGTAAATGAGATTATATATTGTATTAATTTACATCTGATTGTTTCAGGGGCTTTTACATAAACATTTGAGCTCTTTCTTTAAAGCACCTTTTTCGTAAGGTCAAGATATTAGGAAAAAAAACTAAAATATCTTTTATGATGTTCTCCAATAAAGTAATGGTCATCAACGATTACTTATTAATTCGAGTTGGGATGTTCTCCAATGATAATTTCACAATAGAATCACAAGAGATTCTACTTATCCGTTTGAATTCTGCAAATTGAGTGGTAGATACTTCTATCAATTTCATCGCACGACCTGAAATAGAATCCATCCCGAAAAAATTCAAATTAAAATCTCTACTACAATATAGTTCAAATTACACTAAAACTCTCAACATCAAAAACTCCCACCATATAATAAAGTTCAACATAAAAAAACTTCCACATTATAAATCAATGGTATTCAAACGAATGTGAATACGATCTCAATTCATAGTATGGTATACTCACATGTTTATGCTGTCATGGATACAATTTATTAGATAAAGTTGTGGTGTGTTTCAGAATCTGGATCTATCTCCAAGAAAAAAGTTCACGGCAGAACACGTGGCATAACAACACTAATTAAAAGTTTTGAGGGTTCTAAAATTCCAGTTGAATGGGACTCTATGCATAATAAATCGATCGGACATGTCATTACCTATTTGGCTAACGAAATTGGCTTTTTCGTATGAAATTTTTCCCCTTTAATGCTGGAAAAATGGGGAAATATTAAAGATAAGGAGAAGACATCAATGATTAATCGAGTTTTGGTATATTTATTTTTTATTTTTTATTCCCTTTAAAAGTTGTAAGTTATGATTTTATATTCTAGACTCGCTCAAATTTATGCAATCAAAATTTGAGCTAGACATCACAAATTCAGCAGTTGTGAGCTATTTTCATGCATCAATGTTTGCACTTTACAGTGGATTTCGTAACACATTGAAGAAAAATTTGCTAAATTTTCGAATATTGAGGAGGCAAAAAAGAACAAACCTAGTGATGTGGAAAAAGAGGAAGATTGGAAATTTTTCTGTTCATTTTTTACTAGTGATAAACGCAAGGTAATAATTTTAAATATATGTTTTATATTAAAATTGTCTGCTTTCTTACGTTTAAGTAAATTAAGTTGAAGTATATCACTTTTTTGTACAAAAAATCAGATGCTTTATCTTTTAGTTGCCCAAATGTCAAGTATGTTCATCGCGGTGGGACAAAGTGTTTTATTCAATACTTGTATGAAGACAGGATTTTTTTTTAGCACATAAAATTTATTATATTTTAATTTATGTAGACACATGTACTTATGTATTTTATTTTCGTTTGTTAATAGACAGGTAAAGCATATGAGAAGTCGAAAGGAAAAACCGAAGTATCTTATAATACTCATTGGACGAAGGAAAACAAATGGATTAATAAAGAAGCCGAGTATGATATTGTGATTATTATTTTCAATCAAAAGTTTCTTTTTTGTAACGAAAAAGAGTGTAACAAAAGACGTTTACCAACGAAGAATTGAAAATGAGCAAGGAATTTTATTTCCCCGAAAACGTCGTTTGCGAGGATTTATTAGTATCTTTCGCAACGAAATATCATTGTAAAATATTTTTAGTCAAAATACGAGAACGTTTTTGGAACTAAAAAGAGTGTTACAAAAGACTTTTAGCAATGTAAAATTAACATTTGGCAAGGAATTGTAATTCTCTCAAAATATCTTTTGCAAGGATTGCTTAGTATCTTTTACAACGGAATATTCATTCAGAGAAATTTAATCAAAATACGAGAACTTTTTTGCAATGAAAAAGAGTGTTACAAAAGACTTTTAGCACTGTAAAATTAACATTTGGTAAGGAATTTTAATTCTCTCAAAATATCTTTTGCGAGGATTTTTAGTATTTTTTTTGCAATGAAATATTCTTTGCAAAAGATTTTTAACCGAGATATGAGAACTTCTTTGCAACAAAAAAACTTGTTTTCCCCAACGAAAAATTTCGTTGGAAGATATTTTTAGCAAATATGACAAAATTTCGTTGCAAAAGATCTATAGCATGATGGCTAGCGCGACGAACGTTGCGATGAAAAAAAAATTCAAAAGGTTATTTGCAATGAAATTATACCTTTTGTAATGATTTTTTTCCTTGCTAAAAGCCATAATTCTTGTAGTGATGTCTTTATATATATCAGTGTGTGTTGTGTGTGTGTGTGTGTGTGTGTGTTCTGGTGTGTGCGCGTATGTTTTATTGAATGTGTGTTTGTTCCTTTATGTGCGTGTGAGTTCCAGTGTGTGTGTGTGTGTGTGTGTGTGTGTAGTGGCAGAATTGAAACGCACAAAATGCACAAAACTGGTGGGAGCTCAAATTAAATCGATGTTAGAAATGCATAAATTATTTGAAATGAACAAAATTGTTGGAGCTCAAAATATTTCATCAAATAAGTTCAACTAAAATTGAGTCAAAGTTTGAAATGCATGAAAAATAATTTTTAAGAAACATTCAAGCTAGTTAAGAATATTATACACAAACTCTAAAACATCTAATTTTCAAATGTACAAATCCTTATCAATGTACATAACAAATTTTGACATATATATATATATATATATATATATATATATATATATACGCATACACACACACACACACACACACACACACACACAGGGAGAGAGAGAGAGAGGCTCTTGTGCACACTAAAGTTTGCACATTAATTTTTTAAAATAGAAAAAATGATATTTTTGATCTTATTTTTTTATATGAGTTCCTTGAAATGTTTAAATATCAGGAAAAAAAATCAACTCAAAAAAACCTTTTTTGCTATTTTAAAAAATCGATCAAACTTTCGCAGCTTTTAAGCACTTTAAAATCTGCATAAGTTTGACCGATTTTTTTAAAATAGTAAAAAAAGTTTTTTTGAGCTGATTTTTTTTATATAGGTTCACTGAAATGTTTAAATATCATATAAAAACAATCAGCTCAAAAATATTTTTTTTGCTATTTAAAAAAATTAATGTCCAAACTTAGTGTGCAAACTTTAGTGTGCACATGAGCATGTCTCTCTCTCTCTCTCTCTCTCTCTCTCTCTCTCTCTATATATATATATATATATATATATATATATATATATATATGGGGGTCCAATTTATTTTTAGAAATTGTATAATTAGACTTATTCTTGGATTTATGATAATTGGAATATATATTGAGTAATTAAGATATAGTTAGAAGTTAAAATTCAAACATGAGAAAGTTCATGTTAGATATAGTAACTTCTATAAATCCATGAGTAATATCCTTGATAAAAAATACTTGATTGATGAAACTCTTAATATAAAAATGGAATTTTTTTTTGCCATGATACGAGTTTATGCTTGAATACCCCACGGTATTATGTTCCCTAAATTACGTACTTGTAATTGTGTTCTTGGAATAATAATATTATGTTCTTGTTAAATTGTGTTATTAGAATTGAGAAATTAACTAATTACGTAAGGTTTTTTTTATTCCTTAATAGAATCGATCAAGTTGATGATTTACAAGGACTACATGATAAGCTTGTGTTGAATTGTTGGGTTGATGGTTGTGGTGTCTTTTACTTAATGATCGTGGTTGGATACAAATAATGATTACTTAAAATGCTCAGTCTATTGATATTTCATAATAAATCTTTAAAAAATTATTTGTCTTAATAACTATCATATCTCAGAGACTATATATATAGATACACGTAAACACACTCACAAATGCACACGTACCCATACACACTTGTACAAATAGACACATACACACAGATTCACATGGGCACATATATACTTTAAACTTTCGAAACATAATCATTTGGTTAACTTGGTGTGGTCGTGTTCAACCCTTCCTTAAGTGGTTAATGTTTGGACGAACAAAAAATGATACAAGGCTTAATAATTGATCGTCAGGTAGTAATTTTAAATTTGGCTAAATTAAAATTAACTTAAATTAGACTTGTTGTGTATGATCGATCGGATGGAAAATCATAATTAAGTTAGAAATAATTAAATCCATTACCTCTAATATTCTTATTCACACCCTTCCATATATTTTCTCAAGAAAACTGCGTAATGGCAGTAATTACTTTCAATGATTACTACAGATTAAATACTTGTTAAAAATACTTGCTAAAAATTGGAGAAGATGAGAAAAGTATGTGTTGATTAAACATTTGTAAACCCGACCCACTAATACTACAAATATAAGTAGCATCGGGGGTATGAAATTTGATTTGGCCACCTTATGGTGATACATCAAACATATGGCTTGTCCATCTCGAGGATCTTTCATTATCTAGTGGTTGTCATAGCTAAAGCTGATGTCATATATAACCTACAATTTATTTAAAAATATAAATTAGAGAATTCCTACTAGATGTCAGAAAAAAATTCAAGTCAAAGAATTAAACAACTATGATATATATAGTACTACTCCTATTACATTTGTAAAATCGCATTTAAGCCTATGAGGTTATGCATAAGATGCACCGTAATCGGATCAGGAGGAGCTTCCAGAAAGTTAGGGCATTATTAAAAAAACATTAATGTTATGAACCTAAACTAAAGCTCTCACCAAAAGGTTTCCACTACGATCAAATCATAAAGAGGATATGGGAATCTTATGTGCTCTAAACTTGGAATAACAAGGATATTGGTTAGTTCCATAGGTGCACTCTGCAAAATATTGTGAGTACAAGTCGAAGGATGATGTACGAGTCATACATATGTTTTATTATCACAAAAATATAAATTATACAGATGTGTGCAAACATAAACTTTCACGATGTGTAAACATAAATGTAAACACAAACTTACCCAATTACCCATTTTGTACGTATATAGCATAAACAGGCACTACACAACAAATACTTACACAATATATACTTATGATTGTATAAAATTAAGCAGTTTATAACTACACAATATAAACTTACACAATTTATACCTACACAATTAATGTCTACACAGTTTATAAACAAAAAAATATACCTACGCTGTTTATTTAATCGGTTTTTGCATATAAAATTTAGGCCTACATATTTTAAACCTAAAATGTTAAATAAAGTTCTAAACTCGAATTTTCAAAATCTTGCAATCCAAACAATGTACACGTTGTCATTAATAATCTGCCAAACACAAATTTATTAGCTCCTTCAATCCAAATAGAGTATTAAAAAATCATAATACAAACATAATTGGGTATATTTTTCATAAATCAGAGTAAAATCACATTCTTTACTTGAGCAAGCTAAGCACATAGATGTGCATACGTTAATTCAAAATGACATCATGATCGATGCTCAATGGTTTAAATCTCACCTGAATATATTCCCCAAGTGAAGTTTATAAAGTGTCGTCCACCCGTTTTTACTTATCTTCATCCACTAATTATTTCCTCAGCATCACCCACACGGATGATAAACCTTGTTGAGATGAACTCTTGGACAATGTCACGATAAACTAAGTCAGTTAGTGAAACATAGAGTCCCAACCATGATGGCGCAACCAAACATAATTCATAGTAGTGGCAAAATGATTCTTAATTATCGACCTCCAATGGGAGAAACAAACCACCTAATATTGAAATAAAAAACATGTTTTTTGATAGATAGTTTTTCTCTTACAACATAATTTTAAACAAAAGGGTCACATCCTATTCAATAAGAATATTTTGTTTTTAATTCTAAAAAATCTATATAACTAATCCATATAATGAGACAATATTTTCTGAATCATCCTAGTAGTGATTGGTACATTAGGATACAATCTTAAGAAATAGAAAATAATCAATTTATGAATAAAGATTTAAAAATGTATTCAGTCACTATAAATTTCAATCATCGAGCTTGATACATATGATTCATCCAAGTCTTAAGGTTATTTCTTGATAAAAAATATGCATTGATCTCGCTAGCTCATCATACAAAGAGGATGTTATTTAGGGTCTACATAACATTCGTAATGTGTTAGTTTCTCTTACACTTTTTCCATCTTTGACTTCTTATAAATAAGCCATCTAGTTATAATCTTAAAGAAAGTTTCAGAATGAAAGATAAAGAGGGAGAACATTTAGAGAGAAGAAAATGATTTTATTCATTTATCAATCACTGATCTATCTATTACAATAGCTTGTTCAGTCCCTTTATAGATGAAAAGAGATTGAGTCGGTTACAAAATCTGTTATAACTGAATCTCACAAAGAAACATAACATAAAAACTAACAAAAACTAACTAGGGACAGAATAGTAATATCACAGCTGCAATGACTCATTTTAATCACACATGTACTCTTAAAATCCCCCCTCAAGCTGATGCTGGGAAGAAGAGGAAGCAGCAGGTTGAACATCTTTTGGAATGGAAGCAGGCATGAGCTTGTCCCTGAGGTATTGAAATCTAGATATAGAGATAACCTTTGTAAATATATCAGCTAACTGATCCATTGTAGATACATGAGATACAATGAGCTGCTTAGAGACAACTTTTTCCCTGATAAAGTGAAAATCAACCTCTATATGCTTGCTTCTTACATGAAAGACAGGGTTTGCAGCCAATGAAAGCGCTCCAAAGTTATCACATAAAATGACTGGAGGAGTGGACAAAGTGATTGAGAGATCCTTGAGAAGTTGTTGTATGCAAACAACCTCAACTACAGTGGTGGAGAGAGCCTTGTATTAAGCTTCAGTACTTGATTTGGCCACAGAGGATTGCTTCTTAGCTGACCATGAGAGAAGATTAGGACCAAGAAATACACAGTAGCCAGATGTTGACCTCCTATCTTGAGGGTCACCAGCCTAATCAGAATCTGTATATCCCAAGAGATAAAGAGGACTAGGTTGGATCATGATTCCAAGTTGCAAAGTTCCTTTAACATATTTCAGAATCCTTTTTACTGCATTGAAGTGATAATTGAGAGGAGAATGCATAAATTGGCATACCCAATGCACTGCATAAGAGATATCAGGTCTGGTCACAGTTAGATACTGTAAGGAACCAGTGAGGCTTCTATGAAGATGAGGATCAGAAAAAGGTGTGAGATCTGGGGAGGTAGGAGCTTTAAATGTTATGGGAGACAGAGAGGGCTTACAGTCTTGCATTCCAGCTTTAGCCAATAACTCAACAGCATATTTCTGTTGTGATAAGAACATACCATGAGCTAAGGTGCGAACCTCTATTCTAAGAAAGAAATGTAGAAGACCAAGCTCCTTCATGGCAAAAGAACCTTTCATAGCTAAGATCAATTTGGTTATTTCAGAGGAGGAATTGCCAGTCAGCAAAATATCATCAACATAAAATAGAATTAAAATCACATGGCCCGAGGCTTGGTATACAAATAAGGAGGTGTCTGCAGTGCTATTGACAAACCCATAGGAGATGAAAAACCTGGAAAATGTAGCAAACCAGACCCTAGGTTCCTGTTTAAGTCCATAGAGGGCTTTTAGTAACTTGCAAATAGCTTTGGGTTGATTAGGATCAGTGAAGCCAGGTGGTTGAACCATATACACTTCCTCCTCAAGCAAACCATGCAAGAAGGCATTTGATACATCAAGTTGCTGAACACACCATCCAAAATGCAATGCAAGAGATAACACTAATCTGATGGTAGTTTGTTTGATGACATGACTAAAAGTTTCAAAATAATCAAGACCCTATGTTTGGTGTAAGCCTTTTGCCACAAGTCTAGCCTTATATCTAGATAAGCTCCCATCTGCATTGAGTTTAATTCTGAATACCCACTTGCAGCCAATAGAAACTTTATTAGGAGGAAGAGAAACAAGCTTCCAAGTGTGTTGAGACAACAAATCATTAAATTCATCTAACATGGATTTTCTCCAGACTGAGGAGGATTGGGCTTGAGATAAGCAGGTAGGTTCCTTTTTGAGATAAGAGTCAGGTGTGAGAGGAGAAATGTGAGCTGAGGGATCATAAAGAACTTTAGGTTTATGGATGCCAGCCTTAGCCCTAGTTACCATAGGATGAGAATGAGACTGAGTGGTAGGGGAAGCAGAAGAAGAAGAAGAAGAAGAAGAAGAAGAAGAAGAAGAAGAAGAAGAAGAAGAAGAAGAAGAAGAAGAAGAAGAAGAAGAAGAAGAGGAAGGAGAAGGATTACCAAGAATAGAAATAGGACAGTATGGAGAGAAAAGTGAGGATGGAGCAGGAGAGGAAGATATAGAAGAAGAGGAAGATGAACTGGAGATAGGGTGCAAATAGTCAGCAAAGTTTTAGGAAAATGGAAATTGGGACTCAATCAAATGAACATGTCTAGAAGTGAACATTTTCCCTGTGAGTGGTTCCAAACACTTGTATCCTTTTGAGGCAGGTGCATATCCCATGAAAACACAAGCTTTGGACTTAGGTTCAAGTTTTGAAGATCTATAAGGAACAAGCCATGTAAAACAGCAGCACCCAAACACCCTCATGTGAGAGTAATCAGGTGGAATTTTGTATAAAAGCTCATAAGGGGAAAGAAGATTGGTGGTAGAAGAAGGTAGTCTATTTATCAGGTAAGTGGCAGTTAGAATTGTGTCTGGCCAGTATTTAGAAGGAACAGATGAATGGGACAACAAGGCAAGAGTGGTTTTAACTAGATGTCTATGTTTTCTTTCACTGAGGCCATTTTATTCAGGTGTGTAAGGACAAGAAGTTTTGTGATGGATACCTTTTGAGTTCATTAATTGAATCATAGAAGAGTTCAGGTATTCTGTACCATTATCAGTTCCTAAGATTTTGATGGGAAGCTGAAATTGAGTACAAACCATATGTGTAAACTGAACAAAGGCAGGGAAGACATCACTTTTTTCAAGGGGTAAAGCCATGTGAACCTGGTAAAGTCATCTATGAAAATGATGTAATATTTAAGACTAGTGGGAGAGATATTGGAGGTAGGTCCCCAAACATCACTATGGACCAGATCAAATGGTTGTTTAGTGATTGAGGTGGATAAAGAGAATGGTAATTTATGACTCTTAGAAGTGGAACAAGCATGACAATAAGGTGGTGCAGAGATGGATGGGATTAAATGGCACTTAGAGAGGTGAGAATGGATGTGGGATGAGGGATGACCTAGTCTAAAATGCCACTAATAGTTCAATGCATGGACAGAGACTAGAGCCTTAGAGGTAGGTGGAAAATAGGATGTAGTAAGTGAGTACAAACCTTTTGAACAAGAGCCTTGAAGAATGACTTGATGGGTGTCCTTGTCCTGGATAAAGAATTGATTGAAATCAAAAATGACTACATAGTTGTTATCCTTAGCAAGCTGATGAACAGAGAGTAAGTTATGAGTGAGGTCGGGAACATGAAGCAGGTTGGAGAGTATGAGAACTTTAGATGAAGTAGAGAGTGAACCAGTTCCTATGTGAAGGATAGGTAACTTGTTTCCATTTCCCACAGTGACAGATTCAGAGCCATGGTAGTCTTGAAATTTTTTAAAGTGAGTTAAGGTGTTGGCAAGGTGACTAGTGGCACCTGTATCAAAAAACCAACCAATGGGATTAGGATAATCAAGATTAGCTATGAAGGCATGTGGAGATGATTGATCACAAGGGGTAGGGATAGAATCTGAAGAGAAATGAGAAGTATCAGTGTACCATGAAGTGGGACAAGGGGTTGTAGAGAGAGGAGTATAAGTAGGGATAGGGAGGAGGGGAGGGTTCTGTGTAGGAATGGTAGGAGAGTAAGGAGATGATATGTTTAAGGGAAATGATTGTTCAAAGTAGGCTTGTTGAGAACTAGGAGAGATTTGTGGATATGGAGTAGACATGGGAGATGAATTTATAATGTTTTGGATACTTGAAGATGGTGGTTGATAGGAGCTATTGAATCTGTGATAGCACTGAGAGGCAGTGTGATTATTCTTCCAACATATTTGACATTGAACTCTGAAATTAGTGTTTCTCCCAAAATTCCTTCCTCTGTTGTTTTTATTTCTATTAGTAGTATTGTTGCCTCTGTAATAGTCAATTTGATTAGGTGAATGACATGTATGACTTTGCATATTGGAGAGTGCATACTGTGGTAAAGTTTGAAAAGAGGATGGAGCACTATATTGCTGAAATGTAGAAGTGGCTGTTGTGAGGGCTGTGGTTTCAGTAACATAATTTAATTTGGAGTCTCTTATAACATGCAATTCTTCAGATCTAAGCAATGTTTGTAACTCAGTAAATGAGACAAGTTGAGATGCAGCTCTAAGTGTGGTTTTGAGGGATGAATACTCATGAGACAAACCATTTACAGTATACAAGACAATATCATCTTCAGCAATCTCAACACCAGATGCAACCAGTTTATCAACACAATCTTTAATTTTGTCAAGATACTCATCCATAGAGTTTTGATCTTTGGATGCATTCAGTAATTTGAGTTTTAATTCATGTATATGATATTTAGAAGCAGAGACATAGCATTTTGAGAGATAATTCCAGATTTCAGATGAATGATTGAACCCTAGAATTTGGGACAAAATCGAAGGTGATATTATCGCAGTTAAACAACTCACCAATTGATAATCAATGTTATACCAGCTTGTATGTTGAGGATTAGGATTCAGATTACCTTCAGAATCAGTAATTTCAGCATTTGGACAAGGTATGGTACCATCAACATATCCAAGAAGATGATTGTCACGTAGTGCATTCTTGACTTGAAGACTCCATATCATATAATTCGACTGAACAAGTTTTATAGTTACTAATGAAGAAAGATTGGAGACAAAGAAGATAAGATGAGGTGGAATATCTAGGCCAACTATGATTGCCATTAATGGAGGTTTGAAATGACAGAAGAAGGAGATGAATATCAGGTGTCGTCCTGGAGCTCTGATACCATAAAGAAAGTTTCAGAATGAAAGATAAAGAGGGAGAAAATTTAGAGAGAAGAAAATGATTTTATTCATTTAACAATCACTGATCTATCTGTTACAATAGCTTGTTCAGTCCCTTTGTAGATGAAAAGAGATTGATTCGGTTACAAAATCTGTTACAACTGAATCTCACAAAGAAACATAACAGAAAAACTAACCAAAACTAACTAGGGACAGAATAGTAATATCACAGCTGCAATGACTCATTTTAATCGCACATGTACTCTTAACAAATCTATATACTTCCAATTCTTTTCAATGAAATAAGAAGTAACTTATACATAATTCATGTTTTTAGATTGGCTATATCAACGCTCAAACAACACTTTAATTGGGCTTAAAAACTAAAGTTCCAAGCTCAGTTATGTGTTGTAATTAAGTAATGAGAATATTACATTTTTACCTATTAAATGGGTGTTACTTTCAACTCTGACATTATCTGAAATGGTAAGTCCACAGAACAATGTCTCCTTTAGATAATAATGAGATTTTCCCTGTTAATGGAGTACACAAAACATGAAGTTATAACAATATAATACCTAGATAGATTCTTGCTAAAATACATCAACAGAAGTGTGTGGCAGTCCACGTCAATTTAGATAAAATGTCTATTATAGACCTTATTAAGAGTAGTTTCAATGTGAGTTGGACTCTATTTCAATATTTTCAAGATAAAAATAAATCAAGGCCAAAGTTCACCAGCATTTCTATTAGATTATGATCCAAATAAACCATATACTCCTTTCCTCCTAAATTAAGAGGACTTATCAAATTTTTATATAGGTTAAGTACACACTCCATAAATGAACAAGATCAACACTTGTTCAACACCATCAAATTAGGTTTTTTAAATATGTAAAAAAAATGGACTACTAATTT
The DNA here is from genome assembly GCA_949130495.1 of Sambucus nigra. Lineage (NCBI taxonomy): Eukaryota > Viridiplantae > Streptophyta > Magnoliopsida > Dipsacales > Adoxaceae > Sambucus > Sambucus nigra. Next base: position 122,690,346 of record OX422213.1, read on the forward strand.
GGTGTCCCAAACATGAATAGTAGACTTTTAAATCGGGATAGTGGGAATATATACATCCTACATCAATGGTGATATCTTAGAGGAATTTTATAGGAAATCTAGCCACCAAACTTCCATGAGAAAATAAAATGTCAACTAATTAAATTCAAATTTCCACTCGAGTCAAAATTGTGTTGCATCTAATATTTGTGGAGAAGAACAACTCCAACCACTACTAGGTCCAGATTATGTTTCAGATTATAAAGTTGCATTCATAAAAAAGAATTACACAATGATTTTCACCTTGTACATGTAGTAATATTTTTATTTTCCTTTTTTATAGTTTTACTCAACTATAACTGATATAATAATTATAAACCTCAACATCTTGACTTGGAAATAGGGGCATCAAACATTGGCAGTTACCTCTTTACCCAAGTGAAAAAATAGGTATATTATACATTTTTTTGTCTAAAATGAAAAACTAAGTTTCATACATGTGTGAGGAAATATTTGAACTTTCAGAAGATCAATGGATCCATGGTTCACGCAACACCATTTTTGCTATTATGAACTCAACACATCTTTGGAACCAAAAAATGAAACAAACAGACCAAAAAAACAAACCACGAGAATCCTTTCCATAACCCAGTTAAACAACATACCCCGATTAAAGCCACCAAAGGGGTTGGGATAACCCACCTGAACATAGCATTAGGTAAACCTTATCACCGGAGAGAATGACAAACCCATTCTGAGTTGAAGTAGCATCAACCCCACGAGATACAGAGAGGTGGCAATCGAGACCAATGATCGGTTCACGAGAGGACGTAAACCTAGGGTACACCACCATATGGAGGAAGAAGCGGTGTTGAGAGGTCAAGATAAGTGACAGAGCTTTGAGGAGGCATCGGGGATGGACATGACCATCAATGGTGAAACCGAGAAACAAGAATAAATCTCTGATTGAAATTTCTAAATCCATGAGAAAAAGAAGCCATCCTTAATTATAGATCGAAATAAATGAATGAAATCAAATAGAGATTAGGAGTACAATATTTTATAATGGTCTGATACCGTATTACAAAGAAAGAAAGTATGAGAGGGAGAATTGAGAATTGAGTTGTATTATAAAATGAGACTTCTTTATTATTATAAGGTGTCATCCTTTATATAGGATCCTGAACATGAACAAACTAACAAACTAATCCAACAAACTCAACTTACTATTCTAATAAAATAGACCAAGTTTCAAGAAAATATCACTCATGTATTATAATTAGAATATATGAAGCGTCAGCCTGTCAATTGCATACCTGCTGTCAAAACCAATCATCGTTTGTCACATGTGTGTGTTTCCATCTAATGCTCTATTATTTAGAGTATTCTCACAAAACAAAATAGCATTGCTAAATATCCTTACATAGAGTGGGACACAATCCAAACCCAAAAGACAAACTAATTAACATGCATAAAAAGGCAGGACTTTACATCACAGGTGAATGAAACCATATCAACTCTCAAATTAATTATGTAACTCAAAATGTTTAAGAACTTTTTTTCCATGTCATCGCCAAATTTCTAAACCATTTTTCTAATATCCAATAAGCTGAACACTATTAATGGAACTCACTTTAATATGTCTATCAACCGGTTATGTGAACATTCTCACGCTTCAACTCTGTATGGGAAACTCCGTGGATGTGTGTGTACCTCACCTAAGGAAGATAAATGATGGAAACACCAAATGGCAATCTATCTAAAACTAAAGATTACAATGCATATACAAAATACAAAAGGCCAGGTATATAACATCTCCCATCAAGTGATATTTCATTAGAACTTGTATAAGATGAATTTGCGGATCATCGAAAGGTTTAAATTAGTACCTGAAAAGCAAAAATAAACCTAAAATATAAATAACAATAAGCCATAAAATCAATTTTAATAGGAAAATAAGTGCTAAATAGTTGAAACAAAAATATCCAAACCTAATTTGCATTCAAAATGATGAAACTACAAGCCATAAAATTTCAAATACAAATGTGAGTGCATTTATGTCTGTGGAAGAGAAGATATACCTGAGAGATATAGATCCCAAGTGCCTAACATCTTTATCCACTACACCACATAGGCATAATGAAGTCAAAACAAAAATCAAATTTCAGTATTACCAACACTTCCAGCATATATAGGAATATAGGATCATGATTTCTCTTGATTGAGAATATGGAAAGGACACCTGTAATGAAATCATAAGACCACATACATCGATAATCCAAAAGCATTCAAAGCATAAACTAAAGAAAATACCTAGCGATTGAGACCGTCCATAAGGTGATGAGCTGGTTTTATATGGCACCATCCTCACTGTACCTGTCTTCAAGTCCACCACAAACGAAACCCTTGTTGAAGATGAGGGATAAAACAAATCAACACAAACCCCTTGTCCTTGTGGAAGATGAGGGAGGGTAATTAATGGGCTTACAGAGCGCCAATTTTGTTTACGGTTTTTGTAGACTACCTTACTCTCTCAGGCTAGGAGAATAATAAACACAAAAATTTAACAACGACTTTTAAAAACTTACGAATTTTGTAAGTGTTAAAGGACATGGTTAGTATTGTAAGTACTATAAACACTAACAAATTAAATATTCTATTAGTTATAAAATAATCATTTTGGGGTAGTAATATTTCATTTATATAATCCCGACAATGCACTCACGTTTGTAAAACTATTAGAAAAGGATGAAAAAATAATCATCATATGTGAATAAAGTTCTGTAAAGAGAGAATTTACCAAGGTTGTGACGTCTCGCAACTTATACATATTAAAAATAGGCTTACAATAAGTTGAAGAAGAAAGGATTCCAATTTCATGTTACGGACCTTTATACGTCAATTATAGATACGTTTCCACCCAGTTAGCCGTGTTTAAAATTTCATAGATTTTTGAAATCTAATTTAGATTGAATGAAAATCAGACACATGAGACATGTTTTCAAAGATGTTGAAAAGATGTATACATATATATAATTGAAAACTTAACTTTCTTACATACGTCACTAATTTTGTTTAATTATAGTGTCGAACATAAATGGAAGTAGTGAACCTAATAGCAAAACAGCGCCATTTAGGCGCTCTCCTGCACTCCAACCTCAGTATACATCTCCTCCAGTTAATAAATAGTACACATCGTCATAGATTCAATATATCATTCCATTTTTTAGTCATTAAAATCAAGGACCTACTATTAACCCAACACCCTCACTTCCTTCAATAGAGGAATCCTAAGCAAATCTTAAAAAGCCATTAGGTTCTCCTTAGTTCGAAATCATCCATCTGGTAATAAACCCAACCTTTAGCATTTTATAAACCATTATCTGTCTCTCAACATAATGACTATGAGCGTCAAGGGCGCAGACATCTATAAAAGGGTTGATCATGCGATAAAGGATGGTGTGGAAAAAATTAAATATCATTTTTCATTCCCAACTGGTCTGAAGGTAAAGGTTATTTCCCGAGTAGATGATCAATTGAAAATATATCGGAAGAACCTACGAAGAAATTTTTTTCCTACAGGGGGAAACAAGTTTGGATATTTTAAGATTCAAAGACAAAGTTCCCTAAACTGTTTGAATGCTCACTAACCAATGGAACGACTTCTTAGAGGATGAGTCCAGGAAAGGAAAAAAATGAGAGGGAGAGAAATAAGCTGAACATGTCAAATAAAGTTGATGTACGAAAGCTTGGGAAAAATTCTTATGAGGATCTGAAGGGTGAATGGGTGGAACAGACGAAAGGGACTCTAGAAGAAAGAAAAAATCGTAATCTAGTAAACTTATACTTGCATGCCCGATGAGAAAAAAGGACTAATAAATTCGTTGAAAAATTGGATCCAACTCTGGTGAGTTTATATTTAGTTATATATACATTATGATAAAATATTGTTAAAATTATAGTCCTAAATACATTATTATGCTAGAGGAAATGATAAAAGGCATGTCGAGCAGTCGGTCTGAGTGAAACCACTATGACATTGAAGAAGATTCCCTAATTGAGTATGTGGTAGAAAGAATAATGGTAGGACAATAGGTGTGGTCTCACTTATGCCAAGTAGAAAAATACAATAATGCATCTCTATTTGATGAGATCTCTTCGGTGAAGAGTCACACGTTGAGAGCGACGGAAGACCATGCCATGACTAAAGGAGATTTGTTTGAGCTTCAGAGTGAGGTGGGAAATATTATCAACAACATGACAATCCCAACGAATGAAATCCATGGTTTGGCCTAGTTTTTTACTCAACGATAGGGTTACCACCTCAGATGCATCCTAAAAAATTTCCATACCCTACGCATTAAGATTTCCCCTCCTAAATGACTTTTCCTGGAACATTCATCTCCGGGGTGACTCCTCTTTGAATATTAACCTACTAAATGCCTCATCAAAAATTTCGTGGGTCATCGTCATCATATATTATGTAAGGGACTTGTTCAACAACAGGTTTATTGGAGTGTTCTCTCTCACCCCCATGGTTGTCAGACCACATGTTCACAATCAACCTTTGGAGATGGGTAATGCTCATATATTGGTTGATTAAATATGATATGGTTGCTAAGATGAGTCTGTGTCCTTTGACCAAGGGTAAGGGACTCTTTTAAAAAACTATCAAAATTATTTTATTACCTGGAAAATTCATTTCTTAAACAAGTCTGGGCATTGAACAATGTTTTCTTTTTGAACAAGTTTGTAATATTTTAATTATTCGGGACATCTGTTTGGTTTCATTCCATTTTCTATGATTTTGTTTGAATTTGTTTGGGTTGAATGAATTTTATTGAATTATAAATTGATAGTTCTTGTGTCCAACATGACTTTGTTTTAACCTGCTTATATAAGTGACTGGAATTTTGAATACTACTTAATTACATTCCCAAAATAGAATGAGTGGATGGGTGAGAGTCATAGAGTATCTGATAATCATGTAATGGGCATTTAGGAATGTATTAAATATACCGATAGAAATCTTAATAGTGATAAGATTCAGTGTCCGTGCAACCATTATATAAAGAATAATTGAAGTCTTTAGAAGAGGTGAAATTATATTCACTAATGTGGGGAATGATAAAAAACTATAAGATATGGATATTCCAATGGGAAAAATGTACCATATATTTCGAAAGAATTACCGGTATATGAACGCGTGAAGGAACCCCATCGAGTGGAAGTGGTGAATGATTTACCATCATATCATCCTTTGACCGATATAATTGATAATCCTTATGGAGTCCACACCATCAACATTGCCAACTGATGGATAGGATAATATGCATTATGATTAATTTAATGACTACGTTGATGATCAATTACGTGAATATATGGAATATATATGGTTGAAAGCCGATAGGTCTAGACTTTTGTATAAAAGTCGGGAAGAAGATCACTTAGTATTGTATGCATTGATTGGTTTGCCTAATTTGAAGAGTCATTTTGGATTGTAAAGCAATAAAGTAACAACAATTCTTAAGTGGAATAAAGAAATTATTCCAAAAGAAAACATGTTACAAGGTAGTTACCCTGAGCATGAAAAAAAAGCTTAACGGATTTGGGTTTGATGTATAAAACTATAAATGCACGATGACAGCATATTTTAGCCTAAAGTACACAAATTGTATAATAAATGTCCTTCATACAAGGTGACAATATATATGTTTTGTGAGGATATGACAAAATTTTCGCAAGTGCTCGCAAGTTTAACATAAGATATTAAAGTATTTTCCCCTATGAACGTGGTTAAAAAGCTTTTTTACTCCACCGTGGATAAAATAGACCATGATATGGCATGCTTCAGCCGAGGTGTCTGGGAATCTCATGTGTCATGCAATTAATTCACTCATCTGGGAGATTTTAAATTCACAAGACCTTGAATTTACAAAAGAACCACACAATGCCCATATTGTATTATCAATTGACGAGTTTAACCATTTCGGTAATTAAAGAACTAGTCAGAGTTATTGGCCAATTCTCATGGAAATTTTAAGTCTCCCTTGAACACTGTGCATGAGATAAGCATTCACATTACTGTTGATGATGTTGTAAACAGCACCACCAGATAAAGAGGTAGTAGAGCTCAAACAAGCATAACAATGGTAGAAAATGACAACACAGATATGTAGAAGGAGATGAGGAGAAGAGGAGAAACATACCAATATAAGTGGTTTGGCAATTTTCTACGTCCACTGTAAAAGTGAGTGTAAGTATCACTATCAGAAGAGGGCTCTAATGGACTTAGCAATACAATCACCCCACTTTCTCGCTCTACTGTAAATGCACCAGAGTTTGGCTAGGGGTTGTAATTATCTATCATTTTACAAGGTAGAGGAAGACCTATATATATAAGGCTTGGGGGGTGTAATGTACCCCCCCTAAGCATGCAATGAGCATGTGTATGAGGATCGAACCAGTATGATGATGACACCTGGCTAATCTTGTGTAGATAATGATGACCATAATATTCCCCCATGTGAGGGTAATGATTCGGTTATAACTGAGTTTCTCACATGTTCCAAACCTTACATGTGCTTGCATATGCTCGGACTTGCATCCTTGACTGATGTAACCTCAACCTGGACGAGTACGAGGTTAGTGAGTCCGATGATGTCGCATTGCCTTGCCAATAGCCATGATGACCTCGGTCGGGAAGACTGGCCGAGGTTATGTATGAGGTGGGGTACAACGTCGACCGATGTAGAGTATGAGGTTGGCAATATCCAGGGCCCAAGTGATGCCTTCAACCTCTGCTGCTATTCAGCCAAGGTTTCCCTATAAGGGCTCGACCTTACCGATGGCTGTTGTAAGCTTCTATTCAACTGGGCTGTGAGATAGGCCGAGGTTAGTGACTTCGAGTATGAGGGTGAACTTTGGGCATATCAATCACCCCTAGCCCTTAGTCACCTATGTTAGCAGGTGACTGAGGGGTATGACAGGTCGAGGCTGAGTTTCTTTTAGTGCCTTGGGGTGTGAAGTGGTTCCTTGACACATGTCACTCACTGAAGTAACTAACGTATTCCCCAAGGTATTGATGGTTCTGACTGCGCCTTTTAGGTTTCCAAAGGTAATGATGGGGGCATTAGAAATCTTGCCCCATCATTAAGAAGGTTTAAATCCTTCATTTTTCCTCATTTTCTCTTTCTTCTTCCAATTTTTATCCTGCCTAAGCTTTTTATACAACTTCTATTCTTCTCTCAAGCTTCTCCATTATTGCGCTGTGCTTTGAGGTTTTCCTTGCTTCTTTCTCTTCCTCCCTAATTCGTGACTAGCCAGGTATTTCTTTTGACCTCGTTTTCCATTTCTGATAAATGCTTTTACATTTTTAGTTTTTTGGTGACTTTTTCCTTTTTTCGGTGAGGGTTTCTTCCATTATTAAGTGGTTTTAGGGTTACGGTTGCAGTGGTTAGGTAGTATTGGGGCCACCCCTAGTTACTCTGAGGTTATTTCATCCACAAACCCCCTTTTAGGTCTGTGGTGAACCTCCGGTCGTCTTCTCCGACGACTCTGTTCTTGAAGGTTTTTGAAGTTCTCGGTGAAAACATTTTAGATTCCTTGTTTAATCTTTAGTTTATATTGAAAAATTTATTTGCCTGTTTGCAGTTTGAGTCAAGTGCAATCTCGTCCTCTGAATGCTCAGACCTTTGTACCAACTTATTCAAGAGTTTTTGTCTCTGCGTGAGAAGACCTTCGAAAAGATTAGGCAGATAGAGTTAGCCCAGGAAGAAGCTCGTAGGTCCGAGGCCTTTTCCCTCAGACTAATTTTTCCTCCACCCTTGAAGGTCATATACCTTGAGCCTATAGAGGCTGCTCCAGTCCCTAAGGTTCCTGAGACGATGTGTGAGTCTTTTTCCTCTGATCCCATGTCTACCTCTCAGGTTGCTGAGTTTGTAGACTCTTTCTAAGATGCTATGGATTGCTCCCCCAAGGGGAATGTTGCTTCTAAGGGAGAAGAGGTTTCTGACCGTTCCTCCTCCCATCAAGAGGCTAGAACCTCTCATAGGTCTTCATCCATTAAAATCTTAAAGTCGAGTGTGGAAGTTGCCCCTCCTATTGATGCCATTCCTTTGTCGGTTGCTACTGGTGCTGAGTTTGCTCAGAGATTTCCTGATGGTGCCCCATTTGAGCCTCAAACTCAGACTGTTGATGATAATGATAACGATGAAGTGGGTGAACTTGACACTTTTAAGGTTGATGGTCCTGAGACATCTGTTACTAAATATGACCTCCTCGTCTTCAGACATCTATATTCCATTCATTCCTCCGTTACCTTAAGGAAATCTCTCAAGGATAAGAGGGCCTTCAACGGTCGATAGGGAGAGCTCTATATCTACGATCAGATGTTCAAACTCAACTTCAATTTCCCTATTCATCCCACTATCCGAGTTGTTCTTTCGCTTATCAACCTTCCTCCTTTTAAGCTTTCCCCCAATGCCTGTAGGGTCCTGGTTGGGGCCATTATACTCTAGAATGTGGTTTATCATACCGACCTTCCAGTTAGGGTATTCTTTGTTTGTTACATACCCTCCTCTGCCAAAAATTTCCCTGGATACTATCACTTTTTAGCCAGGAAGTCTGAGAAGATGATGTTTCTTATGACTTAGAATTCTAACCACAATTGGAAGCCCGGGTTATTCTTTACCTCAGGGGCTTGGGAGTTTCGTTTCGATGAGGCTTGTGGAACATATGTTCTGAGGACACGCCTGAGGTGGGCTAAGGTCTCTTTCTCAGCCAAAATTGACACTGGATTGAGCATAGACAACCGCAAACATGTTGAGGATCTTCGTAGTCAGGGAGAAGATGGTAAACTCGTCAAGTACGGCATCTGATGACCACTTACTATTTATCTCATACGGGTATTGGAAGTGGCCCTTCGGCCGAGCTTCGTAAGTATTCTTAGAAAAAGTAATTTTACAGAGTATAGTCTCTTAGGTTTCCTGTGTCTGATCTCTTTCTTTCGATGTTTTCTTTTTGAAGAGAAGCCAAAAGGTGTTTCTGAAGACCTTTGGAACATGTCTTCTTCTAACATCACAAAATTGATAGAGAAATGCAAGGGAAAATTGTACCACCCCTTGCCCACACGAAGAAGGGAAAAGATCTTGCTGAGACATCAATGAAGAGGAAGGCGCCTGCAGAACCTTCCCCTACAAGGCCCAACAAATCTCAACATACTGAGCGTGGTATACCAATCTCTTTAGATGACGCCTTATCAGCTCGACTTGCTCAGTTGAAAATTAGTGACAGCCTCATAGGCAATAGTTCTCGGGCTTCTGATGCCCTCGGCCATGCAATGACCGAAGATGATAAGCACTTTCTTCACTCGATGGATGTCCGTCTACTGCTAGAGTTTACTATTCATAGGGCAGTTTAGGTACTTATTTGTAATTTTCTCAGGTGTTACCTCTGCTCTTAGAATTTTCTTATTACTAAGGCATCTAATTCTTCTTTTTACAGAGTGATCTCGCTCTTCATCGCTCGTCTAACTATACTCTGACGAGGCTGCCAATGATCCAGAAGGGCAGGGATGTGTGACACCCCGCCTAATTAAATACCGGGCGATCACTCCTTTATTAAATTAAAATCAAGGTGAACGGTTGGTTCATTCTTAGCATCACTGTCGTAAAAATAAACTTTTCCAATTTAACACCCTAATTAATTAAGCTAAGTGTCAAAACCATTTTTAACCTTTCTAACCAAATTGTATTTTTAAAGGAAAACTTATTTATTTAATTATTAACCACATTTTCAATAAGTAAGAATCATACAACAATTATCCTATAACATAATCCAATTACTTTAAACATTCAACATCCAAAATCCCAACATTTAAAACTAAATGTAAAACATACATGCTGAATAAATCCCAAAGTAACAGTACTAGAAATAACTGAAATACAAATGTCCCAACAGAACAGATAAATAGTGAAAAGGGCGACACATGCCCCAATGACTGAGAATCATAGGAGTGGAATCAAGTATATGAAATCGTCTAAGCAAGTGGCCTGCAACTCCCACCTAAGATGTAGCACGTTCCTTCCAAGGGATCCTAAGCAAGACGCCCCTGTGGCTGGGCACCTGTAGTACATACATATATATACAAGAGAGAGAGAGAGAGAGAGAAAAACGGGTCAGAGCCCGATAGTGTATATGATTTAAAAATTGTTTAGCAAGTATTCAAATTGATATAGGCCAATGCAACAACATATTAGTGCGACACTCTCTTGAGAAATTCTCACATCTCTTCTAATGTGCACACCTATCGCACTAACCTTCCCAGTGGTCTATCTCATCACATATCACGCTATCCTTTCCCAATGGTTTAACTTATCTTAGGTTATTCGCAGGATTCAAAATTTAACAATTTAATTATTTGAAAAGAATATTTCAATTAGTAACCAAAGTTCTCATTTTAACTTTATTAATTAATAAAGTATTCCAGTGTCATATTATACTTTCTCAAAACAAGTATTTATAATTTGAGTCATCAACCATGTCCTACATATCAAATCATAGTAGGCAGTTCCAGATTTCAGGATTTCATATATATATTAACTACTCGTAAGAATATATATATCATAACAGCACCCCAAATAAAAACTATGGTGCGGGCATACTCTACTATCCAAACCCCGTATCACTCGTATTAAGGGGAATACAAATTCGGAATCACTCTCGAATTGTATTAACACATACACAAATAATATTGAGGCGAAGCATAGATTCCAAGTCTCTAAGAGGATGGCACATACCCGCGTCTTTTAGGACCGTATGAACTATCGATTCGATAGCCTGTACCAAGTATATCTAGCTCCTAGGGTACAAGTCAATATCCCCCATAAAGGTCCCATCGAGATAAGACTGTCCCAGCACGATAACCTCAGGGATAGCAAGTAGCGTGGGCATGTTTTCAAACATAGATAGTATATGCATACACAATCATATAACTATACTAATATTACTATATCAATAATGGGTATATTCTCAAATCCCATAGTTACGACTTTTATTTATCATTATTTAGTTATTACGTATAACCGTTCACATCTTACTTTAATTTTGAGGAACCTTTCCACTTACTACATAACGCTCAGGGATTCTATCCTCCCAAGTATAAAATTCAGTAGGTATACACCTTTGTCCCAAAGTAACTCTCTTACGGGTCTCTCTCTTTAAATCATAAATTCACCGACCCTTATGTAATTATCCCAAAATACAATCTTTGCCCGACATCAAGGGTCCCAAAATCTATTCACATGTCCTACTGGTCTTCCCTATCTCCCAAAACATTTTATTGAGGATGCCCAAGAATTTTCTCACAATAAATTGAATTTAACTCATTTAAAAGAAAATAGGAGTCTTCCAGGAGGGGTCAATCGATCGAGGTCTGGGGCTTGATCGATCGAACCTTCGATCGATCGATGCTCTAGGCTCGATCGATCGATCAAGCAGGTCTGCGAAATCTGAAAAATTGCAGTTACGGGTTTCATTTTCTAACTTACACCAAATCCATATTTTACCATCCCAAACGTCTCAAAATTTGTACTACTAACATCCTAACATGATATCATACATTTCCTACGTAAAGCATGTCAATTTACGTCACTAAACATGGATTAATCATGCCATAATTCATTTAAATATTCAAGAACCCTAGAAATCTCTAAATCATGGTTACAATCTGTTTTTCCAGAAATTTCTTCTTATAAACATCATAATTTCGTGGGTAAATTCCTCTACATGGCAAGGGTTTCCAGAATTATAATTTAAACCATAACTACATGCGATTCCTATCTCAAATCTTAGGTTTTCTTCCATAAAAATCATCCTAATCATTCATACACTAATATGAAAGTTGCATCAACGAAATAAGCAAGATAAACACTTGCCTGGGATTTTTGGTGTTCTGATTTGCAGATGATTTTGGTGTGGTTGCGTAGTCCGTTGCGCGATCTACCCGTTGGTGGTGGTGGCGGTGCAAACGGATGACTTTGGGCCTTGAATTTGGCCTTGAGAGCTCTCTCCTTCCTCTCCTATGGACGTTCTTGTGTTTGTGATTTCTAACCCTAGCTGACTAACCTAAATGGTTGATATAGATTACTGATTTTCGTGGGTTTAATTACCCATAAATGTGAAATGTCCAAAATGCCCTCCCGGGGTACCACTTAGGCCTAAAAACGCCCCGAGATCCAAACTAAACCCCCGGGTACACTTTTCTGACTATCTCGACCCTTCCGTACGCGTTGGCGCACTCAAAACGACCATACGAATGACTTATAAAATATTAACTTTTATTTTTCACTATTTAGTCCCGACGCGACACGGGCGCGTCCCGACCCAAATTTCCAAAATTGTCATTTTATTCACTCGTGACATTAAATATAACCAATATTACATATTACTTTTCGCATTAGTGATATTCAACAAATTTTCCATAATTACTAACTCTCGTCACGTTAATAATTATAACATAATTAATTTTCGGATTTTTATTAAATAATTAACTCACATTAAATTTAATAAATCCCCAAATTAATATAGCATAAAAATACGGGGTATTACAGGATGCTGAAAAGTTTGAGGAGAGTTTGAATAAAAGGATTAAATATTTGGACAACAGTCTGAAGGAAAAGTGTAACGAGATCTCCGAGATGAAGATTGATCATGCCAATGCTCTGAGGGCAAAGGCTGATAGCCTTCAATCCAAAGTTGATGCTGCCGTGAAGGATGCCTTGGAGGATGCCTCAGAGTCAATCATCAAGGAGTATCAAACCTCTTATGAATTTGTCGGCTTCAGCCTTGAATACCTAGAGAGGGGCATTAAGGCAACCAGCAGATGGGCCGCCTTAAAGCAAGAAAGTTTTGGCAGCCTATCGACCGAGGACTTTATTAGCCTCGACTTTGCAAATGCCCAACTTGCTAAGGCCCTCCAGGAGGTTGAAGAGGGTGGCCCAGCAGAGACGAGCCAGCTCGAGGTGACTGAGACTAGAGATGTTGGACAACAAGGTGAAGAGGATGAAATTACCAACTAAGTTCAAGAGCAAAACAACCCTGCCGCTGGCGGGTCGGCTGAAGCCTGAGCATCTGAGTACCTCCTCTGTATACCTTAGTTTTCGTGAAGCTTTTGTATAACCCCCTGAATTTTTATGAAGATCTTGTATAACCCCCTTCATATGATGAACTAATCTCTTATCTTAGAATGATGTAATATATTTTGGTTTAAATGAACACAATTCTATGATGTTTCATCTCTTATTTCTCAATGTAAAGAGGATATGAGGTCACCAAGTTATGATGTTTTATCCTCACATTTTCACCAAATAATGATGATAAAAGTCCAAGGTCACCAAAATTATGGTGTTTCACCTCATATTTTCACCAAACTAATGATGTTTAAGGTTACCAAATAATGATGTTTTACCTCATATTTCACCAAACTAATGATATTTAAGGTCTGAGGTCATCAAATTATGATGTTTTACCTCATATTTCACCAAACTAATGATGTTTAAAGGGTGTGAGGTCAACAAATAATGATGATTTACCTCATATTTCACCAAACTAATGATGTTTAAAGGGTCTGAGGTCACCGAATAATGATGTTTTACCTCATATTTCACCAAACTAATGATGTTTAAAGGGTCTGAGGTCACCAAATGATGAGGTTTTACCTCATATTTCACCAAACTAATGATGTTTAAGGTCCGAGGTCATCAAATTATGATGTTTTACCTCATATTTCACTAAACTTATGATGTTTAAGGTCTGAGGTCATCAAATTATGACGTTTCACCTCATATTTCATAAAACTAATGATGTTTAAAGGGTCTGAGGTCACCAAATAATGATGATTTACCTCATATTTCACCAAACTAATGATGTTTAAAGGGTCTGAGGTCACCAAATAATGATGTTTTACCTCATGTTTCACCAAACTAACGATGTTTAAAGGGTCTGAGGTCACCAAATAATGACGATTTACCTCATATTTCACCAAACTAATGATGTTTAAAGGGTCTGAGGTCACCGAATAATGATGTTTTACCTCTTGTTTCACCAAACTAATGATGTTTAAAGGGGTTGAGGTTACCAAATAATGATGTTTTACCTCATATTTCACCAAAATTATGATGTTTAAAAACATAACAAAAGTACCAGCACAACATTGCTATCTTTTCATTAACATCATATGTATAAATTGATACACGTATTATAAAAAGATAAGAACAACTGCAACATCATATATAATATTTCTTTAAATAATTGGCATTTCAAGGGTTCGAGAAAGGTTATCCTTCTATATTTTCTAGCTGGTAGGTAGCAGGAACAACCTCATCAATTATCCTATAAGGACCATGACAATTAGGATGGAGCTCATTTTCTTTTTGCCACATCTTCTTTAGGACTAGGTATCCCATAGCTATGGGTCTTGACTTCACCCTCTGATTGTAGAATCTCGCAGTTCTCTGCTGATAGGATGCATGTTTTATCTCTGCATCCTCTCTTCTTTCCTATATCAAATCAAGATCAAATCTTCTCTTTTCCCTATTCCTCTGAGGGTCATAGGTCTGAACTCTATGAGTGGGAAGTCCTACCTCGGTTAGGATGACAGCCTCTGAGCTATGGGCTAACATAAATGGGGTTTCTCCCATTGGTGTCCTCGTTATCGTCCTTTAGGACCAAAGCACAGCATATACTTCTTATATCCACCTTCATTTGTCCTCTTCCAACCTCTTTTTTATCCCGTCAAGGATTATTCAATTTATGACCTCAGTCAGGATGTTTGCCTGGGGTCGGCTAGGAGAAGAGAAGAACTGCTTGATCATTACTCTTTTGTAGTATTTTTCTAAGGATATATTATTGAATTGGGTTCCATTGTCTGAGATGAGTGTGTTAGGAAGACCATACCTTCATATAATCTTCTCCAGATGAACTAGAAGGTCTTCTACTCTGTGATTGTTATCATTGGCTCAGCTTATACCCATTTAGAGAAATAATCAATTGACATTATTAAGAACCGGTAGTTGTTTACAGCTCTTGGCAAGGGTCCTATCAAGTCGATGCTCCATATTTTAAATGGCCAAGGGGAGCTGGTAAAAGTAAGAGGTTGTTGTGGCAGATGAGGGATAGTGGAGAATCTCTGATACTTATCGCACTTCTTCGCAAACGCAGCTGCATCTTTGGCAAGGGTCAGCCACCAATACCCCTGAGTGATTATCCTCTTAGAAAATGGCCTTACTCCTATGTGACTTGAACAAGATCCCTCATGAACATCATGAAAGATGTGTGGAACCTCTGAAGGGTGAACACATCTGAGGAGAGGGAGTAGGAACCCCTTTTTATACAAGACATCTCCTACAATTGAGAATTTGGAAGCTCTAAACCTCAGCTTTCTCATTTCTAACTTCGACTCTAGCAACTCTCCCTCTCTGCTGTATCTGATAAGAGGGTCCATCCATGAGGTTCCCATACTAAAATTTAGGCAAGGTCTAGCAACATCTTCCTCTTCGATGGTCGGCTTGAGTAGAATCTCAACTGGTACTCTTCTCCTTATGTCTGTTCTTGTTGCTGAGGTCAACCTCGTGAGTGCATCAGCTCATCTGTTGTCTAGCTGAGATATCCTCTTCATCTTTACTTCTTTGAAGATTTCTAGCATCGTTCTCACCCTCTTCACGTATCTGGCCATCCTTTCATCTTTGGCCTTATACAACCCAGGATTTGGTTCATGACTAACCTGGAGTCACTGTGGACTAGGAGCTGGCCGACATTGAGAGCTTTTACCAAAGAGAGACCTATTATTAGTGCCTCATACTCTGACTTATTGTTGGAAGCTTTAAAGTTGAACCTCAATGTATATTCAATATCGGTACCATCTGGTGCTGACACTATCAGCCCTGCTCCACTTTTGCTTTCATAAGATGACCCATCAATGAAGAGGTTCCAAATAGTTGCATTCGAAGAGAAGTTTCCCTCTGATAGGGGCCTTGCTTGAAGAGGTATCTCTCTTCCTCATTCTCAACTATTCTTTATCTGGCTCTGCCTCATCCAATTCTTGGCCGACATTTCTCTCTTCTGGGTCATGTACAACCTCTTAATTAATCTCAGCCTCGGCCTCATCCCAAGTAAACTTGGCCACAAAATTCGTAAGTGCTTGTCCCTTGATGGAAACCCTGGGTTAATAAACAATATCATATTCTCCCAACTCGATAGCCCAGGTCATCAACCTTCCTGACTTCTTAGGCTTATGAAGGACCTGTTTGAGTGGGGAATCAGTGAGGACGACCATAGAGTGGGCTTGAAAGTATGGCTTTATTTTCCTAGAAGAATGTATCAAAGCATAGGCTAAATTTTCTATCCGAGGGTACTTCTGCTCAGACCCTTGGAGAGATTTACTATTAAAGTACACTGGTCTCTGACTCCATCCTCTTCTCTTATAATCACAGCATTGATGGATGATTCTGAGACAGCTAAGTATACGTACAACTTTTCTCCTTGAATTGGCCGAGCTAGGAGTAGAGGGAATCCGAGGTAAGACTTGAGCTCTTTGAAAGCTTTTTCACATTCCTCATTTCATTCAAAGGCCTTTATAAGAACTTTAAAAAAAGGAAGACACTTATTTGTGGATTTTGAGACAAACCTGTTAAGTGCAGTAACTCGTTCGATTAGCCTCTAAACGTCTTTGATGGTCCTGGGTGTCTTCATTTCTAGCAAAACCTTGATCTTCTCAGGGTTAGCCTCTATTCACCTATGGTTGATGATGAATCCTAAGAACTTACCTTCTCCTACCCCGAAGACACATTTGGCCAGGTTGAGCTTTATTTTGTATTTATCCATGGTGTCAAAAGTTCTTACAAGGTCAGTCACATGACTGTCATCCTTCAGACTCTTCGTCAGCATGTCTTCCATATAAACTTCAATGGATTTTCCTATCTGATCCTCGAACATCTTATTTATAAGACATTAGTAAATAGCCCCTGCATTCTTTAGGCCAAAGGGCGTGACCTTATAGTAATAGGTCCCCTTATCTATAATGAAGGCTTTCTTCTCTCAGTCTGCCGAGTCCAAGAAGATCTGATTATACACTGAATATGAATCCATGAAGCTCATAAGCTCATGTCCTACTGTGGCATCCACCATCTGATCTATATGAGGTAGGGGAAAATGATCTTTTAGGCAAGACTTGTTTAAATTAGTGAAATCTACACACATCCTCAATTTCCCATTAGCTTTGTCACGATGACAGCGTTAGACAACCACTCTGGGTATATGACCTCTCTGATGAACTTGGCTTCTTCAAGCTTTCTCACCTTATCTCTGATGATATCATACTTTTCCCTTGAGTAAACTCTTCTTTTCTTCTTGATGGGCTTAGCATCTTCTACAACATTAAGTTTATGGCACATAATCTCAGGATCAATACCTGGCATGTCTGCACAGCTCCATGCAAAGATACTCTGTCTCTTCCTTAGCAACTTTACTAGTTTCTCCCTGATCTCAGGTCCTAGGGCTTTATTTATTTAAATGGTTTTTTTCGACTCGTCCGCATTGGGGGTGATGGACTCTACCTCCTCCGTGACCTCTCCCTTTTTAATATTTGTTTCATATCTAGGATCAAGTGTGTCGATGTTGTATGTGGTTGTTTCCCTCTTATGAGCCTCTCTCTCTTTCGCAGAGTTGAAGTAGCATTCACATGCCGATGTTTTGTCACCTTGCACTTCCCTTACTCCATAAGGAGTCAGGAATTTTATCATTTGGTGGACCGTTGAAGGCACGACCTTAAATTCCTTGAGGGCTACTCGTCCTATGATGAGGTTGAAAGCTGAGAAGACATTTTCATCCATCACAAAGAAAATAATTTTTTTGGTCAACCTCTTAGGCCATTCATCTCCCATTCTCACATCTATTTCATACATACACAATGGATGAACCTTCTCACGGCTGAAGCCAATCAAGTGATGATGATAGGGGACAAGCCTAGCTCTACTGAGGCCCAGGATCTTAAAACAGGCCAAAGGATAACGTCTGCAGAACTACCCCCATCAATGAGGATCCTCTTAACTTCACACCCTTGTGCCCTTATGGTGATGACTAAAGGGTCATCATGGGGAGATAAGATGCCCTTGAAGTCAAGTCGTGAGAAGCCAACCATGAAGGTGTCCATATCTACCTTCTTTCTCTTCTCGCGCTTAAACTCCGTAGATGCCAAGTTCACAACCTCGGCTTTAGTCACTACCTTAGCCTCTGTCACATGAGCCTTGCGACCTGCTATCTCTGAGCCACCCCCTGCTAGCCCCCCACAGATAGTGTTCACATCGAAAGAGATCATACCAACCCTCTTCACTGGAGCATTGTCATCTTTTGATGGGAGGTCAGGGTCATCGTCATCATCATCTGAGTTATCAGCTCTTCTGGAAGGGACATCTTCCCGATATTTATCATTTCTTTTCTTTTTGGGATCACCTCTTACCCCCTTAGAAGCTCTACCACACACATACTTTCTGAGCTTTCCATTCTTCAACATCTTCTCGATTTTGTCCTTATGGGTGAAGCACTTGTCAGTCAGATGGTCGTGATCCTAATGGAACTTTCACCATAGATTCTTATTTCTCTTATGTGGAGGAGACTTCAGCTTCTCCATCCATCTCAGGGATCTATCATTCTTTATTTCGTTGAGGATATGTTCATAACTCACAGTTAGAGGAGTGTAGTGTGCAAACTTATCGTCTGCAGTCCTCTTCTTTCCATCCTTTTTCCTTTGAAACTTCCTACTATTACTTCCATTCTCATCCTCATACTTCCCAGCCATTGCTTCTTCTGTGATCATGAACTTTCCAGTTATTGCTAACAGCTTGTCCATAGACTCGGGAGGGTCTTCAGCAGGCTTCCAAAGTAGCTTTCCCTTATGATGTTCTCTAATAAGGGTTGTTATGGCTATGCTATCTTCATAATCTTCTACCTCCAATTTTTCCTTATTGAACCTCGCAATGTAGTCTCTAAGGCTTTCATTCTTCCATTGCTTTACATAAAGCAAGTGAGTCATCTTCTTCTGAGGTCTTACCCCAAAACAGAAGTTATGAATAAACCGCTCGGCCAAGCCTTTGAAATTTTTAATTGATTTTTTAGGAAGAGACGTGAACCAGATATGTGCAGCCCCATTCAAAGTGCTTGAGAAAGCTCGGCACCTCATCTCATCAAAATTGAATAAATATCTGCTGCATATTGATACATTTCGATATGATGGACTGGGTTAGTACTACCGTCATACTTGGGAGACACCACCGGGGGGTTTGAATTCGGCAGGGGTTGGGAAGTTGACAATCCTTTCCATAAATGGTGAGACCTTTCAAAAAACCCTTTGTAATGGGTCTCGACTTTTTATGAGGTTCCCTATCTTCTCTTCCAGCCTCTGAATAGAGTCATTCCATGGTTTGGCAACATCCACTTGGCCGAGGTTATCCCCATCCACTTCTAAAGGGTGAACTGAGGGTTCCCCAGCTGCTGCGCAACGTCGGTTGTTGACCTCCCCCTGACAACAGTCTTGACCATTGTGGAGGTCGTCTATGATGAGGCCGATGATCACCACCTTCCTTTTATGAGCCATCCATGTTTCTTAACCTGGATAGCCTCTACCTCATATCATTAACTAGGACAAGCCTTTCAAAGGCCGAACCTCTACTTAAGCGATCAAAAGTTGACCCTCTCTGTCTTACATCACCATCTTGTCTTTCACACTGACCTCATCTCTACTGTATAGGATGTATAGTGTTATTTGAGACCTCATACGACTCCTAACAGTGTGCATAGACATCCTCTGCCTCAATGTCGTCATACCTATCCTCAGGGAAAGGGTTTCCTTACCTCCCCAGGTGTAAACGCCTAGGGTCAGCAACATCCATCCTCCGTTGAGGAGTAGGTTAATCATTTTGTGGTGCCTGGGGTGTTCCCCTGGCCTCATGTTGTGGCTGAGTAGCAATCGAAGTAATCATCTCCGGTGAGACTCCAGGTGGTATCATTATGTTTTGGCTTAGCTGGGCAAATTGCTCCCGCATCACATGCTGAGTTGCAGCAAAGGACTTCAAGGCTGCTGCCATCTCAGCCATCTCAGACTGGGGTGGTGGCTGGCTAGAGCCAGGTTATCCAACACCTGATGGTGGAGGAGGTGGTGGTTACTCCAATTCCATATGCTTGATCTTTTGATGAGAGGACTATAGATCTTGGAAACCTTAAGAACTTCTTTCAATGGTGAAATAACTCCACGCGAAGGGTGAGTCCTGGTTCAGCACCAGAGTCTCCGATGAGGTTAAGCAACAAAAGAGGAATAGATGAACCTTCTCGTTCCCATAGACGGTGCCAAAATGATGATGTTGTAAACAGTACCACCAGATAAAGAGGTAGTAGATCTCAAACAGACATAATAATGGCAGCAAATGACAACACATATATGTAGAAGGAGAAGAGGAAAAAAACACCAATATAAGTGGTTCGGAAATTACCTATGCCCACTGTGTAAGTGAGTGTAAGTATCATTATCAGAAGAGGGCTCTAATGGCCTTAGCAATACAATCACTCCACTTTCTCTCTCTACTGTAGATGCACCAGAGTTTGGCTAGGGTTTGTAATTATTTATCATTTTACAAGGTAGAGGAAAACCTCTATATATAGTGCTTGGGGGGTGTAATGTACCCCCCAAGCATGCAATGAGCATGTGTATGAGGAGAGAACCAGTATGATGATGACACCTGGCTGATCTTGTGTAGATAATGATGACCACAATATTCCCCCACGTGAGGGGAATGATTCGGTTATACCTGATTGGCTCACATGTTACAAACCTTACATGTGCATGCATATTCTCGGACTTGTGTCCTTAACTGATGTAACCTCGGCCTGGACGAGTACGAGGTTGGTGAGTCCGATGATGTCACATTGCCTTGCCAATAGCCATAATGACCTCGGTCGGGAAGACTGGCCGAGGTTATGTATGAGGTGGGGTACAACATCGGCCGATGTAGAGTATGAGGTTGGCAATATCTTGGGCCAAGTGATGCCGTCAACCTCTGCTGCTATTCAACCGAGGTTGCCCTATAAGGGGTTGACCTTCCAGAAAATGACCTTCCCGATGGCTGTTGTAAGCTTCTTGTCGACTCGGCTGTGAGATAGGCTGAGGTTAGTGACTTCAAGTATGAGGGTACACTTTGGGCATATCAATTGTCATTGTTGATATCCAGGCGTGGCGACCTATTTAATATGGCCCATGAGAGTAGCCGACCAACCTAGATTTATCAAAGCACTGCCTAACCCAAATCATAATTTAATTCGCACACAAGTATTTCAAATACACTAGAACACTTGCAAAAATAGTCAAATAAGTTACCAATAATCTCGGAAGAGATATTCAAGGGCTCCTTGATATATCCACGTGTTAAGTAAATTCCTTGTACAATTCAATCTCTACTTTGATGCACCTATAAATTGTACACCTTGACCCAGGGCAAGGGATGTAACCTGGAATATTGAGAGACACTATGATAGAATAGTATCCTTTTTGTGGATGTAGGCCGGTTGTCGAACCACATATATCATTTTTGTGTGTGATATTTACTTTCTGTTCTTTGTGATTTTTTTTCTTGGATCTCTTTATTGTGATATTTTTTGTACTCACACCAGGAGAAAGGTTCCCAACGACAATGTTGACATTCTCTTAGCCCCATTAATCTAAGAACTTAAAGACTTTTAGGATGAAGGTGTGAGGGTGTTTGGCACTCACAAGGATGAAAAGTAAACACTTAATGGAATGGTTATATAGGCGATCCATGACTTTCCTACGTATGGGACGTTATCTGGTTGCAATATTCATGATTATTATTGATGTCCCATTTATTGGGAGGAAATTAAATCCATATGGGAAGATGATTTATGTCGTTTATCACGGATTTTGGCCGAGCAATCACCCTTCTAAAAACGATAGGTCTAAATTTTTAGCTTTAGGTCAAGAGTTTAGGGTGGAGCCTTTTTGACTTTCTATTATGAAATCGATGAGAAGGTGGAGGATGCAACTCTGAGTACAGTAATATAGACAACAAAAAGCAACGTTGCACCATATATTTATTATATTCTTTAATATTGGGTAAAAAATAGCTAAATTGGCTAAAAAAAATTACACAAGTATTCATGTTGTTCAAAATGACACTCGTATGCCCTAGATAATATTTCACACCATCTATTAAACTCGTTTATTGGTTATAGTTCGCACTACCAGCATCCCGTTAGCATTGGCCACAATCAATAAAAGAGTACATTATTATAAGAAATAAACAACAAACAACAATAATGTAATATGTTTTTATTTTAGTATCTAATATTGGGTGAAAATTAGATAAATTTATCGAAAAATAACACAAGCGTTCATGTTGTTGAAAATAACTATTGACAATATACTATGCATAGCCAATATACATCAAACATGATAATTATTTTTCATTTATTTGTTTCATAAGCATGAGATATATTAAGAATAACAGATTCAATAAGTTCTTACAAATATATTTTTTGTGTACAATTAAACCTGAATACATATGCAAATTGAACGAATAAATATATCTAATATAAAAATACATCAAAAAAAAATAATGAACCTTTATTCATAATCAGCATAACATTGATATTGGTTTATATGATTAAGACATTTTGGGACCCCAATTTGTGAAGATATAATCGCAATCACTCTAACATTATACTATGTATTTATAATTATTCCTAATTCATTTATAAGTAAAAATGAGATAGAAACAATTATTGGACGATTGAGAGTTGTTTGATTAATGGTGATAGTAACATATAGATTGGAAAACTCTCATTTTGATTACAAAATCATAATTAATTTGTTTAAAAACCTAATTTATTTTTTGAAAACCTAAATTGAAGATGGGGATGATAGATGTGGAGAGTCACATATATCAAAATAGGAAAGTACCTGTGTTTGATGAGGGTTTTGTTTTTCATAATTTGTAATTAAAATAAGGTTAAATTTGTCATTTGACACATAAAATGTTATCGAACGTCGAAATATGAATTTTGATTAAAGTTATCATCTTCAGGGATTTACGATTAGCACACGCTTGTGTGCAGGACTTGGAGCATCCGCAATGGGGATGATAGAAACTAAGACAAATTGTAACTTTACAAATTTGGAGGGCTGCAATTGTAGGTTGAAAGGGATGGATTCTGTAAATGGATTTGCAGTGGTTCTCCAAACATGCAGAATGATTGGAGAATTTGTAAAGGCTTCCTACGAACATCATTTGTTCGTAGGAATTCCTTAGGCTGTATGAGGTAATCGTAGAAAATAACTTTAAGGAAACATAAGATTTATAAAAATTTAATTAAGAGATGAAAAAAGTGTACCTCAATTAATTTCCACAAACATTCAACACTGGTCAACGATCACCAACTAACTTTGTCCATAGACCGAATAATATGCGCATAAATAGCCGAACCCCAGTCATCGTAACGTCCTCCAAATAATGCAAAAACTCGAGGTCAAAAGTTGAGTTGGGATTTGAAAAGAATAAACTGCCAATAACGTGGAACTAAAAATCCCGAGCGATGAATGGGCACATGTAATTGGGTATATTATATTCCTACACATATTTTTTGATGTATTATTAAAACATCAGAAGCAGGAATTCCCGAACCTATAAACTCTATATGAATTTGTGGTAAAATTTCATTTAGGGTGTTTACAAAATTTATGTATTTATTGTTAGGCAAGTTTTGAATGGGTAGCCCTTGCCCAATCGAGATGCCTGTACATAAAATAGAACTATGTGTGATATATACAAATAATATGAAAATTATTGTAACACATTCATTTTATTAATTTAATTAAAAAGAAATGTTTAGTTAAGCATTTGATAAGAAATAATTACCGAAAAGCACCGTAAAGTAAAACGGAATGAACACAATTTCGACGTATGTTAGCTAGAAGGTATGCATCATATCCCACCAATGTTCAACCATATCCATCACAACGCATTGATCCGAATTCGGTATCACCTTTGAAAATAGGATGGACATATAATCGGCACCATCGATAATTTTTTTATTAGCGACTTATGTTCCCCGATCAATTTGTATAATTTTATTGGGCTCACCTAATTACACCGAAACTCGAACTTATTTCTATTTATAATTGGGGTCTCCCTATCAGACGCGTGTGATTTTTTGTTGAAAATATAGGTGTTATACTTGTATATGGGATTGGAAGCTCCAATCTTCGTGGTTCGCATAGGTATCGACTTTGAGGTTTAGTTATGTTTCTTGTATTTTTCGATATTTAAATATTTCTTTTATTTTCTTCCATTCATGGTGTAAATTTAAGTGATTGATAATATATATGGGAGGATTACAGGACCGATTTATTGCTAAATATAAGAAAAGATCTGAGGTAGTAGAGAAATATTTATGATATAATTTGGGCAGTAGGAAAGCTTGAGGATGAAGAAGGTGAAAGGGAGAGGAGGAATAAGGATGGAGAAGATGAGGGAAGAAGATGAATTATGATCGTTAGAGTGTCGTTGAGGTTTCTTCGAACATCATTAGTTCACATGAACTCTCTACCAATGTGATCCCCCCCCCCCCCCTGGTGAAAGGTAAATGGTCATTTGGTTAGACAAATTTTTCTTTTGTAACCCTCCCCCATTGTGGATGCCATTAGGGCTATAAGCATCTAAAAATATGAAGGGTAATTTTACTATTACAATTAAATTATGTATCACCTGAATGACAATGGGTCACATTTGTTTGTTTTAGGGTGAAATTTTAACAAAATTGTACGGTCACAATTTTATATCTGCGAGGTTTAATGTCAAGTTTTTTTTTGTTTGCTACTGGCCCCAAACCTAAGTTAGTTAGGGTTTAGTATAGTTCCTTTTTTTTCGTTTTCAATGAACTCACATGCTGATAAAAGAAAACAAATGAATAATAAAGAAATTATCTAAGATGTGTGGAATTCATATAATATGAGTTTGTTACAATGTTTGTACATTTCATTATATAAAATTAGCACTTCCTTTAATTATCATGAAAGATAATAGTTATGCTTATATAGTGACTAGAATTCAGGCTCATGCATTCCTGTCTTCTTGGGAACGTGTCAGAGATGCCTTTCAGAAGGCACATCCTCGGGAGTTTGCAGGGAGCTACGATGTTGTAGTGGCGAGCCAATATAAGAAGGAAATCCAAAGGCACTTAAGGATGTATGAATGCACAGACGTACAGAGGCGTATACTAGCTACATTTAAGCTAGTTGGAGCCGCGTTGTAGTGGTGGGAGTCTATTATCATTGCTGAGTAGAGAGATGTCTTTACTATTCAAGATTTCTAGGTACGGTTCGATCGCAAATATTTCCCTTCCGTCGTTCAGACTCAGATGAGGCGGAAATTGCTAAACCATACCTAGGAGGGGAAGACCGTAGCTGTATACGAGAAAGATTTTACCAGGATGGTTAATCAGGTACCAGTAGAGGTACCCATTGAGGAGAAAAAAATACATATGTTCATAGATGGCCTTACCTAGAGGATTCGACAGGATCTTCTGGGTAACCTCTCATTACAGACCAATACTGATGTGGTTAATGCAACACTACTTCACTTTTAGGACCACCGCTTCCATCTGATAGGGAGAAAGTGAGTATGGGAGTCCATCCACCAGAGCACGATAAGAGGTAGTGGTGCCAGTGGGGCATAACCAGCTCAGGGCCAACAGAGGCACGGTGATCAGAATTCCCAGCAGGGGGATTCTAAGAATTTCAGATTGGTAGGTTTTCAACATGGTCAAGGATGTTATAGACATGGCCATCAGGGACAACAGGGCCATCAGGGCCAACAACAGTATCAGTAGGGCCAGCAGGGCTATGGGAGAGGTGGCAGTGACCAGCAAGGCTGAGGACAGCAGGGACAGAGAGGTGGAAACTTTAGTGGAAAGTGTTTCATATGTGGCAAGACTGGACACAAACGTTATGAGTGTCCTGAGAGGGGCAGGTCCCCGCAGCCGCAGCAGCAGGGTGCTCGACAGGAGCCTCAGAGATCGATATTTCCCCCACCCTCCCAGCACCACCACATATGCCAACTTTACCAACAATACCAGTGGTCCCAGTTCAGCAGGGGAAGTTACATTATGGGAGTGTTTACAAAGTTCATCAGTCCGCAGTCCCACAGGCTCCACCCATAATTGAGGGTACGTTTCCTATCGAGGGGACTTTGGGGCATATTTTGTTCGACACGGGAGCTTCACACCTTTTGTTGCCACTAGTTTTTCATGCATCGTGGGGTTGTTAGATATAGCGAAGAGTACTGTTACGTGTGTTGAGTCTCTATTGGATAATGGGACACTAATTTTCTTTATATGTCGGGGGGTAGGTATAGAGATTGGGAGATTTATTTTACTTGCAGACATGCTTGTATTAGATATGACTGAGTATGAGGCGATTATCAGTATAGATTGGCTCGTTGCGTATAGGGATATGATTGATTACTTTAGTAGGAGTATTATATTTGCTATACCAGGTCAGGATATGTTCCTGGTAGCGATGCCTCATCCTGAAGGAGGATCGTCCACTCACTTGTAATACATGAAGGAAGAGGCCTCTAAGGAGGTGGTGATCCCACTTAATTCCATTCCTGTTGTTCGGGAGTTCACTGATGTATTTGACGATATACCGGGTTTGCCACCTAGTAGAGAGATAGACTTTGTTATAGATTTAACAACGGGAACTTGGTTGATAGCCCATGCACCTTATCGTATGGCTCCACCAGAGATGAGGGAGTTACGGGATCAGATTGAGAAACTATTGGGAAAGGGGTTCATCCGGAGAAGTACCTTACCTTGGGGTGTTCCCGTGCCGTTTATGAAGAAAAAGGAATGGATCTTTACGGTTATGTGTTGATTATCAAGAGATGAATAAAGTCACGATATTGAATAAGTATCTGTTGCCCAGAATCGATGACTTACTCAATCAGTTACGAGGAGCTGCCTTCTTCTCGAAGATAAACTTGAAATCAGGATACCATTAGTTGCGTATCAGGGAGCAAGACGTGTCTAAGACTTTATTCTTGACGAGATATGGATCCTACGAGTTCAGGGTTATGCCATTT
Source organism: Sambucus nigra (assembly GCA_949130495.1). Taxonomy (NCBI): domain Eukaryota; kingdom Viridiplantae; phylum Streptophyta; class Magnoliopsida; order Dipsacales; family Adoxaceae; genus Sambucus; species Sambucus nigra. The sequence continues at coordinate 122,717,525 of OX422213.1, forward strand.
AGGCTAACCAATGCACCATCCATATTCATAGACTTAATGAACAGGGTGTTCAGCGAGTTCCTTGATCAGTTTGTCATTATCTTCATATATGAAATTCTGATATATTCTCAAACTGAGGCGGATCATGCCAAGCATTTGAGATAGGTGTTGCAGAGACTGTGCCAGCATGAGTTATATGCCAAATATGAGAAGTGTGGGTTTTGGCTGAAGGAGGTCCAGTTTTTTAGGCACATAGTATCAGATAAGGGTATATTCGTAGATCCGAGCAAAGTGTCAGTGGTGAGGGAGTGGGGGCAACCCCCGACACCGACATAGATACGTAGTTTCTTGGGCCTAGCAGGATGCTACGGGAGGTTTATTCGGGGATTCTCGAGGATAGTGGGTCCGTTGACACACCTGACTCGCAAAGGGGTGTCGTTCATCTGGGATGATGCCTGTTAGTTAGCCTTTGATGAGCTGAAGGATATGTTGACTTCAGCACCCATCCTAGCGATATCCAAGCTGGGAGTGGAGTATTTAGTCTAAACTGATGCATCCTTATAGGGATTTGGGGGTGTTCTTCAACATGAGGATCATGCTATAACTTATGCTTCTCAAAATCTTAGGCCACATGAGAGGAATTACCCCCCCCCCCACGACTTGGAGTTAACGGCAGTCGTGTTTGCACTTCAAATATGGAGACATTATCTCTTGGGGGAGAAATTCCTCTTATTCACGGATCACAAGTCACTACAGTACCTCGTCACCCAGAAGAGTTGAATATACATCAACGAAGGTGGCTTGAATTTGTTAAGGATTATCAGTTCGATATCCAATACCACTCGGGGAAGGTTAACGTGGTAGCAGATGCGTTGAGCCATAGGCGAGGTGGCCGAAGTGTGGAAAGAGCAATGGAAGGATTTAAAACCCCAAGATGCAGTGGCCCGATCATTTATGTATGTTATGACAGTTACACCTAAGATTATTACGATGGTGTTACAAGCTCAGGCAACGGATCCGTTCTGCCAAGATCAAATAGTACAGCTTCTAGAACAGGGGGCCTATTCTTACTCGATTGGTTCAGATGGAGGGTTGCGCTTCAATGGGAGAGTGGTTGTTCTTGAGGGGGAGGACTTGCGATATGAGGTGATGACAGAGTCACACGGTTCACGATTTGTGGTACATCCTGGTGGGGATAAGATGTATCAGGATATGAGGCATCAATACTGGTGGAGTGGAATGAATAAGGATATCACCGAGTTTGTTTTGAAATGTGCCACTTATCAGCAGGTGAAGGTAGATCATCAGAGGCCGACATTACTTCTACAGCCGTTAGAGGTTACTATGTGGAAATCGGAGAGCATTTCCATGAATATCATCATGCGATTGCCTACATCTCAGCGAGGTCACCATTCGATATGGGTGATTGTGGAACGGTTGACCAAGGAAGCTCACTTTTTGCCAGTTCAGATGAACTACACTACGGGACAGTACACTTAGATATTTATAGCCAAGATAGTGAGACTTCATGGGGTGCCCCTTGATATCGTGTCCGACAGGGACAAGATTTGTGTGTCACGGTTTTAGCAGAGCTTCCAGGAGGTTATGGGTACAGAGTTATGATTGATTTCAGCCTATCATCCGCAGACCGATGGACAGACTGAGCGGACCAGTCAGATGTTAGAGGATATGTATCCTAGATTTTGGCGGGGGATGGGAGAAGTATCTCCCACTAGTGGAGTTTGCCTATAATAACTCCTACCAGTTTACGATTGGCATGGCTCCATTAAAGGCATTATATAGTATACCTTGTCGTTCTACAGCGTGTTGGTTAGAGGTCGGGGATAATAAGATACTTGGGTCATAGGTGATCCAGGATACTTCGGCCAGGATAGAGATGATTCGGAGCCATATTCGGATTGCTCAAGATCGACAGAAGAGCTACGCCGATGCCAAGAGGTTCTTCCGGGAGTTCAATATGGGAGACCAGGTGTTGCTGAGAGTATCTCCTATTAAGGGGATGATGCATTTTGGTAAGAAAGGGAAGTTGGCGCCAAGGTATGTGAGGCCATTCCCTATCATCGAGCGAATTGGGCCAGTCGCTTATAGACTTAGGTTATCGGAGCACTTGTATAGTATTCATGACGTGTTTTGTGGTTACCTATTATAGACAAAGCGCATAAGAGTAACAAGCTAAGCCTAACCCATAAGTGAGGGGCCCGACCTAAATTACGAGTCTTGGATAACAGTTAGAATGAAAGATATGACCGAATCTATCCCAAAAATCTTAGAGAGATATTCAAGGCATATGAGGCTAATGTGTTAATAACCAACACATTCTTTTAACTGCATATATATTGTAGTCCTGGCCCGGGGCATGGGGCATGTGAAAAAACCAGTTCGAGAGACACTAAATATAAATAGTAAGCCTCTCCGTGGACGTAGGAAATTTCCCTAACCACGTATATTCTTGTGTTGTGTGATTGCTATTATTTTTTTTATTCTGGTGATTGTTTTATTTTCATAAATTGTTCCATGTTGAGATTTTTGTCACCACAATTGGCGCCTTCTATGGGAAATGATTGCTTTCTCATGCGAAAACCCTCACCATCAAGAACCAGTAATATCACATCATAATAGTAACATTCCTCAAGCAGGAGATATTTAACAACAACTGAACCCCCTAACGGTAAAGTCTGAAATACGCCATTCAAACTTGAGACTTTTCCAGGAGACGTAGGTCTTTGAAGAAAGTCAAGGACCACACAGGTCCTTGAAAATCTCTAGGTTAATTGATGCCTATGAGGACAGACTCTAGACCACCACTCTGAGCACTCATGACCAGTTCACTAGTACAGAAGTCCGGATCGGTAGAATGATGATATACAAAGTCCAATCCTGATCAACAATGGAGTTTGCAGGATGAGCTCTCAAAACTCGGATGAAGTCCCCATTTTCAAGGGCGATAAAAGAAGAAGAAGACCCAAAGAATTTTGTGATTCCAAAGTTCAATATTTATGATGGAAAAACAGATCCCATAGACCATGTTAGGGAATACAGACAAGCAATGACTCTATGGAGTCATAAAGATGCACTCGTGTGCCGAATCATCCCCTTGAGCTTGCACGACGTGGACCAAAAGTGGTTCGAGAAGTCACCTCATCGATCCATCAAGAGTTTCAAATCTCTGGCCGAGCTGTTTATGGCTCGCTTCATTACAAGTAGCTCTTATCCGAAGAGGATGGATGCTTTGCTTACTATGAAAAAAAAGGCACTGGATAACCTTAGGGAGTACGCAAAGAGGTGCTGGGAGATATTTAACGGAGTCGAGGACTACTCGGAGAAGGTCATCGTAGCATCCTTCAAAATAGGATTGCTTAGCTCTTGCCTCTTGCACCAGTCCCTAACTAAGAAGGAGGCCACAAGCATCGATGACTTAATGGACCGTATTGAGAAATATGCAAAAGTCGAGGATGTGACCCATCTTAATGCAGAGGAAAATAGTGTGACAACCCGCCTACTAAAATAATAGCTGGCCAGCCCAATACTATAATAATCACAGGAATCATAGATGGTCCATTCTCAGCATCACTGTCGATTAAAATAATAGTATGAGATAACCACCAATCATTTTAGAAAACGGACTGTCAAATTTAAAATTTTGTAAGTAAAAGAAGAACACTTGGACAATCCAATTTGCCAAAACGGTGGATACCAAAAATCAACAGGTAATAGAAAGACAATATAATAAATAATAATCGAATAAGCTGTCGAAAAACAGACCAATAAAAATATGTTACATCGAGTATTACAATTTAAATATAACATTTTAATAAATCATTACAAAGCTTGGGCAACACGCCCAAATAAATAAACTGAGCATAACTAGAGTACAATGGAAAGAAGTGTCTATAACAATATCCGTAAAATGCTATAGCTCTAGGACAACTGGAATGGAGAGTCAATATGGGTGTCCTTAGGGTAGAGCACCTGAACGGACAAAGAGGTGCATGCAAAACAAAGAAATATAGACGGGTGAGGGCCCGGTTTGATATGATTACCATGTGACTAAAATGCATGACAGTTAAGTGCGTAATTCTCTCACAAATAACATAATATTTCTCACCTCTCAATTCTAAAAGCACAACCTAGCGCAGTATTAATGAAATGCTTGATGATCATGTATGAAAGGGGAGAACTCATCTACAACTACTCAAGGAGACATAAACAAATACATTCACCATCTAAAGGTACAATTCCTATTTTCATTAGGAAATACATATATGGCAAATTCATTTTATAAAATGTTTACCAAAACAATCTCATTTCAAAACTTTCTTTACCAATTTTATTTTCTTTCTTCCATCCAAGAAAAATACATATTTTAAAAGCAAGTTTTATTAACATAAAAATGCTTTTCCGTTTCATTTCATCTCTTCCATTTTCCTTCTTCCATCCGGAAAATGTATTTAACTTCCCCATTTCCCTTCTTCCATCCGGGAAATGTAAGTAAAGCCATTTTATTATCATAAAATGCTTTAACATCAATAATGTCCCACATTATTAAGAATAGTTATATTCACATACATATAACGATTCTAAGACCGTCCCTCCGGGTTTCCCCACTGGACGCGCCCCTAAATGGCAATCATCTTCCAGGGCCTATCAAACAAGAAAACCTGGGATCATACCAAAACGTCGAGAAGCGGCCATACCCCTGCGAGTGAGTCATAACCACACCCAGAATTACCTCACTAGCGCAGAACAAATATACAATAACCGGTCATATGGCCAAAGGACTATATTCACCCTGCATTAATTAGTCAGGGGACTTCACCTTAACGATCGCAACTTCCCTTATGATAGCGATTTAGAGAGGTGTGTAATCATAAATTAACATTTATGAAAATCATTTTTCTATTTTGAAATCATCCACTTTTACATTCTCGAAAACCATATATACTTAGCCATTTGTGCCAAATTTTAGAATATACACTTCTTATTCTTAGAGTCATATTATTTTAATGACCTAAGACCCGAAGTGCCAATAGACTCACACTAGTCTCCAAGAGCCCAACACAAAACCATAAATCATTAAAATGAGTCTCCATCAATAATAGACTCCCAAAAGTCTCAACATTAACATTTTTACCTTATATAAATTTTTAGGTTAACTTCCTATATCATTCGGACATTAACCTACAAAATCTAAACTTTAGAATAAGCCCCAAATAAGCACATGCGAGACTAGGGTGTTTGTCTACCCAAAACAACCCTCTAGGACTCCTCATTACTTCCCAAAGGAAGGTCCCTAAACCAGAACCTAAAAGAAAAGGGGCTAAAACAAAACTAGAAAAATCCCACAAAAACAGGGCAGCCGAATCGATTCGCCCCTGGTTGAGAATCGATTTGCCCAAATGCGAATCGATTCGGTGAGTAAAACCAACAAACTGTCTTAGTATGAATCGATTCGGCCTTAGCCCGAATCGATTCGGTCTCCCAGGACTGTATCCTGCCCCCTAACCGAATTGATTCGCCAGGAAGCTGAATCGATTCGGCCCTGCGAATTGGCCCAGTTTGGGCTACGGGTTTAAGAACCCTAATTTCTTCAAAACCCCAAATCCTTGATTTCTTCCAACATCAACAACAATTATTTTTACTACATCATTCGTACACATCAAATAACTAATTTTATCAACTCAAATCAAATTAAACTACAAGATTAAAGGTTTAATCACTAAAACCTAGAAATACAAAAAATGGTTTAAATCTCCAAAATATAACTATACATTCAATTTATCACATTAAATCAATATCTAGCAAGTAAGAAACTTGCATCGGATTTTTAGTCTCGGATTCTCTTCCGGTAGCAACGATTTCCAGCTTCAATCTTCCATTTTCTCTCTTTTTCTCCATTTTCTCCCAACTCTCTCTCTCTCTCTTGGCTTATAACATAAGATTGAGAAAATAAATGGGTTGGGAGACTTATACGGGTCTTAAAACATTAATTTCCCCTCTTTTAAGTGTTAATACACCATTAAAATGACTCGTAACCACATAATTGAGTCATAACTCGTCAAAAGTGACCCAAACTCAAAAATGCAACTTGGCACTTATTTTGACTATCACGACTATTCTAAAAACAACCGCACCCCCTATTTTGGCATTCGGAATAACGCGAACTATTTTTGTGTTCCAAATTCATTTTATTTCATTAATTATACTCTAATTTAAATATGAGTCATAACCGTCGCATAACATATAATGACGCAATAAAACACAATATAATGCTATTTACCTTCCCGTAACGGTAAATAGACAAAACATAGTAAATATTACCCCTTAATATCACGGAAAATAATATTTACTCCAACTTCACCTATTTTATAAAATTAGCCCATCAGGCAAAATAATATAAAATAGTCGCTCAAAAGCCTGGGTTGTTATATACTCCCCCCCTAGAAGGGAATTTCGCCCTCAAAATTCAAGCGTACCGTATAACAATATCAAGGGTATATTATACTAAAGTATTGTTCTATCATCCTTAGCAAACCCCTCGGTAGTGCGGCGTCCCCATTGGACTCGGACTAAGGTCATCACTATACGATCTCAGTCTACATTCTTCGTGCTCCAACATAGCACCAAATCGTTCCTCGTGAACTATCGATCTCACCCTTCTATAACGGAAGATGAAACCTACATATCTCGGCACAAGTTGCCTTTCTTCCTGAATCACGTTATACCCTTGCCAGGGAATAACTACACTAACATATAATCGCTTAACCCCAACACTACTTAATCCTATTGGCATTTCCTTAGCGAAAGGGAACATCCAATTGATAGTCCTTTATGAACTCTAAACACCAACTCTGTCACCCCACATCAACATATTGCAACAACTTGTTGCCCGCGAAGAAAATCCAATTTCCTGCCCAGGAAGCAGTGCCTCTATCTCTTTAAGGCGATACTACCGCTACGAACTTTAAATCGAGCGTGGGATAATACTTCTCACGAGGTTTAAGTCTGTGAGACGCATAAACAATGGTTCCATGCTGTAGTATTAATACTTCCCGTTCCTGGAAGAAACTCGTTCGTTAAATCCACTCTCGATCTTAACAACACGAGCGCAAGAGCAAAAGTCAGCCTATCATTCAACTCCTCGAAAACTAAGTTACCGACACCCCACTTTATCTAAGAGAGGCCTCACCTTCTATGGTCTAACATTCTGAATCACTCGAGATCCTATAACTCTTCATTCTAGGGACCTAATCCTACTTAGAGTTAACCCACAAACCTATTGTGGTCAACTCCCTACCGCCTTCCTAAAATAATGTTACACACCCTAAAGGCCTTACGTCCTAATAATCCTAAGGTCGATCCATATCCTAATCAAGTCGTATAAATATTATACTAATTATATCCCTAGTGTCCAAGACCTTCCCCAACTTCCGACATTCGCTTGGTTTCATGCGTGGGACGTCTCGCCGAAGCCAAATCCAAACAAGGAACCCCCCTGTTACACTACTACGTTGCATCGTCGGTCATCGAGATATAAAGGTCTAAGACACATGATCGGGACCGATAAAATTCTAACTCGTAACCCTACTAATGCACTTCTACTTCTATATTTTTACCATATCAATTAACTGGAAATTTGACTAACCTGGCATTTACTTTCTGTAAGATGCCATAAATGCTTACCCCAATATACATACATACATACATATTTTTAAATTGCCTTCTCATTAAGGCATAACCGTAAGTCTCAATCTGACTTTCTTACCCGTTTCCCCCACATCGATCAGGGGGAAGGACTATATACAGTGCTTTTATCTCGCACTTTAACATAGCCCTTTAACCACTCAATCACGTGATTCTCGGCTAAACCTTCCAACCCAACATTCAAATAATAAAATAAAATAAAATAAAAGAAGAAAGAATAGCATCTCTCCACTCCCAACGTCATTAAGGTTCATGCATGGAGCGTCTCGCAAAGCGAAATCCAAACAAGGAACCCCTCCTATACATTACTACACTACACCAAATCTGCCCATTTGTCAAGGTCATTGACCTTGACAAATCCAACTTGTCAAGGTCAATGACCGTGACATTTCGAGGCGAGACAACTTTTTTTGTCACGGTCGTGTCACGGTCATTGACCTTGACACAAAACTCGCATTTTGTGTCACGGTCGTGTCGCGGTCAATGACCATGACACGTTTGTCACGGTTATAAACCGTGACAAAGCCGTGACCCTTTTTAAAAAAATTGTCACGGCCATTGACCGTGACACGTCCGTGACAACTTTGTGTCACGGGCTTATCAGGGTCAATGACCGTGACAATTCTGGGCAGAATTTAAAAAAAATCTGCTGGACAGTATGGCCACCGCCACTGCCCAGCAGTATATTTGTACCTGTTATAGCAACGTTGTACCTATTCCAAACATCATATATCCAACACAAACTAAAGATAATGAAAATATATATTCATGACGATATAATCCAAATATTCAAAGTAAAAATAATATACATGACGATATAATCCAAATATAATTAAAATGGACAAACTTAAAAATAATGTTACTACATGTCTTGGATAAAACTGAGGAGGTGAGTAGGCCACACGACATACGAATTGACGCACCCACTAATATACGTCGTGCCTCATTGTTCGCGCAACCACAATAGGGAGTTCTCCTTCCCGGGTATGACATGGGTGACGAGCACCCTGGACTCCATCTCTTGAAGCACACGTCCATGAACTATTCCACCCTCGAAGATATTCGGGTCCCTCAACCCCCGCCCTATCCACTGGCCATCAAATACGTCCAATATGAACACGCTCGGCCAAAAAATTGTCGACAATGGTCTGTTGGAGGGAGTCAAATAGGGAAGTGGAACGTCGAAGTACGAACGTGTCGGTGATGAAGCAGCGAGGTCCACATCCTCGTCATCCTACGCCTCGTCCTCCCGCACCTCCTCCTCCACTACCTTCTCCTTCCCTTTCCCTTTCCCTTTACGGTCTCCACCCAACATACTCTTCATGAATGCGTACATATCTTGGAACGTCGCCTCCAAACGGGACAGCTTCGCGTCGTGTGAATCCACCGTTCGAGCCAACCCGGTGTCGCTCGTCTCCAATATCCGTAAAATGCTATAGCTCCAGAACAACTAGAATGGAGAGTCAATACGGGTGTCCTTACGGTAGAGCACCTGAACGGACAAAGAGTTGCATGCAAAATAAAAAAATATAGACGGGTCAAGGACCGATTTGATATGATTACCATGTAACTAAAATGCATGACAGTTAAGTGCGTAATTCTCTCGCAAATAACATAAGACTTCTCACCTCTCAATTCAAAAGGCATCAATGAAATTCTCGATGATCATGTATGAAAGGGAAGAACTCATCTACAACTACTCAAGGAGACATAAACAAATCCGTTCACCATCAAAAGGTACAATTCATATTTTCTTTAGGAAATACATATATGGCAAATTCATTTTATCAAATGTTTACCAAAACAATCTCATTTCAAAACTTTCTTTACCAATTTTATTTCCTTTCTTCCATCCAAGAAAAATACATATTTTAAAAGCAAGCTTTATTAACATAAAAATGCTTTTATGTTTCATTTCATCTCTTCCATTTTCCTTCTTCCTTACGGAAAATGTATTTAACTTCCCCATTTCCCTTCTTCCATCCGGGAAATATAAGTAAAGCCATTTTATTATCATAAAATGCTTTAACATCAATAATGTCCCACATTATTAAGAATAGTTATATTCACATACATATAACGATTCTAAGACCGTCCCTCCGGGTTTCCCCACTGGACGCGCCCCTAAATGGCAATCATCTTCCAGGGCTTATCAAACAAGAAAACCTCGGATCATATCGAAACGTTGAGAAGCGCCCATACCCCTACGAGTGAGTCATAACCACACCCAGAATTACCTCACTAGAGCAGAACAAATATACAATAACCGGTCATATGGCCAAAGGACTATATTCACCCTGCATTCATTAGTCAGGGGACTTCACCTTAACGCGCGCAACTTCCCTTATGATAGCAATTTAGAGAGGTGTGTAATTATAAATTAACATTTATGAAAATCATTTTTCTATTTTGAAATCATCCACTTTTACATTCTCGAAAACCATATATACTTAGCCATTTGTGCCAAATTTTAGAATATACATTTCTTATTCTTAGAGTCATATTATTTTAATGATCTAAGACCCGAAGTGCCAATAGACTCACACTAGTCTCCAAGAGCCCAACACAAAACCATAAATCATCAAAATGAGTCTCCCTCAATAGTAGACTCCCAAAAGTCTCAACATTAACATTTTCACCTTCTATAAATTTTTAGGTTAACTTCCTATATCATTTGGACATTTACCTACACAATCTAACCTTTAGAATAAGCCCCAAATAATCATGATTAGTATCGAATATTGCATATTTCCGCCCATTATCTGTATGCATTCTAGCACTTTTATGCTCCTAAATGCCTATAATTATGATCATTAACCATACAACCTTGGATTTGGATATATACATGCTTTGTAGGGGTTATTTGTGCTTTTGTAGGTATTGGAACGCTAAAAGTGAGGTTCGGTTGCATTTCGGAGAAGTTCCATCGCTGGACGCTACTTCAAGGGCATTTTAGTAAATTCACATTTCTTATCCATCTCATGGAAATTCTATGGATGCGTATTTCATTGAGTTAGCATCGCGTGGCCGCAAACGTTGCGTCGTTTGGAGTTCGGACGAAGAAGCTAGGCTCGTTTCCGTAATGGACCTTTTCCCCCTCATCATGGACCAAATGCAGCCTGAAAACAGAGTACCGGTCGACCGCGTCCCTGGGACCGGTCAAACGCAGTTTTAACTTTTTCCGTGGGAAGGAGACAGTATGCTTTTGCCTAAGGGACCGGTCGACCGCGCCCCTGCGACCGGTCGACCGGTAGTGCCAGATATTTTGGGCTCTTTCCTCTTTCTTTCCTTTTTCCCTTACTTTTTCCCACTTACTATATAAACCCATTTTTGGTTTTAATTCAGTTATACTTAGTTAGAATAGATTGTAGAGCGTGGTAGTTAGGGTTTGGGTGTTTTTGGATGGTTCTTCTTCATTTATACTTGGTTTGACACCCCATTTGTTGTGTAAGTTGACTATTCATCATCCTCTCCATTTAATTTAAGTTGTATTTCCTTTGTTTCCATTGTTGTAGTATAATTTACAAGATTTCTAATTTAGGTTTTCTTTCTCTATTTACATGATTTGATTTACACGCTTTCTAGTATAGTTTTATCGCATTTATTCCCGCTTTCCATTTATCGCGTTTTTAACATGCTTTCTAGGTAATCGAAATTAGGTTGTGCTTGAATGGAACTCACTCGAGTTGACGCGTTGCTTTGCTTTGGTGATGGTGTTTACGGGTCTATTTCAGGTGCGTTGTCCTAGTTATTACACCTAGGAGATTTGACAAGGCATATCATGTATGTCTCGTGCTTACGACCTTTCGCGCGTAATTTCCGGGATATTTGTTGACGCCGAAATCTTATTAGGATTTTATGATGATTTAGGGCGTAACAACCCTTGATTTAATTAACTGTCAAAACGAGACGCATTTGTAATAACTCGTCGACCCACGTAACCATTTTATACTAATTAACTCGGGTGAGGGATATTCGACGCAACCTATAGTTTTACTCACTTTCATAATCTAGTTTCAACACATTGCCTAGATTAACTTTTCCTTTTAGTTTGTAATCATCTTTTACACTTTTATTTCAGAGTATTAAATCACTTGAATTCTAACATCTCGTCTCTGTGGATTTTTGATACCCGACTTACCGCTTTACTCACCCGTTGAGTGTAGTCATAATTTAGGTTTTTGTATAGCTCAGGTGAGCCGAATTCAAAACGACCGGCGCGTAGGTGACTCTCGCGCCGCGGTAAAACCCTGTCTATCAAATTACATGCTAGCCTAGGGTGTTTGTCTACCCAAAACAACCCTCTAAGACTCCTCATTACTTCCCAAAGGAAGGTCCCTAAACCTGGAACTTAAAACAAAAGGGGCTAAAATGAAACTAGAAAAATCCCACAAAAACAGGGCAGCCGAATCGATTCGCCCTAGGGCCGAATCGGTTCGCCCCAGGTTGAGAATCGATTCGCCTAAATACGAATCGATTCGGTGAGTAAAACCAACAAATTGTCTCATTCCGAATCGATTCGACCTTAGCCCGAATCGATTCGGTCTCCCAGACCTGTATCCTGCCCCCTAACCGAATCGATTCGCCTGGGAGCCGAATCGATTCAGCCCTGCGAATTGGCCCATTTTGGGCTACGGGTTTAAGAACCCTAATTTCTCCAAAACCCCAAATCCTTTATTTCGTCCAACATCAACAACAATTATTTCTACTACATCATTCCTACACATCAAATAACTAATTTTCTCAACTCAAATCAAATTAAACTACAAGATTAAAGGTTTAATCACTAAAACCTAGAAATCCCAAAAATGGTTTAAATCTCCAAAATATAACTATACATGCAATTTATCATATTAAATCAATATCTAGCAAGTAAGAAACTTGCCTCGGGTTTGTAGTCTCGGATTCTCTTTCGGTAGCAACGATTTCCGGCTTCAATCTTCCATTTTCTCTCTTTTTCTCCATTTTCTCCCAACTCTCTCTCTCTCTCTCTCTCTCTCTCTTGGCTTATAACATAAGATTGAGAAAATAAAAGGGTTGGGAGACTTATACGGGTCTTAAAACATTAATTTCCCCTCTTTTAAGTATTAATACACCATTAAAATGACCCGTAACCACATAATTGAGTCACAACCCGTCAAAAGTGCCCGAAACTCCAAAATGCAACTTGGCACTTATTTTGACTATCTCGACTATTCTAAAAACAACCGCACCCCCTTATTTCGGCATTCGGAATAACGCGAACTTTTTTTGTGTTCCAAATTTATTTTATTTCATTAATTATACTCTAATTTAAATATGAGTCATAACCGTCGCATAACATATAATGACGCAATAAAACACAATATAATGCTATTTACCTTCCCATAACGTTAAATAGACAAAACATAGTAAATATTACCCCTTAATATCACGGGAAATAACATTTACTCAAACTTCCCCTATTTTATAAAATTATCCCATCAGGAAAAATAATATAAAATAGTCGCTCAAAAGCCTGGGTTGTTGCAAATGGTTTCACGAAGAGAGGCAAAGGAGGCGAGAAGGTTGAACCACAGAAGAAGAAAGACTCCAAGAATGGGAACAAGAACGATGTCTCAAAGGAATTTCAAGCTATAAACACAATCTTCAAAGAGCCGATTTACAAGATCCTAGCAAAGATCAAGGACGATCCATTAATAAAATGGCCAAGGAAGATAGGAGGAGATCCCTATAAGTAAAACAACGCATTGAGATGCTCATTCCACAAGGAAGACGGACATAAAATTAAACATTATAAGGCCCTGAAGTCTCACCTCGAGGAGTTGACCCAGAACGGACAACTCATGAGTTCTTGGAAAAGAAGACAGATAGAGAAATTGGGAATGACGATCAGTGGTCGGATAATGTCCTCGAGGAGGATGTTGGTCATGAATTTGCAATAATATATCGAGCATCAGACCTCAAACAAATTCAAGGGAATGTATCATGAATGGAAGTTAAGAAGCTTACCGCAGTTATGCAAGCCTTCCAAATTGACCGAGCCAAGTCTCAAGAAGAGAAGTGACGGCAGTCAGAGGACGTTGATTATAACAAGCACATCGTATTTATAGATGAATAGTTGGTGGGAGTGAGAACCCCTCATCATGATGCACTGGTCATTACACTCAAGATAGCCAATTGGGACGTCGACAGGCTATTTTTTTACCAAGGTAGATCATCCGAAGTAATGTACCTCAACTTATTTAGGAAGCTGAAACTAAGCATATCATATCTAAAGGAAGCAACTTTCCCATTGGTTGGTTTCGTTGGGAAGGTCACAATCCCTCTAGGAAAGGTTGTCCTTCCAGTCAAGGAAGGAAATATCTCCAAATTGATTGAGTTTCTTGTTATCAATATCGAATTACCATACCAAGCCATCCTCGGACGGGGATGGCTCCATGCAATGAAGGTCGTTCCATCAACCTATCATCAGAAATTGAAATGTATAACTGACCAAGGTGTAGTTGAGATCCATGGGGACCAAGCTACAGCGAGGAAGTGTTGTATCACGACCATACGCCCCAAACAGGATAAGAAAGTAGAAAAATTGAAAGGCAAGGAAGAAGGTCATGAGGGGTTAATGCCCTCCAAATAGCAACTAAGGTATGGTCGCCAGGAGTGGAGGAAACTAGGATCCTCCACTTCAAAAGGGTCGTTGAAGACCTGAAAGAGGTCGCAGCTGGGAGTAGCTCGATCGAAAAGAAGTTTTTAATTGGCACCTCCTTAACTGATGATGAGAAAAAAGAACTAATTACCTTACTCCGAAGAAATGTGGATGTTTTCGCACGGGAGCCCTACGAGCTTCCTGGGATTGATCCCATTATTGTTTGTCATCAACTACACATGGACCCAACTTTCAGTCCAGTTGCATAAAAGGCTCACCGAAAACCCCCAGAGAAGGCTGGAGCAGTAGAGAAAGAGATCGAGAAGCTACTCAACGCACGGTCCATATAGGAAGTTCAATTACCTAAATGGTTATCCAACCCAGTAGTGGTTCCTAAGAGAAACAGAAAGTGGATGGTTTGTATCGACTTCACTGACCTCAACAGAGCCTGAAAGATAGTTTCCCCCTTCCAAAGATCGATTAACTAGTTGATGCCACGGCTGTACATGAGAGGATGAGCTTCTTAGAAGTATATTCGGGATACCATCAAATCCCCCTTCACGTCCCAGATCAAGATAAAACCTACTTCATAACCACTGTTGTTTTATATTGCTATACAGTTATGCCTTCCAGTCTTAAAAATGTAGGAGTAACTTATCAGCGGTTGGTCACAAATATTTTCAAAGACCAGATGGGGGATACTATGGATGTTTATATCGATGACATGCTCGTTAAGATCAAGCTCAAGGATGAACACATCTCCAACCTGGATAAGACCTTAGAAATCCTCAGAAAGTACCGAATGAAACTTAATATAAGTAAGTGTTCTTTCTGCGTCCGGTCAAGAAAATTCCTTGGATACTTAGTTAATAAGAGTGGAATAGAAGCAAACCCTGACTAAATGAACACTATCAGTAAGGTCCAGCCGCCCCAAACAGTAAGAGACGTACATAAGCTAATAGAAATGCTCGTCGTACTCAACCGGTTTATATTTATGTCTTGGAACGATGTCAACCATTCTTTTAATTATTAAAAAGGAAAAAAGGACTAACATGGGATGCAGGTTGCTTGAGGGCCCTAAAGGAGCTCAAAGTCTACCTTAGTAGGCCCCCCTTGCTCGTAATTCCCGAGCAGGATGATCCTCTATACCTCTATCTAGTAGTGTCAGACTACGCCGTAAGCTCTGCCTTGGTATGCGAAAGGGAAGGAATCCAACATCCAGTCTACTACGTGAGCAAAACTCTTTTGTAAGACGAACAACGATACCTAATATTGTAGAAGCTCGCATACGCGCTTATGATAACCTCAAGGAAACTAAAGCATTATTTTGAAGCTCACTCCATCGTCACAGTTAATTCACACCCATTAAGGTCCTTTGAAGGAAGGCGAATCTTTTCGACCGACTATCCCAGTGGTTAGTCGAGCTCAAAAGGTTTGATATCCATTTTCAACCAAGAACAACCATCAAGGGGCAATTATTGGCGGACTTCAATACCGAATTCACAGGGGAGCTGCGAACACCCCGAAACCAATCGTCTAAAAGAAGGCTTGGGTGTTTGGACATTATACGTTGATGGATCCTCCAACTCAAGGGGGAAGGAGTAGGTATTGTGCTAGTGACTCCTGAAAACACAGGGAATTAGACTTAGATTTGAAGCCTCCAATAATGAGGCAGAACATGAGGCACTGATCACCGAACTACGCAAAGCAAAGCTGCTAGGGGTAACCAATCTTCAAGTCTTCAGCAATTCACACCTAGTTTTTCACTAGATAAGTGGAGACTTCAATGCAAAAGATTAAAGGAAGGTGACTTATCTCACTGTTGTAAATGGATTAATGGATAACTTCGATCAAGTCGATGTTTAACAATTCCCTAGGGGATAGAACAACCATGCAGATGCCCTAGTAGCTCTAAGCTTAGCAATAGACTCCCACATGAGAAGAATAATCCAAATTGATTTCCTTGCGCAACCCAGTATTCGTAAGGATGTTGAGTTACAGAACCCCGAGCAGATCCTTCATATTGAAAAAACTCCGAGATAGATGGATCCCATCATAGATTATTTACGAAATGATAAGTTACACAGTGATTGGAAGATAGCCCATCAGATGAGAGTCAAGGCCGATCTCTTTGACTTATCTCCTGAGGGAAAACTGTATAAGAGATCTTTCAATGGCCCCTTCCTCTAGTGAGTTCATCCATAGGATGTCAAGCAAGTCATGCACGAGCTCCATAAGGAGATTTATGGAAGTCATGTAGGAGGAAGATCAATAACATTTTGAGCAATGAAGGAAGGATACTGGTGGCCATACATGCAGAAAGATGCTGGAGTCTATGTCCAAAAATGCGAGAAATGCTAAAAGCACTCACCCTTAGTCCACTAACCCGCCATCAACCTAAAGTCCTTAACTAGATAATGGCCCTTCATCCAGTGGGGCCTAGACATCATGGGTCCTCTGCCTAGAAATAGTAAGTATCTTTTGGTGGACACAGACTACTTCACGAAGTGGATAGAAGAAGAGCCATTGGCAAACATCAGGGACACTGATATGATAAGGTGCATATAGAGGAATATTATCACACACTTTAGCATACCCAGGTTGATCATTACCGATAACGGGACCCAGTTCGAGAGTGGACCCTTCCAAAGATTTTGCAGTGATCATGGAATCAGGCAGTACTTCATCTTTATGGCGTACCCTCAAAGCAATAGTCAAGCTGAGGCCACCAATAAGACAGTGACCGGTGGATTGAGAAAGTTCCTTAAACGAGCCAAAGGAGCATGGGCAAATGAACTGCCCCACATCCTTTGGGATTATCATACCACCCCAAGGGGAGGAACTGGGGAGACACCTTTCGCACTCACATATGGAATGGAAGCAATCATGCCCTTAGAAGTTGGTCTTCCTACCATGAAGTCTACGTTAGTCGACCAAGGCCATAATGATGAAATGTTACTCACTAATCTTGATTTAGCAAATGAAAAACGAGAGTTGGCTTTAGTTAAGCTGATATCTTACCAGTAATAGCTAGCCAGATAATACAATCAGAAAGTCAACCAATAGAAATTCCAAGCCAGAGACTACGTCCTAAGAAAAGTTATTGGCAGCGCGGTGAAACTATCAGATGGCAAGCTTGGACCTAACTGGGAGGGACCATTCAAGGTCATATGGGAGGACCTATAAGGATCCTACCACTTGGAAATGCTAGGGAGAAGGGAGATACCTAGAGCCTGGAATGCAGCCAATCTAAAGAAATTCTATTTCTAAATTTCTTCATGCAGCATTAATTTAGGTATATTTTCATTTACAAATTAATGTTGCTATCTGTTTCTGACTGTTATCAATAAAACTCGGTTGGACTTAGCATTCTATATATGTTGGTTGTCTCAAATGTATGTTATTATATACAGCGTTTCCAAGTTACAGGCTTCACTGTTTTAACATAAATAGCCTCTTGTGATTACACCATAGTAGCTGGGTTTATACCAGCTCGACTTCTCCACAGCGAAACTAGTAGGGTTGATATACAATCACCCTCCTCAGGCCTTTGTTCATGACACAACTGGCCTCCGAGGTTTCTCCGACAATAAGTAAAGACCTGCAAGGGATCCTTAGGAAATATGCCTAAGTTGGTCACCAACATAGTTTGGTTTCAAAATACCACTCGTGTGGATTGACCACTAATCAGGTGTATCCTCTCCATCACCTTATTTAGGCCTAAGGAAGTGTGATGACACGACCTAAAAAGTAAAGCACGACGGAATGGTATGTCTACGACATACTGAACTTGGAGAAAACTCATTCAAAAATAAGCTCATGTTTAGTCGGCTGAGAAGCCCAAAATCACTAGAGATTATCAATCAAAAACATGTTTATTCAGCAACTGCCTAAAACATATAAAATTTATTACTAAAGGTTACACAGTTACACATATAACAGTGATAAAACAGAAAAATGAAGAAATAATAAATCATATCCTAAGAGTAACTAGGTCATTGAACGAGGTAATCAGCCTTTCGTGCCCTTTGCCCATTGTCTAGAAAAGGTGGAAAGTCCTCCTAGACATCCCCCGAACTCGACTCTAATAGCTGCCTCGAAATTACGTCTATTGGAATCCAGTGATCATCCCTTCTGAATGGATTTGGCTGTAGAAATAAGGGAGTGATCTCATGTCTACACCAAAGGACGAAGTTCTTAGGCTCCTTTAACTCCCTAAGGGCACTCATCCACCCTTTGAGAAAGGAAATATCCCTTACCTCCTTTAACCTCATGGGAGCGTCTGTCCAGCCCTGGTTGTACCCATATGCCCACACTTACTGAGGACCTTTCTTGAATAAGTGCCTCAGTCGGGTAACATCCTTCTGAAGCCTAGTATATATCACATACACCCTACGAACATCTCCCCACAGTTCAATAATCTCCCTAGCTGAACCACTATTATTAGAACTAGCTCGCTACCTAGTTAACGGACAATAAACCTATATGACTGGAGGGGCAATATTTGGTGCATTCTTTCTGAGGCGCACAACTTCCCTCCTTAAAGCATCGTTCTCCTATTATAGAACTTCTCCATCCTGATTGATCTCGGAGGCATCCAAAAGCTTAGCCTTCAAAGCATCCATCTCCTCTTGAACAAAGGCACTGACATCCTCCATCTCTGCAAGTCTATCCTTCAACCTTGCTACTACCTCAAATTGATCCTTATAATCTTGGTTCCTTGTCCTAAGGGATTTGCATATCTTGACGAATGCTCGGCAAACTTAGTCGCTCACATTGGAACCAAGGAATTGTCCTCGACGAGAAGAGGCAGGAATGTAATCATCAAGGTTAACAAACCATAAGACATGGAGCGAAAATGGTAAAAATGTATCAGTAAAAGAAAACGACAAATCCCTTCATTATAAAGTGGCACTAGCCAGGTAAAAATACATGAAGTGCCAAGAAAAGAGAACAAAAAAAGAGAAAATACAAAAAAGTCCTAAGAATCTATTGGTCGACCTCGACTTGCTCTGTAGCGGCTGAATCTTTCCCCTTGCTAGCAGCGACCTCACTCGACTCTACCCCAAGTGCTAGGCATCGAAAGCAGGAGTGACAGGAACATCAGAAGCAGGAGCAGCAAGCTATCTAACAGCTCGGGCTTTATCAACAAGGGGTTTGGGTTCAGGGTTGTGCTCGCCAAACAAGGGAGAGTCAGTAAAAACTCCAGCAATAACCAAGGCTCGATCCCATCCTTTCTTGAAGTTTTCCTGGTAAATGTATTCAATTTGCTTCTCGGAGTCTTTATAAGATGCTTCCCAGTCCTCGTTGTAGTTATTCACCCTAATCGTGGTTTCCTCTGCCTCTAGGCTCGTCACCTTCTCAGCGAGCTTCATGTTATCATTGGTGATGGCAAGCTTGCCATCCACTACTATCTCGTAAGCCTCGCGGAGCTCCTTTAGCTACTTAGCCGCCCCGACTATCTCCTTGGCAAATGAGGCCTCAGCTATTGTAAGAGATTTCTCACAAGACTTTTGGGACTCTTAGGCACTCTTCAGGATCTCCTTGAGCTCAGTATTCCTCCTCACTAGCCCATCTCGACTTCGGCGGAGGTCAGTATAGTCAGATACAAATTACAAAAAGAAACAGGTATAAGGCAAATGACGAGAAGAGATAAAATAAATAACAGAGGAAAAAAAGAGATAGCCTTACCAAAGCAAGCCCTTGATCTGCCTTCAGGGCTAACTCGTCTGCACCTATCTTTGAGGACCACTTGTGTTCCATTGTTAATACTGCTATCTCGAGCAGCATGGAGGCAAGTTAAGGGGCCAAAGCCATGGAAGCCCCCTCGGTTAGAGTAGCAATAGGCACCAGGGAATCCAGTGTCTTTTTTTTTCTTTCCTCTAATCTCCTTCTCTCATATTCTTTCTTCTTCTTCTCCTCTTCTCTTTTTCTCTCTTCCTCTTTATTTCTCTCCCTCTCCCTCTTCTTTTCTTCTCTAATTTTTTTCTCCATCTCCTTCTCACGGGATGCTGTTTGGGAACTACTAGAAGTATCCCCAATCCTAGTCTTCTGGATCTTCATCCTGTTGTATAAGAGAATGTTATCATCATCATTATCATCAGAAATCAATTTATTCCTTCT
Source organism: Sambucus nigra (assembly GCA_949130495.1). Classification (NCBI taxonomy): domain Eukaryota; kingdom Viridiplantae; phylum Streptophyta; class Magnoliopsida; order Dipsacales; family Adoxaceae; genus Sambucus; species Sambucus nigra. The sequence continues at coordinate 122,737,974 of OX422213.1, forward strand.
TGGGGGAGCCATATCATCCTCACTAGAGTTCCCTTACCCGGAATTACCTGAACTAGAACCTTTCTCGCTGGACCTCTCTCCACCAGACTCCTCTTTGCTCGATTCTTCCACACTGGATCCCGCCTCACCTCTAGTAGAACTAAACTCCGAGCTGCTCTCCTCCTCATCATCTATCTCGATAGGTTCAAAAGCGCCTTCTTCCTCCTCCTCCTCCTCCTCCTCCTCTAGAATATCAAGATGAGGAATAGAGTCAACTGGATGGGCGATGAAGTTAGAGGTGGTGTTCTTGTATTCCAACAAGAATGCAGTTGACCTGGGATGTTCAACCTCCATAATAGAGTCCCTTATATTCCAGGCCTTGAGCAACTCGGCAGCACGAATCTCGTGGAGAGCAGGCTCCTGGTTCTTAAACTTTGTTAAAAAAGAAAAAAAGAAATCATCAGAGGAAGAACACATTATAATAACAATTAAAGGATAAAGATAATGAATAACCACCTATGTATTCCTCCCCATAAGTAAGAATTCGAGGTCCCCTATACCTCGTACTGCCTACCTGAGGGGGGAACTACTAATTCCTAGCTATGAATCCTTCACACCAGTAGTCCTCATGGGAATCAGGTAGATTCACTACCAACACCCTATCCGGACTCCTTGCTTTTAAGTAAAGAAAGCCAGAACTGGTACGAGAAAAGGTATAACAAAAATAGATCTCAATTATGCCTAAGTTAGTGCTATAAAGTTGGTTTATCCTATGAACACCGTTCACTATCTTCCAAACATTTGGAGAACATTGAGCTGGAACTATGTTGAAGTATTAGAAAACATGAAAAAATAAGCGATTTGGGGGAAAGGTTAAACCCACTTGGGACAACAAAAGGACATGAATCCAGTGGGCATCCTCGATATCACGGACATTATAAGGAATATGGGCACACTCAATATCCACCCAGTCAGGGATATTGTAACATTTCCTAAACTCTACAAGGGATTTGTTGTCTATCCTTTCCATAAGAAAACCTTTAGCTACAGAAAAAAGAAAAACGACGAAAGGAAATACATAAAGAGGAGAGACTAGGAACTTACAGGGAAAAGAATGAAGCTTGAAAGATGGAAAACCACGGGAAAATGAAGATGATTGATGTGAAAAATAGCTTGAAAATGATGAAGAACAATCTTGAGATCAAGAGAAAGCTTGGAGAACAAGAGATGGCTTGAAAGTGACAAAAGCAATAAGTTGAAGTGATGCTGAAAATCGTCCAACACCTTGGTTTAAACTCCTCAATGACAGTGCACTCTGATCGAAGAAGATTTTCCGCTCAAACTTCCTGCCAAACGAGGATTCACACCCATATCATTTTTATAAACTACAACAGTGCCATTAGAAGGGGACCGGAAGGTGCTATTTAAGATTTGTGAGCCCAAATTGTGGCCCCAAAATTTTTAGGGGCATTTGTGGGTACCTACTATCGACCAAGCCCATAAGAGTAATCGGTTAAGCACAACTAGTAAGTGAGGCACCCGACCTAAATTATGAGTCTTGGATAACAGTTAGAATGAAAGATATGATCGAATCTATCCCCAAAATCTCGAAGAGATATTCAAGGTATATGAGGCCAACATGTTAGTAAGCAACATATTCTTTTAACTACATATATATCTTACTCCTGGCCCGGGGCATGGGGCATGTGAAAAAACCAGTTCGAGAGATACTAAATAAAAATAGTAGACCTCTCCGTGGACGTAGGCAATTTTCCAAAGCACGTATATTCTCGTGTTGTGTGATTGTTGTTATTTCTTTTATTCTGGTGATTGTTTTCTTTTCATAAATTGTTTTGTGTGGAGAATTTTTTCACCACATGTTCCATATTTCTTCGCTGAGGAGATATCTTTGGGATGAGTTGGCCCATACTCACATTGCTTTGGAGGAGATTGATCTGCAACCCGATAGTTCCTATAAGTAGGGGCCGCTTACTATCCTAGACTGTAGTGAGATGAAATTGAGATCGAAGGTAGTACTGCTAGTACGTGTTTAGTGGAAGCATCATAATGCTATGGAGTCTACCTGGGAGCGCGAGGATGAGATGCGCGATAAATATCCAGAGTTATTTTTACCAGGAATACATTTATTTCTAAATTTTGGGATGAAATTCCATTATTAGGGGGGAAGTATGTAATACCCCCTATTTTTACTTATTTTAATTATAGGATAAATTGAATTAAAAATGGGAAATTAATTGCTAATTAATCTGGATTTAAATACTCGCGAGACGAAAGTTAGTATTTGATTATGATAATTATGTTGAATATTACTGAGCAAGCATAGTAATATATGATTATGAACTTAATAAAATTTTCATGAGTGGAAAATACGACAGTTTTGGAAATTTAGTTGGGACGCACGTGCTAGTCGTGTCGGGACCCAATTTAATGTATTTGAAAAGCAATTTATTTCTAAGTCACCCAAATGGTTATTTTGAGTGCGCCAACATGTTCGAAAGTATTGAGATATTCAGAAAAGTCTATTCGGGGGTTTAGTTTGGGACCTGGGCCAGTTTTAGGCCTAGCCGATAACGAGGGAGGGTGTTTTGGGCATTTTAAATTTTAGAGTATTACGACCCACGAAATTTCTAAGGCTATATCAGATGCTAGGTTAGGACATTAGGGTTTTATCAAACACAAAAGCTAAGGAAGCCATTAGAGGATGAAGGAGAAAGGATTCTCAAGCCTTGAACGACCACCTTTACACCATTTGCACTGCCGTCACCACCAATGCGTAGATCAGAAAGAGAAGATCACAACTAGATCATCTTGTCAAAAGGATCAGAACTTCCATTTGAGGCAAGTGATTTAACTTGTTATGATTCAGCAAATATATTTTCCATAGTAGTTTTGAATTGGAGACTAAACATAAAATATTGATAATGTCATGAATTTAGAGAATTTAATCTTAAATATGGTTAGGTTTTGCATGTAGATAAATTCTAGAAAGATTAGAGAGTTGAATCGGATCCTAAATGATATAAATAACGGATCAAATCTAAGTATTTGGCTATCTTGAATTGAGAAACGTTATCCTGGAGTTTAAACATGAAAACTTGATGGACAATTAAATTTGTATGCAATTTTCGTGATGATTTGATGAGTTTGGAACTTTAGAAAACATGTGTTTAGGTTATTACAACATCTAGTATGTTTACTTTGGAGAATGGGATCGTGTAATGAATTTTGAAGATAAAACGATGTCCAAAAATTCTAGAATTCTGGGTTATAACTGGTTGATCGATCGATCGATCGATTGACTGGTCCGATCGGTCGACATTTATAGTCGATCGACTCCTCCTGTATTTGTGATAAAATTTCCTTTTAAGGTTTAACCAATCCCGGCTTATAAGAATTATTGATTTCGACTATTTGAACATAGTGGGGCTTAGGGAAGGTCAGTAGGTGTGTATTTGAGGCCCCAAAAATTTTAGTTTGGTTTGAGATTAAATGATAAACTTACGAGTGTCCGATGAGTGAGTTACGGTTGAAAATTATGGGAACTTATATTTAATTCGGATAAATAATAACTTAAGGTTAGAGACAGTAGTAGGGGGGCTTTAAATTATTGAAATAACCTTAGAGACAAGTGGGATACTTAGTAACCTTTTGGGATAGGTTTAAGTACTCGGATTTATACGACGGGAGTTGTCGCGCTAAACATATTACATAGAATAATCGGGATGAAACCATACTACATAAGAGACTTATAATATAGGATAGGAGTATAACTATATTGACATGATGATTACTTAGATTGTGTGATTGCCTAGTATATGGATTATTATGTGCATGACATACCTACCATACTTGCTATCACGGGAGGTTATAGGAAGAGGGCAATCTTGTCTTGTATGCCTTTGGGGGGATTCAGATTTGGTACCTCAAGAACATAGAACTGTGAAGACTTATTTGTGAGTTGATAAGTCAACTAATTATGGGAGCATAGGTATTTTCATGACCCATAGGTATGTGAACTATGTTAGCCTCCAATATGTGTGATTTGTATTGTGTCACACCCCGTGGAATCCGACAGAGGGAGTGGCCAGCCACCGCCGCCGAACTACGCCGATCGTGAACTAAATAAATACCATTCTTAGCACGAGACAGATATGAGACATAAAAAAAATCCATCCACAAGATTAATAACTAAATCAATCCTAAATGATAATTGTGGGGGCAAATAATATGCTTACATAATAGCATGACACATGGAGAGCACCCCGATCAAGATGGCGATCAACAGACGCTCCAACAAGATAGCGACGACTAGAGTCCTTGATAAACTAGAAGACCGAGGAGCAGTATCTGATTGGAATTAAACTCCACGAAGATAGGACTCATCCATATTTGTAACCCTAATGTAACCCCTAACTCTATATAAAGGGGACACCCCCCATTGTGAAAGGGGGTTTAGAAGTTAGAGAAACACTCTCATGTAAAACTCTCTCATCATTCTTATGGAACACAACAATAGCCCCGTGGACGTAGACCATTCATGGTCGAACCACGTAAATCTTTGTCTCTCTTATATTTATTTTTATGCTAGTATCGTGATGAATTGGCACCCTCCTACGGGTGAATTTTTTGCACCTACAATTGGCGTCGTCTGTGGAAAACGACACAAAAATTCATTCCTTCTTATTGACGAGACGAAGATTTACGTTGCGACGCAATGGTTTACACGCACAAAACCTCATCAAGAGCTAAGTTTTCTTTTTCTATCATGAACAATCATATATTTTATACAAATATCGTTTCATTGATACATGATTTTGCATGCAGTTATATTTACAAATTCCGTATTCAATCTTTATCTGCAAATCTGCACAACGGCTTTGATTCTAAAAAAAATTCATTATTTGTTTCACACGAAATTCATTATCAGAGATGTCTATGAAGACTCTCCAAATATCTGGACTCTCAACGAGACTTTTCTGGGCAAACACAGTTATTTACTGGGTTACATCATAATCTTGATTCCCATATTCCAGATTCTTCGGTAGGGATAAACGTCTAAAATGTTTCTCTCTCATCAAGAGGCATGAGGACCACATCTTTATAAGGAGATAAAATAGTTATATTTTCACAAAGAAATACAGATTATGGGCACATGATCAAGCCAACGGAGGAAACTGACGAGCATCCGGTCATCTTCGGGATGAAATCCATGGAAATCTCCAACCTATAACTTGGTACTACCACCCACCTGACAAAATGGTTCATATCTTAACTCTTCGACGACGGAGTCACAACTCAATGTAATCAAAATTTGGTGTGGAACCAACGAAAAATTTCAATCATCGGACTTTTACACACCAAAATTTTCAATCGAAAGTTGCCTTCCTTGGAATCAGAGGCCCCATCAATCTGCAACCACTATACAACAACTCTCACACAGGGACGGTGGAACCCCACTCAAACGGTGGCAAGAATTTAGGGAGTAGCGAGACCTATTTGGGGTTTTAACCAATTTTAACCCATCAGGCAATGAATCGCCAAATTTATTATGGAAATCGCCAACTCTAGTAATAAAAACTTATGTGATGTATTTTGGAAATTGATCGAGGACCGTATGATAGGGTCGTAGGAATCTCTCGATGGTCGACAACCACCATACAGAGGCTTCCACATGTCAGCAACCTTTCCCGACCACCTTTCTTGGCCGGCAACCACTAATATGCTACAGCGAGGAGCCAGGAGGGAATTTCTTCAATTGCGACCATAGTCGCGAGTTGAAATCCACTACAAGCTCGACAAACAGAGCACCACGATGATGAGCTCGGCAAACATCACCACTGGACCAAACTACTGGTCATCAGCAACCTCGTCGAATGGCCCATCGTGATCGACGATCACTGGGAAACCAATTTTACTGGTCGGTGACAAAAGAAAAAACCCAACCTCAGGTCCTTATGAGAAGACTAGGGGTGCACATCGAAACCGAAAATCCGATAAACCGAACAAAACCGACTGCATTGGTTCGGTTTGGATCGGTTTTTTTGCTCAATGGTTCGGTTCCGGTTTGAAAAAAAAAACGATACATCGGTTCGGTTCTCGGTTCCAGGGTAAAAAAACCCAATCCGATCCGAAAACCGATCCGATCCGAACCAATCCGGGACCGAACCGATTTATAATTACATGTATATATTTATTTAATATATTTAACACTTGTAATTTATATTTTTGTGATTATTTGAGTTTCTAACTTAAGTTATTGAGGTCAAAATTAATTTTGACCTTAAAAAAATTAGTTATGAAACACATTAATCTTAAAAAAAATTAGTTATGAAATATGATTTTGGAACCGAAAACCGATCCGATCCGATCCGGGAACCGCTGGTTCGGTTTGGGTTGGTTCTGTATTAAAGTCGGTTCGGTTCCGGTTCCAAAAATTTGGAACCGACCTAGGTCGGTTCGGTTCTCGAATTAGTACCAAAACCGATCCAAACCGAACCGTGTGCACCCCTAGAGAAGACCTCAGAAAAATCATATAGCTCGAGTATCAGCGAGCAACGGCGAGCATCAGTGAGCTCCACCATCTTACCTCTGGTTACTCTTCAACCAGCAAGCTTCCTGGTCGAGCCTCCCGTTTGCAGCTTACTGGCGACCTGATCATCAGCATCATCAGCTCCGCCCCAACTAGTCAGCGAGCAGAGGCAAGCAGCGATGAGCACAATCTCAACTCAACACACTCAATGTGTGTTGGTAAACATGAACACAGTAACTCTGGGGATTATATTCCCAGATCTATTTAACTTCATTAAAGCCCAACTTATAGTTTAGAAGATTTTAGTATACCTCCCTATACTTTCATGCTTCACAACTTTATGTGAGAATAAATTTTTGAAACCAAACTTGTATTCACTATTGGACTTCAAATAATTTACAAAGATCCAAATTAACTCCTTTTCTTACACTTGGAATATATTTGACTACTTTTTTCATTGCTCGGTTCTCTCTAAAAATAAAATTATTTTAAGGGACCATGTGATTTTGTTACAACGATTTTAGTTGGCACTTTTTTATGCGACCTTATTACAAATTATTTTTCTCAGATAAATAAGTGGGGCACACTTATATAGCACTCATGTCATTTATTCGAACATTTTAATTTTCAATATATTCATTCAACTACAACAACTTAATCTCACCGTAAGGAGACTATTGGTTATTTAGATCAGCCCTGACGGATGCTCGGGCACGGTTATCTAAATGGGATTTCTATCATAAAAATTATTGGATCATTTATTACATTTATACGCTGCTATGAATTTTTTCCCTGACCAATGGTCAAGCGGATGCATATCTTATATACTTTGTTGAACATATACTCTTCATGATAACTTCTATTTTGATTTAGCCTCAACAGAGGGTTGGGTAATTTACTAACTTCCACAGGTACAAGATTCAATCCCGACGGATGCTCGGTAATAATCTTAAGTCCTTGGAAATCTCATCGATGTTTTGACAGATGCTCGAGCACGAATTGCTCGCTATATCTACTCGGTATTCTGCAACTTTACCCCGACGGGCTATCCAGGCACCATTCATTTTATTAATGCTCTGATCGAAGAATTGAGCACACTATAGCACTTTAGACCTAAAGAAATGCTTGGGCAAAATTATTGTTATTCCAACTGAAGCTCGGATTCTATGATTCTTAACCTGAAGGACGGTCAGGCACATTCAAGATTCATCTCGAAAGATAATCAGCAAAATATTTCTATATATTTAGTCCCGAAGATATTCGCAATGCATGTCGCACTTTATCCCCAATGGATGGTTGGTCAGGATAATTCTTATATTTAGCACAACCCCAGTTGATGAATACCCACATTTATTTGTGCATTGTTCATTTCTGTCCCATAATATCTTATTTGCTCACAAATTATGCTCACGATTTGTATCATAATAAATTTGTTAGCAGGGGGATATCTATATTGCATACTTCACAATACTACTACACAAATTTTTTGTGAAAATAATTTTTTTTGAAACCAGCTTAATATTAAGTATTTGGTTAGAGCTATTTGTAGAAATTCCAAATTAACTCCTATGTCATACATCTGGGTATATTTGACAAATTTTGCATTTCCCATTCGACTTTATTACAATTATTTTGTTCAGATAAATATTGGGGGGCACTTATAGAGCACTCATGTCATTTATTTGATCATTTAATTTTGAATATTATCGTCTTGTATTCGATTTAGCCTCGATAAATGGTCGAGCAACGTATTAACTTCCACAGGTACAAGATTCAGTCCCGACGAATGCTCAGCCACAATCTTAAACTCTTGGAAATCTTATTATAATGCACTGATAGATGCTCGATCACGGATCGCTCTCTATATCTACTCGGACCTATAAAACTTCACCCCGGCAGACCAGCCTGGACCCACTTATTTTGTTAATGCTCCGACGGATGCTCGAGCACTTTACACCACTTTGGACCAAACAAATACTTGGGCAATATTATTTGTGATAACCGATGGAAGCTCGGGCATTGATATTTCTTCAATTTCAGTTTTGATGACATGGCTTTATGATTCTTGACCTGAAGGATGATCAGGCATACTCAAGGTTCATCTCGGCAAATGATCGGCAAAATATTTCTATATATTTAGTCCCGAAGATATTTTCCACACACATCGCATTTTATCCCCAACAAATGGTTGATCAGGATAATTCTTATATTCAGTCCCGACAAATGGTTGGCACAATTGATTAATGATCAACACTAAATTTATTATTGTTATTCAACCCTAATAAATGGTTTGGAAATTTAGTTTCCACTAACACTCAGGATCGTTCGTAATACTTGCTCGGTTTTTTTTTCCTCGACGAACGTTCGAGCATGGATCACTCGCAATATCTACCAGATCCTCTATAATTTTTTTCCTCGAGAGGCATTTAGGCATCATTTATCTTATCAATGGTCAAACAGATGCTCGAGCATGGTTCGTTATTTGCCTCAACGAACCCTCGGCTTCGATGGACAGTCGACATTATGTGATCATGTCTCAAGCTCCAATAGACAGTTGGGCAATATAATTTTTATTCAATTCAACCTCGGCTAATGAGAAGTTAGGCGATCTGTAGAACAAAGATCTAATAACACATAAAGCAGCATGGAGAGCAACCATCAGTCATATTTATCAACAAGGATGAATCCAACATGTAAGAAGTCACATATCCAGCAAAATCATAGCCAACGAATAGAACATGTTGATAACAACACTAGACCACCCTGAATGTATCAAGCAACATCGTCAGACAACCCATGGTGATCGGAGATCACAAAGCAATAAATTAATGCGTCATCAACACTAATCCACTCCAAAGGAATGATGTTTCTTAAACGCCATATCAAAGCATTTCTACACGAAGATGCTTTGAAATCATATCAATTTTTTTAGGTGCACGAGCTATATGGAGTCCTCCACAACCTTCTGGAACCACCATGCATAGCTGACGAACAAATGTGACCTGAGGAATGATACATTACATGAAGATATATGTACAGACAATCCTTAAGTATATCCACTTCAACGAACAATCAACGAGACACTCTTCAATACAATAAAGCCCCGAGGAACGATCAGGCACACTTATCATCTCAGTTATATAGATCAAATAACTCGATGGATGGTCGGGCAGTCTTCTTTTCACAACCCGATTGGGGGATCCATGGCAACGATGACACGTCAATAAATTCACTGCAACATTTTAAGAAAAATAGAAGAGGTCAACTCAGGATGGATGTCAACATGGTTAACACCGGAATTAGTCTTTCAAATGATGATCAAGACTAATCTTGATTTAATTACAACAACCTTCTTGCTTGTTCCCATTAAATTAAGTACATCCACAGGCCTTTGTTATCTACAAACACAAATGGCCTCACGAGTTGCCTCGGTAATAATAAAAGCCCTACGGGGGATCCCTAGGCAAAAAGACAACTCATGTTGGTCGCCAACTATGTTGGTCGGTTAAAATCCTGAACGGGTGGATGGCCCTTAAACCAGGTGCATTTTTTTCATCGCCTTTTAGGCCTAAGGAAGTGTAACGGCACAACCTAAAAGGTAAAATAAGCGGATATTTACATGCGAATCATTAGAAAATGGAAAAATGCAAACGTAATTGGTATTACATTGATTTGTGAGAAAGGCCTAAGTGCAATAAGCATACCGATTACATATCACATGTTATAAAACCTAATGCATGGTCATACCCCTACTAGGTACATGCTCGAGCAAGGCTCGATGCATAGGCTTCTGGTCGGCCTCTCTAATGGGACCATATGAAAAACCTAATGCAGGGTCTTACCCCTACTAGGTACATGCTCGAGCAAGGCTCGAAGCATAGGCTTCTGGTCGACCTCTCTAATGGAACCATATGAAAAACCTAATGCAGGGTCTTACCCCTACTAGGTACATGCTCGAGCAAGGCTCGATGCATAGGTTTCTGGTCGGCCTCTCTAATGAGACCATATGAAAAAAATAATGCAGGGTCTTACCCCTACTTGGTACATGCTCGAGCAAGGCTCGACGCATAGGCTTATGGTCGGCCTCTCCAATTGGACCATACGAAAAACCTAATGCAAGGTCTTACCCTTACTAGGTACATGCTCGAGCAAGGCTCGACGCATAGGTCTCTGGTTGGCCTCTCCAATTGGATTGTATGAAAAACTTAATGCGGGGTCTTACCCCTACTAGGTACATGCTTGAGCAAGGCTCGACGCATAGGCTTCTGGTCGGCCTATCCAATTGGAACTTATGAAAAACCTAATTCACGGTCTTACCCCTAGTAGGTACATGCTCGAGCAAGGCTCGATGCATAGTCTTCTGGTCGGCCTCTCCAATGGGATAATATGAAAAACCTAATGCAGGGTCTTACCCCTACTAGGTACATGCTCGAGAAGGGCTCGATGCATAGGCTTCTAGTCGGCCTCTCTAATTGGACCATAAAGAAAACCTAATGCAGGGTCTTACCCCTACTAGGTACATGCTCGAGCAAGGTTCGACGCATAGTCTTCTGGTCGACCTATCCAATTAGACCATATGAAAAACCTAATTTAGGGTCTTACCCCTACTAGGTACATGCTCGAGCAAGGCTCGTCGCATAGGCTTCTGGTCGGACTCTACAATTGGACCATATGAAAAACCTAATGTAGGGTCTTACCCCTACTAGGTACATGCTCGAGCACGACTCGACGCATAGGCTTCTGGTCGGCCTCTCCAATTGGACCATATGAATAACCTAATGCAGGGTCTTACCCCTACTAGGTACATACTCGAGCAAGGCTCGACGCATGGGCTTCTGGTCGGCCTCTCCAATTGGACCATATGAAAATCTAATGCTGGGTCTTACCCCTACTAGGTACATGCTCGAGCAAGGCTCGACGCATAGGCTTCTGCTCGGCCTCTGCAAATGGACCGTATGAAAAACCTAGTGCAGAGTCTTACCCCTACTAGGTACATGCTCGAGCACGACTCGACGCATAGGCTTCTGGTCGGCCTCTCCAATTGGACCGTATGAAAAACCTAATGTAGGGTCTTACCCCTACTAGGTACATGCTCGAGTAAGGCTCGACGCATAGGCTTCTGATCGGCCTCTCCAATTGGACCTTATGAAGAACCTAATGCAGGGTCTTACCCCTACTAGGTACATGCTCGAGCAAGGTTCGACGCATGGGCTTTTGTTCGTCCTCCCTAATTGGACAATATGAAAATCCTAATGCAGGGTCTTACCCCGACTTAGTACATACTTGAGCAAGGCTCGACATATAGGCTTGTGGTCGGCCTAAAAAAATGGACCATACAAGATCAAAATGCAGGGAGATTCCCTAAACTTGATACACGCTCGAGAAAGCCTCAACAAATGAATTTTGACCAGGCCTGTGGTCAGCCTCACGAATTGGGCCATGCAATAAAACATAACAATGAACTACGTTCGAACTGATCCTAAGAGGGTACGTAGGCTGCTCGACACTCTCGAGTCTGGTTCCCATATCAATTGAACGTCACTCAACTCAGGTCAAGAATTCATCTAAAACCCTATGAAGGCAAGAATATCAACCAAAGAAGGCTTAAAAGTTTAACGACAGCTCAAAGAACGCCAGTCCAGTTCACATCGACAACTGCATACTTTTAAAGAGATTATGGACCAGCTCCCAGCTCATCTCAGAATTAATTCAGCTGAACTGTGACCTGTGGTGGCAAAAAATATGCCTACATAATAGCATGACACATGGCGAGCACCCCGATTAAGATGGAGAGCAACAGACGCTCCAACAAGATAGGGACGACTAGAGTCCTGTATAAACTAGAAGACCGAGGAGCAGTATCTGATTGGAATTAAACTCCACAAAGATAGGACTCATCCATATTTGTAACCCTAATGTAACCCCTAAGTCTATATAAGGGGGACACCCCCAATGTGAAAGGGGGCTTAGAAGTTAGAGAAACTCTATCATCATTCTAATGGAACACAGCAGCAGCCCCGTGGACGTAGGCCATTCATGGTCGAACCACGTAAATCTTTGTCTCTCTTATATTTATTTTTATGCTAGTATCGTGATGAATTGACACCCCCTACGGGTGAGATTTTTTGCACCTACAATAATAATAACTAAACGATGAAAGATCCATCACATGTTAAAACTTCGAATAAATCCAATCTCCAATCGTGATTTAATAAAAATCTAAATATAACCAACTGTAAAAAAAATCAACTGAAATCCTCTATCAACTTTGGAATCGAATGGCCCAATAAAAACCAAAATTATGTATCATAATGAAATATGACTGAAAAGAAAGTCTAAGCTAAATAAAACAATAAAAATGAAGTAGACTCCAGCTGCACCTCCAAATAGTTAACGCATGAGGTCAGAGCCCCGAGCATGAATACACACTACTCCCCTCAAATAGGGTATGCGAACCCAGACAATAGCATTATACGCAATAAATATCACAATAGAGTATTTTAATTAAACAAGATTATTAAACACGATTAATGTAAATCACTAACTATACGCAGGGCTCCCCATTTCAAAAGAACACACCAATATGATTTGAATTTCCCAAGTCCCACAATGTTGATTTAATTAAATTATCCCAATTAATTAATGTTCTTACTTTTTATTATGGCGGTCCTTCCGCCCCGGGTGGTAATTTCCACTAAAGTGTCACACTTCTCCTTATCAATAGCTAGTCGCAATATGATAAGGTTCCACACACAACATGACATAAATCACCCAAGCTGACCGGTTAAACTATCGGTCCCTGGCATATTATGTCGCCACCAATTTTAATATCCGTTTTATCTTAGGCATTAATTCTCAATTTCTCAATTTCACAATTTATCAATCATCTCACCCTTTTAATCGACGTGAGATCCTCAAAATACCCCTTAGTCCCATACGTAAGGGTTCTAAAGTTATCAATACGCCCTACCCTATGTATAGGATAAATGTCTAACTCAAACCTCGACCTAATCTCATGTTTAGGCTGGCGTAACGACGATAAAGTAACAAAAATCAGCCCACCCTCACAAAATAAAGTCATAATAATCTAACATCACTAGTCCCATACCTAGAAGGCATAAATCATCAAAAGGCCTACCCACTAGTCTCATACCTAGAATGTATCCTAAAATATAGGGAGAGAAAAAATACCCAATAACCCGTCGTCACAACGGTAATTTAATAATACAAACAAGTCACACAAACAAGCATAATTAATCAATGTACCAAACTACACATGATAGTCCAATTCAATTAATTCTTAATTTAATTTTTACATCGTCATAAACATCCAATTAATCCCATTTAATTATTTTAAATTAAATACACCGAGATTTCATCATTTTTACATCATAATTCAAACTTCATTATCTCAACACAAATTACATGAGTTATACGCCCCCAAATCCATTTATTCCAAAACTAGGGTTTTTTTTCTACATGCAACCTACACCAACAAAACCCAAAATTCACTCATAAATCCTACGTACCCAAGGGTTATGAAAATTATTCATATTGAAAGATTTTATAAAAATATCCCCAAGTTTTAGTGTTCACTTTCTCTAATTAAATTGATAATTGATTGGAAGAAAAACATGAGATTAAGGTTTAGGCAACACTTAAAATGCATAATACTAAAGGAAATGAATAGAGTATTCATGTCTGAAATTAGTTAGATAAAAATATGGTTGGACTCCTCTTGAGAAAGCACCAATTGAATATTCAAAAACATGTTAAAAGTTAGGGCTAGGGGTTGAAGATGAGAGGAAATATGTTTAGAGAACCTTACTGGAGAAAGGTTTTGAAAGAAAAGTGTTTTAAATGTCCCAGCCCCATAACATTTTGGTATTTCAAGGGTTAAAGAGTTCAAATCTAATTAGGACTCTCTAATCCATTAGCCGCCTCTGTCGTTCGAACGACGTACAATGTCGTTCGAACGAGATGTTATGTCGTTCGAACGACATACGATGTCATTTCAACGACCCCGGCATCAAAACTTAAAATCTTTAAAACACCACTTTTAAAATATTCTTTAACCCAATATAAAGCGTACCTGCTTGCTAAAATATTTTCAAAAATCTTTATAACATTTTATTATAACACCGATTTAACTCCCGTTGAAAATTTTCTACTCCAATATAAAAATCAACTTGTTTAATTATTTAAATTCCATTAAATCCAAAATTTTATTTTTTCTCGAATATCCTAATTAATCAATTAAATAAATAAAAACACGAGGTGTTACATATTGATACGGTTCCTGAGTAATTCAGAACTCATGATCCTTACGTACGTGATGTACCCGGATTCGATAGCAGAGTATGCATGCACCGCAGCTCAGCCTAGGGGTGCAATATGTGTATATATGTAATGAGAGTGATTTAAATATATACTTGAGATTGTTCTACTCTGTTTCTTGGTAAATGAGTTAGGATGAGACCTATAGAATAATTTAAACTTGTGAAAATTTAAAGTGAGTAATAAGTTACTTAAACTTGATAAAAAAAAATAATGGTAATGGAATTCTATGGTATTTGGGTAATACGGGTGGCTCAATATGGTAATCCCTATAGACAAAGTTTTTGGTACCGACAAGGTTGGTTGGTAGCGTATCTAGGATGGGTAGTAAATATGCATTAGGAGTGCACAATAGTTGAGGGGTGAGGATCTTAAGTGGGAGAACGTGACTAACATGTATATGATATTTACTCTTTAAAACATATGTACTATTTGTATATTTTATACTATTCCATAGAGTAATAATTCATTTATAAAACTATATATAAGTATCATGTATCCATTGATAATATTATTTAATATATGGATCTTAGTATATTATATAATTTAATAAAATATAAATATACGTAATTTCGCGTACATGTGCATTGATGTTTTTTATTTATAAGAATTACACATATATTAACTTATCATGTATGTATAATATATATTAACGTATAAATGCATAAAAATAATAAGAATGAATAATTTTGGGTTAAAAAATAAAGAACGGCAGTTAAGAAACACTTCTACTGTTTTTGAAAAAACTTGATTATAACATAGAAATATGATAATTCAGGTGCCTGTTTGATTTGTAATTATAATTCTATTTTCTGTATTCAAATGCAATTCTGATAAAAGTATTCGTTTGACATACCTCTTTTTAAACACTAAATTATAATATTTTTGTATTACAATTAAGTTTTTCAGAAAATAGCAAAAGTGTGTTTTATAACTTTTGTTTTTTATTTTTTAACTGAGAATTATTCATTTTAAATATTTTAATGCATTTATACCTTAATATGTAATATACATACATATTACATTAATATGTGTGTAATTCTCGTAAATAAAAAATATATACATACATGTCCACAAAATTATGTATATTTATATTTTATTAAATTATATAGTAAGATCTATATCTTAAATAATATTATAGTAAGATCTATATCTTAAATAATATTATCAATAGATACATTATACGTAAATATAGTTTTATACATGTATTATTAATGCATAAAATATTATATAAAATATACATATAGTACATAAGTATTATAAAATATTATCACTTTATGTATGTATATAATTGTATTGTGAATTATACATGTAATATCATCATATAGACATATACATACATATGTATATGTATGTATTTATACATTTATGTGTGTATGTACGTATGCATTTGTATTATGTATGCATGTTTATATATATATATATATATATATATATATATGCACACACACACACATACACACACATTTATAAATATAAATGGATGTAAGTTTTGTCAAATTTTCAAAAAAAATTATTTTAAAAATAAGTTTATCAAATGCATAACAATAATTATAAACACAATATCGAATTTTAAAACTGTATTTAAAAAAAAGTGTATAAATTGAGTTTTGACGATACATAATAAAATGGGCCCTTAGCGTTTAAAAACATGTGTGACAAACATAAATTTTTATTATAATTCTATTTAAATACGAAAATCAGAATTATAGTTAACAACCAACTAAGTCCTAAGATTAACATCTCTTAAAATTTGAATACTTTATACTACAATCCATCACGCCAACAGTTTAGTCAGTTTTTATTACACTTCTAAAGTTGTCCTTATAATCAACCCCGAGTTGGCGTAAAGCTCTACTATATCAACGAGGTGAGAAAAGAGACCGTGATCTAGTTGTCTTAAAATCTCAACTCTGTCCACCGACACTATGATGTCAGTACTCGATCACTTGCACCATGTTGTAAATTGAACTTTATTGGTACGTGCATATACTTCAACCAAGAGGATGCTGAATAATTTATTGCATGATGAGTAAAAGAGTGGTACTAGTATTTGTCCATGCAATTGATCACCAGTTGAGGTCTTCACCGCACCACCCCATTTCATGTCAATAAACCGTCCCTCCACCAAAAGGCATCATCCTCGTGTGCTCCCTTAATATTTTTTGACATTATCATTCTTATCAGTCTTAATCTCACACCATCTGCGTCTTCAGTAAAATTAGGAGCCCTTCTCCCTACCGCAACACCTCTCTCGCCAATCAAGGTCATGCAATGTGAAACTCTGAAATCGCTTTGTAAAACACTATAGTCACAATTAGGACCCTTTAATGGTGACAATTTGGACCGTTTAATGGTGGTTTTGGTATGTAACTAAGACACACCAATACCAACTAAAATTATCAGTTTTTCTGGTCGATAAAATGGGGCTAAACTAAATCAAACCACTCGGTTAATCGGTGAACTTGGATTTTTTAAAATTTTCGGACTTTCAATAGATACGGTAATTTTTGATAATTTCGTGTTTACAGTTAAGTTTGATATTTGTAGTATTGTCACATTTGAGTAATTTATGTATCAAAATCGTAGTAAACCCCGTTTATCTATACCAACTTAAAATGTGTGTTAAACAAAATGTCTCCCTCTTGACCTTTATACCTCTAAGCACCGCAATAATTCAGACTAAACCGATATGAATGTAGCACTAAATATCAGCCTTTCATAAACTTATTTATCTCGGACCCAACTTTTCTCTCTTTTTTGTCTTTCGCTACGTCGATAATGATTATTGACAGTTTATTTGCCATACTATCTTTGTGGTGTGATTTCCATGTGAGAGCTATGGGTCCCTCTCAACTACACACACATACACACAGTGTGTGGTGTGTCTCTAGACAAGTGCTAATAGAGTCTCAAATAATAGTTTTATGAAACAATACATCTATGATTTATTTTGGATAAGAACACATTTGAAAAAAATGTAATTTTATGACCTTGTTTCTTCCTTAATATTTATTTATCTCTATCAAGCATTTCCTTTTAACTATATACATTCATATGTGTTCGAACAGAAGTCTAAGGAGGCAAAAAGTTTTAAAGCATCACACACACACACACACACACACACACACACATATATATATATATATATATATATATAGAGAGAGAGAGAGAGAGAGAGAGTCTCCACATATCTCCTAACAATATATCAATGAATATACCAATAAACTAAAAAAACAAGAGTTGCTATTGACTTTTCCCATTCATCAATTTGGTTTCGCCGTCTTTTACTATATACGGTTTCCCCTTCAGTTCACAAACACACGCGAACCCCTCTCTACCTCCGTCCCAGGACTTCACAAACACATGCAATTGGAGGCAACCGCCTATTTCTTTGTCTCCCAACTATGGAAAAACACCGACAACAATTAAACACACACTTGGATGTGTGACACCCCGTCTATTTTAATCACGGGTGATCAGTCATTTATCAAAATAATCAAGAATCTCATTTTGTTCATTCTTAACATCACTTTCAAATTTTTTTTATATTACTAACCACATATGTTAAATTAAAATAGTGCCAAATTATATCTTTCATTACTTTAACAACTTGTGGAAATAAACAATACAACCAAATGATTTACATTATAATAATCTGAACAATCACACGACAAATAAATAAATAGTACTACCGAAAAAACCATCAATTTCCAACAATAAAAATCAACTACAAGTCTGAAATAATAAACTAAATCCACAATGTCAAACAAATACACTCCTAATCCAGGAATGAAAAACTGAACCGTCTAGACAAAGTCCTGCAAGTCTCCACAATGCTTTTGCTACATATCCCTAGAATGAGTCACCAAGCTTTGCGTTCCTGTGGCTGGACACCTAAATTTTTTTTGAAAAAATATATTTTGACACGGGTGTAATGCCTCGTAATTTTTCAGAATAAAATTTTACAACATAAATAAATTTAATAATTTCGAATTTATTTTTGAATAACTTAAACTGGGAGGATTTAAAATTAAACGAGTAAAATTTTAATTTAAATATATATTGATTCATGATTATAAAAAATAAAACTCAATTGGACATAATGCGCTTGCAACTGGAAAATAAATGACACATATATAAATTTATGGGCGCATGTCGTTTTAACATAATAAAATGTCTAAGTGAAATAAAAATAATTGGCACTACAAGAAAAATGAATATTAGGGACGGGAGTATTAGAGACGGCCGTGTCCTTTTGTCCCTACTACTATACCAGAGGACGGTTTTAATTACCGTCCTTTTTTATAGTAACAAAAGGGACGGTTTTTTAAAAATCGTCCCTTTTGGTATTTCTCAAAAAGGACGGTAATTAAAACCGTCCCTTAAAGCATATACGGTTTTTTAGCGCTAATTTTTCCCGGGTTATTTTAAGGGATGGAATTTAAAACCATCCCTTTTGCTATATCAAAAGGGACGGTTTGTAAAATCCGTCCCTTTTGATATAGCAAAAGGGACGGTTTTAAATTCCGTCCCAGTTAATAAAAATTAATTTTTATTTTTTCCAAATGAGTATTTGGGACGGATAGTTTTAACCGTCCCTTTTAAGATACCAAAAAAGACGGTTTTAAAATCCGTCTCTTTTGGTATAAATTATTTTTTATTTTTCCCCCACTTTTTTGGGCAAAAGGGACGGTTACATCCGACCCTTTTAATGTTTTCCTTAATTTTTCCCCCCACTTATTCCAAAAATTGGCACTTTCTATGTTTTCCCTAATTTTTCCCCCTTCGCGCTCTTTCTACGTTTTGGGCAAAAGCTCTCTCGCGCTCTCTCTGCCCTAGCCCCGCTCCACTCCTCCGCATCTCCCCTGCCCTAGCCCCGCTCCACTCCTCCGCCTCTCCCCTGCCCTAGCACCACTCCACCCCTCCGCCTCCTCCGCCTCTCCCCTCCCTACCCCAGCTCCACCCCTCCGCCTCCTCTTCTCCCCCTTTGCCTCCGCCTCTCCCCTGCGCACAGGTATTAATCCCTTCTGCAATATATATATATATATATATATATATATATATATATATATATAGACACACACACATATACATTATCTGTATTGATTTGTTTAGACATTTGTTAGGGATTTGTTTAGATTGTTATCATAGTAGTTTAGGCATTTTTTACAGTTTTGTTTAGTGATCTCTTTACATATTTTAACATACTAGTTAGGGCTTTTTATGCATTTAACATCAATAAGTGTAAAACAGATTTTTAATTATTTATAGCAAACAAGATTTAAAAAATAAAAAATAAAAATCAGATTGGATTACCGGATCGGACTACCGGATTGTTAACAAATTCGGATTCGGTTGCCAATGTACTGATCCGTGTCTGACTATCGGATCCCGTCCGAATCCGAAAATGTCAAACGGATTCTAGTTATAAAATTTATAGTTTTTATAATTTTCTAAATCCCATGTGCCAAATGAGAACGAAGGATTTCATTTTTTTCCAGTTTATTGTTGCTTTGTACTCCATCCATGTTTAATTAGGAATTCATGTTTATAACATTGATACGGACACTTTTAGAACATTGACACGAACAAATGATATTCAAATGCAATTTTGTATATATTTATAAATCTTTTTTTCAATTTGTAATAGGGGTTCAATAAGATCAATATGGATAAGAGTTGGATCGGAGGAGATAGGACCACAAAGGCGTACGCCGATGGAGTTCAAATCTTTATTGATTTTGCATATAGAAATAAGGATATTCTTACTTCTAGCATCAAATGCCCATGTAGTACTTGTGTTAATCGTGTCTACTATAACTCACAAACTGTGAGGAATCACATAGAGATGTATGGTTTTGAAAAGAGTTACAAGAATTGGATTTATCATGGGGAATCATTGGGTGATTTTAATATCAACGTAAATAGTTGGAGCGATGGTATGGTTGTTGATGATGTATTAGCTGATTTGAACTCGGGGGCAAGCATGATTGCAATGGTTCAAGAAGGAAGGGGGATTCCATGTAGAGAGGAAAATATGGGTAATGATGAAGAACCTAACATCGAAGATCATGACGTGCCCGACGCAGACCTTCCAGAATATTTTAGACTTTTAAAAGAGGCACAAAGTGAGTTGTATGAGAATTGTCCTAAGGACATTACCGAGTTGTCATTTGTTGTTGAATTATTGCACTTGAAACAACTAAATGGATGGACAAATCGCTCTTTTACGATGTTGATGTTATTCTTACAGAAGGTGTTCCCGAAAGCCAAGATTCCAAAATCCTTTTATCAAGCTAATAAATTGACAAAAGATTTAGGATTTAAGTATGAAACGTGGGATGCATGTCCTAAGAGTTGTATGTTGTTTCGAAATGAGAGCGAGAATCTTGAGAAATGCAAAATTTGTGGGGAACCTAGGTTCAAAAATGAATTTGATAGTGGTGAGGGTACAAAAGTAGCAGCGAAAAAGGTAAGGTATTTTCCTTTGAAACCGAGATTACAATGATTGTATTGGTCATCGCATACTGCTCCACTAATGAAATGGCATGCTGATGAACGAATCGATGATGGCGTGTTGAGGCATCCTGCTGACTCCCTTGCATGGAAGACATTTGATGAGCGAAATCCATCTTTTGCGAGTGATTGCCGCAATGTTAGACTTGCACTAGCAACTGATGGATTCAATCCGTTTGGTAATATGAGCATTGCTCACAGTACTTGGCCTATTGTGCTAATGATATTAAACTTGCCCCCATGACACCCCGCCTAATTAAATACCGGGCGATCACTCCTTTATTAAATTAAATCAAGGTAAACAGTTGGTCCATTCTCAGCATCACTGTCGATAAAAATAATATTTCCAATTTAACACCCTAAATAATTACGCTAAGTGTCAAAACATTTTCCATACAAAACTTTCCAAATTTTAATTAAAGAAAAAGATTTATTTTAATTTAAACAACATTTCTACAATAAAGAATCACACCACAATAAACCAAATAACATAATACATTCGTCAATCGAATGTCAACAAATGGAACTAAAAACTACAAATCCATCCAGAATAAATCCCATAGAACAATACTGGAAATAAAAGAAATACAAAATCCCAACAACAAATGAAATGGTGAAAAGGGCGACACGTGCCCAATAAATGAGAATAATAGGAGTGGAGTCAATAACAGAAGCCGTCTACTCAAGTGACCTGCAACTCCCACCTAAGCTGCAGCTCGTTCTTCTCAAGGGATCCTAAGCAAGACGCCCCTGTGGCTGGGCACCTGAAAGTATACATATATATATACAAGAGAGAGAGAGAGAGAGAAAAAGAAACGGGTCAGAGCCCGAAAGTGTGTTTGATTTTAAAATACGTTAAGCAAGTATTTAAATTGATACAGGCCAATGCAACAACATATTATTTCGACACTCTCTTGAGAAATTCTCACCTCTCTTCTAATGTGCACGCCTATCGTACTAACCTTCCCGAATAATTTAGTTTATCTTAACTTACTCATAAGTTTTCAAAACCGAACGATGACAATGTTTTTAAAAAAGGTTACTTCCAATCTGTAGCACTCCTCTCGTTTTAGCTTCATTAAATTATAAAGTTTACCAGTGCCTTCTCATACTTTCACAAAACAAGTATTTATTATTGCGTCAACAACTATGTCCTACTTATCAAATCACAGTAGGCAGTTAAAGTTTATAACCTCATATATATATTAACTACTCGGATAATATATATATATAACAGCACCCCAACTAAACTATGGTGCGGGCATACTCTGCTATCCAATCCCCGTATCGCTCACACAAAGGGAAATACAAGTTCGGAATCACTCTCGAACTGTATTAACATATACAAAACAACGTTGAGGCGAAGCATAGATTCCAAGTCCAAGAGGTCAGTACATACCCACACGTCTCTTAGGACGGTCCGATTATCAATCTGATAGCCTGTACCTAGGATCTCTATCTTCTAGGGTACAAATCAATATCCCCCATAAAGCAACACAGGATAAGATCGTCCCAGCGCGATAACCTCAGGGATAGCAAGTAGCGCGGGTACGTTTTTCACATGTATATAATATATGTACACACAATCATATAAATATACCCATTTTATCATATTAATATAGGTTCCTCTCGTAACCCATAGTCACAACATTTATCCTTAATTTCTCATTATTATGATTACGTATAAGGTTTCGTCTCTACCTTAACTCGAAGGGTTTTCTCACTAGCCATGTGACACTCGTGGATTCTATCCATCTAAGTAGCAAAATCAATGGGTAAACGTCTATTCACTATCGTAAGTATTTGACGTAATCTCTCACTTGAATTACGTAGTTTCCTCGTCCTTTAAATAATTGTCCCTAAAATACAATTATCATTTCATAATAAAGTTCTCAACACTTAATCGTATGCCCTACTGGTCTCTCCTATATCCCAAAACATTTTATTCATAAAGCCCAAAAGCTATTTCACGATGAATCATGTTCAATTAATTAAACAAGGGGAAATAAGAGTCTGCCAGGAAGGGTCGATCGATCGAGGTCTGGGGCTCGATCGATCGAACCTTCGATCGATCGAAGCTCTAGGCTCGATCGATCGATCAAGCAGGTCTGCGAAATCCTGCAGAAGTGCAGTTACGGGTTTTACCAAAATTCTTCACCCAAATCAATATTTCCCAACCCTAATCGTCCCAAAACTCCTACTACAAACATAATAACATATTTCCAGATGATTTTAACGTTAAGCATGCGTATTTCCATCATTAAACATGGTTAAACAACCCAAAATCTCATTTAAACATCAAGAACCCTAATGTTTTCTTAACTTTTGTTCTAATCAGTTTTCTCCAGAATTTCCTTCTAACATAACATCAAAAATTCGTGGGTTAATCATCTACTTCACATACTATTTCCAGAATATGGTTATAATATTTTCTACATGCAAATTCCTATCAAAATTTGGGGTTTTCTTCCATTGATTACACTCATAATCATTCCTACACTAATATGAATATTGCACCAACGAAAATACGCAAGTTAAACACTTGCCTGGGATTTCAGAGGTCTGGTTTCCTGCTGATATTGGTGTGGTTGCGTTCTCCTCCTCGCGATCTACGCGTTGGTGGTGACGGTGGTGCGATTGGTGGTGTTTTGGCCTTGAATCACCTTGAGAGCTCTCTCCTCTCTACTCCAATGGCAGTTCTAGGGTTCTGAATGTTCTAACCCTAAAAGGCTGACTTAAATGGCTGCTAAGGATGGCTGAAATTCGTGGGTTTAATTACCCTATTTTGTAAAATGACCAAAATGCCCTCCCGGGTCACTAATTAAGCCTAAAAACATCCCGAGACCCAAACTAAACCCCCGGGTACACTTTTCTGACTATCTCGACCCTTCCGGACGCATTGGCGCACTCAAAATGACCATACGAACAACTTATAAAATATTCACTTTTATATCTCAATAATTAGTCCCGACGCGACACGGGCCCGTCCCGACTAAAATTCTCAAAATTATTATTTCATTCACTCATGACCTATAATATAACCCATATCATATATTACTATGCTCATTAGTAATATTCGATAATTTTATATAATTACTAACTCTCATCACGTTAATAATTATAACATAATTAATTTCCGGATTCTTATTAAATAATTCACTCTCATTAAATTTAATAAAAACCCCAAATTAATATAGCATAAAAATACGGGGTATTACAGTTGTGTATGAAACAACTCCACTTAATTTTGTCTGTTCTTATTGACGGACCAAAAGGGCCCGGTGATAAAATTGATGTATATTTACAACCACTAATTGATGAGTTGAAAGAGTTATGGGCTAATGGGGTACGTACTTATGATGAATCAGTGAAACAGTTTTTTCAGTTACATGCGGCGTTGTTATGGACAATTAGCGATTTTCCTGGTTATGCCATGTTATCAGGATGGAGCACAAAAGGTGAATTTGCTTGTCCTTGTTGCAATAAGGACCATCAAGCTATACGATTGAATAACGGTCGTAAGTACTATTATTGGGGTCATCGTCGATTCTTACCAATGCGACATAAATTTCGGAAAGAAAAAGTTACATTTAATGGCAAGGTTGATATGAGGCCACCACCATTGAAACTAACTGGATCACAAGTTCTGCAACAATTAAATGAGCTTGACGTTGTATCTGAATATAAGAAAGAAGACGTGCTGAAAAGAATGATAAGAGACCAAAAGGAAATTGAGCTTGCAAAAAAAACTAAAGGTAATATTCCGAAAAAAAGACTGAATTGGAAGAAGAAAAGAATCTTTTTTGAATTGCAATATTGGGAGTATAATTTGATTCGCCATAATCTTGATGTCATGCATATTGAGAAGAATTTTTGTGAAAATATTCTTTTTACATTGTTGGGCATCAAAGGGAAAACAAAGGATAATTTAAATGCTCGCAAAGACCTCAAAGAGATGAGTATTAGGCGCGTGCTACATCCTCAACCGCGAGGAGCAAATCAACAGTAGGTGGCCCCAGCAGATTTTACGATGAGCAACAAAGAGAAAGATATATTCTTGAAAGTGTTGTTGAATCTCAAAGTTCCAGATGGTTATTCTTCGAATATTTCACGATGTGTGCACCCTCAAGAGAGAAGCATTTGGGGACTTAAGAGTCATGACAATCACATTCTAATGCAACAACTACTCCCGATAGCTGTACGTAGGGTATTGCCAAAGCATGTTGTCAAAGCTTTAATTGAATTAAGTAACTTCTTTGCGATACTATGCTCAAGTGTAAATACTTTAGCTGACTTGGAGAAATTTGAAGACCGTATGGCTCTTACTTTATGCAGTCTAGAGAAGATATTCCCTCGAGGATTTTTTGATGTGATGGAGCATTTGCCCATGCATTTGATTGATGAACTATTAATTGCCGAGTCAGTGCTTTATCGTTGGATGTATCCAATGGAAAGGTATCTACACACATTGAAACTCTATGTGCGAAATCGTGCTCATCCTGAGGCCTCAATTGCTAAGTCTGTCCTTTTAGAAGAGTGCATGACCTTTTGCTCGAGGTATTTGGGTGATAACGTGGAAACCAAGTCTAGTCGACCTATTAGAACAAAAGACAAAGGTAATGACTCTGGTCGCGCTGTTGGGAAAAAAGTTCAAATTCATCTTGATGAAGAAACATTGGTTCAAGCTCATCGTTATGTGCTTTTCAACACTGATTCAGTGGCACCGTTCATCGAGTAAGTTAGGTTTTTGCCTTAACAACTTGCACAACTTTGTTACTTGTAGGTTTTGATACATTCATTACGAAATTGACATGTGCGCATTTTTATAGAAAACATCTTATGGAACTTTCAAAAGAGTATCCTCAACTTTCACAGCACCATATTCAACGCCTTCATAACGAAAAATTCAGCACATGGTTTAAGAATCATGTAAGTCGATTTATTCCTTTTTAATCTTAATAGTGCTCTAATATATTTGCTATATAAAATTTTGATTACCTTTTTTGTTGGGCAAATATCAGGTGCGCAGTTTGACAAATAACGCCCAACTACCCGATGAAATTAGGAGTTTATCTTTAGGCCCTCTAAAGGATGCTTTTAGATTCCACTCTTATATTGTTCGTGGTTTTCGATTTCGGACAAAGGCAGTTGATCAACGTAGAAAAACTCAAAATAGTGGGGTGGTTCTAAAAGCTGCACAGATGAGTTATTCTAGCCGTAGAGACAAAAATCCTCTTTTAGGGGATGTTACTTTCTATGGACAGGTTACAAACATCATTGAGATTCGTTACCTTAACGGCATGAAATTTGTCTTATTCAAATGCGATTGGATCGATAACCGTATGGGTAAAAAATTAGATGAATTTAACTTTACGCTCGTTAACTTCAACTATTTGTTATACAAAGATAACCGAGATGGTGATGAACCTTTTATCCTAGCATCTCAAGCAGAACAAGTTTGGTATGTGGAAGACCCATTAGAATCAGACTGGCATGTTGTTGTTTCGATGACACCAAGAGACAAATTTGATGGATATTTAGGCAATGAAGACTTAGATGTCCATGAAGTTGAGCCATTTAGCATGCAACAACTAGATCAAGATCAAAATGTATCTTGGACGAGGCAAGGGATAGATGGCTCCATAATTGACACAACCGTTCTTGATGATGACGATGGCACGGAGGAAGAAAGGGATGAAGTTATTGAGGAATGAAGGGATGGTGGTTGAAATGCTTGAACTTTTTTACCCCTGTATTACGTTAGTGAGAACATATCAGAATTACAAAATGATGATTGAAATGGATGTTTTATTAAATCTTTGTTCTCGTATTCACGTGTGTTGCCTTTTATTTTTTAATATTAACGGTTATGTTATAAATGATGTGCTTAAATGTTTTTTGATATTATGACAGGAAACAATGCGGTCTTCTGTAACTTTTAATGATAATATTAAGAATGCATTAGAAGAATTTGAACATTCATCTTTTAAAGAGGGCACTCCAATTACTTTGTATGGATTCCGTAAAATTGAATTATGTCGTTACTTGCAAAAATGTGGGAAACAAATATCAGAACAATATTTGTTTGAAAAAATACTCCAGACGCTACCACCATGTTGGGATCAAGCAAAATAAAAGATATTTCAAAAGCATAATACAACACGTGGAGAGAAATTAGTAGAGCTACTAGAGGAGGAAGAACGAGAGTTTCATCATTTATGAATAGAATTTGAGCAACATAAAATGAGCCCAAATTTAAATGTGCGAGATCATATGCATAACAAAGAAAGAATATACAACATTTTAAAGAGGAGAGGCTTTTGTCCTAACATAATTGTTCTCGTGCATGCGATTGTGAGTACGCTTCCACCCACTTGGCCAATTTCATTTATTATTAAAAGGATAAAATGTGGTTGGCTCAATATGAGGGATTTGGCAGATTTTTTGGAAGAAATAGAAAGGTATTGAAAATGCATACTATCAAAGGAAATACGATGTATTATAAGTTTTCATTTTGTGTTTCATGTATAACGTTTATTCATATTTATTTTGACATATATGTTTTTTTATACAGATCTATCATGCCAACTAAAAACCCTTATCATTCCGTGGGAGTAGGAGGGTCATCGGATTCTCAAGCAGAAATGACCCCCCCCCCATGTGCTCAGACGTCTATAGGATCACATCGGTCTCAACCAGAGTCATCTCAGCCAATG
This sequence comes from Sambucus nigra, assembly GCA_949130495.1. Lineage (NCBI taxonomy): Eukaryota > Viridiplantae > Streptophyta > Magnoliopsida > Dipsacales > Adoxaceae > Sambucus > Sambucus nigra. The sequence goes on from OX422213.1 coordinate 122,766,075, forward strand.
ATATGCCAACCCTCAGATAATATGGGTGGAGGTATGTGTCTACCTATATAGTAGATAATTGTAAAATTCTGCTACAAATATTTTAATTTTATAATTATTCATGTCATATTTTCTTTTGAATTTTTATCAGGTAGTGCTGAGGGTACACCATTACCAACTCAAAATGGTCCCGCTACTAGTGTGAAACGTAGAGGGTTTTCGAAACCATGGAAAGAATGGGATAGTGGTCAAAAGTTGATAATTGGGTGGAATAACGACTGCCAGCCAATCGAACCCAACGGGAAGAAGCTTGCGAGTCAGTTGGGATATTTCGCTAGACAAGGATCGTTATTTCCTTTGGATGTGGACGATTGGAGAAGAGTATTGAAGAAAAATCTCGATATAGTTTGGGATAGTGTGACGGTACTTGTCTATCATTGCGAATATAAATTTGAATATTTTAAAATGCTCAGTTAGTACATCAATCAAATGATCTATTTATAATTTATTTATATTCTTTTGTTTGTAGCGCAATACAAATGCCCCTGAAGGATTTAAGCCAATTTGTTTTCAAATGCTAGACAATGCTTGGAGGCGCTTTAAGTATCGTATAAAAAAGGACTATTATGAGGCATATGACAATGACACAGATCGCCTTGAAAATGTACCTCTCCAAGTTGATCCCGATATATGGCCTAAATTAGTGTCTTATTGGGGTGAAAAAGAAACCGTGGTATGACATATGTAGAATTACTTTATATTTATTTTTGTTGATTTTTTATATGTATCAAAATTGTAACATGATTTAACTCTTTATATAGCAAGTGGCGGCCAAAAACGTCGAAAATAGGGCAAACCTTTGTGCCCACCCTAGGATTGGGAGGACGTCAATTCCTCAAGTTGTAGAAAAGGTTAACATCATATTTTATATTCCTTACATATTCTTTTATGCTTTTAGTTTGAGGACGATAATGTTGAATTTCATCATTACTATTATGAACGTAATATGTTTTTTTTCTTATCTTACTTAAAAAATAATAGATGAAAAAAGCCGACTTGCCTATCGACAAGCTTAGTGTGTATAGAGAGACTCGAAGGTTGAAGGATAAGACGTATAATATGGAGGATGGAGCGGCTGGTATAGAGGTATTATATTTTAATGTCCATCCTTGTTACCTAATGTAAAAAATATTGCAATAAATGTTTTATGTTATTGCACACTGTTTAAAACTCTTTTCTTAATTTGTAGGAAAGTATACAAAGACAGTTGAATGCGATAGAAGAAGAACAGAATGACCCGAAAGTGAGAGATAAAATCTTTGAGGATGTCATTGGTCGTGACGGACATGGACGTGCATTATGTAGGGGAGTTGGTATTTGACCGCCATCTGTAAGGTCCATGCCTTCTCACTTTTACGAGAGCGAGATCGAAAGGTTGCAAAAGAGGATTGAGGAGGGAGAGACTCGTCATCGTGAAGAGATTCAAGAGTTGAAAGAGACCACCAACAAATTGTTTCGTATGATACAAAATAATGGATTCCCAATACCACCAGATGATTCCCCGAGTACTTCCAATGTTCAGCTGTAGGTAACAGGTATCCTCATTTCTCATCATTATCCAATTATCAGAAAGAAATTATTTTGGATAGGAATACTAAATTGTACAAAGACAATTGGCGCATTTGTTTCTTTTCACTTCCTGTGTGTGTGGGGGGGGAGTACATAAGCATAAAAACATGCCATCGATGGGTGAATATATAAAACAGCCACAAAACGGTCCCGTAAGAGTCACGAGCAACTCGCACGGGACCAATGTGACTCATAGGAACCGATCGCGTAGTCACGGGGCTCCCGGTTTGAGTGTACGACGTAAATTTGCAAAAATAGACTTAAAGCATAAAAACATGGTATCGAAGGGTTAAAACGTAAAACAGCCTTAAAACGGTCCCGTAAGAGTCACGAACACCTCGCACGGGACCAATGTGACTCATAAGAACAAACGGCGTAGTCACGGGGCTCCCAGTTTGAGTGTACGACGTAAATTTGTAAAAAAATAGACTTGAGCATAAAAACATGCCATCGAATGGTGAAAACGTAAAACAGCCTTAAAACGGTCCCGTAAGAGTCACGAACACCTCGCACGGGACCAATGTGACTCGTAGGAACCGATCGCGTAGGCACGGGACTCCCGGTTTGAGTGTACGACGTAAATTTGCAAAAAATAGACTTAAAGCATAAAAACATGTCATCGAAGGGTTAAAACGTAAAACAAACCCAAAACGGTCCCGTAAGAGTCACGAACACCTCGGACGAGACCAATGTGACTCGTAGGAACCGACCGCGTAGGCACGGGACTCCCTATTTGAGTGTACGACGTAAAGTTGCAAAAAATTAGCCTTAAGCATAAAAACATGCCATCGAATTTTGAAAACGTAAAACAACCTTAAAACGATCCCGTAAGAGCCACGAACACCTCGCACGGGACCAATGTGACTCGTAAGAACAGACGGCGTAGTCCCGAGGCTCTCAGTTGGAGTGTACGACGTAAATTTGCAAAAAAATAAACTTATGCATAAAAACATGCCATCGAAGGGTGAAATGTAAAACAGCCTTAAAACGGTTCCGTAAGAGTCACGAACACCTCGCACGGGACCAATGTGACTCGTTGGAACCGATCGAGTAGGTACGGGACTCCCGGTTTGAGTGTACGACGTAAATTTGCAAAAAAATAAACTTTAGCATAAAAACATGCCATCGAAGGGTGAAATCGTAAAACAGCAATAAAACGGTCCCGTAAGAGTCACGAACACCTCGCACGAGACCAATGTGACTCGTCGGAACCGATCGCGTAGGCACGGGACTTTCGGTTTGAGTGTACGACATAAAGTTGCAAAAAATTAGCCTTAAGCATAAAAACATGCCATCGAATGGTGAAAACGTAAAACAGCCTTAAAACGGTCCCGTAAGAGCCACGAACACCTCGCACGGGACCAATATGACTCGTAAGAACAGACAGCGTAGTCCCGAGGCTCCCGATATGAGTGTACGACGTAAATTTGCACAAAAATAAACTTAAGCATAAAAATATGCCATCGAAGGGTGAAAACATAAAACAAACCCAAAACGGCCCCGTAAGAGTCACGATCACCTCGCACGGGACCAATGTGACTCGTAGGAACCGACCGCGTAGGCACGGGACTCCCGGTTTGAGTGTACGACGTAAAGTTGCAAAAAATTAGCCTTAAGCATAAAAACATGCCGTCGAATGGTGAAAACGTAAAACAGCCTTAAAACGGTCCCGTAAGAGCCACGAACACCTCGCACGGGACCAATGTGACTCGTAAGAACAGACGGCGTTGTCCCGAGGCTCCTGGTTGGAGTGTACGACGTAAATTTGCAAAAAAATAAACTTAAACATAAAAACATGCCATTGAAGGGTGAAAACGTAAAACTGCCTTAAAACGGTTCCGTAAGAGTCACGAACACATCGCACAAGACCAATGTGACTCGTCGGAACCGATCGCATAGGCACGGGACTCTCGGTTTGAGTGTACGACGTAAATTTGCAAAAAATAGACTTAAAGCATAAAAACATGTCATCGAAGGGTTAAAACGTAAAACAAACCCAAAACGGTCCCGTAAGAGTCACGAACACCTCGCACGGGACTAATGTGACTCGTAGGAACCGACCGCGTAGGCACGGGACTCCCGGTTTGAGTTTACGACGTAAATTTGCAAAAAAATTGACTTAAGCACAAAAATATGCCATCGAAGGGTGAAAACGTAAAACATCCTTAAAACGGCCCATAAGAGTCACGAACACCTCGCACGGGACCAATGGGACTCGTAGGAACCGATCGCGTAGGCACGGGGCTCCCGATTGGAGTGTACGACGTAAATTTGCAAAAAAATATACTTAAGCATAAAAATATGCCATCGAAGGGTGAAATCGTAAAACAGCCTTAAAACGGTCTCGTAAGAGTCACGAATACCTCGCACGGGACCAATGTGACTCGTAGGAACAAACGGCGTAGTCCCGAGGCTCCCGATTGGAGTGTACGACGTAAATTTGCAAAAAAATAGACTTAAGCATAAAAACATGCCATCGAAGGGTGAAAATGTAAAACAACCTTAACACGGTCCCGTAAGAGTCACGAACACCTCGCACGGGACCAATGTGACTCGTAGGAACCGATCGCGTAGTCACGGGACTCCCGGTTTGAGTGTACGACGTAAATTTGCAAAAAAATAGACTTAAGCATAAAAACATGCCATCGAAGGGTGAAAACGTAAAACAGCCTTAAAACGGTCCCGTAAGAGTCACGAACACCTCATACGGGACCAATGTGACTCGTAGGAACAGACGGCGTAGTCCCGGGGCTCCCGGTTGGAGTGTACGACGTAAACTTGCGAAAATACCGATTAGGGCGAGGCACTTGTCGCTCGTCCCTTCTTTACGAAAATACCGAGCTTTATGCTTTTTTCGAAAAAAAAGTTTCTCGTCAACCTAAGAACGGAGGAGTTCCCACACTCCAACCGGTATGCATATATAGACTGCATATACTAGTATATATACGAGTATATATACATTATATATATGCATATATATATACTAGTATATATACTGTATATATAATATATATTATAGTATAATATACAGTATATTACTGCATATATATACTATATATACTGGTATATATATGCATATATATGCATGTATATAACTGCATATATATGCATGTATGTAACTGCATATATATGCATATATATGCTGTTATATATGCATATATATAACTGTATATATATGCATATATATGCAGTTATATACATGCATATATATGCAGTTATATACTAGTATATATACTGCATATATATGCATATATATACTGCATATATAATTGCATATATATGCATATATATAACTGTATATATATGCATATATATGCAGTATATATACTAGTATATATATGCAGTATATATACATTATATATGCATGTATATAACTGCATATATATAACTGCATATATATAACTTTTCACCTTCCGAGGCTCCACTTCTCATATGCGTGCTAAATTAGTAGAACTCCCTCCCATAATGTTGGTGGGTTGCTGACTTTACCCCTCAAATGGTAAATATGCACACAGATGCACAAGATGAATCTATAACACAAATGTACATGAGCACCCCTACCCTGCACTCTCTTTGGCACCGGACTTTCCACTTCCACCTGTTCTTCATAGATGACTCGTTTAAAACTCCTACAAGGACTATTTTTACCTTCGTCAAGGTTGTCTTCATCTGGGGGACTTAGTTATGGTCCACCTATGGAAGGAGGTGGCAGAGTATAGGACACAATCTGCAGATGCAACATTTTAGCAGTTTCCTGATCGGAGCATAGCGATTAGCTTATTATTTCTCATATTTGTCCATTTCCACCCCTGTGTATAACATGTGAGTATGAATGAGAATCATAGAATATATTTCCCTAAATTCTTAGGGCATGCACCTCTTTTGGCATGTTTGTACCCAAGCACGATCTAGGATGATACAAATAAGAGTCACGTGATCACAACAAAGCACAATCAATACGATGTGAATTAGAATATTTTGAATGAATTAATAATTGAATTCGGATTAGAAAAGAGAACCACTTATTAAATACGATAAGAGTTCTTGATGGTAAAGGGACCTAATAAAAGGAAGCAAAATAAAATAGGAAACAATAATTATGACAACCAACTAAAGATCCTGCTTAGAAGATAACTTTAAAGTTTATCCTAATGTTTTTCCCTCCCCATCAAATGTTACTGGTTCCTGAGGGGGACCGAGATGCTTGGCCACATCATTATATGTTTAAATAATTATAGGAGTGATATCTATATTCTGTACACATGTTCAGTTCTCATTACCTTACGGCTCCTCCTGTGCAGGGTGGTTAGGATACACCATACTGCATAACGATTGGTTTGCACTTGAAACAAACATATATTTTAGCACACTAGTATTTTAACATCTTCTGTCTGGGATTGGTAAAACATTAGTTCAAGTTGGATTGTTACGTAGGAACTAAAAATTGTTAAAAAATGTTAAAATGAGTAGGAACTAAAAATTTACGTAGGAACTAAAAATTGTTACGTAGGAACTAAAAATTTCTTCCATTAACACTAGTATTGTTAAAAAAATGTTGGTTTGTTACGTAGGAACTAAAAATGAGTGAATATTGATCACAAGTTTTTAAGGGTTAAAAATTGCAAAACAAGTAAAACTAACTTTTTTGTTTTGTTTCTTATATTTTTTTGCAGGTTAATATTTTAGGGGTATATTTTATTCGCGTGAAACACATGAACGAAGCAATGGTTTGTGACAGGTAAATTGTTTATTTATCATTGTTGTTGATATGCGAGATTGTTTTTTTTTTACTGGCCGTGCGGGCTTCTGTGTTGATTAAACAGGTTGGTTTTCATGTATAAACAAAGGAGGCTCTGCCGAATTGTTTTAAAAATTGTAATGAATTGTTGATTTGGGAGATTTTTCAATTTTTTTATGGCCGTGCGGGCCTTTGTGTTCATTAAACAGGTTGGTTTTCATGTATAAACAAAGGAGATTTTGTCGAATTTTTTTAAAAATTGTAAAGAATCGTTGATATGCGAGATTCTTATAGCTGTGCGGGTTTTTTATTGATTAAAAAGGTTGGTTTTCATGTATAAACAAAGAAGATTTTGTCAATTTTTTTTAAAATTTGTAAAAAGTTTGTGGTACGATTAACTAATATATTTGGATATTTTATTTTACTATAATATTATTTTGATAAAATGATTATTTATTGATTGCAGGTTGTGCACAAGAAGTTGAAGAGACGGGATTTTGAGTGTCTACTATATGCGACACTAAGAGAAGTTTTTGAAGCGTGACAACCATATTTATCATCTTAATTTAGGGATGATATTTTTTTGACAGTTGTATATCTTATTAATTAGTATGATTTTGTACTCATTTAAATATTTCGACTTGAATGTAGTTTAATGGAAGAAATTGTTATTAGATACGTGCTTCAATGAATGTGGTCGATATATTGTGTTTTTGATCGGATGATTTGATTTATAATGCATATTAGACGTCAATTATTATTGCAACATAAAACATATAATAATATAACTATTTATGATAATTTTTTATTTATTAATTGGGACGGTTATAAACCGTCCCTAATACTTATTTGTATTAATTGAGAATACCTTTTGAGACGGTTTTTACGGTCCCTAATACTCATTTTTGCATCAACTGAAATTACCTTTAGGGATGATTTTTACCGTCCCTAATTGGGTTGCCAGAATCTCAGTAGTATTAGGGACGGTTTATCCGTCCCTAATACTATTGGCGGGAGCGGGGATTTTTTCGCGGGAACACTATTTGGGACGGTAAAATCCGTCCCTAATGTCAAATGCAGAGTGTTCATGAATTAAAATTTAGGACGGTAAAATCCGTCCCTAAAATATTTAGGACGCCTAGTATAAGGGACGGATTTTTGCCGTTGCAAAAACCGTCCCTAATACTCTTTAGGGACGGTTTTTGTACTTTTAGGGACGGTTTTTTACCGTCCCAAATACTCATTTTTCTTGTAGTGTGGGACGCGTTTTGGGAAGTGTTAGATACTCGGTTTAGTATTTTAAATATTTAGAATTGGTCCCGGGTCATAAGTATATGAGGTGGGGAGCTTTGGGGCTAGTTGGGTTATGGATTCATGTTCATTTGGGGATACAAAAGTTGGGTTCTAAGTCCAACTCGGGATTAGGCATTTAATAAGTGGTTAAATGGGTATAAACCACACCCCACTATTATTCATAAAACCTAAACGTGACTGCTATCAAGAGACAAGAGGAGAGAAACAAAAAAGGGAGGAAAAAAAGGCAAGGAATCAAAGGAAAATCAAGGACTTTCTCTACAAATCTTTAAGGCAAGAATTTTCTTGTTTAATTTATACTTTTCAATATATTTCTTGAGGCATGTAATGACCCTTTAAATTTCTGGGAAATTAGATTTGAGAATGATTGATTTGAAGATGAATAATACATGTAAATGACTAAATTTAATGTAGAATTTATCCCATAAATTTAGGTATCTTGAATCTGAATGTTTATGGTAGATTCCTTAGGGTTTAATAGTTAATCGGGGACATCTTGATAAATTAATGTACAAGACATTACTATTCATTTTCGACTAAAATTGTGATATGAATCCCATATAAATGCCCATGTTTTGAATTGAATAGTACTGAAATTAAAGAATGATTCAAGCAATAAAATCCTTAATAGATACTGTTTTTTTTTTTAGTTGTATTATATAATTTATGGGTTTGTTTTTGGGTTCGAACATATAAATTGTGGGTTTAAATCCATGAATTTTGGGTTCATTTTGAACGAGGAAGTTGGTTCCTATGTAAACAATTTTTTTGGGTTCATACGAATCAGGTATGGGTTGGAAGTGAATCTGTCAAGAAGAGTTTGGTGAATCAGTGGGAGGTAGGAGACAAGGGGTTGTTCAAACGACGACACATGTCATTCGAACGACATACCATGTCGCGCGAACGACCCACGGCCTCATTCGAGCGACGTGCCTGGGTTTTTGACACTTCATTTTTCTTTCGTTTGGCCTGGGTTTGGGTTGGTTTGTTGAAATTATGTTGGGCTTATTGTATATGAGTTAAAAAGGGGGATTTAATTAGAGGAGAGTTAAGCGGAAGTTTTAGGAATAATAATAGTAATAAGGAATATTAATATTTACGAGGGTATTAGAACTGGAATTTGGTTGCGAGTATTTTATGAAACTAAGTGACTGGAATCGGGTTTTGAATTTAATTAAAAAAAGTACAATTGTGCCCACATTATACGGAGAAAATTACAATTAATTAGATGGTTAAGTAATTATTCGATGGGGTGGAATAAATAATTCACTAGATGGTAAATTATTAATAAATTAAAATATGGTGGACTTTACGTTGGATTTCTATGGTAATTATGGAGTAATTACCTATACATATTATATGAGATAATAATATGTACTATTATGTATTTGTGTGAATATACCAATATTCGTGGACTGTCCTATCAGCTCGGGGGTTCGTGCGTTCGGACCGGGTACCACATATCGGTACAGTGTGGGATTGACGATGTGTAGGTCATATAGGTACTACGTGGAGGTTCCATCTTCGAGAGGTAGTTATTGACGCTGACCGTTCGTGTGTCACCACTAGGTATGGGCCATGTACCGGTGTCCTTCATAGGTATCATTCCCAATTTATGTGTATTTTGTGATGTTCGCTAAGGATAAGGGATTCCTCCGGACTTGCCGATAGAGTACGAATTAGACACCAACGGTAGATGCTTTTATGTGTCAAAGATATGAAAGGACACATATGGAAAATTACCCGGACTTGAATGGAATAAATTCAATTGTCTAAGAATGTGGACAATAATTATATTTTGACCCTATAATGCATAATATATATTTATGCCTTAAATATATGAAACTTATGAGACTCGGATAAATGGGCGTTGATAATTAAGTGTAGTGAGTACATTTAAAGTATTAAGAATCGATATATCCACTTTTATAAACTTGAGACAATGGCATAATCATTACTTAGGACACATTTGGGATGCGGATAATATCACACTTAGATGAGGGGTGAAGTATTAAACATATGTGAGCGACGAAGGAGGAATATTTATTTTTCATCGACTTTACTATTACATCATAAATTAATTATGTTAATTCTTGCCCACCTTGGGCTCTGACCCAAATTTAAATATTTTCCCCCTAGGTTATTTCTACACCGAAATAGCAGGACCGTTACTCTACCAGACTTGCAATCTCTCACGCTTAGCTTCTTTTCAGATTATTGGCTCTAGCTTAGGTACTTTTCCAGTCTTAGTTATTTTATTTGGAAATATTTGTAAGGGAATAAGCCCAAGATTTATTTAATTACATTATGCTGGAGCTATGAGTTTTAATTGCTGTTGGATTTAATATTTAATTGGTGTTGGTTCGAGTTTATTCATTGTGAGCAAAATATTCATAGAGTTTAAAGTATCGGCCTTTAAAATAACAATATTTATATTATGTTGTGTTGAAAATGATAGTAATTGATCGACAAGACCCTTCTTCGGGGTATAGTGCCTGGCTAGCCTTTTGCGTGAGAAATGAGGGTTGTTACAATGGGTCAGAGCCCAAAACTATTTGAAAAATATTTAGCAAGTAATTAAAATGCAACATTTAAATATGCATTAACACTTTTCATATTTAAGCGTGTGTCGCACTCTCTTGAAATATTACTCGCCCCTCAGCTATTGTGCACACCTAACACTGATCTTCTAAACCAACTAATTGTGCTACCCCACCTAACTAGCCTTATTACACTTCATTATATTACGCTACTCTAACCCGAGTATTCCTTACTTTAATTTGTAACTTGTTCTACTCATTAACTTATTTAATCATTTCAACTTTAATTACTCATATAACATTCACACTAGTTATATTTGAAGTACTAATAAATCATATAATGTTCACACCAGTTATATCTGAAATACATTCACACTTTATGTATTTATCCCGTACATAATTATTTACTCGTATTATATACGTGCTAGCATACTACAACATTCACACACATGTCGTGTATAGTAGCCATCCTCCCGATTAATAATTAAGTGGATGCTTGTCTCTACAATGCTATCATATTCTAGGTATGCTTACTCTAACCCGGTTACCACAAGTCAGAGTAGCTGACACCGAACTTTGGTAAAAAATCCGCAAATGTAGTGGATGTAGTAATATTTTCTCGAATGATACCTAAAACGTTTCATCTCAAAATAAATCACATAATAAAAACACTGGACGATATGACCTGGGGAATGTACTCTCCCTGCATTCACTAGCTTGGGTATTCACCCACATCGCGCAACCTCCGATAATATCACTAGAGGGGTATCCTTTCACGTAAATATCATTCACACTGATATTTATAAAATACAAAAGTATACATATATACTACTACGATCCCGTGTGTATATATATATATAATTGAATTAAATCTGGTTATCCCGTGCCTAGCCCCCATAGCACTAGCTCATAATCCCCGAGTCTATTTTCTGACTCAAATTTTATTTAATTTCACACCCATTAAAACATTTACGTAGCTTCGCTTGCTAAAATGCCCGAACTCACTCAATTGGCCCGCATCCTAATTTCATCTGAAATTTCCATTTGATTCTGCTCATATATTTTCGAGTGTTGTTCATCCTAAACACCCCTAAATTTATGCCCCAAATTCATTCTCATCTAATTCCAAGGTAAAAATAATGTTCCTTAATATGTTCCAAAGTATTATACTCATTTACGGTCATCCCTAAATAATCCAGACTTGTTTTCCCACCAAAGATTTTGGTCTCAGACACCCTTCCGTAATAAATTCATAACTAATTAAAAAAATACGAAGTCGTCGCCCACGCGATCGTATAGAAAAGATATAATATTCCATGTTTTGAACAAGCAAGTACATCAAACCGGTTCGGCCAGTTGGGTGAATCGGTTCGCCTGTCAATAAAAATGATGCTGTTTTGATTCTGGCAGAATTCATTTTCCCCAATCTTTTTCTTCCATTTTTATTGACCAAACCTCCATGGAGTTTTCTCAAAACTCATCCCAACATACCCAATGATTAATACATGTTTCCAACAATTTCTAATAATCAAATACATCATTAAACATTAACGATTCCTACTTAAATCAATTAATCCACGAATCGAGTTTTCTCACTTTTATTCAAACTCCTAATATAATCTGATTCTATACTCCAAATTAAATGAGATTAGCTATTGGATTTCAACTCAAATTCAGATTTCAATAATATCCCATTATCAATTTAGCATTAATTTCACATCAAATGCCTAAATCCCCCCAAACCCATTTTAGCATGTGATAACCCTCCCCAAAACGAGTTTATCTACACCTCCCATGATATGAACACGAGTTTTTATAAATAAAAATAAGAAGGAAGTTAATTAGTTGCCTTATTGGATTCTTAGGGTCTGATTTCACGTAGGAGACGACGAATCTGACAATGCACCGCCAATTCCTCCTTGAATTTGGTCTCTAAAGTCCCCTATGTTTCTTCCTTCACTGCTCTCTCAATTTCTAGAGTTTTCAATATGAGTTATGGCTTCCTATAATTACAAAACTTAGGTTTAAAACTCCTAATCCCGAAATTAGGCTAATGAACCAAGCCCAAATGACCCGAACACCCTCGTGTGGGCTCGATTATGATGAAAAAGGCCACGGGACCCAATTACTACTCCCAGGTACACCATTTTGACTATCTCGACCCTTCGGGAACCAATCGTGACCTCAAAATCCTCATCTGAGTCACCCTACAATAATTTCCTATCTCGACCTCAGATAGACTACATGCGACTCCCAGTTGAGATAAAACACTCCCACATCACTATCATTCGCTATTATGTGAAATAATCATTTACTATTCACTTAGTAATTGTATTGCATAAATATTAATCATTATATCTCCCGATTATTATTTTAAATAATAAAATAATAATTTTTTTTACACATAATAATGAATTCAATTAAATTATGGAACGCGTGTAATTTAAAAATACTCGAGTTAATTAAATTATATATACTCAGAAATACGGGGTGTTACCGGATGTGACCCCCTAATTTACTCGTCTAATCTTGAACTTCTTCCAGCTGCGGGTACTAACTTTTTACTATTCATTTTTAGTTTTTTTTTATTTTTACGTTCGATCTTCATGTTTAAATCTCTCTCTATATGCGTGCGTGCCCGTACGCGCATGGAGTTAGGTTTTAAAAATATTCGAAATAAAGTTTTTAAGAGCATAATTTTCTCATAGCTTCGGCTAACTTAGTTTTTGACATATCCCTCTACTGTTTGATTTAAGATGACACGAAGATCAAATATCTCCAAATTTCAAGCATCTCCATTTTATGAAGGTATAATGCTATTAAGTTTAAATTTCTTCCTTGAATTTATTTAGGATGTTTGAACTTTATTCAAACTGGAAACAAGATTTTTATTTAAAAATCGAGGTAGTTTTTTTTTATTTGAAAATTTTCAAAGTACGCGCATCTCGTTCAAGCGAGATTGGCTTTTCGTTTGAAGTTTACTTCGATCGAACATTAGACGATGGTGTACTCTTTTACATCATTCAAAGATCATTTTTAAAGATCATTCAAATGAGATTAATGTTTCATTCTAACGACCCTTTTATCATTCTAACGAGGTTATTTTCTCATGTAAATGAGCCTTCTCTCAACTGTATAAACCTTTGGAGCAAGTTTTTCTATAGATAAGCCAATGCAGAACAAGAGATAAATTAGTTGCCAAAGCATAATGTTAAGTTTTAGTAATTTAGAGAGGTAAATACTAATTGAGTTAGGGCCACTCCATTCCAGAGGAACCCCCAAGGTTTCCTTAATGTCCTTGGGGCGAACTCCCAACTTCCATTGACAAAAATGAACTCATGCTTCCCAAAGTTCTACTACTTTAAGCCACCTTCACCAACTTCTTTTGATGTTATTGGGGTGGGAGATAGTAATATCGAGGGTACTTTTCTTTGTCTTTTAAAACATGTATATATCTAAAAATTCCTTCATTGTTGTTAAAACAAAAAATGTTTCTACAAAAAATCATCTACATTAGGATCATTCTATGGCATTTCAGTCGAGCTAGGTTAAAACTACACCATAACCCTTCAAAATACTTCTAATAATAAGGTGTAGATGACGAGAAAGTCCTAATGTCATTCTATACAATATAATGCAAATATATTTAATATAACTCCCATAATATCCATTGCTATTCTTCTCGGGCAACGAATATGTGATATTATTACAATACGCACAGATTCTCATATTAGAATATGTCGCACGAAGTTACATCAGAAGTATATTTAGCAGCATTAGTCTTGATGGATCATAAGAACTTCTATTTGCTCGTGTCGGAGTGGGCTCATCCTCAGTTGATTCATGAAAATATTAAACGGTAACTACAACAAGAGAACTAGGGAGTTCGAAGATGGACGAGAATACCGGTCTTCCTTAGTTGAATCCCAAAGATTTACAAGAGACTCAACAGAAGTTTGATCGACATAATTCTCCCCCCCCCCCCCCCCCCACCCTCTTCACTCCTTGAACCATTTTCCAGGCATGTTGAAGCCAGGAAATCTGACCTAGTATATTGTGTATCTGGGGGTTCAGTAGATGATCCAATAGAGGAAGATGGGGCGGGTACGATAACTATCATGTCTTTAACAGTTTGCCTAAAAGGAGGAGCAACTTTAGTGGTACATGATAAAGGAGCACAATGGAATTCCTATTGTAATCATGAACATACCTTAATAATATTAATCCAATAAAAATCACTAATAAACGTTAAAAGGATAAAGGAGAGAAAAGCCTCTTGAGGAGACATCTACATCTAAAAGTTTGGGCAAAAACCTCGAATATACTAAAAATTGAGAAATTATAGAGACAACCAACTCAATGGGTATCTAATTAACACAATCCAGTAGTAAGATCATTAGTTTGAAACAAAATCAACCACAGAATCACAACTACTTTAGTTCCCAATAAAGAAAAAAAATAGAATTATAAGAAAAATAGAAAACTTTAGAAGAGGAATAAGGGGTGGAAGTTGAAAGGGGTGATATTTTTCTCTCTTTAAAATAACTATTGAAGTTCTGGGATTTCGAAGGTTTGGAAATGATGGCAAGATTTGATTTAAATGCCTATGACATGTAAAGATTTACCTTTAAAAAAAAGCGTGACACAAGTTACATGGAAAAATTCTTAATAATTCAAAGTTTCACGCACAGTGTCCTACGCATAAGCATAGTAACGATCGCATGTCCCCTAGCCAATGGTTCACATATGGCATATGAGTGTGACACCCCGCCTATTTTAATCCTGGGTGATCAGTCTATTATTAAATTAAATTAAATATGAATCATTAATGGCTTCATTCTTAGCATCAGTGTCGATTTTTTTTAATTACTAATCACCTATGTTAAATTAAGTTGGTGTCAAATTTTATTTTTTTATTATTATTTTTTTAACACAAGAGGCAATAAATTAAATGAACTAAAATATTCACACATAAATATAGTTTGAACAATCACACGAAAAATATATAAATAAATGGGACCGAATAAACCATAATTTCTCTAAGTATAAAATCCAACCACAATCTGAAGTAAGTAAATAAAATCAGAATATAGTCTAATGCATATCTGAATAAAAGAAATGGTATGAACGCAACACACCCAAATGAACTACTAATGAACCTCCTATATAGAATGAAAGAGTTGAAGCCTCTGATAGAAATCTCTCGGAAGCTTCCACATTGCTGCAACTACGCGTCTCTGGATGGGATCTCTAAGCTTGACATCCCTGTGGTTGGACACCTAAAAAGTTTTGAAAATATTTTTGACACGGGTCAGAGACCAAGTAAAACATTTTAAAAATATTTTGCAAGTATTTAAATCACAATTTAAATTAGTTAGTTATTATAGATGTAATATCCACGTACATTCCTTTAAAATCCTCACCTCTCGACTAATGTGCACGCCTAACGTATTCTACCTAACTAGTATCCCTAGCCTAACTAGATAAAGTATCTGACTACTCTTGATAAGTCTAGCTTTATTGTATATCCCCATATGACACGGTACTACGGTCTCAATAATAAATTATTTATTACCATTTTATTATTGAGTCAATTATTTTAAGTTTCACTACTCAAAGTATTTTAGACATACATCATCTATTAATTTTATTGTCTCACATAAGTAGATATATCATACCGGTATATATTCATCACACATATAATATATACACAACTATAGTATCCTTGGAATGGCCTCTCGTGATGCTGGCATACTTTGCTATCAAGTTCATGTACCTCTCATACTTAATCAAGGACTATTGGTTCAACAAATCACCTCGAACCCAAAATAAATCAACACAACAATGGAGGCGAATATGGTTCTAAGCTTTTGGGATACACACATACATCACGTACCCAAATGACTTAACAGTTCCAATAATACACGGCACATAGTGGATCGCCCTAAGTTCCATGTTCTGGGGCATAAATCAAGACCTTACTGGCATCGTCAATGTGGGATTGCCCTCTGTGCGGAAACCTCCTAATAGCAGGCAGTGTAGGTTTGTTCGCACACATAATCAAATCATATCTATAAGTATTCACAAAACCTATATAGTTATATTATTAAGTAGGTATGCACCCAATGCAATGTTATCCACTAGTACATAATATATATCACTCGCATATTCAACGCATCGTTAATTTCCACTATATTCTAATTTATGTAATTTCGAGTATCGCTCACTACTCTAAGGGTCATATTTATCCCTTATTTAGTATGTAGTTATTTCCATCGTGTACTTCTGGTTGTAAACATAGATTCACTCATCACTATGTGACTCATCTTGAATTTCATTTATTTATAAATTAGGGACATTTTGTCAATTATCCCAATTATTAACTTGTCTCATTTTATATAAATCTAAGTCCCATCATAGGCCTACTAGTATTTTCATATTCTCTTGTATAATTTAAAAATGTTCCAAAAGTTCCCTTACGAATTATCCGAAATTCTGGGCTTAAAATGAACAATTTTTATTCTAGGCACAATGGAATAGATTCTCTCAATGGCCAAATCGATTCACCTTGCCAAATCGATTCGAAATGTAGCATGTCACTTTTTCTTTAATTTGCTGTTATGAATTTTTTTTCACTGTTTTAATCCTCAAACTTTGATACAAGAATACTAAACTCCTAATTAACATAACTAGACATCAAATATACATGTATGGATAATTTCTAACGTAAATCATGTATAAAATCCATAAAATTTCATCCAATATCCGATTAAAACTCCAATAATCATTAAATCCTCCATTTTTGTTTTCTTCACATAAGTTCATCAAAACCCAAATTTATCCATGATCTAATTCCCATAATTTTTTATTTCATTTAAATTATGCAATTCGATTCATTTTACATGTAATCCTAATCCAATTTGTAAGTTATATTCATCAAATGACAAGCATATCATCAATTATTCATAATTCAATGGCCCTACTCTACATGGGTATTATAACTCATAAAACAATTGCAAGATAAATAGTTTGCGTGTATGGAAATGATATGCTTTTGTTCTCTTGATGACTATTTTCTTCTAATCCACGCTCAAAAAATGGATGTGATGCAAGAATAAGGGTAAATTCACCAAGAGTCCTCTCCTAAGATCAAAGAAAGGTCTTCCTCTCCTCTCTAATCGACTCTACATGTTTTCTATTTCATTTACCCTAGATTCACACAACTACAAATTTATATAACCTTTACAAACTCGTATCTCCCTTAACCCTAGGTTATAAAATGACTAAAATGCCCTCTCGGGGTGTCGATTTGTTCTAAAACTGTCCCGGGACCCAAACTATACACCGAAGTATACTATTTTGACTATTTAGGCCCTTTCGGATCCAACCGTGATCTCAAAATCATCATCCGAGTTACTCAAAATTAAGTTCCTATCTCGACCTCATATAGTCCACACGACCCTTGGTTGAGCTAAAATATTATCACGTCACTGTCACTGGTTATGACATCAAATATGTAGTTACTATTCACTTAGTAATTTTATTCGTTAAAAATTAATCATTTCTCTCCGATTAATAATTTAATCAACCCATAATATTTAATTTCCATTAAATTACGTTACACGTGTAATTTAAATTTAACCAAATTAATTCATGTTTAATTCTCCAAAAATACGAGTTGTTACATATTTCCCCCCTTACAAGGGATTTTCATCCTCAAAATTCAAACGTGCCTGCGATGAATAACTGTGGATACTACTCACTCATGTCATCCTCCCGCTCCCATGTCAACTCGTCCACATTATGGTGCCCCCATGGAACTCTAACCAAGGGTACCACTTTGACCGTAGTTTACGCTCATTATGATCAAGTATCGCCACTGGTCTCTTCTCGCATGAGATGTAGGGCTGCAAGTCAATCTACTTTAATAGAACATGCTAAAAATACCACTCACTCCACCGGTACCTCTTCAGTGATGACATATGAAACACATCGAGAATATGTTGTAGATGCTCCAATAGTCCCAGTCTATAAGCTAGTGGTCCCACTCTCTCAATGATCGAAAATGGTCCTACAAATATCGATGCCAATTTCCCCTTCTTCTTGAATATCATAAATCCTTTTCATAGGAGACACTCGCACCAACACCTGGTCACCCACCCCATGCTCTATATGCCTCTGGTCTACATCGGCGTAACTCTTCTACCTATCTTGGGCTATTCGGGTGCGCCTTCAAATCGGCTCAATCTTAGTAATGGGGTCTTAAAACATATCTGTCCCAATAAACTATTGTCCCTCACCTCTAACCAGTAAGTAGGCGAACGACAAGGCCAACCGTACAGTGCCCTATATTGTGCCATGCCGATGGGAAATTGGTAGGAGTTATTATACGCAAACTCCACCAATGGAAGTTATTGCTCCCATCATCCTTTAATGTCAAGTATGCACATCCTCAACACATCTTCAAGCATCTGATTAACCCTATCTATCTTCCCATCTGTCGGTGGGTGATATGTTGTACTTAATCATAAATTCGTACCCATCGCCTCCTGAAAGCTCTACCAGAAATGGGACACAAAGACCTTGTTCCGGTCGAACAAAATATTAATAGGGATCCCATGTAATTACACTATCTCGGCTATAAGAAACCGTGCATATTGTTTTATCTCAAAATCCGTATGAACTAGAAGAAAATGAACCACCTTTGTTAAACGATCCATGATGACCCAAATGGAATCGTGACCCCTATATGATAAGTGTGACTTGGTAATAAAATCTATGGAGATACTTCCTATTTCCACACGAGAATATCTACTGGCTATAATATCCCTGTCGGTCACTAGTGGTCTACATTCACTAGCTGGTAGGTAGCATACTTCGAGAAAAACTCTATTATGTCCCGTTTCATTCCTGGCCACCAATACTGTCTGCGCATATCTTGGTACACCTTATCCCCACCAAGATGTACCACAAATAGAAACCCATGAGCCTATTACTTCACTGCATGTCTCAAATCATCACCCTCTGGAACCATGAGTCTCCCATTAAAATGCAAACCACCCTCTGAACCGATCGAGTACCCATCTGCTGCATCAGCTAATAACTGGCAAACTCTGTCCTGGAAATACTGGTCCTCTGCGTGTGATTTCACCACCCTCATCATAATCTTGGGTGTGATAGCTAATACGAATATACAAGCCATTGAAATCTTATCATTGTGGCGAAGCTCTCTCCACTTCGCTTTCCAAACTGTTGCTAGCTTTCCTGCAGGCCTTCGACTTAATACGTCTTCCACCATGTTTGTCTTCTCAGGATGATACTGAATATCAAACTGGTAATCTTTCATGAACTCCAACCACCTCCTCTGTCTCATGTTCAGATCTTTTGGCATGAATAGGTATTAAAGAGATTTATGTTCTGTGAATAAGGTAAATTGCTCTCCTAATAAATAATACCTCCAAATTCTCAAAGAAAATACCACTACGGCTAACTCCAAGTCATGCATGGGGTAATTCTTCTCATATAGCTTTAGGTTACGAGATGCATGCGCTATAGCCCTTTTCCTCCTACTGTAATACACCCCCAATTCCCTGAAAATGCATCAGGGTAGACACAGTACACCATTCCTCCCTTAGGCAGTGCAAGTACATGTGTTAAGATAAGTTTTTACTTTAGCTCATCAAAAGCTAGATGACAATAGTCGTCTCAAATAAATGATACCCCTTTGGGAGTCAGATTTGTCAACGGACCCGTACTATTCGAGAAACCCTTAATGAACCTTTGTTAATATCCTATTAACCCTAAAAAACTGTGAACCTCGGTTGGTGTCGTGGGTTGTCCCCACTCCCTCACCGCTGAAACCTTACTCGGATCAATAGAGAGACCATTCTCAGATAAAATGTGTCCCAAAAACAATTCCTCCCAAAGCCAAAACCCATATTTATTAAACTTCGCATACAATTGATGTTTTGTAAGTGCCTGTAAAACCTTCCGTAAGTGCTCGACATGCTCATCCTCAGAGCGAGAGTAAACCAGAATATCATCAATGAACACAATCATAAACTGGTTGAGAAAATTTGGTAAAACTCGGTTCATCAGATCCATGAACACTAAAAGCGCATTGGTGAGTCCGAATGGCATCACCCTATACTCCTAGGACCCATATCATGTCAGAAAAGTAGTCTTAGGAACTTCCTCCTCCCTAATGCGCAACTGATGATAACCGGACCTGAAATCTATCTCGAAGAAGTAAGTTTCTCCCCTCAGCTGGTCGAATAGATCATCAATATGAGGCAATGGATACTTATTTCGGATCATGAGGTTATTCAACTCTATGTAGTCGTTACACAATTAAAGTGACCCATCATTTTTCTTGACAAATAGCACTGGTGTGTCTCACGGTTAAGTACTCCATCTAATAAAACCCTGCCTTAAGAGATGCTGAATCTGCTTCCTCAACTCCCGCATCTTAGATGGGGCCATGCGATAATGCACCTGAGCTATAGTTTTTATACCCGTTGATAGGTCAATAATAGAATCAATTTCCCATCAAGGAGGTAACTTGGGTGTGTCCTAGAATACATCCTCAAACTCCCTCACAACTGGAATCGAGTCTAATGAAACAACCACCTCCTATAAGATCTCCTCCTTAATGTAATACAGATGTGTGATTGACCCTCCCTCAGGAAGAGGCATTACCACCAAGAACATATCATGCCGTGGAATCAAGAATACAACTGTGATTCCAAAATAATCCACCATCACATGATATAAAGTTAACCAATCTATCCCCAATATAACGTCATACCCCTCCATATCTAATACAAGAAGATCGAAACATAATCTACCCACATTGATATCCACACCCCTACAGATCGAGTGTATAAGTAACCCATTACCCATTGGTAACCCCAAACACATCAGGATCTGATTACCATGATGGTATTGACCCTATTGGTGGACTTGCTAACCCCTGGTGCCACTGGCTTTGGTGGTTATTGGACCTGAGAGAAATGCTAACCCATGGCAGTCATAGTTGCATTCACTGTCTATGGCACTATTGTCACCACCTTAGTTTTTGACATTGTCCCTTATCGTGTCGGTGGCTCCGGTCCCCCGCATTATTTTGGGGTGCTGCTCTCGCCACACATCTTCTCCTGGGTGGCATATGTAAATAGATTCGAATTATATGAGTTTAGAGTCAATACAATTTTAATATTTGAAGAACGAAACTTAAATGCGCAATCATGAATGCAACAGTCCTAATAATAGGTCTCTAGGTAAAAGAATGCTACACTAAAATCATCGTAAGCCATACAGAGGACCAGGCTCTGATACCATCTGTGATACCCCGCCTATTTTAATCCTAGGTGATCAGTCCATAATCATTAATGGTTTCATTCTTAGCATCAGTGTCGAAAACTTTTTAATTACTAATCACCTATGTTAAACTAAGTTGGGGTCAAATTCTTTTTATTATTACTTTTTTTGAAGACATTCAGAAATAAATTATATGAACTAAACCGTTCACATATAAATATAGTCTGAAGAATAACACGACACATATATATATATATACATGAGATCGAATAAACCATCGGTTCTCTAAAATCCAACCATAAATACAGTCTGATGCATAACTGAATAAAAGAAATGGTATAAAGGCAACACACCCAAATGAATTGGTAATGAACCTCCTATCTAGAATGAAAGAGATCAAGTGTCTAATAGAAATCTCTTGCAAAATTCTACACTGCTGCATTATGCGTCTCTGGATAGGATCTCTAAGCTTGGCGT
This sequence comes from Sambucus nigra, assembly GCA_949130495.1. NCBI lineage: Eukaryota > Viridiplantae > Streptophyta > Magnoliopsida > Dipsacales > Adoxaceae > Sambucus > Sambucus nigra. Next base: position 122,788,071 of record OX422213.1, read on the forward strand.
CCCTGTGGCTGGTCACCTTAAAGGTTTTGAAAATATTTTTGACACGGGTGAGAGCCCAAGTAAAACATTTTGAAAATATATTGCAAGTATTTAAATCACAATTTAAATCAGTTATTTATCACATGTAATATCCACATACACTCCCATGAGATCCTCACCTCTCAACTAATGTGCACGCCTAATGTATTCTACCTAACTAGTATCCCCGACCCAACAAGATAATGCATCTGATTACTATTGATAAGTATACCACTATCATATATCCCCATATAACACGTTACTATGGTCTCAATAATAAATTACTTATTCCCATTTTATTATTGAGTAAATTATTTAAGTTTCACTACTTAAAGTCCGTTAGATATACATCATCTATCAATTATACTATATCACATAAGTAGATATATCATATCGATATATATTCATCACACATATAATATATACACAACTATAACATCCCCAGAATGGCCCTTCGTGATGCTGGTGTACTCTGCTATCAAGTTCATGAAGCAATGGTACATAATCAAGGACTATTAGTTCGACATGTCTCCTTGAACCCAAAATAAATCAACCCAACAATGAAGGAGAACATGGTTCTAAGCCTTTGGGACATGAACATACCTGACATACCCAAACGACCAGTCGGTTCCACTAACACACGACACATAGTGGACCACCCTATGTTCCATATTCTTGGGAACAAATCCAAACCTTACTGGCATCGTCAAGGTGGGATTGCCCTATCCGTCGAAACCTCTTGATAGCAGGTAATGTAGGTATATTCACACATATAATCAAATCATATCTATAGTTATTCACACAACCTATATACATATATTATTCAGTAGATATGCACCTAACCCAATTTTATCCACTCGTACATAATATATATCACTCGCATATTCAACGTACCGTTAATTTTAAATATAATTCTAATTTATGTAATTTTGAGTATCGTTATCCCTTATTTAGTATGTAGTTATTCCCATCATATACTACTGGTCGTAAACATAGATTCACTCATAACTATGTGGCTCATTTCGAATTTCATTTATTTATAAATTATGGTCATTTTCTTAATTATCCAAATTATTAACTCGTCTCATTTTATATAAATCTAAGTCCCATCATAGGCCTACTGATATTTTCATATTCTCCTGTATAATTTAAATTTTCCTAAAATTTCCCTTACGAATTATCCAAAATTCTGAGCTCAAAATGAATAATTTTCAATTATTGGAAAAATCAAATCGATTCTCCCAATGGCCAAATCAATTCGCTTTGCTGAATCAATTCGAAATGTATCAGGTCTCTTCTTCTTTAGTTTGCTGTTACGAATTTTTTTCACCATTTCAATCCTCAAACTTTGATACAACAATCTTAAACTCCCAATTAACATTACTAAACATCAAATATACATGCATGGATGATTTCTAACATAAATCATGTATAAAATCCATAAAATTTTATTCGATATTCGATTAAAACTCCAGTAATCATTAAACCCTCCAATTTTGTTTTCTTCACATAAGTTCATCAAAACCCATATTTATCATATGATCTAAATCCCATAATTTTTTATTTCATTTAAATTATACAATTGGATTCATTCTACATGAAATCCTAATCCAAAATATAAGTTCTATTCATCAAATCACACGAATATCATCAATTATCCTTAATTCCATGGACATACTCTACGTGGGTATTATAACTCATAAAACATTTGCAAGATAAATACTTGCCTTGTCTGGAAATGATCTACTTCGGTTCCCTTGATGACTCTCTTCTTTTAATCCACACTCCAAAAATGGTTGTGATGAAAGAATAAGGGTAATTTCTTCAAGAATCCTCTCCTAAGCTCCAAGAAAGCTCATTCTCTCTTTTCTAATGGCCTCCAAGTGTTTTCTATTTCATTCACCCTAGCTTCACACAACTAAAAGATTATATAACCTTTGCAAACTCGTAGCTACCTTAACCCTAGGCTAAAAAATTGCTAAAATGACCTCTCATTGTGTTAATTTATTTTAAGCATTACTACCATGCATTTGTACTTGTTTTAAATGCTTGTTTTTGGAGAACATATTACTTTGACCTTCATTTGTGATGTTTGAATGGATATTTATGTTTCATACTTACCACTTGAGCTTGGTCAAATATATAACTCACATATAAAATTTACATTTATAGGGTCTATTTAGTTTGTAAATTCTTTACTAGAATTGATTTGACGGTTTTCTTAGATATAATGCATTAAGCTTTCTCTGTTAGGCCTTCTAGAATTTAAGTTATTTCTTGGTCTTGCAGTCGGCTCCTAAGCAGCCTAACCTAATAACTACTAGATATCGATATATGAACAAATTTTTATTTTCCATGATGTCCAGTGGACTAAGTTGATCATGAGATATAGTCTTGATAAGGTTTTCCTAAGTATAAATTTAACTTATTATTCCATTATCACTTTTATTCAAGTGATATTTAGGACTGGTCAATGACATGTTCGTGCATTTTGGCATTCACTAATCCTTATCCAAATTATAGATTTATTGGTTTGATCCATAGTTATCTTGATCTTGTGACAACACTGGTTATCCTTATATCAACCTATTTCCTAATTTTGACCTTTATAAGTGACTAAGCCATTAACGAAACATGGTTTTGTTGTAATTGGTAAATTCTTCTAAAATTCCTTCAGAGGCCTCTTGTCCATCTTTTGAAGTTGAGATTTTTGTAGTTTATAACAAAAGATATGTAAATTGAGTTGTAACAATTCACAGAGAAAGATCAAACTTTTTCACCGATGATAATAAAAAATTTACAAAGCATTTTCTATTTACATTTTTAACTCTCTTGTCTATCATCACCCTCGTTGATAGTATTTGCATAGGTTCTCAGCATTCCATCGATTTTTGAAAGATTTTCTCTCAAAGGTTTTGACTTTGTATATTCTCCGATGTACCACAAAGCTAACTCAGTTGGACATGTGGTAGTTTTATGACCAAGCATAAATTCTTCAGAATTTATCTCCTTAATTTAGTGATTTTAATATCTCGAACAATGTAATTGAGCCATTTTTATGCCATATCACTCCATTGTCTATTCCTAACAACTTTCCCTAGATTTTGTATAAGTTGGATGAAGTTTTCAGGAATGGAATGCAAGAAAGAATCCAAAAGAAAAGAAAGGATACAAGCAAGAAATGTCTAAGGACAAAAGTGTAATTCCATTCAGAATTCGAAAGTGACACCAAAAGGGAAGTTGAAGAGAATGAGTTCACAAGAGCATAGGAAGAAACGGCATCCAAATCGGAGGTCTAGATAAGAAGATATGGCCAGTCAAAGCTGTAAGGAAAAAGTCAAAGAAGAAGAAATTCGGACCAATCCGGGTAGGATCTGGACCGATCCGATTTGCCCAAGGCCAGTGTACCCCGGATGGATGGCAAACCGATGGAAGAAAAATTCGAACCGATCCGGACACTATCGGACCGATCCGGAAGAAAATAAAAGAACCGATCCGATGGATATCGGACCGATCCGATAAAGACCCGGACCGATCCGGGAATGCGAAATCCTGAAATTAATTTCTCATTTATTGTGCAGATTTGATGAGTGCGTAGCTGTGAACCTTGTTCCACAAGCACAATTGGAAACCGACTTTGGAGGATTTGTGCTATAAAATGCCAAGTTCTACATCAGTTCAAGGAGGCTAGAGAGAGGCTAGGGTTAGGAATTTTAGAGAGAGTTTTTAGAACAGCTTTGTAGGTTAAATTTCCATTTCCTTCAAGATTTGCATGAACCCTAGTTTGTAGTCTGAATCTCAATTCCGTTTTTGTGCTGAATTCAAGTAATATCATTCTATTCTCTTTTGCTTTAATTTCTGCAAATTTCTTACAATGTTCTGCAGTCTCATAATTTCATTTTTGTTCTTCAATAAAATCATGAGTAGCTAATTTCTTAAGGGTTGGGGTACATGAACTCAATCCACGGCAAATTATGTGTATGGAAAATTAGAAAATAAATGAAAATATTGGTTGAATCGTGAATGAAAATTATAGATGCATTGTCATATCTTTTAATCTCTCTTACCCTAGGTACTTGGGATGTTTAAGAATGTTTTGTATGTATAATTTATCGTTCACCGCCTTATATTGATCTTTGATTTCATATGATGCGGGCTTGACCCTCATATATGTAATGCTTAGTGATGATAAGGACTGGATTTAATCAAGAATTTTGATTTATAATTCTAATATTCTAAAGGATAATTTGTTAAGGATTGAGGGATTGTACCCTACCCTAATTTTCTCTAAATTGTTAAAACCTAGTTTTGCTGTTAATTTCCAATCGTTTTTCATAAGTAAGTTTTAGAAATTTTCCCAAAAATCAATCATCTTTTCATTTCTTTTAAGAAATCATTTCACGGTTTGGTAATTTTCTTTGTTATTATTTGGCAATTTTGATCCCTGTGGAGACGATCCCGACTTACCGGGTTATTACTTGAGCGACAAGGCTTGCACTTGAGCCTAGATAAATACGCACTTTTGAGGCAAATATTAAGTCGCGTCAAGTTTTTGGCGCCGTTGCCGGGGATCTAAAATTGTTAAATTTTCAAGAAAGTTATTGTTATCTACAAGTGATTTCATAAAAAAAAAAAAAATTTCTCTTGTGATCTTATATGCAGGATTCATCTCCCACCCAAATTCACGAAAATCCTATTGCCGAAGCCGGATCTGAAAATTCTGAGTCTTTGCCTTTTTGGGTTCCACCTCCTTCCCCTAATAATTCCATCACAAGTCGTTCGTTGAGTCAAACCTTGAGTGAGAATTCTGAACCTTTCGGTAGCAATATGTCGGATCATGGTAGTGTCGGTGTTGGTGCTGGAGAGGATGATGTACCATATCAGCCCATGAAAGATCTTTTATTTCCGGAGAGAACTGCTAACCCTGGTTGCATTTTATTCCCATATAATGCCGGTCAGTTCCACTTTCGGAATGGAATGATCCAAATTCTTCCTACATTTCATGGGATGGATTCGGAAAAACCATATCTCCATATTAGAGAGTTTGAAGATACGTGTGAGACATTTGGAGACCAAACTTGTCCACAAGAAGTAATCCGGTTAAAGCTCTTTCCTTTTTCCTTAAAGGATAAAGCGAAAACTTGGTTATGGACCCTGCCCCCAAATTCTGTTTTATCATGGAGAGATATGCAAAACAAGTTTATCTCAAAATTTTTTCCACAACACAAAACCAATTCTGTTAAAGCCCAAATTCAAGCTTTTCGTCAAAATGAGAATGAGGCTTTTGATAAGTGTTGGGAGAGATACCAGGAGTTAGTTAATGCGTGCCCCCATCATGGTTTTGAAACTCATCATCTGATTTCATTTTTCCATCAAGGCCTTACTGTAGCGTCTAAACAACTTGTTCAAACCATGTGTGAGAGACCTTTTTGGGAGTTAAGTACAAGCGATGCTGAGGCTCATTTGAAATATGTGGCGGAAACTACCCAAGCATGGGATACTTCTGATCCAAATAGTCAAAATAGAAATCGACAAGTGTCTAACTTGCCTGCTGCGTCTGGTATTTATCACGTGGATAAGGACACTTTGTTGGATCTAAAACTTGACCAAATGGAGAAGAATTTTAGAGATATGCTAGATATGCGATTGAGAGATGTGTCTGGACCTGTAAAAACCGAGATGGAGAAGGTATGTGCCATTTGTAATGCAGGCCATTCTACCGAAGGATGTCCTACCATACCTGCATACAAGGCCATGTACACTGAACAGGTTGATGCGATAGGAGGTTTTCGAGGGAATTATAATGCTCAGCAAGGGAATGCATATAATCAATCGTGGAGGAATCCCGGGTACAATTATGGACAACCCCAAGGTGGGATGGTTCCTAACCCACAGATGACTCTACCACAACCCCCTCAATTTCAGCAAGTGGCAAACCCTATGCAAGTACCACCTCCTGGTCCTTATGTACCTCCACCTAGGAGATTTCATGAGGATAATTTCACTCAATTCATCCAAGCCCAAAAAGAAAGAGATGCCAAATTTGAGCGAATGTTCGCTGAAATGCATACTAACATCTCTAGGTTGCAGTCTGCGGTGAATACTCAAGAGAAGGGTAAACTTCCAGCCCAAGGCCAAAGACCACCTCTTCAAGGTCAAACCACGGTTTGCTCCACATCATCAGAATTACAAGAACAATGTCAAGCTGTTACTACTCTTCGTAGTGGCCGCGTAGTTGATCTAGCACCTAAATTGCCAAAGGTGAATGATGATGGAGTCAATCCCGAGATTGTGAAGGAATCTGAAATTTCCGAGGCTGAAGAACCTTCCTTAGAAAAGGAATTGAAAGATGCGGAAGTTGAGTCTGATATTGAAGTCAAGTTGCCTACTGCTGCTCCATTTCCTCAACGCTTAGAGTCACCTCAGAAAGGTGCTTCGCGTATCGAGGTGATGGATGTGTTGAAGCAAGTAAAATTGAACTTGCCGTTCCTTGATGCTATTCAACAAATTCCAGCATATGCGAAGGTTATTAAAGATCTTTTGACTGTCAAGAGACGTCTTAAGGTGAAGAAAAATGTTTTCTTGGCACAAAATGTGAGCTCAGTTCTTCTCAATGATCTTCCACCAAAATTCAAAGATCCAGGTTCACCTACCATTTCGTGTATCATTGGAGAAATGAGAGTGGAAAGAGCATTGCTTGATTTAGGTGCGAGTGTAAACATCCTCCCATACTCCATCTATAAGAAGCTTGATTTAGGTGATTTAAAACCTACCCGAATCACTCTACAGTTAGCGGATAGAACAGTCAAAGTGCCTCGCGGGATTGTAGAAGACGTGATAGTTCAAGTGGATACATTCTACTTTCCCGTTGATTTTGTTATTTGGGACACCGAGCCTGTTCCCCATTCGATAAATCATGTTCCAATTATATTGGGCCGACCGTTCTTAGCTACCGCTAATGCTTTGATCAATACACGGAATGGCCGAATGCAACTCACTTTTGGAAACATGACTCTCGAGAAAAATATTTTCAATGTCGCTAAACAAATGGGTGATGAGGATGAGATTCTTGAAGTGGATCTTATTGATGAAGTGGTGGATGAAAATATTGAGAAAATCATAGGAGGAGATGCTTTGAAAGTATGCTTAGGGCAAAGTGATGCTCAAATGAGTGATTATACTGAATTTGAAAGAGAGGTGGAAGAGTTGAAAATGTGGTTACAAGAGGAAGAAAGTTTTGAAAGTTTAAGAGTGGTTGACTGGATTTCTAGGTATGAAGAATTGCCTCCGAGGGAGACACCCATGGTCCCCTCTGAACATAGATTTCCTAGTCTTGAGTTGAAGAAGCTACCTTCACATGTCAAATATGCCTTTTTAGGTGAGAATGATACATTTCCTGTTGTTGTGTCTTCCCATCTAGAAAAAGGGCAAGAAGGTATGTTGTTAGATGTGTTGAGAAAGCATAGAAGTGCTTTTGGATGGACCATAGCAGATTTAAAGGGTATAAGTCCTTTGATTTGTACCCATAAAATCCATCTCGAGGAAGAAGTGAAGCCATCTCGTGAGATGCAAAGGCGGTTAAATCCAACAATGAAAGATGTTGTAAGAGCGGAAATAATCAAATTGCTAGATGCTGGAATTATATATCCCATTTCGGATAGTAAATGGGTGAGCCCAATTCAGGTCGTTCCAAAGAAATCAGGGATGACTGTGGTTGAAAATGCTAAGGGAGAGTTAATACCTCAACGCACCACCACCGGGTGGCGTGTTTGCATTGACTACCGAAAGCTCAATGCCGGAACTCGAAAGGATCATTTTCCCTTACCATTTATCGATCAAGTTATTGAACGAGTAGCGGGCAATCCTTATTATTGTTTTCTAGATGGGTATTCCGGTTATAATCAGATTGAGGTGGATGTTCTTGATCAAGAAAAGACGACTTTTACATGTCCATTTGGTACGTTTGCCTATAAACGTATGCCATTTGGGTTATGTAATGCGCCGGCTACTTTTCAGAGGTGCATGTTAAGTCTCTTTAGCGACATGCTTGAAAAAGGTCTTGAGGTGTTCATGGACGATTTCAGCGTTTTCGGTTCATCTTTTGACCATTGTTTAGCTAATCTTGAGAGAGTTCTATTCCGATGTGTGGAAAAAGACTTAGTCCTCAATTGGGAAAAATGCCATTTCATGGTTACCGAGGGTGTAGTCTTGGGCCACATAGTCTCATCTAGAGGAATTGAAGTTGATCGAGCAAAAATTGAAGTAATAGCTGAGCTACCCCCGCCAAAATCACTTAAAGATGTGAGGTCTTTTCTAGGCCATGCTGGATTTTATAGGAGGTTTATCAAAGACTTTAGCGCCATCGCTAGACCTTTGAGTAATCTTCTCATGAAAGACACTCCATTTGAGTGGAGTAAAGCATGTCAAGAAGCATTTGATAAACTCAAAAGCATGCTTATTTCTGCACCTATCATGCAAGCTCCGGATTGGTCGCTTCCCTTTGAGCTTATGTGTGATGCAAGTGATTTCGCGATTGGGGCTGTTCTTGGACAGAGGAAAGACAAGAAAGCTCATGTTATTTACTATGCTAGCCGAACATTATCTGGCCCTCAGCTTAATTATTCTACTACAGAGAAAGAGTTGCTAGCAGTCGTTTTTGCTCTCGATAAATTTCGCTCTTACGTCGTTGGGTCGCCTATCCTTTGTTTCACTGACCATTCGGCATTGAAGTATCTCTTAAGCAAGAAAGATGCCAAACCTCGTTTAATCAGGTGGATCCTACTCCTACAAGAGTTTAATCTCTCCATTCAAGATAAGAAAGGAGTAGAAAACGTCGTTGCTGACCATTTGTCACGACTCTCGTCCGACGTACCTATTGATCCCATTCCCATAGACGAGTATTTTTCGGATGAGAATCTATTTGCTACCTCTTCTCTCCCTTGGTTTGCGGATATTGTCAATTACCTTGTCACCGGAGTTGTTCCCTCTAGTTGGAATCCGCAAGAGAGAAGGAGGTTTATTACTTGGTCACGCATGTTCTTTTATGATGATCCATACTTATTTAAGTATTGTGCTGACCAAATTATCCAGAGATGTGTACCCGATGAGGAAATCCAAGGGGTGATTCGATTCTGTCATTCGGAAGCATGTGGCGGTCATTTTTCTAAAAATAAAACTGCTGCGAAAATCCTTCAAAGTGGTCTTTATTGGCCCACAATCTTCCGGGATGTGAATGATTTTTGTAAGACTTGCGATAGATGCCAAAGAATGGGAGCCATTACTCGCCGTGATATGATGCCAATGTCCCCTATTTTAGTTTTGGAGTTGTTTGATTGTTGGGGAATTGACTTCATGGGGCCCTTTCCCCCTTCTTTTGGTTTTCTATACATTCTTGTCGTTGTAGATTATGTCTCAAAATGGGTAGAGGCTATAGCTACACGGACGAATGACAGTAAGGTGGTGATCAAATTTATTCAAGAAAATATACTTTCTCGCTTCGGTATGCCTAAGGCCATAATTAGTGATAATGGAAGTCATTTTTGCAATAGGCCGATGGATAAACTAATGCGGAAGTATGGAATTGTTCATAAGGTTAGCACACCTTATCACCCCCAATCGAATGGCCAAACCGAGCTTGCAAATAGGGAGATCAAGCATATCTTGGAGAAGACAGTTGATCCTAACAGGAAAGATTGGTCTCTTAGGTTGACTGATGCTCTTTGGGCTTATAGAACAGCATACAAGAATCCCCTTGGGATGTCCCCATTTCGTTTTGTGTATGGCAAACCTTGTCATCTTCCGGTTGAAATTGAACACAAAGCGTATTGGGCTATCAAAAGGGTGAACTTTAAAATGGATCAAGCCGGTGAAACACGTAAACTACAGTTGAATGAGTTGGAAGAAATGCGCAATGATGCGTATGAAAGTGCCAAAATTTCCAAGGACCGAATGAAACGAGCTCATGACGGAATCATTCGTAAGAAAGAGTTTCATTTGGGACAGAAGGTACTTCTCTACAACTCGAGGTTGCACCTGTTTCCCGGTAAATTGCGGTCTCAATGGTCTGGTCCATACATTGTGAAAGAAGTGTTTCCCCATGGAGCCGTTGAGCTAATGGATGAGAAAGGGGGAACCACTTTTAAAGTTAATGGACATCGTCTCAAGCCTTATTTGGAAGCCATGGTTAAGGAAGCCGACACAATCTGGCTGTCGGACCCCATTTATGGGGATTGATTGAAAGAAGAGAGTGAGGTCGTCGCACCCCCGACATGTATGGGGTGATTGTTGTACATTTGAGTCGTAGGATGTAGAAGTTATAGGTTAGAGTCCGTTCTGAGGGTTGAGAATCCGAAAGGTGCGGGTTGTTCGTTATCAATGGTTTGCGAGGTTGAAAAATCATTATTGAGTGGAGTATGAGTTTTTAGGAAGAGAGAAGAAGAATTCTGGGATCCTGAAACCGGATCGGTCCGGGGTAAAAAAGGAACCGATCCGGTGAGGCGGATCGGTCCGGCCCAAAACCGGATCGGTCCGATATTCTGCAGGTTGATAATCCCAAGAGACACACCTCTTCATTTCCACCTCCTCAATCCCCACCCATTCACTTCACCCAATCCAACCCCTCCTTCAAAATTTCGTCCATTCCATTTCCCACCCATTCATCCCCCCATTCCCCACCCTCCTTCCTATAAATACATACCTTCCCCTACCCATTTCTTCACACCTCCACCTATCTTCTCTCTTATATCTCCATAGCTATCTCCTCCTCCATACCTCATGGCTGCTCCCCAGAAGTACACTTCCATTGAAGTTCTCCCCAACGGCAATGGGGAGTATCGTTCCCGCCAAGAGGCAAATTGGTGCCGAAAATTTTTCAGCCCTGCGCGCAAAATCCATATCGAGCGCCAAGTATTATGGGATCAAATGCCCAATTCGGTCACTGCACTTTTCCAGTCAAGGGGCTGGTGCCGGTTCTTTAATGAGCCATATGAGGCCGTGTGGGAGAATGAAGTTCGTCAATTTTACGGATCTCTTGTCCGTACGGCCGAATTTGAATCCCAAGCCTTTGTGGATTCCATCCCTATCCCGTTCTCGCTTGACCTCGTGGTGCGCAAACTCGAATCATATGGTGTGCTCACTCCCGATCAGTATGACTATCCGAGTCCCGATCCCGTCCTCACAAAAGAAGTTTGTATCTCGCGAATCCAACCGGGTGCGGTTTGGAACACCGAGACATTTCCCGTCGGCCGCTTGTCCGACAAGGCACGATTCACTTTCCATATCGTTTGTGCCAACATTTTGCAAACTTCTAATGATTCGGCGATGAGGCCTCGCCAAGCCACCATGGTGTATCATCTCTTCGACCCGGCGACTGTGATCAATTTGGCCCGCACATTTTACACAGATATCCTTTTTGTGGCCTATACTAAAAAGGGCACCGCTCCTCTTCCATATGGTCATCTCATCACCTCCATGCTTCGAGATGCCGGTATCGCACCCCCACAGGATCTTGTCAACCTTCCTAAACCTTTAGGACAAGAGTCCCGCACTCGAAGTGAGCGGAAAATACAGCTCGTCCGTGCTCGGCACGGCGACGATTCTAGTGAGGAGGATGACGATGACGAGGAGAACATCGCCGAGGAGGACGTGGAAATGGCGGAGGGTGAAGAGGCAGAATACGATGAGACAGCGGATCCGGATTACATTCCGGAGGATTCGGTCTTGCATGAGCGCGTTCTCTCTCTTGAGACGCGTTTTGATGCACATGTGTCCTCCTACGAGAGGGATATGAGTTTGGTCCTGCGTATGCAGGCCGACTTGTACCGTCTCCAAGCGGGACCCGAGGCCCCTCTTCCCCCCTACTATTATAATCCATATGATCCATCTGCTCCGAGTAATACCCATCCCCCACCCGCCCCTTAGGATACCCTTCCCTTATTAGGATTTTTATCCCTATGTTATAGTTTTGCTTATACAGTTATTTCCACAGTTTGTTTGTAATCTACAATTTTAATATGATATTGGCATGTTTTATTTATCGCACTCTTTATGTTGTCTTCTTTTTATCTCTTATCTGTTTGATTGAGGACAATGCAAATCATTGTGTTAGGGGGGATGACAGGTGCGTACTCATAAAACTTCGCTAATATTCATATATTTATAAAAAAAAAAAAAAAAAAAAAAATTGAAAAAAAAAATTTGAAAAAAAAAATTTTGAAAAAAATCCAAAAATATTTTTCTTCAAAATAAATAAAAATTGGAATTTAAATTTTTCAAAAATGTCACCTTTATTCTATTCTCAAATTGTAAAATTCATAATGCACCAAGCCAAAATTGACCGAAGATGGAAATTGAAAGAAAATTGACGACTTTACGAATAAGTGTGGAGATTGATCAAACCCGGTGAGATTTCGAGCCTTTCAATTTTTTATGAGTTTTTAAATCAATCCGAGTTTATGATTAACTCAAAGTTCTTTTCAGCGTTTTAATAAGTCGTTGATGATCTCAATCCTTTATTTTGATCGGTTATGGGAAATGTGTGAAATGTTGTCTCGAAATTCGTGCTAAATATATCTCTGAACTTAATTAATCTCGAGATGCATATGGTAATGTGATTAGCAATTTGGACAATGAAGTAGGCCCTCGTTTGTTACCCAAAAATATTAGCTATAAAAAGTTGTGAAAAATAAAATTATCCTTTTGCAACCCAATTTCAGCCTAATAAAAAATTTATCCTTTCGTTTGATAACCCGAAAAACCCAAATAGCCCGGAATTGTGAAAATTGAATATTCATCAAGTCCAAATTGTGCAGCAAAAAGGGGCAAAGAAAAAAAAAAAAAAAAAAAAAAAAAAAAAAAAAGAGAAAGATAAAAATGAGCAAATGCCCGAAAAAGCACAAATGGACGTCATAAGGACATTTTCCAATTTCGAACATTCCGTTTATTCCCATTTTTACCCTTTACACCTTTTACCCCAAAAAGTCCTAACCGAGTCCAAATTGCAAAATTAATTACTGCGTGGAGAGCTAAGACATGAAAAGATAATATGAGAGATTAAAATGGTGTGAATTAGAGGTGATGTTCCCATTTCCTAATAACCGTAATCCGATGATGAGATCTTTTCACCATAAATTTCCTTATTTTCAATTTTGTATGCATGAATTTGTGTCCATTATATTTACTCTTTATATCATGCATACCGAGAGAAAATAGCCACAATCCGAGTGATTCGTTTGTGAGTGCATCCGTAAGAATTTGAATCAAAACGAATTTTCGGAAAGTAACGTAATGCTCAATCGGTGGAAATTTGAGGTTGAATTTTTGGCTTTGCACACACACACTATGGTTTGAGACAGTTGAATATGAATTTATGGTGATTATTTTTAGAAAAGTTTAAATTGTACAATTTTTAAGTATTTTGATATTTATTTGAGTCAATAAAGAATTTTGTGGGTAAATTCACTGCAAACCCTCATTTTACTCAAACTTTGCAATCCTTCGACCCGAATTTATGGGTTACTCGTGGGTCAACTCAGTTTGCCACGAACATTAGGTACAAGATGTAATGCGATAAACTAAATACTATTGCTAGTCCAGTTTTATTTATTTAACATTTCACTCGTTTAACATGCAATTCTAATTCATATCAAACTACGCGTGGCACCCATGGGAAGTGTCCACGAAACCCAAGCATTCAGAGATACTAATGTAACATAAAAAAGAGATTTACCTCTACAACATTCTCAAATTACATAACGACACACAAGTTACCATAACAAAGAAGAAGAAATGAGTCAAGTGCTAAGTGGAAAATACAAAAAATCAATATAGAATCGAACAATATAAGAGAGACTCTAACACATTATATCTACGTGCACATGTATTTACCTCATACATCTACGTATACATACATTAATTCGTGAAATAGTTTTTATTCCAAAGTGTTACTTGTTCCTATTAAATCTCATTAATCCGATGATGAGGTCCTTTTTGCTTAACTCACCCAAATTTCCCGATTTAACTCAGCCAGTTAAATACTTAAACAAAATGCCATTTGTTTTGAAATAATATTTCTTTTACCAAAATCATCCATTAACACACACCGAATTTTCTTTAGCATTTTCCTTGAAAATAGTCTTTCAACATATGCAGTCACCGTAATAGAATACACTTATTTTTAGTTGAAAGTCTTCCACAACCACGCACTAGAGATAATTACGGGTTAAAACCTCCTTAGGTTGATTAATTACCCATTTAATCACTTCAATTTACCATTCCTTTTACTTTACATGGACATTAGCCAATTTCTCATATTACTTGTCCACATAATCATTTAACCGGAACATTTATCAATTTCATTCCAATTTAGGTTGTCTTTTATTTTATTCAAAATACAACCCAATAATTTATCCTGTTCCGTTATCTTTTTCTCAAAATCCTTCAAATAGTCATGTATTTAACGGGCTCCACGTCGCTGGCTATGCTACCATATGCTTTGGCCAGTGTTTTGAGTCTTTCACCCTAGGGTTTTGGGCACTTCTTAATTATTTTTCTATCTCATTCGAGTCCATATTAATGTGTTTTGATATATTTCAAATGTCTACAATATTCAACTTTTATCGGTTGAAACTAAACCCGAGAATTTCACCACACCTTGTGTTACACTTTGAAAATCACCATTTCTTGTCCTTTACACACTTGCATTGATTTTATCCAAAAAATCAATTTAATTTAGGACCATTTGTGTGACACCCTTTCCAATATTTATATTTGATAAAAATGTTCCACTTTATGTATATTTTTAAAGTGAATAATTTATTAATACAAAGGAGAAAAAGCCTCTTCAGTGGTACTTACACGAGCTAAAGAAAATTTTTAAGAAAATTTATGAAGTTTGGAACGAGTAGTAGTTAGACTTACATTAAATTTAAGAGTTTATTTTCCCTAAGAAATTAAGTAAATAAAGGAATCCATTTTCTTCTCTCTCTTTTGTTTAAATCCATCAACCTCAGCTTGATTGGTTGAGTCTTTAATATTCCCTAAAATCTCAAAAGAATTGCTAATTGGAGTATTGGACATTTGATATTGAGTTTTTCCATATTTTCTCCCAAATGAGTTTGCAATAAATGCTCGAAACTTTGCAGGATTTAGAGACATTACATAATCAAACTTAGGAATCTCCTCATATAAATTAATTTCTTGGCCATCCTTTCCCCGTAAAGATTCATTTATGAGATTTGGAAATTTTGAAATGTCCTCTATAAGAGGTATATCCCCATATGAATATTCATTATTCGAAATATTCCTTGATGAAATATTTTGAACAGGTTTTTGACCCTTATCTCGTAAATTTTCTATATCGGCTGGTATATCGCCATATGAATATTCATTATTCGAAATATTCCCATATGCAATATTTTTAATAGGTTTTTGACCCTTATCTCATAAATTTTCTATATCTTCTGACTCATTCGAGATATGTTGACTAGTATATATTTTTTTACCAGTTCCTTTGGGATTATCTCCATAGTATTAGGTAGTGATTTTAAATTCGACAAAGAAGATTTGGTAACTAAGTTGTAGAAACTACTTTTTTCATTTTTCTCGGAACGTTCCTCTTATTTTGGGATATCATTCTTATTTTGGAAACCATGATTTTTCTTTGGGTAATTGGATACTTGATTTTCGATGTCTAATGTAACCCCAATTTTTTCTAGAAATCTCACTCAATTTGGAGGTAAAATTTGCTCATAATCTGACACTGGCGGATTGGGAGTTATAGGACCTGACTAGAACAGTTCATCCATACACCTTTATCTTATAATAGATTGACCCATAGTTGCATCTTTTAAACATATTAGAATAACTAAAGTACCTGACTTTTTTTCTTCAGCAGAAATATGTTCCCTATGAAAGATTCCATCATTTGTCAAGGATAAATGCTTTATCGAATCTTTTGAAAGCGGGATTGCCACTCACTACAACAAAATGCCTTATCAGTGACAAAAAAATTAGGACAAAATTAATTTTGTTACAAAAAGTAAGCTTTTTGTGAGGAAAATTAATTTCGTCACGAATTGAGTGTGCTGATGTTTAATTGGTGACAAAATAATAAAATTTGTCACCAAATACTCATTAAACTTTTGGCGCATTCATTCCCGCGTTGCAAAATGTTCCATTCATCTATTCGTGACAAAATTATTATACATTTAGTGACAAATTAATTTGTCACAAAAAAATAAAATAATTGGTGACAAAAAATTTCCTCACTTATTCCTTAAAAAAAAAAAAAAAAACTTACCTCCAAACTCTACCCCGACTCCCTCATTCTGATTTCGTCTCTTGCCCAAGAAAGACCTCCCCACACCTTCTTTAATTCTTTCCCACGCCCCTTCTCTCTGCAACGCCCCTTCTCTCTCCACTGCTCTCTCACACCGCCGCCCTCCCTATTTCCACGCCTCTTCCCCTGCCCTCTCCACTTTCGTTAGTTTATTGTACATATTCAACTATGTTTGTTGCCATTCATTGTATTTAGTTTGTGTTCTATTTAAGCTTCAAGCATTAGATCTACATATATGAAGACTTTTAACTATTTGTTTTTGTTTCATATTGCAGGTTAAATATCTTGGCAAAAATCAACAGGGTTTTTGGGGTTTTGGATCTACATCGTTGGGTTTGAATTTTTCTGAATATGAGAGGTTTGATGCTTGAATTTCTTCTGCTTTAATTTCCATTTGTCTTTGATTTTAATTTTTCGTGCTATATTTTCTCTTTGTTTGGGCAAAACATTGGTATTTTACATCCTAATTAGTTTGAAATTTTGGTTCATTCTAAGTGTGATTTTGATGTTTGATTTTGTTTTGTATATGTTTTATATCTGATTGATATTGTTTGGGTTCCAAACATTTTGTTCACTCTATAGGTTATTTGTTTTATATTAGTTTAAAATAGGTCTTAAAATTTGTTTTGATTTTAGATTTGGAATAATTGGAGTGATTTGGGTTGTGATGTGAGTAAATATTAGTAGTCTAAGAAGTGGGTGGCTTTATTTGAAGCATCTTTATTTGTAATTTCTAATACTCCAGCTCCTATTTAATTAAACAGAGAAGTTGCATCAATTTGGAATTCTATAAAACCTGAGACATGATGGTGAAAATATGTTTTGGACAAGTGAATCCATGTAGAAACCTGTTTGACTTCAAGACTAACTGTTTAGAATACTCAGTTGTTATCAAATTAGGTGGAAGTGAAAAAAAACTCTCCTTAATTCGTCTGATTTTGGTTTGTTAACACAGAGGAGGAAAGTGCATCTAAAAACAAAACTAAATGAAGAATCAGGGATCATAATTTTTCAATTATATTACTTTTTGGTACTTTTACTATCGAATTTTGTTTATATTGTGGAGTTTGGGTCTAGGGATCTTGATTTTGTTATTTTCCAGTCACATCTATATTTTACATCTAATATGATAGTATTAGTGGTGTAAATGAAATTTAATGCTTTGAGGTGTATATTGAAGTTAACAGGTCTTTATAACCTAAAAAATCAACCACACTATTTATATCTCCATCACCACCATGTATGCTCCGTACCACCTATACATCTCTGTATTTCTGTTGATACCAATCTCTTTGCCCCTACTACTAAGGACGTAAAACTTGAAAGTAAGGTATTTATTCAATTTTTTTTAATGTTGTGTCCAATAGTATATATTTTTAAATAGTTTGGCAATTTGAAATATATGTTTGTATGTTTGTAAAAAATTTTGAACTAGATTTCAATATCTTATATAAAAGCTTCTGGTGTATGCATCTATGATGTGTCCAATAATATAGATTTTAAAATAGTATGACAATTTGAATTATATGTTGTATGTTTGTCAAAATGTCTGAACTAGATTTCAATATCTCATATAAAAGATTCTGGTGATAAATGCCTATTTGATAGCCTGCAATTGTCAATGTGTTTCTTACGTTCATTCCAGCAAATCAACAATGCCATTTTTCAAAAACAATTACCCACATTGTAAAATGTAAACATTCGAATTCATTTGGTTATAAAAATTTTCAGTTGGTTATATAAAGATCATAAGTAAGTAACATAGGGTTTGATTTGGTAGATGATAGATGTATTTATGAGGTGTTGAAGTGTAGGGTTTAGTTGAGAATTGGATGGTGGATGGTTTGCCAAAGAGAAATGGGACAGAATAACAAGGGACTGAGTTCATCATTCAGAGTCGCGGTAGTTATTCGGTTTAGGAGATAGTTATCAAGATCAAAGATTGTGGATGTTATTTAGTTTTTCAAAAATTTAACCAACCAAGCACCTCTACGATCATCTCATTTTTTAAATCTCGTGGTTATTACTCCTACCAGAAGAATTGCGGTCCACAAGGGGGTCGCGACACCGACTTTAGTTGAGGACTTCGAATCATAGTTCCTATTGGGACACTTACAATAGCGTGGTCTATACACACGCGTGATGTAGGACTTTGAATCCTAGTTCCTCTTGGGACACTACCTCAATTTCGCTTTCGGAGAGCTACATCTGCGGTACATGTCATTTCCTCCTTTGCATTTTTCAACAAAAACTTTGCCAACTTAAGATCCTCCTTTCTCCCCCACCAAAATTTTAAAATGTAATGACCTTGAGGTGAGTCTGAAAACAGAGGCACCACTACTTGATCTAGTTCATCACTGTTGTACCATTATACCCCCTAAAATAAACAGAGTTAATAATCATTAATTTTACGAGCTAGCTTATAAGTTACCTCAACAACATAGGCATTTTATCACCAGAAGCTTTTATTTATTTATACAAATATGAAAGATACTTTGATTATTCTGAGTACTGAATTCAGAGATCTCCCTTTATCATGGTCCGTGTCGTTACTGGTATCATATTGTCATGTTTGTAATTCATTTACATCTGAAAATACGGTGTTGCATACTGAATGCACTTGATTTTATTTTTATTTTGGGCTAGATCATTTAGCTACACGTGCATTCAATATTACTTGAGTCATCTAATTTTAGTTTTCCATGGATAGTTTAAGCTTATATTATTTTTTTTAGTTCTATTCTTGTTTACTTTTCCATAGTTCTAGCAAATGAAATTAATTTTTATATGAAAAAGGTATACCCTGTGGACAAAGCTCTGCACACAGAGGGTGTTGAGCGAAACTCATGTAGTGTTATGCTTCACATAGATGTGGTCATCATTTTTTGGTTTTATAAATCCCCGCCTTCATTTTTAGGTTACAAGTTAGGATTTTCCATGTGTTTCGTATCTAAGAGTTCAATGGATATCAATTAAGATCTTAATTAAATCAAATATGAAGAATTCAATTTATATTATGAATAAAATTGCCTCCGTGCTTTGTGTTGTTCAATGTTGGCAGTAATTGACCTTTACAATCGAGGAGTTAGATTTTATTAGTATGCATTTTTTGGTTGTCTTCTAGTTTTGTCACAGTATACACATTTCATATTATGTTTTCCATGTTATGAAACTAACTAACAGAATGACATATTGGGTTCTTTTGTTGGACTTTTCTAAACTAAATTCTATACATTTGAAGTGTTTGAATGTTTTAATAATTTTGTTTGGGTGTATTTGAGACTTCTGTTTGGAAGAAATTGTCATCCCTGAGCCGATCAAATCTTAAAATGATACAAGAGGATCATATTTTGTACTTACATAGATATATCCTTGGACATAATCAAATCTCTGTTTGTATCGTGTACTTGAAAATATATCGGTCAAAATGTTTTGGACATAAATGATGTGTACCAAAATGGAGTGTGATACACAAAAGGTTGGTCACGTAAGAATTTTTTTTAACACAAGATTCACCTTCCCCATCTCGTAATTTAGTCTTGGATCAATCATCTTAGCTGTTTGGTAAATATGCCAAGGTGCACAAGTCATTAGACAAGTTGTTTCGGCCCTGTTTGCAATTGTTTATTTAAAAAAATTAGGGGTGTGAATAAACTGTGTTGGTTTCTTGTTACAATGACAGTTTAAAAATCGGGCATTTAAATTATAACTGTATTTCAACTTGTTGCATTGATGGCCCGTGCCCGGGACTGACGTTCCCTGTTCTTTGTTACTGAAAGAAGATGTTGCTACTATACTAGATGTAAATATTGTATGGCTGAATGTTGTGCTGTGAAATTGATGTTCACTCATCTCAACCTTATTGGCTTAGGGGAGAAGGTGTTCATCATAATATATGATTTTATTACTGTTATTTGACTTTACTTGTGAATTAGGTTTGAAACCAAGTACAATTCTTTGAATAGTATTGTCATGTAACTTAGAGTATTGAAGTAATCATGAGGGCAGAAGCTCAAGTCTTGGTTTTGTGTAATTTTAGTTTCTCTAGTACTGCATGCCTAAACTGAGATTTGACTTGAATTTATACTCAACTCAACAAAGCCTTTTCCAATTATTCGGGTTCGCCATGAATTATAATTTTCTTTTAGCGAAATCCTAATTTTCTTTTAGCCTAATGTCTTCAGTTAAACTAAACCACATGATGTCATGGCCTCCCCAACAATTTTCCACTAGGTCCATTTAGTCTATCCCAACCCCTAGTGTTACCATTAATATCAACCAAACCACTTTTCCTTACACTCCACTTATTCCTTAGACTCCACTTATCGATCCTTGTTTGCACATATGCATATTTTTGTTTGATTTTCTTATTATTGTTATTGCTCGTGTCCATGCTATGATGAAAGATCAGTTTGCAAATTATGTTGTGCAAAAGGTACGGGAAACTTGTAGTGATCAGCAACGTGAGCTGATCCTATCACCGATAAAGGTTTATTTGAATGCACTGAAAAAATATACTTATGGAAAGCATATTGTTGCTCATGTAGAAAAACTTGTTGCCGCTGGAGGTACTCATTTCTTCCCCTTTTAATTTCGCATATAGATGAATTTATTTTCATATAAACACATCTATGTTGATTAAAGCTCTCAGTTCTCTCACCAGCTGATCCACACATTATTTTAGATTTTTGTTTCTTTAGTAATCTGTAGCAGATTAACTTCACTAGCGATTTTTTGTTTGTATTCTACATGTTGTATTGGAAGTTAGAGCTGAGGAAGCTAAGAAAGCTGCAGAGAAGGAGAAGAGGAAGCTCGAGAGGGATTTGGAGGATGATAATGGAGGCGCTGGTGTATACTCTGCTAGCTTGAAGAAGCATTATCTCTTAGCAGATGATGAATGGAAAGAAGACATAATGCCAGAAATACTCGATGGGCACAATGTGTATGAAGATTTGGATATGGATGATAATGAATTAACTCCAGAAGAGAAAATAGCACTGGCTGAGATTAGGAAAAAGAAAAGCTTGCTCATTCAACAACATAGGATCAAGAAGAGCACTGCAGAGAGCCGGCCAACTGTGCCGAGGAAATTCGACAAGGACAGAAAGTTTACATCAGAGAGAATGGGAAGACATCTTTCAAAAGGGATGGTCCCTGGAAAGGGGTCGTAAAAGGGAGAGATCTGTTGGTGGTGATGCTATGGATATGGACGGTGGAAACTCTAACAAGAAGCTGCGATTGAGGTCAACATCCTGGTCAAGGTCGAGGTCAAGGCCATCAACGAATGAGATGGTCCCTGGAGAGGGTTACAGGGATTCTGCTCAAAAGGTGAAAGCTATAAAACTGGGGAGAAAATCAGTCAAGATGAGGAACAAGGATGCCCGAAAAGGAGAGGCTGACAGAGTCATTCCTACTCTTAACCCTTATACTTCCCCCCTCTCTTGGCACATACAGTGGGACACTGATACTTTAGGACAATTAGTAGAATCTACTATCGTGGGGCACATGGCATTATTGTAAGTAGTTCCTTTTTTTTGGATGTATTGTCCCTCCCAATTTTTTTTAAGTAAAAAGTGGCTATCTTACCGTTATAGATTTTGTGGCAGGTGGTTTATGACGTGACAGATCGTTGAAAGAATTAAAGAAATTTGAAGCCGAGATGGCACGGACCCAGAAAAATAAAGCCATAGGTCATTACATAATCCAATACCATATATCTATACTTTTGTGGTCCTTTTCATTCA
Organism: Sambucus nigra; assembly: GCA_949130495.1. NCBI lineage: Eukaryota > Viridiplantae > Streptophyta > Magnoliopsida > Dipsacales > Adoxaceae > Sambucus > Sambucus nigra. Next base: position 122,810,169 of record OX422213.1, read on the forward strand.
ATGGTTTTATTTCTATATCTTTATGCTGAACGTTAGTCATTTCATTCAGTACATGACATGCACGTGGGGATCTAATCACTTGATGTGCACAATTTCTTCTCCCACTCCCTACCAATAAAGCGAGATTACCTCTACAAGTAACTATTACGGCATGCTGGTGGGGTAGGCAAGGGTAGTTCACAAAAGCGAAGTGCAAGAGATAAGGCAAATCAACAAAGGACATCTTTATGTGCTTGCATTCGCTGCAATGTCGTTGTCTATGCTTTTTAGATATGCAATGCAGTTGCTGTGGCGGGCTATCTTAATGCAGCACTTGTCATTCCCCATTTTCTTTTGCATAGCATCTGGAGAGATCCTAGGTTTGTTAGCACGTCTATCTTCCTTTCCGTTTTACTTAATAGTTTTTTCGGAGGCCATTTTACTTATAGTACTACCTGTAAACAACATATCTACTAATTCGGAATTACACTTGTACATCGAAACAGAGATGAGATAAACATCAAAAAGTTTCTTTAATGTTTTAGTACCCAAAATAAAGAATGTGAAATTCGGAATTTACAGGAGAGGGTGGCGAATTTCAGAGACCCAAAAGCATCACACATCAACTTGCGTGAATAACAAATTAATTTCTTCGAGTTTCCTTTATTTCCTCAACATTCATAATCGGCTCCAATGTTCTAAAAAACGAGTTAGTGAATCAACCTCCATGGTTCCCAATGTTTTTAAACAGATCTGTTATACAATTATGTTAATGAATCAACTGTTTCGATTCAATATTTTTAAACAACATATATTTTTAAACAGATTTTTTAAACATTAATTCAATATTCATTCAGTGTTTTTATAATGCCTCACCTCATTATATGTTGTATTCGGTGAACTAATATATCCTTTAATTGCAGCTTCCACCACGATAAAAAGGATACGTGGTCCAACTAAGGGAAAGGGCCTTGAGAAGTTGACTAGGTTGGATGGAAAGAAGTTGACTATTGAAATTGCAAGGGATAAGGCAAGACCGACAAATGTGGTAAGTTTTAATAATTTCAATGTTGAATTTATCGAAATTACATTGTTGGATTCACATCCTTTGAGTTATTTAATATCCTTTATTGGTGATGCTATTACCTTGTTTGCTGAATCGGTGGAAGGGATATTTTGGTGGATTGTCATTGAGCTTCTTCGACTTTTTTATTTTTTAATTTAACGGGGTGGTTTTAGTTGCCGATTTTTTCTAAAATATTGGCGACGCTATTACCTTGTCTTTTGAATCGACGGAAGGGGTATTTTGGTGGATTGTCATTGGGTTCTTTATTTTTAAATTTTTTAATTTAACAGGATGGTTTTAGTCTATAAACTAAGGAAACTTTGCCCAATTTTTTAAAAATGTTGGCGATGCTATTACCTAATCTTTTGAATCGACGGAAGGGGTATTTTGGTGGATTGTCGTTGGGCTTCTTAATTTTTTAATTTAACAGGGTGGTTTTAGTCTATAAACAAATGAAATTTTGTCGAATTTTTTTTAAAATAATAAAAATAAAATTGAATTTCGTAACTTTTTTAGTGTTTAGCTCAATGTGTTGTTTTTTAGTTGATGTTATTCTATTTATCAATTGTTAATAGACTTGTAAAGTTAGAAACTAATGCCTTGAAACTTTTTGAATTGCAGATTGGGACGTTGTGAGGACGTTTTTTTGGAAATTATTTTTAGGATGATGAAGATGTAAGGAGAATTTAGCAAACTTGTTGGGAATTGTTTTTTGGAGGCTACTTTGTAATTGATTAGAAATAGCATTCGGAAATATAAAGTTAAAAACTAATGCCCTAAGAATTGTTATTTGGAGGTTACTTTGGTGTGTTGTAACAAACAATGTAGGTTACTTTGTAATTCACCAATGGTTTTGAAATATTTGTATGAATGCTTTCGTATCAATTATATAATATTTTGAACCTTAATTTTGAGTATATAATATTTTGCAATGGTTTTGAAATTTAGTTGATTTTTATATATAAAAAAAATAGTTGATTCTATAATTAATATTTATTTGATTGAATAACTATATGAGAAATGCAAAAAAAAAAATATGAGTTCTAAATTTATAATTTTTTGACAATAAAATTCATTTCGTGACAAAAATATATTGTCCCCTAAGTATATTAATTTTGTCACCAAATGGTAATCATTTTGCATATTATCATATACATTAGGTGGCAAAATTGACCTTTTGGTGACAAAAAATAAGATCTTTGGCTACAAATAATTTTGTCACTACAAGCCTGTTATTACGTGACAGCATATTTTGTCACCAAATGGTGTATTATTTGGTGACGAAATTTGTATTTCGTCACCAAAACCTTTAGCGACGGGACTTTCGTGACGGACGATTGACGAAAAAAATTTCGTCACCAAATGTCTTTGGTGACGAAATTTGTTTATTTGGCGACGAATTTTTTTGTCACTAATGATCTGTTTTGTTGTGGTGACTTCCTTTTGTAAAATTCTACACTCATTAATGGAGTGTCCAACCGACTTACAATAATTAGAGAACAAAGGTAGTGCTTCATAACTAATGTTAACTAAAAAAGATCATTCAGTTCTTTCAACCAAGATATGATTTGGTGGTTTACTTGAGAAATAAAATTCAATTAAGACTTTAGCGTAATTTCCATAAGATCTATCGAATGTTGCTTTGTGAATTCGCAAAGGTATAACAACACCTAGAATACGTGGGTCCCAATAGTCTTGACATAGCCCCATGAATCTAACCCAAATATTAATAGTAGAAAAATCTAGATTGAAATTCAGGATCCATTGAAACAATTTAAAACTACCAGTAGAAATCTTAATATGGTGAAAGGACATCAACCTGCTCATTTTAGAAGAACATGAATAATGCAAGTTCAAGTATCTCTTACCAATTGGTGTAAGAACCCATGCCTTTGAAATCTACCCAACATGATTAAGTTCCATTTTGAGGTCAGAAATTTTCCATGGCTTGGATCCTTTGGCAAAAATAATACGCCCATTAAGTGTATAAGAACTACAATCACTGAAAAAAATTCGTGTGCACATCATCAATAATCCTAATAGCAAGAGAATCACCACGCATGAAAGGAGGAGAGGGTGAGGTAGATAAGGAATTTCCAATGAACGTTTCTCAAGGGAAACAATTTTCTTACCAAGTATTTCTACAAAAGAAGGACATAGTTGAATATCTGGAGAATAGGGCTTGATCTTATGTTCATCACATGGTGATGGGCAGTAGACATCACGGACAAGTTTATCATAGAAGGGTTTAGGAAATCCAAGCGAGGATGTCGATTAGAACCCATAATGAAGTGTTGGATTGCAGAGAGAAGGAAGAGCTTCTCTCGTTACATTTCCCCTTTTAGTTTCCAATTCCACTCATGCATTTTCTTCCATTCTCACAAGGGTTACCTTTCAAAAACATTATTAAGTTATTATACAAATTTAATAAATTCCTTTAATTCATGGACACTCAATTAGTACATTAGAGAAACACACTTCTCAAGTTAGAAATATCATTATCTCATTACTTTCTTTAACAAAGAAGTTGTTCGGCACTTGAAGTCTACTTTACGATAAAAACATTGTTTATTATTATCATCATATGTAACCGCGAAAACATACACTTATTAGTTTTTTTTACATTTATCCACACTTTAAGGTCTTTAATTTTTATTTTTTTTATTTCATGTTAAAACTCATCAAAACCTTTACTAAACGTGTTCATATGCTCACTGCTAAATTACTATAAGTTTATATACATGAGAAGAGATTTGAAGTCCAAAAATCCAATAAAATGAGTTTAATATATGATTTATTTGAGAAATTCCATAATGCATGCAAAAAATATTCCTTTCAATGCTAAAATACATTTTTGTTCTTTAAACTTGCATAAATGTCCACTTTCACAAAAATGCCATTTTAATAAGAAAACTCCAAGACTTTCTACATCAAATATCTCAACAAGATAAATATTTTGAAACATTTTATTTCATAAAATGTTTAACACCAAGTTTTCTTCAAATATATCATTTTTCTCAAAACTCTTGAAATCCTTTTAAAACCATTTTAGACAAAACCGTAAGAAATAACCTTCTTAAATCATATATGCATTCTACTCTTACAAACTCTAACTACAAGACTAATACTATGAAAAATAAAGTTCTTAAGTTAAAGAGTAGAGTTTCACAACTCAAATATGACTTAAACATGGTTGGATGAAGAAGAAGGGCATGCCAACCTCCTACCTGCTAATGTGGCCTCAAGGAGGTTACCTAGTTCCATAAGCATGCCCTATGAAACTTTCAAGCAAAACTCCCTTCAAACTCCATTTATCTTCTTCATTTCTTTTGTAAAAATCCTCAACAACATGTGGTGTATAGGGGTCTTGTAAGATTAAATATGGTGGAAGGAGTTAAACTATTTTGGTTTTCCGTGGATGGATGGTGGTGCTAGGATGGTATATGGTGGTTGGTGGAGGAAGAGCTCTAAGATCTAGAGAGAGGGAAAAAATATGATTGAAATGGGAAATAGTGATATCTCTCACCCTTTAAATACCCTAGAAGCCCCTAAGGGAAAAATTCATAAAATTCCCCATTTATAAATCCTAAGATAGATGTGGTGCCATGAGAGCTTAACAACACAATTCATCTAATGGTCCACAATTTGAAAGCATTTTCTAATTTTGAGAAATGTAATTTTTGCATTCTTGATCGAACAAGAACATATCTTGTTCGAATGAGAATTACTATGAACCAAATTCTATCTGATTTTAACGAGAACTATATCTCATTCGAACATACTTTAAATAAAGTTCTAACGAGAGTAGGTTTTCCAAATAGGGGTGTGGTCAATTGAAGGTCATTTGGAGCATCGTTCTAGCGAGATAGGAATCTCATTCGAACGACCAAGGGTCTCGATTGAAGAACCCTCACTTTTCTCCAAATGAAATATAAGTCCATTATAATCCTATTAATTTCACAAAGGTAACTTCATTATTCAAATTTCACCCATAATTCACTTTATAAATCTCGAGCTCAATTGGGTCAAATCAAGTCACTAAATTTCACACGTATGGTCAAAACCATATGGGAGGGCGTTATAAACTTATTTCTATGCTATATCACATTCTTTAGCACCAAATCTCCCTATTTTAATGTGTCTAAATTGAAGCTCTGGATGTATAATATGATAGAACTCTATTGATCCCTCAGTGCATCTTGATCTTTCACTTATTCTTCAAAGTTAAGGTCCAGCCGAAACATGAAGTATCACCATTAGAGAATTAAAATTTTCGCCCTATGTCTCTATAGACCAACCTCTATTGGAAAAATAATTTTTTATACGAAATTTGATATGAAATGATCTCTGCAGCAGCAGTTCTAGGGTCAGCCTATAAGACCATAGGACACTATCTAGTTCATTGATTGAGTTCACCTTTGAATTCTTCAATAGCTTCTTCATCATATCCAAGAGTGTTTCTTGGTGATCTACATCTGACCATTATATTGCGATTGAACTATAGAAGAATGAAACCTATGACTTTTAGACCTAATTCAATAAATACCGAACCAATCAGTTTCAAACTAGATTTTATGATGAGTAATAATAGTGTAGGGCATCCCATATCGATAAATTATTTTCTTTCAGATGAACTCGAAGTTGCTCGGTTGAATGATTTTAATCATCGACATCCAGCTATTTAGTGAACTATTCAACTACCACAATGAGGTACTTGAACCTTCATTTCATCTTTCATAGAGGCCAAACCATATCTATCCCCCATATTGGGAAGGAGCAATAGGAAGTGATAAGTGTGAGGGCCGTCAAAGGCCTCCGATGCATCATGAAAAATCGTTGCCACTTATCACATTTTTCCCCATATATAGTGTAATCCTTATTCATGGTAGTCCTGTAGTAGCCCTGTATGGAAAATCATGTGATAAAAGAAATATCACTTGCATGGGCTTCTCATGATCCTTCATGTACTTCCTTAATTACACGTTGTACCTCTTTTTGATAAACACATCGAATGGATGGAAACACAAATCATCTCTTAAATAAGAATAATTTATCTAACACATATATTGTTACCTTATAGAGAAACCTTAATGCGTCTTTGGAATTAACTGGCAATTCATCGATCCTCGAATACAAACTAATTAGATATATCTAGGATTGTCCTATATCAAACTCCATCACCTTCATATCTTTTTCATTAATTCTTCGATGCAGTAGGGTGTGCATTGGGATACTTATTCTTAGTTCGACTCTTGTTGTCGAATCTAGATAATCTAAAGCACTGAGTCATGAGTTTTTCGCTGTTGGTGTCCTCATCATCTGTGTCAGGGTGAACTTTGGAAGCGATATTTTTACATTTTCCATATACTTTGACATTCTTTCTTTACTTGCCTTATAAAGACCTAGAATTTAATTGAGAATCAACTGAGAGTCACTATGAGATGCCAATTACCAAGGCCCTAATGATTAGGCTAATCCTATACCTACTATTATGTCTTTGTACTCGACCTTATTATTAGAATCTACGAAGTTGAATCTCAAGGCATATACCACATAGATTCCTTCGTGTGTAGTGACTATCAGGCATATGCCACCACCGTTGGCTCACTAAGCGCCTTCCACAAAAGTATGCAAATAATTTTTCCTTAATCCAATCCACCATCAACTAGTGATCCATTTATGAAGATCTTATTCTTCTATTTTTAGGAATGAACTTATAATATTGGCCTCATATATGATTATTCACTATTAGTGGTTTTCGCTTTTATAGTAATGTATGTATCATTTTTTACCACTTATTTATATGTGAACTATGATATAAAATCTTCCATGCCCTATCCCTTTATCGTCGTCGTTGAATCCTAAACAATAACACATTCATCCCAGTTCCACTGCACAAGCCGTTAACCTTTTAGACTTTTTAGGTTTATGGATAGCCTGCTCAAGGGTTGATCACTACATATAACGATCGTGTGTTCTTGAAATAGGGTTTTATCCTCCTTGATTCATTAATTAATGTCCAATCTATCTTTTCTAATCTCAAATACTTGCCTTCATCATCTTTATATGCTCCTCTAGTATAATAGACTGGTTTCCTCACTCACTCTTTCGAAGATAGTTATGTGTACTATTCGTTAAAATACAAATAATTAAATTGGTAGTGAAGTTATAAACGAATACGGATAATAGATTGTATAATATACTCTCTGCATTTGTTCATTTTACACCGTTACCTCTTTGCACCATTGTAACGTCTTGACTCAGATTTATGTGTTACCCATTGTATTTCTGTCCGACCCGAGCATTAGGTGTAAAGAGCAACAAAATAACCTATATAATGTTGGTATCCTTCACATACTCTCGCATTTTCCTCATCACTTGTGCCTCACCAGAAATTCGATTAGTCAATAATAGATGTTTCACGGTAGTACTAGAATTTCTCCAATCGTCATCCACCTTTTGAAACATAGTACCGAGTCTAAGAAAAGCATGTTTCTTTACCGTGTCTTCACATTTATTGGTTTGTACTCTGTAGAAATTAAAAAAACTATGAATCCAAGATATTCATGCTACAAACTAGATTTGGTATGTGATGAAAGTAAAGAAGTTACAAAAATATAAAATAACTAATCTCTTTTACTTTTTCCATATAGGAGTCTAACCCAGCGCATTTTAGAATCATGCTCTGATACCATCTTGTCAGACCCCATTTTTTGCAAGATAATAACAAAGAAATGAAATTAAAGTTAACGAAAAAAACAAAACTTTATTCATTGTAGCGATACTCATATCGTATTACAAATATTGTACTACCACCATATGAGTGAATTTATTAATGCTATATTTTATCCCCCAAAATGGAAAAATAGCATAGGTCATTGAGAAATGCCATTCTTTGCTTTCATGTTATTTAATCTCCTTCCATATAGGTATCAATTATACATATGATCCGTGCATATAAAAAAATGGAGAGGGGCCGAGCTTACTTATCGTAGAATATCTTGAGGAAAAAAGAATTAGCACAAGTATGCTAAGTAGATTTTAACTCTCTCTCTCTCTCTCTCTCTCTCTCTCTCTCTCTCTCTCTCGAGAGTTAACTGTTTGATAAATGAAGCATAAGCAATATTTATCATAGAGAAGATCAAGGATTTTTAAACGAAAAATGCCATAATTACTAGTTTACTAATTGGTATAGAAATAATTAAGCACGATCAGTATAAACAAATAATAATGTCAACCCAAAACCTTTGGGAAAAAATAAATAGGTAGGAAAATTGACTATTAGGGCACTTATACATACGTAGCAATATTAAGAGTAGTTTATGGCTATCACAGTTTGATATCAATAACACTTATATCAAGTACGAGGAAATTACTATTCAAAGGGAAAAACCTACTTATTAATTGTGAAGAACGTGATTAGAATTGACTAGAGTCGGGATCGAAATATTCATGTTCTTGATTATCTACCAGTCAACGCAGTTGTAAGTGTATATTGTTGGTGATATGACTAAATCAGAAAAATAAATGAAAAACCTGTATCCTTTAATGTTTAAGGGCTGATTTGTAATCATTTTTAGAGTTTAAATTGCAAGTCTAAAGGTTATATTTGGAAAATGGTGTAGAAGACTTTGGCTTAAAAAAATTCAAAGAATATGTATAAAAAAGTTAAGGTCAAAGTTAAAACATAAATAAACTAAGCGGGTTTAATTTGTAATTTTTGGAAAATAATTCTAAAACCTTGGTTTTTTTTAATTTGGGCTAGGGTTGACCAAATACTTTTTTAACTTATACCATTTTGACCACATATTTTTTTAATAAAATTAAAAAAAAATAGATATTTTTGATTGGTCACTCACCGTCACACACCTAGGCAATGTTTTTGGTTAGAAAGTTCATCTTCCACCTCTCGACAGTTGACTTAGGTTTTGATAAAACTTTGGCCTTAAATAACTTCTTATTTACTAAACTAGTTAAGATGAATCCTCGTCCAAGATAATTTTTCATGGGGAATCCAAATATATAGGTTTCATGGATTGAGGTTTGAAATTCATTGAGTTCCAACTACTGTGTGCTTTTAATGGTGTAGAAGACTTTTTGTTTAGGGGATAATTTGTAATCATTTTTTAGACTTTATATTGTAAGGCTTAAGGCTATATTTGGAAAATGGTGTAGAAGACTTTTTGGCTTAAAATTTATCAAAGGGTACGTATAAAAAAGTTAAGGTCAAAATTCAAACTTAAATAAACTAGTAGGGGTTAATTTGTAATTTTTGAAAAATAATTCTAAAACCTTGGTTTTCTATAATTTGGGCTAGGGTTGACCAAACACTTTCTTACCTTATACCATTTTGACCACAAAAATTTTAATAAAATGTTTTGAATTTTTTTTTTTGATATTTTTGATTTATCACTCACCCTCACCCACCTTGGCAATGTTTCTGTGGTGATAATAAATCTCAACACAAATTATAAGAAAATGAAATCACTAGAATTAATAAATAACATAAATTAGAATAGTTGCAATCACACGCGACACAAGATTTATGTGGTTCGGAAAATTTCCTACATCCACGGTGGTGATCTCTGATTATATTTCTCGTTTCTCCAGGGGAGTGTTTACAAAATTACATACCCTTTGCCCCGGGCTGGGGGGTTTGATACATACTTGCAATTCTCGGAGAGTGGGGGTATTGGGCACCTCCACGTTAGCCTATAATCCCTAGAATATATCTTGAGAGATTTTAGGGGTTGAATGGGTCACTTCTGAATTAGTTATTATCGAGACCTTATGCTTTGGGCCGGGCTTTCCCTATCTTTGATAGGGCTTCGTCGGGCTACTCATCTGGGCTAGGAAAAATAATCGAGGTACCCCCAATTGCCCCTAAAATTTTTTTTGTCACAATTTGGGTTTAATAATTTTAAATTATAGCTCTGATGGAATTTTTGTGAATTTCATAATGCTTTGGGGATCGAAACATCCTTCTTCAGCAGATTTAGGCGACAGATTTTCCTCGTTCTCTGTGCATCATTATTGAGAGGGGTTAAACTTGTTTTGAGGAAGCCATTTTTGGTGTCGTTTCACAAACTCTTGAATTCTCAAGATATCCTCTGCTTCTTACTGCATTTTCTCATCTCCAGGTCTCCTCTTTCGTCTTCGAGGTCTTCCTTATGTTCCCATTTTCTTTGCTTATGGCTTTGCACCGTCTCAAGATGATTCTCACTTTGTATCGCTGCTGGAGTTTTTCTTTTCTGATGGCAAGAATAGGAAATAGGTCGATAGCTGAGTTTAGGAAGTTTTACAACATTCCAAACTGGGTTGACATTGAATGTGCCCCTGTTCCTCGTAATGTAATAGATATTGAGGACGTTCATTGGATTCATGTTCTTCTGTTATCCCAGGGGGGTCTAAATTTTCCCCCAAATCGCTTATTTTTGCATTTCTTTAGTTACTTTTATATAGTTCCTGCATAGTGCTCTCTAAATGTTTGGAAGATTGTCAATGGTGTACATAGAATCAATCGGCTCTATGGCACCAATCTAGGTCTTGCAGAAATTTATTATTTCTATTCCTTCTCTCGAACAAGTTCTGATCTCCTCTAACTAAAATCTAGGAGTCCTGGTAGGGTATTGGTAGTCAATCTACCAGATTCTCATAAGGACTATTGGCAGGGGTTTATTGCGAGGAACTGGCAATTCCCTCCCCAAACTGAAGGGGTGAGATACAGGGGACCTGTGATTCTCTTTTATAGGGAGGAATATATAGGTAGCCAAAGATCCTGTTCTGCTCATGGATTTTTTGTTAGTGTACAAATTTCTTATATTTTCCTTTTTTCCTTTTTCAGTGAAGACAAAGAACTCAAAACCCTCACTTCACGACATTTGAGCCGTTGAGCTGGTCAAGGCTTGGAAGATAAGGGAATACTTGGTTGACGATGGAAATCTGTGATTAGCTGCCTTCCTTTCGGAGTATAAGAACATAGGGTACAACTTAGCCGCCCGACCTATGGATAATGTTCCTCAGCTAGATATCACAGAAGAGGTTGCTGCTAAACCAATTTAGTTAGACGAGAAGGAAAGCAGCTCGGGTGAAGACAGTGAGGGAGATGACAGAGGTGGAGTTGAGGTTGGTTATAGAGAGGAAAGTTCAAGAAGTGAAGAATCTTCCAGTTTGGAGGACGGTTCTGAGGGTTCAGAGGTTCTGGAGGACTTAGAGGATTTAGATAGTTCTAGCGTGGAAACTATGGCTCCTCCTAAGAAATTTTTTATCTAGGATGATGATGAAGATAACATGGCGCTTGATCGCAAGCTGAAGAAGAAGAAGTATGGGAGTGGTGATACTGCCACTGGCTCCCAGACTGTTGCTCATGAGCAGGGGAGGAAGAAGAAAGAGGAGGCATTGGTGAGAGAGAGAGAGAGAGAAAGAAGGAAGAATAATGATAGAGAGGAAGAGATAAGGAGAGAATAAGTGAGGACCAAAGTGGGTCAGTCTTTGGTGTCCTTTTTTGCCCTAGCTAAGGGGTCTTCTGTTGCTCTTTCCCCTCAGTTGGATTCGGTGGTGCTCGAGAGAGCAGTCTTGCCAACTGATCGCCAGAGGTCGATGGGGACCGACCAGTTAGCCCTGAAGGCCAGTCAGGGGCTAGCCTTGGTAAGTTTATCTTTACTTCTCTACTTCTATAGTTCTTCTTTTAATGTCTCTTTCGCTAATGTTCCTCTTCTTTCTATAGTTTGTATCTGATTTCACCGTCCTCCATCACACTCATGATGAGCTGGTGAGGAAGAATGCTGAGTTGGAGGCGAGTTTGAAGGCTATCAGTACTGCTCAGAAATATTCCGACCTTACTCTGGCTAAAGCTAACAAGGCAAAAGAGGAGACGTCTAAGGAGATCGAGGAGCTGAGGCAGTCTTATAACTTAGTCTGCATGAGAAAATTAGCAGTGGTGGAGGAGAACAAGGTGCTTGCTAAGAAGGTGGAATCTCAGGCTTCCACCCTCAAGGAGAGCTCGTACAACGCTGGATGGGTTGTAGCGTACAATAATGCTGAGAATCAAATTGGATATATTAGCCATCTTAACTTCAATAAGGGTTAGGACAAGGCCTTGCTTGCTATCGAGGTGGATGTTGATTCCCCCCTCTTTAACGGGAACGACCCTGGCCCCAAGACTATTATGGATGAGGTGCCTCCTCCTACTGTCAATGAAGATGTCCCAGCTGCCCTGACCACTACTATTGATTCTCCCCTTGATTAGGGGATGGTGACTGCTCCATTTGAGGGAGGCGTATCTAGAGATACTGTGGATTAGGGGAGCAACCAGTGTCTTCAGAGCTGACTGAGGTCGTCAGCTAGTACTTTTAGGGACCTTTATATTTTTGTTTCTCTGTTGTTCTTTCTTTTGCTGATGTATTTGAACTTCCTTTTAATGAAATGAAATTATGTTCTCTTTTGCGTGTTGATTTATTTATTCTCTAATGCTTATATGGTTTGTAGCTCATTGATGTTGAGGAATATATTCCTACTACCTCTCAACTAGGAAAAATTCTTGGTCCTGATGTGAGCAATCGAGTTCGTTGTGCCTTTGTAAGAATCTGCAAGTCTCTTAGGTCAAGGAATAAGGACTATAAGGACCAGTCAGAGCTTGTTATGAAGCTGAAAGATAGGCTTCAGGAGATAGAGGAGGTCGACGCTTCTGTTCAAGAAGAAGTGGATGCTCTGAAGGCCAAGCTTCTAGATGCCTCCGAGGTTAATCAAGTTGGAGAGGTCCTCCAATAGGAGAATGATGCTCTAAAGAGATAAGTCTCACGACTTAGGTATAATGCTCCGAGCATTGCCCCTTGAGTCTTACGGGTTTCCTCTTCATCGACTGTGTCGTGAGCTGGTGCTGATGATAGTGGCTCATCTATGGAGATTGTCGAGCTTCGAGGTGATGTTCGCAGGGCGTATGTGATAGATGTCTATCTCCAAAGAGATTTTACTTTACTCAAGAATATGTTCAAGAAAGGTCCTTGGTAAGTGTGGCCTGATGGTTATGACCAGGGTTCGACCGATGCTCCGACGAAGTTGAAGGAGGTCTAAGAGCTATCTTTCATAAGAGGGTGGTTAAGTTCTCTTAGGGAGTTGCAAGTCGCTAGGAACGTTGTCCTCTAGTACTGATATGAGATCTCCCCTTCAACTTTGATGCCGAATCCATTCAGAAGGGATGATCGATGGGTTCCCATAGATGCAATCCCAAGGCAGCTCGTGGAACCAAATTCAGATGAGGCTAATAAGGAATTAACTTCTCACCCAGATGACGACCGAAGAACGTGAGTAACTGACTATCTTGCTCAGCGACATAGTTCTCATTAGGAATTAATTTACTCAGCATATGTAACTCTTTGTATATGTAATAATGAAATAAAATAGTTATGTTTTGGGCGATTCGCCGACTAAACATGTGTTGTATATTTTTTACTTTATTGATTTGTTGTTCAATCATCTTGGGCTCTTCTAGCCGACTAGCTTGATTTAGGTAGAGTTAGTCTGTTGAGTGAGTATCCCCCCAGTCCAGTATGCTTTAAGTGTACCATTTGGCCTTACTTTACCTTTTCAGTTGTGTCGTCATACTTTCTTAGGCCCAAGTGAGGCAATGGCGAGGATACACCTGGCATCGGATGTTTTATCTGAGCAGGATTTTTAAGCCAAACGATATTGGTGACTAACCTGGGTTGGCCGTGTTGCCTAAGGATCCCCTATAGGGCTTCATATTTTACCAGGGGCAAGCTACGAGGTCATTCGTGTTTGTTGACGAATGCCTGAGGAGGGCCATTCACAATGACCCTGCTATAATAAGTCTCTTACTATCTTAGTTTAGGAAGGGAGCCTATGACTTGGAAAGGGTGCAGGAATTATAATGTAGAGAGAAAAATTTACACTTCATAGAATGCCATTGCCAAACAAACCTTTATTAAAAAAAAAATGAATTGAAAATTTAAACATGGAGTCCAAAAAGAGAAAATAAAAACTAGAAGTAGAATTTCTTCAAATTGGTTGCATTCCAAGATCTAGGTATCTCCCTGACCTCCAACGTTTCTATGTGATAGGCTCCTTGTAGGTCGTCTCTTATCACCTTTAATGGACCTTCCTAATTTGTTCCTAGCTTACCATCTGATGGTTTTACAGTGCTGCCAAGAACTTTCCTCAGGACATAGTCCTCGACTTGTAATGCTCTTGAATTGACCTTTTTATTGTTGTTCTTCGCGAGCTGTTGTTGATAAGCTGCTAGTTTCATTAGAGCCAACTCTCTTCGTTCTTCAGTTAGGTCGAGTTCAGCGAGCAATTCTGCATCGTTCTAGCCTTGGTCGACCAGGGTAGACCTCATGGTAAGGAGACCATTTTCCAAGGGGATAATTGACTCCATCCCATACGTTAGTGCGAACGGTGTCTCTCCAGTTGCTCATCGTGGGGTGGTGCGGGGCAGTTTGTTTACCCATACCCCCTTGTCTCTTTTCAAGAACTTCTTTAATCCATCAATCACTGTTTTGTTAGAAGCTTCAACCTATCCGTTGCTCTAAGGGTATGCCACAGAGCTAAAGTAGTGCCTGATACAGTGGTCGCTGTAGAAACCCTGGAAGAGGCCACTTTCAAACTGGGTTCTGTTGTCAGTGATGATAGTCTTATGGATTATAAGAAAATACTATCACCAAAATTAATAAAGAACATAAATTAGAATAGTTGCAATCGCACGTGACATACGATTTATGTGGTTCGACAAATTACCTACGTCCACGGTGGTGCTCTATGATTATATTTCTCTTTTCTCCGGGGAGTGTTTACAAAATTACACACCCTTTGCCCTGGGCTGGGGGGTTTGATATATTCATGTAATTCTCATAGAGTGGGGTGTTGGGCACCTCCACGTTAGCCCATAATCCCTAGAATATCTCTTGAGAGATTTTAGGGGTTGAATGGGTCAATGCTAAATTAGTTATTATCGAGACCTTAGGCTTTGGGCCGGACTTTCCCTATCTTTGATATGGCCTCGTCGGGCTACTCATCTGGTCCGAGACAAATAATCGAGGTACCCACAGTTTCTAGTTAGAAATTTCATCTTCATCCTCTCGAGAGTTGACCTAGGTTTTGATAAAACTTTTGCCTTAAATAACTTCTTATTTTACAAACTAGTTAAGATGAATCCTTGTCCAAAATAATTTCTTATAAGGAATCCAAATATATAGGTTCATGGATTGAGGTTCGAAATTCATTAACAGTAGTGCTTTTAATGGTGATGAAGACTTTTTGTTTAGGGGCTAATTTGTAATAATTTTTTAGAGTTTAAATTTTAAGTCTTAAGGTTATATTTGGAAAATGGTGTAGAAGACCTTTTGGCTTAAAATTTATCAAAGAGTATGTATAAAAAAGTAAAGTTCAAAATTCAAATTTAAATAAATTAGGAGGGGTTAATTTATAATTTTTGGAAATAATTCTGAAACCTTGGTTTTTCTATAATTTTGAGTAGGATTGACTAAACACTTTCTTACCTTATACTATTTTGACCACATAAATTTTAATAAAAAAATTTGAAAAAATTAGAAATTTTTTATTTGTTACTCAGCCTCACACATGTGGGCAATGTTTATGGTTAGAAAGTTCATCTTCAACCTCTCGACAGTTGACCTAGGTTTTGATAAAACTTTGGCCTTAAATAATTTCTTATTTTCTAAAATAGTTAAGATGAATCCTGGTCCAAGATAATTTTTCATGAGGAATCTAAATATATAGGTTTCAGGGATTGATGTTCGAAATTCATTGAGTTCCAACTACTGTGTGCTTTTAGAAAATTTGGCCAAAAATTCGTGAAGTTAGAGGGTATGGAAATTTCTTTTATGATTATGGATGGGTTTCAGTTGTCCTAATGAAGGGTTTGCTTTTGGTTTGAAGGCTTAAGGTATTCAGGATGAAGAGAATTTTGAAATTGAAGTTTGTGAACATCAAAAACACTTTTGAGAATTAGGGTTCAAAAATTATTTATTTTTGAAAATGGCCATTGCACTACCTATTTCACCATTAAAGTTGAAGCTTTAATGGAGTTTTTGAACTTTTCTACCTATAGAGTCCATTCTATACGTTAGAGCCTTATTCCTTTGATTGGGTTGCGTATTGTGATAGTTCAAAAAACGTTTTGGATAATAAAAACATGAAACGATGCATAAAATAATAGGTTATCCGTTTGGAGAGGATAAAAGAAAGTTTGGTTCTACTAAACTAGTGACAGTTGAGGTTGGATTTCGTGGGGTATTTTTACTATGACCTAAGGGAAGTTGACTAGTGCTTCCATGAGCTAGATTCTCTCTAGTTTTAAGAATATAAAAATGGGCGTAAGGTTGTGTGACACCCCACTCTATTAAATACCGGGTGATCATTCATTTATTAAATTAAATCAGAATATCGTGTTGGTTCATTCTTAGCATCACTATCGAAAAGTAACTTCCGTAGTAATCACCTAATAGTTAATTAAGCTAGTGTTAAAACCTTCAATTTTAATTTAATAAAATCCATTTTAACAATGTAAACAATTGATCATGTAATCCATTCCACAATAATGAATAATAACTAAGTGACATTACAACTGAACTCAATGTAAATTGAATAACCTCTTCAGTTTAAATGTCTCAATACCATCATCCAAATAAAATCGATTATAATAATACTGGAATAAGTAAATACATTGTCTGTGATAAAAATGGAATAACTAGAATCCTGGGCGACATGCCCTAAATGAAATAGATACGATAGATGTTCGAGTTAATAGAATAGAATCATTTAATACAAAAGATGTAACTCCCATAGCATCCATAGCACGTCTAATATCCAACACTCTATGCTAGGTGTCCCTGTGGCTGCACAACTAATATAAAAGATACAGGAGAGAAGAGAATATGCATGAAAATGGGCCAGAGCCCGATTATAAAATATTTATAAAATAGCAAGTCCTTAACAAGTGCAATTAAGGAATTATTTTGTACATGTTAGCTTCTCGAGCTCTCGCTTGAGAATCTCACCTCTGATCAAGAGTGCACATCTAATGTACCTCATAATCCTCCTAGTTAAGGTTCCCAATTACTAGTTTGAAATAAGAGTCATTATGATTATAACTCATATCATTTCCCCGTATTTCCCATGCAAAACGTATGATCATTATACATGTTCATTTCTCTTTAATATGCACTTGACTTTTCAAAGCTTTAAGATTAAGTATTCACTTAACTAATTCAATTGATATTTCATTATTCTTTTACATCTACTAATTTTACACAGTAGATTAAATCACAGTATATATATATTCATCACACTATTATATATACTACTATGACACCTCCCAAACACAACTGCAGTGTATGCATACTCTGCTATCATGTCCTGATACATCTCTCACTGCATAAAGGACTATTGGTTTGGCGTCTCTCACAAACCATAAATCTCGTAACACATATTGTAAGGACATATTTTTATAAGTCCGATATCAATTATTTATGTTGTATACCGCTACACCGTCAAAGAGCATTCAAGAGCAATCTACATCAAGACGGATCCGAATTAATCAAGTTCTTCATCAAAAAGACTTCACAAAGTTTACTTTGATAAGGTTATGTTTTTAATACCTTAAATTTCCACTTAGAGCTTTTGGGATATTTTTACAAAATATTTTCTAAGTGTTGGAGAGGACTTTTTCGTCAAAATTTGAGAATGAGTGTTTTTTCTAAGTCCTGAAGCGTACCTCAATTTTAACGCCCAGGTCGTTCAAGCGAGATGTCATCTCGTTCGAGTGACATATGGATGTCGTGTCATTTCATCTGAACGACATCTGTTCTTCGTTCGTGCAAGATAGTTTTCTCGTTCGAAAAAAGCTCGAATTACCGAGGCGACGCGTTTTTGTATAAGTACTCATTAAATGGTTTCGTTTCATTAAGAAGTCCTAGCATTTTGAAAGACAGAAAACTGTGAAACTGCATAATCCTTTTGACTTCTTCTTTTAGGGTTTAATCCCTTTTTGTTGTACAATTCACAAAAATTCCATATGCTTTGATGAATTATTTTTGTGTTCAATAGCACACTTTTCTTTTGTTTATTCTTTGTGGAGAGAACTCTACAACCGGAGAGTTGCGTTCTATTGTGGAGGGAGTCCTTACAAAGTTCACACTTGTGGAGAAGCCGTCACTTCTTCATTGCTGGCCATCTGGAGTTCTTGTGGGAGATTCCAGCTGACGACATCGAAACCGACACCTGAGGGTATTTCGTATGTCACTCTTGTTTTCATTATAATCCGTATAACCGTTTCATTATAATCCGTATAACCGTTCTTTACAAATTATAGTGAAAATAAAAGGTTTTGCCCTTCGGGTATTTTTCCTGAATATTTGTGTCACATGCTTTATTTATTTATGGGTTGACACACGCACATACATAGTTGTATGTTTAGGGGCTGAATTGATTTTGTTTAAATAGACTCTAATTAAATAAGTGTGCCAAATTAGAAATTTGCGGGTTTAATCAATTGTCACACAGTCACACGTTTTACACATATATTGGAGGCGAGCATACTCCCCAGCCAAGTGGGTCACGCACATACGTTCCCATTCAACTGTCAAAACTATCATTCTCACCAATAACACATGTCCAAGGTCCTATGCTCAGGGTACGGATCTAAAATCCCCCCCAATGAGCTCATTAGGATAAGATCATCCACAACGCAAAACCTCCACCTCGATAGCAAGCAGCGTAGGTATGTCATACAAATATCAATCATAATATAGGTATTCACCCCACCTATATATATAATAACAACAGAGCATACGCACAACCCATGCGATAAGTCTTATACATAGTATATGTATATCTCAGATATCTTCCCTATTTATAGACTATGACTTTACTTCTTAAAGTATATTCCACATCTTTTCTCATCACTCGAAGGGTATCATTTATTCCTCATGTAAATTCAGTAGGTAAGCATCTACACCCTACTTTTTAATGTCATTACAATCCTTGAATTTTCGTTAATTAAATTTATCTTAAAATTAGGTTTATTCCTCGATAATCCTTAATTCAATTTAACCCTTTTATTCCATGTAATAGAACTAAGCCAATACATTAACATGGCCTACTAGTATACCCCTGTACTCCCATTATGTTAAGAATTTAGTCCCATAATCAAATCCCAAACGATCCAACAAAAATAATAATCAAAAGGGAAAGTTGGTCAAATCTGGGCAGCTAAATCGATTCGGCTTAGTCTGAATCGATTCACCCTTGCTACCGAATCAATTCGACCTAGTCCAAATCGATTCGCCCAAACAGGTCTGTGAAATTCTGCCTTTTAATGGCTGCGGGTTTCAATCTTTTTCATCCTTGAAATCATTACCAAATGATCCTAAAATGTCCATAAATCATCCCAAATGATACATCAAGATATGTTAATTATTTATAACATCTAAACAGTATAAAATCATCAAGGAGTTTCAATTAAATCAAGTTAATTCCAGGAAAATTCAGAAAACTCTTAATTCACATTCTTATTCAAGAACTATTATAAATCCCAAATTTATTCGCCAATCTTACCCAAAATTCGTGGATATGATTCTATATTAAAAAAGAAATAAATCCTAGTTAGTTTTCTTTACAAGGATTCAATTAAGATCATCAAAATTCACCTTTGATTCATGTAACTTTTATAAATTTCGTTACTAGCCTAATATGGACAATATACATGTTATAATTTTCAATAATAAACCACTTGCCTCTAATTCGAAGGTCAGAACCTTTGGGAAAGATGATTATAGTGATGTTACTCCTTTTTCGATCAACCTACGATGGTGGTGGTGGTGTAAGGTGACTCTTGTCTCTTGGTCTCCTAGAAAAGCCTCTTCCTTTCCTAGAAAAGTCTCTCACTCTCCTCTAAACCTTTTCCTTTGATTTTGGCGAATGAACCTCAATTCTACAAACTCTAAACTTATATAAGACCACTATAAATTCGTAGGTACTATTCACCTGATTTGGCAAATGACCAAAATACCCCTCCAGGGTGTCTGTTTGGTTCTAAATTGACCCGAGACCCAAAATAATCCCACGGGTAGACTTTTCTTAATATCTAAACCCTTCCGAACACTTTGGTAAATTAGTTTTCATTCCGTTTAAATATAGTCCCAAAATGAATCACACGCACATCCCGACTTATTTACCGTAGTTGTCGTATTTATAACTCTCAATAATTTTATAAAGTCATAATCATTTATTACTTTTAATCACTAAGTAATATTCAACGTAAATCACATATTACTTTATTCTCGAGTAACATTAAAATTGGAATTAATTTTTTGTTATCCTATAATTAATTCTAATTAATGCCATTTAAAAAGTCATTAAAAATACGAGGTGTTACATACTTCCCCCTTAAAACATAATTTCATCCCGAAATTAGAAAATAAAAAAACATCTAATAAAAATAACTCCAGGTATCGTGGTGGTCTAAGATCGTAACCGTTCGCTCCTCATAAGAACTATCTGGTTACAAATCAAACTCCTCCAATGCAATATGAGTGTGAGACAACTCATCTCAGAGATATTGCCTCAACGAAGAAATATGAAACACATCATGTATACGACACAAGTGCTCCGACAGTCTAAGTCTGTAAGCTACTAATCCAATCCTCTCAATAATAGGAAATGGTCCCACGTATCTCGGGGCCAATTTCTCTTTCTTCTCGAATCTCATCATCCCCTTTATAGGAGATACCCGCAATCGCACCTGGTCCCCCACGCTAAACTCCTTGAAGAACCTCTTAGCATCGACATAGATTTTCTGCCTTTCCTGGGCTACCCGAATGTGACTCCGAATAATTTCAATCTTAGCAGACGTGTCCTGAATCACTTCTGGCTCAAGTAGCTCATTATCCCCTACCTCTAACTAACACACAGGAGACCGATAAGTTCTACCATAAAATGCCTCAAATGAGGCTATACCAATGGTGAATTGTTAGGAGTTATTATACGCAAACTCCACTAGTGGAGGGTATTGCTCCCAACCTCCCCTAAAATCCAGAATACATATATGTAACATATACTCCAACATCTGGTTAGTACGCTCAGTCTTCCCATTTGTCTGTGGGTGATAGGCCGTACTCAATCGCACATCGGTACCCATGGCCTCATGAAAACTCTCCTAAAATAGGGATACAAAAATCTTATTCCGGTCGGACACAATATCAAGTGGTACCCCATGTAACCTCACTATCTCGGCTATAAAGATCTGGGCATACTGTCCCGTAGTATAATCAGTCCGAACTGATAAGAAGTGAAATACCTTAGTCAACCTATCCACAATCACCCATATAGAACCATGACCCCTCTGAGAAGTAGGTAACCAAGTGATGAAGTCCATGGAAATGCTCTCCCATTTCAACATTGAGATCTCTAACGGTTGAAGAAACCTTGCTGGCTTCTGATGATCCAACTTCTTTAACTGGCACGTAAAACACTTAGAGACAAACTCAATAATGTCTCCCTTCATCCATACCCACCAATACGGTCGTCGTATATCCTAGTGCATCTTATCCCCATCGGGATGTACCGCAAATCAGGATCCATGCGACTATGTCATCACCACGTGCCATAAATCCTTCACTTTTGGAATAATCAGTCTACCGTTAAAGTACAAGCCTCCCTCCGAACTCAATAAGTAAGACTCTGCTCCCCGGCTAAACGTTATCGAATTTTCTCTTGATAAAATGGATCTGCTGCTTGGGCCTCTATTACCCTCGTCACAATATAGGAGGTAACGATGATAACTAACATAAATGATCTGCAACTACATCCTGATGTCCGAGTTCATTTCATTTCTCCTACCACAACTCGGCCATCTAACCTACTGCCTTCCCCAGGTAATAATCTCAAATTTATAATCCTTCACGAATTCAAGCCACATGCTCTGTCGCATAGTCAACTCTCTTTGAGTGAACAAATACTGTAGTGGCTTGTGATCCATAAATAATCAAAATTTCTCACCCAATAAATAATGTCTCCATATCCGAAGAGAAAATATGACTGCTGCTAGCTCCAAGTCGTGGGTAGGGTAATTCTTCTAGTGAGGCTTAAGCTGCATGGAGGCATAAGCTATAGCCTATTCTTCTGGCTGTATTACTCCACCACATCCTTGTAATGATGCGTCAACGTAAACTAGGTACTCCACTCCTAGCTTAGGAAGTGCTAGTATGGGTGCTGAAGTCAACTTATCCTTCAGCTCATCAAATGTCAACTAATTTGTATCGAATCTTGCACATTTAAACCCTCAAGCCTATGCAATTTAGTCCCCTCGAGTACCGTAATTGCTATAATTATGCTCGATAACTAGACAACCTCCGTTTTACATGCTAACATGTTACTTCAGGTATTATTGAGCTTTTATAGGTATTACAGTGCTTAGTATGAAGTTTGGGCGCGTTTCGATTAAGTTTCGTCGCGATTTGCACGTTCAGGGGTATTTTTGTAATTCACACTTCAGGATTTTTGCCTGAAGTATTCACGGAAGTTATAACACTTGAGCCAAGCTTCGTGTGGTAGTGAATGGTGAACGAATTGGAGTCAGAATAAAGGAAACACGATCCTTTAATCGAAAAAGAAATATAAGAATTTTATTTTATTATTTTATTAATATTTTAGCAATTTCATTAATGACCTCCATTTTCTTTTCTCTTTCAATTTGTAGGACACTCCAAATTCAGCCATGGGCGATTTTGGATAATCTCGGGTTTGACTCGGTTTTTAGTTTCCATGAAATTGGAGCCTTAGCTTGACAAATTGGAACTCGGGTTTGGTCCACGGCACGGAAGTGCGGATTTTGGGTCTTGATTTCACCCATTTGATGTTGTGGTTCTTTGGCTATGGAGGTGTCTTGGATGTTATTGCAAAGTGGGTCTTTTCCCAAATGTCTATTCATTTATGCAGCCATGGATGTTGCGATTTCATGGGGTCTTGCTGTTGGGATGGGTTTTGAATGTAGAGGTCTTTTCTTAGGTTTTAGCTATGGAAGATTTGGATGGGTCTCCACCAAGTACTGCATTTGCAGCGATTTTTGTGCTCGGGTTCAGCTATAGCAGTGGTTCTTTCCATTGTTGATTTGTTGTTATGGGATTGCAGGTCTCGGAGATGCAGCGTGGGTATGTTTCATGGTGTCGTGGTGTTGATTTGCAGCTGCCATGCGTGGGTGTCCTGGGCAGTCCAGTCGATCGGCCATTTCCCGACGGTCGAGCATGTTTTGTAATTTTGTCTTGCGATCTTCACAGTGTGCTTCCCCCATTTGCAGTGGTCGACCGACCTTGGACCCCGATCGACCGGTGATTTGTTTTGGCCGACTTACTTTGTGATGCTATCATCTTTTCTATTTTTTTATCTCTTTTTTCCCTTTTCTTTTGTTGTATTAAATAGAGAACTTATCGCCTTTTACTTTCTTTTATCTTTTTCTTTTATTTATTTTTCCCACTTGCTATCAAAGGAAGTCTTTGTTTATTTTTATAGGGGATTAATTTTTTTAGATAATTTTAGGTTAGGGTTAGGGTTTTGGGGATCTCATTTTCTTCCTCCACCTTGGGTGTTCCTCATTTGTGGATTGTAAGTGTACTTTTAATTACCCAATCAATTAATATAATTTTTCTTCCTTTTAATCCATGCTTTGTTAATTATTCATATGCCTAGATAAATTATTATAGTTTTTGATTTCCTATTTTATTTACTTTTTAGTTGTTTAATTAGCATAATCATGTTGTGTAAGTAATTTATCGGGTTGGGATTGTATTTCCGCCATTAATGGGCACCGAGCTCCTAAAATTAGGTTTCGTGTAATATTGTATTTAATTGAAACCTCGCAAATTTAAATGGGATTATTATACATTTAACTTTCTTTGTCACGCAATGTTATTGTTTATCGTGATAATCCAATTTTAAGACGAGTGCGACCATTTTGAATTAAATTTTTAATATCCCATCGTTGGCTTAAATCCCTTCATGTGTGATGTTTATGTTAAACTAAAACTGCTCCGTTAAATGTTTTCGAATTGAAATTCTATTTTTACGTGTTTAGTCCATGGCGGGTATGTGATCCTGACTCTCGCTTTCTTAGTTCTTGATTAGACTTAACTTTTTATTTTTCTCTTTTTATTTACAACCACCCATCATCTTTTGCAATTTTATTGTTGAAGTGATAAATTCGTTACAATCTATCGAACATTCACTGTGGATTCAATACCCGAACTTATCACTATACTTATAAAACAAGTGTAGTTAGAGTTTAGGTTTTTGCATAGCGGAGGGAGCCAATATCAACGATCGACGTATATCTTTATACACTCGCGTCGCGATTTCCCCCTGTTATAAAAATGGCTTCGTTATCGGGGATGGGTTTGTTTTAGAATTTATTTGTTTTAGTATTTTGTAATATTTTATTTGTGTTTGTATTTTTTTTGCTAACCTTTTTGCTGGATAGAACATTTGAGCGCTAAGAAACTTTGATTCTTGGTCGCGCAATTTCCTTCTCGAATTCTCCATCAACAAACAATTCGGTAACCATGTCCTCTTTTATAGCTTTGTTGGTAATTTAAATGTTTCATTTGGGATATTCTCCCGAATCTGGAGCTGCGAATGTTTTATTTAAGACCTGTTCTCGAATCTTGAACCATTAGAATTATCGGTGTATTCCTATGAGTCCGTAGAAATTATTTTAAACTTTTAAAACTTTTACCGATGAGGACTCTCTGTCGCTCTTGTTTTCCATGATGGATGATATCCCCACGTGTGCATCATCTCCCATTCCAGCTAAAAAACCTTTGGGAGATGAGTCGATTATTCTTGGATCCCAAGTGTTTATTTCCCCCTTGTTATCCAAATCCCCCATCGTCCTCCCAAAATTTCAAATTGACGATGGTTCACCTTTTCCACCACCCATGCATGCCTTCCGTTATTCAAACAAAATTCATATCTTCCGGGAGGCATGTTGTAAATGGCATGTTGTAAATATTAGGTTGTAAATAGTTAGTTTCTTATTTTTTCTTTCTTGAGTTTTTTCTTTCCTTTTTATTTAGGCTAGTGTAATTAGTTAATTTTTTGTTATTTGTTCTTTCTATTCTTGGTACTAACTTGTTTTGTAGATTCTCTTGGACTTGTGCTTATGGAGATCGCTCCATTTTTGAGTAATATCGCTCTATTCCTCTCTTTGTGTTGTGTTCTTAATGGACGCATTGACAACAATGCAACATTTAAGTTAGGTGGTTTGGGATATTATATCCATTTCTTTGTTTTGTCCATGGGTTTGCCCACATTTAGTTACTAAGTATGCTTTTCTTAGAAAAAAATTAAAAATATTTTCTTTCTTTTTTACCCTTTGTTGGGCATTTTTCCTTTGTTTCCGATGATAAATATTAATAATTGGCCGATCCAATTGACAACTCAATGATGCATGTTCTCAATTTTAGAATTTATTAGACTTTAATCCTTAATTATTGATATTATGAATAACTTCATGAATTAAACTTTAATCCCATGAGCACATGCGCTTTGTTCTATTGATTTGGTTTAAGATTTTTATAACTCGGTATTCTTTTGTTGCATTATATATACTTACACCGAGTAAGCTTTGTACCTTTCGTCATTTGTTAGTGTATACACTATTCTTTCCTCTTTGAAAATGTTACTGGTAATCTCATTTTTCTTTCATTTGATCGTTCATTAATTGAGTCATTCTTGAAAATGTGTTACTTGAGCTTGATTTTTAATGTTTGTTTTGACTCAAGAATTGCGTAAACTTTATGAAATGATCACAGACAATCTTTGTTATATGACCCATATTAGCCTTGACCTCACCTTATATGTTTACCCTCGTGAACCCCTTTGAGCCTAAATATTAGCCTTTCGTCCCCAATCCTATAACCAACTCCGTATTGGAGTTTTAAGCCATATATATACCTTACATACCTTTGTTTGGAATATTACTTAGGACTGAATGATGTTCTTGTTGTGTGTTCGCAATGTAGGCATGTGAGAGTGTGAAAAGTAGAGAAAAGAAAGAAGTGAAAAAAAGATGAAAAAGAGAAAATTGAAAACAAAAGAAAACATGAGAAAAAGAATAAAAGAAAAAGAAAGAGAAATTTGTATATGTTGTGTATATTGTTCAATAAGCTTTGATTAATCTCCCCATTGTTATATTCAATGCCTTTTATGGATTCTATTTTCCAATTTTTAAAATTGCCCTCGTTTTCCATTATCCCTAGTTTTCATTCCGAACACTTTAAATCCGTACATAGTCCTTTCATTTCATAACTCTAGCCTAACCTACATTACACCCTTATACAAGTCCTATGTGATCTTAGGGTGAATTTAATTTAAAGTTTAAATAGTTTTGATAATCTATGAAAATGCATTTCGCCTCCTTTAATGATCAGTATCTTTCATTGAGATTACAATTTTTTATTTTCTAAATAGTATTCTTCATTTGTGACATATGTGCGGCCTAGTTTCCATTTACATTTACTCTTTATTCCCACATGTTCCGTGAGTTAACTCCCTATTTCGAGTGAATTCACTTGATGAGTGCAATGCCCGTGAGGATTGAATATATGCTTCCTTTAACACTTATCCAATTTATTTAAGTTTTTGCCAAATCATATTTTGCATGTGCTCTCTCCCCTCCCACATTTTAAAGTTTCAATTAGATGAGGTGCATTCTATAATGTTAGTAATACGGACTTTTGTGTGAATTCATTCACTTTGCTAATAATGTGTATGGAATCTTGTTTGTATTGTTGGGCTTGTCTCATGTTGATTGGGAATATTTTGAGGAAACTATATGATGTTTGTGGGTTCCATCCCTGAAAACCCTCACGAGATTACACTCGTCCACTAAGGTAACCTAGGGGTTTAATGGCTTATTGCATATGCTAAATGCAATCATGTTCCCTATGAAAGTGTCATTTATATTTTGATGCATATATACATTTATGTATTGCCTTCTATGGACTGGTTTTGTTTGTTTCATCACTAGGAACTAGCAATGTCTTAGTTAGGGGGGGTGTGATACATCACGAATATTGCATATTTGCGTCTTTTATCTTTGTGCATTCTAACACTTTTATGTTTTTAATGTCTATATTTATGCTCGTTAACCAGACAACCTCAGATTTGGACATATATATGTTTTGCAGGGATTAATTGCGCTTTTGTAGGCATTGTAATGCTAAAAGTGGGGATGGGTTGCATTTTGGAGAAGTTTCGTTATCGAACGCTACTTCAAGGGCATTTTCATCAATTCACACTTCATCTTCAGCTCATGGAATTCCCACGAATGCGTATTTCATCGAGTTAGCATCGCGTAGCCATAAATGGCACGTCATTTCAAGTTCTGATGATCAAGTTTTGGCTGATTCCGTTTCGAAGCTTTCCTCCCATGTGAAGACCAAATGACAGTAAAAAACTGAGTACCGAACGATCGTGTCCAGGGGGTCGATCTAACGTGTATTGGGATTTCACCTTGCAAAGGAGATAGTGGGCTTTAACTTAAAGGACCGGTCGATCGACCCCCTAGCTGTGGTCGACCGGTAGCATCCGATATTTGCCAAGTTATTTCCTTTTCATTTCTTTTTCCTTTATTTCTTTCTTTTCTTGTAACTTAGTATTAATAGAAGACGTATGTCATTTTTGAGAGATATCTTGTAATAATAGATCATTTTCCATACTTAGGGTTAGAGAGGGAAGCTAGGGTTTGGAGGTTTTTGGGAGTGTGCCATTTTCTCCCTCCGAGGGTTTGCTCGTATAAAGGGGTATGCCCGTCGAGGTTGTGTAGAACACTATCCCCTATCTTCTCTATCAATATGAGTTTCCAATGTTTGTATTTATTTATTTATCGCGTTTTTACTCGATTTCTAGTTTTGATTTATTGTGTTTATTTACATGCTTTCTAGTGTAGATTTACCGCGTTTTTATCATGCTTTCTAGGTTAAATTAGCCTAGGTTGTGTTGGATCGAACTTGACTCATGTTTATCATGTTGCTTTGCTACGGTTATGGAAGATACATTTTTATTTCGATTGGGTTGTCCTAGTTATTACGCCTAGGAGATTTGACGGTCTATATCATGTATGCTTCGTACTTACGACCTCGTGTGCATAATTTCTAGGGTATTTGTTGATGTTAAAATCTTATTAGTCTTTTATGCAACTCTAGGGGTGTGACAACTCTAGATTTAATTAACTGTCAAGACGAAACGCAATCGTAATAAATCAGTAGAACCATGTAACCATTTATACGCATTAAGCTGAGTCGAGGGATATCCGATGCAACCTATAGTTTTTACCGCTTTTATTAGTCTAGTTTAAATACATGCCTAGATTAATCTTTCCATTTTTTCATCTTTTCCTTTCGTTTATAATTATCTTTTACAATTTTATTGAGAACTACTAAACTAATTAAATTCTAGCTACTCGTCTCTATGGATTTTCGATACCCGGACTTGGCCGCTATACTCCTTAGTCGAGTGTATTCATAAGTTTAGGTTTTTGTATAGAGTTGTTGAGCCGAAACTAAAATCACCAACGCGCATGTGACACTCGTGCTGCGGCAAAACCCGTACTATCACCAACTAACACGCATCATCCCAAACAAACAGTACGCCCTTACAAGTTAGATTAGTCAGAGGACCCCCAATCTTCAAAAAGCCCTGAATAAATCGGGTTGTCCCCATTCCCTCACCACTGATACTTTTCTAGGCCTTTCTAACACTATATGCCCCAGAAACTGTACCTCCCAGAGCCAAAACCCACACTTCTCATACTTATAATACAACTGATGCTCACGTATTTTCTGTAGGACCCGTCGTAAATGCTTAGCATGCTCCTTTTCAATTTGGGAATAAATCAGGATGTCATCTATAAAGACAATGACAAACTGATATAAGAACTCTCTCAACACATGGTTCATCAAGTTTGTAAATACTGTTGGCACATTAGTTAGCCCAAACGGTATAACTCGAAACTCATATGATCCGTACCTCGTTAGGAATGGAGTCTTAGACACATCCTGCTCTCGGATACGTAACTGGTGATAACCAGACGTCAAGTCTATCTTTGAGAAGTAGGTTGCTCCTATCAACTGATCAAATAAATCATCGATACGGGGTAACAAATACTTATTTTGGATCATGACTTTATTTAGTTCCCAATAGTCAACACACACCCATAAAGAACCATCTAGCTTGTTTACAAATAAAATAGGGAACCCCAAGGCGAGGTACTCCTACGGATGAAACCTTGCCCCAAAAGCTACTCTA
This sequence comes from Sambucus nigra, assembly GCA_949130495.1. Taxonomy (NCBI): domain Eukaryota; kingdom Viridiplantae; phylum Streptophyta; class Magnoliopsida; order Dipsacales; family Adoxaceae; genus Sambucus; species Sambucus nigra. The sequence goes on from OX422213.1 coordinate 122,839,552, forward strand.
TCTGATCTCTTAGTTCCCTCATCTTTGCAGGAGCCATACGGTAAAGCGCACGAACTATTGGTCAAGTTATCGGTGCTAAATTAATCATAAACTCTACCTCCCTGGTGGGTGGTAGTCTCAGTATCTCCTGAAACACGTCAGCGAACTCATAAACTACCAGTATCGAATCAAAGGGAATCATCACTCCCGTAGATGTCTCATCCTTTATATAATACAAATGGGTGGACGAGGCATAGCCACTAGGAACATGCCCTATCCCGGAATAACCAATATAATACTTTGATTATAATAATCAATCTTGGCCCGGTAGGTGACTAGCCAATCCACATCGATGATAGAATCATACTCGGACATTCTAACACAAGCATGTCAACCGGTAAAATCAGACTCCTAATGTGACAACCCGGATATAATTATGATAAATTATATTTAAATCATGCTTATCTTATGTGATATGAATAATGTGTTATTAGTATATCTAATGTTAATTGATTATGTTTATTATAATCCTACTTTCATAAATCATGAAAGGTCGAATTATTTACGAACACAAGATTTTGTTGTTTTCGGTAGAAATGTTCCTATTTAAGACTAGTTTTGACCATTGTAACATTACAAATGACTTGATGTGAAAACTAGATAGTTGTAGACATGTGAGTTAGGGTTTTAACACAACAAACGGATCATCAAATGGATGCCCGAGTAAAGAGTTATACCAAATTTATGAACAAGGGGCAATTTGGTCTATTCCCTTAAGTGGTAAATTGTCTTTTATTAAACCAAATGGTTTAATTTGATTGGTTGGCTTGGGAGGCAGCCTTGGACGACCTTATACCCTTGAAATATCCTTATCCTTCAGCCAAAACCAGCCATGAAAGGGTTTTAAGCTTAGGGAAAGAGAAAGTAGAAGTTAAGGAACGAAAGTAAGGAGAAAAAGTGTAGAAAAATTCGTAGAAATTACGTAAAAAGCCCTGAAGATAATCCTAATTGTAATTCTTGTTATTTATATTATATTACTGATTTATATGACATAAATCATCACAAGTTTACGAAAGTTTCAGCCCTTCATATATATGTATGATTAAATGCAAGCTTATGTTAAGTTGAGTGTAGAAACCCTTAAAATTGCTTTGTGTTGAAATCCCTTGTATTCAAATCTGCATATCTCTTTGTGTGATTACTGTAATTGAGAAATTACAATTGGAAATGAAAGTAGACTCATATATGCATATAATATCTGAAAATTAGAATTTATCTCCTTGTGGTTAGGCCGTAATGATGATTTCAAGTTGGTACATAGTTGCTGTTTGTATACTTGATTTCGGTATGCCCTGAGTTTGGTCAAGATTTTGAGATAGCAAATGAAGTCCAAATATTATGAAACTTTAATTCTGTACTATTAAGTATGTCTACTAAAAGTGTTGAAAATCATGGAAAGTTATGCTGTATAAAAATTATGAAAATTCTGGGAATTCGAAGGATCAATAGAGGAGCTTGTAGGGCAGATTTCTTGTGTTGTAGAGAAATGGTCATAACTTGCCCTAGGAAGCTTGAAAAATTACACCGTCACTTGTAATGGATAATATATTCATATATGTTTTCATATTGATAAGGTTGGACCCCTAAATTTATACAATTTAGAAATATAGGATGGTTAAGTATGTATGACAATAATTTCAGGCCATATTCGATACCCCTTGAATGAATGTTTGTATTTCGTCCTTACGAAGGGTACTTTGAGTACATATTTCATGTGTATATACATTGACAAGTATAATTTCATATTTACTTGACTTTGGTTATAAATTACTTATAAGGTATTTCTTACGGTTGAATGTCCGTAACCTTATAAACATGTACATCATTGTTTTGCCTTTACCTATGTTTTATGGAATGTGACTTAATTAAAATTATATTGTTGATGTATAGTCATGGAAAGTTACATAATTATGTTAGGATAATATTTATGATTGAGGTTCAGTACTGATCTAGTTGGATTGACAGGTGTAAGGTCTAATAAACCCAGTTCAGCTCCACTAGAAGGAAACCTGAATACGTAGTTGACAACCCAAGGTGAGTGTACTCACTGGAATGATGTATTTGTATAATATTACAAATGTGATCATAATGTTATGAATACAAAATTGTTCATTTCGGTTTACCGAAATGAGGGGTTACTCCTCGACCAGGAATGGGGGAGATTTGTCTATTAATGACAAGGGGTTACTCCTCGACCAGGAATGGGGGAGAATTGTCTATTTAGACAAGATATGTGAATCATGATTCGGAAAAGTTGGTCACTCATTATGAATAAGCCAGATAAGTTAATACATAATTATATGGACATAATTTATTGCATTTAAATTCATGCAATAGTATAGTAGTGATACATTCACTGGGCTATTTTGCTCATGATTCTTATGTTCACATTTTTCAGGAAACGCGATGTCACTGCCAAATCTAGGAGGTCGGGTTGGGTTAGCCAGGAATGGGAGAAACAATGATTTTGTGTAAATGTAAATGATGTAATTAAGTTAACTTATCCTTTAAGAAAGTTTTATGGGCATGACTACTTTGATGTGGTAAAAAGGTTTTCAGTTATATGGATTTACAATGATGACTCTGAAATCAAAACTCGTGATTATGGTTTGGTTGGATTAATTATGGTTTGACTCACTTTGACTTTCAAACTTAATTATAAGTAACTGGGTTGGGATGTGTCAGATTTTGGTATCAGAGCCTAGGTTTTAGAGGTTCTGGAGTGAGAAGAGTCTAGATTTGGCAGTGAAATTCAGAAATATATTTTATTTGATACTAATGATCATGTTAGGAAAGATATGTATATCTGCATGTTATTATATCTTTGATTCATTTCAGATATAAGAGAATGGAACGAGGGAATGTTAATGAGAGAATAGAAGATGAGGCTTCAAATATGGCAGCGGAAGCAGAGGTTGAACAACCTGTTCATGGATATGTAGAACCTGACCCGGAACAATTAACAGACATGCAAAAATTGGCACGTGCTATGACTTTAATGGCAGAGCAGCAAGCTAGATTTATGGCTCAGATGGAAGCACAACAGGCCAGGCAACTGGAGGCATAAGCATTGGCCAGGGCTCAGGAGGTTATACACCGGGAAGAAAGGAGTACTTCACATGAGAAATTTATTAAAATGAATCCACCCCCATTTGAAGGAGCAGTTGATCCAGCAGAGGCAGAAGTCTGGGTTAAAGAGATTGAAATTATTTTTGGGGTAATGAGAATGCCTGACAATCAACGAGTGACCTTGGCAACGTATATGCTAAGAGGAGAGGCTAAGTACTGGTGGGATGCCACAAAACATTTGTTGATTACTCCAGGAGGTGGGAATGTGATCTCATGGGATGATTTTGTTAAAGCCTTGTATGATAAGTATTTTCCTCCGATGTATCAAAAACAAAAGGAGAAAGAATATTTCCTGTTGAATCAAGGGAGTATGACAGTTAGAGAATACGAAGCTAAACTTACAGCTTTATCTCAATTTGCTTCGAGGTTTATACGGAATGAGGAAGATATGTGCAGTCGATTTCTCGATGGGCTTGAGTTAGTCATTAAATCACGGTTGTCGGCTTTAGAGACTGTTAATTATTCAGCCTTGGTAAACAAAGCCATGTTGGTAGAAAGGGATGTGAATGAAGCTAGAGGGAATCGAGAACGAGGTGTAAAGAGAAGCAGATTTGATCCAAATTATCAAAAGAGTAGTGGTACAGAATATTCGAGGTTTGGAGGGCAGAAATTCCAACAGGGTAGAGGTGGAAGTAGTTTGCAAAGGGGTGAGGCTAGTGGTGGAAGAGGTTCAGGAGTTTCAGCACAAGGAGATGCTAATGTTTGTTTCTTTTGTGGGTCATCGGGTCATATAAAGAGAAATTGCCCAAAGTTACTGAATATAGAATGTTTCAACTGTCACCAAAAGGGTCATCTGAGAAAGAATTGTCCTATGTGGGCAAGAACAGTTTCAGTCAGTAGTGTGGGGCCTCATAAAGGATCTTCTCCAGGCAGTGCCACCAGGGGGAGAGGTACAGAACAAGTAACTGGATCGAGGGCAGGAGGAAGAGTGTTTGCGATGACGCTACAAGATGCCCATGCTACCCCGGAAGTGGTTACAGGTAAACTTTCTATTGCAAACAAAGATTTATATGCACTCATTGATCCTAGATCTACGCATTCATTTGTGGCATTACATATTATTTCATACTTGGGTAGACCATGTTCATTTCTCAATTGTGCCTTATATATTTCTACCCCAATGGAAAGTGTGATTCTGGTTGAGCATGTTTATAAAAATTGTGTCTTACGAATGGGTGAGCGAGATTTCTATGTTGATTTGATACCGTTGGCCATTCGAAATTTTGATATTATATTGGGGATGGATTGGTTATCATCATACCATGCTTCCATTGATTGTTTTCGCAAATAAGTTACATTTCATTTGGCTGGTGAACCCGAGTTCCAATTTACAGGGGAAAGGAATGTTGTCCCTACTTGTCTCATCTCAGCAATTAAGAGCAGAAAGTTATTGAGTAAGGGTTGTATGGGGTATTTAGCGTATGTGGTTGATGTTAGTAAGGAAGCACTTAAAGTTAAAGATATACCAGTGGTTAGAGAGTTTTCTGATGTCTTCCCAGAGGAATTGCCAGGATTGCCACCCGATAGGGAAGTAGAGTTTTCTATTGAATTAATTCCAGGTACTGGTCCAATTTCTCTTTCTCCATATAGAATGGCACTAGCGGAGTTAAAAGAATTAAAAGTTCAATTACAAGATCTGATAAGCAGAGGTTTCATTCGGCCTAGTGTTTCGCCATGGGGAGCACCAGTGTTATTTGTGAAAAAGAAAGATGGGACAATGCGATTATGTATTGATTATCGACAGTTGAATAAGGTAACCATTAGAAATAAGTACCCTCTACCTTGTATCGATGACTTGTTTGACCAATTACAGGGGGCCACTGTATTTTCGAAGATTGATTTGAGATCGGGTTACCACCAACTGAAAGTGAAGGATTGTGATATTTCCAAAACAGCTTTTCGGACTCGATATGGGCACTATGAGTTTTTGGTGATGCCTTTTGGATTGACTAATGCTCTGGCAGTTTTTATGGATTTGATGAACCGGGTATTCCACCCTTTCATTGATTCATTTGTGATAGTATTCATAGATGATGTGTTGATTTACTCGCGTAGCATGGAGGAACATGAGAAACATTTGAGACTCGTATTGCAGATTTTGAGAGAGAAGAAATTATTTGCTAAATTCAGCAAGTATGAGTTTTGGTTGAATGAAATTGTGTTTTTAGAGCACGTTGTCTCAGGAGATGGGATATATGTTGATCCAAGGAAGGTGGAAGCAATTGTTGAATGGGAGAGTCCTAAGAATGTGACAGAAATTAGGAGTTTCCTAGGATTGGCAGGTTACTATCGCAGATTCATTAAGGGATTTTTAGCAATAGCATTACCATTGACAAAGTTGACCCGTAAAGAAGTGAAGTTTGTGTGGGATGAAGAATGCGAAAGGAGTTTTAAAGAATTAAAGAAGCGCTTGGTTTCAGCCCCTATACTTGCTATTCCATGTGGGAATGAGTCTTTTGTGATCTATACAGACGCTTCATTTCAGGGGTTAGGATGTGTTCTTATGCAGAATGGGAAGGTAATAGCATATGCTTCCAGACAATTAAAGACGCATGAACGAAACTACCCTACACACGATCTGGAGCTAGCAGCCATTATTTTTGCTTTAAAGTTGTGGAGACATTACTTGTATGGAGAAACTTGTGAGATATTTACAGATCATCAAAGTTTGAAATACTTGTTCACACAGAAAGAACTGAATTTGAGACAGAGGCGTTGGATAGAGCTGATTAAAGACTATGACTGTACCATTCATCATCACCCTGGGAAGGACAATGTAGTAGCAGATGCTTTGAGTCGAAATCATCAGGGATTCTCGGTTGCATACGGTGTGCTCGTGTTGGAAATATTCTTGACTTGGCATTGATGGGGATTGAATTGAATTTTTCAAAAAGCGGAGGATTATTAGCACATGTCACAGTGAGACCTTTATTGGCCGAACGCATACGAAATTTGCAGACCAGTGATCCATTCCTTGAGAAGAAGAAACTAGAAGTTTGGGATGGTAGAGAGAGTGAATTTGAGATTAAGAATGATGAATCGTTGTGTTATAAAAATAGAATTTGTGTACCAAATGACCCACCCTTAAAGAAGGATATATTAGAAGAGGCACATAGTTCTATTTACTCTATGCATCCGGGAGCTACCAAAATGTACAGAGATTTGAAGGAGTATTATTGGTGGAACAATATGAAGCGTGAGATTGCAGAATTCGTAACTAAATGTTTAGTATGCCAGCAAGTAAAAGCAGAGCATCAGAAGCCGGCAGGATTATTGCAGTCTTTGCCTATTCCGGAATGGAAGTGGGAACATATAACGATGGATTTTGTTACGGGATTACCACAGTCACCAAAGGGGCATGATTCTATTTGGGTGATTGTAGACCGATTGACGAAGTCAGCTCATTTTCTTCCAGTTAAGACCACCTATACTGTTGATAAGTATGCACGTATGTACGTTGATGAGATTATTCGTTTACATGGGGCACCAGTGTCAATAGTATCAGATAGAGATCCAACGTTCACTTCTAAGTTTTCGCCTCATCTCCAGAATGCCATGGGAACAAGTTTGAAGTTCAGCACTGCGTTTCATCCACAAATTGATGGGCAATCAGAAAGGACGATTCAAATATTAGAAGACATGTTACGAGCCTGTGTATTTGACTTCAAAGGTAGTTGGGATGATCATTTGCCATTGATGGAATTTTCATATAATAATAGTTATCAGTCGACTATTGGTATGGCTCCTTATGAAGCTTTATATGGGAGGAGATGTAGAATGCCTTTGTGTTGGGATGAAGTGGGTGAAAGGAAAATTTTGGGTCCTGAATTGATAGATATGACAACTGAAAAGATCAAAATGATTCGGGAACGGATAAAGATAGCGCAAAGCAGGCAGAAATTTTATGCAGATAAGAGGAAGCATCCATTAGAATTTCAGAAGGGAGATTTTGTATTCCTGCGTATTTCACCATGGAAAGGCGTTATGAGATTTGGCAAAAAGGGGAAACTAAGTCCAAGATACATTGGACCATATGAGGTGTTGGAAAGAATTGGGCCCCTGGCTTATAGATTAGCATTACCTCCAGATTTATCCCATTTACATGATGTGTTTCACGTATCGATGCTTCGTAAGTATTTGGCGGATCCATCTCATCAGTTGAAAACTCAACCAATTGAACCGAAGGAAGACTTGTCGTACATCGAGGAACCAATGGAAATTATTGATCGTAAGGAGCAAGTATTGAGAAATAAAGTTGTTTTCTTAGTTAAGGTCATGTGGATGAGCCATGGAGTTAAAGAAGCAACTTGGGAAACGGAGGATAGCATGAAGAAACAATATCCCCATTTGTTTGGTAAGTGTCATTCGTATTAAATTTCGGGGACGAAATTTTCTAGGGGGGGAAGTTGTGACAACCCGGATATAATTATGATAAATTATATTTAAATCATGCTTATCTTATGTGATATGAATAATGTGTTATTAGTATATCTAATGTTAATTGATTATGTTTATTATAATCCTACTTTCATAAATCATGAAAGGTCGAATTATTTACGAACACAAGATTTTGTTGTTTTCGGTAGAAATGTTCCTGTTTAAGACTAGTTTTGACCATTGTAACATTACAAATGACTTGAGGTGAAAACTAGATAGTTGTAGACATGTGAGTTAGGGTTTTAACACAATAAACGGATCATCAAATGGATGCCCGAGTAAAGAGTTATACCAAATTTATGAACAAGGGGCAATTTGGTCTATTCCCTTAAGTGGTAAATTGTCTTTTATTAAACCAAATGGTTTAATTTGATTCGTTGGCTTGGGAGGCAGCCTTGGCCGACCTTATACCCTTGAAATATCCTTATCCTTCAGCCAAAACCAGCCATGAAAGGGTTTTAATCTTAGGGAAAGAGAAAGTAGAAGTTAAGGAACAAAAGTAAGGAGAAAAAGTGTAGAAAAATCCGTAGAAATTACGTAAAAAGCCCTAAAGATAATCCTAATTGTAATTCTTGTTATTTATCTTATATTACTGATTTATATGATATAAATCATCACAAGTTTATGAAAGTTTCAGCCCTTTATATATATGTATGGTTAGATGCAAGCTTATGTTAAGTTGAGTGTAGAAACCCTTAAAATTGCTTTGTGTTGAAACCCCTTGTATTCAAATCTACATATCTCTTTGTGTGATTACTGTAATTGAGAAATTAGAATTGGAAATTAAAGTAGACTCATATATTCATATAATATCTGAAAATTAGAATTTATCTTCTTGTGGTTAAGCCGTAATGATGATTTCAAGTTGGTATATAGTTGCTGTTTGTATACTTGATTTCGGTATGCCCTGAGTTTGGTCAAGATTTTGAGATAGCAAATGAAGTCCAAATATTATGAAACTTTAATTCTGTACTATTAAGTATGTCTACTGAAAGTGTTGAAAATCATGGAAAGTTATGACGTATAAAAATTATGAAAATTCTGGGAATTCGAAGGATCAATAGAGGAGCTTGTAGGGCAGATTTCTTGTGTTGTAGAGAAATGGTCATAACTTGCCCTAGGAAGCTTGAAAAATTACACCGTCACTTGTACTGGATAATATATTCATATATGTTTTCATATTGATAAGGTTGGACCCCTTCATTTATACAATTTAGAAATATAGGATGGTTAAGTATGTATGACAATAATTTCAGGCCATATTCAATACCCCTTGAATGAATGTTTGTATTTCGTCCTTACGAAGGGTACTTTGAGTACATGTTTCATGTGTATATACATTGACAAGTATAATTTAATATTTACTTGACTTTGGTTATAAATTACTTATAAGGTATTTCTTACGGTTGAATGTCCGTAACCTTATCAACATGTATATCATTGTTTTGCCTTTACCTATGTTTTATGGAATGTGACTTAATTGGAATTATATTGTTGATGTATAGTCATGGAAAGTTACATAATTATGTTAGGATAATATTTATGATTGAGTTTCAGTACTGATCTAGTTGGATTGACAGGTGTAAGGTCTAATAAACCCAGTTCAGCTCCACTAGAAGGAAGCCTGGATACGTAGTTGACAACCCAAGGTGAGTGTACTCACTGGAATGATGTATTTGTATACTGTTACAAATGTGATCATAATGTTATGAATACAAAATTGTTCATTTTGGTTTACCGAAATGAGGGGTTACTCCTCGACCAGGAATGGGGGAGATTTGTCTATTAATGACAAGGGGTTACTCCTGGACCAGGAATGGGGGAGAATTGTCTATTTAGACAAGATATGTGAATCATGATTCGGAAAAGTTGGTCACTCATTATGAATGAGCCAGATAAGTTAATACATAATTATATGGACATGATTTATTGCATTTAAATTCATGCAATAGTATAGTAGTGATACATTCACTGGGCTATTTTGCTCATGATTCCTATGTTCACATTTTTCAGGAAACGCGATGTCACTGCCAAATCTAGGAGGTCGGGTTGGGTTAGCCAGGAATGGGAGAAACAATGATTTTGTGTAAATGTAAATGATGTAATTAAGTTAACTTATCCTTTAAGAAAGTTGTATGGGCATGACTATTTTGATGTGGTAAAAAGGTTTTCAATTATATGGATTTACAATGATGACTCTGAAATCAAAACTCGTGATTATGGTTTGGTTAGATTAATTATGGTTTGACTCACTTTGACTTTCAAACTTAATTATAAGTAACTGGGTTGGGGTGTGTCACCTAATCTCTATACTGACACCCTGTCATATAAAGAAAATTGGAGTCCCACTACCCATCGGTGAGTTTACAAAAGTAACTGTGTTGTTGGCCGTGTCTAGTAACCCTGTGAACTGTGCAAATATAGTGGCTATATATGAATGTGAGGCCCTTATGTCAAAAAAGTACGTCGCATAGACCCAGAGATAGAAAATATACCCTCAACTACGGGCGGAGGCTGCTAAACTGCTGCCTGTTGGACGTTGTACACACGCCCATATTATAACTACCCCTGGTGTGGTGGGGCTATGGGAGCAACTAGAATGGCAGGTAATGCTAGCACCTGTGCCGGTGCTGGGAGAACAGATTAAAACATAGGCCTCTATGACTCCTGGTGAGCACCCTGCTGATGGGGTATCTTTCCCTTATCGGGGCAATCCTATTTCATGTGTCCAGTTTTTCCATAAGTGAAACATGTTCCAGAAAACTACCCTCCATTTCGACACTACTAGCCTTGGCCCTGCTGACCATTTTCACCTCCCCCTTGGACCTATTAGCCTTACTGAATGTGCTGTTAGCCCTGCCTATTACCTTCATGCCCAAAATAAAAGTCTCCCGATCTTAATCTCTTAGCATAATACCCTGATTTGGAACTTGCTCACCCTATCTTTGTTGACCCTAAGCTGACAGTGTTCCACTGTCACTACCTCCCCCAGTCCTACCCTGCTGACTGGACTCAATCCCTTGCTTGTTTCCCTTAGCATGAAAGTGGTGGTCCTAGCAGTGAAGTAACGCATCATTTAATACATCTGTGTAGGTGTGTAATGAAAGATTACACAAAGATGCTGACGGATCCCCCAATTAAGGCCATCCATGAACATCTAAATCCTCTTATCTTCCGTGGGTACCCCTCCTAGTACCATATTGTCTAGCCTAATAAATTCTTCCTGATACTCGGCAACTGACTTCCCCTCCCGAAGAGGTCCAAAAGTCTACACCTCATCTCAGTCTGAACGACATAAGGAAAATATTTGTGGTCAAACCACACCCAGAAGTCTTGAATATGCATAATATCCCTCTCATCTACTGTGGTAGTGGACTCCCAACAGTATAAAGCTTCCCAAACTAGCTTGAAAGTAGCTAGTATCTGCTTATATACCTCCATACACTCATACATCCTCAGATTCCACTGGATGTCTTTCTTCCATTGGATAATAGTGACAACATCGAAAGCCCCCCGAAACTCTGGAGTATGCGCCTTTTGAAAGGCATCCCTAACACACTCCCAAGCATTGGGAAATTCCTCTGCTGGTGCTAATGGCACGACTTGTGCCTGTAGTGGTTCTTGTTGAACAACTGCTAAGGCTGCATTAACTACCTGAGCAAAAATGGTAGCAACCTATGCAGGGTTCATAGTGCCGTGAGCTGGAGTAGGTTGTGGTGATGGTTGTGGCATAGAGGGGGCTCGTTATGCACGTCCAAGAGGCATCTGAAAAGAGGGAGAATATTTCCATTAGAATTTGATTTAAAATATCAAAAAAATATTTGAAATCATAATTGTGCAAATGAGAATGCAAGAGTCCTCATGATCGGGCCTTATATCAAAGGACGCTAAGCAGAATTCATATTAAGTCATACATATCTTAAAGGCTCTAGAACCTGATGCTCTGATACCACCCGTGACACCCCAATCAATTATATACCGGGTCATCAGTCATTTTTAATAATTAAATTAGAATATCCAGTTGGTTCATTCTTATCATGAGTGTCAAAAAACATCTTCAATATTAATAAACTAATAGTTAATTTAGCTAGTGTCAAAACCCTCAATTTTAATTTAATAAAATCCAATTTAACAATGTAAATAAATGATCATGTAATCCATTCCAATATAATGAATAATAATTAAGTGATAGTACAACTGAACTCAATGTAACTGGAATAAACTCTCTAGTTTAAATGTCTCAATACCATCATCCAAATAAAACCGATAATAATAATACCAACGTAAGTAAATACAATGTCTGAGGTAAAAATGGAATAACTAGAATCCTAGGAGACATGCCTTAAATGAAATAGATACTATAGATGTCCGAGTCAATAGAATAGAATTGTATCATACAAAATCTACAACTCCCATCGCATCCATAGCACATCTAATATCAAACACCATATGCCGGGCTTCCCTGCGGTTGGACACCTAATACAAAAGATATGGGAGGGAAGAGAATATGCAAGAAAACAGGTCAGAGCCCGATTATAAAATATTTTAAAAATAGCAAGTGATTAACAAGTGCAATTAAGCAATTATTATGTAAATGTTAGCTTCTCTAGCTCTCGCTTGAGAATCTCACCTCTCATCTAGAGTGCACGCCTAACGTACCTCACAATCCTCCTAGTTAAGGTTTTCAATTACTAGTTTGAAATAAGAGTCATTATGATTCTAATTCATATCCTTTCCCCATATTTCCTACGCAATATGTATCATCATTATACATGTTCATCTCTCTTTAATATGCACTAGACTTTACAAAGATTTACGATTAAGTATTCACTTACTTAATTCAATTCAGATTTCATTATTCTTTTACATCTACTAATTTAACACATTAGAATAAGTCACAGTATATACATTCATCACACTATTATATATACTAATATGGAACTTCCCAAACACAGCTGGGGTGCATGCATACTCTTCTATCATATCCTGATACATCTCTCACTGCATAAAGGACTGTTGGTTCGGCGTCTCTCACGAACCATAAATATCATAACACATATATTGGAGGCTAGCATACTCGCCAGCCAAATGGGTCATGCACATACCTACATTCCCATTCAACCGTCAAAACTATCATTCTCACAGATAGCACATGTCCAAGGTCCTATGCTCAAGGTACGAATCTAAAATCCCCCCAATGATCTCATCAGGCTAAGATCGTCCACAATGCGAAACCTCCACCCCGATAGCAAGGAGCGTAGGTATGTCATACACAATATAAATCATAATATAGGTATTCACCCATCTATATATATATATATATATAGTAACAATAGGGCATACGCATAACCCGTATGATAAGTCCCATACATAATACATTTATATCTCGAATATCCTATGTATTTATAGATTATGACTTTACTTCTTAAAGTATATTCATGAGATTTTGTCATCACTCGAAGGGTATTGGTTATTCCTTTTGTAAATTCAGCAGGTAAGCATATGCACCCTACTGGTCCATGTCATTATAATCCCCGAATTTTTGTGAAATAAATTTATCTCCAAATTATGTTTATTCCTCGATAATCCCTAGTTCAATTAAACCCTTTATTCCATATCATAGGACTAAGACCATACATTAACATGGACTACTGGTATACCCCCATGCTCCCATTATTTTAAGAATTTAGTCCCATAATCAAATCCCAAACGATCCCACAAAAATAATAATCGAAAGGGAAAGTTGGCCAAATCTGGGCAGTCAAATCGATTCGGCCTGGTCCATTATATATATATATATATATATATATATATATATATATATATTCATTGATTGTTATTTGACTGGGAGATACTTCTTTCATGACACTTTTCATTACTTTTAAGACATTTGATCTAATCCCGGGCATTCAAGGTTTAACAACTTCAAACTAATGTGGATAAGAGGTTATTTTAATTATTAATTATTTATATATGTCATTAATTTGTACATATAATTTGTAGTGGTGATATAAGGTTAAGGGAGATCTAATTAAAAACCTGGAATAAATTTGTAAGGCTATTAAGTTCACTTATGTGCCCAAATAATACTAGATTATCTTATTTCATTGACCAGATATACTTTAAGTCTTTTCTTTGAGGTCCTTACGGCAAATCGTCATAAAAACCCTTTAATGGACATCCTCAGCTTCATGCATATCCTTTTAATACTACTATTAGGAATGTAAACGGACATGTAGACTCGTATACATTTTGCTAAAACATGTTCTCTTTATTAGAAAATCCATTTTTTTTATTTGTATTTGTGTTTGTGTTGATTTGGATCTTTGGACTTATTTATGAAATTTAATAAAACTACATTTTCAAAACATACAAAATCCATTTCATAAAGGCTATTGAGGCCTTTTAGAGGATACCTTCACCACAATAAGGCTTTTCCTTGCTACAAGAATAGTTTCTCAGTGATCGAACCCTGTTCCAGATATTTTTCATCTTTAGTTCACGGCATATCCTCTCTGAACGATCACAATAGTGATGCAAAAGGTTATTGAAGTGAGACTTCGATTATGTGGGTCAGTCTGAAAAAAAAAACCTTTTGAGCTAGAGAGTGCACACCCTTTTTGATACTTGTTCAAACTAGTGATGTTTCCATATTTTTTTTACTTTTGCACAATACAACTTCATGTAAGTATCCTTATCTACTTTTACACAATGAAACTTCATGTAAGATTGGGTGTTATATTTAATTTTATTAGATTTCATTTTAGGGCAAGAGTGTAAGTGAGATTTTGTGATTTCCTTACAAACACAATATTTTTTTCAAATCTTTCTTGCCATAAGAATCAGTTTTTAAAGAGAGAAAAATATTTAGATAAAAACATTTTTGATGTTGATTATTGTATTATTCCATATTCGAAATCCTGTTTTTCTCCTCCATATATTCTTGACATATTTTAAATTTAAATATTCGTGATATATAAAAATATTTTGAACTGAAATTATTTTCTTTGCAATCTTTTTAAAACCTTGAAAAAATATGTTTATAATTTATTCTTGTGTTAGTTTTTGATTTCATATATTTACAAGAAATTTTTATCGTGTTAAGCAATCATTTTTAAGAAACAGTTTCACCTTAGGCTATACCACGCCTAGAAAGTGGTGCGACACTCATAAAAGGTATCTCACAATTATTCTATCTCATAACACATACTTTCATCTTCAAACTCAAGATGAAGAAATGTTACTTGTAGCTTGAAGTAAATACTTTGTTTAACACGTGGAATTTATGACATTGGTTACATACCAAAACCAGTCAGATTTGTGTAGTATTCTCCAATTTCTGGCGCTCTTTATAGAGGATATGATGGGAAATAATGTCTAGTTAAATACAGTTCCACGAGGGTTGTAAGCCGATTTATTCTAGTTGTAAAACTCCACCATAGTACATTTTTTGTTCTATCATCCCGAGTATCTATCTCGAAGTAGATTTTCCCTCGCGCACCTTGGTAGTTTGCTTTTTATTTCCACATTTAGATTAAGTCTCCTAAATATTAAAGGAAAAGTTTGCTGGAATCTAATTGGTAAACCATTTGTCACATAGACATTAGATTTTAGAAATGTTACCCAATATTGAAGAAAACCTTATCACAACTTGATAAGAGATTTTACTTGGGTACTTTTCGTCCATATCAGTCTCAATAATATGCGCTCTCATATTTGTAATGGTGATAGGAGGGTGGGGATGAGGCAATAGAAAACCCATATTGTCAATTGGTTATCGTATTATAGTTTAAGATTAATTTATGAGAATACTTGTAAACTATGTTATATGAATTTTGGCCATTATTATTGATATGTTTGTTCATAATTGATCATCTAATTCATGCCCTTTGCAAGGATTTAATTACATTAATTTTATTTACTATTCTATTATGATTTTATTTTTTGTCATATGTGATCGTTCAATTTCATATCCATATGCATCAACGTTGAAGAAAAATCTTTATTGTTATTTAACATCATGACAAATGCTAAATCTTAACATTCTAGTCACTAAGTGTTGGGACATAATCTCTAACATATGAGGTGTTACCCAATATCAATTAATAAGAATAAGAAAGAATTAGTTAATATCTTAGTTTAAACATAAATAAAGTAAACACAAAAAAAATAATATAAAAACATTATATTTAAAAACCTTCGCACCAAGTTAGTTTTAACTATTGAATTAAAAAAATATAAACCACGATATAAGTTCACAGTAATGAGAATAGAGCATGAATAAATTAATATGGATTTATTGATACGTTGTTTAAAGATTCTAAAAAATAAACTTGATATATCAACATCTCTCTCTGCCTCATTCATTATATAATTTTATATCTTTTATCAAACAATTTATTTTACAATAAAGGTGAACGAGATACAAAAGAAAAAGATGACAAAAGAGAATAAGGCAAAGTTGAAGGAATTGGAAGTACATAAATTGTAATCTAAAGTATGGGACTAGGATAGAAATAAGAAAATTAATCAACGAGTAACAAAAAATTTGTTGATAATGATGAACAATATGTGCCATAAAAGCAGAAGATGATCATAATGATTCAAACAAGGATGAAAATGCGTATGTTGGTTGTCAGTTTTTCAGCATATATATGATGAATGATGTAAGTGTTAGTTCATTGAATGATGTTATGTTATGAATTATATTTTTATGTTCACAATTTAATCTTTGTGATGTATTAATAGTTTGACTTGGAAATTTCCTAAAACTCTATGTTCAAGGTTAGAATTTGTCAGGCAAATATTTCTTTACGAACAATATTTCATGTTCTATATAATGGGTTTTTGTTCTTAAAACCATGTATGACAATGGTATAAGTCAATTTTGAAATAAGAATCATGGTTATGAGAATGCGTTATATTTGGTTTATATATAGTATACATGTTGGTCAATAGAGCTCTATAGGAATTTTAGTGATTCAGCTTCGGGTTAATCACTAAGATATCATAATTTCATTTTAAGAGCTATTCAAATATTCACAACCGCGATAGGGAGATGACATCTTATCAAAATGGTTGCGATGCAATCCTATGAAAACGCATTTTATGGTTATGGGTACATCCCTGGAGTGTATTGAATAGGGGCACCATTGAGATTTGAGTCTAAGGATTGTCTTGATTAGACTTAGAAAATCTTACAACATTTAAAAAGGATGAATATTTTAATTAATCCCAGTAATTATGAGAATTATAATGCTTGAAAAAATATCATTTTGATTGCTATGGGTGATATCTGATATATATCGGGTCAAATAATCTCAGCATACTGAGTGACAATTGTGATAATAAGTCTGAGATCATAATTCAGAGTAATTCATGTACAAGGGATATCGTGGATTATGATAGACTTTAATAGATTTATGTTTTGTTTCCATTAAGTGAAAATCGGATGACTGCTTATTTTATAATCTCGGTGCAGTAGCAAATACGTTAACTTTGGGAATCAAGGAATTGACTTATCGTTGGTTAAAATCAATTAAAAGTAAATTGATTTGACCAAGGGGTATCAGACATTTAACGCAATGAATCATATTATGTCCATAATCAACTTTGCAAATAAGATCTCGTTATATCCGAATGATTTCGAAGATAATTGAACTGGAGTGTATTTCTGATTATTTAGGGGAGTGAACTAAAAATTAAATAAAAAAGGAAGAAATTACAGTAAATCTAATTTTGGATTTATTTATTTGGATATAATTTAATTATTTGTCCCGAGTCCCTCGTGTAGTCCATATACCCAAGTAGTCAAGCATATACTCTTAAGAAACCCAGTTTGGGTCAAATCCACCTTTTGTATTGAATATAAAGGAGTGTAAATGATTTTTTAAATCATTATTATTGATCATTAGGGGTGAAAGAAAAAAATATTTACATTTTTATGAAGTGTGCTTGAGACAAACCAACATATCTAACTCATAAGGAAGGGTTTACTTCTCAGAAGGTGGAGCCCACATACCTGACTTTGGGGATGATCACACACTAGAAGATCCTAGCATACAAAAAGTTTAACAAATGTGTTTAGATACATTTGTGGGAAATAATGATCTCATCATCATCTCCCTTTCTCTCCTTATGAAAATCACATTAATATTCAAAATGGTATGGATTCTTGAAACCTTGGGTTTAATCTTTAAACCTAGTACTTGTTTTTATTTTTAGTGAGTGAATAATCAAAGATCTTTAGGCCTAAAATTTTTATGCATTTTAAATGTCAGCCCTAAATTGTTTTCCAAATAATTTGTATCATATCCCCTATTTAGATTGATTATGTATTGACAAGATCCATAATGTCCAACTAAATATCCTGATTTAATTTGTATGAATATGCATGGTTTTGTTAATGAATTCGTACTAAATATGTTTTTTTAGGTTTTTGTTATTATCATTTATTATATCATTGTCAAGAAAATAGTTTTTATTTATTTATACGATTGGATTATATGGCGGGTTTACTCGCAATAAAATTTCTTTTAATTTTAGCTTTGAATAAGTCATGTTTTGGTGGAGATTCTAAGTGCATGAAATATTTTTAATTGTATTTCTCCATTTAAAGATGGATAACGATAATAAAAAAATATGGACACAATTTAGGGATTCGTTGCGAAAGAAAGAAGGGTTCTTATATGTGTTTCGAGGGAGATTTTTGAATTTTAATGTTTTTGCAAAACATTGTAGTTTTGAACCTCTGAGGAACGAAATCTTGTTTTATTCATATTGGACGACCGGACCACTAGAATTCACATAAATTTTTATATGTTCTTGCTGAAGGTGAGTCAAAGTTCTTATCCCAAAATGTGCTCGATGGGATATTATTAAGGTTATTTCCATCACGTTTTGGAGATTGGACTCCATGATTTCCTTAAATTAATTATATGTTCTTATTGATGGAGAGATGAATTTGTGGTATGAAAATCTTCTCGATCGAAAATCTTTAAGGTTGCCTACATCAGCTTTTGAAGAAGTTTACTTCAATTTGTATTATTTACCAAAATAAAATATTTTACAAGAAGGACTCTTGGACTTGAAAAGTTTTACTTCAAGAAGATGTCTAACCCATAATGGAAGTGGAATTAAATGTCTACAGTTGTCTCATTAATAACATTGATTATTTATTTTGAGATCGGCCTAGATCATCGATTTTCTATGAAATTTTTTCTTATGTTTCATTCTTTTCTAAATTGAATTGAAATTAGGGTATTAAATTTTAAGTTGTTATTTAAATTGAGATCTCCTGATTTTTATTTTTGGAAAATTTAAATTATATTTTTATTTTAAGAAAAAATCAAATGTGAAATTTTTTATACAAGTAGGTATGGAAAATACCAATGATTTAAATTCGATATTTTATAACTGAATAAGTATTTTCTCAAAACCCTCATAGTTTCAAAATAATAAGTGGAAGAGGGGTTCGAACATAAATCCTACAATCTCCATCGACATTTCAAAATTGTGATGTGATTAATTCATTTTATAATCTTGATTTGCCCCCCCCCCCCCCCCCATCATCTTATCATGAAAATTTTATGATTTTTAAGTGTTAGATTATTAAAAGTAATCATCAGCGAGTGCGGTCCTTCCATTACGGACTTTCTACATGACAGGGTTCAATTTAAATAAATGAACCGATGTTATACACTTAGACACAACTTTTGATATCCTCCCCATCAAAGTTATTTTCATTAAAAGTTGGATAAAAAGTAGCCGGTTATTGATTATTTTTTACAAAGGATTCAGAACTTTTCGCATATCATAATGAATGTTTGAAGCCTATTTTGTTCTAAGTGGTGTGATTTAAGATCCCATCGAGAAATATCACATCATAAGGTAATTATCAGGCCCGACGGATTTTTTTAATTAGAGATTAAGGGATGTTAATTTAAAATTTAATCGAATTATTTCTCATGTGTCAATTGGAAATTATTTTTTCCAATTTGATGATTCAATGATTTCAACATTTTCTCACTGCTTAATTTTAATATTTTAACTAGAATTTTTTTTAGGATTAATAATGTAATTGGACATTGTTCTAATGTAGGGGTAATAAGATTATATAACCCTTAATTCCTATCAATATTTTTAAAAAATTATGATATTGATTCCTTATGTAAGCTTAATCTGCCACCCATCAGATGGTTTTAATCATGAAATCAAGACATTTTAAAATATATGGTAATTCTCTTAAATTAAGTGTTACACGTGTTCAGTCCCCCATCAAGGAAGTTCTGTATGTGCATCTTTTATTTTAAAGAATCGACCAATGAATAATTTTAACACTTAATAGCCAAAGGTTGGTGTTAGTTTTCGATAAATACATTTTCCTCGTTACTAAAATAAAGGTAGAAGGATAAGGATATTTCTCAAGTAAGAATGATGTTATTAAAATGGTATCAAGCATTGATTGAAATAAGGATTCTTTGTATTATACTTGTAGGGAAACTCGGTAATGTTTTGAAATTTGTGAGTAAGGACCATTAGTAGCCAAAGGTTGGTGTTAGTTTTTGATAAATAGATTTCCCTCGTTACTAAAATAAAGGTAGAAGAATAAGGATATTTATCAAGTACAACGATTTGTGTTAAATAAGGTTCATATTCCTCGGAAGTAGTGCAATACCTAAAAGGTAGTTATTCTCATTACAAGTATTTTGAACTTTTAAGCTATATGTACGGTTGCCCTTGCTTTGTATGTAAAAGGATAGTGTAATGGTTTATCTCTTACGGGCAAATTCATAATTTATACTTGTATCTACAAAAACCTAGTATGTAGTTTCAGGAACCACAAATCATGATTTCAACTCACCGCAGAGGTTCTAGGTAACCGAGAAATTACATAAAAAAGGTATGTTCCAAGTTATGGAAAATTAGAATAAGGCAACGATATTAGCGGCGGAATACTCTTATTAATTTTGTGTAGATATAAAGTTAATATATGTAAATTATTTAATCTCCTTTGGTTTTTGAACATTTAGTTTGGTTTTGAACAAATATTTGATTGATTTCATAAAATTATTTTTTTATTAAAATTCGATATTTTTTTCTTTGTTCTAGTACACTATAAAATAATTTATACACTATAAGATTTGTCACACAAACACTATCAAAGATTGAATTGAATATTTTATGGGAAATGATAATTAAAAAAAGTTTCCTTATGGAACTAAACAAATTATTGGCACTTACGATAACATTGTTTTGTTCCAAAAAGAATTTGAAGACGAGTTTAAGATGGCAATTGAGTTGATTGGGAGTGGAGGCACTTTTAGACTTGAATTCTATTTATGAGGTAAAATGACCTAGGGGGACTTCTCGGACAAAGCTGAAGATCCAAAGAAATGTTGGAAGTGGTTCACTTCAATTAGTATGATTCAGTGATGATCCAATAAAGAGGAGGATTTTATTTCTTCATTAATTCCATTGGTGATTACTTGAAGGTATGGATGTGTTTACCTAATGTACCACAAGTCTGAATCCTTTCATTATTTCACTATAAGGCCAAGGTGAATCATGGGTGAGGTAAATAATCCAAATTACATGATCTGTTCGTAGGGTGTTTACCTATTAGGGAAGTTAGGGGATCATTTATCAAAGGTTAGTGTTTTTTCATAGTTGTGTGCACAGTGTATTTCACTTCAAAATGGTGTAGCAGAATGAAACGAATAATAATGTTTTTAGAAATGATAAGACCATCGTAGGTTATTCAGGATTGTAACATTCTTATTGAAATTTATATGTAAGACACAAACATATACATTATATTTTAGTTTCTTCTTAATCGATCTCTTAAACTCCTATTGAACAAGGGACTGGGTGGAAGCTCATTCAAAGGCATGTTTGGATTTGGGAGTTTTCGACACTCATGCTCTGAAACGAGACAAGAAAGTTGAAATTAAGGAAATAGGTATGTGTGTTCATTGGTTATACCAAAGGTTATAAAGGTTGTTTATGTCCTTCACTTAAGTAAGAAGGCCATTGATTACATCAATACCCAGTTCTTGTAAGAGGATTATTTAATAACCTACGAGCCCTACAAGGTATAATAAATCATCATATTACCAATGTTGCTAGACCATGCGTACAAGATGAAATATGATTGGATATCCACAATAAACTTCCTAACAGTAATGGGAGTTTTTATTGATTATTAGGTTACATGTATCACTTATACTGGATATCATGTGCTCCCACATCATAGTGGGAGCATTAGGTGTCATCTGAAATGGTTAGTATATATGGTAATCATATTTATATGATCTTAGGCAAACACAAATGATGTCCTGGGTAATATAATGATGCATTCCAAAGCAAGCACTTTTTCTCTGACTTATGAATATGGTGACCAAAAGTGAACCCATGTATTTGAATCACATTTTTGGGTCTTTCAGACTTGCTAATTGTGTAAAACCCATCGGTCAGAAGTGGAATTAAAAGTAAGATGGATGGGAAGGTGTAAACCTTTAAGGAAAGTCTTGGGAAAGTTTTAATCGAAAATAAATGGATTGAATATGAACAAAACTTTTCTCCGTATCCATGCTAAAGTTTGTATGGATTCTTTTAATGTCAATACTGTGTTCTTGAACTATTGCCTTCAAATGTACATGAAGTTCAGAAAATCAAAATGATGGAAGCTTGTGATGCCCATTTATGGTTTAAGATAAAATCACGGTCTTGGGTCATTTAGGTTGATTAGGTAATGATGTTATGACTTTTATAAAGGCCCAAATAATAATTGTTAGTATAAAAATCATGAAATAAACATGGTCGTATTTCTATGTAATTTTTTTTGATAACATTTACCTAATCGGGAATGATGTGGGTGTATTGTCTTATATAGGAGAGAGGTTTTTAAGATATTCGATATAATGTACTTGGGACAATCCATATACATCATTATGATGAAGCTTGTACTAAATCAGTTGCAAAACTTATCTAAAATCAATTATATAAATGTTGAATAAATGAGATTAACATCTAGGTTTCATAAAAATAGTTTATTTTAAAGTATTGAATAATTAAATATGAGAATCATTGTCTTGTGACATTTTATTAAGATTAATGGAAAAAGGAACATACATAATGCCTTAATGGTGGCGAATCTCATGTATTCCATACATATTAAGAAATAGACCAAAATATGAGTTTACCCATAGGAGGTTGAGTTGTAAGTTGGAGAAGTGTAATGAAATCTTGGATTGATGACTCCATGATCGGAAGCCAATTTTGTTTTCACTTAGAAGATAACTAAAGAGTCTATATCGCTCAATTACTTCCTAAGTAAATTAGGTGAGGTTCTTTCAAGTGACACTAGCTATTACACTTTATGGTAAACATAGGGGTAAGATTGGAAGTTAGAGAGAACCATTAACCCATAAAGGGGTTAAATACATAAGATGTAGATTTCACCAAGTTTGAGAGATCATATGGAACGGGTGATGAATTTGTCATAAGGTTGTATTGAATAACACCTAGTTAACCCTTATACCGATATGCATCAATCTGTTGTGTAGATGGGTTGGGAGTTAGATACATGAATCTAATACTAAGTGGGAGATTGTTGGGGTAAATACTAAAACTTTGTATAACACTGATATTTGATTTATCTGTTTTGTAGATATGTCGATCAAAAGAGCTCCATTATAATTTTGGTCAGTGAACTTCAGGTTGATCATTTACAGATCGGATTTTTAGTTCTAACACTATTGAAATCATCATATCCTATATAGGTAGTTCACATCCTATCGGAATGGTAATGATGAAATCTTTTTAATTCATCTCAAACTATGGGAATCTTTTTAATGGTTGAACAACTTGTTTGCTAGTTCAACATAAAATTATGATCGATAAATCCCAAGAATGTATGAAACATGGACACACGTGAGATCTAAATTTAATGAAATCTCACACTATTTTATAAAGGTTTATAAATTCTTAATCCCTAGAATTTAGAAAATTAGAATGCTTACACAAATTTGATTTTGATTGCTACAGATGCGATATGATAGATATTGCATCGAATGATCTTGCACATTGGGTAAAAATTGTATAAGCTAGTCTGAGATCATATTTAAGAGGAATCCAAAATCAAGGGATACTATGGATTATGACATCCCCTTGATAGACTTATATGTTTTGTTTCAACCAACCAGGTTGGTGGATTGTTTTATGATCAAGGTAGAGTACCAAATCATCTAAGTCCAAGAATCTCGGAATTGATTATATTTTTATTAAAATTAATTGAAAGTAAATTAATTTTACCAAATGGGTATTAGAAACTTAAGACATGGAATCATATTATGTGTCGTAATCAACTTTGTAAATAAAACCTCATTATATCCAAGTGATTCATGAGATAATTAAATTGCAGTGCAATTATGATTATTTAGTGGAGTTAGTTCATAATTAAATAAAGAAAGGAAATTAATTACGGTAAATGTAATTTGGTATTTATTATTATTTACTTGGATATAATTTAATAATTTGTCTTGGGCCCCTAGTGTAGTCCATATGCCCCAGTAGTCTTTCATATAGTGTCAAGAAACCCAGTTTTACTCAGTTCTAATTTTATAATTGTATATAAAGGTATATAAAGTGGTTTTAATCATTATTAATGATCATTGGGGTTTGAGTGGGGTGAGAGAAAATATTATTCACATTTTTATGAAGAGACCTAGAGAGAGATCATCACATCTCACTCATAAGTAAGGGTTTATCATATCAAAAGGTGCCACCCGCCTACCTAACTTTGGGGAGGATCATACACTAGAAGATCCTTGCATACATAAGTTTTAATCAGGATTTTTTGGATACCTTCAAATACAGAAAGGATGTTATCATCATCTCCCTTTATCTCCTTGTACTAAGCATAACGCCATTTGCAAATGTATGTATTCTTGTGACCATATGTAATATCTTTAGACATATTTCTTGTTTTTTTTCGTGCATGATTAATGAAAGATAATTAGGGATGAAATTTTTATATGTTTCCCCAGTTGTTTTCCCAATAATTTATACATTGTTTTATCATGTAAGGATATATTAGTATATGTAAAGATATTCTATAAAGACGACAACAAATCCATTAAAAATTTACCTACATTCTTGGATGCCTATGTTACAGGCACATGGCAATTCATTAATATATCCACATCTAGTTTATTCATTATGAAATGTTCATCTAATAAAATAGGAACCATTACTTATCTCCTATGTATTCAAATGTTACACGCACCCTTTGTCTACCTATGATTTTCCATTTTCGGAGGTAAACCCAAAGAAGTACATCTTCAATGCATTAAAAATAAAGTGAATCACAAATTTAAGGGTTTGTTGGATAATTTTTTATCCGTGGCAAGCAAACTAAGGTTTGCTATAACAGTTGTCAATGTTATTCATTTGTGTAGTTTCATCATCTACTTCTCGCCAACAATCATTATAAAAAAATGCAAGTTTGGATTCAAAAATTGATATGGTTTGGCTACATTACTAAAAGAAAATATGTGATAGTTTCTTGGGATTTGGTCTTCATAAACACATGTGCACGTGGCCTTGGGCATAATACATTAATCAATTTAAATGAATAACTCTTTTGATGCACATATGGGATTTCATGCACTCTAATGGTCAGTGGAATAAATTTCGTAAGTTTAGATTTAACTAGGAAACTGATAAACATGGTTAAAGAATCTCTTCCATTCGTCCTGGGTTCAAGCATGCCCTAGAATATATGAAATTCCATGCTCAATGGTTAGTTGGAATGGTAATACTATCAATTTTTGGAACTTTATATGCATGGTAACCTTATTATTAATATCATTGAAGTGATGTTTCCCAATTTGCAAACATTAACACATGAGTTAATTAATTTATTCATGTTCATTCTTGATCTATCCGAAATAATTTTAATTGATTTTTTCAAGATGTGTTTGACAAGATTGACATAATTATTCTCCCATTAACTGAATAAGAGGATTCTCTTTTATGGCCTAAAAATTGATATGGACACCTCACTTTTTCTGATGCATATGAGTTTTATGCTATTACTCACCAAATGTGAAAGAGTTTAGACCGATATGGATCTTTTTTATTCCACTATAAATTCATTGACTATTTAGAAGATCCTTCACAATAGCCTGCATAGCCATGACTTTCATATTGTTCTAAGTGTGAGAAACATGGTACTTACCAGTAGCCAACTACCATTGTTTTCATTTAAACTATTCTACTAATATCTAGTACATATGTTTAAAAAAGTAGCTATGAATAAGTATAAAATACTTCATATTATGTTATACATGAAATTGGGACATAGTTATATCCTCCATGGTGGTTCTATTTTATGGAAATGCTATGTATAAATGCCAAGATTCTGAAATTAATTAGTTTTAAAGTTCGTCTACATACGAAAGATTACCAATTCAAATTTATTTTATATTCCAGACCTAATGCATTTTGTTGCATGCATCACTAATGTAAATATTTATTTACATCTATTTTAAAGTATGTTTGCATCTATTTTATGCATTTTGTTCCATGGTGTCAATCTTTGATACATTTTTTTGGAAGAATGGATTTTTTGGTAGCTCTATATGGTTTTGATTATATTGAGGCCCTCATTTGATTACACTAAGAATGTTTAGTCATACTTTGTGGTGGTGTATTTGTCCGCCCAATTACAAATTCATGTTTGTTTGAACTAAAATTAACTTAATTGCTCTCTCACACAATTTAATTATGTGTAATTTTCTTGAACAACTTCATTATATATTTTTTATGTACATATATAGATCCATGGTAGAAAAACGTTGTTGTCATTTTCATATGTGCAATATTAAAGTCAGGTAAACACCACTTGAGAGATAACCACTGACAACCCCAATGGAAGACTATTTATAGAGGCATGGATCGATATCCTATATAATAGAGATATTATAAACCAAAATAGGGGATCGAATTCCATGATAGACGTGACCAAAAAAACATTCCATGAATAATTCCAAACATATTCATAAATTAATGTCCTAGTCAAGGACGTCATATCGAATGTCAAAGGTTCAGGTTTTTTCATTTCAAACTCTTACATGCCAAAATACCCAAAAATTTTAGTACATTAATGATCCATGAGAAAATGTCGATCCTATACACACTGACTTTAGATGGTGAGGAGCCCATGGATATATCAAGTTAGAAATGCACCTTTCATATTTTTGTCATTTGATAATACATTTCACATAATAATAGTCATCCGAAATTAATCATTGTAAACATAATTTATTGAATTTCATTTAGGTATAGAGAGTACCCTCACTTGTGCAAAAAAGATTAGAAAAGGGTTCATGCCTCGGTTATAATGGAATAATAAGAAAAAGATGGTACTATAATGGAATGAGATTTTTCATTAAGTTTGTATGATTAAATGGAATTTGGCATCACAATTAGGCTATTATGCGGGGAGTTCAATTTTTTTCCATTAACAATGTTACCTTTGGAATAGATGGAGAGGGGACTTAGAATGCGGTGAAGGTAGTTTACCACTGTTCTAAAAAACTCGCCTAGGCTTGAGGCTTGGAAGAAACGTCCCGCCTTAATCTTTTTACACCTTATTCTTGGTAAAACCCTTAAGGCGCACTTTTTTCAAAAACGACAATGCTTTAGTGACACGATATCGCATTTTTTTTTTTTACAAACCGGACCATTATCTCATCCAAAATAATCAAATGGTATTTTAATTTTCAAATATTCAAACATATTTTTTATGATATGTACAATTTTAGTATTTAGTAGCCTTTTTATGATTAAAAAACATTAAAATATATTAAGAAGGCCTAAATGCCTTTTCACGCTTTTTACGCCTAAGGCCCGCCTAGGCTTCTAAGGCTTAAGGCTTGACCTCCACGCTTCGATCACGCCTCGTGTTTTTTAGAACCTTGCAGTTTACTAATTCAATTTGATTTATTTGTTTCGTTATATATGATTTTATTAAATTTCTAACAATTTTATATCTTTCTCATTCTTAGGAGAACAAAAATGCACCAGAAGGTTTTAAAGAAATTTGCTTTGAAAGGATGGGAGATTCTTGGAAGCAACATAATCATTGAGTGAAGAAGAATCACTATGAAAAGTTTCAAGTAGATTAAGAGGGTTCAAATATAGCCCCTCGAGTCGACAATGATCAATGGCATATTGTCCTGCAATGTTAGGGCATAAAGAAGATAATTCTATAACAACTAAATATGTTAAAAAAGAATACATTTACATCTACTTCATTACTAACATGTTTTTTTCTTCTCTAAATTATTTTATACGATATAGAGAATCAAAACTCTAATAACCATGAAGTCAAATGTGCTTACTCAAGGATAGGGTGAAAGCCACAAGCAAAAATAACCAATATGTTAGAATTTATGTATTATAAATACTTCTAATTTTGAGTTTAATAAATATTAATTTATATGAATAAATAAATAGATCCTATTGACAGTATCAACATATGGTAAGGCCCTCGGGCTCCAAAGAATAAACCTTACAATTTTGAAGATGGACCATCAGATAGAGTAGTATGCGCATATACTAACTGAAGCTACCATTTTGTTAAAGTCATTTAAATGTTTTTTTGTTTTAAAAACGATTAATGTTCACGAGGATTTAAATTTCATTCATTAATTTTGAATACACGTTTAATTTGTAGGCAATGATTGAAATACTACTGAATAAGCTATCATAAGAGAAGCGAAATAATACGGAAGTGTGGAATTAGATTTTTAGGGTTGTGATAGAAGAAGGTGGGGATTGTAATACTTTACTATAGAGCGTAGGTATTAAGACAACCTTTTGACGAGTAAGTTCCGCTAATTTATTATTTGAATATTTTAATCAACTATATTTTCATCAATTATAGATATATAATTATGGTCGAGAGTCTCGGCATCAACAAGATGTTGATTATTAAGACACTCAACATCGACAAGATCTCAAAGAATTTGAGATGTGCCAGCAATAAGCACTACTACATATAAAAAATGACATGAGAATTGAAATGAACAATATGTTTTTAAGTATTATCCTTCCTCATGCTTCTAGTACATGTAACAACCCGCTTAATTAAATACAGGGTGATCATCCCTATTCCCAATTAAAATAGATTATACAGTTGGTTCATTCTTAGCATCACTGTCGAAAAAAAAATTGCCTTAATATTTAATCACCTAATATCCAAGTAAGCAGGTTCTTAAAACTTTTCCAATTTAATTTCATAAACATTCCATTTTAATAACATAAAACGTTTAATACAAACCATTCACACAACGAATAATAACTGAATAGACATCACAATGGAATTTAAATGCAACTGGAATAACTTTTCCCGCAAAATATCTTAATACAATAATCCCAACAATACCAAATATACCAAACTGACATAAGAATATAATCTGACTCAGATAGAAAAGAAATAACTAGAATCCTCTTGGGCAACATGCCCTAAATGAAAGATCAACCACTACAGAGTATGAATCAAGAATATGAAAGCGGCTAAATAATGTCCACAACTCCATAGCATCCATATCATCGTCAATAGACGCAATCCTCTATGGATGGCGTCCTTGTGGCTGGACACGTGATATCTATATAATAAAGAGTACAATAGTTGACATTATTCCATAAGTTGATAACTTAATCAGGGGCTAGGATTGAGACACCATTGCAAGAATCCAATGGTTGAGATTAAAATACCACTCTTACCATTTTTATCCCTTAAATATTTGGATTCCCCCTCTTTTAACATACTCTAATTCTATTTTCCCTTTCTTCAAAATTCAAAAACAAGTGTGAAAGGGTATTATACCCATTTTGATATGACTTTTGAACCCGTTACCTTCACTTTCTCTCTTTAGTATCCCATATCTCTCTCCGGGTTCCAAAGTTCACTCTTCTCTCTCTTGACCGTGATCCACCACATTTTCCCCAAACACCATGTTTTCTTACTCTCCTTTTCCTCAATCTCCATTAACACCATGTTTAAACTCCTCTCTCACATCTCTTCCTTATTTTGGTGTGTTATGCTCTCTCTCTCATCCTATCGTGGAAAGAGGAGAGGTCTAATATTTACTCAGCATCTGTTTAAAGGGGAGAGGTCTAATATTTACTCAGCTTTTGTTTAAAGGGGAGAGGTCTAATATTTCAGTGGTTTTCATGTGTTTAATATTATTTTTCTATTATTTTATTTTAGTATTAGATTTTGTATGATTTTTTATTACAGATTTATCATTTATGTTTCAGATTTATCATTTTTTGTTGCAGGTTTTAGTGTGTTATGTTGCAGGTTTTGTATGGTTCCGGTGATGAGTTTTTTTTTCCAGATCCGATCTCAAGGTAGAAAAAGATTTTAACTTTTTTTTTTATGCCGGTGGCACTTTTACTGATCCTCTATTTTGATTAACTAGGTTTCGGGAGATCCATTTTTTTCTCCCCATTTGGATTTTGAGCCTCAGTTGATTCTCAGAGAGCTAAGCAATCCTCTCTCTCTCTCTCTCTCTCTCTCTCTCTCAACACTTACCATTTTGCAGCTGAGATCCGAGATCCCAACCGGTACGGGTCTAGAGTTTGGCTCGAAATATTCGACACCGCTATTGTAGAAGCAAAGGCCTACGACATAGCTACCTTAAACACGTGACACTAAAACCACCAGTGGCCAAAAAAGAAACAGAGGGTTGGAAGTAGAAATTGAGCAAAGGCTATGAAAAAACCATGTATGAATGACCATGTATAAAAACAACAGATCTATGGGTGTTCATTTTGTAAAATTGGAGATTTTTTTCTCCCCATTTTCCATTATCTCCCCACCCGACATTGGGATTTACATAACAGAGTGTCATGTGACCATGTATAAACACAATATATCCATAGGGTGTTCATTTTGTAAGAGTGATAATTTTTTTCCCATTTTGTATAAACACACTTATTTATCTCTCTTCCATAATGCTTTAGGGGCTTGATGTTTCTCGACGGTTTGGCATTACATTTCGCATTCAAGGAGATGGTCATATCACTATGCCAAACAACATATCCATTTCAAACAGCAGAGCCATAGTTTGACGGCACTATGCCAATTAGCTGATCATAATTTCCAATTAACTGATCATAACGTGAATTTCACTTATCATAATTGGCCCTACTGATGGTCCGTTCAGATATGGCCCAAAATGCACAGCTATGGAGTGGTTCAATAGAGTTGCCAGAATGGTTGAGCAATATAACTTCGGTTTTATGGATTCCATTTTATGTTATTAGTGATGGACTTACAAGGAACATCTGCAGGTTTACTATATTAAAACAAACTTTACTTTCTTCTTCTATGTATTTATGTTTTCTGAAATATGTCTGTTGTGATTCAACGTCTAACTGTACGTGTTACCATATATGTCAGGAGTGATGGATTATGTAAGATACACTCTAAAACTATTTTTTGGAGTGATGGATTATGTAAATTTTAGTATGTATTATTAGTTAAGATATTTATATGTATTGTTTATATACTAACTTGTTTAGCTACTTATTTTTATTTTTATTTCCCCCCGAGGTACTGTTAAAGATGGCAATAACCTTAAACAATGATCTTGAAGAGGTAAAGTTTTTTACGGTAAGTTCTTAGTATCTACTTTAATTGTCATGCCTGCCTACGGGACTGATAATGTATTGCTACTTTTTGATTATGTATGCTATCAATTACATTTTTGATTATTTACTGCTACTATTTGTTTAATTGATGTTTTGAGAACTAAAATCCCCAATTGTTATTTGATCATCTAGGAATAAGTTTTGGATTAATTTATGAAGTACGATGTGTAAGAGAGAGATGTCGATGTGGATGAGAAGTTTGTCACAATTATGAAGAAATCGAATCATGTTGACTCCCACGTCTATAAGTTAACGCTCGAGACGTATATCACAGCCGACGAAACAACACCCGGTATGTGAAAGAGAATTGAGGGAGATGGAATCGAGATCACTGATGAGCTAGAGTACTTGCTTACGGGGGTCTTCCATGAATAAATTTATATGTAGCAATATGCTTTAAATTTTGGGGACTAGATCATACTCCCCCGATCCCAAATTAAAAAGTCTTTGAAATTCACAGATTTTAAGAACACGTTTTTTTCCCTTCTAAATTTAGTTTCTCAAACATTATTTAAGGCAACGGATCAGATCAACATCACCTGAAGTTGAATTTTTATGTGATGGGTTATATTGAAATTTTATGGTATTTTATATACTACTTTTGGAAACAATATGTAATACCCCATAATTTTATTGATTTTCTTTAATGGGATTAATTAAATTAAATGGGAAGTAATTGGAAATTAATACAGATTTAAATACTAGCGAGACGTGAGTTGGTATTTGATTATTATGATAATGTTGACTGGGTATATATGGTAATATATGGTTATTGAATTTATTAAAATTATCGCGAGTCATAAATACGACAATTCAGGAAATTAGTTAGGACGCGCGTGTTAGTCGCGTCAGGAATCAATTTAATTAGATTTAAAAGTAAATAAATATTTATCATCCATATGGCCATTTTGAGTGCGCCAACGTGTCCAGAGGGGTCTAATTAGTCAGAAAACACTAGCCGGGGGTTTAGTTTGGGCCCCGAGGCATTTTTAGGCCAAACCGGCAACCCGGGAGGGTATTTTAGTCATTTTAAACTTTAAGGGATTTGGACCCACGATACTCTGCTATCAATCCTGGTACATCGCGTACATAAGGATCACACATTCCGAATCTCTCAGGAATCGTTCTCAGATAATAGCAAATCATAAACAATGGAGGCGAACACAGTCACATCACATGGGTCACGCACATACCTACGCTCCCACGATCGACAGACTTATTAACATCCCAATAAGTCCTTCTCTGACCTATGTTCTCGAGGTACCAATCTAAATCCGGGAAACACAAGGATTAGAAGGCCCTAAGCGAACGTAAACCTCCCGTGATAGCAAGTATGGTAGGTATGTCATACACATAAAATCATATACGTATACTAAGTATGCACACATCTTAGTAATCACCATAATTTATTTGCGGTACACTTCTCATTCTCTTACCGACTTATAATGTTACACAATTCACATGTTCCCGGTTAATTCAATTATTTAAGTCGACAATAATTCTCGCATCGTAATAGTCACTCACGTCCTATTCCACGATTTCCATTCAATTCCAATCACACTTCTATGTTTTACTCCTCAATATATCCCAAATATCCCAACTATATCAATTTATCATCAAGGTAATGTTATCTCTACAATTAAACAAGGTTACGGGTCACGCGAAATCAAAACAGGCCAAAAAGCCTAAACTGTCAGCTCGTTAGAAGTCTCGTTCGAACGAGGCTGGTTCGAACGAGAATTCGTTCGAACGAACTGGGCATCTAATGAGATCTCGTTCGAACGAAAGGCATCGAACGAACATCCCTCTCGTTAGAAGGCAAACTGTCAACTCGTTAGAAGCTCGTGAACGAGCTCGTTCGAACGACCTGGGCAGGTCTTCTAACGAGGTGATAGTTTGAGCCCAGAAAATTCCTATTACGTTTTTCCAACTTTTCTTCACCTCTAATCTTATCTAAATGTCATCCCAACAAGGTTTCAAGGTTTCTAATCATCCCTAAACATATTAAATTCGTATAACAACATTTATATGGGGTCTAATCATCCCAAACCATATCCAGTCATCAAATCTCCCCAATTTTCCCCAATTTTCAAGAACATGAACCCTAGAAATTTAAAGTCCTCCATAGTTATGATTAAATCCGTTTTTGTAATATAAAAAGTAGTAATCCTCTTAGTTCAATCATCCAAAAACAATTCTACATACAATCCTACATTAAAATCTGAATTCATATCTCCAATTTCAGGGGTTTTTATAGATCTCCCAACAACAATACAATTTCATGAATTCCTACACATGGAAGAAGCATTCTTTGCAAAAACGAAATTAAACCACTTACCTTATGTCTTCCTCTGAATTTTGATGTCGAATCTCGAAGGTTGAATTGTCCTCTCTCTCTCTCTGCAGAATTCTCTTTTCTTTCTCTCTTTACAAGTTTCTTCTCTAAGGATGACAATGGAGATGGAGGTTGGTTTGGCAAGTTTAAAGTTTCTAAACTTCTCTCGTAGCCCACTACCTAGATTGGGGTTGGAAATGGCTTAGTGGGTTAAGACTAAGTCAGATTTTTAACTCTAATTTTCGTGGGTTTTAATTCCCCAAATTCTAAAATTACCAAACTACCCTTTTTCGTTGCCAGTATGGCCTAAAAATGCCCCGGGACGCAAACTAAACCCCCGGCTAGTGTTTTCTGACTATTTCGACCCTTCTGGACGCGTTGGTGCACTCAAAATGACCATACGATTAATAGAAATAAAATTCACTTTTTAATTAAACTAATTATATTCCTGACGCGACTGTCACACGCGTCCCAACAAAATTTCCAAATCGCCGTATTTCAATCTCACGACAAATTTCATGATTCAATACTCATATATAGCCATATATACTCAATAAAATCAAATACCAACTCGCATCTCGCTAGTATTTTTATCCGGATTAATTTCCAATTAATACACATTTAATTCAATTAATCCCATAAATAAATATCATAAAAATACGGGGTATTACAAAAATATGGACATACTATGGTGAAAAAGTTATACCTTATGTTCCGAAAGAATTATCGATACCCGGCTGCGTAATGGAACCCCAACGAGTGGAAGTGGTACATGATTCACCAACACATCATCCATTGACCAACTTAATTGATAATGCTTATGGACTCCACAACCATCAAAACACCAACCTATGGATACAGATAATGCACATTATCCCAAGTAAATAAACAATTTGATGTTGAACGACTAAGAGATCGGGAATACATATAGTTGAAAGCCAATGTGGCTAAATCATTATATAAAGATTGTGATGAAGATCACTCGGTATTATATGCAATGATTTGTTTGCATAATTTGAAGAGTCAATTTGGTTTGTCTGGGAAAAGCATAACCTTAATTCTTAAGTGAGTTAAATAAATTCTCCCAAAAGATAACACATTACCAGACAATTATCCTACCTTGAAGAAGATTTTCAAGGGTGTAGGTTTGAAGTACAAATTTATTCATGCTTCCAAGTATGATTGCATATCGTACCAGAACAAGAATGAAGAGAAGGATGAATGTCCTGTATTCAGGGAGCCTAGATATGTGGTTTGTGAGAATGGAAAGGACAAACCTTCAAAAAATCGAAAGTTCTCGCAAGTCCCACAAAAGGTTTTGAAGTATTTTCCACTTGGGCCATGGTTAAAACGGTTTTTTACTGTACCGTGGATAGTAGAGTCCATGACATGGCACACTCGATGCGAGGTGGGTGGGAATTTGATGTATCACCCAATTGATTCACCCATCTTGAAAATTTCAAATGCACAACACCATGAATTTGCAAATGTCCCATATGTGGCAATGAAACTGAAGCATGTTGGTTAAAACATAGTGGTAAGATGAGTTACACGGGTCATTATAGATTTTTGCCAACAAGTCTAACTTTCTTCTTCTCAGTTACGAGTGCAGAACGACACCTGTTCGGCTTTCCGGTTAGCAAATTGAGGAGAAGGCGTTCTATGAGACTGCGGAGAGTAGGTACGTAGGAAAACACCCCCAGTTTGTAAACCTGAAGCATAAAGGTAGGGGTATACATATGACCCTAGTAAAGCGAAGTCATGGTCCAGGCAATAAATATTTTTTATTTTCCGTATTGGAAAGATCATTGTGTAAGGCATATAATTGATGTGATGCACACAAATAAGAATGTTGTAGAATGTCTGATAGGAACATGTCTGGGTGGATCTCATTCCAAAGACGGAGAGCATGCCTGTCGAGATCTATAGGATATGAAAATAAAGAATAAAATGTGGTTAAAAAATGATCCTACAACAAGAAGAATTACTACCCCCCCCCCCCCCCCCCCCCGACTACTTTCACTATGACTACTAGCGAGAAAAAGATACTCTTAGACACG
The DNA here is from genome assembly GCA_949130495.1 of Sambucus nigra. Classification (NCBI taxonomy): domain Eukaryota; kingdom Viridiplantae; phylum Streptophyta; class Magnoliopsida; order Dipsacales; family Adoxaceae; genus Sambucus; species Sambucus nigra. The sequence goes on from OX422213.1 coordinate 122,875,282, forward strand.
TTGTTCAACTTGAGGACTCCAACCGGTTATTCTGGTAATTTACGTAGGGTAGTAAGATACCAAGAAAATGACTTGAAACAGTGCAAGTCTCACGACTGGCACGTAATCATCCAATTAATCCCTCTGTTATTTTGTCATTGCTTATCAGAACAAAAAGATATCCATCGGAAAGTTATGCAAATCATTTTGTGTTTTAGCCTACTTTATGACAAAGTAATAAACAAAAGTTACATTAAAGTTGCGAAATCAACTTTGTCTAAGGCAGTTTGTGTATTAGAGAAATATTTTCCTCCATCATTCTTCGATATCATCATCAACCTGCTTGTGCATTTATGCGATGAATCTTTATTATGTGGTCCTGTTAGGTCATTGGATGTATCCTTTTAAGATCTTGATGAAAACCTTCAAAGATTATGTAAAGAGTACACGGTATATTAGAGGGTCAATTGCTGAAGAATATGTGAAGGTGGAATCATCGCTATATGCTATGGAACATATGCCAGAACAAGAGGTGAGGAGGTTTAATCCTTGGGGAGAATGAGTGATAGAGGAACCTGATGAGTTTGAGGATGAATTGTCATTTGGGAACCCTAAAGAGGTGAAACTCACAAATCTACAATACGAGCAAGTAACTCGTTATGTCTTAGAATCGCAAGATGAAGTCAAAGACTGGTGAGAGTGAGTATCAACTGAATTCTTCTTCTTTGATTATATGTGTTTTATATTTTATGAACAAAACTCTATAATTTCCGGTAGGAAGTATGAGAACGAAATTTCCTAAAATCAAAGGAGAAATTGCACGACAATTGATTTTAGGGCATGGGTGTCGAAAGATGTAATTTTCACATCTCATGTGTGCGGTTATTTTTTCATGTGTGGTTATTTATTCTAGATTTTGGCTTAAAAACTTGGCTCTAGAGGGGGAAATCTCGAAACAACCCCCAAACGGCCCCGTGAGAGGCACCAACACCTCGCATGGGACCAATGTAACTTGTAGGAACTGACCACGTGGTTACGGGGCTCCCGGTTTGATAATATGATGATAATTTGAAAATATCCAGACTTAGGCTTAAAAACATGGCCCTAGAGGGGGAAATCCCAAAACAACCCCCAATGTAACTCGTAGGAACTGATATGATGATAATTATAACTCGTAGATGCAATTTTTCATCTTGAATAAGATTTTTGTAAAACTGCTTCATTACTAATATCATTTTTTTTTGTATCTTATTTTTTTCAGGATAACATTATATCATTTACTTTTTTGCACGTGGAACAAATGAATGAGGCAATGGTTCGCAACATGAAGATTGTTTATATAATGTTGTTGACATTCAGGATTATGTTTTTCACGCGTTACTGCTGTGCGGGCTTTTATAATTTGATTGTTAAATTTTGTGTCCGTGCAGACTTTATAATAAGCATGTTTCATATTAACGGGGGTTGGAATGTCTAGAAAACACAGGAAACTCTGCCCATTTTTTTTTATCTGTGAATTATTAGGACTTAAAATATTTTTAAGTTTGTTTGTATATTAGTTTATTAACAATGTTACTGAATGGCAATTGCCATTTTTTTTTATTTTTCAAATAATAAATATTTGTAACAATTGGTACGCGTCCAACGTTACACGGAGCAATTGGCCACACAGTCACAGGACCCCCGATTTTATGATTGGACCAAAAAATATATATTTTTTAATTATAGTTCAATATGGTCATGGACTTTGTCCATGAAAATTTTATTTTTTCCATCGCGCATAAAAATGGTCGCGGACAAAGTCCATGACCCCCAATCGTGACAAAAAATGGTCACGGCCAAAGTTCGTGACCCATACCACGACGAAAAAAATGGAAAAAAATTGGTCACCGCCAAAGTTCGTGACATACATCGTGACAGAAAAAGGGAAAAAATGGTTACGGTATGGGTCCCGGACTTTGGCTGCGACCATTTTTTTCCATCGCGTAGTGGGTCATAGGATTTGGATGGGACCATTTTTCGTCACGGTTAGGGGTCACGAACTTTGTTCGCGACCATTTTTCGTCATGGTTTGGGATCACAGACTTTGGTCGTGACCATTTTTTTTCGTCGCGGTATGGATTACAAACTTTGACCTCGACCATTTTTGTCACGGTTGGGGGTCACGAACTTTGGCCGTTACCATTTTTTGCCCATCGCGGTGCGGGTCATGGCCCAAGTCCGCGGACATCTGGCATGACCCCTCAGGGTTGTGACCCCCCGATTGGTCACAGACTTAGGACGCAACCCACGAAATTGGTCGCGCTTGAAATGGTAACGGCCTAAGTCCGCGACCCACAGTCTTGGATAGGGATTTTGGTCGTGATCATTCTCCAATTTTGGTGTAGTGGTTGTCTCGAAAATCTAAATCCAAGCAAAGACCCCCCGGATACACTACTACCTAATATGATAGTCATCAAGATCCGTAGGCCCTCATCACATAACGTGTACCCCAACTCCCTATCTTCTTGATATAAAAGTCTACTCGTCCACTCTCATGTCACTAAATATTATATACAATACAACTCTCTCACTATCATTAGGGGCTTAGCGCTAATTTAATAGCGAGTTAAATCTCCTCGCTCGATAAGAAATCAATTTACCCTAAATCACATAAGTAAACGTCCCTACTCACCGGGATAAAATATAACAAGACAACATACTCACCAAAGTCTACGATACAATAAAATATATATATGAAGGCTCGACCCTCTTTCAGTTGATACCTCGTAAAAACAATATATCTCACCGTGGAATAATGAGAATGATAGTCGTATCACGTAATTTACTACCTCTCAAACCCTCGGTATCCAGTCACTATAAATGGTCATAACAAATTCTACTTTCCCAACTCTCAAAAGAAGTGAATTATAACATAAAAAGCTTCTTAGTTCCCACACCCATTCTGCTACAAGTGACACAAAGGAGTCCCTCTACCTAACGGTAATATATTCATAATAAGGCTAATACCTCCAATGCACCCACTAAACCCGACTCGCTCTTGAATTTTTTATGTTAACAACCATACATTGTGACGCACATGTGCCACCCAAACTAATCGGGTAATCACAAGGATGAAACAAAAATATTACCACCATTTGCCATCATCCTCGTCTGATCGTCGGGTCCCTGAATGTAGCTCTCGTGCCAAGACTAACCCATGATCTTCTACAATGGTTGTACATCCATGATCTCATCCTGTAATTATCCCATGCCATGCCTTGGGGTAATTCTTCTTTCTGTGGTCCATATCTACACAACCGTAATAACTGCTAGAGAACTCTCCTACTTTTGGCTCTGGTCCAACTGCTGCTATTGAGGACCCTATTAGTCCTGCCTGATCCCACCATTCTTGGGTTGGTAACCTATGGGCCTAAATCTCTTAGCCCGAATCCCTTTTGTAAAATCTCGCTTATACAGCTGTTGTTATGCCCCACTAGCACCGTTCCCATCTACTTTCCTAGTCGAAGTGGTCTCACTTTCTCTTGGCTGACAAGTTTAGTACAGGTGGTCCTACTTTCCACACATAGGACACCTTCCTGTGCCATCCCCCATCTCTATCCCCACTGTCCATTTCATGTTCCCTTATCTCATACCTGTTAGTCTTGCCCTCGATTGCTACCCCCATTGTCCCTTTTATTTCGTTGGCCTTACAAGATTGTTGTTGGCCTTGATGGCCCTAACTGAATCCACAGTCACTTGGTTGGAATTCAACTGATCTGAATCATATAAATGGGTCCTCTATGGGGTATACCCTCCTGTGGGTCTCCACTAGCACCGTTTAAGTCATGTCCTCCTCTTTGGATAGGTTCTCTAACCTTATTGGCTTTCTTCTCATGAAAGACTTGATAAACATACGACCTTCACGACATCGACACTAATCATCCTAGTTGTATTTCCTATTCACGCTTGTGTAATATACCCACGAGTCCATTATTAACTTACAAAATGTCTTATACTCTCTGTATCCCCTTCATCGGGTACGAATTTCGCTTAAACAAGTCGACTTCTCTCTTACAATCGGTCTCTATCTTGCCCATTTGTGATAAGTTTTGAAACTCCATTTGTATCTCTATCGGAATAGTAAATGGAAGATCTTAAGTTCAAATTGCATTTAAATCCTCATTTAATTCCATATGTATTATCTATATGTGGCGATCGACTCTCATCATTCAATGCTGCTCCTAAGAGCTAAAAACAAATCGTTCAAAGTTTAATTTTAGGTGTCGTTGCATTCCACCCTGTACAATTGGCTTTGGATTCTCTCCTTCCATTGGCCCATTACACTTTTTTCTACCCTGAATCATTTATAGATGGATCTTCGAAAGAGTCTACCTGACTCCCTCCCCTTGCCGACCACACTAGGTGGGTCAGAAATCACACCATTGTTATCTATGACGGTGCTTGGGGAAACTACTGTTCTCGAGTGATTATCTTATTATCACCTGCATGAGCAATAATCATGGTGACCTATATTGTGATCACATTTACCAGAATACTCTTATACCTTCTGCTAAGCTTCTCCTCCTGCAGTGCTTCTAAGGGCCCTCACTGGTCATCCTATAATGTTCGGTGTACGAAGCCCAACCGAACTTGGATATGAATCACATTATGTACATTTAATAGAAGGAGAACATAAGACGCATACATATAGGGGTGAAACAATCCTATAATAAGGCTCAATATCAAAGAATTCTAAGCTAGAATGAAAAAAGCTACACATATTATAAGGACACTAGAACCTGATGCTCTGATATCATATATGACACCCCGCTTATTTAAATACCGGTTGATGAATCCTTTACAAAAATAAATCAGGAATCTCATCTAGTTCATTCTTATCATCAATGCCACAAATATTTTGAAAGATTACTAACCATCTAGTATTCAAAAAGCCGATGCCAAATTTTATTTTTTTATTAAACAACAACAACATGTGGAAAAAAATAAAATATCCAAGCCTTTCATGCAGTAATAAAGAATCTAAACTAATCACAAGAAAAATATCTAAATAAAAATAATATTGAATAAACCATCGGTTCCTAATACAACAGACCAACAAAATATCTAATGAAATCGACTAAGTCCATAAATACAAAGTCTGATAAACTGAATAAAATAAAGTAACTGAAGGGGCGACATGCCCAGATTGAATAATTGAACTTCATCCTCTTCTAGGAATGAAGTCACTAAAGAGTCTAATCCAAATCCAAAAAGCATCCACAAGAGTTACAGTTACAATCCGTGGAACATATCATCAAGCTTAGCATCCCTGTGGCTCGACACCTAAAATGTTTTAAAAATATATTGCAAAAGGGTCAGAGCCCAAAGTATTTTAAAAACATTTAGCACGTATTTATCTCAGTTTAAACGCAGTTATTGATTACACGTGTTAGTTTAATGCACACTCCCTTGAGTTCTTCACCTCTCAAATAATGTGCGCGCCTAATGTCATCTACCTAGCAATGCTACCTAGCCCCACTAGGTCTCATCAATAACTGCCTAACCACTAACATATTTGGCTCCCCTGTACCACCCATAAATTATGTTATAACGTCCCAATATTTTCTCATTAGTCTTCAGATAAGTTTCTCTTTAACTCCCCCATATCGCCCGTGCAGTACGCTATCAACTACTAATGATTAACATTACCCGAATGTTATTATTAAACCATAGCTACCATTTCACGAATGTTATTCTTAAACCATTTCATTAAGTTACTCTACTTAAATCTTCTTTAAATATACACTATCCAACTTTTCTACTTTCACGCACTAAGTATATCTCATTATTAATTCAATTGTAGAAATACCTCATCTATTCTTCCTACATTACACACAAGTAGGATAAATTACCCAAATATATATATATATATATATATATATATATACGCACCTCAATTACTACAAATAAAAATGAATTGTTACTGTCAAACACCTCAATTCTAAATTCCAAAACAACATCTACCTCATAATATGTACAATTACTAAAAATTCGAAACATCCCCACCCCCACCCCTACTGCCCACATACACGCACACTACACAAGAGTGAAAATGATAAAGTGCAAATCAATTAAAATCATTAAAAATGGATGTTTCAGTACAAATTGGAATATTTATTACAAATTGAAAAATTGTTTAAAATTCGGGTTATCATAAAAAATGGATTGACATTCAGTGGAGCATCCAAGTCATCCACACTACTATTTAGACGTTTTGGCGCGTGTTGGAAAATTGACCATGGCTCGTTGTTGATATACTCCGAGTAAAACACTTGGTTAACCTTTTGAAATGCACAAACAAATGGGTCATCGCTCACGTGGTCGTTGCTCTTCAACTTGGACAAGTCAACCATGATCAAATTGGTGACAGGATCAACTAAATCCTCTAACATATTATGATCTATGTTGTCTCCTTGTACATCTATCATACTTGTTGAAGGTTGTTGTGAAGGTTGGTCGGGGACAAAAGGAACTTTCAATTCACCGTGAAAACTCCAAAATCGATAACTATCTTGCATACCCGATCTTAACAAATGTAGTTCAACTGTTTTCCACTAAAACACCTTATCATTATTACACCTAGCACACGGACACGAAAACTCTTCATCATTATGACATCTCTTTGAATATTTCACAAATTCGTTAGCACCTCTGCGAAACACATCCCCCATTCTATTCGTCTCACCCATCCACTCTTTGTATTTCGAATATCCCATCACATCTACCACAAGTAATCACCTATTAAAGGTACGAAGCGCATATTCATGGATTAGTATAAACAAAACTTAGATTTATAGTATGCTTCATTTAATTATGTCTTATTTATATTCAAATTCAATTTATAATACAAATCTCTATTTCCTCCATCTCCTCTAAAGGGTGAACGGTCCTATCCCATTCAAGACCGCATATTTCTGTAATATACTTAACAACTCATGCACATTGTTACGATTTGAAAAAAATTCGACAGCATATCCCCATAGTTCTCCAAGTACACGACATAGATTGGCAAGTGTGAGTGTTATTTCAATTGATCAATTGAAATAACAGTCACACTTGTCAATCTAGTATGTACCCAGAGAACATTAGGATACGAATGCAGAACTTCCTCCAAAAGTAACAAATTTAAGCCACTAAGAATATTATACAAAAATTATGCAGTCCCAAATGTCCAAACGGGACAATTCGAGAGATCTCATTATAGGGGTAATGACTCTCGAACGGGTCTAAGGGCTATTGAATGCGTACGCATAAGAACTATAAGGCTAGTATCTATGTGCACTATATGTAATTTCAAGTATGTTTCATTTATATATATATATATATATATATATATATATATATATATTGTTCGATATACAAAGTAATTTTCAAAAAACGTTGAAAAATCCCACCCCCATATGGACAATAATCCAGTGGTCATGCCACTTTTAAAATTAACCAACCCAACATCGATCCACTATAATCCAACAACAATGTCAACAACAAATGTGTATCCCGTACTCCTTCTAATTCATCTACTCAATTAATTATTTTCATCAATTAAAATAACAATTAAAGTATACAATTATTAATTTACTAATTTACAATGACGGGAAATCCTACTTTCATAATTAATCATATATTAATTTACTAATTTACAATGAGGGGCAATCATATATTAATTTACTAAAAAAATTATTAACCAATCAATTCATTTACAAGGGACATTACGCACACACACACACACACACACTACACACACATATATGCACACGTGCACATACACACCCGCGCACATTCACACACACACACGCAACCCCCACCCCTACCCCACCACCCACCCACCAATCCCTACCCCCACCCCACCCCACCCAGCCCCAACTCCACCCTCCACCCTCCACCCCCTTCCCCCTTCCCCCATCCTTCCCCACCCCCTTCCCCCACCACACACACACGCACACACACCACTACACACACGCACACACACCACACACACACACCACACACACACACATAAACAACCCCCCATCCCTACCCCCTCCCACACCCTGCCCCACCCTCTTCCCCCACCCTGCCCCACCCCCTCCCCACCCCCTTCCCCCACCACACACACACGCACACACACCACTACACACACGCACACACACCACACACACACACCACACACACACACATAAACAACCCCCCATCCCTACCCCCTCCCACACCCTGCCCCACCCTCTTCCCCCACCCTGCCCCACCCCCTCCCCACCCCTCACCCACCACACACGTATTCACACACATACACACACGCACATATATACACATACGCACACACATATATATATAGACACACACATATAATTGGAAGAGAGAGAGGGAGAGAGAGGGAGAGCAACGTAGAGAGAGAGCAAAAAGGAAGGAAGAAGTCGATGGGGAAAAAAGGAGGGGAAAGGGTTTTTTGCTGTAACATTTATCACGGACGTGTCACGGTCCTTGACCGTGACAATATTATAAGGATTGTCACGGTCATTGACCGTGACAAATCTTTGTCATGGACTTGTCATGGTCAATGACCGTGACAAAAAACGCTTGTTTTTTTGTCACGGTCATTGATCGTGACAAGGCTAGTCGCTGGAAGGGTGCCAATTTACCCATTTTGGTGTAGTGATTATCCGTCATTGTAAGATTGATTATCATTGCAGTTTTATTTGTAGCCCGTGACGCGAGGGTATGATAAAGAGTAGCTGAATTACGAAAGCAAGACGCAAGCATGTCAGTGTTAATAATACCTGGATTGAGTGAAACAATTTCCATTCCACGGGGAAACTCCTTCGCCACAGACCTGGTTAGACCATCCACCGCCCATTTTGAAGCACAATAAGGTGCAACATGAGCAGCTGTAGATCTTCCCCACCTAGCAAAAAATCTTCTTTTCCATCATAGCAAGATTGGAGTTAGGTTGAGAAGAGGATAGTTGGGTCTGGAGAGCATCAGAGTGCCTAGCCATCTCTGCTTTCCTTTGGTGCATATTTGATACTTCTTTCACTTTCCCTATTGTTTCACCAGTTACCTCTCAAGGCATGAATGTCATGGGAATAGGTTATTACCGTGATGATGGTTTGAGAGGTGGTAGAAAATAGATTCTACATGTGGGAGAGAAGAGAGACCACCTACAAAAATCAGACTTAGAGATTTATATATCTGTAAAATAAACATAGAACCCTAAATGTGAACCCAAAAATGAAAAACAATTTCAAATGATAAGGAACTCTTAACAAATGATAAGTAAGTATAAGAACGATGCTTTTATTTATCAATAACTATACAGTTATAAAGGAGGAGACTCCAAAGGATCCCCTGCCACTTTTACAGGTTTTATGGATCAGTCCGGATCTGTCTTACTAGCACCCAAACCAACCGGATGATTATGGAAACCTACATGGCAGGTGTTCCAGGTGTTTGAATCCATAATAAAACTAATTAAAGTGAAAGCCCCTAATTGGTAGGGAGTGAAACAACCTGTGAATAAATAAGAAAGTGTGAGAAAGAGATGATTTGAAAACCAAAATAGCTCCAAATCCAACTATGAAAAGTGTGAACAAATTATGAAAATCCAACTATGAAAATAGCTCCAAATAAAACTGTGAATAAATTTTAAGGTTACATTCTGCTAATTGGATACTTAAATCCAACTATGAAAAATTTCCTAATTGGATACTTAAATCCAACTGTGAATAAATTATAATTACAAATTCAGATAGGCATATTGAGTTACATTCCAACACCTAATTCTATTATGAACATTCTTATCACTTCAAGTATGGTTAAGAACTGACATAAAAACTTGAGAAAGATAGGAAAAAAATAGTACTCACTTTTAGAACCAATACCTATAGCTTTCAGTTATTATTTCAACATAACCTTAACCCATAGCTTTCAGCTATTATTTAACTATAGTCAGACATAACTCAACCAAATCCTTAAAGCATGAAAGGAAGTCAGTTAATCCTCAAAATATGGGAAGCCTAACATTCCAACATTTACAAAAACATCCATATAATAAATCACTCATGGACAATAATAATATCAATCTTTAACCGAATGGCCGCTAAAATTATTGCAAAACCTCTAAACAAAATGATCCAGTTTGATTGACAGAGATAGACAGTTAGCAACTTACTCGGGAAAGAGAACGTGATATATTCATGCTTAGATCTGCATCCTACAAAAAAGTATAAATTGAGAAGTCTCCATCCTACAAACAATATAGACCAAATGAGATAAGAAAAAGGTTTATGGTAAAATTTGAACAATACAATTGAAAAAAAAAGAAAAAAGTATATTGAATTACCTTAAAATGATGCTATAAGAGAACTTAGGGATACACAATATTAGTTGTGGAATTCGAACCGTCTTGAGGAAGAAGTATGCATAGAGAATTACCACTTTTGCAATGGGATAAAGCAACATATAATTGCCCGTGACTAAATATGGGTGTTCATAAATCAATTCCAACATATTTAACTGACTGGCCTTGTGATTTATTCATGGTCATTGCGTATGCCAATCTAACTGGAAATTGGCACCTTGTCATTTGTATTGGCACTTCGGAAGATGATGGTGTTAAAGAAATTCTTGGGATGAAGGAAAAACTTCCTTTATGATCTCCGTTCAAGATTAGAACTTTAATATCATGCTTTGCGAAATTAACAACTATCAACCTTATGCCATTAAAAAGATCATATTTTGGCGAAATGTTTCTTAAAAGCATTATTAGGCATACTATTTTTAGTTCGAGCTTAAACAAAGGCAACTCGAACGGATTAAGTTAGTTCAAATATTCATTGAGAAATCCATAAATTATGTTCTAGCGTCATAATATTTACTCAGTAGTCCTCAGTTAAGTTTCTCTTTAACTCCCCCGTACCGCCTGTGCAGTACACTGTCAACTACAAATGATTAACATTACCCGAATGTTATTATTAAACCATAGCTACTATTTCACGAATGTTATTCTTAAACCATTTTATTAAGTTACTCTACTTAAATCTTCTTTAAATATACACTATCCAACTTTTCTACTTTCACGCACTAAGTATATTTTCTCATTATTAATTCAATTGTAGAAATACCTCATCTATCCTTCCAACATTACACACAAGTAGGATAAATTACCCATATATATATATATATATATATATATATATATATATATATATATATATATAGCATCTCCCGAACTGTCCATCGCGATGTGCACTTGCATACCCTGTTATCAAGTCCATGTACCTCTCGTACTAAATTAAGGACTAACGGTTCAGAATGTCTCGTCGAACCATAAATGAAACAACATACAATGGGGGCGAGCATAGTTCAAAGCCCTTGGGCTACGCACAAACATAACGCACCCAATGAACGGTCACACTATCATACACACAAGTAGTGCTCAATCCCTAAGTTATATGGTCTTAGGCATAAGTCTAATATCCCCCCAATGGGCACATTAAGATAAGACTGTCCACGACGCAAAACCTCTCGTGATAGCATGTAGCGTAGGTATGTTCACATACAAGGACAACATAATAGGCATACACACAACCTATCCATATGTTGCATATAGGTATACACACAACCTACAAATATAATATGTATAGGTATACACCCAACCTATAATATAGTTCGTATAGGTATACACACAACCTTTAAAATTATAATCCGTGTAGTTATAACCTCAACCTATAAATATAATCCGCATTGGTATACACTCAAACTTTAAATGAAATCGGTATAGGTATACACACAAGCTATAACTATAAATCGTATAGTTATACACACAACCCATGAGTATAATCCATACGTAGTATAAAACTCTTGAATACTCAACGTAATATCAATACACTAATAGCACTTCATATCATATGTTCTTAAGTCTCACTCACTACTTGAAAGGTTCACAACCCTCACTTAAGTTATTTAAGTAGTAAAATATCACTAATCTACTAGTATCAATGTTAGGTTATCGTTTATTCTCCCCGTAACCTCAAATCACAGATTCCCGATACGCAACACAGTCGGTTAACTACCTAAGGTCTTATATACCCTTTTATCCTCATTGAGATTTACACGGGACTTAACCATATGCCCCTGATATTCTACCATATAGTTCATAAAACATTCTCTACCCTGATTTAATTTTTGACTAAAAATTTTGATCTTGGACACCCTTCCATAGAAAATTCGTAATTAATTAAAACAAATTAGAAAAACACAAAACTGGCGGCCGTGCATTCGTAATGAAAATATCTATATCCATGACCAAAACCTTGGGTCATTCGAACGACATACTAATATAGTTCAAAAGACATACTAATGTCATTTGAACGACATCGTATCTCGTTCGGATGATCTCATGAAATCTTCCGAAATTCTTACCCAACATAATCAAATATATAATATATGTTGATGGATGATTTCTAACATAAATAGCATATCAAAACTGTACGAAATCCATCCAAGAACAGATCAGACCATTCGATTTTATTTTCTTCATGTATTCTTATCAAAATACCAAGAATTTTTTCTTATTCTTCTTCATATATATAATGGTTTTGAATTGTTCACATGAAAGGATTTATTCTCCATGCAAATCCTACCCCAAATCATGTGTTCTAATTATTTAAATTTCAAGAACCCATTTAAATCAACATATATAAAACCTTACACTACATGGGTATTATAGCTTTTAAAAAACACGCAAGATAAAAACTTGCCTTTGGTCCAGCAGGTATGATTTTCTATAGAATTGTGACGTGGTTGGTTTCCTTTTGTCCCAATCTACACTCCGATGGCGGTGGTGGTGCATAATGGTGTGGGAAAGCTTTGGAACTCCTCTCCTTCCTTCACGTGTTGCCTCTCTTAGATTTTGTAACTGTTAACCCTAACTTCCCCAACAGATAAATTGATATACACATTTAAAATTCCTAGGTCTCTTTTCCTTAAAATTTCAAAAGATCAAAATACCCTTCTCGGATGCCAGTTTGGCCTAAAAATGCTCTGTGACCCAATCCAAACCCCTGAGTCAACATTTTTGACTATTTTGACCCTTCTGGAAACACTAGCATACTCGAAATAACCATATGGATTACCCATGAATAAATTAGATTTTATTTTATAAATTTATGTCCCGACACGACTCACACACACGTCCCGACTAAATTTATCGTAACTGTCGTATTTCTCTCTCACGGCCATCATAATGTATTCTTACTAATTTATTACTCGTTCACTAAGTAATAATAAATATTATTCATACAAATAATTATCAACCCTTAGCACGCTAATTAATATTCATATTAATCCAGATTAATTTCCCATTTTATTTTAATTAATCCCCATATAAAAATAATTAAAAATTATGGGTTGTTAGATCCATGCCTCTTTAGACATGGTGAACATCATAATTTAGCGAAAGTCGTTAGGGGTGACGGCTCCAAATATAGCACTTAACCCACCCGAATTAAAAATACTCCACGTAAACTCTTCTTCAGTCCACAGAGTCATAGGTTTGTGTAATATATCATTACCAAAAACATGAGTGGGTGAAGTCCACCCTTGTTCACAAGTGATCTAGACTATTTCATCAATGGCTTTTACAGCTGACTTCGTACGATCTTTCCAATATGCATTGTTTGTCCCATGAAAAACTTGTATTCAATTATGTAAGTTTTCCATTGAATTTAGCTTTTTCAAAAATCATTTTTTTCAGAAAATTGATATCTAAAAGTTTTTTGTGAAAAAAGTCCACGGTATAATGGTGTAATTGACTCTTATACAAATTTGAGAGTGCGCTTCCGTTTAATGTCCGAAATTATTTACTTTAATTCCAATTTTATTTCCATTTCTAATCAAACCCAAAATATGCATCTAATTGTGATTGAAATAAAAAAGAATTATCTAGCATGCAAACAAAAATAATCATAAGATAGATTTGACGAAAAATCCACAGTAGGGGAAAAACCTTTTTATATCTCTATTAACTGTAGATCTCCAACTTATAATTACAAAGAAGAAATACACATTTGTGACGATGAAATACCCCGAGCTTTTGGTTCGAAGTCTTAATCAAGAGATTTTGGAAGAGCTCCAACGGTCAGCAATGGAGACAACCTTTTTCTCCAGAATGAGTAATATTGGCAAAAGCATATAAAGATGATTCACATAAATGATTTGGTATGTTTGAGTGAATAAAAAAGTGTTTTAAAACCTAAAAGATGAAGTATTAAAGTGCATCTGACAAGCAAAGGTTGAGTTTTAAAAGACTTGCAAAAACTAATTTTGAAGCAGGTATTTATTGTCTGAATAAAAAATTGAGGCGGTGCATGTCTTTCAAATTCATTCAAATGGAATTTGCATGTCATTTGAATGACATTAGATGTCGTTACTAATAAACGACCATTAAAACACAAAAAATGACCTGGTCGTTTGAAGCAAACAAGAAAAGACCCTTCGCGCGACCCTTCAAATGATATTACATGTCATTAGAAATTATCGTTTGAACGTTTTATCAATGTCTTTTGAACGACTGGAAAATAAATATTATTTTAAAATGCTCGCCTACATGTTATAAAAATTATTTTTGAGTGAGAAAAATGCCTCATTTTAATAAAAAAAGTATAAAAAATATCCCAAATAAATACATGAACATTAACAACTCTAATTAAACATTATATCTTTTAGCGTAGTGGAGTTAGTGAGAATAGTGGAGATCGGTTGAAGATGCATAATGCATGATGTCAATGATGGAGGGTGTTGATGATGCATGATGCTAAGAATTCAGATGATGGACGTCAAGGACGAACGTGTGAAGATGTGCCATATATATCAGTATACAACATATTAACTATGATCTAGGACTACTTAGAAATTCCTAGATTCTAGACGAACATTTATAAATCATGTCCTTAAAGTTAGGGGGAGTATCTTGATGTTAGTGCTTTGAGTACTTATTTAGAAGACAAGGTGCAGGAACCGGGGTTCAATGTGGTGAAAGCGAGATGATATGCCCATAATTTTTTATTATTTACTATTGGATTTCTCTTGGCACCAGGTGGATCAGGTGAGATCATTTACGATGGATTCCATTTCTATTAACTTCTCCTGGATTAAGGGGTATGCAAAGGGGAGGATAGGGCTCACGAATATGTAATAGTCAATGTCCCTTTATTCATTATATCGTATGAATATTTTTGCTAATATTGTGTACTTGTGGGAGGCACTAGTTTATTTTAATTTTCTTCCTTTATTATTTGTTCTAGATAAAGGTCATTTTTATGTTATTTATGTCGTACTTTGCTTATGTAAATATGTGTTTTTTTCTTATCAAATCACATATTATGAGCTTCCCGAGGTCAAAGTGCTGATGGATGGTGTTTTTCCCTTCTTTAGATGTTAAGCGTTGAGGAATCTGAAGGTGGGGTCATTCATGTGATTAAGGGTAGCGAGGTTGATATCGAACAGTATCATAATTAAGATTGTAAGTATTTTGGTGCCTTTCATTATCATTACTTCCCCTTTATTTACTTTTAATATTTAAATGTTTATCCTAACTCATTTTCTCTATTGGCGCTTTCTTCCTTTAAGTGCCTTTGGGTTTTACCCATTATCTGCCGGGGGCGTGTGTTGAAGCATCATAGCTATCTGGGAAGAGGATACTGTTGGATGATCGAGATGGAGCTCTATTTTACTTGGGAGAGAGGGAAAGTTTCTAGTATATATGGGAGGCACCAATGAGAATGTCATTAACCCTCCTTACTGGATGAGGCATATAAAGAGGTTGACCAAGGTGTATCGACCGATATTTACGGCGGGTGTGCCTATTATTGGTTTTGTCATATAGGACCTTAACTATCAGGGATTTTGGAGCGATGTGGGATGACAATGCCACTTTTCAAAATCAGGGATGTTTTGTTGGCTCGAGGTGGAGTGGCTCCGATAGAGGAGGAACCTGAGGTAGAAGATGGAGAGCCAGTATCTCTAGTGGGTGATACGGGAGTGGTAGGTGTGAATTAAATGGATATCAAAGGCGAATAGGAGTTTTGTATCTGGTGCATATAGGTGGTGTCAGTCTCAAGGGTTGCTCATGATACGTAGGTTTGGGTTCATAATGTGGTTCCAGAGGGAGGTGTTGGGGCCCAACACATACCTAAGGAGAACAAAGATATGGGTGACGGAGATAGGAGAGATCATAGACCTTCGAGGGTATCCTTCCTTCCAACCTCGATGGATCTACTTGGGATGTTGGGTTTGATGAATGTGGATTTACTATTAGGGTCGAATGTGGAAGGTACATTTGGGTAGGTTTAGAAGAGTTCGGAGACGACCTTTTTATGAAATTCTTTTATTTTTATGGGTTGCCTATGGCATCGGGTCCCGGGATGATTTTGGAGGAGTTTGGTTCATGGAAAAGGTATATGGCTACTAGGTATAGGACCATGGTGATAGAGGATGGTGTATCCGATAAAGGTCCAATACGAAGGATGTTGTTGTAGCCCTTATTACAACTCTAAAGGATTGGGCGAGGGAGTTAAAGGAGGAGTTTATGTGATGAGTTTTGGAGGGATGTATTTCTTAGGGTTATACTCCCCTCAATAGAGTGGGAATATTTATTTTTCCACTTGAGGTGGATTCCTGGGATTGTGGTCTCTAAATTATGGGTCCTCTTTCTCCATTAGTCTCCCATTTGGATCACATAGCTCCTGGACTCAAGGAAACTATTTGAGTGGACAATGTATTTCCCATTTTGTGACCTTTTATCACTGTTGTTAATTAATTTAATCATTTTTCCTCTCATAATGATTATTTTCTTTCTTTAGTATTTCTTAGGAGGTGGTAATTTTGGTGTCTAGTCGGTAGAGGATGCTTCTTTTTTATCCTCATTGTATGGGGAGTTTTTGTATTCCATTCATATATATGGCCCTACATTTTTTCACAACTGATGGACAACGAACCGGGCAACGCCTCATTATCTCTTCTGTGTATCCTCGCACAGCGAGGAGGTTTCAGAGTCTGTTGTAGGATCGGTGCATCCTCTGACAAACGTTTGTGTGCCTCCATCTCAAGGTCAACCGAATCTCAGGTGTCCAGAGGATCCAAATGTAGTGGGTGGTGGTGATGACATATAGTGGGCTAATAAGTCCCGCCATGAGTTTCCCTTGGTTTCATTAGCGCGGTGGAAGACCGTCTCCATGGATGCATAAATTTTATTCTCCTTTTTTCATTCATTTTACTTAATGCACATACATTTTCGTTTTCCTTTATTTGATGCTAGGGTTATTTTTTCATTTTAATGATATTATCAAGATTTCATAAAGGTCTACACATTTAATCTTTCCATGAGGAGAAATCATTAAAAGTTCTTTGAAATAGTAGGTTCCATATTAATTTCCAAGATGAAAAATGCCCAATATCAGTATGAATAGAGTTCAACTAAGCGCTTTTTATAAAATGATTCTTTTTCACATGCACACATGCAAAAAGAATATAGACTACAATATATATATATGTGTGTGTGTGTGTGTGTGTACGCGCGAGCGTGGAGAGGGGAATGAATCCAATATCTTTTATTAAAATGGGGGTGATACATTTAAAAATAAAGACTCATACGCACATGGGGAAAAGTGACCCATCGTTTTGAAATTTTTCTTTAGGATAAGGATGAATTTTGTCTTCTTGATGGCGAGCCGTTTGTTTATATGGACGTCATAGTGGTGAGGAAGGAGGTTCCCTTTTCTTTGCTTGCTGATAGGTCAAGAGCCTTTTAATGTTGCTTTTGGAATTAGGTGCCGTTTTCTAACTATGATATGGAGCCTCTTTGCGGGGAGCCCTTAGCGAATGTACTTGTTAATATTTAGGTTCCAGGATGTGGGTCGATTTGAGGGGATGGTGTTTGGTGTTTAATTTTTTTGGAAGATAGGTATAGGAGTATGAAGTTTCCCTATTAGGATTTTTTTAAATCTTGTTTTCCTAGATTTATCCCTTATCTGTAGCTTACATAAAAAATATATTATAGAGACTTAAAATGTCTCAAAGATCTGTTTTATCTATTTGACATTTATTTTATTTAAACTTCCCCGTCTCTTTTTACTCAGGGAACAATAACCATAATCAAAGTTTCCAGTAAATTGTTTTTTTAAAATTTAGACTGGTCCCAAAGTAGCATGTTTTAATACGTATCTTTGTTTCAAATACAATGGTGTTGTCTGTTTTGAATTTATGTGATAAAGATATAGTAGAGAATCAGGTTTTCCTAGTTCACTCCAATTATAATGTTAGGGGCACAAGTGGGATTTTAGCATTTAACATTTCTTAAGATTCATCCTCAATCAATTTGTAAAATAATTCATGATTTTAAGGATAAGTTTATTCTTGGTTTAAGAATGTGAGTTACCTTCCCTATGATGTCTATCCTCCATCTTGAGAACGACCAGGGTGAGGCCATGTAGTAGAGGGCTCGAGGAGATAGTTTCTTCAATGGGGCATATAATTCACATTTGAGGCACTTGTTGACGTAGTTCATGCAATCCTTTTTCATGGTAGTCCAATAGTAAAACTATGGGTGGATGTTTTTTGGATAGGGTGTGTTAACTCTTTTGTGGTCCACATTGTCCACTATGGATTTTGTCCATGATCTTCAAGGTCTCATCTTCGGTGATGTATCATAAGTTTTTGACCTCACATATAATGAATTAGGATTCCAAATGTCTTAATGTGAATCAATCATTTTAAGAGGCGTCGGGTGGGTGGTGGTTATTTTTGAGGAAGTTCCATATGTCGTAGTACCATATTAGGGGTCCTACTAATGTCTCCTCTATGGCATCGACCTCAAAGCAGTGAAAACAGGTGCTTTGTCTAGTCACAGTGAATATGACTTATGTTGTTCCTTAGAGTATGTCTACCATGGAGGATAGGGTGGAAAGTATATTGGAAAAATAATCTGTATCTCTAGTAAGGAAGTCTAACTTGAGATGTTCAAATCGAGAAACAACTTGTTCTAAGTAGGCATGGTATGGTTGCAATTTGTCATCCTGAATTTCTAGTTATGTTATTATATGACTGATGACTAGGCTAGAATCTGCGTCCATAAGTGATTTTAATATCAATGGGTAGTTATCACTAGTCTGGAGATATCAGGAGAATTATTATGATGAATTTATTTTTGCTGGAGGCCCCATTGAAGCAGAGTTCTAAAATTTCTCTATCCTTTAAGTAGACGATATACTTGTTGGGTAATTCTTCCTTATTTTCATCTTCTTCATCTGTTAGCGACTGTCTTACGAGAAAGCCATAAATGTCTCATCCTTTGGTGGATTTTTGTGATGTATCTAGTCTCAAAATCTGATAGCATTAGCAATTATATGGATATTCATGTAACGAGAGAAGGTATCTAAAAGAGGTATTTTAGGGGATCCATCATATAGATGATCTGTATGCTAAAGGACATCAAGTAATGGAAGAGCTCACTAGTGATCCGTACTAAGATACATAGCATCTTCCAAGGCATTATATTTGAGCTCATAGGAAAGTATCTTTTGTCGACGTAATGAATGGAACATTCTATTCTATAACACTCAACATATTAGTAAAACATGAATCCATCTGCCGTGTTGGTTGTGGACATGTAGAGCATGAGAGGTTATCCTAATTAGGGAGGCACTAACATGGGTGGGTAAGTATTGTACTCTTGTATCGTCTCAAATGCTTCATGGAATTGAGTGTTCCATTCCTTCAGAGAGTCTTTCTTGAGTATTTGGAAGATTATTTCATTTATGTTGGTAAGGTGGTTAATTAACCGACTTATTAATTGTGAGCCCATGAACCTGTGATCTCTTTCTAAGTTTTGGGTGATGGCATTTATAAAGACAAATTTGTGACTTAAGTCAATTTATACTTATTGGCTTGATTATGTGTTTGGACAAATTTTCTTTGAGTCATAGGTTATTAGGACTTGACTTGTTTGTACTTGAAGCATATGCTGTGTGATTGAAGGCTATGAAGAAAAGGTAAATCTATATCGAGGTTACATTGGATTATATGCCGAGTTCTTGCCCTTAACATCTTATGGATCTCAATGAAGGAATGAATGAAATTTAGTGTTTGATCCCTTGATGCGTTTGGGTGTTGTTTTAACAAAATATATTTGAGGCTTTTTCATAAAATGTTTTTTGAGAAAAAAATATTTTTTGTTTAGTTCGTTTGAACGATAATGGAAGTTCATTCGAAGAAGATGTGGAGTTCATTAGAATGACATTCCAACGATCATTAAATAAAGTGCTTTTATTGGACATAAGTATCTTTTTAGAATCTTGTTTAAAGTTGGTTCAATTAAGATTACACGTTCCTTTAAATGAGGCTTTTGTTCGTTCGAAAGAAATAAGGCTTTCGTTTAACAAACTCTTTGTTTCTCATTCAAATGAGTTATCTCAAAAAATTTGCCACCTAAAAATTCCTTTTTTTTAATAAATACAATTGGCACCAATTTTAAAGAGCAATTTTTCAAAAATATTTTTCCATGATAAATCTTATGCCTCTGATCTCTAATTTACACCCAAGTTTAAGATCAATAAATCATACACATGTATGTCCATTTGAGATATCTTCCACGTTACACCATATCATTTTGCTCATATGACAATTTAAGAAATCTGGTGCATCTTAGGGTTTGTTTACAAAATACAACCATTTTTAATTTTCTCAATTTTCCTTTCTTAACATAATAATATAAATGCCTAAGGTGACCTTTCCTACCACAATGTGTGCATGTGTAGCCACGAGGAATATTACCATCAGGTTGACCTTTTCTAACATCCTTATTTCCTTTAATAGAGTAAGTATAAAGATCATTGAAGCCAATCCCATACTTTTCGTCTTTTATTCAAACAATGCCTAATATTTTATCTGATTGTATGAGAAACGACTATAAATTGATAAATCTCCTTTGCGTGAAAGTCCACCATTAGAAACAGCCTAAGAAAATGGAGAGGCAATAATAGCAGAAAAGTTCCCAAGGCCAAATTTTTATATTGATACTTCAAAAATTTGATATCTTGAAATGAAAAAGAAATAGAATATATGATATATATTTTTTAGGATGTTTATTTGAAGATAAATGAGTTTGAATATTGAGCCCTAGTTGAGATAAATTATCTTGACGCTATTGATTAAGGATTCATAAAAATTTCTACGCAAGTGTGCATTTTGTTGTTTGCCCTTTTGAGTTCATTATTTGCATGTAATGCTAAATCTAATTTGTACAAATTACTGGTGACATATAGATCTACTTGGACATGTTTGAGTGATTAGGCTATTTGCTCGTTTCTAGTTGATGCCCTTTCACACTGTACGACTTTATTTAGACTCATTGATACTATGTCAATGTGCAAAGATTTTGTTTTTTGTGTCTTTTTTGGTCGTTTATACCTATATATAGTTGTTCATAATTGGTATATGTATGGTCATATATATATGGTATCTTTTCGAGTCTTTGCATGTTCATTTAGTCTATGTTTTTTGTACGCTTAATCTTTGATTGATGTTAGCATGTGTTAAGTTATCTTGGTATCTAATTCTCAAAGGCTTGCATCATAGTTCGTATCATTTTTTTGTAGTTTGGATTATTTGTACTAGTCCTCCCTAACTATTTGTCGTTGCATAACTTGCTTCACACCATTGCATGATGAATTTATTTTTCCTTTATTGTTTCCATGCTTCACTTGAAGGGAGATTTAGTTTTATTGGGCAGAAATGTTTTATTCTTGTGCACATTACTCTTAGTCTATTCCAGAACAAAAAAAGGAGAGAAATTTTATGTAAATCTCTTCGTATTGGAGTTCTTCAACATAGGAAGAGACGTCATTTATTACTCAGAGATATTTACACAAAGAGGGTATAATTGATTTACATATTTTTATATTCTCTTTGCATTTGAATATGTGTTTATGTGTGTTTTAGCAGTGATCTAGAAAGGGTTTACACAAGAGCAAAGCTACTCAGTATGTGTCAGTCAAGAATCTATAACCTTTTTCCTTTAGGGGTTAAGAATTGAACCTCAGTGAGCTTGATAGCCCACTAGGTTTTTCATTTTTGAGTTTTTTCTCGAAATTGACAATGCGAGAGATTTATAATGACAAATTTCCAAATAGAGTCAATTTGTAAGTATAGGGTTTATTCCTTGTTTAGAGAAAAGTTTTTAAGTCATAGGTTGTTAGGACTTGAGTTCTTTCTCCATCAAGCATGTGATGTGCAATTAATGACTATGTGTCAAAACTAAAACTATATCAAGGTGTTAGATTGCGTGTCGAGTTTTTATCTTCAACTTCGAGGGATATCAATGAAGTTGTGAATGCATAATAGTGTTTGATCCTTCTAGATGTTGGTTTTTTTTTTTATAAAATATGTTTTAGGATTTTTTGATTTTTTAAAGGAAAATATATCTTTTGATTTAGTTCATTTCAATAAGAATAGAAGTTCATTAAAAGGAGATGTGGATATCGCTAGAAAGACCTTATAATGAACATCAAATGAGGATATTCTATTGGAAAGAAGTATATCTGTTCAAAGTTCGTTTGATGTTGATTCGAACGATATTACTTGTTCATTTGAACTTGTTTTCCATTCATTCGAACAAGATAAGGCATTTGTTCAAATGAAACCTATCTTTACATTAGAAAGAGTTGTCCCAAAAAACTTGTCAATCAAAATTTATGTTTTTCTTAAATACTCAAGCCTGACATGAATTTTCTTTGAGATCTTTTGCGAAAACATTTTTCTGAGATAAATATTGAGCCTCCAAACCCCATTTTACAGCCAAATTTGAGATCCAAGAATCCCACACACATATGCAATTTTCCAACTTCTTATGTGTGGCACCATATTAGTTTTCGCTTCATAGTGTAAGCGTTTTGAGTAGTGGAGATCATTTTCGTGTCAACCGGTGGCTGGATCAATCATTGTATAAGTAACATCAGTGGGATGCCGAGGCATGGGAGCGTTCTTGCATTGTTTCGTTTGGATGACATCCAATAGTTGTTGTGAATAAGGTTATTGGAATTAAGGAAGCACATTAATATTTGAAGGCTTTGAGTATGTGAGTATGTCTACATAGGTCTTGTAAATACTTCCGATATCATTGTGGACTTGTTTGGATAGGTGGTTCGAGGTTTATGTCATTGTTGATTTTCCTCATATATCGTCGTGTTATTTTTTTTTTCTTATTTTATATATTATTAATAACCTATATGAATCCTTAGGACAAGACTAAAATTGGCTAAATTGTTTCACACAACACTTCTGGTTTTAAAAGGTGCAAAGTTTACTAAAAAAATATGAAATTTAAAATTTGTGGTGTTTCGCATACAAACCCTAGTGCACACTAACTTTCTCAACATTTCTTGTATGTCTTTTACCTTGGTGGTGTCTACCTCAATTTCATCCTTGCTAATAATAAAGCCAAGAACTTTACCCTTAATGACTCTGACGTCATATTTCTAAGGATTGGCCTCATTTCAAAGAGATATGGCCTTTAGGAGAATTTTCAGAGTGACATAACATGTCCTTCTTGGTATTTAGATTCATGATCATGTCAATTTTAGTTTTACCTCCACTCCATTCTATATGTTTTCATGTAGGATGGTTGTGGAAACTTTTTGGGAAGTCCCACGTGCAGTTTCAAGGTCGAATGGCATAATTGTATAAGAGTACGTACCTTGGGGGTTAAATAACGAAGTTTTGTCTCGGTGATTAGGGTGCATTTTTATTTGGATGTATTCTGTAAATCCATCAAGAAAATATTTGAGTGCATTTTTGGTTGTACTATCTACAAATACGTCGACGTGTTTACAGGGGAATCATCCGTGGGAAGGCACGCTTGAGATCCATGTAATCTATGCACATCTGGACTTTTGCATTGGTCTTAGGTATGGGTAAAATGTTAGCAAACCATGATGGATATTCAATTACTTGGATGAAACAGACAATGAGTTATTTTTCCACTTCTTTCTTTACTTTCAAGGACCATTTAGGTATCCACTTACCGAGTCTTTGATTTATCGATTTGTCATCAGGGAGAGTAGTTGGGTAGATGTCGACTATGTTGGCGTAAGACCATGTGAATACATCTACGAAGCTGGTGAGGATATCTATGAGCTCCTTTTGTTATTTCTCATCCATGTAGGACCTTATTTATAACTATTTAGGGTTTTGGGGAGTGCATAAGTTTATGATTATTGCGTCATCCTCGTTGGGACACATACGTCTATTTTGAATTTAAACATGTTTTTGAAAGTGTTTAAAATATTTTAATTATGCAAAGTTATCATTATTAGGTGTGAGTTCTAATTGTTTTTGGATACATAATCCTCACATGCAACATATGCATGGAAATACTGGAAATAACTATTTATTATTCCATTAAAGGGAGGAAGGACAACATTTGTAATAGTAAAAAAGTTTTCTTTATAGAGGGATACATTAAGAGAGGCTATAAGGGGGACTCTCCTATTTACTAGGTAGACTCAAAGGGCCTAATGATGAGAGGCATATGGATAGATTTGATAAAAGTCCGATTATTGATTATTGTTGATCCCATGGTGTTAATGGTGATGTGGGTTGAATTCTATCGGGGGACCTTTGGAGTGGCCTTTGAGAGATCTGTGACCTTGACACTGACTAGAGGCTGGGATATGAGGTTTTAATTTATTTATATTGTTTCTCCTTCATAGTTTGGAGTGGCCTCCTTTGTTGGTCCTCCTAACGGGTTAATGTAGGGGAGTGCCTTGGAGTGGGATTATACAGAAAGATGGTGGATTTGTTCATTCCATTGATAATGCAACGAGTGCTAGTAAGTACTATACTGAGGCTCCACTGAAGGTGGTATTTCAGTGGATGGGGCTATTGAGTCTGGAACTCAAAGGGAGATATTGAGTTACGGGATGCTAATTAATCGTCCCTTTTTTATAATAGTACCTTGGGTGGACTATGTGGTGTACCAGTCATAGAACAATTCTGCAAGGCTTAGGTTTGAGGACCCTAACATGAGTACTAGGGAAGCTTCATCAAGAAATAATGTGTGTAATCCTCACTCAATATATATCTCGGGAACTTTGTTGTCTTAATTAGTTACTCATGATACACTGGGATCATTCTTATTATCCTTGTGGATCTTCCCATAGTCTACGTATATTCCCTCCTCATAGAAGATCTCTATCTATGTTTGGAATGATTTCTTGACTTTGGCCCACCATGGTTTAGGGAGTTCGTGATATACTACATATTCCCATTGGAGATGGAAATGACTATTCAACCCTCGATGGGGGTTGTTGGGATTAGGGTTGGAGTTTTACTATTTGGGGTATAACCAAGATCAAACTTTCCATTATGTTTGTAGGCCCCATTTTAATCAACTTGTGCGGAATTAAGTTAAGGATGAATGCAAATCGACTTTCTCTTTTTGAAAAATCTTTTTCAATTTTATCAAACGAAGTTGTGAACAAATTTACTATGCAAATTTTATCTTGTTTAAGTCCTAAACATTAATCTAGGTGATGGGAAAGTAAAATAAAGTAAAGAGTAATCACAATGCCGATGTACGAGGAAAAACCCAAAAATGGGAAAAAACCTCAGACGTCCCAAGCCAGACAATCACTATGAATAATGATTTTACAAAGACAGATTAGCCTTACGCAATGACTCAATCCTTACGTGTCTTGACGCTCCTTCTGATCTTTTACCATTCTTCAATAGTGCCCATGCAAAAATTTTGCCTTCCATGATGCTCGTCCATAACACTCGACTCTACGAATGTCTCGGTGTCCATCGATATGGCTTGATAAGTCTACGATGTTGAACATGATGTCCATTACTTCTCCACCGTAAAACCAACAATCACAAGTTGTCCAAAGATGAACAAACCAAACTTGGTGCAGAAAAGATCACATCAACATAATGTAACGAAAACCTCAGATCTTTGTAAACTCTAAGGATGTGTTTATGCCTGTAAAACCTCAGAAAACATGTGCAAATAGGTTTTTGGATCGTAAAACTATTTTTCCAGAATGCACACACTTCAAGGAAACTGGACACCTATATTTATAATAAAATTGAGTTGGTGTCATAACCTCGTTTGAGCGAGATGCCACGTCATCAAACGATAGTGGATCTCGTTCGAACGACATCAAATGCTGTTTGAACGACGTCGTCAGATAGAGTTCTTAATTTAAATAGAGTTTTGATTAAAACCAACTCTTGTTCAATTCTCATCCGTCCTTATCTGACATAAACCAAGTGTAAATAATTAAACCTCTTTTAAAACATTTTCTTTTAAAAATAACTTTCTTATTTTTATTAAATGAATTCCGAGTTTCATTAACATTATGCATTCATACCTGTGTGATCTCGGAATGCATTTAAACCTTGAAGATGAGAAATTTCAACAATTAAACTTCAGCATGATTGAATCTTTGTAGCTTTGCCACAACATCTTCAATAAATATCCAATACGTCATAGACTCGTGGGATAAGACAATATAAAATCTATCTATGACACAAACATGTTTTGTTCCGAGAATAAATCAAAACTACATTAAGACTCAATTAGAAATTTGGTCCTTACAAATCTCCCCCTTTGACTATTACGGGACAAAACCAATAGTGAAATCCCTAAGCCAGGCCGTCAAGACGTACGACGCCTAAATCCCATCCCATAAAACCCAAAATGAAAAATACATCATCAATATAGGATAAGGTTCTTCAATAATGGACCGGCAATCATGAAACTATCTCTGAATGTCTGAATGTGATGTAGACTTGAAATCTCGAATCTCGTTAAACATACCTACACATATGAAACAGACAAATACCAAGTGAAGTATGGAGGAACAAATGATGTGAATATAAAACAACATAAAACTCGCAAAACTGTCGCCCTACATCACAAACATATCTTCCCCTTTTTGTCTCGAATAGACAATTCAGTGAAAAGATAAAATCTAGAAAAACATATACCAATTTGAATAAATCAACTATGAAGAATAGCTAGATAAACATGAAACAACTAGCAAAATATGATCAGGTAATGTCAAATCAGTAGGTAGAAAATAATGAATCACAGAAAGAATATAGCAATCAGAGTAGGTGTGATAAACGAACAATGTAGAAAAAGGTTTAATGTCTAAAATTAGACTGCATAAATATAAAACCAGTACCAAAAATATGAATCAATATGCAGCAGGGCACTGAAATAGAAAGATAGGAAGCCAAAAGTCAAACATGACAAAGTAGTTTTTCATTCGAACGAGCCAGGGATGTCGTTAGAACGAACTAAGATATCGCTCGAACGAAACAAACATCAAACACACAAATCCAAAATATTGACGATTCTACAAACAATAACATCATGACACGAATTTTCAATTGTTAGGATTCTTTGTGCAAACTCGTTTAAAAACAAATCGATCCAAACTCCCTCAAATATATCATATTTTCCTTTTGAATGAACTAAACTAATTTGGACCATTTTTGGCATATGATACTTTTTATTTCCTTTATGATTTTTGGGTCTCTTTTAAATGGTGGCTTTCACGACGAGTCAATTTTACACTCTTGCATCCCTTTCCCGTACACTCATTATATTTTCAAATTAAAATGCTCACGGGTAAACGATTATTACATGCACACCTCCTCCTTGTCTACTTACGAATATATGACAAAATTGAGATAAGAACGTCTCACTGAACTCAAATATGTAAGAGTAGTCAAACATCCAAGTAAACTCGTGCAAGTGTGCAAATATGGCATAAACACAAAGTCGAATCAAACGGATACTAACTTCGAAATAACCCCATAATACAATGGTTAAGATCAATCTAAGCATCGATAATAATGACCAAACGTTCGAGCCACATGGATTTTGGAATGAAGGGGGTCCAAGCACACCAATATGCCACATCAAACATGTTAACTCAAAAAACATAAAATCGAAAATCTTTTTTATTTTTCAAGAGTTTTATCAACAACAAAATATTTTTGTAATTTTCAATAAGATTCAAACAAATGAAAAATATAATACAAAAGATAAACATTTCATAATACTATCAAGGAGTATATCATGAATGTAAAGACTAGCATATGACAATCATGTAAGCAACTATCGATAAAACATAGCAATGGATGAATCATGTGCATGCATGTGAGAATCAACCAACGAAGCATTTATAATCTCCAAAATGAATTTCCTAACCCAAACCAGTGTATACCTAAAAAAATGGGTTTTGGGAATCGATGGGCACTACATTTAAACTTCCTAGGGTCTTTTCTAATATCAAAACAAAAACTCCTAACGTGACCTTTCCTACCACAATGCAAACATGTGAAAAAACTACGAGGAATGGAACATTTAGGCTGACCTTCTCTAACACCCTTAGATAAGGTTGACCATCTAACGTAAACTATGGTTTGGGATTTGACATTCGAACCACTAGAACACGATAAGCCGTTACCATCACTACTCGAGTAGGTTAAATCATTTTTCAACATCAACACTTTTGACTCAAGCAAACGATTAGACTCCTCAAACTTTCGGGAATAGAAATGAACATTCAAGAGTTTAACCATCAATAACAAATCCCAACTTTAAAACACTATAGGAAAACATCCTGACAGTAATTAATCTCGAAATAAAGATATTGAAAGTAAAAGAATTACAATCTCCGACAAAACCAATTAAATAATGAAAAATGGTGACACATGCCCCATTGGATAAAACTGAACCAGAAGTAGAGTCAACAATGAGGTCGTCTAAGCAATGGCCTGCAACTCCCACAAAAGCTACAGCGCGTTCCATCCAAAGGATCCTAAGCATGAAGCCCCTATGACTGGGCACCTGTAATACATATATATATATATATATATATATATATATATATATATATACATACATAAGAGAGTAGAGGTAATAGCAAATGGGTCAGAGCCCGAATGTAAAACAGTTATAAAAATAGTTTAGCAAGTATTCTATGTTCTAGGGTACAAGTCAATATCCCCCATAAAGGTACCATCAAGATAAGCCTGTTCCGGCGGGAAAACCCCCCGTGATGGCAAGTAGCCCGGGTACATTTTTACACAGAAATAATATTTCCACAATCACACTGTCATATATATAATATATGTATTCACATCCACATTATTAAATCAGGCGCGCTCACGACCCATAATTATAATTATCCATTATTACATATTTTACTCAATTATCTCGTACAACGGACTCATTCCTTTTATTCTCGTAATTAAGTTATTCTAAACTCACTTCTCGTCTCTTGAAGTATTATCTTTACCTAAGTATAATTTCAGTAGGCCAGCACTTACCTTCTACTACAACTTCGTAGACATTTCGATTATTAAATCAATGTATGTATGATTTTCTTAGTATGACTATCTCCCCGTTTACCCTTTATTTCCCTTCACATTAAAGTCCCATGTAACGAGGTTTATCTTTACCGTACTGGTTCTTCTTATGTTCCATTATGTTCTAGCAACTCCAATCAAGATTTACTATGCATAAAATCGGTTTAAGATAACATGAGCAAAAATGCAGTTTTCCAGGAGGGGTCGATCGATTGATGAAAGGGGGTTGATCGATTGATCTATCGATCGATGCTCTGGGCTCGATCGATCGATCAAGCATTTATGGTGAAACTGCAGAAAACCCAGCTACAGAAACCTTACCTCAAACTCATCCAAATCATCATGTTTCAGTCCCAAACTCCCAACCAATTATATTACATGTTTTGTTTACCCATATAAACAAGATCCTACGTAAAACATGCGAGTTTTAATCAACTATAATGAATTAAAAGGGTACAATCTACATAAATCTCAAGAACCCTAATATTTTTCTTTAACTTAGTTTCTTCAATTTATTTTCTAGATTTTCTATCACTAACACCATGGAAATTTGTGGTTTGACCTCTACATGTGCAATGTATTTCCACAATATAATCTTTACCTCTACAACATGTGATTTTTGTCTCCAATTAAGAGTTTCTTTCAAGAACACTAATCCTAATCAACCCTAGACTAATATAAAAGGATGTATTAACTTTATTAAAGCAATATAAATACTTGCCTAGAAATTTAGTCTCTGATTTATGGAAGAAAAAGGCGTGGTTGTGATCCCCTTCGCGCGATCTACGATTTGGCGATGACGGCGGTGCAACTGGAGGAGTTCTTGGCCTAGAACTCCTTGGAAAACTTCTCCTCTTCCTCTCCAATGGTCGTCATTAGTTTTTGGTTATATTAACCCTAGAAGACAACACTTACCAACTGATATAACCCTAGAAAATTCGTGGGTTTAATTACCCAAAATTACGAAATGTCCAAAACGTCCTCCCAGGGTACTAAATAGGCCTAAAAATACCCCGAGACTTAAACTAAACCCCCGGGTACACTTTTCTAACTATCTCGACCCTTCCGGACACTTTGGCGCACTCAAAATGACCATACGACAAATTATAATTTATTCACTTTATATAATAATAATTTAGTCCCGACACGACACAGGCGCGTCCCGACTTAATTTCCATAATTGTCATTTTATTCACACGTGACAGTTTTTATAAAATAAATCACATATATTACTATACTCATCCAGTAACATTCAATAAAATTTTCAAATAATTACTAACTCACATCACGCTAGTAAATATTTAAATAACTTTTCTGATTAAAATTAAATTAATTTATCTCAATTAAATTTAATAAATCCTTAAATTTAAAAGCCATAAAAATACGGGGTATTACATACTTTCCCCCTAATAACGGAATTTCGTCCCGAAATTCGAAAAATAAGGCCTACCAGGTAGAACAATTATGGATATATTTTCAGTACGCAAACTATCTACATAGTAAGGCGCTTAATCACTATAGCCCCCACCTCATAGCAAGCTTGATTAACAATCTCATTGGAGACACTTCACATGGTGCTCCTAACCGACAACATTCGCATAGGTCATGCCTATACATTTTCCATTATCTCACTATTACTGGGAGGCCGCACCTCACTACATTACAACTACTCGGATTTATTTATATACAAAACTCCCATTCTGAGAAAAACATACGGGCATTTGACCCCTCTTGTTCGCCTAAAATAGTCGTGGAATTCCACCATAGTTATCGGGTTATTCTCGACCGATCCAAAATTTTGAGTATCCACTCACCTCTAAATATACGGAAGGAGAATATTTGAGGTTTTTCCATACCAAAACCTTAATAAGCACCTCGTACGTGACTAACAGTACGAGTGCCTTTACATAGAACTCCTGAAAACACCGTACTAAGATTCCAAAATTTCCTTCACGTGGCTCCACTAATCTTTCATCACCGTGCGCCTATTCCCTAGCTAAGGGTGATACAACCTACTCGAAGCAAAACCTTACCTCCACTGGTTCCTAAAATTCCATATCAAAGGTGGGATTCACAAACCTCATCCCGATTCAGAAATTAATACTGTACCGAACCATGTACCGACGCGATCCTTCCTTTCAAAGGAAGTCTGGGGCACGCTAGTTAATAGTGTAAACCACCCCAAAGGAATATCAATCACTTCATTCTTGGGCGAATTAATTCACATGTTCGGATGAACCCTTGATCTTGTTTTGAGGATGGTAACCCATCCTAGGATTTATCGACTTTACCGACCTCCTCCAATTTCAGGAATTGTCGATAAACACAAAAATTCTCTGGTTGATTCTCCTCTTCTAACCGAACCCTTCCTATGGGTGGTGCATGTAGAGACTACTCACTGCGTCCCGCTAAACATCATTTTTTTTAAATGTCTCACATTAAGTGACACGTAATACTCCCCTTCCTTTCTTGGCGTGTACCAAAAGTTTTGACCCGTGCCTTTCTCCACGATGCGCACTTCCGGATCTTTTATTTCATACTAACATCATCACTCTTTGTACGCGCAAGTTGATCTCACACTTGACTAATAATAACTCCGCTCCGAGTGTTCTTCATAATAATTAAATTCTACTCTATTCAAGGAATACCCTTTCTTAAATGGGTTCCCACAGCCTTCCAATCAAATTAGGGTGTGCTATTCTAACTGCACACTTATGTATAGGTTATTACCCCTCATGTGACATTTCATCTACTCTATCACTTCGCCTTCATTATGCTAGTCCCACAAACATATATTTCACACATCTATTACCATGTCCCTTCATCTCGAACGATTTTAACATTAGTTAACCAGGTTGTCTACACACCCTATAAACCGTGCATACTAGCGTAAGCATTACATATGCTTCTCACCTAATAACCAATTCTTTGTTTTCCCTAGTGCTCGCAACGTGATTACAACACTTGGGTACTCTCAATCACCCTAAAAATCAAAATTTCAAATCCTCCTTATCATCATTCCACCCCTCAACTTGTGAGGATAACTTTTAATGCTTTCTTACCACATAATAAGCTCCACTGGCTTTAACTCATGATTCAACTTCTAACTTATAGATGTAATTACCTACCCCTAGTATGACCGAGGTACCGAACTCACGGACTAGTGACCAACATCTCCCTAATTCCAACCTTTCGCTAAGTTTCATGCGTGGGATGTCTCACAAAGCGAAATCCAAATAAGGACCCCCCCCGATACACTACTACCTAGCATTGTCGATTTTCGAAATCCGTTAGGTCCTTCGTCCATAGCATGCACCCTTTTATTCTGTCTCTTGACAAAAAAGTTACATTTCCACCCGTAATTACACTTAACAAAGAACATTTCACCAATTTGCACTCTCGTTCATTATTGGTTGGTGGTAATTGCATTCCATAAACCTAGAATACATACAATCGGATTCTCAAAATCCCTTTCCCTAATAATAGGGGTATAATTCTCAACTCCCACCTCTGTAGAGGATAGATATAACAATGCACTCTTCATGTCACCAAGTTCTGAGTACTAAACACAATACTGGGTTAAATCGTTTTGCTCAATAATAAACCCGATACATATTAAATCATAATGACAAAGTCCATATATACACCGGTATCGAATATCTCGAGCCCACTATCCCCTTCGAAGTCTCTAGGATAGATAATATAAGTGCGAGTCTGACCTTCTTGTAGGTGAAGCCTCGCCAGAACAAAACATGCTGCACTAATGCAACCACTCCGATAGCCTTGCAATAATTGCCCACTATCGTACTAACCATTTCTATAACGTTTTAACAAAGATAATATCATACTCGCATATCGCATCACTACAATGAGTAACCTCAATAAAGTACATAACACTGTTTATATACTCATTCATCCTCCGCGGATAGCACTAATGAAAAATCCCGCTACACTAGGGAAAAATATTCACATAATAATAGTGTTTATAATTATATGCATTAAAATCGTCTCACATGCTAATCTAGTAATGAACAAAATATAGTGACTCGTTTGTGCCACATAAACACGCCTCATCCTCTGAGGATACAACTTATACTTCCACCTAGGCAATCGTATTGACTGCACAAATGGTTTCCGGACGTAACACATCTGCCCAAACCGAAACAGAACTACTTTAATCGTTTTCTTTTACTAGGCACCATATTCTTATCCCTTTACTCACTTCGGAAAATATTATCGCATGCGGTCTCACTCCCCACAAAATACCTCAACACATAATCTACTTTTCATCTGTCCTACTAACCTTGTTAGGATTATCCTTCTCTCGTACTTTAGTAGACTCGATTCCTGTTGGTTATCCCGGTTATTCACTTAGCCTTTTAGGCCCTAAAGAGCATGTTATTGACTACACTAGTCCTTACTAAATCTACCATCGCTTGGTAAAAATTTAGCTATGTGAATCATTTAAATGGTTCCCCTGATGTGTATCCACACCCTTTTGTGGTGCTACACCACCACCGTTGTATTTAGTCTTATTCTCGACTAACTTCTTCGATTCTTTTAGCTTCCCACACAAAGGAGCATTATCATCTTTATTGACAAAATACGACATTGTCAACCTCTGATTTGGCCGTCCATTAGAATTTCCTCTTTGAGTGTTATCAACTATTATTATGAGTCGATCTCCCACTTGGAGTTGTTTCCTCCACTTGTATTTACATCTTTTGATACAAAATTCGCTAACGGTTAAGATTCACATTCACCAATGGACATCTGTCACGTCCTCCTGTAATGAGTTCAGGACAAAGTTCACTTCTAATCCTGAACATCTGATGAAGGAACATACGGTCAACACTGTACCTAAAGTTCACCTATAGACATAGAATTCCACTTCTAAAATTGGTGGTTGATTCCCATCATTATAACTTCGTTCCGACAACCAATAAAATTTCCTCTAAATTTTCAGTTTCAGTTAGCCACACTCCGTCCTATATCTAAACCTTTTGGATACTTTACCTCCTTTGGTAATCACAAACAATTCCCGCATTTCTAGAATTCCCACTGACAGTTCTTTACACGTTTTGTAATACATTGGGTGAGTTTACTCTTCTACCTCATTTAACTATAGCAGCATTAGGAAATCATGGTTGCTCCTTAGTCACCTTTCTAGTCTTGGTTTCTCATGCCATAATGGAGGTGACCTCGACTACGGTCATCATCCTTGAATATATTTTACAACCTCATCTGAGTCTTACCTCCTGATGTCCGCTTAACGGTCCTCTTCTGACATCCATCATCACTCGGCACACGTACACATCCGAACGAAATTAGAATTCACTAATGTATATACGTAATATCAGGAGAACGCAATCTCATCAAAGAAATCGACAATCCTAAACATAGGGCTCTATATCAAACAAAGCAACGCTGAAAGAATAATAAGCCGCACAGATCCTACAGGACACTAGAACCTGATGCTCTGATACCACCTGTGACACCCCGCCTAATTAAATACCGGGCGATCAATCCTTTATTAAAATAAAATCAAGGTGAACAGTTGGTTCATTCTTAGCATCATTGTCGCAAATTAAAATTTCCAAATTTAAACACCCTGATTAATTAAGCTAAGTGTCAAAACCATTTTAAAACCTTATTTCCATTTTATTAAATCCATTTATAAAAGCTTTAACCATTAACATTTTAAGAGTCACACATTAAGTATAAGAATAGAAATGAACATTCAAGAGTTTAACTATCAATAACAAATCCCAACTTTAAAACACTAAAGGAAAACATCCTAGCAGTAATAAATCCCGAAATAAAGATATTGAAAGTAAATGAATTACAATCTCTTACAAAAATAACTAAATAATTAAAAAGGGAGACACATGCCCCATTGGATAAAACTGAACCATAAGTAGAATCAACAATGAGGTCGTCTAAGCAATGGCCTGCAACTCCCACAAAAGTTACAACGCGTTCCATCCAAAGGATCCTAAGCATGACGCCCCTATGGCTGGGCACCTGTAATACATATATATATATATACACAAGAGAGCAGAGGTAATAGCAAACGGGACAGAGCCCGAATGTAAAATAGTTATAAAAATAGTTTAGCAAGTATTTAAAATGCTTACTGGTTAATGCAACAGTCATATTAGTATGCGACACTCTCTTGAGAATTCTCACCTCTCATCTAGAGTGCACGTCTATCGTACTAATGAATCCCATATATCTCTCTAACTTATTCTCCATACGTCTTAACACGTGAAATTTAGGTTATGGTATTCACTTTAGAAAAATCTGTCTCTTCAAGATTTTCTTACGTAAGTTAGAATAATTACGTATCGTTATAATGTTTACGAATACTTATAGTGAAGCTGAAGAATTTATACATTACTTAACTACTATTTCACTCAGTAGAAAGTTCTCATATAGATACATGTATATATATTAGTTACACATATAATATATATACAACCGGCACCCCACATAATATCTATGGTGCAAAGTTTCCATAATTAAGTATATATATACCAATCACTCATATAATACATATATACTAACGGCACCCCACATAAAAACTATGTTGATGGCATACTCTGCTATCAAGTCCCTATATCACACATATTTAGGGAAATTCTAGCTCGGAATCACTCTCAAACTGCATTAACACAAGCACATACAAATGGAGGCGAAGCATAGTTCCCAGTCCTAAGAGGTCAGCACATACCCACATGTCTCTTAGGACCGTCTGACTATCAATCAGATATCCTGAACCAGGGAATTCTATGTTCTAGGGTACAAGTCAATATCCCCCATAAAGGTACCATCAAGATAAGCCTGTTTCGGCGGGAAAACCCCCCGTGATGGCAAGTAGCCCGGGTACATTTTTACACAGAAATAATATTTCCACAATCACACTGTCATATATATAATATATGTATTCACATCCACATTATTAAATCAGGCGCGCTCACGACCCATAATTATAATTATCCGTTATTACACATTTTACTCAATTATCTCGTACAACGGACTCATTCCTTTTATTCTCGTAATTAAGTTATTCTAAACACACTTATCATCTCTTGAAGTATTATATTTACCTAAGTACAATTTCAGTAGGCCATCACTTACCTTCTACTCCAAGTTTCTAGACATTTTGATTATTAAATCAATATACGTATGATTTTCTAAGTATGACTATCTCCTTGTTTACCCTTTATTTCCCTTCACATTAAAGTCCCATGTAATGGGGTTTATCTTGACCCTACTCGTCCTTCTTATGTTCCATTATGTTCTAGCAACTTTAATCAAGATTTACTACGAAAAAATTGGTTTAAGCTAACACGTGCAAAATTGCAGTTTTCCAGGAGGGGTCGATCGATCGATGAAAGGGGGTCGATCGATCGATGCTCTGGGCTCGATCGACCGATTAAGCAGTTATGGCGAAACTGCAGAAAACCCATCTACGAAAACCTTACCTCAAACTCATCCATATCATCATGTTTCAGTCCCAAACTCCCAACCAATTATATTACAAGTTTTGTTTACCCATATAAACAAGATCCTACGTAAAACATGCGAGTTTTAATCAACTATAACGAATTAAAAGGGTACAATCTACATAAATCTCAATAACCCTAATATTTTTCTTTAACTTAGTTTCTTCCATTTATTTTCCAGATTTTCTATCACTAACACCTTGGAAATTCGTGGTTTAACCTCTACATGTGCAATGGATTTCCAGAATATAATCTTTACCTCTACAACATGTGATTTTTGTCTCCAATTAAGAGTTTCTTTCAAGAACACTAATCCTAATCAACCCCAGACTAATATAAAAGGATGCATTAACTTGATTAAAGCAAGATAGATACTTGCCTAGAAATTTAGTCTCTGATTTGTGGAAGAAAAAGGTATGGTTGTGATCCCCTTCACGCGATCTACGATTTGGCGGTGACAGTGGTGCAACCGGAGGAGTTCTTGGCCTAGAACTCCTTGGAAAACTTCTCCTCTTCCTCTCCAATGCACGTCATTAGTTTTTGGTTATCTTAACCCTAGAAGACAACACTTACCAACTGATATAACCCTAGCAAATTCGTGGGTTTAATTACCCAAAATTACGAAATTTCCAAAACGCCCTCCCGGGGTACTAAATGGGCCTAAAAATGCCCCGAGACCCAAACTAAACCCCCGGGTACACTTTTCTGACTATCTCGACCCTTCCGAACACTTTGGCGCGCTCAAAATGACCATACGGCAACTTATAATTTATTCACTTTATATAATAATAATAATTTAGTCCTGACACGTAACATGCGCGTCCCGACTTAATTTCCATAATTGTCATTTTATTCACACGTGACTATTTTTATAAAATAAATCACATATATTACTATACTCATCCAGTAAAATTCAACAAATTTTTCCAATAATTACTATCTCACATCACGCTAGTAAATATTTAAATAACTTTCCGGATTAAAATTAAATTAATTTATCTCAATTAAATTTAATAAATCCTTAAATTTAAAAGCCATAAAAATACGGGGTATTACAATCAATTTTTAAGGGATGGCTAATCATCTGACCGACTTTCTCCCTCCAGTGAGTGACGAAAGTGCTAAATGTTTATCCTTTATATTTCTTCAACATTTCTATGTCTTTTAGGGTGACATAAATTTCTTCATTATAGTCGTATGACTTGAGCAGTTCCCTTATGTTTCATCCCCATGTACTAGGTGAGTCCTCCTCCAAATAGAGTGGATGAGAGAATACTCTCTATAAATCCTAGGACTAAATTGTAGACCTTAATCTGGAGTAGCGTTTGGATAAGTGTGCGGTCAGGGAGACTGCTCCTTTGATTGCTCTAAAGGCTCACATTTTGAATTTTTTCGTCAATTGGGATTCAACATTGAGGGCCATCATCTTATTTTGTGATCTCATCGATAGTTTGCATCTTCATGGTGACTTCCTGAAGGATAAGCATTTCGGATTAGACCTAAAGTATCCCTTTTTTGTGGTGGGGGAATAACCTCATTGGCTGGTAAGAGAGCTACAGATTTAGCTCACAAGGGGGCTTTGAAAGGTCATTTATTGGTACTCGGGGTACTTGTCGTAGTGGTTAAAGTATCCAAATTGAGAAAATTGTACTTAAATATGAAGGGTGACAACTTTTGTAGGGAGCCGATGTTGTGACTGGTGTAGGCGGGTCTTAGGAAGTAGCTCGTACTGCCATGATAGCCATCACAAGTGGTGTACTAGTGTTTCATATGGTGTAAGGAAGTACGTTCTCTCCTTTTCTGATTATAAAAGTGGCCCCTTGTAAGTTGACTTTGGCTAGGCCTAGTGCCCCGATCTCATACCACATGGTGTTCTGTGAGGCAGTGATGTCCTCAAGCTTTATCAAACTTTGTCCATTGTCATCGAACCGTTAACTTTTAGAGATTACTACGGAGTAGAGTTGATAATTATGGATAGGGAGCTCGTTGACAAAAATAAATCATCTGGACCGAGCACTAAATTGATTTTCCAGGGTAAGAACGTTGTGCAATCTTTATGTTGATCAAAACAACTAAAAAAGTAGTTAAGGCAATTTTGTATAAGTTTTTGCGGACTGAAGGAATGATATAAGGACATAAGATAGGGGTTCAAACACTCACATATGCATTATTTTTCTAATGCAACTCTTTTTTCTATATTCAATCGTATGGGGATGGTATTTTATTTTTTGTATATTTTTTGTTTTGTAGTATTTTACGATGGGTAAAATAGAACATATTTTTATTTAATTTGGATAACGATGTCACTCTCTTATTTTGATATAAATGTACAAGATAGTAGCAAATGAATGAATTTAATGTTAAGGCGAAAAACATAACTTTATTTATTGTAGCGATAACTAACATTGTGTTACATATTGTATCACCAAACACGTTAGTGAATTATAAGTGTTACATTTTATGCCAAAAATGAAAAATGACGTAGGTCATAGAGAAATGCCATTCTTTTCTTCCATCTTCCTTAACTTATTTCCAAATAGTTATAAAATCGTACAAATGATCCGTGCTTATCACAAAAAGGGAGAGGGTTACTACTTTTTTATCCTGCCACATCAGGACATAAAAAGAAATTTTCACGAGTATGCTAGGAAGATTTTAACCAATTCATTAATAAATGTATTTATATCGAGGTTTGAGGAGTGTATGGATTTATCTTCTTATTTAAGAAACATTATGAATTAAGAATAATCAACAATTATTATTAACATAGAAGAAAGTCAAAGAGTATTAAAATGATAATCACATAATTTACAGTTTATTAGAAGGTATAAAAGAATTAAACACGTCTGTATAACTAAATAATAATCCAAAACCTTTGGATTTTAAATAACTAGGGTACGCAAAATTTATAAGAACTACATTTATATATGTGTAGAAAAATTATGTTCTTAAAACGTTTTGAGACCTGTAGGCAAAGTATAAAAGTTATGTGCAACAACACGACAGCCTACTCCCAAAGTTATACGTATGTTTGTAAAAAACATATTTATCACATAAATGATTGGGTGAACTGACGCAATCAATTGAAGTATCCTCATGAAATCAATTATTAGATATAAGGGTTTATATTGTTCCCAGTGATCCATATTTATATACGAATTACATTTAACAACATATATAACATGGCACCATCATAACATACACATACTAAGAGTAATGTATGGCTATCACAATGTGATATTTGTACAAGTTATTTCAAATATGATTAAATTACTATCGAATAGGAAAAACCTACTTGTCGGCTATGGAGAACCTATTTAAAACTGGCTTGAGTAAGGATCAGGAGGATTAGGTGCTCGATTCTCAGTCAATCATCATAGTTGTAAATGAACATTATTTGGATAAGATTTATTTTGAAAGAAAAAATGATTTTTTTTTTTATTTCTTAATGTGTAGAGGTCGTTTAATAATTATTTTTAAGAGTTAACATAGGTCTTATGGTCATATCTAGAAAATGGTGTAGAAAGACTTTTTGGCTTAAAATTTATTAAAGAATATGTGGAAAAAAGTTGGGAAAAAACTTAAAAACATGAAAAAAGTAGGTAGCCTCAATTTTTAATTTTGCGAAAATACTTTTAAACAAAAACCTTGGTTTTTTTATAATCTGATCTAGGTTTGAACAAGTACCGCCTTCATTATACCATTTTGACCAAAAAAATTAATAAAAAATTTGGGGAAAAAATCAGAAAAATTTGATTAGACACACACCCTCCCGCACTTGGTCAATGATTCTGGTTGAAAAGTTCATGCTCAACCTCTCGATAGTTGATTAGGTTTTGACAAAACATTGACCTCAAATATGTCCTAAGTTTTTAAAATAAATTTAGATGATTCTGGAACCAAACAAACCTAATTTTTCATGCGGAATCCAAATATATATATATATATATATATATATATATATATAGGTTTCATGGAATGAGGTTAAAAAATGATCGGGTTTCAACTATAATGTTTTTTCCAAAAATTTTGACCAAACATTCGTGGAGTTACAGAGTATGCCAAATGGCTTTAATCATATGGTTGGGTTTCTACTATCCTAGGAAGAGCTTGGATTTTGTTTGAAGAATTAAGGTATTTTGGTTGAAGAGGAATTTTAATTTGATATTTCTGAACTTCAAAAACAACTTTGAGAAATTGGAGTTCAAAACAACTTTGGTTATTACATCGAATCTGCTGAGCTCACAAGGAACTCATTCCTCACTTTCAAACAGGTCCAAAGTCAAGGAATGGAGTTTCACTATTAAATCTCAAGATTTAATGGACGTTTTATGTGTTTCCACCTATACAAGCCATACTACATGTAAAAGCTTAGGTTCTTTCATTGTGTCGTGATTAATGATAGTGCATAAAATAATTTGGATAATAAAAATAGAGATTGGCACATAAAATCATAGGTTACCAGTTTTGAGTGAAAAATACAAGTTTAGGCTAAAATTTGGGGGAAATATGTACTATAGACCAAACGAAGTTGATTAGTGTTCAAGGGAGGTGGATTCTGTAATACCCCGTACTTTTGGTATATTTATTTTTGGGATTAATTAATTAAATGCGTATTAATTGGAAATTAATCCGGGTTAAAAATACTAACGAGATGCGAGTTGGTATTTGATTATGTGCATATATGATTATATATGAATTTGGAATTATGAAATTTGTCGTGAGATATATATACGGCATTTTAGAAATTTTGTTGAGACGCGTGAGACCGCCGCGTCATGGTATATTATGTTAATTATAAAAGTGATTTTTATTTCTATTATCCGTATGGTCGTTTTGAGTGCGCCAACGCGTCCGGAAGGGTCGAGATAGTCAGAAAACACTAGCCGAGGGTGTAGTTTAGATTCCGGGGTATTTTTAAGCCATACCGGCATCATAAAGGGTATTTTGGTAATTTTGTATTTTGAGGAATTAAAAGTGACGAAAATTGAGAGTTTTAATCTGATGTGGATTTAACCCACTCAGCCCACTAACCAATCCATATTAACCCTTTAAGCTACGGAGGTTATCATTAGGTTTACAACTTTCCCAAAGAAAACCCTAGCCACCTTAAGCCACCATTGGAGAAGAAACTTGGAGAAGAGAAGATCTGTTGATCCGGGGAAGGTATCAGCGATGAGGGAGTGGGGACAACCCACGACACCAACGGAGATTCGTTGTTTCTTGGGTCTAAATGGATACTACAGGAGGTTTATTTGGGGCTTCTCAGAGATAGCAGGTCCTTTGACACATTTGACTCGTAAGGGTGTGCCATACATCTGGAGTGATGCCTGTCAGTTGGCATTCGATGAATTGAAGGACAAATTGACCTCAGCACCTGTGTTAGCATTGCTGAGACCGGGAGTTGAGTATTTGGTTTACACCGATGCGTGTTTGCAAGGACTGGGAGGTGTATTACAGCAGGAAAGACATGCCATAGCTTATGCTTCCCGTAAGCTTAAGCCTCATGAGAAGAATTACCCCACGTACGATTTGGAGTTGGCGGCAGTGGTATTTTCCCTACAGATTTGGAGGCACTATCTTTTGGGGGAGAAGTTCCAACTGTTCACGGACCACAAGTCCCTACAGTACATGTTCACGCAGAAGGAATTGAATATGCGGCAGCGTAGGTGGCTTGAGTTTGTGAAGGACTACCAGTTCGACATCCAGTATCACCCAGGTAAGGCTAACGTGGTAGCAGACGCGTTGAGCCGTAGGCCAGCAGATGAGGTGGCAGAGGTGTGGAAGGCTAAGTGGAAGGAATTGGGACACCAGGATGCAGTGGCCCGATCTTTCATGTCTATGATGACCGTTACACCGCAGATTGTCACGAAGGTAGTACGGGCACAGGCTAATGACTCGTTCTGTCAGGAGCAGATAGTTCGATTACTAGCAGAGGGAGCCGAGTCCTATACCGTTAGCTCAGACGGGGGATTACGCTTCAATGGGAGATTAGTGTTTCCGGAAGGGGAGGAATTGCGACACGAGGTGATGGCAGAGTCGCACGGCTCACGGTTCGCGGTACATCCTGGAGGGGACAAAATGTACCAAAGACATGAGACGCCAGTATTGGTGGAGTGGTATGAAGAAAGATATCGCTGAGTTTGTTTCGAAATGCGCCACTTGTCATCTTGTAAAAGTGGATCATCAGAGACCGGCAGGATTGCTATAGCCGTTGGAGGTCCCGGTGTGGATGTGGGAAAGCATATCCATGGACTTCATCACGGGGTTGCCTACGTCGCAGAGGGGTCACGACTCTGTTTGGGTAATTGTGGGCAGGTTGTCCAAGGTCGCTCACTTTTTACCCGTAAGGACTGACTACACTACGGGACAGTATGCCCAGCGCTTCATTTCAGAGATTGTGAGACTTCACGGTGTGCCCCTAAATATCGTGTCTGACAGAGACAAGATATTTGTTTCGAGGTTTTGGGAGAGTTTCCAAGAGGCCATGGGCACGGAATTACGGTTGAGTACGGCTTATCATCCGCAGACTGATGGGCAGACTGAGCGCACAAATCAGATGTTGGAGGACATGATACGCATGTGCATTATTGACTTTGGGGGTGGATGGGAGCAGTACCTTCCACTGGTGGAGTTTGCTTACAATAACTCCTATCAGTTCACTATTGGCATGGCTCCATTTGAGGCATTGTACGGTAGGCCTTGTCCAGCATGTTGGTTAGAAGTGGGGGACAACAAACTACTTGGGCCGGAAGTGATTTAGGATACTTCGGCAAGGATTGAGTTAATTCGGAGTCGTATTCGGGTAGCTCAAGACAGGCAGAAGAGTTATGCTGATGCGAAGAGGTTTTTCAGAGAGTTCCAAGTGGGGGACCAGGTTTTGCTCAGAGTATCTCCTATGAAGGGGATTATGCGTTTCGGGAAGAAGGGGAAGTTGGCACCAAGGTATGTGGGGCCGTTTCCTATTATTGAGCGAAATCAAACCGGTTGCGTATAAACTTGGGTTACTGGAGCATTTGCATCGGATTCACGATGTGTTCCATATTTCCTCGCTGAGGAAATATCTTACAGATAATTTGGCTCATTCTCACATTGCTGTGGAGGACATCGATCTCCAGCCGGATAGCTCCTACGAGGAGGGGCCGATTGCTATTTTGGACCGAAGCGAGAGGAAACTGCGGTCAAAGATAGTTCCGTTAGTGCGTGTTCAGTGGCGGCATCACAATGTTGAGGAGTCCACATGGGAGCGCGAGGATGAGATGCGCGAACGCTATCCAGAGTTATTTTTAGCAGGTACTTTCTAGTTTCAAATTTCGGGACGAAATTCTGTTATTAGGGGGGGAAGTATGTAATACCCCGTACTTTTGGTATATTTATTTTTGGGATTAATTAATTAAATGCGTATTAATTGGAAATTAATCCGGGTTAAAAATACTAACGAGATGCGAGTTGGTATTTGATTATGTGCATATATGATTATATATGAATTTGGAATTATGAAATTTGTCGTGAGATATATATACGGCATTTTAGAAATTTTGTTGAGACACGTGAGACCGCC
This sequence comes from Sambucus nigra, assembly GCA_949130495.1. NCBI lineage: Eukaryota > Viridiplantae > Streptophyta > Magnoliopsida > Dipsacales > Adoxaceae > Sambucus > Sambucus nigra. Next base: position 122,919,787 of record OX422213.1, read on the forward strand.
GCGTCATGGTATATTATGTTAATTATAAAAGTGATTTTTATTTCTATTATCCGTATGGTCGTTTTGAGTGCCCCAACGCGTCCGGAAGGGTCGAGATAGTCAGAAAACACTAGCCGGGGGTGTAGTTTGGATTCCGGGGTATTTTTAGGCCATACCGGCATCATAAAGGGTATTTTGGTAATTTTGTATTTTGAGGAATTAAAAGTGATGAAAATTGAGAGTGTTAATCTGATGTGGATTTAACCCACTAAGCCCACTAACCAATCCATATTAACCCTTTAAGCTACGGAGGTTATCATTAGGTTTACAACTTTCCCAAAGAAAACCCTAGCCACCTTAAGCCACCATTGGAGAAGAAACTTGGAGAAGAGAAGAAATTCTGCAGAAATCTTCATCAAACCATCACCCAAACTCAGAGACAATCAAGGCAAGTGTTTTAATTATATTTAAATTCGTAGAATGTTCCTTCCATGTTAGAAAATTGAAGAATATCAATTGTTCTTGAAAGATGATGAAAACCCATGTATTTTGAAGCTTAGAACTTGAAATCTTGAGGAGAATTGCATGTAGAATGATAGGTAGATGAGTACTCTCATGTTATTTGTGATTGGAAGAAATTAAAACGGAATTATATTGGATTAATTCATGACTCATAAAGTTAGGGTTCATGTTCTTGATAAAATTGGGAAAAAGTGTAGAGATTTGTAAATTTGATTGATGTTAGGATGGATTAATCCCTTAAAAACATGTTAGGATGTGACTATATATGTTTAGGATTGACTAGAGACCTTAAAACATAGTTGGGACGAAGTTTAGAGGAGATTTGAGAAGTAGAAATTGGGTGAAAAACGATTTTGGAAATTCTGGGCTCGCAGCTGGTCGCTCGTTAGAAACCAACCCAGGTCGTTCGAACGAACTCGTTCGAACGAGCTTCTAACGAGTTGACCAGTCGCTTCTGACGAGGGGCAGTTTCGTTCGATATCTCGTTCGAACGAGATATCGTTAGAAGGTACAGTTCGTTCGAACGAACTGGAATCTCGTTCGAACAGTCTCGTTCGAACGAGACTTCTAACGAGTTGACAGAGGGATCTCGTTCGAACAGTCTCGTTCGAACGAGACTTCTAACGAGTTGACAGTTTGGACCTTTTTGGACTGTTTTGATTTTTGGAGTCCCGTAAACTCATTCGAGGTTATAGATAACATTCCGATGTTGATGTAGTGATAGAATTGGGACTTTTGGGTATTTATGAGAAGGAAATTATATACGAGAGTTATACTAAATGGACGGTTTGGGTTGAGACGTGAGTGTCTACTACGACGTGAGAATAGATTATGGCGCGTATGATGATAAACCGAAATAGTATAAATTGCGATAATTATAAGTTAGTACGAGAATGCGATATGTACTAGGATTAAACTACGGGATTACTAAGATGTGTGTTTCCTTAGTATTGGTATATGAATTGTGTGTATGGCATACCTACCATACTTGCTATCACGGGAGGTTTGCGTTCGCTTAGGGCCCTCTAATCCTTGTGTTGCCCGGATTTAGACTGGTTACCTTGATGAACATAGGTCATATAAAGACTTATTGGGATATTAATAAGTCCGCTGATCGTGGGAGCGTAGGTATGTGCGTGACCCATGTGATGTGACTGTGTTCGCCTCCATTGTTTGTGATGTTGTTATCTGTGAACTATTCCTGAGAGATTCGGAATATGTAATCCTTATGTACGTGATGTACCAGGATGGATAGCAGAGTATGTGTGCACCGCAGCTTAGTTCTCGAGGTGCTTATATTGTATATTTATGATGTGAATAATATACACTTAATTAAGGGGAACCTTCATGTTAATGCTATGAATATAATTACGGTATTGTTTCGAGAAATATAACGAGTTAACTGATAGTGATATATATTGCATATTGAGCATCTGGGTTTACGTTAAACCCTACTTAATTACGAGCGTTATAATGTTAATAGAACCGAGTAATAAGAGTAGGACCTATGGCAGTCTAGCTAGGTAGAATAGCACTTAGCTAGTGGTTTGTATCGTTATAGATGGGTACTTACGTTAGGAGTGCACAGTTAGACGAGAGGTGAGAATATCATGTGAGTGCACGTCCTAACATGTACTTTGCATTTAATGTTTTAAATGTTTTTAAAGCACTTGCAGGTTTTTAAAATATAACTCCACATTCGGGCTCTGACCCGTTTGCTTTTCAAATCTATTTTTCTTTGTAAAACCATTTTAGGTGCCCAGCCACAAGGACACCATGCATAGGATACTCATTCAGGTGAAGAGCTGTAGCTGTTTGTGGAAGCTACAGGGATTTGCTTGTAGATGCTTCTATCGCTTGGATTCCAGATTCATTATCTATCAGTTGTAGGGCATGTTGCCCATTTCTATTAGAGTTACATTTCCATTTCAGTTTTCAGACTTTGGCATGTATTGATTTAGTATTCAGTTTACTTTCCAGTTGTGGGATTTGTTGTGAGGAGTTTTTCCTCCAGACTTTATTTTACGTTATGTGATGGTTATTCTTTTTACTTCAGTATGGTGAATGGTGTTATTATTCTTTATTACACTTGTTGCATGTTAATCAGACTTAAATTAAAATTTGGCACTTACTTTTTAAATACTAGGTGGTTAGTAATCATTAAAATGTTTTCGACAGTGATGCTATTAACTGGACCAACTTGGCATTTTGAATTAATTTAATAAAGGAGCAGCTACCCGGTATTTAATTAGTCGGGGTGTCACAGATTCTTCCTTAGTTTAAGAAGAAAATAATGCAGAACAAGGTTTTCACATGTGTGGAGGGTATTATCATGTTAATTTTGTCATTTTCTACTGGTTTAGAAGCTTTGTTGGCAGGGGGAAGTATAAATATGTTGGTTTTGAGTTTGGTCGTTAAAGAAGAATTTTAGCATTTTATTTGATTAAATTTCAATATTTATGGGGCATTTGTCTAATTATATGGAATTTCATCGGTTAGGGTTGTAAAATTGAATTATTTAAGGTCTAAAGGTTTAATTTAATATAAGGTTTGGGTATTGGGTTGAAATTGAGGCCAAGTTATGCTTCTTAAAAAGCTTGTCGGTGTATTTTTTTTCATTTTATAACCTTAAGGTGGTACTTATGTAATTAATCAAAATTTTAGGGTTTCATATGTAGTTTCAATTTTTCTTAAGGTGTTTATTTTATTTATTAAGTTATAAGGGGGATATAAATAAATATATAGGGTTAACTGATTCTAGATTGATCCTTCTAGAGTTTCAATACTACATGGGTATTATATTCTACCTACCTCATAAATATTTGTCCCAAAATTTCCTGCAAAAAGTTTGGGATAATGTTTCTTCACAGCTTCTTCTGGTTCATAGGTAGCTACATGCAAAAGTTTGTGTTACCAGGGCATCTTTACTAAAGGAACTTTTTTTCAAACAAAAAAATTTACCTGATGATCTATAATTTAAATACGATGCTCTTGAAATTCATGATTTGGTTGAACAAAAATTTTAATCCACGTAATCACATTGTATTGGAACTGAAATATATTGACATAACTTGGAAACATGGAATACAGTATGAATAATTGACAACTCTGGAGGGACCATTATACAATTTTGATCAAAAGATACAATGAATGGAAAGATGTCCTGAAAATATGAGGGATCATTCTATATATGCATAGCATTCAAATGTGAGTCCTATTATTTAAGTGACGTTAATGATCATATAAACATCACGAATTAAATATAGAAGATTCTCAAAGGCATATTATCAAATTATTTAGGACAAAAGATAATAAAAGAAAAAAAAAGACATGTTAAAGTTGTAATTGCATTCACGTGATCTTAAAATGTTTGGTTATGAAAGATCTCAAATTTGTCCACTAGACTTGGTACATTGCTTTCTTAATATTTATTTGAAATAATTTTTCCTCAACAGTGGATGCATTTATAGAAGACAATTATGTTTCCCCAACCAATTGGTTCAACCCAAAGTGAAGTTTATTCTCTCTTGGAGAACTTAATTCCAACTCAACATTGACCTGAGCTAACTGCTTCTCTAAATTATATTTGGTTGCAAAAAGAGTGCCCCTTTTATTTTAAATGGTCTTCAACTTATTTATACCATTATAATCCTAATATTTTTGTGGAGAATATTATTCTTAGTATGTACAAAGGTTATTCTCTTGTGCCTCCACATTGGTCATTATTTCAAAATAAACTGATAGAGAAAAGAATATGGAGTATACCTTTCGTAACCCAGTCATAGAATATAAATCAATCATTGCCTAAAATTTGCTCCCTCGATGTTGTATGTAAAAATTACGCTTCTACATGGACTAATAAAGAAAGTACACATGTTGACCTCAAGTATACATAGTCAAATGGAATGCCGACCAACCAAAATTTAAGAGGTTACTCGGCCCAGAATACCAATAGACTCTGGATCTTAAGAGACGTATTTATTGTATGCAGATGTAAACACTTGGCATGTGAAGGCGTTCCATCTCAAGGGTTTCACACCCCTATAAATGTACTATAACCCCTCAGCACCGGGGACAACTTTAATCTCATACGCATTGAGCCATTACAATAACTATATAATAACAACTCACAGTGGACGTAGGCTAATTTGTAGACTAACCACTTTAAAAACATCTTGTTTTGTGTGTGTGATTTAAGTATTTTCATATTTTATCTGTGATTAACATATTGGAATCCATCCAATTTTACACATAAACTTATTTGAACCATATGTGGGAACGTTCGTCTATCATCATTCTCTACGAACTTGTTTCTATCGTGAATAATCCGGAGAGTAGTAACAAAAATGACAACAATCCTATCATTCCATCTCATCCTCCTACTACTGTTGATTTAAATGGAGTCCTGGTGAATCTTATTAGATGTAGGAGGAAATAGAAGAAACCATGAGGCAATTGTCTCAATCACTACCAGTAAGATATACAGCTCCATCTAGGCAAATGGTGGAACCATTTCCAGGCGATGGAATACCTACAGTCCGTCTCGTGAATAGTCATTAAATATCATCTCGTGATATGTCCTATCGTCTGGGATCCACTCCATATATTAGGTCCTCCGAACCATATGATGGGCAATATTTCATTCTAGAACGACCAAGCATCTTGGAAATGTTAAGTAAAGAATGAGCTTTTAATTGGTTGGGCCCTAGAGTAAATATAGGTTCTCATAGGGAATTCTCCCGATCACATGGGAATTAGGCCAATTAATGTATAGAATATATCAGAACCAGATCAAGCATCCGACGATTCACACATACCGAGAAGACTTCCTAGGAAAAGAGCTCAACACAAATGCATGGTAATGTTAGCCGAGTGGCTTCAAACAGATCCAATGCTGAGGATCTTGCATGGAGAGGGTCAATCCAGTGATTGGAAGATTGACTAGGAGAAATGACAAAGGAGAAGAATCCACTACAACACAATTTAACAAAAATATCCCCTTTCATCTAAGCTATTGTGGATTTTCCTACTCCAAAAAAATTGAAGCCACCAAACATCACCCCTAAGTATGATGGTCAAACTGATACTATTTTACACATAGAATAATACCAAGTTGTGGTTGACATATATGATGTTCCTTATTAAATGAGATGCAGATATTTATCGAATACCGTTACTGGACCCGCCAAAATATGGTATAAGAACTTACCTCGAGGAAAAATTTCCACTTTCGATTAACTTGTCGAGCTATTTATTAGCAATTTCTTCTTTGGGGCTAAACTATCCAACCAAGTAGCACATCTTCAGAATGTCAGGCAATGAGTTGGAGAAACTACGAGGGAGTATATTACTCAGTTCCACCTTGAGAAGTCGGAGTTTGTTACTTATGAAGAGAAGACAACCATACTCACTTTAATGAGCAGAATACTTCATGAGAAATTATATTACGCTTTGGCAAAAGATCCACCTAAAACCATGGCCAAACTCATGGCCAAGGCAAAGAAAATAATGAATGATGAGGAAGCAATGGATTCTAAAAAGGGACATACATCAAAGCTATATGAAAAAAGGAGCCTAAAGAGCCGAAGGAAACTAAGGAGAAAAAAGAGCACAAACCTAAAAAGTTTGCTGAATGCACTCCCTTAACTATGGGGGCACATTCTAGAGGAGATTAAGAACAGTTATGATCTTAAATGGCCAGGGAGGATGAAAATTCCTCCCCACAAAAGGGACAAATCTAAATATTATGAGTTCCATACAGATTACGAACACACCACTGATAGGTGCATCTCTCTGAAAAATGAGTTTGAAATGCTCATTCGTCAAGGAAAACTTAATAAATTCGTTGATCGGTAGGAGAACCGAGAAATAGATAGAAGGCTGGCATCACATTGTGATCCTAGAGATGATAAAAAGAGAGATCATGATGATTATGAAGATGATCCGAATATTTAGAAGGAACACAAACAACCATAGAAAGAAATTAAATTGATTACTTTTGGTTCTTTTGATTTTCAAGTTATTTCAGGGGGATGTACAAGAGGAGGAGACGAAGCTGCTGAAAGAAAAGTTTACCTAAATGAAGCTTGCTCCCTCATCAAATGCATCAACCTAAATGACGATGATGAGAGTAGAACTAGGAAGGTGAACAAAGACAAGTTGGTCATCGGATTCTCAAAAAATGACTTATATGGAGTATTGTACCCACATGGCGCCCCCTGGTAGTCACAATTAGAATTATTGAGGCCAAAATTTCTAAGGTCCTAGTCGATAATGGAAGCTTAGGTGATGTTTATTTTTTTATTATTTCCAAACTTTGGGTTTAAAATTTAGTCACTTTGAACCGTACCGTAGACCTTTGATTGGTTTTCAGGAGAAAAAGTCTATCCACTGGGATCCATGAAACTAGAAGTCTTGTTCAATGTTTGGCCGATCAGCTGAACATAGAAAATTCTTTTTATTTATTCTTGATAAAAATGTTAAATTTTCTTTTAATATGATTCTCGACAGGGTTATATTCAAAAAGTTTGAAGTGGTACCATCCATCTTCCATCGGTGTTTGATGTTCGCCACTCACTTTGGAGTCGGTGTAGTCAAAGGTGATCAAAAGGTGGCCAGAGAATGCTATTATACTTCTGCCGAGCACGGTGATGTGGTAGAAAAAGACTGTTACCTACCAAGTGGATACTTTAGATCCTATAGAGGATATTAAGTTCTTAAAGGGGAGGTTGTGGAAACCACATAAAATGTTATCTTAGATGATGAAAGACTAGAGAGGACCACTCAGATTGGATCTACGTTAGCACCATCCCTTAAGAAGGAATTTATTGCATTATTTAAGGAGAGTAGAAGTGTTTTCTCTTGGATCCACACAGATGTTCCTGACATTGACCCTAATTTCATTTATCTTGAGCATAGCATCAACTGGGATGCCAAGCCGATTAAAAAGAGATATAGAGTGTTTAGTATCGAGATAAATGTATCTATACACGAAGAGGTGGAAAATTTGCAGAAGGCTCAATTCATTAAAGATGTTAAGTATCCCAACTGGCTAGAAAATGTAGTAATGGTGGAAAAAGAAAATGACAAATGGAGAATGTGTGTGGATTTCACTGATCTTAATAAGGCGTGTCCAAAATACCATTTTCCTTTACCAAGGATCGATCAAATTGTGGATAAAACTTCTGGCCACGAGCTACTTAGATTCGTGGACACATAGTCAGGTTATAACCAGATAAAAATGAAACTTAAAGACAGGGAAAGTACTTCCTTTATCACCAGATGAGGAACCTATTGTTACAATGTAATGCCTTTCAAATTAAAGAATGCAGGGGATACTTATCTAAGGTTAGTCAATAAAGTGTTTGAAGAGAATATTAAGAAAATATGGAAGTTTATGTAGATGATAATCTAAAAAAAAAAGAAAACTGGCTGCTGCCACATTGCTGACCTCTCTCAAACCTTTGATCAGTTGGAGAAGCATCAAATGAAGCTCAATCCGTCCAAGTATGTATTTGGAGTACGAGAAGGAATGTTTTGGGTTTTGTTGTCAATCAGAGAGTTATAGAGGCAAATCCTATAAAATTAAAGCTTTGCTTGAAATAAAATCTCCAACGAGCAAGAAGGAAGTCCTAAATCTCACTGGAAGAGTAGCTGCCCTGAATCTCTTTGTGTCCTAACTAACATATAAATACATGTCGTTCTTCCAGGTTTTGAGAAAAACTTTGAAGTGGAATGAACAGTGTGAAAAGTCATTCCAAGAATTAAATAAATACCTACGTTCACCATAGTTGTTATCCTGACTAGTAATGGGGGAGATGTTGTATCTGTATTTAGCTGTTTTTTACTCAGCTGTTAGCTCGTTACGCATCCTACAAGAAGATGGAGTGTAGAAACCAGTTCACTACACAAGTAAATCATCAAAGGAACGGAGATCAGATACCCACGTTGGGAAAAATTATCTTTAGCACTGATAAAAGAATCCAGACAAATGAGGCCTTATTTCTAAGCTGACACGATAGTGGTGTACACGGACTTACCTCTTTGGCAAGCACTTCATACGGTAAAAAAATTAGGAAGACTTATGTTTTGGGCGGTGGAATTAGGCGAATATGATATAAGTTATGAGCCTAGATTGTCAATGAAAGGCCAAGCGGTGGCTAATTTTATTACAGAGTTCACATATTCTGAACAACCTTCTTTGGAAGAGAGTTCAAAACAACATACTTATTCAAAAGAGAGTTCAAGTCAAACTAAGGTTGTGTCCAACCAACCAGAGTCGTCTATTATTCTAGATCTTGCACAAAAATTCTTGGAGGAAAGTAGGAAGATTTTCAAGCATGGAATGTTGTCTACAAAATGCTTCGATATAGAGATTCTCCTGTGGAAATTATCGTGGATGGATCTTCATGCACTACATGCAGTGGAGCTGGTATTATTATCAATACCCCTAATAATCTTGATGTCGAATATGCACTAAGATTGAAATTTCAAGCCTCAAATAATAAGGCCGAGTACAAGGCACTAATCACATGACCGGAGTTTGCATTTTCAATGGGTGTCGAGCAAGTAATAGCCTACAGTGATTCTCACTTAATTATAAATCAACTTCTACAGATATATGGAGTTAAAGGAGATTTGATGGTTAGATATTTGGCCAAGACCATGAATGTGATGAAAAAATTTCCTTCTATCAAAATAGATAGAATCCCAAGGTTGAACAATGCTCGAGTAGATGCACTTTCTCGGCTAGCTTCAGCAACTAGGATTGATCTTAGAACGGGCATACCAGTGGAGATCCAAACATCTAAAAGTATCAAACAAGATTTTATGATCAACTTTATTACCATGAATTTAGGATCATTATGGATGGATCCAATCAAGGACCACATTGATAAAGGTATTCTACCCACTGATATAAAGGAGGCAAAGAACTTGACATTCAAAGCCGCATTATATATCCTAGAAAGGGGTATCTTGTAAAAAGGAGATACATTATCTCCTCACTACGATTTGTTCATCCATTAGAAATTGAAGAAATAATCAAATAAATGCATGAGGGCTCTTGTGGAGCTCATTCAACAGAATGGTCATTGGTCCAACGAATTGTTATAGAAGGATATTACTAGCTAACCATGAAAGCAGATTGTAGGAACTTTACCAAAAAATGTGACAAGTGCAAAAAGTTTGCAATAATTCATCGAAGACCTGGGGATGCCTTGACACTAATTACTTCACCTTATCCTTTTGCTATTTTGGGTAATTGACTTGGTCAGCCCACTGCCGACCACAAAAGGGAGGTTCAAGTACTTGGTAGTTATAGTAGACTATTTTACCAAATGGGTTGAAGCAGTGCCAACGATAGATATGCCATATGAATAGGTACTCATCTGTAGGTACGAGATGCCATATGATTTCATTCCCAACCATGGTACTCAATTTCACAATGCTGAATTTGAGTTTTATTGTGTCCAATTAAAGATTCAAAAACATCATTCTACACCTGGACACCTGTAATGCAATGGTCAAACTAATATCATAAACAAAATTTTGTGGAATGGGCTGAAGAAGAGACTAGAAGAAATAAAGGGTAACTGGGGAAATGTGCTTTATTCTGTTATTTGTTCATAACGAACAACACCGAGAACAACCACTGGCAAAACCTCATACATGCTTGCATTTGGTACTCAGTGTAAGGCCCTAAAACATGATTAGGAAGGTTAATTACATGATTAATTATAACTTAGGAGTTATAAGTTATAGATTGGTTATGTGTGTTAAACAAGTTAATTATCATGTTTAGGGGATGCATGCTCATGTGATATATGTGTTGTTTACATTAGGTGTTAATTGAGCTTATGATCGGGGATACCATGTTTAGAACACATGATTAGTTATGCGATTAATGCATAATAAATTATGTTTTTAATGCATGATTATGTTTATAAAAGTAAATAAGGGTGTTGATACGAAATTGGCAATGTTTGGTTGCCAAATGTGAAAGTTTTGAGATTTTCGGTAAATTGCTACTTTCTTGTTTGAAGCCCAAATTAGGTGTATTAGTTTATGATTTTGGGAAAAAATAAATTATGAAAGTTGTAGATACATGAATTAATATTATAACACAACAAACGTTGGGTTAAACGGAGGCTCGTACAGGAAGTTATAGCGAATGTACGAAACGAGGGCAAATATGTCCATTCCTTAAGTGACAATTGTCTTATTAGCACCCCATGTGCTATGTTTTGATTGGTTAGAGGTTGGGTGATGGTTTGGCCGACTTAAAATTCATAAAACATCCCCTTTGTTCATCAAATGCAGATATGAACAAGAGGTTTTCCTAAAGAGAGAGAAAAAGAAGAAAGTTAAGGAAGAAATCTTTGAAAAAATTTCTATAAATCAAGGAATCCTCGTAAGGTAATTACATCTTTATCAAAGTTTGTCACATGGATGAGTTATATACTTATCATGTTTTTATTTTTGATTTGGATATATATTTTAATGATACCCATATTTCTGAATTGTGTTGGAACAAGGATGGGTTAAGAACATAAGTTAGAACCAGAGCAAGGATCGTAAATGCATACTTTAAAGTCCTAAATTTACATCATCTTTTCGTAAAGCATTTTGATTTAGAAAATTCATGATTATGATGTATATTTCTGCTAAAACATGTTTATTATATGTTTCCATGAACTATACTCAAGGTCAAGGTTATGTATGCTTAAAAATGTTAAGTTATGCCTTAATGTTGTATTTTGACCTAGTTATGCTAAAAATGGCATAAATCATGGAATACTTATTGGAATTGAGTGATTCAAGTTGGAGAGTAAAATACACTCATAAATGTATAACATATCCGAAAATTATGTAAAAATACCAAGGAATGAAACCTTTGTGATAGTTTGAAGTCTTGGTTTAAAATCTTCCCTAAAGGAGCAAGAATGCATACCAAGTGTTTGACGTTTTGCTCGACATAGAAAATGAGCCCTAAAAATTATGACCCATTAAATTTTTATTATTCAATGTGTTTACTGATATTGGGTGGAATATCATGAAAAGTTATGTTTTACAAAAATTATGAGAATTCCAGGAAGTTGAAGTTGTGTTGTTGTTTTTCTTGAGAAACGATTTGGAAAAGGCTGTAATAAAATGGGCATAACTTTGTCTAGAAAATTCGTAATTTAATTTTGTAAATTGTGTTAGAACCCTAATTAATTGGGTGTTATATATATGTGAAGTGTCATATGTAATTCCTCCTTAGTTATTTCTGATTGACCAAATGATGTGATGTATTACTGGGTTTGATCTTAATCGGTGTATTCAAATACTAACGACATTGACTTGTTAGGTGGGGAAGTAGCTAATACTACCATACCAAGGAAGTAGTTGGTATTATTATTAGCACCAAATCCAAGGTGAGTGACCTTCCTTATGAAATATAAATGCTTATAATTTCATATGGAAATGTGTAGTTTAATACACGTGTTAAAATGTTTATGGGAGTGATGTTGTATTTATGAAACATATGCATATGATTAAAAATGTTAAGAGATGTTATATAATGATATGGACTAGTGAGTCCTTTATCTAATGTTAAGGACTGTGGTGGGTCCTACGGGATGTGGTGGTCCTTTTAATCCAACTTAAAGATTTGTGTATTCGGTCCTAATAAAGGGATGTGGTGGTCCCTAATAACTATGGTGGGTTAATTGGACTGTGGAGGGTCCAGGCTTGCGAGAGTTTCACAATTTCTGTTGGGTTATAGCATTAGAACAAAATAAAAATGGTTATTCAAATTGGTTATATGTGTGGTATGTGGTCATTCAGTAAGCCTTTATAGCTTACACTCCTGGAATGTTTTGTTTGAGGTATGCTTATAATTTGGAGTTCACTGCCAAGTTAGGACCTTAAAACGGGGGAGTGACGGATATTTAGTATGGTTTGAATATCAATATTTATTTTGTGTAATTATTAAACTAAGGATCTTGGTTATGTAAAGTTATGTAGTACTTATTACTTATAAGTAAAGGCAGTTATGTTTTCATCTACACATACCTTTGGAAAAAAAAAATTCTTATTGTATTTTTCCTTAGAGATTTAAATTAAAGCATTGTTTAAGCTAGTTTATCTCTAATTAAAAGAATGAGTTTAACAAAATTAAGTCAGGGCATGACAACTTGGTATCAGAGCGTGGTTATTTGGTTCTGGATAGGGTGTGAGGGTCTAGATTGGCAGTGGACACTAGAAAGTGAGTTTGTTATGCACCTGGATTTTGACTAACAATGTTAATATTAAACTGCTGCTATTATATTTTGTTTAAGTTAATTATATTGCAGTGAGTGATGGATCCACACGAGCCGCATGATAGAGCAGAGGGTGAGGCATCCTATGTACCTAATAGTCAGCAAGGACATAGACCTATTGAAGTGGATGAACCAAAGGTGCAACAACAACCTGTTGATGACGTGGGAAGAATATTACTTGCTGTGGCACAACTTATGGAACAAGCAAGAGGTGGAGAACGTGTTGGGGATAGGGACAAATTACATGAGAGGCTCATGAAGTTAAATCCTCCAGCATTTACTGGGACTATGGATCCGTTAATGGCAGAGGTGTGGATTCAAAAAATGGAAACAATGTTCAAGGTGATGGAAGTGCGAGATGAACAAAAGGTTTTGTTAGCAACCTTTAGATTGGAGAATGATGCAAAGTTATGGTGGGATGCTACAGAGAGGTTACTTACTATGATTGGGGGAGTAGTGACAGCAAATCCTCCACCAATTACATGGGAGAGGTTTGTGAAGGTGTTTTTTGAAAAATATTTCCCAAGGCTTTATAGGAAGGAGAAAGAGGAAGAATTTATCACGTTCAAACAGGGGAACCGAACAGTGGCAGAGTATGAAGCTTTATTTATATCCTTATCTAGATTTGCACCTGACTTCGTGAGGATGGAAGAAAGTAAATGTGATCGATTTCAAACTGGGCTGAGTGTAAAAATAAAAAGCATGGTTGCTAATATGAAGATCATAGATTATGTGGACTTGGTTGATAGGGCCATGGTGTCAGAAAAGTCAATGAAAGAAATGCAAGCTGAACACTCAAAGAAAGCTAGACATGATGTTATAAGATCATATGGATGGGAGACGGGAACCTCAACTCAGAGTGTAGCACGAGGAGTACCTAAGGGACAAGAATTTAAAAATAATAGAAGTGCACGTGGAAGATTTCAAGCTCGAGGTGGAAGGACTGGGATGAATCGGTCAGAAAATGCATCTGTGTTGGTGACGAGGGCCATATTTTGTTATAGATGTGGTGGTCAAGGGCACATGTCTCGAGAGTGTACAATAGCTGAGACGACACCTTTGTGTTTCCATTGTCATCAACAAGGGCACTTACGAAAGAATTGTCCAGTGATGGGAGCTACAACATCAGTTGGGAGTGTGGCAGTAGGAGGTAAGAGTTTTATACAGAATGTACCCAGGGGAGGTAGAGGAGGTATATCGTAAAGTCAAGGCTAAGGCAGAGTGTTTGCACTGACGCAACAAGATGCACAAGCTATGCCTAACGTAGTGACAGGTACACTTCCTATTGGTGATAAAGATACTTACGTGTTGATAGATCCTAGTTCTACACATTCTTTTGTGTCTTTTCTTTATCTGTTGCATCTTAATAAACCATTATCATCATTAGATTCTGGTTTAGCTATTGTTACTCCAGTGGGGGGGTTGGTTTTTATTGAGAGGGTATATAGGGAGTGTGTGGTGCGAGTGGGTGAAAAAGAATTACTAGTTGACTTATTACCTCTCGATATGCGCGACTTTGATGTAATACTGGGTATGGATTGGTTAGCCTCATATAATGTATGTTTGGATTGATTTAAAAAAGGAGGTAGTGTTTCGATTACCGGGTGAACCTGAATTTAAATTTATTGGGGAACGAAATGTCACTCCAACATTTTTGATCTCTGCTACAAAATGTTATGAACTACTAAGGAAAGGATGTGAGGGTTATCTTGCTCATGTGGTGGACACACAACAAGAGACTGGAAAACTATCAGATATACCAGTAGTTAATGAGTTTGCAGATATTTTCTCAGAAGAACTCCCAGGGTTAGCACCAGATCGTGAGGTGGAATTTTCGATTGAGTTGGTACCAAGAACTGCACCAATATCTATTGCACCATATCGTATGGCACCTGCAGAATTAAAAGAGCTAAAGATACAGTTGCAAGATTTGTCAGATCGTGGTTTTATAAGGCCTAGTGTATCACCTTGGGGAGCCCCAGTATTGTTTGTGAAGAAGAAAGATGGAACCATAAGGATGTGCATCGATTATCGTCAATTGAATAAGGTGACTATCCGTAAAAAATACCCACTACCCCGCATTGATGACTTGTTCGATCAGTTGCAAGGAACCAAAGTGTTTTCCAAGATCGATCTCAGATCTGGATATCATCAATTGAAAGTAAAAGATTATGACATTTCTAAAACTGCTTTTCGTTCCAGGTATGGACATTATGAATTTCTTGTCATGCCATTTGGGTTAACAAATGCACCGGCCGTATTTATGGATTTGATGAACCGTATATTTCACCCATACGTGGATTCTTTTGTCATTGTCTTCATTGATGATATTTTGATATATTATCGTAGTAGGGATGAGCACGAACACCACCTGCGTATTATTTTACAGACCTTACGAGAGAAGCAGTTGTATGCTAAATTTTCTAAATGTGAATTTTTGCTAGACAGGGTAGTATTTTTGGGGCATGTTATTTCTGCTGATGGTATTTGTGTTGATCCCAAGAAGGTTGAAGTAGTAATGAATTGGGAAAGACCAACTAGTGTGACAGAGGTGCGTAGTTGATTGGGATTGGCGGGCTATTACAAGAGGTTTATACCGGGGTTTTCTTCTATTGCATTGCCATTAACTAAGCTTACCAGAAACGCGAATAAGTTTGTGTGGAGTGGCGATTGTGATAAAAGCTTTGAAAATTTAAAGGGTAAGTTGACATCATCTCTAGTATTGACTATCCCAACGGGTACAAAAGGTTTAGTTATTTATAGTGATGCCTCGTATCAAGGACTCGGTTGTGTGTTAATGCAGCATGGAAAGGTAATTGCTTTTGCTTTTCGACAGTTAAAGATACATGAATGCAACTACCCTACACAAGATCTTGAGTTGGCTGCAGTAGTTTTTGCATTAAAAATCTGGAGACACTACTTATATGGTGTTAGTTGTGAAATTTTTACTGACCATCAAAGCTTAAAATACTTGTTTACACAAAAAGACTTGAACTTGAGGCAAACAAGGTGTATGGAACTTATAAAAGATTATGATTGCACGATACATCACCATCCAGGTAAAGCTAATGTTGTTGCTGATGCTTTGAGTAGAAAATCTCTAGGCATAGTATCTTGTATTTATTGTATTCGAGTTGACCTGCTGAGAGAGTTAGCTTTAATGGGGGTGGAATTAACTTTGACGGAGTCTTATGGAATAGTGGCACATTTAAATGTTAGACCCGAGTTGATAGACTGGATAGAACAAGCACAAGCAGGAGATACATAATTGGAGAAAGTTAGAGATAATATGAAAAAGGGTAAAGCAAATGAATTTTCTATTCGGGATGATGACATTGTTATGTACAGAAACCGTTTGTGTGTACCTAATGTGCCTGATTTAAGAAGAACAATTTTAGAGGAAGCCCATTGTTCTTTATATGCTATGCATCCAGGGAGCACGAAACTGTATAGAGATTTGAAACAATAATATTGGTGGCCGAGAATGAAACACGACATTGCAGATTTTGTTGCTAGATGTCTAGTTTGCCAACAGGTGAAGGTGGAGCATCAGAAGCCAAGTTGTTTACTACAGCCCTTACCTATTCCTGAGTGAAAATGGGAGCATGTTACTACAGATTTTGTTATAGGTTTACCAAAATCATCACGAGGGTTTGATTCTATTTGGGTTATCGTTGATAGGTTGACTAAGTTTGTACATTTTCTTCCTGTTAAAACTACTTACTCCATGGATAGATATGCCAAATTATATGTGGATGAGATTATCAGATTGCATGGTGCACCTGTTTTTATTATTTCTGATCGAGATCCTAAGTTTACTTCTCACTTTTGGCCTAGTTTACAACAAGCTTTGGGGACTAAATTGAAATTTAGTACATCTTTTCATCCTCAAACTGATGGGCAGTCAGAAAGAACGATCCAAACACTTGAAGACATGTTACGAATCTGTGTTGGATTTCAAGGGGATTTGGGATGAACACTTGCCACTAATAGAGTTTGCTTATAATAATAGCTATCATTGGAGTATTAATATGGCTCCTTATGAAGCTTTGTATGGGAGAAAATGCAGAACTCCACTGTGTTGGACTGAAGTAGGAGAACGAAAAATTCTTGGGCCAGAAATTGTACAACAGACTACTGAAAAGATCAATGTTATCCATAATCACTTAAAGGTGGCGCAAAGTAGACAAAAAAGTTATGCAGACAACCGAAGGAAAGAATTGAAATTTTAGGAAGGTGATCGAGTATTCCTACGTGTTTCTCCTTGGAGAGGAGTTATGAGATTCGGGAAGAAGGGAAAGTTAAGTCCCAGGTACATTGGCCCTTATGAGATAGTGAAACGGGTTGGAGCTGTAGCTTATAAATTGGTGTTACCACCAGAATTGTCCCGGATACACGATGTTTTTCATATATCCATGTTACGTAAGTACGTGCCTGATCCTTCACATGTGTTTATCTCACAACCGATAGAGCTTCAAGATGATTTAACCTATGTGGAGGAACCAATTGCTATTGTAGATCGAAAGGAGCAAGTGTTACGTAGTAAAACCATTTCACTAGTTAAAGTGATGTGGAGAAATAGAAATGTGGAGTATGTAACTTGGGAAGGGTAGGATAACATGAAGAAGCAATATCCTCATCTATTTGGTAAGTTTCTTATGCGTTAAATTTTGAGGACGAAATTTTTATAAGAGGGGTAGAATTGTAAGGCCCTAAAACATGATTAGGAAGGTTAATTACATGATTAATTATAAATTAGGAGTTATAAGTTATAGATTGGTTATGTGTGTTAAACATGTTAATTATCATGTTTAGGGGATGCATGCTCATGTGATATATGTGTTGTTTACATTACGTGTTAATTGAGCTTATGATCAGGGATACCATGTTTAGAACATATGATTAGTTATGCGATTAATGCATCATAAATTATGTTTTTAATGAATGATTATGTTTATAAAAGTAAATAAGGGTGTTGATACGAAATTGGCAATGTTTGGTTGCCAAATGTGAAAGTTTTGAGATTTTCGGTAAATTGCTACTTTCCTATTCGAAGCCCAAATTAGGCGTATTAGTTTATGATTTTGGGAAAACATAAATTATGAAAGTTGTATATATATGAATTAATATTATAACACAACAAATGGTGGGTTAAATGGAGGCTCGTACAAGAAGTTATAGCGAATGTACGAAACGAGGGCAAATATGTCCATTCCTTAAGTGACAATTGTCTTATTAGCACACCATGTGCTATTTTTTGATTGGTTAGAGGGTGGGTGATGGTTTGGCCGAATTAAACTTCATAAAACATCCCCTTTGTTCAACAAATGCAGCCATGAACAAGAGTTTTTCCTAAAGAGAGAGAAAGAGAAGAAAGTTAAGGAAGAAATCTTTGAAAAAATTTCTATAAATCAAGGAATCCTCGTAAGGTAATTACATCTTTATCAAAGTTGGTCACATGGATGAGTTCAATACTTATGATGTTTTTATTTTTTATTTGGATATATATTTTAATGGTACCCATATTTCTGAATTGTGTTGGAACAAGGATGGGTTAAGAACATAAGTTAGAACCTGAGCTAGGATCGTAAATGCATACTTTAAAGTCCTAAATTTACATCATCTTTTCGTAAAGCATTTTGATTTAGAAAATTCATGATTATGATGTATATTTCTGCTAAAACATGTTTATTATATGTTTCTGTGAATTATACTCAAGGTCAAGGTTATGTATGCTTAAAAATGTTAAGTTATGCCTTAATGTTGTATTTTGACCTAGTTATGATAAAAATGGCATAAATCATGGAATACTTATTGGAATTGAGTGGTTCAAGTTGGAGAGTAAAATAAACTCATACATGTATAAAATATCCGAAAATTCGGTAAAAATACCAAGGAATGAACCCTTGGTGATAGTTTGAAGTCTTGGTTTAAAATCTTCCCTAAAGGAGCAAGAATGCATACCAAGTGTTTGACATTTTGCTCGACATAGAAAATGAGCCCTAAAAATTATGACACATTAAATTTTATTATTCAATGTGTTTACTGATATTTTGTGGAATATCATGAAAAGTTATGTTGTACAAAAATTATGAGAATTCCAGGAAGTTGAAGTTGTGTTGTTGTTTTTCTTGAGAAACGATTTGGAAAAGGCTGTAATAAAATGGGCATAACTTTGTCTAGAAAATTCGTAATTTAATTCTGTAAATTGTGTTAGAACCCTAATTAATTGGCTGTTATATAAATGTGAAGTGTCATATGTAATTCCTCCTTAGTTATTTCTGATTGACCAAATGATGTGATGTATTACTGGGTTTGATGTTAATCGGTGTATTCAAATACTAACGACATTGACTTGTTAGGTGGGGAAGCAGCTAATACTACCATACCAAGGAAGTAGTTGGTATTAATCTTAGCACCAAATCCAAGGTGAGTGACCTTCCTTATGAAATATAAATGCTTATAATTTCATATGGAAATGTGTAGTTCAATACACGTGTTAAAATGTTTATGGGAGTGATGTTGTATTTATGAAACATATGCATATGATTAAAAATGTTAAGAGATGTTATATAATGATATGGACTAGTGAGTCCTTTATCTAATGTTAAGGACTGTGGTGGGTCCTACAGGATGTGGTGGTCCTATTAATCCAACTTAAAGGTTTGTGTACTCGGGCCTAATAAAGGGATGTGGTGGTCCCTAATAACTGTGGTGGGTTAATTGGACTGTGGTGGGTCCAGGCTTACGAGAGTTTCACAATTCCTGTTGGGTTATAGCATTAGAACAAAATAAAAATGGTTATTAAAATTGGTTATATGTGTGGTATGTGGTTATTCACTAAGCCTTTATAGATTACACTCCTGTAATGTTTTGTTTCAGGTTAACTTATAATTTGGAGTTCACTGCCAAGTTAGGATCTTAAAACGGGGGAGTGAGGGATATTTAGTATGGTTTGAATATCATGATTTCTTTTGTGTAATTATTAAACTAAGGATCTTGGTTATGTAAAGTTATGTAGTACTTATTAGTTATAAATAAAGGCAGTTATGTTTTCATCTACACATACCTTTGGAAAAAAAAAATTCTTATGCTATTTTTCCTTAGAGATTTAAATTAAAGCATTGTTTAAGCCAGTTTATCTCTAATTAAAAGAATGAGTTTAACAAAATTAAGTCAGGGCGCGACACTCAGGCTACCCAGTCACAGTCACAGGATGCTCAACTTTGATTCTTTAAAAAGCGATCCGATGAGGAGATTGGACCTAGATTTAATGGAAGGGTGAGAGAATATGCTTCTATCGGGCTTGCTGCCTACTGATAATATGCAAATATTGCGTATTTCATCCTTCGAACCGACACAGTTTAGCCCCCTCGGGTATCTTATTCCCTATAATTATCCTCGTTACCCAGACAACCTCAGATTTCTATGTTAACATGTTTTGCAGGGGTTAATTGAGTTTTTATAGGTATTTAGATGCTAATTGTGAAGTCCGGACGCATTCCGCTCAATTTTCATATGCGATCGCACATTCAAGGGCATTTTAGTCTTTTCACAACTTGATCACCTGGCCCAACATCTCACGAAAGTTGTAGCCCTCCTCGTAAGCTTCGTGTGGCTGTGAACGATGTGTGATTCTCATTCAGAATGAAGAAGTAACGACGATTTTAGCGGAGGAGAAAAGCAAACACACCAAAACAGGAGGAAAGGATTTGCAGACCTACATGATCGATCGATCGATCCTTTTGTTTTAGCAATCATGGGGAGATAGTGGACTTGGATATTTACCATCGATCGATCGATCATAGGGGATCGATCGATCGATCGATCCCCGGTTTCCAGCTGATATTTTTGGCTTTTCTTTTCTTTTCTCTTTTCTTTTCTATTTTATTTTAACTTGAAAGTGCGTAATCCCCCAATTTTTAAATTCAAATATAATGAAATGGTTCAAATTTTAATTTTCCAAAAGTTATTTAAAATTTTCTTTTCTTAAAGAGAACAAACCAACTTATGAAAAAATAAAACTAAACTAAAAGTGAAATTAAAACTACACACACAATTTTTATTTCGACTTAAACACACATTAATCCAATTCAAGTTAAACTTGCATGTTATCTACATAAAGTAATTTTGCACTTGAATTAAATTGAACTTACCCAAACATTAAATTTGCACCAAATTAAATAGATTGTGATTTTGAACTAATTTTATCTTTTAGTCCTAAGCATGCATCTAGGTGATATAGCATGATAAAATTAAACAATATCACACGACGCGCAGATGTACGAGGAAAACCCAAATGGGAAAAACCTCTGACGGCCCAAGCCACGAATTCACTAAGTATGGTAGTTTTTATAAAGACTCGACACAAGAGGACTTACACAAATTGACTTGAGTCCGTCCAAGCCTTGACGCGCTCCTTAGATCTTCAACCTCCACCTAGTGAATAACCGTGGACTCCTCCACAGTCTCGGACTCCACTGATGGGGCTATGGTCACCGTCAATCCGCACGTGAAGCCTTTCTTCGAATGAGAACACCGCAACAAACTTTTCTCCTTTTTGGGGTAGAGAAGAACCCAAACTCTCTTCTTGTTGGTGTAGAGAAAACCAGGTGCCAAAACTCTCCAAGCAATGATATATCAATAGGTACTTGGAATAAACTAAACAAATGGGTGTGTATGTATTTTTTTTTGTGAATTTAATCCATAAAAATCAAACACAAAACATGGAACTTTTTCTTAAAAGTTTTGCTCTGAAAAGACTCTTAGAATGCGAAAAAGTTGCCTTCAAAAAGTTAGTTCCCGCACTTAAGAAGTATGTCAAAAAGGAAGTGGGGGAAAGTAGTGGAAAAGTGGAAAAAGTGGCTTAAAACTGTTCCCGCTATTTTTTCGTTAGAAATCTCGTTCGAACAAGACTTCTAACGAAGAGACAGAATGAAAAAAAAAATCTCGTTTGAAAAATGGTTCGAACGACTTCTCGTTCAAACAACCTATCTAACGAGATCTTAGTCCATGTTCTAGATAATTTTGATACGAACGCGTGGCCGCCAGTTTCGTATTTTTCTGATTTTTTTCGAATTTGATTTGATTTTTCAACTGAAAGGTTACCGAGAACCAAATATTTAGAACTACGAATTCAAAAAAAAGTTTAACAGAAAATTACTAACACCCAAAAAAAAATTTCTAAAATACACCCAATAAATAATGTTCCAAGGTCCTATAAATATATTAAAATGGATTCAAACCTTAGGAGCAATGGAACCATGTTGATGACGTAGAAACGAGGCACAACACACACGTCATTTGATGAAGCTTTAGTATCTTGGCCTCTACATCTTCAACAAACACGTCATAGGCTTGAATGGATAAACTTGAACTTTATCCTATGACTCAAATGTTTTTGTCCGGAATTGAGCCAAAACTACAAAGGGCTCAATTTGAAATTTGTGTCCTTACAAATCTCCCCCTTGGCTATTCCGGGACAAAAACCAAACCAAAATCCTAAAGGGCCGTCAAGCTCTACTAAACTAAAAAATATCCTACCCAAAATGAAAATACAATGCTTGACTCAAACAACCCAAGGATCAATATCTTTGCCCGATGATGAACGTTGCCATTTAGAAGAATTCCTACACACTTAAGAAAACTATCAAACACATAGGGAATATTAATATATTAAATGCAAAAATAAATACTCCCCCTAAATGAATTCTGCCCTTTTATCAAACAAATGACCTACTTAGAAAGACGTCCCCCCTAAGATAAATCTCCCTA
The DNA here is from genome assembly GCA_949130495.1 of Sambucus nigra. Classification (NCBI taxonomy): domain Eukaryota; kingdom Viridiplantae; phylum Streptophyta; class Magnoliopsida; order Dipsacales; family Adoxaceae; genus Sambucus; species Sambucus nigra. The sequence goes on from OX422213.1 coordinate 122,942,367, forward strand.
AGCTAAGATACGATAGGTTTAGATACCATTTCTCCCCTATAATTCTCCCCTTTTTTGTTCAGGAATAGACAAAGGCTAAAGAATCAAAACTTAACTTATCTCCCCCTATTAAAGCATATACGCCCCTTAAACTAAATAAGGGATAAATAGAATGGGATAACAAGCTAAACATGAATTAGTGCATAAAGTGATGAGAATGTTAAAGCACATAGGAAACTAAAATTCAACTAATCCAACAAATAACATCGGATACCAACTAGGATGCACTAAAATGATACCAATATGATATATAAGGTATTAAGCATGTGATATCAACAAAGAATGCAACAAGATGGATACCAATTATGCATTAAAGCATAGATGGAGTAGAAAAGCAAGACAAAGACCAAAAATAAACTCAATATCATATATATGTATATAAAATATATTCAAACTAAGCATAAGTACACACATATAGATATAAACACCAAAATGACACAAAACACAATAAGTTTTTCACACTCGTATGGAAAAAATGTGTCATATGGAAACGAAAGTGTTAGGGTGTGAACTAGAAGCAATTAAATTTAGACCCAATCACTTAAAACATGTTCACGGAGTTCTTAATTGATTGCAAACTTCATCACATTTGAATATAACCTCATGTCACAATATAGATTGAACTCCATTAACAAACATACACAATGCATACAAGCCTAGCATGTTGATGATTTTACAAACCAATAGAGTCATGACATTGAAAGCTCAACTAGGATAAATAGAAATTGTGTAAACCGTTGATATACCATCCAATCTCCCTCAATAAGCATATATTATTTTTGAATGAATATATCAATCAAAATAGGCCTTGGCAAATATTTTATTTTTAATGCCATAATTTTATTTTTAGGCCTTTGAACCACGTATTTCTTTTAGGTCCGAACAAATGGTGGCTTACTATTCAAAAAGGATAATAAATCCTTTCGGAGCCCTTCCCCATGAACATTTATATTTATCATTTTTTATTTTTCACACAAATCTCACGTGCAACGGATTTTGACATGCACTAGTCCTCCTAGGTCACAAATATGTAGATGACAATATTGGTAGGAGAACACCTCACAAAGCTCAAATATACATATGAAGTTAAAATTTCAAATAAGCTCATGCATATGTGAATTGAGGCATATAAAAATAGAATCCATTAAAGCAACACAACATCCAACTACTCCATGTAGGCATGGTAAAGAGCATAATAAGGATTGACAATCTAAACCAAAAGTTCTAGCCACGTGGGAGCGAAAAAAATGGGATTCTAACACAAGTGTATGCCACATAAAGTGTGTCAAACTAAAATACACACAAAATAAAATCTTTTTTAGTTTTTTCAAATTTTTAACAAAAAATAAAAATATATACTCAAAAGACAAAAAAAATCATTTATATTTTTCATTAAGCCTAAATCACTAAAAGGTAAAACACAAATGATAAACAAAAATCTTTTTGTATTTTTCATTTAAAGCAAACAAAAATGAAGAAAATATAATAAAAAAAGATAAACAAGTCACGATTTCTAGCATGACATATGAAATAAAGCAATGACTAGAAAATGACTAAAACAAGCATACAATTAGCATGGGTGATATAGCATGAAGCACAAAAGCTAAAGTATGCAAATAAAACTGACACATTCAACCTTTTGATTTTGCAAGGGAGGAAGCATGTGAAAGTAAATGAGAATAAAAAATCCTATCTTGTAAAGTTACCAAGTCGGATCTCCTAACCCAAACTAATTACGAAAGACTATCTCGGGGTGCAGGAATCTTGGCTACCTCGGTTGCCTTATGTTGGGATTTTCTAGGAACTTGTTTAAGATCAAATTTTGTTTCCTAAGATGACCTTTTCGACCACAATGTGCACAAGTAAAAACACGTCAAAAATTGTTACCTAAGGATTGATCTCTAAAGGGTTTCCTAGGTGATTATCTTAAAATAGTGGTTTTGGATTTATGAGAAGATTCATTACAACTATCGAAGCCTAAACCACAAGTGTCATTTTTAATTTGTCCGTTCCTAAAATTTTATCTAGTTTCTCCGAACGACACTCCAAATCAAATTTGACTTTCCTAGTGTCTTTTAATTTATTTTGTAATTCTAAAATGTTAGACTCTAATAAAACATTTCTCTCTTCAAACTCGAGAAGCTCCTTTTTCATTGACTCCACTAAACCTCTAAGGCTATCTCTCTCGCCTTCTACATATTCAAGCTTCTCTCGAAGAGTTCTCTCTCATGTCCTATGTTCTTCCACTAACGCACTATCATCAACGACCTTGACATGATCTCTTAGACTCACTTTTAACATCCAATTAGCTCTTTTTAATTTAATAGATTCTTTATAAAGTTCTTGAAAAGCATTTTGAAGTTCACTCACATCAACCTCTTCTTCACTTTCACTTTCTTTTTCTTCTCCACTCTCACTACCATCAAAGACAAGGGAATCATAAACTTTGACCTTGTAAGTGTCATGAGTTAAAATTTCATCAATAGAAGAATGCTCACTATCATTCACATGACTATCCATAAAAGCTACAATTTTGGTCTTAGAGGAGGAATCGGGTCCCTCTTCATTATCACTATCACAAAGGGTTGCATTAAAAGACTTTGGTTGCTTGCCCTCTCTCCTTAGTTTAGCGGGGCACTAAAAAGCCTATGGCCATAAACTTCACAACCAAAACACCTATTTGACTCGTCCCTATTCAAATTTTCAGCAATAGTTTTAGTAATCTTCTCGGCTTTGTCATGCGTAGATTTTTCAAATTTCTTAAAATCATTTTAAAATTTATCTTTGTTCAATTTAAGAAATTTTCGAAACTTTCTAGCAAACAAGGCCATATCTTTTGAGTCACTATCACTCTCGCTCTCTACTACTTATTTTTCCTCCTTCCGGGCATTTGAAGCAATGCCCTTTTCAATTTTCTTTTCGGTTTTAGAGGGAAACATGTCCAGTTCATAGGTTTGTAAATCACCTACGAGCTCTTCTAATTTCGTAGAGGCTAAAGTTGGCAAAGAATTTAAAACAGTCACTTTTGGAATAAATCTATCAGGTAGGGACCTTAAAATTTTCTTTACTACTCGTTTGTCGGGTATTTTCTTCCCAAATTAAAAGATGAATTAAAAATATCAGAAAGTCTAGCATAAAATTCATCAAAACTTCTTTATCGTTCATTTGGATGGTTTCAAATTGAGTGGTGATGTTTTGGAGTTTTTAAGCTTTTACAAAACTTGTACCTTCATGAGTGAGTTGTAAAATATCCCATGCTTCTTTAGCGGTCTCACACGTCATAATGCGTCGAAATGTATCCGGTGTGACAGCGCTAAACAAGGTGTTTGAATCACGGGAATTAAAATTTGATAATTTAAATTCACTCTCACTCCATCTATCGGACGGTTTGAGAACACGTACATTATCTACTAAATGAGTTGGTGGTGACCACCCGTTAACTACAGATAACCAAACCCTCTCGTCCATAGATTTAAGTGCCGATTTCATACGCGCTTTTCAATACGCATAGTTAGAACCATAGAAAATGGGAAATTTAGAAAATGGGGAAAATTCCATTTTAATCAAAAATAATAAAAGGATCTTAACGAAGTAATTTATCGTTTTCGCTCTGATACCATTTTGAAAGTGCGGAAGCCCCCAATTTTTAAATTCAAATATAATGAAATGGTTCAAATTTTAATTTTTCAAAAGTTATTTAAAATTTTCTTTTCTAAAAGAGAACAAACCAACTTATGAAAAAAATAAAACTAAACTAAAAGTGAAATTAAAACTACAAACACAATTTTCATTTCGACTTAAACACACATTAATCCAATTCAAGTTAAACTTGCATGTTATCTAGATATAGTAATTTTGCACTTGAATTAAATTGAACATACCCAAACATTAACTTTGCACCAAATTAAACAGATTGTGATTTTGAACTAATTTTATCTTTTAGTCCTAAGCATGCATCTAGGTGATATAGCAAGATAAAATTAAACAATATCACACGACGTGCTGATGTACGAGGAAAACCCAAATGGGAAAAGCCTCGGACGGCCCAAGCCACGAATTCACTAAGTATGGTAGTTTTTACAAAGACTCGACACAAGAGGACTTACACAAACTAACTTGAGTCCGTCCAAGCCTTGACACGCTCCTTCGGTCTTCAACTTCTGCCTAGTGAATAACCATGGACTCCTCCACAGTCTTGGACTCCACTGATGGGGCTATAGTCACCGTCAATCCGCACGCGAAGCCTTTCTTCGAATGAGAACACCGTAATAAACTTTTCTCCTTTTTGGGGTAGAGAAGAACCCAAACTCTCTTCTTGTTGGTGTAGAGAAAACCAGGTGCCAAAACTCTCCAAGCCATGATATATCAATAGGTACTTGGAATAAACTAAACAAATGGGTGTGTATGTGTTTTTTTTGTGAATTTAATCCATAAAAACCAAACACAAAATATGGAACTTTTTCTTAAAAGTTTTGCTCTGAAAAGACTCTTAGAATGTGAAAAAGTTACCTTCAAAAAGTTAGTTCCCGCACTTAAGATGTACGTAAAAAAGAAAGTGGGGAAAAGTAGTGGAAAAGTGCAAAAAACTAGCTTAAAATTGTTCCCACTGTTTTTTCATTAGAAATTTCATTAGAACGAGACTTCTAACGAGGAGACAAAAAGAAAAAAAAATCTTGTTTCAAAACTGGTTCGAACGTCTTCTCGTTCAAATGACCTATCTTACGACAACTTAGGCCATGTTTCTAGATAATTTCAATACGAACGTGTGGCCGCCAGTTTCGTATTTTTCTGATTTTTGTCGAATTTGATTTGATTTTTCTACTGAAAGGTGACCGAGAACCAAATATTTAGAACTATGAATTAAAAAAAAAGTTTAACAGAAAAATACTAACACCCAATTTTTTTTTCTAAAATACACCCAATAAATAATGTTGCAAGCTCCTATAAATATATTAAAATGCATTCAAACCATAGGAGCAATGGAACCATGTTGATGACGTAGAAACGAGACACAACACACACGACATTTGATGAAGCTTTAATATCTTGGCCGCTACGTCTTCAACAAACACGTCATAGGCTTGAATGGATAAACATGAATTTTATCCTATGACTCAAATGTTTTCGTCCGGAATCAAGCCAAAATTACAAAGGACTCAATTTGAAATTTGTGTCATTACACCACTTACTATATAAACCAAATTTTTTGTAAATATTAGAGAATAAGATATAGAATAAATTTTAGGTTAGTTTAGCTTAGGGTTTGGGAGTTGAGAGCTCTTTTCTTCTTTCTCATATGGTGTGACAATATTTGGGTTTGTAAGATTGTACTTTTATCTTCCCTCTCCATTAATATAGTTGTATTTCATTAATTATTGCTTTGTAGTTTAATTTCCATGCTTTCTTTAAATGCTTTCATTTAATTTCTTTCTAGTGTAGATTTACCGTGTTTATTTACTGCATTTATTTACCACATTTTCAACATGCTTTCTAGATAAATTAGTCTAGTTTGTGTTTGAAGGGAACTCACTCAGGTTGACGCGTTGCTTTGCTTTGGTGAGGGTGTTTACGGGTCTATTTCGGGTGCGTTGTCCTAGTTATTGCACCTAAGAGATTTGACGGGGCATATCATGTATGTCCCGTGCTTACGACCTTGCTTGCACAATCTACGGGATATTTTTTGACGCCAAAATCTTATTAGGCTTTTATGCGGATTTAGGGGCGTGACTACCCTTGATTCAATTAACTGTCGAAACGAGACGTATTCGTAATAACTCGTCGACCAATGTATCCATTTTATACTAATTAACTCGGGTGAGGGATATTCGACGCAACCTATAGTTTTACTCGCTTTCTTCATCTAGTTTAATTTACACTCGCCTAGATTAATATTTTCCTTTTATGCATCTTTTCCTTTTTAGTTTGTAATTCACATTTCACACTTTTATTTAGGAGAATTAAATCATATAAATTCTAGCATCTCGTCCCAGTGGATATTTTCGATACCCGACTTACCGATGTGCTTTCCTCGCAAGTGTAGTCGTAATTTAGGTTTTTGTATTGTCGCGGTGAAATGGAAACCTTGCAAGTGTAGTCGTAATTCAGGTTTTTGTATTTTTTTGGTGAAACAAAAACAACGACTGTGCCCTTACAAGTGCACACCTTTCACGCGTCCATCAAAATGGCGCCGTTGTCGGGGATGTGAAAAAGTGAAGAAAAAGGGATGTGAAAAAAGTGAAGAAAAAGAGAAAGAAGAAAACAAAAGAAAACATGAGGAAAAGAAGAAAATAAAAGAAAGAGAAAGTTGTAAATGTTGTGTATATAGTTCAATAAGATTTGATTGCTCTCCCCGATTGTTATATCCAATGCTTGTTTGGAACTTGTTTTCCAACTTTTGATATTTCCCACATTTTTCCATTATTCCAAGTTTTCATCTTGAACACTTTGAATCCGTACATACATCCCCTTCATTTCGTACCCTAGCCAAACCTACATTACAACCCTACAATTCCTATGAGATCTTTGGTTGATGTAATTCAAAAGTTGAAATAGTTTTGATAATCTGTGAAAATTCATTTTGCCTCATTTAATGAGTGGTATCCTTCATTGAGATTATAATTTTTCATTTTATATATAGCATTCTTCATTTGTGACATGTGTGCGGCCTAGTTTCCATTTACATTTACTCTTTATTCCCCCATGTTCGGTGTGTTAACTCCCTGTTTAGAGTGAATTCACTTGATGAGTGTAATGCCCGTGAGGATTGAATATATGCTTGTGTTAACTTAGTATCCGATTTATTTATGTTTTCGCCAAATCAGACTTTGCATGTGCTCGCTCCCCTCCCACATTTTAAGGTTTCAATTCTATGAGGTGCATTATATAATGTTAACGATTCGAACTTTTATTTGAATTCATTCAATGTGCTAATAATACGTATGAAATCTTATTCGCTATTGTTGGTCTTGTCGCATGCGGGGTTGGGCATATTTTGAGGAAACCATTTGATTTTTGTGGGTATCATCCCTGAAAACCCTCACAAGACGACACTCGTCCACTAGGGTAACCTAGGGGTTTAACGGCCTATTGCATACGCTAAATGCAATCGAATCGCTCGCGAAAGTGGCCTTTTGCTTTTATACCATACTTTTGTACTATCTCCTTCTTTTGGTTTTTCTTATAGTTCTTGTTGCATCATATTCCATTGTTAGGGATTAGCAATGTGAAAGTTAGGAGGTGTGATAATACATAAATATTGCGTATTTCATCCTCCGAACCGATGCATTTTAGCCCCCTCGAGTATCTTATTCCTTATATTTATGCTCGTTAACCAGACAACCTCGGATTTCTACGTTAACATGTTTTGCAGGGGTTAATTGAGTTTTATAGGTATTTCGATGCTAAGTGTGAAATTCGGACGCATTTCGCTCGATTTCCGTACGTGATCGTACGTTCAAGAGCATTTTATTCTTTTCACAGGTTGGGCACCTGGCCCAACAACTACACGGAAGTTGTATCCCTCCTTGCAAGCTTCACGTGGCTGCGAACGGTGCGCAATTCTAATTTAGAACGAAGAAGTTACGGCAATTTTAACGGAGGAGGAAACAAACACACCAAAACAGGAGGAAAGGAGTTGCATAACTGCTTGATCGATCGATCGATCAAAAGGATCGATCGATCATTCCTTCAGTTTTTGCAATCGTGGGGAGACACTGGGCTTGGATATTTACTATCGATCGATCGATCCCCTGTTTCCAGCTGATATTTTTAGCTTTTCTTTTCTATTTTATTTCCACTTACTATATAAACCAAATTTTGTGTAAATATCAGAGAATAAGATATAGAATAGATTTTAGGTTAGTTTAGCTTAGGGTTTGGGAGTTGAGAGCTCTTTTCTTCTTCCTCATATGGTGTAACAACATTTGGGTTTGTAAGATTGTACTTTTATCTTCCCTCTCCATTAATATAGTTGTATTTCATTAATTCTTTCTTTGTAGTTTAATTTCCATGCTTTCTTTCCATGCTTTGATTTAATTTCTTTCTAGTGTAGATTTATCGTGTTTATTTACCGCATTTATTTACCCCGTTTTTAAGATGCTTTCTAGCAAAATTAGTCTAGGTTGTGTTTGAATGGAACTCCCTCTGGTTGACGCGTTGCTTTGCTTTAGTGAGGGTGTTTATGGGTCTATTTCGGGTGCTTTGTCCTAGTTATTACGCCTAGGAGATTTGATGGGGCATATCATGTATGTCCCGTGCTTACGACCTTACGTGCGTAATTTCTGGGATATTTATTGACGCTAAAATCTTATTAGGCTTTTATGCGGATTTAGGGGCGGGACAATCCTTGATTTAATTAACTGTCAAAACGAGACGCAATCGTAATAACTTGTCGACCCATGTATCCATTTTATACTAATTAAGTTGGGAGAGGGATATTCGATGCAACCTATAGTTTTACTCGCTTTATTAATCTAGTTTAATTTACGCTCGCCTGGATAAATATTTCACTTTTATGCATCTTTTACTTTTTAGTTTGTAATTCACATTTTACACTTTTATTTAGGGGTATTAAATCTTATAAATTCTAGCATCTCGTCCCAATGGATATTTTTGATATCCGACTTACCGCTGTGTTTGCCTCGCATGTGTAGTCATAATTTAGGTTTTTGTATTGTCGCGGTGAAATGAAAACAATGAAGGTGTAATTGTAATTTAGGTTTTTGTATTGTCGCGGTGAAACGAAAACAACGACTATGCCCTTACATGTCCACACCTTTCACGCGTCGAACAAAATGGCGCCGTTGTCGGGGATGTGAAAAAAGTGAAGAAAAAGAGATGTGAAAAAAGTGAAGAAAAAGAGAAAGAAGAAAACAAGAGAAAACAAAAGAAAATATGAGAAAAAGAAGAAAAGAAAAGAAAGAGAAAGTTGTAAATATTGTGTATATAGTTCAATAAGCTTTGATTGCTCTCCCCGATTGTTATATCCAATGCTTGTTTGGAACTTGTTTTCCAACTTTTGATATTGCCCGCATATTTCCATTATTCCAAGTTTTCATCCCGAACACCTTGAATCTGTACATACATCCCCTTCATTTCGTACCCTATCCAAAGCTACATTACAACCCTACAATTCCTATGAGATCTTTGGTTGATGTAATTCAAAAGTTGAAATAGTTTTGATAATCTGTGAAAATGCATTTCGCCTCATTTAATGAGCGGTATCCTTCATTGAGATTACAATTTTTCATTTTATATATAGCGTTATTCATTTGTGACATTTGTGCATCCTAGTTTCCATTTCCATTTACTCTTTATGTCCCCATGATCCGTGTGTAAACTCCCTGTTTCGAGTGAATTCACTTGATGAGTGTAATGCCCGTGAGGATTGAATATATGCTTGCGTTAACTTAGTATCCAATTTATTTATGTTTTTGCCAAATCAGACTTTGCATGTGCTCGCTCCCGTCCCACATTTTAAGGTTTCAATTCTATGAGGTGCATTCTATAATGTTAACGATTCGAACTTTTATTTGAATTCATTCAATGTGCTAATAATACGTATGAAATCTTATTCGCTATTGTTGGGCTTGTCGCATGCGGGGTTGGGCATATTTTGAGGAAACCATTTGATTTTTGTGGGTATCATCCCTGAAAACCCTCACAAGACGACACTCGTCCACCAGGGTAACCTACGGGTTTAACGGCCTATTGCATACGCTAAATGCAATCGAATCCCCCGCGAAAGTGGCCTTTTGCTTTTATACCATACTTTTGTACTATCTCCTTCTTTTGGTTTGCTTGTAGTTCTTGTTGCATCCTATTCCATTGCTAGGGATTACAATGTGTAAGTTAGGGGGTGTGATAATACGCAAATATTACGTATTTCATCCTCCGAACCGATGCATTTTAGCCCCCTCGGGTATCTTATTCCTTATATTTATGCTCGTTAACCAGAAAACCTCGGATTTCTACGTTAACATGTTTTACAGGGGTTAATTGAGTTTTTATAAGTATTTGGATGCTAAGTGTGAAATTCAGACGCATTCCTCTCAATTTTCGTACGCGATCGCAAGTTCAAGGGCATTTTAGTCTTTTCACAGCTTGGGCACCGGCCCAACATCTACACGAAAGTCGCAGCCCTCCTCGCAAGCTTCATATGGCCATGAAGGGTGCGCGATTCTGATTTAGAACAAAGAAGTTACGACAATTTTAGCGAAGGAGAAAAATAAACACACCAAAACAGGAGGAAAGGAGTTGGAGACATGCTTGATCGATTGATCTATCAAAAGGATCGATTGATCGATTCTTCAGTTTTTGAAATCATGGGGAGACAGTGGGCTTGGATATTTACCATCGATCGATCGATCGATCCCCTATTTCCAGCTAATATTTTTGGCTTTTTTTTTTCTTTTCTCGTTTCTTTTCTATTTTATTTCCACTTAGTATATAAACCAAATTTTGTGTAAATATCAGAGAATAAGATATATAATAGATTTTAGGTTAGTTTAGCTTAAGGTTTGGGAGTTAAAAGCTCTTTTCTTCTTCCTCATATAGTGTGACAACATTTGGGTTTGTAAGATTGTACTTTTATCTTCCCTCTCCATTAATATAGTTGTATTTCATTAATTCTTGCTTTGTAGTTTAATTTCCATGTTTTCTTGACATGCTTTGATTTAATTGCTCTCTAGTGTAGATTTACAACGTTTATTTATCGCGTTTTTAACATGCTTTCTAGCTCAATTAGTCTAGGTTGTGTTTGAATGGAACTCACTCGGTGTTGACGCATTGCTTTGCTTTCGAGTGTGTTATCCTAGTTATTGCGCCTAGTAGATTTGACGAGGCATATCATGTATGTCCCGTGCTTACGACCTTGCGTGCACAATTTTCGGGATATTTGTTGATGCCAAAATCTTATTAGGCTTTTATACGGATTTAGGGGCGTGACAACCCTTGATTCAATTAACTGTCGAAACGAGCCGCATTCGTAATAAATCGTCGACCCATGTATCAATTTTATACTAATTAACTCAAGTGAGGGATATTCGACGCAACCTATAGTTTTACTCGCTTTCTTAATCTAGTTTAATTTACACTCGCCTAGATTAATATTTCCCTTTAATGAATCTTTTCCTTTTTAGTGTGACACCCATCCTAATTAAATACCGGGCGATCACTCCTTTATTAAATTAAAATCAAGGTGAACATTTGGTTCATTCTTAGCATCACTGTCACAAAGTAACTTTTCCAATTAAACATCCTAAATAATTAAGCTACGTGTCAAAACCATTTGAAACCTTACATCCATTTTATTAAATCCAATTATAAAACCTTTAATCATTAACATATTAAGAGTTACACATTTAGTATAAGAATAAAAATGAACATTCAAGAATTTAACCATCAATAATAAATCCCAACATTTACAACACTAAAGGAAAACATCCTGACAGTAATAAATCCCGAAATAAAAATGCGGAAAGTAAAAAGAATTACAGTATCTGATAATATCAACTAAATAATGGAAAAGGGCGACACATGCCCCCACTGGATAAAGCTGAACTAGAAGTAGAGTCAACAATGAGGTCGTCTAATCAATGGCCTGCAACTCCCACAAAAGCTACAGCGCATTCCATCCAAAGAATCCTAAGTAAGACTCCCCTATGGCTGGGCACCTGTAATACACACACACACACACACACACACACACACACACACACACACACACACACATACATATATATATATATATATATATATATATATATATATATATATATATATATATATACACACACACACAAGAGAGAAGAGGTAACAGCAAACGGGTCAGAGCCCGAATGTAAAGCAGTATTAAAAATAGTTTAGCAAGTATTTAAAATGCTTACGGACTAATGCAACAGTCATATTAGTATGCGACACTCTCTTGGGAATTCTCACCTCTCATCTAGTGTGCACGTCTATCATACTAATGAACCCCATGTATCTCTCTAACCTATTCTCCATAAGTTTTAACACGTTAAATTAAAGTTATGATATTCACTTTAGAAAAGTCTATCTCTTCAAGATTTCTTACGTTATTTAGAAGGATTTCGTATTGTTACAATGTTTCCGAATACTTACAGTGAAGTTGATGAATTTCATACTTATCTACTATTTTACTCAGTAGAAAGTTCTCATATAGTTACACGTATATATATTAATTACTCGTATAATATATATACAACCAGCACTCCACATAACAATTATGGTGCTAGACTTCCATATATAAGTATATATATACCAATCACTCATAAATCATATATATACTAACGGCACCCCACATAAAAACTATGGTGCTGGCATACTCTGCTACCCAGTCCCCGTATCACTCGTACTAAGGGAAATACAAGTTCAGAATCACTATCGAACTGTATTAACACAAACACAAATAAAATTGAGGCGAAGCATAGATTCCAAGTCTCTAAGAGGATACCACATCCCCCCACGTCTCTTAGGACCGTATGAACTATCGATTCGATAGGCTGTACCAAGGATATCTATCTTCTAGGGTACGAGTCAATATCCCCCATAAAGGTCCCATCGAGATAAGACTGTCCCAGCGCGGTAACCTCAGGGATAGCAAGTAGCGCGGGCATGATTTTCACACAGATATAATATATGCATAATCACACAGTCATATATATACATGTATTCACATCCACATTATTAAATTTTGGTGCGCTCACGACCCATAACTATAATTATCCGTTATTACACATTTTACTCAATTATATCGTGTAACAGACTCATTTCTTTTATTCTCGTAATAATTTATTCTAAACTCACTTCTCGTCACTCGAAGTATTCTCTTTATCTAAGTACAATTTTAGTAGGCCCTCTCTCATCTTCTAATCCAACTTATTAGATGTTTTGATTATTTAATCAACGCACGTATGATTTCTTAAGTATGAAAGTCTCCCCGTTTACCCTTTATTTCCCTTCACATTAAAGTTCCGCTTTATGGGATTTTTTTTAATCCTACTGGTCCTTTTTATGTTCCAATATGTTATAGCAATCCCAATCAAGGTTTACTATGCATAAAATCGAATTAAGTTAACATGAGCAAAAATGCAGCTTTCCCAGGAGGGGTCGATCGATCGATGCTCTGGGCTCGATCGATCGATCAAACAGGTATGGCGAAATCTGCAGAATACCAGTTACGGGTTCTATCATCCAAACTACTCAAATTCCAAATTTTAAACTCCCAAACTCCCAGAAATTGATACCCCAACCATAATAAACCCAAGTGAGTAATAATCTACGTAAGGCATGGGGTTTTCATCAAGAATCATGGGTTAAAAGGGCCAAACTCTATATAATTCTCATGAACCTTAATATTTTCCTCATATTAGTTTCTTTCATTCTTTTTCCAGACTTTCTATCACTAATACCATGGAAATTCATGGCTCAACCTCTACATGTGAAATGGATTTCTAGAAATATGATCTCTATCACTATAACATGCAATTTGTGTCTCCAATTAACATTTTTCTTCAAGAACACTAATTTTAATCAACCTAAGACTAATATAAAAGGATGAATTAACTTGATAAAAGCAAGATAGATACTTGCCTGGAAATTTAGTCTCTGATTTGTGGAAGAAAAAGGTGTGGCTGTGATCCCCTTTTGCGCGATCTACGATTTGGCGGTGACGGCGGTGCAATCGGAGGTGTTCTTGGCCTAGAACTCCTTGGAGAGCTTCTCCTCTTCCTCTCCAATGGCCGTCATTAGTATTTGATTGTGTTAACCCTAAAATATGACACTTAACATCTGATATAACCCTTGCAAATTCGTGGGTTTAATTACCCATAATTACAAAATGTCCGAAATGCCCTCCCGGGGTACTAAATAGGCCTAAAAACACCCCGAGACCCAAACTAAACCCCCGGGTACACTTTTCTGACTATCTCGACCCTTCCGTACACTTTGGTGCACTCAAAACGACCATACAAGCAACTTATAATTTATTCACTTTTATTAATCAACATTTAGTCCCGACACGACACAGGCGCGTCCCGACTTAAGTTTCCATAATTGTCATTTTATTCACACGTGACAATATTATAAAAATAAATCTCATATATTACTATACTCATCCAGTAACATTCAACAAATAACAAATTTCCAATATTTACTAACTCTCGTCACGCTAGTAAATATTAAAAACAACATTTCGAATTAAAATTAAATTAATTTATCTCAATTAAAATTAATAAATCCCATAATTTAAAAGCCATAAAAAAATATGGGGCATTACATTTAGTTTGTAATTCACATTTTACACTTTTATTTAGGAGTATTAAATCATATAAATTCTAGCATCTTGTCCTAGTGGATATTTTCGATACCCGACTTACCGCTGTGCTTGCCTCGCAAGTGTAGTCGTAATTTAGGTTTTTGTATTATTGGGGTGAAATGAAAACAATGACTGTGCCCTTACACGTGAACACCTTTCACGCGTCGATCACCTACAAATAGAGAACTGCCCATTTTTACAACAAAAGGATGAAGTCGACCAGTCTAAAAGAAGGAGATTATTTACATAAAAGGTGATCTATAAAGGGACCAAGTTGGACACAAACTGCCATGGTCCTTATTGTATTTTAGCAGTTGTCCGACATGGTACTTTTTGTTTGGAGACTTTAGAGGGAGACCATTTCAAGAACCCTAGTAATGTCAATCATCTCCGAAAACACTACCAATATTGGAAAAAATCTATGCAATCTTTATATCTCCTACAATTGAATAAAAAGTTATGATTTTCAATTCATTTTAGTTTTTCTTTTTTTCAGAGTATATACATCCTTTAATAAGTATACAAACCGATTATTATTGTACTACAAGTTAGTCATTACTATACTACAAGTTAGTTGACCGACCAACTGGGTTTCTGTCGACTAAAGTAACAGGTTCCCGACACCTACTACAAATGACCATTACTT
Organism: Sambucus nigra; assembly: GCA_949130495.1. Lineage (NCBI taxonomy): Eukaryota > Viridiplantae > Streptophyta > Magnoliopsida > Dipsacales > Adoxaceae > Sambucus > Sambucus nigra. Next base: position 122,957,387 of record OX422213.1, read on the forward strand.
TTTGTATGACTTTAGGTCACGAACAAAAATTCGATTAATGGTCACTTGCTATAAATGATCATTACTTCATAAATAATTTTAGGTCATGAACAAGAAGGCGATTAGTGATCATTACTTCTTATATGATTTTTCCTTTGGTCGAATCAAGGATGAGAAGCCTATAAAACTTAAAAGGTTTACCCAACCGAGTTACATAATGGGATATACATATACATTCCAACTATACAAATACACATACATATCCCTAATACACTAGGTTTTCCACTGATAACTAATAACAATACTTGGATCAAAACTATGCAGTTTGTTTTATTTAAGAATATTAGTGGAATATATGGCCCTATAATAGCAAAGGATAGTAATTATGCTGATTACTTAGTCGGTCAGCTGACTAACTAATCATTGGTGAAATTACAAGTGTTTAGATTGCAAAAACAAATACGAAAGAACAAGCAATAAACAAAAGATGTTTTCATTTCACTAGAATTTTTTTACATGGTTACAACAATAGCAAATTGGAAAAATAGATAACTATTCGGCTGGGCTCTTGCCTTGAGCCTTATCCATACCAGCTGGAGGATCATTCAGAGTATAAGGAGAATTGATAAAGTTGAAATATTGTAGCATCCTCCTATTACTGCTGCTCATCTTCTTAATTAGATAAAGAGGTCGAATTATCTCAAGCTCATCATGTAACTCATAATCCCCTATATACTTTGATATTAAACACCGAAGAATTGAATCGACAGGAATCTAGCTTACATCTAACTTTGACGGAGGTTTTGGACAACCCAAAATACCAGGATCATTACAATGCCATAGTTTGCTATTCTAGTCAAGTTTCAACAAAGTAAGGAGATTGGTGCTTCCCCAGTTATAGCCCTCACAATGACTCTGGGCCAAATGATCACCCACATGAGATAGACCTTCATTATAACCTTCCATCCACACTTCTCTGGGTTGCTTGTGGAAGTAAAAAGTTAACATATCTACCCGATGCTGAAGTTTCTTGAGAATAACGTCTTTATTTTTCAAATGAATCACCTGGTTGGCAAGAAATAGCTGAAGTTTTATCCATTAACTGCGCGTCTTGATCGACCAAATTTTTATGAGTTCTTTCTTCTTCAAGAGTACGTCGAGCAGTAGTTGTTCCTCGGGATGACTGTCCAGACTTAACCTTTTTCCCTTGCAAATATTTTAACTCTCATAGCAGATTGGCATTCTCCTCTTCCAAGAAATAAACTCCTTCATTGGAGACATTAGTAGTAGACTTCTTCAAGCTGTTAAGTTCATTCCTCAAAGCATTATTCTCTTCTTCCAGTAAAAGATGAAATTTCTTAAGCCACTTTAACCTCCTGCTTCAGCACAATTTTTCTCCTATTCGAAGTCGAGGTATATTTTTGAAGTTTTTTTCTCAAAGTTGTCAGCTTCACTCAAAGCTTTGAACTTGGCTTCGTAGTCAGCATGGAGAAGAACCCTTGATCGATTATGATAATGATGTAGCTGCTCGATCATCTCGAAGTATGCAACATTGTTAACCACAACCCAATCAAGAAGGAATTTAAGATAAGTTTATGCACCCTTTGCTTAATCATAAATGTCTGCGTTGAGTAACTCTGTTAGTTCTTCATCTGTCAAATCTAAGTGACTGTCCTTAAACAGACTGTGGCAACATTTGAGTATATCATAGTTATTGGAATTGATGTGTCCCCTCTTGGCATTAAACTAGAAAGATAAAGTCAAGTAACATTTGATGAACAACAAAAGTCGACAGAGAAATAGCTACGCATCAGAAATGTGATGGCAATAGGCAATTTAATGAAAAAAAAAGTTCTATCATTGATAGATGTCAACATTACAGAAAGGTACATCAGAAAAATAAAAAAAGAAGACAAAAGAAAGGTGAAAAATACAAAAACTAGAAGATAAACAAGTATGCATCTTTTTATTATCCTTTTCTACCTCAAGATTTATCTCCTGGACGGCAAGAGAGGCATCTAAATCAACATGAGCATTGTCTTGATCAGCTGAAACAACAATAAACTCAATTACTAGAGAGGATTCCCCCGAACCTGCATCATCATCAATGTTGGTGGGGGAGCCAGGATCATGCTTTAAAAATAGCTATGAATCTTCAGTAGTGTCAACTTCCCTCAAAGCTGCCGACCAACCATCCTTGAAGAATTTCTTCTTGGCATACGTTTTTTGGAAGAAGTAAAAGAGATGGGCCTATCCCATCCCCTGTTAAAAGATGTCTCTTTAATTTTCTTTCCTTTGGCTTTATCAATAGATAGGCCAGCAGACAGTTTAACGACCTTTTCTTCAGCAGCCTTTGCCCTATGCTCAACTTGAGTGGAGGATAAGGTAGACACAGTTAGATCTTCATCACCTTTTTATCGCACTTCTTCGGTAGCCTTAATCTTGTCCTCCTAATTCTTTTTCTTTGTCTCCAAATCTTGTATGGACCCCTTGAGGGATCTGTTAAGACCCTCAAAGGACTCATCTACTTCTCCCAAAGGATAACCTAGATGATCGTTCGTCTTCAACATGTAGTTGTAATCAACTAGGAACCGCGAGAAAAGAACCAAGTCAGTAAAAATCAAGGAAGACATGAATAATATTCCACCAATTCCAAATATGAAAACTTACCAAGGCCAAACTTTGAGTAGCCCTCTCTAATATTTTTGATCGGGACATGGAGGCAGAAGTAGATCTATGTTCTGAGAGGGTACCATCCTTGATTGGCTTCCTAGACAAGCTAGGACTAAAGGGTACAGATGAACCAACAACATATGGTACTTTACCAACCAACCCCTGTTGATCGGAATCAACAACCTTCTCCATATTTTTTCAGCAGGACCTCTCCTTAGTCTCTTGAGAGGAGACACATCACCTATGTTGACTGAGGGATTCTTTCCAGTTTTAACCTTCTTCTTCTGGGCATTACTATCAACTTGTTTCTTCATACTAGCAGTAGATTCCTTTACCAGAATATTGGGAATTTTCTTTTTCCCATGCTGACAGAAATAGGAAAATCAGATTCAAAAGAAGAAGAAGTGCCACCAGTAGCAACTTCAACACCAACACCAACATACTCGGTAGCAAAGTAGACACTGGACCCCTCTTCAAATTAATCACAATTAAAGTCACAACAGTTGTGGGCCAAGCAACAAAAGAGGTTATGGATCTCTTATACTCTATCAATACAAAAGCTAATCATAGATGCTCTTCTCATGTCCTTTGATTAAGGCCCCACAAAAATTTGAGTTCTTTCAACTTTACTTCAACTGATTTGGGGCACTTTCTCTTTCATTCTTCTACAACAAAATAATAAGCGGTAGCAATTAGCATATATCAAAAAGAATTCAGTAAAGAAATGTAAGAGCTAAAATAACAACCTATCATATTCCTTAATTGAGGGCATCTGGGACAATTGTAGGCTACTCTAGTACCAGGTGGAGCTTGATGCCAATTCTTAACTATTAGAGCATGATTCCAGTAATCCTTATTGGAATCGGTCAAATTCAACACTAAAGCTCCATTGGCTTGTCAGGTTTTCAAGTAATATGTGCTCTCCCCTACAATAACCCATTTATAGTAGAACATGATTTCTGGAATCTCGATATGGGTTCCATATATTTCATTGAATTTATTCACACCATTGATAACTCTCCATGTGTCGGGGGATACTCTTGCTGGAACGATGTCAAAGTATTTGCAGAGAAGGCGAAAAAAAGGATTTGGTAGAAAGGTGAAACCACACTCAGCTATAAACAAGGTTTGGATCCAATGACCCTCAACCAAAGAATATACATCTATAGGGTCATGAGATATTTCTAAATAAACCCAAGATGGGATTTTCCTTTCTTCCCTAAATTCCTCTAAAGAATCATCATAAACTATGTGAACCATGGCTCAGAAAGAAAGGAAATAAAGAAAAACAAAGAGAAAGAAAGAGTTCTTACAAAAGATTAGGGATTCAGTAAGAACTATACAATGAAAGGATGAACGATGGAGAACGATTCCATAAGAGATAAGAAATAGCTGATATATTTTGAAGATTTAGGGTTTTGCAAAATATGGAAAAGCCTCCCGCCTTTTATAGCTTGTCTCGAAAACGGTGAAAGTATGGATTAAACATGATAATGATTAATGTTCTTATGATAGATTGCTTCAAAATTGGGCAAATACAGATTTTCCATTTGGGTGGTCCTCTAAAATTCAAGTTATTTACAAAAATGCCAACTTCAAACAGTATCGACAAATTTTTACAAGTGTGGGAGGTCAGTTACCGACAAGGCACCATGAAATACACAAGTCTACTTCCAGGATTGAATGCCCCATACTTTCATGCAAGCATCAAGCATAGAGCATTGGGGGCTTTTGTTTTATGTAAAATTATTCTTCCACATGGACCAATGAAGAAATAACACATGTCGACCTCAAGTATACTTAGTCAGTTGGAATGCAGACCAACACCAGAAGGGCGACCAACCAGAATTGTAAAGTTTATTGGGCGCATAATACCAACATGCTCTGAATCCCATGAGACGTATTTATTGTATAGAGATGTAAACTCTAGGCATATGAAGTTGTTCCACCTCTAGGGTTTGACACCCCTATAAACATACTATAACCCCTTAGCTCCGGGTATAACTTGAATCTCATACGCACTGAGTTATTACAATCACTAAGTAATAAAAACTCATAGTGGACGCAGGCTAATTTGTAGCTGAATCACTTTAAAAATTACTTATTTTTTGTGTGTGATTTAAGTATTTTCATAATATTTATCTGTGATTATAATATAAGAATCCATCCAATTTTAGACATCTGTAAGGATATTTTTCTCATGTCCAACATGTTACATTTGTGTATGTCGTACGCCGCTACATCTATCACGTCACCTCAAGATATCACTCAACAGACAAAATCTGAATTCTGGGAATCAAGCATTTATTATCTCCATCATGAGTCCCTCATTTGCCTCAATGACTTCACGTTCCAAGATTTTAGGGACTTTATGCAAGTGGTACGCAAGAGAAGTCAAAATAGTGCAATAAGGTATGATAGGGAAGTTCAAGGGCATCTTGGTAATTTTATAGCCATCGTCCGCAGGACCCGTCAACTGGAAAGTTGATGATCTTATCGCAACAAAGATACTAGAAGAAACGGCTCCTCAATCCGAGCTATGGTGATCAAGTTATGGCCTGTTGAAAATGTAGATAATTCCAAGAAAAAACCTTGGAAATTTTGCTAAGTGTTTAAAGCCCCCTTCCAGCGAGTTTCCCCGAACCCAGCCCGAACCGATTTGGGGGGCGAATCGGTTCGTAGGGGACCCCGAACCGGTTCGGGTACCCTATACGCTGGATAGAATTTCATTGTTTTTAATTTGTGAAACTCTTCATTTATTTCCCTATATAAACCAACTTCGGGGGAGCAGTTTTGCAAGACTTTGGAAGACGTTTTTGAGAGTCCAAATTACTCTAGTCTTCATATTTTTTGAGTCCCAAGACTCATGTTTTGATTCACACAATTTCCAAACCTTTGTGAATATTTTTGGTAACCCAAGAACACAACCTTGTGTTTGTTTAAATCTTTGTGGAGAGATCTTTGCAACCGAGGGCTGCGTGTCATTGTCGAGGGACTCTCTACAAAGTGTTATGACTGCGTGTCATTGAGGAGTGTTGCGGTTCTTCTTTGTTGTTTGGGCTGCGAGTCCTTGGAGGGTACTGCGTGTATTCTCTTGCTGAGTTCAAGACTGCGTGTCTTTGTGGGTTGGTTGCGTGTTGATACATTGCAGATTTAACTATGTAATTGTAAGTTGCGATTTGTATATTCATAGTGAAATAAAGGTTTTACCCGAAAGGTTTTTTTTTCTTGAAATCCGTGTCTCAGCATATTTACTGTATCGCATGCTTTATTTTTGATGGGTTGATTTAGATGCATGTTTAAGGGCTGATTTTATTTGGTTTAAAAGTTGACTTTAATTAAATAAGGGTTACTTGGAAACTTGTGAATATTATTTGAATTTAATTTAAATCATTATCACACAGTCGCATACGACGTTTTACAAATTGGTATCAGAGCGGGTTGCGCTAATTTATCGTGTATTCCTATTTTCCACAAAATCGTGTGATATTGATTTTTTTTGAAAAATCAGTTTTGTGAAAATTTGCATTTTTTATGGAGCACTTATATAATCTGATGCCTATTTTTGACAGGTCTAATTATGCGTACTGGAAAGCTCGTATGAAATTGATTTTAAAATCTATTGATGAGAGTGTTTGGTTGCTTTGCGAAAATGGTTGGACTCCTCCCACGGTCACCGTTAATAACGTCACCTCTCTAAAACTCGTGTCAGTCTGGACTGAAGATGATTATAAATTGTCCAATTTAAATTCCCGTGGTCTGAGTGCTATTTATGGTGCTATCACTCCTGATGAGTTTCACCGAATTATGACGTGCACCACGTCTAAAGAGGCTTGGGATGTTTTAAAACTGACACATGAGGGTACAAACGCGGTTAAAGAATCAAAATTACAAAATTTGGCCACCCAATTTGAGACTATCACAATGTCTGAGTCTGAATGCTTTGATGATTTTTATGCACATTTGTCGGACATTGTTAACACAAGTTTTAATTTGGGTGAGGTGATTGATAACACACGTGTCGTTAAAAAGATTTTGAGATCTCTCCCAAAACGCTTTATTCCTAAAGTCACAGTTTTGAACTCTTTGGGAAATTTGAAATCACTTAAGTTGGAAGAACTTGTAGGAGATCTTCAAACCTATGATATTGACATGTTTCCCAAAACCATTAAGGCTAAGGATAATGGCATTGCTTTAAAGACTCATTGTAAGAAAAAGAAAGAAAAATTTTGTGAGTCCGATTCTGAGGGAGACTTTGATTTTAATGATTTGGCCTTGTTTGCGAAATTTTTAAAAAAGTTTCTCAACATGAACAAAAATAATTCTTCCAATAAAAAGAGATTTTTTGAGAAAAATAAAAAGAAAGGAAAGGCCAAAGAAAGTGGTGAGAGGAAAAAAGAGAATGACTCCAATGAGGAGAGTGAGGAAGATTTAGAGAATGTGACTTGTTTTGAATGTGAGGGTAAGGGGCATAAGTCGTTTGAGTGTCCTACTTGGCTTAGAAAGAAAGGAAAGAAAGTAGCCATGCCTTCCACACTTAGTGATAGTAGTGAAGGTGAGGATAATGAAACTAGTTGTGAGAAGTTTGTATCTTTTTCGAGTCATGTGATCACACCCACTTTGTCTCACGTTGATAAAAGTCATGATAGCATCAGTGATGACTCGAGTGTTTCTAGTGGAGATGAGATCGAGTTTGAGAGTGGAGATGAAAGTGAGCTCCAAAAAGCTTTTAGAGATTTGTACACCGAGAACTTCAAAACAAAGAAGTATAATAGAGATTTAGGTCATCGGGTTTTAGATTTGGAGAGAGAAAAGGAGGTTTTGAGAAATGAGAAGTGTGATTTGACCGACACATTGTCTAGTCTGACAACACGTGTATCCCAACTCGAGAGTGATCTCAAACGTGCCAGGGAGGTCAATGTCAATTTTGAGAACGCACCTAAGAAGGTTGAAAAGGTGGTTCTTAAGGGTAAAGGTGAGAATTTAGGAATAAGTCATGACGGTGCTTCTACTTCCCAATTATCACTCGAGCCGGTTTCAACTTTAGTGTTAGATTCACTTAGGTCTCACTCTAACCCACCTAGGAGTCACATTCCTATTAGGAGAGAGCGTCCTAGAGTTTTTGAGAGAAGTATTCGTAGGCCTATTTATGTTTTCTCACATTGTAAGAGGAGAGGTCACCTTAAGGAATTTTGTTTTAAGTTGGGTTATGTGTCACGTTTTGCTTCTACACATGTTTCTGGCATACATGCACCCACTCATGATACTTTACATGCTCCCGGAGACTACATGAGAGAGTTTGCACATTTAGGTGAGCAAGTTAAATTTTTAGTCAAAACGTCACAAGAATTGATGGAGGTTTTTCATAAGTTGTCACCACCTTTGGAAAACCCCTCTGCACCTAATGATTGATGTTTGACTTGTTTACTAGCATAGGATGATTTTCATGATGATATTGTTTGCCTATTGCTAGTATGTATCATTTTTGTATGTTTTATTTTTTTAAAATTTTGAAAAATACAAAAAGATTTTGTTTTGCTAAAATTGTTGAAAAATCCAAAAAGATTTTTGTATCTTGTTTGTACCGTTTATGGATGAAGACTTAGGATGACCAAGACACAACATCATTCCATTTTACATGTGACTATTTGATAGTGTTTTGAGACAATAGGTCAATTCATCCTTGTGCTTTATAATGTTTGGAGTCATTAAGATGTAATAAGTGTCACTTCCTACATGTTTGACTCATGTTTCCTTAATGCACACGTGCACGAATTTGTTTGATTATTGTGCTTGTCTTATCACATGTTGGTTGGGTGTTTTCACTTCAATCATGTCCTTAAAACGAACCAAGCGCAATAAATTTTGATAAGGAAATTGTGAATATAAAAACCGTTTTGTGAGTTTGTGTGTTGACACGACTCAAAATGTGTCTCTAAAGTGTGTGCTCTCTAGGCTCAAGTGCAAGCCTATCGTTCAAGTAATAAACCGACAAGTCGGGTATCGATCCTCAGGGAAAAAGGACAACAGAATTGTGATGACGGGATAAGATTGAGGAATCCTAGCGATGACTCTAAAAAGAAAAGAAAAAGATTGATTTTGGTTTTTGGGATTGATTAAACTAAATGCAATTACGAAAGTATAATGAAAAATGCAACTAACTAAACTACCTAGATTAAGAATGAAGGATTGAATTGAAACTTTTTAACTAAATGATGAGAAAGCGGGATGGGAATACAATCCCCCAACCCTTGTGTAATGCAATGACAACGTCAATCATAAATTAATCCGATTAATTCAAACCCGGAATTTAGTACTCCCAAGCATTATGTATACGAGGTTCAAGCCCGCGTCATACCTAATCTGAGGATGAGTAAATCAGTATCGCGGTAATCACACTCAAATTGTACTCTAAATCATCACGAGTACCCATAGGCAAACGAGATATAAAGATCTACAACTCTTATGAAATTACACGATACGATCAAAATTAATCATTAAATTCAGCGGATCGACGTTATACACATGCACTAACACATCAGGTTGGGTTCATGCATCCCAACCTTGAAAAACCTAGCCGGACATGTTAATTTGACTAATGCATGAAATAATGACGTTGCATGTGTAGGAATTCATGATGAAATTAGCTAGAAGCATGTAAATACGTATTATGTATGCGAAAACAAGTTGTATCGAATATGAAAACTACGCATGCAAGAATAATCAATAAGAAACAAGAATCTTGAATTAAAACTAGAAAAGCAAACCCGAAACAATGAAATCTTGAAGCAATTTATTCCCTTGATGTTCCTAGATGTTCCTCTCCTTTTGTTCTCTCAAAAACTCTCTCAAAATAACCCTAAAAGCTGCTCCTAGGTTAATGCCTTCGTTCCCCACAAGTTTGGAGTGTTTAAAACCTATTAGGAGACTTGGAGACCAATCCAAATGAAAGACAAAATTCGCGTGTCAGGTACAGCGAACCGGTTCGCATGTACCAGCCTGGTCTTGCTCTCAACACTTAGATTTTTTTCTAGTTTTTCTCTTCTTTTCTTGGATTTTTCTTCAACTTCAACTGAGCATAACTTTTCAACCGTAGCTCGGATTTGGGTGCCGTGTTTTCCAGTGTGCTCGTTGTTCCGAGATCTTTAACTTTCCAGAAGGCCCCACCTCCAGAATCGGGCTGTAAAATTACGAAAATGCCCTTGAACTTGCCTTCCTAGCTTTTCTTGCACTATCTTGCTTCCTCCTTTGCACTGCTTGCATAATTAACCTGTAAAACCAATAGGAGAAGCACGAAACACGCAATACTCGCCAAGAAGGTTAGAAGCATAAAAGTGAATCAAATCCATATATGTTACATCATTCGGGTTCACAAAAGTACTGAAATTAGGGGGATAAATATACAATATTTATACCCAATCAAACCCCCTAACTTAGAACTTTGCGCGTCCCGAGCAATGTAAAAGAATGAAAGTAAGAGTTAAGGACACTTCAAGGACTTTATTGGGATAGAGTACCACTTTCGCGGGCAAGCGATTGCATTTAGCGTATGCAACAAGCCTTTAAACCTCTAGGTTACCCTAGTAGGACGAGTTGTGTCTCGTGAGGGTTTGCAGTGAATATACCCACAAAATTCGACTCAAAGAAAATTCAAAATATGCAAAAATTGTACAATTCAAACTTTTCCATAAAATAGTCATCATCAAGTCATATTTATAAGTCTCAAACCGTAGTGTGTGTGTGCGAAGCCGGAAATATAACCGCCAATTTCCATCGATTGATCATTACGTTACTTATCCGAAAATTCGTTTTGATTTCAATTTCTCACGGAATGCACTCACAAACGAATCTCTCGGATTGTGGCTATTCTCTCGGCATGCGTGATATAAGGAGTAAATGTAATGGAAGCAAATACACGCATGCAATTAGAAAGACGGAAATTTTATGGTGAAAGGATCTCTTCAACGGATTACGGTTTTAAAAACGGGAACATCGCCTCTATTTCGCGCATTTAACCTCTTATATTATCTTTTGGTGTATTAACTCTCCACGCGGTACTCAATTTACGCAATTTGGACTCGGTTAGGACTTTTTCGGGTTAAAGGTTGCATTGGGTAAAATAAAGGAGGTATGGAGAGTTGGAATTGGAAAAGTCATTCGTGATGTCCGTTTGTGCATTTTCCGGGCTATTGCTCATTTTTTTCTTCTTTTTCTTTTTTTTTCTTTTCTTTTTTTCTTTGTTGCTATTTTTGTTGAGCATTCTTCTATTTTTTTTTTCTTGCCCCCTTTTTGTTGCACTTTTCGGACTTAAATTATGATTTTTTTTTTCATTTTTCGCAATTCCGGGCTATTTTGGGTTTTTCGGGTTGTCAAACGAGAGGGAAAAATATTCGGCTCAATTTGGGTTACAAAAGGGATAATTTTTCGCTACTTTTTTTCTGGCCAATATTTTTGGGTGACAAACGAGGGCCTACTTCATTGTCCAAAATGTCAATTGCGTTACCATATGCGTTTCGAGGTGAATTTAAGTTTAGAGACTAATTTGGCACGATTTTCAAGGCAACATTGCACACATTTTTCAAAACCGGTCAAAATGAAAGGATTGAGATCCTTGACAACTTATTTTAAATGCTGAAAAGAACTTTGAGTTAACATTTAACTCGGATTGATTTAAAAACTCGCAACAAGTGATAGGCTCGAATCTCACCGGGTTTGTTAATCTCTACACTTATTCGTTAAGTCGTCAATTTTCGCTCAATTTCCATCTTTGGTCAATTTTGGCTTTGTGTATGTTGGATGTTTACAATTTGAGACTCCAATTCGACTTTTAATGATATTTTTGAAAAAATTTGAATTCCAATTTTTATTTATTTTGAAGAAAAATATTTTTGGATTTTTCAAATTTTTATGATTTTTTTGGAAATTTTTGGGAATTTTTGAAAATTTGTGAAGTTTTAGAAATACGCACTTGTGACCCCCCCTAACTTAGACTTTTGCATTGTCCTCAAGCAAAAAGGACTAAAATCTAATTCAAGGCGAATGAAAAGTGCGGAAAAATAAAACAAACAAATGTGAAAAATGCAACAAGATACTATATGACCCTCATGCATGACTCAAAAATACAACAAAAATCACCCCATACGCGTCGGGGGTGCGACGACCTCTCATCTCTCCATAACCTCACCCGACCCCACTTATGGGAGTTGATGCTCTCCTTGTCACTCCCGTCCTAGGATCATCGAAACAAGTTGGGACCTCGCCCATAGATAAAGGATAGACCGGGAGATTCGTCGTGACTAATTGGAAAGGGATCCTCGTGATGCTGACTCAAAGCGTGGTCTACGTGCACTGACTCGGAGGGGACACCTAGGTTTCTTTCAATTTTTAAGATGCATGGGTCGGGCTCTAAGTCGGATGAACCACAACTTTTCTCCTCACTCGCCTTCGGGACCTCTAGTGGTATGGGTGGATGGTCACAAAGAAGAAATTCATTGATTTTATCTTCCCATTCGCTTTCTTCTAGGTGTCTAAATGAATCCATTAGAGTTTGGACTTCGTCGTTAAGGCTCTCATCTAGGCTCTCATCCACCGGACCGAATTCTTTTTCAAATTCTTTCATGCTCATGTCCCCTAGATCTCTCTCTCTCGCTGTGCCAACGTCCTCTCTAACTTTCTCGCTTTCTAACTCCGCCATTTTTCTCTCTTCTAACCCCTCTCTCTCTCGCTCTATTGCAGTCACTACACACCTCTCCCCCTCTTTTCTCTCCGCGTCACAACTACCACTATTACCTGATGAAATAGGGAACACCCCTAATGGCTCTCTCTTGTGGGACCTCTCACTCTCATGGCTCGACACTAAGCAGGACCCTAGGGCCTTTCCACAATCATTTTCCTCAAAGTACTCCCCTACAACCTCATCTATGAAGCTCACCGTGTGAAGGTCGTCTTCTTCTTCTGTATGTTGGGTGACATGGAAGATGTTGGTCTCTAAAGTCATGTTCCCAAAGGTGAGTTGCATTCGCCCATTCCGAGTATTAATGATGGCGTTAGCCGTAGCTAAGAAAGGGCGCCCAAGGATGATGGGAACATGGTTACTCCAGTTAAATGAGGGCTCCGTGTCCCTAATGACAAAGTCTACCGGGAAGTAGAAAGTGTCAACTTGGACGATCACGTCCTCGACTATGCCTCTTGGGATCTTCACGGTTCGATCTGCTAATTGGAGAGTGACCTTAGTGGGCTTGAGGTCGCCCAAGTCAAGTTGCCTATAAATGGAGTAAGGAAGTATGTTTACACTTGCTCCCAAGTCAAGTAGGGCTTTCTCAATTTTATTATCTCCAATGATGCATGATATGGTGGGTGCACCGGGATCTTTGAATTTAGGCGGGAGATCATTTAGTAGAATGGAACTCACGTTCTGAGCTAGAAAAACATTCTTTTTAACCTTCATCTTCCTTTTTACCGTCAACAAATCTTTGATAACTTTGCCGTAGGCTGGAATTTGCTTGATGGCATCAAGGAAGGGTAGATTCAGCTTCACTTGCTTTAGAACTTCTAGAACTTCATCACGTGGAGTCCCTTTTTGATTAGGAATCAATCTTCGAGGAAATGGTGCTGCGGAGGGTGGTTTAACTACCACCTCAGGCTCACTAGTGTCTTCCTTATCACTCTCGTCCAAGGGGACATCTTCGGCCTCTTTCGTGCCGGGCGAAATCTCCTTGTCTTTTGTTGTGTCGTGTGGAGGAGGTGATAAATCAACGACTCTTCCACTACGAAGAGTGGTAATTGCGCTACATTGCTCAGGATGGTCATGGAGTGTCGAGCTAACACTAGTTTGACCTTGGAGAGGTCTTTGGCCTTGGGCAGGGAATTTGCCCTTCTCTTGAACACTTAACGAGGATTGTATTTTAGACAGATTCGCATTTATGTCGCCGATCAGACGATCATATTTGGCATTGGTTGCGGTCTGGTTTGCAATGAATTGATTCACGGTATCCTCGAAAGTTCTCCGTTGTGGCGGGATATAATTTCCATGAGGTGGTGGTACTTGCATATGTCCCTGCATGTGCGGAGCTTGTTGAAATTGTTGTGGAGGAGGAGGGGCAACATGTGAAGGAGGGTTCATTGCAGCATGTTGTTGCCCGTAGCTAAATCCGGGATGATTTTTCCACGAAGGGTTGTATGAATTCCCGTGCGGGGCACCAAAATTACCCTTAAAGCCTCCTATACCACTAACTTGCTCCTGCAACATTACTTTGCAGGCGGGTATCGTCGGGCATTCTTCAGTTGAATGTCCCGCCTCACAAATTGCACACACCTTTTCGACGGGATTCTTGATGGATCCAACTACCTCACATAAGTCTCGCAGTCCTCTCTCAATGGTGTCCAACCGACAGTCCGACTACGTGGAATAGACCGGATGTCGACGGAGCGGTGGTAGATTGTCGATTTCGGTTTTGAGCGTTCGGATCCGAGGTATCCCAGGATTGGGTAGTCTCGGCAACATACCTCATGTGAAGATCAGCGTCATGGGCATCTAAATCGACAAATGGACCACTTCCCATGGTTTCAACAAGCTGTTTAGAATTAAGATTTAACCCATTATAGATAAAGGAGATGATTTGCGATGGGTCAAATCCATGATGGGGGCACGAAGCCACTAACTCGTTGAAACGTTCATAACATCGATGGAATGGCTCATTTTCTTGTTGCCTGAATGCTTGAATTTGAGCCTTTATAGAGATTGTTCGATGTGTTGGGAAGAATTTCTTGAGAAATTTAGACTGTAGCTCATTCCAGGATGGAATCGAGCTTGGAGGTAAAGACCATAGCCAAGCTTTAGCTTTATCTTAAGCGAGAAGGGGAAGAGTTTGAGGAGGATTACCTCTTGTGTGCAGGTTTGATCGTTGAGAGTATCACACACGTCCTCAAATTCCCTTATGTGGAGGTATGGCTTTTCAGAATCCATACCGTGATAATGCGGTAGTGTCTGGATCATCCCATTTTTGAAATGGAATTGCCCGGCATTATACGGGAGTATAATGCATCCCGGAGTGACAGTGCGCTCGGGATATAAGAATTCTCTCAACGGGCGGTACGGGGGCTCGTCCTCACCGGCAGTTGCATTACTGTGCTGCGACATCTCTCTTTCACTCGACGATTCGGCGTTCTCACTGGGTGTGCACGACGTGTATCCTACGAAGGAGAAGGGAGTGTTGCTAGAGATTGAATGTGACGGTGTGGGGGGTGGGATCCAGAACTGTGGGGCTTGTGGAGTGTGGGGACTGTCAGGATTATACTCAACAAGTGGATTTTCGTGAATGCTGGTTGGAGTATTATGAGGTGTGGGAGTGGTTTCAGAATTTTGCATTAAGCTCAGGAGAGATGATGATTGTGAATCTTTTTGAAATTTTTACTTTTTTTAATTTTTTTTTTGAATTTTTGAATTTTTGGTCAAAGTTTTGGATTAACTCGATCTAATCCTAAGTCTACCTAATTCCCCGGCAACGTCGCCAAAAACTAGACACGACTCAGAATGTGTCTCTAAAGTGTGTGCTCTCTAGGCTCAAGTGCAAGCCTATCGTTCAAGTAATAAACCGACAAGTCGGGTATCGATCCTCAGGGAAAAAGGACAACGGAATTGTGACGACGGGATAAGATTGAGGAATCCTAGCGATGACTCTAAAAAGAAAAGAAAAAGATTGATTTTGGTTTTTGGGATTGATTAAACTAAATGCAATTACGAAAGTATAATGAAAAATGCAACTAACTAAACTACCTAGATTAAGAATGAAGGATTGAATTGAAACTTTTTAACTAAATGATGAGAAAGTGGGATGGGAATACAATCCCCCAACCCTTGTGTAATGCAATGACAACGTCAATCATAAATTTATCCGATTAATTCAAACCCGGAATTTAGTACTCCCAAGCATTATGTATACGAGGTTCAAGCCCGCGTCATACCTAATCTGAGGATGAGTAAATCAGTATCGCGGTAATCACACTCAAATTGTACTCTAAATCATCACGAGTACCCATAGGCAAACGAGATATAAAGATCTACAACTCTTATGAAATTACACGATACGATCAAAATTAATCATTAAATTCAGCGGATCGACGTTATACACATGCACTAACACATCAGGTTGGGTTCATGCATCCCAACCTTGAAAAACCTAGCTGGACATGTTAATTTGACTAATGCATGAAATAATGACGTTGCATGTGTAGGAATTCATGATGAAATTAGCTAGAAGCATGTAAATACGTATTATGTATGCGAAAACAAGTTGTATCGAATATGAAAACTACGCATGCAAGAATAATCAATAAGAAACAAGAATCTTGAATTAAAACTAGAAAAGCAAACCCGAAACAATGAAATCTTGAAGCAATTTATTCCCTTGATGTTCCTAGATGTTCCTCTCCTTTTGTTCTCTCAAAAACTCTCTCAAAATAACCCTAAAAGCTGCTCCTAGGTTAATGCCTTCGTTCCCCACAAGTTTGGAGTGTTTAAAACCTATTAGGAGACTTGGAGACCAATCCAAATGAAAGACAAAATTCGCGTGTCAGGTACAGCGAACCGGTTCGCATGTACCAACCTGGTCTTGCTCTCAACACTTAGATTTTTTTCTAGTTTTTCTCTTCTTTTCTTGGATTTTTCTTCAACTTCAACTGAGCATAACTTTTCAACCGTAGCTCGGATTTGGGTGCCGTTTTTTCCAGTGTGCTCGTTGTTCCGAGATCTTCAACTTTCCAGAAAGCCCCACCTCCAGAATCGGGCTGCAAAATTACGAAAATGCCCTTGAACTTGCCTTCCTAACTTTTCTTGCACTGTCTTGCTTCCTCCTTTGCACTGCTTGCATAATTAACTTGTAAAACCAATAGGAGAAGCACGAAACACGCAATACTCGCCAAGAAGGTTAGAATCATAAAAGTGAATCAAATCCATATATGTTACATCATTCGGGTTCACAAAAGTACTGAAATTAGGAGGATAAATATACAATATTTATGCCCAATCATGTGTTTTGTTTGAAAATGGGGAAGGGTTGCTAAAGGTTCATTTTGCCTTTGAGAATACTAAGACACCGTTAAATTGGACCTAAAAATGGATAAATTTTATTATTCGAGGTCCAAAGAGGTTTAAAAGAGCCCGAAAAAAATTTAAAGGCAATAAAAAGAAATTCAAAATAGTGGTACGCAAGAGAAGTCAAAATAGTGCAATAAGGTATGATAGGGAAGTTCAAGGGCATCTTGGTAATTTTATAGCCATCGTCCGCAGGACCCGTCAACTGGAAAGTTGATGATCTTATCGTAACAAAGATACTAGAAGAAACGACACCTCAATCCGAGCTATGGTGATCAAGTTATGGCCTGTTGAAAATGTAGATAATTCCAAGAAAAAACCTTGGAAATTTTGCTAAGTGTTTAAAGCCCCCTTCCAGCGAGTTTCCCCGAACCCAGCCCGAACCGATTTGGGGGGCGAATTGGTTCGTAGGGGACCCCGAACCGGTTCGGGTACCCTATACGCTGGATAGAATTTCATTGTTTTTAATTTGTGAAACTCTTCATTTGTTTCCCTATATAAACCAACTTCGGGGGAGCAGTTTTGCAAGACTTTGGAAGACGTTTTTGAGAGTCCAAATTACTCTAGTCTTCATATTTTTTGAGTCCCAAGACTCATGTTTTGATTCACACAATTTCCAAACCTTTGTGAATCTTTTTGGTAACCCAAGAACACAACCTTGTGTTTGTTCAAATCTTTGTGGAGAGAACTTTGCAACCTAGGGCTGCGTGTCATTGTCGAGGGACTCTCTACAAAGTGTTATGACTGCGTGTCATTGAGGAGTGTTGCGGTTCTTCTTTGTTGTTTGGGCTGCGAGTCCTTGGAGGGTACTGCGTGTATTCTCTTGCTGAGTTCAAGACTGCGTGTCTTTGTGGGTTGGTTGCGTGTTGATACATTGCAGATTTTATGTAATTGTAAGTTGCGATTTGTATATTCATAGTGAAATAAAGGTTTTACCCGAAAGGTTTTTTTTTCTTGAAATCCGTGTCTCAGCATATTTACTGTGTCGCATGCTTTATTTTTGATGGGTTGATTTAGATGCATGTTTAAGGGCTGATTTTATTTGGTTTAAAAGTTGACTTTAATTAAATAAGGGTTACTTGGAAATTGCGAATCTTATTTGAATTTAATTTAAATCATTATAACACAGTCGCATACGACGTTTTACAACATCGACACTCGCAAAACTTTGAAGAAGCTTTAAAGCTTGAGGGGTTTCCAATTTTCAACATAAGGAATACCATTGACTTTAGAAGAAAAGCTGCAACTATTATTCCATACTAGAAGAAGATTCATCTGATGCTTGAACTGATACTTGAGACACCACTCGTTGGAGTTCCTCTTGAAAAATATATAGCTCCATAGGGGACATCATCTCAGATATAAACACGGTTGTTTAAATGACTTCAGCTCCTAGTGTAAATTCATTCAAAGATTTGATGTTGGGCTCAACTCTCGAGAAGGGTAATTAATTGATGTAAGACTTAGAGGTGAAAGTTAAGGAGATATAGAATCCTGAGTTGATAAAGGATCTTTTAATCTAATAGAGTTTGTAGATCAAGCTAAAAAAGTAATAATATAATTTTTAAATTATAAATACTAGCGTGAAGTACCAATTATTTAAAAATTGGTAAACCTTCCATATGAAATTTATGTTAAGGTTTCCTAGATATGGTTTTCATCATTCTCCTCCAAGGAACCTAAACATTTAATCTGAAGGAGCTTCAACATGCTTTGAAATAATTGATGAAGTATTAGATGGAGACTCAAAAGAGGATTATTTCATGGACTATCAAATAAGGGGTGCCCTAGTTTCCTCTTCTTCTTGTTCTTCTTCTTATCCATATAGTACAAGCTTTATCTTTCAGTATGAAGCATAAGAAATAACATAAGGGTAACATGTAACATAAAATGGATGAAGTAAAGGCCAAAATATTATAATACAACTTGAAAATCAAAAGTATTCTTGCCAAAAGAATAAGGCATCGAGGGATCATTAGTTGGATGTTTTGGATCTAAGTTTTGTTCCAAATGATATGAACATTATTTTTCAAAAGCTTCAATCACATCAACATTTAATTCCTCACCAGTTGTGCTAAAAGTTCTTTGAACTTTATTTCAACATGAAAATCTTACTAGAATAGTTTTCTTAGAAACATTGGACGATCAAGAAAATAAAAAGATAGTGGAATTGTGTTTCTTGGGAACAAGAATAGTTTGGAACGAGCCAAACTATCTTATGTCCATGCAATGGAAATACTGCAACATATATAGTCTTAAATTTAACCTCAAGGAACCTTGAGGGACTTTTCCTCTTTTTAAACTCTTCTACTCATAAACCACCATTATTCACTTAATGGGGAACATAGCCATGAAGCATGGGTTAAAGTAGTTCTAAAACATGAGCGAAAGTACTACTTTAACAAAAAAAATGATAAGCAGACATCATAATGCATAACATAAAGTACACACATATGGGATCATATTCATAAGGAATATTCATTTATCTGAGATAGTGCTCTCTACGATAAGTGATTTTTTATAGATAACTAATACTTTTAGTCAAGAAGGCTGAAGGTTATTCACAATACATTCTATTATGTGATGGATTTAGTAACATACCTGATTGTGTAGAGTTATTTTGATCTTTTTATTTCTGTAATTAGTTTCCTCAGGAACCTTCCCAACTTGGTCGATCGCTGGTGCAATTAACTTCCCCGATTCTCCCAAACTTGGTATTTTCCATATAACACCAAATTACCTTCCATATTGCCAAATAAAATAACTTATCTCTGAATAAGGAGTTATAAAAATAAACCCTTCCTACATTTTCCCCATCTTAGAAATATTTGTTGTGTAAACATTAAGTTTCTCTATGAAACACCTCGTTTAAACAATTTGTAACTTGAAATGCAAATGTTAGGAAAATCGAAACATCTCAGATCATAGCAACATTTTTACACTATCATCTAGACTATAGGAGTTATGTTTGTCATAACCTCAAAATTTTAAATCATATGTAGAGTACCTTGCGATAGTGAATTCCATTTCTTAATATTTTGAGCTGATGCATGTAGACCTTATGAACCTTTATCCGGTGAATCTCAAACTGAAGAGCCTTCTACCAAAGAATCTCCAATCGAAGAACCTTGTCTGTATGATTGTCAATTTCTATCCACTTCCATCTGAAATGTGTGAATTAGTTAATTGTATATCCTTGAATTAATGCTAAGATCAGTAGCTCTAAAATTACCATCTTTTTTGCCATATGTAGTCGTAAGATGATTTATTAGACATTAGGTTATGCAATCATCATTTTCCCATAATTTCAAACGGTCACCTTATTTAGTGAACCGTCAAAAGCATTTTTTAAAAATGAATATTGAGAAAAAAAAACTCTAAAAGGTTTTCTATTTTGTTTTTTCAAAATCTTCTAACTCTCCATTTTACTACCATTAAAATCAAAGCTCCTAAACATTTGCAGAAAGAAAAATCATATTCATTTTTGTGAATACTTCAGTCTTTGATAGATATATTTTTTTTGGTTACTTACATAATCTTTGTTAACTTTTCTAATCCCGGTATTCTTCGATATGTATCAATGGCATCACTAAGTAAAGTTGATAAGATTTTTGGCAAGAGTTCAGGAAAAGTTCCATCATCTTAGTGAGCACATAGAGAAGCTTCGTTTAACTCTTATTATCACGCTTCATACTTTGTGGATAAAGATAAGTTTTCAAAAGAGGTTAGGGATTTTTCTATAAATTTGCAAGGATTAGAAGATCCTTTACTAATTGACGATTAACCCCCGAATTTTTCCAACGGAGTTAATTTTCCCCCTTATGGCCTCTTCAGACATTGATTATATTAGGGCGAATTCTATTATTCCAATATTTGTTTTAGGTACTAGTTGGTTCACTTGAGGTTTATTTTTCTTGGACCACATATATTTATAAGAAATATGATGAGACTCTTCTACATATTCACCTCTCTCATTATACTTATTATTTTGGGTAGTTTACCTTTTCCCAAAACAACTATGTGATCACCTATTAATTTCTAGATGGAATTATATATCTCATAATTTTATGTCATCTTGCTCCGAGTTCCCAATTAAATTGGAAAATATGCGTGAACTGAGGGTAATAGGTCCTTGTAGTGTTATTCCTTATAATGATGAACTAGAGGATAAAAAAAAATCTAAATCCCAAATGGATATTGACTAACATAGTCATGAGTACATCGGTGATTCTTCAATGGATATTTTTTGTTAATTGACTAATTTTTTTTAATAAGTTCCTTTAAAGCTAACCAATGAATAGAAGGAAAAATGGTATAATACTCGATGTACCATTTGAACTTGGAAAATATCAACCTTCATAGATATTTACCTATGTTTTATGCATCCTTTCTCTATTATTTCTTCCTTGCAAGCCCAATGATCATCCACGTAGAGATTTGATAAATTTCTCAGTTAGGTTGCCTAGTGGAGTCACCATTTCTTTGGTTGCTATAACATTGGGCTCTTTGTATGCTTGATTACACAAAGCTCAGTTTGACGTATTTCTGTTGTTAGACATGATTTATCCAACTTCGGCAATATGATCCTTTTCATGTGGATACTCTAAAAGAGGCTCCCTAATTTTGCTCCATTTCAGCTCCGATTTAATAAGTTTTCGTTTAGGCTCACAGGATTGTTGTGTTTGAACCACAAACAAAGTAAAAAGGATTTTCTCTCTTTGATTGATATCGCCAATGATTTTGTAGATAAATGTGACATCCTGCCTAATTAAATACCGGGTGATCAGTCCTTTAATAATTAAAAACGAAGTGACAGGTTGGTCCATTCTTAGCATCACTATTGAAAAATATTTTTTCTTTATTTAACACCTAATAAATAATTAAGTTAAGTGTCAAAACATTTAATTTTATTTATACTCCAGTAATCCATTAATAAAATTTCCATTCTTTAAGATATAAGTTATTTACATTCCATATAAATATAATAATACTGGACATGAATCAAATACCGAAATAAATCAGACTGGATAAAACATTCCAGTTCAAAGTCTCAAACCAACAAACCATAAAATTCGCAAGTGAAACAGAAATAAACTACTAAGGTATACTAATTACAATCTGTAATAAAATGACTGAGAATGGGATAAACATGCCCTAAGAGAAATGTATGAGTGGAACTGAAAGAAATGGTAGAGGCGCCTAATACGAGGACATGCAACTCCCACAACCGCTGCAGGTCGCTAAATGATCCGCGCGTCTAAGGCTGGTTACCTTGTGGCTGGGCACCTTATATATATATATATATATATATATATATATATATATATATATATATATATATATATATAGAGAGAGAGAGAGAGAGAGAGAGAGAGAGAGAGAGAGAGAGAGCAAAAGAGAGAAGAATAACAAGAAACGAGTCAGTGTCCGAGTTGTAAAAATATTTGTTTTAGCAAGTATTCAAAACTGCAATAATACAAGTATTATGGGCATGTTATTTTTGAACTATCACATGAGACTCTCACCTATCCACTATTGTAAACACCTAACGTACATCTAACCTAACCTAGTTATCTATAAAGTTCCCAACTAGGTCATGGATTTATACTTCTACTTTATATCTCGCAGGAGTAACCCGTATCTCCCATACAATACGTTAATAAAATAATTTATTCCAATTAATCGTATACTATATTCAGTGTTCTAATAGTAAATCTTTCACCCACTAAAATTACTCTGTTTACCAACATCGCGCGAGACCCTGTCTCGTTCGAAACAGACTCCATCTCGTTCAAACGAGATTAAGCGTTTCTATGGTTTGGCCAGACCTGCTACGTTTTCCTGTTACTGCTTCGTCTACCTCAGAATTTCAGTCCTAAAACCTCTAAATTTTTCAACCCAAACACCAAAACAGTAATCCTAATTGATGTTCTAACATGTATAAATGATTTTCCTTAACTTAGAAGCATTAAATCAACATAATTCATCTGTAAAATCCGAAATCCCCAATTTAACTAATCAAAACCCTATTTCATAAATCTCAAACCCAAGAACATGAAATTTGCGGATTAGTTCATCAATTAAACATAAAAACATCAAAGTTTTTCCCTACATAAATGGATAAATCAATTTAATCATATTTTGATATCAGATTAAGAATTTATCTTTCCTAATTTCCCCTAAATTATGTATAAACGGGTTTTCTACCATCCTACACTAACATGAACACAAATGGTGCTAGAAGAAAGCAAGTAATAAACAGATGCCTCTAAATGATGTTCTGATCCGATGATGAAATTGACATGGGGTTGCTCCTTGTCTCCCGATCTACGCTTTGGTGAGGTTTTTGGTGTGAGTTCTTGAGTTATGCATTAAGAACACCCATGGATTCCTCTTCCTTTCTCTGTGACTCTTTCTCTTTCTCTCTCGTAGGTTTGGAATTGAAAGACACCTTCTCCCCCACGTTTACCTTATTTTATTTTCTTTAATTTTTGTCCATAATATTTCCCTAAAAATTCGAAGGAAAAAAATACCCTACGGTGTGCCGGTTAGGCCTAAAACATCTCGGAGTACAAATAAAATACGCGGGTAGAGTTTTTTGACTATCTTAACTCTTCTTTAATCCATTAAATTAGTCCCTACATGACTCACACTCGCATCCTGACTTAATGTACCAAACTATCGTATTTCACATTCCGACCATTTATGAAATTTTATAATTCCATATTACATATTCACACAGTAATATTCAATTAATCTCAACAATAAGTATTAACCCTTTGCACGTTAGTTAATATTTATTTTAATCCGTATTAATTAACAAATAAATTTCTCACCTTTTTAATTTATTTAATCCAATAATAACAATTAATCCCATAATTATTTAATGTAATAAAAATACGGGGTGTTACATACCTCCTCCCTAATAAGGGAATTTTGCCTCAAAATTCGAAAAGTAAAGCATACCTCGTAAAAATAAGTCTGGATACTTCTCGTGCATATCCTCCTCTCACTCCCAAGTAGAATCCTTTACATTATATTGCTCCCACTGAACCAGCATAAGTGGAACTACATTTAACCTCAATTTCCTTTCGCTACGGTTTATGATAGCCATGGGTCTCTCCTCATATGAACTTTTGGGCTGCAAGTCATTCTCATCAATCTCAATGCGAGTGTGGGCCAACTCATCTCGAAGATATCGTCTCCATGACGAAATGTGGAACACATCATGAACACGATGCGAGTGCTCCGGCAACCCAAGTTTCTATGCCAACAGTCCGATCCTCTCGATAATGGGAAATGGTCCTATGTATCTCAGAGATAATTTTCCCTTCTTCCCGAACCTGATCACTCCTTTAGTAGGAGACACTCGTAAGAATACATGTCCCCCACGTTAAACTCCCTGAAGGAACGCTTTGCATCGGCATAGGTTTTCTTCCTATCCTGGGCTACCCGAATACGGATCCGGATCAACTCAATTCTGGATGACCTATCCTGAATCACCTCTGGTCCGAGTAATCTAATATCCCCCACCTCTATCCAACAAGCGAGGGAATGAAAAGGTCTACCATACAACACTTCAAATGGGGCCATTCCGATTGTAAACTGATAAGAGTTATTATAAACAAACTCCACCAGTGGAAGGTACGACTCCCAACTCCCTCCAAAAATAAGGACACGCATGCGTAAAATATCCTCCAGCATCTGATTAGTACACTCAGTTTGCCCATCTGTCTGTGAGTGATAATCCGTACTCAACCGCAACTCGGTACCCATAGCCTCCTAAAAGCTCTCCCAGAAGCGTGACACAAAAATTTTGTCTCTATCGGACACGATATTCAGGGGCACCCAATGCAATCTCACTATATTGATAATAAATAATTGGGCATATGGTCACATAGTGTAGTATGTCTACACCGGAAGAAAATGAGCTACCTTGGTCAACCGATCCACGACTACCCATATAGAATCGTAACCCCTCTGCGAGGTAGGCAACCCAGTGATGAAATCCATGGAAGTTCTCTCTAATTTCCACATAGGGACCTTTAGTGGCTGAAGTAACCCTCGTGGTCTCTGATGATCCACCTTTACAAGTTTAGAGGTTGTAATACCCCGTATTTTTATGGCATTTAATTATGGAATTAATTAAATTAAATTGGGGTAAATTAATTTAATATTAATCTGGATTTTAAAATAAATATTTACTAGCGTTACAAGAGTTAGTATTTATTGGTAAGAATTATGTTGAATATTAATTAACGATTAAAGTAATATATGAGATCGAATTTATTAAGATTATCGTGAGCGAATAATAGGATAGTTATAAAAATTAAAGTGGGACGCATGTGTGTCGTGTTGGGACTAAATTAATGGAATAAAAAGTAAATTAATTCTGAGTCACCCGTATGGTTATTTAGAGTGTGGCAATGTGTTCGAACAGGTCGAGATAGTTAGAAAAGTGTACCCGGGGGTTTAGTTTGGGTCACAGGAAGATTTTAGGCCTACCTGACAACCCGGGAGGACATTTCAGTAATTTCCCATTTTAGGCCTTAATTAATGATGAAAATTGAAGGGTTATATCTAATGGGAGTTAGAGTCCTCAAGGGTTAGAAACATTGGAGTTGAATAGAGGCTAAGGAAGAGAGAAGAGAGAAGGTTCCCAAGGAGGAGAACCACCAACCCTACACCATCCTCACACATTCAACCACCAACGCGTAGTTCGAAAGAAGAGGATCGTTCCTATACCACTCAAATTCATCAGATCAGACCTTTAATTTATAGGAAGGTATCTATCTTGTTGTTATTGTGTTGATAATAAATTCATGTTAGAATAGGAAACATAATTGCATGTTTTTTTTTGGAGATTTCATGTAAATGAGAAGAATTGAATTAATATGTTTGAGTAGAAACCAAACGAAGTTGATATCCTTATTATGTGTAGAACCATAATTATGAATTTTTATGATATTTACAGGAAGAAATCTTGTAATGATTAAGAAGTTTCGGAATCTATATGATCAACTAGGGTTTGAGATAGCTTCTTGAATTAGTCCCATTTAATGATGATTTCTTGAAGATTTATTTAAGATTTTACGTTACAAATTGTTTATACCTGTTACTATAACATTCATGATGTTTGGTTGGGAGTTTGGGATGAATTAATAAAGTTTTAGAGGATTTTGGGGGATGAAACCCATAGGTAAAGAATTGGAGAAACTGGGCCAATACTTACTCGATCAATCGATCGATCGACTTGAGAATGTCGATCGATCGACTAGATCGATCGATGGACCCTTTTCATCAATCGATCGAATCCACCTAAAAATTGGAACTTCTTTCCCTTTTAATGTTAATCAGATCCCAATTTGCAAATACCTTTAGACATAATTTAAATATCATAATGGGACTTGGGAAGGACCAGTAGGGTATAGACAAGGTCCGGGTAACGCGACTTTTTATATGAAATTTAATCATGGGATTTTGGGGTATGAAATGGAGGACATTATTAAGAATGACTTAGACCAGTAGGGTAGAGACCTTACTCCTAGTGATTTTATATTTATCATGATGATACACTTAGAGAGTCGAGAAGCACTTAAGGACTTACGGTAATTGAGAAAGTTAGAGTGAATTAATTATACATGGGACTCGAGCGCTATGTGTCACGTATGGTCAGAATATTATATGAGTCGTGTGTGTACCTATCTGAATGATGATAATATAAATATGTGTGTGAATATTTCTTATATAAATATTTATGTGTAATCATACCTGCGTTGCTTGCTATCATGGAGGTTTCCACGTCGGGACAGTTTTATCTCGATTGGACCTTCTAGTAGATATTGACTTATAGCCTAGAACATAGCATCCCTGGATACAGGCTATCTAATAATGATAGTCAGACGGTCCTAAGAGATATGAGAGTATGTGATGACCTCTTAGTGACTGGGAACTATTCTTCGCCTCCAATATGTGTGTTTTGTGTTAATACGGTTCGAGAGTGATTCCAGACTAGTATTTCCCTTTGTACGAGAGATACGGGGACTTGATTGCAGAGTATGCAAGCACTATAAATTAATATGGGGTGATCTATTAGTCTAATATTGTTGGTGATAAATATATATACCTGTGATTAATCTACAGTGCTTGTAAGTAGGCAAAATTATATAATTCATACTAAATGAATTAAGTGGTTGAGAGCTTAAGTTTGTATTGAGATGAACATAATTGGCTTAATATATTCACAAGAAAATGTTATCAAATATAAGCTATAGTTATGAAATTACTTGATATAGAATATGGTGAGGGAAAATTGGGTTAGACTAGTGAACTGGGTTAGCTTTATCTAGATTAGTTCGGTAGTACATTAGGCATGCACACCAGTTGAGAGGTGAGAATTCTCAAGTGAGTGTTGAGGTACTAACATATATGTAATATCAACTGGTAAGCATTTTAAATACTTGCTAAATTACGTTTAAAGTTGTTTTATACTCAGGCTCTGACCCGTTTCCTGTCATATCTTCTTTCTCTTGTACATACATACATACATACATACATACATATATATATATATATATATATATATATATATATATATATATATATATATATATATATATATATATATATATTACAGGTGCCTAGCTACAGGGGCGTCAGGCTTAGATCTTTTGACTGTTGGCGTGCTGCATCTAGTGTGGGAGTTGCAGGTCCTTGCAATAAATGACTTCATCCTTGTACTCTCAGTCTTCTATTTAGTCATCATTAGATAGGGAATGTGTTGCCCATTTCTGTTTCATTTAGTTCAGAGAGGCTTGTACTCTTTATTATTTTAGTATTCAGTTTAGTTAGGGATTGTTTTAATTATTTCATTATCCTTCGTTGTGGGATATATTATTTGGATTGGTTAATCTAGCCTGATTATTTCATTTACATGCTTTGTTTTTAAGATTATTATCTGTGTTCAAGAAAATGGTTTAATATACTAAATCATTATAATAGGACTTAATCTTTTTAATAAAAATTAAATGTTTTGACACTTAGCTTAATTATTTATTAGGTGATTAATAAGGAAAAATTGTTTTTCAACAGTGATGTTAAGGTTGAACCAACTGGACACTTTGATTTAATTTAATAAATGACTGATTAGTCGGTATTTAATTAGGTTGAGTGTCACACGTGGTATCAGAGCATCAGGTTTTAGTGTCCTTTAGGATCTGTACAGCTTATTGTGCTTCCAGCTTAGCGTCTTTTATATAGAGCCCTATATTAGGACTGTTGTATTCCTATTTATGTGATTATGTCTTCAACTATTTGAGATTTAATAATAAATATGGAGTTATAAACTCTTTCTAATTTCAAATGTCTCCGAGACAAGCCCCGAGGGATAGAAATGCCCAACCAGATCAGCCAGCAGCTCAGGCTCAGGGAACAATGAACGCAGCCGAGGTCGCCGCCATAGTTGTTCAAGTGGTGAATGCAGTTTTAGTGGTGGTGCAGTAGGCCCCACCCCAGGTTCTGGCTGTGGCTCAAGTTCTAGCTCAGTTTCCTACTTCATGGGAGAGGGTCAGGGATGCCTTTCAGAGGTCACATCCCCCACATTTCTCAGGCAGTTATGATATTGTCATCGCGAGCCAACGGAATAAAGACCTCCAGAGGCATCTTCGCATGTACATGTGCACATACATTCAGAGATAGTTACTGGCTTCTTACAAGCTAGTGGGGGACGCTTTACAGTGGTAGGAGTCCAGTACCACTTTAGAGCAGAGAGGCAATATGATGATTCTAAGTTTTTACGTGCGATTTGACCGCAAATACTTTCCTTTCGCCATGCAGACTGAGATGAGGCAAAAACTATTGAACCACAAATAGGAAAGTATGACTGTTGCGGAGTATGAAGAGGATTTCATGAGATTGATTACTATTGTGCCAGATGAGGCACCTACCGAAGAGAAGAAGATTCAGATGTTCATGGATGGTTTGACGTGGAAGATTCACTAGCACCTCTTGGGTAATCTATCGTTAGATACTTATACTGATGTACTCAATGCCGCCATATTGTATTGCCAGGACCACCGCTTCCATGTGCAGGGGAGAAAATGAGTCGAGGAGTCCAACCAGCAAGGTCGAATAGGACGTATTTGTGCCAGTAGGGCACCAGCAGCTCAGGGGTAGGTCTGTCAGGGTGAAAAGAGTTCCCATCAGGAAGACCCTACTAAGCAATTTTGATCTGGTGATTCTATCCAGGGACAGGGAGTCTATAGATAGGGTCGGCTAGGTAAAAAGAAGATGTGGGTAATGTGAACATTTCTAAAATGTTAAAACACATTAAAATGAACTCGGATGACATCGAAACAAGTTTGAATGTCCCAGAGCCCAAGGGTGAAAAACTCAAAACGACGAGGCAAGGCATATGGTGTGCATAGCCAGCGGTGTGGAGCCTATTTAAGTACGTGGTATTTTGAAGATTTCGAGAGAAATTTATAGGAATATGGAGCATGCCAGGAAATTGGTTATGTTGTGAAAATGTGTTAATACAACCAACTTTAATGAATGTAATAAATATTCTAGTAAAGGTGAAATGGACAAGTAAACGCATAAATCTATTAATGTACATAAGATAAGGAAACTGTAAAGCAAGTTGGTAAATGGGTGGTTAAGCAAGCTAAGTGATTAAATCCAAAATTTACATAAGAATGTATTGTAAAAGGTTTTCAAATGACAAATAAGTATTTTCTAACATTGTGGATGCGTGTGTTGAAATGATGATTTTCAATGAAAATACTAATGAGAACCGGTTAAAGTGAAAAGGTGATTTCGGTAAAGAAATGGTTTTCGGTTAATTAAAGTATAGTTTCTTTAAACATTTAATTGGGAATGTTAAAAAAATGATGAAGTCTCAAATGATAAAATGAAGCTCTTTTATAAGATTAAGATAGATTAATCTGGACAATCAAGGTTTTCGTAGGTAAGACGGTTAATGCATTGGAACATGTATTTCTTTAAAGGTATATATATGTAGATACATACATATTTCACATGCACGTGGTTGTATCATGTGAGTATCCTTTCTTCCATTCGATTTTATGTTTCGTTTGTATATTTCCCACTGGGCATAGGCTCACAACCTCGCTTTGTTACGACAGGCTGGGAGAGGTTTCGTATATTTCACGGCGTTATACAGGTGAGTTTTTTATTTATTTTTATGTTAGTAGCTCTGCATACTTGGACTTCGGGGTGCCCCCCATGGGTGCCACACATAGTTTATCTTGAAACTAGAATCTGATTCTAAACAAGTGAAACAATGATTAAAATAAAGATGGACTAGCAACATTATGTATGTTATTTCGCTTTATTTCACACCTAACACTTAGGTCAGACCGAATTGACTACGGGTAACGAATAAATCTGGGTCAGGGCATTACAAATGGTATCAGTAATCTAGGTACAAGGTTCCTTTCGGGAGTGATGCGGTGAGTTCGGTATTGGATCTTTTGATGTTGGTGTTGGATATGACCTGTTATGCTAGTTTGATGACGATTTAGTTTGTTTCCTTGATAGTAAAGTCAAGGGGGTAAGCATGACAAGTATGTTAGTGCCAAGTGGCATGCGGTCAAGTTGATTATTTAATCGCTTTCATGCTTCTGGTTAAAATTGTTATAATTTATGGGTGTCCATGCAAGACTATAGTGGTGACACTAAAAATGTTAGTGTGAGGTGCTTGTGTTGAATTTTGGTGACATAGAATCATTCAAAAGTGTCGATAGAATGAAATGACGCCCGTTGGGCATATGGACACGTCACATATAGTTAATACTGGAAGCTAATGTTTAGGGTGTCTCGACTAGACACTAATGATTTATGATTAAAAAATAAATATAGACTTTGAGTGCAGCGCTAATGGGTAGCTAATGCCGACAGCGTAATTAGACAAACTTGATTTTTCGGATGATATTGCGGTTGGTGGTTATTCGATGAACATATGGAGTTGTGAAGGCTAATAGTAAAAATGCCGTGATCATTCATGTGAGATGTATTATATGATGGTTTTGATGGTGAGAGTGGTATCTTTAGTCGAAACACTAAGAAATGCTCTTGGCGACTTAGCTGTAAAAGTTGTGTATCTGATGTATGGAGACTAGATAATTGAATAGCATTCATAAGTATCGACTTTGTGGTGAGCACATATTAGTTCTTTTGGTTAAGTATTTAGGTTGGGTGTACCTTGATTATTAGGTGGTATTGAGAAATAGGATTTCATGCGATGTCTGTGGTATAAACGTTTGTATTCATAGGCAATCCCCGACGTCCCATATCCTACCAAGATCTATATAGTGGTGCTGACAGGTAGTTAGCACATGATATGATATTTACACGGTGAGACAATTTATTTGCCATAGTTGAGCAATCATTGAGGATTGGGTGAGGTAGACCTTGAGGTTTATAGGTGGCAGGCGACATTCTGTATTCTACCATAACTCGTAGTATTGTTAGTTATGGTTTGTATGCAACTTATAGTCACGACCACTTAGAAGGAAGATAAGGTGATTATTTGGATGTAGAAGATCGTTTAAGAAGCCGAGATAACGGATGGGTGTGAGGTAATCTAGTATGAGAGTAGTTTGTAGGAATGTTGAGGTTCCCATAGAATAAATTGCGTGTGACATCATTGCGTATAGATATCAAATGTTCTGATTCCTGGAGGCGTTTGATGATTAAGGTGCACTATAAATAGAAGTTCATAGACTAGTGTCTTTGTGAGCACCAAGTAATATCAATATGGGTATCAAAAGGTTCTTAGAGTGCACCAATGATGATAATGATGTAGATAATGATAACTTGTCGAGTTTTGGGACTTTTAGAGGAGATGTGTTTGGTGTTTTTAGGAGACCAGTTAAGCCAGTAAGGAAAGGCAGTAGAGTTCGGGTTACGACAATGTTGAAGGTCAAGTGATGATCCTAGATTGTTATTAGTATATCGTATGCACTGAGTACGGCTTACTAAATCATCATTGATGGTAGTGTTGTCCCTAAGGTACGGTGGCAATTTTTGTTATTATATGAGTGATGCTCGGATGTCATGGAACGAATAGTATGGGGGTGGCGATACCCGATTTCAAGTTGTACTAGGACACGTATTCGAGATTGTGATGACGCCATGTGGAGACATGGAAATGGAAATTGACGCAGGATAGCATCAAAACATGATTATTATGTTAATGTCTCGAAAGTATATTCTAACGTAGCCTTAGAGATGTGAGGTCTAGTTTTGGGCATGTCTTATCAAACTACTACGAGTTACCAAATGTGGCCCAGTGTGATGTTAGCTACCCTTAGGTGCCAATGACGGCGGATGTGATCATCACAAAAATTTTGTGCATGTAGAAAAGATAAGGTGAATTGGAGGTAACCTCTTGTGGTAAAAAAGGACACGGCTAGGTGAGTACCTTGTTGGAGCTATATAGTGGCTATCGGATCTTGGGATTTTGATCGTGATATGATAAGGCAGGTAATGACCTATGTGTAGTATGTTAGTGGCATTGTCACTAGTGATTGGACGAGGTCAATATAGACTAGAGAGTGAGGTGTCCATCAACCGGAAGGGTTCATGTATGCCACGTATGTGAAAGTTAGGGCCTTGATCCCAAGGATGGAATTTGAGAATTGGCTTCCTAAAGGACTACTGATTCATAAATTATGTTTGTATTGTGAGGATGAATGGTTGTGATTAGATTCTCCACTTCTAGTGACCTAAGATAGGATGTGTGGCTAGGATTTTTACTTGGTGAGAACTCTAGGAATGAGTGGAATGATTTCAAGTGCACGGCGTAGGTTCGTTCTCGTGAGTCGGGTTCGGATGCTTATAAGAAAAAATCCTCGGGATAGTTGCTTATTACTTATGAATCAAGTGTGTTCCTCTCGCTTTAGATAATTTGGATTCTGTATTCTCACATGTGGTCAATCAGATTGGCTCCATATGGTCTGACACGGTTGGGCCCTAGAAAGCGCAGTGGATTGGGTTTGGTCAATGGAGCTCGGTAACTGAATGCATCCAGGTGAGATATCCTTGTTATGGGATAAAGTTTTTCATACGTGTGGCTACATTTTTAGCCACATGGGTCGCTTGTACTATCAATATCCTTTTAGACCAGTGGAGTTTCGACTAGCCAACTTGACAGTAAGTGGCTTGGATTACGAAGAGCGGGATGATGGCTTAAGGAAATGGTATTGTGATTAAAATCAAGGAAAACTAAGCACGCGATGTCTCTTTCCCATGGGGAGTGAATTTGAGTGGGACTCTATTGCGTACTTAAGGATGATACGCCTAAGGTAATATTAGGTTCATCAGAGTGACGGAGCGGCAGGTGTAAATCTGGCGTACGGTAATTATTTGATAGGATTATTCCTCCTTGGAGTGAGAGAATATTATAGTATGGTTATCATCAAACTCATGCTAGTTATATAGTTAGGATAAGAAGAAAACTTATGGAACACGGGGTATATGGTCCTAAACTAGAATTGATTATGGTGATAAATACAAAGAGTAGTTGTATTAGGATTTTCTTTAGGTGAGCGTTGACAGTTATAATGGGTTTTTTAGTGTGCCTTAGGTAATAGCACAAGTAGTGCTAGGAATGTTTTGGACTTGATCATATAGTGAGTGGATACTCGGGGTGATCGATTATGTAATGTCATGGTTAACAGAATGGTGAGCATTAAAAAATGTCGCATATTGAGTATTTGGTTACCTTAGTGTTAAGGACTTCGATGGATTTTCTTGGAAGATTTCAAGGACTTAGAATAGAGATTGGTGGACCCCATAAGTTTAAGGATGTATGGATCGAGAATTTCGGGGATGAAATTCCCTAATAAGGGAACTTTATAATCCCCTATGCCAAAAATTGAATTAAATTATATATACGGATTATAAATGAGGAGGAATTATTTATAATTATAGAAGAATTGTGGGAAAATAAGAGAAAAATAAAAGACGAACAAAAATGGGTCGTTCAAACGACAATGGAATTTTGTTTGAATGACAAGGTGAGATTAGGATAAGGGTCGTGAGAAGCAGGGCATCAAACAACGTGATACTAACTTATAGTAGCAGGTCAAGCGAATGGTTGCTCGATCTATAGTTCGAACGAAAAAATGTAGTCATTTGAACGACATATGGAAGTCATTCAAACGATGTAAGTCGAACTTGTAATGTCATCTTTCCTTGTGCGCTACCACGGTTATGGGCATTGGTTCTATGAGCTGTCGAGCTCAGATATACCCCAAAGGGGTAAAATATGGTTTTTGACCTTAGGGAGGGCTTTATTAAGGGTTATTTGGTTGTTTTAGGTTATTTAGAGTTTAGAGAAATGGAAGATGGAGAGAGAGTGAGAGAGAGAGAGAGAGGTGGGCGGTGTTCCACCTCCATCCAACACCATTCCACCACCTTTCTACCTTCATTTGTGTAATATTCCACCAAGACTAAAATACCCATTTCCACCACTGTATGAGGAGAGCTAGGAATTCTAATGCGGTGTTGGGGGAATTTTTGGAGAAGTTGAAGGTAAATTTTCATGAAGTTGATTTAACGCCCGAACCGAATTTATGGGTTACCCATGAGTCAACCCGGTTCGACCCGAGCATTAGGTGTGAAGTGTAATGGAACAACCTATAAGATGTTTTTAATCCACTTTTATTTTAATTACGTTTCAATTGTTAGCATGCTACTAGAATTTCAAGATAAACTGCGTGAGGGACCCATAAGGGAGCACCCCAAAGTCCAAGTAAACAGAACTACTAACCTAAACAAAAATAGTATATACATACCTGCAAAACGCCCTCAAATTACGAAACTGCTCCAAACCTGCAGTAACAAAGTGGGGATGTGTGCCTATGGCTAGTGGGATTGATACGAGAAGTATAGAAATCAACGTAAGAAAGGAATACTCACATGCTACAACCACATGCATATGAAAATATGTATATATCTACATGCGTATACGTTTGAAAAATACACATGCCAATCCATTAACCATTTTTCTTTCAAAAAATCATACTTATCTAGATTAGTTTACCTTAATGAAGTAAAGACTTCCTTCTATTAATACTTAGAATTTTCACCTTGTTTAAAATACTCGGTTCAACACTTGAAACCATCACACTTGGTTTTTATTCGAACCCATTCCTTTATCGAAATTTAACTCCTTTCATTTATTTCATTATAACTTAGTATTTTCATTGAAAATCACTATTTCAACACATGCATTTGCCATGATAGAAACTACTTATTTATCATTAGAAAACCTTTTTCCCCACATACTTATGTACATTTTGGGTTTAACAACTTGGTTGCTTAATTACCCATTTACCCACCTACTCTATCCTCTTTACCTTATCTCATGTACATTAATATATTTACGCATTTACTTATCCATTTCACCTCTATCAGAACATTTATTATATTCATTCAAGTTAGGTTGTATTAACACATTTTATCACACAACCAATTTCTTTATATGTCCATATTTCCTTTATCTTTTCTAAAAAATTTCCAATACCGCATACTTATATGGGCTCCTCACCGACAGTTATACGCACCATATGCTCTGTTCAGTGATTTAACGATTTTCTCCCAAGGGCCTTCTTGCTTTATCCTAGTGACATCCGAGTACCTTTAATCTGTTTTAATATTTTACTAATATCTACATTATTTCCTTTCCTCTTTACCCGGCCGAAGCCAAAACTCGGGATGTTACCGCTCCAATTTGTGTTACACTCGAAATTTACCATTTCATGTCCTTTATACTTTAATCTTGATTTCTATTCCAAAATCATATTCATTTAGGACCACTTTGTGTAACACCCTTTCCAACATTTTTATTTAATAAAAAAGTTTCAGTTTAAGTAAAATTATCGTTTTACCCATTTGTCTCCAAAATCACCTTTTTCTCAATTTCTCAAGTGTTAATTTCACCCAAAAATACTATTAAGTTTTGTACACCAACTACTTAGATATTTGGACACCCCACCTAATAAAATACTGGGTGATCAGTCCTACACCAAATTAAAATAGGAATCCCAGTTGGTTCATTCTTAGCATCACTGTCGAAAACCTTTTTGAAACTTACTAACAACCTAGTATTCCAAAAAGCCGGTGCCAAATTTTATATTTTTAATTAAACAACCAATAACATGCGTAAAGATAATTTGAGTCATACACAATGACTAAATTAAATCAACTGAATAAATAATAAAATACATGCCGAATAAACCATCGGCCACCAAAGTAAATAGTCCAATACAAACATCCAACACCTGAATAAATTAATCTGAAAACTGTACTGAAAGTTTGGGCGACAAGCGCTAAGTAAAACTGAAACTGATAAATGATTCCTACTCTAGGAAGGAATGAACGATGCATCTAAACCAAACTCCCGCTAGCATTCACATGTGTCGCAGCTCCGTGTCCCTGGAATAGAATATCAAGTTTGGTGTCCCTGTGGTTGGACACCTAAAAGGTTTTGAAAATAATTTTATAGCAAGGGTTACCCAAAACATTTTGAAAATATTTAGCAAGTGAATTAACTGCAGGAATATAAAATGCATGAATGCGCTTCATATTTAAGTTAGTGTCGCACTCTCTTGAGGACATACTCACACCTACACTATTGTGCACACCTAACGGTTTTCTTAACCCTACCTAATTGTACTACCCCGTCCAACTAGCCTTGGTATAACCTCCCCTAGACTTTCTACTCTAAATCGAGTATTATTATTGATGGGTTATTAGTTATCTTACCAATTAACTAAATAAATTCCTTTTAAATAATATCATATAACCGTGACATAAGTTATGTAAAGTAAATACATCACACACTATATTATTTCCCGCATATGATATTTAATACTATTATATACGTACCTTTACTAAAAACATCTACACATATAACATATGTATATTCATCCCTTCGAGTATACCCTCGCTGGATGATTTCCTCTAAATTGTTATCTCACTAGGTGTGCTCACATAACCTAGTTACCCAAGTTAGAATCGCTCACCAATCTTGGCCAAAATATAAATGTGTTGGAGGCAGTTATATTCCTTCCCTGAAAGTGACATAAGCCCCTCACCCATATACCGTATGCTATGACCTGCGGATATACTCACCCTACTCCTCAAGTTAGGGGATTCACCCATATCGCGCAACCTCCCTTGATAGCTCTAGAGTACATAAATTAAATTAATTTCTAATCCCTCATATTTAGTAGCGCACACACAAAGTACACAAATTTATATACTATCACCACACCGTATATATATAATATTAATCCCAACTTTTCCGTGTACTAAAACTCGTAACACTAGCCTTTATATTCCCGAGTCTATGGTCTGATTCTAATTTAATTAATTTCTCATTAATAAATTTAGTACTTTCCCGAGTCTACAGTCCGACAATAATTTAATTAATTTACGCATCAATTATTTTAATACTTGGTGTCGCCCAACCAATATACCTGGACTTGCTCCTTTGGCCCGTAACATCGTTAATTCCTGATTTTATATTTGGTCCCATAATTAATTAATTACACCTCAATTCCTTTAATAATGTAGTGCCACTCAACCGCAATACCTGACCATTTTCCCTTGGTCTAAAAATCAATACCTACGAATTATTTTTGGAAATTTATTCATCTCGTGACACACGCTTATCACCCTCCTAAACCCAATAACATCCCCTTATAACTGCTAAGGATTTTGTTCTACATATGAATTTACCACTAAATAAAAAGTAAGCAAAAAACCATAATTTAATTTCCCTTTATATATAAAACTGGCGAACCTGCCAAAAATCTGGGAGTTGTGGCAGTTTTAGAGAATTGGTGATGACGAACACTCAATTAGTCCCTTAATTTGACTCTAAAAGATCCCCAATTTGTTCTTGATTTTCTTCCTCTGTTTCTCTCTCAAACCCAAGGTTTAGAATTGTGTTGACTGCCATTCAACACTCCCTCAGTTAGTTTTAAAGCCACTAATTCCGTTTTTGGCCATATGGACCAATTAAAATGGCCCAAATTACCTCCTATGGGCCCGCCTATGCCCAAAAATGCCCCGAGACCCGTTTACTACCCCCGGATACTCTTTTCTGACTATCTCGACCCATCCGGACTCAACCACATACTCATAATTATCATCCGAAATACTTTATAACATTCTCAAATTTTGACCTCAAAATGCGACACACGAAATTTCGAACAATTAAACTTGAAGTCGCCAAATATAAATAATTCTTCCCACTTAAATAAATTCTCCAAATTATAAATTTAAGTTTCTCCAATTTAAATATTTTTATATCTCCCAAAAATAATTAAATATTAAATCCTCAAAATTATGGGGTGTTACATACTCCCCCTCCCTTAAAAAGGAATTTCGTCCTCGAAATTAAGATAAGCCTAGTTCTCCAAGTCTCGAATATCACTCCCTATACCTATGCCTCTAAGCTCACTACATTTATCTCTCCCGTTTCTAACAACGAGTTACGTAAATATGCATTTTAATTAACCAGGGTGCCCATACACCCTGTACCCGTGCTTAACTGCACTAAAATTCACTTAATTAACCAGGGTACCCATACACCTTGTCCTCATGATTAACTTCATAAAATTTACCCGACTATGATAGTCGTAACCCATAATATAACTTCCAACCCGTAGTAATATCACATATGTTAATAATAGCCGAGGTACCCAACCCATGTACTAACGACCAAATATCTCCCCACTTCCAACATTAGGCTAAGTTTCATTCGCGGGACCTCTCGTAAGCGAAATCCAAACAATGAACCTCCCCGATACACTACTACCTAAAATTGTCAGTCGTTGAGATCTGTTAGACCCTCAGTCCATAGTACGTACCCCCAAATAATTATCTTTTAACACAAAAGCATACACTCTTACTCTTATGCTACAAAAGACAACATCAAATACCGCTCCCTTACTATCACTAGTTCTTGCGCAAAATAAATCCCGAGCTATCTCTCCCTGCTCGAAAATAAATCTAACTAACCTGATTCACTTAAGAAGACACCTCTACTTACCGAGATAAAATGTGAGAATAAAAGACCTCTATACGTGTCTATCGCACCACACAATACAACATATATACACATATATATAGGCTAGACGCCCTCTCAGGTGATACCTAGTAAAAATCATTCATACCCTGGTGTCGTGAACACCAAAACTTACCCTCACTATCCACAATAGTTCAAATCCATCGCTATCCCGCCGATATTTGGAAAAATCATCTACCTTACTCCCATAATTCTCGAAAGTAGTAACTCCATGCATAATACCAATCCCCTCTCGGTGTACACCCCCCACTCTCTCGTGGTTAACACTAAAGAAATCCACTACCCCACATAAATATATATATGTAATATGGATGCTATAGCCCGCGCACCCACTAAATTCGACTTACCCACGAACTCTAGTGAAAATAATTCATATATTGTGACACCCTCACTTCCACTCAAATCATAACCCAACCCCATGGAATAAAAAGATAATTACCTCCCTACTCTACCTGCAATGGCTGGTCCTAAAGTTTCTAGGCAGCTTCCCCCTGCCCGAACGTACCCATGACTTGTTGTAGTGGTTGTACAACCAGGACCTCATCCTATAGTTGACACCTACCTCGCTTAACACAGTCTCTCTTCACATGTCCCACTTCCCACAAATGAAACACCTTATAATAAATTCACCCTCCCATTGATCCCTTCCTTGCTGGCCCTGTCAGAAGTCCTCGCCATCCTGTCGATAGCCTCTAGATCTAAATCTCTTGTCCTGATTCCCCTACCGGAAATCCTGCCCATGATGTCGCCCTATTTTTTGCTAGGATACCCCATAGGTACTGATCCCTCTTACTTTATCCGACTGTCTGGGTTCCACTCCCCTCATGCTTCCTTTCATGTGGAAGCGATATTCCTACCAGTGCGGGAGTGCTGCATTAACGACGTCCGTATAAGCTACTAAAGAGGGATTACCAATCAAGTGTTGCCGGATCCTCCATAATAACCCATCCATGAACCTCGACTTCTTTCTTTCTTCATTGCTTACCTCATCAGGTACAAAATTTGCCAAATGAGTGAATTATTCCTCGTAATCGGCCAATGAACAGTCCCCCTGAGTCACCTCACTGAATTATCTCCTCATTTTAGCCTCAACTGCTGGCGAGAAATATTGGCGATCGAACCGAACCCAAAATTTTGCAATAGTTAATGTATCCCTTTCCTCAACTGTACTGATCGACTCCCACGACAGTAGCTCTACTCCCACTAACCTAAAAGTGGATAGCATTTTCTTATGCACTTCATTGCAGTCTACAATGCATAGTTGATGATGAATATCTCTCTTCCACTGACACGCTAGCACCACATCTGAACCCCCTCGAAACTCTGGTGGATGGCCCTTTTGAAAGACTTCTCGTACTTGCTGCCACTCCGAATGCCCCGAGTGGGCCTGAACATCCGGTCGCACTAACGCATGTGAGTGACCTCATGGATAGTACTTTTCCATTGCGATCATCGTCGCTTCAACTGCCTGCACCACTAATTCAGTTACCTGTGCAGCCGAAATCATCTTTGGCAGTTGTTGCGGTAACTTTGGCTCCTGAT
Organism: Sambucus nigra; assembly: GCA_949130495.1. Taxonomy (NCBI): domain Eukaryota; kingdom Viridiplantae; phylum Streptophyta; class Magnoliopsida; order Dipsacales; family Adoxaceae; genus Sambucus; species Sambucus nigra. Next base: position 122,997,799 of record OX422213.1, read on the forward strand.
GAGCCTCCCTAGTCTCATTTCCCCCGGTTGACCTAGCTGCTCTCTCTCCTGGGCAGTATCTGAAATGAGAATCGAATTGTATGAGTTCACCATCAAATATAAAGTAATTGGCTGAATAACGTAAATGCGCATACGTGTAAGAATACAATAATCATATGATAGGGATCTACATCAAAGGACGCTAAGCTGAAACGTGAAAATCCAGACAGATCCTAAGGACACTAGAACCTGATGCTCTGATACCTTCTGTGACACCCCAGCTAATAAAATACTGGGTGATCAGTCCTATACCAAATTAAAACGAGAATCCTAGTTGGTTCATTCTTAGCATCACTGTCAAAAACCTTTTTGAAACTTACTAACCACCTAGTATTCTAAAAAGCCGGTAAATTTTTTTATCTTTTTAATTAAACCACCAATAACATGCGAAAAGATAATATGAGTCATACGCAAGGACTGAATTAAATCAACTGAATAAATAATTAACTACATGTTGAATAAACCATCGGCCACCAAAGTAAATAGTTCAATACAAACATAAACACCTGAGTAAATAAATCTGAAAATTGTACTGAAAGTCTCGGCGACAAGCCCTATGTAAAACTAAAACTGATAAATGATTCCTACTCTGGGAAGGAATGAACGATGCATCTAAACCAAACTCCTGCTAGCATCCACATGTGATGCATCTCCGTGTCCCTAGAATAGAATATCCAGTCTGGTGTCCCTGTGGATGGACACCTAAAAGTAATTGGAAATAATTTTATAGCAAGGGTTAGAACCCAAAATATTTTGAAAATATTTAGCAAGTGAATTAACTACAGTATTTTAAAATGCATCAATGCGCTTCATATTTAAGTTAGTATTGCACTCTCTTCAGGACATACTGACCCCTGCACTATTGTGCACACCTAACGGTTTCCTTAGCCCTACCTAGTTGTACTACCCCGTCCAAGTAGTCCTGGTATAACCTCCCCTTGACATTGTTCTATAAACCGAGTATTATTATTAATGGGTTATAATTTATCTTACCAATTAACTAAATAATTTCCTTTTAAATAATATCATATAAACATGACACAAGTTATATAAACTAAATGCATCACACACTATTTTATTTCCCGCATATAATATTTACTACCATTATATACGTACCTTTACTAAGAACAACCAAATATATATCATATGTATATCCATCCCTCCGATTATACCCTCGCTAGATAAATTTCCTCTTAAGTGCTATCTCACTAGGTGTGCTCACATAACCTAGTTACCCAAGTTGGAACCGCTCACCAACCTGGCCCAAAATATAAACGTAGTGGAGGCGGTCATATTCCTTCGCTGAAAGTGTGATAAGCCCCTCACCCATATAGCAGACGTTGTGACCTGGGGATATACTCACCCTACTCCTCAAGCTAGGGGATTCACCCACATCGCGCAACCTCCCTTGATAGCACTAGAGTACATAAATTAAATAAATATCTAGTCCCTGATATTTAATAGCACACACATAAAGTACACACACACACACACACACACACACACACACATATATATATATATATATATATATACTATCACCACATCGTATATATATAATATAAATCCTAATTTTACCGTGTACTAAAACCCGTAACACTAGCTTATATATTCCCGAGATTATGGTCCGACTCTAATTCAATTAATTTCTCATTAATAAATTTATTACTTTCCCGAGTCTAAAGTCTGACTCTAATTTAATTAATTTACACATCAATTATTTTAATACTTGGTGTCGCCCAACCAATATACCCGGACTTTATCCCTTGGCTCGTAACATCGTTAATACCCGATTGTATATTTCGCCACATAATTAATTAATTACAGCCCAATTTCTTTAATAATGTTGTGCCACTCAACCATAATATCCGAAAATTTTCCTTCCCTCTAAAAATCAATATCTATGAATTATTTCCCAAAATTTATTCATCTCGTGACACACACTTGTCACCCTCCTAAACCCAATTATACCCCCTTATAATTGCTAAGGAATATGTACTACATATGAATTTATCACTAAATTAAAAGTAGGGGAAAACCTTAATTTAATTTCCCTTTATATATAAAACTTGCGAACTTGCCAAAAAATAGGACCATCGATCGATCGATCCCTTCCATCGATCGATCGATCAAACATGTATCTTTCTTCTCCGACCTTTTTTTCATCCATTAACGAACTCTCAATTTTTATTTTCTCAACTCTCAACCTCAATCCATCATATTTATCATCTTTATACATCTATCATGAACTATTAACATAATCTAAACCTTTTAGCATCATCAATTTCACGCGTTATCACCTACTCAAGAAAATGAATTCCTATGGTACAATCCCAAAAATAATTCAAAAATCTGATTCTATAATCCCCAAAAAATTATCTCCAGTACATGTCTTCTGTTGTAGTTCCAATAGAAACCAAATACTGAATGCTTCTATCACATCAATTGAACCATTAAATCACATAACGTGTTCAATTTCGTAAAAACCCAATTTCATACAACAACCCACCCAAAACGAATTTTCAGTTTGCACCTACCATAATATGAATTGATTATCACCAATTTAAGAATCAAAATAGTTAACCACTTGCCTCTTATTGTTCATAGAGTCTGATCCATTGGTGTAGAGAATGGTTTGATGACGAACACTCAATTAGTCCCTTAATTTGACTCCAAAAGATCCCCAATTTGTTATTGATTTGCTTCCTCTATTTCACTCTCAAACCCTAGGTTTAGAATTGTGTTAACTACTGTTCAACACTCCTTCAATTAGGTTTAAAACCCCTAATCCCATTTTTGTTCATATGGGCCTAATTAAAATGACCCAAATTACCTCGTGTGGGCTCGGCTATGCCCAAAAATGCCCCGAGACCCGTTTACTATCCCGGGTACTCTTTTCTAACTATCTCGACCCATCCGAACTGAACCGCGCACTTAGAATTGTCATCCAAAATACTTTATAACATTCTCAAATTTTGACCTCAAAAACCAACACACGAAATTTCGAACAATTAAACTTGAAGTCGCCAAGTATAAATAATTCTTCCCACTCAAATAAATTCTCCAAATTATAAATTTAAATTTCTCCAATTTAAATCTCATAAATTTATGTTTCTCCCATTTAAATATTTTTATATCTCCCAAAAATAATTAAATATTAAATCCTCAAAATTACGGGGTGTTACATACTCCCCCCCTACAAAGGAATTTCATCCTCGAAATTAAGATAAGCCAAGTGCTCCAAGTCTCAAATATCACTCCCTATACCTGTGCCTCTAAGCTCGCTAAATTTATCTCTCCCGTTTCTAACTAAGAATTACGTAACTATTAATTTTAATTAACCAAGGCACCCATACACCATGTACCCGTGCTTAACTTCACTAAAATTGCCTTAATTAATCAGGGTGCCCATACACCCTGTCCCCGTACTTAACCGCACGAAAGTTACCCGACTATGCTAGCCGTAACTGGTAATATAACTTCCAACCAGTAGTCATATAACATATGATAATAATAGCCGGGGTACCCAACCCATGTATTAACTACCAAACATCTCCCCACTTCCAATGTTGCGCTAAGTTTCATGTGTGGGATGTCTTGCAAGGAAAATCCAAATAAGGAACCCCCCCGATACACTACTACTTAACATTATCGGTTGTAGAGATCTGTTAGACCCTCAGTCCGTAGTACGTACCCCAAAATACTTGTCTATTAACACAAAAGCATACACTTCTACTCTTATGCGACAAAAGACAACATTAAATACCGCGCCCGTACTATCACTAGTTATTGCGCAAAATAAATCCCGAGCTATCTCTTCCCCCTCGAAAATAAATCTAACCACCCTGATTCACTTCAGTAGACACCACTACTTACCAAGATAAAATGTGAGAACACAATACCTCACTATGTGTCTATCACACCACACAATACAACGTATATACACACACATATATATATAGGCTAGATTCCCTCTCAGGTGATACCTAGTAAAAATCATTCTATACCTAGTGTCGCGAACACCAAAACTTACCCTCACTATCCATAATAGTTCAAATCCATCGCTATCCAGCCAATATTTGGAAAAATCATCTACCTTACTCCCATAATTCTCGAAAGTAGTAAATCCTCGCATAACACCAACCCTCTCTCTGTGTACACACCCACTCTCTCGTGGTAAACATTAAAGAAATCCAGTACCCCACATATATATATATATATATATATATATATATATATATATATATTATGGCTTCTATAGCCAGCGCACCCACTAAATTCGACTTACCCACAAACTCTAGTGAAAATAATTCTCATATTGTGGCACCCTCACTGTCACTCAAAACATACTCTATGCCCATATGATAAAAAGATAATTACCTCCATACTGTAGCTGCAATGGTTGATCCTCGGGTTCCTGGTCAGCTTCCCCCTGCCGGAAACCCACCCATGACTTGTTGTAGTGGCTGTACATCGAGGACTATGTTCTGTAGTTGACCCATGCCTCGCTTAAGATAATCTCTCTTCACGTGCCCCTCTTCCCCACAAAAGAAAAACCTTCTAATAAATTCACCCTGACATTGATCCCTTTCTTATTGGCCTATCGGAAGTCCTGGACATCTTGTCGATATCCTCCAGATCTAAATCGCTTATCCTGATTCCCCTGTCGGAAATCTTGCCCATAATGTCCCCCTATCTGCTGCTAGGATATCCCACTAGTACTGTTCCCTCATGCTTTATCCGACTAGATGGGTTCCACTCCCCTCCTGCTTCCTTTCATGTGGAAGTGATATTCCTGGCAGTGCAGGAGTGCTGCATTAACGATGTCCGTATAAGTGACTAACGCAGGATTACCAATAAAGTGTTGCCGAATCCTCCAGACTAACCCATCCATGAACCTCGACTTCTTTCTTTCTTCTTTGCTTACCTCATTCGGTAAAACATTTGCCAAACAAGTGAATTCTTCCTCGTAATCGGCCACTGAACTGTCCCCCTGAGTCACCTCACTGAGTTTTCTCCTAATTTCAGCTTCGACTGCTGGCGAGAAATATTGGCAGTCGAACCGAACCCAAAATTTTGCAATAGTTAATGTATCCCTTTCCTGAATAATACTGATCGACTCCCACCACTATAGTGTTGCTCCCACTAAACTAAAAGTGGCTAGAATTTGCTTCTGCACTTCATTGCTAGGTGATGTTAAATATCTCTCTTCCACTGACATGCTAGCACCACATCTGAACACCCTCGAAACTCTGGTGGATGGCCTTTTTAAAAGACATCTCGTAATTCCTGCCACTCTGAATGCCTCGGGTGGGCCTGAACATCCGGTACTACTGATGCCTATGGCTGACCTTGTGGAACGTACTTTGCTATTGCAATCATCGTCGCTTCAACTTCCTGCGCCACTAATTCAGTTACTTGTGCAGCCGAAATCATCTCTGGCAATAGCTGCGGTAACTCTGGCTCCTGATGAGCCTCCCTAGTCTCATTTCCCCCTATTGCCCTAGCTTCTCTCTCTCTCCTGGGTAACATCTGAAATGAGAATCGAATCATATGAGTTCACCATCAAATATAAAGTAATTGGCAGCAGAACATAAATGTGCATACGTATAAGAATACAACAATACTATGATAGGGATCTACATCAAAGGACGCTAAGCTGAAATGTGAAAAGTCGCACAGATCCTAAGGACCCTAGAACCTGATGCTCTGATACCATCTGTGACACCCCACCTAATCAAATACTGGGTGATCAGTCCTTTACCGTTTTAAAATGGGAATCCCGATTGGTTCATTCTTAGCATCACTGTCGAAAACCTTTTTGAAACTTATTAACCACCTAGTATTCCAAAAAGCCGGTGGAAAATTTTATCTTTTTGATTAAATAACCAATAACATGCGGAAATATAATATGAGTCATACACAACGACTGAATTAAATCAACTGAATAAATAATAAACTACATGCCGAATAAACCATCGGCCACAAAAGTAAATAGTCCAATAAAAATATCCAACACCTGAATAAATAAATCTAAAAACTGTACCGAAAGTCTGGGCGATAAGACCTAAGTATATCTGAAACTGATAAATGATTCCAACTCTCGAAAGGAATGAACGATGCGTCTAAACCAAACTCCTTGAAGCATCCACTTGTGTTGCAGCTCCGTGTCCCTGGAATAGAATATCAAGCCTGGTGTCCCTGTGGCTGGACACCTAAAAGGTTTTGAAAATAATTTTATAGCAAGGGTTAGAACCCAAAACGTTTTGAAAATATTTAGCGAATGAATTAACTGCAGGAATTTAAAATGCATGAATGCGCGTCATATTTAAGTTAGTGTCACACTCTCTTGAGGACATACTCACTCTACACTATTGTGGGCACCTAATGCTTTCCTTAGCCCTACCTAGTTGTACTACCCCATCCCACTAGTCTAGGTATAACCTTCCCTTGCCATTCTACTCTAAACCGAGTATTAGTAATAATGGGTTATGAGTTATCTTACTAATTAACTGAATAAATTCCTTTTAAATAATATCATATAACCATGACACAAGTTATATAAAGTAAATACATCACACACTATATAATTTCCAGTATATATTATTTACTACCATTATATACGTACCTTTACTAAGAACATCCAAACATATATCATATGTATATCCATCCCTCCGAGTATTCCCTCGCTGGATGATTTCCTCGAAAGTGATATCTCACTAGGTTTTCTCACATAACCTAGTTACCCAAGTTTGAATCACTCACCAACCTGACCCAAAATATAAACATAGTGGATGCGGTCATATTCCTTCCCTGAAAGTGAGATAAGACCCTCACCCATATACCGAACACTATGACCTATGGATATACCCACCCTACTCCTCAAGCTAGGGGATTCACCCACATCGCGCAGCCTCCCTTGATAGAACTAGAGTACATAAATTAAATAAATCTCTAATCCCTGAAATTTAATAGTGCACACACAAAGTACACACACACACACACACACACACACACACACACACACACACACACACACACACACACATATATATATATATATATATATATATATATATATATATATATATATATATACTATCACCACACCATTTATATATAATATAAATCCCAGCGTTACCGTGTACTAAAACCCGTAACACGAGCATGTATATTCCCGAGTCTATGGTCCGACTCTAATTTAATTAATTTCTCATTAATAAATGTATTACTTTCCAGAGTCTACAGTCTGACTCTAATTTAAGTAATTTACAAATCAATTATTTCAATACTTGATGTCGCCCAACCAATATACCCGGACTTGATCCCTTAGCCCGTAACATCGTTAATACCCGATTCTATATTTTTCCCCATAATTAATTAATTAAACCTCAATTCCTTTAATAATGTAGTTCCACTCAACCACAATACCCGAACATTTTCCCTCGGTCTAAAAATCAATACCTATGAATTATTTTCGGAAATTTATTCATCTCTTGACACACACTTATCACCCTCCTAAACCCAATTATATCCCCTTATAATTGCTAAGGAATATGTGCTACTTATGAATTTATCACTAAATAAAAAGTAGGGGAAAAACCTTAATTTAATTTCCCTTTATATATAAAACTAGCAAACCTGCCAGAAATTTAGGACCATCAATCGATCGATCCCTTCCATCGATCGATCGATCGATCGATCGATCGAACATATCTCTTTCTTCTTCGACCTTCTGTTCAGCCATTCACGAACTCTCAATCTTTCTTTTCTCAACTCCCAACCTCAATCCATCATATTTTTCATCTTTATACATCTATTATGAACTATGATCATAATCTAAACCTTTTAGCATCATCAATTTCACGAGTTATCACCTACTCAAGAAAACGAATTCCTACGATACAATCCCAATAAAAATTCAAAAATCTAATTCTATAGTCCCCAAAAATTTATCTCTAATACATGTTTTCTGTTGTAGTTCTAATACCAACCAAATACTGAATGCTTCTATCACATCAATTGAACTATTAAATCACATAACGTGTTCAATTTCGTAAAAACCTAATTTCATGCAATAACCCATCCAAAATGAATTTTCAGTTTGCACCTACCATAATATGAATTTATTATCATCAATTTAAGAATCACAGCAGTTAACCACTTGCCTCTTATTGTTCGTAAAGTCTGATCCGTTGGTGTAGAGAATGGTTTGATGACGAACACTCAATTAGTCCCTTAATTTGACTCCAAAAGATTCCCAATTTGTTCTTGATTTGCTTCCTCTGTTTTACTCTCAAACCCTAGGTTTATAATTGTGTTAGCTGTCGTTCAACACTCCCTTAGTTAGGTTTAAAACTCCTAATCCCGTTTTTGGCCATATGGGACTAATTAAAATGGTCCAAATTGTGGGCTCAGCTATGCTCGAAAATGCCCCGAGACCCATTTACTACTCTCAGGTACTCTTTTCTAACTATCTCTACCCATTCGGACTCAACCGCGCACTTAGAATTGTCATCTGAAATAATTTATAACATTATCAAATTTTGACCTCAAAATGCGACACAAAATTTTGAATAATTAAACTTAAAGTCGCCAAATATAAATAATTCTTCCCGCTCAATTAAATTCTCCAAATTATAAATTTAAGTTTCTCAAATTTAAATATCTTAAATTTAAGTTTCTCCAATTTAAATATTTTTATATCTCCCAAAAATAATTAAACATTAAATCCTCAAAATTACGGGGTGTTACAGATGTTTTAACCCTTCAACACCTTTTTACACTTGGAGTATTCTTGTACTTCATAGGAAAAAAGTTTTATACCTTTACTTCATTTTAATCAAATAGGTGTTAATATTTCACAACATTAGTATGTTAAACTCACTAACAATTCCTTGTTTACCCATTAACACTTAATTAATACTTTTTATCAACATTCATATATCTTTACTTCTTTATTCAGGGAGTACATTTACACTTAGGACTACTCTTATAAGAAAATTGATATCTCTTTTATTTGACATGTAGTCTTTTATCTTCATACACATTATGTATTTTAGTCCCAATTACACTTACTTTAAAGACTAGAATTCCAACCTTTATTATTTCTTGTTTAACCCCAACAAAACTTCTTCAAACTTACTTGAAACATATTTTTCACCAAATATTTGCTAAATAAATGTTTATTTCTATACATTTTATTCCATAAAATGTTTAACACTAATATTTCTAATATGCCCATTTTCACAAAGTATATCGTCTTTCAATATTACAAACCTTGAAATATTTACTTATTCTTTATTTTTCAACAAAATATCATTTTTCAACAAAATGAAATTTTTTCCAACATTTTATTCCATAAAATGTTTTTCATCAAAATTACTATAAAATACATCATTTTCATAAAAAGATAACTTTCATTATTTCAAAAACATTGAAATGATTAGCCACTCTTTATTTTTAACAAAATAACATTTTCCAACATTTTTATTTCATAAAAATGTTTATTATTATTTCAGCCAGAAAACTCATCGCAAGTATCCTACTCTTAATATTCCAACAATCAAGACTAAAAGTAGACAACTAAAGTTTTAATACAAGAGTAGATTTTTACCCACCTCTAAGGTGTCAAATGGTGGCAAGAGTGTTGGTGTATGAGGAGCAACCTCCACCTCCAAAGGTGGCTTCAAGGGATGACCCAACGCTCCTCCAACAAGCTCCATTTGAACTCCAAGCTAGACCTATTGCAACTCCAGTAAATCTCACCTTCTTATTCTCCAAGAACCTCCAATAATAACCCCCAAAACACGTACCTCTTTTTCACCTAGGGTGGAAATGGGTCTTTTAGGGTTGAATACATCGTGGAAATGGTCGAAAAGTGGTTGTTTTGTGGTAGAATGGTGGTGGGTGGTGGTGGAGGAAGGCCACCTACCTCTTCCATTGTCTCTCACTCTCTCTCTCCTTCTTCCATTTCTCCAAACACTCAAATACACCCAAATAAACCCCAAACAAACCATAATAAACATCCCTTAATAGCCAAATACCCATTTTCCCTCCCTGGAACGATTTGAGCTCGACAACACACCAAATCAAAGGCCCAAAATGTGACAATGTACACGAGCATCTTATTTAAAATTCTCTACTATCATCGTTCGAAGGATGAGGCCACATCGCTCGAACGACTTCTCTTATCGCTCGATCCTTAGCTTTGCGCTACCTTCGCGCGAACTGCTACTGTAAGTTAGTAGCACGTCACGAGAAGCACTACATCTTGCGACGTATCTCATGACCTTAAAGTTGTCGCACAAACGACCACCCAAGTCATTTGAACGAACCTAATTCTTTTTCTTTTTATTTTTCTTCAAATTTTACCCATAATTCTTCCATATTTATACTTAAATCCTCTTCAATTATTGTCAGAATATAATTTAATCAATTTACTGGGGCTGGATATTACAAACCTCCCTCATTGGGGAATTTTGTCACCAAAATTCTAGTTCGATCAGTCCTCAAACTCATGGGGTTCGCCAAATTTTATTTTAAGACATCAAATCTTCTAAGGCAAAACCACATATGTCCTCAACACTAATGTCACCAAGTATTTAGCATGCGACATGCTCTAATGATCACCATTTTGTCAACCACCATACTACCTACTCGTCTTCGAGTCTCAATTCACCTTATGATCAAGTATAAATCATACCTAGCACTACCCATGCTAGTAGCTATGGCATACTACTGTGGTTATGGGCAAACCATTCCTAGATATCAAAGCTCTCCCAAAACAAATTATGATAAAACAACGTATCTATCTCGAAAAGAAATTATAGCTTAGGAACGTACATCCTATGTTCCCAAAATTTCTACTTTATCCTAACTATATGACTCGTATGAATATGCCGATAACCATACCATATCATTCATTCACTCCAATGAGGAATAATTTTACCAAATCATTATTGCACGCCCGGTTTACACCTTTCGCTGCGCACTCTAATAAACTTAACACTACCTTAGGTGTCTCATCCTTGAATACTCACTCGTGTCTAACTTCAATCCAATCACCATGGCAAAGAAATATCATATGCTAAGTTTCCATCGATTTATAACACTATATTATATCCTTAAACAATTATTCCGCTCATCACACCCTAAACTACTGAATGCCGAGCCGGATAGTCGAGAGTCCATAGATCTATGGGAGATTGATGTTATGAATAAATCGAATCGACGAAAGCATAGCCACCCATATGCAAAAAAAATTGTAATAACAATATTACCTCATATGAGCGCACCCGGTTACCAGGCTTTATTAGTCAAACTCGTCCCACCGTTCTTTCTGAGCTTAACCACATCGTGCTAAGACATTGCACTAATCTAAGTCACCACATAGGTGATAATACCGATTCTCGATTGCCGAGTTTAAAGGGGACACACTGGAGTCAGAGGGACATGCAACCTCCCAGAAGAATTTCATCCATAGGTCTCCAGTTCTAATTCTTTGAAGTGAACCTATACAATATACTCGAAGTTATACTACTCATTCACAAAACTCTCACCAAGTACTACTTCTGTATGTACACCTTGGCCTAAATCACTAGTCCTAACGATTCGAATCTCGACTATTCATTTTCATAATGCAATCGAAACTTATGAAGTCCTTTAGGAAATCAATGCCAGACGCCCCTCCTTGGGAGCAAGGACGTACTTTTAACACCCTTGGCTTAAGCGCACCATTCTAATTAGTGGATACCCCCGCCTTGTCTCTATCGACCTCATCCAAAAACTAGTGATGACATCACCAACCTATTACACATATGCTATTGACTGGTTGCCATATCGTGATCGAATCCCAAATCCCTTAGATATTACATGGCTCAATCAAAGCACTCATTTAAAAACTGTCCTTTTGACCATGAGAGGTCGCCACAAATTTTCCTTCGATTTTTCACCAAGACAATATTTATGCGACGACCACATCTGCTTTCATTGTCACCCTAAGGTTAAATGATATCGCACCAGGATATATTTTCAAACCTATGCCCACCTGACAAGACGTGCCAATTTTTATTCTCTACTTTACTAAGGTTGTTCTTGCATATGTCGTCGAGACCCCGACATAAACAATCATCTCTCGATGCTACCCCACTTTAATCATCATATGCAAGTCTTTACATGGTGTCATCACTCTAAACCTCACATACATTTCCTAGTGTACCATGAAACCACATATCACCACACCCTAACTATCCATTCCATGACATTCGAGCCTCACATACAAAAGAATACAACTATCACCATGCCTTAGGGCTTACACTACCCTCACGTGATGATAGGGAAACCCTATCCGACACGTACACTCTACGATTGTTAACTTGGGATCACTACTAGACCCTCAATGAAATCATTACTAATAATGCTACCCTCTCTTCTTACCGAACATTATTGGTCTCTTTAGAACACCGAACACATTTCATATGAAAGTCTCAAATTTGACGAGATTTCATCGTCTACATGTTTATTAGCTTAGGTACACCCTTCTAACCCTTTGATGCCCACATCGATCTTACTTGGTGCTCTAAAAGACACTAGTCCACAAGTTTCTAACTAAAGTTCACCTTAATACCAGAACACCTTAAGACATCAGAAAATTCGATGTTTATCCTCAATGAAGCCACACATAAATTCTTCTTATGGGCACCTCCATGTTCCTATGAACTATCAACGCCCTAGGATATCCCCACACCTATCCATTACCTTGGAGTCTAAAACGGGTTCAATTCTTAGATACGAATCTTACCTTTTCCCAAACGAATGGGACTATAAGTCACATATGAACTATAATTATTGCTACTATCAATTATGGAAGAACACGGGCATCGTCTGCAGCCTATAAACCCCAAGCTCTACCTTACCCAAATCCTCGATGATTGTTCAACAATGGCGATCGAATTGCATTGCTATGTGAATAACACACTATATTCCAATCCATAAGTCAAACAACCCTGCTGATCTTGGTACAATATGGACGTCAGGTATTTCCTATAAACACTAAGGCCCTCACCCCCGATGCCGCACGAGATCCCATTCCTCAATACCACATTATGATCACTCAAATAGAAATCACTACAACCCAGGGTTTTGGTAGGACAAGGGACGCCGGGTATTGCCCAAGAGGAGGCCCACCCTAATAATTCCGCAAGAAGTCCTATTATAAAACATCACAACTTAATTACTTACTACCAAGTCACCATAATTGTCTAGGTTCACTCCTACGAAACCTCAATCATCAGGATTATCTAAATGCACATTATAGTCAAGGTACATAATTTGAGATGCACTAAACCTAAGTTCCCCAACGAATGGACCTATTTCTTCCTCACTCGGAACTAACACTTGTAATTTCATTCATAGACCAACAATCCACTAAGGTGTTCACCCATAAGGATATAATTCTATCAACTAAGACTAACTTATCCTCTAGGATTGGCCTACATCAATTTATAACCTCATTGACCTTATCATCAATCATGGTATTACCCCAAGGATATAAATCACATAATTATCACATCGATATTGACCTTTCATATGAATCAGACCTAAGGCCACATATAATTTAAGTCACGATTTCCCATTACATAATTATGACAATCTAATTATCAACCTCTACTGTTGACTACACCCAACTCGTGCCAGTTACCCTAACGAGCGTCACTTCATTCAATCGACATCTCAATTGATTCTTTGTCACCAAGTCTTAATGGAAGCACCTCACACTAATAACTACGATGTCACCACTACAGGCTTATATGGACACCTGTAAATTACTACAATTCTAATTAGAAATGCAGAAGAAATATATAACCATTAATCTAATCGTTTGCAACTAAGAATTAATATAACCTTGTCGTGTTAACCTCTTAGACTTTACCGTCGAGGACACGAACTAAACCATAATCAAACTAGCATGATCGGCCTGAACCACATCAACGTTAACAGATCCAATACCGACTTCCCCATGTCACACCTGAAAGGAACCTTGAACCTAGAGCTCTGATACCATTTGTAATGGCCCGACCCGAATTTATGGGTTACCCATAAGTCAACCCGATCCGACCCGAGCATTAGGTGTGAAGTGCAATGGAATAATTATATAATGTTGCTAATCCAGTTTTATTTTAATTACATTTCACTCGTTAGTATGTGATTTCATTTCAAGATAAACTACGTAAGGGACCAATGGGGAGCATCCAGAAGTCCAAGTAAACAGAGCTACTAACAGAAACATAAATATCATATACTTACCTCCAAAACGCCCTCAAATTATTAAACTTCTCCTAACCTGCAATAACAAAATGGGGATGTGAGCCTATGCCCAGTGGGATTTATACGAGTAGTATAGAAACAAATGGAAGACAGGAATACTCACACTCTACAACCACATGCATGAACAAATATGTATATATCTACATACGTATACCTTTGGGAAAAAAACACTTGCCAATGCGTTAATCGTTTTACTTTCGAAAAATCTCACTTATCCAGATTAATTTATTGTAATCTAGTAAATACTTCCTTTATTCATACATAGCATTTTCACCTTGTTTAACACACCTAGTTTGACACTTGAAACCAATACACTTGATTTTTATTTGAACCCATTCCTTTACTGGAATTGAACTCCTTTCATTTATTTCATTATATTGAAAATCACGATTTCAACACACGCATTCGCTATGATCGAAAATAATTATTTGTCATTGTAAAACCTTTTTCCATACATACTTATGTACATTTTGGGTTTAACAACTTGTTTTCTTAACTACCCATGTACCCATTGTCTTTATCCTCTTTACCTTATCTCATGGACATTAATAGATTTGCGCATTTACTTGTCCATTTCAGCTTTGTCGAAACATTTATTACATTCATTCAAGTGAGGTGGTATTGACACATTTTACCAGAAAACCCATTTCTTGACTTGTTCCATATTTCCTTTATCTTTTCTCCAAATCTTCTAAAATCGCCTACTTACATTGGCTCTACATCAATAGCTATTCGAACCATATGCTCTAGACAGTGATTCAAGGATTTTCACCCAAGGGCTCTGGGTCCTTCTTGTTTTATCCTGGTGTCATGCGAGTACCTTTAATGTATTTTAACATTTTACATATGTTCACATTATTTCCTTTCCTTTTTACCCGATCGAAGCAAAAACCCGGGACTTTACCACTACAATTTATGCTACACTTGAAATTTACCATTTCATGTCCTTTATACTTTAATCTTGTTTTTTATTCAAAAAATCATATTCATTTAGGACCACTTTGTGTAAAACCGTTTCCAACTTTTTTATTTCATAAAAATATTTCACTTAGAGGAAAATTACTATTTTATCCATTTGTTTCCAAAATCACCCTTTCCTTAATTTATCAAATGTTAATTTCACCCCAAAACACTATTAAGTTATGCACACCAAATTCTTAAGTGTTTTAACCCTTGAACACCTTTTTACACTTGGAGTAATCTTTTACTTTATTGGAAACACCTTTTAAATCTTTAGTTCCTTTTAATCCTATAAGTGTTAATATCTCACAACATTAGTAAGTTACACTCACTAACCATTCCATATTTGGCCATTAATGCTTAATTAATACTTCTTATCAACATTCATATTTCTTTACTTCTTTATTCAAGAAATACATTCACACTTAAGACTACTCTTATCAGAAAATTGCCATTTGTTTTATCTGGCATGTAGTCTTTTATCTTCATACCCATTATGTCTTTTAGACCCAATTACACTTACTTTGAAGACTAAAATTTCAACCTTTATTATTTATTGTTTAAGCCCAACAAAATCTTCTTTAAACTTGTTGATACATTCTTTGTCAAATTACTATATCCATGAGAAGATGGATTTAAAACCCAAAAATCCTACTACATGGTTTAAACATATTTTTACCAAATATTTGCCAAATAAATGTCTTCTTTCCAAGAATTTTATTCCGCACAATTTTTGACACTAATATTTCTAAAATGCCCATTTTCACATTATATATCATCTTTCAATATTCCAAACCCCGGAATATTTACTTATTCTTTACTTTTCAACAAAGTATCATTTTTCAACAAAATCACGTTATTTACCAACATTTTATTCCATAAAATATTTTCATCAAAATTACTACAAAATACATCATTTTCATAAATCATCAACTTTCATAATTTCAAAAACCTTGAAATAATTATTCACTCTTTATTTTTAACAAAAATATTATTTTCTAATATTTTTATTTCAAAAAAATATTTATTATTATTTCTACTAGAAAACCCATCACAAACATCCTACTCTTAATATTATAACAACCAAGACTCAAAATACACAACAGAAGGTTTAGTCTAAGAGTAAAGTTTCACCTACCTCTAAGGTTTCCATGTTAAAGAAGTAGACTAAAACCATGCTTTATGTAATAATTTTAGTTATGAATTTATTGTTATAATAAAATCATTAATTCCTTTTTTAATGGGAATTATGTATGTACATAATGTTTGCAGTATTTTATATTTTGTTGATATCTTTTATTCTGCCCAATATGTGTTATGGTGTGTAGAGTACGACTTACGCACAAATGATCAGATCACCAGTTCCTGGGGAATATAAATTTTATCGTTCAAAGTCTTAGATGGAACTGAACTCACCATCAGTAGGACTGTAGCGTAATATTTTGGTAGATCTATCTTGATTATAGGAAACTGTATAATTTCAATTTATAATATACCCCGTGAACACCATTAATAATATACCCAGTGAATCTTTTTGCTTTTTTTAAGGGGCTCAAAGCTAACATCCGAATTTCTTGTGATAGTTCTATGCCCGTTGTCTCAAGTATATTTCGCACCTATTTGTCATTTAAAAAAACTATATTTAACGGCATGCTTTTGTAATAAAATAATTATAAGTGTAATTTAGTTTCAGCATGCATATTACTTACATGATCTTCAAACCAAAAATGAAACGTTTCATTATGAATGTGATCCACGACATGTGGTCTAAGACGATAATTACTCCTAATTGGCGCATGGTGAGTCCTGCATTAAAATGAACCATTACATTATTTTACATGATTAAAAATGGGAGAAATTTATTAATTAGGATACTTACTCTCGAAATGGAGAAATTTTTATCTGTGTTGACAAGCACATGGCGATGTTCCTGTACATATGTAATGTCATGAAGCACAAATCCCACTGATTTTCCTAACCGACGACCACATTTTTTTTATCAAGAGTATTGCCTTTGTCGTTCTTTATTAGTCGGTTACATTTCGTCTCAACATCCTGCAAGTACTTTGAGCAAAAAGTCAAGCATTCTTCTACCAAATATCCTTTTGCAATTGAACCTTCCGGATTAGTACGAGTCTTCACATAATTCTTCAATGTGAACAAGTATTTGTCGTGGAGAAATTTTTAATTTTTAGGAGGAGATAAAAATTCTTACAATGAGAAGACAAAAAGAACACAAAAAATCATAATTAATACCACACCTCTCAATACCGTACATCGATCGGTACTATTGTGGTCCTCCGATCTTTGCCTCTTCTAGTAAATGAATAACCAAATGTTCCATGAAATAAAAAAATAGAGGTGAAAAGATCCTCTCAAGATGGAAAAGCGTGAGCTCAATACGAGATTGAGCATGATCTAAATCTGTTACGTTCATTACATTTAAGTACATACTCATAAAAAATCTACTCAACTCAATTATTGGCCCAAGGACATTTTTAGGCAAAACATCTCTTAGGGAAATAGGAAGAAACTCTTGCATTAAGATATGGTTGTCATTGCTCTTAAGTCCTGATATAGTACATTGTTTAAGGTTGACACAACGCGATATGTTCGAAGCATAACCATCTGGAAATTTCACCTCCTTCAATATTTTACAAACTATGTATTTTCCTTTATTATCCAACGTGAAACACGCTGGTGGCAAATAATATTTGTTGTTTGCCCATTTTTGAGGATGCAGTGACTTACGAATATCTAATTCTTACAGATCAAGACAAAAATTTAGATTATCCTTTCCCTTACCAACAACATCTAATAGCGTCCAGAGCACATTATTACATACATTCTTCTCGATATGCATTATATCAAGATTGTGGCGTATTAAATTTTCCTTCCAATATTCTAACTCAGAAAATAAACTTCGATATTATTACATACATTCTTCTCGATATGCATTATTACATACATTCTTCTCGATATAATAGCGTCCAGAGCACATTATTACATACATTCTTCTCGATATGCATTATATCAAGATTGTGGCGTATTAAATTTTCCTTCCAATATTCTAACTCAGAAAATAAACTTCGTTTCTTCCAATTATTTATGAGGTTCCCATCTTCATTATCATCCATTTTCCTTTTAAGTTTTGGCTTTGGATCCTTCTCAAACATATTATTGATGTCCCTTACCTCATTAAAAACTTCGGCTCCAGATAGTCGAATGGGCTTTGTATCCAACTCAACTTCACCATCGAACGATAATTTATCTGTTCGAAATTTATCCCCTTCCGACAACCTTCAATGATGGCCCATGTAGCATTGTTTATGTCCATTTTTTAACCGATGGGAGCGAGTATATTTGTGATAATAAGGACATGCCAATTTACCTTTAGTGCTCCATCCTGACAAATTTGCATATGCGAGAAAATCACTTATTATCCATAGCAATAATGCACGCATTTTAAACATTTGGTTACACGATGCATCATAATTATCCACCACAATCCATAATTCCTTCAACTCGTCAACTAAAAGGTGCAAATAAACATCAATGTCATTATTAGGCCAGCGAGGACCATCAATTAGTATCGACAATATCATATATGGCTGCTTCATACCCAATTATGGGGGCAAGTTATATATTATCACAATTACAAGCCATGTGATGTGAACAATAATCAAGCTCCTAAATGGGTTAAATCCATCACTGGATAATCCAAGCATGATATTTCGCTGCTCTGCAGCAAAATCTGGATAAATGTCATCGATTCTTTTCTAAGCAAGAAAATCAACGAGATGTCGTACATTTCCATCACCAATACGTTCCTCGGCATGACACCTCCTTCCTGATTTTGTCTTCGATGACATATATAGCCTCTAGAGTCTTGGTATGAAAGGGAAGTATCTCACCACCATTGTAGGAATTTTTCGGTCTATTGTAAGATCGTCATCTTCCTGAGCCTTTGATTGTTTATATCTTGGGGAGTGGTACTTTTGACATTCACTCTCATGTTCTGTCTCATTCCAACATGCAATCGTTAGGGCATTCATGTATCTTCTTATACTCTAGCCCCAAGTTTGCAATCATCTTGCGGGTTTCATAAAAAGACTTTGGCAATGTTTCACCCTCGGGAAATGCATATTTTAATAATTCGAGGAACATTGTAAAGGTATTGTCTCTCCATCCACTAAGGAACTTTATATGCAACAGTCATACAATAAATGAGAGTGTAGAATACTTCTTACAATCTGGGTACAACTCTCACTCAGCTTCTTTTATTAGATGCAAGAATCTCTTAGTTTCTTCATCAGGACCCCCAACCATATGTCGATGCTCCTAATCACCATCCATAAAGTTAAGAGGGTTTGAAGGAGGAATTCCAAAGGCATCATATATCATCTCTCGTATTTTATCACCAACAATTGATTCGAAGGTGGGGACTGAATATGAGGAAGATTCCCCGTGTAAAGTCCAACAAGTATAACTCTCTAGAAAACCATTTGATAATATATGTTCCACCACCTCATCTTTCTTCACAAATATCATATTGCGGCACTTCTTACATGGGCACAATATTCTTTTAGCATTTGGTCCATTATCAGAGGAAAATTTAAGTAATTCCTCCACTCCTTTCTCGTATAAAGGATGGACCCTATGTTTTATATCAATCCAACTATTATCCATCCGTATATTCGGCCTAGCGCAAACAAAAACAAAAAAAGATTTGAAATTAATGCGAGAAATCATTATCGACAACATAGATCTTACGATTATAGGTAAATAATTATGACTCAAATAAGTATTGAAAAACATACTTACATATTAAACGAGGTAAACAAATTTGTGGATTTGCGAATGGGGGGATACTATTGGTTTTTGGTTCAGTTATGAATTTAGTTTTAACTATGAAGAGAAATGAAAATAAGAAATGTATCTTAAATTTAGGGTTCCAAGACCCCAATGTCATGAAACCAAAATCATGATAGATTGAAACACACAAATATCTATACATATACAAACACTTACACATATTCAAATATTTAATAATAAAGTTAACTTTATTATTAAATATATTTAACATTATTTTCAAATGCAATTTGT
This sequence comes from Sambucus nigra, assembly GCA_949130495.1. NCBI lineage: Eukaryota > Viridiplantae > Streptophyta > Magnoliopsida > Dipsacales > Adoxaceae > Sambucus > Sambucus nigra. The sequence goes on from OX422213.1 coordinate 123,018,232, forward strand.
CTAAGCAAATAATATCAAAACATGTTTTGTTTGTGAATAATTTGATATTCTGAACAAGAAAGAGCATAAACATGCCTAAGAGTAAACTGAAATACCCAGCCACGAAACTACGAGTAGCTATATGAAATTGGTGATTTGATTAAACTGCAAGATAAGAAATTGGTGATTTACAAGAACTACTAGATTCTTGTCTTGCAAGATATGAACTGTTACAAGATATGAACTATTACAAGAATTGTTATAAGATGCAAAATACCTATGGATTCTTATACTATCAGCTATACCAAATTGCAAGAACTTCTATATGAAATTGCAAGAACTATTATATGATCAGCTATACCAAGAACTGAAAATTGCGAGATACGATCAGCTATACCAAATTGCAAGAACTATTATATGTGAAATTTCAATTTCATATTATAAGAAAAATAAAATAAACAAAATACCATTGGAACTATGTGTCCACGTTTTTTTCTATTACAAACAAAATATATGATCAGTTTCACACCGTTTCTACTTCTAATACATACACACTCCGTAAGTGACTTGAATCTTTCCCTTTTGTACCAACACCAAATTATTAATGCAAAATAAATAATCATAATGCTAGGAATATTTAGCAATAGAATACATATCTTCTATTTGTCTTCTTCTCTACTTTATATTGTAAATCATTGTGACACTGTAGTCATGATAATTATAGCAATATAATCATGACAACTTAAGTTCCCCTCTAGTAAAAATTTGCAATATATACAGTAGGTTGTGAATTGCAAAAAAGTTCGTATTTCACATAATAGATATAACATATTTGGTTTCATCTGCATCTGTCATAGAGAAGCAACAAAGTTGCTCACTACATATTAAACATTTTGAAATGTATTTACAACAAACGCGAGTAATGCCATCATTAAGATCTTTAAAGCTCAATGTTCCTATACAATTAAAGGTTTGTCCATATCTTAATTAACTAAAAGACAAAGTGGATGTCACATGCTAAGCTTGGTTGTAAGATATGGGAATTTCTCCAAATTTTGAGACATACCTAAAATTTTCTGAATATACAACATAAAGGAAACTTATATTATTAAGATGAATTATATCATCAAATATTCATATGGAAAAATACTTAAGTATCTTAAATAACCAGCAAATTTCAAAAAGAAAAAAAGAAGAACCAAAAGAACAAGAACGAAGGTTATTTGATATTTGGCTCTATAAATCAAGAAAGTTTCTATCCCTTCTAAGGGGTGGAGAAAAAAATGGCCGAAATCTTAATAATAAAACCAATGACATTTTCTAGGCATGAATAACAAAGACATTGCTCAAAACCAATGCCAAATTAATATAATGGATATACATTATAATTGCTTGATACATGTTTAAACTAATGCAAGTTTAAATAATAGATCTTTATACATTATATTTACTAACTCAGATAGTCATAATCAACAACCCCATCTCCCTCTTTTGCTCTGATCACAAAATTTTCTAAGGAAAATTTTTCCACACATCTTTATGAGAAGTTCAATTCACCTTTTGACTTACCAACCTAGGATGGCTTGATTGCACAGAGATTTGGATGAAATTGGTCCATTCTTTGCGATTGAGTAATGGATGAAAAACTGCGATTGCGATTGCGTAGGAATGAAAAATTGCGTAGTATTGGAGGGAAACATATTGGAGGTAAAAATTTATAGTCCGATGTTTTTTTGGATCACGTGTAGGAATAAAATACGGGGAAATGATACCCGATATTTTTGCTTAAAAACATCAGGGTTTTTGTCGCGTGTAATGACAAACGTCAATAATTTATGATGTTTTTCATTTAAACGTCAATAATTCATAGCGTTTAAATAAAAGGTCGATAAATTTAGTAATTTTTTTTATAAACGTCGATAAATGTTTCTATGTCAACGTTTTATTAAAACACCTATAAAAAACTGTAACAACCCTCGATTCTGGGAGGCTCATTTTATACTAAGTTTACCGCATAAGGTAATTATATAAAATGTGGGGACTGGAGTAAATATTAATTGATTGAATTGAAAGTTAATATTTACTATACTGATGCATATTTACTGTAGGTGAAAGTAAATATCATCAGGTTGCATGTTTTATAGTGTCATGTATTTTATATGACATTTTGATTTAAATGGTATTGGAACTCAAAATAAATTATAAAATTTCCGGATGCCAGTTTAGAGGGTGTAGTTAGTCTCGGAAGGTGTGAGACAGTCAAAACAAGTGTCATATTGTATTTTTGGGTTCCGGGCACTTTTACCTGGTTTTAACTTAAATGCGTATCTGGGGAATCATTTTAATGTGGTGTTGACCATTTAAGTTGGGAGTTTTTAACCTAAGCCACGATTTAGTCTCCTAAAATCCCTTATTTTTCCCCATTTTATGTCTTGAACATAGAGAGAAAGAAAGAAGAAGAGAAAAGTGGAGAAAGAAGAGAGAAAATGAAGATTGAAGATGGGAGATTGCTTCTACCCCCAAGAAATCCAAAATTTTAACCCTAAGGCAAGTTTTCTACTTGCTAATATGTGATCTAAGTTGAATAATTTGTATGATGGTTGTGTATTTGCATTTATGGATCAAAAGTGAATTTGTGGGATTTAAACCCTAATCTTTATTTTGATGAAATTGGTGGATTATTATGGTTATAAATCATGTAGGATAATCTTTGGGTAGATAAAGATTGTTGGTTGAGTTCAAAATAAAAGAGATTTAGGATTTGGGAAAAGTGAAATTTTCACTTGGGTTAAATTTTGGAAGAAGGAAGAACCCTAGGTCTGCTACGACCGGTCGACCGCGGTATCGGGACCGGTCGACCGGGCCTTCGTGGGAGAACTTACTGCTTTCCTACAAAGGCATAAATTTTGAGCGCGGTCGACCGCGATTACTTTACCGGTCGACCGGCCCCTCTAATTTAAGCTTTCTGCTTTTCTCCGTAGGCAAAACCTTGAGACGCGGTGGACCGCGGTCTAGGGACCGATCTACCGGTCCCCTGTTTTTCACCTTTAAAATCTTATTTTGTTTCCTAGATTTATTTTCTTCAATAGGGACTAGGATCCTTCTTGAATGAAGTAAATTTAGAGTTTTAGAGTCCTAGATGAATTAGTTATTCACCCTACATTAGAAATAGGACAAGTGGGAACTTTTTCGGGGTTATGCCAATTAATGTTAGGGCATTGTTTTCTTCTAGTTGACTAATATAAGACTAGGAGATGTAGTATTACGTTTGAGAAACCTTAGAAGCTCAATAGAGCTATGATCCGTCTTGATGGTTTATAATAACTTCACAAGTAAATCTTGGGATAATAAATTGATATTTCATTTATTCATTGAGGTTGTAATACCGTTATGATATACGTATGGCTCCGGATGATAAGTTATATCATTTACAAATAAAGTAAATGGAAAAGGTTTCGGATAAAAATGAAACATGTACGTGGAAAAGGTATTGATTTTAGTAAATGATAATTTACTTAATCATGAACTCGGTAAATGATAATTTACTTGATTCTAAAAAAAATGGTAAATAAAATGGTTGATACACACCTCTCTAAATGACATCATAAGGGAAGTTCGCGTGCTTGGTGATGCCCCCTGGCTAGTGAATGCAGGGTGGATATAGTCCATAGGCCATATGAGCGGTTATGTTATATTTTCTGCGCTGGTGAGGAGATTCCGGGTGTGGTCTTGACTCTCCCGCAGGCATATGGCCGCTTCCCGACGTTTGCGTTATGAGCCCAGGTTGTCTTGTATGGATAGGCCCTGGAAGATGATGGTCATTTAGGGGCGCGCAAAGTGGGGAAACTCGGAGGGGCGGTCTTATAATCGTTGTATGTATAAGAATATAACTATTCTAAATCAAGTGGGACTTGATGTATGATAAATGCCATAAAGAGCATTTAATGTTGATTATATTCCTGCTAAGGAATGGAAATGCCAGGATGGGCATGTAATTAAAAATAAAAGCCACAAAGAGCTTAAAATTGAGATAAAAGCCATAAAGAGCTTATAGTTATAGATTTATTTTCCTGTTGAGGAATAAACTATGACATGAATCGGGGTATATGATAGAAGTTTTAATTATGTTAATCTTTCTTTTCCTCTTGCTTAGTTAAATTCAAAACTCATGCTTTTCTTTATTTCGTTAGCTTATGCTGTAGATCTATGTAGACAAATTTGTTTCCTTTGGTCTTTTCTAGCATAATGATATTCATTGCTGTCATACTCTTTATTCATCTGGTAATCATATAGAACCGGGCCCTGACCCGTTTACACTTCTTGTTGCATATTCATCTTGTCTCTGCTCAGGTACTCCTCCGCAGGGATGCCTGATTTGAATTCCTATTCCGATGTCCTTGGTGAGCCGTGATGCATTGCGGGTGTTACGGGTCACAATTGGTATAGACGTTTTCATTTTTGCATTCTAGTTAAGATCAAGTCTTTTATTCGGGCGAGGTGCCCAAGCTTTTGTAAATGTCTAATGAAATGTAATAAGTAACTTATTGAACTTGTGTATTATTTGTGTATCAGTTTGGTGACCGGAAACATATTCGGTCTTTTTATTGTATTCTTGTCGTATTATTTATATAAGTCTTGGGGTTTCCCTTATCTTTTAGGAATTGGGTTGTTTGTTTTCATTTCTTTACTTTCAAATCAAATTTTTGGCAACTCGTTTTCTGAAATATTGGGTGGTTATCCTCAATACTCTATATTTTTATTGTGATGCTGAGAATGACTCCATCTATGATTCCGTTATATTGGAGTATTGGGCTGGCCATCCCCTATTTTGGTGAGCGGGTTGTCACAGATGGTATCAGAGCATCAAGTTCTAGAGTCCTTAGGAATCTGTGTGGACGCCTTAAGTTTCAGCGTTGCTCTTGATTTGACATAAAGCCTTAGGATTAAGATCGTTGGTTTCTCTTGTGAGATTTCGTTCTTCTGCCATGAGGTAGAATCTATAGAATCTTCTGCGCATTCGCGTGAGAACAGTAGGTTGATTGGAGAAGGGAGTCATGGGGAGGACTTTTGAGAGCTGTAAATTGTAGTCGGGGATGAGGACCGCTTTGGAGGTCGCTCCCTTTTTGTAGCATTTTCTTGTCTTGCTGCTACGGCTACTAATTTCAGTTGATGTAGTTTTCCCATGTACCGCGAGAAGTAGAAAGTGGTACTGAGCTTGAGATTTCAAGCCATGTTAAATTGAAGTGGAGAAGTGCCCTGAAGTAGGATTGAGGATAATCCTTCACCCGTAGGAGTAGTGTTGGGATGGTGAAAATGTGGTCACCATGTTCGTGGGTGCCGAAAGTTTAGCCCATAGAGAAGCCCGATGGATACTTGTAATGGCGAGTTTCTCTAGGATACTGGACTGAGGAGAAGGTGGATTCTCTAAGGTTCACAAATGTTCGGTTAAAGACCGATGGGGAATAAAGTGTTGTACGGTTAGGGAGACAGTGCACCAGGAAATGATAGGATCCAGAATAGGTGTCGTTAACACTTCTAATGGAGTAAGATTCATGAAACCCCGTTGGTGGACATCCGCCTGGGGAGATTTCATTAAACTGAGGAAGAGGAGGCCGAGAGCGTGTCCTCTTTTACTGAGGAAGTAAGAGGGACTGCGTGGGTAATTGTTGTCGACCAGAGTCGGAGTAATGGCTAGGATGCGGAGTGGTTGGTAATTATTTGGATGGTAATTCCTCCTTATTAGTGGGTGGTGTATTCCTTATTATAAGACTTAGTAGTATTATATCTACTGTAGATTCGGGTGTGTAGTTGGAGCTTGTTGTAGTATTGATGCGATTATAGAAGAGTAATTATATGACTTCCGTAGTAGGGAAGTTTTATGATTTCTTCACTCGTTATGAAACGAGTGATGATATTTTAAAGGTATATGTGTTATATGTAATGTGTGGTATGAGTGTTCTATTGCTTGTTTCATTGTATGTGGTTGTTGTGACTTATCTCCACGACCAACAAAGTTAAGTAGTAATGAATAGGTGGGGTTCCTTGTTTGGATTCCGCTTTTGCGGGACGCTCCACGCGTGAACCTTAACGATGTTGTGAGTGGAGAGATGTTACTTTTCCTTTTTCTTATCTTATGTATAGTATGCGAGTATAGATATCTTGGTTGGTTTGGGGTGATAGCAAGCAAATAAAATTGTGAGGCTATCTTACTTCTAGTTCAAAATGGAACTAGTTGTTCTATGATTTATCCCCTGGATACAGGTTGAGACTTTATAGAGGTGAATCGAGGTAGGTAGGAGATTTTTTTATTCGTTTAGTTATCTTGTGTGAGTGTTTGATTGTTTGTTTGTTTTGTTTATGCATGTTACGCCTATCTCCAGGATCAACTAGTTAAGTAGGCATGTGTCGGAGGGGTTCCTTGTTTGGATTTCGCTTCGGCGAGACACTCCGCCGCATGAACACTTAATGATGTTGTGAGTGGAGAGGCTCTACTCTTTCTTCCTTTTATTTATTTTTTTGTTAGAAGTGGAATTGGAAGTTTAGACGAGAATCACGTAGAAGAGTGATTTAGGGCTATTAAAGTGCGAGATAGAAGCACTGTATATAGTTCTCTCCTCTGATCGATGTGAGGGAGACTGTGATACGAAGTTGAATTGAGACTTCGGGATTGTGCCTTGATAAGAAGGCCATGTTTATATAAGGAGATACGTATTTGAAAGGCTTCACAGGAAGTGAATGTCTGATCAGTTAAAATCTTTAATAATACTATGGTAAGACGTAGAAGTAGAATTTTGTTGAAATGATTGCAAGTTAAAATTTATTGATCCCGATTATGTGTTTTAGACCGTCACATCTTAATGACCGAAGATGCGAGGTAGTAGTGTAACGGGAGGGTTCCTTGTCTGGATTTTGCCTCGGCGAGACATCCCACGCATGAAACCGAGCGAACGTTGGGAGTTGAGATAGGTATTGGACACTAGGGATATACTTAGTATTACATATATATACGACTTAGATAGGATATCCATATATTGACCTTAGAATTTATTAGAACTATTAGGGGATTAGGTCTCTATGGTATGTGATGTTAATAGGAAGGTGGTAAGGAGTGGACCGCGAATAAGTCATGGGGTGGGATTAGATCCCTAGGAACGAGATTTATGGGGTCTCGAGAGGTTTGGTGGGTTTGGCCGAATCGATGAGGCCTTTCTTAGAAATAGTGTTACGTTGGAACTTCTCTTCCGGGGAGTTAAATGGACGGGTGGACCCTCACTCTTGAGCCCATGATAGTGAGCTCGAGAGTGGTTGTAATGGAGAAGCTTCTGCCAGATCGGGGAATAATGATACTGGAGCATAGACCCATTGTTTATGTATCTCACAAGCTTAAACTTGTGGGAAGTATTAGTCCATGCTTCAATTAACAATTTCATCATGGTAGTGAACACCTTAAATAGATAAGGCACTACTTCCTGGGAAGGAAATCTAGTCTTTCTCGCTAGCAGCGAGTTGTTGCAAAATGTCGTGGGAGAAATCGAGTTGGTGCTCGGAGTTCAGAAGGACTAGCGATTGGATACTTCCTCATTCGCTAAGGAAATGCGATTTGGGGTAGTAGATGCGTCGAGTAAGAGAACTCATCGGAGATATTTGTGTTGGCATGGAAAGCCAAATGAAGCGAGTATGACTCGGGAGACTCTGTAGCGAGAGCGTTCCAGTCTGTGATTGACCATTTCACCTACTCGTACGAAGAAGAGTATCGGTGGAATGAAGAAGGGTATATTCATAGGCGTTTGTATTGAATTGTCAGCAGCGTTCTGGTCATGATCCTATTCGAGAAAATTGTTGGTCGTTTGACCAGATTGTTGCACTTCCGGCCTTTATGAGCGAACTTCATGTGTATGAATACGGCCCGCTCTTTTAAGAGGAATGGCTGAACCATGGGAGGTGCCTATTAAAATAGGGTAGACCGAGACTAGATATTCGTGTCGGAAGATTTGGTACAAATTTCCATGAAGTAATGGGAACCGTATGGAAATGGAGTATACCTTACCCCCTAAAACGGATGAATGAATGGAGGAGGCCGGCTTAATGTCGAAAGGCGTATCTTGATTGTACGCCTTAGAATACATGACTGACGGAGCAGGAGTGTGTATGTACGGAAATCCATGTACAACCTTTAGGCTTTTGAATGGCCTTATGGATCATTTCCTAAGGCATTGGCATTGTGAGTGGCCTAGCGAGGTCGGGTGAGTAATTCGTATACTCGTTGGAAGGAACCAACGGGTAGTATGGTCCTTGGACTTGGAGTGGTCCCGGGACATTCCTTTAAAGATTTGACTTTTAAGCCATACACCTTGATGAGATACATCAATGCGAGGGAAAGTTGGGTAGCTTGGGGTTAATCCACTTAGAGTCGATATGGGTTCCCCAAGGGGAGATGTAACATGATTCTGGAGGTTGGACGATTTGTGCTGAGTCATGTGGGCATCGTCTTCCGCCGTAGGAAGCTAGAATCTATAGTTAGTGAGGAACGCTTTGTGCTAAACTAGAGCACAATTGCTGTAGGCTGAGATCGATAGGGTCGATCTTAGTCCGGGTCCATTTGGGACGTTACGATAACCAGGGGTTTGTTTAGGGTGGTAGAATCCTAGTTTAGAGTAGTATACCCTTTATGAGAGTTGGGTATGCCCGAATTTTGGGGGCAAAATTCCCTCTTAAGGGGGGGAGTATGTAACAACCCTCGATTCTGGGAGGCTCATTTTATACTAATTTTACCGCATAAGGTAATTATATAAAATGTGGGGACTGGAGTAAATATTAATTGAATGAATTGAAAGTTAATATTTACTATACTGATGCATATTTACTGTAGGTGAAAGTAAATATCATCAGGTTGCATGTTTTATAGTGTCATGTATTTTATATGACATTTTGATTTAAATGGTATTGGAACTCGAAATAAATTACAAAATTTTCGGACGCCAGTTTAGAGGGTGTAGTTAGTCTCGGAAGGTGCGAGACAGTCAAAATTAGTGTCATATTCTATTTTTGGGTTCCGGGCACTTTTACCTGGTTTTAACTTAAATGCGTATCTGGGGAATCATTTTAATGTGGTGTTGACCATTTAAGTTGGGAGTTTTTAACCTAAGCCATGATTTAGTCTCCTAAAATCCCTTATTTTTCCCCATTTTATGTCTTGAACATAGAGAGAAAGAAAGAAGAAGAGAAAAGTGGAGAAAGAAGAGAGAAAATGAAGATTGAAGATGGGAGATTGCTTCTACCCCCAAGAAATCCGAAATTTTAACCCTAAGGAAAGTTTTCTACTTGCTAATATGTGATCTAAGTTGAATAATTTGTATGATGGTTGTGTATTTGCATTTATGGATCAAAAGTGAATTTGTGGGATTTAAACCCTAATCTTTATTTTGATGAAATTGGTGGATTATTATGGTTATAAATCATGTAGGATAATCTTTGGGTAGATAAAGATTGTTGTTTGAGTTCAAAATAAAAGAGATTTAGGATTTGGGAAAAGTGAAGTTTTCACTTGGGTTAAATTTTGGAAGAAGGAAGAACCCTAGGTCTGCTACGACCGGTCGACCGCGGTCTCGGGACCGGTCGACCGGGCCTTCGTGGGAGAACTTACTGCTTTCCTACAAAGGCATAAATTTTGAGCGCGGTCGACCGCGATTACTTTACCGGTCGACCGGCCCCTCTAATTTAAGCTTTCTGCTTTTCTCCGTAGGCAAAACCTTGAGACGCGGTGGACCGCGGTCTAGGGACCGGTCTACCGGTCCCCTGTTTTTCACCTTTAAAATCTTATTTTGTTTCCTAGATTTATTTTCTTCAATAGGGACTAGGATCCTTCTTGAATGAAGTAAATTTAGAGTTTTAGAGTCCTAGATGAATTAGTTATTCACCCTACATTAGAAATAGGACAAGTGGGAACTTTTTCGGGGTTATGCCAATTAATGTTAGGGCATTGTTTTCTTCTAGTTGACTAATATAAGACTAGGAGATGTAGTATTACGTTTGAGAAACCTTAGAAGCTCAATAGAGCTATGATCCGTCTTGATGGTTTATAATAACTTCACAAGTAAATCTTGGGAGAATAAATTGATATTTCATTTATTCATTGAGGTTGTAATACCGTTATGATATACGTATGGCTCCGGATGATAAGTTATATCATTTACAAATAAAGTAAATGGAAAAGGTTTCGGATAAAAATGAAACATGTACGTGGAAATGGTATTGATTTTAGTAAATGATAATTTACTTAATCATGAACTCGGTAAATGATAATTTACTTGATTCTAAAAAAAATGGTAAATAAAATGGTTGATACACACCTCTCTAAATGACATCATAAGGGAAGTTCGCGCGCTTGGTGATGCCCCCTGGCTAGTGAATGCAGGGTGGATATAGTCCATAGGCCATATGAGCGATTATGTTATATTTTCTGCGCTGGTGAGGAGATTCCGGGTGTGGTCTTGACTCTCCGGCAGACATATGGCCGCTTCCTGACGTTTGCGTTATGGGCCCAGGTTGTCTTGTATGGATAGGCCCTGGAAGATGATGGTCATTTAGGGGCGCGACCAGTGGGGAAACTCGGAGGGGCGGTCTTAAAATCGTTGTATGTATAAGAATATAACTATTCTAAATCAAGTGGGACTTGATGTATGATAAATGCCATAAAGAGCATTTAATGTTGATTATATTCCTGCTAAGGAATGGAAATGCGAGGATGGGCCTGTAATTAAAAATAAAAGCCACAAAGAGCTTAAAATTGATATAAAAGCCATAAAGAGCTTATAGTTATAGATTTATTTTCCCGTTGAGGAATAAACTATGACATTAATCGGGGTATATGATAGAAGTTTTAATTATGTTAATCTTTATTTTCCTCTTGCTTAGTTAAATTTAAAACTCATGCTTTTCTTTATTTCGTTAGCTTATGCTGTAGATCTGTGTAGACAGATTTGTTTCCTTTTGTCTTTTCTAGCATAATGATATTCATTGCTGTCATACTCTTTATTCATCTGGTAATCATATAGAACCGGGCCCTGACCCGTTTACACTTCTTGTTGCATATGCATCTTGTCTCTTCTCAGGTACTCCTCCGCAGGGATGCCTGATTTGAATTCCTATTCCGATGTCCTCGGCGAGCCGTGATGCATTGCGGGTGTTACGGGTCACAATTGGTATAGACGTTTTCATTTTTGCATTCTAGTTAAGATCAAGTCTTTTATTCGGGCGAGGTACCCAAGCTTTTGTAAATGTGTAATGAAATGTAATAAGTAACTTACTGAACTTGTGTATTATTGGTGTATCAGTTTGGTGACCGAAAACATATTCGGTCTTTTTATTGTATTCTTGTCGTATTATTTATATAAGTCTTGGGGTTTCCCTTATCTTTCAGGAATTGGGTTGTTTGTTTTCATTTCTTTACTTTCAAATCAAAATTTTGGCAGCTCGTTTTCTGAAATATTGGGTGGTTATCCTCAATACTCTATATTTTTATTGTGATTCTGAGAATGATTCCATCTATGATTCCGTTATATTGGAGTATTGGGCTGGCCACCCCCTATTTTGGTGAGCAGGTTGTCACAAAAACGTTGGCATATATATTATTTCTTGTAGTGCTAGTACACTTTGTGGGTATTGAATGGGGCCAATCTGAGGTCATTGTTTTTATACTGATTTTATAAGACACTGTACACCTCTTAATTATTAGGTTTACATAAGTCTTTTAATCCGGATATTGGTGCGCACAATCACTAGATATTTATTACTTTGACTTATTGGGTGAGATTCATTATTTGATCAATAATATTGCTAAATCGAGTAGTGGTGATTAATGTACAATGAAAGTCTTTTATGGATGGAATCCACGTCTCGGTATAGAAACTAGTGATACCCCCTTTAGATACTTATAAGCCTTGTATGTGTCAAACCCTGCAGTTGGATTAAATTAAATTGACGCTACAAATAAGTTAAGTTGGATCGCTCAATGACATAAAGAAGTTAATTAAATAAATTATTAGTAATTTATTTTATCAACGGGCATGTGTAACCTTAACGCGGGGAGAATTAAGTAATCAACAACGAGGAGATCGAAATATAATTTTGAGTTAAGGAATGGAGTTACAAACATCATTATTTAGTGGTATTAATTATAATTAAGGGACAAACATTAGGATCCGAGAAGGATTAGGTTTTCTCAGGTCTATTAGGATCCACATCCATATCTTTCCTTAGGTCCCCTATTTTATCCAATATATATGTACCAAACTCTCATTATTTCTCAACCTACTTGCCACTCTTTGATACTGGAAAGACTCGAGTTCATACTTGTGAGAAAGAGAGACAGCGGAGAAGAAAGACGAGATAAAAAGGTGGTGATGAAATACGAGCCCACTGTCTACTAATGGTTGCCCATACCAGGAATATAGTAGAAGATCGTGAGGTGAATCGAGACATCTCATATTATGTTCGTGATAAAACAAGATCAAATTAAAGAGATCTCGCAGGTAAATCCTAAATCTGCCTTAAAGGAGGCGGATCGATTCGTTTTTTTGTAGTTCAATTTATACCCGTATTCAATCGACCCTTGGAGTTTCCCTCCAAAACTCCAATGGTTTAAAAAATGTTGGTGTAGGAGGATTAACCCCAACCACACCCCCAAAAGTTGCCTCAAGTATTTACAAAAAGCTCCTCTAATAAGCTCCATTTGAACTCCAAGAAAGACCCGTTGAAAGTCCATTAAAGCTCACCTTCTTCTCTAAGAACTCCCAAAAATAACCCCCAAACTTGTAGCTCATCTTTACCCATGGTGGAAATGTGTCTTTTGGGGTCAAATACACCATGTAAATGGTGGAAAAGTCATGATTTTATGGATGAATAGTGGTGGGGTCGAATACCCAAATACTCATTTCTTCCTCCCTGGAATGATCAGAGATTGACAACACACCAAATGTAAGCCCCAAAACATCACAACACACAAGGGTGTCTGATCTAAAATTCTCGACCATCATCATTCGCACGAGAGGGCCTTATCGCTCGAACGACTTGTCCTGTCGCTCGATCCTTGGCTTCATGGGACCTTCGCGTGGCCTACTGGTGTAAGTTAGTAGCACATCGCGATAGGCCCTGCATCTCGTGACGTATCTTGCGACCTTAAAGTTTTTTCTCGAACGACCACCCAAGTCATTTGAACGAGCCTAATTCTTTTTCGTTTTATTTTTCCTCAATTATTACCCACAATTATTCCATATTTATACCAAACTCCTCTTAAATTATTGTCATAATATAATTTAATTAATTTACTGAGGAGGGATAGTACAGTTGAAGGGGGGGTCTTGATTAAAATCTTGATGGAGCATATTTTTGGAGTGAGGCAACCTCCTTCTGGCAACCTTAGGAGGCGGGAGGTCTCCATATTCTTAGACCTTTCATGCCTATTATTTTCGAGCTCCATTAGAGGTGGGAAAACCATTCTCTTTGTGTAAGATTTTATTTTGTACATTTTTAGTCTTGTACTTAAATATTTGAGCAGGGTGCATTTAGTTGAATGGTGTAATTGATATGTAGTAAATAATAAATATTTTTATAAATAAAAATGTTGGAAAAATGTTATTTTGTTGGTAATAAAAAATGAATAATTATTTCAAGGTTTAAAATGTTAAAAGTGGGTTGACACGACTTAAAAAGTGTTCTAAGGTGCGTGATTATATAGGCTCAAGTGCAAGCCTGTCGCTCAAGTAATAATCTCGGTAAGACGTGTATCGATCCACAGGGAAATAGGACGTGGAGACGTGACGACGTTGGAGAGATAAAGAATCCTAATTTGACTCTAAAAGGAAACAAAAAAAATGCTTTATAGGGAAATGTAACGATGAGCTAAATGCAAATTTAAATTCATTACAACTTAATTAAATGGTATTAAAATGCAACTAGTCTATGAAACCTAAGAACATATGGCAATTGTATGAAGGATTTAACTATGAATGAAAACAATAGGTCAGGTTACAGTCCCCAGACCCTAGTAATTCATCGAGCAGGATACTATATTTCGGAAATAAAACTTTAACTAAACCCGATCTTTATTAATCCTAATAATTACATATATGAATGAACGAAGTATGAAACTTTAAGGGAGTTATAAAAAACTTTAAGGGAGTTAAAAATATAACTTTTACTTCTTATTTTTATAAAAAACATTTCATAAAAAATTTCTCAATACTAAGTATGAAAATTTAAGGGAGTTAAAAACAAAACTTTACCAAGTCCATTCTCGCAGAGGTTATGATGTTGAAGACGCTTTGATATTCGGATACGTTGATGTAAATGCAATCTTTAGTTTCTTCAACGGTGTAACGACGTACAACATAGAAATTGACAATGGACAAAAATGTCCTTACATTATCTCGATATGCATGATATAAGGAGTAAATGTAATGGACAGGAATTTATGCACACAAAATTGAAAGACGAAATTTGTATGGTAGAAAGATCTCTTCATTGGAATACGAATATTGGAAAGCCGAAAACATCGCCTCTTATTCACACCAATTAATCGGCCTTATTATCTTTTTGTGTCTTAGCTCTTCATGTGGTAATTAATTTTTCTATTCGGACTGTGTTAGGACTTTTTTGGGTTTTAAGGTACATTGGGTATAATGATATGGTTGGATAATTCAGAATTGGAAAATATTCTTATGATGCCCTTTAGTGCTTTTTCGAGCTTTTTCTCATTTTTCTTTTCTTTTTCTATTTTTTTTCTATTTTTCTATTTGTCACACTTTTCTTTTCTTGTTATTTTTGTTGAGCATTTTTTAATTTTTTTCTTGCCCCTTTTTATGCAATTTCTGGACTTTATTTCTGAATTTTCAATTTCCATAATTCCGGGCCAATTGGGTTTTTCAGGTTATCGAACGAAAGGGAAATTTTTTATTCATCTCGAACTGGGTTGCAAAGGGATAATTTTTTTCACGAATTTTCATGGATAATATTTTTGGGTAACAAACGAGGGCTTACTTCATTGTCCAAATTGGTAATTGCTTTACCATACGTGTCTCGAGATGAATTTAGTTTAGAGATATTTTCGGTACTTTTCAAGACATCGTCTCACACATTTCCCATAACTAATCAAACAAATTAATAGAGATCCTCAACGACTTTTTAAATGCTGAAATGAACTTTGAGTTAACCATTAACTAAGATTGATTTAATTACTCAAAAAAAATGAAAGGCTCGAAATCTCACTGGGTAAGTTCATCTCCACACTTATTCGTAAAGTCGTCAATTTTCGCTCAATTTTCATCTTTAGTCAATTTCGTCTTAGTTAATTTGGATTTTTACAATTTAAGACTGCAAACAAAATTTTGTGAAATTTTGGAAAAATTTAAATTCAATCGTTTATTTATTTTGAGGAAAAATAATTTTGCCTTTTTGAAAATTTTTCAATTTTTTTGGATTTTTTTTTGACATTTTAAATATTTGTGAAGTTTTTAAAAGACGCCCTTGTCACACCCCCCCCCCCCCCCTAAACTTATACTTTTACACTGTCCTCTATCAAAAGGACTAAAATCTAAAGAAGAAAAAAAATAAGCACAAAAATAAAACGAACAAATATTAAAATGCAAGACGACACTATATATGACTCAAACACAAGACTCACATATACAACAAAAATCATCCCATACACGTCGAGGGTGCAGCGACCTCTCTCTCAGAACCTACTCAACCCCGTGTACGGGATTCTTGTAAATCATAAATAAAAAGTCTGAACAATTGGAAGTCAACAAAACATAATAAGTATACATATGGAGGCACATAACGAATGCGGTGAGTGAAGTTATCGATATGCACCGCCACATCAAAACCTAACTGGTAAGACTTGAAGATTTTGTCATGTTAAAATTTTTATTGACGCGTCAAGCTTAGATTTTCCTCTAACTCCAAAATGGATAAATCGGGTTTCAAATAGGACAATACTCTAGTTATGTCCTCGATCTCATCCAAAAACTCAAATTGCATGAATGGACATGGTGGAAAATGACAATATGGTATGACAAAACATGTGTCACCGGAAGGAAAAACTCGAATGATTTTCTCAATCGCGTCACTAATAGATAAAACATCACATTTCAGCATGCTTTTGAAAGGCTCGAGTTCACATTCATAAAGAAGGAATTCATCTATCATGTCATTCGAGTCGCTCTCATGTAGGTGACTAAATGACTCAAATAACGATTGGACTTCAAGGGTGAGGTCCTTAACCACTGGGTCAAATTATTTCTCAAAACCCCCAAGACTTATATCTAAAGGTAATTCGGTTGTGTCACTATCCCGTGGGATCTTCTCAAAACTGATATTTTTTTTCTAATTTTTTTTTTAATTTTTTTTTTATGATTTGTTTTTGACTTTTGGAGTCAATTTTTTTATTAAATCAACCTAACCTAAAAGCCTATCTAAATCCCCGACAACGGCTCCAAAAAATTGTCGTGACTTAAAAAGTGTTCTAAGATGTGTGATTATCTAGGCTCAAGTGCAAGCCTATCACTCAAGTAATAATCCTGTTAAAATGGTTATCGATCCTCAAGGAAATAGGACGTGGATACGTGACGACGTTGAAGAGATAGAAAATCCAAACTTGAGTCTAAAAGGAAACCAAACGATGCTTTAGAGTGGAGTGTATCGATGAATTAAATGTAGATGTAAATTCACTATAACTAAATTAAATGCTATTGAAATGCAACTAGTCTTTCTAACGTAAGAACATAAGACAATTGTATGAAGGATTAAACTATGAATGGAAACAATAGGTCAGGTTATAGTCCCCCACACACTAGTAATTCACCGAGTAGGATACTAGATTTTGGAATTAAAACTTTAACTAAACCCGGTCTTTATTAATCCTAAGCATTACCTATATGAAGGAACGAATCCCACATCATATGAAAACAAAGGTGTCACTTTAACTAACACGCGCGAGGAACTCTTAAGCATCCCGGTTACCTAGGGCAACTGAGATCAAAAGTCCTACGACGGTTGCGATAGTTACGCAAGACGATTCTTTTAAGGTCTAAATTCAAAAAAATTATTTCCAATATTATGAATTACATCGGGTAGGGTTCATGCACACCAACCCTTAAAAACCTAGCCAGCCATAATTAAACTAAATAGGAACGTAGTTTCTGAAAAGCAAAACATCCTGCTATATGGATAATAGGGAATAAGAACGTATTGAATCCAAACAACTAAATAATCAAATTAAAATTAAATGATTAAAAGAGAAATATTACTTGTATTGAAGAAAATTCGGAAAATAAAACTTCAATCTTCGCTCTTGTTCAAAACTAGGGTTTTTGGCTACAAAAATCCTTCTACTAGTTCTTGGGAACCTAAATAATCGAATCCCTAATAATGTGTAACCACTTTGAATAAATAGCATCCGAAATTTACAAAAGATTCAGCCAGTAATAGAATTTTGAAACATTGAAATTCTGTGAAAATTTAAAGCGGCCAGGACATGCGGGGCTGGGCGTTCCGGATCGCCCCCTTATTTGAGTCAGGATTCTACGTAGAGGCGGTCCAAATCCTTTATTTTAAAAAGGTTCGGATCGACCCCATTTTTAATTCAGAACTTTTGCTGCCAAACCGGTCCGGACCCTTTTATTTTTAAAGGTCCGGATCGCCCTACTTTTTCTTCCAGAGCTCTTCCTTGATTTCTCTCATCTTTGAAACCTCATAACTCCTTCTCCGGAACACGGATTTTGACACCGTTTCTTCCTACATACTTGTGGACTCAAGGTATTTAACTTTCAGTTTGGGTTCTTATCCAAATTCCTGATAAAAATTACACTTTGTCCCTTTTGACTTTTCCTCCTCGATTCAACAATCTGCTTTTCCTTTTTCCTTTCTTTACTCAGCAATAAATACTTGTCAATATCATGAAAAAGGCACCAAAGTCGAGATACTATGTAGAAAGGTGAGTGACATATAAATTAGATAAATCACCATATTTTAGATTATTCGAAATGATAAAAGTCCCTAAATTAATGGGTTAAATTCGAAAGAATTATTGCCTAATGAAATCCCCCTAACTTAGAACTTTGCGCGTCCCGAGCAATGCAAAAGAATCCAACTAAGACTCAAATCTCGAAATTCATTTTATTAGAATAGAATTCAACTTTCGTGGGCAATCGATTGCATTGAGCGTATGCAACAAGCCTTTAAACCTCTAGGTTACCTAGTAGGATGAGTTGTGCCTCATGGGGGTTTGGAGTGAATATACCCATAAAATTCGTTATTGGCTCAAAGAAAACTTAAAATACTTAAAAATCGTACAATTTAAACTCCCCAAAAATAGACACCATAAATTTATATTCTCAAATCTCAATTTGTCGTGTGTGTGTGCGAAGCCAAAAATTAACCTCAAATTTCCACCAATTAATCATTACGTTACTTTCTGAAATTTTGCTTTGATTTCAAAATCTCACGGATGCTCTCACAAACGAATCACTCGGATCGTGGCTATTTTGTCTCGGTATGCGTGAAATAAGGAGTAAATGTAACGAACACGAATTCACGCACAAAAAATTGAAAGCCAGATTTTTTATGGTAGAAAGATCTCTTCATTGGAATACGATTATTGGAAAGCCGGAAACATCGCCTCTTATTCACACCAATTAATCTCTCTTATTATCTTTTCTTGTCGTAGCTCTTCACGGGGTAATTAATTCCGCAATTCGGATTGGGTTAGGACTTTTGTGGGTTTTAAGGTGCATTGGCTATAATGAGATGGTTGGATAATGCAGAATTGAAAAATATTCTTATGATGTCCTTTAGTGCTTTTTCGGGCTTTTGCTAATTTTTTTTCTTCTATTTTTCTAGTTATCACACTTTTCTTTTCTTGCTATTTTTGTTGAGCATTTTTCAATTTTTTTCTTTCCCTTTTAATGCACTTTTCGGACTTTATTTCTGAATTTTCAATTTCCACAATTTCGGGCCAATTGGGTTTTTTGGATTATCAAATGAAAAGGAAAAAAATCATTCGGCTCAAATTGGGTTCCAAAGGGATAATTTTTTTCACAACTTTTCATGGCTAATATTTTTGGGTAACAAAGGAGGGCCTACTTCATTGTCCAAATTACTAATTTCTTACCATATGCGTCTCGAGATGAATTTTGTTTAGAGATATTTTAGGCGCTTTTCAAGACAACATCTCACACATTTCCCATAACAGATCAAACAAATGAGTAGAGATCCTCGGTGACTTTTAAAAGCTGAAATGATCTTTGAGTTAACCATAAACGCTGAAAGGCTCGAAATCTCACCAGGTAAATTCATCTCCACACGTTTTCATAAAGTCATCAATTTTCTCTCAATTTCCATCTTTGGTCAATTTCGTCTTAGTGAATTTGGATTTTTACAATTTGAGAATGCAAACAAAATTTTTTGAAATTTTTGAAAATTTCAATCCCATTTTTTATTTATTTTGCGGAAAAATATTTTTTCCTTTTTAAAAAAAATTCATTTTTTTTTACATTTTAAAAATTTGTGAAGTTTTTAAAAGACGCACTTGTCACCCCCCCCCCCCCCCCCCCGGCGCAACTTAGACTTTTGCATTGTCCTCAATTAAAAGGACTAAAATCGAAAGAAGAAAAAGGAAAAGTGCAAAAATAAAATGAACAAATATTAAAATGCAAGACGACATTATATATGACTCAAACACAAGACTCGAAAATACAACAAAAATCACCTCATACGCATCGGGGGTGCGGCGACCTCTCTCTCAGAACCTACTCAACCCCGTTTACGGGATTCCTACAAATCATAAATCAAAATTCTGAACAATTGGAAGTCAAACCAACATAATAAGTATACATATGGAGGCACATCATGAATGTGGTGAGTCAAGTCATCGATCTGCACTGCCACATTAAAACCCGACTTGAAGATTTTATCTGGTTGAAATTTCGACTGACGTGCTAAGCCTAGATTTTCATGTAACTCAATAATGCATAAATCGGGTTTCATATAGGACAATACCCTAGTTATGTCCTCGATCTCATCCAAAAACTCGAATGGCATGAGTGGAAATGGTGGAAAATGACAATATTATATGACAAAACATGTGTCACCGGAAGAAAACACTCGAATGATTTTCTCAATCGCGTCACTAATAGATAAAACATCACGTTTTAGCATGCTTTCGAAAGGCCCGGGGGCACATTCATAAAGAAGGAATTTATCTATCATGTCATTCGAGTCTCTCTCATCTAGGTGACTAAATGAGAGTAATAACAATTAGACTTTAAGGGTGAGGTCCTCAACCACTGGGCCGAATTTTTTCTCAAAATATTCAAGACTTATATCTAAAGTTAATTCGGTTGTGTCACTATCCCGTGGGATGTTCTCAAAATTCATTTTTTTTTCTATTTTTTTTTTGAATTTTAGGTTTTACGATTTTTTTTTTGGCTTTTTGAGATTTGGAGTCAATTTTTTTTATTAAATCGACCTAACCTAAAAGTCAACCTAAATCTCCAACAATGGAGCCAAAACATGACACGACTTAAAAATTGTTCCAAGGTACATGCTTATCTAGGCTCAAGTGCAAGCCTGTCGCTCAAGTAATAATCCCGGTAAAACGGCGTGGAGATGTGACGACGTTGGAGAGATTGAGAATCCTAACTTGAGTCTAAAAGGAAACGAAAAGATGATTTAGAGGGGAGTGTATCGATGAACTAATGTAGATTTAAATTCATTACAACTAAATTAAATGCTATTGAAATTCAACTAGTCTATCTAACCCAAGAACATATGACAATTGTATAAAGGATTTAACTATGAATGGAAACAATAGGTCAGGTTACAGCCCCCCCCCCCCCCCCCCCCACCGTATTAATTCACTGAGTAGGATACTTGATTTTGGAATTAAACTTTAACCAAACCCGATCTTTATTAATCCTAAGCATTACGTATATGAAGTAACGAAGCCCGCATCATACGAAATCAAAGGCAAGAATAAAGTGGTGTAACTTTAACTAACACGCACGTCGCACTCTTAAGCCTCCTGGTTACCTAGGGCAACTGAGATCAAAAGTCCTACAATGGTTGCGATATGTACACAACATGATTCTTTTAAGGTTTTAATTCAAAAATTTATTTCCATTATGATGTATTACATCGAGTGTGGTTCATGCACCCCGACCCATGAAAACCTAGCCGAACATAATTAAACTAAATAGGAACGCAATTTTTGAAAAGAAAAACATCATGCTATGTGGAGAATAGGTAATCAAAACATATTGAATTGAAAAAACTAACTAATCAAAGTAAAATTTAATGATTAACAGACAAATATTACTCGTATTGAAGAAAATCCGAAAAATAAAACTTCAATCTTTACTCTTGTTCAAAACTAGGGTTTTTTTCTTCAAAAACCTTTCTACTACTGCTTGGGAACCTAAATAATCGAACCCTTAATAATGTGTAACCAATTTGAATAAATAGTCTCCAAAATTTACAAAAGATTGTGCCAATCATAGAATTCTGAAAAATTGAAATTATGAGAAAATCCAAAGTGGTCCGGACCGGCGGGGATGGGTAGTCCGGATAGCCCACGTATTTGAGTCAGGCTTTTGTATAGAGGCGATCCGGATCCTTTATTTTAAAAAGGTAGGTATTGCCCCCATTTTTCATTTAGAACTATTGCTGCCAAACTAGTCCGGACCCTTTTATTTTAAAAGGTCTGAATCACCCTACTTTTTCTTCCAGAGCTTTTTCTTGATTCTCTCATCTTTGAAACCTCATAACTTCTTCCCCGAAACTCGAATTTTGACACCGTTTCTTCCTACTTACTTGTGGACTTGAGGTCTTAACTTTCAATCTGGGTTCTCGTCTAGATTCCTGGTAGAAATTAAGCTTTTACCCTTTTGACTTTTCTTCCTTAATTCAACATTCTCCTTTGGCTTTTTCCTTTCTTTACTTAGAAATAAATACCTGTAAATATCATGAAAAATGCACAAAACTCAAGTGACTATGTAGAAAGGTCAGTGGCATATAAATTAGATAAATCACCATATTTTACATTATTTGAGATGATAAAAGTCCTTAAATTAAGGGGAGAAATTCGAAAGAATTTATGCCTCATCATGGGTATTTCGTGAAAATGTCGTATTTTCAAGAAAGATTGAGGTTAAGCATTTTTTGGAAAAAAATAATTGTAAATTAAATGATTTTGTTAGAATATTTGGTGAAATAATAATATTTCAAAGTTCTTGCAAAAATGAAGGTTTTATGAAAAAGAGACATTTGTTGAGGTTGAAGTAAAAATGTCTTTTGTTCCTTAAAAAATTATTTTTGCAAGTACAATGAATTCCCAAGATGAAATGTATGTTTAAATCATGGAGTAGGATTTTTGGGTTTAAAATATATGATGAACATGATATTATAAGACTACATGTGTTAATAAAAAGAAATTGTATTTTCTTATAAAAGTAGTCTTTGCATATAATTAGATTTCTTGAATGAAAAAGCAAAGAAATGTGTGGTTTAATAAAAAGTTGATAAAAAGTCTTGATGGGTAAGCATGGAAAAGATAGTGTGGGTGTGTGTGTTGGGGGGGGGGGGGGGGTGTCTTAATAGTATTATAAAGGATTAACACTTATGAAATTAAAAAAAGATTAAAGGTGTAAAAGTGTTTCCTATTAAGATGAATATTACCCCAAGGATAAAATGGTGTTAAGGTGTTAAACACACAAGGAGTTAAGATGGTTAACTGAAAAGTACTTGTAAAAAATTAACACTTGTGAAAAGTGGAGCAAAAGGCGATTTTGGAAACAAGTGAGTAAAATGATGATTTTTCTTAAAGTGGAACATTTTTATAAAATAAAAATGTTGGAAAAGGTGTTACACAAGATGGTCCTAAATGAGTATGATTTTTTGAATAAAAATCAAGATTAATGTGTAAAGGACATGAAATTATAAATTCAAAGTGTAATACAAATGGTGCGATAAAGTCCCGAGTTTTTGGCTTCGGTCGAGTAAAAAGGAGTAGTGGGTAATGTGGACATTTGTAAAATATTAAAACACATTAAATGGAACTTATATGACACCGTGAAAAGCAAGAAGGTCCTGGAGACCTAGGGTGAAAAGCCCAAAACCACTGACCACATCATATAGTGCACATACCCGGTTGTGTGGAGCCCGTTAAAGTTGGACGTATTTAGAACATTTCGAGAAAAAGATAAAGGAATATGGAACATGTAAAGAAATAGGTTATGTGGTAAAAATGTGTTAATAGAACCGAACTTGAATTAATGTAATAAACATTCCTGTAAAGGTGAAATGGACATGTAAATGCGTAAATCTATTAATGTGCATCAGTTAGGGGAAAAGGGTAAAGTAAGTGGGTAAATGGGTGGTTAAGTAACCTAGGTGGTTAAATGAAAATTTTATATAAGAATGTATTGTAAAAGGTTTTCAAATGATAAATAAGTATTTTCCAACACAGTGGATGAATGTGTCGAAATGATAATTTTCAATGTAAATACTAATGTGAATCGGTTAAAGTGATAAGGTGGTTTCAATAAAGAAATGGTTTTCAATTAATTCAAGTGGAATTGCTTTGAACATTTTACTTGGTGTGTTAAAGAAAAGGATAACTGATGAAATGAGAAAATGAAGTTCTATTACAAGATTAAGATGGGTTAATCTGGACAAGTAAGGTTTTTTGTGGTAAAATGGTTAATGCATTGGAACATGTATTTTTTTAACGGTGTATATATGCAGATACATACATGTTTTCACATGAGTAAGGTTGTAGCTTGTGAGTATCCTTTATGTCATTCGATTTTATGTTTCGTTTGTATATTTTTCAATGGGTATAGGCTCACACACCCGCTTTCTTACGGAATGTTGGCAGAGGTTTCATATTTTGAGGACGTTATACATGTAAGTATTTTTTTATTTTATTTTTACATTAGTAGCTCTGCATACTTGGACTATGGGGTGGCCCCCATGGGTCCCACACGCAATTTATCTTAAAACTCAAATAGCATGATAAACAAGTGAAACATTAAGTAAAATAAAGCTGGACTGGTAACATTGTGTAGGTTGTTTCATTTCACTTCACACCTAATGCTCGGATTTGATCGGGTTGACTACGGGTAACCTATATATCTGGGTTGGGGCATTACAGGTGAGCTTCTTCGACATGTAGTGTTTGAGTTTTCCAGTAATGAATAAAGAGATCAGTCACCTCCCTAAAATGAGGTTAATCTTATTATAGTCCCTATTGCTACATTAGTTGGATTTCAATATTCCTCTAGTAATTCACCATCTCTTCCTTTATTGGATATGGCTCTTCTTCCTTCCACTTCTAATGAGGTAGTTTTTCATAATTCTCTATGAATCTTTTTATGACTTTAGCTCAATCACAGATAAGGTTTTTATCAAAATTTACATTTTGTGAGCCAACTTAGTAACTTACTACTTATGTTTATCTAAAAAAATGTTTACACTTTTTAAGTGAACTATCTTACTACTAAGATTTTTTTAAACTTTTTAATTTAACTTAGTATATTACTACTATGGTTTCTATAAAAACCATTTACCCTTCATAAGTCACCTTAGTATCTTAATACTAAGGTTTCTCCTAAAATTTACATTTTGTAAATTACCTTAGTATCTTACTAACTATGATTCTCTAAAAATAATATAGGCTTTACTACTAAGGTTTATTCTCATTTTGTACACTTTGTCAACATAGTAACCTACTAGTAATTTTTTTTTTAATATTTACACTTTTTAGGTCAACTTATTCTCTTACTACTATGGTTTATTTTGTATAGGAACCTTCTTCTTGTCTTAACACAAATCTTGTTGAGGTTTTGGCTAGACTTATATTTCACCTATCTTTGCAACATGTCATAGGGAACAACCCTTTCGATGCGCCTTGTATTGTTTCTCTAGTTAATTATGCCACAACTCATATTGTTTATCTTTTTAAACGTATTGTGTCTACCCACTTTGAAAAGAATTGAGTTGCCATTAGAATCCATATTTTTACCCTAGATGGAGGTTCAGTTTCCTTGACAAGGTCAAACTCCCAAGTGTGGAAAGGATAAGGTATTGTCAATGCCTGTAAATCAACAAATGGAGTGTGAATTAGATTAGCGTGAAGTTAAAAAAATTTACACCTTCGAACAAACTCAGCTAAATCCCTCTCCATTGTTGGCCAATAATAAACAAGTGTCATAAGTCTTTAATAAAATCTGGATCCTCCAATATGACATGGATTGTGTTTTTTCTTGAGAACCTCTTATTTTTCCACAGTAGTGATGTATCATAAAGGCTTGTTGAAATATCCTCACCGATAGATCTTCCTATCATGTATGTATAAAATAGGAGCTCTTCTTCTAAGTGTTATGTCATATACTTTTTCTATTAGAACGAATTCATAATTAATAAAATCAACATAAGGCTACCTTCAGTCCATTAGAGATTCCAAGAAGTTATACTCAGCTGGTTTTTAATAGATTTTGCAATTATCATAATCTCTTTGTTCTACTGGTGCCTTTTATTTCATCGCATGTAAAAAAAATCCTTGTATCTATATTCTTCTATATAGAGATATTTTAGGGGTATCACAATGCTTATTATCAATTTCCATAAACTGCCTTTTAGTTTCCTCTGGAAAAAGGCATCTGGTAAACAATCCACTAGGATTTTTGTAATACATAATTCTTTAAGATGAAAAATTGTGCTGACTCAATGAGCATAATTGAAAAATATTTTATTTCTAGTTTCTTTGTTATCTTTCCAATCCAATGTGAAGTAATATAAATAGGAAAAAGATAGAGCCTAGAAGATGGAGAAATTATGCAATGGACCACCACAGTTTCGTAGCCACCTTGCATAGCTATGTTTTGTGAAAATTAGGTTGTTCTCCAATCTGTCTTCGTAAAAGTGATCAATCAACCTTTGTATGATTATTTTGTAAGAATCTGGGTTGAGATGCTTCAACACGTATTCATAATTCATTTGTTTAACCACCAAGTTGGAATTTGTTTTGATGCAGAGTGAATGAATGCATCTTTGAAAAACCTATAGTAACCCTATAATCAAAGCTTCATATCTACTTTATTATTTTAACAAAACAATTCTAACTTGAAATCTCCTCATTTACCCTAGATAAAATTCTCCACCACCTCCCTCGCCTTTACTCAGTGACCCATTGAACTCCATGAACCATGTCTCCAAGTCTGCTTCATAAATATTGGCATATAAATCATCACTCTATATGTTCTCACGAGGATGTTTAAATAATCCTGAAGGAAAGACTGACAATAAATATTCATAGGCTTGTGTTTTGATTGCATAAGGAATCATGATCTTCATACCATACTCTGAA
Source organism: Sambucus nigra (assembly GCA_949130495.1). Classification (NCBI taxonomy): domain Eukaryota; kingdom Viridiplantae; phylum Streptophyta; class Magnoliopsida; order Dipsacales; family Adoxaceae; genus Sambucus; species Sambucus nigra. Next base: position 123,044,633 of record OX422213.1, read on the forward strand.
AGAATAAGGAACGGACTTGCCCTTCTCCCAATCAAAATTATTCGTGTAAGAAAAAACATAATTGGATTATATTTTCTCAATACATTGATAGTAAAAAAAACATAAAATGCCTAAGCTTTTGAGACAAAAGATCTAAAGCAAACGATGTATTTTTATTCTTGTGTATCATGTCTAAAGATCATGGGTGATTCTACTCGTGTAGTAAAAATGTTTCTCTGGTCCATCAATATCTTTTTCCAACAAAGCACTGATGGACCTGATAGTGGAGGTTTGATAAACCACCAAAGGTACTCTTGACTTAGATGGAATCATCATTTGAGGAGAGGTGAGATATACATTAAGCTTGTAAAGATATTCTCGGTATGGTTCCTCCCATTTGAACTTCATGGTATTTTGCAATAGCTTGATGAGTGGGTGAGTTATCTCAGATAAACCTATAAATAATCTCCTCAAGTAAGAAATCTTTCAGAGAAAACTCTTATGTTCTTTCTAGGTTTTTGGAAAATGCATGTGAAGAATGTATTTTTGTTTCCTTTTGTCCATTTAGACTCCTTGTTAATCAACAATAAAACTAGAGAATTTTTCGCTTATCACACTAAAGGCATACTTGAGTGGGTTCATTTTCAACTTCTACACTATGTCTCTTGAAAACTATTCTCAAGTATACTAAGTGAGAATCCCCCTTCTTGGATTTATTGACTAGATCATCCATATAAAATTCCATAATATCATGGAAAAGTTCATGAAAAAATCCACCATTGTCCTCTGGCAAGTTTCCCTCGCATTTTCCATTTCCCCATTCTTCAATAACATAGAATACATACTCTATGAGGTCCCCCTCTGAATGTTGTAGTTGTGTAGACCATAGATTACATGTGGAAAAAGATTCAATGATGATTCCAAATATAGCTATTGAATCTTCCATTTCCACAACTCTTTCAACCTCGATGGAGTTGCCACTGCCAATGGTCCTTCCAACTAGTTCTATAGAGGTAGTTTGAACATTATTTTTGTTGTCGTTGTTATTGCATCACCTTAGTTAGTTTGATTATCAATATTTAGCTGAATGTTTCAACTACAGATGAACGTAGTATCTACACATATAGTTCCTCTGGATAAGCTTATTCTTTCTCGTGAAACCTTTGTTGAGGTAATTGCCTTTAGAATGAAATAATTTTCTCTATTTTCTTAACCAAATACATTATTGGTGATCTTTTTTCACTTGTGGTGTTTTAGTTTTCCAGGGATGAATAGAGAGATAATTCATCTCCCTCAAATGAGGTTACTTTAGTTTAAGGTTCAGAGTATGTGGTTCTTCTATTTTTACAATTAATGGGGTACCTTTTCATAACTTTTTAAGAATCTCTTTATGACTTTATCTCAACCATAAATAAGTTTTTTCTTAAATTTACACGTCGCGAGTCAATTTAGTACCTTACTATTAAAGTTTCTCTAAAAAACATTTACACTTTTCAAGTTAACATAGTAACGTACTACTAAGGTTTTTCTTACAATTTACACTTTGTAGTCAACTTAGTATATTACTACTAAGGTTTCTCTAAAAACCAATTATACTTTGTAAGTTAACTTAATACCTTAATAGTAACGTTTTTTTCAAAATTTACACTTTGTAAGTCAACTTAGTATCTTACTACAAAGGTTTTTTTCCTCATAATTTTCAATTTGTTAACATATTAGCCTTCTATTAAGGTTTTTTTATATATACACTTTTAGGTAAACTTATTCTCTTACCACTAGGTTTTTTCATATATGCACCTTCTTGTTGACTAAGCACAAATCTTGCTAAGGTTTTGTGTAACTCTTATGTTTCACCTGTCTTTGCAGACCATCATAGGGAAAAACCCTTTCGATGCACCTCAACTGGTTCTTCCTTCTGTTAATGTGGATCTATTTGTGCCAGCTCATTTTCAATCATACTCCCATAATGATAAAGGTTATACAACTGGTAGGAAAGCGGAGGAGAATGGTTTTAGTTTTTAATATCATTTTCCAAGCACTGCCCCAACTTTGTATTATCGACAGGTGCTTGAGAATCGAACTATCGTTCAAACCTCCCTTTATTTTATGTTGAATCCACTTATAATTTCTCAACCTGATAATTTTACTGTTGAATGTGTGAGGCTTTATAAACTGATGATGACTTATCTTTTATAAGGGAGTGTTTCATTTATAGTTGATACTAAGAGTATTTTTCCATCATTCTTTAATATATTTGTGCTAAATAACTATGTTGGGGATCTTATTTCTTTGAGAAAAGAGGGGTTTAATTTTACTAAGATAATAAACATGCTGATGGATCTAACGGATCCTCAACTAATAGCTTGTAATTCTACCAAACTAAAAGCTGTAGAGGATCATAAGGCCGAATAAAGAAAATTTAGAGAGGTCATCCCTAAGATTTAGGAGTACAATCATTACGTATTTTAGTTGAGGGAACTTGTAATGATGCCAAGAGAAAGCCTGAACTACCATTTAAATGAAAGGCATAGGTTGAAGTCAACATTTCTCCAGTGACTGATCATGAAAAATAGGTTTGTCAAGATACAATTTATCATTTGGAGAGAGATATACACTTCTTCTAGATTAGGATTTTTTGTTATAATAAACTGCTTATTTTTTATCTCTCGACTATAGTCCCCCTTTTAATTATAACTAACCTGATTTTTAATATAAAGAAAGTATTTGTCCTTGAATTTAATGTGTACAACCCACTTATTGCTTCAATATTTGTCTCACAAATGTTACAAATTCATTTCCTTCTTCGCATTCCTTCAAGAAAAAGAAAATTACAATTTTCTTTCTCGAACATGATAAATTTTCAACTATGTCTGTTATCTATAAAAGGCATGTCATCATCAATTTAGGAAATCAGATAATATCCTGATGTAACACCCCGCCTAATTAAATACCGGGTGGCCAGTCCCATACTAAATTAAAACAAAATATACAGTTGGCTCATTCTTAGCATCATTGTCGAAAACATTAACTAATCACCCAATACCCAATTAAGCTGGTGTTAAAAACATTCCAAATTTTTAATTCAATAAAATCATTTTTAGTTTATGAATAACACTTCACATTTTATTCTACCATAATAATAACTGAACAGATAACAAAAAAGAATTTAAATGAAATTGGAATAAACATTCCTAAATAATAATCCAATAAAGTAATCCCAATAGTATTAAAATAACACGAATACAAGATTATTTGACTCAGATAGAAAAGATAACTGAATTCCTTTGAGGGACATGCCCTACCTAGAAGAATACTGTGAATCAAATGAAGATAGGTGTCTAAGAAATACTCCATAGCTCCATAGCTCATCATAATCTGCTAAGGTTGGCATCCCTGCTACTGGACACCTGATATAGAAGGTACAATAGAAAAGAAAATATGCAAGGAAACGAGTCAGAGCCCGATGTGAAAATGATTTTGAAAACAACAAGTATTTAACAAGTGCAATAAAGCATTTATTATGTACATGTTAGTATCCAGACTCTCACTTGATATTCTCACCTCTCATCTAGAGTGCACACTTAACGTTTCCTATTAACCTCCTAGTTGATGGTTCCTCCTCACTAATTTCCATAATATGATTCCATTCCATATCCTAACCCCGTATGTCCCATACCATACGTAATATAATCATTCATATACGTTTCCCATTCACATGAATCGTTTCTCATTAATATGAATTTAGCTTTTCAAATCTATAGGAATAAATATTCATTAACTTATTTCAATTCCTTTCTCAATTCACCGTCATCTACAACTATCACACAGTAGATTAATCAAACCACTCTATATACATTAATTAAATTAATTACATAATAATACGGCACCCCGAGACACAGCTGCGGTGCATGCATTACTCGACTATCACGTCCCAATATCGTAGGTCGCTGAATAGGGGACTAAAGGTTTGGTAAGGATTCCTCGAACCACAAACAACAACACACAAATTGGAGGCGAACATAGTTCTCGTATCCATGGGTCACGCAGATACCTACGTACCCATAGTCAGCGGACTTATCAACTCCTCGATAAGTCTTTCATAGACCTATGTTCTCGAGCGACAAATCAAAAATCCCATGGATTCATTCTGATATGACTGCCCTCACGCGCAAACCTCCCGTCAATAGCAAGTAAGCTAGGTATGTCATACACACAAATTATCAATCAATCAAATAGGCATTATCATCTACCTATAGATATAATATCAATAAGGTACTCACACTACCCTCAGATAATTCCCATACGTAGCATTATATCTCTTTAAATCCTACGTAATAAAATATTATAACTTTACTTCTTTAATTTTATTATCCCAGAGTCTCACTCATTACTCAAGGTTCAAATAGGTTTTTCCTCAATATTTTATTCAGTAATAAATCAGTAATATCCTACTGGTCCATATCATCTTATCTCCCAAATTACCCTGAATTAAACTCTCCCTTATTTAGGGTTAAAAACAATTGTTTCTAATCTCTTATAAACACATCTTTTATCAACTAGGATTGAATACCATAATCACATGGCTCATAGTCTATAGTGTTTTATTCACACTATATGACTTATCAACAAAATCAACATCCTCGCATACTATAACATCTCTCCACTCCCAACGTCGTTAAGGTTCATGCGCGGAGCATCTCGCAAAGCGAAATCCAAACAAGGAACCCCTCCTATACACTACAACTTAACTTTGTCGGTCGTGGAGGTGTGTCAACTTCAAATACACAATCGGTATAACCTCATCCCCTCATTTAACCAAATGTGGTCTGAACTCCCATCTCTATCTAGGATCCATACCACTAAGTGCTTGTACTACACTCAGTCCTTGCGCAATCAATAATGAGCTTAAAATCAGTCCTTAATGCTCAAATTGTAACCCTAGGGCTACCTAGGTGTTATATTAAATCTCCCCTACTGGACCTATCCATAATCCTCATGCATACAAATTAGAATCCAACACATGAATCTAGCAACCGAAATTTCTTTCAATTTAATTATCATAATTCTAATCAATTAAATCCCAATGAAATTAATTCGATTCTTAACTAGGAATACTGAACCTTCCTAAGTCCCATTATATCCAATTAATAATCACCAAAGATTTACTAAAGGTTTGGGATACGAACAATCATTAAAAAGAAACAACTTCACAAATTATGGGGAGGTCGATCGATCGAAGGCAAGGGGTCGATCGATCGATCGCCCTGATAACAACCCAGTTTTCTGCATTTATTCTACTACGGGTTTCATCACTTTTGATCACATGATCCTTCATATTAACTACCCAAATTCCTTATAAACCTTACTACATGAAATAGCAACATATGTGAATGATTTCTAATGCTCTAAACATCCTAGAATCATCAAGAGTTTGAATTAAAAGCCTATGTTTATCCTCTTTCTCCAGAGAATTATATACATGATATCTTCAAGAACACACCATTCATTCTCAACATTTCTTCAACATATTTATGATTATTTCACGGATTACTATCTTCCTACAACATGAGTTTGATTCCCATATATCTCCATTTTTCAGAAATCCATTAACAACTCTTCATTATCTTCCAAACATGTAAAAATCTCATCTTTTTATAACTATCCTAACATGGACAATATACAAACCTAGATTGCAATTATCAAACACTTGCCTCTAATGAAGATCTGATCATTTGGGGTTGTATAGGACAGGGGGTTCTCCCTTTCTCTGGCCAACTTTCGGTGATGGTTGTGGTGGTGACCTTTGACCTTCGGTTCCCCTCCTTTCCAAGCAAGTTTTTCTTCTCCCAAGCAACCTTTCACTCTCTCTAGGAAGATGACTTCTCAATTTTGTGTTGAAGAGATGAAATGAACCTACGTACACTAATCTCCAAATACTTATAATAAGATAAAATCCGAAATCCCTATTCATCCCCCTTGTAAAAATAACCAAAATGCCCTTTTTGGTTGTCTTTTCATTTCCAAATGACCCGAGACTCAAAACCAACATCGAAATAGACTTTTCTGACTATTTCAACCCTTCCGGATGCAATAACGCAGTCGAAATGACTATAAGGTTGATGTAAAAATAAGTTTCCTTTTTAATTTAGCAAATTAGTCCCGACGCGTCCCATACCGTGTCCGACTAAAAATTCAAATTATGGAATTAATAACTCACCGCAATATCAATAACATCACATTCATATATTACCTAAATATCTTTAAGTAATATTCAGAATCATTCATTTTAATATCCACAATTCGGATAACAATCCAAATGAATTAATTTATAATAAAATCCAATTAATCCATTAATTTAAAATATAACTCATTTTAGATATCATAAAAATTATGGGGTATTACATACTTCCCCCCTTATAACAGAATTTTGTCCCGAAATTCGAAAAAATAAATCATACCGTTAAGGTCAACTCTGAGTATAAATCTCACATCGCAAGTAATCTATGTCATACCGCCCATACAATACATTAACTAAAATCGCCATTGATGTTATACGCCAAGCCTCACCATATAGTTTCAACTGAATCGAATGTAAACTATACCCAATCTTCCCTATACCATCCTCATGACAAAGTTTGGGAAAAATGATCCTTAATCATTACGTAAATAAATCCTGAAGTCACAACTACTTACTGTTTCACAATTATGAAAACTACTACAATCCAACCATCCAGGGCGCCCATACTACCTATCGTATATCTTGCATCATAAAATGGATAAGGTTACCCGCATAATACTCTGATTTATCGCAATGGTAATAAACTCATATCCTAAAGACCTAACTTATTTAGACTCCCAGCGTTTATTAGTTTCATGTGTGGGGTGTCTCGCAAGCGAAATCCAAACAAGGAACCCCCCCGATACACTACTACCTAAAGTACTCGGTCATCGAAACTCCTCAGGTCCTTAGTCAATAGTTTATAACCTCTCTACATGTTTTATCGATTTCAAATAAAAATCTACTCATCTACTCTCTTATTAAAGACAAGATGCTGGTTATGGTAGCAGTACATACGCTCTCATATCCCATAAGTCAATCCACGCCGATAGTCACATCATGTTCGGACATGCCCAAAGTAAGTAATTACGTGATAAAAATCAAACCCACGTGATGACATGAAAAATATAGGTGTCCCACACTCCTCGGTGAGTCTACGGAAATACTGTGCTATAGGCTAAGTTTAGCAACCATTTTGCCCATACAATAGTAATCGCTACAAAAATCAATATATGACTCATAATTTCTTAGATAGAAAACATACCCTCATTCGCGGGCAGTGATTGTTGACTCCCACTATTATAACTTTGCTCCGAAGGGTCAAGAAAAATTTTACGCCAAATTTCCAGTTCTAGTCAATGACACTCCACTATATGCCCAAGCCTTTGAATATATTGCCTCCGTTAGGTAATACACACAATTCTCGTATTTTAAGAACTTCTACTGATGACTCTCCTCAATTTTCCATAATAGGGGTGGCCTCGACTACGGTCATCATACTCGAACATACTTCATAACCTCTTAAGTACGATTTCTATTATCCGTCCAATGGCCCTCATCTGCCATACCTATTGTACGAACCCGTCCGAACGCAAATAAGATTCACTAATATATATGGAATCTTATCAAAGAAATCAACAATCCTAAACATAGGGCTCTACAACAAAGAACGCTAAGCTGAAAACATAGTAAGCCGTACAGATCCTAAAGGACACTAGAACCTGATGCTCTGATACCACCTATAACACCCCGCCTAATTAAATACCGGGTGGCCAGTCTCATACCGAATTAAAACAGAATATACAGTTGGCTCATTCTTAGAATCACTGTCAAAAACATTAACTAATGACCCAATACCCAATTAAGCTAGTGTTAAAAACATTCCAAATTTTTAATTCAACAAAATCATTTTTAGTTTATGAATAACACTTCACATTTTATTCTACCATAATAATAACTGAACAGATAACAAAAAATAATTTAAATGCAATTGGAATAAACATTCACAATAATAATCCAATATAGTAATCCCACTATTAAAATAACACGAATACAAGAGTATTTGACTAAGATAGAAAAGCTAACTGAATTACTTTGGGCGACATGCCCTACATATAAGAATACTGTGAATCAAATGAAGATAGGCATCTAATCAATACTCCATAGCTCGTCATAATCCGCTAAGGTTGGCGTCCCTGCTACTGGACACCTGATATAAAAGGTACAATAGAAAATAAAATATGCAAGGAAACGGGTCAAAGCCCAATGTGAAAATGATTTTGAAAACAGCAAGCATTTAACAAGTGCAATAAAGCATTTATTATGTACATGTTAGTATCCAGACTCTCACTTGATATTCTCACCTCTCATATAGAGTGCACACTTAACGTTTCCTATTAACCTCCTAGTTAATGGTTCCTCCTCACTAATTTCCATAATATGATTCCATTCCTTATCCTAACCCCGTATGTCCCATACCATACGTAATATAATCATTCATATACGTTTCCCATTCACATGAATCGTTTCTCATTAATATGAATTTAGCTTTTCAAATCTATAAGAATAAATATTCATTAACTTATTTCAATTCTTTTCTCAATTCACCATCATCTATAATTATCACATAGTAGATTAATCAAACCACTCTATATACATTCATTTAATACGGCACCCCGAGACATAAATTACATATATAATACGGCACCCGGAGACACAGTTGCGGTGCATGCATTACTCGGCTATCACGTCCCAATATCGCAGGTTGCCGAATAGGGGACTAAAGGTTGGGTAAGGATTCATCGAACCATAAACAACAACACACAAATTGGAGGCGAACATAGTTCTCGTATCCATGAGTCATGCACATACCTACGTACCCATAGTCAGCGGACTTATCAACTCCCCGATAAGTCTTTCATAGACCTATGTTCTCGAGCGACAAATCAAAAATCCCATAGATTCATCCTGATATGACTGCCCTCACGCGCAAACCTCTTGTAAATAGCAAGTAAGCTAGGTATGTCATACACACAAATTATCAATCAATCAAATAGGCATTATCATCTACCTATAGGTATAATATCAACAAGGTACTCACACTACCCTCAGATAATTCCCATACGTAGCATTATATCTCTTCAAATCCTACGTATTAAAATATTATAACTTTACTTCTTTAATTTTATTATCCCAGAGTCTCACTCATTACTCTAGGTTCAAATAGGTTTTTCCTCAACATTTTATTCAGTAAGAAATCACTAAAATCCTACTAGTCCATATCATCTTATCTCCCAAATTACCACGAATTAAACTCTCCCTTAATTAATGTTAAAACCGATTGTTTCTAATCTCTTATAAACACATCTTCTATCAACTAGGATTGAATACCATCAACACATGGCTCAGAGTCTATAGTGTTTCATTCACACTATATGACTTATCAACAAAATCAACATCCTCGCATCCTATAACATCTTTCCACTCCCGACGTCATTAACGTTTATGCGCGGAGCGTCTCGCAAAGCGAAATCCAAACAAAGAACCCCTCCAATACACTACTACTTAACTTTATCGCTCGTGGAGGTCCGTCAACTTCAAATACGCAACCGGGATAACCTCATCCCCTCTTTCAACCAAATGTGGTCTAAACTGCCATCTCTATCCAGGAGCCATACCACTAAGAGCTTGTACTACACTCAATCCTTGCGCAATCAATAATGAGCTTAAACTCAGTCCTTGATGCTCAAATTGTAACCCTAAGGCTACCCAAGTGTTATATTAAATCTCCCCTACTGGACCTATCCTTAATTCTCATGCATAAAAATTAGAATCCAACACATGAATCAAGCAATCGAAATTTCTTTCAATTTAATTATCATAATTCTAATAAATTAAATCCCAATCAAATTAATTTGATTCTTAACTAGGGCTTACTGAACCTTCCGAAGTCCCATTATATCCAATTAATAATCACCAAAGATTTACAAAAGGTTTGGGATACGAACAATCATTAAAACGAAACAACTTCACAAATTCTGGGGAGGTCGATCGATCGCAAGCAGGGGGTCGATCGATCGATCTCCCAGATAACAACCCAGTTTTCGGCATTTCTTCTACGACGGGTTTCATCACTTTTGATCACAAAATCCTTCATATTAACTACCCTAATTCCTTATAACCTTACTACACAATGTAGCAACATATGTGAATGATTTCTAATGCTTTAAACATCCTAGAATCATCAAGAGTTTGAATTAAAAACCTATGTTTATCCTCTTTCTACAGAAAGTTATATACATGATATCTTCAAGAACACATCATTGATTCTCAACATTTCTTCAACATATTTATGATTATTTCGTGGATTACTATCTTCCTACAACATGAGTTTGATTCCTATATATCTTCATTTTTCAGAAATCCATTAACAACTCTTCATTATCTTCCAAACATGTAAAAATCTCATCTTTTTACAACTATCCTAACATGGAGAATATACAAACTTAGATTGCAATTATAAAACACTTGCCTCTAATGAAGATCTCATCCTTTGGGGTTGTATAAAATAGGTGGTTCTCCCTTTCTCCAGCCAACTTCCGATGGTGGTTGTGGTGGTGACCTTTGACCTTTGGTTCTCCTCCTTTCCAAGCAAGGTTTTCTTCTCCCAAGCAACCTTTCACTCTCTCTAGGAAGATGACTTCTCAATTTTGTGTTGAAGATATGAAACGAACCTACGTACACTAATCTCCAAATACTTATAATAAGATAAAATCCGAAATCACTATTCACCCCCCTTGTAAAAATAACCAAAATGCCCTTTTTGGTTGTCTTTTCATTTCCAAATGATCCGAGACTCAAAACCAACATCCAAATAGACTTTTCTGACTATTTCAACCCTTTCGGATGCAACAACGCAGTTGAAACGACTATAAGGTTGATGTAAAAATAAGTTTCCTTTTTAATTTAACAAATTAATCCCGACGCGTCCCATACCGCGTCCGACTAAAATTCAAATTACGGAATTAATAACTCGCCGCAATATCAATAACATCACATTCATATATTACCTAAATATCTTTAAGTAATATTTAGAATCATTCATTTTAATATCCACAATTCGAATAAAAATCCAAATGAATTAATTTATAATAAAATCTAATTAATCCATTAATTTAAAATATAACCCATTTTACAAGTCATAAAAATTACGGGGTATTACGCCTGAGTCTTATGCTTCTCTAACAACATATTGTCCTTCCTAATTTCTTTAAACTTTGGAAAATGAATTCCTCGAATGTGATTAACAACATCCTTCAAGACCAAATATCCTTCCAATAACATCATTGGTCTCATGAGGTTCTCATAAGTTGAAAGAGTTCATCTAGTGCTTCTAGTTGAACATGCCTATTATGAGGAATCATGTTGCCTCTCAAGGCATATCTATCGGATGGCACGTCTAAGTCCACTGGGAAGGTTTTTTTAGATTCATAACCTAAGGAGAAGGGTGTGTAGTGTCTTGACTTCCTCTTAGTTATTTGACGAGTTAGATGATTTAGAGGATTTTGATGTGCTTCTTTTGCCAAGTGGATAAATGACTATTACTATCCCCTCTTTGAGAACTATTGGGGAAAAGGAGGAAGATGATATTCTAGTGGACCATGATAGTATAAACTAGGAGTCCATAAACCTTTAAAGGCATAATATGGATATATCCATTGAGTTATCCAATACCGTGAACCGAATGGCTATAGTGAGTGGGAGTAGTGTGAGGAAATTTATTGTCCCACAAATGGTGAGTAGTGCACCAATTTTGAATGATGTTCCATTGAATTTCTTTAAACATCGAATAAGTTACTTACGATTTCCCTCCACAAGAGTGGAAACTGGGGAATTGTCCTAAAGAACCAAATTTCTTTGATTAATACCAGCATATCATATGTGACCACTTTCAAAATGAATCATGGAAGGTTAGTCTCAAATAGATAAGATGATTTTTGGTACCATGTTTTCCTCTAAAAATAAATGAGGAATCGACTTTGAAAATGATGGCTCTTCTTCTATCCATTCTTTCTTATCATCTTTATCCATTTTTTCATCATTCGTTGGTGAATCTTCAACTCACTACACACCTTAACGAAGCGAAGGGAAGGTGACTCTTATGTCTTCCTTTTGAAAAAATGAACTACAGTTAAAGGAGTTTTACTTTAGAATTAAGAAGAAATAACTCAAATGTCCCATTGACCCACAACCCTATAGGTGCATATATTATCATAATTTAGGACACCTTAAGATGTTTTGTGTTTTGCTTCATCCTGCATCTCACTTAGGTGATGTTGATAAGGGTAAAAAGGTCGATAGGAAAGGGAAAAATAAGGCAGAAGACCCTAAAAAGGTTTCTTCCAAAGGTAAGGAAAAAGTAAAAATGGTTGATCCTCCCATATTTCCCAAATCATTTATGAGATCCCATCCTTTTAGACTTCATCCATATGGGGATTTGAAGCAAACTATCGATAGAGAAGGACTAAAAATACATAGAAAAATGTGCTAAGTTCTCCTCCTTTTTAAAAAAGAAACATGATTCATTTGTTTTAGGCGTGTTAGAGTATTTTGTTTACTCTATTTGTATAGGTATCCTGATTTTGATCTAGTATTTACTTTATACTCTTTATATGTGATCTTCTTTTTGTTCATACCTATAGATTTATGTCCATGTACAGTATTGGTCTTTTATGATTGTTAGGTATTATTTTATCCTCTGAGATAAAATGAAACCATATATGCTTAGTTATTGTATTAACTTCTTTATTTATGGCTTTTAATACTCCATCCTTGAAATTTTAAAGCTTAAAACGCCTTAGTAAATTGAGCTTGCTATTTTAATGTATTTTTCATTACTCATGAACTCTACACCGCACAATAAACTTGAGCATTTCCAAGAAAACCATAATGAAAGTATTTGTTTTCTACTTCAATAAAAGATTATAAGTTTTATGCGATATTTTGATAAAAGAGGTCGGGTCGTGGCTCGCGGGTCAGCACCGCTGGTGAAGGGGGTTGCGACCGGAGGTCGGCGTAGGGACGCAGGAGGGTTGCCGCCTGTGGGTTCAATAGATCGGGACGCCGCCAGATCTAGGCGTTGGATGGATGAGGGGGTCGAAGGTATGGAGGTGAGGGGTAATAACGAGGTCGGATTGGAGGCTAGATTGGGACGAACGGGGTAGGGGTCAGGTTGAGAGAGGAAAGGGAGTCCGCGGGTTGGGTTTCCAGCGTGGAATGGGTTGTCGATTCAAGGGCTTGCCGGAGCGGGGTGTTAAGCAGGTGGTATTTCGGCGGCTTGGGTTAGGACGCCATCGGCGCTGGTAAGGGGGCTCGCCGACGGAGGTCGAATTGGTGACGGGTTATAGGCGGATGGAAGTTGGTTTTGTTGTTTGTTGGTAATGGAGGTTTTTGGTGAGAGGAGAGAGAAATAGATGGTTGATGGGAGGTTGAAGAAGAAGGGAGAGGGTTTGTGTGTGATGAGGGTGTAGGGTAAAATGGTGAGGGTGAGTGAGGTATTTTTAGGTGTATTGGTGTGTATATGATATGTGGGTGTGAGTGTGTATTAGTGTGTTTGGACCCTATAAAAAACTAAAACTAATAAAAATAAAAAATCTAAAAAAATAAAAATCCTACTTCTAATAATAAAATAAAGACTCAATTAAAAATGAAACTAAAAAGAGAAATAAAATAAAAATAAAAATAAAATCTAATAAAACTAAAACTAAAATTCTAATTAAATGTAAAATAAAATAAAACTAATAAATGAAATCCTAAAAAATATCTAATCCGAATAAAAAATAAAATTAATAACTAATAAAAATAAAGATGAAATAAAAATATAAAAATAGTAAATAAAACCTAAAAATCCTAAATAAATCAAAAATAAATCCTAAAAATAAAATAACTCAAACAAAAAATCTAAAAAATATTAAAAAGAGGCAAAGTAGACACACACGGGGTTCGGGGTAGGTTTAGAATAGGTTTAGGGTAGGTTAGGGTTACAGGATAAGGTAATTAACTCCATTTTAAATGCAAATTGCCTGAAAATACAGCTTTTGACACCGTAACTGCAATGAAGCCTGCATATTGAATAATTAAGCGCTGAAGACCCATATTGTCGAGAATTAGCAACTAAAGTACGTCTATTCGGGGTATAAAATGCACAGTTTTGGGTGCTTATCAAAAACCATAATGAAATTATTTTTTTTTTACTTCAATAAAAAATTATAAGTTTTATGTGATATTTTGATAAAAGAGGTCATCGTTAATACTTTTGTGTATGAGAGTTTTTATCATCATGGTTGGAGTTCAATATATATATATATATATATATATATATATATATATATATATATATATATATATATATATATATATATATATATATATATATATATAAAATAAAGTAGAAAACTTATGTATGTCATAAGCTTAATTGATGATGTCATCTATATGAATTTTTTTTACATTTTCTATTTTGCCCTTTAAGTGTTTGAGTTCCCTCTCTTTTTTAACACTCAAATTTGTTTTTCAATCTTCACCATAATTCAAAAATTGGGGTAGAATAGTATTTTACACATTTCAATCTCTCAAAATTGGGGAAAAGGACCTACCTTCCTCTCATTCACTCCCGTCCCTCATTCTTGCATTTTGGGAACAAACAAAAAAGCCCTCCCTCAACCCTACACCTTTATCTCTTCTCCTCGGCGCTAGCCTCAACTCCGAAGCTAGGGCTTTCAGATTTTGGGTGGCTTCTCTTCTTCGGCTTCTCTTAGTTATCCTCTCTTATCAGGTGGTTTCTCTTAGGTGATTTTTTGGTTCTTGGTTGTTTCTCTCTCTATATTCAGTTTTGGATTTTTTCTTCTTTTTTTGTTCTACTACTATTATCGATGTTTCTGGTTCTTAATTATTTATTTTACATAATCAACACCGAGATGTTTTTATAAATATGGTGTTTTTTAAATGCTCAATATGTTTGTGTTTTGGGGTATCTGATTTTGTTTCTAAATGATCACAAAGATTATGTTATGATGTGGTTCTGGGGTTATCATTTGACTCAGTTATGGTTTTGTGGGTATCTTAGGTCTTCTCACATTTGATTATGTTATGGTTTCTGTTTGGTTTAATATTATAATTTTATACGATTTTTTATTTTAGAAAAGTGGGTTTAGAATTTGATATTCACTTGCGATTCGCAATTTGCGACTTACAATTTTTTTCATCGTTATAGCTCCTGAAATACTATATAACTTCTTACATCTTACAGTAAAATTATTCTTCCTATGTAGTTTTTGGATTTTAAATAATTCATTTGTATTTGGCGTGGTTAGTTGTTTATAACTAACGTATTCTATTATTCTTTTTAATTTGTTCTAAATTTGTTATCTCGTTTTAATAGATTTGTTCTAAATGTTTGACTAAATGCTTCATTAGATATTTTTTCTTGATAGTGTGTTCTTGCACATACCAATGTTATATATGATGTTGTTTATCTTTTTAGGTTGAAGTTGGTTATTATCACCACTTTTAAAGTTACATAAGGTTTGAAAAGATGTCAAAGTAACATAGATTATGAGGTTGGTACTATTTTTTTTAAGTGGGAGCTTAAATATTCATATTATGTTTTGTCTCAAGTTTTTATTCTATCATTCATTTCTCAGTTAGGGTACGGAATTAAAAAATTTAAGTGGTAAATGAGTGAATTGTGTATGTTAGACGTTCCCTTTTTTTCCTTTAGTGATAATGGATGACACCCCAACCCAAACCGATGACATTTAGATGATCGTCGTTCCTCTCGAAGTACTCATCTTTACTTTAATTTAAATATGGTATCCATGTACCTATATGATGATTGGCGTTGCTATAAATAATTCATTAATAATTGAGATGTTCAGTTTTGAGGCATTATTTCCTTCAGTTTCATTTATATGTCACGGTGACCCCGAACCCTCATACTTTTTTAGAATTAAAACTCAAATATTTCAGTTTCAATTTCTTGGTGTGAAACTAAAAATTGTTTTAGTGTTTTCTTCCAGTAAAAATCTTGGTTAACAACTGTGTGCCGACAAGGTATACTCTCACTCTATGTCTCACACACACACACACACACACACACTATCAGTCTGTTGTTTGGATTCAAATTGAATTTCTTTCTTTCTCATATTACTTTTCACAAAGGTTTGGCTGCCATGAGAAGTGAAAAATAAGAAGAATGTTTATGTCTATATGTGTCAGGTATGTATAGTTACATTATTTCGGTATTAAGTATAGATTTATTTAGTTAGTAGCAAGAATATGTTTTTATACTATTTCACTTTTAAAGGCATTGCTAATGTAATTAGTAGTTTTATAGTGTTGCCACTAACAAAGCTTTGTTTATTATTGTATTCGAATTGTTAACATTGATTGATTTCACATTGTTGTTCTTGAGATAACTAAAGGTGAAAGCTTGATATGGGTAAATTGAAGTAAAGAATGAATTCGCCCTCTACCCCCGATTCTTTACTTGCTCCATCTGTTGTTTACATGAATAAAATTCCATAAACATTTGAATTTAAAGTTACTGTTTTATTAAAAATTCACTCACAAATAGAAATTTGATAGGTTTTGTACTTCTATTGGATGCTTTTGCAATGCTTATCTTGATAAGTGTTCTATTTGTTGGTTTACACATTGTGCAAATGAAATTTATTATTTTTTGGTTGGATTGGAGTGTATTTGGTTCATATTATAGGGGCACGAAAAAGGAATTTGAGTCAAATAGAAAAGTATTTGATGTTTTTTTTTATTTTGATATTGTTCACCTTGGCTATTATTTTTAAACTGTTATTGATGTTTTCATTGTTCTTTTAGATCCTCCGTCCACATCTAACACATGGGATGTGAAAACGTTTGTAGTAACAGAAGGTCATAGAGTAAATGGTCTATCAGGTGCGAGTGGTGTTCATTTCTTGATATTAGAAATTCATATTGGTTTTAAATCAGTCTTTATTTGATGTTTAAAATTAAATTTGGTTCAATTTTATTCTTTAAAATATGATAAAATTTGGTTCAATTTGGTTCAAACTTATAAATTTGGTTCAATTTATAAATTTGGTTCAATTTTAAATGCATAACATGTGATTCAAATTTGATTCAAATTGTATATTGTCACTGAATATGCAATTTTAAGTCTACAATTTGGATATATACAGTGATACTACTCAGTGATGATATATACACTTTGAAGTATACAATTTGAGCATGTTCTGCATAACAACTCGCTTGATTGAAAATCCTAAAAGGCTGCTCAAGTATCGCACGAGAGGCCAGACCCACTTTCTGTCCAGTTTCCATTTGGGAAAGAATTAAACTTTGTTGCGTAGCATGAACCACACCAAGCACCAAATCTCTCATCGGTACAATGGGTGAAATTCCTGTGGATTGTAGCCCCATGGAATTGAAATCTATGGTATTGTTTGCTCAAATGCCAAGCATAATGATTTTTATTCCCCATGTTTGCTACCTAACTATAGTTGTATTGTTATGAAATTTTCCAACTGCTAAAAAACACGATTCCTGGTATATGTATAGAGATCAAATCTTAGTTTGTTTTATAAAATAGGTAGGAGTAGATCTGAGATGAATTCTTAGTTTATTTTATAAACTAGGTAGGAGAAGCTCTCTTAAGTTAAAGACTAGGCATGTTTTCTAATTTATATTTGTTAATATTAGGAAAATTTTTTTAATTTATTTTTATTAATTTTACTTGGAGTGTATATTTCGATAGATATTTTGTGTTGATTCCGGGGGTCTTACATTTGTCTATTGTATTGGGGACTGTTAATGTGTGTGCGCATGCACTTTTGTTAGCCGAATAATAATTATCAACTTTTTTGGCGATCCTATAATGATATGTTTTTACACGAATTCCAGGGGGCAACTATTTTCTTTAATGACTACAATTATAATTTCTCTACTTTATGTCTTTACATTATAGAGTTTATTTGTGTTTTAAGAACCAATCTTTTGAATTAAGTTATTTATGTTTTTCAATCTATTGAAGCTTATGCATTGTCTTAAATATCATGGGCTTCGTAAGATTTTTGTTATCGTTGCAATAAACGATTGATGGCATTGATGGTTGATGACATACATTACTTTTTCATCTCGATTAGGTCTAATAAGATATGTTATGCATTGTTGAGTATATTTATGTATTTTGGTTTTTCAATCATCACTCTAATTACCAGTCTTAAATTAATGGATTATTAATGAGAGGTGGTTTGTTATGTTTTTTATTGTCAATGCTTTAAAGTTAATGATTTTTACTTTATGTCTGATTAGAGCCATGTGCCTACATATTTGAAATACCTACAGATTTTAAATATATCACGTGGGCTTGACTGTGTAACCAATAAACGTTTTGACCTATTTAATGCCATTTCTTCCTAAATTATCAATGGTTTCGACTTTATTTCACTCTCTTACATGTAATGTAACCAACAAAAGTTTTGGCCCATTTTAATGCCATTGGCTGTATATTTATGAGTTGCACTTTTGGATTTCTTTCATTACATATTATAATCTAACTGATGGTACTCTGATTCCACGATTTTTTTTATGTATTGAACTCAACTTCTGAAAAATTTGTCTCGATTATATTTTTTTTTTGCATCTACACACAGTGAATTCAGTTCTTTATTTATTCTGCCTCATTTATTGTGTCACACTCCCTTTTGCCTCAGTAAACTTCACTTAAACCCTTGGGTGATAGAGTGTTGGTGAAGATTATGGTTGCAGAGGAGAACATCGGTCTTGGTATCTTATTTCCAGGATCAGTGCAGTCAAAGCCTCATGGAGGTGAGGTTGTTGCTGTTGGAGAGGGTCGGGAAAGAACAAGGTGGAGATCAGTGTGAAGGTAATTGTTTTGAGTTTAACATATTGCAATTGACATTTCTTTGTTTCCTCTCTAGGTGTTGACCGAATACCAATTTTATGTAGACTGGTACCCAGGTTGTGTATTCCAAGTATGCAAGAACTGAAGTGTAGTTTAATGGATCTAATCATCTCATACTGAAGGAAGTTGATTGTTAGTATTCTTGAGACAGGCGATGTTACGGATTTGAAGCCCTTGAATGACAGAGTGCTTATAAAGGTTTGTAACATTTTTTTACTTTAGATCGTTTTTGTTTAATTTCATATCTGTTTACTTTAGATCATTTTTTACTAACAAATACTTTGTTATTCAATTATAGGAGGTTCTGGTTTGCTATTGTGATGTTGGTAGGCTAGATGAGAGAACTTTTTAAAAGCTATGAAGTATGGAATAAGTACAAAACTACAGAAACGCATACAAAAATTTGTAGTGGTAATGTAGTGCTTTAGTTTTGTTATTTTAGTATATATGCCAGATTGATTTTATTTTTTATTTGTGTTTCCTTATAGACCGAACCTTTTATTACCAGTTTTTCTAATTTAAGAGCTTTCGTGTTAGACATAAGCTTTATTATCGAGTTTATCTCAATAAAGCAAGAGGCTTTCCAAGTTAATTAATAACGACCTGTGTTCTTTTCCCCTTAGTTGATGAGGTAATTTTCTCTCCCCAAACCTTATTAATATTTAATCTTGGTTGTTTATTACCTAAAAGTGATGTAAGTTCTCCCATTACCTTATTTAGATTTTCATAGATAACCATTGGGTGTTTATTACACCTCTTAGTTAACGATTTGTTTTGTTTATCTTTATCATTTATGTGCATATAGAGTTCATAAGGTGTCTCAATTAGGTCTAAATTTTCTTCTTGCATTTATTGACTTAGTTTTTGTAGTATGTGAGTATTTCCTTTTAGTCTTGGATTCTGAAATCAAGTTCACTTTGTTACTATTGCTTTATCGGATATTTCATTATCGTAAATATATCTGGTTCTTTATTTCTATTACATATTTAGATTCTCTATAAAACGTTACGATATACTTAAATGCTATAGAAATTGCTTTTTACATGTATGTACATGTTTATATTCTTATTTTTTGAATGTCGAATGATGCCTTAATTCGATATTATTTCGTTCTTTTTTCATTAATCCCAAAGTTCTCCCCTCTTCTTTATATGTTGACATTCTAATGTTATAGAATTACAATTTGGGTACATTGCACACACTTCATCATTTTAAAGATATTTTAGTACCAAACTTTGTTCAATCCTTGAGAAAATGGAGAAAAGAATAACATATTAAAATTTTGTCATTTCAAAAAATATTTGTGGGCATATAACAGGTTCAAATTGCAGAGCAGGAAGTGGATCATCATGTGATATCATGGCATAGATCGGTTCTATGCAAGCTTAGATTGAGATGCAAAAGGTAATATGTTTGTAACAAGCATAGTTTATTCAAATTTTAGCCATTAGTGTTTGATCTATTTTAGGCATTATGTTTATTTTTATTATTCAAGACATATTAGTTATCAGGTATCAGTGTTCAGATCTGTTAAGGTTTACTCTCTGTTCAACTTCATGTTTGATTGTCTTTTATATTATGTCTGAGTTGGGTCTACTAAACAGAAGGCGAACAATGGAATACTCTCGCCACTTCCATATTTTAGTTATGCACGGCTTGATCTGAGTGGGGTCTGCTAAATTGAAAGGGGGGAAAGGATAACGATTTGGTACTGAACGTGATTTTTTTTCATTTCAAATGATTTACTATATATATGGAGTTGGTATATGCAGTTGCTGAACGTGATTTGCTATATATATGCAGATGGTATTATAATTTGGTACCAAACGTGATTTATTTTCATTTCAAACGATTTAAGAGCAATCGAGTCTGATTTGATGTCGAAGCAGTGGAACAAATTTTGTATTGAAGCAATAGGAAGAAATTTCCATAGCAACTGGGTTTGTTTTCGAGTCTGATTCCGTAAAAACCAGGGCTATTTCCATAGCAACTGAGTATGAAGTAGTAGGAACAAATTTCTGTATTCAAACGATTTGGTACTAAAACAGTAGGAACAATTTGGTACTGAAGCAGTGGCAACTGAGTTGAAGAAGTATGAACATTTGAGCATTGGTATTGAAATGATTGTTTTAATTTTCTATGTTTCAATTTCCTGTGTTGGTATATAACAACTGTATTAAAACGATTTGGTATTGATTTGTGGTATATTTGTTGTGGAGGAAGAGAACTCCCAGCGCCCTTCGCATCAGCGTGTTGCCTCTTTGTTGGGTACAAAGATATCTTAATTTCTGTCAACGTCATCAACCGATGAGGTAACATCCCAAAGCCAAACCTCCAAGCCTCCAAAGTATACATGTCAAGCACACGTATGAATTTCTTTTTAATGTATACTGAATTGAGTTCATGTTTGGTATTGATATATTTGTTACACGGTAACACTAATGCTCTACAATATTAACTCTATCAAGAGAAGGATTCAGCTAAATGCTTACCACTGTGTTTCTTCCCGCAGTTTCACAATCTTAATCTCCAAGGTGGACTTTGCTTCATTCTTTTAGGGGTTGCAATGTATGTGTGTCGGAGATAAACATGTTCAGTTATTTATTTTCCCTCTTCTAAATGTCATAGTGTTTTTAACAAATGATAATTTATCGTTCTTAGATTCTTTAAAGTATCAGTTCTCACCTATTAATCTCTTTTTTTTCTCTTTTCATGTTTTTTGGCAGGGGGATAACAAATAATTCAGGCTGCAAATGTGATGAAGGGATGCAAGTGTGAGTGATCTTCTCTGTCTCACTAACACACCTATAATTTGATTTGTAGAGTTCTAAGTTAATAAAGATTTATTTTAATGACATCATACACATGGCTTTCTTGCCTATATAGTGGTCCTCTTGCTATATAAATGTTTTGTTGATGACGTCACATACATGGTTTTCCATTCTGTTCTGTTTTACATTTTGTTTCGACTCATTTTTAAATGTTGATTTTTCTTTAGTTTGGATTTATTTAGGAACTTCAAAATACTTGATTTCTTATACTTATGCAAATTGACTAATTGACATCAACCCATATTATTGTCCATTAACTGTTTGTTTAAAAACTTAGATAAGATTTAGTGATATGTATTTATAAGTCTAACTTATCCAAAGTTATATAATGATTTAATCATGTTTTATTTCCTATGTTTTTTCGCAATTGCCTAATTATGCTAATTTTACTATTTTGTTCTATGTTTAAACTCGATCCTATATAGTATGTAGTCTCTTTTGTTTAAATATCACTTGGTTTCATTATTTCCATGTCTCAAATGTAATTGTTCCATGTCTCTATAATTATTTTATTCTAAGTTAATCTTCTTCTATTTTCCAGCATGGTCCTTTAATAGCTTATCAAGATCCCCAAAGACTTTCCTTATATGATGTTGAACCCAAGGAAGCTTCTCATCAAGACCAACTTTTTTCCCCAAGTATAGATAAATTCTGAAGAGGTTCTATGCTTGAGGAAACAATATTTGCAGCCTGGTAATTTATTGCTCTTTTCTGAAGATCATGAGGAAACAATAGATGATGAAGATACTTCTCTTCGAGATACATTAAGATGGCAAAAGTGTCGGCAACTACTATCTCACCATCCACCAGCGCTGGCACATAACCAATACGATTGAGCTTTGAAAACTTGGGACTAAACTGCTCTCACGTGACCAAGTAAACAAGTCTGTACTCATATTGGAGGCCTTTCAAGTTGAGACCGATAAGTAAGAGCTCCACCAGTTTGAATAGAGACATATTCATCAAATCACCAATGAGAAATGATTTAGTGAGTAGTGACTAATATGAGAAACAAAATTTTATAAACAAACGATGATATCAATAAGATTGGGGAGACCAGACTAAAGAGTGATTGACGACTTAGTTTCACCATAAATGTAGTAAGCATGGTCTTTATTTTCAAAAATTACAATACATATACTATATAACTAGCACACACAGAATACCATTGATGAATTTGCAATTGCAGTGTTTTATTGATTTTGGGGTGATGGATTTGATAATGAATGTTTAATTCATGTTGAATGTTATTATGCGGAGAAAAAGAAGTTCGATTACGAAAAGACTGTGCAGACGTACAGTAAGAAGTTTCCAGTAGGAAAGGATGCCGAAGAGGAAGAGTCAGGTCAGAAGTGCATGATGATGAGGACGACAACGGAGAGGGTGATGTGTAGATAACAAAAAATCAACTGACGGGCCATGTAAAAGATTGGGGAGAAGTTAGTAGGTATTTTTCAATATGTTAACCTGGAAAATAGGAGTAATCACTCTTATCCTTGATAAGTAGATTTTTTTTTTGTTTTTAAAAAAGGCTCCATTGTTTGGGAGAAATGAAATTAGTTTCTTTTAATGTTAATTCAGCTAGGATTTATATCTTAAAAAATAATGACCCCTTACATATCAGCTATTCCAATTTTTTCTTTATATTTCCAGTTCTCTATTAAGTAATAAACTTTGTCCTCCAAAATTTTCAATCTGTGAGAATGTTTTGTATTTTTATTTCAGTTACAGGTTGGCGAATGTACCGTAGAGTATGCACATGTTCTGTCATAGGCATGGACAACATCTGAAGAAGAAAAAAAATATGATTGTGCCATCCGAAGGAAAAAAAAGCATTGGATAGATATGATGTTAGTTTTGCGAGGTCCACGAAACTATTGGTATTGATGAACTCATGACAGGAGATGATGGTAAGTGTTAGCAAATCTACTCCGTGGGGAGTTCGTGAGTTTTGGTTTCCAGATCTCTAATTTTCTTTTTAATTTTTTTCCTAGGTTTCGAATTAGTTTTAGTGATTATATATTATGTTGTTTCTAATTCTATCTCTTCCTCTCTCTTTGGTGATTATATATTATGTTTGTTTTGGTTTTGCAAGTACACATTTTACGTTTATATTTTTTTGGTAGATTGCAATTAGTGTGGTTTTAGCACCACTGTTTTATCATTGGTCTCCTGACAAAAACACCTCCATTCTTCCCATCACATACAAACTAAGGTAACTCTAAATTTCTCTACTTGAGTTTCTTCTTTATATTTCTCTATACTCTTCTTTATCTTGATTTGAGTTCTGATGTTCATTTGACAATTAATAGATCGATATTTTCTTATTTTTTCACTAAACTTATTTGTTTATTTCAATGAATTTTTTTTTACCTTTTTATACAAAGAATGGATATTTTTTACTGCATTAGTTTATGAAAGTCTTAACATTTTTTATCCTTATTAGAAGTGTTATCTAGCGATTTGATTGTAGTGATTTCATACATTTGACTATTCTTTTGGATTTTCATGTGATTATTGGAAGCTTCATTTTTTATGGAATTAAAAAAATGATTTGGTGTAGAGAAAATGAATAATTAAAGGTGAACTTTGAGAAAGGATGAAATCCAATCTCTATAGCAGTCAATAGACAAGGTGATTTCCCCCCATGCCATCAAGCTCAAGAGTTTGGAAGAAGGCCCTCCTGTCAAGCATCTACAAACTCAATGTGAAAATGTGCAGAACCAAGTGAGTGAAAAGTTATGCATACAAACAGAGCATACATTGAATGGAAATATCAGTATTTCCCTTCATGATTATTTGATTATTTCAGAATTTGTTCATCAACTGCCACTGTGCAGTAATATAAAATCTAAGCTATTCGATGAATTAATTACTGCATTTGATTAGGCAGTTTTTTTATTAATAAGTAGACAATTTATTTTGATTTAGATATTAATGGTACTATACATGGATGATTTAAGATTAATTAACACAAAGAAAATTAATTATCTTGGTAGTTGTTTCAGTGTGAAAATTTTATATTGTTTATATTATTTGTTTATATTGGTAATAAGTGAATTGGTTGTTTATATAGTTTAGATTAATGCAACACTTTGAGGGGTCTCTCATCACCAAGGAATGATGAACTATAGAGACGACCAGTAATCAGGACATATGATGATGGTAGAACTGCAACACTTAGAGTGATCAACCAAAAATTTTGTAGACGCTTGACCAACTACCTAAGACAGTCTTGGATCTGTTTCAGGTTGTCAGAAATTCGGTAATGCCTTGGATGATTTGTAGAGGATTGTTATGATCTTCCCAGAAGCGTTCACATAGTCTTGAGAAGAGAATGATGTCCGGATTGATTTACATTCACAACAACAATTCGGTCCAACTAAAAAATTGCTAGCACTCTCGAATCCACAAACTTCCTGAGCTCCATCAAGCACCGAATTTCATTGCGAATTCTCCCACGATTGTGTTGATATAACAATTACGATCCTTATAACTCAGTGAGTAATATTTAGTTGTGCAGTACTTTAAGTCGGTATTGGACTAAATATAATTATTTTCTTTGTGCCATTTTAGTGACTTATATAGTTGGCTAAAAACTCATTTGTGGCAAACGGGAATAAATTGTTGGGAATCTCCGAAGTTCTGAAATCCATTTTCCTTCCTCTACCTGGATGAGAAGAATGGGGCGGAAGTTTGGGATGGAAGTTCTGCTCTTACATCGAGATTCATTTAACATGTACTGTAATTTAAAGTAATTGAATGTAGGCTTCACTCTTACATCGTGGAAGTAGTTGAATATTTTAGAGGTAGAAAATACATTTGAGATGATATGTTTGTTATGTTTGTACATACTAATATTTAGAATGATATGCTTTTGGGTGTTGAGCAATATAATTTTAACATTATGCTTTTGGATTGTTGTTGTTGTTGTTGTTGTTGTGCTTGGAAGATAATCCCTTGAATTATCGTACTTTGGAAATTATGTAATTACGCACTTTGAAAATTATCATCATTTTGCGATTATCAGCGTGCCTTCAGGCACGGGCATACCCTAGTTTGTGTATATATATATTTGTGTGTGTGTGTGTGTTCAAAATCATGACTAATGATGTGGTAAGGGATGCATGTTTAGGTCATGAGAACTGCCCTTGAAAAATGAAAATAGTTCCCCACCCCTTTATACTATGTGAATGAAAGCCGCCACATGCAAAATTTTAGCAAATGAGACGTCTCAATGATTTTTATCTATAAAAAATTGAGTAACATCAAGGATACGAGACATAAAATATTTTGATCATATATCTCTATTTGAGGAAGAAAAAAATGGTTGTTAATTTTTTTTTTTTTTTTTTTTGTGTTTTGGAGGAAAAATGAAGATTCCACTTTGTTTAATATACTCAAAAAATTTCAAACGTTAATATTCTTTCTTCGACTTCACGAGTGTTGCTCTTTTTATTCACTTTTCCAATAAGTTATGTCTTTGAATCACTCTATCTTTAATATGGATTTAATTTGAGATTAGGCGTTTGAATGCTAACCCATTCTTTTGTAGAGTTTTTGGCATAACCTAGAGGTATTGTATCATTTTTATACCTTCTTTCGTCATTTAAATTGGTATTTTAAGGACTATTATGTACCTTCTTTCTCGCTAATAATTTTATAAGTACATCTTCTTTTAGTTTGTATTATTTTTTCAAAATTTAGGTCTCTGCAAGCTAGGGTGGTCAGTGTCGGCAGAGCATCACGGCAGCCATAAAACGAGTCCAATTAGAAAATATGTCGCTACAATGACATCACCTAGGGTTATAAAATACCTAAATGTGGAATTTTCATAACTTTTACTCAATTTTTTTACAAATACCACTTTCACCTATATGAATCCTCATGCATTTATTCCATTTTAGCATTTTGTAATTCATTTTAGGTTGTATTAACCTCATTCTAGTTCATTAATCTTCATCTATGTAAGTTTTTCTTTCATTGATTTTCAAATTTAAACCTTTTTAGAGTTAGGGCTCAGTGATAATTGTTTTGATAGAGTTTGATGAATTTTTTTCTATTGTTGATGAGTTTCTTCTTATCTATAGTTTAGATTGAATCTCTTAAGTACCATTTTGTGTGTATACTTTTCTTTACATTTTTTAGGTTTATCTACTCATAGAGTTACTATAGGATCCATGGTTTTCATTTCCATATCCTATAGAATATCAATGCTTGTGTCTCGTTGTGTTATTTTGGGCAACATTAGGTTTCCAAAATCAAGCTCATGCGATTTAGATTCCTCCAATATCTCAAGATTTGACGATCTCTTCACCGCACATTTTGTGCATTAGGAGAGGTCAATGAATTTTAATTTTTTTCCCATATCCCTTTGTACAAGTTTTACACCAACTTGGTAAGAGAATTTTAGTTGACTCTGAAAGATGGTAAGGATGACTTAGGCACTATAGGAATTTAAGTTGAATTTCATTCCATGAGGATAATCCACCACCATCATGTTTGAGAAGAAAATTGTCCTGAATATCCTTACATGTTTATTATGAGTGATACTTGTCATTGAGATGATATCACTTGGTTGAGCGACAATCATTATCATGTTTGGGATAAAATGACTTTTCCTTATGCATTTCTTCCTTTGTATGCTCTTATATTTTTTCCACATACCACCCTCACATAATAACTCTAAAACATGAACAATTTTTTTATGCCACTAGTATGGATGTTGGTATATTTTTGTGTGATTTTATTAGGGAAGTGACTCTCGAGAACACTTTGGAAAAAATGGAAGTTCTTTCTTTTCCTTTGTTCATTTGATATTTGACTTGTTTTTGGAGTTTGCAGATCCTTTACTTTCGAATGAAGTTCAATAAAAGTCGCAATCTGCATTGACTAATAACTCATATTATAATTCGATTACTCTTATTAACTCACACTATAACATGCTAGTTGCACAACATGGTATTCCTCCATTACTCCCCTGTCTTTCTCGTAAATTACTAGCATCTACTTCACTCCCTCCAAGTTAAAACGAGCACGATGCTATAATCTCTTAGATAACTACTCAACATGGTTCAATATTGCTCCCTTCTTTCTTTTGAAGAACTCTTCCTTCTATAATTAATTTCACGATAAGTTTGATACTCATGCGTAGAATGTTAAGGACACGTTGAATAAAAACAAGCTTATTGATTCGTGTGTATTTGGGATATTGAAGAAGAAGTGGTATAATTTTTTTGTTTTGGTTAGAGTTATTTTGATTTTGGTTTGTGTTGATTATATTCAATGTAATAATTATAAACTCTAAACTTTTAAATGCTTATTATCTTTTAGAATTATTCATATCTTTGCATGATGTATTTTATCTTCCCATGTGTAGTTAAAATTCTCAATCTTAGTCCTTATTACTCTCATGATTATTGTGACACCCCGCCTAATAAAATATCGGGTGATCAGTCCAATACAAAATTAAAACAGAAATCCCAGTTGGTTCATCATTAGCATCACTGTCGTAAACTTTTTAAAACTTACTAACCACCTAGTATTCCTAAATCTGGTGACAAATTTTAAATTTTTAATTAACAAAACAGTACATGCAGAAATAAATATAAACCGTTCACACAACTGAATAAAACTCAACTGAATAATTAATTAAACAAATTTTTCGAATAAACCATCGGCCACCAAAGTGGAATTCAATAGAAATATTTAACACCTGAATAAATACATCTGAAAACTGTACTGAAAAGTCTGGGCGACAAGCCCTAAATAAAACTAAAACTGATACATGATTCCTACTCTAGGAATAAATGAACGATGTGTCTAATCCAAACTCCTGATAGCATCCACATATGCCGCAGCTCCGTGTCCCTGGAATAGAATATCAATCCTGGCATCCATGTGGCTGGACACCTAAAAGGTTTTGAAAATAGTTTTATAGCAAGGGTTAGAACCCAAAATATTTTCAAAATATTTAGCAAGTGAATTAACTGCAGTAATTTAAAATTCATGAATACGCTTCATATTTAAGTTAGTGTCGCACTCCCTTGTGGACATTCTCACCCCTCCACTATTGTGCACACCTAATAGTTACCTTGACCCCCACCTAATTGTACTACCCCCTCTAACTAGTCCCAGTATAACCTCCCCTTTCCATACTACTCTAACCCGAGTATAATGATTCTTGAATATTATAAGTTATGTCATAATTAACTTAATTAATTCCTTCTTAAATAGTAGCATATAACCGTGTCACAAGTTATATAAAGTAAATACATCACACCCTGTATTATTACCCACATATAATATTGAATACCATTATATACGTACCTTTACTAAAATATCCACACATATAATATACGTATAACCATCCCTCTGAGTATACCCTCGCCGGATGATTCCCTCTAAAGTGCTATCTCACTACGCGTGCTCACATAACCTAGTTACCCAAGTTGGAATCGCTCACCAACCTGGCTCAAAACATAAACGAAGTGGAGGCGATCATATTCCTTCCCTGAAAGTGAGATAATCCCCTCACCCATATACCGGACGCTATGACCTGGGTATATATTCACCCTACTCCTCAAGCTAGGGGATTCACCCACATCACGCAATCTCCCTTGATAGCACTAGAGTATATAAATTAAATAAATATCTAATCACTGATATTTAATAGCACACACAATATTTACACACACACACACACACACACACACACATATATATATATATATATATATATATATACTATCACTACACCGTATATATATATAAAATAAACCCCGGATTCACCGTGTACCCACAACCCGTAACACTAGCCTGAAATTTCCCGAGTCTCTGGCCCGGCTCAACTTAATTAATTTTCTCACTTAATAATTTCCATCTTCCCGAGTCTGTGGTCCGACTCTAAATAATAATACTCTACACAATAATTTATATGAAATTTTGCCCGAGTCTATGATTCGACTCTTATTTAATTAATTTACACATTAATTAAATAACACCAATCCGAGTATGTAGTCCGACCCTCAATGAATTAATTTACACATTAATTGATTAACACAAATCCGAGTCTCTAGTCCAACCCTCAGTTAATTAATTTACACATTAATTAATTAGCACAAATCCAAGTCTGTAGTCCGACCCTCATTTAATTAATTTACACATTAAATAATTAACACAAATCCGAGTCTGTAGTCCAACTCCCAGTTAATTAATTTACACATTAATTAATTCATACTGAACCGAGTCTGTGGTACGACTCTCATTTAATTAATTTACACATTAATTAATAAATACCCTTCCCGAGTCTACAATCTGACTCTAAATGAATTAATTACAACATCAATTAATTTAATACTTTTTCGAGTCTACCTTCCGACTCTACTTTCATTAATTAACACAAATCCATTAATTTAATAACTTGGTGTCACTCAACCATTATCCACGGACTCTCTCACTTGGCCCATAACTTAATATTTCCGGAGCCTATGTTCTGACTCCAAATTAATTTACTCACTCAATAATTAATTTAATACTTTGGTGTCACTTAACCAACATACCCGGACTCTCTCACTTGGTCCATTTTTACATCTCAGAATTTCATTCCCACGTTTTCGACCATAATGTGTCACACATTTATCTCCATCAAATCTACCAATTATATTTACCTATAATTATCAACATACTCGGACTCGCTCACTTGGTCCATTTTTACATCTCAGAATTTCATTCCCACATTTTCGCCCACAATGTGTCACACATTTATCTCCATCAAATTTCCCAATTATATACCCGGACTCGCCCACTTGGTCCATAATTAAATTGAATACGTTTCACGCAAAATTCTCACTTTAAGTCTCAACTCTTAACTTAGATTGTACATTCCTAATAGCTATCTTTTGAGCCCCTAGCTATTAACTTATCTATAATTTTTCACCAATTAAAATTATACCAAAAATAAAAAGAAAACAAGGCAAAGCATCAACTACCCGACCTGCCAAGGTTTTCACGTCGTCGATCGATCGATGGCCCCCGATCGATCCTTTCGTGGCATTTCTTCTTCCCCACTGAATTCCACCATTAACGAAAATTCAAGGTTTGTAAACCTTAATTTCAACCTCTAATCAAGTCATCCCACCACATAAACATATTGGACTTTGATCTTATATATCATATACACTTTCTAGTATATGAATTTCTCAACTTATCTCACAATTTTCGAAATGGGGTTTTCCATAAATCTCCACTAACTTTGTTCTACAATTCCAAATTCCAGATTCAAATTCCACCATTTTATATTCCGATTTCTCATTCAAATCAGATATCTATACTCAGAGATATACAACACAACTAATTCTTACTTTGAATCTCATTCAATAGTTCCATGAACAAAAACCCCATTTTGTACCCATTTATCCACGAAACGGATTTTAGTTTACACATCACTAAAATATGAATTGGATATCACCATTTACACATTACAGCAAATTAACCACTTGCCTGAAATCGTTCATAGGGTTTCATTCCTTTGTGTAAAGAATAGTTGATGAAGAACACCCCAAATTAGCCCCTTAATTTGGCTCCAAAATATCCCCCAATTGACTTCTTTATTAGCTTCCTCTAATCCTCTCCCAAACCCTAGATTTAGAATTTTATATCTGTCGTTCCTAGTCCCTCAATTAGGTTAAAAATAGTAAATCCCGTTTTTGGTCATGTGGGCCTAATTAAAAATGCCCAACTCACCCCGTGTGGGCCCGGCTATGCCCAAAAATACTCCGAGACCCAATTACTACCCCCGGGTACTTTTTTCTAACTATCTCGACCCATTCGGACTCAACCGCGCACTCACAATTGCTAATCGAAATACTTTTTGACATATCCAAATTTCGACCTCAAAATGCAACACACATTAATCCGGACAATTAAACTTAAAATCGCCAATTATAAATAATTCGGCTCACTCAAATAAATTCTCCAACTCATGAATTTAAGTTTCTCCAATTTAAATATTTATAACTCCCAAAATAATTAAATATTAAATCCTCAAAATTATGGGGTGTTACATACTCCCCCCCTTACAAAGGAATTTTGTCCTCGAAATTAAGATGAGCGTAATGTTCCAAGCTTCGCATATCACTCTGTAGTCATATGCCTCTAATCCCGCTATATCTATCCCATCCGCTTCTAACCATACATTACACAAGTATGCATTTAAGTAATCTAGGGAGCCCATACACCCTATACTCGTGCTTAACTGCACAAAATTATCCTTAATTAACCCGGGTGCCCATACACCCTATCCCTGTGCTTTACCGCACGAAATTTACCCAACTATGCTAGTCTTAACCCATAATATAACTTCGATCCCGTAGTCATATATATATATATATATACTGCCCGAGGTACCCAACCCATATACTAATGTCCAAACATCTCCCCACAAAATACTTGTCTCTTAACACAAAAGTATATACGCTTAACCTCATGCTACCAAAGTCAACATAAAATACCGCGGACTTACCATCACTAGTCCTTGCTCAAAATAAATTCCGAGCTATCTCTCTTTGCTCGAACATAAATCTAACCACCCTGATTCACTTCAGTAAACACCCCTACTTACGGGATAAAATGTGAGAACACAAGACCTCACTTTGTGTCCATCGCACCACATAATACAACATATATACACACATCTATATAGGCTATTCGACCTCGCAGGTGATACCTAGTACCTAACATACCCTGGTGTCGCTAACACCAAAATTTAACACCATTATCCACAATAGTTAAATTCCATCGCTATCCGGTCGATATTTAGGAAATATTATCAACCCTACTCCCATAATTCTCGAAAGTAGTAACTCCTCGCATAATTCAAACCTTTACTCAGTGTGCACCTCCACTCTCCCGTGGATAACACGAAAGAAATCTGCTACCCCATGGAAAGTTTATCCATATACTATGGCTGCTAGAGAAAACGCACCCACTAAATTCGACTCACCTGCAAACTCTAGTGAAAAATAAGTCTTATACTGTGACATACTCTTTGTTACTCAAAATATACCCCATGCCCATAGGGTAAAAATAATTTCCTCCATACTCCAGCTGCAACTGATGATTCTCGGGTTCCGGAGCATCTTCCCCCTGCCCGAATGCGCCCATGACTTGCTTTAGTGGCTGTACATCTAGGACCTCATCCTGTAGTTGACCCATACCTCGCTTAAGATAATATCTCTTCATGTGTCCCACTTCCCCACAAATGAAATACCTTCTAGTACATTCACCCTGCCACTGATCCCTTCCATGCCGACCTTGTTGGAATTCCTGGCCATCCTGTCGATAGCATCCAGCTCTAAGTCGTTTGGCATGATTTCCTTGTCGAAAATCCTTCCTTTGATCTCCCCCGGCCTGCTGCTGGGATACCCCACCTGTAAAATTGCCTCCTTTATCCGACTGGTTGGTTTCCACTCCCCTCTTGCTTCCTTTCACATGGAAGCGATCTTCCTGACAGTGCAGGAGTGTTGCGTTAACGACATCAGTATAAGCTACTAATGCGTAATTACCAATTAAATGTTGTTTGATTCTCCAAACTAGCCCATCCATAAACCCTGCTTTCTTTATCTCTTCATCGCTAACCTCATCCGGTACAAAATTTGCCAACGAGTAAATTCTTCCTCGTAATCGACCACTTAACGATCACCCTGAGTCACTTCTTTAAATTTTCTCCTCATTTCGGTCTCAACCGCTGGAGGAAAAATGCTTGCGGCCGAAATGCACCCAAAACTCTGCAATAGCTAGTGTATCCCTTTCCTCAACTGTGGTGATCGACTCCTACCACTGTAGCGCTGCTCCCACTAAACTAAAAGTGTCTAGCATTTGCTTCCGCACCTCATTGCAATCTCTTAAGCGTAGGTGACGCTGGATATCTCTCTTCCTTGACACGCTAGTACTACATCTGACCCCCCCCCCCACAACTCTGGTGGATGCCCACTCTCGAAAAACCTATCGCACTTGCTGCCACCCCGACGGCCTCGCGTGAGCCTGAACTTATGGCACCATTAACACTTGTGGATGACCCCATGGAAAGTACCCTGTCATTGCGACCACCATCGCTTCAACTGCCTGCGCCACCAATTCAGTTTCCTGCGCTGCCAAAATAATCCTTGACAGTTGTTGCGGTAACTCTTGCTCCTGATGAGCCTCTCTAGTCTCATCTCCCCCTTGCTTCCCTAGCCGCTCTCTCTCCTGGGCGGCATCTTGGAATGAGAATCGAATCGTATAAGTTCACCCTCAGTTATATATTTGGCAGAAGAACGTAAATGTGCATACGTATAAGAATACAACAATCCTATGATAGGGCTCTATATCAAAGATTGCTAAGCCGAAATGTGAAAAGCCGCACAGATCCCAAGGACACTAGAACCTGATGCTCCGATACAATCTGTGACACCCCACCTAATATAATACCGGGTGATCAGTCCTATACCAAATTAAAACAGGAATCCCAGTTAGTTTATCCTTAGCATCACTGTCGAAAACTTTTTAAAACTTACTAACCACCTAGTATTCCAAAAGCTGGTGCCAAATTTTAACTTTTTAATTAACAAAAAAGTACATGCGGTAATAAATATAAACCATTCACAAAACTGAATAAAACTCAACTGAATAATTAATTAAACAAATTTGCTGAATAAACCATCGGCCAACAAAGTGAAATTCAATACAAATACTCAACACCTAAATAAATACATCTGAAAAAGAAGTCTGGGCGATAAGCCCTAAATAAAACTGAAACTGATACATGATTCCTACTCTAGGAATAAATGAACGATGCATCTAATCCAAACTCCTGCTAGCATCCACATATGCCGCAGCTCCGTGTCCCTGGAACAAAATATCAATCCTGGCGTCCTTGTGGATGGACACCTAAAAGGTTTTGAAAATAGTTTTATACCATGGGTTAGAACCCAAAACATTTTCAAATTATTTAGCAAGTGAATTAACTGCAGTAATTTAAAATGCATGAATACACTTCATATTTAAGTTAGTGTCGCACTCCCTTGAGGACATTCTCACCCCTCCACTTTTGTGCACACCTAGCAGTTACCTTGACCCCCACCTAGTTGTACTACCCCATCCAACTAGTCCTGGTATAACCTCCCCTTGCCATACTACTCTAACCCGAGTATAATGATTCTTGAATATTATAAGTTATCTCACAATTAACTTAATTAATTTCTTCTTAAATAGTAGCATGTAACTGTGCCACCAGTTTTATAAAGTAAATACATCACACCCTCTATTGTTACCCGCATATAATATTGAATACCATTATATACGCACCTTTACTAAAACATCCACACATATAACATACGTATACCCATCCCTCCGAGTATACCCTCGCCCGATGATTCCCTCTAAAGTTCTATCTCACTAGGTGTGCTCACATAACCTAATTACCCAAGTTGGAATCGCTCACCAACCTGGCCCAAAATATAAACAAAGTGGAGGCGGTCATATTTCTTCCCTAAAAGTGAGATAATCCCCTCACGCATATACCGGACGCTATGACCTGGGGATATACTCACCCTACTCCTCAAGCTATGGGATTCACCCACATCGCGCAACCTCCCTTGATAGCACTAGAGTATATAAATTAAATAAATATCTAATCACTGATATTTAATATCACACACAATATTTACACACACACACACACACACACACACACACACACACACACACACACACATATATATATATATATATATATATATATATATATATATACATACATACACCGTATATATATATATATATATATATATATATATATAAAATAAACCCCGACTTCACCGTGTACCCACAACCCGTAACACTAGCCTGAAATTTCCCGAGTCTCTGGCCCGACTCAACTTAATTAATTTTCTCACTTAATAATTTCCATCTTCCCGAGTTTTTGGTCCGACTCTAAATAATAATACTCTACATAATAATTTATATGAAATTTTTCTGAGTCTATGATTCGACTCTTATTTAATTAATTTACACATTAATTAATTAACACCAATTTGAGTCTATAGTTCGACCCTCATTTAATTAATTTACACATTAATTAATTAATTAGCACAAATTCGAATCTGTAGTCCGACCCTCATTTAATTAATTTACACATTAATTAATTAACACAAATTCGAGTCTGTAGTCTGACCCTCATTTAATTAATTTACACATTAAATAATTAACACAAATCCGAGTCTGTAGTCCGACTCCCAGTTAATTAATTTACACATTAATTCATATTAAACCGAGTCTGTGGTACGACTCTCATTTAATTAATTTACACATTAATTAATAAATACCCTTCCCGAGTATACAATCCGACTCTAAATTAATTAATTACAAAATCAATTAATTTAATTCTTTTTCGAGTCTACCTTTCGACTGTACTTTCATTAATTAACACAAATCCATTAATTTAATAACTTGGTGTCACTCAACCATTATCCTCGGACTTGCTCACTTGGCCCATAACTTAATATTTCCCGAGTCTATGTTCTGACTCCAAATTAATTTACTCTCTTAATAATTAATTTAATACTTTTGTGTCACATAACCAACATACCCGAACTCGCTCACTTGGTCCATTTTTACATCTCAGAATTTCATTCCCACATTTTTGCCCACAACGTGTCACACATTTATCTCCATCAAATTTCCCAATTATATACCCGGACTCGCCCACTTGGTCCATAATTAAATTGAATATGTTTCACGCAAAATTCTCACTTTAAGTCTCAACTCTTAACTTAGATTGTACATTCCAAATAGCTATCTTTTGATCCCCTACCTATTAACTTCTCTATAATTTTTCACCAATTAAAATTATACCCAAAATAAAAAGAAAACAAGGCAAAGCATCAACTTCCCGACCTACCAAGGTTTTCACATCGTCGATCGATCGATGGCCCCCGATCGATCGATCGATCCTTTCGTGGCGGTTCTTCTTTCCCACTAAATTCCACCACTAACGAAAATTCAAGGTTTGTAAACCTTAATTTCAATCTCTAATCACGTCATCCCACCACATAAACATATTGTACTTTGATCTTATACATCATTTACACTATCTAGTATATGAATTTCTCAACTTATCTCACAATTTTTGAAATGGGGTTTTCCATAAATCTCCATTAACTTTGTTCTACAATTCCAAATTCCAGATTCAAATTCGACCATTTTATATTCCGGTTTCTCATTCAAATAAGATATCTATACTCAGAGATATACAACACAACTAATTTTTACTTTGAATCTCGTTCAATAGTTCCATGAACAAAAACCCCATTTTGTACCCATTTATCCACAAAACGGAGTTTAGTTTACACATCACTAAAATATGAATTGGATATCACCATTTACACATTACAACAAATTAACCACTTGCCTGAAATCGTTCGTAGGGTTTCATTCCGTTGGTGCAGAGAATAGTTGATGAAGAACACCCCAAATTAGCCCCTTAATTTGACTCCAAAAGATCCCCCAGTTGACTTCTTGATTAGCTTCCTGTAATCCTCTCCCAAACCTTTGGTTTAGAATTTTCTATCTGTCGTTCCTAGTCCCTCAATTAGGTTAAAAATACTAAATCCCATTTTTGGTCATGTGGGCCTAATTAAAAAGGCCCAACTCACCTCGTGTGGGCCCGACTATGCCAAAAAATACCCCGAGAGCCAATTACTAACCCCGGGTACTCTTTTCTAACTATCTCGACCCATCTGGACTCAACCGCGCACTCATAATTGCCATCCAAAATACTTTTTGACATATCCAACTTTCGACCTCAAAATGCGACACACATTAATTCGGACAATTAAACTTAAAGTCGTCAATTATAAATAATTCGGCTCACTCAAATAAATTCTCCAACTCATGAATTTAAGTTTCTCCAATTTAAATATTCATAACACCCAAAATAATTAAATATTAAATCCTCAAAATTACGGGGTGTTACAATTATATCTTGAATAACATTTTTATTATCCACTCATTATAATATTCTTCAATATTTATTGTATTTTTACTATCATGTTTTACAGTCTTAGAATGTCTTGAGAACAAGGTCCCATTATGTGCTTAGTTCGTTTCTTTGTCCATTTCCCATATAAAAATGGGTTTAAGTTTTAGATAGGGTGAGTATAGTTATCAAAGCATATTAGGTTGCTGGAGTTATTTTGTGATGCCTACGCCTAATATTTTTTTATTTTTTCGGTGTAAATTTTGATCATATGAAACCCCTAAGGTTTGGATCATTAATATATGTGCTTTTATCTATACTTTGTAATTCTTTTAGCCTTGATGGTAATTGGTATAAGTTTTGGGTGGAATTGGAGATTTAAGGAATTATGTGGATCAAACGAGTTTGAAGGTCATTCGAACAAAGTCCTTGTCTTGTTCGAACAAGAGTATTAGTAGTTAAAATGAAAATAGCATTTTGTTGAATCTGAACATCTAATAACGATCCAACGACCCTCATCTATATATGGTTCTAACCACATTAGAAGGTCATTCGGTGGGAGATCGGATGAGATCTCAATCTGGTTTGAATGAGTTCCCATTCTTGTCGAATGACTTTATCGTAAATCTTTTAAATTGGATTGAACTTGTGTTCTGTTAAATTTTAGACCATCGATGATGTGCTGCCTTTTGGTGAACCCAGATGACTAAAATAGGGATTTTGTATATGGGGATTGGTTTTTAAATTGGTTGTGGGTTTATTTGGTGAGAAGAGGAGAGCGGTGGGGAGATTCTTCCACCAGCAAAACCCATCGGATTTTCTCTATCCCTCTATCTAGTTTGAATGATTTTTCACCTCTCCTAATTCTCTTCCACCAGAAAGCACCCTACACCACTACCACTACACCTTATACCACAACATTTTACTAAGTATTCCACCTTATGTGATCTTTATTCACCCACTGCCTTTATGGTAGAGCTAAGCGATGAATTTGTGGAGTTTTTGTTGGCGATTTTTAAGAAGAAGAAGTATAAAATTATGGAGTCTTAAAGGGGGTTTTGCTTGGAGATTTCTTGGATCATGCTTATAGATCTAGGCAACCTCCGTCGTCCAACCTTGGGAGGTGGGGGGTTTCCATCACCTTCTTCTTCATCCACCATTTTTAGAGCTCCATTTGAGGTGGGAAACTCTACTCCTTTTTGGATTCTCGGAACGAATTTTCTTGAGAAAACCAAATTTAAGTTAAAAAATTTAATTTTTAGTTCACACATAAACCCCTAGATTTTTTTTTAAATATTCCAAAATAACTCACAACTTTTACCACAAATTCTTTAGCCTAAATAAAGCCAATTTGTCCTATGTTATTATGTTCAAATCCAAATATAAATGTAGGCAACATTAATTTTAAAAACTTTTTAAAATTATATTTATAACCTTCCTAGTTAATTTTAAACTACAATAAATTTCAACAGGGTATCTTACTACATCACATAAGCATTATATTAGACGTATCTAACCTACTTACACTCTCCATGATTTCATAATTCCCAGTCAATACCGTGAATTAGACTTACGCACCTAGAATCCATAGAAAAAATTCTAAGTACGTGATTTTAATTTCAAATGAGCTTATGCTTTCAATATTTAATTTATATATCACATTGTGATAATTTTGAACTCATGTTTCCAATTACGAACTCGTTTGTGTAGTTCACATATATTACATGTATTGCTTCTCTTGAGAATTTAGTTATCCTTGAACCTGATAAATCGCTACAACCTATAATTTTAGAAAGAGACACTCAACTCTTTTTACCCTTAATTGTGGTATAACCATGCAACATATTTATAAGATTGCATATTTACCTACAATATAGTATGTTTATTAGTGAAAGTCCTAGTAACATACCTTAAGATTCAGGGATTAGACCCCAATATACGACAATAATTCTAATTGGCTTGTAGGACTTTGATGTTGAGTGTCTAGTTTCTCATTTACTACATACGTATGAGTGACAATCTAGATAAGTGTGCCAAGACTTTATTACATATTGCCCAATTAACTGGGATTGCATGACCAAAAGTATTATATGCTTTGGACGATATTATAACTGTATGTCTACGCATTTAAAGCCCTTATACCTGATAATTTATGGGTTATCTTGTTATGGTCTAAACCCTTTTACTGATAACTCGATATATGACTTATCCATTTATCTTCATTATATTTTTGTTTACATATCATAAGACTCCAGTATAGCGCTGATAGTTCTATGATATTGCAAATCATCAGCTTTTGTGATTTCCAAATAATTTTTACAAATTTTATATTATATACCTGTAAGGAATATTTTAATTTCGTTTATTTAAGACACGATTATCTAATAGGATGCTAGGCATCCCCGTCATAAAGATATTTTAATTTTCACTTCTTTTAATTTAATTTTTGTATTCATTAATACTTTTTAATTACCTCCAAGCCAACAAAAAACATTTGCATTTACGATAACATGGTATCAGAGCTTCGTCGGGTTTTACGCCTATATGAGACCGAATCCAAAGAAACATTTTGTCTACAAATTATTAGCTTATTATTATGAATAAATTCCTCTTTTAGATTTTGTTACTCACACGTTTTTGTAGTAATGAACATTTGGGATGGCATTTATCTCGATATTCGTGATTTGACTCACGAAGGATTTGAATGAGAAATTTAAGAGGTCGGTTATGCAATGATCTATGAAAATTGAAGAAGTATTTATTGTGACTGGTCAATTGCTACTCCTGAAATTCAACACAATATTCTTATCGGCCATCTTATGGGAGAAGCGCAAGCAACTTCATAGGCTTAGAGGTTCTCCGAAGACCCCAATACTCTTTAGTGAGCAATCCATCTTACATGGGACATTATGACGCCAAATGAAGTAACAATTACTCCTCCGAATTTAACTATCGACTATGATTTTTCTTTCTCCACCCACAACTATCTTTACCCCTATGAATAATAATACTTCCTCAGATGACTCTGATCGTTCTGAATATGATCCAAATCTTGAGTTTGTAAAAATGGTTCATCAAATGGCTTAAAGACTGTCGTAGGAATATTGTTGTAAATGAATAAACTCTATAGGTGTGAGTGTGAAAGTCGATGGAATCCATATTCCTGAATGGTTGCAATAGATTAAAACTAAGATTTCTTTTGTATTAATAAGCGTTCTTTTCTTATAAAATATGGTTACAGTCCATATTTATGTTTTTTTTCTATATCGAACCTCTATTTTGTATGTTTATACTTTGCGAGGTATAATTGAACTTTTGTAGGTATGCGAATGCTTAACGTGTTAATTGGTTGCTTTTCGAGGAAGTTCCATCATCTGACTGAACTTTATGGGCATTTTAGTCATTTCATACTTCTTCTCCACCTCAGTGGAATTCCATTAAAGCGT
Source organism: Sambucus nigra (assembly GCA_949130495.1). NCBI lineage: Eukaryota > Viridiplantae > Streptophyta > Magnoliopsida > Dipsacales > Adoxaceae > Sambucus > Sambucus nigra. Next base: position 123,085,941 of record OX422213.1, read on the forward strand.
AGTTTATTGAATTAGCTTCGTGTGGCATGAATGGCACGTTGTTTCTAGTCTGGATGAAGAAGTTAGTGCCAATTCCATGTGGTACCTTTTCTCCCATGTGATGGGTCAAAGCACCCATAAAAACTGAGTACCAGCCGACTGATTGTTTATATACTATTTGGAAAAGAAAATAAATGAAAAAGAAATAAAAAAGGAAGGAACATATCATTTATTTTAGTTTAGTTTTGAGGGTTCTCTTTGGTAGCTTCTCTCTAGGGTTTTAACCCATTTTTTTATTATAAGTTACTATTCATCTTCCCTTCATTTTATTTTAAGCTTTATTTCATTAATGTATTACTTTGTTCTTCATTTACTCGCTTTGTATTTATTTTTATTGGTTAAATAGTTATTTTCTTTGGCTAATAGGTTATTTCTTGCTTTAATTATGTATTGTAGCTAGTTTAAGGGCTGCGATCATATTTTTGCCATTAATGGTTCTTGGGATTTGAAATCTAGGTTTTGGGTCAAAACTCTTTAAGTGAAACGTCATGATTTAATGTTGTAGTATTAGGCGTTTAACTTTCTTTCTCACGTAACGTGAGTCTTTATAGCGATATCGTGAAATTAATCCATATGTGACCATTTTTCGATAAAATGTTTAATCTTTTATTATTGAATTAATTTTATTCATGTTTGATGTTTATAATTAATTGAATATGCATGGTATAATGTTTTCAAACCGAAATCCCTTTTACACATTGTTTAGCTCATGGCGAGGATGTGATCCTAATCCCATTTAATTGTTCTTGTCTAGTTTTATTTCTCTTTTCCACATTTTCCCTTTTAAACCATCATCACCTTTTACACTTTTATTTTAGAAGTAATAAATCAATTATAGTCTGTCAAACATTCCTCGTGGATTTACAATACCCGAAATAGACGCTATGCTCCATTAAAGTGTAGCTAAAGTTTTGGTTTTTTGCATTGCGGTCTGAAGCAACGATTGGTGTTATCTACAGGGACGCTCGGTTTCCGCCTCATCAAAATGGCGTCATTGCCGGTAATTGTTTGTTATAGATTGTAATTATTTTATTATTTAGCAGTTTTTTTTTTGTATTTCTATTTGTTTCCCTCTCTTTTTAACTTTTGCTAAATTGTTAAGAGAACGTTGAAATTTTAGTGCTAGTCGCATTTTTAATTGTCTAATTTGGAATGTCTCACTAAATTATTATTGAAATAGTTTTTCGGGTTACACTCTGAAGACTATTTGAGAATGCTTACAAATTCTTGAAAATGAATGAATCGAGTATGAAATTAAAGAACTTATAATTAATCCCTCATTGCCTTAGGAAGGAACTTTATGAAGCGGGGAATCCTCTAGCTATGAGCAAAACTCCCAAGAAGATGTTATGTCTTCTTGTTGTTTTGATCATGAGTTAGATTTCAAGGAATTTAATGACCATTCCGAGAGTCTTAAAGCTTGGTCTTTAGAAATAAATGGCCAACCCGATGAGATTATTTCTTCTTCACAAAGCCCGGGTGAGGTTGAGACTTACGTTTCACCTCCACCCCTTTTTGAGGAAGAAATAATCAAGAGTGATCCAGGAACTTTCGAATTTCAACCTCTTTTTAATATTTCAAATTCTATTGAGGTTGAAGGTCCTTCATTTTTTTGGTTCCCCACTATCATCGAACCATTAAATTTATCACACGAATCGATTGAAAGTCTTGATGACTTTGATCCGATTCTTCAACATGAATGTTATTTTGTGATTCTTCACCTCATGGGATATTCGATTACACTTCCCCCACCTTCCCTTTCAATTTAAAAACCTTGGGGATGTGATTTTAATTTTCACGAGATCAATTTGGTTTTGTCTCCCTTAGTATCCAAATCACCCATCACCCGCCTAAAAATTTTAATTGGTGATGGTTCATTTCTTACGTCTTACACATTCCTTCCGTTGTTCAAGGATAATTATTATTGTTTGGGAGGCATATATTTTAAGGAGGATTCACTAAATATCCCTCAAAGCCAAATCATATTTTAGATGGAACCTTAAATTTTTTAACTTCTAGTGTCTAGTTAATTAGAAGTTAAAATTACCGGTTGTAAATAGTTAGCTTTTATTTTGTGTTTCTTTTTACTTATTATCTAGTGTAATTAGTTAAATTTTTTGTTATTCTTTTTGGTTCTAAAATGTTTTGTAGATTCAATGGACTCGCATTTATCGGGGATTTATCCATTTTGAGTAATATATTTATTTTCCCATCTTTGTGTTGTGTTCTTAATTTGCATTAAGGATAATGCAACATTTCAGTTAGGTGGTCTGGGATATTCTATCCATTATTTGTTAATATCATTAATTTGATCACGTGTCATTCACTGAGCATGCTTTGTTGTAAAAAATTTAAATATTTCAAAAATATTTTCTTTCTTTTTTTCTCCTTGGTTGGACATTTTGCCTTTGTTTTCGATGACGAATTTCAATAAATTTCGGATCCAATAGACAATTCAAAGATGCATGTTCTTGATTTTAGAAGTTATTAGACCTTAGTTCTCAAATCATTGCTATTATGAATAACTTCTTGAATTAAACTTTATTGCCATGAACACATGTGCTTTTTGTGTTTTAATGATTTGGTGTAAGGCGTTTATAACTCGGTAATCTTTGTTGCATTGTATATACTTACACCAAGTGAGATTTGGTCTTTTATTTATTTGTGAGTGTTTATACACTACTCTTTCCTCCTTAAAAATGTTGATTATGTTTGTGATTTCACTATTCTTTCGTTGATTGTTCATTAATTGAGTTCATTTTTGAATCTGTTACTTGATCATGATTTTCAAAGTTGTCAGGACTCGAGAATTGCGTAAACTTTAGGAAATGATCATAGTCCGTCTTTTTTATATCACCCATAATGACCTTAACCTCACCTTACATAATTCCCTAGTCAACACCTTTTAGCCTTAATATATCCTTTCATTTTAAAACCCAAAATCCCATAACCAACTCCACATTGGAGTTATAAACCATACACATTACCTTCCATACCTTTGTTTGGAATGTTACTGGGATTAAATGATGTTCTTGTAATGTGGTTGCAATTAAGCACGTGAGAGTAGTGAAAAAGTAAAATAAAACAAAAGAAAAATATGAGAAAAAGAAGAAAATAAAAGAAAGAAAAAGTTTGTACATGTTGTATATAGTGTTCAATAATCCTTGTCGCTCTCTAATTTCATATCTAATTCTTGTTTTGGAAATCCTTTTCCAATTTTGAAATTGCCCACAATTTTCCATTATCCCAAGTTTTTCATGCTCAAACACCTTTGAATCCGTAAAAATTCCTTTCATTTCTTAACCCTAACCCCAAACCTCCATTACAACCCTATAAAAGTCCTATGTGATCCTAGGGTGAATTTTATTCAAAAGTCATAATAGTTTTGATTTTCTATGAAAATACATTTCGGCTCCTTTAATGATGGTATATTTCATTAGGATTACATGTTTTTCATTTTATATATAATGTTCTTCATTAGTGACATGTGCACAACCTTATTTCCATTTCTGTTTACTCTTTGTCCCCGCATGTCTCATGTATTACCTCCCATTCATAGTGATTTCATTTGTTGAGTGTATACATGTAACACCCCGAGTTTTAATTAATTGACTTTAATTAATTTGGAGTGAAATAAAAACTTTGGAGTTAATGGCCTTTAAAGAATTTAACTGGGTTTCATTAATAAATTTTCAATCGGGAATTAATTAGCGTGTTTTATAAAAAGATTATAGGGTTTTTATCATTTAATCTGGCCGGAACGTTTTTAAGGATATTTATCAAATAATAAAAGTCGAATTTTAAAAGATTTGGGATTTTAATATTGGGGTCGTTAAAATGACATCATATGTCGTTCGAACGACATAGCTTCTCGTTAGAACGACACCATACGTCATTCGAACGACAGAGGTGGTGATTGGATGGGAGTCTCCTAATTGTGTTTTAACTCTTAAACCCTTTATATACTAAACTAATACGGGGCTGGGACTTCGAAAATCACTTTTCTCCCAAACTTTCTCCAGAAAGATTTTCAAAAACATAATTCTCTCATCTTCAACCATTAGCCCCTATTTTTGACAAGTTTTGAAGAGTCTATTGGTGTTTTATTAAGAGGAGTTCAACCTTCTATTCAGATTTTTCATCTAACTAATCACAGACATGAATACTCAATTTTTTCCTTTAGTATTATGCGTTATACGTGTTGCCTAAACCTCAATCTCATGTTTTTCTTCAAACCAATTAGAAATCTAATTACAGAAAGTGTACACATAACACTTGGGGTTGTTTTTATGAAATCTCTTAATATTTATAACATTCATAACCCTTGGGTACATAGGATTCAAGAGTGGATTTTGGGATTTATTGGTGTAGGTTGCGTGTAGAAAAATCCTAGTTTTGAATTAAACGAAAATTTGGGGGTGTATAACTCATGTAAGTTACATTGAGATAATGAAATTGGAATTATGTCCTATTAATGATGAAATTCAATGTTTCTATTAAAATAATTAATTGAGATCAATTTTGGTGAAATTAAGATTTAATTGAATTGGACTATCATGCGTAGTACATGGATTAATTGTGCTATTTATGTGACTTTTTGGTTTTATTAAAATGCCATTGTAACAACGAGTTGTTGGGTATTTATGCTCTTACTTTATTTTAGGATGACTTCAAGGTATGGGACTAGTGGGTAGGCCTTTGATGATTTACGCCTTCTAGGTATGGGACTAGTGAGGGTTAATTATTACGACATTATTATGTTGGGGGTGGGATAATTTTTGTCACTTTATCATCGTTATGCTAGCCTAGGCATGATACTAGGTCGAGGTTTACGTTAGAAATGCATCCTATACATAGGGTAGGATGTACTGATAACTTGGGTATCCTTAGGTATGGGACTAAGGGGTATTTTGAGGATCTCACATCGAAAAAGGGTAGGGCAATTTGTAAATTGTGAAATTGAGAAATTCAGAATTAATGCCTAATATAAAAATGGGTTTTAAAATTTATGGCGACATAATGTATTGGGGCCAACAGTTTAAATGGGTAAGATGGCGATTTATGTTGTGTCGTGTTTGGAACCATGTCATGTGTCGGGACCAACATTTTAAACAGGTCAAAGGACGATTAAAAAGGGGAAGTGTGACACTTTGGTGGAAATTACCAACCGGGACGGAAGGACCGTCATAATAAAAAGTGAGAACAATAATAAAAGTTTGTTAATTTAATTAATTAACAGCGTGGGACTTGTGAATTTAAAAAAAGTCATGTTGGTGTGCCTTTTTAAATAGGGATACCTTCGGGTAGTTAGTGATTTATATTACTACGGTTAATTATTCAATTTAATGTAAAATACTCTATTGTGATATTTATTGCGTATGATGCTACTGTCAGGGTTCAAGGATCCTATTTGAGGGGAGTAGTGTGTATTCATGCTCCGGGGTCTGACCTCGTGCGTTGACTAACTTTTTCAAGATAAATTTTGGAGAAGATGCGTAGGATTATCAGAGTTATCATTTGGGGGTGAAGCTGGAGTTTATTTGTTTTATTTCATGGTTAAGTTAGACTTTCCTTTTCATTCGTATTTAATTGTGAGACTTTATTTGAGTTTTATTGGGCCATTTGGTTCCAAAGTTGTTAGAGGTTTTCAGTTGGATTATTCAGTCAGTTTGGTATTTAGATTTTATTTAATCATTATTGGAGTTTTAGCATGTGATGGATATTTTATCGCTTAGTTGTTTATGATCATTTGAGATTGATTCAATTATTTATCTGATGGAATGATTTATTTGTGTCTTTTATATGTCTCATGCTGAGAATGGTATTTACTTAGTTCACACCCAGCGTAGTTCGGCGACGGTGGCTGGCCACCCCGTCTATCGGATTTCGCGGGGTATGATAGCTGGTATCAGAGCATGGTCTTAGGTCTCGTAGGTTATGAGTATATTTGACCTTCCGCGTTGCTTATCATTGATTCCCTTTTTATGATTTCTACTCTTAGTCATTCTCAGTCTGATGTTGTTTCGTTCCTATGTTTTGAGATGGTGAACACAAGGAGAGCTGGGAATAGGAGAGAGGAGTCTGTTTCTGGTCCTATGACTCAGGAGAGGCGACATCAGATTGTCTTAGAGGCCGGGGAGTTAGCGACTATCATTCATGAGGCCACGATGACCGGTTTGGATAAGGGGAGATAGAGAAGGGTGACTTTAGAGGCACAACAGTAGGGTAAAACCGTCTCAGCTTGGGATCGAATGAGGACCAGTTTTGTAAAGGGAAATCCTCCCACCTTCGTAGGGGGGTCTGAACCAACAGTTGCTCACTAGTGGAGGAGAGACATTGAGAGGCATTTGAGAATGGTAGACTGCATGCATGTGCAAAAGCAGATGTTAGCAACATTTTAGCTGATAGGGGATACATTGGAATGGTGGGAGAGTGCCACCACATCATAGGAGAGATATCCGTTGTGTTATGAAATGTTTTTTATAAAGTTCAACAAGTAATTTTCGTAAGAAATTAGGAATGCCAAGAAAAAAGAATTTATGGACTTGGAGCAAGGTTCAAAGTCGATTGTGGAGTATGAACGGGAGTTCACAAATTTATCTATGTTTGTACCATAGGAGGTTAGCACTGAGATAAAGATGATGGAGTGTTTTATGAAGGGATTGTCTTGGTCGATTAGACAAATAGTATTGGGGAATCATCCGTACACTACTTATCCTCAGGTGGTGGATGTCGCAATGTTACTATGGAAAGAGAAGGCAATTTATCAAAATAATTTGGGAAATAAACAAGAGTATAATGGACAAGGAAATCAGAATAAGGGTCACAATGTTCGAGCATGGAAGAGACAGAGGACCAATCAGGAACAACAAGGTCAAGGAGAGGAACAACAAATCCTAGGCGTTTCAGACCTTCTAAGGGTGAGTTCATTGTACATGGGAAGGTAGGACATCCAGCAGCGAGGTGTTACAAGAGAGCAGGCCAACAAAACCAAGTAGTAGAGGTCCAACAAGGCCAAGTTACACAAGGGGTACAAGGGAAAGTAGTTTTGGGGCAGCAAGGACTGAGGCCTCCAGTTCTCACAACAGTTAGCATTCAGGGAGCGCTAGCAGCACTGACAGCGTCAGGTGCACTGGGGGTGGTCACCGTACCAACCAATCTCGGTTATGGGAGGTGTTACGTGCCTCCTCATCTTCAGGCAAAGGAGGATAGATTGCGTGACTAATAGAGTATCGCAGTACATAATACTTTCTTAGATACTCATATATGTAGGCATTATATATATTATATTTTTTAAGGAATACGTTCGGGTAGATTAAGTGTATGGGCGCCTAATTATGATATTCTGTGGGTTGTCATATGTGAGCCATATTTTAATTTACGTGAATTTACGCGTTGATGAATATGCTTCGTCAAATTTCGAGTATGAAATTCTCTGCTAGTGGGGAAGTATGTAGCACCCCGAGTTTTAATAAATTGACTTTAATTAATTTTGAGTGAAATAAAAACTTTGGAGTTAACGGCCTTTAAACAATTTAACTGGGTTTTATTAATAAATTTTCAACAGGGAATTAATTCGACTCTTTCATAAAAAGATTATAGTGTTTTTATCATTTAATCTGGGAGGTACGTCTTTAAGAATATTTATCAGATAATAAAAGTCAAATTTTAAAAGATTTGGGATTTTAATACTGGGGTCGTTCAAACGACAGCGTATGTCGTTCGAATGACACCGTACGTCGTTTGAACGATAGAGGCGGTGATTGGATGGGAGTCTCCTAATTGTGTTTTAACTCTTAAACCCCTTATATACTAAACTAATACGGGTCTGGGACTTCGAAAATGACTTTTCTCCCAAACTTTCTCCAGAAAGCTTTTCCAAAACATAATTCTCTCATCTTCAACCCCTAGCCCCTACTTTTCACAAGTTTTGAAGAGTCTATTGGTGTTTTCCCATGAGGAGTTCCAACTTTTATTCAGATTTTTCATCCAACTAATCACATACATGAATACTCTATTATTTTCCTTTAGTATTATGCGTTTTAAGTGTGGCATAAACCTTAATCTCATGTTTTTCTTATAACCAATTAGCAATCTAATAAGAGAAAGTGGACACATAACACTTGGGGCTGTTTTTATGAAATATCTTAATATGAATAATATTCATAACCCTTAGGATTCATGAGTGGATTTTGGGATTTATTGGTGTAGGTTGCATGTAGAAAAACCCTAGTTTTGAATTAAACGAAAATTTGGGGGCATATAACTCGTGTAAGTTATGTTGAGATAATGAAATTGAAATTATGTCATATTAATGATGAAATTCAGTTTTTCTATTAAAATAATTAATTGAGATCAATTTTGGTGAAATTAAGATTTAATTGAATTGGACTATCATGCGTAGTTTGGTACATGGATTAATTGTGCTTATTTATGTGACTTGATTGTTTGGTTAAAATACCATTGTAACAAGGGGTTGTTGGGTATTTATGCACTTCCTTTATTTTAGGATGCCTTGCAAGTATGGGACTAGTGGGTAGGCCATTTGATGATTTACGCCTTCTAGGTATGGGACTAGTGAGGGTAGATTATTACGACTTTATTATGTCGGGGGTAGGCTGATTTTTGACACTTTATCGTCGGTATGCTAGCCTAGGCATGAGACTAGGTCGAGATTTACGTTAAGAATTCATCCTATACATAGGGTTGGATGTATTGATAACTTGGGGACCCTTAGTTATAGGACTAAGGGGTATTTTGAGGATCTCACATCGAAAAAGGGTGGGGTAATTTGTAAATTATGAAATTGAGAAATTGAGAATTAATGCCTAAGATAAAAACGGGGGTATTAAAATTTGTGGCGATAAAATATGTCGGGGCCGACAATTTAAATGGGCCAGAGGACGATTTATGTCGTGTTGTGTGTGGAACCTTGTCATGTGACGGGGCCGACAGTTTAAACGGGTCAGAGGACGATTGACAAGGGGAAGTTTGACACTTTGGTTGAAATTACCACCCGGGATGGAAGGACCGTCATAATAAAAAGTGAGAACAATAATAAAAGTTGGTTAATTTAATTAATTAACAGCGTGGGATTTGGGAATTTAAAAAAAAGTCATGCTGGTGTGCCTTTTTAAATAGGGATTCCTTCGGATAGTTAGTGATTTATATTACTGCGGTTAATTATTCAGTTTAATTTAAAATGCTCTATTGTGATATTTATTGCGTATGATGCTACTGTCTGGGTTCAAGGATCCTATTTGAGGGGAGTAGTGTGTATTCATGCTCGAGGCTCTGACCTCGTGCATTGACTAACTTTTTCAGGATAAGTATTAGAGAAGCGACATGGGATTATCGGAGTAATCGTTTGGAGGTTCAGCTGGAGTTTATTCGTTTTATTACATTGTTTATTTAGACTTTCCTTTTCAGTCGTATTTAATTATGAGACTTCATTTGATTTTTATTTGTCCATTTAGTTCCAAAGTTGTTAGAGGTTATTCAGTTGGTTTGGTATTCAGATTTTATTTAATCATTATTAGAGATTGAATTTAATTGGAGTTTTAGCATGTGATGGATCTTTTATCTCTTAGCTATTTATGATCATTTGAGATTGATTCAATTATTTATCTGATGGACTAATTTATTTATGTCTCATATCTTTCTCATGCTAAGAATGGTATTTATTTAGTTCACGCCCTACGTACTTCGGTGGTGGTGGCTGGACACCACATTTGTCAGATTTCGTGGGGTGTGACAATACACTAGTGAGGATGGACATATCTACATGATTTAATGCTTATCCAGTTTATTAAAGATTTGCTAAATTATACTTTGCATATTCTTGCTTTGGCTCCCAATTTAAGGTTTCAATTGTACGAAGTTCACTATATAATGTCAATAATACGAACTTTTGGGTGTACTTTCGTGTTCCTTATGCCTATATTTATGCTCGTTAACTAGACAACTTCTATTTTGTATGTTTATATACTTTTTGAGGTATAATTGAGCTTTTGTAGGTATGGGAATTCTTAGTGCGTGAATTGGGTGCTTTTCGAGGAAATTCTATTATCTAACTCAACTTAAAGAGCATTTTAGTTATTTTATACTTCGTGTCGAGCTTTGTGGAACTCTACGAAAGAGTATTTAGTTGAATTAGCTAAGCGTGGCTATAAATGGCACGTCGTTTTGAGTCTGGACGTAGAAGTTAGAGCTAGTTCCATATGGCACCTTTTCTCCCATGTGATGGACCAAAGAACTCAAGAAAACAGAGTAACAATTGGTTGGCCATGAGCCCCGGTCGACTGCACTTTCAAATTAAGCTTGCGAGCCAAGTTAGGGGGAATTTTTCACTACCACCGGTCGAACGAATCCCTGGCCGTTGTCGACCCATCCTCCCAGAGTTTTTACGCTTCTTCCTTTTTTATTTCTTTTTTTAAATTTTCTTTTCCACTTATATATGAATTATTTTTTTTCGTAATAATATGATATCTTTTATTATAGTTTAGTTTTTAGGGTTTTCTCTTTGGGAGATTCTCTCTCTTGGGTTTCAACCCATTTTTGTATTGTAAGTTATTATTCATCTCCCCTTTCATTTATTTTAAGCTTTATTTCCTTTATGTCTAACTTTGTTCTTCATTTACTTGCTTTGTATTTAGTTTTTGATGGTTACATAGTTATTTTTTTTGGTTAATTAGGTTTTTTTTTTCTCTAATTATGTATTGTATCTAGTTTAAGGGTTGGGATCATATTACCGCCATTAATGGGTCTTGAGCATTGAAATCTAGGTTTTGGGTGAAAATGCATTTAATTGAATCCTCATATAATAAAGTTTGAATATTAGGCATTTAACTTTCTTTGCCACATAACGTTAGTGTTTATCGCAATATTACAAAATTAATCCATGTTTGATTAAATGTATAATCTTTCATTGTTGAATTAATTTTCTTCATGTTTGATGTTTATAATTAATTGAATATGATCGGTTAAATGTTTTCAAACAAAATTCCGTTTTTCTCATTGTTTATCTGATGACGGGGGTGTGACCCTAATCTTATTTTATTGTTCTTTTGTAATTTTATATCTCTTTTTCCTCCTTTTCTATTTTAAACATTCATCACCTTTTACACTTTTATTTTAGTAGTAATAAATCAATTTAAATCTGTCAAAAATTTCCTTTGGATTTTCGATACCAGAACTAGCCGCTATACTCCATTTGAGTGTAGTTAAGATTTAGAATCTGCAAGGGATCAAATGGTTATTGCTTTCCTAAGTCTACATCAATAACAAATGACTGTCGCCCAGTACGAGACTAAGTTCACTGAATTGTCCCGATATGAGGAGGAATATGTGGATACAGAATCCAAAAGATGCAAGCATTTTAATGAGGGTTACGCCAGAACATTAAATCTTCCATCATATGTTTTTAGATCCGAGAGTTTAACAGGATGGATGAAATAGCCTCCCTTCTATAAAAATACCCTGTCTCTACTAACATAACCTGTACCTATACTCCAACTTGAAACCCCTATGTTATTAGGAACCAGCCAAATCCATCCTTATAATAAATCTAAGGATGATCTAGTGTTTAACCAGATTCAGCATAATTACATTAGATCTTTTGTACGTTATCATAAATGAAATCAAGTAGGACACCTTAGACCCCAATTCCATATTTAAGAATCCAACAATTAACTTTGACTGCTCTCAGAAACCAAATCTCCGTGAGAACAAACAAGAACCATTCACTAAAAAAACAAAGTCAGAATTCCTCCTTTCTCCCAGCGAAAAATCCGAATTACCATGGTGTGGTTGAATATAATCCTACTTTTATAATATTTACGCAAATATATTATTTGATTGTGGATCTATGCATTCTTTCAGTAGTCATTCATGTATAACTCGTCCGCAATTATCCTCTAGTCCATTAGCTTACCATTTTACTATCGAAATGCCAACACGAAAGATTAGCATTATCGATAGGTTTTGTAAACAACACATGTTACATTTATGAAGTAGGACTATCAACATAGATTTAATAGTCCTCGAGTTAATAGAGTTTAACTTAATAATAAGGATGGATGTATTATCTCCAAACATTGGTCACGTTAATTTTCATGCGAAGATAGTGAAATTCAAACCTCCCCACCAAACTGCATTGTATTTCCAAGGAAAAAATCCCCACCAACCCCTACTTTTTCAGATAAGTGAAAATGAAATATCATCTCTTCCCCGCATCTTGTCTAAATACCAAGATGTGTTAACTGAAGATTTTCCTCGAATGCCCCCACCTCGAGAAATTTAATTATGCATCAACTTGTTACCAAATACCTCCTCTATTTCAATACCCTTTATCATATGGCTCCATTAGAATTGTGAGAACTTCGAACAAAACTACAAGACCCACTAAATAAAGGATTTATATGCCCCAACACATCACCTTAGGGAGATATGATTGTATTCATAGAAAATAAAGACATATATATTCGATTGTGTATCGATTACAGAAAGGTGAACCAAGAAACCTTCAATAATATGTATCCGTTGCCGAGGGTAGGTGATTTGTTTGACCAATTACGAGGTTCAAAGATATTTTCAAAGACTCATTTAAGATATGGATATCACTAACTCCATGTTAAGGTTGAAGACATACCTAAAACCAATTTTCGAACACAATATGGTCATTTTGAATTCTTAGTGATGTCCTTTAGATTAACAAATGCCCCTGTCACATATTTATGGACAGAATATTCAGTCATTTCATGGGTCAGTTTTGATCATATTTATGGATCACATATTAATTTATTCCAACACTAGGGCAAAACACGAAGAGCACATATATATAGTGTTAGAAACCCTTCGTAATCATCAACTTTATGTGAAACAAGGTGAATGTGATGTCCTGATGAAAAGTGGTAAAATTCCTTGGCCACGTAATCATCGAAGTTGGATGTACAAGTAGATCCAGCCAAAATCACTATGGTACTTGAATGTCCTCAACCCACCACCACTATAGAACTACGTAAATTTCTTGGACTTGTTTGAATTCGGAGTTCCAGCAAAATCGAACCATTATAAAACTACAAAGTTTTCTAGGAGAAAGCCCTATTTTCATTCGGATTTCCAGACAAATCAGACATCCTTTCTAGTTATTTTTTATTAAAGGTAGGTCAATTCATAATATCACTCCACTAAGCGTCGATAAGTGCATTCGAGATTACAACTTAGAGAGAGATTCCTCTAAAACTTGAATTGTTCTATGAACCAATGTCGCTCACCCCATTCTGCATAAGAAAATCATTGACCTTCAAGGCCAAGATGAATTTTTTCATTCCTAGAAGCAAAAACTTCAAAACAACATCCCCGTGAAATATTGAACTCTAGACCCCGAGTGTGGACTAAAATTCCGAAATTGAGTATGTGTTCATCTCATATCCTCTATATGACAAGAAATCCTACAAAAAGATCATTTAAAATTTATGATTCACCCCGAAAGCACTAAAATGCATCAAACTCTCAAAAAACATTATTGGTTTCCCGGAATGAAGAAAAATATTATTCAATTTATAGCAAAATGTCTAACTTGCTAATAATTAAAGATCGAATATCAGTAGCCCAGCGATTTACTCCAACCACTCCCCATCCCGAAATGGCAATAGGACCACATAACCAAGGACTTTGTCAGTGCATTCCCCCAAACTTGGTAAGGATATAATACGATATAGGTTATCGTCGATCATCTTACCAAATCTGCTCATTTTCTACCAATTAGATCCACTAATTCATTCCAACGCCTAAGTGAACTTCATATAAAAGAGATTGTTAGGCTTTGTGGTATACCTATTTCCATTATGTCCAATCGAGACCCCATATTTATAGGATAATTTTGGTAAACATTACAAACCTCTCTAAGAATCAAACTCTGCCTAAGCATTGATTTTTGTCCTCAGACCGATGGAGAATCTGAACAGGTAATTCAAATGCTAGAAGACATATTGTGAGCCTACGCATTGAACTTTCCTAATTCATGGAATAAGAATCTTGCATTGATCGAATTCTTCTACAGTAACAACTATCAGACAAGTATTCAGACCACCATGTATGAAGCTCTTTACGGATGACCCTATCATTTGCCTTTATGATGGAATGAATTGAGAGAAAATCACATCCCTTGACCTTAAATCATCACTAGAACTACGAAAAAGATACGCCTTATCCGAGAAACATTACATTTAGCCCAAAGTTGACAAAAGAGTTATGCTGACAACCGCCAAAAGCCCTTCGAGTTTCAAGTAAAATCAAGTGTTTTTATGAGTATTGCCAAGGAAGGGAATAATTCGATTTGGAAATAAAGGTAAATTAGCTCCTCGCTATTGGTCCCTTTAGAATCATCGAGCGTATTGGACCAGTAGCCTATCATTTGAAATTACCTCCCGAACGATATAATATTCATGACGTATTTCAAGTTCCACAGTTGTGGAAATATATCCTAGATCCAAATCACATCATTATTTGGAAAGGTATTATGGTCAAACCTAATCATTATTTTGGGTAAAAACAAATTCAAATTCTCGAGCAATACGAAAAAAATCCCCGGCATAAAACTGTTCTACTAGTCAATGTTCTTTGGCGACACCACGACACTAAAGAGGCAACATGGAAACTAGAAGACATTACGAGACAACACTATCTTGTTCGTTTTCTAGGTAATTTCAAGGATGGAATTATTTTTTAGGTAAGAAGAATGTAAAAACACACCCTGAATAGATCTTTAGTACCTAAAATAAAGGAAAAAATCAAATAAACCCTAAACTTTCACCAAATTATAAAAATACCCCGAAAAGAAGAATTAGGTTAAAGTGCAGTCTCCTATAGCAATTATAACCTAACTTTCACTCAATGTTTAAATAAATAACCTATATTTTATGCACCTCTCATGAAACAATTGATTAAGTTTGGATGATTGAACATAAGACTCTAACTTTTATAAAATAATTTAAAACCCTTAAAACTTATTCAAAAACTATCCAAGGGCCGAAACTAAAACCAAAACTTATTTACCCTTTCCCCCTGGTGACATGGCACGCTAGACAACCACCATGGCTTGTATTATGTGGGTTACACATGGTACCCATTTTACATCTATTTAAACCTTGGTGAATAATCGTGCAATTTACCCTCATCTCCATGTCCAAAACTACCAATCAACTCACCAACCTAGCCAAGAGAAAATTGAAAGTGAAAATTAGCGAGTTTTTGTATTTGTATTATTTTATTCAAGAATGATTGTTTCTTCAATTTAGTTATGTTTCTGCATATATACAAAAGATAATTATGAGTTTTTATGTGAATGTTAATGTATGTATGCAATGAAATAGCTTAAAAACTAGAAAAATCCATTAAAGCTCGTGCTTTAATGGTGGATTCTACTTCCTTGTCTTTGAATCAATTTTACATCGAGTTAATTTGAGCTTAGGTTCTCAGGAACCTAGGTGCAAAGTATAATTGGAAGAAAACTAGGTTTTGATACCTCAAATCGAAACTTGAAGTTTTTGGGCCTATAAAAATCTAAAAACTAATTTTAGAGTTTTTTTTAAGGCCTAAACATGATTAGGAATGTTAATTATATGATTAAGAATAAGTTATGAGTGATAAGTTGGTGATTGGTGTTAAATTTGTTAATTATCATGTTTAGGGATGCAAACTCATGTGATATATGTGTTACTTATATTAGATGCTAATCGAGCTTATGATTAGGGATAACATGTTTAGAGCATATGATTAGTTATGTGGATAAATGAATTATGAAGTATGTTTTTAATGCATCATTATGTTTATAAAAGTAAATTAGGAGTTGGTGTGAAATTGACAATGTTTGGATGCCAAATATGAAAGTTTGGATTTTATTGGTAAATTGCTACTTTCCTGTTCGAGCCCAAATTAGGCATAATAATTCCATGCTTTTGGGAAAAAATAAAATATGAAAGTTGTAGATATATAAGTTATCTACACGTATACGTAAAATTGGAGTAAATTGGGGTCCGGAATAGGTAGGTATGGTAATTTTACACAGGCGGGAAAAATCTAACATTAGTGGAATACCGAGTGAACCTAAACTTAAATATATTGGGGAACGAAATTTCACTCCAACATGTTTGATGTCTTCTAAAAAATCTTATGAATTTTTAAGGAAAGGGTATCAGGGTTTTCTGTCCCATACGGTGGACACATGACATGAGGTTTGAAAACTATCAGACATACCAGTAGTTAATTAGTTTACAGATGTCTTCCCAGAAGAACTCCCAGGGTTAGCACCCGACCATGAGGTAGAATTTGTGATTGAGTTGGTGCCAGGCACTGCACCAATATCTATTGCACCATATTGTGTGGCCCCTGCAGAATTAAATGAGCTAAAAATACAGTTGCAAGATTTGTTAGATCGTGGTTTTATAAGGCCTAGTGTATCACTGTGGGGAGCCCCGATATTTTTTGTGAAGAAGAAAGATGGGACCATGATACTGTGCATCGATTATCATCAATTGAATAAGGTGACGGTCCATATAAATACCCACCACCCTGGATTGATGACTTATTTGATCAGTTAGAAGGAGCAAAAGTGTCTTCCAAGATTGATCTCAGATTGGGATATCATCAGTTGAAAGTACGAGAATGTTACTTGTCTAGAACTGTTTTTTGTTCCAGGTATGGACATTATGAATTTTTGGTTATGCTATTTGGGTTAACAAATGCACCAACCATATTCATGGACTTGATGAACCGAATATTTCACCCATATGTAGATTCTTTTGTTATCGTCTTCATTGATGATATTTTGATATATTCCTCTAGTTAGGAGGAGCATGTGCATCATCTGTGTATAATTTTAAAGATCTTGCGAGAGAGGCAGTTATATGCTAAATTTTCTAAATGTGAATTTTTGCTAGAAAAGTAGTATTTTGGGGTCATGTTATTTTTGCTGGTGGCATTTGTGTTGATCCAAAGAAGGTGGAAGCTGTAATAAATTGGGATAGATTAACTAGTATGACAGAAGTACGTAGTTTTTTAGGATTGGCTGGATATTATAGGAGATTCATACTAGGATTACCATCTATTGCATTGCCATTGACTAAGCTTACTAGAAAGGAAAACAAGTTAGTGTGGAGTAATGATTGTGAGAAAATCATTAAAAATTTAAAAGGTAAATTGACGTCAGCTCCAATATTGACTATTCCAATGGGCATAGAAGGTTTAGTTATTTATAGTGATGCCTCGTATTAAGGACTCGGTTATGTGTTAATGCAACATGCAAAGGTAATTGATTTTGCTTCTTGGTAGTTAAAGATATGTGAACTCAACTACCCTATACATGATCTTGAGTTGGTCGGAGTAGTTTTTGCACTAAAGATTTGGAGGCACTACTTATATGGTGTTAACTGTGAAATGTGTACTGACCATTAATGTTTAAAATACTTGTTTACTCAAAAATACTTGAACTTGAGGCAAAGGAGGTGGATGGAAGTTATAAAGGATTATGAATGCACTATACATCACCATCTAGGTGAGGTTAATGTTGTTGTCGATCCTTTGAGTAGAAAATATCTAGGTAGAGTTTCTTGTATTTATTGTATTCGAGTTGGCCTACAGAGAAAGTTAGCTTTAATGGGGGTGGAATTAACTTTGAATGAGTCTTATGGATTACTCGCACATTTAAATTTTAGACCTATACTAATAGACTGCATAAAACAAGCACATGCAGGAGATATAGAATTGGAGAAACTTATAGACAATATGAAAAATGGTAAAGCAAATGAATTTTTTGTCCGTGATGATGATATTGTTATGTATGATAACCGTTTGTGTGTGCCTAATGTGCCTGATTTCAGGAAAACGATTTTAGAATAAGGCCATTGTTCTTTGTATGATATATATCCAGGAAGAAAAAAAACTTTATAATGATTTGAAGCAATGTTATTGGTGGCCAGGAATGAAACACGATATTGCAAATTTTATTACTAAATGTCTAGCTTTCCAACAGGTGAAGTCGGAGCATCAGAAGCCAAGTTGTTTACTACAACCCTTCACTATTTCTGACTGGAAATGGGAGAATGTTACTACATATTTTGTTATAGGTTTACCAAAATCATCACAAGGGTTTGATTCTATTTAGGTTATCGTTGATAGATTGACTAAGTCTGTACATTTTCTTCCTGTTAAAACTACTTACTATATGGATAGATATGCCAAAATATATGTGGATAAGATTATTAGATTGCATGGTGCACATGTTTCTATCATTCCTGATCGAGATCGTAAGTTTACTTCTCATATTTGGTCTAGTTTACAACAAGGCTTGGGGACTAAATTAAAATTTAGTATAGCTTATCATCCTCACACTGATGGTCAGTCAGAAAAAGAATGATCCAGACACTCAAAGACATGTTATGAATTTGTATACTAGAGTTCAAGGGATATCGGGATGAACACTTGCGACAAATAGAGTTTGCTTATAATAATACCTATCATTCGAGTATTGATATGGATCCTTCTGAAAATTTGTATAGGAGAAAATGCAGAACTCTAGTGTGCTGGAGTGAAGTATGAGAACGAAAACAATTGTAACAACCCGTACTTTTGGTGATTACTAAATTCCATAATTGAGTATAAATTGGGATTTGGGGAATTTCCCGAAATAGTAAATTTTGGGATTTTTAAGGATTTGATTATTTTCGAAGGGTGTTGTATTTACATTTAGGATTAAGTAAATATGTCGAGGTATTTTAATCACATGTCGCCTTTGAGTAAAGAGACACGAGGTAAAAATTTAATGAGAAAACATGCATTGAAATGCAATGGGTTGAAATAGTGATTTGTGGTCAAGTATCTCAGATGGAAATTTCAACTACGATGTGAGTCTCGGAATGGCCGAGATAGTCAGAAAAGAGTGTCCGATTGTCAAAATTGAGTTTCGAGTAGTTTTGGAGTTAAAAGGGCTCGCAATTGAGTAAACGAGTCGTTTTGGGGTTTTAAGGGTTAAAACCCTTTTTCTCCTAATATAAAGTGGGAGAGGGGGAGAAAAGCGAAGGAAAAGAGAGAAGAGAGAGAGGGAGGAAGAAAAGGAGAAAAAAAAGGGAGATCTCGGGCCAAACTCCGCCGGACTCGACTCGGGATCGTCGAATTATATCCACGAGGCAAGTGTTTACTTGCTTTATTTATTTTTGAGCATTAATCTCATATCGTAGTTTGATATAAATAAACACTAAAGATTTTGGATTGGGTTTTCATGGATAAAAACTGGTTTTCGGGAGATAAAACGAATAAACCTCAATAATTTAATCGGAGAAACTGATAAATTAATTGAAATTAATTGGTGATTTAGGGTTCTAGGATGTTTAGAACACTTATTATAAGTGTATTTGTTGTTCGTTGAAGTTGTAGGCCGTTGGGTGAGGAGATGAAAGCTTGGGAGAAGCTTTTATGGTCGAAACAGCTTCTCGGAGAAGAAGCTGCCCGCCATGATCGATTGATCGAGCATGGGGGACCGATCGATCGATCGACGGCCATGGGTCGATCGATCGACCCCTTCAGAAAGTAGGCAATTTTCCTAGGGTGAATTGGATGGGATGAATTCCAATTCTAATTGATTTGAGGTTATTTATGTGATAACATAAGGGACCTTTTCGGACTATATGGTCTCTAATTAAGGAAATCTAGGAGGCTTAAGTGAGGGTTTTAAATGTAAAACCCTTAAATTATATTTTTGAGGAAAATTGATAAGTTGAGGATTTAGAATGTTGCGGTTCCTAAAATAGGGTGGGGACCTCTGAATGATTGTTTGGACAAGATGTAGTCCTTGGGTTCATGGAAATGAAATCCATAACCCACTAAATTTAAGGTTGTTCGGGAAAGATAAATCCCTAGGATATTTTTGTGGGCTTTTAGGCCTATATAATTTATGCGTATAGGAAAGCATAATTATGTTTATGGTTTAGTCATTCCTATGAGAGGATTAGGATGAAATTTGGGAATATAGGTATATATTCACTAAATGTAAAATGGTATAATTGGAGATATCCAATAAGTCCTTAGATGGGATTAAGGTATGTAATACTTATCAAAGTAAGGAAATACTTTGGGTTTAGTATCATTTGTATATGAATGCATGATTATGATTCTTTGAGAGAATCTTTGGGATTATTGGTCATCGCTAGATGTGATTGGCAAATATGGCCATTTATATATTTTCTAGGAAGAATATATGGTATATGTATATA
This sequence comes from Sambucus nigra, assembly GCA_949130495.1. Taxonomy (NCBI): domain Eukaryota; kingdom Viridiplantae; phylum Streptophyta; class Magnoliopsida; order Dipsacales; family Adoxaceae; genus Sambucus; species Sambucus nigra. Next base: position 123,106,247 of record OX422213.1, read on the forward strand.
CTATGTGAATAAAGTATATATATGATATGATGTAAATGACTTATGATAATGTAAATATGAATGTTTTCAAAATGGAAAAATAAATGATTTTCATAAATGATAATTTATGGATACACACCTCTCTAAATCGCTATCATAAGGGAAGTTGCGCGCGTGTGGTGAAGTCCCCTGACTATTGAATGAAGGGTTGATATAGTCCTCGGATGTATGAGTGATTATTATATGTTTTTCTGCGATGGTGAGGTAATTTTGGGTGTGGTTATCACTCTCCCGGAGGCATATGGCCGCTTCTCGACATTTCGGTAGGTTCCCAGGTTGTCATGTTTGATAGGCCCTGGAAGATCATAGCCATTTAGGGGTGCGTACAATGGGGAAACCCGGAGGGACGGTCTTAGATATGTTAAAGCAATTCATGATAATGATGTTGCTTTAAATACATTTCCCGGATGGAAGAAGGGAAATGGGATAAACGTTTTGGCCTCGGATACATTTCCCGGGTGGAAGAAGGAAAATGGAAGCATGTGATATGGAAAAAACATTTTTATGATAATAAAAATGGCTTTTAAATACATTTCCTGGATGGAAGAAGGGAAATGGGATGTTATAAAACGAAAAAGCATTTTTATGATAATAAAACTGGCTTTTAAAAAGTTATATGATATGTCAAAGAAATTCATGATAATGAATTGGCTTTTAAATACATTTCCTGGATGGAAGAAGGGAAATGCGAAGTTTTGAGATAAAAACGAAAATAAAGTAAATCTCACTCCGGGAGATATATCCGGATGTGCATTATAAAGATGAATATTGAGTAAATGAATTCTCATTTCGGGAGATAGATCCGGATGTATATTAAAAAAATGAGTATATATGTATAAATTGGGTACTGAGGGTCTAATGGATCTCGACGATCGACCTTGTCGCGTAGTAGTGTATCGGGGGGTTCCTTGTTCGGATTTCTCTTTGTAAGACACTGCACGCACGAACATGGCTTAGCGTTGAGACTGGGGATAAGTTTATCCCTTAGTACTTGGACTATCTAGGGATGATAGTAGTTGGGTGATGAATTAGTTAGGCAGCGTGCTCTGACTAGGATGTTTAGAGCGAAGCGCTAGGAGTGCACTGTTAGAAGAGAGGTGAGGGGTATCTCATGGGAGTGCGATACCAAATTTAAATATGAGATAAAACCTTTTTCTAAAAATAAGGCATTTATGCATTTGCTAAATATTTTCAAAACTCGGGCCCTGACCCGTCTATCTACCTTTCCTTTCTTGCTATATATATATATATACATATAGGTGTCCAGACACAGAGACGCCTGGATGGCACTTCTTTCGAGTTGGGCGTCCTCTATAGCAGCTGTGGATGCATGCACGTTTTCGATAGCCGCTTCTATCCTTGTAATCAAGATAGAAGGTACGGTATAAATATTCGGGCCACTGTCCCAATTACATTTAATTATTCTTTTAGAGTAGCATTCGATATGGTTGTATATTTTGACCGAGTGTTCGGTTATTTTATTTCATTTCAGTTTCATTTACGCATAAACTGTGTGGATGTTTTAATTCGTAGTTGTATAAAAAGAGTAGTTAAGTAAAATTTTGACACTAGCCTAATAGGTTATTAGTAATTGAATGGATTTTCGACAGTGATGCTAAGAATGATCCATATGAGACTCTTGTTTTAATTTGATATAGGAGTGATCGCCTGGTATTTTATTAGGCAGGGTGTCACAGATGGTATCAGAGCATCAGGTTCTAGTATCCTTAGGAATCTGTGCGGACGTACTACGCTTTCAGTGTTGCTCTCGATTTGTTATAGAGCCTCAGGATTAGGATTGTTTATTTCTCTTGTGAGATTTCATTCTCCTGCTATAAAATGAGATTATGTAAATCTTTTGCGCGCTCATTTGAAATTCGTGTGCGGGGCTTGGATGGCAGTAGGAGGTGGGGCTTGGCTGGAGAAGCTGGTAGAAGTCGAGAACATGGACCGTAGTAGAGGTCACTTCCTTTATAGTGTTTGCTAAGGATTGTTGCAATGACTACTAAAGTATAGTAGTTATGAGTATCGTAGTACCGCCATAGTAGAGAGTGGTACTAAAGTTAAATTTCCCAGTGACGTTAAGGATTCGAATGGGGTCTTTGATAAGGATCGGCCAGAGGCCGACAGTGGATAAAGGCAAAGTTGTTGTTATGAGTTTTACCTCAATGAAGGAGGTATATTTGGTGTGACTAGATAAAGTCACGGTGTTTGCTAACCCTAGATTCGTGAGTGTGATTTGAGCTTTGTGGCGGTATCGATAACATTATAAAAAGTATGCCTATGTGTTTTCCGCGGTAGCGGAGTTTTATTCTTCTTCATTCGCCATAAAGGCGAGTGCTGATATTTTGTATATATATCTAGCTTGGGATACTCGTCTTATATGTTTATACGAGTATGGTAATATCGTGAGTATGGTATGTTATTGGTTGTTCAGAGAGATAGCATGCTAATGATGGAAAGACTATCATGTCTGCAGTTCCAGGGTGGAACGGGGTTAATTGCGATATCTCACCTGGATATAGGTGGAGTTTGCCTTTATTGTTATGGGTAGATGGAACTTTGATGAGTAGAGATTTCATTATCATGATGTGAGTGCATGGCGACCTTATAGATATGATTTAAGGTCGCAGGATTATTGTTGAGCTGCAAGTTTAAGCTCATTATTGATTGCGCAAGGGCTAAGTGTAGTGTGATGCGCTTAATTGTGTGACTCTTAGTTAGAGATAGGAGCTTAGACCAACTTTTGTTGGAAAAGGGGATAGGGTTATCCCGATTGCATGTTTGAAATAACGAACCTCCATGACCGACGAAGTTCAGTAGTAGTGTGTGGAGGGGTTCCTTGTTTGGATTTCGCTTTGCGAGACGCTCCACACATGAACCTTAACGGCGTCGATAGTGGAGAGATGTTATAGGATGCAAGGATGATGGTTTTGTGGAAAGGTCTTATAGTGTGGATGAACCACTATAGACTATGAGCCATGTGATGATGGTATGCTTATGGAAATATTGTGCTATGGAAAAGCCCTAAAGTGGTCCTCTCACCATAAGTGGGTGGGTGATGTAGGATTTAGATAATTTGATTTGAGGATTATAGCCAGGCCTTAATGAAAAAGAAAATGTTGAGGAGGTATGTTTTGTGTATGATGGTTGTAATGCTTTGCAGAGAGTGGATAGAATAGTAGGAATATGTTCGTAGGTTAGCATGGTAGGATTTAGGGCATCCCGCTAGTGTGCCTTAGGTCGCTATATCTCGATGACCGACAACGCGAGGGAGTAGTGTAACGGGAGGGTTCCTTATTTGGATTTCTCTTTGCGAGACATCTCACGCATGAAACCGAGCAAATGTCAGAAGTTGAGAGAGGCCTTGGGCACTAAGGATATACTTAGGATTATACTCGTTTGCGTAGGTAGGATAATGCATAGACAGTAGAATTATTAGGATGTAAGTTCAATAGAGTTAGTGGCGCCGATGTAAGGAGAGTTGAATTTCGCGGGTTGGGAGGACCCATATGTGAGTATTACACCGAGGAAAGGAGATACTTGTTTAGAGAGAGTGTTACATGTCGGACGTTCACTATGGATGTGCAGATGTGCATAGGTGACGCGACTGAAAATATGTCTCAAAAATGCGTTCACTTTAGGCTCAAGTGCAAGCATGTCGATCAAGTAATAATCCGATAAGTCGGGTATCGATCCTCAGGGAAAAAGGACAACGGAGTTGTAACGACGGGAAAAGACGGAGAAATCCTAACTTTGACTCTAAAAAGAAAAGAGAAAATGATTGGTTTTGAGAATTGATTATACTAAATGCAATTATGAAATTATGATAGGATGCAATTACACTAAATTACCTAAAATATGAATGATAATTGATTTTAAAACTTTTTAACTAAGTGATGAGAAAAACAGGACGGGAATACGATCCCCCGACCCTAGTGAATTGCAGTTATAATATTAATTATAAATTTAACTGATTGATTTGACCCAGAATTTATTACTCCCAAGCATTATGTATACGAGGTTCAAGCCCGCGTCATACCTAATGTGAGGACGAGTAAATCGGTATCGCGATAGTAACATTCGAATTGCATTCGAAATCATCACGGTTACCCAGAGGCAAATGAGATATAAAGACCTACGATTGTTATGCTCCGAGGCAATACGATCATATTCAATCGTTAAATTCAGAGGATTAATGTTATGCACGTACAATTAACACATCAGGCTAGGTTCATGCATCTCGCCCTTAGAAAATCTATCCTAGCATGATGAAAGTGATGGAAACAGTGATTGATGTGCAGGGATTCATAATTAATCTAAGGAAACTTGTGAATTAATGTAGAATGAAATTGAAAAGAAGAAATAACTCACTAATCTCACCCAAGCAGTAATTGCAGCAATTAAGAAAACTGGTAATCCACTAATCTCTGAATAAAGCTTCAATCTTTTTAATTAAAGCTAGAATTTTGTAGCTAAACCAGGGTTTCTGGAAAAAGAGAAGAAAAACCCTACTAATTCTCCGTGTCAAATAACAATAGTAAATCGGGTTTTTATACCCTCCATGAATTTAGGAATTTCAGTTGCACTAGGATTCTTTGGAAGAAGATTAAATTTGCAAATCTCGATACCCGAACTGGTTCGGGCCTTAGGCGGACCGATCTGCCTCTAAAGAGGATCGGTTCTTTTTATTTTGGGGCGCACCGGTCCAGGGGCAGACCGGTTCTTTTAATTTTTTCCTTCTTCGGTTTTCTTGTGATCTGGGGTCTTCTGGAGTTTGGCAAAGCGGGCCGGTCCGGGGTCTTCTGGAGTTTGGCAAAGCGGACCGGTCTGCCTGTTGACTTTTTGCTTAATCTTTGATTGCTCATAACTTTTGTTTCGGGACTCCGATTGAGGTGTTGTTTCTTCCTATATGCTTATGAATATAATATCTTCAACTTCGCTTTAGGTACCTCATCCGAATTTCGGGTGGAAATTATGCTTTTGCCCTTTTGACTTTCCTTCTTTCTTTCTTGATTCTTCCGGTTCTTGACATCAAATACCTGTAAAATCACTACAAAATACCAGAAACTCGGTGTACTCATTAGGATCAGTCAGTAGCAAGATTATGAGATAAAGTCAACTCAATTACGTTGGTCGAGGTGCTAAAAGTAACTAAATCAAGGTATAAATTAGGAAGAATTTATGCCTAATCAAACCCACCTAACTTAGAACTTTACGCGTCCCGAGCAATGTAAACGAATCCTAGCAATGGTCAATTTTTTGAACATCATTTTATTGGGATAAAATATCTTTTTTCGCGGGAAAGCGATTGCATTTAGCGTATGCAACAAGCCTTTAAACCCCTAGGTCACCCTAGTAGGATGAGTTGTGTCTCGTGAGGGTTTGCGGAGAATATACCCACAAAATTCGACTCAAAGAAAATTCAAAACACGTAAAAATTGTAGAGTTCAAACTTTTACAGAAAATAGTCATCATCAAGTCATATTTACAAGTCTCAAATCATAGTGCGTGTGTGCGAAGCCGAAAATATAGCCGTGAATTTCCACCGATTGATCATTACGTTACTTGTGCGAATATTCGTTTTGATTTCAATTTCTCACGATATTCTCTCACAAACGAATCTCTCGGATTGTGGCTATTCTCTTGGTATACGTGATATAAAGAGTAAATGTAATGGACGCAAAATGACGCATACAATTAGAAAGACAGAAATTTCATGGTGAAAGGATCTTATCAACGGATTACGGGTTTAAAAACGGGAACATTACCTCTTATTCGTGCACTTAATCCCTCTTATTATCTTATGGTGCATTAGTTCTTCACGCGGTAACCAATTTCGCAATTTAGACTCGGTTAGGACTTTTTCGGGTTTTGGGGTATTTTGGGTAAAATGAAAGAGGTAGGGAAGGTTGGAATTGGAAAATTAATATATAATGTCCATTTGTGCTTTTTCCGGGCTATCAAAAACATGACGCGACTGAAAATGTGTATCAAAAATACGTTCACTCTAGGCTCAAGTACAAGCCTGTCGCTCAAATAATAATCCGATAAGTCGGGTATCGATCCTCAAGGAAAAAGGGAAACGGAGTTGTAAGGACGGGAAAAGACGGAGGAATCCTAACTTTGACTCTAAAAAGAAAAGAGAAAATGATTGGTGTTGAGAATTGATTATACTAAATGCAATTATGAAATTATGATAGGATGCAATTACACTAAATTACCTAAAATATGAATGATAATTGATTTTAAAACTTTTGAATTAACTGATGAGAAAAACAGGATGGGAATACAATCCCCCAACCCTAGTGAATTGCAGTTATAATATTAATCATAAATTTAACTGATTGATTTGACCTGGAATTTAGTACTCCCAAGCATTATGTATACGAGGTTCAAGGTTGCGTAATACCTAATTTGAGGACAAGTAAATCGGTATCACGATAGTAACACTCGAATTGCATTCTAAATCATCACGGTTACCCAGAGGCAAACGAGATATAAAGACCTATAATTGCTATGTTCCTACGCAATACGGTCGTATTCAATCACTAAATTCAGAGGATTAATGTTATGCATGTACAATTAACACATCAGGCTGGGTTCATGCATCCCGCCCTTAGACAATCTAGCCTAGCATGATGAAAGTTATGGAAACATTGATTGATGTGCAGGGATTCATAATTAATCTAAGGAAACTTTTGAATTAATGTAGAATGAAATTGAAAAGGAGAAATAACTCACTAATCTCACCCAAGCAGTAATTACAGCAATTAAGAAAATTGGTAATCCACTAATCTCTGAATAAATCTTCAATATTTTTAATTAAAACTGGAATTTTGTATCTAAACTAGTGTTTCTGGGAAAAGGGAGGAAAAAGCCTACTAATTCTCCGTGTCAAATAACAATAATAAATCGGGTTTTTATACCCTCCATGAATTTAGGAATTTCAGTTGCACTAGGATTCTTTGGAAGAAGATTAGATTTGCAAATCTCGATACCCAGACTGGTCTGGGCCTTAGGCAGACCCGTCTGCCTCTGAAGCAGATCGGTTCTTTTTATTTTGGGGTGGACCGGTCTGGGGGCGGACCGGTTCTTTTAATTTTTGCCTTCTTCAGTTTGCTTGTGATCCGGGGTCTTCTGGAGTTTGGCAAATCGGACCGGTTCGGGGTCTTCTGGAGTTTGGCAAAGCGGATCGGTCTGCATATTGACTTTTTGCTCAATCTTTGGCTGCTCATAACTTTTGTTTCGGGGCTCCGATTTAGGTGTTGTTTCTTCCTATGTGCTCATGAATGTGATATCTTCAACTTCTCTTGAGGTACCTCATCCGAATTCCGGGTGGAAATTACGCTTTTGCTCTTTTGACTTTCCTTCTTTCTTTCTTGATTCTTCCGGTTTCCTTCTTCCTTTTCTTGACATCAAATACCTATAAAATCACTACGAAATACCAGAAACTCGGTGTACTCATTAGGATCATTCAGTATCAAGATTATGAGATAAATTTAACTCAATTACGTTGTTCGAGGTGCTAAAAGTAACTAAATCAAGGGATAAATTAGGCAGAATTTATGCCTAATCAAACCCCCCCAAACTTAGAACTTTGCGCGTCCCGAGCAATGTAAAAGAATCTTAGAAAGGCTCAATTTTTTTAAAATCATTTTACTGGGATAGAATACCTTTTTTCACGGGTAAGCGGTTGCATTTAGCGTATGAAACAAGCCTTTAAACCCCTAGGTCACCCTAGTAGGATGAGTTGTGTCTCGTGAGGGTTTGCAGAGAATAAACCCACAAATTCGACTCAAAGAAAATTCAAAACACGTAAAAATTGTACAATTCAAACTTTTCCAGAAAATAGTCATCATCAAGTCATATTTTCAAGTCTCAAATCATAGTGCGTGTGTGCGAAGCCGGAAATATAATTGCGAATTTCCACCTATTGATCATTGCGTTACTTGTCCAAAAATTCGTTTTGATTTCAATTTCTCACGGAATGCTCTCACAAATGAATCTCTCGTATTATGGTTATTATCTCGGTATGCGTGATATAAAGAGTAAATGTAATGGACGTAAAATCATGCATACAATTAGAAAGAAAAAAATTTCATGGTGAAAGGATCTCATCAACGGATTACGAGTTCAAAAACGGGAACATTGCCTCTTATTCGCGCACTTAATCTCTATTATTATCTTTTGGTGTATTAGTTCTCCACGCGGTAACCAATTTCGCAATTTGGACTCGGTTAGGACTTTTTCGGGTTTTAAGGTATATTGGGTAAAATGAAAGAGGTAGGGAAGGTTGGAATTGGAAAATTAATATATAATGTCCATTTGTGCTTTTTCCGGGCTATCAAAACTTGACACGACTGAAAATGTGTCTCAAAAATGTGATCGCTCTAGGATCAAGTGCAAGCCCGTCGCTCAAGTAATAATTCGATAAGTCGGGTATTGATCCTCAGGGAAAATAGACAACAGAGTTGTAACGACGGGAAAAGACGGACAAATCCTAACTTTGACGATAAAAAGAAAAGAGAAAATGATTGGTTTTGAGAATTGAGTATACTAAATGCAATTATGAAATTATGATAGGATGCAATTACACTAAATTACCTAAAATATGAATGATAATTGATTTTAAAACTTTTGAACTAAGTGATGAGAAAAACAGGATGGGAATACAATCCCCCAACCCTAGTGAATTGCAGTTATAATATTAATCATAAATTTAACTGATTGATTTGACCTGGAATTTAGTACTCACAAGCATTATGTATACGAGGTTCAAGCCCGCATCATACCTAATCTGAGGACGAGTAAATCGGTATCGCGATGGTAACACTCGAATTGCATTCTAACTCATCACGGTTACCCAAAGGCAAACAAGATATAAAGACCTAAAATTGTTATGTTCCTACGCAATACGGTCGTATTCAATCACTAAATTCAGAGGATTAATGTTATGCACGTACAATTAACACATAAGGCTGGGTTTATGCATCCCGGCTTTAGAAAATCTAGCCTATCATGATGAAAGTGATGGAAACAGTGATTGATGTGCAGGGATTCATAATTAATCTAAGGAAACTTGTGAATTAATGTAGAATGACATTGAAAAGAAGAAATAACTCACTAATCTCACCCAAGCAGTAATTACAGCAATTAAGAAAACTGGTAATCCTATAATCTCTAAATAAAGCTTCAATCTTTTTAATTAAAACTGGAATTTTGTAGGTAAACTAGGGTTTTTGGAAAAAGAGAAGAAAAAACCTACTAATTCTCCGTGTCAAATAACAAAAATAAATCGGGTTTTTATACCCTCCATGAATTTAGGAATTTCAGCTGCACTAGGATTCTTTGGAAGAAGATTATATTTGCAAATCTCGATACCCGGACCGGTCTGCCTCTGAAGCGGATCGGTTCTTTTTATTTTGGGGCGGACCGGTTATTTTAATTTTTGCCTTCTTCAGCTTGCTTGTGATCCGGGGTCTTCTGGAGTTTGGCAAAGCGGACCGGTCCGGGGTCTTCTGGAGTTTGGCAAAGCAGACCGGTCTGCCTGTTGACTTTTTGGTAAATCTTTGACTGCTCATAACTTTTGTTTCGGGACTCCGATTGAGGTGTTATTTCTTCCTATACGCTCATGAATGTGATATCTTCAACTTCTATTTAGGTACCTCATCCTAGTTCTAGCTGGAAATTTGCCCTTTTGACTTTCCTTATTTCTTTCTTGATTCTTCCAATTTCCTTCTTCCGTTTCTTGACATCAAGTACCTGTAAAATCACTACGAAATACCAGAAACTCGGTGTACTCATTAGGATCAGTCAGTAGCAATATTATGAGATAAAGTCAACTCAATTACGATGTTCGAGGTGCTAAATGTAACTAAATAAATTAGGAAGAATTTATGCATAATCAACAAGTTAGAAAGGTGTATGGGCACCTTAGTAAGTTGGTTTATATACCGCCTGAAATAGAAGGGGCGTAGTATATAAAGTTGAAGATTATGCCACGAGGCACTAGAAATGTTGGGTGCAATGTGACGCTATTGGAGTCATTTTACGACCGTGGTAGCCGTATAGTGTATGGTTGGCAACCATTGGGTTAATATCGTTCCCCTTGAGGTATCAAGACTTGGAGCGATTCTAGGATTGGTGGTGTAGGTTATATCTAAATTTTGAGGATGAAATTCCATTGTAAGGGGGGAGTATGTAACAACAGGCACTTTTGGAGATTAATAAATTCCATAATTGAGTATAAATTGGGATTTAGGGAATTTTCTGGAATAGTAAATTTTGGGATTTCTAAGGATTTGATGATTTTTTATGGGTGTTGTATTTTCTTTTGGGATTAAGTAATTATGTCGAGGTATTTTAATCACATGTCGCCATTGAGTAAAGCCACACGAGGTAAGATTTTAATGAGAAAACCCGCATTGAAATGCAATGGGTTGAAATAGTGATTTGTGGTCAAGTACCTCGGATGGAAATTTCAACTGCGCCGTGAGTCTCGGAATGGCTGAGATAGTCGAAAAAGAGTGTCCGATTGTCGAAGTTGAGTTTCGGGTAATTTTGGAGTTAAAAGGGCTCGTAATTGAGTAAATGAGTCTTTTTTGGGTTTTAAGGGCTAAAACCCTTTTTCTCCCTATATAAAGAGGGAAAGGGGGAGAAAAGAAAAGGAAAAGAGAGAAGAGAGAGAGAGGGAGGAAAAAAAGGAGAAAAAAGGGAGATCTCGGGCCAAACTCTGCCGAACTCGACTCGGGATCGTCGGATTATATCCACGAGGCAAGTGCTTACTTTTTTTATTTATTTTTGAGCATAAATATCATATAGTAGTTTGGTATAAATAAACCCTAAAGATTTTAGGTTGGGTTTTCATGGATAAAAATGGGTTTTCGGGAGATAAAACGAATAAACCCCAATAATTTTCTAATTGGAGAAACTGAGAAATTAATTGAAATTAATTGGTGATTTCGGTTTCTAGGATGTTTAGAACCCTTATTATAAGTGTATTTGTTGTTGGTTGAAGTTGTAGGCCGTTGGGTGAGGAGATGAAAGCTTGGGAGAAGCTTTCATGGCTAAAACAACTTCTCGGAGAAGAAGCTGCCCGCCATGATCGATCGATCGAGCATGGGGGATCGATCGACCCCTGCTGAAAGTAGGCAATTTTCCTAGGGTGAATTGGATGGGATGAATTACAATTCTAATTGATTCGAGGTTATTTATGTGATAACATAAAGGACCTTTTAGGACTATATGGTCCAATAATTAAGGAAATCTAGGAGGCATAAGTGAAGGTTTTTAATGTATAACCCTTAAATTATATTTTCGAGGAAAATAGATATGTTGAGGATTTAGAATGTTGGGGTGCCTAAAATAGGGTGGGGACCTCTAAATGATTGTTTGGACAAGATGTAGTACTTGGGTTCATGGAAATGAAAGCCATAACCCACTAAATTTAAGGTTGTTCGGGAAAGATAAATCCCTAGGATATTTTTGTGGGCTTTTAGGCCTATATAATTTATGCGCATGGGAAAGCATAATTATGTTTATGGTTGGGTGAATCCTATAAGAAGATTAGGATGAAATTTTGGAATATAGTTATATATTCACTAAATGTAAAATGGTATAATTGGAGATATCCAATAAATCCTTAGATGGCATAAAGGTATGTATTACTTATCAAAGTAAGGAAATACTTTGGGTTTAGTATCATGCGTATATGAATGCATGATTATGATTCTTTGAGAGAATATTTGGGATTATTGGTCATCGCTAGATGTGATTGGCAAAATATGGCCATTTATATATTTTCTGGGTGGAATATATGGTATATGTATATACTATGTGAATGAAGTATATATATGATATGATGTAAATGACTTATGACAATGTAAATATGAATGTTTTCAAAATGGAAAAAGAAATGATTTTCATAAATGATAATTTATGGATACACATCTCTAAATCGCTATAATAAGGGAAGTTGCGCGCGTGAGGTGAAGCCCCCTGACTATTGAATGCAGGGTGGATATTGTCCTAGGCCATATGAGCGATTATTATATGTTTTTCTGCGATGGTGAGGTAATTCTGGGTGGGGTTATGACTCTCCCGCAGGCATATGGCCGCTTCTTGACGTTTTGGTAGGTTCCCTGGTTGTCTTGTTTGATAGGACCTGGAAGATGATTGCCATTTAGGGGCAGGTCCAGTGGGGAAACCCGGAGGGACGGTCTTAGATATGTTAAAGCAATTCATGATAATGAATTGGCTTTAAATACATTTCCCCGATGGAAGAAGGGAAATGGGATAAATGTTTAGGCTTCGGATACATTTCTCGGATGGAAGAAGGGAAATGGAAGCATGTGATATGGAAAAAGATTTTTTATGATAATAAAAATGGATTTTAAATACATTTCCTGGATGGAAGAATGGAAATGGAATGTTATAAAATGAAAAAGCATTTTTATGATAATAAAACTGGCATTTGAAAAGTTATATGATATGTTAAATCAATTCATGATAATGAATTGGCTTTTAAATAAATTTCCTGAATGGAAGAAGAGAAATGGGAAGTTTTGAGATAAAAACGAAAATAAAGTAAATCTCACTCCGGGAGATATATCCGGATGTGCATTATAAAGATGAATATTGAGTAAATGAATTCTCATTTCGGGAGATAGATCCGGATGTATATTGAAAAATGAGTATATATGTATAAATTGGGTACTAAGGGTCTAATGAATCTTGACGATCAACCTTGCCGCGTAGTAGTGTATCGGGGGGGGGGGGGGTCCTTGTTTGGATTTCGCTTTGCGAGACACCCCACCCATGAACATGGCTTAGCGTTGAGACTGGGGAGAAGTTTAGCCCTTTGTACTTGGACTATCTAGGGATGATAGTAGTTGGGTGACGAATTAGTTAGGAAATGTGGTCTGACTAGGATGTTTAGAGGGGTGTTCTAGGAGTGCACTGTTAGAAGAGAGGTGAGGGGTATCTCATGGGAGTGCGATACCAAATTTAAATATAAGATAAAACCTTTTTCTAAAAATAAGGCATTTATGCACTTGCTAAATATTTTCAAAACTCGGGCCCTGAACCGTCTATCTACCTTTCCTCTCTTGCTATATATATATATATATATATATATATATATATATATATGTGTGTGTGTGTGTGTGTGTCCAGACACAGAGACGCCTGGATAACACTTCTTTCGAGTCAGGCGTCCGCTGTAGCAGCTGTGGATGCACGCAGGTTTTCGATAGTCGCTTCTATCCTTGTAATCTAGATATGAGGTACGGTATAAATATTCGGGCCACTGGCCCAATTACATTTAATTATTCTTTTAGAGTAGCATTCGATATGGTTGTATATTTTGACCGAGTGTTCGGTTATTTTATTTCATTTCAGTTTCATTTACGCATAAACTGTGTGGATGTTTTAATTCGTAGTTGTATAAAAAGAGTAGTTAAGTAAAATTTTGACACTAGCCTAATAGGTTATTAGTAATTGAATGGATTTTCGACAGTGATGCTAAGAATGATCCATATGAGACTCCTGTTTTAATTTGATATAGGAGTGATCGCCCGGTATTTTATTAGGCGGGGTGTCACAGATGGTATCAGAGCATCAGGTTCTAGTGTCCTTATGATTCTGTGCGGATGTACTACGCTTTCAGCGTTGCTCTCGATTTGTTATAGAGCCTCAGGATTAGGATTGCTGATTTCTCTTGTGAGATTTCGTTCTCCTGCTATAAAATGAGATTATGTAAATCTTTTGCGCGCTCGTTTGAAATTCGTGTGTGAGGCTTGGATGGCAGTAGGAGGCGGGGCTTAGTTGGAACAGCTGGTAGAAGTCGGGAACGTGGACCGTAGCAGAGGTCAGTTCCGTTGTAGTGTTTGCTAAGTATTATTGCATCGGTTACTAAAGTATAGTAGTTATGAGTATCGTAGTACTGCCATAGTAGAGAGTGGTACTAAAGTTGCAATTACCACCAGAATTATCGCGGATATGTGATGTTATAGATATATCGATGTTACGAAAGTATGTACCAGATCCTTCACGTGTGTTTACTTCACAACCAATAGAGCTTCAAGATGACTTGACCTGCATGGAGGAACTAATTGCTATTTTAGATCGAAAATAGCAAGTGCTACATAATAAAACTATTCCATTATTTAAAGTAATGTGAAGAAGTCAAAATGTTGAGTATGCCACATGGGAAGGAGAGGGTAACACAAGGAAGCAATATCCCCATCTGTTTGGTAAGTTTCTTATGTGTTAAATTTTGAGGTCGAAATTTTTGGAAGAGGGGTAGAGTTTTAAGGCCATAAAACATGTTTAGAAATGTTAAGTATAATTTATGAGTTATAAGTTGGTGATGGGTGTTGAATATGTTAATTACAATGTTTAGGGGATGCATACTCATGTGATATATGTGTTACTTATATTAGATGTTAATCGAGCTTTTGATCGGGGATAACATGTTTAGAGCATATGATTAGTTATGTGGCTAAATTCATTATGAAGTATGTTGTTAATGCATCATTATATTTACAAAAGTAAATTAGGGTGTTTGTGCGAAATTGGCAATGTTTGGTTGCCAAATGTGAAAGTTTGGAGATTGTTGGTAAATTGTTACTTTCCTGTTCCAACCCAAATTAGGCATACTAATTCTAGGATTTTGGGAAAATATAAAATATTAAAGTTGTAGATATATAAGTTATCTACACGTAGACACCAAATTGGAGTAAATTGGGGTCCGAAATAGGTAGCTATGGTAATTTTATAAAGGCATGACAATTCTATCATTACTGGAATTGTTTGATTGGACCTTTAGTCCAACCAATCACATATAACCACAAGGTTAATGGATATTAGACCCCTTTAAAATGTATTCATGATCATAAAACATACGATAGCTGTTCCTCATAAGAAATAACAAGTTTGGAAAGATTTGCCTAAGGAGAGAGAAAGGAAGTTTAAGGAAGAAAAATCTTCGGAAAATTACCATAAATCGAGGAGAACTTATAAGCTAATTACCTATTTATTAAAGTTGGTCAGAAGGATAATCTTTACACTTTTTATGTTTTTGTTTATGACTTTTATAAATATTTATAGATACCCATATTTCTAAATTGTGTTAAAATAAGGATGGCTTAAGAACATAAGTAAGAACTCGTGTTAGGATCATAAATGGTAACTTTGAAATTCTAGATTCGAATCACCTTCTTATGGAGCTTCTGAATTAGGAAATTCATGTATATGATGTGTGTATGTACTAAAACATGTTTACTACGTGCTTCCATGATTGATAACCGAAGTGGAGGTTATGTATGCTTAAAAATGTTAATTTGTGCTTTAATGTTCAATTCCAACCTAATTGTGCTAAAAATGGCATAAATCATGGAATAATGATTTAAATGAAGTGATTCTAATTGGAGAGGTTAGAGAACATATATGGGTATTAAGTACTCGAAGATGAGAATCAAATATCTTATGGTTTGGGTTGGGGGCCATGTTGAAGTTGAGATTTTGTTGTTGTTTTTCTTGAGAAATAATTTTAAAAAGGTTATAATAGAACGCACATAACTTTGTCTAGAAAATTCGTAATTTAATTTCATAAATTTTCTTATAACCCTAATTAATAGGGTGTTATAGAAATGTTAAGCTTCATATTTAATTTATTTTCAGTTATTTCTGATTGACCAACTGATGTGACGTGTTACCAAGTTTAATGTTATTTGGTGTATTCAAATACTAATGATGTCGAATTGATAGGTATGGAAACAACTAATACTGCCATACAAAGGAAGTAGATTTTTGTGTTGGTTTTATTACCTACTTCAAGGTGAGTGACCCGACCTATGAAATATAAATGCTTATATTTTCATATGGAAATGTGTAGTTAAATACATAAGTTAGAATAGTTATGTAGTGATGTGGTATTTATGAAATATAGGCGTATGATTAAAAATGTTATGCGATGTTATTTAATGTTATGGACTATGACGGGTCCTTTATGTAATGTTAAGGATTGTGGTGGGTCCTATGGAATGTGGCGGTTCTGTTAATCCAACTTAAAGGCTTGTTTACTCGGGCCAAATAAAGGGATGGGGTCATCCCCAATAACTGTGGTGGATTAATTGGACTGTGGCGGGTCTAGGCTTGTGAGAGTTTCACAATTCCTGTTGGGTTATAGCATTAGAACAAAATAACAATGGTTATATGTGGGGTATATGGTCATTCACTAAAACTTTATAACTTACACTCCTATAATGTTTTGCTTCAGGTATGCTTATCGTTTGGAGTTCACTGCCAAGTTAGGACCTTAAAACAGGGGAGTGACGAATATCTAATATGTGCTGAATATCAACAAGGTTTCTGTGTCAATGTTAAACAAAGGAAGTTGTATATGTAAAGTTTTTTAGTACTTGTAAGTTACATGTACATGTAGTTATGTTTTCATCTAGACATGACTTTTAAAAGAAAAAAAAATCTTGTGCTATTTTTCGAGAGATTTAAAGTAAAATATTGTTTAAGGGAAAAATGATGATTTTAACCTAATTAATGAAGGCGCGACAGTTTTATTGGACAAAATATCCTCAAACCAAGCCCATTCTTTCCCATTTCTTCTATAGAAGATAACCCTTATGGTGTTGGAATAGGAATCAAATATTTAAATTACTTGTGTTTGGAATTTTTTTTACAATTTTTATTGAAACTAAATAGCTCAATTTAACCCAGAAAACCACTTGAAACCAATATGGTTAGATTCCTCATAAAAAAATATGCAACTTTCATTCAAGAATAAACCCATGAAGATTCCTAATTTTATATCAAAGTTTTAAAAACCTAAAGTCAAATCGAAGGTTTAGGACAAGTGGGTTACACGCACGCGATTAAGAGTCAAATCAGGTGGATGATTAGTTTGACTAAGCGCGCGAGGGCGCGTCTCCAATTAAAAAATTCTAATTTTTTTCGAAAAATGTATTTTTATCTTCCGAATGAAATGGTATATTACATCACCCTATTTGGATTCCTAGAAAGCATTTTCTTGTGAAACCCAATTTTAAGTTAAAAAATTAAGTTTTTATGCATAAACCCGTGACTATTTTTCAAGTATTCCAAAATAACCCCAAACGTTTTCCACAAATTCTTTAGCATAAATAAAACCAATTTTTCTTCTATCACAAAGTTCAAGTTCAAATAAAAATGTAGGAAACATTAATTTAAAAAAATTAAAATAATATTTCTAAACCTCCTAGTTAAATTTGCACTGCAAGTAATTCAAGTTTGGTATCTTACTGCATCACATAAGCATTATATTAGGCCTATATGTCCTAATTACACTCTTCATGACATTTTTTATGATTTCAGACATCCCAGTCAACCATGTGAATCAGACATACACACCTGAAATTCGTTGAAAAAAATTCAAAGTAGGTTATTTCAATTTCTATTAAGCTTATGTCTTTCAACAATTAAATGTTATACCACACTATGATAATTTTACACTCATGTTTCCAATTACGGTATCATTTGTGTAGTTTATATTCATTACGTATATTGATTCTCTCAATAATTTACATATCCTTAAACTTAATAAGCAACTACAACCTATAATTTCAAAAAGAGCCACCAAACTCTTTTTTACCCTTGATTATGGTATAACCCCGCAACCTATTGATATGATTGCATATTTCCCTACAATTTATTAACATTATAAATGAAACACCTAGTATCATACCTTACTATTTAGGGATTAGACCCCGGTATACCACAAGAATTTCAATTGTTTTATTGGACTCGAATGTTGAGTGTCTAGTCCTTTATTTTTTACTTAATATGAGTGCCACTCTATCTAAGTCCTCCGAGCCTTTATTATATATTCCCCAAATAATTGGGATCACTATTACAAAAGTATGATATGTTGTGGGTGATATTATAATGGTATGTTTACGCATTTGAATCCCCTATACAAGATAATTTATAGGTTATCTTGTTATAGTCTGAACCCTTATCCTAATAACTCGATAAAAGACTTATCCAATTATTTTCCCCATATTTTTATTTACATATCATTAAACTCCAGTATACACCTCACATTTTTATGAAATTGCAATTTGATTCCAGTATCAAATCCAATTACTCACTAATAACATATTTTTGCATTATCCTGAGTAGAATTAAAATTATATAGTTGGCTTATCTTCTAAATTTTTTTCCTTCCATAGACGAACCTGAGGAAGACCAGATACCTCCTACATCAATTGACTTTTATTGTATATTACCTTCAAAAATATTTTGAGTTATGTGCATATGTGTAGTAGCAAACAATAATGGTTCTCCCTATTGGAACATCTACAACACAACTTATCATCTGTCGTGATGTCTGAATAATTTCTATGAAATTTATATCATGTACTAGTAAGGAATAATGTAATTTCGTTTATTCTAGACTCAATTATGTAATAGGATGATAGGCATCCCCATAATAAAGACCTTATAATTTTCATTGCTTTTAATTTTATTTATGTATTCATTAATGGTCTTTAAATACCACCAAACGAACATACAAATGTGTAAATGTGATACACCACTTTATACTTGTGGTTAGTATCAAGTAGTATTGTAAGTTGACTTTCTTGTAATATTTCTAAAGTGCTGATATAAAAGGTTTTCCTTGAAAAATCAATTTTTCCTCTGTTGTCGTGTGATTGCATGTTTTACTTATCAAGTTTATCACTTAGACGCATATCTTAAGATAATAAGATAAAATTGTATTTGTGTTTTGTGGCATTTACTTTTATAAGTCATTCCATTAAGATCGCACAAGCACTCTACAAAGTGCTATCAGAGCAGGTTACACCAAATTATCATCTGATCCTGATTCTCATAGAGTTTTCCCCACTGATACCATCTCTATCAAGTAGTATGAGAGCTAGTTACACAAAAACACTATGTGATATGTTTTCGCAAAGTTTTTTTTTCTTTGATAAGAATTTTTTTTTTGAAAAATTATCGATCTAGAAAAGTATACATTTTAATGGATAATTTATATAACAAAATATCCATTTTTATGGTTCCCATTATGATTACTGAAAAGAAAGAATGCGATTGGATTTAAAAGCTATTGATTTGGCCCTAAAGCTGGCATAGGTGTTATTTCTAGAGCCTTCAACCCTAACGAATCTCACCATATCATAACGTGCACCACGTCTAAAGAATCTTGTGACACCGACCAATTCAGACATGAGGGTACCTATGCTCTAAAGGCATCTAAGTTTCAAAACTTTACCACCCAATTTGAGACCATTACCATGCTAGAGTCAAGGTCTTTTGATGAGTTTTATGCGCATTCATCGAACATAGTTAATTCTAGTTTTAATTTGGGTATTCTTGATATGAGAGTTTATTATGAAAATTTTGAGGTCGTCCCCTGCCCTCTTCATTCCTAAGGTTATTGTTCTTAATTCGTTAGGGATCCTAGAAAATCTTAGGTTAGAAGAACTTATATAAAATATTCAAATATATGAGATTGATATGTTCTCAAAAATTATTAAACCTAGGGAAGTAGGGATTGCTTTAAAGACTCAAACTGAGAAAAAGAAGAAAGAAAAAGTTTTTGCGTCCGAATTTGAAATTAATATTGACGTTGATGATGTGGCCCTATTTACAAAAAAAATCTCAAATTTTTAAAAGATATTTCTTCCAAAGATTTGTTTTTTTTGGAGAAAATGAGGACACGAGTGGGGTAGAGAAAGAGGAAGAGATTATATGTTTTCAATGTGAGGGTAAAGGACATAAGGAACATGAATATCCAACTAGGCTTAAGAGAAAGGGAAAGAAAGTTGCACATACGACTACTCTTAGCAACAGTGATGTCGAGTTTGTTAATTTAGGGGAATAATCACCACATGAGTCATGTGTTTCATTCTTGGCTAGTCACTTTAGCACTAGTAGTTTGTCCCATACCAATGAGGACACATCTAAATGTGAAATCCTCAAAGATATTTTGATTCATTTTGGAGATAGTGAGAGTGAGGATGGTAATTTGAGTGAGGGAGAAGGTGATCTCCAAAAGGAATTTAGTGATTTTTACACCGAGACATTAAAAACAAAAAAGGTTAATAAAGATTTGTCTTTTAGGGTGTTATATTTGGAGAAGTAGATGAAAGTTTTGAGAAAGTGTGAGGCATCCGTGAGTTAACTCGTGAAAGTGAAGATTTCATTATGTGAGCAGTTGACCATTTTATGCTAGGAAAAAACCGATTTGACCAACACCGTGGCTAGACTTACGAAGCCCATGTATCCCATCTCAAGAGTGATCTTGAACGTGCCCTGGAGTAAAGGTAGACTTAGAGGACACATTTAAGAAGGTTGAATGATTCTCCTTGGTTCCACTTTAAGTAATTTCAAGAGGCAAGGAATAGGGTATGATAGTGCATCCACTTCCCATGTCGCACGCGAGCCAATTCCCGAGTTTTTATTGGATCCTTATGGACCTCGACCTAACCCACTTAGGAGAACTCATCATACACGTTTTGAGAAGGGTGGACCCACGCCCATTTGTTTTTATACTCATTACAAACAAAAAGTTCACCTTAGAGAGTTTTGATTTAAGCTAGGGAGAGTGTCTTATAGGTATGTTCCCCGATACGCTCGCACATGAGTTCCTACACGCACTACAATACATGTTACTCTGCATGCTCCCACTCATCACTTGAGATATTTTGATAGTTTTCTAAAGCAAGTAGAGTATTGAGTTATGACTTTACAAAATTTGATGGAGGTATTTCATAGGATGCCATCCCCTTTAGAGAAATACTTCATGCCAAATGATTAAGGTTAAGACTTGTTTCTAGCATAGGTTACTTATCATATTCATATTTTATATCCTTATTACCAGTGTTAACTGTGATTATACTCATATTTTTCATTTTGATATATTTTCCAAAAAAATAACAAGAGTTTGGATTTTTTTTTTAAATTTGGAAAAATACAAAAAGATTTTCGATTTCTTTTAAGAAAAAGTGAAAATGGAAAAAATATTTTATTTTGATAAATTTTTTGAAAGACTTGAAAAGATTTTTGTATTTTTTTACACCATATATGGATGAGCATTAAAGACGTCCGAGTCACCCATTCATTCCACATCCACGTGTCTATTTTGTAGTATTTTGAGATGTGACATCATTATGTATATGTGATTAATAATGTGTGGAGTCATTAAGATGTGATCTGTTAATAATGTGACACCCCGCCCAATGAAATATAGGGTGATCAGTCCTTTACTAAATTTAAAACAAAATGTTCAATTGGCTCATTCTTAGCATCACTGTCGAAAAACTTATAAACATATTTATCACCTAATATAGAATTAAGCTAGGCGTCAAAAACTTTTTCCTTTTTACATAAAACCAAATAAAACCATTTCTCTATTTAATAATAAAAATGTAAACCATTAATCATACACATGAATATACTAAACACGGATTGAACACTAGAATAAATAAGACTGAGTATAAACCTCCCAGTTCAAAACTCCAAATTTACGTACTTATAGTAAGATTCCATCCAACTAAAATAACTGCAAAGTAAACTGAATAACTTTGATAAAAACTAGAAATGGGAGACACATGCGTCTAGATAACTGAATGGAAATGATGGAGACGTCTACTGCAAAGACCTACATCTTCCACAATGGCTACAACACGTAAAACAATCCAACTCTCTAGTTTTGGTATTCCTGTGGCTGAGCACCTTATATGATACATATATATATATATATATATATATATATATATATATATATATATATATATATATATATATATATATATATATATATATATAAAAAGAGAGAAGATATGGAAGAGATGGGTCAAAGCCCGATGTTTTAAAAATATTTAGCATGTACTTAAAAATGCAATGAAGTAAGTATTATGTGCATGTTAGATATCGCAATTACATGAGATTCTCACCTCTCATCTATTGTGCACACCTAACGTACATATAACCCACACTAGGTAAGCTACCCAACCTAAGTAGTTCAAAATCATATATCATCATCTACAATCTCCAGTAGTATACCCGTATCGCCCATACAATATGTAAAAGAAATAATTTATCTCACATAACTAAGTTCCATTATTCACCGTTCGAATGGTTAATCTTTTACCCACTAAGATTCTTTTATTTCTCATTTATACAAAATTTACTAATTTCACAAAGTAGAATGTTCCCAATTATTTTCATAAATATATATAGTCACATCACCCCTATATATATACATATCAATCTTGCACCCTTAGGTTAACACCATTTGGTGCAAAGCTTTTTATTATTATCACTATATCTACCAGTTTCACACAGTAGAAATATTTACAAGTTCTTATATGCATATATACATATAGTCACATCATCCCTATACATATATATATTGTTTCTGCACCTCCGGGCTAAGACCCATTAGTTCCCCTAACCATAATAATTATGCACGATCGAGTTAGCACCCATTAGTACAATTAATAACAATATCATATAATAGGTATACACACATCCTATTAAAAATTCATAGGTATTCCCCCAACCTAAGTTATATACATCTCATACGTGTTTTATTCTCATCACTACGTATGGTATTTTTAAATGCAATTACTATCACTCATGTAATTCTTGTACCCCCAGGTTATCACCCATTACTACACTTACCAATCATAATCTTGTACCCTCGGGTTATCACCCGTTAGTACACTGATAATATATTCTTGTACCCCCGGGTTATCACCCATTAGTACACTTAACAATTATATTCTTGTACTCTCAAGTTATCTCCCATTATTACAGTTAACAATAATATTCTTGTACCCCCGGGTTATAACCCATTAGTAAACTTAACAATCATAGTATATAATAGGTATACACACATCCTATTAAAAATTCATAGGCATTTACCCCACATAATTATATACTTCTCATACGTATTTTAATCTCATCACTAAATATAATATATTTAATTCGACTACTATCACTCATGTAATCTCCAAGGCCAACATACCGTTCCAATTATTTAAAGTATTATTTCCCAAATACTTCCCAAAAATTCTTCACTAGACTAAGTCCATCGAATATCAGTTTTCTCATCCAAATTTATTGCGTAACTTAATATGCGGCTAAAATGGAAATTCCCAGAAATTTGAACCTGTCGCTCGAACAATAATGGGTTATCGCTCGAACGACTGCCACATGTCGTTGGAACGACTTCGCACGAGATCCTTATCTCGTGCGAACGACCTACGCGCGACTTCGCACAAGTTGTCTCGTCTTCTTCCCCAAAATTTCAGCGTTTTTCCACCATTTTTACCTCTATAACCTATATTTTTCAATCCCAAATTCCAAAACAACAAGTCCACTTGATGCTCTAATATATTTAGATGATTTCTAACAACCTAGAAACAGTAAATCCTCGCCATACATCAATTAATTTCGAAATCACCAAATTAAACCAATAAAACCCCATTTCTTCCAATTTCAATTCAAGAACCATTTTAACCCAAATTTGTTCACGGAAAATTATCACAAATCCGTGAATGTAATCCTATCTACATGAAGAAATTTAATCTCTTAAAATTTCATTCCTAAAATAAATCAAATCATCAAATTTCCATCAAATTTATTCTCATAAATTTGAGGGGTTATCACCTACTCTTACATGAACACAATTATTACTAAAATATGCAAAATTAATAAACCCTTGCCTCGAATATGATGGTTTGATCCATTGGTGATGTTGGTATAGATGCGTTCCTCTCTTTGCGATCTACGCGTTGGTGGAATTTTCGGAGTAAAAGCTTGAGCCTTTCTCCAAGAACACCTATAGAGTCCTTCTTCTCCCTCTTAGGTTTTCCCTCTTTCTCCCTTAGGTTTAGAATCTGATGGGAAATGTCTTACCCACGTACCTTTTGTAACAACCCTCGATTCTGGCAGGCTCATTTAATATTAATTTTACCGCATAAGGTAATTATATAAAATGTGGGGACTGGAGTAAATATTAATTGAAAGTTAATATTTACTAGACTGATGCATATTTACAGTATGTGAAAGTAAATATCATCAGGTTGCATGTTTATAGTGTCATGTATTTAAAATGACATTTTGATTTGAATGAATTTAGAACTCAAAATAATTTATAAAATTTCCGGATGCCAGTTTAGAGGGTGTAGTTAGTCTCGAAAGGTGTGAGACAGTCAAAATAAGTGCCATATTGTATTTTTGTATCTCAGGCACTTTTACCTGGTTTTATCTTATACGCATATTTGGGAGTCATTTTAATGTGGTGTTAACCAATTAAGTTGGGAGTTTTAACTTAAGCCACGATTTAGTCTACTAAATCCCTTATTTTCCCATTTTATGTTTTGAACATATAGAGAGAAAGAGAGAAGGAAGGAGGAAGAGAAAAGAGGAGAATGAGAGAGAGATTTGGAGATTGAGGATTGGAGATGGCTTCTACCACAAACAAATCTGAGATATCAACCCTAAGGCAAGTTTTCTACTTGCTAATATGTGATTTAAGATGCATAAATTGTATGATAGTTGTGTATTTACATTAATGGTTTAAATGTGGAATTTATGGGATCTAAGCCCTAATCTTAGCTTTTGATGATGAAATTTTGGGTTATAGTTGTTATTAACCATGTAGGATGTTTTGGGATAGATTATTGTGGTTGGATGTGTATAAAAATGGAGAGAGTTGAAGTTTGGAGAAATTAGGGTTCATAACCCTTCGTAGCCATTTTTGGCAAATTTGCAGGTCCGAATCGATTCGGCCCTTTGGGAGAATCGATTCGCTAAGGGATATTTGCAGGTCTGCATAACCCGAATCAATTCGGGTTAAGGCCGAATCGATTCGGCCAATTGCAAAAAGTTGATTTTTCTGTCCGAACCGATTCGCTTTTTGGGCGAATCGATTCGGCCCTTGGGAGAATCGATTCGTTTTCCTGTTGATTTTGAGTTAATTTTACAACTCAATTCCAATTCTTTTTTTTAAATCTAGGGCCTAGGAACCTTCTTGAATGAAGAAAACTTAGAGTCCTAGAGAGTGAGATGAGTTAGTTGTCTACCCTACATTAGGAATGGGTTATGTGGGGACTTTTCTGGGGTTAGGCCTATAAATGATAGGTCATTCTTTTCTTCTAATTAATTATTATAAAACTAGGAGATGTAGTGTTATGTTTGGGAGACTTTAGAAGCTTAATTAAGCTATACCAGTTTTGATGGTTTGTATTACCACCCCAAAAAGAATGTTGGGAGATTTCAGAAGCTCAATTGAGCTATGTTAACCATGATGGTTCATAATAACACCATAAAGGTGAGTTTGGAGAATAAATTGAAAGTTCATTCATTCCATTGAAAGATGATAATCTTGGGGTTTTAAAATAACACCCTAAAATGTTTGGAGATAGTGAATGAGTTTATTTACTCATTTGAGGTTGTAGTATCGATATAAGCTACCGTATTGTTCGGGATAATAAGTTAGATTATTCACAAAAAGTAAATGGTAATGGTTTCGGATAAAATGAAATGTATACATGGAAATGATATTGATCTTTGTAAATGATAATTTACTTAATCTTGAAATGGTAAATGATAATTTACTTGATTTTTAAAATGATAAATAAAATGGTTTAAACACACCTCTCTAAATGACATCATAAGGGAAGTACGCGCGTGAGGTGAAGCCCCCTGGCTAATGAATGCAGGGTGGATATAGTCCTAGGCCATGTGAGCGTTTGTGTTGTATATTTTTCTGCGATGGGTAGGAGATTCCGGGTGTGGTCTTGACTATCCCGCAGGCACATGGCCGCTTCCCGACGTCTTGCGATATAGGTGCCCAGGTTGTCTTATGATAGGCCCTGGAAGATGATGGTCATTTAGGGGCGCGCACAGTGGGGAAACCCGAACGAGCGGTCTTAGAATCGTTATATGTATATAAATATAACTATTTATAATCAAGTTGGACTTGATGGATTATATGCCACAAAGAGCATACTGTGGTGCCACAAAGAGCACATATAAATGACACAAAGAGCATTTGAAAATGATTATTTTCCTGATAAGGAAAGGACTTTTACAAAATGTAAAAGTGAGATAAAAATGCCATACAGAGCATAACATTGTGATTTTACATATATTTCCTATTAAGGAAAAAGATATATGAGAAAATTGGTACACATGGTAAGTTTTCAGATTAATGTTAATTGTTTTATCTTCCTGCCTAGTTTATGTTTTAAATTGTGTAGTTAGATAGTTTTATCTCTCATCATGATTCATCATTCATAACTGTCATACTCTTTATTCATCTGGTAATCATATAGAACCGGGCCCTGACCCGTTTACATTTCTTGTTGCATATGCACCTTGTCTCCGCTCAGGTACTCCGTCGCAAGGATGCCTGATTTGAATTTCTATTCCGATGTCTTCGGCGAGATGTGATGCAATGCGGGTATTACGGGATACAATTAGTGTGAACGTTCTCATTTTTTTTATTCTAGTTAAGATCGGGTCTCTTTCACTCGGGCGAGGCCCAAGCTTTTGTAATTGATTAATGTAATGTAATATATAAATTTATTGAAATTGTTTTACAAGGTTGTATGAATCAGCGGACCGATAACATATTTGGTCCTCTTATTTGTTACCTGTTGTTGTAGATATATATACATCCTTGTGGTTTCCCCTATCTTTTCAGGAAATGGGTTGTCTGTTTTCTTTTATTTACTTTAAATTCAAAATTTTTGGAAACCCGTTTTCTGAAATATTGGGTGGTTATCCTTGATACTCTATATTTTATTGTGATGCTGAGAATGAATCCATCTATGATTCCATTATATTAGATTATTGGGCTGGCCACCCCTTATTTCGGATCACGGGGTGTCACAGATGGTATCAGAGCATCAGGTTCTAGAGTCCTTAGGAATCTTTGTGGACGCCTTAAGTTTTCAGCGTTGCTTTTGATTTGACATAAAGCCTTAGGATTAAGATCGTTGATTTCTCTAATGAGATCTCGCTCTTCTGCCATGAGGTAGAACTTATATAATCTTGTGCGCATTCGTGTGAGAACAGTAGGTCGATTGAAGAAGGGCGTCATGAGAAGGATTTTTGGGAACTGTAAATTTTTGTCGGGAATGAGGACCGCTAGCACTTCCTTGTCTTGCTACTACGACTACTAATTACAGTTGATGTAGTTTTCCAAAGTACCGCGAGAAGTAGAAAAGTGGTACGAAGCTTGAGATTACAAGCGATGTTAAATTGAAGAGGAGAAACACCCTGAAGTAGGATGGAGGAAAAATCCTTCACCCATTGGAGTAGTGTTGAGATGGTGAAAATGTGGTCGCCATATTCGTGGGTGCCGGAAGTTTGTCCCATAGAGAAGCCCGGTGGATACTTGCAATGGCAAGTTTCTCTGGGATAACTAGATTGAGGAGAAGGTGGATTCTCAAATGTTCCTAAAATGCTCGGTTAAAGATCGATGGTGAATAAAGTGTTGTACGGTTAGGGATACCGTGCACCATAAAATGATAGGTTCCAGAACAAGTGTCGTTAACACTTTTGAAGGAACTGTGTTCATGAAAACCCTATGGTGGATATTTGCTATCCGCCTTGGGGAGGACTCATTGAAATAAGGAAGAGGAGGCCGAGAGCATGTCCTCTTTTACTGAAAAAGTAAGAGGGACTGCGTGGGTAATTGTCGTTGGCCAGAGTCGGTATAGTGGCGATGATGTGGAGCGTAGAATCGCTCATTTTAAACTTTGTTGAGTGGAGAACGAGGGCAAGAGTAAAGTACCTAGTTGGGGGAGTTACTGAAAATAATGTTGGTTCGTAGAAGGCTCGAATATGGAGTATGAGAACCATTAGTATTGACCCGGAGTGTTTGGCAAATTGTGGTGGGAATTCCACCTTATTAGTGGGTGGTGTATTCCTTAGGATACGATTTAGTAGTATTGTATATACGGTAGATTCGGGTGTGTACTTTGAGCTTGTAGTAGTATTTATGCATGACTTCCTTGGTATGGAAGTTCTATCTTTTCTTCACTCGTTAGGAAGCGAGTGATGATATTTTAAATGTATATGTATCATATGTGTTACTTGCATTATGTGTCACTTGGTTTAGGCGCTCTATTTTTTGTTTGCATTGAATGTGAATGTTATGACTTATCTCCACGACCAACAAAGTTAAGTAGTAATGCATAGGAGGGGTTCCTTGTTTGGATTCCGCTTTTGCGGGACGCTCCACGGGTGAACCTTAATGACGTTGGGAGTGGAGAGATGCCATTTTTTTCCTTTCTCTTATTTTATGTATAGAATGGGAGTAAAGATATTTTGGTTAGTTTGGAGTGATAGCATACAACTAAAATTGTAAGGATATCTCACTTCTAGTTCAAAATGGAACTAGTTATTCTATAATTTCTCTCCTGGATACAGGTTGAGAATTTATAGAGGTGGATCGTGGTAGGTAGGAGATTTTTGTTATTCATTTAGTTATCTTGTGTGAGTGTTTGATTGTTTGTTTGTCTTGTTTATGCATGTTACACTTATCTCCAGGATCAACTAGTTAAGTAGGCATGTGTCGGAGGGGTTCCTTGTTTGGATTTCGCTTCGGCGAGACACTCCGCCGCATGAACACTTAACGATGTTGTGAGTGGAGAGGGGCTACTCTTTTCTTTCTTTTATTTATTTTGTTGTTAGAAGTGGAATTGGAAGTTTAGCCGAGAATCACGTAGAAGAGTGATTAAGGGCTATTAAAGTGCGAGATAGAAGCACTATCTATAGTTCTCTCCTCTGATCGATGTGAGGGAGACTGTGATACGAAGTCGGATTGAGACTTTGGGATTGTGCCTTGATAAGAAGGCCATGTTTTTATTAGGGGGATATGTATCTGAAAGACTTCACAGGAAGTGAATGCCTGATCAGTTAAGATCTTTAAAAGATGTTATGTTAAGTAGGATTGTAAGTTAAAATTTGCCGATCCCGATTATGTGTTTTAGACCGTCATATCTCGATGACCAACAATGCGAGGTAGTAGTGTAATGGGAGGGTTCCTTGTTTGGATTTCGCTTCGGTGAGACGTCCCACGCACGAAATCGAGCGAATGTCGAAAGTTGAGATCGGTCTTCGACACTAGGGATATATTTAGTATTATCTATCTACTACTTAGATAGGATGTATACTGGTAGATCGACCTTAGGTTTATTAGAACATAAGGCCCTTAGGGCAGGTGATGTTGATTTAAGAAGGTGGTAAGGAGTTGACCACAAATAAGTTGTGGGTTAACTTTAGGTGGGATTAGATCCCTAGGAACGAAATTTATGGGGTCTCGAGAGGTTTGGGTGGTTTAGGCCGAAGAAGATAAGGCCTTTCTTAGGTATGGTGCTAAGTGGCGACTTCACTTACGGAGAATCAAGGGACGGGCTGACCTTCACTCCTGATCTCATGATAGTGATATCGAGAGTGGGTTTAATGAATAAGTCTCTGCCAGGAGTGAGAAGTAATATCCCGCGCTTGAATTTAAAATTCATTTCTGTGGAAATTGCCTTAAAGAAATGGAGACACTACTTCCTGGGCAGGGAAAATTAGTCTTTCTCGCGAAGCAACAAGTCGTTGTAATATGTCGTGGGAGAAATCGAGTTAGTGCTCGAATTTCAGAAGAACTAGTGATTGGGTATTTTCTCTCGCTAAGGAAATACGATTGGGATAGTAGATGCGTCGAGTAAGAAACTCGTCGGAGATATTTGTGTTGGGCCATGGAAAACCAAATGAAACGAGCATGACTCGAAAGACTCTGTAGTGAGAGCCTTTCGATCGGTGATTGACCATTTCACCTACTCGTGCAAAGAAGAGTAGCGGTGGAATGAAGAGGGGTATATTCATAGACGGTTGTATTGAAGTGCCAAAACCGTTATGGTCATGATCCTCTTTGAGAAAATTGTTGATCGCTCGACCAAATCGTTACTTTTCCGGCCATTATGGGCGGATTACATGTAGAAGAGTATGCCCCATTATTGATGGAGGAATGGTAGAACTGTGGGAGTTGCCTATTAAAATAGGGGGGACCGAGACTAGATATTTGTTTCGGAGGTTTGGTACAAGTTCCCATGAAGTAATGGGAGCTGTATGGAAATGGAGTATACCTTACCACTCTAAAGCGGGTGGATGAATGGAGGAGGTTGACTTATTCCGAAAGGCATATCTTGAATGGGCGCCTTAGTATACATAGTAGAGGGGAGCAGTAATTGTATGGATAGAGATTCCCGTACAACCATTAGGTTTTTGGAATGGTCGTATGGATCATTCCCTAAGGCATGGTATCGTGAGTGGCCTAGCATGGTCGGTTGAGTAATTCGCATACTCGTTGGATGGAACCAACGGGTGATATGTTCCTTGGACTTGGAGTGGTCTCGGAACATTTCATTAAAGATTTGTCTTTTGAGCCATACACCTTGATGAGATACGTCAATGCAAGGGAAAGTTACGTAGCGTCGGGGTTAGGCCACTTAGAGTTGGTATGGGTGCCCCGAGGTGAGATGTAATATAATTCTGGAGGTTAGGCTAATTGTGCCGAGTCATGGGGGCATCGTCTTCCGCCGTAGGAAGCTAGAATCGATAGTAAGTGAGTGACGCTTTGTGCTATGCTAGAGCACAAATGATGTAGGCTGAGATCGATAAAGTCGACCTTAGTCCGAGTCCATTTAGGATAACTGTGATGACGAGGGGTTTGGTTAGGATGGTAGAATCCTAGTTTAGAGTAGTATAACCTTTATGAGATTTGGGTATGCCCGAATTTTGGGGGCAAAATTCCCTTTTAAGGGGGGGAGTATGTAACAACCCTCGATTCTGGGAGGCTCATTTTATATTAATTTTACCGTATAAGGTAATTATATAAAATGTGGGGACTGGAGTAAATATTAATTAAAAGTTAATATTTACTAGACTGATGCATATTTACAGTATGTGAAAGTAAATATCATCAGGTTGCATGTTTATAGTGTCATGTATTTAAAATGACATTTTGATTTGAATGAATTTAAAACTCGAAATAATTTATAAAATTTCCGGATGCCAGTTTAGAGGGTGTAGTTAGTCTCGGAAGGTGTGAGACAGTCAAAATAAGTGCCATATTGTATTTTTGTATTTCAGGCACTTTTACCTGGTTTTATCTTATACGCGTATTTGGGAGTCATTTTAATGTGGTGTTAACCAATTAAGTTGGGAGTTTTAACTTAAGCCACGATTTAGTCTACTAAATCCCTTATTTTCCCATTTTATGTTTTGAACATATAGAGAGAAAGAGAGAAGGAAGGAGGAAGAGAAAAGAGGAGAATGAGAGAGAGATTTGGAGATTGAGGATTGGAGATGGCTTCTACCACAAACAAATCTGAGATATCAACCCTAAGGCAAGTTTTCTACTTGCTAATATGTGATTTAAGATGCATAAATTGTATGATAGTTGTGTATTTACATTAATGGTTTAAATGTGGAATTTATGGGATCTAATCCCTAATCTTAGCTTTTGATGATGAAATTTTGGGTTATAGTTGTTATTAACCATGTAGGATGTTTTGGGATAGATTATTGTGGTTGGATGTGTATAAAAATGGAGAGAGTTGAAGTTTGGAGAAATTAGGGTTCATAACCCTTCGTAGCCATTTTTGGCAAATTTGCAGGTCCGAATCGATTCGGGCCTTTGGGCGAATCGATTCGCTAAGGGATATTTGCAGGTCTGCATAACCCGATTCGATTCGGGTTAAGGCCGAATCGATTCGGCCAATTGCAGAAAGTTGATTTTTCTGTCCGAACCGATTCTCTTTTTGGGCGAATCGATTCATTTTCCTGCCGTTTTTGAGTTAATTTTATAACTCAATTCCAATTATTTTTTTTCAATCTAGGGCCTAGGAACCTTCTTGAATGAAGTAAACTTAGAGTCCTAGAGAGTGAGATGAGTTAGTTGTCTACCCTACATTAGGAATGGGTTATGTGGGGACTTTTCTGGGGTTAGGCCTATAAATGATAGGTCATTCTTTTCTTCTAGTTAATTATTATAAAACTAGGAGATGTAGTGTTATGTTTAGGAGACTTTAGAAGCTTACTTAAGCTATATCAGTTTTGATGGTTTGTATTACCACCCCAAAAATAATGTTGGGAGATTTCAGAAGCTCAATTGAGCTATGTTAACCTTGGTGGTTCATAATAACACCATAAAGGTGAGTTTGGAGAATAAATTGAAAGTTCATTCATTCCATTGAAAGATGATAATCTTGGGGTTTTAAAATAACACCCTAAAATGTTTGGAGATAATGAATGAGTTTATTTACTCATTTGAGGTTGTAGTATCGATATAAGCTACCGTATGGTTCGGGATAATAAGTTAGATTATTCACAAAAAGTAAATGGTAATGGTTTCGGATAAAATGAAATGTATACATGGAAATGATATTGATCTTTGTAAATGATAATTTACTTAATCTTGAAACGGTAAATGATAATTTACTTGATTTTTAAAATGATAAATAAAATGGTTTAAACACACCTCTCTAAATGACATCATAAGGGAAGTCCGCACGTGAGGTGATGCCCCCTCGCTAATGAATGCAGGGTGGATATAGTCCTAGGCCATGTGAGCGTTTGTGTTTTATATTTTTCTGCGATGGGTAGGAGATTCTGGGTGTGGTCTTGACTATCCCGCAGGCACATGGCCGCTTACCGACGTCTTGCGATATAGGTGCCCAGGTTGTCTTATGATAGGCCCTGGAAGATTATGGTCATTTAGGGGCGCGCACAGTGGGGAAACCCGGACGGGCGGTCTTAGAATCGTTATATGTATATAAATATAACTATTTATAATCAAGTTGGACTTGATGGATTATATGCCACAAAGAGCATACTGTGGTGCCACAAATAGCACATATAAATGCCACAAAGAGCATTTGAAAATGATTATTTTCCTGATAAGGAAAGGATTTTTACAAAATGTAAAAGTGAGATAAAAATGCCATACAGAGCATAACATTGTGATTTTACATATATTTCCTATTAAGGGAAAAGATATATGAGAAAATTGGTACACATGGTAAGTTTTCAGATTAATGTTAATTGTTTTATCTTCCTGCCTAGTTTATGTTTTAAATTGTGTAGTTAGATAGTTTTATCTCTAATCATGATTCATCATTCATAATTTTCATACTCTTTATTCATCTGGTAATCATATAAAATCGGGCCCTGACCCGTTTACATTTCTTGTTGCATATGCACCATGTCTCCGCTCAGGTACTCCGCCGCAAGGATGCCTGATTTGAATTTCTATTCCGATGTCTTCGGCGAGACGTGATGCAATGCGGGTATTACGGGATACAATTAGTATAAACGTTCTCATTTTTTTGTATTCTAGTTAAGATCGGGTCTCTTTCACTCGGGCGAGGCCCAATCTTTGGTAATTGATTAATGTAATGTAAGATATAAATTTATTGAAATTGTTTTACAAGGTTGTATGAATCAGCGGACCGATAACATATTTGGTCCTCTTATTTGTTACCTGTTGTTATAGATATATATACATCCTTGTGGTTTCCCCTATCTTTTCAGGAAATGGGTTGTCTGTTTTCTTTTATTTACTTTAAATTCAAAATTTTTGGCAACCCGTTTTCTGAAATATTGGGTGGTTATCCTGGATACTCTATATTTTATTGTGATGCTGAGAATGAATCCTTCTATGATTCCGTTATATTGGAGTATTGGGCTGGCCACCCCTTATTTTGAATCACGGGGTGTCACACATTTCTTATTTAATTACTGATTTTCGTCATTAATTAAACCCCCCAAAATCAAAATTACCGAACTAACCCTACGGGGTGCCGGTTTGGCCTAAAATATTCCGGAGTCCAAATAAAATACCCGGGTAGTGTTTTCTGACTATTTCAACCCTCCCAGACTCAACGGCGCACTTGAAATGACCATATGAGTTAATAAAAAGAAATTCTCTTTTTATCCCAATCAATTAGTCCCGACACGACTCACATGCGTGTCAGACTTAAATTACCAAACTGCCGTATATTTCACTCTCGGCAAATTATCAAATTTCATAATTCCATATTACATATCACACAATAATATTCAATAATTCTCAACAATAAGTATTAACATTTGGCACGCTAGTTAATAATTATTTTACTCCGGATTAATAACAATTTAATTTCTTGCATTTTAATTTAATTAATCCAACAACAATAATTAATCACATACTTATTCCCACAATAATAATTAATCATGTAATTATTTAAATCATCAAAACATAAAGGGTGTTACAAATAACTTGATACATGTTTGACTCCTTGTCATTTTTAATACACACGAGCATGAGCTTATATGAGTATTGCACTTACATGACATATATTGATCATAGTGTTTCCATCTCAATTTTACTCTAAGACGACCCAAATAAGAAAATGAGATAAAATGTTGTTTATGTAAGAACCATTGCCTGAATTTAAATCATTTTCTGGTAAAAAAATGTTATATATTAGGCAATGGAAACGGTCTATAAAAGACAAAGTCTTTGCATTAAAAGCCACCATTTGTAATGAAAGGAGCCTAAAAAGATTAAAGGCACATAAAAACAGAAGTGTTAGGTCAATTTTATTTGAACATTGATTTTTCGGTATAAATGAGAATTAATTTCTTCAAAATAACTGAGACTCTAATTTCTATGTGGGAGATTTTGAACGAATTAAGTCGAAGATCAATGGAATTGCACAAAATTTTAAAATATCAAAAAAATATTACATAGTTTTGGGCGTCATTGGTGTGAAAATAACTTACGGTCTTGATTTGTTGCTTAGGTTAAGTAAATTTCACATGAGTTCACCATTTTTACTCCGAAGGTAGACATTGCGATATTTTGTTAGTTGTGTCTTAATCCTTCATGCACATGTGATATGTTTGTCTACGTTTATTAAATAATGAAATATGTTCACACCCTTACATTCTAATTCAATGATTCAGGTATTCTTTTGTTTCTCTATGGTGTGTTGTATTTGTAAAATATTTATACTTGAAAATTTTGAAAAAAATTCAAAAACAGTTGGGGAATGTAAGCCTCTGAGATTTTCATTATTTATATCTTTGGAATGATATCATCTTTAATTTGTTATGCTCTGATTTAATGATTAAGCTACTACTCCTTCGTCAATTTTGGTCAAAAGGGGGAGAAAAAAATAAAGGGGATACTTGTTGATTTGATGATGAAGTTTGATTTGACGATAAGTTTGATTTATGGGGGATATTACTTTATTTCTTTAATGATTTTTTATTTTCTATTTCAAACTCGGCGCATGACGGAGTATTTTCTTTACTTCATGTGTGTAGGGTCCCTTGTGCATTGATTAGATTATCCAGATGATCAAGGGAATATGAAGAAGCGAAGATCAAGAAGCATAAGAAGAGAATGAAGATAAAGAATCTGATTCCATTCCATTTCTAGAGTTAGGAACGGTAAATTAGGTTATTTTTGTCATTTATAGGGTATTTTATCAAATTTGTATTTCGTT
Organism: Sambucus nigra; assembly: GCA_949130495.1. Classification (NCBI taxonomy): domain Eukaryota; kingdom Viridiplantae; phylum Streptophyta; class Magnoliopsida; order Dipsacales; family Adoxaceae; genus Sambucus; species Sambucus nigra. The sequence continues at coordinate 123,141,874 of OX422213.1, forward strand.
TTGGTCTGTATAGTTTTGTACCGGAATAGCCAAATGGGGTAATTTATAAGGACAAATAGTTTAGCTTAGGATGATTGTGTTTTATTTGCCACTTTGGCACATTTGGCGTATCCCGTTACAAACCGAGACGTACCGTCACGACAAACCACCTTTAAGACTTAAGACATCCCTGCATCCCACAATTGTATAAATCAATTGATGTTTAAAATTATTCATAAGATTTATTTGGGATGTTTTTTTTTAGTTAAACCCAGGCTGGATTTTTAATTTTAAAAATAAATTTTAACCTCCTTCAAACGAGATTGCCATCTCGTTCGAACGACTTTTCCTTGTCATTAGAAGTGTCATTTGAACATAGATCGAACAAATCTCCAACGAGGACCTTCTATTTGAATTCGTTTAAAGCTTGTTAAAATCTAGTTCAAACGAGATTAGAGTCTTGTTCGAACAAACTCTATTTTCGTTCAAACGAAATGGATTTCTCATTCAAATGAGCTTCAATTTCGTTTGAATGAGTTGTCACCTCGACTTTTATGCAGGACCTAAAAATATCTTTTTCCTTGCCAAATTTCATGGGACTTTTAAGAAAACGAATTCTACATATCTATTGCAAAATGTTTTAACATTTCGTTTATTAAAACACTTTTGAATCACAAGCATATCCCCAAATATATTTTTGTGAATCAGTCTTGAACCTCAGTCGAGTTATAAATTGTGGAGAGATCACCTCTATGACTGACTTATGAACTCGAAAGCATCACGGTTAACGACTAAAGGCTGAAGGATGATGGGTAGATACTGAGGGTGGATAGCCACCTGTGGAATACTTAGGAATGAGTAGTATTCTTTTGAGATTCTGTGAAGACTAGGTGATATCATCTAGTATTGTAAGATGACTATCTTGTAAAGTTTTTAAGGTTCTGATATAAAAGGTTTTGCCTTGAAAATACCTTAAATTGTATCTCAGCCTTGATGATAATTGTTGGAAGTTTTGGGTGGAATTGGAGACATAAGGAATTTTGAGGGTCGAATGAGTTTAAAGATCATTTGAACAAATTCGCTGCTTCATTTGAATAAGAGTATTAGTGGTTCGAACGGAAAGTAAATTTAATTCAAAGTGAACATATAACGATGATCGAATGACGCTCATCTGTATAAGGTTCAAACCTCATTAGAAGGTTGTTAGATGGGAGATCGAACGTGATCTCAATCTTATTTCAAATGAGGTCGGATTATCATTTAAAGGAACTTCGTAGTAATATTGTAAATCGAATTGCCCTTATGTGCTATCACATTGAACCATTATCGATGATGTGTCACCTCCTAGTGAACCCAGATGACCAAAATAGGGATTTTATGTTTAGGGCTTGGTTTCTGAATGGGTTATGTGCTTGTTTATGTGATAAGAGGAGAGAGGTGGGGATATTGTTCCCCCGCCAAAACCCATCAGATTTTGTCTCCCTCTCTCTCTAGTTTTAAGGATACTTCATATCCCCAGATCTAAGCTAGGAATTTATAGAATAGTTGTTGGGGGTTTTGAAGAAAAAAAAGTAGAACTTTTTGGAGTCTTGAAGGGGTTTTTACTTGGAGCTTTCATGGAACATGCCTGTGGAGCTAATCAACATCCTTGAGGACACCATGGGAGGTGGGGATCTCCATCACATTCTTATTCATCCACCATTTCTTGATCTCCATTTGAGGTGAAAAAATCTACTCTTAGTTTAAGACTATACGTAAAGTGGAACATTTTTATGAAATAAAAATGTTGAAAAATTTGTTACACAAAATGGTCCTAAGTGAACATGATTTTTGGAATAAAAATCAATATAAGGGTATAAAAGATAGGAAATCATAATTTTAAAGTGAAACCCTAAGTTTGGCATCGACCGGTAAGTGAAAAGTGGAATAATGTGGACATTTGTAAAACATTAAAATACATTAATATGGACTCAGATGACTTCGGGATAATTAAGGAAGGCCTGAAGCCCTAGGGTGAAAGACCAAAAATCACTGGCCAGAGCATATGGTTCTATAGCCGATGGTATGGATCCCGTTTAAGTATGAGGATATTGTAATTTTTTGAAAACGATAATGAAAAGTTGAACATGTTAAGAAATAGGCTGTGTGGTAAATATGAGAAAAGACAATCGGACTTGAATGAATTAATAAATGCTCTGACAAGAAAACATGGACAAGTATATGTGAAAATTGATCAATGTCTATAAAGTAAAGGAACGATAAAGTGTATTGGCTAAATGGGTTGTTAAGAAAACTAAAGAGGTTTAACCCATAATTAGCAAAAGGGTGTGTTTATGACAGGTTTTCAAAAGAAGAATAATCATTTTCTAACATAATGCTTATGTGTGTTGAGAGGTGATTTTCAAGGAAAATACTAACATGAAAGGGTATGAACAAAGGGGTTATTTCGGTAAAAGAAATGATGTTTTTCTATATCATATTTATTGAGATGGATTGAATATATAAGATGGAATTATTTTAGATAGATATGATGATCATGTTAAAAATTCTATATATATTTCTTCATATTTATCTTATTTCTTTAACATTTGGTACCTTGATGAGTTTTATAGTGTGAGACAAAAAATTATTCAACAAGAGATTATTTTTTATCCGTGAAAATGGTTGAGTCTCTCATATTAATTAGTTACATGCAACAAATGTAACTTTCTGTTTTTATATTTGCATTGGCAGGAAAATGGTATATTTTCCTCATTTGCTTGTAATTTTTCATTGCTATGTTTTGTCTCGTAACTCAACAAAATGGGAGATTGTAAGAGTAGAGTTGTAACAACCCGCCCTTTTGGAGACGATTAAAATTCCAGAAATAAATATAAATTGGCTATTTGGAGAATTTCCTAAAATAGTAATTTTTGGGATATTCGAGGATTAAATGATTTTCGAGGGATGTTGTGATTATTTTTGGGACTATATAGGTCGAAATATTTTAATTATAGGTCGCCTTGAGTAAAGCGACACGAGGTAAGATTTTTAATTGGAAAATCCGCATTTATTTATTTTGGGTTGGAATAGTGATTTGCGGTCAAGTACCTCGGATGGAAATTTCGACTATGCCGTGAGTCTCGGAATGTCCGAGATAGTCGGAAAAGAGTGTCCGATTGTCGAAAATGAGTTTCGGGTAATTTTAGAGGTAAAAGTAACTTGTAATTGGGTAAACGAGTCTTTTTTGGGTTTTAAGGGGTTAAACCCTTTTCTTTCTATATAAAGAGAGGGAGAGGGAGAAAAGAGAGAAAGGAAAGAAAGAAAAGAGAGAGAAGAGAGAGAGGAAGGAGAAAATGGAGATCTCGGGCCAATTCCGCCGGATTCGACTCGGGGTCGTCGAATTTTATCCACGAGGCAAGTGTTTACTTGCTTTATTTATCTTTTTGCATAAATATCTCATACCGCGGTTTGGTATAAACAAACCCTAAAGGTTTTGAGGTGGATTATCGTGGATAAAATGGGTTTTTGGAAGTTAAAACAATTAAACCCCAATAATATTTCAATTTGTGGAACTTAGGTTTTAACCTAAATTAATTGGTGGTTTTGGGTTCTAGGATGTTTAGAACCCTTAATACATGTGTATTTGTAGTTGGTTGAGGTTGTAGGACGTTGGGTGAGGCCACAAAAGCTTGGAAGAAGCTTTAATGGCCGAAATCGTCTCGGAGAAGACAATGAATAGTAACTCGTTACTTTAGGGGGCCTTTTTGGCCAGGAAAAGAATTGATTTAGCTTTCGTCCAAAACACAAAAGTTGTAGATCTTTTCGATACGGTCGCGTGGGCACTGACCGCGTATTTTTCTGATTTTTCTACGATTTGATATGATTTTTACAAGATGGAAGCTCCGGGTTGAAATCATCAACTTGGAAATCAAATCGGGAATTGGAAAAATTACGACTAGAATTAATTTCGTAGATGTTCGGGATAATTTTGGGGTAGTTTAGAAACCCCGAAAATGAATTTGGGTTGTTGGATAAAAGGAAAATGGGATGATATAAAACGGAAAAGCATTTTTTTTATGATAATAAAATTGGCTTTTAAAAGTATATGATTTGTTAAAGCAATTCATGATAATGAATTGGCTTTTATATTTACATTTTCTGAGTATAAAAAGGGAAATGGAAAGTTTTGAGAAAAATGAAAGTATTGATAAATACTTGATATATGAATCCTCAGTCCGGGAGATAGATCCGGATGATTATGGAAATATGTATATATAAACGGATGAATCGAGTACCGAGGCTCTAATGGATCCCGATGATCAACCTTGTCGCATAGCAGTGTATCGGGGGGGTTCCTTGTTTGGATTTCTCTTTGCGAGACACCCCACGCACGAATATGGCAATGTGTTGAGACTGGGGAGAAGTTTAATCCTTAGTGCTCTAATATTATAAATGCTTATGGTATATATTTATATATATCTTTCTGTACTGAGGGACTGGCGGATCTCGACGATCGACCGTTCCGCGTAGTAGTGTATCGGGGGGGTTCCTTGTTTGGATTTCGCTTTGCGAGACACCCCACGCACGAACATGGCATAGCGTTGAGACTGGGGTGAAGTTTAGCCCTTAGTACATTGCTTGGACTATCTAGGATTGATTTTGGGTTGGTGATAGACTAGTTTAGCAGGATAGCTTGACTAGGATGTTTAGAGGGATGCGTTAGGAGTGCACTATTAGTGGAGAGGTGAGGGGTATCTCATGGGAGTGCGATACCAAATTTAAATATGAGATAAAACCTTTTTCTAAAAATAAGGCATTTATGCACTTGCAAAATATTTTCAAAACTCGGGCTCTGACCCGTTTATATACTTTTCCTTTCATTCTATATTATATATATACATAGGTGTCCAGACACAGGGACGCCTGGATGGCACTTCTTTCGAGTCAGACGTCAGCTGCAGCAGCTGTGGATGCGTGTAGATTTTTGATAGCCGCTTCCATTATTGTACTCTAGATAGGAGGTATTGTATAAACATTCGAGCCAATGGTCCAATTGCATTTAGTTATTCTTTCAGTACAACATTCGATATGGTTGTATATTTTGACCGAGTGTTCGGTTACTTTATTTCATTTCAGTTTCATTTACGCATAAACTGTGTGGATGTTTTATTTATTGTTGTTATAAGGAGTAGCAAAGTTAAAATTTTGACACCGGCCTAATTGGTTATTAGTAATTAAATGGATTTTTTACAGTGATGCTAAGAATGATCCATATGAGAGTCCTGTTTTAATTTAATATTGGAGTGATCTCCCGGTATCTTATTAGGCGGGGTGTTACAATAGTATACCCGGTGTACCCTATAAAATAGATTTTCTAAATTATTTGACCCAAACATATGCGAGTCTTTGTTAAAGAGGACACTGAAAAGCTTCACAAATAATTGGGATTCACTTAATGTCGAACCTCAAGTACACCACTTAGGAACGGTAAAAGACCTTGCTTACTTACATTCACATTGGTGAATGTATTATTATAAATACAAATTCTCTTTAATTAACACTAGTTTTGTAATTTTTTCTAACATAAATGAAAATATACTTTTTCGTATAGAAAAATTTAGTTTATTAAAAATGCATCGTTGTGTGTGCTTTAATTATGGGTGTTCATTGGTGAAATAAACATACCTAGAGTTTGCCTCAAAATATGTTTTAAAAAATCATCCAAGAAAATCTAGACAAAATTTCTCGACAGTCGCGCGACCTCTTTGGCCACAGCATTGCCCCAACAATGAGGATTTTTACTATAGTGTCCTAGGAAAAAATGTTTAATTTATATAGTGACCTGGATCACTTCAGGTTCGCTCCAATGAGGTATTTTCTCGTTACAACGACCCTATGGTGAAACGTGTCTTACAACGCCAAAATTTACTTTTCCAAAAGAACTTCGTTGAAGATCTATTTTTTATTAGTAATGTGACTATTTGACACCTTAATAGTGTGACACCTATCAATTGACCCTTTAAAACTTTTTAAATTCAAAGACTATAAGTTAAGTGTTGTTTACTCTTCCAAAACTAAGAGTGAGAGCTTTAAAAAAAATACTTAGCCTAAGCAAACCACGTTACATATTTGAAAGCACATTTGTTCACTCTTCTTCATTGAGTTAATGAAGCCTTTTTTTAATAAAGGTATATTAAATCATCTTATGCTCAAAATATAATCTTCATTAGTGAGTAAATATCTTCTCTTTCCTGGGTTGGGAAAACTCGTTTTGATATTTAAAGTTCCACACCGTTGCAAATACCCCCCCCCCCCCCCCCCCCCCACACACACACACATATTTATACGATTTCTTCAAAGCCCAAGCTGTAGCATTTTGGTTATTTGAAGGATCCTAATATGAACAAAAAATCGCTTAAACATTAAAGAATAAAAATTAAGTGAGAGATTTGAAGGCATTGATGGTGGAACAAAACATGTCACGGTTGTGAAGCATATAGGCACCCTCTAGGGAGAATATGGTGGGAAAAAGTGTCTAGTGAGTCATAGTGGCATGAGGTTATAATTATATTTCTTCTAGTCATAAAACTCTGTCATAGCATATTTTCGTGCTTATCGGCCCATGGTTTTCCTCGTTAGTGGTTTTTTTTATCATACATCCAGTCTTTTGATTATATTATTCTTTTTGCATCTCTTAGGATCATTGCCTTAATTGAAAACGTAAAACTTGAGGTTTTTACAACTTAGTAAAATATTTTGTCGCATAGACTTTTGGATTGTTATATTCTTTGATATAATAAATTAAGAAACCTTTTTCTTAAATTAGGAAAATTAATTTTTATATGGGTAGCTAACGTCGAGAGGCACACTCTCAATTTTATTAGTGGTGCATACAATGTTGCTATTGAACATAATACAACCTTCAATGTTGACCTTTTATTTTTCGTTATTGATTTTAAAATTACTTGGAAGTTTAAATGTCTTAATCATTTGGTAGAAGTGGATTCTCTATTAATTTTACATTCCATTCAAAACAAATACTATTAACTTCTTTAGCAATTAATAGTTAGGTGAATTAATTATAAATTTATCATTTCCATAATAAACTTGAAATTCTCTACTATTTATAGGTAAGGTAATAGATTATCAGATAAGGTTTCTAAAATGGGTGTTAAAATCTAAATATGAAATGGTGGTGGTTCTCTACTAATAAGTTTCGCAAGTTGGTTGCTAAGGTCATATCCATTTTTCTTCATTTTAAATTTTCATAAGTTTTTGTTTTTATAATTGAGTCTAATTTTATTTTTCATTTGGATGTTGGAGCATGTCCCACATTTATGGTATGTAAGATCCATTTAGCTATTTATGAAGCTAAATGATTGAAGATTTATCATTTTTTTCATAGAAGGTTAAGGTATTTAAGTCCCCCTTCTATTTGATGTAATCCACGTGGAGGGATATTATCCTCTTTATTTAATTTTAATAAAACTTGTGGGATTACCATCCCTCTTGCCAAAAAAAATATTAACCAAATTGAAAATTCAAGTCTTATACAATGAGTCATATTTTGCTTTGAGAATACGATTTACCCATTTGTTCCACTCGTCACCATCCAAATGTTTGGGACAAACTCTAAATATGAAGGGGATGGGTGCTTTGATATAAGTAGAATCATGAATGGGAGGAGTTTGTTTCATAAATCTCGTACAGTAAATTAAGTAATTTTGAGGAAGTTCGTTATGGAAAAACGGAACCACAATGAAATTTTATGCCTTATATAACAATTGAGTGGGGAAAATAATTTCTCCAACAAAAATGAACTTATCCGCAATAATTTTTTCAATAGATTGTTCAAATTTTCTATACATATATAGGATTTTTGAGTTAGAATCCATTAATGTTGAAGAAGATCCGAGAATAGAAAGAAAGATCAGGGTGTTGAAAAGAATATTAGAGAGAGAAAGTGAAAGGTAAAAAAGTAATGAAACTTAAGAGATGAATTTAAATAGGCCAAAAGATCATTTGAAATGCAAAATAATAACAAGAAAAATCCAACACATGTCTTTGAAGATTTTCCCACAAAAATCAAATGTATTGGGAAATAGAGAGACCATAAAGCACTCGTGTTGGCTCAATCCATTAGAATCCTCATGATGGAACTAGCAGTTTTTTAGTGCCCTAATGCGGATGCGGGAGCGGGTGCGAATGCGAGTGCGTCAATGCGTCGATTTTTAAATTACTTAGATTTGAGAGCGCCACCAGTACGTCTGTGTATTTAACATATAAAAATTATTTTTAATATATAATTATGATTTTTAGTACACACATATATATAAGCATAATAAATACTAATAGATAAATATTATTAATAAAACAATATCAAATATTTAGAAGGAATTTGTCGAGTGGATACTAATATATAAAGTCAATGTGTATTTGAGTATACATTTATGACAGTAATATTTTAAATTTTCATTTATAGCAAAATTATACAAGAGTATAATGTATTTTTAATTTAACCATAAAAATTATCTAATATACAAACAAGTGTTGATTTTTAAATAATTAGAGAGCTTTTTTTGTATTATTAATTACATATTTTTTTACAACTCTAAATATGATATATCTAAAATATCCTCATTTCTAATAATTATAATTTTTTATAACATTTATAAATAAAAAAGACAAATGAAAGTGGGATGTTTAATGGTCAAATCCCATATTAGTAGGAACTTCCATTACACACAACTACCAAGGCTTATAACATATAGTAAATGTTTAGGCTAAACATGAAATCCCACATCGGAAGATGGGAAGTAAAGGCTCATGACTTGAGTATATAAATAAGGGTTAACTCTTGTTGGGCCAATGCACTTGTCTAGATAAAATCCTGGAGTCTCTAGCATTTTGGCCCGGTTTTTTAAAAGGGGCGCAAAAGAAAAACTAGTTCAAATTTTCTTTAGTCCGTGTTTGACCATATGAATTCGCGCCTTTGACTTTGTGAAGTCGCGCATTCACGCCGAATTGGCAACGGATTTATCAATCCGCGATTTGAGGGCGGGTACGTTGGCCTTATAGGACGGATTAGGGAACTAAGCCTGGGATACTATAATCAATTGATGGGGGTCCCGAAAAAACCAAATACATTGGTTGAAGGGCATTATAAAAATTATCAATTTATGGTATTTAATTGTTCTAGTGAAAGGCAAACCTTATTATTTGGACACTTGTACATGTGCAAATTGATTTCGTGGGGCTACTACAATAAACTGGACGTAATAAAAAAAATTGAAATATTTTTATTAGGTTTGGGGGACATTGGTGATAGGATAACAGTTAGGCATTATACAAATATGGTAAGGATATCTAGATAGAAATTTAATATCTGTGAAACATCAAATTTTTTGATGTCTTGGATTCTTATTGGTCAATACCGTTGACGCGGACCCATTTCATATCTGATGTGAGTCCACCAACAATATTAACCAATCACAATCCAAGACATTAAAAATTTTGATATTTCAGAGACATCAAACTTTTTTCCAGGATATCTATGATCAATGGCTCCATATCTTGGGACATGGAAAAGTGCACTATTCTTAGAAGGAAAAATGTTCAAGTACATGCTTTTACCAAAATCAATAGGTAAAAAGGATTTTTCTAGCTTTCACCATAAGTAAACTACCTTAATGTGAAAAGTAAAAGTGGGGTAATTCACTTGCATCTAATACTTAAGTAAAAAATGGGTAAGAGTAAAAGTATGGTCATAACAAAGGGTTGTTTTAGCACAAGGATTCTAATTGGATGTTTCCCATGAAAGTATAAGAGGATGATGATCAAGGACTGTTATGAACCAACGTGGGATGTTGGTCATAGCCATTTGAATCAATATGCGTTTTGGCTTTGGGTTTAATTTCCTTATCCTCATCCATCTAGTCATTACAATCCCTAATTCTTACAGCTTCATCAGAGTTTGCTCCATCTTAAGTTTGAGGTTATCTAACCATGGTAGTATTCCAACAATAACATAACAACATCCACTAAAAATAGGAGGAGAAGGAATAACAAGTTTGGACTGGGGGCATCCTCAGTAGAACCATCTTTCACCCATGTTTCCCAGTCGTCATTTGTGTCACATTCATCACCACAAAATGAGAAACGGCCTAAGGATCAACATTGTTATCATTTTCTTTTAGGGAGGAAGATGACCCAAATTCCTAAGTGTTCCTTCATTGATATTATTGACTCCATTCTAAGACTTTTTTTAGATAACAAAGAAGACGGAGTGAGAAAATGTAAGAGCTCAGACGAAAATTCCAAAAGAGCGAATGATTAATGATGAATTTTTTCCCTTCCCAAGATGTTTATTTACGAAGCATTAACAACGGCCTAATAATGAATAAAAGGAGGGATATATAAACGTCCACTACTTAATATTTCCAAAAAAATAATTATTTTATGGGGCAATGTTTACACTATATTATTACCAACAAATAAAGTATCGCCACGTGAAAATAAAAATCGGTTATCATGGGCAAGAAATACCATAGTATAGATTAATAAAAAAGGCTACACAAACGATTGAAACTTGTCAAAACCTTAAATGCACGGTAATTACTTAAATAATTATTTTATGGGTGTAAGTGCACTTAGGCTCGAGCATTTAATTCGTTAACATGTAGAAGTTATAATAGAAGTTACATGGAAAAAAGGACTCCCTAAAATAAGCATATCAAGGATTTCCTGAAGAAAAATATAAATTTTAGTCGTTCGAACTTTTTCCTTTTATTTTCTTTTCATTTTCTTTCTTTTATTGACATTTTTTAGCAATGATTAGAATTTTTTTTCCCTATTCGAAGTAGTTTGTAAGGTGGATTTTATATAATTATATTTACATTTTATGAAAAAAATTGCTTTTACATTTGAACTATTTTTATATTTTTTACTGTAACTCGCTTGACGTTCCTTCGCATAATTTTTTTATTTCTGTTAATTTTATTTACTTTACTGTAAGATTATTTTAATTCATTGTTTTAATTACTTTGAATCTTCTTTTTTCCTCTATTTCTTTGTTTTTTCATTTTTTTCATTAGATCCTAGTTTATTAAGTTTATAAACTTATTTAGTACTTATTAAAAGGTCTTTTTAATTAAAGAATTTAATGGTATATGTTGTAACAAATTTTCAATATAGTCAATTTATTTGTAATTGGATTAATTACAAACAAAACAATTTGAGTCTTGGCTAGTTTATGATCAATGATCCTTTAAAGCCTATGACATTACAAGTTGAAGAATATGCGGTTAAAGCTTTGAAGATAATATCATGTCGAGTTTAATTCTTCAGATTCAGATAGTTCTAGATCACTCAGGTATGGATGCTCAGTAGAATCTTGTTTTAAATGATGGATGATTTAAAATGGTTTTTAAATGTTTTAAAATATTGGGAATTAAAATTTATAGTTTGCGAAAATGTATTTTAAATGTTTCTGAGTCAAATTATATTTATAAATTTTGAGGAATTATTTTTAAAATAAAATCAAGTTTTAGTAGTCATTCAAACGACATAATAATTCGTTCAAACGACATTCACGTGTCCTTCGAATGACACGGTGATGTTGCTCGATCTACCTACCACCTCAAAATTCATGTTTCTTTATTTGAGGATTCTTTCTACTCAGTAGTAAATACAAAACCTTTACCAAAATGTTTTCAGCTTAACAGTTTGCAAAAAGTTCCCAAGGTTTTCTATCATCCGGAGTTTATTCAAGATCGAAGCTCAAAAATTCAAAGCCTGTGATCTTCGCAGTGTTTACCAAATTCGTGTTCTTCAATCATTAAACACATGACGACTGTGGTCATTTGGGATAGTTGAGGGTGTGCCTTGATAAAGAAGAGTTGTTGTTCTTGAGGGTTCTTGTGGGAGTCCTTTGCTAATTTAGTTTGATTTCTATGTGAGTTTGTTGCGTTAAATTCATTGTATTATTGTAAGTTGCAATTTACATCTTATAGTGAAATAAAACGTTTTTACCCGAAAGGTATTTTCTCTTGAAACTGTCTTATACCTGCATGATTTATTTATTCAATGCTTTTAATAACTTAGATGTATCTTTAGGGTTTAAGAAGATAAAATTTGTTTAATTAAATTGATTATCATATTTGATTCATAATTAAATTTGAGAAATTTGGAAAAAGTTATCTTTACCTAAAGCACATATAAAAGGGCCTTAAAGTGCCTTCTCAAATTAGTATCAGAGCATGCTTCACTATTTTATTATGTTTATGATCCGGTGTCTTTAGGAATACCTTTCGAAGGATTTGATCATTTTAGAACACACGTGTTTGAAGGGTCTAAATAGAAATCACATATGAAGTCTTCACTAAAGACCTTGGTTATAAAAGACGACTTTGAGAGATGTCTCTACTGTGAGGGGTTTGCTCATAGGATAGACTAGTGACCTACAAAAGTAAGGGAGAATGTTAATAAACCGATAAGTCATGTTTCTACCCTTAGTTGTAGTGATATTGAAGAGAAAAAAAATATAGTAAGCGAGACCTTACCAACGTTGTGGCTAATCATGTGAGTGATAATGACAAATCTTCTCATGAAGATAATTAGTTGCATGATTGTTCTGCAGCCATAGGTTATGATGCTCAAGAAAATGAGGGTGATGTGAGTGAGGATAAGAGAGACTTACAAGATGCTTTCAATGAATTATACGAAGAAACTTTGAGGGTAAAGAAGGAAAATTTAAAGTTGAAAGCCAAGTTAAATAAGGTTCCATATAAAATAATAATACCAAGGCATTAATTGAGGATCTTAGGGCATGTGATAAGACACTTCTGGAGAAGCTAGAATATGCCGAGGACGAGAGAGATAGTCTTCGAGGGATAATTGAGGCTATGAAAAAAGAGCTTCTTGAGTTTGAGGATTTTATGCGTTTACTTGAGTTGGGGATTGGTGAGCTTGAGGAGAAATTGAGAGATTCGAGTAAGGTTAAGTTTGATTTAGAAAGTTTCAAAAAGTTAGATAAGATCTTAGGCACCATCCAAATAAAAGATGATAGGTGTGGTATTGACTTCGATAATAATGTTGCACCCATTCCCAAAGTCAAAACCATGAAAAAGAGATGGCCACCTAGGAACATTAGGATATAGCCACCTAGGAACATTAGAAATAATCAGCATTTAGGAAAAACTCACTATTTTATCTACACTTGCACTCATTGTGGTAGGAGAGGTCATCTGAGACGATTTTGCTATGATCTTAAAAACACTCCTAAAAAGACAAAGAATAAGGCCGTTATGGTTCCCAAAACCCACCACTTGTCTCTTCATACCTACTTGGGTTAGGAAATTGGATTTAGAGGATTTAGGTATTAGGCTCGGTGATATGCATGTCATTACTCGTGGTTCTCCCCATGTTACATCTTACGGTGGAGCGTGTTGGTCGGTTTGTGATACTCTAGTTGAGTCATTTTGATATATCTTGTCTACAGTTATGATGCATATCTCTTTGTATTATTATTTTTCATTTATTTGAGTCTTATTGAAAAATACAAAAAGATTTTTGGTTTCATAAATTTTCTCAAAAGACAAAAATATTTTTTTACAGTCAATTTTTTTTTTTGAAAAACAGAAAAATATTTTATATTTTTTAGTCTTAAGTTTACATGTTTGATGTGGCGTATTAGTGTGCTTTGACCCCCTTCACGTCATTCATTTATATGGCCGGGACATTTGGTCATAATTGTTGATGCTTAGAATGATCTTAGTCATTGGTAAATGGGGATGCTTTGTTATTGATTTGCATTTTGATTCAACTTTGTATATATGTCATCATTGCACACATGCACGAGCTCACATGAATGTTTGACTTCTCCTATACATTCGAGTTTGGTGAGACGTTTTCCTCTCAATTTTGTCATTAATGTGTAATTAAACTAAGGAGGAGGTGGGAATGTAAGAACCGTTATCGCGAGGTTAATTTTTTCTTAAATTGAAAAATGGTGAGTGTTCATGGGAAAGGGCTATGAGAGTTTAATTAACTCTTCATGAAAGCCACCGTTCAAAAGAGCCCAAAATAAATTAAGTCAACAAAAAGAATCGTATGCCAAATTACGACTAATAGGATTTCTCTAAGTTGAGAAAAATAGAAACCTCAATAGAGTTTGAAAAATAATATATATATTTGAGGGATTTTGGTTGAAGAATTAAACGGTTTTTCACCACGAATCGTTATGCTGAAATTGTATTATGACGCTATTGTTTGAAGAATCGTCAAAATTTCAAAATTGTGTGCATGACGCTTGTTTAGTTCATTATGCTCAAATTATTAATTATCACATATGGCTAAAACTAAGTTTGATGAATTTTAGCTTTGAACTAGAGCTTCTTGATCATTTCGTTGTGTTGAAATTTTGATTCATTTCTCGTAGTTTACACCCATACATTCAACAACCATGTTTGAGCACATCGATACTTCGTTAGCATGTAACTCATATTTTTGTTTTTTTTTGTTTTTTTTGCCTGTTTTGCTACTGCTATGTATTTCCAGTTGCAGTTTTCATGAAATTCTTTCAATTTTTCAGAACTCGAATTGAAAAACTTTTATAATCGTTCAAACGACTTATGCACTTTGTTCAAACGACATCCATATGTCGTTCGATGTTGGTATATAATGAGATTCAATCAAGATGATAAAATGTGTCAGGTATAGGTCGCGAGATGTGTCGCGCGAATCTCGTTTGATGGATGTATCGCATGACATGCCATTGAATTGTAAATTTTTGGTTGCTTGATCAATTTCATCACGTGACTTGTTCAATCATTAAAATGGCATTGTGATTTGCTCAAATGATGTCTTCAAATGTGGTTAGGGTTTTATTAAATTTCCTTTAGTAGAAAACCTCATTTCGTATTTTACTTCCTCTCTCTCTCTCTCTCGTTCGTCCTCACTGAGAAGTCCCTCCGCCATTTTCGTCCATGTTCGATGCTTGGATAAGCTTTTTACTCACTGATTTTGTCCCTGACTTCACCAGAGTTTATCCCGTGTTCGTTTTCCACTTTTTATAGGTATTTTTTTCTTGTTTTTCTTGAGTTTTAGGTATTTTGTTGGGGTTTGTTGGTTTGAGATACCACCGGTTAGTAAAGATGAATGTACACGTGTTTTTACTCTATTTTAATACAATGTTTTACTATGTATGTGTATGATTCATACTCATTATTTATTGGTATCACAAATCTTAGTTATGTAGGTGTTTGTGTGTTATTGTTAATTCTTATTTGATGTTTTGAGTTAAAAATCCCTACGACACTGCCTACATTTTTTATACTCATTTTTCCGGGTGAAGGGTGTTTTGTGTGATTTGAACTCAAAAATTTCAAATAACTTGGTTATGAGGATGCCAAACAGTGTTATTGTATTTAGTTGTGTTGTGATTTCCCTGTGTGTATCTAAAAAATGCAAAAGAAAATTCTTATGAATAATTTATTATTTTTCTTTGAATTTCTGGGATACCCATACTAGTGTTTGGTGTGTTTAATTTATTTTAGCATATTGGACTTATTTTGTCTATATTTTTTTTATTGATGTTGTTGGTTTGTGGTTGGTTTTCGCGGTGGTTCGGTTTGATGATTGTACATATATAGAATTCTTAGTTGTTTTGTGTTAGGTTAAGTTACACTAGTTTTTCTCACACACTACACAATATTCCTTTTTTGTCATTTTCGATATGCCACCCAGACAACGAGGTGCTCCATCTGGCCAAATTGATGAACAGTCGGCCTCTACTCGAGCTCAGCGAGTTCGGGCCAATAGGCCTCACTATTCTGCAGTGAGGTGAGACACTCGTCTGAAGTATGAACATTAATCTTTGCTCGGACTACATATTAAATTTGTAATTAGGGAGCAGGTTTTTCATTGTTATAAGTTCGATCAGTTTGGTATTCCTCGTTCGCTGAGTGGAAGGGGTTGGGGGCCCATGTTCCACGCATATAGGATAGTCTATCCGGACATAGTTCGTGAGTTCTTTTTTCATGACACTCACATGACAGGAGAGCTTCAGACCTCTATATGTGACATATCTGTCATCGTCACTACTTACCTTATAGCGGCGATGCTTCAGATTCCATCTGTCCTTGACGTTGTGTTCCCTATTGTCCAAGAAGATGGTCCCTCCTACGAGGATATTCTTCATCACTGCTTCAGTATATATCCTAGGATTAACCATACCTAGATAGGCTTTGATATAGTTTACTTTCTGTCCTTTATATCCCAGGGGTGGGACATTGACCTTCCCACTATTTTACTTCAGGTGATGTCTTCTCTTTCCATCACCGACCCCTCCCCTATTTGTTCTTCTCTTCCATATGGTATTCTTATCACAGGGATATTCATATATGTCGGTGTTCCCATTTTAGAGGATGACCCTTTTTATTTATGATGCTTATGTCATCGATTCTCTCACCTTTACTTGTTCTGAGAGTCACTTGAGCGAGGAGTCTAGGGATGGATTCCCACCTACTGAGGGATCTTCTTTCATTATTGGATTCACATCCTAATCTACTGGTCACCCTGAGCCTACTTCAGTAGATAGTCAGCCTTGCACCCACACTTCAGTACATCATTTGGCAGAGGATTTTTCTATTCTACAAGCACAACTTGTTGCTCAGGGTAAGCTGTTTGATATAATGATGGACAGATTCGAGGCAAAGTCCCAGGCCCATTCTATTTGAGACTCTCAGATGATTACGTATTTTGAGGAGATGTTCATACGGGAGCATAATTGGGGCGTCGGATCATCGAGCATGAGACATGATAGTGAATTGGATGATGTTCATGTTGTTGATATTGGTGATGTTACTACTGATGAGTAGCTTATTTTGAGACATTTTCTTCTATTACATTATATTTGAGACCATATTTGTATTTTGTGATGTATTTATTCAGTCTCAGTTATGATGTACTTATTTTTGATACTCTGTATTTATATCATGTGGATATGGTCATCAATACAGTTTCATATTCTCTTTATGTATTACTTTTACTCAGTTATGATATTGGATTTTCATTTGACACTCATATGCTCCATATCACTTTACAGTTGCATTTATATTCACTATATCCTGACACTTGACATTAGTGCTCCATATTATTTTTGTCTGTTTATCTAGCCATGCTGATATTTTCATTATTCAATATTGCTAGATGTGTTTGTTTGTCCCACGATTTGTCTATTCCAGGAAAAAAAAGGGAGAGATATGTGATGTAGAGGGAGTATTTATTTATGATTTATTGTTATTTTTCTCTGCTCCTCCATACTTCACTTGGGTATTTGTTTATTTGTCTCGTGTGTGTAGGTATTTTTCAACGATTCAAATTTTTTACTACATCACATTTAGACAAATTCATATTCATGCTTGTCAGTCCTACATTTTTCAGTCTGTATCCTATATTTTTTTATTAATTTGGATTTATGGGATATGGCATAGATTTTTGGCCTGACGGCCCGTCTTAGCACATTTTAATATTTTTTTAATTTTGTCCCATAATAGCCAAATGGCGATATTTGTAGGAACAAACTTGTAATAGAGTCAATTTGTTTGTAATTGGCTTAATTCCGAACAAAACAATTTGAGTATAAGCTAATTTTTTATCAGTGATCCCTTAAAGACTACGACATTACAAGTTGAATAATTTATGATTAATGCTTTGAAGATAGTATCATGCCGAGTTTAATTCTTCAGATTTAGATAGTTATAGATCACTCAGGTATGGATGCTCAGTGTTTTATGTGATTTAGAATCGTGTTTTAAATGGTGGATGATTTAAATGTTTTTTAATTGTTTTAAAATATTGGGAATTAAAATTTATATTTTACAAAAATGTATTTCAAATGTTTCTGAGTCAAATTATGGTTAGAAATTTTGAGGAATTATTTTATAAATAAAATCAAGTTTTAGTAGTCATTCAAATGTCATTCACATGTCGTTCGAATGACATGGTGATGTCGCTCGAATGACCTGCTGCCTTGAAACTCGTGTTCCATTATTTCATGAGTAAAAAATAAATACATAACATTTGCTAAAACGTTTTCAGAAGAACAGTTCACAAAACGTTCCCAAGTTTTTCCATCATCCGAATTTTATTCTGGATCGAATCTCAAAAATCCAAAGCTTTCTATCTTGAAAGAGTTTTATGGATTCGCGTTCTTCAATCATTAAACATCCGATGACTGCGATCATTAGGGATACTTGAGGGTGTGCCTTACTGAAGAAGCGCTACAATTCTTAATGGTTCTTGCGGGAGCCTTTGCTTATTTAGGTTGCGTCCTATGTGAGTTTGTTGCGGTAAATTCATTTCACATTTCATTGTATTATTGAAAGTTGCAATTGACATTTTATAGTGAAATAAAAGGTTTTTACGCAAAAGTCTTTTTCCTGAAATTGCGTCTTTTACCTACATGCTTTATTTATTCAATGCTTTGAATCACTTAGATGCATGTTTATGGTTGAAAAAGAAAAAAAATAGTTTAATTAAATTAATTCTCGTATTGGGTGAATAATATAATTTGAGAAATTTGGAAAAAGTTGTCTTTACCTAAAGCACACACAAAATTGCCTTAAAGTGAATTCTCAAATTCAATCACCAAATTATTGCAGGCTAAGATAATCAATCAAGTTGCAAGACCACAACTTTTAATCTCTAAATCTAATATAATCAAAATATAAAAATCAATAAAAAGAGAAATAAGATGATTCGAAAACCATAGAGGCATATGTAACTCCTATCAGGGTGGGTGTCGAGAAGCATGATAATGCTGGTGTTAGCGATTGTGGACCATTACCCATTGATCGTGATGACCTCAATGTTAAAATCCAACCCTAATTTTGATATGGAGTGTTAAGTGTAGTTCTCCCATGGGTTGTATCCTATCTCTGCCTAGCATTAAAGATGGCGGGGACTTCTATTACTTGAAACTCAATGTCTGACTTGAAGTAACCGGGGATAAATGTGAGAGTGATTGATCCTAATGGCCATGGAATAAGGTTTGAACTCGAAGGAGGTGTATCCTAGACTATGGGAGGTTTCAAGGGGACATACATTAATGGTGGACCCATTGTCTATCAATAATAAGCATGCAATCTGTCGATAAGATTTAGTTATTACATTTAATGAAAACTGGTGGTTGAGTCCTAACATGGCGTGATCATCATCAGGGAAGTTTATGTACAATTGTTTTTATAGATCCGATGATGGAAGACATATCTCTAAGGGGTAGGTCCCGACGCATTGAGGATTGAGACAGTAAATGGATGGTTGTTTCTCATTGTTCTTGAGATGCATTCAGTGACTCCTAGATGATAACATTAGTTAATGTTCGGTGCAACTGACCTTGTATCTTATCATTCTTATGGTGTAGCAGAGTGATAGCTCCATCGGTCAGACCTCTCCCATTTTTAGTGGGATTTTAAGGAGTGGAATGTTGTGTAGATGGGGTAACTAAGTAAACTTCCCTATCTAGAGAGCGTATGGAATCTTTACATGCTTCTTGCTTTGCATTTTTTCCTGGTGGAGCAAGCAATCCTCTAATGATACGTGATAGAAAATAACTTTTGCGTGTATATTTGTCGTTGTTGTACAAGCTCCTTCTAATTAAAATCCTTATGTACCTACAAATATAATAAACTCAAGTGTAGAGTGGTAAGTAAGGATGCCAATCCACTTTCTAGGGAGTAAGCTAGAGACAAATTCAATTGTAATTCACTTTTTATTTTCTTTTTGGGCTTTTTCACTTTTCTAATTTTTTTTTTTAGCTTTTTCAATATTAAAACAATAGGGTGAGGTGATGATGAAATAATACTAAACTAAAATAAAGATCTAAACAACTAACTAAAAAGTGACTAAAATGAAAATAAAGTTTAACACTAAAATAATAGATAAAGTGAGGTAAATAATTGTGAGAACAATCAAGGAATGGGATTACACCATAAATTTTGGTTATTCTAATTAATTAATTTAATTATTTGAATACTCCCAAATTAATATCAAAATTACAAACCAACTCTCGTTGCAAGTGTAATTAGAATAGTAATCTTTTAGAAAGTTAAGTTTAACACCCCACAACTCTAGAAACATAGATTCACACTCCTTTTAATTAATCACCTGCTAGGATCGGTCAATTAGAATTTATGTCAATCTTATAAAATAAATTTAGAGTTGAAATTCAAGTGATGATACCCCACTTAAGAAACCCCTATCTCTAGTTCGAATCTAAAATGGGTATTATCACTAGAATTTTGATTTTCTCTCGAAAATCATTTACCCTCTCTCGAGGCGTAAATCTAAGGGTGAGGGATCAAAATTAACTTTCAAAGGGACTTTTTAGTAATTAAACTAATAAAAATAAAATAACATCAAATAAGGGTTTTACCCCACCCCATGAAAGGGGATTTAGCCTAACATGATATTAAACATTACAAATTAATAATTAAGGCTACTAAAATTAAAAAGAAGAGAATAGAAAAGTAAACCAAATCTCTTTGAGAAAGTTGAACTCTACTCTTCCAAATTGAAGCATACAATCCCTCTAATTGAGCATCCAAATGCTTTGAAATTAATTATTCACTCAATTAACTCTCTTACAATATTTAATCTCACAAATATATAATAAAAATAAAAGAATAAAATAAAACTATATACAAATGGTGTTTTTCTCTACAATTCTCTCTCTAGAATTTTCCTATCTAAAAGCTCTTTAATCTAAACTAAAAATTACGAAATAAAAAATAAAAAGGATAGTGGATGAATTCATAATGGACAATTAAATAATAAAAGAGATTTGCCAAAAATGCAAATCTTAAAATTATAAAATTGTACATTAGAACTCACCCAAAGAAATAAATTCTAGATCATTAATTTATATTGAGATAATTACTAAAAATGCAATATCTCAACATAAAGGAATGGGTTAGAATTTACCTACCATAAGGGATAAATTTCACTACATCAATCTATTTTCAATTAATTGCTATAAATGCAATAATTCATAATAGAGGGGTGGGGTGAAATTTATCCTAGAGATAATTTTCACCACACACCTCTATATTGAGGTATTTGCTAAAAATGCAAATACTCAACATAGAGGGGTGGGGAGAATTTTATCACACCAAGCTTAAAACTAATTTTGAGATCCTTTGCAAATGGGTCTTCCTCTTCAATTTATACGAGGCATGGAGCATGGGGGTTAATTTGGGTAATTGATTTGTGTGTGCATGTGGGAAAGGTGAGAGCACATGTGCATGGGGGTGTGAGGTGTGAGGATATTTGGAAGAGGAAATAAAAATCTGATTTGGTGAGGGGTAATTAGAAAAAATGGAAAGGGATCATGTGGATGGTGAGGTTATGAGAGAGTGGGGATAAGTTAGGGGGCATTTTTGGAAAAAGGTAAAAAGTTGGTTTTAAACACATGTGCGTTTAAGTGGGAATTGGTTTTGGCTTCTTGTTTCGGCTTTGGACAAAAGTAGGTGCAAAATCGATTTGGATAAGAGGGGAAATGGGTGCTATGGAAAAGGTTGGACTTAGATTCGGGTAAATGGATTTGCCCGGGTTGGAGTGTGAGTCGAACCGCGACGGGTAGGGTCTCGTCCGGGTCGGAGTTGGGTTTCGAACTCGTCGGAGGTAGGTTTGTGGATGGCTGACGAAGGTCGCCGGTGGTTGGGGATAGAGAGGTCGCCGGCGGAGAGTGAGAGAGAGAGAGGGGCGCTGTGGGACGAGAGTGAGAGAGAGGGGACGGAAAGGTGAGGTCGGCACCGGCAGTCCGATAGGGTGTCGATTTCACCGGAGAGAGGAGCGGGTTAGGTGAGTGTCCGCCGAGGACTGGGTCTGTCGCCGGCGTCAGAGGGGTTTGTTTTTTGGTGTAAGGGGTGAGTTGGGTTTGAGGTTGGAGATGGAGTTGGGTGAGATGAGAGTTTGGTTATGGGGATTAGGAGAGAGAAATGGGTTGTTGGATTAAAGGTTGAGGATGAAGTTGGGTTGATTTAGTGTGGTTGGGTGTAGGGGAATATGGTGGGTGTGAGGGTGTAGGATAAGTAGTGTTTGGTGTTAGGGGGTGTGTTTAAGTGATAGGGTGTGTGTGTTTAATTTGGACCTTTAAAATAAATGTAAAATAAAACTAATAAAAAAATGAAATAAAATGACTCAAACTAACTAAGAAAATAAAACTTAAGAAATAAAATTGTGGGTACCCTAAATTTAGCATTATAGGCCTGGACGAGTAGCCCCGCCTTAGCGGCCCAAAGCCCAGGACCATCACCTTTTGTATTGATCCGATTACTCCACGATCCCATGAAGAGAAGTTGTGGGGGAGCGCGATCCCATGTAGGAAAGTTACAGGGGAGATGGCTAATAAGGAGGAACCCATCACCCCCACTAACCAACATATACATGTATAAATTAAACCCTAAGTCCGGGGCAAAGGACAAGTTGTATTCTCTGTACTTATTCTTCAGAATATAGAGAAATAACACTGACTGCACCACCGTGGATGTAGGCACATCTTTGCTGAACCATGTACACCTGTTGTTGTGTGATTGGCATTTTATTTATCTTTTCTTGGTTATTACCTCTTTCACATTTATTTGTGTTGCATAATTATTGTCACCACAATTGGCGCCGTCTGTGGGAAACGTTCATCTTTCCCTAAGAAGAGCCCACGCCAAGAAAAAATCTAAGATGTCTGGTCACAGAAGCAACGCTCCTCAAGCAGGAGATATTCAGGAGCAACCTGCTCCTCGCAGGATTAGGTCTGAAGTCCGACGTTCAGATCAAGGGGCTCGCTTAGAAAGGCCAGCCTCAGAAGAGAGTCAAGGACCAGCAAGGTCCACGCAGATATCCAGATTGATCGATGCATACGAGGCAAGGCTCCACGAGCAGAGGGAGTCTTCTCGCGGATATGAGGCTGAGAATGCTCGCTTGAAAAGAAGACTGGAAAAATTGGAGAAGGAACTACGTCCTGATACCAGGAGATGCCCCTATCGCACTCCTATCGCTCAGGCGAGCAAATCTCGCAGCTGAGGAAGGAGCCCTAGGTTGCAATATCAAGGGTACGAAGGTGGCGACTTAGACGACGACCTCCGCGAACAACTAAGAAAAGCTCGCCGCTACCAGAGCCCTGCTCGCAACGACGACAACATACGGAACCTGGTCCGCAGAGAAATGGACCAACATCCAGCTCACCGCGGCACCAGGTCGACCAGAGAACTCGCCAGGAGAGCCCTCAAGACCTAGATGAAATCACCCTTCACGAGGGAAATTGAAGAAGAAGAGGCTCCCAAAAAGTTTGCCATTCCAAGGTTCAAGATTTACGACGGGAAGACTGATCTCATTGATCATCTCAGGCAGTACCGGCAGGCTATGACCCTCTTGAATCACCGAGATTCACTGATGTGCTGTATTTTCCCCTCGAGCCTTCATGACGTGGCCCATAAATGGTTCGAGAAACTCCCTCACCGATCCATCAGAAATTTCAAATCCCTGGCCGATCTCTTTACGGCCCGGCTCATCACCAGCAGTTCCCATCCCAAAAGGATGGATGCTCTATTAACGATGAAGAAAACACCTTAGGAGACACTCCGAGACTATGCGAAGAGGTACTGGGAGTTATTCAACGAGGTCGAGGACTGCGCGGAAGAAGTGGCAGTGGCTTCATTCAAAATTGGGCTACCTAGCTCTTCCCTCCTTTACCAGTCCTTGACAAAGAAGGAAGCTATAACCATTGACGACCTGATGGCCCGGATTGAGAAATACGCAAAGGTGGAAGATGTCACCCGCCTTAATGTGGGAGAAAATGATCGAGCCAAGCTCACTACCAAGGGAAGTGAGAAAGTTGAGAACCAGAAAAAGGAGGAAAGAGTGGGGGCAAGAATGGCTCCAAAAACGGAGGGAACCCTGACGTTACAAAATCGTTCCAGGCGGTCAACACCGTCTTCAAAGAACCAATTTACAAAATTCTCACAAAGATCAAGGATGAGTCGTTTCTCAAATGGCCCCGGAAAATGGGAGGAGACCCTTAGAAAAGAAACAATGCATTAAGATTCACTTTCCACAAAGAGGGAGGGCATAAGACCGAGCATTGCAAGGCTCTTAAGTCCCACCTCGAGGAGTTGGCCCAATCCGGACATTTGAATGACTTTGTGGAAAAGAAGGTAGAGAGAGTGACTGCCCACAAAGAGGCGAAACCCGACAACGTATTGGAAGATGATGCCGGACACGAATTCGTAGTAATCCACGGAGTATCTGATGTCAAGAAAATCCAGGGTAACTCAGCTCGGATGGAGGTAAAGAAACTGACAGCGGTAATGCAAGCTTTTCAGATCGATCCAGCAAAATCAAAGTCAGGAAAATGCTGGCGAGCAGAAGACATCAACTACAACAAGCATGTTGTCTTGACGGATGAAGATCTTGTAGGAGTAAGGACCCCTCATCATGATGCCTTAGTCATTACACTCAGGATAGCCAACTTTGACATCGACAGGCTGCTCGTCGATCAAGGGAGCTCATCCGAAGTAATGTACATCGACCTGTTCCGGAAATTGAAGTTGAACATCGCCGACCTAAAGGGAACCACTATCCCTCTGGTCGTCTTCGCTGGGAAGATGACCATGCCTCTGGGAAAAATAGTACTGCCAGTGCGCGCTGGAAATGTTTCCAAAATGATCCAATTCTTGGTGGTCGACATCGATTCACCGTATCAAGCCATCCTCGGCAGGGGAT
Organism: Sambucus nigra; assembly: GCA_949130495.1. Taxonomy (NCBI): domain Eukaryota; kingdom Viridiplantae; phylum Streptophyta; class Magnoliopsida; order Dipsacales; family Adoxaceae; genus Sambucus; species Sambucus nigra. The sequence continues at coordinate 123,166,609 of OX422213.1, forward strand.
GGTTTCATGCAATGAAGGAAGTCTCCTCGACCTACCACCAAAAACTCAAATATGTCACCGAGCGGGGAGTGATGGAGATACATGGCGACCAGGCGATGGCAAGAAAGTGCTTCATAGCGGCCATCCGACCAAAGCCAGAGAAAAGAGTCGTTCAAACCAGCGAGAAAGTGGAGGAAGGTGCAATTCCTTCCAAATAGCAATTAAAATATGGAAGGCCTGGAATGGAAGAGACCAGGCTCCTCCCCTCCGAGCACGTCGTCGAGGACCTGGTAGAAGTGCCGGCTAAAGAAGGCGACAACAGCAGAGTCTTCCTGATCGGAACCTCACTCACTGACCAAGAGCAAAAGGATTTGTCAACCTTACTCAGAAGCAACATAGATGTTTTCGCTTGGGAACCCTATGAGCTGCCAGGAATCGATCCCAGTATGGTTTGCCATCAGTTGCACGTCGATCCCACATTCAAGACGATAGCTCAGAAGGCACTACGAACTGCTCTCGAGAAGGCCAAAGCAATAGAAAAAGAAGTCGAAAAACTGCTGGATGTAGGGTCCATACGGGAAGTGCAATTCCCCAAATGGTTATCCAACCCAGTGGTAGTTCTAAAAAGCAACGGGAAGTGGAGAGTTTGCCTAGACTTCACTGACCTCAACAAAGCCTGCCCCAAGGATAGCTTCCCTCTTCTGAAAATAGACCAACTAGTAGACGCCACTGCAGCTCACGAACGAATGAGTTTCCTGGACGCATACTCAGGATATCACCAGATTCCCCTGTATGCCCCAGATCAGGACAAAATGGCGTTTATCACGACGGTTGGTTTATACTGTTACAAGGTCATGCCTTTTGGGCTAAAAAATGCAGAGGCAACCTATCAGCGGCTAGTTACTAAAATGTTCAAAAATCAAATGGGAAACACAATGGAGGTCTACATCGACGACATGCTCGTCAAGAGCAAGGAGAAGGAAAATCACCTCTCGGACCTATCAAGTACCTTCGAAATCCTCAGGAAGTACCGAATGAAACTCAACGCGAGCAAGTGTTCCTTCGGTGTCCTAGTCATGAAAGTTTCTTGGGTATTTGGTCAGCAAGCGAGGCATAGAGGCTAATCCGGACCAGATTGATGCAATCAAAAGAGTGCAACCTCCTCGCATAGTCCGAGATGTACAGAAGCTCACTGGAATGCTCGCTGCTCTAAATCGTTTCATTTCTAAATCCTCTGAGAGATGCAAGCCCTTCTTACAACTCTTAAAAGGCAGCAAAACAGTAGAATGGACCCCAGGTTGCTCATGAGCGTTAGACGAGCTCAAGTCCTACCTAAGCTCCCCACCGCTGCTTGTCATACCACAGCAAATGGACTCTTTGTACCTCTACCTCTCTGTATCCAGCCATACTGTCAGCTCAGCGCTAATGTGTGAAGTTACAGGGATCCAACATCCAGTCTATTACGCGAGCAAAACCTTACTAGATGCCGAGCAGCGCTACCTACCATTGGAAAAGCTCGCATTCGCCCTAGTAATGGCCTCGAGGAAACTGAAGAATTACTTCGAAGATCATACGATCATTGTCCTTACATCACACCCCCTCAAGGCTGCCCTAAGGAAGGCGGATTTGTCGGGCAGACTGTCTAAATGGTCAGTCGAGCTCGGCCGATTTGACATCCAATTTCAACCAAGGACAACTATCAAGGGTCAAATCCTTGCTGATTTTATAGCTGAATTCACAGGCGAAGAACCCTTCGACCAGCCTAAGCCAACAGAACAAAACAACCAGGCTACAAGGGAAGGCTGAAAACTATTCGTTGATGGAGCCTCCAACTCAAAGGTGGCAGGAGTAGGAATTGTTCTCATCACTCCAGAAAATACAGTCCTCGAGCAAGGAATAAGGCTTGGATTTGCAGCCTCCAACAACGAAGCAGAATACGAAGCCTTGATAGCAGGTCTCCAAAGGGCACAAACTCTGGGAGCAAAGCATTTGCAGGTATTTGGAGATTCGCAACTAGTTTCCAATCAGATAAGTGGAGACTATAACGCGAAGGATGAGAGAATGGCAGCCTACCTCTCCTTGGTAAAAAACTTAATGACGAACTTTGAAGAGATCAACATCCATAGTTTCCCAGGGGGCAAAACAGCCACGCTGATGCCTTAGCAGCCCTTAGCTCGGCAGTTGATTCTAGCCTTAAAAGGATCATCCCTATCGATTTCCTCAGTTGCCCAAGCATTTACCCCAACTGCGAGCTGACAAAAGCAAAACCAATACTCCAATTGGAATCAGCCCCCAGCTGGATGGATCCCTTGAGAGATTATTTAAAGAACGGAACGCTCCCAGAGGATAAGAGAACTGCCCACCAGATAAGAGTCAAAGCTGCTCGCTTTCACTTATCCACAGGAGGCGACTTGTATAAAAGATCTTTCTCCGGCCCCTACCTTAGATGCGTCCACCCAGGCGATGTCAAAGCAGTGCTTCACGAGCTTCATGAAGGAATCTGTGGAAGTCACGTCGGAGGAAGGTCTCTAGCCTTCCGAGCAATGAAGGAAGGTTACTGGTGGCCATACATGAAAAAGGACTCCGCAGTATATGTCCGCAAATGCCTAAAATGCCAACTTCACGCTCCCATGGTCAACCAGCCCGCCAGCGAATTAAAATCCCTGACCAGTCCCTGGCCCTTCGCCCAGTGGGGAATGGACATCGTGGGACCACTTCCCACCACTGCCGGCAATCGCAAATACCTGTTGGTTGCAACTGATTACTTTACCAAGTGGATCGAGGCAGAACCACTGGCGAACATCCGAAATGCTGACATGATGAGATTCATATGGAGAAATATAATCACTCGATTCGGGATCCCCAGAACCATCATCACTAACAATGGAACACAGTTCGAGAGTGGCCCTTTTCAGGACTTCTGGGACAAACACGGGATCAGGCACCACTTCAGCTCAGTGGCCTACCCTCAAAGCAACAGACAAGCTGAGGCTTCCAACAAGACAATGATCACTGGATTGAAGAAGCGGTTAGAGTGAGCCAAAGGCACGTGGACAACCGAGATACCGCATATCCTATGGGCATACAAAACGACTCCTAGGCGAGCCACAGGAGAAACGCCATTCTCACTAGCATATGGTATGGAGGCGGTCATCCCACTAGAAGCAGGATTGCCTACAATGAGATCCGACCTTGTCGAGCAGGGCCAGAACGATCAGGCTTTGCTCGCCGAACTCGACCTGGCCGACGAGCGCAGGGAACTTGCCCTAGTAAAACTAGCAAGCTATCAGCAACAACTCGCGAAGCACTATAGTAAAAGGGTCAATCCGAGTAAATTCAAAGTTGGGGACTATGTTCTAAGAAAGGTCCTGGACAACACAGTGAAGCCATCAGACGGTAAACTGGGCCCGAACTGGGAAGGACCTTATAAGATAATTAGAGACGACCTGCGAGGTGCCTATCATTTGAAAACGATGGAGGGCAGAGAGATACCACGAGCATGGAACGCAGCTAATCTCAAGAAATTCTATTTTTAGGAGTTCTATTGTTAGATCTTTTATTGTACTCATTATGTGAAAGGGTAGTTCATTTCTCAATTCACCAATAAAAATCTCTCAGTTGATCACTCTCTAAAAAGTAACAATTACATCTTATTGCACATCCCTTTTAAATCACAGGCATAATGGTTGACATAGCAGGGGAACACCCCTCCTCAGGTCATCGTCATGAAGCACGACAGACCTCTTAGCATTTCCCATGGCAATATATGAAGCCCTACAGAGTATTCTTAGGCATCAAACCTACTTTGGTTGAACAAAATCCTGACCGGATGAAGACATCCAATACCAGGTGTGTCCTCTCCAATTGCCCTACTTAGTCCTAAGGGAGTGTGACGACACGACCTAAAAGGTAAAGGGAGGGCACAATGGTATTCTTAATACTGGACTGGGCGGACACTCACATGATAAAATAAAAAGGATTGTGAAGCTGCAAAAATATAAAAGGATTGGATGAACACGTTTACTCGGCAAAATCGCCCAAAACTCGAACTTTCCATTAATCTTTTATATTTACAAACAATAATAGTACATGTTTAGTCGGCGAAGCTCACCCAAAGAATTTACAATTATTAAAAAACAAAATCTCAAGGAGGTGGAAGCCTCCGAGCAAGATAATCAGAAACTTTTGCTCTCCTTCCAGCATCAGGAGCAGGAGCGAGCTCCTCCACGACCTCATTTGCGTCCAACTCCAATAGTCGCCGGGGAATAGCATCGATGGGGCCTGAATGGATTAGGAATCAGAGTAGAGGAGGACATCTCGTGTCGATACGACAACGTCGAGTTCCTCGGGACCTGCAGCTCTTTGAGAGCACTCAACCACCCCCTGATGAAGGAGAGCTCCTCGAACTCTGATAATCTTGTGGGAGCATCCAGCCAGCCCTGATCATAGCCATCAGACCACACTTGGCGAGGGCCCTTCTTGAATAGATGCCGCAGTCGGGTAACGTCCCTCTGGAGCCCAGCAGCAGTCATATAAGCTCGCTGAACATCGTTGCACAGCTCCTCCATTTCCCTCTCACGTTGTTCCTCAGCTTCCCTGTTCCTACCCCTGGCACTCCTACCAGCACGCGGGAGGGGAGGCCGAGTAGCTCGCGACGAAGAAGAGCCTTGTAGGATTGCCGAAACGATGCTCGGCGAATGCTCCTTAAGCCTTAGGTCTTCCCTCCTCAAGTCTTCATTCTCCTGCTGCAGGAACTCCCCAACCTGGTTAATCTCGGTGGCCTCCAACAACCTTGCTCTCAGTGCACTGACTTCTTCTTGCACTGAAGCACCGATTTCTTCCATCTCCTGGAGCCTGTCCTTCAACTTGGCCACTAGCTCGGACTGATCCTTATATTTCTGGTTCCTTGACTTAGCAAACTTGCAAAGTCTAGCAAAGGCCTGGCGAATTGCAGGGCTTGCATTAGGACCAAGAGTCCTACCTAGTTGGGAGGTAACAGGAATATAATCATCCACATCAACCAACTACAAGTAAAAGAAAGAGGAAAGAAAGAGATCAGCATAAACAAAAATGAAGCCTTTTCATTAATAGAAAAAGAAAAAATTACAAAGCAACCCTATCAATTAGCAACCTCGGCTGGCCCAGAGGTGGATGGTCCCTTATCCTTATCAGCATCAGCAGGTGCATTACCCTCTGCAGGGGTGTCCTCTGTCCTCTCGACCAAAGGAACATCAGTAGAAGTCGCCTGAGAGACAGGATCGGTGCCTTCAGTAGTTGGGGATGGGTCCTCATCTACGACTGGCTTTGGCCCTGGATCGTGCTCGTCAAAGAGGGGGGATGCAATGTCCACCCCAGCAGCCACGAGAGCCTTATTCCACCCTTTCTTGATGTTCAGACGGCTGATATAGACTATCTGAACCTCAGCGTCCTCATACGCAGCAGCCCAGCCAAAGTTGTATGAATCTTCCTTAAGAGTGGCTGCCTGGGCTTTCTCCGCCTCCAGTCGCTTGTCCAGAACCCTGTTCTTCTCTGCAAGGTCTAGCTTGCTCGAGCACACCAGGTCATACGCCTTCCTCAGCTCGCCAAGCTCCCTGACCGCATCATCTCTCTCGCGAGCAGAATTAACAAGAGTCAAGTCAGATGAAGCTCGAGCTGCATCAGCAGCCTTCAGATCGGCCTCCAGCTGAGACCCCATGGCTACCAGGGCAGATTTTTGCTGCTCCAGCTCACCATTCCTTCTCACCAGCTCGTCGCGAGAGCGATAAAGCACCGCAAAGTCGGTCACAAACTACAAAGAACAAGGAAGGGATCAAGAAGAAGAAACCATCAAAATTAGTTAAAAGAAATTGAGAATTAGAAGAGAACTTTACCAAGGCGAGCCTCTGGCTAGCCTGCAGAGCCAATTGATCGGACCCCAACGCCCTCTCGCGATCTGCAGGAAGAACTGCTCTCTCGAGCAGCGCAGGGGCAAGCTGAGGAGAGGCAGCCACCGAAGCCCCCTCGGGCAAGGCAGACACTGGGACCAGGGCTTGACCAGTTTTGGTCCTTGATTCCACCTTCCTCCTCTCCTCCTCCTTTTCCCTCTCCCTTCTCTTTCTCTCCTCCACTTTCTTCCTCTCCTCCTCCTTTTTCCTCTCTCTCTCCCTCGCCTGCTCCTCCTCTCTCTTCTTCTTCTCTTGCTCCTGAGAAGAAGGCCGAGAACCAGTAGCTATGGCCCCAGAGGCAGTCTTCGGTTTCTTGGACCTCTGTGCAAGGAGCACGTCATCATCATCATCGACACCTCTGATCAAATTCTTCCTGGGAGGCATCTCTTCACCAGAACTGCTGGTAGTGCTCGACGAGTCTCGAGCCTTGGAATCCCCTTCAGAAGAACTGCTACTTTCAGCACTCCCTGCACCCAAATTACTCATAACGCCTGCAGGCTCACTCTCCGAGTTGCTCTCTTCTTCGTCCAACTGGATGGGCTCAGTCAAAATATCTTCGGAAGAGTCAAAGTCTGGAACACTATCCACAGGTCGGGCTATGAAGCTGGAGCCTGTGTTCTTGTATTCAAGCAAAAAAGCAGCAGACCTAGGATGCTCTCCATCACCCAGAAGCTCCCTAATATTCCAAGCTTTCACCAGTTCCGAGATACGAACCTCGCTGAGAGCAGGCTCCAAATTCTTTGTCCTCGCTGTGAAATAAAAAGCAAAGAGAGGTTAGAAAAATCACAAGTCAGCAAAGGTTGAAATAATAATATAACATCTACCTATATATTCTTACCCATAAAAGGGAACAGTGAACCTTTCAGACCTCGACCCTTCAAATTGGGGGGAGAGTTGCCAATTCCTAACAAGAAAACCTTCTTGCCAGTAGTCCTTATGGGAATCAGGTAAATTTACTACCAATACCCTATCAGGGCTCCTAGCCTTAAGGTACAGGACACCTGAACTCGTTCGAGAAAAGCATTAACAAAAGCATACCTCGGCAAGCCCTAACCTTGTGCCATACAATTGATTTATCCTATACACGCCGTTCACTATTTTCCATACGTTGGGCGAACATTGTGCAGGCACAATACTAAAATAGCTAAAGAAATGCAGAAACAGATCATTAGGGGGAAAGGTAAGTCCCCCCTGGGAGAGCAACAAAACGTGAATCCAATGTGCATCCTCTATATCCCTAACGTTCCTAGGAGGCGAGGCACAACACTCAATCTCTACCCACTCAGGAATATTGTAGAATTTTCTAAACTCAGTGACTGACCTATTTCCAATCTTCGCCATTGGAAACATACAAGAAAAACTATAAACCAAAGAGAAAATGCAAAGAGCACGAGAGACTTATAAGACAGAAGATCAGGTCAAATGGCGAAGAAGCAACAAGAGTAGAGATCGAAAACAGAAGGTACAAAGCGTAAGAGTTCTCAGAAGATAGAAGATTGCTGAAAAAGCTGAAGCGACGAAGAGAAATGTGCCTTATTCCAACAAGCCTTCAATTCTAATCATAGCGCACGGATAGCGAAGCGGGTGCTGCCAAAGCAATTTCACAGTTTTCAAAGAAATCAACCATAATAGCTGATCATTTAAATTCATTGGACCCATAAAAATGGCCCAACAAATTTAGGGGCAATTGTGGGTACCCTGAATTTAGCATTATAGGCCTGGACGAGTAGCCCCGCCTTAGCGGCCCAAAGCCCAGGCCCATCACCTTTTGTATTGATCCGATTACTCCACGATCCCATGAAGAGAAGTTGTGGGGGAGCGCGATCCCATGTAGGAAAGTTACAGGGGAAATGGCTAATAAGGAGGAACCCATCACCCCCACTAACCAACATATACATGTATAAATTAAACCCTAAGTCCGGGGCAAAGGACAAGTTGTATTCTCTGTACTTATTCTTCAGAATATAGAGAAATAACATTGACTGCACCACTGTGGACGTAGGCACATCTTTGCTGAACCACGTACACCTGTTGTTGTGTGATTGGCATTTTATTTATCTTTTCTTGGTTATTACCTCTTTCACATTTATTTGTGTTGCATAATTATTATCACCACAAAAATAAAAATAAAAATCTAACTAACAAAATAAAAATAAAATATTAAAACTTAAGAAAATAAAATTCTAAGCTATTAAAAACTAAAATAATAAAACAAAAGAAATAAAATATGAAAAATGTAATAAAATATGAAAACAAAAATCCTAAAATATAAATCTAATAAACTAAAAATAAACTCCTACAACTAATCCTAATAAAACTAAAAACTAATAAAAATCAAAATTAAATTAAATTACACTAATAAAAATAAAATAGAAATATAGAAAATAAAACCTAGAAAATACTAAATAAATCTAAAATAAATCCTAAAAATAAAAATGACTCAAACTAAAAATCTAAAAAATAATAAAAGGACACAAACAAAACACACACAGTGTTTGGGACAGTTTAGGCTAGGTTACGGAATAAGGGTATTGTTATGGGATTGGGTATTTAGCTCCATAAAATTCACAATTGCCTTGAAATACGCGTTTGAACACCGCAACGTGCATTAGGCCTACAAAATAAACATTTAAGCACATAAGACCCGTATTGTCAAAAATTAGCAACTAAAGTACACTATTTGGGGTATAAATTGTACCGTTTTGGGTGTTTATCAATAGGAGACTAGAGGTATGTGGGGTTGGATTTGGTACCATTACTTCGGTCTAGTCAAGGATTAAGACTATCTTGGGTCAGCTGGAGTTTTTCTTGGAGTTTGGGAAAGAATCTTGGATATTACATTATATATCTAGCACACAATAATATTGGGTTTACGAGAGGGAGTTATTATTTATGCCATTATTGCGAGTATGTCCTCATCCTTTAGATTAAGGGTATCATAGGGTGACCCTATAAATGTGGGTGATCCTAGACATATTTAATTATTAGTGGTGGGTTGTTTCAGGTCTTCATCATTAAAAGGGTCTTTAGATTTGCATGAGTTTATCTCTCTCATAATGTCTAGGACTTCACAATAGATGTCCCTATAATAGTACTTATATTCAGCATATTTTGGTCTTTAGAGCGAGTGTCCATTAGCAATTTTACTGATAGCTAAGGTTCATAGTACTTACAACATGTTGTTAAACTCCCCATGTGAATTATTATGTGGATAATTATTGACTATTTTTGTCTCTAAGTTATATGAATATGTCCGATCGGGGGATTTTCTGGTCAGGGATGGTCTCATCGAGTTATTTCTTTTTAAATTTTTATAATGCCAGTGATGTGTATTATGTGTGGATATATATTTTCATAGCATCATCCCACATACGTTTCGTGATGGGTACATTATGTTACCTCAAGTAGGAAAAGGTTGAATGCTTCCTCTAGGATTAGCAAGTCCATTTCGATCTAAAGATCTAGAGGGTCTTCCCTAGGACATCTATACAGTGATTTCTTATATCTCCACTAGTAAGTCATCACATCTTGTGGGTTGGATTCCATAATAGATGTTGATATTGGGGTTTTGTAATCCCCCTAAATATTGAGGAATTATAGGTGTGGCCCTTTCATATGAGAGACTGGGTGGTAAACTATCTATAATGTAACCTTATATTTCGATGGGATGGACAAGTGTTCCTGCTTTTATTGGAGATTGAGCCCTTCAACACAGGATTTTTACCAAATCCAAAACTTGTAGTGTCAGTTTTTGGGAGCGTCGAAGTAGGTGGATCCGTACTTGTGTAGGTCTAATCCTTTTCCTGAGGAGTGATTTCATTATGCTATCATTGCCTAAATTTAGCGGTTGAACAAAAACTCAACTACAAGATCAATAGTTATGTTCCCTTGATGATCATAAAGCTTGTCAAAGTAATAAGTAATTCCCTGTTTTAGGAGGTGAGTGTATTATATATGTCTTTCTTCACTGAGTGAAGATTATGGATTAATTTTTGTACTTCTAGAGGTGGTGTTTATTTTGGTGGGGGATTCCTTAAGATTTGACCAATCAGTCGAGAGATGCAGCATCACTACTAGTATATGTCTTAATCATGTGGATGATAATAATGGGGGTACTTTGGTTTGGATTCCCATGGAATATCCTAAGTAGTAGTCATGTATCGTTTGTCCTATGTAGTTTGGAATACCTTTTGACCGGACATGACTCAAAAACATTCTCGATTTTGATTCCCCCTTTCTATCAGGAGACAAGGGGGAGGTAAATATGTTATTGAACCTGGGTTAGTCCTTAATTCAACATCCCATTGGGACACCTATAACTAGCATTGGATTTAACCCACTTTTTTGTCTCGTATAATATCTTATGAGAAGGTTATAAACAACAGGTTATGTAGTCATATTCCCTTGGCTGTCTGACTTGTTTGCACATATGGACCCGAGGGACAGTGTACCATGGTATTCGAATTACGGGTTCATCTGACTCGTGACTGGAAGATGTAGCATATCCACTAATTTTTAAAGTGTTAGCTGGGAAGGTATTTGAGTTAGTGGGAGAGTAGTCATGGCCACTTGAATTAGTATTGGTGACGGAATACTTGTGAACTTCAGAAGGGGATCCATATATACTAATAGATTTCATGGGTTTTAATAAGGTGATGTGATATATCATTAGGAGAGCCTTCTCGTACATTTTTGACCAATCGATGGACTGATCAGTCTGTTCATATAATGGTGTTAGTAGCCCAGGTTCCTTACAAATCATGAATTATGTTACGAGTAATAAGACTTGGCTGTAATGATTTATTTATTAGAAGTGTATGGTTGTGATGAATAAGGTCATATGTGCGATGGTTGTGTTAGTTTCAAAGATGCTTTATTTGGATGGTGAGGAGTAGATGCATTGGTTGCTATTTTATTGGGGTCATCATCCTCAGTTTCTAACATATGGGGATTATCAGGTTGGATGGATCAAGTTTTGGAAGGTAAATGTCTAATATGGAGTTAAAAATCATGTTGGGGTGAAATGGAATTGGATTGTTCATAACATTGGATTTTTGCGGGATAAGGCTTCTGATATATATGAGGTCCTAGATGCATACTTGAGTGCGCAATATTTAGCAATATTATGGCTATCCCATTAATGGAAATTGTAGTATTAGTTGTCCTTTCAAGTGGTATTTAGGTCGGTGGGTGGTGGCCTAGGTTTGAGTTCCTTAAGGAGACTATTCAATTTTAAAGTAGTAAAAACCCGAATTAGAGGGCCTTGTATATTCAAGATGTTCATTTGTCTGATCTAAACATTTAGGTGTAGGAATGACTTTATAGGCTTTTGAAGGATTCTTGGATTGTTAAGATGTATTAGTAGGGACCACTCCCTGAGATGTGTTGGGTTCTTGGTATGACCTTGGTGGTCTGTTAACTACCATAGTGGTGATGTTGGATGTAGAATCTCCAAGTGAGATCGTCATGGAAGAGAACTGATATGCCAGCTTGTTGGGAAAAATAACTTGGGATTGACATTTTAAATGCAAAAAATTTAACCCTATGGATCTTTGAATAATCATGTACTGAAAAGAAAATAAGAACTAGGTTTCAAAAACAAAGTTAGGGTTTAAAATACAAAATCTTTGCAGATCCAGTTGTGATCTGATGTGGAGAAAAATATTTATTAATATTGGGTATGCATTATTTTGCATTTCCAAAACCTTGATTAACGTTTTGCAATGGGAATGTTTATAAATTCCTAAGTTTCTAGTTTTTTTAAGTTAATTAATTTGGCTTAATAGTTAAATTCATTTAACATTTTTTGAGTAGATCTTGTAATGCCACTTAGGAGAGGCTTTTTCTCCTTATAATTAATAAAATCAAGGGGTACCATACTATTTCCTAAAAAAAGATATACTGATTTATTCAAAGTTGGAAGAAGAGTAAGAGGAATAACTCCGCCGAGTGTTTGAGGTTCTTCAGAAACATAAATAATATGCAAAAAAATTAACTGTGAACCTTGATAAGAAGAGATGGCCTTCCTCGGCCACGTAGTAAATAAAGATAGATTGGTTGTGGACCCAGGAAAGGCCATGGACATTATTGATTGGTAGAACATTTACAATTACTTATATTAGGAGCATCCTCAACTTGGCAAGCTACTATAAGAGGTTTATGGAATATTTGTCAAAAATAGTCATGCCCTTGAACTAGTTAAAAACAAAGACAAGAAATTTCATTGGTACACAGAGTGTGAATAGAATTTTCAAAAGTTGGAAGAGAAATTTATTATCACACCTATCTTAGACATACCCAAGGAAAAGGCAGGCTATGTGATTTATAATGATGCTTCAGGACACGACCTTGGTTGTGCACTAATGTATAATGGGATAGTTATTGTTATTCCTTCGGTCATTTCTGGCCTTATCAACAAAATTCACCCACCCATGACTTTGATCTAGTCGTAACAATGTTTGCCTTCAAAATTTGGAGATATAATATAAATGTAAAATGTTGTGAGATATTCGCAGACCATAGGATCTTTAACATATATCTTAACCCAAATTGATTTGAAAATGTGGCAATAGAGGTGGTTAGAAGTAATCAAAGATTATGATTGTTAAATTAAATACCATCCAGGGAAGGCTAGTGTAGTGTCTGATGCACTTAGTACAAAATGTTCCATTAAAACATTGAGGAGTAATGCTCAAGAATATATTCTAAAGGACTTATAGGAAATGCCAATTGGGGTTATAGGTTATGAAGTCCATGGACGCCTTAGGACACTAAGAGTTGAACCAAGTTTGATTGAGATGATAAGGGTGGCACAATATGCATACCCCGATCTCTATGGGGTCTATGGAATTTCAGTGAAAGGATATAAGTCAACCCTTAGAGTTGATTATTGTGGAGCCTTACAATTATTTGTCTGCTGCTAAATGAAGAGATTAATTCTAAGGTGCTAGAGGGGGGACACTCCTCATCGTTAATAATTCACCCAGAAACAACCAAGATGTACCAAAACCTAAAGGGATTTTTTTATGGACTAAGATAAAGAGAGATGACACAGAGTGTGTGGATAATTTTTTTATTCTGATTGTACGGTTAGGTTGAGCAACAGAGACTAGGAGGGATGTTGAAACCCTTGCCTATTCGAGAATGAAGTAGAATAAAATCTTCATGGATTTTATAATTAGACTATGGTGGACGCAAATAGGAATGGATTCCATTTGGATTATTCTAAATAGATTTGTGAAGTCCGTGCATTTTTTTAATGTCAATACATAACCCATATAATGAGTTGGACAAACTATTATTAAAGGAGATTGTAAGACTAAATGGATTCCCTACCACCATATCATCTAACTCCTACCCTAGATTTACCTTAGGATCTTGGAAGATATTTAAAAGGAAAATAGACTCGCGACTAGATTTTAGTAAAGCTTTCCATTCACACAAAGATGGCAAAGTGGAAATAACAAATAAAACCCTTGAGGATATGTTGATAGCATTTATTTTAGATTTCCACAATAGTTGGGAAGACCGAGAACCCTTGGTAGAATTTATAATAATAATAATTAATAATGGATTAAAAAAGTGGCTCCCTATGAAGCATTATATTAGAGAAGATTTCGTTGCTTATTATTTTGGGATCATGAGGGGAAAGACAGTTTCAAGGTCCAAAATAGGTAGGAGAGTTCGTGCCTAAACTTATACTGATTCAAGAATGGTTATTGAGTTTTGAGAGAATATAGAAAAATTGGGATGATCTCAAAACAAGGGATGTGGACTTAGAAGTTGATGATCATGCCTTTCTTAAAATATTCCCACATAAGTGAATTATGAGGTTTGAAAATAAGGTAAAAATAATCCCAAGGTATATTGAACCCTTTGAGATTCTTAAGAAGGTTAGTAAGACTTTGTTTAGGTTATCTCAACCCTTGAAACTGTCCCATATGTGTATTATGTTCTATGATTCAATGATGAGGCTATTGATATATGCAAAACTTTATGATATGATGAGTGCCTAGTCAAGATGCCTGGCACACATTAGGTCATAGAAGAGGCCATTTGGGAGATTGAGCTCATCATCAAAGAAAAGTATCCACAATTGTTCTAATGTATGAATAAATTTATACTTTTAAGTCATATAATTTTGAGGACAAAATTTCCTAAGTTTAATATGTGTAACAACCCTAAAAACCTAAAAGGCCGTAGCCCTGTGGGAGGCCATGGTGTGTAGTAGAATTGATGAGAAACCTAGGTAAGAGGAGGGGTCCATGAACATATAGATTATAGAGGTTAAGGCATAATGTGTGAATTTCGCTTACATAATATACAAGATCATGACCTAATGTGATGGCCGAAGAGATTAGTTTTAATGGCATCAGCACGGATGATGATGTGGCCTTATTATATCACGACTTAAGAATCATGGTTAGGATAATGTAAAAGACTTTTTAAAGGGGTAATTGGGTAAAAGTGTGTTGAAATAAAAAACCCTAGTTTCCCTGCTAAAACCTTTAAACACCCCCCGTTTATGGACTTACCATGACATTAGAAATCCTGAAATCCATTCTACAGAGAGAAATAAAAGTTTGTACGAAGAGGAGAAGTCTATTGGAGCAAGGTATTGGAGTTTTACTGTTCACCATAGTAAGAAGATGGAGGGATACTATTCACCAAAAAAGGAGGCGGGAAAAGGAAACAATTTATCAGATTGGTCCATTGAGGTAATAGATATGTCATCACCATCTTCTTCTTTATTCAAAACTCTGGTATTTTATATCCTTATTGATTAAGATGCGCTCCTTGCTGAAATTTGTAAACCATCCTTGGAGTTCTACTATCAATCATAGATTATGAGTTTCTGGTTTTTAGATTATGGTAAGTTATTGTTCATCAAGGTTAGAGGTCGTGAAGTGTCATAGAGTCCATGAGATTTAGAGACTTTGACTTTTTACTCTTTATTACTTAAATTTATGGTTTTAGATATTTTCTAGTAGTATTCTTGAAGTGAAATTTTATAGTTAGAGACTAGGACTTGGAGGATTTTCTTACTTGACCTTGAGAACTTTATTTAGGGTTTCACCTTTAAACTTCATGTGACACCCCGACTAATTAAATACCGGGTAGCTACTCCTTTATTAAATTAATACAAAATGTCAAGTTGGTTCAGTTTACAGCATCACTGTCGAAAACATTTTAATGATTACTAACCACCTAGTATTTAAAAAGTAAGTTGCCAAATTTTAAATTAAATCTGATTAACATGCAATAAAAGACTAATGGAAGAACAACATAATCCATTCACCATAACGAAGTAATGAAATAACCAACAAATAATAATAAGTCCGGAGGAAAACTCCTCACAACAATCCCACAACTGAAATAAGTAAAACAATGTATCCTAAATTAATTACATGCCAAAAGTCTGAAAATCTGAAATAGGAGATGTTTCTAATAGAAATGGGCGACATGCCCTACAACTGATGAAATTGAATATAGAGTCAAGATAGATGAAGCGCCTATTAGCAAAGTCCTGTAACTTCCACAAACAGCTACAACTCGTCACCTGAATAAGGATCCTAAGCATGGTGTCCTTGTGGCTGGGCACCTAAAATGGTTTTTACAAAAATAGATTTGAAAGCAAACGGGTCAGAGCCCGAAAGTGGAGAGTATTTTAAAATAGCAAGTGTTTTAATAACATTAAAACAACGAATGCAAAATACATGTTAGGATGTGCACTCACATGAAATACTCACCTCTCGACTAATTGTGCACTCCTAACGTATAGCACCCATCTAAGTGATAAATACATCTATCTAACTGACATGAGTTCTAACCTTTCTACTCGGTTCCCATTATACATTCAAATGTTATCAATTAAATAGAGACTTTACAAACACTCGGATTCTCAATTAAATAATACAATTCATTTCAAGTTGTCCCTTTATATTTATTCAAAGCGTTTCTGTAATTATATTCACAATACTAACATGAAAGTTCTCATTAATATAAGTGTATATTAACCGCGCCATAAATATACAATACAAGCACCCGAGACTAAGCTGTGGTGCACACATACTCTGCTATCCATCCCGGTACATCACGTACATAAGGATCACGCATTCCGAATCTCTTAGGAATCGTTCTCATATTATAGCAAATCACAAACAATGGAGGCGAACACAGTCACATCACATGGGTCACGCACATACCTACGCTCCCACGATCAGCAGACTTATTAACATCCCAATAAGTCCTTCTCTGACCTATGTTCTCGAGGTACCAATATAAATCCGGGCAACACAAGGATAAGAAGGCCCTAATCGAACGTAAACCTCCCGTGATAGCAAGTATGGTAGGTATGTCATACACATAAAGTCATATACACTAAGCATTCACACATCTTAGCTATTACCATATTTATTTGTGGTACACTTCTTATTCTCGTACCGACTTATAATGTTACACAATATACATAACCCCGGTTAATATCATTATTCAAACCGTCAATCATTCTCACACCGTAATAGACACTCACGTCCTAATCCATAATTTCCATTTGGTTCAAATCACACACCTATGTTTTACTCCTCATTAAGTCCCAAATATCCCAAATATATCAACTAATCATCAAGGAAAAGTTATCTCTACATTTGAACAAGGTTACGGGACACGCGAAATCAAAACAAGCCAAAAAGCCTAAACTGTCAACTCGTTAGAAGTCTCGTTCGAATGAGGCTGTTCGAACGAGATTTTGTTCGAACGAACTGTGCATCTAACGAGATCTCGTTCGAACGAAAGGCATCGAACGAACATCCCTCTCGTTAGAAAGCAAACTGTCAACTCGTTAGAAGCTCGTTCGAACGAGCTCATTCGAACGACCTGGGCAGGTCTTCTAACGAGGGGCCAGTTTCGAGCCCAGATTTTCCCTTTTTCGTTTTTCTAACTTTTCTTCCTCTCTAATCCCATTTAAACATCAATCCAACAATTGTTCAAGGTTTCTAATCGTCCCTAAACATACTGAGGTCACATACTAACTTGTTTTGTGGGGTTAATTCATTCTAAACATCTTCCAAATATCAAATCTATGCATTTTTCCCCAATTTCAAGAACATGAACCCTAGAAATTCTTAAATCCCCAATGAGCCTAATTAAATCCGTTTTTGTTTCATCCAAGATATATTAACATCAGAATAATCACCAAATTATAATTCTACATGCAAACCTATATCCAAAGTTATATTTATAACTCAAATTTTATGGGTTTTCATTAATCTCCCAAACAATTGAAATTATCGAATTTGTCTAAGCATGGAAGAAACATTCACTGCAAAATAATGTAAATTAAACCACTTGCCTTGTGTATTTCTCTGATTTGATGTTGAAGATGAATGATTCTCTCTCTCTCTGCAGGATTTCCCTTCTCTCTCTCTACAAGCTCTTCTCTAAGGATGGTAATGGTGGCTAGGGTTTGCCTTAGGAAACTTTTGGAACTAATTCCAATAACTCCCGTAGCCCATTAAGTCATAAGATGTAGGTAGTGGGTTTAGTGGGTAATTACCAAATCAGATTTTTAATTCCTAATTTTCGTTGGTTTTAATTCTCAAAAATTTAAAATTACCAAACTACCCTTTTATGTTGTCGGTATGGCCTAAAATTGCCCCGGGACCCAAACTAAACCCCCGGCTAGTGTTTTCTGACTATTTCGACCCTTCCGGACGCGTTGGCGCACTCAAAATGACAATACGGTTAATAGAAATGAAATTCACTTTTTAATTCAAATAATTATATTCCTGACGCGACTGTCACACGCATCTCAACAAAATTTCCAATTTGCCGTATTTCAATCTCTCGACAAATTTCATAATTTCCATATTCATATATAGTCATATATACTCATTAAAATCAAATACCAACTCGCATCTCGTTAGTATTTTTATCCGGATTAATTTCCAATTAATACACATTTAATTCAATTAATCCCATAAATAAATATCATAAAAATACGGGGTATTACATACTTCCCCCCTAATAATAGAATTTCGTCCCGAAATTCGGAATTAGAAAGTACCTGGTAAGAACAACTCTGGATACCGTTCGCGCATCTCATCCTCGCGCTCCCATGTGGACTCCTCGACATTGTGATGTCGCCACTGAACACGCACTAACGGAACTATCTTTGACCGCAGTTTCCGCTCACTTTGGTCCAAAATAGCAATCGGCCCCTCCTCGTAGGAGCTATCAGGCTGGAGATCGATGTCCTCCAAAGCAATGTGAGAATGAGCCAAATTATCTCTAAGATATTTCCTTAGCGAGGAAATATGAAACACGTCATGAATCCGGTGTAAATGCTCCGGTAATCCAAGTTTATATGCAACAGACCCAATTCGCTCGATGATAGGGAATGGCCCCACGTATCTCGGTGCCAGCTTCCCCTTCTTCCCAAATCGCATAATCCCCTTCATAGGAGATACTCTGAGTAAAACTTGGTCCCCCACTTGGAACTCCCTGAAGAACCTCTTCGCATCAGCGTATCTCTTCTGCCTATCCTGAGCTACCCAAATGCGACTTCGTATCAGCTCTATCCTTGCCAAAGTATCCTGAATCACTTTCGTCCCAAGTATTTTGTTGTCCCCCACCTCCAACCAACATGCTGGGGAATGACAAGGTCTACCGTACAGCGCCTCAAATGGAGCCATGCCAATGGTGAACTGGTAGGAGTTGTTGTAAGCAAACTCCACCAGTGGAAGATACTACTCCCATCCACCTCCAAAATCAATGATGCACATACATAGCATGTCCTCTAACATCTGATTTGTACGCTTGGTCTGCCCATCGGTCTGCGGGTGATACGCCGTACTCAATCGCAATTCTGTGCCCATCGGTCTCGGTCAGACACGATATTTAGGGGCACACTGTGAAGTCTCACTACCTCTGCAATAAAGAGCTGGGCATACTGTCCCGAAGTGTAGTCTGTCCTTATGGGTAGAAAATGAGCGACTTTGGTCAACCTGTCCACAATTACCCAAATGGAGTCGTGACCTCTCTGCGACGTAGGCAACCCCGTGATAAAGTCCATGGATATGCTCTCCCACATCCACATCGGGACCTCCAATAGCTGTAGAAGTCCTGCCGGTCTTTGATGATCCACTTTTACTAGCTGACATGGGGCGCATTTAGAAACAAACACGGCAATATCTCTCTTCATCCCGCTCCACCAATACTGTCTTCTCATGTCTTGGTACATTTTGTCCCCACCGGGATGTACCGCGAACCGTGAGCCGTACGACTCTGCCATCACCTCGTGTCGCAATTCTTC
The DNA here is from genome assembly GCA_949130495.1 of Sambucus nigra. Lineage (NCBI taxonomy): Eukaryota > Viridiplantae > Streptophyta > Magnoliopsida > Dipsacales > Adoxaceae > Sambucus > Sambucus nigra. The sequence continues at coordinate 123,185,824 of OX422213.1, forward strand.
CCCTTCCGGAACTACCAATCTTCCATTGAAGCGTAATCCCCCGTCTAAGTTGACGGTATAGGATTCGGTTCCTTTTGCTAGTAATCGAACTATCAGCTCCTGACAGAACGAGTCATTTGCTTGGGCCTTTACCACCTTTGTGACAATCTGCGGCGTAACAGTCATCACAGACATGAATGATCGGGCCACTGCATCCCGGTGTCCCAATTCTTTCCACTTTGCCTTCCACACCTCTGCCACCTCATCTACTGGCCTACGGCTCAACGCGTCTACAACCACGTTAGCCTTCCCTGGGTGATATTGGATATCAAACTGATAATACTTCACAAACTCAAGCCACCTTCGCTGTCTCATATTCAACTCTTTCTGCGTGAATAGGTACTGTAGGGACTTGTGGTCTGTGAATAATCGAAACTTTTCCCCCAAAAGGTAATGTCTCCAAATCCGAAGGGCAAATAGCACTGCCGCCAACTCCAAGTCATGAGTGGGGTAATTCTTCTCCTGAGGCTTAAGCTTACGGGAAGCATAAGATATGGCCTGACTCTCCTGCTGCAATACACCTCCAAGTCCTTGTAAGGACGCATCGGTGTAAACTAGATACTCAACTCCCGGTCTCGGCAATGCTAACACAGGTGCTGAGGTCAACTTGTCCTTCAACTCATCGAATGCCAACTGACAGGCATCACTCCAAATGAACGGCACACCTTTACGAGTCAGATTGTCAAAGGAATTGCTATCTTTGAAAATCCCTGAATGAACCTCCTGTAGTATCCTGCTAGGTCCAAGAAACTACGAATCTCAGTCGGTGTCGTGGGCTGTCCCCACTCCCTCACCGCGGATACCTTCCCCGGATCAACAGATATTCCTCGATCGGAAATAATATGCCCTAAAACTGAACCTCCTTCAGCCAAAACCCACATTTCTCATACTTTGCATACAGCTCGTTCTGACGTAGCGTCTGCAAAACCTGCCTTAAATGCTCGGCGTGATCCTCCTCTGTCTGGGAGTAAATCAGAATATCATCAATGAAGACAATGACGAACTGATCTAGGAACTCTCTGAACACCCTATTCATCAAGTCCATAAACACGGCTGGAGCATTGGTCAAACCAAAAGGCATAACCCAAAACTCGTAGGAACCATATCTCATTAAGAACGCAGTCTTTGAGACGTCCTCCTCCCTGATACACAACTGATGGTATCCCGATCGCAAATCAATCTTCGAGAAGAAAGAATCTCCTCTCAACTGGTCGAATAGGTCATCGATTCGAGGTAACGGATACTTATTCCATATCTTGACCTTGTTCAACTCCCGGTAGTCCACACACAATCTCAGTGAACCATCTCTCTTCTTCACGAATAACACAGGGGCACCCCACGGCGAAGTACTCCTACGTATAAACCCCTGACCCAACAACTGCTCAATCTGATCTCGTAGCTCTCGCATCTCTGCCGGAGCCATACGGTACGGTGCGCGTACTATAGGTCTCGTATCTGGTAATAAGTCTATGACAAAGTCTATCTCTCGACTGGGGGGTAGGCCTGGTATCTCCTGAAACACATCGGAATACTCCCTGACAACTGGGATCGAATCTAAAGGAATCACAACCTCCTTAGAGGAATCCTCCTCTATGTAATACAAATGAGCAGTCGAGCCTCCCTCTGGGCGAGGCATCGCCACTACAAACATCTCTTGCCCCGGAATGGCAAAAATAATGCTCCCACCGAAGCAATCAATCATGGCTCTATAAGCTGCGAGCCAATCCATACCAATAATCACATCGTGCTCATGCATATCTAATACTAACATGTCTGCGGGTAATACCAAACTACCAATCTCTACCCCCACTCCCCGTCATATAAAGAAAATAAGTGACCCACTCCCCAATGGTGAGTCTACACACGTCACTTTGCTCTCTCCTGTGGCTAACAACCCTAAGGATTTCGCAAAATGTGTAGCTATAAAACAGTGCGTTGCCCCCGTATCAAACAAATCCTGACCCATAGTGCCATGGATAGGAAACCAACCCTCAATAGCGGGTGGTGCCTGTGGAGCTGCTGCCTGCTGAAGCTGGTATACTCTCCCATACTGCAGCTGTCCCTGCTGAACTGGGACTGCTGGAATGGGTGGTAATGCTGCCATCTGTGGTGGCGCCGGGAGGGCGGCGGGAAACACGGGCCTCTGCGGCTCCTGTCGAGCACCCTGCTGCTGCTGTGGGGCCCTGCCCCTATCAGGACAGTCCTGGCTTTTATGGCCAGTCTTGCCACAAACGTAACACTTCCCCGGGAAGTTCCCCCCTCTCTGTCCCTGCTGCCCCCGACCCTGGTGGCCGTTACCGTTCCTCCCCTGGCCCTACTAAAACTGCTATTGACTATTTTGACCCTGCTGGTTCTGATGGCCGTTTGGACCCTGATGGCCCTGTCGGAAACCTCCATGTCTGTACCTGAAATTACCCGATCGGAACCTCTTGTGATCCCCCTGCTGTGAACCCTGGTCACCCTGTCTCTTCCCCTGAACAGATTGTGCCCCACTAGCACCATGTCCTCCAGCCCTGCCCTGGTGGCTGGATTCTCCCGATCTCTTGCCCTCAGCCATGTGAAAGCGGTGATCCTGGCAATGGAGCAGTGCAGCGTTAACCACATCAGAGTAAGTGGCCAACGATAGGTTACCCAACAAATGCTGAGGGATCCTCCAAGTCAACCCGTCTGTAAATTTCTGTATCTTCTTCTCTTCTGTCGGTATCTCATCCGGAACAATGTTCAGAAGATTAGTGAATTCAGCCTCATACTCGGCCACAGTCTTACCCTCCTGTCGAAGGCTCATCAACTTCCTCCTCATCTCTGTGTGAACAGCTGACGGAAAGTACTTGCGGTCGAACCCCACCCAAAACTCCTGAATTGTGAGAGTGTCCCTCTCCTCCACGGTGGTAATAGACTCCCACCACTGCAGTGCAGACCCCACTAGCTTAAAGGTAGCTAGTATCTACTTCTGGACATCTGTGCACTCATACATTCTCAGGTGCCGCTGAATGTCCTTCCTCCACTGACTCGAAATCACAACATCAGAGCTACCTGCGAACTCCGGTGGGTGTGCTTTCTGAAAAGCATCTCAAACACGTTCCCAAGCAGACGGGAATGCATGTGCCTGAACTGGCGCGGCTACTGGCACCTGAGGTGGTGCCTACTGAACTACTGCTAGTGCGGCATTTACCGCTTGAGCTACAATGGCTGCAACCTCGGCGGCGTTCATCATGCCCTGAACTAGTGCGGGCTGTGGTTCTGGTGTAGCATCCCTGGGAACCCGTTGTGCACGTCGTGGAGGCATTCTAAAACAAGAATAAAGTCTATAAGTTCGCAGTTATAAACTCAAAATAGCTGAAGAACGTAGCATATACAAAAGAATACAACAGTCCTAAAATATTGGGCTCTACATCAAAGAAAGCTCAGCGGAAACATAATAAGCCGTACAGATCCTAAAGGACACTAGAACCTGATGCTCTGATACCACCTGTGACACCCCGACTAATTAAATACCGGGTAGCTACTCCTTTATTAAACTAATACAAAATGTCAAGTTGGTTCAGTAAACAACATCACTGTCGAAAACATTTTAATGATTACTAACCACCTAGTATTTAAAAAGTAAGTTGCCAAATTTTAAATTAAGTCTGATTAACATGCAATAAAAGACTAATGGAAGAACAACATAATCCATTCACCATAACGAAGCAATGAAATAACCAACAAATAATAATAAGTCCAGAGGAAAACTCCTCACAACAATCCCACAACTGAAATAAGTAAAACAATGTATCCTGAATTAATTACATGCCAAAAGTTTGAAAATCTGAAATAGGAGATGTTTCTAATAGAAATGGGAGACATGCCCTACAACTGATGAAACTGAATATAGAGTCAAGATAGATGAAGATCCTATTAGCAAAGTCCTGTAACTTCCACAAACAGCTACAGCTCGTCACCTGAATAAGGATCCTAAGCATGGTGTCCTTGTGGCTGGGCACCTAAAATGGTTTTTACAAAAATAGATTTGAAAGAAAATGGGTCAGAGCCCGAAAGTGGAGATTATTTTAAAATATCAAGTGCTTTAATAACATTAAAACAACGAATGCAAAATACATGTTAGGACGTGCACTCACATGAAATACTCACCTCTCGACTAATTGTGCACTCCTAACGTATAGCACCCTTCTAAGTGATAAATACATCTATCTAACTGACATAAGTTCTAACCTTTCTACTCGGTTCCCATTATACATTCAAATGTTATCAATTAAATAGAGACTTTACAAACACTCGGATTCTCAATTAAACAATACAATTCATTTCAAGTTGTCCCTTTATATTTATTCAAAGAGTTTCTGTAATTATATTCACAATACTAACATGAAAGTTCTCATTAATATAAGTGTATATTAACCGCGCCATAAATATACAATACAAGCACCCGAGACTAAGCTGCGGTGCACTTATACTCTTCTATCCATCCCGGTATATCACGTACATAAGGATCACGCATTCCGAATCTCTCAGGAATCGTTCTCATATAATAGCAAATCACAAACAATGGAGCCGAACACAGTCACATCACATGGGTCACGCACATACCTACGCTCCCACGATCAGCAGACTTATTAACATCCCAATAAGTCCTTCTCTGACCTATGTTCTCGAGGTACCAATCTAAATCCGGGTAACACAAGGATAAGAAGGCCCTAAGCGAACGTAAACCTCCCGTGATAGCAAGTATGGTAGGTATGTCATACACATAAAGTCATATACACTAAGCATGCACACATCTTAGCTATTACCATATTTATTTGTGGTACACTTTTTATTCTCGTACCGACTTATAATGTTACACAATATACATAACCCCGGTTAATATCATTATTCAAACCGTCAATCATTCTCACACCGTAATAGACACTCACGTCCTAATCCATAATTTCCATTTGGTTCAAATCACACACCTATGTTTTACTCCTCATTAAGTCCCAAATATCCCAAATATATCAACTAATCATAAACGAAAAGTTATCTCTACGTTTGAATAAGGTTACGGGACACGCGAAATCGAAACAGGCCAAAATGCCTAAACTGTCAACTCGATAGAAGTCTCGTTCGAACGAGGTTGTTCGAACGAGATTTCGTTCGAACGAACTGGGCATCTAACGAGATCTCGTTCGAACGAAAGGCATTGAACGAACATCCCTCTCGTTAGAAGGCAAACTGTCAACTCGTTAGAAGCTCGTTCGAACGAGCTCGTTCGAACGACCTGGGCAGGTCTTCTAAGGAGGGGCCAGTTTCGAGCCCAGATTTTCCCTTTTTCGTTTTTCCAACTTTTCTTCCTCTCTAATCCCATCTAAACATCAATCCAACAATTGTTCAAGGTTTCTAATCGTCCCTAAACATACTTAGGTCACATACTAACGTGTTTTGTGGGGTTAATTCATTCTAAACATCTTCCAAATATCAAATCTATGCATTTTTCCCCAATTTCAATAACATGAACCCTAGAAATTCTTAAATCCCTAATGAGCCTAATTAAATCCATTTTTGTTTCATCCAAGATATATTAACATCAGAATAATCACCAAATTACAATTCTACATGCAAACCTATATCCAAAATTATATTTATAACTCAAATTTTATGGGTTTTCATTAATCTCCCAAACAATTGAAATTATCGAATTTGTCTAAGCATGGAAAAAACATTCACTGCAAAATAATGTAAATTAAACCACTTGCCTTGTGTATTTCTCTGATTTGATGTTGAAGATGAATGATTCTCTCTCTCTCTGCAGGATTTCCCTTCTCTCTCTCTACAAGCTCTTCTCTAAGGATGGTAATGGTGGCTAGGGTTTGCCTTAGGAAACTTTTGGAACTAATTCCAATAACTCCCGTAGCCCATTAGGTCATAAGATGTAGGTAGTGGGTTTAGTGGGTAATTACCAAATCAGATTTTTAATTCCTAATTTTCGTTGGTTTTAATTCCCAAAAATTTAAAATTACCTTTCCTTTCCTTTCCTAAAGGGTTGACGAACATTGTTATTTCCTTTCCTTATTTTCTCATAATGAATAATAATTATTTTTTTATTTTAATCAATTACATTATAACATTTGTATATATGCTTCCTTTGTAAATACTAACTTTGGCAGGTGGATGAGGACCTCTGAGTTAAAACTTGCTTAGTTATTGAGCTCACCCTTTTTATATTCTTTTTACTTCCTCATGTTTGGTGTCGAGGACATTTTAGGACGACGCGAAGTTCATAGAGACAACACAATTAGTTCATATAGTGATTTAGGATTGATCATATAGATTTCCCTATTAGTTCTACTTAATTAAGATTCGCATTTTGCGTTCATGCTTTTATGAGAAAGGACTAAGTCTATGTAATGTAATAGAGACAATTATGGCATTAATGAAATTGAAAGATGTAGTTAATGATTATTCTCTTGTCGAGTAATATTATTCTCATGAACTACTAATTCTGCTAACTCGAATTTCCATTCCATGGCTTGTTCCAGGCCATGGCAGTTTAAGAATTTCTTTGTTATTCTTAAATTTTAAATCGTGGAGAGATCAAGTGACTTAGTGTCCGCAACCGACTAGGGAAAGTTGTGGGACATTACATGCATTGCCTTGGAATTCCTCTTAACCATTGTACATTGGTCTTTGGCAGTATATCCATTATTTCCATTCATGTTGATTTTTTATTTTCTTTTCCTTCCAAACAACGAACTGGCACATCTATGCATATTTTGCCCACACATAACGCATAAGTATTTCATGACCTTTTTGTCTTGGGTCTTCAGGGTTTTTAAGCTTTGAAGCCTTTCACACATCTTTAGTTTTCATCTTAAATTCAACAAGTTCTTTGTTTTGAGGTAGTTTAATAGAGTGTATTTTTTTTCATTTCCTTAACATTAGAAAATACGTCATCATCAACCCCTTGAATTTTCCTCATTTGATCACCTCTTATATCTAGTTGTGAAAAAAATTAGACATTAGTTGAGTGGGAGAAAACAATGTACCTTTTACAATAGTTTTTCCATTTCATTTTCATTTTGAGTTTTAGTACATCAGGAAGTTTTAACATCTTTTCTTTTAAGAGAAAATAACAAGTTTCACCTTCTTTAGAAATATAAATCCAATAATATTTTATCCTTCTCTTTGATTTAGGGGAAAAAGACTTTATTGTAGATATCCTTTAAACAAATAGTTCATAGACTATAGTTTCAATTGTAATAATCTCGATACCATTTACTTCTAGTTTAGTATCATTATACTATGTCTTGAAATAAGAAGTATTTCTTTTATGGTCCTCCTATAGAAGATGCTCATATATAGATACCTTGTAAATCCATTCTACCTAATACCTGAATTCATTTATATTGTATTTCTTTCAAAATCTATATTCAAAAATATTTTGTGCAAGTTACACAAATTCAGACTCATGAATGGCTATTTTACATTTATTTCTATACATTTTGAACCTATTTATGATGGTAGTTACCTTTTCACTAGTTTTTTGTCGTAGCATAGCTAAATCATCAATGGAGACATTTGGTTTAGTTTGGTAGAACTTTTCATGGAACATGTCTTCCATTTGTTGCAAAGTTAAAACATAATTAGGTTGCTAAATTATGAAAATGAAAAGGCTACATCAATGAGTGAATTTGAAAAAACGGAGTTTGAGATAATATTTTTCTTCTAGCATCAAAACATTACCTAGAAACATGCTCGATAAAAACCTAACCCCCATCTCCTTAAAAGAGATAGAATGTTAGGAATTTAAATGATTTTGGAAAATCCTATATCTATCCACTCAGGACATGGCTCCCAATAAACCCCTCAATTCATTGGTCCAAAATTTTTATATATAAGATCCATAATTTCATTTCTTCTCATACTATTCGGTTTACTATGCAAGATGGTTTCACCAAGGGTTGTGGAATTTGTGGGGTTACATTTTTGTTTTTGTTTTATAAGTCATGGGATGAGATACTTGAGAATCCTAGTTGGTATACCTCATGTTATTCCCCAACCCTCGGAGTTCTTGTGCAAAACACATGATTGTTGATGATTCCATGACTCGAAGCACCTGGGAAACCTAAATTGGTTTCATTTTAGTATGCCATAGTTATTTTTTCCTCAAGGAGAGGTGTTCTCCCAATTGAGTTATTTTAACTCAACCATCGGTAAGTGTTAGATCCTCCTACACCATTGAATGGGATGTTCATACCTTGAACAGTGGTATTAGATTAACTTATTTTTCTTAGGTTATTTCCAAAGTTGGTTTCAACTCTGTTAGGCCCACAATAGTGTCTTACGACATATTATAATGCATATCCCTAATTGTTAGACACTGCACTAGTAGGTGTCTACAACCAACTACTTATTGGGCTCATCATAATGCTAATTTTTTTCATTATGTTCCTAGGTAGTTGATCAATTGATCTTCAGAATTTGTTGATACACCAATAGCCGGTGTTGCCTAAATATTGTCCTCTCTTGGAGTTGTTACATTTAATTCTTAATTGTAATTAATTGATCCTAGCTCATGAACATTTTCAATTATTATTGTCTCAATAGTGGTAACGTGATGGCTGGTAAAGATAATTTCACCAATATTTTTTGTAACATCGTTACTCATGCGTGTCCTAACCATTATAAACAACAATCAAGCACTTTATCCCACTGGGAATGCCAAAAATATTTTTTTCATCTTGTGGTTTTCACTTGGCTTGGTTAATAGATCTAAGATAATTATGATTGTTCCATACAATGCAATGGTCTTTCTAACTAATAAATCTCAACTTTATGATAATTAAACGATTAAACGTTTGATATTTAGATAAAGAATACTTCTTCCCTATGGAATAATTTGATGTGAGTACTAAATCACTATAAATAACTAGAATCTCCCTACGGAATAATTTGATGTGAGTTCTAAATTACTATAAATAACTAGAATGAGAGAAGAAAATGTAAAGAAAATGATTACACTACAAAATTTAAACCAAAAAACTGAAAAAATCAAATGTTAAGACAAGAAATTTTTAATACATTGTAAAAAAACATACAATCTACTTCGAATGAAAGAAAAGAAGTGAATAAATAAAAAGAAAATAAAATAAAAGGTATAATAAGTAAATGTAGTTTTTAGTGAGGGAGACCTTCATTACTTGTTTCTTACCATGCAACTAAACCATTTTTAACTGTTGGGTTGTTATCTATCCCAATTTCTTACCCCCTAGGCATACTAACCCCTATATAGATTGTTTCGTTTATTTTCTACACCATGTCTAATACTATAATATGTATCATACATGTGGTTGTCAATTAATTTGAGATTTTGGTAGTATTGTTTGGCAATTAATACCAATTTATAATCTTCAGTGGAAACACCTCATTGGACCCTAATAATGTGGTGTAAATAGGAGTAAGACATCATCAAAATGTATCAAGGGGTAATATATCATGATCCCTTTTGCTTACGTACATGTATCAGTATTGCGCCCATGAACTTATGTGTTGATGATATTAAAACCCTAAAGATTTTGTAGTCGCTAATTGTGATCTAGATATCAAAAGGTCTCATTGGATGAATGCGTGAGGTCAAGGGAGGAGATATTATGTATCTTACAGTAGTTAGTAATCTGTTTCTTTGTAGATATTTTGATATGTTAAGGTGAATATATTTATTATGGATTATTTGATATTTAATGGGTGACATATCGCGAGGTTTCGTATAAGAAATGGGTACTCAATATTTCACTCACCTAATCAAGTGTTAAAGAGATCAAATCATACGTAGTTCATGTCACATACTCGAGAATCTGAGTCTAAGTTGTGAAAATTGTGCATATATAATGTAGATGTTGTTATGTTTATCGACAACCAACCCTAGAAAAATTATTCCATATCTAATAGTAATGTTAGTCCTTTATATTAAGAATAAAGTTTGTGTGGTTTATATAGATATTTTCGAAGAAACATATATTTTGAGATACCTATCCTTGAAAGGAAAAGGTGTTCAAGGTAAAAAGAGGAGAAAGGATGGATCATTTTTAATCTTTGAGTGTATCAAAGAATTCTAATACACATCATTAGACAAGCTCTTCCATGGATACATGTTTGTTTGTAAAGATTAAGTATCCATGGTATTTATGGATATTTTCGAAGAAACATATATTTTGAGATACCCATCCTTGAAAGGAAAAGGTGTTCAAGGTAAGAAGAGGAGCAAGGATGGATCATTTTTAAGCATTGAGTGTATCAAAGAATTCTAATACACATCATTAGACAAGCTCTTCCATGGATTTCATTCACTGTAGTAAAAGGTGAGATGAGGAATCTTTATACAAGTATCTAAAAAGAGATGATTTTCCTTCTATGAGTTTTAGTCTTATTCCCTACATGTTAACTTATATATATATGATACATTTGCGTATACATACACTTATTTAGATATTCCGAGTTCATTGGAATTTATACGTTGGGTGATGGAAAAGGTCTAGACTTTGAATAACTAATTGTGAGTTGATTACATATTATAAGAAGAGTGTTGTAAAATGATGAGCTTTTAGAGTTAATTGCATTTCATATGCATGGTGCTAAAAACAACTACAATTTTATCAATACCTTAATCTTAATTATATTTTATTTACATAATATGCACATAGTCTACGGATGAAGTTTGCGTGGGTGGTACTTTCATAAAATTATACATTTAACTAATGTTATTAGTGGGTAAATAATAAATGACAAGGGTATGTGATGTTTATTTTAAGTAAATAAGGACATTAAAAAAATCATGGCTAATATATTAGATCCCACATCAGACATTAAAATCAAACTTTGAGAATTAATATTCCCCATCTACGGCTGCACGAGATAGGCCCTTTTGAAATGGTACTTGGGTTTAGCTTATAATTCTCGGGTTTGATATTGTTAACGTATGTGTTTAGAATGTTTGAATTTGTTTGAGTATGTTAAAAAACGAAAATAGGGACTTTGCTTTTTTGTAATGAAATAAACGATTGACTCATGACTTTAAGACTGGGTACAAGAACTTTTTTTTTGTTAAAAAAAATGTTTGAGGAGTCAGATTCATGTTAGAGTTACTCGAAAATGGGGTAGAATAAGGGAATTTTTGAAAGATGAATCAAAGTTGGGTCTTAGGATCCGTTTAAAATTAATAGAGATAGACTTTTATACCAAAATATAATCATAATGATTAGTTGTAAGACCAAATGATTGTCCATGTGAGGACTTATGTGATTAGTCTCTCGTAATTTTTTTAGATCTAATAGGATTGTGTTGGTACTTTTATTAGTCGTATGACTAATAGTTCTAATGACCGCATACTTTAAGGAAAAATCAAAATGGTCCTCCAACTTAATTGGGGGTGGAGGAATTGGTTGAACTTTAAGTTTATTTTGAATTTTTTTATAATTGTTTAATGTATCTTTGCACTAATGATGTTGACAAGCAGTCCGAATGTGAAAATTGATGCCATATGCAATTTTTAGGTGTCTTCACTAATTAAGTGTCATCTTTCGATATTTTTTTTTATCATTTTGTGACTTTCGATTAAAAAAAAGTTCCTTTAGAATACACTTGTTTTTAAAGTGTGGATTTAATAATATGGTGTGTAGTTCCAATTATGTCCCCTTTGATACACAGTTTTACCCAAAACAAGGTCGTGGAATTTCTTTAATTATTAAAATCCTATATATACTCCCAAACCCTTTTTAGGTCCATCATCTTTAGCTATTTTGGACTTTTAAAAGATATAAATATCTTGTAGTGTGTATGTATTGCCCTAATCCGACAGTACTCGCGTAAGATATCCTACAACTACTACTCACATAATCCTAGCTATGACCATAGCTTGTTTACATTTCATTTATGTGATCTTTGGAAATGAAATCATCCATATTTTTTTATCAATAGAATTTATAAATCATTTGTAAACGAAGAACATGTATTGGGTCCATAATTATGACCATATTAGAAATATATACATTTGTTTCTTGTTCCTTATATCCCGATACGATTATATCTTGGTGGACACACCATGTGGCAATAAACTTGCATGATGATGAAAATTGTGTGGAATCTTACTATACGTGTACACACCTTATCCATACACCCTTACATTCTTCTATAGAGTCGAAAAAAAGTCCTTTCAATTTCTAACCCATGGCCATTCTACAAACCTTAGCCAAAGAACGATAATTGTTTCTTCGGTATTGTTTGACTTAGTTAACTCTTGAACTCAATATTCCTACCCTTATAAAATTCTAGAGATCTAAACTATGTTTCCAATGCTCATGACAGTGTGCGGATTGGACTTTCGGATCAAAAGTTATGGCCCAAACCATAATAAAAACATGTAGGACCTACTTATGCATAAGAAATATCACCTTCCTATAAACATAATGGGTTTACTTGGAAGGTAAGTCTGGTCATCCTACCTATAGGAAACCCCCTAAGGGCATGCTTGTCATTTTTAATATAAGGTTTTCCTATTTAAGGAAACTTGGACCTCACTTGTAGAGGATCTCAATTTGAGCGTAGTAATAATTTTGAATTTAACACACATAATTTCCTGACACATTCTCTAACATATTACCTTACATCAATGTACATTATCATTAACCACCACTCCATCATCATCATCCATACATGAAAACTCACTAAATAAAGTATAAAAAATATTATACGGAAAAGATTGAAGGTCCAAAATCCACTTAAACTTACTATTCTCATAAATGACGGTTGTAATATTTTAGTTATTTATTTCTTATTATATTTACAATTTCTCTTATCATGTATAAGATTCATTAATTCTACCTTTTTTCTACCTTATATACTTTCAATTCTATTCTTCATAAACAAAAATAAATAAATAAAGGGATTTATGAAATATTCCAAATTTGAAGTGTTTTTATTACATTTTCCATCACCCCTAATAGATTTAATCATATTTTATACACCAAAATAGTCACCTTAAATTTGTATTGTGACGTTGACCCGTATATTATTATTATGCAAACTAGGTGGATTTTTATGCCTCTTTTGGCTATGTAGGCATCCCAAAATTACATTTTTGTTTCATGCATATTTTTAGCCATTCCCATAATTTATTCTCAAATTTTATTACCTCACTAATTGATTAGTGCATTTTATTCATATAGTTCGTTATCTCAATTTCATTACTCTTTCAGTTATCCCATTTATACGTACTCACTTCTCCCATAGTGAGTTTACAATTTTCGAGCATCGCTCATATTTATAGGCATCTGATATATTAATCATTGTATTACACATGTTTAATTACTTTCCTCTTCTTCTAGAGATCCCATTTATGTGTCCTCATTTTCTCATAGAGAGGTTACAATTTTAGAGCACTGCTCACATTATCACATGTTTTATCCATTATTGACTCTATTTTGTTATTATCATCAATCTTTTAGTTTGTAGCAGATCCACTTATTTGTACTTAATCTTCATAACGAGGTCCTGCTCTTTGGACGTCACTAATATTTTGCCTCCTTATAATATGTATACACCTTTTCCCAACGAGATGATATGTTTACTCCACCTTTCACACATGTACACATGAACATCCATGCATATATTCACCTTTACTCCACTTTGGTCCACTTTACTGAAATGGCACATTTTTTTGTGCAGACACAAACTCACAATCAAGTACTAAGGATATTATGCCATAAATATGGGAAACCATATGGGCCTCTTAGTAGATGACATGTGTACTCATTAAGATATGAAAGAGAGGTCGGTTTAATGTACAATTTCCTCATCCAGGGGATGTGGGTTAGCTTAGGTACAAATATGCTCAGCCCTATCATTTCATTGGTTGTTTCACTATTGTTAGCACGATTTTAGTTAAAAGTGTTAATTACATCCTTCAAACGAACCTTGCGCTAGCTTGGAAATGTGATGGAGTATCAATAATCATGTTTACCCTACTTATACACATGATGGAATTACACACTATCGCATCTTTAACATGTTGTAACAAACTCATCATTAAGAGTTCCCTAAAATATAAAAGGTGTAACTATCTCATCTATAAAGATACTCCACCTGTCCCACTATATTTATTGTCTAATAACTACTTATAAATAGCACCGAGTTCCACAAAAAAAAGGATTTGAAAATTTTCTACTAGACAACTATGGGCAAACCCTAGGGACGGAACTTACTGAGATTGTATCCTCAACATTCAAGGTTATTTCCTAGTGAAATGCATAGACTCAACACTTCACCTATGGATGAAGGCATCATATTGGGATGAACCATGTATATCCCATATTTATTTATTCGTTTCTCATCTCACTCGGTTCCTTCCAAATTAGAATGTCTACACTTATAATTTTTTTACTTTTCGTTGTTTGTTATTGGAATTTTTGAGCGAAGACAAAAAAACCTAAACCAATATTATATGATAACAGATTGGCATCGTGTGCGGGAATATCGAAAACCCATTACTCTTTCCTACCATCCTTAATCGTGAAATAGTTTCCTCATTTTTTAATGATTCTCTTACAAATTATAGAAAATAGCATATAACTCCGAGAGTATCTGCACAATAGAATCACATTCACCCTCCATACATGTGGGGTTGGTGACATACAGGGAATTTTGATGAGCCATGTAAAAGTCCATAAGGAAATATAATAAAGTGTGAAGCAGTTGATGCAAACACTGCAAGGTGGAAAAAGTAGGTCTAGAGAAGATCCTTTCAACCTAGTGTCCTTATTTGGACTTTATAATAACCCATCAAATGAGATCTAGTTCGCATTTACTCCTAAAGTCTCCAAATTCGACCTTAAGATTTCCTAGACTCTTATAGAACTACCTAACAGAAGAAATGCCTAAACATTTCTTTAAATCTCCCCCCCACCTTGAGGGGAACCCTAGATGAACCCCTTCGAGTCTAGGGAGTCGACCCACTCAACTAATACTCTAAGGCCTTATTTTTACTTCATTTAAGAAGGTCCCTATGTTCCTATGAAAAGAAGAAGTTAAAGACTAAAAATAAAATGTTTGGGAAGAAAACAGGGGACCGATCGACCGGTCCTAAGACCGCGGTCGGCCGCGTCTCAAGATTTGGCCTAAGAAGAAAAGCAGAAAGTTCATTTCAGCAGGACCGGTCGACCGGTCAGGGGACCGCGGTCGACCGCGCCATAATCTTAGGCCTTTGAAAGAAATGCAGTAAACCCTCTCCCGTATACCCGGTCGACCGGTCTGAGCAGACCTAGACCACAACTTCCAAATTCTCAAGCAATTCCAAAGCCAACTGATATATTCTCACCCACACAACATAAATGCCACTACTACTACCATCAACATTAACACACACTCAACCATCCTACATGGGTTCAAAACAAACTAACATCCAAACCCTAAACTAGTAAACCATAATCAAATACATCATTCTCACACAAATCATTTATCTTAAACCATAAATAGCAAGTAGTAAACTTGCCTCAATGTAGAAAATGTAGATTTTCTTGGTGTGGGATCAAGAATCCTTCTTAGATCTTCAATATCCTCACTTCTATCTACTCTTTCTCTTTCTCTCTTTAGTTCTCTAGGTTTAGGAAATACAATTAGGTGAATAGTGATTCACTCAAGACATAAATCGCGCCTTTAGCCAAAATCCCAACTCAATTAATCGATATTGAGATAAAATAATACGCAATTGCATATTTAAGGCATAATCAGTCAAAAATGCCCAAAATCTCCAAAACACATAATGGCACAATATCTGACTATCTCGCACGTTCTGAAATCAACTGTGGTCTCCAAATTATCATTTGGACATTTTATAATTCAATTTAAGTTCCGGTCTCATTATTAAGCCAGATATCATTTTAATTCATATGATATTAATAAGCATAACATACCAATATTCACCCATAGTTATGGCATATATGCAAACTCATAGTGAATATTAATTTTTCTTCATTAAATTAGCACTCAATTCATAACCCAAACTTATATCTAATTACCATACCTAGTAATTAATATAAAATACGTTCTCATAAGCGAGGGTTATTACATACTCCTCCCCTTATGAGGGAATTTTGTCCCCAAAATTCGGCGTACCTTATAAGAAAAGATGTGGATATTTCTCCCGCATCTCGTCCTCACGCTCCCACGTTGATTCTTTCGCATTGTGATGACTCCATTGAACTCTCACTAAGGGTACCATACGAGACCTTAACTTGCGCTCCCCATACTCAAGAATAGCAACCGGTTGTTCTTCATATGAAACATCGGGTTGCAAGTCGATATCTTCAAAAGGGATGTGCCAAAGGGCACCCTCACATCTCCTATACTTATTCAAGGAGGAGACATGGAATACATCGTGGATTTGTTGCAAAGGCTCCGGTAAAGCAAGTTCATACGCCACGGGACCAGCTTTTGGAATAACTGGGAAAGGTCCAACAAAATGTGGTGCAAGCTTTCCTTTCTTCCCAAAACGTTTGATGCCCTTCATTGGAGACACTCGCACCAACACTTGGTCTCCAACCTCTAACTCCATGTGTCTCCTACCTGCATCGGCATAGGTCTTTTGACGGTCTTGGGCTATCCGAATGCGATTTCGAATAAGTTCAACCTTTGAAGAAGTGTCTTGGATCATTTCAGGTCCAAGAAATTTGTTATCACCCACTTCCAACCAACAAGCGGGCAATCTACATGGCCGGCCATACAAAGCTTCATAGGGTGACATTCCAATAGTAAATTGGTATGAGTTGTTATAAGAAAACTCGACCAATGGGAGGTGTTATTCCCAACCGCCCTTGAAATCAAACGTGCACATACGAAGCATATCCTCTAACATCTGGTTTACCCTTTCAGTTTGACCATCTGTTTGAGGATGATAGGAAGAGATTAACTTCAACTCGATCCCCATGGACTCTTGAAAACTTTGCCAAAAGTGGGAAACAAATATTTTATCTCGGTCAGAAACAATATTTAAAGGTACCCCATGAATTCTAACGATCTCTTTGATGAACGATTGGGTGTAGCTAGCGGTATCATAATCCGTACGTACAGGCAAGAAGTGTGCCGACTTAGTCAAACGGTCGACAATTACCTAGATCGAATCATGACCTCTCTGTGATCTAGGTAAGCCCGTAATTAAGTCCATCGAAATGCTTTCCCATTTCCATACTGGAATCTCCAGCGGTTGTAACAAACCTGTCTGTCGTTGGTGGTCAATCTTAACCAACTGACAAGTAGTGCATTGGGATACAAACTCCGAGATATCCTTCTTCATACCAGTCCACCAATACTGACGATGCATATCTTGGTACATCTTGTCCCCACCTGTATGTACCGTAAACTTTGACCCGTGAGATTCCGCCATCACCGCCCATCTTCGGGAACAGTAAGTCTTCCATGAAAGCGTAGTCCACCCTCAGAACCAATCGAGTACGACTCCTCTCCCTCGGACAACAATCGGTGTATATGGTCTTGACAACCTTTATCTCTTCCCTAGGCTTCCACAATTCTCGATATAATCGTAGGAGTAACGGTCATCACGAAAATGAATGCTCTTACCCCTTCATCCTCCTGACTGAGCTCTCTCCACTTAGATTTCCACATGTTAGCTAACTATCCCTCGGGCTTCCTACTCAAGGCATCCGCTACTACGTTCGCCTTTCCAGGATGATAATGGATATCAAATTGGTAGTCTTTCACAAACTCCAACCAACGACGCTGATGCATATTCAAGTCCTGTTGGGAAAATAAATATTGTAGCGATTTATGGTCGGTGAAAAGACTAAACTTTTCCCCAAAGAGATAATGCCTCCATATCTTCAAGGCAAAGACAACTATGGCAAACTCTAAGTGATGCACCGGATAGTTCCTTTCATGAGGCTTCATCTTACGAGAAGTGTAAGTAATGTCTTGTTTTTCTTGCTGAAGAACACCTCCTAACCCTTGAAGAGATGCATCGGTGAAGACTAGGTATTCCAATCCCGGTTTGGGCAATGCAAGGACTGGAGCCGAAGTTAATCTATCTTTGAGCTCATCAAATGCAGCTTGACATGAACTGTCCCAAACAAATCTCACTCCCTTTCGGGTTAAATTCGTCAACGGGCTAGCGATTTTTGAAAAACCCTTAATAAATCGACGGTAATAACCCACCAAGCCCAGAAAACTACGAACCTCAGTAGGTGTCGTGGGCTGACCCCACTCTCTCACCGCAATCACCTTGCTAGGATCCATAGATACACCATGGGATGACACCACATGACCCAGAAATTGAACTTCCTTCAACCAAAAGCCACACTTCTCAAACTTTGCATACAATTTGTGATCCCTCAATCTCTGCAGGACCAACCGTAAGTGAGTAGCATGATCAGACTCTGTCTGGGAATAGACTAGGATGTCATCGATGAATTCAATAACAAACTGGTCAAGGAAATCCCGAAACACCCTATTCATAAGATCCATAAATACTGCAGGAGCATTGGTTAGCCCAAAGGGATAACCAAGAATTCATAGGATCCGTAACGGGTCAGAAATGCAGTCTTGGATACATCTTGTGCTCGTATCCTCAATTGATGATACCCCGTCCTCAAATCGATTTTGGAGAAGTATGATGCTCCCCTAAGTTGGTCAAACAAATCATCGATGCGAGGCAAAGGGTATTTATTCCGGATGGTGACTTTATTCAACTCCCTATAGTCCACACATAACCGGAGAGAACTGTCTCTTTTCTTCACGAACAATACCGGAGCACCCCATGGTGATGTGTTACGCCTAATAAATCCCTGCTCCAATAGCTGCTGAATTTGATCTCTCAACTCCCTCATCTCCACAGGAGCCATTCGATACGGAGCTTTAGCAATCGGTCGAGTTCCCGGCATTAAGTCAATCACAAACTCTATCTCCTGACTTGGAGGTAATCCCGGTATCTCCCGAAAAACATCTTCAAAATCACTAACAATCGGAAGAGAATTTAGGGGAACCACGACATCCCTGGATGCCTCTTCCGCAATACAATATAAATAAGCACTCGTACTCCCTTCCATACAAGGCATAACAACCAGGAACATTTCCTGCCCCGGAACTGCAAAAACTATGCTTTTCCCATAACAATTTACTATTGCACGGTATTTCACTAGCCAATCCATACCCAATATTACATCATACCCGACCATATCAAGGACGAGCAACTCGGCCTCAAAAAACAAGTTACCAAGATTAATCCCTATGTTTTTACAAACAAAGTAAATCAATGAACCATCACCCATAGAGGATTCAACGCTAGTGAAGGTACTTTCAGTAGATTTTATCAAACCTGTGGTCTGAGCAAAACTCCTAGAAATAAAGGAGTGTGTAGCACCCGTATCAAATAGTACTCGACCCATATGCCCATTAATGAAAAACTTACCCTCGATCGCTGGCGGTGCCGGAGGGGCTGGAGGAAGCATAGCCTCCTGAATATGGTAAACCTGTCCATACTGTAGTTGCCCCTGCTGAGGAGGAGCAATCGGATTATACGCTTGGGATGGAAACTGTACATACGACTGTTGTGGGGCCCTAGGAAGATGCCCTCCAACCAACTGAGGACACGCCCTTTTATAATGGGCCAACTCCCCACACTGGAAATATTTATTAGCTGCATTCTCCTGAATCCTACCTTGATTGTTTTGAAATTGCCCCGCACCCCGGACCTGCTGGCCCCTACCTCCATTTCCACCTCTACCTCCCTGTTGTTGTTACTGTCCGCCTTGACCCGGCCTGTTATTATTATTATTGCCACCAGCATTAAACCCACCAAAATGTTGACGCTTGGACAAATCCCCTTGCTGAGGATCTCTCTCTTTTTGCTTGTTCCCCGAGGACTGGGACAAAGAAGATGTTCCCCCTCCAATCCCATTACTTCCCAGTTTCACCACTTGCCCCATTGCTGCAGCCTTCTTATTGTTTTGCACAAATAATCTATGCTCTTGACAATGAAGTAAAGCAGCATTCATCACGTCCCCAAAGGTTACCAAAGATAGGTTTCCAAGCAAATGTTGTTTTATTCGCCAGTGCAAACCTCCTACAAATTTGGAGATCCTCTTCGCTTCCGGAGTCACTTCATCCGGTATAAAGCTTGCTAACCAGGTAAACTCTTCTTCGTATTCGGCAACCGATATCTCCCCCTGTACTATATCTTGAAGCTTCCTCTGCATCTCCCTCTGCACTGCGGGAGGGAAATACTTTCCATCAAACAAAGCCCAAAAATTGGTGATTGACATTGTATCCCTTTGTCCGGGTGTCGTTATTGACTCCCACCAGTGTAAGGCCGATCCGACAAGCTTAAAGGTAACGAGGATTTGCTTTTTCTCCTCACCACATTCCACCATCCTAAGATGGCGCTGCATTTCCTTCTTCCACTGGTTTGCCTTGATAACGTCCGAACCTCCCTCAAATTCTGGGGGATGACCCTTTAGAAAAGACTCTCTTACCCGTTCCCACTGAGAAGGTCCTGTAGGAACTAGGGCTTCTTGTCCCCTCGCTTGAACTTGTGGCATTTGTTGTTCCACTGCAGTCATCGCTGTATTAACAGCTTGGGCCATAATATTTGCCACATCAGCGGCACTGATATTCCCCGGTGGCGGCGGTGGAGGACCAACCTCATCCTCGACAACCCTATTGCGTCTAGCAGGACGTCCTCTCTTTGGCGGCATGTGAGATCGATAAGAGATAGAGTTAGAATATTATATAAAACAATCTATCAAGAAGAAGATCGCATACATAATCAACAAGACAATCCTAACATTAAGCTCTATATCAAAGAACGCTACGGTAGAACGTGACAAGTCCGCATAGATCCTAAAGACTCTAAAACCTGATGCTCTGATACCATCTTTGACAACCCACTATCCAAAATAAAGGGTGGCCATCCCGATACCCCGATGAAACAGGAATCATGGATAGATATCATTCTCAACATCACAATATCATACAGAGTATCAGGAATAACCACATAATATTTCAGAAAACGGGTTATAAAAAATTCTAGTATGTAATTTAAAGAAAACACTTTCAACAACCCATAATAGAAAAAGAGGGTGGAAACTCCCACAAACGTATACATGTAATCCCATAGATAAAAAAAAAAGATCGAATAAAGCGTCGGTCGATACAATCAATACAATGTACAATAAGTTTCATGTGTAACATAATACATCATTTATACAATTACAACCACTTGGGCCACACGCCCGAATAGAAATTGATCTTAACTAGAAAACAATAATAGAAGCATCTACACAAAGTATCCCGTGATTCCCGCAAAATGTCACGGCTCCTCAAAAGACTCAGAGAAAAGAAAGTCATTACGGGTGAACTTGCGGCGGAACACCTGAACGAAACAAGAAGATACATACACAACAAGAAAACGAAGAACCGGTTAGAGGCCGATTTTATATGATCACTAGATAAATGACAGGTATGACAATAATGTACAGGTAAGCATGGATGATACGGATGATATTCTAACATGGTAGCATCATATAAAGAACTAAGATAGTTAAATGATTATTAAAATGAAATCCAATTATACAAAGAAATAAAAGTACTTATAAGCCTTTTTCATCTTTCATCATTTTCGTTTCCGTCTTCTTTCCATCCCTTATCAGGAATGCAATTATTACCATGTGCTCTTTATGGCACTTATCTCAATAGTATGCTCTCTGTGGCATATACTTTGCTCTTTATGGCATTTATGTTCCATCGAGTCCAACTCGATACTAGAATAGTTATAAATATGTATATAACGATTCTAAGACCGCCCGTCCGGGTTTCCCCACTATGCACGTCCCTAAATAACCATCATCTTCCAGGGCCTAACATAAGACAACCTGGGATCCTATCGCAAATGTCGGGAAGCGGCCATATGCCTGCGGGGTAGTCAAGACCTCACCCAGAATCTCCTACCCATCGCAGAAAAATATAAAACAAGCGCTCATATGGCCTAGGACTATATCCACCCTGCATTCATTATCCAGGGGGCTTCACCTCACGCACGGACTTCCCTTAAGATGGTATTTAGAGAGGTGTGTAACATCCATTTTTATTAATTTCCATTTCATGATTCAGTAAATTATGTTTTACTTTATCCATTTTACATTTCATCAAATGCATTATGGTGTACTTCCCATCATCATAATAACCTCGAAGAATATTTAAACTCCCAAGTTATCTCTCCCAAATGTCCTTGTTTGGACTTTATAATAACCCATCAAATGAGATCTAGTTCGCATTTACTCATAAAGTCTCCAAATTCGACCATAAGATTTCCTAGACTCTTATAGAACTACCTAACAGAAGAAATGCCTAAACATTTCTTTAAATCTCCCCCCCCCCCTTGACGGGAACCCTAGATGAACCCCTTCGAGTCTAGGGAGTCGACCCACTCAACTAATACTCTAAGGCCCTATTTTTACTTCATTTAAGAAGGTCCCTATGTTCCTATGAAAAGAATAAGTTAAAGAATGAAAATAAAATGTTTGGGAAGAAAACAGGGGACCGATCGACCGGTCCTAAGACCGCGGTCGACCGCGTCTCAAGATTTGGCCTAAGAAGAAAAGCAGAAAGTTCATTTCGGCAGGACCGATCGACCGGTCAGGGGACCGCGGTCGACCGCGCCATAATCTTAGGCCTTTGAAAGAAATGCAGTAAACCCTCTCCCGTAGACCCGGTCGACCGGTCTGCAAACCGCGGTCGACCGGTCTGAGCAGACCTAGACCACAACTTCCAAATTCTCAAGCAATTCCAAAGCCAACTCATATATTCTCACCCACATAACATAAATGCCACTACTACTACCATCAACATTAACACACACTCAACCATCCTAAAGGGTTCAAAACAAACTAACATCCAAACCCTAAACTAGTAAACCATAATCCAATACATCATTCTCACACAAATCATTTATCTTAAACCATAAATAGCAAGTAGTAAACTTGCCTCAATGTAGAAAATGCAGATTTTCTTGGTGTGGGATCAAGAATCCTTCTTAGATCTTCAATATCCTCACTTCTCTCTACTCTTTCTCTTTCTCTCTTTAGTTCTCTAGGTTTAGGAAATACAATTAGGTGAATAGTGATTCACTCAAGACATAAATCGTCCCTTTAGCCAAAATCCCAACTCAAATAATCGATATTGCGATAAAATAATACGCAATTGCATATTTAAGGAATAATCAGTGAAAAATGCCCAAAATCTCCAAAACACATAATGGCACAATATCTGACTATCTCGCACGTTTCGAAATCAACTGTGGTCTCCAAATTATCATTTGGACATTTTATAATTCAATTTAAGTTCCGGTCTCATTATTAAGCCAGATATCATTTTAATTCATATGATATTAATAAGCATAACATAGCAATATTCACCCATAGTTATGGTATATATGCAAACTCGTAGTGAATATTAACTTTTCTTCATTAAATTAGCACTCAATTCATAACCCAAACTTATATCTAATTACCATACCTAGTAATTAATATAAAATACGTTCTCATAAGTGAGGGTTATTACAGGTACTACCATGCACATGTTGTTAAATATCATTGATATTTCAATATGATCATTTGGATAAATTAAAACCCTTCTCTCGAATAACTGATTTCATGAAGTTAATACAGATTATAGAATTAGTTCACCCAAACATTTATGTACTAAATGTCTTTGTAACAAGCATTCATATAACTTAGGGAGTAGACTGTTGTGCTATCCCATGAAACTTTTATACTTTGCCTATAGGTCTAAAGATGTTTTGAGAGCCTAATTAAGCTACATATATATGACTGTTGTTCCTTCAAAACGTGCTTAACCTAATTATTTGAAATCCAATGCTTTGGGATTATTATTTGGTTACATTAATATGATTGATTATTTTATACATGTTAGTAAACTAATAATTATGGGATTATCCATTTTAGAAATCCTTGATTTTATTCTCCATCTATAAGAATTATTGCTTGCGCGTAATTCCTAATGTTTCTTCAATAGATAGTTAAATCCATAAATGCTTCCAACTTGTATGTTATTGAATTGGCTAAAATCTACTTAGCATACTTGTGCTAAATTTGTTTACCTATGGATGTTTCGGGATAAGGAAGTCGTACCCCCTCCCTTGTTTTGATATGCACGGATCACTTGTATGCTTATATAACTATATTAAAGGAGACTAAGGAAGATGGAAGAAAATAATAGCATTTCTGCATAACTTACGCCATCTTTCATTTTTGGGATAAAATGTAATCGTATAATTAACCCCAATTTTGGTCGTATAATATATGTAATATGATGTTAGTTATCGCTATAATGACTAAAGTTTTATTTTTCACCTTAACTTTATTTTCATTTCTTTGTTACTACATTTTACATTCATACTAAAAATAGGGTCTGACAACTTAGTATCATAGAGAGATTCTAAAATTTTCTAGGTTAGACTGCTATACAAGAATAATATAGGGATTTTAATTATTTTACATTTTTCATACGTTCTTTACTCTCGTAATATAATAAATCTATTTTGTACAATGAATATCTAGTATTCTCATCTTATTAACGTCAACATAGCTCTGACAAATAGATGGGAAAATACTATAAAGGAATACATATTTCTTAAACTCAACACCATTGTTTGAGAATTAAACGGTGATTGGAGAAACTCTAGTTATTCCATAAAACATCTTGTATTAACCAATCGAATATCTGGTGAGGAACAAGTTATAAGAAAGATGCAAGAATATAATGATGACTCAATTACCCTACAAGAAGATACTAATCTTGCTTAAAACAATATATATTCTTTGGCCCCTCTCCAAACTGAAGCAACCTTGAGTGGATAACTAATCATCGAAGTTTCCACAGACTCCTCCAGTAGCTCAACCGATAATGATCCACTTGAACTCGAGGATTTTGGCATTGTCCCCAACTCTGATCCATCCAAAACTGATGTTATTGCTCACGGGTGAAGGAAAAAGGACATGTTTCCTCCTATTTGTATTATGACTAATAAGTAACCTGTAAATATTGTGGCAAAGTTACAAACATTGGTGAAATTTCAAGCTAATAGTGTATTATATAAAGTGAGTGTGCCCAGTCTGTATACATGCTTAGGTTGATAGTATGACAGTATGCTAACATAATATAAAATGCTAGGTGTAAGAACTTTTATATATAATATGACCTAGTTAAAAGTTCCTTCTATGTGCTTTCTCCCTAGGACTTTATTCTTATGCATACTACTAATGAAAATGTTATAACTTATTATGCTTTAATATATTTAACACTCCAACTCCTTCCATCAAAACCCGAACTAAGTAGACTCACACTAAAGGAATTATGAAATGCCATTAAGAACTAACCTCTCTCTAGGAAGCAACCAACACCAACTCCACTCCCGATTAAGGAAGAAGTTACAGATAAAACATGTCGAATGAATACTCTTAAAGAATTTCTGAGGCAACGACCCCTTACTTTCGTAGAAAACCTAGAGAAAATGAGACTGAGAAATAGATATGCCAAATTATGAACTTATTCAATAATATAGGAATTGATGCCAATCTTCGAGTAGTTTTAGCATCCTATATCTTTGAAGTTGAAGCCAATTTATAGTGGCAAGTTGTCGCCTGAGGTCGTAATGTAGCCACCCTAACTTGGTAACAGTTTGAAGAAAGCTTATTCAAAAAGTACTTATCTGAGATTGATAGAGACCAGTTGGATATAGATTTTCTTAGATTACAATAGGACTATATGTCAGTAACCCAGTATGAAGGAAGGTTTATCAATTTATGCCATTATAAAAACGAATATATGAGCACCGAAGCCAAAAAATGTAAGCATTTTGAGAGAGGATTACAACCAAGGATTAAGACATCCGTCATAAATTTATAAATATAATATTTTTTTGAACTTATTGAAGTCTCCTCCACTATTGAATGTAATTCAACATCAGGTTGATATATGTTATTATAGGAATGGATGTGTTACTAATGCACCACACTTATATATATTGTTATCTAAAAAGAGTATTGACCAAGATAACCACTCTTTTATGATCTAAGTAATCGGTCATTTTGAACCTTCGACCCCCCAAATCCAAAGTACTAATTACCCTTTGATTTTTAGGGTCTTAGAACAGTTTGATGATGTTTTTCGAGTAGAATATCCAAGATTTCCACCTTCCCAATAAATTGAGTTTATTATCAATCTTTTTCCAAACCGTTCCCATTTCTCGATCCCTTTGCATTGAATCGACCCTCTAGAACTTTGTGAACTTCGTAGTTAACTAGATAAACTACTTGAAACGGGTTTAATTTGCATGAGTTCATCTCCTCGGGGAGAACACATTTTGTTTGTGAAAAAAAGTGATGGAAGTTTTAGATTGTGTGTGAACTACAGTGGATTGACTTCTGTAAAACATAAAAACAAGTATCCTTTACCTAGAATTGGTGATTTATTCAAATAACTTATGAGTGGAAGGATCTTTTTAAAAAAAACTTGCGATCTCATTACCACTAGTTACGAGTGAGAGAAGAGGATATCACAAAAACTTCATTTCTAACTCGTTATGGACATTCGGAATACTGTGATGTCTTTTGGATTAATGAATGCCCCAGCATCGTTTATGGACATAATGCATTGGATATTCTGATATTTTCTCGATTAGTTTATAATCATCTTCATTGATGATATTCTCATTTACTCCCAGAATCCTGAGGAATATGTCCAACATTTAGAGACAGCATTAGGTACCTTAAGGAACACCGGTTGTATGCTAAAAAAGATCAAATGTGGCTTCTCGATGACGAAAGTAAAATTTTTAGGGCATGTGATTTATTAAAATGGAATCCAACTCCACCCACAAAAGATTGCAGTCATTTTAGGATGGAAAATCCAACCAGTGTCACCGAGAATAAAAGTTTTCTTGGACTACCTTCTTACTACTACAATTTTGTAGAAGGATTTTCTAAAATTGCTCTTTCACTAGTAAAGTTAACTAATAAGGAACTACCATTTATATGGACTTCTGAATGTGAGCAAGGTTACAAACTTTGAAAAATAAGTTGACAACTGCTCCTGTCTTAATCATTCGTTCTAATAATATAAGCTATGATGTATACACTGATTCCTCATTGCCATGATTAGGTTATGTACTGATTCAAAAAGGACAGTAGTTGAGCATTCATATCGACAACTCAAGACTTATGAGTTTAATTACCTTGTGAATGATTTCGAGTTAGTAGTCATAGTTTTTGCCATAAAAATATGTCGTCATTATTTGCACGGTAAAGAATTTTGAGTACTTTCAGACCATGAAAGATTGAAATATATCTTCACCTGAAGGAGCTTGAATTTGAGACAAAGATGTTGGATGAAATTCTTGGAACATTATAGATTCCAGTTAGACTACTATTAGGGAAAAGGAAACGTCATAATCAATGGTATAACCGAAAATCCCCTTGGAAGACTTAATAACCTTATTTCTTATGATGTTACTACTATAAAAGGACAATATAATCTTTAGCCAACCTATTCTTTGTCAACATTAACTAATATCATTGCCTACCTAAGCCTAAGGAAAACAATTTTAGAATAACAACTTCAAGTCCCTTTTGTTATTAAACAACAAAACGGAAGCTAGACCAAGTACTTATCATGTGAGGAGGAGATAGGTGTACGATTTAGAAATAAATTGCAAGTGCCTGATAAGTCGTCCTTACGAGAAGAAGTTTTACAAGAAGCTCATCATTCCAAATTTATGATACATCCCGAAAGATCAAAAATGTATCGTGGACTAAATAAACAGTTTTGATGGTTGAATATGAGGAATAGTTTTTAGAACTTTGTTAAGAGATGTCTCGCCTATCAACAAGTGAAGATAGTACACAACTCCCTGGTTGACTCCTCCAACCTCTTCCAATCCCTGAGTGGAAATATGATCATATCACAATGAACTTTGATAATGGATTGCCTTGAAAATACTAAGGATACAATTTTTTTTGGGTAAAAATAGATCGGCTCACCAAGTATGCCCATTTTCTCAAAGTAAAGATTGTTGATTCTTTCCAAAAACTTTGCAAACTCTACGCTTGAGATATTTTTTGATTACATGGAATTCCATTATCCATAGTATCACACCGATATTCTCCTTTACTACAATGGACATTAAACTTATTTTAGTACTGTATTTCACCCCCGACCAATGGACAATATGAACGCACTATTCAAACATTGCAAGATATGTTAAGAGCTTGTGATTTAGATATGACCGATTATCAGAGTGAGCACTTGTCATTAATCGAGTTTTCATAAAATAACATTTATCAATCAAGTATCAAGTCGCCAAATTTAAAGCACTATATGGAAGACCCCCTTTCGA
Source organism: Sambucus nigra (assembly GCA_949130495.1). Lineage (NCBI taxonomy): Eukaryota > Viridiplantae > Streptophyta > Magnoliopsida > Dipsacales > Adoxaceae > Sambucus > Sambucus nigra. The sequence continues at coordinate 123,214,310 of OX422213.1, forward strand.
TCACCACTATGTTTGATCGGATCGGAAAATAACAAGTAGTTAGGTCCAAGAAACTACTAAAAAGATACAACAGATTAAGGAAAGACTAAAGATGGCCCAAGATTGACGAAAGAGTTATGTTTACCATTGTAGGAATACGTTAGAGTTCAAAGTTTTTTATCATGCATTCTTAAAAGTTTCACCTCAAAAAAGAATTTTACGATTCATAATGAAAGGGAAGTTAACATTAAGATACATTGGATCCTTTAGCATTTATAAATATGTTGGTCTTGTAGCCTATGAGTTGTACTTACCTTTGAAATTATCAAGTACTTATAATGTATTCCATGTGTCCTATTTATGGCAATAAATTTCTGATTGGACAAACTTGATTACGTGGCATGAAATTTTGGTTCAACCCAATCATGAATTTGAAGAGCCTCATATTCAAATTATGGACTATCAATTAAATGTTCTTAGACATAAAGAAGTTCCTTTAGTAAAGATACTCTGGGAACATTAAAATCAGTAAGAAGCTAGTTGGGAACTAGAGCAAACCATGAAAAAATAATATCCCGAGCTTTTGGAGGTAAATTCGAGGACGAATCTTTATTAGGTAGGTCGACTATAATACCTGTGTAGTATCAAAAGCTAAAACAATCAAACAATGATAAGTAAACCGTATATGCTTCCTTTTATACCCCTCATAATTTAGTTAAATTAAAAAATAATCTAAATAAGGTTGAAACTATCTATAAAGCCGTATATTTTGTTCTTAATTTAATAAGTACCACCTAAAGTTATAAAACGGTCAAAATACCCCTACAAGAAGCATAACTTGACCTATATTTCACCCAAGACCCAAACCTTATATCATATTTAACCTCTGAACCTCAACTAATTAAAAATTTCAATCGTAATCCCTGAACATTCGTATAATTAGACAAATGGACCATAAATATGGAATTGGCAAATAAAATACTAAATAAATATTAAACCACCTCTTTAAGGAGCAAACTTAAAACCAACATATTTACACTTTACCCTACCAACAAAGCATCCAAATTAGCAGAAAATGCAAAATTTCACATGGATAACAGCCTCTGCACATGTGAAAACTTTGTGTTTGAATTCTATTATATTAAAACAAGGAAGAACCCACCTCCCTGGTACACGAATCAACTGCCCTTAGTCTATATTATAAATACACCATGAATTCTTGCCTTGAAACTCACGAGTTAAGCGAAACCAAACTTGTCTTTTTTCACTACAAACTGGTCACATTTGATTTTATGCACCACTATTTGTTTTTATTATCCAAATATTTTCTACACAATCACACAACACAAACCAATCAAAGAAAACAAACTTTGACGTGTAGAATGGCATATATAGGCGAAAATACTAAAAACATCCATTAAAGCTTGAACTTTAATGGTGAAATTCAACTTCTAGACTTTGAACCTATTTACAAGTGAAGAATGAGTTCCTTGTGAGCTAAGGAGCTCGAGCTCAATGGCAATTTTAAAGAACAAGTCAATTTTGAACGCCACATTTTCAAAGGTGTTTTCGAAGTTCAAAAATTTCAAATTCAAAATTCTTTTTAACCAGAATACCTCAACCTTCCAAACCAAAGCCAAACCCTTCCCTAGGATAGAAGAAACACAACCATAAACTTAAAATCCAATGCCATATTTTGTAACTCCACGAATGTTTGGTTAAAATTTCTTGAAAAAACATAGTGGTTGAAACTCGACCATTTTTTAACCTCAATCCTTTAGACATGTATATTTGAACTCCTAATGAAAAGTTAGGTTAGATTGTTTCGAAAATCATCTAAATGGTTTAGGAAATTAGGAGATATTGGAGGTCAAAGTTTTTTTCAAAACCTATGTCAACTATCGAGATGTTGAAGATGCCCTTTTTAACCAGCCAAGCGTGTAGGGGCACATGACCAATCAAAATTTAATAAAAAAATTCCAAAATTTTTATTAAATTTTTGTTGTCAAAATTGTATAAGGTAAGGCAGTTTTTTGTCAAACCCAGCATCAATTATAAAAAAAACAAGGTTTTGGTTTAAAAGTATTTTCAAAAAATTAAAATTTGACCCCTCTTATTTTTTTGTTTCTAATTTTACCCAAACTTGTTTCCACATATTCTTTGCTTAATTTTAAAACAAAAAGTCTTCTACACAATTTTCCAAATGGGACCTTTAGCCTTATATTTGAAATTCTCAAAACTTTTTGTAAAACAACCCTAAACTTTAAAGAATATAATTTTTTCCATTTTTTCTTTTGAATTATATCTCATCCAAACAGTATAAACTTACAATAATGCTAATTGACATGTAATCAAGCACTTAACCCTCTATTAACTGACTCAAGCCAATTTTAAGCACGTTCTCAACAACTAGTAAGTAGGTTTTACCATTTCAATAGTAATTTTAGCGTATTTGATATAACGGCTATTGATAGCACTCTGTGATAGACATAAATTACTCGTAGTATGTACATGTTATGACACTGTCATGCTACATATATTTTTCAAAATTATTGATATTTGAATATGGATCATTTGGATCGGTTTAAACACTTCTCTCTTGTAAGAGATTTCGTGAAGTTACTACGAATAATTAAATTAGGTCACCCAAGTATTTATGTGCTAAATGTCTTTGTCATAAAAATTTGTGTCACCTAGTAAGTAGACTACTATGTTATCCCACGAAATGTTTCTAGTTTTCCTATAGGTCTTAAGATGTTTTGAGAGACTAGTTATGCTTTATATATATGAATGTCCTTCCTGCAAAATGCGCATAGCCTAATTATTTGAGATCTATAGGTTTTGGATTATTAGTTGGCTATATTGATATGCTTGATGCTTTTATACCTACTAGTAAACTGATACTTATGGCATTGTATGTTTAAAAATCCTTGAGTTTCTTCTCTATCTATAAGAATTATTGGTTATGCTTAATTTGTAATGAATCTTTAGTAAACAGTTAATTCTACACACGCCTCAAATCCTCTCTATAACAATATTTGTTATACAATTGGTTAAAATCTGTGTATCATACTTGTGTTAATTACTTTTTATCTCTAGATGGTCAACGATAAGGAAGTCATTCCTATCCCTTTTTATGATATGCACCGATCACTTGTATGCTTATAGAACTATATGAAGGATATTGAGGAAGATGGAAGCAAAGGAAGGATTTTCTCCATGAGCTACGTCATCTTTCATTTTTGGGATAAAGTCAAACACATATAGTCCACTCCAGTGTTAGTGGTATGGTATACATAATGGGATGTTAATTATCGATAAAATGAATAAAGTTATGTTTTCCACCTTAACATTAGTTTCATTTCTTTGCTATAATCTTGAACATCCATAATAAAAACATGGTGTGACACTTTAGGTCCATGTAAAATAAGGGTCCAAGAATAAGTAGGTCCCAGATAGCACAACGAGTACTAGGAAGAATAAGCTCAATATGTCACGAAGAGAACACAATGCTCGTCCATGTCCAGAGCGTGCATATGGAGATTAGCCCAAGTCGATCAAACTTCTCAGGAAGAGAGATAATATTGAAATAGAGGGAAGTCAGTCTAGACATTCACGTTCAAAGCTGAGCAGGAAGACTAGCACTAGAAGGGATCCATCTAGCAGTTGGAGGGCCATTTATAGAGAAATCACTACATAGAAGAACCAGTGCACAAAGAGTTTATAAAGGGATTCCCCTTCACCCCAGCTATTATTAGTTATCTAACACATGCGAAATTAAAATTGCGGTCATTACACCATGATACAATCGTAAAACTGATCAAATATTTCACGTATAGTAGTATGAAGATGTTGTTGATATCTATTCGATTACGGATGAAATGCATTATCGAGCATTCTCCCAACGATTAGGACCAACACAAATTTGGTAAAACAACCTACCTCGTGAGAAAATTTCAATTTTCAACATCTTGTCGATCTCTTTGTCAACAATTTTTTCTTCGAATCCAAGCTAGGCAACAGAGTTTCCAGCTTTCTTAAAGTGAGTCTGAAAGTCGACGGGACCATGCGCGAGTTTATTTCTCTCTTCAACAACGAGAAGATTGGGGTGATGTATTATAATGAGCAAACTACTTTAACCGTGTGATGAGTGAATTACATCCAGGAAAGCTATTTTTAGCACTAAGTCTTGGACAATGAGGGAAAAATTATGAATGCCGAGGATTCTCTAGCGGCCAAGGATTCAGGTCACACAAAGGCTGATACTAGTAAGAATACTGAAAAGAACGAATCAAAGGATAAGAATGTCGAGGAGTCAAAAAATATGATGAGTCAACCATCTCACTGTATCCAATCATAATATCCTTGAGAATATCTGAGGAAATAAAGACCTAATCGTCGGGACAAAAGCAAACACTGCGAGTTCCACAAGGACCACAACCACAATATGGAATACCTCAGAGAGGTAAAGAATGATATTTATTTCTTGATAAGGAGAATGAAAGCGTCGGTGTGTGTGGATGGAGATGGCATAACTGGTCTAGAGGATGAGCGTAAAGTCTCCTATCGAAATATAGACGAAAATAAAACGAGACGAGATGATGATTCGAAGGACAACCGGGATTTTCCTTAAATACCCAAAGAGCCTATGCACGAAGTCAAAACAATCTCTTTGAGGTGAAATTTTATCATCGGTGGAGATGCCTAAGAAAGAAAGTCCTACCTCAATGAATATGTTCACATCAGGCAGATCAATCTCATAGGAAGCATGGATACTCATCCGAGAAATGTGAATAAAGATTATCTTATTGTTGGATTTTCCAAAGACATCTAGCATCATGTACATGCACGATGAATATATGGTCGTTACTATGATGGTGAAAATAAGAAAATTAGAAGGAATGCTTCTCAAGAATGGAAGCTTAGTGCAATACCCCATAATTTTATATAGATATATTTAATTGAATAATTAATTACGCGGGTGACACATATTTTTATATAGATATATTTAATTGACAATATATAAATTATTTGGATGATACATAATTTTATCTATGAAATAATGATATAGTAAATACATACTAATTTAGAGTGAAATGAATTAATATTTATGTTATTATTTATTTACTAGTGTTCTGCAGTAAATAAAATGGACCTATGACATAAGTGAGTAAACGTGACAAAATTTAATACTATCACAATCGAGACATGTGTGATTAAATTAAACTTGGTTGAGATGGAAAAATATTGTTAAGTGACACGGGTGACCATTTCGAGTGCATGGTTGATCTAGAATAGATCAAAATAGTCAAAATTTAGTACCTGGGGTTTTTGTTCGGGTCTCGAAGATTTTTTAAATTAATAGGGACTTATTTGGGTGACTTTTGGGCTCCTTAAGGGCATATGAAAATCCAAAAAGGGAATTTCAATTATAAAATGAAAGGTTTTGGGTCTAAGGAATAGTCATTTCACAAATCCAAAGGATAGTTGAGTTATATTAAGAGTTAGAAAGTGAAGAGAAATGAGATGGAATTTCAAGAGGCCAAGGGAAGAATTGAAGAATTTTTTGTAAGAATAGTATTATAATGAAGATTTGGGAAGGAAATTTTTGGGGGTGTATCAAAATCTTCCCCAAATTTAGAGCCTACATCAAGGCAGGTAATTAACTTGCCATTTAATTTGCATATTCAATTTTAGTCATATTATAGTTGGGACATAATATGTTTGGGAATAATTCGTACATTTATAAGCTATGGAATTTTGGAAAATGATTTATATTTTTGGACATGATTTATATATTAGAAATGATATAAATTATGGAATCTAAAGAATTATTATTGACTGAAAATTCTGGATTTTTAAAGATTGATATTCATAGATGGACTATGAATTAGAAGATTCAAATTAATAAATTGTTATGAGATAGGGTGACTTTTAACATATGTAGAGATCTTTACCTAATCCACTATGTAGCGAGATGTATATTCCAAATAAATATAATTTATGTTTAGAATTGTTGGACATCAAATTTGTTTAAAGAATTACATGTTAGGACTTATAAATATGGGGTTGGAACTTGATAAAAAACGAAATTCAGAAAGGCAAAAACGAGAGGAATGAGAAAAGACATCTTAGAGAGTTTTAGGTCTTATTTTTGGGTGCTTTCGGAAGATATTAGAGAAAAACTCTAAGCACATATCGACACAATTTTTTGTGTAGAATACCAATCTGGAGTCAAATTGGTGATGTGAATAATTTTTGGATTTGATTTTATGAATATTTAAAATAGGTCTAAAATTGAGATATTTTGGGATGAAATTTAGTATTTGACGTGAATCATACTCAGGGATTTATTAATGAATTGTGATGAAAATTCAGGAATTGGGATATTGACTGAGTGATGTAGTTGCATGTCCATAAATTATATTTTGGATAAAAATTAATTGATCAAGTGAGCAATTAATTAATTATGTACATATTGGAGCATAGGGTGATAATGAATTTTCTACCATTTGTGTTAGGCATAATAGAATAAATTATTATGGAATACATACATGTGTGGAAATTGTATATATATATAATACTATTGGTGTGGCAAATATAATTTTATGCATGTGCTGACATAACCCTCTATGGGATATGATCTAAGGTTACACGAGTGAGTGATCTTTCCAAGAATGCGAATGTAGGGTTAGTATTATTCACAGGTCATAATCACCGTGCATACTCCTGTTAAGGTTGAGTCCGAGGTGAGGTAATTATGAGTATGGTTATTCCCCAGTAATCGGGGGACTTATGACCACCTCCAACATCGTTGTTTATTTTCAATCGTAGTTCGGTGTGAGATTACGAAGTTGTATGTAGGGCGATGTGAGTATTCCCTAGATTATGATGAAAATAAAGACCCACATTCGGGGATGTTATCATTATTAATACGGATGTCGTTTATACTTATATAGTGAGTGATATATATGTATGTATAATGTGATGATAAAATACGCATATATATATATATATATATATATATATATATATATATATATATATATATATATATATATATATATATATATATATATATATATATATATATATATATACATGTGTATGTGTGCGTGTGTAGAAAAATATATAGAAGCATATGTGACAACCCACGATTCGAGATAAGAGGTGGCCAGCCCGATACTCAAACGTAACAGGAATCATGGATGGATATCATTCTCAGCATCAACAAAAATAAACTGAGTAAACGGGAAAACCACCCAATAAGTCAGAAAACGGGTTACCAAAAAGTTTAGAAATTTAAAACCAGTTAAGAAAATTAAATTTAAACAACCCAATCTGATAAGCAAGTGGAATTCCACAAGAATATATATAATACAACTAAGACGAATATACACAAAAGGACCGAATAGGTTGTCGGTCCACAGCTACATACAATACAGTACTACAGTCTAATATCTTACTTAATACATTCATTAAACAAGTACAAAAGTTTGGGCCACACGACCGATGAAAAGACCCAATCATATCTAGAATATCAAAATGGAGGCGTCTAAAACAACGTCCTGTAATATTCACAAAATCTTACAGCCCGTCAAAGTAACTGGAATGGAAACATCAAAACGGGCGTCCTTGTGGTGGAGCACCTGAGGGGATACAATCATATACACAATAAGGAAAATAAACCAGTCAGGGTCGGGTTCTATATGATCACCAGAAGAATAAAAAGCATGATAGGTATGAACAGTTATGCATGAATGACAAGGATGATAATATGGTATGATAACTAGCATGTTAAACTACAATTAAAAATTAAGATATTTTAACTAATTATGAAATGTAACACAATTACAAAAGATAATTTAAAAGTAAATAACTTTAATTTAAAATCTTTGCTCATTAATCCAATTACCATATCCTTCTTACATTCCTTATTAGGAATAAAATCATTTATTCGGTTTAATCAAGAAGATATAATTTCCCTTCATTAAGTAAAACTTTCCATTTTAATCTTTCCATTACTTAATAGGAATACAAGTTCTATCAAGTGCTATTTATGGCACATATCTCAATCACATGCTCTTTATGGCACGTATCCTTGCTCTTTATGGCATATATACATCAAGTCCCACTCGATCCATAAAAGTTATATTCTTATACATATAACTATTCTAAGACCGCCCCTCCAAGTTTCCCCACTGGGAGCGCCCCTAAATGACCATCATCTTCCAGGGGCCTATCAAACAAGGCAGCTTGGGATCATAATGCAACGTCGGGAAGTGGCCATATGCCTGCGGGAGAGTCAGGACCACAACCGGAATCCCCTCACCAGCGCAGAAAACATATAAAAACCCCGCATATGGCCTAGGACTATATCCACCCTGCATTCATTAGCCAGGGGGCATCACCAAGCGCGCGAACTTCCCTTATGATGTCATTTAGAGAGGTGTGTTTAAGTAAATTAACATTTACCATTTTAATCCCATTTTCATTTTCAATTCCCATTACCAAATTTCCATTTCCATTATCCATGTGTTTGTTTCTTTTTATTCGAACCTATCATTATTAAACAACTGGGTTCATTTTAGTTGAACCAATCATCTTTAACACAGTTCGGGTTCATTTTAATTGAACCTAACATCTTTAAACAATTTGGGTTCATTTTATGCGAACCTATTCCTGTTGAATATTTTCATTGATACTCCTCAAATTTCAAGTCCCGACTAAATCTCCAAATGATCATTATGATTCTACAAGTCCCCAAAGTTCATATAATTTTGATAATCCCTTAAGTCTCCAAGCATGGGCATTTTACTCCCTAACTTCTAAAAATTTCAATAAAAGAAGTAATGCCTTAGCATTACATTAAACCTTCTCGGAATAAACCCCAGATGACCCAATTCTTGTCTAGGGTGGCGACCAAACTCAATTACTACTCTAGGACTCTAAGTTTAATTCTTTTAAGAATGTTCCTAGGTCCTAAGCCTAAAGAAAAAGATCAAAATTTTAACAAGAAAATAACTCAAAACTGCAGGAACCGAATCGATTCGCCCTAGGGGCCGAATCGATTCGCCCTGCCGAATCGATATGCCCTGAAAGCGAATCGGGTTGGTAGACAAATCCAACATTCTGCATACGCCAAATCAATTTTCCCTCAACCCGAATCGATTCGGGTACACAGACCTGGGAAACTGCATCTATGCGAATCGATTCGCCTTAGGGGCTGAATCGATTCGCCCCTGCGAAAAAGCCAAGTTTGGCTATGGAGTCTTGAACTCCAAATTTCTTCCCAAACCCAAAGCCAACCAAACCAAGCTCATATAATGGAACTAAAACTCCATAAATACACCTAACTACCATCATTTGCAATATTTATCATCCAAATCAATTTCCAAGGGTTAACACCCATAAATCCAACAAAACCCTAAAGTGTTAAACCATAACAATTCAATAACTATCAAAACTAATTATTCTCCTTAAATCACATAATAGCAAGTAGATTACTTGCCTTGATCTTGCAAATTCAGATGTGATTTGGTGTAGACAACAATCCAAGCTCCAATCTCCAAATCTATCTTTTTCTCCAAGCTCTCTCTCTTCTCTCTCTAGGGCTAACAATTTGTCTTAAGAGAAATGAGGGAAAATAATAAGGCTAGCAAGACTAAATCGGGACATGAGTCTAAAATTCCCAACTTTAATGACCAATACGCAATAAAATGATACGCAACTACACATTTAAGCTATAACCAGTCAAAAGTGCCCGAAATACCAAAATGCAACATGGCACTTATTTTGACTATCTCGCACCTACCGGGACTAACTACACCCTCAAAATTATCATTTGGAATTTTTATAACTCAATTTTAGTTTCGGTTTCTCATTAAACCAAAATCTCATTTTAATTCTTATGACACAACAAGTCACCACATGGATATTTTTACCTACTCATCTGGTAATCATACAACATTTCAGTAAATATTAACCTTTTCCATATGAAATTAATATTTACTCAACATCCATCATTTTATAATTAATTACTACATATAGTAAATAAATATAAAATAGGCTCTCAAAAGTGAGGGTTGTAACATACTCCCCCCCTTATGAGGGAATTTTGCCCCCAAAATTCAGGCATACCTCGCAAGAAGAAATGCGGATACTTTTCCCGCATGTCATCCTCGCGATCCCATGTCAATTCCTCGACACTGTGCTGACTACCTTGCATACTACCTTGCATCATAACTAAAGGTACTACCTGCGATCTCAATCGCCGCTCTCCACGCTCTAAAATAGCAACCGACTACTTCTCATAAGGAACGTCAAGTTATAACTCAATATTTTCGAAAGAAATGTGCCTAAGGGAACCATCACATCTCTTGTACTACTTTACACGAGAGATATGGAACACGTCATGAACTTTCTACAAATGTTTCGGTAAAGCAAGTTAATAGGTTACCGGACCCACCTTAACATTTATAGGAAAGGTCCAACATAACGTGGTGCAAGTTTTCCCTTTCTTCTCGAAATGCTTAATGCCCTTCATAGGCGATACTCGCACCAACACTTGGTCCATCGACCTCAAACTCCACATGCCTTCTCCCCACATCGACTTAGCTCTTTTGTCGATCTTGGTTATACGAATGCGATTCCGAACGAGCTCAATTTTCGAAGAAGTATCTCGGATCATTCCAGGTCCGAGAGACTTATCATCTCGCACCTCTAACAAATAAGCGCGAGATCCACAAGGCCTACCATACAAGGCTTTTTAAAGCTCCATCCTGATAGTGAATCGATATAAATCATTATAATCGAATTCAACTAGTGGGAGACACTGTTCCCGACTATTCTTGAAGTAAAGTACACACATAAGGAGCATATCTTCCAACATGTGGTTTACCCTTTTCGGTCTGGCCGTCTGTTTGAGGATGATAGGAAGTACTAAACTTCAATTCGATTCCCATGGCTTCTTGGAAACTTTGCTAAAAGTAAGAAACGAAAATCTTATTTTAGTCGAAAAATATAATCAAGGGCACCCCATGCAATCCAACTAACCCTTCATGCCCGGCCACCAATACTAGCGGCGCACAACTTGACACATAAGTTGTTACTCGGATGCACCGCAAACTTAGAACCGCGAGATTCCACCATTTCTGCCTTTCTTAAGTCCTTCTCATTCGGGACAAAAATTCTCTTATGGAAACGCACCCCACCCTCAAAGTCAATAGAGCAGGGTTCTGTTCCCTAAATCAGCAGCTTGTATATGTGGTTTTAACCTCCCTTGTATCTCCTACGACATCTTACAACGAAATGTTACTCTCACGCAAGACTAAATTCTTCCCAGGAAGTAGTATTTCCCTTTCCTATACAGTGATCACCCCCACGATGAATTTTAATTCAAGCATGGGATAATAGTTCCCACAAGTTTAAACAAATGAGGCACATAAACAATAAGTCGATGCTTCAGTATTATTACTTCCCATTCTGGCAGAAACTTGTTAACGGAATTCACCCTCGAGCTTACAACATGAGCTCATGAGTGAGAATCAATTCACCCTTTTCTTTTTGAAAGCTGAGTTGCCAACGTAACATTCTAACTACGAGAGGCCTCATCTCCTTCGGCTTTATCTACCAAACTTCTCAAAATCTCCCACTTCCCATTACTAGGGAACCAATCCCTCTTAGAGTTAACACACAATCTGTTTGTGTTCAACTCCCGACAGCCCTCCTAAACTAACGTCACATAAACTAAAGGCCTTATGTCTAAATAATCCTAAGGTCTACCTACCTATATTCTATCTAAGTCGTACACATAATACTAAGTGTATCCCTAGTGCCGAAGACCTTTCTCAACTCCCGACATTTGCTCGGTTTCGTACGTGGGACGTCTCGCCGAAGCAAAATCCAAACAAGGAACCCTCCCGTTACACTACTACCTCGCGTTGTCGGTCATCAAGATATACAGGTCTAAGACACATGTTCGGGACCGAAAAAATTCTAATTATATACATTACCACTTAAATAGCTGAAGCTTTAACAAATCAAACATTCACTTTTCATAAAGCCTTATAATTATATACCCCACAACATATATATACCTTTTTAAATAGCCTTCTTATCAAGGCATAACCCGAAGTTTTAATTCGACTTCACATCCCAGTCTCCCTCGCATCATTCAGAGGAGAGAACTATATTCAATGCTTCTATTTCGCACTTTATTAGCCATTAATCACTCTTCTACGTGATTCTCGGCTAAACCTTTCCACCCATCTCTTAACCAACAAAAATAAAATAAAATAAAATGGAATTAACTAAAAGAAGAAAGAACATCATCTCTCCACTTCCAACGTCGTTGAGGTTCACGCGTGGAGCGTCCAGCAAAAGCAGAATCCAAACAAGGAACCCCTCCTATGCATTACTACTCAACTTTGTCGATCGTGGAGATAAGGCATACCAATCACATCATACCCGACCATGTCAAGGACGAGTAAATCGACCTCAAAGCACAAAGTACCACAAGAAATCCCTATATGTTTACAAACAAGGAATTGAGCGAACCATCACTCGTAGAAAACTCAACGCTAGTAAAAAAAAATACTCTCAGCAGATCTTATCAAATCTGTAGTCTGAGAAGAGCTCATAAAACAAATGAGCGCGTAACACCCGCATCGAATAACATATAACTCAAGTACCTCAGAAAAAAAAAAAAACTTACCCTTAATAGCGGGCGGTGCTAACGAAGCTGGAGGAAGTATAGCGTCCTGAATTTGATAAATTCTCCCAATCAATCGAGGACACCCCATCCTGTAATGACCTGCCTCACCACATAGGAAGCACCGTCCCTTCATATCCTCTCGACCTCGACCCCCGTTATTTCTAAACTGGGAAGTGCCTTGGCCCAGATGGCCTTTTCTTCCATGACCACCCCGACTTGCATATCGCAAAGCACCTTTACTGTGCCTAATGCTATTTCCACTCGCAATAAACCCTCCGAAGCGTTGTCCCTTAGACGAATCTCCTTGCTGAGGGTCCCTCTCTTTCTACTTACTACCAGAGGATCGGGATGAGGGAAATGCTCCTCCTCCAATCCCCTGTTCTCCAAGATTTCCTACTTTCCCCACTACGGTAGCTTTCTTGCTACTCTACGTATATAGTCGATGCTCCTGGAAATGGAGCAATGCTGCATTCATAATTCCACCAAAAGTTCAGAAAGCTGGATTCCCCAGTAATTTCTTCCGGATTCTCCAGTTTAGACCTGAAATAAACTTTGAGATCTTCCTATCTTCCGGAGCCACTTCATCTGGCACAAAACTCGCCAACCGTGTAAACTCCTCTACATATTCCGCCACAGATCTCTCTCCTTGCACAACACCCTGGAACTTCTTTCTCATCTCCCAATGAACTGCGGGAGGAACATACTCACAATCGAACAAAGCCCAGAACTCAGTGATCATCATTGTGTCTCTTTGCTCTGGTGTGGTTATTGTCTCCCACCAGTATAACGCATATCCGACTAGCTTAAAAGTGGCAAGGACTTGTTTCTCTCCTCGCTACATTATATCATTCGAAGGTGGCATTGCCTGTCCTCTTTCCATTTATTGGCTTTGATAACATTCATGCCTCCCTCGAATTCCGGGGGATTTCCCTTTAGAAAGGACTCGCTAACCCTTTTCCTACAGAGAAGGTCCCATTGGAGCTTGAACATCATGAGTCCCTGGCAATTATTGGAACACTGCGGTCATGGCGGCGTTAACCGCTTGATCTACTATGTTTGCTAAATCCACAGCATTAATAGTCCCTTGTGACGGTGGTTAAGGACCTACCTCCTCTTCTATAACCCTATTTCGTCTCACTGGGCGACCTCTCTTAGGCGGAATTTGAGATGAAGAAACAATAGAGTTAAAATACTATTTAAAACTATCTATCTTGCAGAAGATCGCAAACATAGACAACTACACAGTCCTAACCTTAGGATCTATATCAAAGAATGCTACGGTAGAACGTGACAAATCCACATAGATCCGAAAGACTCTAGAACCTGATGCTATGATACCATCTGTGACAACCCGCGATCCGAGATAAGGGGTGGCCAGCCCGATACTCAAACGTAACAGGAATCGTGGATGGATATCATTCTCAGCATCAACAAAAATAAACTGAGTATACGGGAAAACCACCTAATAAATCAGAAAACGAGTTGCCAAAAAGTTTAGAAATTTTAAACAAGTTAAGAAAATTAAATTTAAACAACCCAATCTGATAAGCAAGTGGAATTCCAGAAGAATATATATAATACAACTAAGACGAATATACAAAAAAGGACCGAATAGGCTGTCGGTCTACAACTACATACAATACAGTACTACAGTTTAATATCTTACTTAATACATTCATTAAACAAGTACAAAATTTTGGGCCACACGCCCGATGAAAAGACCCTATCATATCTAGAATATCAAAATGGAGGCGTCTAAAACAATGTCCTGTAATATCCACAAAATCTTATATCCCGTCAAAGTAACTGGAATGGAAACATCAAAACGGGAGTCCTTGTGGTGGAGCACCTGAGCGGATACAATCATATACACAACAAGGAAAATAAACCGGTCATGGTCGGGTTCTATATGATCACCAGAAGAATAAAAAGCATGATAGGTATGAACAGTTATGCATGAATGACAAGGATGATAATATGGTATGATAACTAGCATGTTAAACTACAATTAGAAATTAAGATATTTTAACTAATTATGAAAGGTAACACAATTACAAAAGAGAATTTAAAAGTAAATAACTTTAATTTAAAATCTTTGCTCATTAATCCAATTACCATATCCTTCTTACATTCCTTATTAGGAATAAAACCATTTATTCGGTTTAATCAAGAAAATATAATTTCCCTTCATTAATTAAAACTTTCCATTTTTATCTTTCCATTCTTGAATAGGAATACAAGTTCTATCAAGTGCTCTTTATGGCACATATCTCAATCACATGATCTTTGTGGCACGTATCCATGCTCTTTATGGCACCTATCCATCAAGTCCCACTTGATGCAGAAAAGTTATATTCTTATACATGTAACGATTCTAAGACCTCCCCTCCGAGTTTCCTCACTGGGCGCGCCCCTAAATGACCATCATCTTCCAGGGGCCTATCAAACAAGGAAGCCTGGGATCATAACGCAACGTCGGGAAGCGGCCATATGCCTACGGGAGAGTCAGGACCACACCCGGAATCCCCTCACCAGCATAGAAAACATATAAAAACCCTGCATATGGCCTAGGACTATATCCACCCTGAATTCATTAGCCTGGGGGGCATCACCAAGAACGTGAACTTCCCTTATGATGTCATTTAGAGAGGTGTGTTTAAGTAAATTAACATTTACCATTTTAATCTCATTTTGATTTTCAATTCCCATTACCAATTTCCATTTCCATTATCCATGTGTTTGGTTCTTTTTATTCGAACCTATCATTATTAAACAATTGGGTTCATTTTAGTTGAACCAATCATCTTTAACACAGTTCGGGTTCATTTTAGTTGAACCTATCATCTTTAAACAATTTGGGTTCATTTTATTCGAACCTATTCCTGTTGAATATTATCATTGATACTCCTCAAATTTCAAGTCCTGACTAAATCTCCAAATGATCATTATGATTCTACAAGTCCCCAAAGTTCATATAATTTTGATAAGCCCTTAAGTCTCCAAGCATGGGCATTTAACTCCCTAACTTCTAAAAATTTCAATAATAGAAGTAATGCCTTAGCATTACATTAAACCTTCCCGGAATGAACCCCAGATGACCCAATTCTTGTCTAGGGTGGCGACCAAACTCAATTACTACTCTAGGACTCTATGTTTACTTCTTTCAACAAGGTTACTAGGTCCTAAGCCTAAAGAAGAAGATCAAAAATTTAACAAGAAAATAACTCAAAACTGTAGGAACCGAATCGATTCGCCCTGAAAGCGAATCGGTTCGGTAGACAAATCCAACATTCTGCCTACGCCGAATCGATTCGGCCTTAACCCGAATCGATTCGGATACACAGACTTGGGAAACTGCATCTATCCGAATCGATTCGCCCTAGGGGCCGAATCGATTTGCCCCTACGAAAAAGCCAAGTTTGGCTATGGAGTCTTGAACTCTAAATTTCTTCCCAAACACAAAACCAACCAAACCAAGATCATATAATGGAACTAAAACTCCATAAATACACCTAACTTCCATCATTTGCAATATTTATCATCCAAATCAATTTCCAAGGGTTAACACCCATAAATCCAACAAAGCCCTAAAATGTTAAACCATAATAATTCAATAACTATCAAAACTAATTATTGTCCTTAAATCACATAATAGCAAGTAGATTACTTGCCTTGATCTTGCAAATTCAGATTTGATTTGGTGTAGACAACAATCCGAGCTCCAATCTCTAAATCTCTCTTTTTTTCCGAGCTCTCTCTCTTCTCTCTCTAGGGCTAACAATTTGTCTTAAGAGAAATAAGGGAAAATAATAAGGCTAGCAAGACTAAATCGGGCGATGAGTCTAAAATGCCCAAATTTAATGACTAATACGCGATAAAATGATACGTAACTACACATTTAAGCTATAACCAGTCAAAAGTGCCCGAAATACCAAAATGCAATATGACACTTATTTTGACTATCTCGCACCTACCGAGACTAACTACACCCTCCAAATTATCATGTGGAAATTTTATAACTCATTTTTAGTTCCGGTTTCTCATTAAACCAAAATGTCATTTTAATTCTTATGACACAACAAGTCACCACATGGATATTTTTACCTACTCATCAGGTAATTATACAACATTTCAGTAAATATTAATCTTTTCCATATTAAATTAATATTTACTCGACATCCATCATTTTATAATTAATTACTACATATAGTAAATAAATATAAAATAGGCTCTCAAAAGTGGGGGTTGTTACAGCATATTAAATTAAAACGTGAAAGTTAATAAGTAGTGAATGTTATTGGAAATGGTGAAAAAATTATAATTGAGAATCATAATGATTAGTGAATGTTAAAGCAAATTAAATAAGTTACGCATAATGGGATAGCATATGGAATTTAAGGATACTTGGGAACTATTTAGGCAGGTAGCATAACTAGGTGATTAAAATGCGTACGTTAGGTGGGCACTTTAGATGAGAGGTGGGTAATGTCTCATGGGAGAGTGCGGTAACAATTTAAATATGAGTAAATGTATATATAATTATTTTTGCATTTTAATTTATTAATAAATATTTTCAAATCGTTTTGGGCTCTTACCCGTGTCAAAATGTATTTTTGAAACCTTTTAGGTGTCCATCCATAGGGACGCCAAGCATGATCATCTATCCACATATCGGAGCTACAATAACTATCGAATTTTCTAGGATTCTTGTTTAGCCATTTATGTTCCTATGTTCTAGTTCAGGACTCGTATCATATTTAGTCATGTTGTAATGTCAGTCAGATTTATTTTATTTCATTATAGGGATTTATTGTATGAACGTGATACTGATAGTTTATTCAATTACGTTTTCATTCAGTGGGTTTCTATTTCAGACTTATATTGTGATTGTGGATTTTTATTATTATTAGAATAAATTATGGTTTGATTACAATGTTGTTGTGTCACATTGATAAAGATTAAAATTTGCACAGGTCTTAATTTAATAATAGGTGGTTAGTAATTAATTTGTTTCGACGATGATGCTAAGAACGAGCCAATGAGATTCATATTTTATTTTAGTAGAGGGTTGGCCACCCATTATTATAATAAGTGGGGTGTCACATATGGTATCAGTGCATTAGATCTACAGTCAATAGGATCTATGTGGACTTATTAAGTTTTATACCGTAGCGTTCTTTGATGTAGAGCCATATGCTTAGGACTGTTGATTCAGATTACAATATACGTTCTCGTGCTATAATGTATAATGAATGTGAATCTTATAAGAGTTCGATTGAGTCTTGGAAGCCGATTAGAAGAGGCACGACCAATGAGGGACGTTAAAAGGACTATATGAGGAGAGTCTTACCCAGAGCTACAAATTATTCTAGAAATGATGGCCACAATTGAAGTCACCACTATTATTAATCAAGCATAAAATGATTTTGTGACTACTATAACATAATAGCTTTCGGAAATACCACCACAGCAAGCGGTGGAGAAACTCACCCAGTACAGTCAATATGGGAGAGAGTTGGAAGGGCATTTTAAAAGAGCCATCCGCAAGAGTTCGGGAAAAGTGTGAACATGTATTAACTAGACAATGGAAGAAGAGAATCGAAACGAATTTGAGTATGTGGAGTGTAGTGATGCTTTGGATTAAATTTTGGGCCAGTTTCTATCTTATATTAGTAGTGATGTATTGATTGGAGTTAGTCACCACATCTGAGAAGATTTATACTATAAGGTATCGAGGAACTTGAGTGTGATTTGACTGTAAATCCTTTCATTTAATGTTCAAACAGAGATGTGATGAAATTCTAGCTAGAGAGTAGTCGAGTATGAGGAAGAATGTAATGTTTAACAAACTTTGTACCTGGTGACGTGATTATGGAGGAGAATAGGGTCCTTATGTTTTATGATGGAATCCTTGGTAGGATGTGCAGTATTGATGGGAATCTGACTTGAATGACCGATGCCGAACTTTGTACTTGGTGAGGTGATTATGGAGGAGAATAGGGCCCTTAAGTTTTATGATGGAATCATGGGTAGGATGTGCAGTATTGATGGGAATCCGACTCGAATAAATGATGCCAATGTTGTCAATATCATATTTTTATAATGTCAAAGCTTATATGTGAAGAGAGCCAAGATTATGGGAAAGTCTATCCAACAATGTAAGACTGGATGTATTGTTGTTATGATACACACCAGTAGATAATTACCTGGCAGGAAGACTCATTAAATCAAGGGAATTCCAATCGAGTGATGGTGGATTTATAAAAGGCCATCAAAGCTAATAATGCATTCCACTGATCCATTGGATTCGAAGGAACAAGGGGGTAGCATCGGGGTCGAGGTTGCCAGTGCAAGAGAGAAGGAAACCTTTACATGGCCAGTAGGGCTAGAGATAGGGGGATTACACAGGGATGTGTTTTATGCATGGATAGTAAAAATATATGCATTAATTTTGTCCATAGGGATAAGGTAAAGGAACATAGTACCCATCAAGGTAAATAGTTAGAAAAATTGTTGGGAAAGTTAGATATGAGTATTACGACTGAGAACCACTTGTATAACAAGAGGCATTGGTAATGGAAAGTAAAAATTTATCCATGGGATATGGGATAACTTACACAAGACACGAGTATGTAACCGCATTTGGATTAGTACTAGAATCATGTGAGATATGGATTTAGTGAATTTATTGTTAGTATTTATGTCGTGTATATAATTATCCTTGGGCAGTGAGGCTCATTAGTCCCATCTACAAGGGAGTGGGTTTGGACAATGAGATAATATCTTTTTGTAGATTTAGAGAGATGTTATAGAAGTATGATAATATCCTGGGAATGAACTTGCTAGTGATGGATTGAATGATAATAGATTGTTATAGTAAGACTACCGTATTTATTGTCCCAATATGGGATGTATTTTCTTGCGAGGTTTCACTTGAAAAAGAGTTGATCCACATATGTACTATATTGTACTGGACTATTCAAAGAATATAGTTGATCCTGGTGCATAGGGATTTTAATGATATGATTTAGGGTATATCGGGTTTACCACCGAGTGGAAAGATTTAACTCGTTGTTGATTTAACGTTGAATACTTACTGATAGTTTGAGCACTATATTACAAGTATCATTTAAAGATATGAGAGTTGACGATTAGACTTATACTCCTAGAGGGATACGATTTTGGGTATCCCGTTAATGTTCTTTTAGGGAAAAGGATGTCGATAACTGATAATGCCATGTGATAGGGCATTTGAGAAATTTCTTGGTTGGATTTTAATCATGTGATGTTCCATGCATGAACTTTAATAAATGTTAGGAGTTAGGAGACATTATTGTATTCTAGAGGATCGGTTTTGGTTGTTATTCATGTCATGTGTGTAGAAAACAATTGGAGCTAAGAGCTATTATACGATATATCTCCAGTGGAACCAGGTCGTGTAGTGTAGAAAGTGTTAGGAAGGTTAACATCACTAGTGGGTATGAGGGCACTCTTAAAGAAGTTTTAGTCATATTATAATTGTGACATAATATGTTTGGGAATAATTCGCACATATATAAGCTATGAAATTTTGGGAAATGATTTATACTTGGGAAATGATATTAATTAGAGAATTTGAAGAATTAATATTGATTGAAAATTATGGATTTTTAAAGATTGATATTGATAAATGTATTATGAATTAGATGATTGAAGTTAATAAATTTTAATGAGATGGGGTGACTTTTAACATATGTAAATATTTCTACCCAATCCATGAAATGATCACATGTATAGAGATGTGTGTTCAAAATAAATATAAATCATGTTTAGAATTGTTGGACATTGAAGTTGTTTGAAGAATTATATGTAAGGACTTATGAATTTGGGATTGGAACTTGATGAAAAATGAAATCAAAGAGGCAAAAACAAGAGGAATGAGAAGAGCCATTTTGTAGAGTTTTAGATCTTTTGTTTTAGTGCTTTTGGAAGATATTTGAGAAAAACTCAAAAGACATACCCGACACAATTTTTTGTTTAGAATTCAGATCTTGAGTCTAACTGTTGATTGAGGAAATGTTTAGATATGATTTTCTGAATTTTTAAAATAGGTCTGAAATTGAGATTTTTTTGGGTTAAATTTAGAGTATTTAAGGTGAATCATGCTCGGGGATTTATTGTTGAATGGTGATGAAAATTCAAAAATTGGTATATGGGTTGAGTGATGTAGTTGCTTGTCCAAAATTTTTATTTTGAATGTAAATTAATTAATCAAGGGAATAATTAATTAATTGAGTATATAATGGAGCATTGGGTGATAATGCATTTTCTGCCATTTGTGATAGGCATAATTAAATAACTTATTGTGGAATATATACATGTGTGGAAATCATATATATATATATATATATATATATATATATATATATATATGTTACAATGGTGTTTTCACTGTTCAATAAGATGATAACACATTTAAGGGTTGAGATCGAACCCAACTACGCACTAGATGAAGGGTGAGATCAAAAGCCACGTGAACTAAATGTCTCCTAAACTGCATTACCTTGAGCCTCCCACC
Organism: Sambucus nigra; assembly: GCA_949130495.1. Classification (NCBI taxonomy): domain Eukaryota; kingdom Viridiplantae; phylum Streptophyta; class Magnoliopsida; order Dipsacales; family Adoxaceae; genus Sambucus; species Sambucus nigra. The sequence goes on from OX422213.1 coordinate 123,235,561, forward strand.
CGTCCAATCTCTCTACCTCTTTGAGGCCACGCCACCATAAAATAATATCTTCTCGCACTATTGAGATTACGTCAGAAAATCTGCCCACCCACCCACTTCATTGAGCACAAGGCTCAAGAAGAAAAGACGCTCAATATATCTCTCGCTCACTCCAAACTTTAGAAACACATCTATTGTTTTTTTACGCTCTCTCGCACAATCCAAATCCACCCCACTAGCATAAGACCTCCATCCAAATCCAAACCCACACCACCGACATAAAACCTCCATACAAATCGAAACCAAATTGTTCCAGACCGCATAAAAACTAAGCAATAAAATCGTCCACTAGACCGAACCAAATTTCCCCCGAAAGTCAGCTAGAAAACCCATCATAATCGTCCACCATATTTCTTCTGGAAAACCCTCCTTCCAGACCGTCAAAAAACCCAACAAAATTGTCCATGCTTCTAACCTTTTCATGTCCCCTCTTTTATAATTAATATTATTATTTGTAGGAGAAAAACAACAATTGAAAGAGTGGGTAACAACACATTTGATATGGTTGTTTCTTGACGGGTTTCCACCAACCCATCGAACTTCGTCAATAGGACCAACTTTGTCATTGGGTGAGGAAACCATTTAATGACTCATCCCTCTCTCTTTTTCGGGTTTGGTTTTGTAGGTCTTGATCTGGGTGTTTTTTATGTATTTTTTTGTTTTAAAATAGGGTCCCAATTTGGGTCCTTGATATGGGAAGACCATGCATTTAACTTCTCATAAGATATGTTTTTTTACTGGTGAATATATAATTTGCCAATTAACAGTCATTGTGCGGGGATACTATTGCTCCTAAATAGGGGTTTTATTTGTGAAAATTCATTTTGTGACGGATACTGGCATGGACCATTCAAAACCCCATAAACTTTATTTCTAAATATCTCCTTTCATTTTTGTTTCAGGGGTGACTGAAATTTATGGAATGATGGCTTTTCCAATATTATAAGGTAATTTCCAATATTATAAGGTAGTCTGAGTTTGAACTTCAGATTTTAATTATTTTTCATTAAAAATCATTCAAGTATTTCTATTCTTCTTGTCTCCTTGTAGACTAAAAATTTTGGAGAGACTTTTGAATCATTTCATCTTCTATGATTTCGGGTTTGCGATTTTCTTCGTACGTAAAGTGTTTTCGGGTTTTTTTTATTTTGAAATCTGCGTATGGTTTTACAAATTGGTTTGGACAGTGTATCATGGTTTCTTTGTATATGAGTTTTATTTCACAGAGACATTGAATAAAATATGATTTGAGGAAGAGAGAGTTGTAATACTTATTGAGTTAAAGACATTTTCTTGACCTGTAATAATTCTTGATTTATGTTCCTATTATCAAAGTTAGTAAACTTTGTTTTAATTACAAAATAGTTGGCATTAAAGATAACTCATGGGTGTCCATTTGTTGTTGTAAGTTATGTTTTTATGAAGGATATCACATTGTACCTTCAGATAATTTCAGTTAATAATAACCATTAATGAATGGAGCATTACATATAAACTGTGGAATGCCTAATATTAACCTCATTTTGTGTGAAACCTAATATGAACATCATAAACATAATCATTAATGGATAATGTCTTTATATAAATTTAACTTGCAAGTAGTCTTATATAAAAAAATTCTTATATAACAATTAGACAGTGTAGTCTTATATAAATTTAACATATGGGAGTCCATTTTATTATGTGATAGCTGCAGGTAGTCTTATATAAATTTAACTTGCAATTAGTCTTATATAAAAAAAATTTATTAATGGAGCACGTCTTTCTTATGATTCATTATAAAAAAGGTGGGTATTGACTTATTTGTGTTGTAAAAACATTTTTTGACTTAAATGATTCAGGATTTAATGTATTGAATTTTTTTTCCCGTGCTATATAATAGTTTACAATTGTTATGAGGTTAAAGACGACCTGTTTGTATTGTTATTGGACTACTTTTTTTTTCTTAAATGGGGTGTGTAGCGCTATAAACATAATTTAAATGGTTTACACTTATGTGTTATAAAATAATTTTTTGACTTCATTATACAAGATTGAACACTACTTAAATTTACACGATCAAAATATTTTGAAAATTTACGCTAATAATATAAAAATAATTTATATTTTATATAATACATGACTTTAGACTTTTCAAATTATATGTGCCATTTTGTAATTACATATTTTGGAAATTTTAGCCTTGCCTTTACGCACAGGTATTCGCTAGTATATATATATATATATACTAGCGGAATGCCCGTGCCTGAAGGCACGACCAAAATTTTCAAAGTACATAATCACAAAACGATAAAAATTTCATTCCCCAACAAAATAAAATGTACTTTTAAAAAAATTGACCATAATCTTCTTTGTTTATTAGACTATCCACCATGTTTAACAAATAACAAATAGTCCAACATTCAAATAGTTAAATTCATTAAACAAATTAACATATAATATGCAATATACAATATTAACATGGAAGCTCACTTGGCATTTTTTTCTAACCTCCAATATTGACATGCACTTGAGTATTTACAATGAGTAATGGTTAGTAAAGGTAATTGAGAAAAGTGCAAACAAAGAAATGTAAATGCTAATGAAAAACACTCTCCCCAAAACATATTAACACGAAAATCTATATATAAGACAACAAATAAAGTAATAATATAGGCTAATGATAAACTAATGCTTGTACAACTTATTGCACTCATAGTCAGCTAACTTGCAAGTGTTTGAGAAACATTAGTCGCGAATTATCACATTCCATTCCATTAAAAATAAAAACCAACCTTATATCCTTAATTTGACATCCACTTTTTTCATATCATGACATACAACGTGAGATAAAAATCAAAGCACCATATTCGTGAACTTCCTTAAAAAAATACACCATCACGAAAATGAGACAACACACAAACTACAAAGAACGACATTAGAAAAAAATCAAAGAAATCAAATTTAGAAATTAAAATGCAAATATTCAAAATTTTGGTCTCACTCACTTGATATTTGAAAAAGTAAGTTGTATTAACATTTAAAAAGGAAATCATCTTTATTTTTTAAATAACCTCCAACTTGCCACTCCAATGTGATGGGAACTTAGGCATAGCAATATAGAGAAAACTAATTCCATGGCCTTCCTGCTATATACCTTACAGAGGTGGGAATATATAGAGGAAACAAATTGGAAGATAGTTTCAGCAAGTGTAATCAAATCTGATGCTAATCTAACTCGGGAGGATTTGAGTTCTGATTGACGGGGTGCCTTTGGGCAAATGTCTTATTTGTCCTCAAAAGAACATAAAAAAACAAATTGAACCTCGAATACATATCCACAATACTCGAGGCCCAAATCCCTTTAAAAAAGCAGGAGCGCCTTCTCTTATGATAGTCCCAACACAACCGAAGATACCATTATACTGGTTTGTTGATCCCTAAACCATTAATCTAGCTTCGGTGATTGTCCCAGCAAAAGCACCAATTGAATAATTCTCGAGATCATTCAAAATTGGATGGCATCAAATGGCAAATCTCATATATGAAAACTGGATGGCAGAAAATGGAAAATCTTGCCTAAAAAGGATCCATACTCGGCATATAGGCCTTTGAAACCATACTTAGCAAAAATAAGGCGAACAACATCAGGGGCTGAAGAAAATTTCCCAATTTTCATCCTTTGGTTAACAACCTATATTGTTACACGGACAATAGAAAAATTATCCCCTCTAATAGCACTTGCAGTCAACAATTTTCATCATTTTCTTAACCAATATTGCTACACGGACAATAGAAAAAGCATCCCCTCTAATAGCACCTACAGTCAAATAAGCCAAGGCAATGAGGTTTTCAAGAGATGTCTTCCGTAATTTTTGCTTTATAGGTTCATTTACGCCAACAAATACGGTTGATGCTGGTAAGACACCCCTAAGATATCTGGCCAGAATAGTGACCCTTCAAAATAATTTATCCCCCACCACGAACTACTTGTAGTCGAGTTTTTATTGTATCGATAGGGTACATAACCGCTTTAGAAACAACACCAGCAACAGCTCCAGCCATAACACCCCGAAATAGCACTCGAATAATATCAAATGGCTCATCTCCATGTGCGCTGATTAATTCAGCAATCTTCTTCGGTTCACCTTGGAAACAACACATTTTGTGCTTGAGAGTATCTCGTGAGTCTTCTTTAGAGTTCAACGACATTTGTAACTTTAGATTTTAAATAATGAAGAGGAGTAAGATGAAAAAATCAAACTTCACATACAAATATTAGTTCCTGATCGAGATTCTTGCAATTCACCTGCCACGGTACTTCTATGTAAACTTTGATGCATATTCCAGTACATAAATTTTGACTCTCCTGACTGGTACACCTAAAGGGAATAAATTAGTGTTAAAAACATGATGTTTACATTGGAAAAAATATGAATCAAGGCATTAGGCTTGTAGAAAAATCGCCAACAAAGAGATAGATGTCAGCGTATCAAAATTAGGCAATGAAGTGTACATTAACAAAAATAAAGCATATGGTAGGGAAATAAGGATAGCAGTAACTATAATAGGATACTTAGAATCACATTATTTGAAAAATATTATAAAGACATCAACAAAACATAGAATTTTTTCAGATTATAAAAAAGAGTTGCATTCATAAATCTCAAAATGGTCCCTAAAATGTATTTGTTTCAAATTGAAAGCCTGCACAATAGTGGTTTTCTTCAAACTCGTGTGAATGGCCTATAGTGCACCCTACATCTATGAGTGGTAACTGGGGATGTGAGAAAAATGTTCTAAGATGGTGTATAATTATGAACGCATCTGTGATTAGAAGCATAACAATGTAAAGTATCACATAGGAAACTTAAAGTCTTGAATCAAACTACATAAGATTTTGAATCACATTATATAAGATTTTGGAGAGGCGGTACCCATAATTAATTTTTTCTATTCGATGATCCAGTTAAATAAATTCTTAATGACCCATTGGTCCTAATGATATGCATCACCGACTATGAATATGTGTACATGCTAGTCTCAAGTGATCCTAAACATGGGGGTGTATGTTTAAAATATAAATTCACATGACAAACTTAGAGTTATCCACCACGACATATAATAATAGCCTGGAAAACCTAACAATAGATAATTGGTTTTGTCATCAACCTACTGATTTCAGACCATTTCTTGCTACCATAATGCTGCCAACTTGTCCATCATGTAGTAGTAGTAGCTTGTCCACGGAGACGAACGTAACAACAATAGCTTATCCATTATGTAACAGCATATCCATCCTGTAGCAGTAGATTTTCATCTTTACATCACCTACCAAAAACAAATGTGATCATAATATTAGACCAATTCAAGGATTTCGTGGAACAATTTTGACATCAGATATTGCGGATGAGATTTCTGATTAGAAGATGGAGGTACAAAAAGTTGAAGAAGGATTTCTTGGAATACTTTTTGCATCGGATATCTCCTCCCAATTGGTCTCTGAAGAATGATTTAATTGATAGGATTTTCCTGCGGCGTAATGCTCCTTATTGGACTTTAACACAGAGAAAAAAGCATTCAAGCTTGATTTTTGAGACCTCATCGTTTGTGCAAAGTGTTGGAAGACATTGCCTCATTTTGTCAGCAATTTTCGTCATCCTTGCACATAAAATGTAGGTGTGTCGAACACTGATTTTGGTTCTACCTATTCTTGTTATACTTCAGGTGTATGATCTCAACCATTTTAATGGCGTTTCTATATTCTAATTTACAGTGACTTTGAAGGCATCCCATAATCCCGACCAGTGAGTGATGTTTTTTACTTTTTGAATCTGAATATAGCAATTGTGTCTGGTGAATGTTTAGGCAGTAAAATGATCTACACTCAATAGATTGTAAATACTTGGACTTTGGATCAAACTAAATTGATAAAAGCTTCCATTAAACTCCATTAGTGCAGTAGTATAATATAATTTTAATGTCATATATTTTAAGTTTATAACAACCAACATGAAGATCTGGGAAATTAAAAACATTACAACAAATTTCAATAAAATGCCCTTGTTAGAAATGGTGTGGAAATGGTGCATAAATTTCAATAGAATGCCCTTGTTAATGGGTAGTTTTTTTTCAAACCATCTTTAAGATAAGAAAGCTTAAACTAATAGAGAAATTTCTAAAGAGTAAAACGAACTTATTTAATTAAACTACTTTGAATGTCTATGGATAGAAAATAAAAAAAACTCACAGCAATATTAAACTTATAAAAGTAAATACAAACACGTGTGAAGAAATAACGTAGTGGAGCAGCCTATTTATTCTCAGATAAGAAAATATGTTAAAAATAATTTAAAAAAAAGTCAGTAAGAAACAAACATAAACACAAAAAGAGTCAACTGCTATTTTGGAATGGGGATGAAACTAATCAGAGTACCTCCATGTTTATTTACCTGGTCATCAAAAGGAAGTAATCTTGGAAGAAGTCTCGACATGAAAGATGATATTTTATTGGAACCATGATATGCCATACATTAGAATAAGATAACATGACATTGCCAAAGTTTCTAATGGAAAAATATTTGACAAACTACAAACGGAAAAAGAAGAAGATAAACATCATCAAGAATAACCTAAAATAATAAACTAATATTTTCTTGGTTAAGCCAACACCCATGTTCTACTTACGGATACTAAGCTTACCTATGCGTCAAATGGAACCACCCAAATTCAAGACAAACTCATAAAGTGTCAAGCATTACATACTCAATTTCAGAGTTTTTAGTTTAGTTGGGCATTTATTTATTAAAGATCTAGTAATAAATTATCACAAACAATATATAGCTATTAGGACATTTCATCTATTTATGTTCAATAAAAAAGTAAAGAGTGGGACTTTAAGTCAAAAGGGAGAGAGTACCCTAAATAACTGTAGAAAATGAGAACATGCCATCATTCTAATGAAAAAATGTGATATTAATGAGTTCTATAAAAAATGAATTTAAATCCAACTAATACTAAAACCACAAAGGAGAACACCTTTTAATATATTCTAAGAAAAGACACGATCTAATGTATATGTTAGTAAACTCAACTCTAGATTGGTTGTGTTCTTGACATGACAATATACCTCAGCCGGAAAAGGAAATCCTTTAGAAGTTCGCTCTCGATGAGATAAATATATACAATAGGGAGGAAATGGAGGATAAGAGATATAATTCATGTACATCTAGCATGAAAGACGAATATATTATAACCTTAAAATTGGTCATCGTGTATCATAAATTTTTTGTCATAGAATGTATCATAGAATTTTTGTCTTCCACATTTTTTTGATGAAATGTCTCTTTGACTTAAATCATGCACCTCCAAAAGGGAGAACCATCTTTAGACACATAAAAAAAGAGAAACTAATAAGGCTCTTTTTTAGCAAGCATTAGGCTCGTTTGATGTTTAGACACGTAATAAGTCATCTTTAGACACATAAAAAAATCTCAATTCCCAAACCACCTTTATTTATCTTTTCAACCATTAGACTCGTTTCCACCCCAAAATAATTTAGCAAACATATCGTGTATATGGTTAATACGGATTAATAGCAACTAATCACAAAATAAAATTCAACCACAAAATGGAACAAAAAAGTTAAGTGATGCCAATCACAACACAAAAAAATGAGGAAGTAAAAATTTAGAAAAAGAAGAAAGGTGATTAGAACAAAAGAAAAAATGAGACGGATCTTACCCTCTGAGTAAATACCAAAAATGATTCATGTTGAAAACCTTTATAGCACTGCAAAACACAAATGAGTTATTAGAACATTATTCCCCTTCATTGTTTCCAATCGAAAGAATAAAAAACATTATATTGTTCCCCTGCTTGAACTACTCGAAGAAGAGGGTAATGGCATTAGTGTATGATATGATTCATCCTTGTATAAAAATACAAACACTAAAATACAATATAAAAAAATTGCGAATAAAACTATGTTGACCGACAAAAAAACCCCAAACCCATACCCATCGCATTAAGCGCTTATACCTTATTGTTGTGGGTCCCGCTAGGGTAGAGAAATGGCTCCCATCCACTGCATTAAAAGCTTGTACCAATTTTTGTCTTGTTTAGCGGGTACACATTTTGGGCTTTTTTGTGGGTACATGTAGTTTTACTCAAAAATTACGGCACCAAACTCCAATATTATCCATTCACCATGAACCAAACTTCTAATTCTCTCAAACATTACATATCACAAATTTGTAACATCTCACTTAAAAGTTGATTCGAATAAGAATCCAATTGTAAACCAAAAAACCATAACAAATGAAAAAAAATCACCATGAACCAAAATAAATTCGGCAATCATTGATCTAACTAATATAATTTACATAAGAACACAACCACAAAATAGAAAAAAATATGCATGTATATAATCATCATCAGACATATTTGAAGAGTGTCACCACTTGTTCATGCCATCCTACTTTTTGAAGAGTTTCAAAACTCAATACAAACTTAATCATCATCAGACATATTTAGTTAATCTCAGAGAAACTTAATTTATCTCCAACATTGAATAACAACAAAATAATAGGGAAACTACCCTCAATCACCTATAGTGTTTCATATTTTCAGATGTACACAAATCACACCAAAAAACCCTAGATAAAAACACCAAAAAACCCAATCAAAGAACCAAAAAATAACACCTTAAATAAATAAAAAACTAAATAGATATAACACGAGAGAGAGGGGAGATTTTGCCCAAAAATACCAAATCCTCATCTAAGGTCGTAACCAAGTGAAGGGTGATACATACCTTAGGGAGGCAACGATGAAGGGGGCAGCAGCCTAGGAGGGTTAGACAGTGAAGGAGGGGGATAATTTGGGGGAAGGGGGTTGTGGGGGAGTGGTCGTAACCAAGATAAGAAGAGGTGAGAGAAGGGATAAGGAAGGGATTGTGCTGAAATGAAATGATCGTAGGGAATGAGAGTGTTTGCGTGTGTGAACACCAAAGTACTTTTATGTCTATTACAAAAATACCCTATTTGTTTGAATCAGAATTGAAAATCTAGGAAGAAAAAGAGGGGGAGAGTATGTTTTAGTGGGTTAAAATTGTAAATACAATATAGAGTATATAATGAGGTGTGGTGAGTTCTACTGATTATGGTGTGAATTGTGATCTCACCCTCCATTTTTAGCATTGTTGGTTTAATCCTAGCCTCTGATTAAGTTATCTTCTTATTGAATAGTAAAAACATCCTATTCCTTATTTTATATATATATATATATATATATATATATATATATATATATATATATATATACTAGAGGAATTGTCGTGCCTGAAGGCACGATGAAAATTTCCAAAATACAAAATCACAAAACGAAAATTTTTTCAAAGTACGCAACTGCAAAACGACCGAGTCGTATAGTCTAAAAAAATCCGTTTTGCGATTTCCAAACCCATATATCGATCGAGTCGTATTGCCTCAAATAGAATTTTGCCAAATTATAGTTTTCCGTAAGAACACATATTCACCGTATTTGAGAAAATTAACACCATGGGTTATCATGTAACGCTCGTCGTCACCCTTATGACATAGAAAGATGTAGAACCTTTTAATCATAGTATGGGAATTAATCTCGGGTGGCATAATAAAACACTCTTCTCTCATATTAATTTTTTGGCAGAACTTACAATCTATGTATATTAACAAAGATATAGTATAATAGATACCAATGAGTTTTTTTTAAATACCAAATACAAATTCAACACTTCATAGTCTGAAATCAATAGAAAAAGATTAACTGTTGAAATAAAAATATAAAATGATATTAAAATAAAATAGCAAAGATCCCAACCCATTCCTCTTATATATTTGTGCACCAACTTTTTTTTTTGTTGATTATTTATGCAGAATCAATCATCTACATAGTAGCAACTTATCCATCGACATCCAAATCATTTTCTAAGTTAAGGAATGAAAAATTATAAAATAAATGAAGATCACAAACTACTTATTTTTAAAAAAAACTTCATGTGCACAGATGTCTAAATACAAAAATTAAATCTTCAATGTCAACAGAAAGATAAAAAACATATATGAAATATAATTGAGAATCTAAAATATCTAAAGATATGATAGTAAACTCATCACAATGTTAAGTCACTAAATATCCTAGTGACTTTTTCATAACTAAAGTTCTTTGTTCGACAGATAGTGTATAGGTCACTGTTTAAGAAAGTTGGGATTTTGATCAACTTCTCTTGAGCCTTGTTCTACAAAAAATACCTTTTTCGAAATCTTTCAACTTAACTATAATATTTAAATAACGTGTACTTTTTCATACCTAAAGTTCTTTATACTTTTTTTAACCTTGTGCTCTGTATATCTACCCATTAAATTGACATAATTGATTTGAAGATCAATTAAGGTCTAAATTACTACATTGTCATAACAACATGTTCATTTTAAGGTATCGTGAGTTGTTATATACAAAAACTCAACAAACAAAGCATAACCACGAATCTATTGACTACGGTTAAGAACAAAAAATAAAAAATAAAAGCGAAGAAATGAGATATTGTAACTAACTGAGATTTGGAAATTGTTGTTAACTCTATTAAAACACCAAATCTCTCCCCTTTGCTTTAGCATTATTGAATGATCTTTTCACTGATCTTATTCCAAGTTGTACTTTGGGTTTATTCAAAGGCCATCATTCACTGATCTCTCTCTGTCAACATGTCATCTTTTTCTTAAAAAATAACACCCAGGGAGCTATAAGATCTAGAACTGTACACCCATACCCATACCGCCATCTTCCCGGAGATCAGATCTGGAAAAAAAAAATAAAGTCACCAACATGAATGATAAATCTGCAACAAAAAATCGTATAAAACCAACTAATAAAACAAAACAATAGAAAAACCCACATTAATTGTGAAATCCATTAGGGAGATGACTACATATTAGACCTCAGCCACTCTAGTCCCCTCGTAATAAAGAAAATCTCTCTCCTCGGAACAGACTAACTATTAGACCTTAGCCACTGTATTCCCCATACAAATATTGTATCAAACATCTAAGAGGTTATATTCAAATGCCAAAAATTTAAGCAAATCAATCTTGAACTTGTTTCACAAAACTTATTTGTATCAATACCTAAATAAGAAAAATCAAACAACAAAATTTTACAAACAGACAATAAGCATACAACTAAAATCTTACCAGAGTTGTGGCCGAGAGTGTACAGTGAGATTTCTGAAGTAAGAGGGAGAAAGGAGTCTAAGAAAAAAGTGTACTACACTATAAAATGAGACGCTTTCACCTGTGACTTCCATGAAAATCATCCACTAAATCTTCATGTAATCTTCACTTCAGATCTATAAAAAAATAACCAACAGCAGAGATAAGGGTTTTTTCCTCGTTATTCTCACATAAACAGAGACAAACAAGCACAATATCTGTTAACAAAACTACATATAAAATTAAAACATGAGATAGAAACTTCTGAGATAGAAAACACAAAATCTCAGAGATAGAAAATAAAAAAATGATCCATTTACACTATTAATAAACAACTTCTCACTTGTACTGTCTGGTCTCAGGTTAGTCATTGTGTTATTAACCTCACCTCTAAGCATATAAACTTCCGGGTGTAGATCCAAAAAGGGGTCTTTACCGCTATATGGCTGAGCATTTAAAAAGTGACTAATGAAGCAACCTTTTGGGAAGAACCCCCAAACCCATTTTTTCATCACAAATATTCATTGAGCGTACTCTCACCATGTGATTCCCTAACAAAGCTCTACCTCCAATAACAGTTAAAATCCCCATTAGATTTCGAGTATCCCACCGTACGAAATAGCCCGATATATTCTTCGCCATTACAGGAACTAAAAATCTAAAATTTGATTAAACCACTGATGGAAATGTTGTGAGAGAGTGTTTGAAATCAGGAAAAATTGAGCGAGCGAAAATGTGTAATAAGGGAGCAGGTGAGAGGGACATGGCTCTTGGGGGCTTTTTTGTGAGTGATAAAGAAGGGAGCAGGTGAGAGGGACATGAGTGAAAGGATGTGATTGAGAGAAGTCTAGAAATGAAGAGGCAGTGTTGGTAAATGTGTAATAAGGTACAGTGATAATTCAAATTAATCTCCACCGTTCCTTTCCTACCTTATTGGCAAAATCGTGACCACTAATTAAGTCATCAACTTATGTAACAGTAGAAATGCACTTGCTTCTTAGAGCAACCCTTACGGGTATGCTAAACAGATATATATGCCCTATACGTGTATGCTATGGGTAAGGCAGAATGGTAAATATAAACATTCGCAAGGTATAAAATAACAAAGATGCAATTGGACTAGTTGATTTTTTTTGTGGGACCCGCACCCAAAACGGAACATCATGTTCCGCGCAAGGAAGAAAAAAAAAAGATATTGGCTTAAGCGGAACATCATGTTCCGTCCAAGCATTTGACTATTTTCAACATTTATATTTTCATCCCAAACTGTTTCAAATACTTTCAACGGCTATTTATTTATCTATCCAACCGTTACATTTTTTTTTATAAATACGAACACTTATCTTCATTTTCATTTATATTTGTATTCTAAACACTCTCAATTTGCATTTATATTTTTTTATTCAAAACACTCTCTAGTATCTTCAATATTATTATTACCAAAAATTATTTTTTTAGGTAAGTATATATTATTTATTTACCCATAAATAATTTCAAAATTTTTATATTTGCTTAAAAATATTTTGTGATTATTTTACAATGGTTCGAGGTCAAAATATGTCTCAACACGACGATGAAGTATTATGCACCGCTTATGTAAATCAAACAAATGATGGTTTACGAGGAACTAATCAACCTAGCACATTATTTTGGGATGCAGTCGCCGAAGAATATAATACAACGACGGGTATCACTGAACGTCGGACGAGACCCAACCTACAAACTCGGGACAGTAAAATCTCGAGGCACGTAATGTTATATGTTTCTAAATTGAAAGATGCATCGATGAAAAATCGTGGTAGTGGGACAGTTAACACAGATTGGGTAAAATCACTTATATCTTTTGTAATTTTTTTTAAATATTATTTCTCTTAAATCTGTTGCAAACGAGTTAATAAAATTACATTGTCATTTTATTTTAGGTTACTGCAGCTAATCTAGCATTCCAGTGAGAGAACAAGGAAAAATCATTTAATTTTGAATCTTGTTACCAAATTTTAAAAGGAACTCCACAAATTTCAAATTTCTTGTAACAACCCGTTCTTTTGGAGACAATTAAATTCCATAATTAAATATAATTCGGAATTTGAAGAATTTCTCAAAATAGTAATTTTTTGGATTTTTGAGGATTTAATAATTTTCGAAGGGTGTTATAAATTATTTTGGGACTATATAAGTCGATGTAATTTAATTATATGTCGCCGTGGAGTATAGCGACAAAAGAGGTAAGATTTTGAGTAGAAGACCGCATTTAATTATTTTGGGTTAGAATAGTGATTTGCGGTCAAGTACCTCGAATGGAAATTTCGACTGAGCCATGAGTCTCGGAATGTCCGAGATAGTCGGAAAAGGGTGTCCGATTGTCGAAATTGATTTCCGGGTAATTTTGGAGTTAAATATGCTCGTAATTGAGTAAACGAGTCGTTTTGGGAGTATTAAGGGATTTAACCCTTTTCTCCTTATAAAAGGAGGGAGAGGGGGAGAAAAGAGAAGAGAAATAAGAAAGAAGAGAGGGAAGAGAGAGAGAGAGATGGAAGAAAAGAGGAAAAAGGGGGAGATTCCGGCCAGCCTCCGCGGGATTCGGCTCGAGGACGTCGGATTTTATCCACGAGGCAAGTGTTTACTTGCTTTATTTCCCTTTTTGCATAAATATCTCATACCTTAGTTTGGTATAATCAAACCCTAAAGATTTTGGGTTGGGATTTCGTGGATAAAATGGGTTTTTGGGAGTTAAAACGAATAAACCCCTAAAAATGGTAAATTGGAGAAACTTAGGTTTTAACTGAAATTAATTGGTGATTACGGGTTCTAGGATGTTTAGAACCCTTAATATATGTGTATTTGTAGTTGTTTGAGGTTGTAGGATGTTGGGTGAGGCGACAAACGCTTAGGAGAAGCTTTAATGGCCGAAACCTTCTCGAAGAAGGTGATAAATAGTAACTCGTAAGCTTGTGGGGTTATTTTGACTAGTAAGAGAATTGATTTAGCTTTTGGTCAAAACACGAAAGTTGTAGATATTTTCGATACGGTCGCGTGGGTGCCAACCACGTATTTTTATGATTTTTCTACGATTTGATATGATTTTTACAAGATGACAGCTCCGGGTTGAAATCATCCACTCGGAAATCAAATCGGGAATTGGAAAAATTACGGCTAGAATTAATTGCAGAGATGTTTGGGATAATTTTTTGGGTAGTTTAGAAACCCCGATAATGAAATTGGGTTGTTGGATGGAGGATTTGGAGAATTTAGTTTTGAGGACCTGGTGTGACCGGTCGACCGCGCCCCTAAGACCGGTCGACCGCGTCAAGGAGAAAGGGCCTTCTAAATTGAAGTATATTAGAGGGTTATGTCCTAAGGGACTAGTGGATTTGGGAATATATATATATTCACTTAGAGTGAATTAGTATAGTTGGAGATATCTGATAAATCCTTAAGAGATGATTAAGGTAATTATTATTTGTCGAAGTAAGAAAATACTTTGGGTTTAGTATCATGCTTATATGAAAGCATGATTATGATTCTTTGAGAGAATCCTTGGGATTATTGGTCATCGCTAGATGCTATAGGCCACTATGGTTGTTTATATATATTCTAGGAAGAATATATAGGATATGTATACTGTGTGATTTAGGTATATATATATATATATATATATATATATATATATATATATATATATATATATATATATATATATATATATATTATGATGGAAATGATTTTGAAAATATAAAAAGGAATATTTTCAAAATGGTAAATAAATTATTTTCATAATTGATAAAATATGGATTACACACCCCTCTAAATTGCTATCATAAGGGAAGTTGAGTACGTATGGTGAAGCCCCCTGGCTAATGAATGCAGGGTGGATATAGTCCTATAGGCCATGTGAGCGTTTGTTGATATATATTTTCTGCGATGGGTAGGAGATTCCGGGTGTAGTCTTGACTACCCCGCAGGCACATTGCCGCTTCCCGACGTCTTGCGATGTAGGATCCCAGGTTGTCTTGATGATAGGCCCTGGAAGACGATAGCCATTTAGGGACGCGCACAGTGGGGAAACCCGGATGGGAGGTCTTAGAACGCATTATATGAAAGCAATTCATGATAATGGATTGACTTTAATTACATTTCCTGTATAAAGGAAGGGAAATGGGTTATATGTTTAGCTTCGGTAACACTCCCGGATGGAAGAAGGGATGTGGAAGCATATGATATGGTAAAAGCATTTTTATGATAATAAAAATGGCTTTTAATTACATTTCCTGAGTATAAAAAGGGAAATGGGATAATTGAAAGAGGAAAAGCATTTTTATGTTAATAAAATTAGCGTTTAAAAAGATATATGTATTGGTATAGCAATTCATGCTAATGAATTGGCTTTTAAATACATTTCCTGGATATGAGAAGGGAAATGGAAAGTTTTGAAATAAAAATGATAAATACTTTGTGTATCGAATACACCTCAGTCCGGGAGGTAGATCCGGATGAGTATTGTAAAGATGATAATAAATAAACCTAAGTCCGGGAGATATTATCCGGACGTATATAGTTGATGTATATATATATATATATATATATATATATATATATATATATATATATATATATATATA
The DNA here is from genome assembly GCA_949130495.1 of Sambucus nigra. Lineage (NCBI taxonomy): Eukaryota > Viridiplantae > Streptophyta > Magnoliopsida > Dipsacales > Adoxaceae > Sambucus > Sambucus nigra. Next base: position 123,251,447 of record OX422213.1, read on the forward strand.
TATATATATATATATATATTTATACATTTGTGCATGCTACAGGCCTAATGGATCTCTACCATTAACCCTGCCAAGTAGTAGTGTATCAGGGGGGTTCCTTGTTTGGATTTCGCTTTGCGAGACACCCCACGCACGAACTTAGTGCAGTGTTGAGAATGGAGGGAAGTTTAGACCTTAGCACTTGGACTATCTAGGGTTGATAGTAGTTGGGTGATAGACTAGTTTAGAAGGGTAGCTTGACTAGGATGTTTAGAGGGATACGCTAGGAGTGCACTATTAGTGGAGAGGTTAGGGGTATCTCATGGGAGTGCGATACCAAATTTAAATATGAGATAAAACTTTTTTCTAAAAATAAAGCATTTATGCACTTGCAAAATATTTTCAAAATTCGGGCTCTGACCCGTTTATCTACCTTCCTTTCTTTCTATTAATTATATATATATAGGTGTCCAGACACAGGGACGCCAGGATGGAAACTTCTTTCGAGTCAGAGGTCCGCTGCAGCAGCTGTGGATGCTTGCGGGTTCTTGGTAGACGTTTCTTTTCTTGTACTCTAGATAGGAGGTATTGTACAAACATTCGGGCCAATGGTCCAACTGATTTTATTTATTCTTCGCACGATATTCGATATGGTTGTATAATTTGAACTGAGTGTTCGGTTATTTTAGTTCATTTCATTTTCCTTTTAATTTCATTTACGCATTAAATTGTGGATGTTTTATTTTAATCGTTAAAAAGAGTAGTTAAGTAAAAGTTTTTAATGCTCGCCTAATAGGATATTAGTAATTAAATGGATTTTCGACAGTGATGCTAAGAATGATCCATATGTGACTCCTGTTTTAATTTGATATTGGAGTGATCGCCCGGTATCCCATTAGGCGGGTTGTTACAGATGGTATCAGAGCATCAGGTTCTAGTGTCCTTAGGAATCTGTGCGGACGTACTACGCTTTCAGCGTTACTCTCGATTTGTTATAGAGCCCCTGGATTAGGATTGTTGATTTCTCTTGTGAGATTTCGTTCTCCTGCCATGTTAGAAGATTATAGAAATCTTTTACGCGCTCGTTGAGAATCGGTTGCGAAGCTCAGAGGGCAGTAGGAGGTGGAGCTTAGCTGGGGAAGCTGGTAGAAGTTGGGGACGAGGACCGCCGTAGAGGTCACTCCCATTATGGCAATTATTAAGGATTGTTGCAACGACTACTAAAGTATAGTAGCTTGGAGCATCTACGTACTGCTATGGTAGAAAGTGGTACTTAAATTGAACTACCCCCGTGGAGATAAGGGTTCGAAAAAAAAAGGGTCTTTGATAAGGACCATATATTAGAGTTGGGGTTGTTCAAAGTGAGCATGGCACTACCTATTGGACGCAGATGGCTCGGGAGATTTGGCTTAGAGAAGGGTATGGAAATACCCAGATGTGAAAATATAAGGAAGATTTTCACTTGTAGGGAGAATGTGGGTGTGTTCAAGTGCCCCTGAGTGGACATCCACATGGGGAGATTTGTTGAAACTGGTAGTGTACTTTCCTTTTTACGAAGAGGTTAAGAGGATTAGTAAGGTGATTGTAAGGAGGGAGGTTATAGAGTCAGATGGCGTTGACAACCTTATCATAGTCAGGAAGGCCAGTGATGAAAATAATTATGTGGAGTGCGGAGCCACACGGTTAGTCCTTTCCCGGTAGGAATAAAGGACAAGGTTAGCGTGCCCAGATGCGGCCTAGAGTTGAGATATTCTAGTAAGAGGTGTGGCTAGTTGAAGCTATGACGTTCGATAGCCCTAGACTTGTGTGTGTAATTTGAGCTTTGTATTCGGTCTCGATAACATAATAATGTAGGCCTATGTGTTTTCCGTGATAGCGGGATTTTGTTTTCCTTCACTCATCATAAAGGCGGGTGTTTATATTTTGTATATATACGTATGAGGTATATGCTATATCGGAGCGATAGCAGGCTAATGATGGCAAGTCTATCGTGTCCAAAGTTTCTGGAGGGAATAGATTGTGGTTGCGGTGTCTCACCTGGATACATGTTGAGTACACCTTTGTTATTATGGATTGATGGAACCTCAATGAGCAGAGGCTTCCTTATTTTGGTTTGAATATGTGGCAACCTTATAGATATAACTTAAGGCCCACATGATTATTATTGAGCTGTAAGATTAAGCTTAGGGTTTGTGTGCGCGAAGATCGAACTTTGGTACGAGCGCTTGGTGATGTGACTCTTAGTTAGAGATAGGAGTTCAGATCACCCTTTCGTTGATAAGGGATAGGATTGTCCCGGTTGCATGTCTGAAATAACGGGACTCCGTGACCGACAAAGTCAAGTGTTAATGTGTGGAGGGGTTCCTTGTTTGGATTTCGCTTTGCGATACACTCCACACATGACACTTGACGGCGTCGGGCGTGGAGAGCTGTTATGGGATGCGAGGATGTGGGTTAGTCTTATAGTGTGGATGAACCACTATAGACTATGAGCCCTGTGATGATGGTATGCTTATGGAAATATTATGCTATGGAAAAGCACTAAAGTGGTCCTCTCGTCACAAGTAGTTGGGTGGAGTAGGACTTAGAGAAATTGATTTGAGGATGATAGCCAGGCCTTAATAAGAAGTCAAATTTGGAGGAAATCTGTGATCGGTGTGATATAAGAAGTGTTCCTACAGAGAGTAGGCACTTTGATTAGTTAGGTTTACTTCTGTATGGGCGGATCTGTATGGGCGGAAGGATAAGATATTAGAAATGCGTTCGTAGGTTAGCGTAGGCAGGATTTAGGACGTCCCGCTGGTGTGCCTTAGGCCGTTACATCTCGATGACCGACAACGCGAGGGAGTAGTGTAATGGGAGGGTTCCTTGTTTTGATTTCGCCTTGGCGAGACGTCCCACCCACGAAACTAAGCAAATGTCGGGAGTTGAGAGAGGCCTTGGGCACTAGGGATATATTTAAGATACTCGTCTGGCTTAGGTAGGGTAACACATAGATCGTAGCATTTTAGGATGTAGGTTCACTAGAGTTAGCGGCGCTGAGGTTAGGAGGATTGAAATTTCGCGGGTTGGAAGGACCCATAGGTGAGTATTACGCCGAGGAAAGGAGACCCTTATTGGGAAAGAGTGTTACGTGTCAGACGTTCACTACGGGTGTGCAGATGTGCACAAGTTGGAAAGGTGTATGGTCACCTTGGTAATATGGTTTTATATACCGCGTAGTATATAACGTTGGAATTCATGCCGATAGGCATTATAGATGATGGGTATTATGTGGCGTATAAGAGTCACTTTACGATCGTGATAGTTGTGTAGCGTACGGTTGGGAACCGTTGGGTTAGTATTGTTCCCCTCTAGGTATTAGGATTTGTAGTAATCCTAGTTAGATGGTGTAACTTGTATCTGAATTTTGAGGACGAAATTCCGTTGTAAGGGGGGGAGTATGTAACAACCCGTCCTTTTGGAGACAATTAAATTCCATAATTAAGTATAATTTGGAATTTGGAGAATTTCTTAAAATAGCAATTTTTGGGATTTTCGAGGATTTAATAATTTTCGAAGGGTGTTATAAATTATTTTGGGACTATATAGGTCGAAGTAATTTAATTATATGTCGCCGTGGAGTATAGCGACAAAAGAGGTAAGATTTTGAGTAGAAGACCGCATTTAATTATTTTGGGTTAGAATAGTGATTTGCGGTCAAGTACCTCGGATGGAAATTTTGACTGCGCCATGAGTCTCGGAATGTCCGAGATAGTCGGAAAATAGTGTCCGATTGTCGAAATTGATTTCCGAGTAATTTTGGAGTTAAATATGCTCGTAATTGAGTAAACGAGTCGTTTTGGGGGTATTAAGGGATTTAACCCTTTTCTCCTTATAAAAGGAGGGAGAGGGGGAGAAAAGAGAAGAGAAAGAAGAAATAAGAGAGGGAAGAGAGAGAGAGGAAGAAAAGAGGAAAAAGGGGGAGATTCCGGCCAGCCTCCGCGGGATTCGGCTCGAGGACGTCGGATTTTATACACGAGGCAAGTGTTTACTTGCTTTATTTCCCTTTTTGCATAAATATCTCATACCGTAGTTTGGTATAATCAAACCCTAAAGATTTTGGGTGGGGATTTCGTGGATATAACGGGTTTTTGGGAGTTAAAACGAATAAACCCCTAAAAATGGTAAATTGGAGAAACTTAGGTTTTAACTGAAATTAATTGGTGATTATGGGTTCTAGGATGTTTAGAACCCTTAATAGATGTGTATTTGTAGTTGGATGTGGTTGTAGGACGTTGGGTGAGGCGACAAAAGCTTGGGAGAATCTTTAATGGCCTAAACCTTCTCGAAGAAGGTGATGAATAGTAACCCGCAAGCTTGTGGGGTTATTTTGACTAGTAAGAGAATTGATTTAGCTTTCGGTCAAAACACAAAAGTTGTAGATCTTTTTGATATGGTCGCGTGAGTGCCAACCGTTTATTTTTTTTTAATTTTCTACGATTTGATATGATTTTTACAAGATGATAGCTCCGGGTTGAAATCATCAACTCGGAAATCAAATCGGGAATTGGAAAAATTACGGCCTGAATTAATTGCGTAGATGTTTGGGATAATTTTTGGGGTAGTTTAGAAACCCCGATAATGAAATTGGGTTGTTGGATGGAGGATTTGGAGAATTTAGTTTTGAGGACCTGGTGTGACCGATCGACCGCGCCCCTAAGACCGGTCGACCGCGTCAAGGAGGAAGGGCCTACTGCTTTGTTTCGTAGGCTTATTTACAACCCACGGTCGATCGGGGGTCTAGGACCGGTCGACCGGTGCCCTGTTTTCAGCCGAAGATTATTGGAGATTATTATTATTTCTCCTCTTTGAGATTTAAGTTTAAGGGCCTTCTAAATTGAAGTATATCAGGGGGTTATGTCCTAAGGGACTTGTGGATTTGGGAATATATGTATATGTATATATATATATATATATATATATATATATATATATATATATATATATATATATATGTATGTATATTCAGTTAGAGTGAATTAGTATAGTTGGAGATATCTGATAAATCCTTAAGAGATGATTAAGGTAATTATTATTTGTCGAAGTAAGAAAATAATTTGGGTTTAGTATCATGTTTATATGAAAGCATGATTATGATTCTTTGAGAGAATCCTTGGGATTATTGGTCATCGCTAGATGCAATAGGCCACTATGGCTGTTTATATATATTATAGGAAGAATATATAGGATATGTATACTATGTGATTTAGGTGTATATATATATATATTATGATGGAAATTATTTTGAAAATATAAAAAGGAATATTTTCAAAATGGTAAATAAATGATTTTCATAATTGATAAAATATGGATTACACACCTCTCTAAATCGCTATCATAAGGGAAGTTGAGTACGTATGGTGAAGCCCCCTGGCTAATGAATGCAGGGTGGATATAGTACTATAGGCCATGTGAGAGTTTGTTGATATATATTTTCTGCGATGGGTAGGAAATTCCGGGTGTGGTCTTGACTACCCCGCAGGCACATGGCCGCTTCCCGACGTCTTGCGATGTAGGATCCCAGGTTGTCTTGATGATAGGCCCTGGTAGAGGATAGCCATTTAGTGGCACGCATAGTGGGGAAACCCGGACGGGCGGTCTTAGAACACGATATATTAAAGCAATTCATGATAATGGATTGGATTTAATTACATTTCCTGGATATAGGAAGGGAAATGGGTTATATGTTTAGCTTCGGTAACACTCCCGGATGGAAGAAGGGATGTGGAAGCATATGATATGGTAAAAGCATTTTTATGATAATAAAAATAGCTTTTAATTACATTTCCTGAGTATAAAAAGGGAAATGGGATAATTGAAAGAGGAAAAGCATTTTTATGTTAATAAAATTGGCTTTTAAAAAGATATATGTATTGGTCTAGCAATTCATGCTAATGAATTGGCTTTTAAATACTTTTCCTGGATATGATAAGGGAAATGGAAAGTTTTGAAATAAAAATTATAAATACTTTGTGTATCGAATACACCTCAGTCCGGGAGGTAGATCCGGATGAGTATTATAAAGATGATAGTAAATAAACTTCAGTCCGGGAGATATTATCCGGACGTATATGGTTGATGTATATATATATATATATATATATATATATATATATTTATACATTTGTCCGTGCTACGGGCCTAATGGATCTCTACCATTAACCCTGCCAAGTAGTAGTGTATCGGGGGGGGTTCCTTGTTTGGATTTTTCTTTGCGAGACACCCCACGCACGAACTTAGTGCAGTGTTGAGAATGGAGGGAAGTTTAGCCCTTAGCACTTGGACTATCTAGGGTTGATAGTAGTTGGGTGATAGACTAGTTTAGCAGGGTAGCTTGACTAGGATGTTTAGAGGGATGCGCTAGGAGTGCACTATTAGTGGAGAGGTGAGGGGTATCTCATGGGAGTGCGATACCAAATTTAAATATGAGATAAAACTTTTTTCTAAAAATAAAGCATTTATGCACTTGCAAAGTATTTTCAAAATTTGGGCTCTGACCCGTTTATCTACCTTCCTTTCTTTCTATATATTATATATATATATATATAGGTGTCCAGACATAGGGAAGCCTGGATGGAAACTTCTTTCGAGTCAGACGTCTGCTGCAGCAGCTGTGGATGCTTGCGGGTTCTTGGTAGACGATTCTTTTCTTGTACTCTAGATAGGAGGTATTGTACAAACATTCGGGCCAATGGTCCAAGTGATTTTATTTATTCTTCACACGATATTCGATATGGTTGTATAATTTGAACCAAGTGTTCGGTTATTTTAGTTCATTTCATTTTCCTTTTAATTTCATTTACGCATTATATTGTGGATGTTTTATTTTTATTCGTTAAAAAGAGTAGTTAAGTAAAAGGTTTTAAACCTCGCCTAATAGGATATTAGTAATTAAATGGATTTTCGACAGTGATGCTATGAATGATCCATATGTGACTCCTGTTTTAATTTGATATTGGAGTGATCGCCCGGTATCCCATTAGGCGGGTTGTTACATTTCCCAAGCATTTTTAGACTCTCCTCAATTTCATTTTGATTCACCAATGACGGGTGCGACAGAAAGTGAAGGAAGTCTGAATATTGAGTTTTACCTAGGAAATTCCAAAGATGGGGAAGAAGTTAATATAGAAAGGCTTTATCCGAGGCCACCTGGAAGTAAAGAGATGAAGCAACGGGCTAAAGGAAAAGCGAAGGCTACTAACATTGAGGTGAACCGAGAAATACTGAATAGTTGCTCTTTATTCAATGAATAATTTGAGCGATCATGTCAGGCTGATCGTGTACGTGACGAAGAGGCCCATTTGGGGCTTAACCGTTCACTGCAACTTAGGGAGCGAAGTTTGGAGCTCAACGAACGCAGTATATTGGCTATGGAGAGGAAAGATATGTGTGAACAAATATTGCTTGATCAAAAAATTATGAGCACTGACACCTCAAACATGAATTCAATCCAGAAGGAGTACCATGAATACCTCGTGCTTAATATAAACAACAAAGCACGGGGCCAATCAAACTTTCCAAACTATCCACCACATGGAGGTCATTCTGGATTTTAAAATTTCTATGCTTTTGAGTATGTAACATGTTATTTACTATTATCGTTTGATCTACTTTGTAATATGATTTTATGGGTTATGTAATGCATTTGTTTCAAATTTCCATAGATAAACATTAGTTCGGTACAATATTAACGATACAACATTAATAATAAAGACAACAACAGAACAACATTAGAAAAGAAACATAAATTGGGTAAAATCACACACTGCTATTGGTGATCACTCTCTAAATTTATACTCAACACATAAATTGGGTAAAATCACACACTCTTCGTATTCTTCCATTTATATTTTTATACTGAACACTCTCTAAATTTATGAAATGAATTTGTGAAATGAAGCTTCAAATTGTGAAATGAATTTGCGTCAATCTTAACAATACAACATTAACAATAAAGATAACAACATAACAACATTACAAAATAAACACTAACTGGATTATATTTCTTAATTATCGAAATCCCAATCTACATCATCCAAATTTACAGCATCAGACATGTCATAATTTTGCGTTGATGGACCCGATTAGCTAGTATCTTCTTGGGCACCAATATCATCCATGTGCTGTCGATACACTGTGGTCGCATGTCAGGGATCTTCTGTGGGGTTGTAAAAAGCCGAGGTTGTACCACTAAAAAAATTAGGCGGGGGAGGAGTCCGCTCGTGAGATACACCCAACTCTTGGAGCTTCCTTGTATCTATATCCAACTCATGACTACAATAGTTATTAAGATGCATGGTTGCACCTAGAGCGGTGGCTATCGAGGATTGCCAATAATCAGAGAATTCCCGACTAGTAAATAGGAGGTCATCGTATGTGGGCAATTCTTCATCGACCGCAATCCTTTCCGGCCGTGGAACATGAATCAATATGGGTACACTTGAAGGACTGCAAAATGGTAGATCCCAAGTCATTTGGGGTTGAGTGGGATTTACCCGACCAGTGGGAGTCTCGTAAGCGCCAGGTGCCTGTGAAGGGACAGTCGGTATTTGGATGTGGTATGGCAGTGCACTGGGACTTATGACATCCGTGTTGACTGCTCGATAGAGAGGTGGCATTACAAGGCCTAGGGACACTTGCTTCCAGTAACAGTCATACATGGGTTGAGAAACAATGGATACGCTGGGGTCCATCTCGTCAATAATAATCACATGCCTATCAGGGTGAAAGGGTATCCTCATCATTTGCGCGGGAGGGTCATTTGGTATGCAAATTTCATCGGTGATTTATCGGCGGCATCGATCACCTAAGTAATATACCCCCCATATTGAGGATCCATAAGAACGCATCGTTTCAGTGATATGTACTTCACATATTGAACGTATGCATGCATCTCAACGGTAGACCCCGAGTAAGGTAGCCAATTGATCGAACCTGGCAATCGCATTTCAATATGACTCTGGGCTGTGGGAAAATTATACTGGATTGAGCCCTTTGTCTCCTTACGATTTAACCGATTTTGTTTCTTCCATCGATTAATCCTAGGCCAGCAGTCACCAGTATCTTCCCTCAATAAGGGACACGCCCGTTGTATGTATTCAAACCCGAAAAACTTCAATACAAAAATGAGTATTATTAAACCATAAATTTTATATTTAAAACATTGTATATCACTTTTTAACACATACCAATATGAGTTGCCAAAAACAACTCATAGAGTCTATGCGACATCTTGACAAGAGATGGAGAGAGTAGTATATGCGAGCTAGAATTGCCGAACCCCAATCGTATGATCCCACAATCTCCAAATCCTCCAAAGCAGCCAACCAACCAATAGGAACGCTGTCTCTTGCGATCGGGAAAAAAATATGTCCCACAAAAAAAAATAAAAAAGCCCTAGCAATGTCTTTAGGTCCAACAATCACAGTATTTAACTTTATGGCCTCAAACCACTTATTTAAGCTCGACACTTTCACCCTGCAAGAATCACTGCAATTTGGTTCAATGCCGGGAAAGTATCTATGTATAATGTCACCCCGGATTTGAGTTTTTCCATCAAGTACAATCAAGTATTTTCTATCTCCATCGGTACCATAGGACCGCTTCCGATGGGAATACCTGCAAGATGGGAAGGATAACAATCAGTTGTAAATAAAATTAATGTACTAATCAATGTTAATATTGGAGTAATTTTTTATATACAAAAACTAACCAGTTAAAATCGTAAAATCATAAGGAGTAATGGTCAGCTCCCCGGTTGGTAGTTGGAACGTGTTGGTTGTGTCCCACCAGCTCACCGATCGCTTGTACCAATCCCCAACTTGTCTTGGGAATTTGAGCATCCAATAATTCTCCCCAACCGCTACGGTGTATAAACTGTATAACTTCAGGATATGTTTATTTGTATGTGGCTCTAAGACTATGCCAATTGCCACGCATCTTTATTGAGTTGTCGTTTGTGGCTGTGTCCGGAGAAGGTTTAATGTGATCTCCGTCGTCCACTATACGCCTATAGTTCTCAAAAACTATAGGTCGCTCGGCATTATTAATTTCGACCTCTCGCGTACCATCTCCCATTTTTCGAGACTTTCTAGCCCGAACAGCCCGTCTAATTTTCTTTCCAATTTGTTCCATTATGAACACTGCAATTTCAACAAAAAAGTTATTAATTTTCTAACATATTTGGTAATGAATATAAAAAGATTATATACAAATATATGCCACTTTGACTATACAATATAGTTTCTGTCTAAATATATGGCTAGAATTTAATTTACATGAAAATTACTAATTAACTATTAAATACATCACTTACAAAAATAGAACATGTAATTATTTAAAAAAAATAACAAAACATATAATTTCTTAAAAAACATAACAAAACAGATAATTTCTTAAATAATATTTTATAAACATTCACTATTTTTTTATAAACATCCACTTAAATAGTTTCTTAAAAACATAAACATAAAAAAAACATAACCGAACAAAAACATTCAATTTAATAACTTAAATAATTTCTATAAACATTTAAATAACTTATAAACACAACAAAAATTAAACAGAACAAAAACTTTTACTAATTAGTTTACAAAAATAGTTTATAGAACATTTACTAATCAGTTTTTTAAAGAACAAAAACATTTACTAATTATGTAAATATATGCCACTTTGACTATACAATATAGTTTCTGTCTAAATATATGGCTAGAATTTGATTTACATGATAATTACTAATTAACTATTAAATACATCACTTACAAAAATAGAACATATAATTATTTACAAAAAATAACAAAACATATAATTTCTTAAAAAACATAACAAAACAGATAATTTTTGAAATAATTTTTTATAAACATTCACTATTTTTTTTTATAAAAATCCACTTAAATAGTTTCTTAAAAACATAAACATAAAAAAAACATAACCGAACCGAACAAAAACATTCACTAATATAACTTAAATAATTTCTATAAATATTTAAATAACTTATAAACACAACAAAAATTAAATAGAACAAAAACATTTACTAATTAGTTTACAAAAATATTTATAAAACATTTAGTAATTAGTTTTTTACAGAACAAAAACATTTAAAGAACCGAACAAAAACATAACCAATAATTAGTAAATAAATAATACATTAAGTAATAAGTAATTAAATAGAACATTAAAATTAACAAATAAATAATTTACAATAAAACATAATAAAAGAGATGATTTACCTAATATAATAGCTTGATATAGATGCTAGAAGTTAGTGTGTTTTTTTAGTGATAAATTTTTTTTACCGTCGGTTGATTTAAATAGAGTAATTGTATTTAATTTTGTGGTTGGAAGGTAGGTGGGTAGATGAGGTAATAAATATGGGGGGAAACCGTAATATGTGAAATTAGTTGGGGGTGAAAAAATAATTTCGGAAGATCCTTAAGCGGAACATCATGTTCCGCCCAAGGGTGCTTCCCCTCCCCCCAAAACGACGCCGTTTAATCTCTTTTTCTACCGCCTATTCCATTTTTGCCTTATCAGTTTTTTACCCACAACAATTTCGTCCAATTTCATCCGATCTGCTATGCTGTTTTTGCCCTAGTTAAATCCAAATTTGAACTACCCGTAAGGGTTGCTCTTATATATATATATATATATATATATATATATATATATATATATATTAGTGTGAAAAATATAGTTATATGGATATTATGACATACCCCTCTAAAAGCTATCATTAGAGGTTACACGAATGAGTGACCTTCCATGGATAGCGAATACATGATTACTATTATTCACATTCCATAATCGACATGCACATGCCTGTTAAGGTTGATTCTAAGGTGGGGTAAATATGGGTACAATTATTGCTCATTAATAGAGGAACTTATGATTATCTCTAACGTAGTTGTTTGTTTTCTATCATAGTTCGGTGTGCGATCCCGATGCAATAGCCCAGATGATGTGAGTATTCCCAAGATTTTTATAACATTAGAGACCCACATCAGGTGAAGTTATTAGGGTTAATACGGAAGGTGGTTATACATATATAATGAGTCATATATATGTATGTATGATGTGATAATATATGTATATATATATATATATATATATATATCTGTGTGTGTGTGTTTGTGTGTGTGTGTGTGTGTGTGCAAAAAAATATATACGGGTATATTGAATTAAAATGTGAAAGTTAATAATTAATGAAAGTTATTAAAAATGGTGTAATAAATTATAATTGAGAATTATAATGATTAGCGAATGTGAAAGCTAAATAAATAAGTTACACGGGATGGAAAAGCGTATTGAATTTCAGGATACTTAGGAAGTAGTTAGTCGGGTAGCAGAACTAGGTGGTTAAAATTCATATGTTAGGTGCACACTTAATGAGAGGTGAGTAATGTCTCATAAGAGGGTGCAGCAATATATTAAATATGAGTAAATGTACATACAATTATTTATGCATTTTAATTATTTGTAAAAAACAATTCTAATTATTTTGGACTCTGACCCGTGTCAAACTATATTTTTAAAACCTTTTTGATGTCCAGTCACAGGGATGTCAAGCGTGATCATCTATCGAGGTAGCAGAGCTGCGACATCTACCGATTGTTGCAGGATTCTTGTTTATCCGTTTCTATTCATATGTTTTATTTCATGACTCGTATCATATTCCAACATGTTGTCCATGTAGGTCAAATTTATTTTCTTTCAGCATTGGGATTTGTTGTATGAATGTTATACTGATGGTTTATTCGGTCACGTTTTCATGTAATGGATTTCTGTTTCAGACTTAATATGTGATTTTGTATTTTTATTATTGTCATAATAAATTATGGTTTGATTATAATGTTGTTATGTCACGTTGATAAAGATTGAAATTGACACAGAACATAATTTAATAATAGGTGGTTAGTAATTAATTGGTTTCGACAATGCTTTCAAGAATGAGCCAATGAGATTCCTGTTTTATTTTAGTAGAAGTAGAGCCACTCATTATTTTAATAAGCGGGGTGTCACACTCAGCAGACGTGATGTTTTACAAGTGTTTTATACGCCTGCGACTCAGGGATAACAAATTATCTCCCTACCATCAACCACTTATGAACATAGGTGTACCTCTTTGGCAGAGTTGAATTGGAGGTCATAATTGGAGATAGGACAACATGCCAAATAGAAAATGTACGTTTTTTTATCCTGGATAACACTCTTCACTCAGCATATAACATCATAATTGACAGAGTAGGGCTAAAGAAATTTGAGGTCATTCCTTCTACAGTTCACAATGCTCGATGTTTTTAACTTATTATGGAGTTGGTGTTGTTAAAGAGAACCAAATAGAGGCCAGAGAATGCTACTGCACCTAGGTGGACTAGGAAGAGCGTAAAAAAATTGACGATGAACTATCAAATCAAAATGATAGATCCACAGGATGAGGAGAAGTTCGTCAAGGGGCAGGTTGTTGAAGAAATATAGTGCATGGTTCTTGGTGACGAGGACTCAAAAAATACTGTTCATATCGTCTCATTAGTAGAGACTGAAAACAACAAATATTTGGTCAATTTTCTCAAGCTGGGAAAAACTATGATCGCTAGTTCCATAAAGACATCCTAAAATCGATCCAGATTTCATTGGTCATGAGTTGAGTACAAAACAAGGTGCAAAACCATTCAAATATAAGTGGTGAGTTCTTGATTAGGAAAATAACATGGCAGTTCAAGAGGGAGTCCGTAAATTGAAAAAAACAATTTCACCGAGGATGTAAAATACCCAGAATATATTTCCATCATGGTAATGGTACGAAAGAAGAATAACAAGTGGTGAATGTATTTGAATTTCACCAACTTTAATAAATCATGTCCTAAAGATCATTACCCAACACCCAGGATTGCCAGTTAGTCGATGCCACCTTGGGACATGTGCTATTCATCTTTATGCAGGCTTTCTCGGGGTACAATCGATTTAGAATAAAGTCGGGCGATCAGGAAAAAAGATTGTTCATCATTAGTAGATGAACTTACTGCTACTATATCATGACGTTTGGACACAAAAATGTAGCAGCAACTTATCATAGATTGGTGAAAAATGTGTTCAAAGAGAAAATTAGAGAGAACATGGAGGTGTATGTTGATAACATGCTCATGAAGAGAAAAAGGGCCACCGACCAAATCAAAGAGTTGCAAAAAACCTTTAACTAATTGGAGAAACACCAAATGAAGCTTAGCGAGATAAAGTGTGCCTTTAGGGTGAAGGATGGGATGTTCGTAGGCTTCATTGTCAAAAAATAAAGAATCGAGGGAAAACCCAATAATATCTAGGCATTAATCAATATGCAGTCCCCAATGACCAAGAAAGAAGTGCAGAGACTAACAGGATGTGTGGAATCACTTAACAGATTAATTTTTAGAGCCACTGATGAATGTCTTCAATTCTTTAAGGTGTTAAGAAAAACTTTTAAGGTGAACGATGAATGCAAAACCGCATTTCTAGTGTTAAAACAATACTTAGGATCTTACCTCTACTATCAAGGAGAATTTAGGTGGAGAAACTATATTCATTTGGTCCTCTAAGAATTTGCAAAAGGAAGGAGTAAAAAGATGTGATACCCCGCCAAATTAAATACTAGGTGATTAGTCCTTTATTAAATTAAATCAGAATATTCAGTTAGTTCATTCTTAGTATCATTGTCGCAAAATAATATATTGTTAATTCATTTAATAATTAATTAAGCTAAGTGTCAAAACTTTTCCAATTTTTATTTTAATTACATTCATACCACCATACAGAATAAAATAGGTAACACCACAACACAATTGAATTAAAATTTAACTAGTATAAATCTAACTAGAATAAACTCTCTAGTTGAAATATCTCAATATCACCATCCAAAAAAATGAGAATAACAATATCAATATAAAATGAATACAATATCCGGAACTGAAATGAGATAACTAAATCCTGGGCAACATGATCTACATGAGCCAAATACTATTAAGATAGGAATCAAGAAAACGAATGCGTCTAATCGAAATATGCATCCCTAGAATCTCATAAAAATATCCACCCTCTAAGTCGGGCGTCCCTGATGCTGGACACCTCGTAATATAGATATAGAAGAGAAGAGAATATTAAAGTAAACGGGTCAGAGCCCGATTGTAAAATTTTTTTAATAATAAAAAGCGCTTAATATTTACAAATTAAGCCAGTATTACATCCATATTAGTTTTTTGGCTTTCACTTGAGAATCTCACCCCTCATCTAGAGCGCACACCTAACGTACCTCAAAATCTTCCTAACAAAGTTCTCATTTACTATTTTAATAGAGGTGTTACTATGATTCTACCTTATCTCATTTCCCTGTATTTCTCACACAATACGATTGATAATTACACATGTTAATTTCTCTTTAATGTGAACTAAGCTTTTCAAGGCTTTAAGATTAAGTATTAATTTACTTAATTAAATTTAGATTTCATTAATATCTCATAACTACTAAGAGTCACACAATAGATGAAATCATAGTGTGTGTATATATATATATATTTCATCATAACATTATATATATACTAATAAAGCACACACAAACACAACTGCGGTGCATGCATTCTCTGTTATCATGTCCTTGTGCATCACTCACTGCATAACTAATAAATGGTAAGTGTCTCTCACGAACCATAAATCTCATAACACAAATATTGGGGGGGGGGGGGGGGGAACTCCCCAGCCAAATGGGTAATGCACATACCTAAACTCTCATTCGACCGTCGAAACTATCATTCACACCGATAGCACATGTCCAAGGTCCTATACTCAACGTACGAATCTATATCCCCCCAAATGGGTCCAATCAGGATAAGACCGTGCACAACGCAAAACCTCCACCCCGATAGCAAGTAGGGTAGGTATGTCATACATAAAATAAATCATAATATAGGTATTTATCCCACATATATATATATATATATATATAGGGCATACGCACAAGCCATAGAAATTCCTTTACGGAGTATATTTATATCTCGAACATCCTACGTATTTATAGTTTATAACTTTACTTCTTAAAGTATATTCCCGAGCTTTTCTCAACACTCGAAGATTATCAAATATTTCTCATACAATTTTAGTAGGTACAAGTCTACACCCTACTGGTCCATGTCATCACAATTTCCAAATTTAATAATTTCAATTGGGTTTATTCTTAGATACTCACCAATTTGATTTTAACCCCTTATTCCTGTATCCTAGGATTAAATCCACTTATCAATATTTTTTTGGGTTATACCTATCACTCTACTGACTTTCCTTAACTCCCAAAAAGTTCAATTAGTTACCACAAAAGATTTATTCCTGTACCCTACGATTTTGCATATATTTTCCTATGGATTTAACCATTTTTCATCTTCAATTCATATGTTTTAAAGTCCTAAACTCCTTATAATCTATTCCATATGATACGACAATATATTTAACTGATTTATAATAATCAAACAACCCTAAATCCTCAAGAAGATTTGATTAAAACATCATTTTCCATAATTTTTAGAAAACTAATATATTTTCATAATTCTCCAAGAACAAACTATAAAACCTAGATTCTATTCATCAATTGATTCCCATTTCGGGGATAATATTATATGATCATCCCAGATTATATCTACATGTTTCTCATTTCAAGGGAATAATTCAAAAACCCCATAGTTTATCTTTAAATCGTGTAAATATTCAGAACTCTACAACTATTCTAATATGAACCTGATACATGCTATAATTGTAAAGATTAATCCACTTACCTCTAATATGTAGGTTTGAACCTTTGAGGATGATAGGCTACTGGTGGTCCTCCTCTTTTCCAGCCAACTTCCGGCGGTGGTGGTGGTGGTGGATGATCTTGTCCCTTGGTTTCCTAGAGGTGGCCCTTCCTTTTTCAGAAAACTCTTAATCTTCTCTAATTCTCCCACTCTAAAGTTTTGGTGAAATGAACATGCATCCTTACTAGCCTTAGACTTATAAATAATCATGCATTTTCATGGTTACTATTCACCTCCCCTGTAAATTGACCAAAATACCCCTTTAGGGTGTCTATTCGGCTACAAAGTGCTCTGAGACCCAAATCAGACCCCCAAGTAGACATTTTTGACTATTTAAACACTTTTGGACAATTTGGTACAATCAAAATGACCATTTGTATGTCATACGAATATTTTACTTTGAATTCATTTAATTTTAGCCCCAACACGTCTCACACACGCATCCCGACTTTATTCGCAAAATTGTACTTGCCTCTAATATCTAGTTTTAAACATTTGAGGGTGATAGGCTACTAGTGGTCCTCCTCTTTTCCAGCCAACTTTTAGCGATGGTGGTGGTGGTGGATGACCTTGTCCCTTGGTTTCGTAGAGGTGGCTCTTCCCTTTCCTGACAACTCTTACTCTTCTCTAATTCTCTCACTCTAAAGTTTTGGTGAAATGATCATGCATACTTACCAGCCTTAGACCTATAAATAATCACGCATTTTAGTGGTTACTATTCACCTCCGATGTAAATTGACCAAAATTCCTCTTTGGGGTGTCTATTCGAATCGAAAGTTCTCCGAGACCCAAATCAAACCCCCAAGTGGACATTTTTAATTATTTAAACTCTTTAGGACACTTTGGTGCAGTCCAAACAACCATTTGGATGAATTAAAAATATTTTACTTTGAATTCATTTAATTTTAGTACTGACACGTCTCACACGGGCATCCCGACTTAATTACTGAAATTGTCGTATTCATCACTCGCGATAATTTTTATTAACTAATGTAAAGCCATAAGCATATATTACTTGTAATCAGTAACTAATATACAACTTCTATCTCATATTAAGTTACTCTTGAATAATATTTAAATCCGGATAAATTTTAAATATCTCACAATTAATCCTAATTAATCCCATTTTAAAATCATTAAAAATTGCGAGGTGTTACATACTTCCCCCCCTAATAACATAATTTCCTCCCGAAATTCGAAAAAAAGCATACCTGGTTGACATAACTCGGGGTATCTATCGCGCATATCATCCTCGCACTCCCAAGAAGACTCCTCCATATAATGGTGTTCCCATTGAACATGCACAAGCGTAACTACCTACGATCGCAAATGTTTCTCACTGCGGTCTAAGATCGCCACTGGTCGCTCCTTCTAAGAACTATCTGACTACAAATAAATTTCCTCCAACACAATATGAGTGTGATCAAACTCATCTCAGAGATACAGTCTCAGTGAAGAAATATGGAAAACATCATGTATACAATGCAAGTGCTTCGGAAGTCCAAGTCAGTATGCGACGGGTCCTACCCTCTCAATAATAGGAAATGGTGCTACATATCTCAGAGCCAATTTCCCTTCCTTTTAGAATCTCATGATTCCTTTCATATGAGACATGCACAATAACAGATGGTCCCGCACATTAAACTCCCTAAAGAACCGCTTGGCATCGGGGTAGCTCTTTTGTCTATCCTGGGCTACCCGAATGCGGCTCCTGATCATTTCAATTCTGGAAGATGTGTTCCAAATCACTTTTGTCCCAAGTAACTTATTGTCGCCCATCTCCAACCAACACGTAGGAGAGAGAAAAGGTATACTATAAAACACCTCAAATGGGGCCATGCCAAAGGTGAACTGATAGGAATTTTTAATGGAAAATTCCACCAGTGGAAGATACTGCTCCCAACTCCCCCCAAAATCCATAATACACATGCGTAATATATCCTATAGCATATGGTTCGTACGTTCGGTCCTCCCATCCGTCTACGGGTGACAAGTCATACTCAATCGCACCTTGGTACCTATGGCCTCTCGAAAATTTTCCCAAAATTTGGAGACAGAGATCTTGTCCTGATCGGACACTACATCTAAAGGTACCCCATGTAACCTCACTATCTCGGCTATAAAGAGTTGTGCATACTGCCCCGTAAAAAAATCAGTCCGAATCAGAAAGAAATGAGCTACCTTAGTCAAACTATCCATAATCACCCATATGGAATAGTGACCCCTCTGAGTATTAGGAAAACTAGTGATAAAGTCCATGGAAATGCTCTCACATTTCCACATTGTAATCTCTAGAGACTGAAGCAACCCGACTAGCTTCTGATGATCCACCTTCACTAACTGACCGGTACCACACTTAGAGATGAACTCACCAATGTCTCTCTTCATCCCAGTCCACCAATACTGTCACCGTATATCTTGGTACATCTTATACCCACCGAGATTCACTGTAAATCAGGATCCATACGACTCTGACATCACTGCGTGTCGTAACTCTTCCCCTTTCGAAACAATCAATATATCGTTAAATCACAAGCCTCCCTCAGAACTCACTGAGTAAGACTCTGAGCCCTCAGCTAAAAGTTATTGAATTTTTTCTTGACAAAACGGATCTGTTGCCTGAGCCTAAATGACCAAGCAATGGCATCCTGATGGACCAGTTCCTTCCATTTAGCCTTCCACACCATGGCTAGTTCACCCTCAGTCTTACAACTCAATGCTTTTGCTACCACATTACCCTTCCCTAGGTGATAGTGTATCTCAAACTGATAATCTTTCATGAATTCAATCCACATGTGCCGTCACATATTCAACTCTCTCTGAGTGAACAAATACTGTGATGACTTGTGTTTCGTGAATAGGCAAAAAAATTTGCCTAATAAATAATGTCTCCATTTCGAAGGGAAAATATGACTGCTACTACCTCCAAGTCGTGGGTAGGGTAGTTTATCTCTTGAGGATTTAGCTTCTTACAGGTGTAAGCTATAGCCTACACTTCCTGCTGTAGCACGCTACGAAGTCCTTGTAGCGATGCATCAGTGTATATTAGGCACTCCACTCCTGGCCTGGGCAGTGCTAGTACGGGTGCTAAAGTTAATTTATCCTTCAATTCATCAAATGCCAACTGACACGCATTATCCCAAAAAAACTTTATGCCCTTATGGGTTAGATTTTTCATCAAACTCTCAATTTTCAAAAATCCCCTGATATATCGTCTATAATAGCCAGCTAATCCCAAGAAAGCATGGACTTCGATCGGTGTTGTGGGTTGTCCCCACTCCCTCACCGATGATACTTTGCTAGGATTCATTTCTAAACCCCTTTCTGACACTATATTCCCTAGAAACATCACCTCCCAGAGCCTAAATCCACACTTTTGATACTTGGCATATAATGCTCCCATAGTTTCAGTAGGACCCTTCGCAAATTATCGACATGTTCCTCTTCGGTACGAGAATAAACTAGGATGTCATCAATGAAAATAATGACAAACTGATCTAGGAACTCTTTGAACACCCAATTCTATAAGTCCATAAATACAGCTGGTGCATTGGTCAACCTGAATGGCATAACTAGAAACTCATAAGATCCATATCTTCTGAGAAAATCCATCTTTGAAACTCCTTCTCCCTGGTCGCAACTAGTGATATCCAAACCTTAAGTCTATCTTTGAGAAGTATTCTGCTCTTTTCAACTGATCAAACAAATCATCGACGTGGGGTAATGGATACGTATTTCAGATCATGACTCTATTAAGTTCCCAATAATCCACGCACAAACGTAGGGATCCATCTTTCTTCTTCACAAATAGAACTAGGTCACCCCAAGGTGAGGTAATCCTATGACTGAAACCCTGTCCAAGTAACTTCTCAATCGAATCCCTCAACTCCCTCTTCTCTACATGAGCCATACGATAGGGGGCATGGGCTATCGATCGAGTGCCCGGTGCTAAGTCAACCACAAACTCAATCTCCTTAGTCGGAGATAACCCTGGTATGTCTTGAAACACATCTACAAATTCCCTAACAAAAGGAATAGAATCAAGGGGAATAACAACTCCTGTAGATGTTTCCTCCTCTATGCAATATAAATTAGTGGATGATCATCCCTCGGGGTGAGGCATCACCACTAAAAACATCTTTTGACCTGGGATAGAAAATATAATGCTCTTACTAAATAAATCAATCGTGGATCTATAAGCAACAACCCAATCCATCCCAATAATAGCATCATATGCGGACATGTCAAACACAAGCATATTAGCTGATAAAATCAGACTCGAAATGTCTATACTCACACCCTGGGATATAAAGAAAATAGGCATCCCACTACCCATTAGTGGGTCTACATAAGTAATAGTACTGCTGGTCATGTCTAATAACCCCGTGGATCGTGCAAATTTAGTGACTATGAAATAATCTGAAGCCCCTACATTAAACATAATACGTCCCATAGCCACAGAAATAGAAAACATACCCTCAACTGCGGATGGTAGCTACTGAACTTCTACCAACTGGACGTTGTACACACGCCTATACTGTAACTTCCCCTGATGTGGTGGGGCGATGGGAGTAATAGTAGGTAAGGTTGGTACCTGTGCTGGTGCTGGAAGGGCAAGTGGAAACATGGGCCTTTATGGATCATGATGAGGACCGTGCTGATGGGGAATCTTGCCCTTATCTTGGCAATCCTGCTTCATGTGACCAATCTTGCCACATGTGAAGCATCTACCGACAAACTATACCTTATTACAACCCTATAAACCTCGGCCTTGCTAACTATTTCCAACTCTCCTTTATCCCTACTAGCCCTGGTGAATGTGTTGTTGGCCCTGGAGGCCCTAATTCCCCTGATTGCCCTGGTGGCCCTACCTTTTACCTCCCTGCCCAAATCAAAAGCCTCTTGATCTAAGTCGCTTAGTATAATCCCCCGGCTAGAAATTCTACTGTCCCTGCCTCTACTGACCTTGGACTGATGATGTTTCACTGCCACTACCTCCCCCGTTCTTACCTTATTAACTTGACTCAATACCCCGCTTATTTCCCTTAACATGAAGATGATTATCTTGGCAATGAAGCAAGGCTGCATTCTATAGATCTTCATAGGTTTTTAATGAAAGATTACCTAAAAGATATTGGCGAATCCTCTAATTAAGACCATCCATGAACATTTGAATTCTCTTTTCTTTAGTGAGCACTTCTCTTGGCACCAGATTGGCCAGCCTAGTGAATTCTTATTCATACACGGCAACTGATTTCCCCTCTTGGGTGTAGTCAAAAATTTTCCTCCTCCTTTCGATCGAAACGGAAAAAGGAAGGAATTTGCAATCAAACTACACCCATAAGTCCTGAATAGTCATCGTATCCCTATCCTCCTATGGTAGTGGAATCCCACCATTGTAGAGCTGCTCCAACAAGCTAAATTGTCACCAAGATCTTCTTCTAAACCTCCGTACACTGATACATACCCAGATGCCGCTAGAATGTCTTTCTTTATTGGATAGCAATCACAATATCGGACCCCCCTTGAAATTCTGGTGGGTGTACCTTTTGGAAGGCATCACTGACACGCTCCAAATCAGTGGGAAATGTCGAAGCTGCTGTTGGTGTCACTGCATGTGCCAGTGGCGGTGCTTGTTGGACAACCTCTAAGGTAGCATTAATGGCTTAAGCAATAATGACAGCAACCTCTATTGCGTTCATAGTACCCTGGTCTAGAGCGGGCTGTGGGGATGGCTTTGCTGCTCTGGGGGTTTGTCATGCACGGTGAGGAGGCATCTGAAACGAGGGAGAAATATTTTATCAGCACTTAAGATATCGCAAAAATAGCTGAAGTCGTAAATGCACGATTATGAATACAACAATCCTAATGATAGGGCTCTATATCAAAGGACACTAGGCAGAAAGCATAGTAAACCGTACAGATCTTAAGGATACTAGAACATGATGCTCTGATACCACCTGTGACATCCCGCCTAATTAAATACCGGGTGATCAGTCCTTTATTAAATTTAATCAGAATATCCAATTGGTTCATTCTTGGCATCACTGTTGCAAAACAATATCTTATTAATTCACCTAAGAGTCAAAACTTTTCCAAATTTTATTTTAATTACATCCATACCACCACATTGATTAAAGTAGGTAACACCCCAACACAACTGAATTAAAATTCAGCTACTATAAATCTAACTAGAATAAACACTCCAGTTGAAATATCATAATACCACCATCCAAAACAAAATGATAATAACAATATCAATTAAAACGAATACAATGCCCTAAACTGAAATGAGATAACTAAATTTTGGGCGACCGGACCTTCACGAGACAAATACTATAAAGATAGGAATCAAGAAAATGAATGTGTCGAATCCAAAGTTGCATCCCCAGAAACTCATCAAAATATCCGTCCTCTAAGTCGGGCGTCCCTGATGTTGGGGATCTAGTAATATAGATATAGATGAGAAGAGAATAGGAAAGTAAACGGGTCCGATCATGATTGTAAAAGATTTTTAAAAAGAACAAGTTCTTAATATTTACAAATTAAGCCAGTATTTTATTCATATATGTTTTTTGGCTCTCACTGGAGAATCTCACCCCACATCTAGAGTGCACACCTAACGTACCTCAAAATCTTCCTTGCAAAGTTCTCATTTACTAGTTTAATATAGGTGTTACTATGATTCTACCTTATCTCATTTCCCCATATTTCTCACGCAATACGTATGATAATTACACATGTTCATTTATCTTTAATATGAACTATGCTTTTTAAGGCTTTAAGATTAAGTATTCACTTACTTAATTAAATTCAGATTTCATTAATCACTCATCACACAATATAATAAATCATAGTTTATATATATTTCATGACAACATTATATATATACTAATAAATCACCCCCCCCCCCCAAACATAGTTGCGGTGCATGCAGACTCAGTTGTCATGTCCTGGTGCATCACTCATTGCATAACAGATAATTGGTTCGGCATCTCTCACGAACCATAAATCTCATAACACAAATATCAGAGGTGAGCATACTCCCCAACCAAATGGGTCACGCACATACCTACGCTCCCATTCGATTGCCGAAACTATCATTCACACTAATAGCACATGTCCAAGTTCCTATGCTCAGTGTACGAATCTAAATCCCCTAAAATGGGTCCAATCAGGATAAGACCGTGCACAACGCGAAACTTCCAACCCGATAGCAAGTAGCGTAAGTATGTCATACACAGAATAAATCATAATATAGGTATTTATCACACCAATATATATATACCAATAGGGCATACGAGCAGCCCATGACAATTCCCTTATGTAGTATATTTATATCTCGAATATCCTACGTATTTATAGATTATAACTTTACTTCTTAAAGTATATTCCCGAACTTTTGTCAACACTCGAAGGTTTTTCAAATATTTCTCAAATAATTTCAGTAGGTACAGGTTTATACCCTACTCGTCCATGTCATCACAATTTCTAAATTTAATCATTTCAATTGGGTTTATTCTTCGATAATCACTAATTCTATTTTAACCCCTTATTCCCAATACCTAGGATTAATTCCACATATTAATATTTTTTCGAGTTCTACCAATAACCCTACTGACTTTCCTTAAGTCCTAAGATGTTCAATTAGTTACCATAAAATATTTATTCAAGATGCTATTTAATTAAACCTTATAACGAAAGAATTTTCAAAAATTCAGGAGAATTCAATCGATCAAAGGGAAGGGTCGATCGATCAATACAGTAGATCGATCGACGTTCTTGAGTCGATCAATCGATCCATCAGTTATGGCCACGATTTTGCATATATTTTCCAATGGATTTAAGCATTTTTCATCTTCAATTCATATGTTTTAAAGTCCTAAGCTTCTTATAATTTATTCCATATGATATGACAATATATATAAACGACTTACAATAATCAAACAATCCTAAATCCTCAAGAAGATTGGATTAAAACATCATTTTCCATTATTTTCATAAAACTAATATAATATCATATTCTCCAAGAACAAACTATAAAACCTAGATTCTCTTCATCAATTGATTCCCATTTCGGGGATATTATTATATGATCATCCTAGATTAAATCTACATGTTTCTCATTTCAAGGGACTAATTCAAAAACCCCATAGTTTATCTTTAAATCATGTAAATATTCAGAATTCTACAATCATTCTAATATGAACCTGATACATGCTATAATTGTAAAGATTAATCCACTTGCCTCCAATATGTATGGTCTGAACCTTTGAGGATGATAGGCTACTGGTGGTCCTCCTCTTTTCTGGCTAACTTTCGAAGGTGGTGGTGGTGGTGGATGACCTTGTCCCTTGGTTTCCTATAGGTGACCTTTCCCTTTCCAGAAACTCTTACTCTTCTCTAATTCTCTCACTTTAAAGTTTTGGTGAAATGAACATGCATACTTACCACTCTTAGACTTATAAATAATCATGCATTTTAGTGGTTACTATTCACCTCCCATGTAAATTGACCAAAATACACGTTTGGGGTATCTATTCAGCTCCAAAGTGCTCCGAGACCCAAATCAAACTCCCAAGTAGACATTTTCGGCTATTTAAATGCCTTCGAACACTTTGGTGCAGTAAAAATAATCATTTGGGTGATATGCAAATATTTTACTTTGAATTCATTTAATTTTAGTCGCGACACATCTCACACGCGTGTCCCAACTGAATTATCGAAATTGTCATATTCATCACTCGCGAAATTTTTTGTTAAATCATCTAAGGTCATAATCATATATTACTTATAATCACTAAGTAATATTCAACTTATATCACATATTACTTTACTCTCGAATAGTATTTAAATCCGAATTAATTTTAAATATCTCATAATTAATTCTAATTAAACCCTTAAAATCATTAAAAACTACGGAGTATTACGAAAGACTAGTATACTATACCATTTAAGCATATTATGAGTAAGGAATTCGGTATCCCGGGATGAAGAAGTTATCTCTTGCACTGATCAAATCATCCAGGAGAATAAAGCCTCATTTTCAAGCTCCACAATTATCTTTACACGGACCTTCCTCTATTACAAGTCCTTCATAAGCCCAAGAAATTAGGTTGACTGATAGCTTAGGCAGTGGATCTTGGAGAATACAACATTCAGTATGAACCAAGGATGGCGATTAAAGGCTAAATTATGGAAGATTTTATTGTGAATTCACATATGGGGAACAATCTGTCGAGCAGATTTCTTAAAAAAAAAGCTCAATAATCATGGAAAAGAATACTTCCAAGGAAGAGAGATCGACCCCAAACCAAACTGAGCAGACTTATTTTAAAGAGAGGTCACAAGTATAGTCTTATGAGCAGACTCTTATGGGAGATAGTCCGAACACTCATTTATTTGACCATAGTAATGACGTTCTAGAATCGTCCACCAAATAAGAAGAACTTGCTCGCGACCTGAAATAAATAAAAAAAAGTGTTCATAAATGGAGAGTTGGTCATGGGAGAATTTGAAAAAAAAATCTCTTATGTAAAATATTTGTGGATGATTCATCATGTACCACCGAAGGGGGAGAAGGTATGATAATCATGATGCCATGTGAGATTAATGTCTAATACACCCTCAAGTTCCAATTTGAGGCCTTAAAAATGAGGCAAAATACAAGGCGTTCAATTCAGAATTTGGGTTACTTTCATCGCTGGGCATCGAGATTATTCTAGCACACAGTGATTCAAAATTGGTGCTCAATTTAGTGTTTGGAATATATGAGACACGAGAGGAATCTATGATCAATTATTTGTCTAAGACGAAGTAGAGGTTATCAGAATTTCCAAGGGTAAGGATGAACAAAATCACCATGGTAAAAAATACCCAAAAATATGCACTTGCCCGATTAGTGTCAACAATAAGAATATAATCATGAAGAACTATCCTAGTGAAGATCCTCACGCAGAGCATCACTAATAAAGAGATGATAAACGTCATGGAGATAGACCTCGAATCATATTGGATGGATCCTATCGGGGATTACATATAAATAACCATTTTACTAATAGACCCCAAGGAAGAGATAAAACTCCGTTACAAGGCAGCAAGCTATGTATTAGAATGAGGAATTATATTTATTAGGAAATAAATCATCTCCTTTTTATGATGTGTTCATCCGGTCAAAGTAAATGATCTGATCATAGGAGTACATAAAGGAGGTAATTGCACACATTCCTTAGGGATATCAGTAGCAAAGAAGGTGGCTACACAACGATATTAGTTGTTCACCATGTAAGCGAGTTACACTAATTATACCAGGAAATGTCATAAGCACCAAAATTATGCCACCATCCACCGAACTCTGGGAGCCATGCTTCCACTGATTAATTCATCGTGGCCTTTCATAATTTAGGGGATAGATCTGGTTGGCCCATTGATAAAAACCAGAGAAAGGTTCAAGTATTTATTGGTCGTAATGCATTATTTCACCAAATGGGTGGATGTTAAACCCTTAATTGAGATGCCATATGAAAAGTCTTCCAATTCAGTTTGAAGAAATTTATTTTTTGATATAGAATGTTGTGTGCTAATATCATGGACCATAGCACTTAGTTCGATAATTAAGATTTCGAGGAATATTGCACACACTCTAAGATAGAGAAGATGCAATCTAGACCAAGCTATCTGTAGTGCAACATATAGTCTGAGGTAATTAATAAAACTTTACTAGATTAGATGAAAAGAAAGTTGGATGACGCAAAGGGAAACTGGATCAACGAACTGCAGAGTATCCTCTGGGCTTATAGCACAATTGTTTAAGCAGTGATAGGTAAAGCCCATATATGTTTGCCTTTTGTACAGAGGCATTGGTACTAACTGAAATTAGCTTATCTAGCCATAACATCTTCAAATTTAATTCACTATGAAGTGACCTGATATGGAGATTATGTAATACACGTCCCTAGTATATTATTATTTTCCCCATATAAATTGCAAACATATGAAACATTAGAATTTGGATCATTATAATTGGGACCATATCTATATTTTACTAATTATAGAGTCCTGATGGTAATTATTGAAAGAATGAGGATGAAAATTAAGAAATTGGAAAATTTTGTAAGATGGTTGTTCGAACAAGATTGAAGTTTCTTTTGAAGGAATATATGTCGTTTGAATAAGGAGCCTGAGTCATTTGAAGTAGGGATCAAACAAGGATCCAATGAGCCCCACTGCATGCCTGATCAGGCTCGTTAGAAGGTCGTTTGAAGGCTATTTCGAATGAGAAATCATTCCCGTTCGAATGAGAGGCCATTCTCATTCGAAAGAGCGTAACAAATTTTTTTTAATCAGGATGCCCTTATGTGTTGTCATGATTTGGTCCCTTGGATTGAAAGTTATGGAAATCTAGTGTTCCCAGGTGGGAAAATGGGATTTTGATGTGTGGCCTAATTTTATAAGGCGTGTTTGGGGTTCATTTTGGGGATTTAGAGTTAGATGGAGAGAGAGAGAGACACACACAGAGAGAGAGAGAGAGAGAGAGAGAGAGAGAGAGAGATAGATAGAGAGAGTAGGGGTGGGTGGGCCTCCCATAATTTTTAGTATTTCTCTCTCCCACCACCACCACCATAAACCACCATGTAACCACCATATTTTCAAAGCATCCCAACATATTCAAATCCCATACATCCATTTCATCCATGGATGAACAAGGCTATGAATTTTGGACGGGTATTAGGGGTTTTGTAAATGAAGATGGAAGACCTTGTCAAATTTTCAAGGGGATTTTAACTGAGCTTTCACTGCGGGAAGCTTAATGGAGCAAGGCCACCTTAGAAGGTGGGAGGTTACCATCTTCTTAGAAATTTCAATAAACTATTTTTGGAGTTCTATTTGAGGAGGAAAAATCCTCATTTGAAAACATGATGAGCTTCAAGTTATTTGGTATTTATAATTTTTATGAAATAAAAATTTTGTAAAATGTTAATTTGCTGAAAGTAAATTTTGACTGAATATTTACAAGTTTTTTTGAAAAATAAAGTATTGGATATTTATGACATGTAACAACCCTCACGTTTGATAGCATATTTTATATTTCTTTACTATGTGTAGTAATTAATTATAAAATGATAGATGCTGAGTAAATATTAATTTAATATGAGAAAGGTTAATATTTACTGAAATGTTGTATGATTACCTGATGAGTAGGTAAAAATATCCATGTGGTGATTTATGGTGTCATAAGATATAAAATGACATTTTGGTTTAATGAGAAACCGGAACTTAAAATGAGTTATAAAATTTTTAAATGATAATTTGGAGGGTGTAGTTAGTCCCGGTAGGTGCGAGACTGTCGCGCCCCAACTTAATTAACTTAAAATCAACCTTTTATTTAGAGATAAATCCCCATTAGACAATATGGTACTTGAAACCTTTTGAAAAATAACACAAGATTTTTTTTCTTTTCTTCAAAGGCATGTTTGGATGAAAACATAGCTACCTTTATGCACAACTTAAAAGTACCAAACAAATTTACTTACATAAGTTCTTTTGTTTAACATTTACCCAGAAAGTTTGTTGATATAAAACTCACGTTATTTATCCTCCACTCTCCCATTTAATATCCTAACTTGGCAGTGAACTCCAAACGATAGGCATACCTGAAACATAACATTATAGAAGTGTAAGCAACACAAGGTTAGTGAATGACTATATCCCACACATACATCACATATATATAACCAATTTGAATAACAATTTTTATTTTCTTATGTCATAACCCAACAGGAATTGTGTAACTCTCGCAAGCCTGGATCCTCCAGTCCAATTAACTCCCAGTTATTGGGGATACCACATCCCATAATTAGGCCCGAGTACAACAAACCTTTAAGTTGAGTTAACGGGACCGCCACATCCCGTAGGACCCACCACAGTCCTTAACATTAGATAAAGGACCAACCTCAGTCCATAACATTATATAACATCACATAACATTCTTAATCATATGCATATGTTTCATAAATACAACATCACTCCCATAAGCATCTTAACACATGAGTTTTACTACACATTTCCATATGAACATATAAGTAGCTATATTCATAGGATAGGTCACTCACCTTTAATTTGGTACTAAGATTAATACCAAAACTATTTCCTTGGTATGGTAGTGTTAGTCGCTTCCCCACCTGACAATTCAACATCATTAGTATTTGAATACACCAAATCACATTAAACTCAGTAACAAATCACATCAGTTGGTCAATCTAACATAACTAAAAACTAATTGAATATGATACTTCACATTTCTATAACACCTTATTCATTAGGTTTCTAACGCAATTTACGGAATTAAATTATGAATTCTCTAGACAAAGTTATGCCTGTTTTATTACAACATTTTCCAAATAATTTCTGGAGAAAAACAACAACAAAACTTCAACTTAAACACAACCCTCAAGCCAAACCATAAGGTATTTTATTCTCCCCATCAAGTATATCATACCCATATATGTTCGCTAATATTTCCAATTGGAATTTCTTGATTCCAATAAATATTCAATGATTTATGCCACTTTTAATACATCTAGGTCTGAGTAGACCATCAAAGCATAACTTAACATTTTTCAAGCATATATAATGTCCTACTCGGTTATAAATCATGGAAACATATATTAAACATATTTAATAATATAAAATTGATGTTGCATAATTTTTAGAGTTCATTTACTAAGTCAAGCAAAACATCGAACACCTGGTGTGCGCACTTATGCTTTTGGGGCAGATTTCATACCCAAACTTCAAACTATCACCCAAGATTCATTTCATGATATTTTTACATAATTTTCGGATATGACATGTATGTATAAGCTTAGTTTCATATCCAACTGGAATCAATATATTCCATTGAGTATTTAAAAAAATACACCAATTTGATTAACATGATGATTACACCCTTAGTTGTATGAATTCAACATACTTCATATATACAACCTACACATACCCACCTACACGTAACAACACGTATTATGTCATACTTAAATATGATCTTTAATATCATATAAAACACCCTATATCATGTAAAGAATTAAATTTATAAGTTAAATCTTACCTAAGCACCTTTGGATACATAAGCTTGTTTATCTCTCGATAATCTGCCTTAATCCTTAACTAATTCATCATAACCTTGCTTTCTTCCAAGTAACTCTCAACCCCAATTGAAATTATGATTAAAATGAAGAACAAGGGGTATTTTAAAGCTCTTTAATTCGGCATAAGGCACCTCCCCTTGGTCCAATTAAAACAAGCCATGTGTTCCACTAATAAGACAAAATACCATTTAACGAATAGACATATTTGCCCTTGTTTCGTAATTTTAGCATTACTCCTTACTTGGACCTCTGTTTTACACACCGTTTGTTATGTTATAAACTTATCTCATATATATACAACTTTGATATTTTGTATTTTCCACAAATCATAAAACTAGTACGCTTATTTTGGGCCCGAACAAAAGGGTAGCAATTTACCGAAAATCTCAAAACTTTCACATTTGGCGACCTAACAATGCCAATTTCGGACCAACACCTTGGTTTAATTTTTTATAAACATAATGATGAATCAGAAACATATTTTCGTGATGAATTTAACCACATAAATAATCATATGATCTAAACAAGTTATCCCCGATCATAAGCTTAATTAACATCTAATGCAACCAACACATATATCACATGACTATGCATCCCCCAAATTTAATAATTAATGTGTTTAACACGCCGCATCTACTTATAACACATAACTTATACTTAATCATATAATTAACATTCCTAATCACATTTAGGGCCTTACAATTCTACCCCTCTTACAAAAATTTCGTCCTCGAAATTTAACGCATAAGAACTTACCAAAAGATGAGGATATCACACCTTCATGTTATTTTCTCTTTCCCAAGTGGCCTACTCCACATTTTGGTTTCTCCATGCTACCTTAACTAATGTAATGGTTTTGCCTATTCTTTTCAATCAAAAATAACAATTGGTTCCTCCATTTTAGTCAAGTCATCTTTAAGCTCTATTGGTTATAAAATAAACACATGTGAAGGATCAACCACATATTTACGTAACATTGATACATAAAAAAAACATCATGTATACGAGATCGTTATTGTATCAAAGCCAATTTGTAATATACAACTCCAACTCGTTTCACTATTTCATAAGGCCAATGTACCTAGCCCTTAATTTGCCTTTTTTTTCTCAAATCTCATAACCCCTCTCTAAGGAGAAACACGTAGGAAAGCTTGATCACCTTCCTCAAATTTTAATTCCTTCCTTACGTTGTCTGGATAACCTTTTTGTCTACTTTGCACCACCTTCAAGTGATTATGAATAAAATTTATCTTCTCAGTAGTCAGTTGCACAATTTCTGGCCTAAGTAGTTTTCATTCTTCTACTTTTGTCCAACACACTGGGGTCTTATACTTTATCCCATATCATGATTCATAAGGATCCATCTCAATACGTGAATGATAACTATTATTATAAGCAACTTAATTAGTGACAAGTGTTCATCCCAACTGCCCTTTAACTCTAATATATAAATTCGTAACATGTCTTCGAGTGCCTAGATCATTTTTCTGACTGCCCCATCAGTCTGAGGATCAAAAGTTGAACGAAATCTCAATTTAGTCCCCAAAACTTATTGTAAACTAGGCTAAAAGTGGGAATTAAATCTAGGATTTTGATAAGAGATAATAGAAACAGGTGAAACATGCAATCTAATTATCTCATCCACATATATGTTTGCATATATATCCATGGAATATGTAGCTTTAACAGGAAGAAAATGTGTCGAATTAGTCAATCTATTAACGACAACCAAAATAAAATCAAACCCTCATGATAATTTTGGCAAACCTATAACAAAATCGATAGTAACATGCTCCTATTTCCACGCAGGAATAGGTAAGGACTATAGTAGCCTATTAGGCTTTTGATGCTCCGCCTTCACTTATTGGCAACCATACATCTAGCAACAAAATCGGCACTATCGTGTTTTATTCCCGGCCACCAATAACATTGTTTCAAATTTCTATAAAGTTATGTGTTTCCTGGATGCATAGCATATAACTAAGAATGGGCATCCTTTAAAATCGTTCTCCTTAAATTAGGCACATTAGGTACACACAAACGGTTATCATACATAACAATGTCATTATTATGAATAGAAAATTCATTTGCTTTACTCATTTTCATATTGTCTTTAATTTTATCCAATTCTATATGTCCTGCTTGTGATGGTCGTATCCAGTCTACTAGCATATGTCTAACATTTAAATGCACTATTATTCCACAACTCATTTAACGTTAACTTCTTCCTTATTAAAGTTAACTCTCTCAGCAAGTTAACTCGAACATAGTAAATATAAAATACTCTGCCTAGAGCTTTTCTACTCAAGGCATCAGCAACAACATTAGCCTTACCCGAATGGTGATGTATTATGTAGTCATAATCCTTTATAAATTCCATCCATCTTCTTTTCAACCAACACAATTACCATCAACAAAAATTACATTACCCAAAACACTACTTTGGTCTAGTCAAAATTCACATTTAGAAAATTTAGCATATAATTGCTTCTCTCGTAAGGTCTATAAAAAATTACGCAAGTGACATTCCATTCCCCAATAAATTTAAATTCAGGTTCACACGGTAACCGAAAAACTACCTTCCTTCTAAAGAAATCTAAACATACATGATATGAGGACGACGAGTTCGTACCCAAAATCACATAAAAGTCATGCTTACTGAAAGGTAGTAAGTCAACCAACAACTCATTTTCACTTATTCATACCATACCTTCCCTACACACCCTATCAGTAAAAACAAATTTCCCACACTAGAGTAATAATAGCTAAACTAGAATCTAATGATGATAGTGGTTTATTAACATGCAATAGATAAAGCAACACATAAAGAATGTGTAGAATCAGGATCTATCAACACATAAGCATCTTTATCATTCATACGCAAGAATAATCGTCTAGTGATTTCTTATCAATAATAGTCAATTCCCAACTCATATATTACTCCATACCTTTATATACGTATGTCGAACATTCACACATAATATATTATCGATTGTATCCTCTTTTATTAACAATGAGTAAACATTCTTAATAAACCAAACATCATTATGTACATTTCTCACTTCATTCATATAATCTATCCTTATCATCGTGTAACATTTCAAATAATAAATATTCTATTACAAGACTAACTTCTTATAGTTCATCTCCCTAACTTCAATTCATTACTTGAAATGATAAACATCATATTATAATACTAACTTACTATATGACATCTTCTCATCTTCCACTCAATACCAAACTCATGTGTTAGACTTGGACTACTATCCGTATCATCTCTGAAGTTTTAGAGTATGTTAAATATCGTTCTTACGCTCCTTAATCTAAACATAGAGTCACTACTTTCCATATATCGATAATGAACAATAATTCACCAAATGTTTACTTTTAGCCAATATCCCATATTCACTTTCATGTATATTGTGTGGTCATGGACTATAAATTCAATCTAACTTCTCACTATATTCCCTTTTTTTAAGTAACGTTTGATTGTTCTTTAACTAAACATACAATGACCTTAACAAGTCATTTATCCAACACAATAACTTTACAATCATAATCTTACTCCAATCCTTATTAACATGATAGTCTTATGCAACATCATTAATACACTCATCTTAACCGTTTGATAACATGGATATTAAACGTAACCTCGCCACTTAGAACTTTAACCATACTTACCAAACCCATAATACTTCTCTAACTATCATATATCGTATTTCTTTCAAATAACTTGTACAAATACCTCAATGTACCACATTATGGTATCTCACATAGCACATTCTCCTTACACATACTTCTTGGTGACTCCGTATAATGTCAATCATATTACTTATATAACACTCTTAGTGGTAACACATACGCACAATGACAAATACAACTCAATATTCACTCAACTCAGTTGTAAGTATTTCCTGACAAACATCTTTCCCATACTCATCCACAACACATATTCTTAAAAGGACTCCTCAATATTTTTAAACTTCTAACTCTTTAACACCTCATCTCAACTTTACTACTCTTATAAGCGTTTCAAAACATCACAAGAGTAATATCCACTATATGTAATCACATTATTAAAGACGTACATCTCAACTCTTATTACTCTTTATTCTACTTTTAATAATTAATTATGAATTTTTATTCTGATCACTTGTGATATATCGACTAGTTATTAAATTTCATACTTATTTCACATGTTAAATATAAACATATACAACTACTAACCTTATCATTTAACCTCTACTATGTGAATCTTCATTTTTATTTACACTCCAACAATTTAAGTCTCATTATAATCATGTAATAATAATTCTTCTCATTTCTCATCCTTTAATTGAATATTTGTTCCCGTACATCACTCTCCCATACAGATGAGGAGAGAACCCATTCATAATGATACACGTAACATGACTTAAGTCCACATATACCAACATAGGAAGCGATCACCTCCAATACTTTATAATTTTTGCCAAGTTCACATATACCAGTATAAGGAGAGATTACAACTTTTATACCACATTGTGTCTTTAAATATTTTCCTTCAATGAAACATTTGTTCATACAACATATAAAACAATGCAATGCTTTATATTAAAATACCTGTATTCGCTGTCATCCCCGAATAAACCTTAACATCTTATTTCCTTTCCTGCAAGATCCTTGCATTTCATATCACGTACAACAATATATATGCATAACTGACAGATGTTAGTCAACAAAGCCAATTTAAAACTTAATAACAAAACATTCCTGTCCATGCCTTAGGAATCTAACATACTTAAATGTATCTCTTGAAACTGAATACTTATGACTCAAAATAGTTTCTACATCCACTTCCAATCTAGACCCTCACACCATGTCCAGAACCTAATAACCATGCTCTGATACGAAGTTGTCGCACCCCAACTTAATTAACTTAAAATCAACCTTTTATTTAGCGATAAATCCCCATTAGACAATATGGTACTTGAAACCTTTTGAAAAATAACACAAGATTTTTTTTCTTTTCTTCAAAGGCATGTTTGGATGAAAACATAGCTACCTTTATGCACAACTTAAAAGTACCAAACAAATTTACTTACATAAGTTCTTTTGTTTAACATCTACCCATAACGTTTTTTGATATAAAACTCACGTTATTTATCCTCCACTCTCCCATTTAATGTCCTAACTTGGCAGTGAACTCCAAACGATAGGCATACCTGAAATATAACATTATAGGAGTGTAAGCAACACAAGCTTAGTGAATGACTATATCCCACACATACATCACATATATATAACCAATTTGAATAACAATTTTTCTTTTTTTCTGTCATAACCCAACAGTAATTGTGTAACTCTCGCAAGCCTGGACCCGCCAATCCAATTAACTCCCAGTTATTGGGGATACCACATCCCATAATTAGGCCCGAGTACAACAAACCTTTAAGTTGAGTTAACGGGACCGCCATATCCTGTAGGACCCACCACAGTCCTTAACATTAGATAAAGGACCCACCTCAGTCCATAACATTATATAACATCACATGACATTCTTAATCATATGCATATGTTTCATAAATACAACATCACTCCCATAAGCATCTTAACACATGAGTTTTACTACACATTTCCATATGAACATATAAGCAGCTATATTTCATAGGATAGGTCACTCACCTTTAATTTGGTACTAAGATTAATACCAAAACTATTTCCTTGGTATGGTAGTGTTAGTCGCTTCCCCACCTAACAATTCAACATCATTAGTATTTGAATACACCAAATCACATTAAACTCAGTAACAAATCACATCAGTTGGTCAATCTAACATAACTGAAAACTAATTGAATATGATATTTCACATTTCTATAACACCTTATTCATTAGGGTTCTAACGCAATTTACGGAATTAAATTATGAATTCTCTAGAGAAAGTTATGCCTGTTTTATTACAACATTTTCCAAATAATTTCTGGAGAAAAACAACAACAAAACTTCAACTTAAACACAACCCTCAAGCCAAACCATAAGGTATTTTATTCTCCCCACCAAGTATATCATACCCATATATGTTCTCTAATATTTCCAAGTGTAATTTCTTGATTCCAATAAGTATTCAATGATTTATGCCACTTTTAATACATCTAGGTCTGAGTAGACCATCAAAGCATAACTTAACATTTTTCAAGCATATATAATGTCCTACTCGGTTATAAATCATGGAAACATATATTAAACATATTTAATAATGTAAAATTGATGTTGCATAATTTTTAGAGTTCATTTACTAAGTCAAGCAAAACATCAAACACCTGGTGTGCGCATTTATGCTTTTGGGGTAGATTTCATACCCAAACTTCAAACTATCACCCAAGATTCATTTCTTGATATTTTTACATAATTTTCGGATATGACATGTATGTATAAGCTTAGTTTCATATCCAACTAGAATAAATATATTCCATTGAGTATTTACAAAAATACACCAATTTGATTAACATGATGATTACACCCTTAGTTGTATGAATTCAACATACTTCATATATACAACCTACACATACCCACCTACACGTAACAACACGTATTATGTCATCCTTAAATATGATCTTTAATATAATATAAAACACCCTATATCATGTCAAGAATGAAATTTATAAGTTAAATCTTACCTAAGCACCTTTGGATACATAAGCTTGTTTATCTCTCGATAATCTGCCTTAATCCTTCACTAATTCATCATAACCTTGCTTTCTTCCAAGTAACTCTCAACCCCACTTGAAATTCTGATTAAAATGAAGAACAAGGGGTATTTTAAAGCTCTTTAATTCGGCATAAGGCACCTCCCCTTGGTCCAATTAAAACAAGCCATGTGTTCTACTAATAAGACAAAATACCATTTAACGAATAGACATATTTGCCCTTGTTTCGTAATTTCAGCATTACTCCTTACTTGGACCTATGTTTTACACACCGTTTGTTATGTTATAAACTTATCTCATATATCTACAACTTTGATATTTTGTATTTTCCACAAATCATAAAACTAGTACGCCTATTTTGGGCCCGAACAGAAGGATAGCAATTTACCGAAAATCTCAAAACTTTCACATTTGACGACCTAACAATGCCAATTTCGGACCAACACCTTGGTTTAATTTTTTATAAACATAATAATGAATTAGAAACATATTTTCATGATGAATTTAACCACATAAATAATCATATGATCTAAACAAGTTATCCCCGATCATAAGCTTAATTAACATCTAATGCAACCAACACATATATCACATGACTATGCATCCCCCAAAAATAATAATTAACGTGTTTAACACCCCTCATCAACTTATAACATAAAACTTATACTTAATCATATAATTAGCATTCCTAATCACATTTAGGGCCTTACAACGGTCGAAATAAGTGCCATATTGCATTTTGGCATTTTGGGCACTTTTGACTAGTTTTGGCTTTAAAGTGTAGTCGCGTATTATTTTATCACGTATTAGTCACTTAAGTGGGCTTTTAGGACTTAAGACCCATTTTATTTCCCACCCCTATTCCCATTCTTCAATTTTTTTTTACAATTGAGAGAGAGAGAGATAGGAAGAAAGCCTTGGGAAAGAAAGAGAAATTTGGAGACTTAAGCTTGGATCATTGCCTACACCAAATTAAATCTGCGTTTGTATGATCAAGGCAAGTTATCTACTTTCTATTATCTGATATAAGTAGAATAATTAGTGTTGATAGTTGTGGATTTGTTGTGTTTAAATCATTTTAGGGTTTTGTTTGATTAATTGGGTATTAACCCTTGGAAATGGATTTGGATGATAAATGAGGTTAAGGTTGGTAGTTAGATGTATTTAGGGTGCAGGAATTGCACCAAATGATTTTGATTGGGGTTGGTTTTGGAGTTGGGTAGAAATTTGGAGTTCAAGACTCCATAGCCATTCTTGGCATTTTCGCAGGGGCGAATCGATTCGTCCCCTGGGGCGAATCGATTCGCATTGATGCAGTCTCCCAGGTCTATGTACCCGAATCGATTCGGGTTAAGGCCGAATCGATTCGGCTGTATGCAGAATGTTGGTTTTGTCTTCCGAATCGATTTGCTTTAATGGCGAATCGATTCGGCAGGGCGAATCGATTCGGCCCTTGGGGCGAATCGATTCGGTTCCGGCAGTTTTAAGTCATTTTCCTTTTTAAATTTTGATCTTTTCCTCAGGCTTAGGATCTAGGAACCTTCTTCAAAGAAGTAAACTTAGAGTCCTAAAATATTAGTTGAGTTTGGTCGTTACCCTAAATTAAATGGGTTCATCTGGGGTTCATTCTGGGGAGGTTTAAAGTGATGTTAAGGCATTACTTATTTTAATTCAAACTTTTTGAAGTTTGGAAGTTAGGAGTTTGGAAGCCCACGCTTGGAGACTTTAGGGGCTTATTGAGATTTTATGAACCTTGGGGATTCGTAGAATCATAGCCATCATTTGGAGATTTAGCCCGGACTTGTAATTTGAGGAATATCAATGATAATATTCGATGGTGATAGGTTCGCATAAAATGAACCCAACACATGGAGAATGAAATGGAAAGTGGTAATGAAAATTTAATATGAAAATGAGATTTAAAAAGGTAAATGATAATTTACTAAATCATGATATGGAAATTAATGAAATATGGTTGTGCACACCTCTCTAAATACCATCATAAGGGAAGTTCGCGCGCACAGGTGAAGCCCCCTGGCTAATGAATGCAGGGTGGATATAGTCCTAGGCCATGTGAGCGTTTGTTATATATATATATTTTTCTGCGCTGGTTAGGATATTTCGGGTGTGGTCTTGACTATCCCGCAGGCACATGGCCTCTTCCCGACGTATTGCGATAGGTTGCCAGGTTGTCCTATGTTAGGCCCTAGAAGATGATGGTCATTTAGGGGCGTGCACAGTGGGGAAACCCGGATGGGGGGGGGGGGGTCTTAGATATCGTTATATGTATATGAATATAACTATATTTTCATCAAGTGGGACTTGGAGGTTAATAAACGCCACAAAGAGCGTACGACAAATGCCACAAAGATCATGGATATGTGCCATAAAAAGCACGGGAAATGAGATTAATGAGATATATGCCATAAAGAGCACTTGATATTAATGATGTTCCTACTAAGGAACGGTAATATATTAACCATGGAAGTTAATAAATGAAAGGAAATTATATCTTCTTAATTTAAACCAAACAAATGGTTTTAAATTCCTATTAAGGAATGTAAGAAGGATATGGTAATTGGATTATTGAGCAAAGGTCTTAAATTTAAGTTATTTACTTTCTTCTCTTTTATGTGAATGACATTTCATTTAATCATTTAGTTAAATTGTAATTTAGGCTTAACAGGCTAGATAACATGCCATATTATCATCCTTATCATTTATGAATAACTGTTCATTTCTATAATGCTTTTTATTCTTCTGGTGATCATATAGAACCCGGCCCTGACCGGTTTACTTTCCTTGTTGTATATATGATTGTATCCGCTCATGTGCTCCCCCGCAAGGACGCCCGTTTTGATGTTCCCGTTCCTTTGCTTTCGGCGAGCTATAAGATTTTGCGGGTTATTACAGGATATTGTATTAGACGCTTTCATCTTTGTGTTCTAGATGTGATCGGGTCTTATATTCGGGCGTGTGGCCCAAACTGTTGTATTTGATTAATGAATGTATTATGTAAGATATTTAAACCGTTGTACTGTGTTTTATGTAGCTGTGGACCGACAACCTATTCGGTCCTTTTGTATACATTCATTTTAGTCGTATTACATATCTTCTCGTGGAATTCCACTTTCTTATCAGATTGGGTTGTTTAAATTTAATTTTCTTCACTGCATTTTAAAATTTCACACTTTTTGGCAACCCCTTTTCTGATTTATTGGCTGGTTTTCTCGTATACTCAGTATATACTGTTGATGCTGAGGATGATATCCATCCATGATTCCTGTTATGTTTGAGTATCGGGCTGGCCACCCCTTATCTCGGATCGCGGGTTGTCACAGATGGTATCAGAGCATCAGTTTCTAGAGTCTTTGGGATCTATGTGGATTCGTCACGTTCTACCGTAGCGTTCTTTGATATAGAGCCTAATGTTAGGACTGTGTAGTTTTCTATGTTTGCTGCACGATAGATAGTTTCAGGTAGTATTTTTAACTGTATTGTTTCTTCATCTCGAATGCCTCCTAGAGAGGTTTCCTAGCGAGACGTTATACGGTTGTAAAAAAGGAGGTTGATTCTCCACCGTCGCTACAAAGGACCGTTAATGCTGCGGATGTAGCAAACATTGTGGCTCAAGCAGTTAACGCCGCCATGACCCCAGTGGTCCAACAATTGCCACGGGCTGCAGGTGTTCAAGCTCCTACGGGACTTACTCCGTGGGAAAGGGTTAGATAATCCTTTCTAAAGGGAAATCCCCCGGAATTTGAGGGAGGTGCTGATGCTATTAAAGCCAATCAATGGAAAGAGAACAGATAACGCCACCTTCGAATGATAGAATGTAGCGAGGAAAGGAACAAGTCCTTGCCACTTTTAAACTAGTCGGATCTGCGTTATACTAGTTGGAAACAATAACCACGCAAGCGTAGAGAGACACAATGATGATCACTAAGTTCTGGACTTTGTTTGATCATGAGTACGTTCCTCCCGTAGTTTATAGGGAGATGAGAAAAGAGTTGCAAGATGTAGTGCAAGGAGAGAGATCTGTGGCGGAATATGTAGAGGAGTTCACCCGATTGGAAAGTTTTGTACCGGATGAGGTGAATCTGGAAGAGAGGAAGATCTCGAAGTTTATGGGAGGTCTAAACTGGAGAATCCGACAACACTTATTGGGTGATCCAGCTTTACAAACTTTTGGTGAGGTTATGAATGCAGCCTTACTCCATTACCAGGAGCATCGATTTTATATGCAGGGTAGAAAGAGAGCTACCATAGTGGAACAAGAAGGAGATCCTGGAGGGCATGGGATTGGAGGAGGAGTATTTCCCTCATCCCAATCTTTGGGTAGTAGGCAGAAAGAGCTAGACCCTCAGCAAGGGGTTTTTCCTAAGAGAAAATGCTTCGAAGTGTTTATTGCGAGTGGCAATAACAGGCATAGTAAGGGTGCTTCGCAATATGCAGCTCGGGGTGGTTTTGGAAGTAAAGGTCATCCGGGCCAATGCAGTACCCAGTTCAGGAATAACAGAGATCGAGGTCAGGAGGATATGAAGGGACGGTGCTTCCAATGTGCGGAGGCAGGTCATTACAAGAAGGACTGTCCTCAGATGATTGGGGGTCAGTTTCCTAGGGCTCCGCAACAGCCATATGTTCAGTTTTCACCTCCGGTACCTATTATGGTTGTTCCTCCGCAGCAGGGACAACTACAGTACGGACGTGTTTGTCATATTCAGGAGGCTATGCTTCCTCCAGCTCTGCCGGCACCGCCCGTTATCGAGGGTAAGTTTTACTCAGAGATACATGAGTTATGTGTTATTCGTTGCAGGTGTTACTCGCTCATTTATTTTATGAGCTCTTCTCAGACTACAGATTTGATGAAATCTGCTGAGAGTATATTTTTCTATCGTTGAGTTTTCTACGAGTGATGGTTCGCTAAATTCCTTGTTTGTAAACATATAGGGATTTCTTATGGTACTTTGTGCTTTGAGGCCGATTTACTCGTCCTTAACATGGTCGGGTATAATGTTATTTGTATGCCTTATCTCCACGACCGACATAGTTGAGTAGTAGCGTATAGGAGGGGTTCCTTGTTTGGATTCCGCTTTTGCGGGACGCTCCACGCGTGAACCTCGACGACGTTGGAAGTGGAGAGATGTTGTTCTTTCTTCTTTTAGTTAATTTCATTTTATTTTTATTTTATTTTTGTTGGTTAAGAGATGGGTGGAAAGGTTTAGCCGAGAATCACGTAGAAGAGTGATTAATGGCTATTAAAGTGCGAAATAGAAGCACTGTATACAGTTCTCTCCTCTGATCGATGTGAGGGAGATTGGGAGGCGAAGTCAAATTTAGACTTCGGGTTATGCCTTGATAAGAAGGCTATTTGATTTATTTACTCTTCAGTTATTTAAATGGTAATATGTGTAAGTAGAATCTTTTCGGTCCCCAATATGTGTCTTAGACCTGTACACCTTGATGACTGACAACGCGAG
Organism: Sambucus nigra; assembly: GCA_949130495.1. NCBI lineage: Eukaryota > Viridiplantae > Streptophyta > Magnoliopsida > Dipsacales > Adoxaceae > Sambucus > Sambucus nigra. Next base: position 123,294,583 of record OX422213.1, read on the forward strand.
GTAGTAGTGTAACGGGAGGGTTCCTTGTTTCGATTTTGCTTCGGCGAGACGTCCCACGCACGAAATCGAGCAAATGTCGGGAGTTGAGAAAGGTCTTGGGCACTAGGGATATACTTAGCATGAGGTGTATACGACTTAGATAGGATATAGGTAGATAGACCTTAGGATTATTAGGACATAAGGCCTTTAGTATGCGATGTTAGTCTAAGATGGTTGTCGGGAGTTGACCACGAAAAGATTATGTGTTAACTCTATAAGGGGTTGGTTCCCTGATCCCGAGAAGTGGGAGATTTCGAGAAGTTTGGTTGGTTGGGCCGAAGGAGATGAGACCTCTCGTAGTTAGAATGTTATGTTGGCAACTCAGCTTTCATAAAGAAGGGTGAATTGATTCTCACTCCTGAGCCCTGTTTTAAGCTCGAGGGTGGATTCAATTGAGAAGTCTCTGCCATGATGGGGAGTAATAATACTGGAGTATCGACTTATTGTTGATGCGCCTCATAAGTTTAAAATTTGTGAGAAGTATTATCCACTGTTTAAATTGAAGTTCATCGTGGGGGTGATCGCCGTATAGGAAGGGAGATGCTATTTCCTGGGCAGAATTTAGTTTTTCATGCGAGCAAGACTTCTTTGCAATATGTCATAGGGGAGACAAGGGTGGTTAAGACCACATATACAAGTTGCTGATTTAGGAAACAGAACCCTGCTTTATTGACTTTGAGGGTGGGGTGCGTTTCCGTAAGAGAATTTTGTCCCGAATGAGAGGGACTTAAGATAGGCCGATATAGTGGAATCTCGTGGTTCTAAGGTTGCGTTACATGCGAGTAACGACTTATGTGTCAAATTATGCGCCGCCAGTTGTAGTGGCCGGGAATGGAAAGGTGGTTGGACTGCATAGGGTGCCTTTGATTATAGTTTCCGACTGAGACAAAATTTTCATTTCCCACTTATGGCAAGTTTCCAAGAAGCCATGGGAATCAAATTTGGTTAAGCACTTCTTATCATCCTCCACAGACGGCCAGACCGAAAGGGTAAACCATATGTTGGAGTATATGCTCCTTCTGTATGCGCTTGACTTTAATAGTAGTCGGGAACAGTGTCTCCCACTAGTTGAATTCGCTTATTGTATTTTGCATCGATTCACTATTGGGATGGCGCTTTATTAAGCCTTCTATGTTAGGCCTTGTGGATCTCCCGTTTGTTGGTTAGAGGCGCGAGATGATAAGTTTCCTTGGACCTGAAATGATCCGGGATACTTTTTCAAAGATTGAGCCCATTCGGAATCGTATTTGTATAACCAAGATCGACAAAAGAGCTATGTCGATATGGGGAGAAAGCGTGTGAAGATGGAGGTCGGAGACCAAGTGTTGGTGCGAGTGTCGCCTATTAAGGGCATTAAGCATTTTGGGAAGAAGGAGAAACTTGCTCCTCGTTATGTTGGACCTTTCCTATAAATGTTAAGATGGGTCCGATAACCTATTAACTTGATTTACCAAAACAGTTGCAGTAAATACATGACGTGTTCCATATATCCTCTATAAAAGTAGTACAAGAGATGTGATGGTGCCTTTAGGCACATTCCTTTCAAAGTAGATGCAACTTGACGGTTCTTATTGGATGTAGATGGTTGCTATTTTAGAGCGTGGAGAGCGGCGATTAAGATCGCAGGTAGTACTTTTAGTTATGGTGTAATGTAATCACCGCAGTGTCGAGGATTCGACATGGGATCGCGAGGATGACTTGCGGGAAAAGTATCCGCATTTCTTCTTGCGAGGTATACCTGAATTTTGGGGGCAAAATTCCTTCTTAAGGGGGGGAGTATGTAACAACCCTCACGTTTGATAGCATATTTTATATTTCTTTACTATGTGTAGTAATTAATTATAAAATGATAGATGTTGAGTAAATATTAATTTAATATGAGAAAGGTTAATATTTACTGAAATGTTGTATGATTACCTGATGAGTAGGTAAAAATATCCATGTGGTGATTTATGGTGTCATAAGATATAAAATGACATTTTGGTTTAATGAGAAACCGGAATTTAAAATGAGTTATAAAATTTTTAAATGATAATTTGGAGGGTGTAGTTAGTCCCGGTAGGTGCGAGACGGTCGAAATAAGCGCCATATTGCATTTTGGCATTTTGGGCACTTTTGACTGGTTTTGGCTTTAAAGTGTAGTCGCGTATTATTTTATCGCGTATTAGTCACTTAAGTGGGCATTTAGGACTTAAGCCCTGTTTTATTTCCCACCCCTATTCCCATTCTTCCATTTTTTTTTACAATTGAGAGAGAGAGAGATAGGAAGAAACCTTGGGAGAGAAAGAGAAATTTGGAGACACAAGCTTGGATCATTGCCTACACCAAATTAAATCTGCATTTGTATGATCAAGGCAAGTTATCTACTTGCTATTATCTGATTTAAGTAGAATAATTACTGTTGATAGTTGTGGATTTTTTGTGTTTAAATCATTTTAGGGTTTTGTTTGATTAATTGGGTATTAACCCTTGGAAATGGATTTGGATGATAAATGAGGTTAAGGTTGGTAGTTAGATGTATTTAGGGTGAAGGAATTGCAGCAAACGATTTCGGTTGGGGTTGGTTTTGGAGTTGGGTAGAAATTTGGAGTTCAAGACTCCATAGCCATTCTTGTCATTTTCGCAGGGGCGAATCGATTCGTCCCCTGGGGCGAATCGATTCGCATAGATGCAGTCTCCTAGGTCTATGTACCCGAATCGATTCGGGTTAAGGCCGAATCGATTCATATGTATGCAGAATGTTGGTTTTGTCTTCCGAACCGATTTGCTTTAATGGCGAATCAATTCGGCAGGGCGAATCGATTCGGTCCTTGGGGCGAATCGATTCGGTTCCTGCAGTTTTGAGTCATTTTCCTTTTTAAATTTTGATCTTTTCCTCGGGCTTAGGATCTAGGAACCTTCTTCAAAGAAGTAAACTTAGAGTCCTAAAATATTAGTTGAGTTTGGTCGTTACCCTAGATTAAATGGGTTCATCTGGGGTTCATTCTGGGGAGGTTTAAAGTGATGTTAAGGCATTACTTATTTTAATTCAAACTTTTTGAAGTTTGGAAGTTAGGAGTTTGGAAGCCCACGCTTGGAGACTTTAGGTGCTTATTAAGATTTTATGAACCTTGGGGATTCGTAGAATCATAGCCATCATTTGGAGATTTAGTCCGGACTTGTAATTTGAGGAATATCAATGATAATATTCAATGGTGATAGGTTCGCATAAAATGAACCCAACACATGGAGAATGAAATGGAAATTGGTAATGAAAATTGAATATGAAAATGAGATTTAAAAAGGTAAATGATAATTTACTAAATCATGATATGGAAATTAATAAAATATGGTTGTACACACCTCTCTAAATACCATCATAAGGGAAGTTCGCGCGCACATGTGAAGCCCCCTGGCTAATGAATGCAGGGTGGATATAGTCCTAGGCCATGTGAGCGTTTGTTATATATATATTTTTCTGCGCTAGTTAGGAGATTCCGGGTGTGGTCTTGACTATCCCACAGGCACATGGCCGCTTCCCGACGTATTGCGATAGGTGCCCAGGTTGTCTTATGTTAGGCCCTGGAAGATGATGGTCATTTAGGGGCGCGCACAGTGGGGAAACCCGGACGGGCGGTCTTAGATATCGTTATATGTATATGAATATAACTATATTTTCATCAAGTGGGACTTGATGGTTAATAAACTCCACAAATAGCGTATGACAAATGCCACAAAGAGCATGGATATGTGCCATAAAGAGCACGGGAAATGAGATTAATGAGATATGTGCCATAAAGAGCACTTGATATTAATGATGTTCCTACTAAGGAACGGTAATATATTAACTATGGAAGTTAATAAATGAAAGGAAATTATATCTTCTTAATTTAAACCAAACAAATGGTTTTAAATTCCTATTAAGGAATGTAAGAAGGATATGGTAATTGGATTATTGAGCAAAGGTTTTAAATTTAAGTTATTTACTTTCTTCTCTTTTATGTGAATGACATTTCATTTAATCATTTAGTTAAATTGTAATTTAGGCTTAACAGGCTAGATAACGTGCCATATTATCATCCTTATCATTTATGAATAACTGTTCATTTCTATCATGCTTTTTATTCTTCTGGTGATCATATAGAACCCGGCCCTGACCGGTTTACTTTCCTTGTTGTATATATGATTGTATCCGCTCAGGTGCTCCCCCGCAAGGACGCCTGTTTTGATGTTCCCGTTCCTTTGCTTTCGGCGAGCTATAAGGTTTTGCAGGTTATTACAGGATATTGTATTAGACGCTTTCATCTTTGTGTTCTAGATGTGATCGGGTCTTATATTCGGGCGTGTGGCCCAAACTGTTGTATTTGATTAATGAATGTATTATGTAAGATGTTAAAACTGTTGTACTGTGTTCTATGTAGCTGTGGACCGACAGCCTATTCGGTCCTTTTGTATACATTCATTTTAGTCGTATTAGATATCTTCTCGTGGAATTCCACTTGCTTATCAGATTGGGCTGTTTAAATTTAATTTTCATCACTGTATTTTAAAATTTCACACTTTTTGGCAACCCGTTTTCTGATTTATTGGGTGGTTTTCCCGTATACTCAGTATGTACTGTTGATGCTGAGAATGATATCCATCCATGATTCCTGTTACGCTTGAGTAACGGGTTGGCCACCCCTTATCTCGGATCGCGGGTTGTCACATGATAATGGTGTATTTCTAGAAGTTTGAATCTAAACATTTTATGGAATAAATGTTTTTAAAAAATTATTTATCTCCCTAGAATATATGGTTGAAATAATGTTCTAAAGTTTCTTACAAAATGTAGATTTTACAAAAGTTGGACATTTGGTTGAGTTTTGAAGAAATAAAAATGCCCTTTGTGTCTTGAAAATTGTATCTGCGAGTGTTATTAATTTCTTGAATAAATTATGTGTTTAACCCATCAAATAGGATTTGGGAATTTAAAATCCATCTTCTCATGCATGTCAACTTGTACTATTTGATAATGAACCTATAAACAAGTTTAATGAAGGTTTTAGTGGGTTTAAACACGAAATAAGGAAACTAAAAATTCTAGACTTTAAAGTGCATGGAAAAGATTTCGAATGTTTGATAAGTGTGAGGTTGTAAGACTATATGCGCTAATAAAAGGAAATGGAATTTTCTTATGAAAGTAATATTTACATGTAGTTGGTTTTCTTTGATAAAGAAAGTGAAGAAATGTCTAACTAGGAAAAATTATTAGAAAAGGTGTTGAATAAGTGTTAATGGGTTAAAACATTAAGAAGTTGGTGGGTATAACTTAATAATATTTTTGGGAGATTAACACTTATGAAATTGGAAGAAAAGACAAGTTTGGAAACAAAAGGGTAAAATTATAATTTTATGTAAAGTGGAACATTTTATTAAAATAAAAATGTTGGAAAGGATGTTATAGAAATTATTCCCTAATGATCATGATTTTAGAATAAAGTCAATGTTAAAGTGTAAAGGGCGTGAAATGATGATTTTTTTTATAGTGTAACAACAGTTGGGGTGAAACCCCGGGTTTTGGCTTCGGCTAGGTAAAAGTTAAATTAGAATAATGTGGACATTTGCAAAATGTTAAAACACATTAATAAGAACTCGAACGACACCTGAATAATTAAGGAGGGCTCAGAGCCCTAGGGTGAAAGATCTAAAATCACTGGGGAGAGCATATGGGGGCGTCATCGATGGTGTGGAGCCCGTTAAAGTACGCGGTTATTGTATGATTCCGAGAAAAGGATAAAGGAATATGGAACATGTCAAGAAATTTATAATGTGGTGAAAATGTGTAAAGACAACCTAACTTGAATGAATTAATAAATGTTTCAGTAAAGGTTAAAATGAAAAAAAATGTGTAAACTGATTAATCTCCATAAAGTAAAGGAAAGGTAAAATATTGTGGCTAAATGGGTTATTAAATAACCTAAGAGGTTTAACTCATGATTAACATAAGGGTGATTTTCAATGAAAATACAACGTGGATTGGTTTAAATGAAATGGGTAATTTTGGTGAAAAAATGGTTTTTGGTTAGACAAAGTGTTGTATGTGTTAAATAAAGGGATAAATATCAAGTTAAGGAAGAAGAAATTATTTTATGAGAATAATGATATATAATCGGGATAACTCGCATTTTTGGATATAGAAATGGTTTCATGCCTGTATATATATATATATATATATATATATATAAGGTAGTTGTATATGAGGCATAACGTGTTTGAGTCTTCTTTCTGTCGTTTGATTCTCAATTGCATTGTTGTATATTTCCCACACGACATTCATCTCATTCTCTCATCTTTGTGATAAAATGTGGGGGCCGTTACATATTTTGAGGGCATTATACATGTAAATATTCCCTTTTATTTTATGTTAGTAGCTCTGTATGCATGGATTATATGGATGTATCCCACGGGTCCCTCACATCGCTCGATTTGAAATTGAAATAACATGTTAAACTAGTGAACACTTAACCAAACAAAACTGTACTAGCAACATTATATATGTTATTTCATTTCACTTCACACCTAATGCTTGGATCAGATCGGGTTGACCACGGGAGACCCATAAATCCGGGTCGGGGAGTTACAAATGGTATCAGGGATCTAGATTCAGCGTTCCTTTTGGGAGTGATGTGGTGATGTCGGTAGTAGATCTTTCGACAGATAGTTTTCTAGATGGTAAAGTCAAAGAGATAAGCACGATGGGTAATTTATTACCTAGTGGCATATAAAAATTTATTTGTTACTAATCTCTTCCACGCTTAGTGTGAGGTGCTTATGTGTCAATCCGTGATGAAGTGAGAGGCAAACTAAGATATTGAAAATGGTGAATGATGTCTATTGAGTTAGAATCCTGAATCGTGTAAAGTCAACCGTCGAGATTAGGTTACTAGTGAGTCATGCCTAATAAGTATTGGTTTGTGATAAGAATATGTAAGATCCTTGATTAGGTGCCTTCGAGTACTTAGTACCGATGATGGTATGAGGAGAAATCAATTTTTAGGGTAGTGTCATGTCGTAAACAGTTGCTAATTTATTGGACATGAGGAACCATGTTGGTCAACACTTCAGATGTGTACTCAGTTTGAGTAGGTGAATTATTATTATTGTGGGTCAGTGTCTTGGGGGATGTTGATTGAAAGTTATACCTCACTAGGCAAGATGATGAGATTTATGTGCAAATTACGGTAATTATGGTACATATTCGACAATAGTATTTATAGTCCTAGGATTGAACTCTAGATTGTCTTCCATGTCAAGGTTTTAGGAGTTATGATGTGATTTTGAAGGATGGGGTCTTAAGTGATGTTAGCGATGCAAACCTAGGGGTTTTTAAGTTAAGGGAGACATCCTGTAATTTGCTAGAATCCTTAGTGGTGTTAATTTGTTATTTAATATGTGGCACTAACAACCATTTAAAAGGGTAATCATATTATTATCTAAGTGTCAGGTTTGTTTAGTGACATGATTAATGACTAGACGAAAGGTAATCCTAGCGTGAATGTGGTTTAAGGGCATCTTGGACTGTTCGTAAAATGAATTGCGCGTCTGGCATCATTGGGAATAGAAAATGGCTTGTTAGGACATCTTAAGTTATTCAATGGTCAAGGTTATCCATGTCTAGAGGCTCATAGACTAGAGTCTTTACGATCACCTAGTAATCGCGATGTGGGTATTGAGATTTTTTTTAGTATACTTGTGATGAGAAAAGTCACGGATGATTTAATTTTGTTGGTGTGAGGACTATTATTTGGAGTATATTTGGTGTCCTTAGGAAACCAGTTAGGTCCGATAGGAAGAATTACTAGTGTCCTTGTGATGATCGAAGTGAAGGTCAAGTAATAACCAAAGGTAAGCAGTGTGACACATGACTTTGATGAGTCCTATAAAATGTATTTGGGACTTAGAATGATGATGTCATCTAGAGACTTCAAGGTGAAACCCAAAAAGGTAGATGTCAAAGCATGATTAGAATGTTGGCATGTGTCGACAGTATAAGTTAGGACAATCCTAGAAATATAGAGACCAGTTATTGGCACGTCTTGTAAAGTCAGTACAAATTAGAAGATGTAGCCATGTACGATACTCACTACCCTTGTCATGTCAATCCAGGGTGCGTGTCTAGTACGATAATAGTGATAACGTCTGGGAGAAATTGTAAGACTTCAAGCACATGGAGTAGGTTCATTTTTCATAAACAATATTGTGATGCTTTGGGATGGGATTTTCTCAGAATGATTATTTGTATCTTTAATTCTTATGTGTGTGTCCCCTTTGGATTTCAATAATCGAGGATATATATTCGCAGAAATGTGGTATCATAGATTGGTACCATATCATGGTACAGTGCAGTTGGGCCTAGTAGAGTGCGGGTGGATCTGGAATGATCAATATAGCTCGTTAACTAGGTGCGCCCCAATCTGAGGTGTTCTTGCTATTGTATAAGTTCAATGTACGGGTGGCTACTTTTTCAACTGCATGAGTTATTGTAGTAATTATTTTCCTTAGTAACAACAACCTTACGACTTGTTGGCATGGCAGTCAGTGGCTCTAGTTGTAAAGAGTGGGATGATGACTTGAGGACATTGTATAGTACTAGAACTTGATAAAATTTAGCACAAAGTGTTACTTTTTCATAGTGGGTGGATTGGTGCAATACTCAAGTGATACGTATAGAGTAATCATGAGTCATTAGAGTGAAGTAACGAAAAGTGTTAGACAAGTATGTGATGATGTTTTGATATGTGTGTTTCCCCATGGAGTGAGTGACTTAAGATATGAGGTTATGTGGTCATGATGACCTGTGGATTTGAAGAAACTTTGAATATGTAGTCCCGAGATTCGAGATGGTCCTTGATGATGAGTTTAGGAATGGGTTGTGTTACTACATGCTCTTAGGTGAGTGTTAATCACTATAGAGTGTTTCCTGATCATGGCACGGGTATCCTTGGGTATTAGCATAGGTAGTACTATGACTTGATTGGGCATGATCATTAAGTAAGTGGGGATTCAGGGTCAGTTATGTAACATTGATCACTAGCGTGCTGTTGTACATTAAAGCATACAACATGTTGAGCTTTTGGTGACAATCCTTGTGCAACGGTGTGCGAAGTGATCTTCGCTATTGAAAACTTCGATGGTTAGTCATGGAGGGTTCCTATGAATAAGTAAAATAGTCGATAAACCCTATGGATTTGAAAAATTGATGGATCAATAATTTTGTGGATGAAATTTCCTAAGGAGGGGAAAATGTAATACATTTTCCCAATATTTTATTATTTTTCCCCATGTAAATTGTAAACATATGAAACCTTGGAATTTGGATCATTATAACTGGGATCATATTTGTCTTGTACTAATTTTGGAGTCCTTATGTTAATTATTGGAAAAATGAGGGCGAAAATTAAAAAGTTGAAAAAACCAGGAAGATGGTCATTTAAACGAGTTGAGGATTGTTCGAATGAGATTATAGTTTTGTTCAAATGAAAATGTCTTTTGAATGAGGAACCCACATCATTATAATCAAATGAGGATCGAATAAGGCCCCACTGCATACCTAATCAGGCTCAGTAGAAGTTCATTCGAAGGCTAGTTCGAACAAAAGTTCATTCTCGTTTGAACAAGAGACCATTCTTGTTCGAATGAGAGGAGCATAAATTTTTAAATCATTTTGGCCAAGTGTTCTATTGTATTTTGGGCAATTGGATTATGAGGGGTAGAAATCTGTTGTGTTGAGATGGGGGGGGGGGGGATGGGATTGTTGTGTTTGGGTAGTTTATAAGGCTTGTTTGGGGATCATTTTATGAATTTAGAGTTAGAAGAAGAGAGAGAGGGTCTTCCACCATTTTCATCATTTCTCCCTCCCACCACCACAACAACCCACCATATTTTGGAAGCATGCCACCACAATCAAACCTATATATCCATTTCCTTCATAGATGAACATGGGTATAAATTTTAGAGGTGTGTTGGGGGGGGGGAGATGACGATGGAAGATCTTGTGGAGTTTTGAATGGAGTTTTAATGGAGATTTAATGGAGGCAAGTTTTGTGGAGTAATGCAACCTCTCTAAGGCAACTTTAGGATGGGGAGGTATCCATCTTCTTAGATATTTCAACCAACTATTTTTGGAGCTTCATTTGACGTGGAAAACCCCTACTCTTAATTTAAGACTCCATTTTCATAATTAGTAGCCTTGTTGTTAGACTCTATTTGATAACATGATGAGTTTTAAGTAATTTCGTGTAACAACCCTCGCTTTTGAGAACCAATTTTATATTTATTTACTGTGTGAAGTAATTATATAAAATGTTGGAATATGGAGTAAATATTAATTGAATGAGATAAAAGTTAATATTTACAAAATTGTTTCATGTTTACTGTATGTGTAAGTAAATATCACCATGTTGTGTTTTATAGTGTCATAAGATTTAAATGACAATTATGGTTTAAAATGAAACCGGAACCTGAAATGAGTTATAAAATTTCCAAATGATAATTTGGAGGTCGTAGTTAGTCCCGAAATGTGCGAGATAGTCGAAATAAGTGCAATATTGTATTTTTATGTTTCGGGCACTTTTGTCTGGTTATAGCTTAAATATGTAGTTGCGAGTCCTTTTAATGTGGTATTAATCATTTAAGTTAGGATATTAGACTAAAGGCACGATTTAAGTCTTGGATTTCATTTATTTGTCCTAAGTGCATTTAGTGACCTAGAGAGAAAGAGAGAGGAAGAGAACTTTGGTGAGAAATGAGAAAAGAGAGAGATTCAAGATTGGGGATTGTTGCTACTATAAGAAAATTTGAGATTTGAACACCAATGCAAGTTTTCTACTTGCTAATATGTGATTTAAGATGAATAATTTGTATTGATAGTTGTGTATTAGTTATGATTTAACAATGTTAGGGTTTTTATGGATTTATGGGTTTTGAATCCTTGGAGGTTGATTTGGATGTTTATTGCAATAAATGACCTTGGTTTGAATGAAAATGAGTTGGGGGAAATTAGGTGTCCAAGACTCCATAGCCAAACTTGGCCAAATCGTAGGGGCAAATCGATTCGGCCCTAGGGAGAATCGATTCTCTAAGGGGTCATCCTACAGGTCTGCAAACCCGAATCGATTCGGGTTAAGGCCAAATCGATTCGGCTGAAGCAGAAAGTTGGATTTGTCATCAGAATCGATTCGCTTTTGGGCGAATCGATTCGGAATCAGGCTGTTTTTGAGATGTTTTTCTAACTCAACTTTTACCCTTTTTCTTTAGGCTTAGGACCTAGGAACCTTCTTGTATGAAGTAAACTTAGAGTCCTAGAGTTTTAGATGAGCTGGTTCACTACCCTACATTTGAAATGGGTTAAACGGGGCTTATTCCGGGGGTATATAAATTGAGGTTAGGGCATTTCTTTCCTTTAGTTAATTATTAGGAGTCTAGGAGTTATAGGCCCATACTTAGAGATTTTAGGGGCTCAATTGTGGTATATAAAACCCTGTGACTTGTAGAAATATTGTGAACTCTTGGAGAATAATTCGGGACTTAGTATACGATGAATACTAATGAGAATATTCAATGGTTATGGTTTCAGATAAAACGAACATGCGTATGGAAAATGGGAATGTAAATGAAATGAAAAATGGAAATGAATATGGTAAATGATAATTTACTTAAACACACCTCTCTAAATGCTATCATAAGGGAAGTTCGCACATGAAGTGATGTCCCCTGACTAATGAACGTAGGGAGACTATAGTCCTCGGCCATATGATGGATTGTTATATATTTTATTCTGCGCTAGTGAGGTAATTCCGGGTGTGGTTATGACTCACTCGCAGGCATATATCCAGTTCCCGACGTTATGTTAGGTGCCCAGGTTGTCTTGTTGATAGGCCCTGGAAGATGATAGTCATTTAGGGGCGCTCCCAGTGGGGAAACTTGGAGGGGCGGTCTTAGAATCGTTATATGTATATGAATATAACAATTCTTAATCAAGTGGGACTTGATGTATGAGAAAATGCCACAAAGATCATACAATAGTAATTATGTTTCTGATAAGGAATGGAAGATGAAATGAAATGGTGAGAAATGATGGAGACTTTTAATTAATGATGTCTAATTATATTCCCTTGCATAACTAAATAAGATTTATAGTCATTTAAATTGCCTTATTATGCTTTGAGATTATGTTGATAGATTCTCATCTTTATAATTCATGATTAACTGTTCATAACTGTCATACTTTTTATTCATCTGGTGATCATATAAAACCGGGCCCTGACCCGTTCATTTTTCTTCTTGTGCATGAATCTTGTATCCGCTCAGGTGCTCCGCCGCAAGGGCGCCCATTCTGACTTTCCTACTCTAGTGCTTTTGGGGAGCCGCAATACTTTACGGATATTACGGGATATGTTGTTAGACGCCTTCATTTTTGTATTCTAGTTATGATCGGGTCTTTCACTCGGGCGTGTGGCCCAAACTTTTGTAACTGTATAATGGACGTATTATGTAACTTAAATTAAACTTGCTATATACGTTGTATGTACCTGTTGACCGACAGCATATTCGATCCTCTTATTGTATATTTTTTATGGATGTAATATAAGTTCTTTCGGATTCCACTTTCTTCTTAAATTGGGTTGCTTAAATTATTTCCTTAACTTATAATAAAACAAAAAAAATTTGGCAACCCGTTTTCTGAATTATTGGGTGGTTTTCCCGTATACTTATTATATTGTTGTGATGATGAGAATGATTCCATCCATGATTCCTATAATATTGGAGTATCAGGTTGGCCACCCCTTATTTATGTGAGCGGGTTATCACAGATGGTATCAGAGCATCAGGTTCTAGATTCTTTAGGATCTATGCAGACTTGTCACGTTCTACCGTAGCGTTTTTTGATATAGAGCCTAATATTAGGACTACTTTGTTACTTATGTGTACGATCTTCTGCAAGATAGATTGTTTATTATAGTATTCTAATTCTATTGTTTCTTCATCTCAGATGCCGCCTAAGAGGGGTCGCCCAACTAGAAGGAATAAAGTTTTAGAAGAGGAGGTTGGTCATCCCCCGCCGTCGCAAGGGACAATAAATGCTGCTGATGTAGCAAATATCATTGCCCAAGCAGTTAATGATGCTATGACCACAATGGTTCAACAATTACCACAAGCTCAACAATGAGCGCAGGATGTACAAGCTCCTACGGGACCTTCTCCATGGGAGAGAGTTAGAGAGTCCTTTTTAAAGGGCCATCCCCCGGAATTTGATGGAGGTTCTGATGTTATTACAGCTAATCAGTGGAAGAAGGATATGCAATGCAATCTTCGAATGGTGGAGTGTAGTGAGGAGAAGAAACAAGTCCTTGCTACTTTCAAGCTCGTCGGATCTGCGTTACATTGGTGGGAGTCGATGACTACACCAGAACAGATAGATACCATGACTATCAATAATTTCTGGGCTCTGTTTGATCGAAAGTACTTCCCTCCCGCAGTTCAAAGGGAGATGACAAGGAAGCTTCAGGATGTGGTGCAAGGTGAGAGATCTGTGGCAGAATATGAAGAGGAGTTCACCCGGTTAGCAAGTTTTGTACCGGATGAGGTGACTCCGAAAGAGAGGAAGGTTTCAAAGTTCATGGGAGGTTTGAACTGGAGAATCCGGCAACATTTGTTGGATAACCCAGCCTTGCAAACTTTTGGTGAGGTAATCAATGCGACATTGATCCATTGCCAAGAACATTGGTTGTATATGCAGAGTAGCAAGAAAGCTACAGTGGTGGGGCAAGCGGGAAAACCTAGAGGCAATGGGATGGGAGGAGGAGCCTTTCCCTCGTTCCAATCTTTGGGTAATAAGAAGAAAGAAAGGGTTCCCCAACAAGGGGACTTGTCAAAAAGGCAATGTTTTGGTAGGTTTAATTTGGGTGGCAATAACAACAGGCATGGTCAGGGTGCCCCACAACAACAAACAGGTCTGGGTGGTCACGGGGGTAGGGGCCATCCGGGCCAAGGTGTTACCCATTTTAGAAATAACAAGGCCCGAATTTCAGAAAATATGACGGGACGGTGCTTCCAATGTGGGGAGGCGGGTCATTACAAGAAGGAGTGTCCTCAGTTGGTTGGGGGTCAGCTTCCTAGGGTTCCTCAGCATCCGCAGGTTCAGCTACCACCGCAGGTACCTAATCTAGTTTCCCCTCCACGGCAGGATCAACTACACTATGGTCGTGTTTATCATATTCACGATGCTATGCTTCCTCCTGCTCCGCCGATGCCACTAGCTATTGAGGGTAAGTTTCTTATTCAGGGGCATATGGGTCGCGTTTTGTTTGATACGGGTACGACACACTCGTTCATTTCAAGAAGTTTTTCTCAGTCTACATAGTTGATAAAATCTGCAGAGAGTACCTTCACTAGTGTTGAGTCTTCTATGGGTGATGGTTCACTCATTTTCTTTATTTACAAACAAATAGAAATTACTCTTGGTAATTTGTTCTTTGAGGCCGATTTGATCGTCCTAGACATGGTCGGGTATGATGTGATTTTGGGAATGGATTGGCTAGCGAAGTATCATGCGATAGTTAATTGCTATGGGAAGAGTATAGTTTTTGCCGTTCCGGGACAAGAAATGTTCTTGGTAGTTATGCCTCGTTTTGAAGGAGGTACTAGCACTTACTTATATTATATCGCAGAGGGGACTTCTCAGAATGTAGATGTTCCCTTAGAATCTATTTCGGTTGTTAGAGATTTCCAAGATGTATTTCTCGAAATACCGAGTTTGCCTCCGAGTCGGGAGACTGAGTTTGTAATCGATTTAGCGTCGGGAACGAGACCGATTGCGAGAGCTACGTACTTCATGGCTCTCGTTGAGATGAGGGAGTTAAGGGATCAGATTCAGGACTTACTAAAGCAAGGGTTTATTAGGCGAAGTACGTCACCGTGGGGCGCTCCGGTGTTGTTTGTGAAGAAAAGGGACGGTTATCTCCGGTTATGTGTTGACTACAGAGAATTGAATAAAGTCACCATCCCGAATAAATACCCGTTTCCTCGGATTGATGATTTGTTTGATCAACTTAGAGGAGCGTCGTACTTCTATAAGATAGACTTGAGGACGGGGTATCACCAATTGAGGATACGAGAACAAGACGTGTCCAAGACTGCTTTTTTAACGAGATATGGGTTCTATGAATTTTTGGTTATGCCTTTCGGACTAACCAACGCTCCCGCCGTGTTTATGGACCTCACGAATAGAGTATTTTGGGACTTCCTGGAACGGTTTATCATCGTGTTTATTAATTATATTCTAGTGTATTCTCAGACAGAATCTGACCATGCTACTCATTTGCGGTTGGTCCTGCAAAGATTGAGGGATCACTAATTGTATGCCAAGTTCGAGAAGTGTGGTTTTTGGTTGCAGGAAGTACAGTTTTTGGGTCACATCATGACAGCCCAGGGTATTTTGGTAGACCCAAGTAAAGTGGTTGCGGTGAGGGAGTGGGGTCAGCCCACGACACCGACCGAGATTCGTAGTTTTCTGGGTTTGGCAGGATACTATCGCCGATTTATCAAGGGTTTCTCTAAAATTGCTATTCCTTTGATAAATTTAACCCAAAAAGGGGTGAGATTTGTATGGGATGATTCTTGTCAGGCTGCTTTTGATGAGCTTAAGGATAGATTGACTTCTGCTCCAGTCCTTACATTACCAAAGTCGGGATTTGAAACTCTAGTCTTTACCGACGCATCTCTACAAGGATTGGGAGGTGTACTCCAACAAGAGCGGCGGGCTATTGCTTATGCTTCCCGCAAGCTAAAGCCCCATGAAAAGAATTATCCGGTGCATGACTTGGAACTTGCCGCAGTTTTCTTTGCCTTGAAGATTTGGAGGCATTTTCTCATGGGGGAGAAATTTAGTCTTTTCACGGACCATAAATCACTGTAGTATTTATTTTCATAGAAAGATTTAAATATGCGGCAATGCCGATGGCTAGAGTTTGTTAAAAACTATCAATTCGACGTCCACTATCATCCGGGCAAGGCAAATGCGGTGGCGGATGCTTTAAGTAGAAAGCTCGAGGGGGAGTTAGCGGAGGTATGGAAAGCTAAATGGAAGGAGCTTAGTCAGGAGGATGCAGTTGCTAGGGCATTCATGTCAGTAATGACTGTTACGCCTACTATTGTGGAAAGGGTTGTTGAAGCCCAAGGAATAGATAAGGGTTGTCAGGACCACATACGCAAATTGTTGACCGAGGGAGCGAAATCCTACTCAATAAGTTCAGAGGGCGGATTACGTTTCCATGGGAGAATTATTGTCCTGGATGAAGGGGATTTGAGACGGGCCATGATGGCAGAATCTCATGGATCTAAATTTACAGTGCATCCTGGTGGGGACAAGATGTATCAAGACATGCACCGTCAGTATTGGTGGCCAGGCATGAAACAGGATATTTCTGAGTTCGTATCCCAATGCACTACTTGTCAATTGGTCAAGATAGATCATCAGCGACCGACGAGTTTATTGCAACCATTGGAGATTACATTATGGAAGTGGGAGAGTATATCAATGGATTTTTTCACGGTCTTGCCAACGTCGCAAAATGGTCACGATTCTATTTGGGTCATCGTTGATCGTTTGACTAAATCGACACATTTCCTACCCGTGCGCACAGATTATGATACTGCTCGTTATGCCCGGTTATTTATTGCGGAGGTTGTTAGACTCCATGGGGTGCCCTTAAATATAGTTTTCGATCCAGACAAGATCTTTATGTCCCACTTTTGGCGAAGTTTCCAAGAGGCTATGGGGACCGAATTGAAGTTAAGCACTTCTTATCATCCTCAAATAGATGGGAAGACTGAAAGAGTCAACCAAATGTTGGAGGACATGCTCCGTATGTGTGTGCGTGATTTCAAAGGTGGTTGGGAACAATATATCCCTTTGGTCGAATTTTCTTATAATAATTCGTACCAATTTAAGATTGGAATGGCGCCCTATGAAGCACTTTATGGTAGGCCTTGTAGATCTCCCACTTATTGGTTGGAGGTGGGGGATAATAAATTCCTTGGACCTAAAATGATCTAGGGTACTTCTTCCAAGATTGAACTCATTTGGAATAGCATTCGGATAGCTTAAGATCTCCAAAAGAGTTATGCCGATGTGAATAGAAGGCGTATGGAATTAGAGATGGGGAATCAAGTCTTGGTGCGAGTGTCACCAATGAAAGGTATCAAGTGCTTCGGGAAGAAAGGAAAGCTTGCACCGCGTTTTGTTGGACCTTTTCCTGTTATTCCTAAGGTGGGTCCACTGGCGTATCAACTTGCCCTACCGGAACACTTACAGCAAATTCATGATGTGTTACATGTTTCCTCTTTGAAGAAGTATAAGAGGTGTAAAGGAGCCCTTTGGCATATTCCTTTCGAGGATATCGATTTGCAACCTGATATTTCATATGAAGAACAACCGATTGCTATTTTAGAGCATGGGGAGTGAAGGTTGAGGTCTCGAGTGGTGCCCTTGGTGCGAGTTCAATGGAGTCATCACAACGCCGAGGAATCAAGATGGAAACGCGAGGATGAGATGCGGGAAAAGTATCCGCATCTCTTCTTGCAAGGTACGCTCGAATTTTGGGGACAAAATTCCCTCATAAGGTGGGTGGGGGGGGGGGGAGTATGTAACAACCCTCACTTTTGAGAACCTATTTTATATTTATTTACTGTGTGAAGTAATTATATAACATGTTCGAATATGGAGTAAATATTAATTGAATGAGATAAAAGTTAATATTTACTAAATTGTTGCATGTTTACTGTATGTGTAAGTAAATATTACCATGTTGTGTTTTAAAGTGTCATAAGATTTAAATGACAATTATGGTTTAAAATGAAACTGGAACCTGAAATGAGTTATAAAATTTCCAAATGATAATTTGGAGGGCGTAGTTAGTCCCGCAATGTGCGAGATAATCGAAATAAGTGCCCTATTGTATTTTTATATTTCAGACACTTTTTACTGGTTATAGCTTAAATACGTAGTTGCGAGTCATTTTAATGTGGTACTAATCATTTAAGTTGGGATATTAGACTAAAGGCACAATTTAAGTCTTGTATTTCATTTATTTCTCCTAAGTGCATTTAGTGACCTAGAGAGAAAGAGAAAGGAAGAGAACTTTGGAGAGAAAGAAGAAAAGAGGGAGATTCAAGATTGGGGATTGTTGCTACTACAAGAAAATCAGAGATTTGAACACCAAGGAAAGTTTTCTACTTGCTAATATGTGTTTAAGATGAATAATTTGTATTGATAGTTGTGTATTAGTTATGGTTTAACAATGTTAGGGTTTTTATGGATTTATGGGTTTTGAATCCTTGGAGGTTGATTTGGATGTTTATTGGTGTAAATCATAGTTGTTAGATGCATTGATGATCAGTTGGTTGCAATAAATGACCTTGGTTTGAATGAAAATGAGTTGGGGGAAATTAGGAGTCCAAGAATCCATAGCCAAACTTGGCCAAATCGCAGGGACGAATCGATTTGCTAAGGGGTCATCCTGCAGGTCTGCAAAATCGAATCGATTCGGGTTAAGGCCAAATCGATTCAGCTGAAGAAGAAAGTTGGATTTGTTATCCAAATCGATTCTCTTTTGGGAGAATGGATTCGGAATCAGGCTATTTTTGAGTTATTTTTCTAACTCAACTTTTACCCTTTTTCTTTAGGCTTAGGACCTAGGAACCTTCTTGTATGAAATCAACTTAGAGTCCTAGAGTTTTAAATGAGTTCGGTCACTACCCTACATTAGAAATGTATTAAACGGGGCTTATTCCGGGGGTGTACAAATTAAGGTTAGGGAATTTCTTTCCTTTAGTTAATTATTAGGAGTCTAGGAGTTATAGGGCCATACTTGGAGATTTTAGGGGCTCAATTGAGGTATATAAAACCTCGTGACTTGTAGAAATATTGTGACCTCTTGGAGAATAATTCGTGACTTAGTATACGATGAATAATAATGAGAATATTCAATGATTATGGTTTTAGATAAAATGAACATGCATATGGCAAATGGGAAAGTAAATGAAATGAAAAATGGAAATGAATATGATAAATGATAATTTACTTAAACACACCTTTTTAAATTCTATCATAAGGGAAGTTCGGGCATGAGGTGATGTCCCCTAACTAATGAACGCAGGGAGACTATAGTCCTCGGCCATATAATGGATTGTTATATGTTTTATTATGCGCTAGTGAGGTAATTTCAGGTGTGATTATGACTCACTCGCAGGCATATGGACACTTCCCGACGTTGCGTTAGGGGCCCAGGTTGTCTTGTTGATAGGCCTTGGAAGATGATAGTCATTTAGGGGTCCGCCCAGTGGGGAAACTCGAAGGGAAGGTCTTAGAATCGTTATATGTATATGAATATAACAATTCTTAATCAAGTGGGACTTGATGTATGAGAAAATGCCACAAAGAGCATACAATAGTAATTATGTTCCTGATAAGGAATGGAAGATGAAATGAAATGAGGAGAAATGATAGACACTTTTAATTAATGATGTCTAATTATATTCCCTTGCATAACTAAATAAGAGTTATAGTCATTTAAATTGCCTTATTATGCTTTGAGATTATGTTGATAGATTCTCATCTTTATCATTCACGATTAACTGTTCATAACTGTCATACTTTTTATTCATCTGGTGATCATATAAAACCGGGCCCTGACCCGTTCATTGTTCTTGTTATGCATGAACCTTATATCCGCTCAGGTGATCCGCCGCAAGGGCGCCCGTTCTGACTTTCCTACTCCAGTGCTTTTGGGGAGCCGTAATACTTTGCGGATATTATGGGATATGTTATTAGATGCCTTCGTTTTTGTATTCTAGTTATGATCGGGTCTTTCACTGGGGCGTGTGGCCCAAACTTTTGTAACTGTCTAATGGATGTATTATGTAACTTAAATTAAACTTGCTATATATGTTGTATGTACCTGTTGACCGACAGCATATTCGATCCTCTTAGACCAACAACAAAAAGATGGAAACAAAATGCCAAATGCACATCCGGAACAACCAACTGACATACCTTAGATATTGTTATCTCAGTTTTCCACCTGTTCAGGCTTACGTTGATTTAAGATTTCATTTAGATGCTTCGGTGGTGTGGTCTTCTTCATTGTTCAGTGGTTTATTGATGCTGATTTAATTTGGGGATGTCCATTGTTTCCTCGATTTTCTTTGTTTTTTGGTTAGGAACATATACCTGCTATGACAACTTATGTCCTCTTTCTGAATGTCCATTATGAGAGATGTCATTTCTTGCAAAAACAAATCAGCAAATACTGCCTAAAACCTCTTGAATTTGTTAAAAGAAACAACAATAAATATATACTAAACCAACTTAGTTAATGAAATGGGACATAAAATTTTCCATAATCAACTTACTACATAGCTCAATTAGTAATGATAGACAAAAAAAATTGAGGAAAATAATGTCTATAATGAACAAAGAAGAGAAATCTAATGAACAAAGCCATTTAGTGTACATGCTACATTCCATTTAGTAATTCCATTGAACTCAGCAATGGCTGCAGAGTCCCATAGAAATTGCACCTGTGATAACCTTAGTGATGTCGGATGTGAGAATGATCCGACAGCGTGTGCAATGGGGAACAGTAAGGCGGTTCGATACGTCGATGATGATGTCACGCACAATCTCTCCCGTTGTGAAGTGATTTTTGATATTTTCATTCAACAAATAGGCAGCCATGCCATAACCCCCCAACCCCCCTAAATCAAATATTGTTAGCAATTCTTATCCTTGGTGCTTGAAAAACAAAACACATATTGGTGTTTAAATCTTAAAACTAAAAAAAATACCTGTTGATTTACAATAGGCAGCCATCTTCTGTAATTATTTAGTTTCGTAGGTTGTCGACTATAAAAAAATAGGCAGCCATCATTTTTTTGTAACTAAATGAACCAAAACAAAAGAAACATTTATAGAAAAATGGGCAGCCATCCGTAATCATCAATAAATACCCCCAAAAATACCCCACATCAGTAATTATCTAAATGATGTTTGTATTTAAATCAGGACCATTTAAATCTGAAAAATATTAAATGCAAATAAGTAGGAGAACCAAAAATGAACCAAAACCGAGCATATGCCATCAACAAATACCCCCCAACTTTGGTTTGATTCCCAATAAAGTCACTTATAGCTCTACAGACTTGCTTGCCATACATGTATGAACTCTGATAACACAGGGCAACCTTGCAGACTTACTCTGATAGCCTAATCTAATAAAGCTAAAATGAACTCACTAATAAAGTTTTTGTCCAACGGGAAAGAATTGAGATTGCAAAATTGAAACATTGTCTTCCAAACTTCAAAAATAAAGTGTAAATACAAATTCATATAAATTTAAATACAAATTCAGAAGTAAAGTTTAAGCACAAATACCAATTCAGGATCAAGCTTCTCAACCGTGGAAACAGTTTCCCGGTAGACAACACCAAACTTATTCACCTATTTGAAAGCACTAATTGCTAGTCGACAGTAATTAGATGTTTTGAACAAAAACAAAAACATAGTCCCAACTTCAATATATTGGAAATAATTTGTCACCTTAGATGTGTGTACTACGTAGAAACCAATAATAAATGCTACATACAGTTCTCAATGGGCATAAGAACCAATTTGCAATTGAAGTTAAAAAGGAAAGATGAGTTCTACTAACTACCTATTACTGCCCAAGTAGAGAATCAATTGAATTACAAAAAAAAATTAAGAATAACATTAAGTTACCTCATAATATGCACTAACTCAAGATAAATTGATATAGGCATTTGAAGTTATTTATATTCATGAACTACCACCGAGGAGTGTTCACTTAATGTACCAAACTTGATAAGCACAAAAGTGAAAGATAGAGAAAACATTTAAGTATGAAAATTAAACTATATTTATATTGGAGTCAAAAGTTACATAAAAGTTTATATCAATTAATCATCAAGAAAGCATGTCAATTGTGCCCATATTGTTGTTATGAGAACTTAATCATTAGAATAGGTCATTAAAAGAAACTATCCACAATGATCACCCTAACATTTCCATATTCTATTTATATTCCGAGATGCAAAGGATTATAATGGAATGAGAAACTGTCTTATTTATATTCCAAATTAAGGGCAGAATATCTTCCTGCCGGTCTTTAAAATGGTGGCATGAATCCTATATAAATTATCTAGTTCTCAGTTGGATAACTATAGTAACAATAAATATAAGTATTCAAACTGGGACTGGAATTAGAACAATAGCAATCTATATAGATATAAGTATTCAAAAGAAACAAATTAGGACATTACCAATCTATATCAATATAAGAAAAAGGATGAGTCCATTCACAAACTGGGACTGGAATTAAACTTTACCTAGTGAACTACATTGGGAACCTTTATCAAAACAGTTGACTGCCATTCCTTTCCATTAAAGGTGTCTCAATCACACCATTAAAGAACTCCCTTGTTCTAAGCTATTTACAAAGCTTCCACTTCTTCAAATATCCACCTTTATATATGCTCTTAAAAATCATCCAACATAAAACCTACAAAACAATAAAAGGGAAGATTAACTTTAATAAAAAGAACAGTTATTTGTCTATCTACTTTATTAAAAGAACTAAACAAAAATTTTTGGACCAAACCATGTAGAACTGCAATGAGAACAACAATATAATGGCAACATTAATACAAATCACAAATTTTGAAATGAACATTATGCTAAAATAGATTTGGAGACAAGAATATCCCAAAAACTGTGAAATGAAAACTATACTCAACTGATTAAGAAAAAATTAATCACAAAAGGAGGTCAATGATTCGCACAATATATATCAACCCTGTCCTGTCTTGGTAGGCGCCTGTCTGACTTTTGGATTTAAAAAAAATCCTTCATTTGTTTGGCATTTTAAAGTTGTTTCTATGATGTAGTTGCATTAGATATCATCTTATACTGCACTCTTCCACCAGTGATGTGAAAGTTTTAAACAACAAATGGTTGGCAGTGTCATTGCATGAAGAGAACCCTATTTTGTGTGGTCGAATAATAAAACTTGCCATTCTTC
Source organism: Sambucus nigra (assembly GCA_949130495.1). NCBI lineage: Eukaryota > Viridiplantae > Streptophyta > Magnoliopsida > Dipsacales > Adoxaceae > Sambucus > Sambucus nigra. Next base: position 123,317,739 of record OX422213.1, read on the forward strand.
TTGATGATTCTGAAAAATCTCAGTTGAATACCTCATTTCAAACATAAAAAATAGTGATTGAAAACACAGAAACAATGGACATAGCAACAAAAAAACTATATATCAATAACTTGCATGCTATGTTAATAGTAAAGTAAATGTAAGATAATTAGTCTCATTAATTTTAACTAAAATTATCAAAAATAAAATTAGGTGTTGAGTCCAAAACAAACAAATAGTAAATTGTGAAACTAAGATAATGACTTGTACATAACAGAAAGCTTCATGAAAAAATAAACAAATACTTAAAATCTTACATATTCTTTAAGAAAAAATATAGATAATTCCAAGCATGTAATAATAAAAAAAAAAAAATAGTTCTAATCATCAAATGGAAAGATGTAAACCTGTCAATACTAAACTTTAAATTGATGCCATAACTCAAACGGTACATGAAATAAATAAAAAAGCATCTACAATGATACATGAGATAAAAAAAACATCGGATTAGCAAAGAAACCCCAAAGTTAATTTGAAATTCAATCAACATAAAACCCCAACATTAATTTGACTAAACGCAAACAAATACAATGTTGATTTGTCAAATGCAAACAAATACAACTATAAAACAATTTAGATAAATAGTTAAAATACCCACTTGCCAATTTTGTCGAACGCTTGGGGTTCCTTTTACCTGAAATAACCAAAAAAAGTATATGTCAAATTACCGTCTTTGTTGGCATATTCACAAATTAATTTCGGAACAAAAGAACCCAAAATCAGAAGAAATAAAGATAATTTTAAATAAATCAATCACAAATCGAACCATCAGAAATCACAAAACGCATAGTCAGGCCCAAATTATAAATCTGAGCATACATGTAAATAGATCTAAAACAAAATCAATAGATCTAAAACAAATAACAAAACCCAAAAAATCGAATCCCTAAATCTGAGCATACACGTAAGAAGAGAGATCTAAAGTGGCCTAAATCGCTAAATCGTTTGTGTGTGTTTTTGTGTGTGTGCATGTGTTTGTGTGTACTGAACTTAGCCCACTCATATCCAAAAAAAATTCCAGGCCAAACCAAAATCACATCTTCTTTTAATGAAGTAGGTAAAACATGATATTAAAAAACCTGCAAAAAATAGAAATGACTGCAATGCATAAGCTAGAATGAAAATAACCTAAAAACTGACATAAGAAATACACTTCAAAAATTGAATCCCAAGCTTAAGAAAATAATCATTAACACCATATCTTAGCTGATCTACAATAAGAATAAGCACAACCCACCGTTGACATGTACAAAGTGGAATTTAAATTATTGCACACAGTTTCCCTTGGATTTACCACCCCACCATCGTTGAGATATAAAAATAGGAAATTCAAAATTCATTAAGAACGCATTATTTCAGGACAAATAAATTAAATAATGACAAAAACATAGTAAAAAAAACATATGTAGTAAAAATAGTAGCATGTTTTGGGTAGTTGAAATTATGTAGCTTCAACATAAAAAATGGGGAACACTTCCAATAACAAAGGTGGGACAAAATGACAAAGGTGGGATTGTAAATAACAAAGTTACTATAAGCATCTTTAGATGTAAATTTGCATACAACCTAAAAACATAAAAAAAAAAAGTAAAGTCAAACACAGAAAGAAATAAATCTGAAGTAAACTCACCTTAGATTGGCACGGGAATGTTTAGTATCTTTTACAGTAACATGCTACACGCAAATTGCCATTCTTCATGCTACCTACTATATTATAGCCATTTAAGTAACCAAACAAAATAAAACTAATACAATCTCACTGGCATTTCACTTTCAACCAAATAATAAAAAAACACAATAAATTAAGATGAATTCAATAATAAAGCTCATGTCTAACAGGGAAATACCTAAATTTATGAAAACTCGGATAAAAATTCCGTCTAACAGGGCCTGTAAAACAGATAAAAAACAAAACATAACCCAGTCATATTTACAGATATAAACAAACTCAAACTATTACACTAATCAAAATCATAATCCAATATATAGGTAGAGTAACATAGAAATGTCAGAGAAAAATGATGCAAAACGTTTTTCTTTTTAGTTGAGAAATCTCAATCAGACATACCTCTTAGACAAACATAGGGTGTACCAACTAAATATGGTTGTCATGCACATTCAAGGTAAACCGAGTTCAAATGATCCATTGAAGTATCCTGGGTAATAAACAAACACATGTAAAACATCGTTTGGAAAAACATGAGTTTTGCAAGCCAATCCCATCAAAGTTTACATTAAATATAATCACATTAGTCTAGAAAATTATTCTATTTATAAATAACATTCTTTAGTAATTGCATCAAACAACAGTACTAACTGAGCTCCATAATCCCACTATTATTGCAATTTTACATTCTAGTAAGACAAATAAAAAAAACTTAAACTCATCCCTTACAAAGGCAAAATCAAACCCACCATTTTTAAAATACACATTATTCGATAGCTTCTAATAATGTTAAATAGCAAAATACTGAATACAAACAATAATGATATTCAATGTAACATAAGATGGAGATGTACCAAAAAAGATTTATGTTTGCAAATAATATTGAAGCCTTGAATTTGACATCCAAAACAAAAAAAACAAAAAAATTAATTATGAATGAAAGACACAATAAAAAAATCCTTGAATTTCTATAGTGTAGACAATGCCTAAAATTCTATGCATTACTTAAGATTTATATTCTAAATCATGGATAACCTACAGGTAACATGATCGTTTACAATTATGGTCGGAAACTTAAATAAAACTTTAATCCTATAAATATAACAGACAAAAAATGGATAATTTTTCTTAAAACGTAATTGAACCTCCACTCTCTTTAAACAGTAGGAAAAAAGATGAAAAAAATACTAACAAATGTTTGAGTACTCAAGAAAATACCACAATATATTTATAAAAGTCATATTAACATAGTAGTATAACTTCAATACATAATAAAAGAAGTACTATCTAAGGAATACTTATAAAATGAAATTGTAGATACAACATATACATGTCCAAGGGTCATATTCTGCAAAAAAAAAAAGAATTTAAGAAAAAATAATTAAACCCTAAAATCAATATAAGAACAATAATACTCATAAATGTTAGTAAGAAATACCTAACTAAAATGTTATTACCTGGAGTTGGAAAAAAAATACAAATTAGCACTGCAAAAATATAAATGTATTATTAGAAAAAGTAAAACAAAAACAATAAAGATTAAATTTGAAAGAGATCATACTCGGGTTTCAAATCATCATCCCTAAACCCACAAACGAATCCAAATGGATCTAAACACCAAAATCAATAAAAACCCCAAGAAAAATAATATGAAACCTTTGGATCTTCATAAGAAACCTCATTAGATCTAGAAAAACAATATGTGCGAGTGTGTGCATATGCGCTTCTAAGAGAGAGGGAGAAAACAAGGGCGTGTAAGAGAGAGATAGAGGGTAAAGTAGAGACGTTGTGGGCAAAGGCAGCAATGGGTTGAGGGTGTTGGTGTGCAAATGGGGGTTGAGAGGGTTTGTGTGTTTGAGGAAGTGAACGGGAGAGAGAAAATCATTGTGTGTGTCAGCACCCAAGTACTTTTGCTTGTGTTACCTAACTACCCTCTTTGTTTGATTCAGAATTAAAAATCTTTGAAAAAAATGAGGGGGGAAATATGTTTTAGTGGGTTAAAATTGTAAATACAATATAGAGTATATAATAAGGTGTGGTGAGTAATAGAACTTATGGTGTGAATTGTGATCTCACCCTCCATTTAGTGCCTTGTTGGCTTCGATATGAACCGTGAATTGTCTTACCATCTTATGAATAGTGAAAACACCATTGTAACTTATTATATATATATATATATATATATATAAGGTAGTTGCATGTTCATATAGGTAAAACATGTTATAGTATTATTTTTTTCGCCCAATTATATATTGAATTGTTGTATATTTCCCACTGGGCATTGGGCTCATTCCTTCGTGTTTCTTACGACAGGCGGGGTGAGGTTTCATATCTTGAGGGTGTTATACAGGTAAGTATTCCCTTTTATTTTAAGTTTGTAGCTCTGTATTCTTGAATTTCGAGGACGCTTCCCATGGGTCCTTGCGTACCATGATTTGAAATGGAAACTGTATGCTAAACAAGTGAAATGCTAATTAAATAAAACTAGACTAGCAAAATTATATAGGTTATTTCATTACACTTCATACCTAACGCTCGAGTTGGGTTGATCACGGGTGACCCGTAGATTTGGGCTTGGCCGTTATAGATTATATCTTGACCTGGTGGAGGAAGAAAGGGAAATATAACAGTTAGAGTAGCAACTTACTAGAAAAGAACTACTTGATTCTAGAATCGAATGGTTAAGTCAAGAAATTTAACGAAGGACATTATGCCAAGAAAAAAGGAATTCAAAAAGTCGATAAATGGAACCCAACAAGTAATACCAATATCGTATTTCAAGCGTAGTCAGGCCAAGAACATACTGGATTAAAACCTTAGAAGGCGACCAGTTAAAGAGTCCATGGAATGCCAAACATCTAAGAAAGTATTATCATAGTGTAGGGAAAATTTATATCTATAACAAATAAACTTTCCATTCTGCTTCTAGAATGATGTCACTTTTTTTGTCCTTTATATTATGGCCATGGGATATGTACATATCACCATCAAAGTCATCATTAACGCAAACAAATTTCAAACAAGAGGCATTGACATGATATTAACAACTTTTTATATTCCTTCGTTTACGAACAAATCACGAACAATAAGTTCAATTTCATGTACGATCTCATCTTAAGACTAATCATAAATAAGAAGACTTTCTAAGTAATGGGAATTTAGGCTTTATGGACGACCAGATCTAATAATAACCAAAGAAAAAGATAAAACCCAATAAACTCCGATCGACTCCGGTAATCAGTGTTGACATATAGTCAAAACGATGAGATCTGTTCATAAGACTAGTGAGATGGAACAAACACTGGTAGAATCTAGGCCAGGATAACTCAGGTTCTTCAAAAAATTAGTATCTAATAACGTAGATCAAGTAAGGTAAGAAATGACCACATAATCATGAGACTAAAATATTAGTATGCCTATTACAAACACTATAGGAGTTAGTAAGTTGACATGGAAAACAAAGCTATATGATAAAAAAAAGCCCGTTAGACTAGAACTGATTGAATGTAAGGTATTTTTCACATTTACTTGCATAAAATATTTTGGTTTCAGTGTGATATGGTCAAACAAATGTGAATATCCTCAAAGTCAACGTGATAAGCATAAAAAACACAGCAAAAGCTAATCACAACCAAAAAAACAAATTATCTTCAACAAAAATTACAAATTATTCATGACAAAAAAGGGAATATCAGAAAAGTGCTCAACAAAAACACGTATCCTGAACCTGGAGGATCAGGCCAAAGGAACCTAGTCGGTAATAGCATCAAGGATGAAAGAATCCATAATGACCATATCTTCATCAGGAAGAAGAATAGCCTCACTTGTAGGGAATTAACCAGTCTCATTAATCCACTTAACCTCAGAAGCATAATTATCTTCCACATCCTCACTAGTAAAAGTTATATCCTCATCATCGTTTCGTTCCAATATTATCATCTCAACATCTATATCAAGGTAATATTCCATCACCCTCTTATCTAACTCCTCATAACCGTCAAGAAATAAGGCCATGATGTCCACACTATAATCCACTAAAGACTTGTTACTAATGTTTCCTCTACGTTCAGTACAGCTTCCTTAGCCAGTATAATTTCTAATTGGTCACATCCATACCGTCATTTTCCTTTTTCAAGGCTTCCACTAAAGACTTATTACTAATGTTTCCTCTACGTTCAGTAAAGCTTCCTTAGACAGTATAATTTCTAATTGGTCACATCCATATCGTCATTTTCCTTTTTCAAGGCCTCATCCAAGCTCTTCAGCTTAATAAAATCTATCGTGTATTGATCCATCAAGTTGGTGACCTACGCCTCAGCCTAACTAAAAGAGACTATCTAGGCAACGACCTTCCCATCTTTTTGTTCCATCTTAGTGCAAGTCTTATTCATATTTTCGACCATTTTATGAAAGCTATATTAGGTTCGATATTTTGTTCAGTCATAGACTCAATGGTTGTCATATGTCCCTCATAAAGGTTTGTAGCATATTTTTTCCTCAAAGTGGTTATCGCCATAGAATTCTGTTAATGACAAAAGGATTCAAAAATAATAATGGACATGGAAGATGCAAAATGAAAACATGCTTAATAAACTCACCACAATAAGAAGATGTTAAGCTAACCTCTACAGAGCATCTAGATCGTAGGTCCTTAGGAACTCAAAGTCCTTACTATGACAATGACATCCATAAAGATCGCTAGCCTTGTTCATGTCCTAGAAAATAGAATCAGGGTCCTTTTTAAAATACTCCAACATCACTAAATAAGAAGGGTTAAAGTTAAATTCTTGAACTTCCCCATAAGGGGATGTCGATCCATGCACTCATAATGGACGACGAGAAGGTCTCACCTAAATTTTTAACCTTTAAGTTGTAGTACCAACTATTGGAACCTTAGGGTCTCTTTGAGGCCTGGGATCTCGAAGTGGCATTTTGTCCCCTACTACAGATGAATTGGGGAGCATAGGGGATTTTCCTTCACTTTATCCCTCGCATTAGCCTCATCTTTAGCCGCATATGAGCACTAACCTCAACTTTCTTCCTTTCTCGATCCGAAATTCTCTTTTGGGCATCAACCTTCATCTTTTCCCTGGCATCATCATCGACCTCCCTCTTCTGCTCAACCTTCATTTCCTTATGATGAGCTTGGTCCATTTGGTTCCAATCGGGTTTCTTAGGGGCCATTTCGAGTGTTGATTCAGATGGTGGTTCTAAAGAAACAGGTGAAGGAGTTGCACAGATGAACATATTTTTAATATTAAAAAATGACAAGTACAAGTAGAAAAAGGTGTATATAGCTATTAATCTTAGCTTTGGCCTCAACCTCTAGATCATCCTTTATCGTCGCGTTTTTAAAAAAAATTAATCCCTCTTAAAAAGGAAAAACTAACTCAATCGGAGGAACCCCCTAGGAGGGGTATGGTACCCGACAACTATAAACTTGGCAACCGAAAAATAATTCATTAAATGTGGGATTTTTTTAATGTTGACAAAAGTCGTGGGGACATAGACATAAGAACAATTCATTTTAAATAGAATTAGTATGAGTACAAGTGTAAAAAATACACACATTTCGTTCGACTCGTTCCACTCGTGTGGAACCTTACAACATATCCTTTTCATGACCCCTGAACTCCCATTCACCCCTCGCGAACATAAATTTTCCTTTTCAACTATGATTATTGGTCTAAATGACCTTAACTATTCTTAAACGTGACGTCCATGTGGATAAATAATAGTATATGGTGGCATCAGCATTATCCTTCAGGCCATGAACATATTTGAATATATCCTCTATGAGATCAAACCCGATTTGAGCCTTCCAGAACATTATGACCCCTAAGATGGTCCTATATTAATTGGGGGGGGGGGGTCTAAGTTTATCATCAAACCCACTAAGAATGGATTTAATAATAAAATGCAGGGGTAGGCAGGGTCTAACTTTAAGGGCATAAAAGCGAAGGAAAATCCTGTCTAAATTGAAGTTATCATAACCTTTTCCTCACTAGTGGGAAACTTAGTCCGGATGGAGATAGGAATACTGTATTTTCCACTAAGATTGTTTAATTCATCCTCTAAAATATCATAGGCATACCACATCTCGCAAGTAGTGGAGGGGTCATAGGATTTTAAAAAATCCCCTGAATCACGTTCCTCTCCAACTCGTTTTTCTATGAGGGAATGGAAAGGGATGTGCCTCACATCATCATCAGCTTTATCATACATAATATCCTCAAAATAAGAGTCCAAATTCATAGAAGATGTTGACACGATATTCTCTAAATTCTTAATACCCACTCGCTGTGAAATCAGGTTAGATACTTCTTGATCTTCGAAGTCAAGACCCTCAAATGTCACTTCAACCAGTAATAAGGTAGAGCCACCAAAAAAATCTTCCCAAAGGTAATAATTTGGGTTCCCTAGTTCATCTTTTGAGCAGATAAATTGTAAGTGTTATGAAATTTCCTGGCAGTAATACCGAGACAAAATGGCTCTTATTCAATTAAAATCTTAAATAATCTCTGACTTGGGGAGATTAGCTAATTAGATAGAAAACACAGTTTTTATAGGATGACAAAGTTTGGGAGTTCCCCAAACGCATAAAATAGATGTCAGTTCTGGATTAGGCCGACTAGCTCAATGGATTTCAATTATCAAAGGCTAAACACATGGCAGTCCAAGAACAACAGAAGAATGAATAGTAGTAACCATGAAAAATTGGGAGAAGATGGGTGAAAAACCTAAAATCTTGAGAGGAGAAACGGTCACGTACCTTCAAATGGGAAATGAGTTGAAAATAGACAGGAGAAAGTGAGAACCACACTAGAAAATGGAGAAAACTTATTGGATATGAAGGAGCTCAGGAGAATAAGTAACTTATATCTCTCTCTAAAAGCCCTCGGGAAGTTTGAAATGGTTTGGGAGTTCAAAAGAGGGGTCTTGTTCCTTTAAATATTTTGAGTTTCGTGACAAAATGTCACTTATCATGATGGAGTCACCTTCGAAAAATTAGTAGATGTTACAGGTACATTATACAGGCACGCGCATCACCCCAAGCATGCATAATGATTATTCGTGAATCTGATTCCAATCATCTGACACGTGGCCACCCCATTCAAAAATTGAAAAAATTAATCTTCTCAGCTCAGGCCAAAAAAAAAAATTTAAGACGATTGAATCTACTTGAGTCCACCACTTCATGCTAATTATTATTTTATCCATTTATTTCACCTAAAAACCACCCCAAGGTGCACTATAATTTCCAATCGTCAATGAATTCTTAGTGACTTTTTTATGCCATAAATATGAAAAACCATGTGGGCATCTTAAGAGTTTACGCATGTCCTTATTAAGAGAGGAAGATAGGTCATCTTAATGTACAATCTTCTTGGCCAGTGGCAGTGAGATCGACTGATGAATAAATATGCTAGGTCGTAGATTTTCATTGACTGTATCGCAACTATTGGTGCATTGTTAATTAAGAGTGTTAATTATTCCCATAAATACTAACCTCACTCCAACTTTCATAAGTGGTGGAATATCAGTAATCACATTTACCCTACTTGTACACGTCTCTAAGTTATAAACTATCACACCTTTATCATGCAATAACAAACTCAACATTATTTATTCCTCATAATGTAAAAGGTGTCATTTCCTAACCTATAAAGGCACTACACATGTCCCATTATATTCTCTCTCTAATAACTACCTATAAATAGTACTCAATTCTAGAGAATAAGGGATCTGAATTTATTCTACTAGACGGCTACAGGAAAAACCTAGGGACGGATATTGAGATTGTATCCCAACTTTCATAGTTATTTCATATTAAAATACATAGAATCAATACTTCACATGTGGACGTAAGGACCATATTGGTATTAACAATGTAAATCCCTAGTTCTTTCTTCGTTTCTCATCTCACTTTGTTCCTCTAAAATTACCAAAGCCTGTAATAATAATTTCCTTTCTTGTTATTGTTTATTATTGGAATTTCCCAGCTACGATATAAACCCATAAACCAATTTTAGACGAGAACAGTGGATAAGGAAAACATGTTATGGAAACCATAGTAGACCCTTATAGTGGAGCAGGTGCATAGCATCTTCCCATTCCGTACCATAATCTCCAAGCCCATGTCTCATTTTCTGTCGCATGCACTAGTTATCTTTTAGGTATCTCTTTCGAGGTGGATTTATCTTTTAGCCATTTTTATTCAAGCAGATTGTCGACTCTAATATTTAAACATTCCCACACCTCACACGCCTCACGCGCCAATGATGTTTATTTTTCTCCTTTGTTCCATTGAGCATTATATGGAAGACCTCATTTCCTTCCATGTGGTCATATTGATCCGTGCATGCCACTAGAGTCGGTATGGCTACACTAGGGGATTGAAATACTCATAGTTGGTTTATTATTTACCATCGTGCATTTTTGAACCACTTATTTATCTTTGAGACCTCTCCATATATGATCAACAATCATGTCTCAACTTTAAGTCACATCGGATATTGTCCTTGTGGCCATCCCGATCTAGATTCCGCGCTGGGGTGGAGATTCAAAAGGTCCCGTGCCCCCTTTTTTTACTTAAGAATGCTTCGACCATCATCGGGGCGGGGTTAATGTAAAGAGATAGAGTCTCCAGCCTATTTTTCACAAAATAGGCAAAAAAACATGTTATCGCCTCGAGAGAGTGGCATCGAAGACAAATTGATGCATACGAAACCAATAGTTCGAACGTTCCGGGGATAAGTTACAGAATGGGATGGTGTTAAGCATCCATCCCTCCCCTTCGGTCTCTCATGGGGTTGTGTTGTTGTTTTACTTTACTTCTCCAAGAAGTGTTTGTGCATGTATACGCAATGGATATCAGAATCATTCAACTCATACCATGTGAAAGGTAGAGTGAGGTCATCCTTAGGAATGTTCCCAAAATAATATATTGAAAATATAATTCATGCAATTATCACGATATTGATCGTTATGAAGAAATAATAATATGTGTTGGATGAAATGCTAATAAACATAATATGTATATTAATGCAAGAATATGATAAAATGAGGAATTTAGGAAAATTTGAAAATTAGAAAATTGGACACGAGCCTCGGGTTTTAATCCTAAATGCCTATGTAGCATATACATGCATCAAAGCCAACGTAGTTTGGATGCGACATGGTGGTGGGTTTATCCCATATATCCTAACGGGATTTTATTATATGTGTGTGTGTAGAAAAATATTTTTTTAGTTTTGAAAACGTTTGATGGATAATCCCGTTCGGAATTTATGGGTGTAACCCACTTTTTATTTTGTTTTTTTATAGAAACAAAGTATGTGAAATATAATAATAAAAATTTAGATATTAATGTGTATGAACTAAAGTAAGAACTAAATTATGGATCTAATAAACTTTATGTAAAATAAAGAATTTAAAGATAAAGGGAAGGAATTGGACCTTCTTTGAAGCTTGATCTTTGATCTTGGATGAACTCCCAAGAATGTGGGATGAGAGAGAGTGTGATTTTTGTAATTGGGTATAAAAATGATAGGAATGAAGGCTTGAATGTAATTTCACATGGAGTAACTTCACTAATTTCGAGAGAAATCACTGATGCGGATGGATCTTCGGTGTTGGTATCCTTGGTAGTGAGGTCATGCCCTCCTTTTATAGGGTCAAGGGTTTGTCAAACAACACTTCCCTAGTATTGCCGATCAACAGGTGACCCTAGACACACTTACGATAGGCAGGGAACTAGATCTGCCAATTGGTAGTCTAGTACAGATTTTCTTGGAAAAATGATCGTAGAACGTAAGCCTTTAATCTGAATTGAGCACGGGTCATACCATTAGAAAGGTACTTCAGAGACCTTCAATAGTATTTTAGACCATTCCCAGGTTTGGGAGTTGACTTTAGCTCAAATATGGTTCGAAAGCGCACGTCGATCCATTAGACGAGAGATCTTCGGACGGAAATGGATCTTCGTCCGCATAGTATGTCAGAATCATGCATGGGGAGGACTATTGTAAAGGTTAGCTTATTTAATTCAACATTTCAAAGAGTTTTTCTCAGTTTGGAAAGTTAACCTTGGTCAACCGGAGCCCGAAAGAGCCTGATGACCTCTCGAAGTAAAATGGATCGTTCCTCTGCACTATAAGTCAGAATCGCACATGGGGTGGACCGTAGGAAAGGGTATTCAGTTCCCTTTGGATATTCATTCAGTCTCGTTCGAGCTAAAGAGTTATTTGGACAAATGGATCCGGAGAGTGCTCGCTGGCCTTCAGATCAATTTTTGAGGAAAAACTAATCGTTCGTCTGAACGGTTATGTAATTTCATGCACGGGGAACACCGTTGGAAAGGGGTTTCAGTTCCCTTCGAAGATTCAAATATCTTTTTCTCTGAAGATGAAGTTTCTTGGGACCAAATTGAGGCCCAGGAGCACTCGGTGGCATTCGAATCAATTTTTGATAATAAAATGATTCGTTCGTCCAAACCATTATGACGATTTGCGCATGGGGTGGATCATTAGAAAGGTTATTCATAGCACTTTAAGGATTCAAAGGTCTTTCACTCTCATGATATATTTGAACGGACTGGATCGGTACTCGGAGTACGACCTAGGGTTTAAAGTGAAATGAGGAGGTTCTAGGGACCTAAGGAGAGACTTAGGGGGTCCGAGAATCTGGTGTCTATAGATCCCCTCGACGAGTGAGCTTGGAATAAGTAAAAGTCATCGAATAGAGACCACATGATGTTTTCGAAAACTGGTTAATTTTGCGGACCAAATGGATTAGGAAGACCGGTATAGAGGCACGAGGTCCATTCTGAGGACCTAAGGGGACGCTGGGGATAACCAATTATGAGGACCTAAAAGGGGGTGATGACTGAGGTCAAAGGTAGGGAATGATCGATTCTGCGGGATGAGGTCGGCTCTAAGGACATAAGTTATAGCGACCAATTCTATGGGTCGAAGCCAATTCTGAGGGCTTAAGTTAGAAATGACTGATTCTGAGAGTCGAAGCCAATTCTGCGGGCTTAAGTAGAAGTGACCAATTCTGCTGGTCTAACCCAATTATGAGGGCTTAAGTAGAAGCGACCAATTCTACGGGTAGAAACCAATTTCTAGGGCTTAAGTAAAAGCGACCAATTCTGAGGGTCGAAGCTAATTTTGAGGGCTTAAGTAGAAGTGACCAATTCTATGGGTCAAACCCAATTATTCGAGATAATATAGGGGTGACCAATTCTCCATCCAAAGATAATTCTACGATCTTAGGTTAGAGGCAACCAATTATGCGGGTCGAAGATATTTTTGCGGCCTTAAGATATGGGTGACCAATTATGCGGGTTAAAGACAATTACGAGGGCTTAAAATAGGGGTGAAAAATTCTGTGAGTCAAATCCAATTCTGCGGGCTTAAGTTGAAGCAACCAATTCTACAGGTCAAAACCAATTCTGAGAGATTAAGTACAAGCGACTAATTCTGAGGGTCGAAGCCAATTTTGAGGGCTTAAGTAGAAGTGTCCAATTTTGCGGGTCAAAGCCAATTGTGTGAGTTTAAGATAGAGGGGACCAATTCTGCTGGTGAAAGCCAATTCTGTGGGTTTAAGTAAAACCGAACAATTACGCGGGTCGAATCTAATTTTGTTGGTTTAATATAGGGGTGACCAATTTTGCGGGACAAAGTCAATTCTACGGGCTTAGGTTGAAGTGACGAACTCTGTGGGTTAAAGCCAATTATGAGGTCTTAATTAGAGGTGAACTATTTTGAGGGTCGAAGCCAATTATGTAGGCTTAAGATTTCTTGGGGAAATTTGGAGACTCCACTGGGGATATGTCTCCTACAGTTCCGCTGGGGATTTGGGGGAAAATTTGATTTAAGGTTCAACTGAGGAATAGGGAATGATCCGAGGAATGGATTTTTATTAGTTGGGGAATTTCTTAGTTTTTGTGATGTCCTTTTGGGATGTTGCTGGGGAGACATGAATTTTATTTCGGGAATTATACTGGGGAGATAAGAGCTCTGCCATGGAAATGAGTGTGGTAAAAATGTTTTTTCTTGGTGAAAATTTACTTCATAATTTTAGGAATTGTTCAGTTTTTTTTTTGGATTTTCTAGCATTTTTTGGGAGTTGTGGTACAAAATTTTAAATAGGGTACCGACTGACATGGTTGGAAGGGTGCCAAGCGGCAGTGGCACGGTCTTTTGGGGTACCTCAAGAAGGTGGGGGGATATTATTGATCGGTGGTTGGAAGGAAGATGCCGATTGGCATGCTCCTTAGCCTCATTCAAAAAGGGAGTGGGTTCTCCTCATTTTTCACAGCTTTCTGACTTGCCATCTTCTATAATTATCTTATGCAAATAATTATAGCATTCCAAAGTCAAAAGATGGTTGATTTCTCAAGTAGCACAACACATATGGCATGGCTTAATGCTGACGATTAGTAAGGCTTGGAATAGAGGGTTAGGATGCCCCTTGCTTTGGGCAGAGAAAACTCTTTTGACTCATTCTAGCAAGTTGTGGATGATCCGAGTCTCTTTTGTGAGCGTTCGCATCATCGCTCTTCTAGGGTGGTGAACCCTGGTGGTTATGCAAGTATTGATGACCTTTAGTATTATCTTCCTTTTTTCTTGGCTGTATTTCCTTATTTCTTAAATTTTGACAAGGGTTTTTACTTTCTTCTTTTAACAGTCTTATGTTTCTATGTCGAATATGCGTGCCCAACGGACGACGGTGCTTAAGGATGTTTGGGAGCACCTTCCGTCTGTGGTGCATTGGATGGTGTCATCAGCCGATTTTTGGGAGATTGGTGTCTTCTTTGGATGAGACACCTCATTCCACGGTCATGCTTTGTGCTCTGTGGGAGAGGTGGTGGGACACCACCCACACCTTTCATTTTGGATTTCGAGAGATGATGGTGACTCCCATAGATGTGCAGCAGCTGCTAGGGCTAGATTTCAAGGAGGAGTAGATTATGGTGGAACGACCTCTGAGTGTGATGTTGGAGGCGGTGACGACAGCATTTGGGTGATGTGGAGAGGGTGGTCTTTGGGGACTCTCATTGTTTATCTCTTTTGAGGGAGTTATTATTGAGGAGGAGGAGGAGGAGGATTGACGAGACTCATAGGCGACAGGTGCGGCAGATGGGCCGTTTATTTATTTTACTAGTGTTGGGGGATTTCTTAGTGGCGACGAGTAGCGATGTCATCCATTTATGATTTTTCACATTCTTGAGGGTGTTTTTGAACAATCGTCTTTATGATTGGGGGAGCCTGACCTTGGCGACCATTATTATTATTCTCTTTATGCGTTCATTCGGGGTTGCCGACAAACTTTTACTGGGGCCATGTATCTTTATGAGTTATTCGTTATTTTTTGCATTTTTTATGCATTCGTATTTTTCCATCATGAGTTTTGTTCTTAACTTCTTAATTATTGGCCTTTGCCCTTTGCAAAAGTGGTTCAATGAGGTGATTGGGTTTAACACCTAATTGATTACTTCGAAGGACGAGTCTGTTGGGTACTTTTTCTGGATGTACTGGTGGCAAAAGTCCAATTGACAATCAAAGAAGTCTCTTTCTTTGGAGGGGGTGCGTCAAGTCTTGAATGGCCTGATGAGTGAGCTAGTAAGTCCTTATTTTTTCCTTTGAGATTGTCTTTCCTTTGATGGTCTTTTCTTCATATTGATCTTTCTGCTCTTGTCGGGGAATTGGCAGGTGACCTTCTATCCCCGGGGGACGACTATCCAACATACGGGGTTGACTGGGGGCATGGGGCAGATGCGACATCTATTGGCGCATATGAGTTTGGCCACTCTTGGCACCTCATGGAGAGAGTAGTTAGACTGATTATAGAGGATGAGGTTGCGGTGCCACCAATGAATCCCCCGGTGTATATGAGAGGAGTGAAGTAGATTTCGAACAATGAACAGGTAGCAGCGAGGATAGGTGAGCCTTACTCGTCATATACCAACACGGTGGTGATGTATGACTATATGGACTTTGTGTCGAGCTGGTTGATGTCACCCAAAATATATGACGTGATGCCTCTTACCCATGCGGGCTCAATTAGGATGGTGGGCTCTTCCCACAGCGCAGACGGTGCATCGACATCAGCGGCGATGACGACTTCAGAGGTTCCTTTTGTACAACTGGACACTCCTACTTATAACATTCAACGGGAAGATGGAGGATCGGTGCGTATGCTACACCGTCCCAATGTTATGGATCCGGAGGAGTTGGTCTTGACAGAGGAAGTCCTTACACTTAAGGTATACTTTCATCTCTTTGTCTTTTTGATTTCCTGATTTCATTCTTTGCCTTAGACTGACTGATTTTCTCTTTTCTATTTTCTTTCACAGCACATCTGGGTCTCCACCACTTGGATGAGGGATATTAGGGATTTAATATCTTCGGTGACTTCCCACATTCGGGATGTGAGTGACAAAGAGAGAGCGAGAGAGAGAGAGAGAGAGAGAGAGAGAGAGAGCTAATAGGGGAAAAGAGAGAGAAGAAGTGAGTGAGAGAGAGAAAAAGTAGGTGGGTTAGGGTTGCGTCCCGTTGTATTTTCTTGTTTCCTGCAAAATTGATGTAACACAACAAAAACCTATGCAAATGAAATGGAGTTTTTGTTAATTTCTCTTTTTAGTGACTAATGCACATGCACTTTTCACTTTTCTGCTAAGACCGTAAAAATAACAAAAAATGATTGGAGAAAGATTTTATTTTAAAATGGGATAGGTAAAAACAAAAGGATAAGGAAATTCGAAATTCCCTTAAAATAAAAATTATTTTTATTGAGTTTTTTTTTTACAAAAAAAAAAGGAAAAAGAGGATTTCCTAAAAATAGGGTGTTGTCGGTCGGCATGACCCCTGTCCTGCCAATCGTCATATCAGCCCAGTCTAATCCAACTAAGCTTTGATTGCACTTTCTTTAACTACTTGTTACTTGGTGGGGTAATTTTTCCTTCGATTTCTGCAGGGTTTCTTGTGTTTGCTTGAGAGTTTTAAGCATAAATAGGGTTGTGGATGGAGCTTTTTCTTCACACTTCAACATTCCTTCTCCTTTGCTTTCTTCTTTGCTCAATTTCTTCTTATTTTTATATATGGCTCTCCCTGATAGTGTTGAGTTTGCAAACTACCTCTAAACCTTGGAAGTGATGTGCTCCTACAACATTGACTACAATGCTTTCAACATACGGCGAGTCTCGTTGTGGCGCAACCGACCTATTTTATGGAATATAATGATGGAGGTAGTTGAGTTCTGGTACCCCATAGATCATGTCTTTCACTTCGGGTTGGATGAAATTTTTCCGACTTATGAAGTGTTTTCTGCCATGTTGGGGATAAATCCCAGCTTTGCAGCGGCTATGCCTGAGTTTTCTCGGTCCTTTAGGGATCTATTGGTGGGAATTCTCCATATTTCACCTTCGGCAGCCAGGTCGTTGGTTACGGGAGGAATGATTTCTCTTCCAGTGGTTCTGTGGTCTGTGCATTTGCAGGATGTCGGTGATGTTGTCTATACTGGGGCCATCATTCTGGTCCTAGTTTCAAAACTTATGTTCGTAACTGGGGAATTGCTAATGGACCCCCTACTTGCAGCTATTGTTTCCTGAATGTCTTGTCATCGTAATCCTGCGGTGGTGATACTGGCGGAGACTTTGAATGATCTGGATGCATGGCAGGAAGGACGTTCTGACTTTTCGAGGGGTAGCCCTGTAATGTTGTTCATTTGGCTATCAGAGAGGATTCGTATGGCAGTCCCACCTGAGTATCCTTTGTTGGTGGTGCAAACCTTCTTCTCATGCAATTTCATTAGTGTAGGCCTGGTCATCGAGAGCCTTTAAAACTGGTTCGTGGAGCATGGGGCACGAGGCTTATGCTAGTTAGTGCCTTGGTGGGGGAGTTGCTACCCATTCTGGAACTCAGATAATTTCCATTATGTTCGGTTGGTAGGCCTCTGACAGACCTCTTTATACTTTATCGGGCAACTTCTGCGCCAATTTGGTTGGGAACAGATTGTGCCACCGCGGACACTAGACTTCTTTATTGTGGAGGATCTGATAGAGCGTATGTGCATGCAACTTGGATTTTTGTGGGAGAATCATTGACCGTCAACCCGTCCATCCCAATCTATTATAAGAGTTTGGCATATCTCAGGGGACTACATGAAGTGATTGTGGAGAAAGGTAGTTTCCAAGATGCTGACTGTGGAGACCGGGTAAATGTTGTTCACCATATCTCACACAATGGAGGGAGGTGTTGTGGTTTTCCCCCAGATAGTCTAGTATTATCATTATATGGAGCGTCTATGACACTCTATTTAGGCAGGGGAAGTTAGGGGACCCCAGGATGTGGGTGATGATGGGGCTAGTTCTTCTGGAAACTCCGGGTAGGATGTGTGAAGCTTTTGTAATGGGTGTGGTTCTGTATTTGGGAATTATTTGTGGGTTATCTCAAATATAGTGAGACTTATTTTTATTTGGTTTTAGAAAGGTAGGGGTAGACTGACAAGGGAAGTCTTTTGACTCCTTATGTCGATGTAATCGTACCAACATTTGAAATAATGAAATGAAAGAGTTTTTGATCATCTAGTTGTGCCTCTTGATGAGTTTTGCATTTCAATTATCTATACCAATCACTAAGTCATACATAATCCTTTTGTTCATGTGTACATTAAAATAAATCATCGTTCTCGTGGATAAGAAGAGAATATCATTTTATGAAAAAGAAGGGGGTGTGCTTATGTAAAGGGTATGAGCTGCGTACGTACCTCTAGGGATTTTGAAAATTTTCTGAAATTCATTTTTCATAGGAAAATGATTTTTAGAGGATCATGCCCCATGTAGTTCTAAGTAGGGGGAAATGGAATTTTTTTTTTTAATAATAGAAGGGAAATGAGAATAATTGTAGCGCGCCGAGATTTCGGACTGGGGGTAGAATTTCTTGAGATGGTCCAGGTTGACTGGACGTGCCATTTCTTCTCCGTTAAGATCAGTGAGCATAGCGGCTCCACTTGATGAGATCTTCTCCAAAATACTGGGGTCGCTCCAATTGGACTTGAATTTCCCTCTAGGGTCTGAGATAGGCTCTATAATCTCCATGAGGGCTAAGTCCCCTTCTCCACGACTCTCCTATTTAATGATTGCGTTGTACGATGATGGTACCCTTTTATGTGATATAGAACTTTTAGCCTTCTTTTGTCCAAGAGTGACAACTTGTCAAGACGTCTTTGATGCCAGTCTTCCCCATTGACCTTACTTTCGATCATGATGCGCAACGAAGGAATTTCCAGCTCTATGGGTAGGATTTCTTCCATGTCGTAGATTAGAGAGGTAGCCCCAATAGATTTTCGAACTGAAGTGTGTTATCCCCAGAGGGCGTAAAGGATCTGATAATCCCAATCTTGGTAACTCTCAGTCATCTTACTGATTATGGCTTTGAGGTTCTTATTGTCTTCTTCAACTACTAAATTGGTTTAAGGTCGGTATGGAGAACATTTGTGTCTATGAATACAGTACTCATCGATCATCTCCAAATCTTCTGCCTTAAAGTGTAACCCGTTGTCTGATACCACTCATACGGGACCCTGTATCGATAAATGATGTTTTTTCGGATGAACTTGGCCACCTTCTTAGCATTCAGAAGTGCATATGACTCAGCTTTGATGCATGTATCGAAGTAGTCAATGGAAGCGAGGATGACTTCATGTCCGTTGGATGCTTTGGGTGTAACCTTCCCTATGATGTTAATGCCACATGTGGAGAACGTCCAGGGAGAAGTCATGTTATAAAATTCCTATGGAGGCAAGTGTTGTAGGTTGGAAAACTGTTGGTAATTGAGGCACCTTCGAATGTTGGCTGTGCAATCCTAAACCATGGTAGTACAATAGTAACCCTATCAGATGATCTTCTTAGCGAGCATATGGGTCGTTCATGTGGGGTTTCCATTCCCCACTATGGATTTTCTGCATCATCTCTCTAATGTCACCCCCTACGATGCAGTGCAAATGGGTTCCATCAAAGTTTCTTTTGAATAGTTCTTTGTCACAGACAATATAATGGGAAGCCATTCTGTAGAGGGTTTCTTGGTATTTCTTGTCAGAACCTTGGGGATACTTACCATGCTTGAGGAGGCACTAAATATCATAGTACCAGTAGTTGGATATCTCAGAGTCTTCTTCTATGCTAAGCTCAATGTGGTAGCATTGGGTTGGTTTTTCTTGCTTTTGGACAAGGAAAGGGGCCGTAGTTATTCCTTCGGGCATGTCAATTATAGAGGCTAAGGTGGCAAGAGCATCAGCTAGGTTGTTCTTTGCTCGAGGCAGGTACTGGAAGGCGATTTCTTAAAATTAGGAAGCTAGCTCTTCTATGTGGGCATGGAAGGGTAAGAGTTTCTCATCCTTAACTTTCCATCTTTTGAGTACATGACCGATGATGAGGGCTGAATCCCCATAGACATCGAGGAATCGAATTTCTTTCTTGAGGTCAACTCTGAGGCCTATCGTGCACACCTCGTATTCAGTCATGTTGTTAGTGCAAGGAAAATCCATCTTGATGGCAACGGGAGTGTGAGAGTCATCAGGGACAATTAGGAGTATTCCAATGTCACACCCTTTGTTGTTAGTAGAGCCATCAAAGAACATTTTCCATCAAAGATCTTCATAGGATGTATGGAGGATATTCTCTCTGGGAATTCAAAAATCCATATATCGTCTTCTTCCATGGGGTAGTCAGCGTGGTAATTAGAGATGTATCTTCCTTTCATGGATTTTTGCGTGACATATACAATATTAAATTCATCTAGAAGCATCAACCAACGTGCCTTTCGACTGGACAAGATGGGCTTTTTGAGTAGATACTTGATGAGATCCATTCGGGATACGAGTTTGATGGGAAAGGCGAGCATGTAGTGCCGTAACTTTAGGGTGACCCAGAAAAGAGCGACACGTGCTTTCTTCATGGATAAAACTTAAATTTGTACCTAACCAACTTGCGATCAGAGTAATAAATGGATCTCTTAATGGGTTTCTTCAGGGTACTGGGCTAGTAGATCCCCAACTGTAATATCTGTCATGGTTAGGTAAAAGAGTAGGGGAGGACCCGACTGCAGTGTCATGAGTACTGAAGATCGGGTTAGGTATTGCTTTATTTAGTCAAAGGATTCTTGGCAAGCTTTGTTCCAAACCTTAGTCGAATCCTTTGGGTGGATTTTGAAGGTGGGCTCATAGATAGAAGTCAACTCGATGATGAACCGACTGATATACTGTAATTTCTTGAGGAATTCCTAAATTTCTTTCTCCGTTCAGGGTGGAAGCATTTCGAGTATGTGTTTTATCTTGGCAAGATCTGCTTCTATCCATTTATTACTAACTATGAATCCCAAGAGTTTTCCTTTGGTAACTCCGAAGACACGTTTTTGTGGGTTAAGTCGCATCTGATATTATCTTCGTCATTTGAAGAACTTCCAGAGAACGGGAACATGACCTTCCCTAGTCTTAGACTTGATAATCATATCATCCATATAGAACTCTACTTCCTTGTGTATCATATTGTGCAAGATGGTTGTGGCAGCCCTCTAGTAGGTAGCCCATGTATTTTTTAGACCAAAGGGCATGACGATGTAGCAAAAGGTTCCCCAAAGGGTGATGAATGCGGTTTTCTCTTGATGATCTGGGTGCATCTTGATATGATTATCTCCAAAATACCCATCAATGGATGACTTAAGATCATGACTGTCCGTGTTATCCAGAATCATGTCGTTATTGGATAGCGGGTAATCTTCCTTTTGAGTGGCCTTGTTCAACTCTCGGTAGTCGATGCACATGAGAACCTTCCCTCCTGATTTTGGCATGGGTACGATTTTGGCTAGACATGTAAGATATTCGATCACACAAATAAAACCCATTTCAACTATTTAACCACTTCTTGTTTAACTTTGAGCGACCATTCAGTGTGGAGCTTTCTTAGTTTCTGTTTGACAACTTTGCATTCTGGGAGAGTGAGAATCTCATGCTGAGGTATCTCAGGGCCAATGTTGGGCATGTCGTCATAGGAGCATGTGAAGACATCCATAAATTCCTTTAGTAATTCCTCGAGTTGCGTGCACTCATGCTTGTCAAGGGTAGCCCCTATCCTAATCTCGCACATTTGGATACTAGAACCGAGATTAATAATAACAGTTTCATCTTCATTAACATGGATGTGGTTATGTTTTTTTCTATTAACCTTATCTAGATCAATTAAGAATTGTTCATTTGCAAAAGCATCATCATCAAGAGTTTGATTAGAATCAAGATAATTAATGTAAGGCACAACAAGATACACAAAATATTTGTTTATTTCATTGATAAGAAAAACAACATTGAGATCCTCATCAAAAGAGGTTTTGATTGCATCAGAGTAAGGAGGAACAACTAAAGAAGAAGAAAGGGGATAAACATCAGGCTTAAGTCGAATGTCAGTAGGTAGCACAGGTGCAACAGTCCAATTGAGGAGAGGTGCATTCGCATCTTTGATCAGGTGAGATGGATCCGACGATGTTGCCTTTGAGTGGATCACGTAGAGTGGTAGCCTCAGTGTTTGTAAATTAAAAGAATCCTCAGAGTCACTTTCCTCACAATCTCTGGTATCAACTATGGTCTTCTCCATGAGTGGTTTCACTTAATGCTGGGAACCCTCGGCCCATGAGTAGCTGTCTTAGAAAAATATTTCCATTCGAGGTTTCACCTTCTTGTCCACATGATCATTCCATGGTTTCGAAAAGCCACAAAAAGGGAAATTTTCACCCTCACTGATGAATCTTCCGTTCAAGTAATCTTTCGAGACAGTGTTGGCACCTTCTAAACTTCTCTTTAGTCGAGGCTAACGGATCATTCTAATTTCTTCTGTCGATGGAAGATCGCCCAAGCCATAGGGAGGAAAAGTCTTCTTCAACACAATAGCTTCAAATATCCCTTGTTGTCTTTGTCCCAACCCTAGTCCGAGCATAAAGTGCATGTTCTTGAATATCTGGATTACATTGACGTTTCCATGAGGGTTATATTATGGACAAACCCTATATTTGAAATCGTACCCTGTTGGGAGTAGAAGTGGTTCAACTCAAAAACCTGACAAAAGTATATCATTTGTCCCGTGTTGTATCTCTAATACTGGATTGTTAGTGCTTGCATTCTCGACATTATCGGTGTCGCCCAAGATGGTGATGACATTCCCATTGGCAAAGAACTTTAGTTTCTGATGAAGGGAAAAAGACACCCCTTGATGCTATGGAGCCATGGTCATCTGATCAATAAATTGAAATAGGTTGGGATATCGATTACTTGGAATTGAATAATCGGATTTATAGGGCCATCTTTTATTGCAAGTTTTATAGATCCCATCACTTCTCGACAGGTACTATCGTAGGCCCGTACTATGGAAGAGGTTGGGGCCATATCGTTTACATTCAGTCCCAAATAATTGAGGGTCCTTAACAAGGAGACATTCAGAGCTCATCCATTATCGACAAGAGAGAGCGGGAAAGTCGTTCCCATGACTTTGACAGAGATTTTGAGAGCATAATTGTGGTTTGGATCAATCTTAGGGATTTTTCCTTCCGAGAAAAAGAGCATTCTAGTAGAGGTTAGAGATCTAACCAAATTCACTACTTATTCTGGCATGGTAGAAGGAGGAACTATGGGTCCTATGAGTAGTTTGATCAAGGCATTCTGACGCAGCTGGGAAGACATAAAAAGTCCCCACGGAGTGAGGCTGGCTTGGGTTTTCTTCAACTGATCGAGGATATTTCTTTCCTCGAGGGCCATGCCTGGCGTAGGAAGATTCTCAACACCTTTTCCTTTGTCGTTGGCTGATGGTAGTAGGCTTGGGATTTGGTAGTGCCTCCCTGACCTGGTCATGTGCTTCACAAAAGAGGGGAAGAACATAAACCTCGTTTCCTCATCAATCTCGGGTTGTTTAGCCACCTTGTTTATTTCTCCTAACATCTCATAAAATGATATCATCCCACACATGCTGACAATTGGACTAGTCTTTTCTGAACTCTTCACTTTGTATGTATCATCAAATTTATCCCCCACCTGGTGGCAATGATGTTATCTTTCCATGAAAATTTTATACATTCCATGAATTCAACGGCTCCTTCATATAAGTCCTCCCATTCGACGGGGAGATGTGAAATCGAAGGTACTAGCTTCCCTTATAGTTTTAAAGCATCAAGTATCTCGGATATACTGCAAAAAAACCTGTCTATTGGAATAATTCTACCATGATCTAGACCATGTCATCTAAACAGACTTCATCGATCGATACCACCCAATTCTCTGACTCTCAGGTCCATTTTGGATCTTCTAAGAACAACATACTGAATCTCTGACAATCAATGGTCATCTGGGAGGAAAATTTCAGCCCAAACAACGATGCATTCTCTGATAAGGAGTGATAGGGCCTGATCACTGAAGCTAATATGGTGTAGGATAAATTATGCACATTTTTATAGAGGTTTAGGAGAGTATATGGGTATGATTGGTATTTTGTTTGGTATGATCCCGGTATATGGATCAAATTATGGGTTTTCTTCTAGGAATATGGCATTTGTATGATTCGGGAGGGTATTGTGGGTAGTGTTTGGTTTGGGATTCGTTGATGGGGAAATGACACCCCGATCAATCAGGCCTTGGATCAAATTTCAGAGGTGGAAACACCGGTCGGTGGTATGGCCAACAGTTTGGTGAAAGTCACAATGGGCATCTGGTTTGAAATTTGTGGGAAGTGGGTTTGGTAATGGACGAGGGTCCAATTATTTGATAAGGTTTCAACTCAAGAGGGATTAGTAAGCTTTGGAGAGGGGAGCATGAAGCCCGGTGTATTCTTTTCGGACTGGATTAGGATGAATTTTTGGTTCCCATAAAGTGACAGGATGAGAGATGTTGTTGATAGTTGAAACTGCAGTATTAACTGGCTTTTCAAACTTTCTAGGAGTGAATTGTCCAGATAATTTCTTTGGTTAAACTTCTACCTTGGCAAGATCTTCTTCGATCTCTACTCCTACTTCTCGAAGGACTCGAAAATGAGGGTAGTACTATCCTCCCATCATTGCTTGGATATCGAGTAAGAAGTTATTTTTAACAGTACTGACTTGCTCCTTTTCGAAAGGCCGGTTGGTCATGGTGGCTACTTTCTCTCTTCATCTTGCTAGGAAGTTACTGACTGACTCCCCGGGATTCTTCTTAAGGAAATCTAAATCACGAAGGGTAACCTCTAATTCTTTATTGTACTTATGCAGTGACATGAACTCATGGTAAACATCTTCCCAACTACGGATTCTGGACTCCTCAAGAGATAAGAACCAACGGAGAGAACTATCCTTCAAGGTTTGTTGGAACATGTGGGACATTATTTCCTCGGAGGCCCCTAAGAGAGTCATGGATTGGTGATATCTACGGAGATGAACGATCGGGGGTCCACTACCACCGAACTTCTCGATGTTAGTCATCATAAACTTTTTCAGAAAACCTTCTTTAAGATAGGGAGACATGTGGGTGTAATACATGTAGTTTTGAGAGAGTTTGATTTGGTCGAATTTCTTGGTCAACATCTTCAGTTCTTCCTTGACCTTGTTTAACTTTTCCTACTTTCTATCAATGGTCATAGGTAAGTTAGCCCCTGGTTGGGTAAGGTTCGGCATAAGAAGTTGGGAGGGCGGTGGCACATTAGCATAATGGTATTCCACGGGAACCCAAATAGGCTCGGGTACATGTGAACCCATAACGTGAGGGAAGAGGACCTCAGGCTCTTTGAGGACAGGGACCCAGTTTCGTTGCATATCATGGACCTCGGTTTGAAGGTTGTCAATCTTGGCAATAAGTCAGGTGAGGACTGTCATCAAATCTGGCTGCACATTCAGCATCATTATCTGTGTTCTCCATGGAGGGCGGATGAATTCCGAACTCAGAGGAAGTGAGGGAACCGATGGAACTTTGGGGCGGTTCGACTAAAGACCGAAGCCAATAGGGAGCCAAGACAAGGGTATGCGATCAACCTGAGAATGAGAGAAATTGGATTTATTTTTTGGAAAGAGTGGAAATAAGGAAAAATGTTTTTTAAATTTTTAGAAAAGACGAGGATAAAATATTTTTGCACACTTTTAGAAATGAAAGTTGGAAAAAATGAGAGACGGGTCTCAGCATGATTATTATTATATTAATGGTTTAGCTAAATGCAAAAACAAATGTCGGACGGGACCCGAGCTTGGAAAGATTAGGTTTGAAAAATATGTAAAAACTATGGTTGGACTTGTTACCAGGCTCATGGTGTAACACCCCGTATTTTTTACGATTTAAATAATTGTGTGATTAATTATTATTATGGTAATAAGTATGCGATTAATTATTATTGTTGGATTAATTAAATTAAAATGTGAGAAATTAATTTGTTATTAATCCGGATTAAAATAATTATTAACTAGCGTGCCAAGGGTTAATACTTATTGTTGAGAATTACTGAATATTACTATGTGATATGTAATATGGAATTATAATACTTGATAAATTATCAGAAGTGAGAAATACAGCAGTTTGATAATTTAAGTCTGACACGTGTGTGAGTCGTGTCGGGACTAATTGAATAGAATAAAAAGAGAATTTATTTTTATTAACTCGTATGGTCATTTCGAGTGCACCGTCGAGTCCGGAAGGGTCGAGATAGTCAAAGTTGTATACCCGGGTGTTTTGTTTGGGTCCCGGGGAAATTTTAGGCCTAATCGGCGTCCCTAGAGGGCATTATGATAAATTGTTTTTTTGGGTGGAATTAATGGACGAAAATTAATAATTATTTTTATCAGCCTAAAGAAATCCATTAGGGTTGAGAGTTGGAAAAGAAAAGAACGGCCATAAAAAGTGTAGGGGAGAACCAAAACCCAAGAAGGAAGGCCAAATCATCCTCACCTTGCATAACCGTGACCACCAACGCGTAGATCGAGAAGAGAGGAATGCGTATATACCAACATCACCAACGGATCAGACCGTCATATTCGAGGCAAGTGTTTATTACTTTCTTTCTTTAGAAATAATCATACTCATGTTAGTGTAGGTGAATTCAATCCTTGATTTACATGTTAATTGGGTGAAAATTGGAGGTTAAATGATGATTAGAGGTTGGGGTAATTAGTTGTTAATATTTTGTCATGAATGTAGAGGATGAACTACGAAATTGAATTAGATATTGATGAACGAATCTGGGTTGATTAGGTTCTTTAATTGAAAATTTGGAAACTAGGGTTCATATGAATTGATTTGGATATTTTATATAATTATGATGATTTATGACGAAATAATGATCCTAGGAGGTTAGGAATGATTTATAACATGTTAGGGTTGATGGGTACTGATGATGAGGCATTGAGTGTTGAATCTTAGAGGTTTATAGGTTCATAAATGGTAGAAAAATACAGAATTCTGGGAAAGAAGACGAACAGTGACATCTCACGCGATCTCGCGCGAAGTCGTTCGAGCGAGATGGCATCTTGCGCGAAGTCACTCGAACGACACGTGGAAGTCGTTCAAACGACAACCCTTCTGGTTCGAGCGACAGAGGGAATTTTTGGGGATTTTTTCAAAGTTCAGTTTTGAGTTTGCCGATTTATTGGAGTGAGAGAAATTGCCAAATAGTAAATTCAAATAGGACATAATTTCGGGAAAAGTATGGGAGAATTAATACTTTAATTATTTAGGTATAGAGATCATGTACCTTGGAGATTACGAGAGAGATAGGAATCTAAATATTTATACTATACGTAATGATGAGGTTAAAATACGTATGAGGAGTATATATGGAGGTTGGAGAACTACCTATAAATTATAATAGGATGTGTATATGCCTATTATGTGATATTATTGTTAAGAACACTAATGGGTGATAACCCCAGGGTGCAAGAACCTTATAGTTAAGCGCACCAATGGGTGATAACTCGGGGGTGTAAAAACTCTATTGTTAAGTGTACTAATGGGTGATAACCCAGGGGTACAAGGATTACTATTGTTAGGCGCACTAATGGGTGATAACTCGGGGGTGCTGGATTATTATTGATAGGTGCATTAATGGGTGCTAACCCGGGGATGCATGATGTTCTGGATAGGTGCACTAATGGGTCTTAGCCCGGGGGTGCAGGATTAGTATATATATATGTATAGGGATGATGTGACTATATATATATATATATATATGAACTTGTGAATATTTATATGGTGTGAAATTAGTAGACTTGGTAATAATAATAATCATTACATTGCACCAAGTGGTCTTAACCTAAGGGTACAGGATTAGTGTGTATATATAGGGATGATGAGACTATAAATATGTATGAGTGTACTTGGTTAACTTTCTACTTTATGAGAATAGTAGATAAAATGGAATTAAGAAATGAAATAATCTTAGTGGATAAAAGATTAATCATTCATACGGTGAATAATGAAACTTAGTATGTGAGATAAACTATCTAAATAGCGTATTGTATGGCCGATACGGGAATACTACTAGTGAGCATAGTTAGTATTAGTATGGTTTTTGACTAGTTAGACTGGGAGGTATAACTAGGGGGAGATCAGATGTACGGTAGGCGTGCACAATAGACGAGAGGTGAGAAACTCACGTGAGAGCTCGATAACTAACATGCGTATAAGACTTGTTTTAGGAATCAGTTTTAAATACTTGCTAAATCATTTTTACATATCGGGCTCTGACCCGTTTCTTGTATTTCTTCTCTTTTTTGCTATATATATGTATTATATCAGGTGCTCAGCCACAAGGACTCCGAATTTAGAGATTTGGATTGCCTGACTTGCTGCAGCTGTTGTGGAAGCTGTAGGTCCTTAGAGTAGACGCATCTATCTTTTCCATTCAGTTTTATCTAGACTTCGTATCTAGGGCATGAGTCTCCCACTTCTAGTCTTTCATCAGAGTTATTGCATTCAGTTTAGTTTATGGTTTGGAGCTTTGAACGGAGAGTTTTACTCAGTCTTATTTATTTTAGTACTTGATTCATGTTCAGTATTTATTTACATTCCGATGTGTGGTGAATGGTTTATGTTTTAAAATTTAATGGAAATGGATTTACTTGGTTTTACTAAATTGGAAATGTTTTGACACCTAACTTAATTTTATATTAGGTAATTAATATGTTAAAAAGTTTTTCGACAGTGATGCTAAGAATGAACCAACTGCATATCCTGTTTTGAATTGGTAGAGGACTGATCACCCTATATTTAATTGGGTTGGGTGTCACAATGGGCAGGGTCCCGATTTAAAAATTACACAAAAATTGGGGCGATATGCCAACACGTCAATTCGGCAGAGTTTTGGGTTGAAATCGAAAAATTAAATATGAGTGTCCTAGGTTTGACATATACATGCGGGTATGCAATTTTTGGGTTAATTGGAAGGTGTTCCCCCCTTTGGCATGACTTCCACAATATACATCTTGTTTTTTAGGGAAATTGGTACGCGTGGACAAGCCATTTGATATACCCGAGTGTACGTGAATTGACTCACTATATATCTCGTGGGGACAGTATGTGTGAGAGCGAAATTGATATACTCAACATACGTGAACACGTTCCCTGTGATATAACTCCCGTCATGACTTCGGTCAAGCAGTACGATGCGAGGGGAACCGTTCGATATGTCGAAGGTACTTGGCCAATGAAAGGTGAGAGTCATATCGCTTAGGCTACCTGCGCCTCTCGAACTAGCGCCCATCGCGAAGTGACACCCTAGTTACAGGATAAATTTTGGTCAATAGCAATGCTCTTTGGTGATGTAGAGTGCAATATGCATGATTCTTGATTAGTATCTTATGGAGAGAGTATCTTTATTGAGCATCACTCCAAGTAGGGGATAAGTAAATCTATACTAAGCATGGATATGTGAAAGTTAATGATGTATAATTATCTACAAGTGAGTGTGTGGTAGTGAACCTAAGCATGGATCAACTACGGGTGGTGTGTGATAAGTGTGAGTGAGCATGGATATATACAAGTGTGGTATGTTGAGGTTGGTGTTAGTGACACCTAAGCATGGGTTTTTAAGGGGTGTGTGAAATATGGGGATGTAAGTGATCCTAGGTGCATGTGGTGTGAAGTGTACAAGGAGAATTTCTATAAGTGTGTGAGTAAGTAGTGATACAAGAATGAGGTATATATGTACAAGAAATAATAGGTAAGAGAAAGGGTACATACAGGTAGGTGCATATGCACACAAGAAAACAAAACACCTATTCAAACAGAGTCTAGCCCATGTATGAAAGAAAATCCTCAGCGGAGTGGCCACTGTGTCCATCCCGATCGAGATCGCGTGCCGGGGCGGGGATTCGAAAGGTCTCGCGCCCCCTTTTTTTACTTAGGAATTCTTCGACTGTCGTTAGTGTGGGGTTAATGAAAAGAGATGGATTCTCCAGCCTATTTTGCACAAAGTAGGCAAAAGAACAACTTGCCTCCTCGATAGAGCGACATTAAAGACAAACTGATGCACAAGAAACCAATAGTTCGAAGGTTCGGGGGCTAAGTTATGGAATAGGAAGGTGTTAAGCACCCATCCTCCCTTTTGGTTTCTCATTGGCTTGTGTTGTTATTTTTCTTTATTTCTTCGTGAAGTGTATATGCGTGTATATGTAATGGAGATTGGAATTGTTCAACTCATACCATGGGAACGGTAGAGTGAGGTCATCCATAGGAATATTTCCAAAATAATATATAGAAAATATAATTTAAGCATTTATCGGGATAATGATCGTTATGAAGAAATGATAATATGTGTTTCATGAAACAATAACAAACATAATATGTATATTAATGCAAGAATATGATAAAATTGAGGAATTTAGAAAAATTAGAAAATTGAAAAATTGGACTCGAGTCTAAGGTTTTAATCTGAAATGCCTACCTAGCCTATAAGGCATTAAAGTCCACGTAGTTCGGATGCATCATGGGGGTGGGGTTTATCCCATAGATCCTAAGAGGATTTTATTATAAGTGTGTGTGTAGAAAAATATTTTTTAGTCTTGAAAAAGTGTGATTGATAATTCCGTTCGGAATTTATGGGTGTAACCCTCTTTTTGATTGTTTTTTTTATATAGAAAATAAGGTATGTGAAATATACTAATAAAAATGTAGATATTAATGTGTATGAACTAAACTAAGAACTAAATTATGGATCTAATGAAATTTAAGTAAAACAAATCATTTAAAGAGAAAGGGAAGGAATCAAAACATCTTTGGATCTTGATCTTTGATCATGGATGAATTCACTTGAATGTGAGATGAATGTGAGATGAGAGAGAGTGTGATTTTCCGAATTGGGAATAAAAAGTATGGGAATGGAAGCTTGAATGAAATTTCCCATGGTGAAACTTCGCTGATTTCGAGAGAATGTTGCTGAGATCACTGATGTTGATGGATCTCTGGTGTTGGTGTCCTTGGTAGTGAGTTCATTCCCTCATTTTATAGATTCAGGGGGTTTTCGATTGGTATTTCCCTAGTCCTGTCGATTGGAAGCTGACCCTAGACACACTACCGATAGGCAGGGAACTGGACCTACCAGTTGGCAGTCTCGTGCAGATTTTCCTGCAAAAAAGATCCTAGAATATAATCCATTAATCTGAATATCACATGGGTTATACCGTTAGAATGATACATCTTATACATTCAAGAGTCTTTTGGACCACTCCCGGGTCCGGGAGTTGACTTTGGGTCAAATATGGCTCGGAAGCGCACGTATATCCTTTGCACGGGAGATCGTCGGATGGAAACCAATCGTTCGTCTGCATGGTAAGTCATAATTCCTCATGGGGAAGACCGTAGGAAAGGTTAGGATATGTACTTAGACATTCTAGCGCATTTTTCTTGGTTAAAAAAGATAACCTTGGTCGACCGGGGCCCGGAATCGCCTGATGACCTCTCGGAGTAAATCGGATTATTTGTCCGCACCGTAAGTCAGAATTATGCACGGGACGGACCGTCGAAAAGGGTATTCAATGCCCTTCGAAGATTCATTCAGTCTTAATAGAGATAAAAAGTTGACTTTGGTCAAGCGGAGTCGGGGAGCGCCCGGTGGCCTCTGAAACAATTTTCGGGAGAAAACTAATCATTTGTCGGAACGGTTATGCCGTTTCACGCACGGGGAGGACCGTTGAAAAAGGGGTTTCAGTGCCCTTCGGAGATTCAAAGAGCTTTTGCTCTGACGATGAAGTTGCTTGGGGCCAAATCGGGGCCCGGAAGCGCTCGGTGGCCTCCGAATCGATTTTCGGTAGTAAAATGATTCGCTCGTCCGAACCGTTATGCCGATTCAAGCATGGGGCAGACCGTTGAAATGGGGATTCAAAAACCTTTGAGGATTCAAAGATCTTTCGCTGTGATGATAGAGTTGACCGGAGTCAAACGGGGCCCGGGAGCGCCCGATGGCCTCTAAATCGGTACACGGAGTGTAACATTGGGTTTATAGTGAAATGATGAGATGCTGGGGACCTAAGGAGAGACTTAGAGAGTCCTAGAATGTGATGTCTACAGTCCTCTACCTCAACTACATACAATCCTGTCTTGGAGGTGTGAGGATACAACCATGATGGTATGACTCTACTTCCATTAACATGTTCCTCTAAATGACGAGGTCACTTTGACCTTGGAGGGAGGTGTGTCCCTTTGAGATTACAACAAATGCATATCATGAAGTTAGTAATGCCATCGATTGGAAGAACTGACAATGAACTTCTCGATCGACTAGCTCTTATTAAGGCCAGATGAGGTTTTCAGGGCCTTTGCGTTAGGTTAATGAATATAACTTCCTGTAAATCAGTAATTAAGCCCAAAGGAAATCATTTTAGTAACATTAAATACGAGGTCAATGAAATAATAATGGATCTCCAAAAAACTAGAAGGTTTACAATCTAAGTTAATGCTTTCATGGTTCAGAAAATTTCTACCTCTTTGGTTGATCATTTGGTGATTGAGCATATGATACTCCTTTGGGTGTACCCATATAATTTTCTCAAAGGATTGATGCCTCTTGATAGAAATTTTGCATTGTTTTGATCAGGAACCGAACACCACATTTTATGTTAAGAAATATATAAAGTTGATAGGGAAGAGTTCACCCCGGATTGATTTAAGATTGATTGACCTAGCCTCATGATATCAATCAGGCATAGGGATGAGGCATGATTTGAAAAAGGCAAGGGCATTATTAATTCTTGGATCAGGAAAAAGTGCCAAAAATGACACGAGGCAATGATTAATTCAAGATGGTCGAGCTTGCTCAGAAGATAATGCTATACACATAACGGTGGACACTATGTTGATGGAAAGGCCCGTCCATACATTCCGTTCATAGATGTGGTAATTATTGATTAAACGGATGAAATAAAAAAGGACCAAAATAACTAAGATGAATCCTGACATATAATGGGTTAGAATGGCTAGATGTAAAGCCTACTGAACTATGACATGGACATCATGCTAATGGAAGGCCGAGACCTTCTATCTAGCCTTAGCGTCAGAATAATTGGTTCAGCGGATGAGGTTTAACAACATCATTCATGGAACCACGTCATGATAAGAGACGTTTGAGACTTCAGATCTTGCAAAAAGGTATCGAAGTCCTTGACATTGACTTGGTCATTATTATTGTGCAGGATGAGGTATCAAACATTTTTAAATAAAATAGATACATCTTGGTGTATTAAGCTAAAGAGAACATGAAGGAAATAGTCCCACAAACTATCTTAATTTCCCAGCGTTGACATGGCAGAAGACTACTTTGGGGTCACGGGATAGGGGATAAAGGATCCATTGGAATATCTAAGATTATGTATAAAAATGTGCCTTCGGATGGTTGGGTTGTCTTGATTACCTAAATCGTACTTAGGACACTATGTCTTTGACGCTTCCGAAAAATATTTCAAGATTTATGTCAGTGTGCAGCCCGTTTATTCATCAACCGGTAACGTTTATCGCATTAAGGATTACATGTGCTACCGTAGTATTCCCCTTGGTTGAGATAATTACAACTTTATCAAACTATTGTCAATGCTGAATGCCGTAATATTTTCTAGGTATCAAATTTATTTTCCGAAAGATAATCTTCTTATAAAGGGGTTCTATGATTCTCTACATAACTCACTAATGATTTCATTTGAAGATATGATTTTCTATCACAAAATACAGAGAAAATTTATTTTCGTTGAGGGTTCTTCTTTCTTGAGATCTTCTTCAACACTTTCGAGGAAGATAAGGACCATAAGTCGTGTCTTATTCTTATTTTTATTTTCCTATGTTATTTGAATTTGACCGCGTCTTGTCTGAGAGGTTGCTCAATATGAAAGTGGAAGAATAAAACCTTTGTTGAGAATAAACCTTTTTTTTATCATTTAGTCTCCCTAACAATTTAATTTTTATACTCCTAGGAGTGTTCTTGTGATATTGTGGCTCACTTTGATATTCCACACTATTGGAATCAAGAGACCAGTTCATCTTAGAAGAAGACAATATCGAAGTAATTGAAGGGAAACTTATTTTAATTTTTGATCAAGACATTAAGGTGTTGAAACTCTCACTGACGTTGTAAAGGTCTCTCAATATAACAAAACTAACATTTGGTGACAATTTTTTTTACTGACTCACTTTAGGTTTGTCACTATATGTCAATTTTCTTGTAGTTTCCGCTTTCTAAAGATTGTGGAAGAAGTTGATCGCTGAGTTATCATGGAAAGTAGTGTCAAACGTTAATCGCCTTCGTAAGTTTTTACTAAATAATTTAGTGGGAGTATTGGACTGGCCTATACTTTTTTCTATTAGTCGGTTTCCCTCGTATACATGATATTATGCGTTGATTTTTTTGTGTGATCCATCATTTATATATTTAATATTATTGAAATTTGGAATGTATGATGATCTATTGATAAATCTTGTCACATAGACCTTCAAAAATGTCATCACGTTTTATCATAATCTTATTTGAAAAATAATTTCGATTGGTATATCTTTATTGATCACGCACATAACTCAGTCTCAAGATAAACAAAGACTCATTTAAAAGTGTATATATATATATATATATATATATATATATATAATGCTCTTGTGCGGACTAGTCCGTATTTTAAGAATGCAGACCGAACATGTATCACCTAAGTGCGCCCTTAGAAATTATCGCTTAAATTATAGGCACAATCTCTCTCTTTAAACGATAATTTCTAAGGGCGCACTTAGGTGATACATGTTCGGTCCGCACTCTTAAAATGCGGACTGCTCCGCACAAGAGGTGGACTATATATATATATGTGCGCGCGTGTGCGTGTGTACCTTAAACCCTAAACTGATAAAATTAAATGTTTGATTTGGCACCAACCTTTCAACCAAGGGGAAATGGACGAGGAATCCACGAAGCCGTCATCGAGCTAAAGTTGAAAGCAAACAATAGTTGAAGATTAAAGTATCTGCCATTCAAAGCATGGATTATATATTATGGCACACAACTGAAAAGACAAAGAAGACTTGGATACTTAAAAATAAGACGAGTCGAGTACTTGAAGAATCAGACATGTAGGTAAAATGTGAATTATATATACATTTTGAATTTATGATTTTTTTTATAATACAAATTATTGACCATCGCATAGAGAGGGAAATTTGTCAATTCTCACACGAAAATACTTTTGTATAGCCATTATATCTTGAATTAGATTTCAACACTAAAAATGTTTTATACATTATTATCCATACTAGAATCATTTGGAAACTAAAATACAAATATAACACCATGTCCAGCAGGATGAGGGATGGAACTAGCCTTTGGCTGAGGGCTAGTGCTAGAGCCAAGATTTTGGGGAAAAAAATTACATTGCAAATAGAGATGGGTATATGTGGGTTTTTTCGGCTTATAAGTTGGAAAATTACAAAATTTTACCCTACGTTTTTATAAGAATACAAAATGTAATATATATTTTTTGTTTTGAAAATCCTGGTTGGACTAGCACTCTTGGGACGGCATGAAGCACAACTGCCAATGATTTTTACCTCTTCAACATTGTAAATAACATATGAACAGAACGATAACAGTATCGGGATAAAGCTTTATATATCTACATATATAAAGACATTTTTATAAGTATATGCTGTTGGATACACCTTATACATATATAAAGCAGAGGAATTACATGTCAGCTTGAATTACTTACCATGGATTTGAGGAGCGTTATTGAGAGAGAGAGAGAGCGTAGTGGATGGAAGAGGAGAGATATTGACGCGGCTCAATCAAAATCACATGGCTTAGTATTTATCTAACCATGTCTTCGAATTGAGACGCGCCAATACCTCAACATTTTTAACACCCTCTCCTTCAGTACTAAAACTTCCCATTGCCGGATTCAGGGTTTCCTTTCCACGTTGCATGCTGCCTGCGGGGGAGCAAAGTAAATATACTACAGCAATATGATTAGTGACTTGTGTTTATATATATAGACACACATAGTGTGTCTGGGTAAACCAGAAGTCTTTGTGGGTGTGAAATTGTCAATATGAATTGACTATCAGAAATTGAATGCAGAGTGGTCCCAGAAGCGTTTTGGCTTTTGATTCCATGGTCTGCAAGACAAGTCAGAGAAGGTGGTTCCCGTGTCACTCTTCTCAGATTATCACGTGATAATATCTTTAATATGAGAACGAACTCAGATACACTTTTTGTGTTTATTATGTGATGTGCTGTTTTCAATAGCAAATAATGCTACATATGCTAAATAGTCCAAAAGAAAAATGATTTAACGAACTTGTATTTCAATGATTTATTTGGATACGTTTTAAAATGATCTCTCAAATACAAATATATATATGTTTATAGACTAATAAGGTAGGGTTCACTTGTTCCCTTGTAATAACCATGCAATATGCAAGTTCATAAACATATTTAATTAAAATGACAAAGCCTCTTACATTACATCAAAATGATTCTCCCTCAGAAAATTTATTGTTACTTCCATTTCTCTCTACCTCAACTCCATTCAGATCTCTAGCGACTCTCTGTCATACAACTGGTGTTGCATCTCTAATGATGCTCTAACGTCACTCCATTGACTCCCAGACGACACGTACATGACACTGGTGAATCGCTGATGGTACATGTTGATGCAAAAATCTAGATTGTCCTAATTAATTGATCACAGATAAAAATGAGTAAAAGAGACAAAAAAAATTAAAGTCGTTCAGCTATAAAAAAAAACCTACGTCTATTGTTGTGTATTGCCTTGCGCTGGTTCAATTGCCTTTTGTCTCGTTGTTTATGTCCCTTGGGAGTAGGATTTACAATGTATTTATAGCCCTTTGAAGGTGTAGAATAGTTGGAATATTAAAGGATGAAATGCATTTATAACATAGGCAGTCACATCTGTACAATGTTAATAATGTATACAACTATTGGCGATTTGCTATCATTGATGGTCGGTCTTCCTCGTGTTGGTCGAGCTTCTTTAACCTGTTGGTTAGTATTCCTTCAGTTGGTCGGTGACTCGCCCTTGTTGACTTGGATTAATGTCCACATGGATGACACATGTTCATACATATGATTGATCCACGTAGTAGAATAATTTTTGGTATCAACAGAAGCTCCTAATGTTTCATGCTTGAGGTTTTTATAAGAGTATGGAACATTTAGCTCTTAAAGTTGCTCGAGCAACAATTTTGAAGCTTGGTCGATTACCTACTTTCCATACATGTAAATTTAATGACTTTAACTATCGGCACATAATGTGGATGGTATTTTTGTAATTATCCATAACTTTAATTAATCGTTTTTGGGTAAATATGTCTTTTTTGTCTTTAACCGCTAATAGTTCAATCGACGTTTCCTTTTAATCATTACCTTTCCAATTTTCGAGGAAACCTAAATGGGAGGAAAGCAACGATCGTCTCTTACCTCAGACTTTATGAGTTTTTTCTGTCGTTGTGTCTTTTAGCTCTCTCTCTCTCTCTCTCTCTCTCTCTCTTGTGTGATCGCTCTATGTTCTTCATTTCTTGTTGAATCCATAAATTTTGTAACAAACTTTTTCCTTTCTCTCTTTCTTCTTCATCAATCGTGGTTTACCCTGTTACTTCTCTTGATGAATTAAAAAATGAATGGAATATTTGTTCATCGGTAGAACTAGAACATTCCAGTTTGCTCGCTGATCTTTTTTCATTTAGTTGAGGGTCACTCGTTTCCCTTCATTTTTATTGTTGAATGCGGGTTTACTTTTCCCCCAAACCCATTTTGTCTTGAATTTTGCCAGTATTTTGATATCGTTCCAGCTAGAGTAATCCCCAATACCTGGAGGGTAGTTAATGGAGTATATAGATTAAACCCACTCCATGGGACTCATCCAGGGATCTCAAAAATTATGTTCTGCTATAAGTGGGTAACTAGTGGTACTACTTTCTATTTGAAAAGTAGGGCTGTGAATAAAGCATTAGTAGTTAACCTTCCTGACTCCAATAGAGATTACTTCGAACATGGAGTAGTTGTTAAAAATTGACAACATGCTCCTTTGACTGGGAATGCTGATTACCAGGGGCCTAGGTGCCCACCAAGTGGTAGTAGGATATGTTGCATCTGTTTATTTATCTTTCTTTTCATATTATGCTAACTGCTAATACTTATGAATACTTTGTTGACTTTTAATTGCAGTTAACCGAAAGAGAAAGTGTCCCAAGGAGAGTGACATCAACCTTAGAGAGTTGAAGTTCATTTAGGGCATTCCTCTAAACAAGTTGCTGATAGAGTCAAAAATAAAGAGGATGTTGGGAAGAAGCCCCCATCCAATAAGGAGGACTTTGGGAATAAGCCCCTATCTAAAAATGCAGATGTTGGGAAGAAGCTCCATGCCAAGAGAGCTGATAAAATCCAACTCAAGAGGATGAAAAGAGGACTCCCTTCTAGGCTGATAAAAGGGTCTTCACCTAAAATCGACCAATAAGTGTTGGTTAATTTATCTGTTTCTGGCTCACTAGTGTCTCTTAGCCCTGGTTTGTCCAGATAATTAATAAAGTCTAGTACTTCATCAGAGCATAAGGGTGCTGCAGCTGCAGCTGCCTCGATCAAAAAGTTCTGAAAGGGATGCTCAAAGCCTATCTCTAGTAATTTTCTTTGCCTTCTTTATTTCTTTATTTGATATTTTTTATATTAACTCACCTTATTTTCTTTTTCAGTGTTTCTTGTTGACTTCGAGAACATGTTGGAGAATGATGATGCCTTTCATTCTTCTTCTCATGAAGTTGAAGAAGCTTTTAATGAGCTTAAGAAGTCAGTGCTTGACTCCCAATAGGAACTGGCTAATGAGCAGAAAAAATGGGAGGAAAATATAAGTTGCAAAATAAGATGCAGTGGTTATGCGGGGCCAGGTTGCTGATCTGCAAAAAGAATTGGATGTTGGAAAAGCTAAGGTCATTAAGCTGCAGAAGGATTTGGATACTGAGAAGGCTCTCTTCTTTGTTGAAAGGGCCAAAAGAGCTAAGGCCTGGGAGGCTGGCTTCAATAAGGTTTGGTACAAATCCATTGGGTCTACTTCTTTGAAAATTAATTTTGTAAAGAAGAAATGCTTCAAGGATGGTTGGTCGGCAACCTTGGTGGAGGTCAGCATCCCTCAAGATTCTAAAATCTTCCTTAGACATGATCCAAGAGCTCCTCCTAACATAGATGAGGAGATTGAAGATGATGGGGGTCCAAGTGAATCCCTGATGATGTTAGATTCTACTGATCGACACCAAAACGGTGACTCTTTTGCTCCTCCATCTTACAACCATCCATCTCTGCGTGCTCCTGCTTTAACTTTTACTGAGCCTAAGCCAGACATGAAGAAGGTGTATATCTATCTCAACAACTTTTTGTATTTTCTTCTGAACTTGTAATTTTTTGTTTTTGCTGATGTATTTGTACTTAACAATTTGCCAAAGAAAAGAAATCTTCTTTCTCCGTTGCTTGTCTTTTCTACATACTTTATACTCTTTATTGATTGAATATTCTTCTTACTTTTAATATTTCATGGATAAACTGGAATAGTTATCCTCTACTGACCTCGAGCAACTCAAGAGATGCAATGAGCATTTTAAAGTTGGTCATTTATCTCTAACCAAGGAAGATATAATGAGGTTACTCGGGGAAGGTGTGTTTGAGCAAACCAAGGAAGCCTACCTTCATTTGAAATGCCTTCTTCATCAGGAAGTGGCCAACAATGTTACCTACTATGAAATGATTGAAGAGCTGCAGGAGGACCATAAGGAGGTCAAGGTTCTTTTACATGCTAAATATAAGAAGAAGTACAAGGCCTTAAGTTAAGGTTGGGGTTTTGAACAGAAGTTGGAAAATTTTGCTTCCCACTTTCAAAGACAGGAATTTTTGCTCAATCGTGAAGTAGAAAAATAATTTAAGAGATAACATAAATGCCTTGAAGTCTTCTTCTACTGCCGTTTCTAATACGGATGAAGGTCATTATTTCTTGGAGGTTGAAAATGCCAGGTTAATGGAAGAATTGGAAGCGCTGAAAAAGACTAAGTTTGCATCTTTTTTTCGAGAAAGAATTAGACCTTGCCGATGTACCACAGATGAGGATAGGACTCAATGAACTCTTGTTAACCAAGCTGCCTAACCAAGCTCTTACTGAAATGTCCCATAAGATTCAAACTCAATCCGAGCAACTTGTCACTCAGTCCTCTCAACTGCAAGCCAAGAATGGAGTGCTGAAGAAATTTCATTATCAAGTTGAGAGGCTGACCTTCCTGTTTCACAAGCAACCTAGAGAGATATGGATGTAAGGTTATAATGAAGCTTTAGAGAATTTTGATGCTAGGTTTAAGCGGGGCTAGAATGAAGGCTACAAATGGGGTTGGACTAATTATCTGATAGTACTGAAGGTAGAACAAAATAGTCCTTTTCTGGAAATGGTATGATCCTCAATTTTTAGA
The DNA here is from genome assembly GCA_949130495.1 of Sambucus nigra. Taxonomy (NCBI): domain Eukaryota; kingdom Viridiplantae; phylum Streptophyta; class Magnoliopsida; order Dipsacales; family Adoxaceae; genus Sambucus; species Sambucus nigra. The sequence goes on from OX422213.1 coordinate 123,358,414, forward strand.
CCTTTAAAACCCTCCATTTATACTCGATGTTAACTGCATTCCTACAAATACAATCCCCTAAGGTATGATTTTAAATATCTCGAAGATTATGGGCTGCATGACGAGCTGGAAATCGTCTTACCTCTTTGTTGATGTAAAAAATTAGATCACTCTAATAATTCAATCACAGATAAATAAATGAGACAAAGAATTTTAAAGTGGTTCAGCCTTATAAGAATGGCCTACGTCCACTGTTTTGGTATTGCTATTTGTATGGGAATTCTCAATTACAAGTTATCTCAAAAATTCCGGTCTGGGGTCCCCTTACAATGCGGATTGTACAATGTATTTATAACCCTGAGGCTGTAATGTGAAAGGATACTACATTAAATATTATACATATGAAAGGGTAATACATTTAATTCCCTCTTTGTGTGTGCGTCTGAATGATAAGCATTTAATGAATCAGTTGAACTGTTAGTTATCGAGCTATTAATGCTTTGTTCGAGATGCAGCTCGGATCGCCTGAGTTGCTCGGACAGCCTAAGCTTCTGGGTATTCAAGAGTTCCTTGGAGAGGTTTGTTCCTCGGAGCGTATGAGTTCCTCGGAGTAAGCAGTGTTGCTCGGGGAACTAGTCTTCCTCGTTGTAGTCTTGTTCCTCGGAGTGAGTGGGTTCCTCGAAAGTGTTTGTCGTTTCCATGTAGATAGACACGTATCTTCATAGGATTGGTCCACGTCAGTAGATTAAATTTAGTATCAACAGAAGCCCCCAATGTTTCATAGTTCAAAATTTGAGGAGTATGGAACATTCTTTCTCGGAATATGGTAACTTTAAATAGTCTTCCTGATTTTTTGGAGCATTTCCCTTGTATTTATTTCTCCTTCCAAATTCGTAGAATCATGCTTTTTTTGACTTTTCATCGATCTTCGATTCCCGTATTACTTTTTGTCTTTTTAGCCGCTATTGCCCACTTTGATTCCCGCGCCAATATTTAATACCCATTTAGCCGTCGGTAATGTAATCATCCTTTTTTGTAATCATTACTTCACCATTTCCCAAGGCAAGGTATTTAATCTTCACAGACTCTCCCATCGTCTTCTACCTTTCCAAATTTTCATCTTTTGAGTTTTTCATTGTCTTCTACTCTCTTGTGCGTTCATCTATTCCGTCGCTCGTTGTCAACAGCTTCAGTCTTTTTTCTGTAAGATCTTCTTCCTTCTTCTTCATTTCTTTATTCACCATGGTTTACCTTGTTGAGTCTCTTGAGAAACTTCGTTCTGATTTCTCCATCCCCTCTTGGGTTGTCTTGGACAAACTTTCTGAGCCTTCTGATTATTTCAATTTGGCTGAGGGACATTGGTTCCCCAGCCTCTTTTTTGCTGAATGTGGATTTTCTTTTCCACCCAATTCCTTATGTCTGGAATTCTGTCAGTACTTCAACGTTGTTCCTACACGAATAGCCCCCAACACATGGAGAATAGTTAATGGGGTGCATAGATTAAATCAAGTGCATGGAACGCGTATAGGAATCCCAGAAATCATGTTCTACTATAGATGGGCAGTCAATGAAAATATTTATTATTTAAAAACTAGATTTTTAAACAGAGCCTTAGTAGTCAATCTCCCTGATGCCAATAGGGATTATTTTGATCATGGGGTTGTCATAAAAATTGGCAACACCCTCCATTGACTGGTGATGAGGTTTACCAGGGACCCAGATGCCCTCCTTATGGCAATGGGATAGGTTATTTTTATTTTATTTTATTTATTTTTAATTCATGTTTCTTTTGTGTTTGATAAAATGCGCCACTGATAACAATGTTTTTTTATTTGCAGTTGATAACAAAAGAAAGTGCCCAAAAGAAGCAGATGTTAACATAAGGCATTTGAAACTTATCTGGAGTCTTCATCAAAGTGTTGCAGACGAGCACATTAGGTTGGCTTCGTATCTGCTCCAGTACAAGAGCTACACCACCTCTTTCACTGCTCGTCCTGTGATCAGTGAGGCAGAGCCAGTACCAGCCTCTACAAGTTCTTCGCCTGAATCTCATATTCCTTTGAGCGAAAGGATGAAGAAGAGAAGAACTCCTGCTCTGTTTGAGAAAACTGCCTCCGGTTCTGGGGAGGTAAAGAGGATTAGGATTGATATCCCATGGTCCGTGATGAAGGCATGAGGGAGACCATATCGACAAATGATGTTCTTCCAAACAAATTAGTACACCTTCTCGTACGTCATATCAATGAGTGGCTCAGCTTCTACCCACTTAGTAAATAATCCACTGCGACGACGAGGTACTTGAACCTTCCTCGGGTCGTTGGCAGTGGTCCAACCAAATCAATTCCCCATATGGCAAATGGCCAAGGGGAAGTTATGGGTGTCAACAATGCTTGTGGAGTTCTTCGGATGGAGGAAAAGCGCTGGCATTTGTCACACTTCTTGGCATAGGCAATACAATCAGCCCTCATCATCGGCCAGTAATATCCCTGCGTTATCATCCTTTGCAAAAGAGTCCGACATGATACATGTGCTCCACAAGACCCTTCATGGATTTTTTCAATTAATTCTTTCACCTCGGAGGGATGTACGCATCTCTGCAAACCTGCCATAATTCCTCGTCTATATAAAACACCATTAGTTAACACATACCTAGCTACTTTAAACTTTAATTTCTTGACTGCGAGTTTGTCAATTGGCTATTCTCCCTCCTCGATATACGCCCTGATGGGATCCATCCAAGATGGTCCTAAATCAAGGGTGATAAAGTTCATCTCCAGATCTTCATTTATACTCCGACCAGCTAACACTTCAATTGGGATTGTTCGTCGTAGCTCGGTGCGAGTGGCTGATGCTAGTCGGGCTAATGCGTCTGCTCTTGCATTCTCCATTCTTGGTATTCTGACCAGCTGAATAGAGGCAAAATTATGACACCAACTCCTTTTCCTTTGCGTGATATCTGACATTAATTCTCCTCTAACTGCATATACTCCCATCATTTGGTTTATGATCAATTGAGAGTCACTGGAAATAATGACCTGTTGCGCCTCCATAATTTTTGCTAAACCAAGTCCTGCAATCATGGCCTCATACTCAACCTCATTGTTGGAAGCTTTGAATTAGAAACGCAAGGCGTATTCCATATCGATCTCGTCCGGAGTGCTCAAAACTATCCCCACGCCACATCCTGCAGTGCAAGATGAGCCATCTACATATAGCCTCCATATATGTAAGTCGTCATCAAATTTCTAATCAATTAGAGTTCCTCGGTGAAATATTTGTTCCTTCCTTTCCTCCTCGAGTTTTTCTTGTTCCTCGTCGATTATTTTTTCTTGACCTTTTACCAACCGGAGTTGGTCTGGGCTCGAATTTAATAATTTTGTAACATCCACTTGCCCTTTTACCAACCGGAGTTGGTCTGAGCTAGTGTTTGTCGATCATGTAACATCCACAGGTTTATCAGCGAGCAACTCTTGTTCCTCGTCTGAAGTTCTCACAACTATCTCTGCATCACATCCTGTAACGTCCACACGCCCTTTTACCAATCGGAATTGGTCTGATCTTGTGTTTGTTGACCCTGTAACATCCACAGGTTGATCAGTGAGCAACTTTTGCTCCTCGGGGGTATCAGGATAGGTGAACTCCGCTATGAAATCTGCTACATTCTGCCCTTTTAATGATGATCTGTGTTCATAAATTATATCATATTCACCGAGCTCTATTGCCCAGTACATCAATCTTCCTGATTTTTCTGGCTTATGCAGGGCTTGCCTCAGTGGCATATCGGTATATACTACTATGGTATGAGCCTGGAAGTATGGCCTCATTCTCCTACTCGCCTGAATTAGTGCCAGTGCCAATTTCTCCAGCCTTGGATATCTGATCTCTACTCCTCGGAAGGCCTTACTTGTGTAGTTAATTGGTTTTTGCACTCCATTCTCCACTCTGATCAACGCCGAGCTAACTGCATTCTCGGACACTGCAAGGTACAAATACAATTTTTCTCCCATCGCTGGCCTGGACAACAGTGGAGGTGCTCCCAAGTATTTCTTCAAGTCTTGAAAAGCCTTCTCACATTCATCAATCCACTCAAAAGTCTTTCTGAGTGTCTTGAAGAATGGGAGACATCTATCAGTTGCTCGCGACACAAATCTGTTGAGTGTCGCTACTCGTCCTGTGAGAATCTGTACTTCCTTCTTCGTCGTTGGAGATCGCAGCCCTAATAGAGCTTTGATCTTTTCAAGATTTGCTTCAATGCCTCGTTGATTGACAATGTACCCAAGGAACATGCCTTCTCGTACTCCAAAGATGCACTTCGCCGGGTTTAGCTTCATTTGATATTTATCTAGTTGATCAAAAGTCTGACTTAAGTCAACTAGATGATCGGCATCTTTCTTGCTTTTTGTCAGCATGTCGTCAACATAGACTTCCATATTGTCACTGATTTGTTTAGCAAAGACCTTGTTCATCAGCCTCTGATATGTCGCACCTGCATTTTTCAAACCAAAAGGCATAACATTATAACAATAAGTTCCCCTAGGGGTAATGAAAGAAGTAATTTCCCTGTCTTCAGGTTTCATTTTAATCTGATTATAACCAGAGTAAGCATCCATGAAGCTCAGCAACTCGTGTCCCGAGGTAGCATCCACTAGTTGCTCATTTCAGGGCAGTGGAAAGTGATCCTTTGGGCATTCTTTATTGAGGTCGATGAAGTCTACACACATCCTCCACTTGTTATTCTTCTTTTTTACCATCACCACATTTGCTAACCAGTCTAGATATTTAACGTCTTCAATAAAGCAAGCTTTCTGGAGCTTCTCGACTTCCTCCTGTATAGCTTGATTCTTCTCGGGACTGAATACTCTTCTTCTCTGCTTCACAGGCTTGTTCTCTATATTCACATTGAGCTCGTGACATAAGAAGGTTGGGTCTATCCCGGGCATATCTTCATGACTCCATGCAAAAGTTTGTCTTCTGCTTCTAAGGAAATTTATCAATTCTTATTTTAATAAGGCTTCTAACGATGAACCTATTTGAGTAGTTCATTCAGGATGCTCGTCGTCCAAAATGATGTTTTCAGTAGCTTCCACCACTTAACCCTTCACGAGTTGCGACTCATCTCGAGGATCCAATGTTTTAATTTCTGCACCTTCATCCACTTGATAGGTAATGGTCTTTTTCTTTGATTCTTCCAGTTCTTCTTGGTCGGTGGATTAATAATAGCATTCTCGAGCTACTTTCTGATCACCTTTCACAACTCCTACTCCAAAGTTTGTTGGAAATTTTAGGCATTGATGCACTATAGACGGTACAGCCTCGAACTTCTTCAATCTTACTCTTCCCATGATGATATTGTATGATGATTGGACATTCTTATCCATCACAAAGAAACGTATTCTTTCTGTTTGACAAGCTGGCCACATACCAATGAATATATCCAACTTGATCGTCCCAAGTGGAAATACTTTCTCGCCAGCAAAACCGATGAGGGGTCTGTAGTAAGGCTCCGGTTCAGATTGCTTTAGATTTAAACTATCAAAACACGAGTAGAACATGATGTCTGCCGAGCTACCATTGTCGACCAGCACTCTTGAAATCATGACTTCCTTAATTCTCATTTTGATCACTAGCGGGTCATCATGAGGATATAAAACACCTGCAAGGTCATTTTTTGAAAAACCGATAACCAATTTCTCCTTGTTCACCTTTCTCGGGCGATCTTCCTCAGCTAAATTTATTCGCTGAATGTACGAGCAAGCTTGAGCCTCACCGAGGTAAGATTTTCTTTCTGCAGTAAGGTCTCCTCCTCCTGCATCTCCCCATGTAATAACATTACAATCAAATGACCCAAAGCGTATCGAAAATACCTCTCGTTCTGGCTGCCTTGGTTTCTTGGGAAGATCGGGGTCATCCTATGGCTCAACTTCATGGTTTCTCTTCTTGTTCTCCTCTGCTCGACGAGGAGATCCATATCTCTCTCTAGTTCGGTCGTTGTTTCTTCTTTTGCCTCCCCGATCAACATACTTTGCTAGCTTTCCTCGTTGGATGAGTGTTTCAATCTCATTCTGAAGAGCTATGCAATTTTTAGTCATATGGCCATGATCCTTATGGAACTCGCAATATTTTTCCCTATTCCTCATGTCAGGGTCTGCCTTCATTTTCTTTGGCCAGTTTAACTCTTCGGTGTTCTTAATTTCTTCCAGGACGTGGTTGATATTTACCTTCAAAGGTGTGTAATTATCAAATTTCCTCAAGACCTCCCATGACGACCTATTTTTGGATTGTTTGTCACCACCATTGTTCTTATGTTCTTTCTTCTTAGCTTTATCACCTTCCACCTTGGTTTCTTTGGCGTCCATATTCTTCTTTGTAGACATAGCCTCCTCGGCATTCATAATCTTGGACACTTTTCCCATCAGGTCTGACATGGTTCGAGGTGGATCTTTGGCCAAAGTATAGTACAACTTGTTTGGCAGCAGTCCACTCATCAAAGCGGTAATCACTATCTTCTCCTCATAATCAATGACTTCGAGTTTCTCGTTATTAAAACGAGTTATATAGTCTCTGATACTCTCCCCATCTTTTTGTCTAACACTTAACAAATGTGCTACTCGCTTAACTGGCTTTGCTCCAAAGCAGAAATTCCCAATGAATAACTCGGCCAGTTGAAGAAAAGTTAAAATCTTACCCCGAGGAAGATTATTATACCATATCTGAGCAGATCCGGTAAGAGTTCTCGAGAATGCCCTGCATCTCATCTCGTCTGAGACAGCATAGATGTCAGCAGCAGCTTGATATTTTTCTATATGAAGGACGGGGTCAGTCTTCCCATCATACTTGGGAGTCACAACAGGTGCTTTAAACTTTGATGGTGTTGGAAAATCAACAATGTCCTGGACAAAAGGTGTTCCTCGAACAAAGGTTCGTTGTAGAGGGTTCTTGGCCTTAGCTATTTCCCCTAATCTATCCTCCAGCCTCTGAATAGAGCCTTTCCATGCATCATTTCCTTCCTTGGGCCTATTGGTTCGAGCAACTGATCGTGTTGAAGTGGCTTCCTGGGATATATCTGGACGAGCAGCTGGTCGGTCATAAGATCAATCTTAACGAGTAGCTGGTCGCGACTGGGCAAATCCTTCCCTTAAATCTAATGGTCGTTGAAAGCTCCTCGATGCTGCATTAAGAGTACTTTTGTTCCTCCTAGGGCCTAAACGGTCGAAAGGAGAAGCCGTACTTAACCTTTCCAATGCGGTGGTCCTTTCTGGGGAGAGGGTGACATATTGTTCAGTATCTGTGGCTCGTACTGACGAAGTTCATCCAGGTTGATAAGAAAAATCTTCAGATTCATCATTACGATACGAATCAGTATGCCTAGTACGCGAAGAAGGCGCACGGGTATTTCTTTGAATGCTTCGTGGTCCGAAATGGGCTGATACACCGCCATGGAGGGTTTGGATGAGTTGTCGCATTATTTCTTGCATGACGGTCTGGCCTTGAGCCAGATTTGCCATTATTCCAGTCAGATCTAGAACAATTGGTGGAGCAGACGGATTTGGAGGGGTTCCAGCGTTTCGATTGCTGGATTCAGGAATATCCGCCATTGGTAATGGAGTATTTTTTATGAGAAAATGATTTTACCAGTCGTTTCCCACAGACGGCGCCAATCTGTTGATGTAAAAAATTAGATCACTCTAATAATTCAATCACAGATAAATAAATGAGACAACGAATTTTAAAGTGGTTCAGCCTTATAAGAATGGCCTACGTCCACTGTTTTGGTATTGCTATTTATATGGGAATTCTCGATTACATGTTATCTCAAGAAATTCCTGTCTGGGGTCCCCTTACAATGAGGATTGTACAATGTATTTATAGCCCTGAGGCTGTAATGTGAAAGGATACTACATTAAATGTTATACATATGAAAGGGTAATACATTTAATGCCCTCTTTGTGTGTGCGTCTGAATGATAAGCATTTAATGAATCAGTTGAACTGTTGGTTATCCAGCTATTAATGCTTTGTTCGAGATGCAGCTCGGACCGCCTGAGCTTCTTGGTATTCAAGAGTTCCTCGAAGAGGTTTGTTCCTCGGAGCGTATGAGTTCCTCGGAGTAAGCAGTGTTACTCGGGTAACTAGTCTTCCTCGTTGTAGTCTTATTCCTCGGAGTGAGTGGGTTCCTCGAAAGTGTTTGTAGTTGTCATGTAGATAGCCACGTGTCTTCATAGGATTGGTCCACGTCAGTAGATTAAATTTGGTATCAAAAGATAAATAAATGAGACAAAGAATTTTAAAGTGGTTCAGCCTTATAAGAATGGCCTACGTCCACTGTTTTGGTATTGCTATTTGTATGAAAATTCTCGATTACAAGTTATCTCAAGAAATTTCGGTCTGGGGTTCCCTTACAATGAGGATTGTACAATGTATTTATATCCCTGAGGCTATAATGTGAAAGGATACTACATTAAATGTTATACATATGAAAGGGTAATACATTTAATGCCTTATTTGTGTGTGCGTCTGAATGATAAGCATTTAATGAATCAGTTGAACTGTTGGTTATCCAGCTATTAATGCTTTGTTCGAGATGCAGCTCGGACCACTTAAGCTTCTTGGTATTCAAGAGTTCCTCGGAGAGGTTTGTTCCTCGGAGCGTATGAGTTCCTCGGAGTTAGCAGTGTTCCTCGGGGAACTAGTCTTCCTCGTTGTAGTCTTGTTCCTCGGAGTGAGTTGGTTCCTCGGAAGTGTTTGTAGTTTCCATGTTGATAGCCACGTGTCTTCATAGGATTGGTCCGCGTCAGTAGATTGAATTTGGTATCAACACTCTTCATCTACAAGATCGACCAAGCAACAACAATAGGAGAATGCTTAAAGACTTTAATTTCATCAATTCTCCTTACACTTTAGATGATCCTCCAGCTGTCATGGATCCAGTTTCCAAAGTTGAGGGGAAACTCCCTTTTAAATAATGTCTTGTATTTCTTTTGTTAACACGGTTATGTAATCATTATTCAAATAAATGAAAAAGAATTTGATTAACTTATCTTGTTGATCTCTGAATGTGACTGTTTTCAGGATGTGAGTGGTTTCTTCATTTTCATTAGTTCTATTGACACACTTAGATTAAAATCTAAATTTAGTATCAATTACCAATGAGTATATAGGTTCTACTATCATACTTATATTATAATCTAAATTTGGAGATAATTACCCATGTGTCTCCAAAGGTTTTACTAACACACTTAAGTGCTTAGTCTTTCTGTATTAGTTACCAATGGTGTGAGCAGGCGTATGTGGAATATGTGCCTACATTCCTCTTGGGGAATCTTTGCAACATTCTTACTGCACTTTTCCTAGTAGGATAAAGATCTTGTTTTATCCTTATACATGTTGATAAAGATCTTATTTTAGCCTTATAGTTGTTGACAATATTGAGGTCGTAATAACCTATTTGGTATGCCGACCAACCTTAGGCAAATTTTTTTGAAGAAAACTCTTGTGCTGAGAAACATTTTGAAGTTTTTCGGGCAACTTTTAGGCTTATTAAAGATCAAGTATATGGTTTTAGGTAGGTAGTTCATAGCACTAGTACTCCCCAAAAAATTTGGAAAAACAGAAATTAGGGGAAAGATCATTTTATTGATACAAAAAAATGATATTAAACTGAGTACAATTGATTACATCACTGGTAATATTTTCGAAGATGATCAGCGTGCCATGAATTCTTGAATTCTTCCTCTTCTAAAGTCTCAATTTGGTATGTTCCAGGTCGGATGACTGTGGAAATACGATAGGGCCCATGCCAATTAGCTTCAAGCTTATTATTTCTCTGGAGCACCTTCTTTAGCACATAATCTCAATCCTTTAAGTTGGTCGGCTTCATTATTTTATTATAAAACAGAGTTGTTCATTGCTGGTAAGATTCATTTCTCAGAGTTGTGTCTTCTTGCACCTCTTATAGCATATCCAAATCCAACCTTTGCATTTGATCAATCACAGAAGAGTTAAAATTTACAACTCTATGGGTTCGAAAGCCCAACTTAGCAAGTATAACTCCTTTAGTCCCAAATGCTAAAATGTATGGGGATTCTCTAGTTGCAGTCCTCGAGATTATTCGGTTCACCTATAAAATAGAGTGTAACTCATTGATCCAATTTCCCCTTACATCATCAAGCCTTTTCTTCAACCCATTTAGTAGAGTTCTATTTGTAACTTCAGTTTGCCCATTACTCAGAGGGTAACCTAGAGCATAGTGTAATTTTGGATGTTTTATTGAGCGTAATAAGATATGAGTTCTTCGTTGTCAAGCTGGGTTCCATGATCGGTGATGAAGGCATAAGTCAATCCATATTTGCAAATAATGTTCTTCCAAATGAATTGGTAGAACTTATCATAAGGCATAACTATCAATGGCTCTGTCTCAACCCACTTTGTAAAGTAGTCCACTGCAACAACCAAGTACTTGAATCTTCCTCGGATGGTTAGCAATGGCCTGGCCAAGTCTATACCCCACACGAAAAATTGGCAAGGCTAAGTGATTAGGGTGAGAGCAGCCCGTGGAGTCTTCCGAATGATGGAATACCTTTGGCATTTGTCATACTTTTTAGCAAAATCTATACAATCCATTCGAATAGTTGTCTAGTGGTATCCTTGCACACTTATTCATTGCAGAAGTGTTCTTCTTGATATGTGAGCACCACAAGATCCTTCATGTACTTCTTGAATTAGGTATGGAAGCTCTGATGGATGAACGCAACGCTACAAATTGACTGACGCTCCTCTCCTATACAAAACTCCTTTATGTAGCACACATCTGACAGCTTTATACTTCAACTTTTTGGCTCTAACTATATCTGCTGGCAAAGTTTCTTTTTCAATATATGCTCTGATGCGATCCATCCAAGATGGCCCCACGTCTACAGTGATTAAATTGATTATCAAATCCTCATCTATACTCCTATTGGCCAAAATCTCCATAGGAATAGTTCATCGAAGTTCAAATCTGGTAGTTGAAGCTAGCCAAGCAAGAGCATCTTCTCGGGCATTTTCCATTCTTAGAATTCTTGTTATCCGAATAATTGGTAATTTTTCTATTACCTCCAGTGATTTGAAGAAGTATATGGCTGTCAATTCTCCTTTAGCTCCATACAAGTTCAAGATTTGATTTACTACCAACCAATGTTCTAAAAAATGCGGGGCGTGATCGAGGCGTGGAGGTCAAGCCTTAACCCTTAGAAACCTAGGCGAGCCTTAGGCATAAAAAAGTGTGAAAAGGCGTTTAGGCCTTCTTCATATATTTTAAGATTTTTTAACCATAACAAGGCTATTAAAATACTGAAATTTCACATATCATAAAAATATGTCTGAATATATGAAAAATAAAATACTATTTAATTATTTTGGATGAGATAATGGTCCGATTTGTAAAAAAAATATTTAAAAGGAGATATTGTTTCACTAAAGCATTGTTGTTTTTAGAAAAAAGTGTGCCTTAAGGGTTTTACCAAGAATAAGGAGTACAAAACTTAAGGCGCGACGTTTCTCCCAAGCCTCAAGCCTAGGCAGGTTTTTTAGAACAGTGCTACCAATTGGGAATCACTATGTGCTACAACTTGCTCGACATTTAGTGATTGGGCTAGACTTAAGCCCAGAATAAGATCTTCATATTCTGATTCATTATTTGAGGCTTGGGATTGAAATCGTAGAGCATATTCAATATCAATATTATCAGGAGTGTTAAGTATTATACCTGCTCCACTACCTATTGCACGAGATGACCTATCAACATACAAGTTCCATATTGGGAGATCTTTGTCAAATGTTTGGTCTGTCAAAATTCAATAGTGGAATGTTTTTCTCCTGGCTTACTCACACTTATTTGACATATCCTTTGTTCGGGAATAAGAATCATATAGATCGACAACAGCCTCTTCTAGTAAAAGTTCCTCGATAGCTTGACTCTTAACAACCTTTTTCACTTTATTTTCTCATCATCCTTGCTTGGCATGCTGATTTTGTTTCTCGGTAACCTCGGGGTAAGTGAATGCGACTATAAAATATGTTACTTCTTGGGCTTTTAGAGAAGACCTTGGTTCATAGATAATGTCATACTCCCCCAATTTCACTACAAAATACATTAATCTTCTAGGCTTCCCTAGCTTGTGTAAAGCCTACCTTAGTGGCATATCGGTGTACATTATTATCGTATGGGCTTGAAAATAGAGTTTTATGCATCTAGACGTTGCAATTAACGCCAGTGCCCACTTTTCTAAGCGAGGGTACCTAGTTCTTCTCATCAAAAAGCTTTAATGGTGTAGTAAATGGGCTTTTGAACTCCTTTCTCCTCTTTGATCAAAGAAGAGCTCATGGGTGATTCAGAAACATCTAAGTATATGTACAATTGTTCCCCCATAATCTGTCGGGAAAGCAATGGAGGTAACGCCAAATACTTTTTCAACTCTAGAAAATCTTTCTCACATTCTCCGTTCCATTCAAAACTCTTTCTGAATACTTTAAAAAATGGTAGGCACCTATCTATATCTCGGGATACAAACCTGTTCAGAATTGCTACTAGCCCGGTTAGCCTTTGCACATCCTTTTTCCATGTCTGGGACTGCATATCAAGTAATTCTTTAATCTTATCTGGGTTTGCCTCAATTCTGCATTGATTTTTTATATACCCGAGGAACATTCCTTCTTGTACTCCAAAGACGCTTTTGGTAGGGTTTAATCTCATCTGGTGCTTCTCAAGTTGATCAAAAGTATGGTTGAGGTCGGTAATATGGTCAGACGCTTTTTTTCTCTTTGTAAGCAAATTATCCACATATACTTCCATGTTTTTACTTATTTGCTCCTCAAAGACCTTGTTCACTAGCCTTTGATACGTACCACCTGCATTTTTCAAACCAAAAGGAATGACATGAAAACAGTAAGTTCCTCGGGGAGTAATGAAATAAGTGTTCTCCCTATCTTCAGGCTTCATTTTGATCTGATTATAACCATAATAAGCATCCATGAAAATAAGTAACTCATGTCCTGAGGTAGCATCCACGAGTTGATCTATTCGGGGCAAAGGAAACTAATCCTTTGGGCATACTTTGTTAAGATCGGTGAAGTCTACGTACATTATCCACTGCTATTTTTCTTCTTGACTGTAACTACATTGGCCAACCAATCTGGATATTTCACCTCATCAATGAAGGCTCGTTTCTGAAGCTTTTCAACTTCCTCCTGTATGGCTTGGTTCTTCTTGGGGATGAACACTCTTATCCTTTGCTTTATTGGCTTGATTTTCTTATTAACATTGAGCTCATAGGAAAAGAAGATAGGATCAATTCCTGGCGTATCTTCATGACTCCATGCAAACACATGTTTTCTCTGTCTATGGAAGCTCACTAGTTCTTGTTTACGAATGGGATCCAGTGTTATTCAAACTTCAGTAGTGCACTCGGGTTTGTCGTCATCTAACATAATTCTTTATGTTGCCTCTATAATCTGACCATTTACCATCTCTGTCTCCTCCCTTAGATCTAAGGTTTCAACCTCAGATTCTTCATCAGGTTTATAGGTATCCACTTAATAAGTGGTAGTTTTCCTCGTTATTTCTTCCACATCTTCCTACTCGGCAGATGGGTGGTAGCATTTCCGAGCTACTTTCTGATCACCCTTCAAAACTCCTACACCAAAGTTGGCTAGAAATTTCAAGCATTGGTGAATAATAGAGGGCACTACCTCCAACTTCTTTAGCCAGCTCTTCCCATAATTATATTGTACGATGAATGGACGTTTTTATCCATTATAAAGAAATGGATTTTCTCGTTCGATTGGATGTCCATGTACCAATAATCACTTCCATCATGATGGTTTCCAAAGGGAAAACTTTTTTAGTTAAAAAACCTATTAGTGGTCGTTGATAGGGCTCTAACTGGCAGAGCTTAAAGTTCAAGATAGTAAAACAAGGATAAAACATTATATATGCCAAGCTACCATTATCTACTAACACTCTAGAGACAATGATATCTTCCTTTCTAATTTTAATTACCAAAGGATCATTATGGTGGTACAATACTCTTAATAGGTAATTTTTAGAAAAGTCTATTACCATCTTGTCGTTATTAACCTTTCTTGGTCTATCTTCCCCAGTAATATTAATCCTTTGTATGTACAAGCAATCTTGATCCTCATTTAAGTAAGCTTTTGCCTTTTTTGTATGATCTCCTCCTCCCGCATTTCCACATGTAATCATTTGTCAATCAAAAGAACCAAAACAGAGTGTAAATACGTTGCATTTCGATTGTCGTGGATTTTTGAATAAGTCAGGATCATCATCCTAGTCATCTTCATGAGCCCTTTTCTTCTCCTCTCTATGTTTGAAAGGAGATTTTGATCTGTACCGAGCTCCTTCATTATTCTATCGATCAACAAGTTGATTAAATTTTCCTCTTTGGATGAGAGTCTTAATTTCATTTTAAAGGGCAATTCAATGATCCGTCATCTGACCATGGTCTCTGTGGAGCTCACAATACTTAGTTTTATCCCTCTTGGTAGGGGAACTCCTCAACTTATCAGGCCAATACACATCTTTGTTGTGTTTGATATCCTCTAAGATATGATGAATGCCCATGGTTAGTGGAGTGTAGCGATGATACTTCTTCAGCTTTTCTATAATTCCTTTTTTTTTACTCCTTGTGCTCCTTGGAATCTTTGTGATACTTCTTGTCATTTTTTCCCTCAACTTTTACTCCCGAGCTCCTCTTGGATGCAATTGCTTCCTCAACGTTTATGATTTTGGCTGCTTTGGCCATCAATTCTACCATGGTCTTTGGGGGATCTTTAGCAAGTGCATAATAGAGCTTCTCGGGGAGCAATTCACTCATAAGGGTTGTTATAGCAATTTTCTCCTCATAATACACAACCTCTAGCTTCTCGTTATTGAAACGAGTGATGTAGTCCTTGAGGCTCTCTCCATCCTTCTGTTGTACACTATGCAAATGCGCTACTCTTTTTACAGGCTTGGCACCACAAAAAAGTTTCTAATAAATAGCTTGGACAACTGGTGGAAGTTAGAAATCTGTCCCTGAGGAAGGCTGTTGTACCAAATTTGGGAAGATCCAGTAATTGTTCTAGAGAATGCTCTACACCTCATTTCATCAGGAACGGCATAAATATCAACGGGTGCTTGGTATTGTTCTATATGGAGGACGAGATTAGTTTTCCCATTGTATTTGGGTGTAACTACTGGAGCTTTGAACTTTGCTGGAGTGCGGAAATCCACAACTGCTTGCACAAAGGGAGATCCTTTTACAAAGCTTCTTTATAATGGGTTTTAGGCCTTATCCATATATCCTAGCCTGTCCTCCAATCTCTGGATATAATCTTTCCAAGAATTGTTACCAGCATCAGACTTATGTGTTATTATTCCGTTGTTCGCTGAACTCTCCTCTTGGAATTTTTTGTCGGCTCGAGCAGTAATTCGGGCGTCTAATCTAGACTGGGTAGAGCCTTCCCTTCGATCAGATGGTGGTTGAGTGTTTCCTAACATTGCCTTAGGAACATTTTTGTTCCCTCGGGTCCTAAATAATAAAAGGGAGAAGTACGATTTAGGCTTTCTAAGGCTCTTAGCCTTTCTGGAGTGTAGAACTGTTTATTGAAAGATTTTGATGCCCTGGATAGTGAATTTGATCCTGGACGATAGGATGTATCCCTTGTAGTGACTAACTTCGCCTGCCATATCTTGGTGGTGGTGGTGGTGGTATATTTCCACGGGTAGACAGAGCAGGCGCTCTGTCTTGAAGAGTTTGCACAAGTTATTCGATAATGTCTTATATGGCCTCTTGGCCTCTTACAAGAGTGGCATGAATTACAATTAATTCATTCATTGTTGGTGGGGCAGAAGGGACAGGTAGAATTCCATCGTTCTTGAGACTTGATTCGGGAATATCATCCATTTAGGTGTTTGAATGAATGAGAACAATTAGAAATATGTTCCCACAGACAACGACAATCTATTGATGCAAAAAACTAGACTATCCTAATTAATTGCTCACATATAAAAATAAGAGAAAGAGACAGAGAATTTTTAAAGTGGTTATGCTGTAAGAAAATGCTACGTCCACTGTTGTGTATTGCCTTGGGCTAGTTTAATTACCTCTTATCTCGTTATTCACGTCCCTTAGGTATAGAGGTTACAATGAATTTATATACCTTTGAGGGTGTACACTAGTTGGAATATTAAAGGGTGGAATGCATTTACAACATAGGCAGTCATATATGTATCATGTTAGTAATGTATACCACTATTGGTGATTTTTTGTCATTATTAGTCGCCCTTCCTGATGTTGTTCGGGCTTCTTTAACCCGTCGGTTGGCATTCCTTCAGTTGTTCGGTAACTCGCCATTGCTGACTTAGATTGATGCCCATATGGATGACACATGTTCATACATTATTGGTCCACGTAGCATGATTCTTTTTGGTATGAAGGCATTCCTTCAGTTGGTCGGTAACTCGCCCCTTGCTGACTTAGATTGATGCCCATATGGATGACACATGTTCATACATTATTGGTCCACGTAGCATGATACTTTTTGGTATGAATAGCATCAATGTCACTCTAACGACCATCCGACGAGTTCCAATGAAATTGCATGACTATGGTGAGTCTCCAAGAACTCCGTCACAAAATTTGTGACTCTGATAATTTCACAACTCTTGAAAATACATAAAACTTAGAGGGGATGAGCGAAAAATTCAGCAGGTTGTATAAAAGTACCAAAGTAAACTCCATTATTAATTATCCTCCTCACAAACCATGCCTACCATAAAAAAGACAAAAAATATATATCAACGCACGATGGTACCCTATCATCATCTTAAGATTTTTGATTGCATTCATATATGATCATGGATGACTTACAAGATAAAAGGTAAAGCAACAACCAAAACAACCCACCCCGTTCAATGGGTTATTAGCTAAGGGATGCCTAACATCCACCAATAATATAAATATATGATTGACCTCAATGATATTTTATCAAATATTATCATCCCAAAATTAATACTATGAAGTTATACCAAATTTCTACACCCGCATATATTATGAAATCATTTAATATAAATCCCAAATCTACTCTTCATGCACAAAAGCATATCATCATGTGGAGAATGAATGTAACAAATATACAAATATAATAATATAACAATGAAACACATAGCATGCATATATGAACATAAACAAGGATGAACATGAATAAACACTTAAAGGGAAAGGGGAGGACGGATTCTATTTCAAAAGGTAAATAATTCAATAATTTTGCAAGAAATTCAAGACCTTCACACTATTGGAAGAGATATTATAATATATTCAAGCAAAGTCTAAAAATTACAAAACTAATGCCCACATGTCGGTAATTTGATTGTCTATAACTTGTTAATGTATACTGAAGTTATATTCATATAGATATCATCTCAAAATATCCCCAAATTGATGGATTTTGACTAGAAAAATATCTGGGACTCTTTCACTCCCACTCTTCCTCTCTATCACATATATTTCGTTATGTTTCCTCCTTATTCCTTATTGGTTTTTTTCTTCTTATTTAACCACCTATAGTTTTATCTAAAACCATAGAAGTTGTAATATAACATACCTATATTAAGAGATAACTAACCATGACTTTAAATTGATGATCTTATTTCCTCTCTTATGGTAATTCAGTAAGGTATTCAAATTGATTCCCAATATTTCTATTAATTCATTAATAACTAGCCCAAACTGGGCCATAACCCACGGTCACTTATTTCCATTATTTACTGTGTTTTTCTCACTGACAAGTCATCAAATTAAGACCACATCAAAATTAATTACATAAACCACAATTGTATATCTTGACATATGAACTAAAATAATTGACTGTCAACTTGTAAACTAAGTTTCCTCAACAGTCAAAATTACCTTTAAAGTTTCAACCCGACTTTGACCTTAAACTCAAAAAGCCTATTCAATTTAATAATTCTCCTAATTTGTTATAAAATTCAAATAAATATGAATTAATCCAAAAAAATTCCAAAGTAAGGGTTATTACAATGTGTATAGGACAACGAGGAAGGTACTTGGATTTCTGATCTTATATGTGGATGGTTGTAATTCTTTAGATTTTTCGTGTATTTTTAATTGTGAGAAATAATTATTTATGCTTACTATGACAAGTTATGTCACTATTTGTAATTTTTATGTGTTATGTGATTCATGTTTAAAATCAGAATTAATATACAATAATTCATTAGTCAAATATTCAGAAGTGGAACAGTATTATGGGTGACTATGGAATGCTGAGGGATTTTGTATTGAGGGATTACTTATATGGATTATCCCCTCGATGTCAGGTTCTACTAATAGTGAAGTTTTTTTTTATATAATTCGATGTAGCACTTAATAAATAAATAATTAAATAGCTCGGATTTTGACTCGTATGGGATAAATATTATTTTGTTTAGTATCATATTTTGAGTTAGATCTTGGAACAATTTAAATGTCCTTTTTGACCTAAAACCATGGGTTTTAGGTATATTCGGTTAGTATATGGTGTGGTAAGCGTTTTTGGCGATTGTGGGTGTATTTAGGCTCATTGGTTGAGGCCCATATAGTGCCCAGTGTTAATTTCATGGGGAGAAATGTTTAGTGGTCATTAGAAATAACTTTAAGGAATGTTAAACAATTTAAGAATCCTTAGAGAGATTGAAAGTAGAGGCACCAAGAGTTGAAAGAAGAATTTGGAGTTTTGGGGGATTAATTTCTCAATTAATCCATAAATAGGTTTACATCATCTAAGAATCTTATTTGTATTATTTGATGGTATTAGTAGTCCACTTATTCTAAATTTTATATTTACCAATTTTATGCTAATAATCTTTAATTCAATTTGAGAAATTTATTTAATGGTGACATTAACCCTTAATCATTTGTTAATGAACTAAGCTTTATTGCGGAGAAAACTTATGAATCAGTTCGTAATCTAATTTATATTGGTATCCTTTGAATCAAGTTAATGAATCAAGTAAAAGCCTCTTATTTTAATTATAATTTTATTCAAATCTTACTTATTTTGGGTATAATATGAACCTAGGCCTCTAGTTGTATAAATTTGAAATTGACCCTTAGATGTGGCTTATTTCACCTAGAGCTTGTTGATTTAGGTTAGTATTATTGTTATACACCTTAGACTTGAAGAAGAATGAGATTTATGATCTTTAGAGGATTTAAAAATAGGTTTGGGTTGATGACCATTTTTAGCACTTGGAGAATATGAACTCTACATGGTATTCATTTGAACGAGATGGGTATTCTACTTCAAATTACTTTTAGTGTTGCTAAAATAAGAATCGTCCCATTAAATTATAGGGAATAAAATTATCAATGTGGGGGCATGGGTTTCGTATTTTATAGAGTTTTTATGAATTTCTCATAAATACTTTACTAATAGTGTGCAAGACTAAAATTATATGTTAATGATTTTGGGTTTGGGCTTTGTGCCGTATTCGTTTGGTTATGGTTTTAATTGGAATTTTTCAAGGTTTACAATCGGAGATTATGTGGATGTAATCAGAGAATATATTGAATTTCAATATGACTTATTGAAGGTTTGGCATACTTAGATAAATAACTGTGATGATTATATAAAGTTTTGTCAACCATCTAACCTAGACATAAGTATATGGAGGGTTCCTTGTTTGGATTTCACTTTGAAATATGTCCCACGCATGGAATGTAGGGAAGGTGAAGAGCTTTTAGTGATTATTTATTATCAAGAGTTAATTAAAATATGTTTATAAACCCTAGTTTAGGTTAGTTACTATATCGAATAGGGTATTGTATAAGCCAAGTGTTGATACCTATATCTGAGAGCCTTCGCTATTCAGGATATCATATATATATATCCAATTATAGTTAGCGTACATGTGAAAAAATATTAAAAGACTATGTGTAACCTGATTGAATAGGGTTTATACTTGTTTCCTCGTCCCGATTGAATAGGGGCATACTTGTTTACTTGATTTATATGTAGAAGCATATCATGTTATGTGAGTGCTCGTGGGTGACTTACTAGGACGGATTGTTATGACGTTGATCGTGATGGTACCTTAGTGATAAAACAGGCTTTTTCTTTGTCCTTTTGAGAGTGGTCTACGGTTCAAAGGTCAAACTTATTTAATTAAATGTCAAATTTATGCCAATTTTAAACCCTAGTTCATGCAACTAAGTTATTGAAAGAAGTAAATCAATATAGCATGCAACTAAATATCTAAGAAGGCCAAATTTCGGAAAATTTCTTGCAAGGCAAAATTAATTCTTATTTCACTATATGGGAAAATCGTAACTTACAACCATATAAAAATACATACATTAATAGACAAATATCCTGCAAGTTTATGTTCATCTTTTTCAGCAAGAGTTCCCATGAGAACTCCAAGAACAGCAATGGAGACAACTTCTATGCAAATATCACTCCAAGATAGGAATATATGTTTATGAGTGTTTCTCAACGATTCAATAATATAATATGGGAGGTTTGTGTGAATATAAAGTGCTTTTGGCTTTTTGAAAGGAAGACATAAAGTGCAGTAGGTCCGCAGGAGGTGGAGTTAAAAAGTCTTATGAAATACATAAAAGAATAAGGTATTTATAGGCAAACACAATTTTCAAGGCGACGTTAAGTCGTTCGAACGAAACCTGGAGCTCGTTTGAATGAGATCAATATCTCATTAGAAGCACCCTTCAAGTGACCATCAGAAGACTTGATAAAAACCAAAAATATGATAAAAATCATATTTTGGGAAGAATATGAATGTGACGTACGTTGAAGATGATGGGTGCGTGATGATAAGCACATCGCCAATGATTCGAATCATGGACGTCATGGATGATCATGTGGATATGCCATATCTTATGTGATAAGCCTGTTTTATCATATCTTATGTGATCTAGTACAATACAGACAAGACCTAGATTCTAGCAGATAATGACATAAATATTATCCTTACAAATCTCCATCTATGGCTATGTCGGTACATATATAAAAATATTTGAATTATGCAAACCCAAAAAAAATCCCTAAGACATACAATCTAATATACCTAAAATCCTCAAATGGAAATATCAAAATACTTATCTTGAAATCTTCAAAATCTTCACAAGCTTCAAATCTCAAAATTTTCTTTGTTTTCATCGAGTATACCATGAATATGATCTCCAAGAGTACCTACACACATGAGGCAAGAAACAAGTTCCCGTGACAAGCTAAATTTTAAAATAACATGATAAGAAAAAATGATAATCATAAAGAATCACAAACAAATCATCAAATTATCAAACTTTCGCACTCCGCCATAATTTGTTATCTCCCTTTTTATTATGTCCCAAATAGAAAAGGAAAGAAAACATAAGCAATAGATACGAGGTGTGTCATAAATAAATAAACTTCTCTTTTTGAATTTTTCATAATTATCTTACATAAAAAACACAACAATAAATCACACCATGAATCAACCCTAAGATAAACAAGTCGTTGATAGAGTAGGTGTAGGGTGTGAACAAATTCAAGAAGAAATCCATAACATATGTGCACGATGAATTTTGGATACTCCAAACGAATGAACTTAAAATCATCCTTAGGTGTAAAAAGGGGAATTTATATGAAATTGACTCAATATCATCAACACATCAAAGTCTAAAATGATTTTTACACTAATAATGTCTAAACTACGTAATGCTTTTTCGAGACTTTGTCCGGACGTGCAAACCCATTGAATTTCCAACCAAAATCCCTCATAAATAATAATGCATTTTTTATTGAGGTTTTAATTTCTCTTTAAGAGATTTGCTATTGGCCCCTTTTGGCAAAAAATCTTTTTTTTATTGCCTTATTTTTTTCTTGGTCTCCTTTTAAACAATGGCTTCATGACGAGTTCACTTGCCTCTCGTAGCCCTTTCTCGTGTACACTCGTATCATTCAATATTAAACAAACTCCCATGGGCAACGGTTCTTACATGCACTACTTTCATTGACTCATTTTATCGCATTTGAATCACTTTAAAGATAGGGTTGAGATGAAAACACTTTGACCAACATGTGATAGACACTTACAAAAATTGAAGAAATCTGTGCATGTGTGCACTAAAGGAGACAACGAGTCAAACAAGTATAAAGTAATCACTAATCACATCTCAATGACTCCAAACATTATAAAAAACATGAATGAAATGAAGTTGGATCTCAGAACAGTACCAAAAAGTCGCATGGGTAATAGAATGATGTTGTGACTTGGTCATCCTAAATGTCCATCCATAGAAGGTGTAAATGAACTACAAAAATCATTTTGAGTTTTTAAAAAAAAAACTAAAATCTTTTTATCTTTTTTATTTTTCTTAAAAACTGAAAGTGTTTTTGTGTTTTTATTTTTTCTTAAAAATAAAAAATCTTTTTGTATTTTTCAAATATAAATAAGGAAAAAATGTACAAGAATAATACAAATAATATATTCTAGTAATATGAATCAAGAACATGAGCATGAAAAATCAATATATACTATACAAAGTAACCAACCCTCAGTCAACTATAGAGATACCTAAGGACTTCCTAAGACTCTCGAATTTAAGGGCATCTTATGTTTTCATGAAGATGTCAGCTAACTGGCGGCCAGTGCTCACAAAGCTCAAGGTTACGACCTTCTCCTTTACTAGATCCCTGATAAAATTGTCGCGTATCCTAATATGTTTCATGCACGAATGATGGACTAGATTGCGGGATATATAAATCGTGCTCGTGGTATCACAGGAAATAGCCATGGTGCCTTATGATATCCCATAATCCTCTAGCATTTTCTTCATCCATAAGATTTTCATGCAACAACTCCCAGAGACGATGTACTCATCCTCCGCAGTGGATAAAGAGATGCAGTTCCGCTTTTTGCTCAACCAAGAGACAAGAGAGGTAACAAAATAGAAACACCCAACTGAAGTGATCCTAAACTATTTACATCCCCTGACCAATCGACATATAAATAGGCGGATAAACGGTCGTCGATGTCAAAGGAATACTAAATACTATATGAGAGAGTCCCACTCATGAGTTTGATAATACGTTTAAGAGAATGTAAGTGTGACTCTCTTGGGGATGCCTGATATCACGCACATAATTCAATACTAAAGGCTATGTCTATACGATCGACAGTTATATAAATACGACTGCCTATCATAATTAGATATAAGGTTTGCTCTATGTCGTTGCTAAGCTTTGTTGAGGTACTCATAGGGGTGCATGAGTGCTTAGCAGAGTCTAAACCAAACTTCTTCACTAGGTCTCTTACATATTTGGATTTGAAGATGAACAGCCTATCCTCTAGCTGATGAACATGGAGACTAATGAAGAATGTAAGCTCACAAACCATGCTTACCTCCAACTCACTCTTCATCTCCTCCTCAAAGTCGTGAGCATAGCGAGAGAACGTGGATCCAAAGAGTATGTTGTCTACATAGACTTGGGTAACCAAAATAACACTTTTTCCTCTCCTAACAAATAATGTCTTATTAACTCCCCCTCTCTTGAAGCCATGGGCTAAGATAAAGGAAGTAAGAATCTCGTACCAAGCACGGGTTCCTTCCTTCAAACCATACAGGGCTTTCCTCAAATAATCGACGTGTCCTGGGTGCTTAGGGTCTTTAAACCCTTTCAGTTGTTCCATGTAAAACCCCGCTTATAGAATTTCATTCAGAAAGGCATTATTGTCATCCATCTAGTATCACTTTAAGAACAAATGACATGTGATGGAGAGTAGTAAGCAAACAGACTCGAGCCTCGTAATAAGTGAAAATGTCTCCTCAAATTCAACACCGCCAATCTATGTGTAGTGCTAAGAGACCAACTTATCTTTATTAAATATAATAGTACCATTCTCATCCATCTTATTCTAGAAGTTCCACTTAGTACCAATAACATTTATCTCATTAGGTCGGGTGACAAGTTCCCAACTCTTCCTGCATAGCGGATATCTAGCGTTGATCTTTTGGTTCTTCTTTGATGTTATTATGCTTGACTTTGGAAGTGTAGCACAAATTTATAAACAACGTTCTCTAGATGAGCACGAGTCTTGACACCTAAAGTAGTATATCTTAATATGGCATAAGGGTCATGACTCTTGTGAACCCAAGTAGGTGTGTACCCTAAGTTATGAGTGGGATCCACCTTAGGTCTGTGAGGAACAATAGGATCATCACTAGGGGTGAATCTTCCTCACAAAAATGGTCAGGATCAACAAACGTCAACGACTCATCATTTTTAACAGTGACGTTTATTGATTCCATAACCTTAGAGTTGTTTAGGTTAAAAACTCGATAAACTCTACTCATCAATGATTATCTTAGCAAAATTCCATCATCGTTCTGAGAGTCGAACTTTCCTAATTGCTCTTTTCCATCAGGATGTATAATTTACTCTTAAAGACACGAAAATACAAAAGGTTGGGCTTCTTCCCTATCCACAATTCATATGGCATCTGAAGTGTGTGTGGATGAAGATATACCCTATACACCAGGTGGAATGCGGTAGACACCACCTATGACTAAAACCTGCTAGAAACTCTATGATCGAGAAGCATAAATCTAGACATATCTTGAATCCTCCGGTTCTTCCTCTCAATAATCCCATTTTCTATGTTTTCACGACAAAAAATTCATGTTTAATTTTAAGGCTGTCACAGTAATGATCTACCTTTGCTTCTTTAAATTATATTTCATTGTCACTACGCAATATATTTATAGTGACGCTATATTGACTTTGAACAACACAACACTTGGTCATAAGAAACTCTATAGCATCAGATTTCTCTCTTGGAAAACTAACTATCAAATAATGAGAGAAATCATCTACCATCACGAGGATATACCTCTTACCACCCAAACTCTTAGTGAGAGTAGTACCCATAATATCCATGTGAATCAACTCAAGAACATGTGAAGTGGAAATGGAATTTAAATTTCGATGGGGACTACAGATTTATTTTCCCTGTTGACAAGGACCACAAATCGTGGAAGCTAGTTTTACAAGCAACAAAAAGCCACGTTTTAGGTCTTTATTCACTAAACACTCCAAATTTGTAAAATTAACGTGACCTATACATTGATGCCACAAATACATAGATAAGACCATGGTGATGCTGCACACAAATAAGGATTTGGGCATAATCCCATAACAGTTAACTTCTGTCCTCACCCTTTGTAGTAAAAGTTTACCAGCTTGATAAAAAATGTTACACTCACTCTGATCAAACTGTATAGTAAAGTATGTGTAACACAACTTGCTAATGTTAATAAGGTTTTCTTTTAAACCTTTGACGTACAAAACATTATCTATTTTAGGTAATCCAGTATCTCTACTGTACCACATTCTCGAATGTTCTCCAAAGGCGACTTTACCGTTTTTACAATCCTTAAGGCTAGTAAAAATGAGACGTCACCATCTATATGCCTGGAGAAACCACCGTCAAAATACCATTTGGATCTATTATAAGCCATAAGAGCAATATGAATAACAAGGGTTTTCTCTTCACGCTTAAGAACCCAAGTAGCGGTGACCTTTTACTTACCCTTGTTGTTGTTTAGTCTAGTCGGGATGTTGGAAGTATCCGTTAATGGTAAAGACATTAGTTGGAACACTTCCACAAAACCATGAGAAAAGGTGATTATACACTCAACGTAATCTCTAAGGCTAGAAAAACCATTAAAGTGGTGCGATGGAGTATGTGTACGTCGAGTCCAACCTAAACTATAGAAAAACTCCCTGAGGAGGCCTTTTCTTTTGCAATAGGTGCAGTAATTAACTATCTTATTCCTACCTTAGTTTGATATTCTTGTCCAAACTTTTCTTTGGGTTTTTGGTTGAGGTCCATAAGGATTCATAATGAATTCAGGAATTAGTTCTGGTGAGACATGTAACATGGAAGCATCATCAAAACCTATTCCTTTTTTCTCGCCAAACCCTAAAGAAGGGTCGAGGAACATCTTTCCCATCTTCCCAAATGTGTGATTAATCTCTACCCTTACCTCCTGAGCTCTTTCAAGATCTTTTCCATGTTGGGATACAAGGGCTTCAAGTTTCTTTCAAGTCTCTATGGAAGCAAGGAGATCACTTGTAACACTAGCTACTTATTTAGTCAAGTCCCCTGTCTCTTTCTCAAAAACACTCATTCTTTCCCTAAAATCTCTCTCTTTCAAAACTCTCTCTCTCTCTCTCACACACACGAAGGAATCCCTCTCTCTCTTTCGTCTATCCTAAATTATTATCTAGTGCAATGATCCTAGTTTCTAACCCTTTGTTATACTTTTTCGTTTTAAAGGACTTAACATATAATTCGATGTACGTGCACTGTAGTTCACTCTCGCTCTCACTTGCTGCATCCTCACCCTCACTCACATCGTTTTCACTATCGAGGTGTCCTTGTGATGTAGCTTCCTCATTGTTGTGTGGTGCATTAAATGTACTAACATGACTAGCCGTAAATGTAGTAAAGTTACATTTATGTGGTGATTCTTATTCTGAATCCACCGACTTGACGTCGCTATTATCACTAAGGGTGGCATTTAAGGAACCTTTTCCCTTAAGTTGACGATTTAACCTAGTTGGGCACTCATATTCTTTGCAACCCCTCCTATCACACTCGTAACACCTCTTTTACTCTCTACTTGGATCTTCCTTTTTATCTTTTTCAAATTTTATTCCACTTTCATTTTTCTCAAAACTCTTTTTGTCTTTAGATGTGCCATTATTTTTAAGTTTGATAAATTTCTTATATTTTTTAGAAAAAAGGTTAAAACTCATCTAAATCAAAGTTGTACTCAAAATCGGACGTCACCTCCTCTCTCTTTCTAGTTACCTCCTCTCTCTTTCTGAAAATCTCCTCACTCTTTCTAGAGAGGGCCTTAAGTGTGATCCCTTTGTCTTTTGATTTTATAGTTTTAGGAAGCATGTGATTTTTGTAAGTTTGAAGGTGTCCTATGAGTTTTTCCAACCTAAGGGAATATAAAATTACTAAAGAATTAAGCATAGTCAGTTTAGGGATAAACAGGGCAGTCAATGATCTTAAAATCTTTTTATCTGATCTATCGTCAGGAATTTTTTCACCAAGATTAAAACATGAATTTACAATATCCGATAGGCGAGCATAAAAATCATCAAATCTCTCGGATTCAAGCATCGTTATATTTTCAAACTGAGTAGTCAAATTTTGCGATTTAGATGCTTTAACAGCATTTGTGCCCTCATGAGTAAGTTACAGTATATCACATGCCTCTTTTGAAGTGGTGCACATCATAATACGTCAAAATTCATCGGGGGTGACGAATCCAAAAATAGCACTATAGCCATGTGAATTAAAGTTAATCCATTTAAATTCTTCTTTAGTCCATAAAATCACAAGTTTATAATTAATATCATTACCTACAACCAAAGTGGGTGGCATCCACCCTCTTGCACATGTGATCCAGACACGTTCATCAATAGAATTTAAAGTGGATCTCATTCTAGCCTTCGATTGGAATAATTGGATCCATCAAAATTTAGCTTTTTATTATATAAGTTATCCATTTGAACTTCGCGTTTTCAAAATTTATTTTTTTGAGAAAATTGATATCAAGAAAATTTTTGCGAAAAATCAATTACATGATAAAGTTATGTAAATGGCGTTGATACCAATTTGAGAGTGAGCTACGATTCATTTTTCAAACTTATTTGACTAAATGTCAACTTTGTACAAGTTTTAAACCTTAGTTCATGCAACTAAGTGATTGAAAGCAATAAATCAATATAGCATGCAACCAAACATTCAAAAAGGTAAAATTTAGTAAAATTCCCCACAGGGCAAAGTTATTTCTTATTTAACTATATGAGCAAATTGCAACTTACAAAAATAGATATATACAAACAGAAACAGATGAATATTCCTTAGGATTTGGTTCGTCTTCTTCAACAAGAGTTCCCGTGAGAACTCTAAGAACAACAATGGAGATAGCTTATCCACAAGTATCACTCCAAGATAGGAATTTATATGTTTATGAAGGTTGCTCAGCGATTCACAACTATAATATGTGAGGTTTGTGTGAATCTAAAATGTTTTGGCCTTTAAAAGGGAGGACTTAAAGTGCAGCGGGTCTGCAGGAGGCAAAGTTAAAAAGTCTTACAAAATACCTAAATGAAGTAGGTATTTATAGGCAAACACTATTTTCAAGGTGGCGTTATGTCGTTCGGATGAAACCTATAAGTCGTTCGAATGAGATCAATTTCTCATTAGAAGCATCTTTCAAGTGACCATCAAATGACTTGATAAAAACAATAACAATACGAGTTCGTTTGATCCATATGAGAAGAAATGCTTCAAACTACCCTCTCATATGAGATTACAATGTCGACTGAACGATAATGCTAAGTCGTTTGAACGACTGTAAGCGAAAAAGTTTTTATTTAAAAGTCCAACCTCATTTTGATTAAAATAAAATCAAGTTTAATTTATAAAAATTATCCTTGATATAATTACGAAAAACTAAGAACTCCAAATAAAATAATACCATAAATTAGTGGAGTTGTGGAGGATGGTTGAAGTTGAATGTGACGCATGTTGAAGATGATGGGTGCATGATGATTATCATGTTGCCAATGGTTTGGATAGTGGACGTCATGGATGATAGTAAAGACGTGCCAACGTAACGAGATACACCATATCTTATGTGATTTAGGACAATACAACAAAGACCTAGATTGTAGTGAACAATGACAAAAATATTTTCCTTACACTTTTACCCTGATCCTATGACTAGCGTATCCATAGTTTAATCATATATCAATGTATATGCAAGCTAGGCAATAAATGTTAATCTGTATTGATTTTTCCTTCCTATGGATTTGTGGTTATAAGGATAGGAAAACCTATAACTATACCTAGTATGAACGAGTGATCCTAGAAGGCTATAGGTATTTTCCTTTTTACTTTTATTTGAGGACTAGAGAAAAGACCATTTATTTGCATGTGTTGGGGACCATACTTATGTGAATAATAGGCGTAGAAATTATCTTTCCTTTACATTATCTAATTATGTGTTTCGGTACTATAGGGGTCATACTAATATATATATCTTAGTCTAGATATGTATATTATTTGAACAAGATATGTGTAATTATAAGTCATGACTTGGGAGTTTTGTAACAAATATACTAGAGACATATATACTACACTAGTGGCATGAGACTCTTCAAGACGTATAAACTTGAAATGCTTGGTTAGTATTATACATAAATGATGTTAGAAATACTTTCATTATTGTGCGATATGACATTAGAATAAGAGAATATTGTAGGATATGATGATTCTCAATATAAAATATTAAGTTGAGAACGAGAATGTAAAGAAGAATGAACTAAGAAATGAACTTTATATACATGGGTAACATATGGGTTTAGGAGTAGAATCTAATGTTTATTTAAGGTTTTTTGGGCTCGGTAACTTAAATGACTTAAAATACACTTAAAATGGGAAGAAGATTTATTATTATTATTATTATGGCCAAACTTTAGTTAAATTCTTATTCTTTGCAAACTTGTTTACTTCATTGGTTGTTTTTACAAGTCTTGTTCCATAGTGCTGCTATAGACTTAGGTTGATCGATATATTATTAGCGACATTACATTCCTCATTCCTAGGATGTAGGAGTCGATAAAAATAGATCATCTACTTCTTGCATTTTTTTAGTAAGAGGTTCAACATGTAGATTGGTAGTTAGAGATGGTTATTATATTTTGATATACATTTATATTCGAGTGTTTAATTTCTTCGATTGGTATGAATGATGGTTTAGTTTTTCCATCACTTTGTTATCTATTTTTACTTTACATGTTTACTTTTATTTGTTCCATTATGATGCTAAGGTTACAAATTTTGTTTTTATTTCCGTGATTTTTTTATTAGACCTGCTCAATCTAGTTAAGAATTTTATGCGATGTCACAATGACATATTACTTAGTTAGAATGATGTACTTAACTAATCTATCTTTAGCCAAAATTTAGTTCTATTTGTATTTATCATGATATAATTATGAGAAGAATATTATTCTTTTTGGATTAACATCCATAAAGATAAGTATAAAAGGGTGATGTAACCCCCCGCCTAATTAAATAGCGGGGTGATCAGTCCTTTATTAATTAATTCAGAATATCCAGTTGGTTCAGATTATGCATCACCGTCGAAAGATTATATTATTAAAACAAACCACCTAATATTTAAAAATGTTGATGTCAAAATTTTATCTTTCGAACTAATGTTAAAATAATTTAAGAAAATAACTAAATGTTCTCCATTTAATCCAAACATATAAGAAATGAAATACTGACATAATGAAAGGGACTGAAGTAAGCACTTCCAGCCTAAAGTCAAATATAATAGTCCAACTAAATAAAAGCAATCAACTAAGAAAAGTAATGAACTAAATCTCAAATCTCTAAATATGTAAATAGGAAGGGACAACATGTCCAACTGAAGTAAATACTCGAAAGTTAAGGAATGGTAGACTCAGAGGCGTCTACTACCAAAGTCTTGTAGCCTCCACAACAACTACAGCTCGTCGAATGAATGGAACTCCTAAGCCTGGTGTTCCCGTGGCTGAGCACCTGAAAGTGAATTGACATGAAAGAGATTTTGCAGAAAACAGGTCTGAGCCTGAGTTAAAAATAGTTTAAAATCAGCAAGTGCTTAAAATGATTGATTATCACATATATTTATCATGTTAGAATATCGAACTCACTTGGGAATGATCACCCCTCATCTAGTTTGCACGTCTAGCGAATATTCAAACCCCACTAGTTCTACTCCCATACTAACTAGTTCTTCCTGTCTAATAACTCATTATAGTCCGATATCGTTCCTGATTATTTCCCTCATAATCTATACTACATATAAACAATCCTACTTTAGTTTAAATAGGCATTTTCAGATTAATACAATTAAGTGTCCACTACTTAATTCATTTCAAATTTCATTACAAATCTTACCTACTAAATTCACACAATAGATATAACAAGTATATACATATATTCACTCTATCTCATACACACACACACACACACACACACACACACACACACACACACACACACACATACACACACAATATTACACCCCGAGATACAACTGCGGTGCTTGCATACTCTGCTATCATGTCATGTTGCATCGCTCATTTTCATAAAGGACAAAAGGTTCAGTCTCTCACAAACCATCAAAACAAAACAAATAGATTGGAGGCGAACACAGTCCCAAGCCGGTGGGCTACGCACATACCTACGTACACATATGATCTTCATCACTATCGTTCTCACAGATAGCCCGTACCTAGGTTCTATGATCAAGTGATACCAATCAATATCCCACGCGAAGGCTCCTCAAGTCATGATTGTCCACAACGCGCAACCTCCGCTCAATAGCAAGCAACGTACGTATGTATACATAATGATTTATTCAACAAGCATACACACAACTTAATATATGTATAATAGGTATTCTCTCAACCTAATTTCTCGAGTTTATAGATAGTATAATCGTCTCTACTATTCATATTATTGCCACACTTCGACTTATCTCGCTAACATATACCTTATCTCTAAGGCTAGATTACCCCGATATATCCCGATGATTATTCTCTCTCTCAACTCTTTACTAATAAGGAATTTAAGTCATTTGATAATAGCGTAGGTTAATTTCTCTCACTTGGAACAAAATAGAAGGGTTTCTAACTTCTCGGGGCCAAAATGAGTATTTTGAAACCACATTAGAAGTCCAGAATTCTCATTCGAACGAGGTTGTTCGAACGAACTCCTCATTTTGAATGAACTCAAAAATCTCGTTGAAAATCTCATTCGAACGAGGTCGTTCGATTGACCTGGGTAGGTCTTTGAACAAGAATTCAGGGTTCATCCATGTTCTTCTAAAAGTTGCGTTTTTCTAATATTTTAACAGCAAAAACACAACAAACTCATTCTAATTCAAAATTTAACAACTATAAATTATATCCCCTAGCATTAGAAATCTTTCCCATCCATTTTAACAACAAATCCTTAAGATTTTAACATGGTTATTCATCTACATGCAAAACATATACTCTTAATTGAAGATTTATACCCAATTTAAATCCCAAATTCATAATATCATGGTTATTCATCAACTACTTTAACATGACTCATATATGCTATAAATATTTAGCAAGATAAACACTTGACTTTTTGTGAACCTCTAAATTGTTAAATGAAATTGTTATGGAGTTGATCCTTTCGTCACGATCTATGCTTTGGTGTAATTCTTGGTGGGAAATCTTGAATTCTTGGCTTAATTCTCCTATGGGGTCTTCTCCCTCTTTGGTTATCTCCTTCTCTCTCACGTAAGTTAGAAACTGATAACTTCTTCTAACCCACGTACAACCCTTATTTAATTCCTAATTTTCGTCCATTATAATTTTTGAAAATTCCAATAGTCCAAAATACCCCTTCGGAGTGTTGTTTTAGGCTAAAATGCTCCAGAATCCAAATAAAGTACCCGAGTAGTGTTTTCTGACTATTTCGACCCTTCCGGACACACTCGCGCTCAAAATGGGCATACGAGTTACTTAAAAATAAATTATTATTTTTAGCTCAATAAAGTGATGTTGACACGACTCACATGTGCGTCCCAACTAAGTATATTGTAACTGCCTTATATTTCATTCTCGGCCAAAATAATATTTTCCTATTCATATATTACTTTACTCGCTAAGTAATATTTCACGTAATTATTTTCGATAAATACTAAGTCTCACCACGCTAGTAATTATTACAATTAAATCCGGATTAATTATAAATTACATTTTTTCAATTTAAATCAATTAATCCAAATTCCATAATTGAAATAAAATTTCACAAAAATACGGGGTATTACCGATGATATGACTTTACTATTTTAATAATATAGATTATGCATTTGATAGGTTTCTCATATATGACTCAAATGATGGTTTCCTATCTTTCAAGAATGGAGTCAAACTATATAAGAAAATGGGGCTTCACGATTTCAAAAGAGAGAGAAAACAATGTAAACGCTACATGTGCATGAGGAGTAAGAAGCCTCATATATGTCATGTTATAATTATTGTCAACATACATAATCTTCTGCACATAAGGATATTTAAAGGGCCTAAAACGGATTCATAATTATTTTAGAAATATAAGAGGGACATTATTATAAGACAATGATCATGAAGAGGTTAGTGGGAATAATTTTTTATCTTTCTAAAGACATCAAACTTTGATGTCTTAGAGATGTGATTGGTTAATGTCGCTGATGGGGACCAACATCAGTTAATGGATGTGGGTCGCGCCAGTGAATTAACGAATTGCGTCTATAAGACATCGAAGTTTGATGTCTTTATATACATTAAAAAAAATTCTAGTCGAGGGTTTGAATCCATCTCTCTCCTTTTTTTTCCTCGTTGAAATGATTTTTTTCTTTATTGATTTTCCCGGACGATATCATAATAAAAATGAAGTGGCTCGGCTATACCACCTAGCCAAACCAGAAAAAATAGATTAGATATAAAAAAAGGTCGTACCCAGTGCACAACGCTCCCGCTTAACTGCAGGGTCTGGGAGAGGCGAATGTTGGCTACTCTTAACCCCATATATTTCACATATGGAGAGGCTGCTTCCATGTATCAATCCCGAGACCAACCGTAGATTAGATATAAATGAGTAAAAAAAGAGAAATGACTATATTTTAAGCAATGATTAAGGGGAATAAATGGAACAATAGTATCGAACTTCTTAATATCATTGTAGATTATACATGAATTTTCTAACATATGATGACGCACTATTAAAGGATTTAGCTGCACATTGGAATGATAGCCCATAAGGTCGAGGGAATGATTAGATAATTAGTTTATATAGACCTTTCCTGGTTAAAACTGCATGTAAAAATGACTTTGCCAAAAATGCAGAAAGTAATTTTTCCATTTATTCATAAAAATAAATGTCCCTTATCAAGCAATAATGAATTTTCCTTGATACTTAACACAACACATGAAAGTATCCTTGAATAACCATAGATTGTCCTGAAAAGCCTTAGTGGATACATCAAGTCATTTTTTAAATATAACGTCGATAATTGAAGGTAAATAATTAAATAAGTATTTGTAACGGAGAATAGACAACTACAACGAATTCTACTATAAAAGTGGATTTTATGTCTATATTATACCTTTAATACGATAGTATTAGAGGAGTTAATGACGATTTAATACCTAATATATTTTTCTCTCTCATCTTGAACATTATGTTCTTTAAAACAAAAATGGATAAATCAAAAAGCTCTTTGAAACCCAATAAACGAATAAATCAAAGTCTCTTCAAAACTAAAGAGGTGATCCATTCTCGAGTCCATTAATTAATCTCCCGATCCAACACAATCTAGATTCAATTAGTCTATTTTCATCATTAGTGACTCAAATCACATTTACACAACACCACTATTATTATTACATCTATATAATTTTTTTATTTCTAGAAAAACAAAATTTTAAAAAAAAAAATTTCAACACTTTAAAATTGTTAATATAAACAAAAAAATAGTTATAAAAACATTTTTAATGTTTTATTTATAGAAAAAACTTAAGTTTTTATTTATAAATGACATAATGTTTTTAAAATAAAAAACAAATAAAAATGTGTATAATATTTTTATATAAAATACGCCGAGTTGTTTTGAAGTTTTTATTTTAAAAAATGAAAGGGGTGATTGCCCAATTTTTAAAATCCCAAATATGAGATGGTTCACACAATATACCAAACTTAAAATTTCCATCAAATTAAACAATTAAGGTTTCCAAATTCTAATTTTCAAAAAATTATAATTAAACTCAACTAAACAACTATTTAATTTTCTTTCAAAACAAAAATTAAATAAACTCAATTTAAGTTCTTCGTATGCCAAACATACTATGAATGAAAGTTTTCAGAGTAAATTTCTTGACTTGAATTAAAATAAAATTACCCAAACATGATTAGCACCAAAATTACACCATTGTTGTGATTTAACCAATATTTACCTTTTTAGTCCAAACCATGCATCTAGGTATTTTTGGAAGATAAAATAAATAATCACAACACAAGACTGTGATGTACAAGGAAAACCCACAACGGAAAAAACCTCAGACAACCCAACCAACAAATCCACTAGGTATGATTTTATATAAATAAGACAAAGACATACTTCCACGACTCGACTCCCTCTCAAGCCTTGACGCTTATTCTTGCTTCGACCTCCGCATAGTTGGTAACTCCGGAATCTACCGTCATCTCGGAATCCAGCGATGGAGATCAACTACCGTCAAACATAGGAAAGCCTCCCCTTCGTATGCACACCTTGAATCACAACAAATACGGACTCATTCGTAGGAAACCTTATCTTTTAGGATGAGAACAAAATCGGTGCCAACTTGATGATCTCGAAACAATAGTATATTACAAAACTTGGATCATACAAAACTATGTGTGTAAACTTTGTGTTTTGGTAGAAATTAAACCATGAAAATAAATACACAAAAATGGACTTTTAGATGTTTAATTTTTTCTCTCAAAGTGGTAGAAAAGTTCTCAAAAGTCTTGTAAAAAATTATGTTCCCGCAGATAATGAAGCTGGTAAAAAGATAGTGGTGAAATGTGAAGTTGAAATTAAAAACTGACGAAACTATTCAAAAATGGCTCAGGTCTTTTGAACGACTTTTGAATGTCGTTCAAACTAGCTACTAACGAGAAAACAGAGATAAAAGGACAAATCTCGTTAGATTTCTCATTTGAACGCGTCGTTCGAACGAGAGTTCTAACGAAAAAAATAGAAAAAAGGGCAGAAAGTCATTAGAAGCTCATTTGATATCTCGTTCGAACGACCTCGTTTGAACGAGAAAAATGTCATTTAAACAACTTTTCAGAAAATCCAAAAATGTTTTTTAAGCCCAGAAACTTTTATGTATAGATTTTATATTATTTTATAAGAAAAATAAAAAGTCGGTATGACAAAAGTTTTATAAAAAGACACCCATAAAAAATAACCAAGTCTATATATATATATTAAATAAATTCATACCTTTAGGGACCTTGGAAATGATGTAATGTTGATGATGTAAAAGCTTGGCACATAAACCGACAATGATGTAATCTTCAAATTTTTGACCGCTACGTCTTCAACTCAAATGTCATAGGCTTGAAAGCATATGACAAATTACTATCGCATGACTTAATCAGTTTTTTTCGAAATTAAGCCAATACTACAAATAGACTTGATTGGAATTTTGCCCTTATAAAAAATAGTTTTCAAAATTTTAAAATTATTTTTCAGATAAATAAAAAAAAATTCACTATAAAAGTATTTTTAACATTTTATTTATAGAAAAACTTTTATGTTTTGTATCTATAATTTACATACAATTTTATAAACTAAAAACAAATAAAAATGTGGATAATTTTTTATATAAAATACGTAGAGTTGTTTTGAAGTTTTTATCCATCAAAAATAGTTTTTTAAAAAAAATATTTAGAGATAATAGAAAATTTTATTTATGAAAAAATTAACCTTTATAATGTCTTTAAGATAAGATACTGAATTTCTGATATATACTAATTTTTATAATTATCATTTTATTTTCTCTCTCATTTTTAACATTGTGCTCTTTGAAACAAAAAAAATGGAGAAATAAAAAATCTCTTGGAAACAAAATAATGAATAAATCAAAACTCACTTGAAAACTAATAAGGTGATTTAGTCTAAACTCCATTAATTAATCTCTCTCTTCAACGTAATCTAGATCCAATTAATCTCTTTTCATCATTCTTCACTTAAATCGCATTACACAATGATACTAATATTACTTCATCTATATAACTTTTTAATTTCTAGAAAAAAATTAAACAAAAAGTTTTCAAAATTTCAAAATTGTTTTTTATGTAAATATAAAAAGAATATTGGATGTAAAAACAATTTTAACAATGTATTTACACAAAAGAAAGCTTGAAGTTTATATTTATAAATGTCATAAAATTTTTTAAACTAAACACAAATAAAAATGTGTGTAAGTTTTTTATATATAAATTGCATACAGTTTTTGATATTTTTATTTATAAAATATTTTTTAAAATTAAAAAAAGTTTTTAAAATTTCAAAATTATTCTTAATATAAATAAAAAAATTAGTTATAAAAACATTTTTAACATTTTGTTTACAGAAAAAACTTTTTAAGTTTTGTATCTATAATTTACATACAATTTTATAAACTAAAAACAAATAAAAATATGTATAATTTTTTTTTATATAAAATACGTGAGTTGTTCTGAAGTTTTTTATTTATAAAAATAGTTTTTATATAATAAAAACGGTTAATGACAAATCTTAATTTTTAAAAAATTAAGATTTCATAATGGCTCTAAGATTTGATATTTAATTTATGATGCATACTAATTTATATAATTATCATTATATATGTTTATTATAAATCGTTCGTGTATCACATGGGACATATGTTAGTGTAGGAATATACGAAGCTTCGCTTGTCATTGAACTTAATATTATTCCTACTATCGAGTTAGTTTTAACTTTATACTGTATTGACAATATTATTTTAGCTTAGTCCATGGAACCTAGGGACAATAATACGTAAATGAATATGGATCGACGGTACCACTTGATGCAAGATACCTTCGGTAGATGAAATGTATGTATATAAGCAGTAAATTTATATTAACAGTGTTCATGATACGGTTAAAACCCGCACTGTATCGTTTTGTACCGAAAAAATGTAGTAATGGTTTACTTTTTTTACTTACCAAAAATTGAAACTACTAAAATCGAAATTATCGATTTTTTTGCTAATGGTTTTGGTTTACTAATCTAAAAAACTAATTTACCTTACCGAAAATAAATACCGAGACTACTATCCAAAATGCTGATTAATATGCTAGAGATACCATTATATAATTATAATTTGTTATTTAACATTTATAGTGGTATGTAAATAATTTTCTAAAAACAGATGTATATAGATAAATATGTGAGAATGTCTTTAATTTTTAATATTTATTCCCATATAATAACTATCCCACTTTGAGATGAAATTATCTATAGAGTGAGGTTTGTTAGTACCATTCCTATATTATAACATTCACATATCATTTGAAAGAAGTTGGCCTAGGATAAAAGGATTCAGTTCAAGGATTTGGTTCTTACTATACTAAGCATCTCACATCGGATGGGAGTGAGACATTTCCAACTGCTAGCTAGTATAAATTTTTCATTCACCTTGTTACGCTTTTCACATGCAATTTCCGAATTCCAAGGAGTGAGCATCATTAAAGTTTAAAGGTTTTCTTCATTTTACTAGCTTAGCCCTCGTGTGAGATAATTTTCTCAGTGGGGTAGCTAACTGAATAAACGTGTGGTTTTCACTCATAGAATCCACTATTTATGATGAAAATCGTACTGGATTATTAATCCACGATTTCAAGCCTTGTTTGCCACCCTTGATGGGTTCAGTTATCACACTAATGAAATAAACTTGAATATATTTGTTATTTCGGAATTTATCGAAAAAAATTAATTTTACCTCAAATTACAGGGTTCCGTTTTGGTTTATGTTAGGTTGTATCGAGTAGTATAAATGGTAATTTCAATTTTAGTAGATTAAAATTGGTTTGGTATTGGTATGTTTTATTTACTGACAAAATCGACCAAAAGTCATCCCTACTTTAGATAATAATATAGTCGGTTCCTTCACTAAGGTTTTTATATCATCAGATAATTTTTGTTGAGCCCGTATTCAGGTGGTTTTAGTCCATCTTATCTTTATCTATATTACACCTCTAATACAGTAATATTAGAGGTTTTAAAGCTAACCCTTACAATTAATAACAAAAAATCGATGTACTAAATGTTCCCACCTATCCACACAGCCCTCTAGCTTGTCACCCATTTATTTATTGAATATCGTGTACTAAATGTTCCCTCAATATAAACCTATACACATGGCCGCCTATCTTATCACCCAATTACTTATTGAATAGGATGGGTGCACCTAGATCAAAATTTCTCAAGAAAAACTAATATTTTAACTAAACATTTTAATCATTTAGTAAAAATAGCTTTAATGCATTGTACCTCTAATATGATAGTATTAGAGGGGTTAATGAGGCTTTAATACTTGCTATCATCTTCTTGAACATTGTATTCTTTGAAACAAAAAAATGGATGAATTAAAATTTTCTTGAAAACTAAAAATATCTCTCTCTTAAAATAGAGCTAATTTTTATCACCTTTAAACCCTTCATTCAAACCTCAAATGATACGATCTCTTCATTAAAACTAGATGCAATAATATTTTCCCAGCTATCACCCAAGGGGCAGAGTTAATTCAAAGAGGTAATTTTTTTCTTTATTACAAATCGTGGAGTTTGATAGATAAACTTTCTCATGGCATACTTGAAGCATCCTATATTATTATAATTCCATCATCTCTATTTTTCCTGATTTTTCTTCACTTTTGATGGATATAGAAGAGCCACATGATGAATTTTCCACCTATATATATATATATATATATATATATATATATATATATATATATATATATATATATATATATATATGCCAACATGCCTACTCAGATGAGAAGATAGCAACACTAAAAAAAGTCACATCATCCGTATCATCAATTTAATTTTTATAGGATATAAACTTTTCACATAGAAACTTGCACTAACCATGGAAGGTATTGAAAGAGATGACATCGTTGAAATCCCAAATATTCCAGGCTATACCTCGAGAATTTAGTCTCGGATGAGAACTTCCAATCGATATATGAAATTGGGTGGGTATAAAATTTATGAATAATATAAAATGGATCATTTACAAAGACATATAGATAGAGTTTTTAGCCGAGTAAAAATATTTACAAGGACAAATTGTGGATAGATTTTTAAATGTATGAAATATTTCTCTAAAACTAGAAATACAACTTTTACGTATATATATTTTTTCATTTTTCCCCATTTTTAGTTGAAAGTAGAAATATTTGAAAACTAGATACACTCCAGGATAATTTTTTATAGGTATATTGAAGTATATGTTTTTTGAGAAAATTATTAAAGTATATGTTTTGTTAACAATTTAAAACAATTTGTGCTAGAGAAATTTGTTGTTTTTCTAGCTTTATCTTTGATTGTTATTTTTTTATAGAAGATATTATATTGAGTTTTCTACATTTGCTAGAACAATGTTTGATTACTTAACTTTAAAAACACTGAATAGAGTTTGTATCATAGCTTTTTAGTTGCATATAAAGTTGCTGAAAATATGACATTTTTAGTTTATTTTAAACATGCAACAAATGAAAAAAATAATAGAATGTTAGTATAATGGCTTTAAGATATGATTTTGAATTTATGTTATATACTAATTTTTTTATTATCTTTATATATAGCTCGTTCATCGCACGGGTTGTATGATAGTTATACCTCTAATATTATAATATTAGAGGAGTTAATGAAGCTTTTATAGTTACTATCCTATTTTCTTATATCTTGCACATTGTCTTTTTTTGAAATAAAAATAAGCAAATAAAGCAAAAGTCTCTTAGAAACTAAGAGAGCTTTAATAGTTACTATCATTTTTCTCTAATGTTGAACATTGTGTTCTTTGAAAGTAAAAAACATTGGTAAACTAAAAGTCTCCTGAAAACTAAAAACATTTCTATCTTCAGATAGAGTTAGTTTTTACCACCTTGGGGAAAATGCAATTTATGTGACTCTTATTTTTAATCGATGCATTTCATATTTTTTTGTTAAATGACTCAATTTCAGATTTTACACATGACCTAAACTGGGTCAATTAATGAATCGTTTTATTAATAAAATCCGACACAACTAATGGTTCAATTTGTAAATTGACCAATTTATTGATGAGTCAATTTATAATTTTGGGACAATCGAACGAAGCCTTAGTAAACAAAACTAATTATTAAAAATTCATTATATTATCAGTTGTAGATAAAGTTTTTAAAATGATTGTTTTATAATAAAGAACAACTTTCATTATAAAAATAACATTTTATTATAAAAAAAATTCAACTCTTTTATCTACAATAACGTTAACAATTTCAAAATTTATTAAAGTTAAAAATATTCTTTTGTAATAAATAGTTTTTTTAAATAAACTTTCTTGATGGTATAATTGAAGCACCCTTTATTATTATCATTTTATATGATGCATAACAAAATAAAACAACCATATGATGCATTTTCCCGACTTGTCTTCTATTCTGTTAGAAATAAAAGAGCCATATGCTACATTTTCCAGTCATCCACATTATAACGAAATTTTAATTTCTATGTTGTAATTGGTCCGCGTCAGCGACAACGAACACGTGTGTCGATCGCCCCCACCCCTACACCCGCCCCAATGGCGGTCCTGCTGCCATTGGGGCGGGGGCGGGGGCGGGGGTGGGGGTTGGGGATCAATCGACACGCGTGTTCGTTGCCGCTGGCGTGGACCAATTACAACATAGAAATTAAAATTAATGAGTTGTTAGGTGTTATTTTGTTAAGATTCCTTAAAAAGTTCATCTTTTAGGTTCACTTTTGAACCTCTCCCTATATATATATATATATATATATATATATATAGTGATAGATAGATAGATATTCTCTTAAAAGAACTTCCTTAAAGAATGGATTAACGGAGTTTGTCCTTATCCAGTTGTGGTCCCCTCGTGGTCCCTAAGACATTTTGTTATTTTATTTAGATGGTCCCCCTCTTCTGTTATGCTAAAACCCTATTTTAAGACTATATATTTAAAATATTTATAGTTTAGACCCAAATAGGTATCAAGACCTTAAGAACTTTAGAAACCCACCAAATTCTAACTAAACCCCTAATTCTG
The DNA here is from genome assembly GCA_949130495.1 of Sambucus nigra. Classification (NCBI taxonomy): domain Eukaryota; kingdom Viridiplantae; phylum Streptophyta; class Magnoliopsida; order Dipsacales; family Adoxaceae; genus Sambucus; species Sambucus nigra. The sequence goes on from OX422213.1 coordinate 123,400,422, forward strand.
GTATCAGAGCCATAAGATGCTCCTTTTAGACTTATAGTAAAAACACTTTAATGCCCTTGGAATTAATCCCTCGCATTTGCAAAGATATTTTTGGAACCAACCCAGACTACCATCCCATATCCATAATTGATTTAGAACCAGTAGGTTTCTTAACGTCACACATAGATGGTTGTTCACACACTGAACACATCCCATCCAAACACGTAGATAGTAAACAAGTTACTGCTAGTGCTATTAATAACATAATAGACCAAAATAAGTGTATACTCCTTATATTAAGACAATTAATAAAAAGAAACTCAAACCCTATAAGGAGAGATAAAAAAATATCTCTAAAAGACTATTAGAAATAGATAAACAAATCCCAATAGACCTAGTACATGTTCTACAAGAAATAAATATTAAGACTAATGATATAGAACTCCTTAACAAAGACATTTTAGAAATTAAAACTTTAACTAAAAATCAAGACAGTGAGTTAATTAAACTTATTAAAGAACAAGCTAAGCTTATCCCTAGATTAGACGGTTATCTTCCTAACTATGGAATGAGGTACCAAGGGGCCTCTCCATTCAGGCCTTAGCAGATTTTTACCAAAGAATTTTAGAAAAGATAAACGATGATAGATTTTATTATAAGATAAATGAAAATGAGATTGCCAACATTGCTAAAGCAACTAGACTTATATTAGAAAGATTAAATTTAATTTTTGCATCCATAGAAGCTGCCAAAGACTATAACAGTAGCTTTGTTAAAGAATTACATTTAGATTTAAAAGCTAAGACGGAAGGATTAACCATCTTTTACACAGACTTTGTTAAATTCCAACAAAATTTAGCAAATTATCTTAATAATATGGAAAGCCATAACCTATCCAAGGTTGATAGTATTATTAATGAACTTAGACTAGACATGGCCCAAGTAGAAGAAAAATACGAAGATATTATAAAGGGAATTAAGGCCATATATAATAAACCTTCCCAAGAAGAAATAAACTCTCCTTTTATTCTAACTCGTTTAGATAAAATAGAAAAACGATAGAATCTATAGAAATTAGATCTATGCAACAACAAGAAAAATATAATGAAGTAAAAGACTATATGACAATTATTTCTAAATCCCTAGTTAATTCTCTAGCTAGACGTGGTGAAGAAATTTCTGAGAGGACAAGAAAAGAGAATAAGAATTTTAAAGAAGTAATCCTTAGTTAGGTAAAAAGATAAAAAGATTATTCAGACTTCTTAAAAAGAATAGAAAAAAGAATTGAACAAAAAGAGGTAACCACCTGTAAATTTATAGAACCCCTTCCTATAGAAACTAGAGAAATGAAAACCATAGGTAAAAGAATCATAAATGATGAATTAGATAAGACTAGTAAGATAGCCAGCTCTATCCCAAATATAGGACATAGTAATTGTATGCTCCAAAGACTTAAGGATTCATCCTCCAATATTAGAACATGGAGGAATGAGTGAAATCTTACCAAAGTTGACTGGAAGATTGTTGTAGATTCCATTCATAATGGACAACTTCCAACCGTTAGATACCCAACCATTAGATACATAGACTTATTTAAAGAAGGTTCCACTCTAAAGACTCCTAATTATAACATAACTTACTGTTGTAGGAATCATGTGTTAGACAAATCTTATACTGAGCTCCAAGTATTTGACTCATAGTGGCTTAGATCTAGAGGAACTAATAAGAAGTTACAATTCCTAACCTTTGGACTCTTTCAAGCAAGAATCCAAGGATTACATAGACCTCATAGTAGTATTAACATATTATGTTGTTTAGTAGATAAAAGATGGAAATATTTTGAGAAAAGCCGAATTAGGATCGCCCAATTAGAAATGTCAAACAACATAAGATACTTCAATGTCATTCCGACATTTACAGTAACCAAAAACATAGCCAAATATTTTAAGTTAATCTTATATGCTAGTGGCGATGAAGACTATATTATCCCAGACGCGAATATAAATATAGAACTCCAAAGCTATGTGAAGTTCTCCCAATTTCCTTATGAAGGAATGCAATCATTAGTTCCTAGCGATAGACTTAACGAAAAATTCTTAGTTAGAACCAATGTTTCAGACAACAATTATACTTATAGTATTAGGAATACTGGACCTATGAAAGAAAAAGCTAAGACCCTTTGGCCATTGCGAGAATACCAAGAAACTAAGACTATATAGAATAAACCTTTATTTATTAATCATGATAATGTCACTAGAAATGTTACCATCCAGTTTGGTCCTCCTAAGATTGTCAATAAGAATATCCAGACCAAAGAAATTAGATTTAGAAATATGGGAGAAACCATAATCAATAATCCTTCAGAAGGAGAATGCAGTAGTAAGACTAGTTCTAGTTTACTAAGACAAGCCCCAGTAATTAGACCTAGAAGATCATTTGAGGAAAAAAACTTAGTTAAAGAAAAAGCTAGGATCTAAAACTTTGGACATGAACCTTCAGAATTGGACATGAATACATTTAAAGACCACCTTAAGAAAAGTCATTATGTTAGATTTCAAGAAAGAGAAAGATTTAATATGATAGCTCAAGATCGTATATTAAAATTAAAAGAATCTAAGAACACTAAGGAACTTCTTAGAAACTTAAGACTAATAGAATAAGAAGAAGAAAGACTATTGCCATCTGCACAAGTAAATCCTAATAAACAAGAGATAGAAAGTAGTAGTAGGGTGGAAGATGATCCTAGAATTTTTAGTAAACCAATAGGAATAAATATTCCTATATACTCTAGAACTATAGTTAAGACTAAACCGGACTATATAAAACACTTTCCAACTAGTGACAAGAGCTTTACTCCTGTTAAGACCATGGCAAGTCAAGCCATAAATATAGTAGGGATATACCTTAGCTTAGACAATGTCCAAGATATGAAGAAGGCCGTAGACGAAGGTCATAATCAGATGACCATGTGTTTTGCATCTAATGAACAATGGGATGCAAGTTCATGTAAACAATATGCTGAGCAATCCATTAGAGGTATTGCAAAAGAATATTTAGATAGTTTAAGAAAGGCTACATATGAAGACTCCTTATCTAAGATTGAGAAGATGAAAGAGAACTTAGAATAAAGATTAATTGAAGAATATATTCAATTATTTACATCAGAATTCATTGGAGCTTGACATTTAGCTCAAATTAATGAACAAAACCTAGCAAAAACTAAAGTTATCCCTCCTTAGCATTTGCAAACTAGATAAGATCAATGAATAAAGCAACAATTATGAACAACAGTATTACCAAATTAAAGAAATTGGAGAGACCTGAAAAGATGAATACTTTAGGAAGATACCAACCATAAGACAAATCCTAGTTAATGAATATAGGAATTGGCCAGGTATAACTGGAGTTGAGAATAACTCCCTTGGTGAAAGAATCATTTTCGCCAAATACTATATCATATCTAAGAGACGTGATATAACCCATGGAAAGTTGATAGAAGAAACTTTCAAACAGATTCATCCAATCAAAGATGAAAGAGACATCGCTCTAATCCAATGCAGATGTGGTAGTGAATCTAAGATATTCAAAAAGAAATTAGAATGGAAAGATAGGAAGTTTACGACTAGACCTTTAGGATTTCCAAAGAAGTATAGATTTAGACCATCTACCACTTTTAGGGAAAAGAACTCCAAGACTAAGAAAAATAAATTTAACCAAACAAGATATTTTAAGAAGAACACTAGTAGGTATAATAAAGTTCCTAATTATAGGAAAGAAAAAGATGTACCTCAATCTAAGACTTCCATCAAAGAATGTTGGACTCGCGATAAAGAAGGACACTTTGCTAAAGACTGCCCTAATAAGAAAGATAAAGAAGGTATTAAGATTATTAATACAATATTAGACTATGCAGATCAAGAATAATTAGATATCCTATATGCTATAGAGATAGCAGACATGAAAGATGATGATAATACCAATATCTATAGTGCATACATAACCAGTGATTCAGAAAACTATAATAGTTATACTGATGAGTATGAAGACTCTCAAGATACTTTAGACTTGTATATGATGCAAACTAATCAAGACGATTTGGATAATGAATATATAAAATTTGAAGAAACTTGGTATAAGTGTATATTAAGCCCCTTTTAAAAGAAAAGATGGACAGTTAGTAATCCTGAGTTATTAACATATATACCTAGATGTTACTTTGATGAATGAAATTATTGCACATTTGAAATGAAATGTAGCAAGAAAGACTTTATATGTGTAGAATGCTTTGAGACTATACAAACAGAATTATTTATGTTTTGTATTATTTGTCAATTACACTACCATGAAAACTGTTGGAGAACTAGATTTAGAGAAATTTATACTACCCAGTACGACGCTCAAATAGACTTAGATATTAAAACATACTATCAAGACATTGATAGAAATATAGCCAAAAGGTTATAAGAAAATGAAGACTTCAAAGGAAAGAGAATTTCCTATGATTTAGAAGGATACAAATTTGATAGTAGTTCAGAAGATCTAACACCAATAGAATTTATAGATAAACCCCAGAAAGGAATATCTATTTTAGAAAAGAATAATTTAGGAATTTGTACTAAACCAGATGCTTGTTTTGTAGAAATATTTATACAACATAAAGATTATCCTAAAAGACTTTCAGCCTTTATAGAGACATGATGCTCTCAGAGTATTTGTAAGGCTAATGCCTTTCCTAAAGATTATTTTTTAGAAAGTACTCAAGAAATCTATGGTAAAGTGGCTAATTAAGACCCATTTACCTTATATTTTCAGACTTCCTATTTATTTTAAATTAGGGAATCAGACTAACAGAACCGTTAATCATCGGTTTTAGATAATGGATCCTCGTCCTAGATTCACAGGAAACATTATTTTAGGATGCGACTTTATTAGTAAATATCATCCTTATACTCAGTATAATGATAAGATATTGATTAGTGATAAAAGGAATTTAATATTAAAGCCCCTCTATTAGATCACAAGAATGCCTTTGACCTTGTGCAGGTCAAACCCAATTATAGACCCATAAAACATTAGAGTTCTTCAACTGAGCATGGTGGACCTAGACCAACAACCCAACAAGAAGCCCTAGACATTACTAAACCCTTACAAAAAGAATGTAAGTGTCTAGACCAAAAGTTTTATAAGCAAATAACGCTTATACAACAAGACATTTTAGATCAAGGCTAGTACACCTTATTACAGGTTCAAGCTATATCCAAACCGAAGAAAATGGATATAGAAGTAAAATAGGAAAAGATTAAGCAATTAGCAGAGCCTACTTTAGGAGAAAATCCCATTGATAAGGGGGATAAGGACCAAAGTTATTGTGAAATTATCCCTATTAACCCAGACACAACTGTTAATGGTGAAACCTATAAGAAAGGATATTCACAAGAAGACAGAGAAGAATTCAAAAATACATAGATGAAATTCTTAAGTTAGGCATTATTAGAGAAAGTAAAAATAGACATAATAGCCTTGCCTTTTATGTTCAAAATGAATCTGAATGTAAAATTAGAAAAAGATGTACGGTTATAGATTATAGACAATTAAATAAGAATTGTGAATTCAATTTTTATAAGATACCAGAAAAGAATAATTTAATTAATTTAATTTAAGACATAATTATATTCAGTATGTTTGATTGCAAATTAGGCTTCTGGTAAATTAAGATGCATCCAGACAGTATTACTTGGACAGCCTTTTGTGTGACCCAAGGAAAATACGAATGGATAGTAATGCCATTTGGATACTTGAATGCTCCTTAAGTTTTCAAAAGAAGAATGGATAATATATTTATACCTTATTCAAAATTTTGTCTTGTTTACATAGAAGATATTCTTGTAGCCAGTAAGACTGAGACAGAGCATGTAAACCATCTTAAAAGATTATTTTAGAATTAGATAAACATGATATTATTATTTCCAAAAGGAAAATGCAATTATTTCAGGCTGAGATAGACTTTGTGGGAATGCATATTAATAAAAGAAAATTATCCTTAGCAAAACACATAACTAAAAAGATTCTTGAATTCCTAGACCAACTTAAAGATAGAAAAAAATTACAATTATTTTTAGGATTGCTTAATTGTGCTACAGACTTCATTAAAGACCTTGCTTCAAAAAGACAAAGATTAACTGCCAAATTAAAAGGAACAGACAAAGCTAATCCTTTTTATTGGACCAAAGATGATTTTGAAGTCATAAGACAGATTAAAGATGCAGTCAAGAACATTCCTTTACTTGAACTGCCTAATGCATAAGACTAATTTATAGTAGAAACAGATGCCTCTGGTAAACAATGGGGAGCAGTATACTTTGCCATTAATCATCAAACAAAAAAGAAGAAACTTTGTAGATATAGCTCTGGAACCTTTACAAACCCAGTAAAAAGATACACTGCCCATGAAAAATAAGTTTTAGCCATAGTAATGGCAATAGAAAAATATATGTTTTTTCTTAGACCTAAACATTTTACTGTATATACTAATTCTTCTTATGCAATAAAATTCAGAGATTTAGACCTGTCCAAATCAAGGACTAATAGACTTATTAGATGGCAACAATTTCTTAATGATTAAGACTTCTCTGTTATACATATTAAGGTAAGTAAAAATACCATTCCAGACATTATATCAAGAGAACCAATGTTTGCTAACACTAATATGACTTCATGTTTTATGTTGCAACCAAAATACCTAGACAACATGAATTCCTCGGGAACAAATAGACTGAACAAAGATGATGTTGCAGACTATCTTAGACGTGTAAGACCAAATGCTGGTGTAACGCAAAGACCAACTCATATTCAAGAATCTCAAGAAAGACCAATTCTAGATAAATTTGATGATATCTTAGTTCCTCGTGGAAAATCTAGACATGAGATTGTTTCTTGAAATAGACTCATCGAAAAAATGTATTTCCCCCTATATAGACCTGATCAAAGATAGCCAGACTTGATCAAATTTAGACGAGAATTTTTGGAAGATGAAAATACTCTCATAGACGCCCTTTGGTGGAATGCCAAAAATAGACTTTGGATAGAATTCAAGCAAAATCTGGTAGCTGTTGCTAGATTCATGAGACTCCAAAGACTTGCAGTAACCCAGCTTAGTGGGGTTGCTACTCTTAGACCACAACCACAGACTTATGCTCAGACCCTTGGAGAATCCTCCAAAATTAGACCAACTGATAATTTTTGTTATAAAAAAAAGACGTTTAAGTCTAAGATTGTTATACCATTCGGTCATAATAATCTCCCATTAGCAAAAGACTTTAAAAAAGAAACTAGTAACATTATTGATCATTTTAATATGTTATTATCAAAAATAAATAGAGATGCTTTAATGATTAGAGGTTTCTTCAAAGACGTTCCAAAAATATATATTTTTAGAAAATCAGAGATGGCTCATATAACTCTTGCAGACCACAGGTTCATTGGACTAATTTAAATAAAGGATATTGAAGACTCTATTGATCTTGAAAAAATAATCCATGATTATATTAAAAAGGTAGAAGACTTTCTTCCCCTGTTTGCCAGGATATATCAGATTTCTCCAAGTTCCTGTAGAGGAGTTAGAGTTGAGGGATTCCGACTCATTAGATTTTCCAATTATTCATTCGTAGACGTGGAAATTCTATCTGAAGATGAAACTAAAGACCTAACTATTGATAAGTCCAACCTCCAGATTACTCAAGTTATGGAGACAATAGAAATCATGGAATTATTGATAGGCGAAGACAGATGGCACACAACCTACTACAAAGAAGACCTAATGATCCAAAATGATCAACCATTCAATGGAAGGCTCAAGAAAGAAGCTAAAGAAGTAGTAGAGATAGCTTTTCCAGCTAGCCTTAGAATTATGGGCCTCATTGATGAATTTTTCAACAATAATGCCCTCCCAGGCTAAGAAAAGATGGAAGAAGACACATATGGAACAAAGACAGGCCCCTCATTAGCTGAAGAATTATTAAAGACAGAAGATGCTCTACTTTAGACTTATGCATTATTACAAGACAACAAAACTCATTTTGAAGACTTGACACGCACCATGAGACAACCTTTCTTTTCAAAAAGAAAAAGATTCCCCAATTATCACAAGACATTAAAAGCCTGTAGACCCATAAGATGAGATTTTTAAAGACAAAGTTTCTTTAGTAATTTATATCTTTCCATCGAATTGCTTTTGGTAGTCGATTACCAGTCGTTTATAGTACCTTTATGCTATAAAAGGGAGCGTCCAGTTTGATTTTAAGACATGAGTTGTAAGACTTCCAGTATTAGATATTAGAGAGAGAGTATGCTTGTAGTAAGTAATATGTACATGAGTGAGTAAACCTCTCATAGTTAGGGGAGAGGGGAGAGTTATAACTACTTATGATATGCAATAAAAGCATTTTCTTTTCCCGAAATGTCTTACGTTGAGTTGTTATTATTGTCCCAATTGTCTCCAAGTTTCTGTTCATAGAGGAATATTGTGTGGAACCTCTGGTGTAGCACACAAGGTGTTCTACTGCTGAACCGCCGTCAGACGCCGATTAACCTTAAGCTATTATCCAGGTGGGCATTAGGAATGAAGGCTTACAGGAGGGAAACGGGTACAACGCCAAAATAGTGGATTGAGGTGAGACAAATAAAGAAAGGAGTTGTAGTAGGCCGAGATCAGAGAAGAATAGTAGCAAAGCTGATGAGAAGAAGGAAAGAAGATAAAGATAATGCAGACCATAAGGAAGGTATAACTCGAACCAAACCCTTAACTATTTTAAATATTATTGTTTTAAAAGAAACTTATATGAGCCTACAAATCACTGAAAACTTTTTAGCATTTGTTAATCAAACAAATTTACACTTAACTAGAGAAATCCAAGATTGGGCTCTTACTTACCTTAAAGATAAAGAACTTATAGAATCTTCTTTAACATATGCAGCTGGTACTTTCAAAAATATAGACCAGGTTATTGAGTGGTTAGTTCGTGAAATACCTAGAATAGAAATAATTAGAACAGGGATCCGTGATCTCTTTAGACAAAAATTAAAAACTGAAGATTTTGCAGAAGAACTGTCAAGACCTGGAAAATATGAAGAATATACTAAGATACTTGAACACAATATAGAAGTATTAAAATTTATTAGACCAAAAAGGGTAGCTTAAACAAAGGCTATTTTAATTAGAGCCGGGGGAATCCGCCCTCTCCTTAAAAACGTAGAGACAGCTGCCCCTAGAACATTCCGTAGATTTTTGTCATCTTATGGTGATAATAATTTAGACGAATTTATAGATAATGATATAATTGATATCGTTAATCAAATATATAACGAAACTAGACTAATAAAACCATAATACCATATAAGGTATTTAGACTTGAATATTTTCCATCAAAATCGGTTGCAATTTCCAGACTCCCTGAGGAAAAAATGTATATAGATAATCCTCGTTATTTAGAATCCTAATACGATGGTGATGGAAGAAGCTTAAGAAGTAGAAGTGGCCCTGCAACTTCTACACTTAGACTTCCATATTACTAGGCTTTAAAATAAGCTTAAAAGGCCATAGAAATTATTGGGGTAGAAATTTCTATTCCAAAAACATTACAAAAATACATAGGCATAAAAAAACAAAACGGTCCCCCCAAGGTGGTCCTAAAAAGACAAAGCGATCCCAAAATCATGTGGTTGACATTAGCCCGTGGATGAGCCTTGTCGTATATATATACACACACACGCACACACACATCTATAATACCCCATATTTTTGTGATATTTATTTATGGGATTAATTGAATTAAATGTGTATTAATTGGGAATTAATCCGGATAAAATACTAACGAGATGTGAGTTGGTATTTGATTATAATGTGTACATACGACGTTATATGAATTGATATTATTAAATTTGTCATGAGATTAATATACTGCAATTTGGAAAATTTTGTTGAGACGCGTGTGACGGTCGCGTCAGGAAAGTAATTATTTAATTAAAAAGTGATTTTTATTTCTATTAACCGTATGGTCGTTTTGAGTGCGGCAACGTGTCCGAAAGGGTCGAAATAGTTAGAAAACACTACCCGGGGGTTTAGTTTGGGTCCCGGGGCATTTTTGGGCCATACCGGCAACTTAAAAGGGTATTTTGGTAATTTTGGAATTTTGGGGATTAAAACCTAAGAAAATTAGAGTTTAATTATGATTATTAATTAAACCCACCAACCCATTATCAACACTAAACTAAGTAGTGGGCTACGGGAGAAGTTTAGAATAGAAGTTAAGGGTCCAAAAATAAACCCCACCTCCATTGTCACCACCTTCAGAGAAGAACTTGTAGAAAGAGAGAGAACAATTCAACCTTCAAGATTCAACATCAAATTCAGAGAAAGATTAGAGGCAAGTTGTTTAATTACATTATTTGAAAAGAATGTTTCTTCCATGCGTAGAAAATTTATATAATTGTTTTGTTCTTGGAGAATGATAAAGACCCATTGAATTGGAATTAGAAAATTTCATTTTGATGAGGAGATTGCATGTAGAATTGTGTTAGGGTGATTATTCTGATAGAAATACATCTTTTATATCACCAAAAATGGATTTAATTATGTCTATGGATGATTTTAATTTTCTAGGGTTCATGTTCATGGGATTTGGGGAAAATTGGGGAGATTTGATGATTAAATGATGTTTAGAAAGATTTGGCCCTATATAAATGTTTAGTTATGACCTATGAACGTTTAATGTGGATTAGAAACCTTAAAACACTGTTGGGTTAATGTTGGGATGAGTTTTGAGAAGAGAAAATTGGGGAAAAACGTAATAGAAATTTTCTGGGCTCGAACTGTCACCTCGTTAGAAGACCTACCCAGGTCGTTCGAACGAGCTTCTAACGAGTTGACAGTTTGCCTTCTAACGAGAGGGATGTTCGTTTGATGCCTTTCGTTCGAACGAGATCTCATTGGATGCCCACTTCTTTTGAACGAACTCTCGTTCGAACAGCCTCGTTCGAACGAGACTTCTAACGAGTTGACAGTTTGGCCTTTTTGGCCTGATTTGACTTCTAGTGTTCCGTAACCTTGTTTAATTGTAGAGATGACAATTCCTTGATGACTAATCGATATAGTTGGGACATTTGCAATATATTGAGGAGTAAAACATAGAAGTGTGGTTTGAACCAAAGGATATTTATGGGTTAGAACGTGAGTAACAAATTACGACGTGAGGATAATGGATGATGTGTATATATAAACCGGGGACACGTGTATTGGTATAAGAATGAGAAGTATACCACTAATAAAATATGTTAAGTAATAAGATGTGTGCATGCTTAGTATACGTATATGATTTTATGTGTATGACATACCTACCATACTTGCTATCACAGAAGGTTTACGTTCGCTTAGGGCCATCTACTCCTTGTGTCCCCGGATTTAGATTGGTTCCTAGAGGACATAGTTCAAGAGAATGACTTATTTGTGAGTTAATAAGTCAGCTGACTATGGAGAGTAGGTATGTACGTAACCATGGATATGTTGAATTATGTTAGCCTCCATTTTTGTGTGTTGAGCTTATTCTAACAATTCCTGAGAGATTCGGAATTTGTAATCCTTAGGTACGCGATGTACCGGGATGGATAGCAGAGTATGTGTGCACCGCAACTTAGCCTCGGGGTTCTTGTATTGTAAATTTATGATGTGAAAAATATATGGTTAAATGAAAAGAATTGTTATGTTTGAACGTGAGAATCACTATAGTAACACATTGAGAATATAAAATGGGAGATAACCTTTGGTAAATTGAACTACTAATACTTTAATATTTGAGAATTTAAGTAAAGCTCTCTATTAAATTGATAACGTTGGGACCTATAGTATGAATCGAGTAGAAAGGACAGTATTTGTTTTGGTCTAGTTAGATATGAGAAACACTTGTATGGGTACGGTACGTTAGGAGTGCACAAATAGCCGAGAGGTGAGTATTTCATGTGAGAGCACGTCCTAACATGTACTTTGCATTCATTGTTTTAATCTTATTAAAACACTTGCTGTTTTTATAATACTCTCCACTTTCGGGCTCTGACCCGTTTGCTTTCAAATCTACTTTTTGTAAAAACCTTTTTAGGTGCCCAGCCACAAGGACACCATGCATAGCACTTCCAGTCAGGTGACGAACTGTAGCTGTTGTGGAAGTTACAGGGCCTTGCTAGTAGACGCTTCATCTGCCTTGACTCTATATTCAGATTTCATCAGTTGTAGGGCATGCCGCCCATTTCTTTTAGAGACATTTCCTTTATTTCAGTTATTCAGACTTTTGGGTTGTAATTAATTCAGGATGCAGACTTGTTTTATCTTCTTTCCATATTGGGATTGTTGTGAGGAGTATTTCCTCTAGACTCATTTTCACTTATTGATTTACTATAGTTGGACTTTATTGTGAATGGTTATGTTATCTTTTACATTTCACTTATTGCATGTTAATCAGAGTTAACTTAAAATTTGACAACTCACTTTTTAAATACTAGTTGGTTAGTAATCATTAAAATGTTTTCGACAGTGATGCTATTAACTGAACTAACTTGGCATTTTGTATTAATTTAATAAAGGAGTAGCTACCCGGTATTTAATTAGTTGGGGTGTCACAGGTGGTATCAGAGCCAGGTTCTAGTGTCCTTTAGGATTTGTACGGCTTATTATGTTTCCGCTGAGTTTTCTTTGATGTAGAGCCCTATATTTTAGGACTGTTGTATTCTTTTGTATGCTACATTCTTTAGCAATTTTGAGTTTATAACTGCGAACTTATAGACTTTATTCTTGTTTCAGATGCCTCCACGACGTGCACCACGAGTTCCTAGGGATGCGACGCCAGAACCACAGCCCGCACCAGTTCAGGGCACGATGAATGCCGCCGAGGTTGCAGCCATTGTAGCCCAAGCGGTAAATGCCGCACTAGCCATGGTTAAGCAGGCACCACCTCAGGCGCCAGTAGCCGCGCTAGTTCAGGCACATGCATTCCTGTCTGCTTCGGAACGTGTTCGAGATGCTTTTCAGAAAGCACACCCTCCAGAGTTCGCAGGTAGCTCCGATGTTGTGGTATCTAGTCAGTGGAGGAAAGACATTTAGTGACACTTGAGGATGTATGAGTGCACCGATGTTCAAAAGCAGATTCTAGCTACCTTTAAGCTAGTAGGATCTGCATTGCAGTGGTGGGAGTCTATTACCACCGTGGAGGAGAGAGATACTCTCACTATACAAGAGTTTTGGGTGCGGTTCGACCGCACGTATTTTTCGTCAGCTGTTCACACAAAGATGAGAAGGAAGTTGATGAGCCTCAAGCAGGAGGGAAAGATTATGGCCGAGTATGAGGCCGGATTCACTAATTTGCTGAATATTATTCCGGATGAGATACCGACAAAAAAGAAAAAGATTAAGAAGTTTACAGATGGATTGACTTGGAGGATCCGTCAGCACTTGTTGGGGAATCTATCGTTGGCCACTTACTCTGATGTGGTTAACGATGCACTGCTCAATTTCCAGGACCACCACTTTCACTTGACAGAGGGGAAGCGATCAGGAGAGTCCAGCCATCAGGGCAGGACAAAGGGAAATGGTGCCAGCGGGGCACAATCAGCTCAGGATCTGTATAGGTAGGGTGATCAGGGTTCCCAGCAAGGGGATTCTAAGAGATTCCGATAAGGGGGTTTCAGGCACGGACATGGAGGTTTTAGGCAGGGCCATCAGGGTCCAAACGGCTATCAGGGCCAACAGGGTCAAAATGGTCAACAACAGCAGTTTCACCAGGGCCAGCAAGGCCAGGGCAGAAATGGTAACGGTCACCAGGGCCGTGGTCAGCAGGGACAGCGAGGGGGAAACTTCCAGGGGAAGTGTTTCATTTGTGGTAAGATTGGCCACAAACGTCAGGAGTGTCCTGATAAGGGAAAGGCCCCACAGCAGCAGCAGCAGCAGGGTGCTCGACACGAGCCACATAGGCCTATGTTTCTCGCCGCCCTACCAGCACCCCAGATGGCAGCATTACCACCCATTCCAGCAGTCCCAGTTCAGCAGGGACAACTTCAGTATGGGAGAGTGTATCAGCTCCAGCAGGTCGCAAACCCACAGGATCCACCAGCCATTGAGGGTATGTTCTCTATTCAGGGGACTCTGGGAGCATTTTATTTGACACGGGGGCTACACACTATTTTATTTATATGAGATTTTCACGCACCATTAGGTTGTTAGACACCGCAGAGAGCACCGCTACTTGTGTAGACTCACCGTTGAGTAGGGGTTCCATGATTTCGCTTATGTGTAGAGGTGTGGGTATAGAGATCGGGAGGTTTACTTTACCCGCTGATATGTTAGTGTTAGAGATGACCGAGTATGATCCCATTATTGGTATGGATTGTCTAGTTGTGTACCGAGCCATGAATGACTGTTTTAGTAGGAGTATTATCTTTGTCGTTCCCGGGCAGGAGATGTTTTTGGTGGCGATGCCTCGTCCTGAGGGAGGATCGTCCACTCATTTGTACTATATAGAGGAGGAGACCTCTAAGGAAGTGGTGATACCACTTGATTCGATTCCGGTAGTTCAAGAATTTGCCGATGTATTTCAGGATATACCTGGATTACCTCCGAGTAGAGAGATAGATTTCGTAATCGATTTGACGTCGGTAACTCGGCCTATTGCCCGCGCACCTTACCGTATGGCTCTAGCTGAGATGAGAGAGTTACGGGATCAGATTGAGAAGTTGTTGGGTCCGGGGTTTATCCGGAGGAGTACTTTACCGTGGGGTGCCCCTGTGTTATTCGTTAAGAAGAGGGATGGATCGTTGAGGTTGTGTGTGGATTACCGAGAGTTGAATAAGGTCACGATACAGAATAAATATCCGTTGCCCCGAATCGATGACTTATTTGACCAGTTGAGAGGAGCTTCTTTCTTCTCAAAGATTGATTTGCGATCAGGATACCATCAGTTGTGTATCAGGGAAGAGGACGTCTCGAAGACTGCTTTCTTAACGAGATATGGTTCCTACAAGTTTCGTGTTATGCCTTTTGGCTTGACCAACGCTCCAACAGTGTTTATGGACTTGATGAATAGGGTGTTCAGAGAGTTTCTAGATCAGTTTGTCATTGTCTTCATTGATGATATTTTGGTTTACTCCCAGACAGAGGAGGAGCACGCCGAGCACTTGAGGCAGGTTTTGCAGACGCTACGTCAGAACGAGCTGTATGCAAAGTATGAGAAGTGCGGGTTTTGGCTGAAGGAGGTTCAGTTTTTGGGGCATATTATTTCCGACCGGGGAATATCTGTTGATCCGGGAAAGGTATCCGCGGTGAGGGAGTGGGGACAGCCCACGACACCAACGAAGATCCGTAGTTTCTTGGGACTAGCAGGATACTACAGGAGGTTTATTCGGGGATTTTCGAAGATAGCAGGTCCTTTGACACATCTGACTCGTAAGGGTGTGCCATTCATTTGGAGTGATGTCTGTCAGTTGTCATTCGATGAGTTGAAGGACAAGTTGACCTCAGCACCTGTGTTAGCATTGCCGAGATCGGGAGTTGAGTATTTAGTTTACACCGATGCATCCTTGCAAGGACTTGGAGGTGTATTACAGCAGGAAAGTCAAGTCATAGCTTATGCTTCCCGTAAGCTTAAGCCACACAAGAAGAATTACCCCACTCATGATTTGGAGTTAGAGGCAGTAGTATTTGCCCTTCGGATTTGGAGACATTAACTTTTGGGGGAGAAGTTTCGATTGTTCACGGACCACAAATCCCTACAGTACCTATTCACGCAGAAGGAGTTGAATATGCGGCAACGGAGGTAGCTTGAGTTTGTGAAGGACTATCAGTTTGATATCTAATATCACCCGGGGAAGGCTAACGTGGTAGCACACACGTTGAGTCGTAGGCCAGTAGATGAAGTGGAAGGGGTGTGGAAGGCAAAGTGGAAGGAGTTGGGACACCAGGATGCAGTGGCCCGATCATTCATGTCGGTGATGATTATTACACCGCAGATTGTGACGAGAGTGGTAAAGGAACAAGAAGATGACTCGTTCTGTCAGGAGCAGATAGTTCGATTAATAGCAGAGGGAGCCGAGTCCTATACCGTTAGCTCAGACAGGGGATTACGCTTCAATGGCATACTGGTAGTTCCGAAAGGGGAGGAACTACGACACGAGGTGATGGCAGAGTCTCACGGCTCACGGTTCGCGGTGCATCCCGGTGGGGACAAAATGTACAAGGACATGAGACGTTAGTTTTGGTGGAGCGGGATGAAGAGAGATATTGCCATGTTTGTTTCTAAATGCGCCACTTGTCATCTGGTAAAGGTGGACCATCAGAGACCGGCAGGACTTCTATAGCCATTAGAGGTCCCGATGTGGATGTGGGAGAGCATCTCCATGGACTTTATCACGGGGTTGCCTACGTCACACAGAGGTCACTACTACATTTGGGTAATTATGGACAGGTTGACCAAAGTGGCTCATTTTCTACCCGTAAGGACCGACTACACTACGGGACAGTATGCCCAGCTTTTTATTACAGAAATAGTGAGACTTCACGGTGTGCCCCTAAATATCGTGTCTGACCGAGACAAGATATTTGTTTCACGGTTTTGGGAGAGTTTTCAGGAGGCCATGGGCACATAATTGCGGTTGACTATGGCTTATCATTCGCAGACCGATGGGCAAACCGAGAGTACAAATCAGATGTTGGAAGACATGTTACGAATGTGCATCATTGATTTCGGGGGTGGATGGGAGCAGTATCTTCCACTGGTGGAGTTTGCTTACAACAACTCCTACCAGTTCACTATTGGCATGGCTCCATTTGAGGCGTTGTATGGTAGACCTTGTCGTTCCCCAGCATGTTGGTTAGAGGTGGGGGACAACAAACTACTTGGGACGGAAGTGATTCAGGATACTTTGGCGAGGATATAATTGATACGGAGTCGCATTCGGGTAGCTCAAGATCGGCAGAAGAAATATGCTGATGCGAAGAGGTTCTTCAGGGTGTTCCAAGTGGCGGACCAGGTTTTACTCAGAGTATCTCCTATGAAGGGGATTATGCGATTTGGGAAGAAGGGGAAGTTGGCATCGAGATATGTGGGACCATTTCCTATCATCAAGCGAATTGGGTCTGTTACGTATAGACTTGGGTTACCGGAGCATTTGCACAGGATTCATGATGTGTTTCATATTTCCTCGCTAAGGAAATATCTTAGAGATGATTTGGCTCATTCTCACATTGCTTTGGAAGACATTGATCTCCAGTCCGATAGCTCCTACGAGGAGGGGCTGATTGCTATTTTGGACCGGAGTGAGCGAAAACTGCGGTCAAAGATAGTTACGTTAGTACGTGTTCAGTGGAGGCATCATAATGTCGAGGAGTCCACATGGGACCGCGAGGATGAGATGCGCAAACGTTACCCAGAGTTATTTTTACCAGGTACTTTCTAGTTCCGAATTTCGGGATGAAATTCTGTTATTAGGGGGGAAGTATGTAATACCCCGTATTTTTGTGATATTTATTTATGGGATTAATTGAATTAAATGTGTATTAATTGAGAATTAATACGGATAAAATACTAACGAGATGTGAGTTGGTATTTGATTATAATGTGTACATACGACGTTATATGAATACTGAAATTATTAAATTTGTCGTGAGATTAATATACGACAATTTGGGAAATTTTGTTGAGACGCATGTGACAGTCCCGTCAGGAAAGTAATTATTTAATTAAAAAGTGAATTTTATTTCTATTAACCGTATGGTCGTTTTGAGTGCTCCAACGTGTCCAGAAGGGTCGAAATAGTCAGAAAACACTACCCGGGGGTTTAGTTTGGGTCCCGGGGCATATTTGGGCCATACCGGCAACTTAAAAGGGTATTTTGATAATTTTAGAATTTTGGGAATTAAAACCTACGAAAATTAGAGTTTAATTATGATTATTAATTAAACCCACCAACCCATTATCAGTACTAAACTAAGTAGTGGGCTACGGGAGAAGTTTAGAATAGAAGTTAAGGGTCCAAAAATAATCCCCACCTCCATTGTCACCACCTTTAGCGAAGAACTTGTAGAGAGAGAGAGAAAAGAGAATTCTGCAGAGAGAGAGGGAACAATTCAACCTTCAAGATTCAACATCAAATTCAGAGAAAGATTAGAGGCAAATGGTTTAATTACATTATTTGCAAAGAATGTTTCTTCCATACGTAGGAAATTTATATAATTGTTTTGTTCTTGGAGAATGATAAAGACCCATTGAATTGGAATTAGGAAATTTCATTTTTATGAGGAGATTGCATGTAGAATTGTGTTTGGGTGATTATTATGATAGAAATACATCTTTTATATCACCAAAAATGGATTTAATTATGTCTATGGATTATTTTAATTTTTTAGGGTTCATGTTCATGGGATTTGGGGAAAATTGAGGAGATTTGACGATTAAATGATGTTTAGAAAGATTTGGCCCTATATAAATGTTTAGTTATGACCTATGATTGTTTAAGGTGGATTAGAAACCTTAAAACACTGTTGGGTTAATGTTGGTATGAGTTTTGAGAAGAGAAAATTGGTGAAAAACGTAATAGAAATTTTCTGGTCTCGAACTATCACCTCGTTAGAAGACCTGCCCAGGTCGTTCGAACGAGCTCGTTCGAACGAGCTTCTAACGAGTTGACAGTTTGCCTTCTAACGAGAGGTATGTTCGTTCGATGCCTTTCGTTCGAACGAGATCTCGTTGGATGCCCACTTCGTTCGAACGAACTCTCGTTCGAACAGCCTCGTTCGAACGAGATTTCTAACGAGTTGACAGTTTGGCCTTTTTGGACTGATTTGACTTCTAGTGTTCCGTAACCTTGTTTAATTGTAGAGATGACAATTCATTTATGACTAATCGATATAGTTGGGACATTTACGATATATTGAGGAGTAAAACATAGAAGTGTGGTTTGAGCCAACGGATATTTATGGGTTAGAACGTGAGTTAAAAATTACGACGTGAGGATAATGGATGATGTGTATATATAAACCGGGGACACGTGTATTGGTATAAGAATGAGAAGTATACCACTAATTAAATGTGTTAAGTAATAAGATGTGTGCTTGCTTAGTATACGTATATGATTTTATGTGTATGACATACCTACCATACTTGCTATCACAGAAGGTTTACGTTCGCTTAGGGCCATCTACTCCTTGTGTCCCCGGATTTAGATTGGTGCCTAGAGGACATAGTTCAAGAGAATGACTTATTTGTGAGTTAATAAGTCAGCTGACTATGGATCATAGGTATGTACGTAACCATGGATATATTGAATTATGTTCGCCTCCATTTTTGTGTGTTGAGCTTATTCTAACAATTCCTGAGAGATTCGGAATTTGTAATCCTTAGGTACGCGATGTACCGGGATGGATAGCAGAGTATGTGTGCACCGCAACTTAGCCTCGGGGTTCTTGTATTGTAAATTTATGATGTGAAAAATATACGGTTAAATGAAAAGAATTGTAATGTTTGAACGTGAGAATCACTATAGTAACACATTGAGAATATAAAATGGGAGATAACCTTTGGTAAATTGTACTACTAATACTTTAATATTTGAGAATTTAAGTAAAGCTCTCTATTAAATTGATACCGTTGGGACCTATAGTATGAATCGAGTAGAAAGGACAGTATTTGTTTTGGTCTAGTTAGATATGAGAAACACTTGTATGGGTACGGTACGTTAGGAGTGCACAAATAGCCGAGAGGTGAGTATTTCATGTGAGAGCACGTCCTAACATGTACTTTGCATTCATTGTTTTAATGTTATTAAAACACTTTTTGTTTTTATAATACTCTCCACTTTCGGGCTCTGACCCGTTTGCTTTCAAATCTACTTTTTGTAAAAACCTTTTTAGGTGCCCAGCCACAAGGACACCATGCATAGTATTTCCAGTCAGGTGACGAACTGTAGCTGTTGTGGAAGTTACAAGGCCTTGCTAGTAGACGCTTCATCTGCCTTGACTCTATATTCAGATTTCATCAGTTGTAGGGCATGTCGCCCATTTCTTTTAGAGACATTTCCTTTATTTCAGTTATTCAGACTTTTGGGTTGTAATTAATTCAGGATGCAGACTTGTTTTATCTTCTTTCCATATTGGGATTGTTGTGAGGAGTATTTCCTCTAGACTCATTTTTACTTATTGATTTACTATAGTTGGACTTTATTGTGAATGGTTATGTTATCTTTTGCATTTCACTTATTGCATGTTAATCAGAGTTAACTTAAAATTTGACAACTCACTTTTTAAATACTAGGTGGTTACTAATCATTAAAATGTTTTCGACAGTGATGCTATTAACTGAACCAACTTGGCATTTTGTATTAATTTAATAAAGGAGTAGCTAACCGGTATTTCTAAGTGTAGAAGCGAATGGCCTCGATCGACGAGATCGCTCGAGTGACTTTGCAAGTCGTTCGCGCGAGATATCATGTCGCGTGATATCGTTCGAACGACTTTTGTCCTTCGTTTGAGCAATATGCTATCTCGTTCGAGCGACATTCTATCTCGTTCGAACGAGACACCGCCTCGATTTTTGTATAAATATCTGATCTCCTTCTACACGTTTTTTTCAAGTCTTTCTGCAATCACGAAATTCTGCGAAAATATCCCAAAATAAGACTTCACCTTTTAAGGTTTTCTAAACCTTTTTGATTAACAAAAGCATTCCCATATATGTGTGTGAATCTTTAAACCTTCAAAAAGATCGTTTACTCATCTGGAGTACTTTGTGAGGAAGCCGCGCTCTTCATCACTGCTGCCCTTTTGGAAAGGGATTGTTCCAGCCGCCGACAATAGAACCGACACCCGAGGGTATTTCCATGTCACTGTATTTTCATTGTAACCCGTTCTCTTAGAAAAATTATTGTGAAAATAAAAGGTTTTTCCCCGTTGAAGATTTTTCCTCATATTTGTGCCCTTGCATGTTTCATCATCGTATTTAATTAAATAACTTCCTTATTTGAACGCAAGCACACTCCCCCCCCCCCCTTTCAAATTGGTATCAGAGCCAGTTACACAATTTTACCGTGTAATTTTTCGTAAAATTTTTCTAAGATATCAATTTTCTGAAGAATTGATTTTTGAAAACGAGTGTGTTCATTATGGCGAAGTTATATAATAAAATTCCAGTTTTTGACGGGACAAACTATGCATATTGGAAAGCCTGCATGAGATCTGCTTTAAAAGCCATTGATGAACGTTTCTGGATTTTGGTCGAAAGAGGGTGGAATCCTCCCTCCATCACCGTTGATAACGTGATCAATTTAAAACCTGTCACTTCTTGGACTGAAGACGAATTTAAATGGTCATCATTCAATTCTAAGGGTCTAAGTGCTATTTCTAGGTTTGTCACATCTGATAAGTTCAAACGCATAATGACGTGTACCACGTCAAAAGAGGCATGCGATGTTTTACAATTCACCCATCAAGGAACTAATGCTATGAAAGAGTCTAAATTGCAAAATTTGACAACTCAATTTGAAACCATCACCATGCATGAAACTGAATGTTTTGATGATTTTTATGCTATACTTTCTGACATTGTTAATACTAGCTTTAATCTTGGTGAACATATTCCTAATGCTAGAGTTGTCAAAAAGATTATTCGTTCTTTTCCTAAGCATTTTATCCCCAAAGTCACTGTACTAAATTCTATGGATAATTTAAATACGCTAAAATTAGAAGAACTTGTAGGAGATTTGCAAACATGTGAAATTGATATGTTCCCTAAAACGGCTAAGTCTAAAGATAAGGGAATTGCACTTAATGCCCAAGAGAGAAAGAGTGAGGGGTCGGCTAAAAAAAGGGTAGAGTCATCTAGAAAGAGAGAGACTGACACGTCAGATTCTGATTGTGATTTTGACTTAGATGATTTGGCTCTTTTTGCAAAAAAAATCAAGAGGATTCTCAAATTTAAGAAAAATGGCAATTTTAAAGATAAAAAGAAATTTGAGAAAAATAAGTTTGAAAAGAAAAATGAAAAAGTTTTTAAAGATCCTCCTAAGAAAGAAAGTGAGAGATGATTTGAGTGCGACGATAGGGGTCATAGAGCCTTTGAGTGTGCCACACGTCTGAACAAAGAGAAAGGGAAAGCTATCCTTAACGCTACCCTTAGCGATGACAGTGAGGTCGAGTCAGTGGGTTCTGGAGTCGAGTCACCGCATGAGTGTAACTTCACCGCATTCATGGCTAGTCATGTGGGCACTTATAGTTCTCCTCACGACGATGAGGATGATGCTTCATAGGGACACCTCGACAGTGATAGCGATGTGAGTGAGGGGGAGGATGACACAAGTGAGAGCGAGAGTGATATTCAACGCGCCTACGTTGAGTTATATTCTGAGTCATTTAAAACTAAAAAGCATAACAAAGCGTTAGTCCTTAAGATTACCTGCTTAGAGGAAAAATTAAGAAAAGCGAGAGAGAGAGAGAGTCCTCCACCTGCACCGCCCTGAGAGAGAGAGAATTTGCCTGTGTTGAAAAAGAAAGTTTGTTTAGAGAGAGAGAGAGAGAACTTTTGACAAAGAGAGAGGGGACTTGACTAAACAAGTGACTAGTCTTACGAGTCAGCTCCATTCCTCCATGGAGACTCAGAAGAAACTTGAGCCCTTGTTGCCTAGCTGAATCATGATCTTGAGAAAGCACGGGAAGTCAAGGTACAAATCGAGGACAAATATGGGAAAATGGGAAAGATGCCCCTCGGCCCCGCTTTAGGTTTTGGTGATCGGCAGGGAATTGGTTATGATGGTGCCACCACGTCCCAAATTGCACCTGGACCAGTCCCTGAGTTTACTACGATTCCTTATGTCCATCGTCAAAAACCTCGAAGGAAAGTTCGACCAAGAAAAGTAAACCAAGGTCCGCCTTTGACTGTGTTCTTTTGTACTTATTGCAAAAGAAAAGGCCACCTCAGGGAGTTTTGCTATAGTATGGGTCTAACACGACGTACTACTGCTCCACATCAGCATACTGATGATTTTACTAGTCTGAGAGGGGGAGTTGGGTTTTTAGCTGCCACGTCTCAGAGTGTGATGGAGGAATTCCGACCGATGTCTTTCCGTCAGGGAATGCTTCTCACATTCCAGCTAAAACCAACAACAACAAAGGCAAATAAAAGGTCACCACTTCTTGGGTACCTAAGAAAGATAAAAGGCCTTCGTTGTTCATGTCTCTCTCAAGGCACATAATACCTCACAGTGGTATTTTGGCAGTGGATGCTTCAGACATATGACAGGTGATGCCTCATTTTTTACATCTCTTGAGGATTATCAGGATGGCAGAGTCACCTTTGAAGATGGGAGCAAGTATAGCATTGTAGGACGAGGTACTGTAGTGTTACCAGTTGTTCCTAAGCTAGAGAATGTGTTGTACGTCAAAGGTTTAAAAGTAAACCTTCTCAGCATTAGCCAGCTGTGCGACACTGACTTTGCAGTAAAGTTTGATCGGGACGCATGTCATGTTTACAATCAAGCCGATAAACTCTTAATGCAAGGGGTGAGGACCGAGGATAATTGGTATGGTACTGTGCCTACTTCCTCACTTGTCTTCAACAGCGCCATGATCACTCCTATGGATCTGTGGTACCAAAGTCTAGGTCACGTAAATATTAGAGATCTCACTCGCTTAGCAAAAAAGGACCTAGTATGTGTCTTACCATCTCTTGGAAGGCCAACTTCGATGGTTTGTGGACCCTGTCAGTTGGGAAAACAAATTCGTAGTCCCCATAGGAAGTTGCATTCCAATACCACGTCTCGTGTTCTTGAGCTTATACACATGGATCTTATGGGTCCCACTCGTATCGAGAGTCTGGGTGGTAAGAGGTATATCCTCGTGATGGTGGATGATTTCTCTAGGTACTCCATTATAGGTTTTTTGAAAGAAAAATCCGATGCTGTAGAGTTTTTAACGACCAAGTGCCGTGTCCTGCAAAATAAACACGGAGTCACTATTAACAGGATACGTAATGACAACGGTATTGAATTTAAGGAAGAAAATGTAGATTTTTATTGTGATAGACTTGGGATCAAACATGAGTTTTCTGCTGTGAAGACTCCTATGCAAAATGGGATTGTTGAGAGAGACTATAATGATCCAGGAAATGGCTAGATCTAGGCTTCTAGGTCGTAATGTTTTTAGGCGATTTTGGGCAGAGGCAGTGTCTACTACATGCCACACGGTGAATAGGGTTTACCTGCGTCCACACACACTTAAGACACCTTATGAATTATGGACAGGTAAGAAACCCAACCTGTCATATTTCCGTGTTTTGTGGAGTAAATGCTACATCCTACGGGATAGAGAGAAATTAGGAAAGTTTGACTCCCGGAGCGACGATGGAATATTTCTAGGATATGCATCGAATAGCAGAGCGTACCGGGTTTTTTACCTGAAGAGCTCTAAGGTTATGGAATCAATAAACGTCACCGTGAAAGATGACGAACCTCTAATAGTTATTGATCATAACCTTCAGTGTGAGGATGAGGACTCGCCTGACAGTGATCCACTTGTTGCTCACCCACACTTTGTGGTCCCAATTCCTGTGTTAGGGGACACACCCGCTTGGGTTCGCAAGAGTCATGATCCGTCTGTCATTGTTGGCGATCCCACTCTAGGGGTCAAGAATCGTGCTCAACTAGAGAACGTTGTTAGCCATCTTTATTACACGTCCAAAGTCGAGCCCAAGAATCATAAAGAAGCACTCAAGGATAAACACTGGATATCTTCTATGCAGGATGAGTTACTTCAGTTTAAAAAGAATAATGTCTGGGAACTTGTCCCCCGACCTAGTGAGACTAATGTGATTGGTACCCGGTGGATTTTTAAGAATAAAATGGATAAAAATGGTACCATAATCCGAAATAAGGCTAGGGTGGTCGCTCAAGGCTACACACAGATAGAAGGTGTAGACTTTGGGGAGACATTTGCTCCTGTTGCGAGGCTTGAGTCTATTCGTCTACTACTCGCCATCGCATGTCATCTGCGCTTCAAGTTAAATCAGATGGATGTCAAGAGTGCCTTTTTGAATGGCATTCTACAGGAGGAGGTTTACGTGGAACAACCAAAAGGGTTTGAAGACCCTCAGCACTCAGAGCACGTCTACTATCTGAGAAAAGCCTTGTATGGTTTGAAGCAAGCACCCCGTGCTTGGTACGAGAGGATTACTTCCTATCTCTTAGCCCGTGGCTTTAAGAGAGGGGGAGTTAATATGACGTTGTTCGTCAGGAGAGACGATGGTGCAATTTTGGTTTCCCAGGTCTATGTGGACGACACAGTGTTCGGATCCATGTGCTCTCAACATGCTCATCACTTTGAAAAGGAAATGAAAAGTGAGTTTGAGATGAGCATGGTTGGTGAGCTTACTTTCTTCCTTGGTCTCCAGGTTCGTCAGTTAGAGGATGGGATGTTCATCTCCCAATCCAAGTATGCTAGAGACCTAGTGAAGAAATTTGGTTTAGACTCCGCTAAGCATGCACCTACACCTATGAGTACCACTACCAAGCTTAGTAAGGACACTTCAGGCAAGGACGTAGAGCAAACCTTATATCGAAGTATGATAGGTAGTCTTCTCTACTTGACTGCCAGTCGTCCCGACATAGCCTTTAGTGTTGGAGTTTATGCGCGATATCAAGCGTCCCCAAAAGAGTCACATTTACTTGATCTAAAATGTATTATTAAATACATAAGTGGGACTCTCTCATACGGTATTTGGTATTCCTTTGATACTGATGACCGTTTGTCCGCCTATTCAGATGCTGATTGGGCCGAGGATATAGATGGTTGTAGGAGCACTTTTAGTGGGTGTTTCTATTTTGGTTCTGCTCTAGTCTCCTGGCTGAGAAAGAAGGAAAATTCCATCTCTTTGTCCACTTCGGAGGCTGAGTATATAGCCGCCGGGTGTTGTTGCACGCAACTCTTGTGGATGAAGCAAATGCTGGAGGATTATGGGATTTCACAGGACACCATGACCATTTCTTGTGATAACACGAGCACGATACACATATCCCACAATCCAGTCTAGCATTCGCGCACAAAGCACATCAGGATACGTGAGCCATTTATACGTCAGTTAGTTGAGGAGAAAGTCGTATCCCTGAGTTTTGTTTCCACCGACCGTCAGTTAGCCAATATTTCCACGAAACCTTTAGATGCCCTTAGATTTGAGAGTCTTAGGAAGTCTTGGGGGATTTGCACAGTTGACTGAGGGGTTGGTCTGTGTCTAGAATAGGATGTTTTTTTTATGTTCATATCATATGCTTCCTATTGCTAGTCTATTTTATATGTACCATTGCTTTGTTGTATAGCTATTTATTTATTCTTTTTAAAAAAATCCAAAAAGATTTTTGTTTTTGTATATAAATATTTGAGAAAAACACAAAAAGATTTTTGTATTTTTTATATACACCTTTTATGGATGAACATTTAAGATAGCCCAGTCACAATTTCATTCCATTTATTCCTGTGAGTGTTTGATAGAGATTTGAGACGCTACATCATTTCATCCATGTGCTTTACATTGTATGAAGTCTTTGAGATGTAATTAGTGATATTTTCTTACATATTTGACTCCTATCTCCTTTATTGCACACATGCACGTCTTTATTTGATTATTGCACTTGTCTATCACATATTGGCTTGAGTGTTTCCATCTCAATTCTGTCTATATAAGTAACAATATGCGATAAAACTTGACAAGATTGGATCGCATGTAAAAACCATTTTTCTTGTGAGACTGAGTGTTTGTTTAAGAACGAGAAGGGGCTGCGAAAGGTAATTATCACGTCTTTGTGCAAAAGGACCTAAAAAATGGAGGAATTTTATTATTCGGGGTCCATAGAGGTTAAAAGAGCCGGAACAAATTTAAAGGCAATAAAATGCAATTCATGCCAAATATGGGCCACTTAGGTTTCACCATCAATTCTCCAAAGTTTGAGAATTTAGAAAAGCCTCTATTCAAAATAAAAATCTGACGGAGTTTGGTTGGAGAATATAAACGGGTTTGCGCTTCCTTGAAAGTCCTGAAAAAGCATGAAATAGTTTTGGCCGTTATTAGTGTGAAAATCACTTTGATCTTTGATTTGTTGATTTGATTGAGTCAATATCTTATATTTCCATTTTTTCCCAAAGGAAGACTTTGAGTTCATTCGTTAGGAGTATCTGATATTCATCGTGCACATATGTCATGTTTGTATGCATTGATTTTCCTATTGAATCTGATCACACCCCTTCGTTTCGCTATCATTGACTTGGTTGTTTTTGTGATCTTTCATGGTGTGATTCTTTGTTGTATACTATGTATAAAAAAAATTGAAAAATATAAAAATAGCAGTTTATTCCCGTTTGTCATTCTCCATGTGCATTCATTTCTACTGCTCATATTTGTCTATTTAGGGACATCATAAAAAGGGGGAGAAGAATATTATGGGGGAGAATTATGTTTTGGTGTTTGGTTCATTTATGAATGATTTGCTTAAGTTTAATTGATCATCAATTTTTTCATATCATTATATTTCAAACTGTTGCTTATCACGGGTATTTACTTTATCTCATGTGTGTAGGTACATCATTGTTCATTTTTTGGATTGCACACCCTGATGAGAAAAGCTTTGAAAGTTTCTGAAGAGCTGAAGATTTGGGAGACATGTCATTTAGTATTCTCAGTTTGAGGGTTTAATGGGGATACTATCTTATATGTCATTTGATTGCATAATTCGGAGTTTTTATGAATGTACCGGCATAGACATATGGGGAGATTTGTAAGGACATAATTCTATAAATCTCCGGGGTAGAATCTAGGAATTTTCTATTTTCTCCTAGATCACAGTTCATATGGCTGATACCTCTACATTCGGCACGTCAACACTATCATCCTCGATGGCCTGTATCCGAATTCAATGCAACCACTTTCTTCACGTGCATCATGCTACATGCAACGTGCTGCTCAGCTCATTCCCACTACTCCACTACGCCTTATCAGTAAAATGTTTTATTGGAACTTTAAATATTTGGAAATTGTTTTTGAAAATTATTTTTGAATTCTGGATTAATTTTTTTATCAAAAGAAGAATTTTTCTAAGTGTAGAAGAGAATGGCCTCGATCGATGAGATCGCTCGAGCAACTTTGCAAGTCGTTCGCGCGAGATATCATGTCGCACGATATCGTTCGAATGACTTCTGTCCTTTGTTCGAGTGACATGCTATCTCGTTCGAGCGACATGCTATCTCGCTCGAACGAGCAACCACCTCGATTTTTGTATAAATATCTGATCTCCTTCTACACGTTTTTTTCAAGTCTTTCTGTAATCACGAAATTCTGCGAAAAACATCCCAGAATAAGACTTCACCTTTTAAGGTTTTCTAAACCTTTTTGATTCACAAAACCATTCCCATATATGTGTGTAAATCTTTAAACCTTCAAAAAGATCTTTTACTCATCTGGAGTACTTTGTGAGGAAGTCGCTCTCTTCGTCACTGCTGCCCTACTGGAAAGGGATTGTTCCAGCCGCCGACAACAGAACCGACACCCGAGGGTATTTCTGTGTCACTGTATTTTCATTGTAATCCGTTGTAAGCCGTTCTCTTACAAAAAATATTGTGAAAATAAAAGGTTTTGCCCCGTTGGTGGTTTTTCCTCATATTTGTGTCCTTGCATGTTTCATCATCTTATTTAATTAAATAAGTTCCTTATTTGAACGCAAGCGCACTCCCCCCCTTCACAAAATTATGATTCAAAATCCTTAAATTAGACATTTAATACATGTTTAAATAACTACATAAACACACACACACACACACACACATACATACACACACGCACACACACACACACACACACACACACACACACACACACACACACATATGTATATTAGTATATGTGGGGTATAAGTACATTAAAGAGAGAAAGAAGAAGAAGAAAATCGACATTTTTCCATAATTTGTTTGGAGCAAGAGGGAAAACGATATAGGGGAGAAAGCACAAGGTTAAATGGCTTAGTAGAAAATTTGCAAAACACACTTCGAGATTGAAATTCAGAACACAAGTTAGAAATACAAATAGGCTTGAAGATTGATACTTTCTAAAATTTAGTCTTAGTTACTAAACCCTATGTAAGTATGCATGATTTCATACATAAATAGAAACCCCACAATCACAATGCCTCGATATACGAGGAAAACCAAACTAGGAAAAAACTCAGATGGCAAGGCCGAAAAAAATCCCATACGAATATGATTTTACAACAAGACACAAACGACTTACAGTCATGACAATACAAGAACCGCTAATACCGTCTCCAACACCTCATTCCGTAGTGTATGTAGCTCAAACAGGTTGCACGACACCTCCTCTGTCTCGATATCCATCGAAAGCCAAAGGCCATCTCTAATCCATTCGAAGGGCCACCGCACACAACAGTGATGAATGTGGGAGAAGATGATTATGGGTTTTAGTTCTTGAAAAATGATCCAAAAATATCAAATATATATTGGAGACATTTTCTTGAGAGATTTTTTTGTTTCCTTTAATGTTCAAAGTGGATGTCTTCCTATTTGCCCCGAGCCCCTCTTGATTTCAAAAGTGGAAGTAGTGGACAAGAGAAGTTGTGTAGGGAAACTGTTGAAATAACCCAATTTTCCAATAAGTGCAGAAGTCGTTCGAATGACATATCTGTCTCGTTCGAATTAAATTTCTAAATGTTGTTTGAATGAGATGAGAGCAAGCTTTCAAATGGTCATTCAGTCAAGACCTTTAAAGGATCTCGTTCTATGTTGTTGAACCAAGTCGTTCGAAAGAGATAACAAATCTCATTAGAATGACCATAACAATTTTTGAAAAATAAAATAAAGTTAAATTATGTTCTATAAAAATAGGAAGCCTATAAAATCTATCTCTAACAAAACTTTAAAACCAGGTGATATATCTTTAGTACAAATTAGCGTTCAGATTGTTGATGTGAAATCTTCAATATGGAGAAATCTCGGATGCTCAATTTTTTCAACGTCGAGTATAATATGTCACTTAAAAACGTTAATATTTTGTCCAATGAAAATTGCAATATTAAAAATTGACTCAATTTGGAAATTTGTCGTTATAAATCTCCACATTGGCTACTCCAGGACAAAACATATAAAAAAAAGAAATTGAATCAAAATTTTCTAAGCCAAGATGTTAAGCCGATCCCAATGCGTATACCCAAAAATTAAAAGAAAAATGGACAAACTCGACTTCCTAACAACCTTTCTACTTGAAATTCTTTGTAGGCAAGAATCTGGAAAATTAATGAAATGGCCTAACCACATGAAACAATAAACACATAAATGCATGTGGGGAAATAAGATATGAATGACCAATTAAAATCTCCTCCCCCTAAACATATTCACCCCATTTTGTCCCAAAAGAGATAGAGGGATTAAAAAACACCTAAAATCTTAGTGAATAAATCATGAAGCTCAAAATCGATAAAATTAAGCAGTAACATGAGTATTACAATAACCATAACACAATTGAGAATATAAATAATCAAATAGATCGATTTATGATAAGGATAGACATAATATGATTAACATTGTGAATCCAACTAAATCAAATGTGCAATAAACAAGTATCCAAAGATAAATGCAGATATAGTAAATAGAATCCAATATCTGGTACAAATGAGAGTAAAAAATGAAACTAAAGATTTCTATCTTACAAATACATAAAAAGGAAATGAATATAAATGGAAGTCACTAGGCCGGATAATTTGGTGCATCATCTAGATTATTACCACCAAGAGAAGATCCAATACTCGAAGGTCTTGCAACATGTCGCATCTCAGCACGTCAAATATCCTCAAAGTTCTTCATTATAAGTGAATCTCTGCATGCCTGACCATCTTCTCTGTGATCCTGGGCTCCCCCGGCTCTCTTTCTATCTCTGTTCATAGAGGCAATGGACTCATGCATCATAGATTTTTCCTGATGCCACTTCTCTTACATTTCCTCACCCTGCAAAAGCAGCAACCTGAGCTCATCTGACCTAAAAGGGTGATGTCGATGAGAGGTAGATGGTCTGGACTTAGAGGGGGTAGATGAGGCTACAAAGTGAGATGACTCAGAATGGGATGGAGTGGGATGAGGAGTGCCTCTAGGAAGATGACCTCGAGATCGAACAATATATGAAGTGTCGATAGTCTGATAACGATTGGAAGGTATGTCAGTAGGGAGTAGAGGGAAACTAACATTAAGATAGTGTAGAGTGACTTGAGCGTCAAATAGTAAGGCCAGTATAATAAGCGCAGAAGGGGAAATCCTTACAGCTCGAAGAACACCATAAATATTAGTGGGATATCGATAGAAGCCCCAATGCTAATAGCAAACATCAGATGTGTGTGATTAGGTGCAAATTTGAGTATGATTTCCTTGTGGAATCATACTCAAATTAAAGATTATAAGATCATCTTTAAGGTTCCTATGATATACAATGGTAGTTTCAGGCTCTATCAACTCAAAGACTGTCTCATAAATAAGATCAAGGTCGCATCTCGCATCAACAGACCAAGGATAAATAGGGTTGGCGACATAGGGAAAACTAGCTAAGAGATAAATGGACTCGAGAGTGATTACGACTTCCTTACCGTGAACCTTAGATACTAGGCCTATCTCATTAACAACCATCGTAAAGAAAAACTCATAAATGAGGTCGAGGTAAATAGGATTATAGATGTTGAAAACGAGATCCCAACCTTGAGTGGAAACTAGGTCAATAAAATGTTGCACGATAAAGAGACTAGGTTAATGATTTTTTTCTCTAAGTATGGAACTAGTCAGAAACCTACGGTGTGAAAGAGGGCGTGGTTAATGCGAGTTCCCCAACGAAGTCGAAGGTTTGTGACATTTACATCTTCTTCTATGGACTGTTCATTATTGGACTGAGACGCACACCTGGGAGGCCAACTTTGAGCCACAAAGAAGATGGGAAGATTTTGACACCCTACCCAAATAACACCAAACCGCCACACCACCAAAACCACCAACAAAAACAAATAATTCCCATACTCCATCAGAACAACACAAATATATATACGGTAAAGAAATGAATAGTAAGAAAATTTAATGATATTTCATGAGTCTTTTGACAAAAAAATTGAAATTGAAAATAATGTCAAGAAAAATTATGATGTGTCATTTAATTAGGGAAATAGAATAAAAAAAATCTCTTTATGATTTTTTTTAAATAAAATATATATAACATACACATATAGCCCGGAAGAGTGAAATTTTATTGATCTTACATATGAAATGGGTTATAATTAAACAAAAACAACAACACAAAAATGTTGCATGTTAAGAAAATACACTAAAATCATATGAACTCAAACCAAAAGAAGGATATTCATAGTGTAAGAGATGGAATAAGATAATATCTTAAGATGAACTTTCAAGAAGCAAACAAATATCAAGGAAAAATGTAGAATAACCCTATGGAGATGTGGCTTTGATATAGGTGTATAGGGAAGGTGGAGGGTTGAGAAGGTGAAAAGAGTAAGATATATGGTTTGAAGGGGTGAGAGATTATAGGGTTGAATAAAATGATTTTTGACTAAGATACACATAAGGAAAATAAGATAAATGAAATGAATAGAAAGAAAAGCCAAACCGACTTGATAAAAGCCTAGTTGTTCGAATGACCGACCATCAGGTTCGAACAATGTTCTTTGAATGACATTCACGTGATATTTCGAACAAGATTTTAGGATAGGATGAGGAGAGTTTAGTTCAGATCTTATTTGAACGAGAGTTCAAAACAAGATTTCAGAGCCTCCCAAAAAAAGAGAGAAAAAGGAAGAAAATATAGATAACTTAAGGACCCAGTAAGGATGCAAACACAATAAATTTTTCTTTTAAAATTATCCTAGTAAGGGTTGAAAGTATTCAGATCATGAAAATGGAGTACATGGATGTGAACATTTCGAATAAGAGCATCGCATAAGATAACGTACGAGTGCACGAATATTTCTACACATTACCCACTCATATCAACCTTATGACAAATAAGGGTAACTTAATTGGAGTCAAGTTACATAAACAAAATTCCTTGAAGTTCGATGATTTTCCTGTCAATATGGACACCTAAAACGCAATATGCTGACTTATTTTTCAATCCATTGTTCTTTGACTTATATCTCCCTTAAATGCATATATTTTATAATGTTACACAAATACTTGAAGAATTAGTAATGGCCTTGGCAATATTGATTCTATGTGACATATATTCTTTTAGGCTCTTTTCCAATGGTTGCTTTTCACGCAAATTTTTTTTCTTTTTTCGCAGCCCGATTCCATTGCTCACACATTTTCACACAATCCATTGATATAGGAAATGGTTCTTACATAAACAATTGATTTATCTATGAGTTATAATATTAGGTAAAAATATTGATAAGACAACACATTGCTACACTTAGCATATGTAAAGTTAGATTACCCTCCTTAAGATTCCACGAGAGGTGTGTGCATGAAAGGCAATGATATGATGCCATTATAGAAAAATATATTATAAACGAGCATCAAAGGGTCATATCAATGCATAAAGTGCACGGTGAGACGAAATCAAGACTAGCTACTCATCAAAATCCACGTGAACATTGAATGATTATGACCTGAATATCTCACAAACATATCCCATACGGACAAAAATATAGTTTTCATATATGAAAACTTTTATACAACAAAGGAAAATGAAAATATTTTTTGAATTTTTGAAAATATATATACAAAAATATAATCTAGTTTATAAGGAAAATGATTAACATTAGGCTCAACCTAAACTAGAGAAATGACTTTGAACTCAATCAATGGAGGAAACCCCTATGGATTTCTTAAAATCCTCGAATCTAAGGGCATCTAGAGATTTGGTAAAGATATCGGCCATTTGACGCTCGGTTCCTTCAAAGCTTAAGGTAATGAATTTCTCTTCAACTAACTCACGAATAGAGTGCTTATTAATGCTAATATGCCTTGTTCTTGAATGTTGGATGGGATTTCAGGAGATATGAATTGCACCCGTATTATTGAATAAATAGTCATCGTATCTTGTAAAATATCGTAATCCTCAAAAAATTTATTCATCCATATGAGTTGTGCAAAATAACTCTCAAGGCCTATGTATTTAGCCTCCACCTTGGAAAAATGGAGTCTTGCTTTTTACTCATCCATGAGACAAGTGCACTCCCAAAATAGGAACATCCTCCCGAAGTTCTCTTACATCCATCAACTTCAACATCTCCTTCCCAATCGACATCGAATTATGACGATAGGCAATCATTAGTGTCGAAAGAGTACCTAATCCAATGATAGGGTTCCTATTACATATTTAATAATACATTTAACCGCAAGTAAGTGTTACTCTTTTGGATAGGCTTGATAACGGGAAAAAATTCATACATTAAAGGAAACATCCAGATGGCTAGTGATTGAGTAAAGTAAACTACCTATCATACTCCTAAAAAGAGTGTTCTCTATATCATTTCTTTTAGTATCTTCACTAAGCTTAACGGATAAACTCATGGGCGTATGTGCATGCTTAGTGGAGTTTGAATTATTTTTCTTCACAAGATCTTTCAAATACTTAGAGTTGGATAAAAATATCCTGCTATCGAGTTGACTCACTTGAAGACCTAGGAAGTAAGTAATCTCATCCGCCATATCCGTCTCAAACTCACTTTGCATTTCTACCACAAAGAGGTGAGTATGTTGGTTATATGTGGACCCAAAAATTCCGTTGACATACACTTCAAAAACCAAAATAACACTCTTATCCCAACGAATAAACAAGATCATATCCACTCCCTCTCTCGTGAAGCCACGAGCAAGGAGATAGGAAGTAAGACTCTCATACCAAGCACGTGGTACTTTCTTCAAATCATACAAGGCTTTATTAAAGTAAAAGACATAATTTGGGTGCTTAGGGTCTTCAAACCACATAGACTTTCTCCCAAAGAATTCCATTTAGAAAGAAACTCTTGATATCCATTTGATAAAGATTAAATTTTAGAGGACATGCAATGACTAGTAAGAGGCGAACATACTCTAGCCTCACAATAGGAGCAATGTTTCATCAAAATCAACACCTTCAATCTGGGTGTACCTTTGGGAAATTAACCTAGATTTATTAGGGATGATAACACCATTTTCATCCATATTATTTTTGAAGTTACATTTAGTACTAATGAAGTTAGCATCTCTAGGCCAAGGAACCAACTCCCAAACATCATTCTATTGGAAATGAAGCAACTATTTTTATATGGCATTTATCCAATGTTCATTTTTAGTGTTTTTTAATATTTTTAGGTTCAATTTTTGAGGTATAACACAAATAAGTAACCTCATTTTCAAGTTGTGCCCTAATCTTGATACCTGAGTCGGGATTCCAGTAATATTGGTGGGGTCATGAATTTTATGAACCTAAGGCGATGGATCCCTTTTCTCAAATTTTGGGATCTATTCAGTCATTGTGAGATTCAATATAATCAACATCGATGGTGAATCACTCTCACGAGAGGGATCATCCTCAACATTAACAAATGTTGCTGGAGCATAATCTTTTAAAGTAATATTTATTGATTCCATACATTAAGACCAATCAAAGTTGTAAACCCTATAAGCTCTACTATTTAGCGAATAGACTAGAAATATACCTTCATTAATCCTCGAGTCAAATTTTTTGAGAAGCTCTTTATCACAAAGGATGGATAAAAAACTCTTAAAGATGAGAAAATAGGCTAGTTTGAGTTTATTTCCTGTCCACAATTCATATGGAGTTTTATTAGTATGGCAATGCAAGTATACCATATTCACCATGTGATAATTCGTACTTACCGCTATCACCCAAAACCTCCGAGGCACTTTTCTACTAAGAAGCATGGACCTTGCCATTTCTTGGATCGTTCGATTCCTCCTCTAAACTACACGATTTTATTGGGGAGTCCAAATAGTGGAAAATTCATGCCTAATGCCATCTTCATCCCAAAAGGCATTCACACCAGGTTCCTTAAATTTAGTTCCATTATCACTTCCACACCATTTTATGGTGATACGATGTTGATTTTTCAGGATTTAACATTTAATCAATAAAAACTCAACTACACTGGACTTTTCCCTAAGAAATCCAACCATTGAATATCTTAAAATGTCATATACTATCACTAGAATGTATCTATTTCCTCATATACTATCGGTACGATTGGGACTCATATGGTCCATGTTAATAAATTATAAGAAACAATAGGTGGTTATATAGTGTAACTTCCTAAGATAAATCTTAATCTTCTTTCCAAGTTGACAAGGACCGCAAATTGAGGGGGTTAATTTTCCTAAGGACGACAAGCCAGAAAGTAATTATCTCATCACTAGACAATCAAGATCTTCAAAATTTATATGACCTAGACATTGATGCCAAAGGTCAACAGTTGAAACCTTGGCACTACATACATCAAATGAAGAGTTTGTAATGATCCCATACCACTTATCATTATTCCTCACACCTTGTAGTATAGTTTCACCAGATTTATCGTAAATAGTGCACTCAGTCTGGTTAAACTAGACTTTTAGGTTTTCACCGCATAATTAGATAATGCTTATAAAATTAACTTTGAGTCCGTCAACATGAAGAAAATTTTCTATTTTTTGGAAATCAGAAACTTCAATGGTGCTTCTTCCCATAATTCTTGATTTACTCCCATCACCAAAGGTGACCTTACCATCCTTGTGATCCTCAAGAGTAGTCAAAAGAGATCTATTACCTATCATATTCTTGGAGCATCCACTGTAAAGATACCATTGTGAGGTATTTTAAGCCTTTAAATAAACATGATAACTAATGCCTTCTTGGTCTTATCTTTTTCATCCCAGGCATGAGCTCTATTCTTAGTCTTCTTACCATTGATGTTTCCAGTCCTTTGGTTGGAATAATTTCTTTGCTGCATTAAAAACCTTATAAACTCTTCCATTAAACCTTTAGTTGTGTTGAGTAGATACTCAACTTGCTTTCAAAGGCTATCCAAGTGTTTATAGTGTGATGTAACAGTAAGCAAATAAGTATTCTTCCCAAGCCATTAATGGAAATGTCTAAGATGACCCCTTTTATCGCAAAAGCTACTAACATGGGGTTGATTTGGTGTCACCTTCATAGGATTTTTACGTAGATTTATCTTAGGTGGGTTACATTTAGGAGGGGTTATTTCGTTAAAAAACTTGGCTAAAGGTTTGAATTTAGCATTGGGTAACTCACTTTCTTCATATCTTATACCTTTTTCTCTCTTTATATCCTTTCTCCTTATGACCTAGGACCCCGTGGAGAAACAACTTCCACATTCTCCCGGATTTGTCCTCAAGTGTGACTTTATATTCCTAATAGGCCTCTAGATCTTTCTTAATTTTGATGATTCTTTCTTCAAGTAGTTTTCTAATCTCCAAGTATTCATTAAGATCTTTAGTAACATGAGCTAGAGAATCAGTTTAATCACTTTTTCTATACCCACCAAAATAAGCTTCGCATAAAGAGAAATCTTAATTGCCTCGAGTGGACCAACTAAAGCCCCCTTATCCTTAAAGCCTTTCAACTTTTTTTATAATGCCGACACCTTAAAAGGTAGCCCTTTATTATCATTCACATACGTTCCGTGTATAACTCATAATAGGCGGACTGCAAAATCACTTTCATCAACATCACTCTCACTTCTAGTAGCCTCACTTGCTTGAGAGTGATTGGAGACAACTTCAAGTTTTCATGGTCAGAAATGTCAACACTACGATGCTACATACTTGAAAAGAAATCATGACTCACCATAATGGAGGTGAAGTTGTTTCCAGAAAAAATAGAGTTATCGGAGTCTTTGTAATCATTGTCACTATCTCTAAGAGTTGTATTATGAATGGCTTTGTCCCCGAACTGTCTCTTAAGATTAGTGGGGCACTCATAATTTATATGACCTCGTCCCTCACACTAAAAATATGTTTTCTAATAATCCTTTTTAAAGTTACCTCTTTTAGAGTTCTCACTTTTAAATTTCTTTTGATCCCGATCATTAGAACTTCTAATTGCCATTTTTTTATTTTTCTCAAATTTTGAGTTTTTCTTTTTAAACAAGATTTTTTTTTTGTAAATTAGTCCATATCATCGGGATCCATATCAGATTCATCGTATTCAGACACTTCTTCCTTTATCTTTTTGGTTGTTATCTTTAAAAAACATGTCTAACTAATATGTTTGGAGATCACCTATGAGCTCTTTAAGTTTTAATAAATTTAGCACACCTCGAGAATTATGGATAGTTACTTGAGAAATTAATTGAATATGGAGAGATCGAAAATACAGGCAGAAAACTCATCAAAAGTTTCATTATCTTTCATGGTGATAGTTTCAAATTGAGTGGTTACATTTTGATGCGCATTCATTCCCTCACGGGTAACTTGAAGAATGGACCATGGCTTCTTTGAATTTTTACACGTCATGATACGATGAAACTCCTCGAGAGAAATGACACTAAATAAATCATTTCAACCTTTTGAATTAAAATTACACAATTTTAACTCATCCTCACTCCATTTCACTACATGTTTTAAAACAGTATATTCCTCAACTATAATGGTTGGAGGGGGCCACCCTTTCTCAACATGAAGCCAA
The DNA here is from genome assembly GCA_949130495.1 of Sambucus nigra. NCBI lineage: Eukaryota > Viridiplantae > Streptophyta > Magnoliopsida > Dipsacales > Adoxaceae > Sambucus > Sambucus nigra. The sequence continues at coordinate 123,439,148 of OX422213.1, forward strand.
ACACGTTCATCAATTGATTTTAACACATATTGCATACATGATTTCCAAAAGGCATAATTATTTCCACCAAACATAGGGGGTTTATTTTATAAATAGGTGTAATACCCCGTATTTTTATGCATATTTATTTTATTATGAAATTTTGGAAATTGGGATTAATTAATTTAAAGGGAAAAAATTTATTTTATAATTAATTTGATTCTAAGGGTAATAATTACTAGCGTGAAGAGAGTTGGTAGTTAGCGAAAATAATTATATCAAATTATAATTATGTTGAACATTACGTAATGAGTAACGTAATACTATTTTGGAAATAAGAATATGGCCGGGGGCCAGATACACGGTAGTTAAAATATAATTATTTGTGATGTGCGTATGAGTTGCGTCACTATTATATATCTGGGGGGTTAAAAAGGTAAATTATTCTTATATAACTCGAATGACTATTTTGAGTACGCCAACGTGTCTGAAAGGGTCAAAATAGTCAGAAAACACTACTCGGGTGTTATATTTGGAGTCCGGGGCATTTTAGTCCAAAATGACACCTCGGAGGGGTATTTTAGTCTTTTGGGATTTTTGAGTAATTAAATGGACGAAAATAGGAACATAGAGGGTTAGTGGTCTGTCAGTTGCACCCTATGTGAGAAAGAGAGAGAAAGAGAGGGAGAACCAAGGATGAAGGAGACCCATTGGAGAACAAAGCAAAAAGTTGGAGACTTCTCACAAATAGTTACACCAAAGTGTAGATCGCGACGAGAGGATCAACCACATACTAAATTCAATCAAAGAATCAGAAATCCATCTCAAGACAATTGTTTATCTTGCTACCCTTTTAGCATATATTGTTCTTGTTAAACTGTATTTGATGATATAGACAATTTACAATAAAATTTGGGTTTGTTTAGGTTAATCATAAAAGAAATTTTAGAAATTGGAGATGGGTAAGCATGTAGAGGATTTGCCTTTTTTTACATTGTTAAATCTAAAGGTTTATGTCCTAAAAATGAATTAAATTAAAGGTTTGGAATAATAAAAATTGGTTGGGTTCATTATATGAGAGTTTTTAGAGATTGAAGAAATTGTTGGGTTTCCTTTGAATACATATAAGGATTTGTACTCTAATTAGTGTTAGTAAGACCCTATTGTGATTAGAAATAGTTTAGAAACCTGTAATTTGAAGTTGACTGAGTTTTGGGTTGAAATTAGAAGTTAGAAAATTAGGAAAAACGATTTTGGGAAAGAATAGTGCCTGTTCGGAATTCTCGTTCGAAGACCTGCCCAGGTCGTTGGAACGACCTCATTAATACGAGCCTTCCAACTAGAATTCCAACAACCATTCTAACGAGATGTTGAGTTCGTTCAAAATGAGAACTTCATTCAAACGACCTCGTTCAAACAAGAATCTCTATACTTCTAACGAGATTTTAGACTACACTTTTAGGATTCGATTGAGCTAAAAAGCAACCTAGGGTTATCGAAGTGAGGGAAATAACCTATGGGAATAACGAGAGACTTAAATTTCAACTTACTCGTAAGTTGGGAGTGTGATTGGTTTGTGGAATATATAGATTTTATAGAACATAGGTGGGATTGTAGGTTCAAGAGAGAAAATATATAAATGAAATAAAGGGAGAGTAGAAATGATATAACACTACTTACGTACTATGGGAATCTGGTTGCATGAACGCCTATTAAGTTATATAAGTTGTGTGCATGCTTATTTCTTGGAATATTATGTGTATTACATACCTAGCTACTAGCTATTGAATGGAGGTTAGTGTGTTGCGGGCGACCATATCCTGTGTGCCTTAGGGAGGATTTTGAGTCGTACCACTAAAGTATGGAACCGAGGTATGGGCTATCTATAAGAACGATAGTGATGACAGTCATGTGGGTGTGTAGGTATATACGTATCCCATCGGCTTGGGTATATGTTCGGATCTAATATGTGTACATGTTTTAGTGGTTCTTCAGAGACTGAACCGGTTATCCTTTATGCGTGAGCATTGCAATGACACTAGATAGTCGAGTATGCCTAGCACAAGGGTTTCTTAACCGTGGGTGCAGTATATATATATATATATATATATATATATATATATATATATATATATATATATATATATATATATATATATATAGAGAGAGAGAGAGAGAGAGAGAGAGAGAGAGAGATAGATTGTATATGTAAACTGATTTTCCTATTTTGTGTTACATGTTGGCAGATTTATTAGTGTGTGTACTTACTGTGTCACCAGTTGAGAATTAGAATGTTATGAGAATATATTAAAACATTTATTAACCTACTCCTAATCTTAGAAATATTGTCTTCAGGTTACTAAAATATTTTATTCGACATAGTGGGGTACACAACGTATAGTCATACAAGGTATCGTGACTAGTGTGGGTAGTTAGGCTCGCTAGGCATGCACATTAGATGAGAGGTGAGTACGCTAAGTTAACATGAATAATATATGTGCTAATTAACCAATTTTAGCACTTGTTATTTTTAAATGATTTTCAACTTGGGCTCTGACCCGCTTTTCGGCAAATATTTTTTCCTTGTTCATTTGTTTTAGGTGCTCAGAACCAGGGACACCAGACTTAGGAGATCCTATTCATTTGACGAGTTGTAGGTGATGTGGAAGCTACATGACATTGCTAATAGACGCTTCATAGTCTATCCTTCTTTATATATTAGTTACTTACTTCAGTTGGACATGTTGTCCCTTCCTAGTCTTCATTTAGAGATTTACATTTGTGTTGATGTACTTTTAGACATTATTTTATGGCATTGGACTATTGTATGAGTTTGTGACTAGGAGTGCTTTCTCCGCATTTTCATGTATTTATTCAGTTAGTTCTTACCTTATGTTACTATGATGAATTGTGATGGTTAATATTTCATCTAAAGATAATGATTAATGACCAGATAAAATTTTGACACCAATCTTTTTAAACATTAGGTGGTTAGTTTTCAATTAAATTAAAATTTGAGTATTTCGACAATGAGGCATTATCTAAACCAACTGGATATTCTGGATTTAATTAATAAAGGACTGATCACCGGGTATTTAATTAGACGGGGTGTCACAGGTGGTATCAGAGCATGAGGTTCTAGTGTCCTTAGGATCTGTACGGCTTATTAGGTTTTCGCATAACATTCTTTGATATAGAGTCCTATTGTTAGGACTGTTGCATTCTTTATTACGTGTTATAGATTAAGTACTTCTATACGAGGCTATGTATAGCTGGTAGACTTATAAAGTTCATTTGAATTTCAAATTCCTCTTATTATGGAGAGGCAAACTAACCCCACTGAAGAAGATAATGCGGGACCAAACCAACAAGTACCTCGGGAACATCAGGAAAAAGAGGCAATCACTGAGGTAGAAAATATTGTGGTACAAGCAGTGACTACTGTAATATTTCAATACCAAAATTGCAGTGTACAACTTATAGAGGGAAAAAGATCAAGATAAGTTGATCAATATGAGAATTTTAGTAATGGCAACAGTAGGAAAGTACCGTCGTAGGGGCGACAAGATCCTCGGAGTCATCAAGACCAATGGGACAATGGAAATCGCCGGAAGAGCAAAATTCGCCAGGGTTAACAAAGAGAAAAACATAGAACCTTCACAAAGAGGAGTTTTAAGTGTGGTAGAAATGGCCATAAACACCAAATTTTTTCACAACGAACTGGAAGACAGCCTCAATCAAATTAACTAGATCAGTTATTCCGTCAGGGTCAGCAGCGTGCTCAGCAGGACCAACAAAGTGGAAATTTTGGTGGAAAGTGTTTTATATGTGGCAAACAGGGCCACTTCCATAGAAATTTCCCTCAGATGGGAAGGACCCTGCAACAGCTATAGGGTGCCCGCCCGAAACAGCAGAATGACCAACATGGGGAAGCATGGATATTTACCCCAATAGCGTAGGCTCCACTGCATCAGCAAGGAGTACAGTACGGACATATCTATAATTCCCAATATGCGATTATGCCACTAATAACACAACTGTCATCCACGTTTGGAGGTATGACACTTCATTATTTATAGTGCCTTTAAGATATAGTGGAAATATCAAATAACTTTGATGCGTTATAATTTATTGTAAGACTTTGAGAAACGGGGGAGTAAAAATGTATTTCTATCATGATTTACGAATAAGATCATGATAGTTTGAGTGATAATAGACCATTACCGTGATATTTTCGTGTTCATTAGTATTTGTGCTAAGATTCACCTGCGAGGAGGCGGGGCCACATTTATATATATCTTTATATGGTTGTGAATAAAGACTTCGTGGCGTATGTCGTATAGTTATACCTAATCTCGGTGGGTAGGGATGTCTATTAAAGGGATACAAGATTGGATGAAATATTTCTGAGCATGGGGATTATCCCGTAGAAAATTTTAAGAGTCTAATGCCTATCTAGTAGGAGTAATGTGTTGAATATCATCTCTCGTAACATGAGAAAGGGTGAGTTAATCTTATAGCAAGAAGTAGGGATATAGGGTACTGAGGGCCCACAAACCTTGTTGACTGACAATGTTAGTTAGTAGTGTGAGACATCCCACACATGAAACCTAGCAAACGTCAAAAGTTGGGAAATGTTTGGCCTCTAGTACACGGGTTGGTACCCTGGTTATCATCCGTAAAGGAAACTATAACCTTAAGATTTATTATATCTACACTCACGGCCAGTAGAGCCGTATTATACAACGTAAGAACCATTGTTAAATATCTTACATCGTTAATAAATCGGTGTAACAAGGGAGGATATTATAACTATAATTATTAGGGTAAGGGAGCCTAACCCTATCGGATATTCAGAGTTACAAGACCAGACTGCACAGTTGTTAGGTCAAGGCTTCATCTGTTGGAGTACCTCGCCTTGGGGTGCTCCCATGTTGGTTGTGAGTAAAAGGGATGGATCTTTACGACTGTATGCTGACTACCAAGAACTGAATAAAGTCACGATACGGAATAAGTATCCTTTTTCCCGAATCGATGACTTATTCGACCAGTTGAGATGAGCTTCCTTCTTCTCGAAGATTGACTTGAGATCGGGATACCATCAGCTGCGTATTAGGGAATAAAATTTATCAAAGATGAACTTCTTGACAAGATATGGTTTCTATGAGTTTAGGGTTATTCCTTTCGAGATAACCAACGCCCTATCCGTGTTTATGGACTTGATGAATAAGGTGACATTTTGGCTTACTCGCAAATCGAGGAGGATCATGTCGAGCACTTGAGGCAGGTTTTGCAGACACTGCATCAGCATGAGTTGTACGTAAAATATGAGAAATGTGTTTTGAATGAAGAAGGTCCAGTTTTAAGGACATATCATCTATGATAGAGGGATATCCGTTGATTGAGGGATGGTGACAGCGGTGAGGGAGTGGGGACAGCCCACGACACCCACTGAGATACGCAGTTTCTTGGGCCTAGCCGGATACTATTGGAGGTTCATTTGAGGGTTTTCAAAGATAGTGGGTCTGTTGACCCACATGACTCGCAAAGGGGTGTCATTTATCTGGAGTGACTTTATTAGTTGGCCATTGATGATTTGATAGACAAGTTAACCTTAACACCAATGTTAGCATTGCCCAGGCTAAGAATGGAGTATATAGTCTACACTGATGCGTCCTTATTTGGACTTGGGAGTGTACTTTAGCAGGATGATCAGGGTATAGCTTATGCCTCCCGTAAACTTCAGCCTCACGAGAGGAATTACCCCACCCACGACTTGGAGTTGGTGGCGGTCATGTTTGCACTTCGGATTTGGAGACATTACCTCATGGGGGAGAAATTTATCTTGTTCACAGATCATAAGTCACTATAGTACCTCTTCATACAGAAGGATGTGAATATGAATCAGTGCTGGTGGCATGAGTTTATAAAGGATTATCATTTTGATATCCAATACCACCCGGGGAAGGCTAACGTGGTAGCAGACGCATTGATCCGTAGGCCGATGAGGGAGGTGGACAAGGTGTGGAAAGTGAAATGGAAAGATTTAGGACATAGGATATGGTGGCTCGATCGTTCATATCTGTGATGACAGTTACGCCCTAGATTATTATGAGAGTAGTACAGGCTCAGGCAACTGATCTGTTCTGCTAGAGTCAGATAGTGTATCTTCTGGTAGAGGGGGTCAAGTCTTATATCGTGGTGTTTAAATGGGGGTTTGCGTTTTAATGGTTAGTTGGTTGTTACTGAGGGAGAAGACTTGCGATACGAGGTGATGACATAGTCGCATGATTCACGATTTGCGGTACATTATAGTGGTGATAAGATGTACCAGGATATACGGTGAGATGAAGAAGGATATTGCCGAGTTTGTCTCAAAATGTGCCACTTGTCAGCTAATAAAGGTGGACCATCAGAGATCGACGGGACTTTTACAGCCATTAGAGATTCCTATGTAGAAATGGGAGAGAATTTCCATGAACTTCATCACGGGATTACCTACATCGTAGAGGGGTCACGATTTGACACGGGTAATAGTGGATCAGCTGACCAAAGTAGCCCACTTTCTTCCAGCCCAAACGGATCACACCACGAGACAGTACGCCCAAATATTCATAGTAGAGATAGTGAGACTTCACAGGGTGCCTTTCAACATTGTGACTGACGGAGATAAAGTGTTTGTGTCTCGATTTTAGGAGAGTTTTCAGGAGGTGATGGCTATGGAGTTGTGGCGGAGCACAACCTATCACTCGCAGACGGATGGACAGCCGAGCGGACAAATCAAATGTTAGAGGACATGTTGCGTATGTTCATCATTGATTTTGGTGGAGGCTAGGAGTTGTATCTTCCACTACTAGAGTTTTCCAATAACAACTCCTACCAGTTTACTATCGGTATGGCTCCATTTTAGGCACTATACGACAGACCTTGTCGTTCCCCAGCATGTTGGTTGGAGGTGGCATACAACAAGTTGCTTGGTCCGAAGGTGATTCAGGATACTTCGAGGAGGATTTAGTTGATATGGAACCGTATTCGGGTTACTCAGGATCGAAAAAAGAGCTACACCGACGCCAAATTGTATTTTTGGGAGTTCAATATGGGGGACCAAGTGTTACTTCGGGTGTCTCCTATGAAGGGAGTTATGTGTTTTGAGAAGAAGGGAAAGTTGGTGCCTAGGTATCTAGGGTCATTCCCTATTATCGATAGGATTGAGCCAATTTCTTATAGGCTTGGGATATCAAAGAACTTAAATAGAGCCCATGACGGGTTCCATATCTCTTAGGTGAGTAGATATCTTCGAGATGATTTGGCCCATAGTCACATTGCCTTGGAGATGATCAACTTACAGCCTAGTGGCTCTTACGGGGAGGGGACGGTTGTTATCCTAGTCTGTAGCGAGAGGAAGTTAAGATCGAAGATAGTACCCCTAGTACGTGTTAAGTGGAGGCACCATAATGTTGAGGAATCTAGCTGGAAGCACAAGGATGACATCCGTGAATGTTATCCATAGTTATTGTTGCCAGTTATATTTTCATTTTCGAATTTGGGGACGAAATTTTGTTATTAGAAGGAAGTACGTAATACCTCATATTTTTACGCATATTTATTTTATTATGAAATTTTGGAAATTAGGATTAATTAATTTAAAGGAAGAAAAATTAATTTATAATTAATCTGATTCTAAGGGTAATAATTACTAGTGCGACGAGAGTTGGTAGTTATAAAAAATAATTATGTCAAATTATAATTATGTTGAACATTACGCAATGAGTAATGCAACATTGTCGGGGACAAGATACGCGACAGTTAAAATATAATTATTTGGGATATTTGTTTGAGTCGCGTCACTATTATATATTTGGTGGTTAAAAAGGTAAATTATTCTTATATAACTCGAATGATTGAGTGTGCCAGCGTGTCCGAAAGGGTCGAAATAGTCAGAAAACACTCTCGGGTGTTATATTTGGAGTCCGAGGCATTTTAGCCAAAAATGACACCCCAGAGGGGTATTTTTATCTTTTGGGATTTTTGAGTAATTAAATGCACGAAAATAAGATTAAAATAGGAACATACGGGGTTAGTGGTCTGTCAGTTGCAATCTATGTGAGAAAGAGAGAGAAAGAGAGGGAAAACCAAGGAGGAAGGAGACCCATTGGAGAACAAAACAAAATGTTGGAGATTTCTCACAAATAGTTACACCAAAGTGCAGATCGCGACGAGATGATCAACCACATACCAAATTCAATCAGACAATCAGAGATCTATCCTAAGGCAAGTGTTTAGCTTCTTACCCTTTTATCATATATTATTCTTGTTAAACTCTATTTGATGATATAAACAATTTACAATGCAATTTGGGTTTATTTAAGTTAATCATAAACGAAATTTTAGAAATTGGAGATGGGTATGCATGTAGAGGATTTGCCATTTTTTAGATTGTTAAATCTAAAGGTTTATGTTCTAAAAACGAATTAAATTAAGGGTTTGGAATAATAAAAATTTATTGGGTTCATTATATAAGAAATTTTAGAGATTGAAGAAATTGTAGGGTTTCCTTTTAATACATATAAGGATTTGTAGTCTAATTCGTCTTAGTATGGCCCTATTGTAATACGAAATAGTTTAGAAACATGTAATTTGAAGTTGTTTGAGTTTTGGTTTGAAATTAGAATTTAGGAAATTAGGAAAAACGATTTTGGGAAAGAACAGGGCTTGCCGAAATTCTTGTTCGAAAACCTGCCCAGGTCATTTGAATGAGCCTTCCAACGATAATTCCAATGACCATTCTAATGAGATATTGAGTTCACTCGAAATGATAACTTCATTCGAACTAGAATCCCTATACTTCTAACGAGATTTCAGACTTCACTTTTAGGGTTCGATTGACCTAAAAAGTAACCTAGGGTTATCCAAGTGGGAGAAATAACCTATGTGAATAACGAGAGACTTAAATTTTGACTTACTCGTGAGTTGGGAGTGTGATTGAATCGCGGAATATAGAGAGTTTATAGAACCTAGGAGGGATTGTAAGTTCAAGAGAGAAAGTATATAAATGAAATACGGAGAGAGTAGAAATGATATAACACTACTTACGTACTATGGGAATCACGTTGCATGAACGCTTATTAAGTTATATAAGTTGTGTGCATGTTTATTTCTTGGAATATTATGTGTATAACATACCTAGCTAATGGCTATCGAACGGAGGTTAGCGCATTGTGGACGACTATATATTGTGTACCTTCGGGGGGATTTTTAGTCGTACCACTGGAGCATTGAACCTAGGTACATGCCATCAGTAAGAACGATAGTGATGATGGCCGTATGGGTGCATAGGTATGTGCGTAGCCCATCAGCTTGGGACTATGTCCGCCTCCAATATGTGTACATGTTTTATTGGTTCTTGAGAGATTGAAGCTGTTGTCCGTTATGCGTGAGCGTTTCAATAGGACTAGATAGACGAGTATGCCTGACACAAGTTTTTCATAACCGTGGGTGCAACATATATATATAGGAAAAGGATCAAGTGAGGTCCCAGTTTGAGGACCCCTAATGAGGTCCATGTTTTTAAAATTGTAAAAAAAAAAAATTGGGCTGATTTTTTTAATATTTTTTAAAATATTTTCGTAGGAATATAAAAAAATAATCAGCTGAAAATGATTTTTTTGCTATTTTAAAAAAATCGGTCAAATTGTATCAGTTTTTAAGTTGTTTTTAAAGTGTTAAAAACTTACAAAGTTTGATCGATTTTTTTATAATAGTAAAAAAATTCATTTTGAACTGATTATTTTTTTATGATCCTACTTAAATGTTTAAAGCCCGTTGAGAAAAAATCAACTCCAAAATAATTTTTTTACTATTTTAAAAAAATGGACCTCATTATGGGTCCTCAAATTGAGGGACCTCACTTGATCCGCTCTCTATATACGTATACATAGACGGATTATATATGTATACCATTTTTCCAATTATGTGTTTCATGTTGGCAGATTTATTAGTGTATATACTTACTATGTCACCAGTTAAGAATTTAGAATGTTATAAGAATATATTAAAACATTTATTAACCTACTCACAATCTTAGAAATATTATCTTCGGGTTACTAAGATATTTTATTTGACATAGTGGGGTACAACCATGTATAGTCAGACATGGTATCGTGACTAGTATGGGTAGTTAGGCTCGCTAGGCATGCACATTAGATGAGAGGTGAGTATCTCAAGTGAGTACACTAAGTTAACATGAATAATATATGTGTTAATTAACAAATTTAAGCACTTTCTATTTTTAAATGATTTTCAACTCGGGCTCTGACCTACTTTTCTACAAATATTTTTTTTCTTGTTCCTTTATTTTAGGTGCTCAGCCACAGGGATACTAGGGTTAGGAGATCCCACTCATTTGAGGAGTTGTAACTGATGTGGAAGCGATTGGACATTGCTTGTAGACGCTTGATAGTCTATCCTTCTTTATCTATAAGTTATTTACTTCAGTGGACATGTTGCCCCTTCCTAGTCTTCATTCAGAGATTTACATTTTTGTTATTCTACATTTAAACTTTTATTTTATGGCATTGGACTATTGTATGAGTTTGTGACTAGGAGTGTTTTCTCCAGCATTTTTATGTATTAATTCAGTTAGTTCTTGCCTTATGTTACTGTGATGAATGTTGATGGTTAATATTTCCTCTAAAGATAATGATTAATGACAAGATAAAATTTTAACACCAACCTTTTTAAACATTAGGTGGTTAGTTTTCAATTAAATTAAAATTTGCGCATTTCGATAGTGATGCATTATCTAAACCAACTGGATATTCTGGAATTAATTAATAAAGGACTTATCACCCTGTATTTAATTAAGCGGGGTGTCCCAATAGGATTCCATATAACCTACTGAATTCATCTAAATAACTTTTAGAAATTTTCCCTGATACCAATTTGAAATCGCTAGGTTGTACGGCTTTGGACCAAATTCATAAAATACACTCCACGATTTAAATTCACAACACCGATTACAAATAAAATTAGGCTAGCAGATTGATGCTTTACAAATTTTATTCTTAATTACTAAACAAAACATGAGCATGCATTATTTGATACATAAATAGAACGCACAGAACCACAACATCGCGATATATGATTTTACAAGAAGATGCAAAAGACGTACACACTTGATGATATGAGAACTGTTGACATCGTATTCAATACCTCCGTCTATAGTATGTGTAGCTCTAATGCGTTGCACGACGTATCCTATGTTTTGGTATCCATCAAAAGACAAATTCCATATTTTACGCATGCGAAGGTCCACCGCACACAATAATGATGAATGTAGGGGAAGATGATTTTGGGTTCTAGTTCTCAAAAAATGATCCAAAAAGGTCACATAAATGTTGGGGACTTTTTCTGGAGAGAATTTTTTCTCCTTTAAAGTTCAAACAGGATGTCTTCCTGTTTTTTCCCAAGTCCTTTTTTATTTTATAAGTGGAAGTAGTGAACTAGAGAAGTTGTGTAAAAATCCTGCTGAAATAATCGAATTATTTATAAACTGCAGTGGTCATTCGAACGACATACCTATCTTATTCGAATGACATTGATAAATGTCGTTGGAACGATATCAGAATGAGGTTTCAAATGAAAATTTAGTCCATACCCTTAAGGGATCTCTTTTGAAGTTGTTTGAAGCAACGCGTTCAAACGAGAAAGCAGATCTCGTTAGAAAAACCTTAGCAATTTATTAAAAATAAAATAAAGTTCATTTTTTTGTGTGAAAACAATAAGCCTATAAAATGTATCTCCAACAAAACTTTAAAATCAGGTCATACACCTTTGGGAAAAATCAGCATTCGGAGTGTTGATGTGAAATCTTCAATATGGAGAAATCCAGGATGCTCAATTTCTTCAATGTGGAGTAAATTATGACACTTTAAAAAACTTAAATATTTGTCTAACAGAAATAGTCAATACTACAAATTGAATCAAACATGTAAATTTTTTATTCAAATAGGGAGATAAAATGACACAGTTTAGAAAAAATAATTGCGAATTTTGTCACGGTACATAACCCTGGCAAGTCCCTAACACAGCGTGTCATAGGCTTGTAGTTGTCTTCGATTGAGACAACCCATTAATGTCACAATGATATCATGGTCAATGACCATGATACCAATCCCAAAATTTTTGTCGCTTTTTGTTACTGTGACAAGCCCCTTGTGAAATGCGAGACAATAATGGTCATTTGGTGTAGTGCAAAAAATCGTGAACTCTAACTTATACTAGACACTATAATAATAATTTCCTAAATATGTAGAGAAATGTTAGAAATTTCGTATCTATACACAATTAAAACTACTTTAAGGCTATGAATTATGTCTTAAAACAAAAAAAAATACCAATCATAGACAAAAATTGAGCCACAAACCAATACTACAACACTAAACCCTAAGATCTAAAAAATAAAATTCATAAAAAATTTGGGTAGAATCAAGATGATTAATAACCACTTTAATATATAATAGTAAGATACTAATATTCAAAGATATGGATGTTGTAGGAAGAGAGACAAAAAGGGTAATAAATAACTTGGTTTAGGTTGAAATGGGTAAAGTTGAAAAGTAGGTTTAACAACGAATCTAACCCATCCTAGGTGATTTTTTGGATGCGCCCATTTAATAAAAGGTACGGGACCTTCGGGGCACAACTTTATGTAACACCTAGTACTTTTGAGCATTTAGAATTTAATTAATTTAGGCACGTTAAATTACATATGTGCATTAATTTAATTAAAAAAACATTATGTGTTTATTAATTATTGATTGGATGTATTATGATTAATATGAGTGGAATAAATTTACTAAGTGTGTAGTAAATAACATGTGATAATTATTATACCTCGTAGGTCATGTGTAGGCTACATTAATGTCGAGATTGGAAATTTGTGTAGATTGACTTGGATGGCGATTTTGAGGTCACGGTTGTTTCTGAATGGCCCTAAATAGATGGCATAGTTTACTTTGGTGTGTTATTTGGTTTTCGTGGGAGTTTTATACTACATCGAGCACTTTGGGTACTGATAATGAGATTTATGGTCACTATCTAATAGTAGGAGGTAGAAAAAAATTCTTCATATATATATTTGAACCACTGTCGATCATATTTCTCTTTATTGAGAAATCGAAGAAGCCATAGAGGGGTCTTGTCAGGCCTGTTCACCTGGTCCCTAATCATATGGTACATAAGTGAGTCAGTGGGATTGGACCATTAGGTTAATTTCAAGATTACAGAGTTAATAACCTAAGATTAGAGGTGTTGGCAGTCATTATCATTAGAGGAAAACCCTAAGAGAGAGATATAAAGAGAGGAAAAGGCTACAAGAAAGCTATAAAGGCCAAATTGGGAGTGAATTCAAGGGTGATTTAGGCATTTCACCTTAGATTCATCACTTATAATGGATTTTCAGACTCTACGAACCATTTAAGGCATGTAATTGACTTCCACTAATTGCATATGTTGGGATTTTCGATTCATCGCATAGTATGTGTAGACTTAATGATTTGGGAAGGGGATCTCACACGTAAAAAGGGTTTTGGGTGATGTAATCCATTAAACTAAAATTATATGTGGGTACCTCGATTTCTCATTCTGACCCAAGACGAGTAGCCCAATAAAAGCGGCCTAAAGTCTGGGAGCCTCGCATCCCAATCAATTCAGTTTCGACTCAGTCAAATTCCTAAAATCTTGTATGCAGATATTCCATGAGCTATGGAGTGACGTAGCGGAGTCCAATACCCCCAACCCCGAGAACAAACATGTATATAACAAACCCTAAGCCTGGGAAAAAGGCATGTATTATTTTTCCTATAAAACACTCCCCGGAGTATAAATAAATAATATCGAGAGCACCACCGTGGACGTAGGCATTCCGGTTGAACCACGTAAATATTCTGTTGTGTGATTGGCGTTCTTTACATTCTTTACTTGTTTTGGTGATTGCCTTTTCTTATCAATTTGTAATAAACTTAATTGTCACCATAATTGGCGTCGTCTGTGGGAAACGTATGTCTTCCTCTTACAAAGCCCTCACCAACAAAGATTTTGGAATGTCTGGTTATAGTAGCAATGCCCGTCAAGCAGGAGATATCTAAGAGTAGACTCCCCCTCGCAGGATCAGATCTGAAGTTCGATGTTCAGATCAAAGATCTCGCCGGGAGTGGCAAGCCTCAGAGGAAATTCAAGGACCTACTAGGTTCACGCAAATCTCCAGGTTGATTGATGCATATTAGGTAAGGCTCCAGGAGCAAAGAGAGTACACTAGGAAGCAAGAAGATGAAAATGGTCACCTCAAAAGGAGATTGGAAAGGATGAAAAAAAAGCTCTGTCGTAGAACTAGGCGACGTCAATATCGCACTCCAAGCCCTCAGGCGAGAAAGTATTGCAGCCGAGGAAGGAGCCCTAGACGAGGATCCCAAGGGATCGAGGAACACTCGTTAGATGATGAATCGCTCGAGCATCAGTGACCAGCTCGCCATTACAGGAGCTCAGCTCGAGGAAATGATGAAATACAAAATTTTTTCCGAAGAGAAATGGACCATCACCCAGCACATCGGGGTGCCAGATTGACTAGAGAGCTAGCCCGACAATCTCTCAGGACCCAGATGAAATTCCATTTCTTTAGGGAGATAGAAGAAGAATAAGCCCCCAAGAAGTTCGCAATTTTGAGATTCAAGATCTCTGACGAAAAGACAGGCCCTATTAATCACGTTAGGTAGTATAGGCAGGCTATGATTCTCTGGAACCACAGGGACGCACTAATGTGATGGATCTTTCCCTCGAGTTTGCATGATGTGGCCCAGAAGTGGTTTCAGAGACTCCCTCAAAATCCATCAGGATCTTTGAGTCCCTGGCAGAGCTCTTTACGACTCGCTTTATCACTAGCAGATCCTATGCAAAGAGGATGGATGCCTTGCAACAACGAAGAAGACGCCCCAGGAAAGCCTTTGGGACTATGCAAAAAGGTACTGGGAGTTATTCTATGAGGTCAAGGACTACTTGAAGCCAGTACTAGTGGCCTCTTTCAAGATTGGCCTACCCATCTCTTTCCTCTAGCACCAATCCCTAACTAAGAAGGAGGCCAGAACCATCGATGACCTGATGGCTCGCATCGAGAATTATGCCAAAGTTGAGGATGTGACCTGCCTCAGTGTAGGGGAGAATGGTCGAGTTAAGATCGCTGCCAAGGGCAACAATTAGGCCAAAAACCAGAAGAAAGGAGGCAAGAATAGGGGCAAGGGTGGATCTAAGAATGGAAACAAGATAGATGTTTCAAAAGCATTTCAGGCAGTAAACACTGTCTTCAAAGAACCAATTTATAAGATCCTAGCTAAGATCAAGGACGAGCCATTTGTTAAGTGGCCCAGAAAGATGGGAGGAGATCCCTCAAAAATAAACAACACGCTGAGATGCACTTTCCACAAGTAAGGAGGACATAAGACAGAGCACTGCAAGGCTCTTAAGTCTCACCTTTAAGAGTTTTCCCAGACCGGGCACTTGAACGAGTACATGGAAAAGAAGGAAGAGAAAGTTGTTATCGACGGAGACATAAGTCCCGACAACGTGCTCGAGGACGACGTCGGCCATGAGATCGCAGTGATTCATGGGGCATCTGATCTTAAGCAGATTCAGGGAAACTCATCTCAGATGGAAGTAAAAAAGCTTACAGCAGTAATGTAAGCTTTTCAAATCGATCCAGCAAAAACACAGTCAGTAAAGCATCAGCGAGCAAATGATGTCAACTACAGCAAGCATATCATATTCACGGATGAAGACTTAGTGGGAGTAAGAACCCCGCATCATGAGGCCCTAATAATTACACTCCGAATAGCTAAGTACGACATCGATAAGTTGCTCATCGACTAGGGAAGGTCATCCGAGGTAATGTATCTTGACTTGTTCAGGAAATTAAAGTTAAGCATTTACGACTTGAAGGAAGCCATTATCCCTCTAATTGGATTTGCTGGGAAAGTAACTATCCTATTGGGAAAGATCGTACTACCAGTGAGGGTAGGAGGTGTCTCCAAAATGATCGAGCTTCTGGTATTCGACATTGACTCGCCCTATCAAGCTATCCTCAATAGAGGATGTCTACATGCAATGAAGGCCCTCCCCTCGACCTACCATTAGAAACTCAAATATGTGACTGAGTGAGGAGTAATGGAGATCCACAAAGATCAAGCGATGGAAAGAAGGTGCATTATAGCAGCCACCCACCAAAAACCAGAAAAGGAGGCCGAGAAGGAAAAAGAGAAGCTTGAGGAACTAGAAGGTTTAATACCTTCAAAATAGAAGCTAAAGTATGGAAGGCCCGTAGTGGAGGAAACCAGGCTCCTCCCCTCTAAGAGGGTCATTGAGAACCTGGACAAAATCACAACTGGTGGTAGCAAGAAAGACAGGATGTTCTTGATCGTAGCTTCTCTCACAGATCGAGAGAAAAAGGAGTTGACTTTACTATTGAGGAGCAATCTAGATGTTTTCGCGTGGGAACCATACGAGCATCCTGGGATTGACCCTAGTGTGATTTTTCATCGGTTGCACGTCGACCCCACTTTAAGGCCTATCGTGAAGAAGGCACGTCAAATGGCGCCCGAGAAGGCCAAGGCTGTAGAAAACGAAGTAGATAAGCTGTTGGATGAAGGATACATATGGGAAGTTCAATTCCCTAAATGGATATCCAACCTAGTAGTGGTTCCTAAAAGCAACGGGAAATGAAGAGTTTTCATTGACTTCACTGACCTTAACAGGGCGTGCCATCAGGACAGTTTCCCTCTCCCGAAAATCGACCAGTTGGTGGATGCTACAACAACTCATGAAAGAATGAGTTTCCTGGATGCATACTCAGACTATCATCATATTCCTCTATACGCACTAGACCAAGATAAGACAACGTTCATCACCATCGTCGAGTTATACTGTTACAAAGTTATGCCTTTTGGGCTAAAAAATACAGGGGCAACCTACCGGCGGCTGGTCATCAAGATGTTTAAAAACCAAATGGGAGATACCATGGAAGTCTACATCGACGATATGCTCGTCAAGAGTAGGCACAAAGAAGAACACCTCTCAAACCTATCAAGGACCTTTTGAAATCCTCTGGAAATACCGAATGAAACTCAACACGAGCAAATATTCCTTCGGTGTCTAGTAAGGAAAATTTCTCGAGTACTTGGTTAACGAGAGAGGCATTGAAGCTAACCCGAACTAGATTGATGCGGTCAGTAAGGTAGATCATCCCCGCACGATAAGAGACGTACAAAAACTCACGAACATGCTCGCCACCTTGAATCGATTCATCTTGAAGTCATTCAAAAAGTGTCAGCCATTCTTCCACCTATTAAAGAAGAACAAAATAGTGGAATGTAATCAACATTGCTCAAAAGCATTGGAAGATATCAAAGCTTATCTCAGCACATGACCCTTTCTCTTGATACCTCAAGATAATGATTCTATGTACCTAGACCTTGTTGTTTCCAGTCATGCTGTCAGTTCTGCACTGGTATACGAAAAATAGGAATCCAGCACCCAGTCTACTACACGAGGAAGACCTTATTAGACGTCGAGCAACGATACCTACCATTGGAGAAGCTCTCTTTTGCACTAGTGGTAGCCTCGAAGAAACTAAAGCACAACTAAGAAGCTTATTCTATCATCATCCTCACGTCATACCCCCTTAAAGCAGTACTGTAGAAAGCGGATATCTCTGGCAGACTGTCGAAATGGTCAGTCGAGCTCGGACAATTTGACATCCAATTTTGGCCAAGGAATGCAATCATGGAGTAGGTCCTCGTTGAATTCATCGCGAAGTTCACAGGAGAACATCCTTACGACCAACCTCACTCCATGGATCAGAGGGAAGATCACTTAACAGGAGGTGCTAGCGACTATTTGTTGATGGAGCCTCCAACTGAAAGGGGGGAGGAGTAGGCATTGTGCTCGTTACCCCAAAAGATACAATTATCGAGAAGGGGATCAGACTTGGATTTGAAACCTCCAACAACGAGGCAGAATACGAGGCTTTGATAAGAGGCCTGCAGAAGGCACAAGCATTGGGTGCAAAATAGCTACAGGTGTTCGGTGACTCATAATTGCTCTCTAATCATATAAGTGGGGAATTCAATGTGAGGGACGAAAGAATGGCAACCTACCTCACCCTAGAAAAAAAGTTAACGTCCAACTTTGAGGAAGTCAGTGTCCAACAGTTTCCGAGAGGATAAAATAGTCATGTCAATGCCCTAGCAGCCTTGAGTTCAACAATCGACTCCGACTTAAATAAAATAATCCTTATGGATTTCCTCATCCAGTCGAGCATCAACCAGAGCAAAGAGCTTCCAGACATGGGCCATATTCTCTAGATTGAATTAGCACCCAGTTGGATGGACCCCCTGAGGGACTATTTGAAGATGGTGCGCTAACGGACGATAAGAAGGCCACTCATCAGATAAGAGTCAATGTTTCCCACTTTCACTTATATCCTGAGGGAAAGTTGTATAAGAGATCATTCACCGACCCTTACCTCCAATGTGTTCACCCAAAAAACGTCGAGTAAGTGTTGCGTGAGCTTCATAAAGGAATCTACGGAAGCCATATTATAGGGAGATCTTTAGCTTTTTGAGCAATAAAGGAAGGCTACTAGTGGCCATATATTAGCAGAGAGATTCTGGAGTATATGCTCGCAAGTGCAAAAAATGTCAGCTACATGCCCCTATGGTCCACCAACCTACCAGCGACCTAAGATCACTTACCAACCCTTGACCTTTTGCCCAATGGGAAATGGACATCGTGGGCCCTCTTCCTACCGTGACCGACAATCACATGTATCTGTTGGTCACAACAAACTAATTCACCAAATGGATTAAGGCAGAGCCGCTGGCAAACATCAGAGATGTAGATATTATGATATTCGTTTAGAAGAACATAATTACCCACTTTGGGATTCCCAGGGCCATTATCACTGACAACGGAACGTAGTTCGAGAGCGGACCCTTCTAGAGTTTTTACAACGACCACGGGATCAGGCACCATTTTAGCTCAGTAGCCTACCCCTAGAGCAATGGCCAAGCTGAAGCTTCCAAAAAAATAGTGATCGATGGATTGAAGAAATGACTAGAGCGAGCTGCCACATATCCTGTGGGCCTACCGCACTACCCCACGACGTGCAACTGGTGAAACCCCATTCTCACTAACATATGGAATGAAAGCAATCATCCCTTTAGAATCTAGCCTCCCAACCATAAAGTCCACCCTGGTCGACCAGGGCAGAATGATGCAGCATTACTCGATGAACATGACCTAGCCGCTGAACGCAGAGAACTAGCCCTAGTGAGACTAGTGAGCTATCAGCAACAGTTTGCAAGGCACTATAATAAAAAGGTCAATCCAAGATCATTCCAGGTTGGAGATTACATCCTAAGGAAAGTCCTTGGCAGCGCAGTAAAACCATCTGATGGCAAGCTAGGTCCAAACTGGGAGGGACCATTCAAGGTGAAAAGGGAAGACCTACAAGGAGCCTATCACTTAGAAACACTAGAGGGCAGAGAAATACCCCGAGCTTGGAACGCAGCCAACCTGAAAAAAAATCTATTTCTAGATTTTTTATTCAATTTTTATCACATTATTGGAATTGGAAATTTCATTACTTTTAATAAAAGATTGTTCGACAAGTGGTATTCTATGAAGTGTCAATATTATTTTGTGGACTTTATAACTTGGACACCTTTTCCAAGCGACAGGCACATTTCTCGATATATAAAAGAAGGGAGTCACCCTCCTCGGGTTTTCGTTATGAAACATGAACAAACTCTTAGCATTACCCCTGGCAATATATGAATCCCTACAGGGGACCCTTAGGCCGTTCGACCAAATCGAATTGGTCACCAAACAATGTTTGGCTCTGAAAACCTGATCGGATAGAATATCCAACACCAGGTGTGTCCTCGCCATTGCCACACTTAGTCCTAAGGGAGTGTGACGACACGACCTAAAAGGTAAAGTGGGGCAAAATGGTATCTCATAAGCATACTGTACTGGAAGGATACTCACACGACAAAATAAATCTAGTCGGCCACGAAGAGCCCAAGATAATCAAATGACAAATTAATGAAGTAAAAATACACAGCACATGTTTAGTCGGCAAAACGACCAAAACATAAATATTTTGTTACTTCGCTATATTTACAAAAAAGTTACATTGAATTAAGAAGATCTTAATGAGGATTAGGCCTCTGAGTAAGATAATCGGACAATTGCGATCTTCGGCCATCATTCGGATGAGGAGCTAATTCTTTCTCAACTTTATTTGCCTCCGGCTCCAATAGCTGCCCGGGGATAACATCTATAGGGAACCACTGGTCATCCTTCCTGAAAGTATTAGGCCTAAAAGTTGAAGGAGAGATCTCATGACGATACTAGAACACTGAGTTCCTGGCGACCTGCAGCTCCCTGAGGGCACTCAACCATCCCATAATAAAAGATAGCTCTTCAAACTCTGCCAACCTAGTCAGATCATATGTCCAACCCTGGTCATGACCATCAGCCCACACTCACCGAGGTCCTTTCTTGAATAGATGCCTCAGGTGCACGACATCTCTTTGAAGCCCAGTAGTAATCACGTATGTTTGATGAACATCTTCTCGAAGCTCTTCCATCTCCCTAGTCGGACCCCTTGTATTTGTACCAGCACATGGACTGGACGATGAAGTGGATCCTCATAAAACTTGAGGGGTGGCACTCATCCCTGTGACATCTCGTGAACTAGACGATGAAGAGGAACCTCACAAAACTCGTGGTGCGAGGCGCATGCTCCCTGTGTCACGACACCTCCCTCCTCAGAGTTTCATTCTCTTGATGAAGAACTTCTCTGACTTGATTGATCTCGGAGGCATCCAAAAGTTTATCCCTCATAAGGTTCACCACTTTTTGAACAGAAGCACCAACCTCTTCCATCTCCAGAAGTTTATCCTTCAGTTTGGTGATGAGCTTGGACAGACCTTTAAAGCTCTTGTTCCTCGACCTAAGTGACTTACAAATACTTACAAAGGCTTGGGGAACTTGATTTCTCATATTAGGACCAAGGATCCTTCCCAGTTAAGAGGTGGAAGGTATATACTCATCAACATCAATCAACTACAAGCCATAAAAAGCAGTAAAGAATAGAATAATTTGTATGCAGAAAGGAAAGTGTTCTCATTTCATTAAAATAGAGCGGTCCAAGTACATCGATAATAAAAAAGAACAATACAAACAAAGCAAAAATAAAAAAGAACTCATCAGAGAAGGATATCTAGCAACCTCAGTTGGCTCTGAGGTCGTAGGTTACTTTCCCTTGTCTACCGCATCAGGAACACCTCCCTCAAAAGGGGCACTATATGGAATGATCCGGGAAGCAGAAACATCTCTCTCAGAAGGGGTGATAGTAGGATCAATCTGAGAGGTAGGGATGCCACCATCAATGATCGGGGCAGGTGCCTCATCCATAACAAGCTTCGAGCCTGGATCATGCTCATCGAACAGTGGAGAGTCGATGTCCACTCCATCAGCCAGAAGAGCCTTATTCCACCCCTTCTTAAAGTTTAATCGACTGATGTAGCCTATATGAACCTCATCATCCTCATACGCAGCATCCCACCGGACATTGTACGATCTTTCCTCCACCTTCTTTATCTTCTCTGTCAGCACCCTGTTCTCATCCACCACAGATAACTTTCTTTTATAGACTAAGTCACAGGACTGCCATAGCTCTTTGACTGTCTCCTCCTTCACCCGATTGTCTTTAATGAGGGCGAGATCGAAAGACTGCTAAGCATCATTGACTGTCTTCATACTAGCCTCCAGCTCGACACTCTTCCCCTTCAACTCAGCATTCTGCTTCTCCAAATCAGCATTCCTATTCACCAGCTCATAACTAGTGCGATAGAGGACGGCGAAGTCAGTCACGAACTGCAAAAAAGATAAAACATTAATAAAGAGAAGAATTGAACATAATAATACAAGCATAAAAGGGCAAAAGGCTGACTTACCAAGGATAGCCTCTGACTCGCCTGTAGAGCTAACTGGTCGGTCCCCATTGCCTTCTGATGATCAGTAGGCAAGATTTCTCTCTCGAGTAGTGAAGGAGCCAACTGAGGAAAGATGGCGACAGAGGCTCCCTCGGGCAAGGCAGACATAGGCACCAGCACTTGACCTGCCTTTCTCCTCATATCCTTTCTCCTTCTCTCCTCTTCTTTCTCCTTCCTTTCCTTCTCAGCTTTTCTCCTATCCTCTACCTTCTTCCTCTTTTTATCCTTTCTCTCCCTCTCTCTTAGCTACTCTTCCTCTTTCTTCTTTTTCTCCTGCTCATGAGCAGTATATTGAGAACCAGTTGCAATCTTTCCTCCACTAAATTTCTTATTCTTCGACCGGCGGGAGAGAAGCACATCATCATCATCATCCCGAATACATTTCTTTCTACGAGGAGCCATATCCTCTTCGCTGGAACTGCTCGATTCACTGGAAGACTCTCGAGCTTCTAAAACTTCTTTCGAGCTGGAAGAACCTTCACCACCAGTGCTCTCTTCCTTGGAACTATCTTCAGCACTGCCCCCGTTATCACCTTCGATATCCTCACTAGAGTTTCTCTCTTCCTCATCCAACTAGATGGGATCTGCAACAACTTACTCAATGATGTCTACCTCAGGAACGCTATCTACAGGTCACATGATAATGATGGACACAATGTTCTTGTACTCCAAGAGAAAAGTCACTAATCAAGGATGTTAACCGTCAGCCAAGAGTTCCCTAACATTTCACTCTTTGAACAACTCAGCAGCTCGAACCTCGCTCAGAGAAGATTCCAAGTTCTTTTTACTCGCTGAAAAGAAAGAGAGAAGAATATCAGGGAAATCATACATTAAAAGAGGATTGATGAGCAAAGAAAGAACTAAGCCTTTCTATGAACTCCTCCCCATAAAAGAGTACCATGAACCTGTCAGACCTCGACCCCTCAGTATGGGGAGGAAAGTGCTATTTCTAGAAAGAAAACCCTCTTGCCAGTAATCCTTGTGGGAATCGGGTAGATTTATTACCAATGCCCTATTAGGACTCCTAGCCTTGAGGTAAAGAAGACCAGAACTTGTTCGCGAGAAATAATAACAAAAATAAATCTCAGCAAGCCCTAGATTGGTTCCATAGAGATGATTTATTCTATGGACACCATTAACAATCTTTGAGACGTTTGACGAACACTTTGCATGGACAATATTGAAATAAACAAAGAAATGGAAAAATAAATTACTTGGGGGAAAGTAATCTCCCCTTAAGATAATAATAGAATGTAAATCCAGTGAGCACCCTCAATCTGTCTAACATTACGAGGGACATAGGGACACTCAATATCTACCCAATCTGGAATGTTATAAAACTTCCTAAATTCGAGTACTACTCTATTGCCTATTTTCTCCATTCGCAAACCCTAATTATAGATACGAAGAAGTGTCAACAGAAAATGCAAAGAAAAAGGGCAAGAGGAACTTACGAAGTGAAAACTCTTCTTGGGACGATGCAAAGTCACAAGCAAAGAAGATGAAGAATAGTGGAATTGGACGAAGACTAGAGAATGAAGAGCGCAACAACTGGAGCTTGGAGAAAGTTAGGAATATGGAAAAACATGAAGCCACAACAATAAAACACTCCTCCGAAGGATTTTTAAACGTTTCTAATCATAACGCACCGGAAACGAAGCGGGGTGCGACTTAAAGCAGTTCAGAAGAGGTGCTTCAATCTTGGAAGATGTTGTAGAATTTACAAAAATGCCATTATGATAAATCATTTAAAATTATTGAGCCCGAATTGTGGCCCAATAACTTTAGGGGAAATTGTGGGTACCTCGATTTCTCATTCTGACCCAAGACGAGTAGCCCAATAAAAATGGCCCAAAGTCTGGGAGCCTCGCATCCCAATCAATTCAGTTACGACTCAGTCAAATTCCTAAAATATCGTATGCAGATATTCTAGGAGCTATGGAGTGACGTGGGGGAGTCCAATACCCCCACCCTCGAGAACAAAAATGTATATAACAAATCCTAAGCCTGGGGAAAAAGGCATGTATTATTTTTCTAGTAAAACACTCCCCGGAGTATAGAGAAATAATATCGAGAGCACCACTCTGGATGTAGGCATTCCTATAGAACCACGTAAATATTATGTCGTGTGATTGGTGTTCTTTACATTCTTTACTTATTTTGGTGATTGCCTTTTCTTATTAATTTATGCTAAACTTAATTGTCACCACAAATATAATGAAATTGAATTGTGAATGGAGGTGTAGACCATCTAATCTTGCTGGTAAATCAGATTCATATTAATAGATATAGATTTAATATGATTGTTAGTAATTTTGAAATATAAATTGGGATTGCGAATTGATTTCCTTCCTATGAACCCAATTTGTGAAATTGAGGGACGTAAATTAATTATTCATTGATATTCAATGTTTGGGTATTGTTATTATTAATTTAGAAACCATTATCAAAACTTATGTATACGTTAATGAAGGATCGGGATCATATGAATGGGTTTGTAGTAAAAATTTGGAGAAGAAACTTGTGCCACCCCACCTATTCTATCCATGGGTGATTAATCCTTCATTAAAACAACCTGGAGTCTCATTTGGTTCATTTTTAGCATCACTATAAAAAACATTTTAATTACTAACCATCTAGGTTAGATCAAGTCGTTGCCAAATTTTATCTTGCGATTAAATTACAACATGTGAAATTTAAAATGAATAAACTAACCCATCCACTCATTTATAAAATGAGCAATCACACGAAGAATATATAAATATATAAGACCGAATAAACCATCGGTTGCCAAGATAAATAAGCCAACACAATTTGAAGTCAATAAAATGAATCTAAAACCAATGTGATAAATAAAATGGAAAAATAAAAAGTCTGAAGGGCAACACTCCCAACAAAATACTGAATGTAAACCTATATAGACGTGAATGAGCCGAGGCATCTAAAGCAACTCCTGCAAGCCTCTAAAATGCCGCAGCTATGCATTCCTGGATAAAATCTTTGAGTTGGGCATCCTTATGGATGGACACCTAAGAGTTTTTGAAAATATTTTGACGCAGGTTAGAGCATAAGAAAACAGTTTGAAAATGTTTTACAATTGTTTAAATCACATAATAGATCATTTATTTATTACACGTGTAAATTTCATGTACACTCTCTTGAGATCCTCACCTCTCATCTAATGTGCACGCCTAACGTAACCTACCAAGATATTCTACCCATCCCAACTAGATAAATTATCTAACTAACCTTAAAAGTCTAGCTAACTCGTATGACACATACGACTCACTACCACAGTATCAATAATTAATAATTCCAACGTATTATTATTGATTTAATCATTTAACTTTCTCTACTTAATTTATTTTAGACGTACTCAGTCGATCAGTTTCTAATATCACACACATAAGTAGATATAACGTATTTGAATATATTTAACACATATATAATATATACAAATTTACCATCCCCGTAATGTCCCCTCGTGATGCTGGCATACTCTTCTATCAAGTCCATGTACTTCTCGTATGAAATAAAGGACCAATGGTTTGTCATGTCTCCTCAAACCGAAAAAAAATCAACACACAATGGATGTGAAAATGGTTATAAGCCTTTGGGATACGCACGTACAGAACGAACCCAAATGACATGTCATCCATACTAATACAGACACATAGTGAGCCTCCCTAAGTTCCATGTTCTGGGGCACAAATCCAGACCTCACTAGAATTGCCAAGGTAGGATCACCCTTTATGCAGAAATCTCCAAATAGCAGGCAGCATAGGTATGTTCACACACATAATCAATCATATTCATAGGCATTCACACAACCCATATATGTTTATAAATCAGTATGTATACACATAACCCATTATATAAGTCCCTACGTTGTATATATATCTCACATACTCATCGTACAAACAATTACCATTTTAGCCCCTTATTATATTTTTTGGGGTATTGCTCACTGCCCTTAAGGTCCTCATTACCCCTTAATAATATTAGTAGCTAATACACTCATACACTACTAGTCCAAATCCTAGATTCACTTCTCTCTGTTATCCGTTATCAATCCCTCAAATTCATTATTTTCAGAATTCCCATCTCATATGTATTCGCTTAATTCTCTTGTTCTGACTAAGCCTCCACCCCACATTAGGACGACTATAATTCAATATAATATTTATTATGATTTAAAGATGTTCGAAAAGTGTCCCCATCAATTATTCATAAATTCAAGGTTTAAAAAGGGAAATTTCTCAGTTATGGGAAAACCGAATTGATTCATCTAAAAATTGAATCGATTCGCCCTTGGGCCGATTTGGCCTCTCCACCACCAACTCCTGAATGGCCGAAATGCCCTCTCGTGGAGCCAATTTTGTCAAAAATTGCATTGGTACCTATATACTACCCCCTGGTACACTATTCTGACCCTTTCGGAAGTAATCGTGACCTCAAAATCATCATCCAAGTTACTCTAAAATAATTTCCTATCTCGACCTCATATAGTCCACACACGAAACCCGTTTGAGATATAACACTTGCACGTCACTTTCACTTATTATGACGTAAAATACTAAATCTCTATTCATTTAGTAATTTTATTTGATAAATATTAATCATTTCTCTCCGATTAATAATTTAATTAACACATTGTATTTAATTCCATTAAATTACGTGACGCGTGTATTTTAAAATTTATCAAATTAATTAAATTATAATGCTCAGAAAATATGGGGTGTTACAAAACCCAAAGTGTCACTGTACTTAACAGGGAATCAGTTTAGGGGTACAACCAAATCGGTTTGGATGTTAAAGAAAATTCGGGATGGATCATTTTAGTGCGTGGGTTTAATTCACGAGATTTTACTTAGAGATTATAATTTTGTAAAAAGGGAGAAACAAGGATTTGGGTAATTCAACATGGTTATATTGGTTATAAAAAGCGAGAAATTAAAGATGGGTTTGTTACATTAATTTGAAAATTAATTGGAGAATGAATTTAATAAATAAATTTAGTGGATAAATTCAAGAATTTTTTATATCTGGGTTGGTCGGGAAGTTCAAGTATATAAGAGGGCGAAGCTATTTTATTTAAATTATAATTGAGAACTGAAATAGATTTACTAGTCGAGAGTGTGGACTCGTGATAGTAGACGAGTGCTTTGGGTGATAGGCACCTTTTAGTCGGATTTGTGGTTATATATACGGGTATAGTGACAGAGTATACATGTGTATTTTATAAATATCGGTATGTATGATATTTATGTGAAGCATACCCCTCTAGTGATATCATGGGAGGTTGCACGATGTGGGTGAATCGCATGGATAGTGAGTACAGGGCGAGTATAGTCCTCAAGTAATAGCGCCACGTATTTTATTGTGTGATTATTTTTCGAAGTGAAATGATTTGTGTATGGTTTATTCTCAGTATCGAAGGACTATGACCGCCTCCACTACGTTGCGATATTTTTACCGAGTTCGATGTGAGTTAGGCCGAGTTATGGTAACCGGGTTAGTGTGAGCATATCTGGGGTATAATAGCATTTTAGAGAAAAGCATCCATGGAGTTATTACTCTAAAGGATGGTTATTATACGCGATATATGTGTGATTGTTATAGTATAATATTATGTATATAATGGAGTAGATAATTATATATGGGTTAAATGCATACAAAAGCTAATATGTTATATATATATATATATATATATACACACACACACTAGTGTATGCCCGTTCCTGAAGGCACATTAAAAAATTTCAAAGTACGTAATCGTAAAACGACAAAAATTGGTGCGTGTACTTAATTGCAAAACGGAAAAAAATTCGCTCCCCAACAAAAGAAAATGTAATTTAATAAAAATGATCTTAATTTCCAAAGTTGTGCGCATCATGACTCCAACTCGCATGATTCATTATGAAGAAAATTTTGAAAGTACGTAATTGCAAAGAGGCAAAATTTCCATTTCATCGTTCGTAATTGTAAAACAGCAAAAAAATCGTTTCCTAACAAAATAAAGTGTAATTTTAAAATAATTGATCATAATATCATTTGTTTATAGGACTATCCTCCTTTCTTAACAAATAAAAAATTGTCCAACAACATTCAAATAGTCTAAATTTGTCGAACAAATTCACATATAACATAAAATATACAATATTCATGAATCGAATTCACATTGTGCCTCAAGTAAACAAAGTGTCAATTTAAAAAAATGGATATAGTCTCCTTTGTTTATTGGACTATCCACCCTACTTGAGGGATAACAACAAATCCAACTATATTCAAATGTCTCAAATTCATCAAACAAAAATAAAATGCATAAAAGTGCAGGCCCTTACCATCGAGATGCATGTAATTCTATTGAGTAATAGTCGATATAGAAACATCCATACCCAATGTATATAAGTTAAAGACAAAGAAAATTATAAAGATAAAAACTACAGCCCCAAAATAAAATACTATTTATAGTAAACATGATTTTAATATTAAGAAATTTATTCATGATAGAAAGTGTGCACCACAAAATTAAACTCATACAATCATAAAATTCCACAAAAACCAAAATCGACAATTACAACTCACTTTGATTGTATATATTGTGCTCTTATTAATAACTTCACATAAAACAAAGACTTAAGATCATTAATAATTAGAGATTAGAAACATAAGATTCTTTATTACCCATGTTTTACAAAAGAAACAGTTTGGCCATCACAACACCTGCAAAAATTAATAAGAAATAAGTTAGAATAAAAATGAACTAAGTCATACAAATTACAAATTGAGTATATAAACAAGCAAATAGATGTTATCAGAGTAGCAAAAATATCAGCTATCCATCTCTAGCAGATTTTTTGATTGGATCATAATCAATGTAACTTCATGATAATCTTCCTAATACTAATGTAACTTGTGAAATTGAAAAAAATGAAATGTCCAAAAAATAGTAAAATTAACAGGGTTGTACCAACCTTCAAGAACCTTGTGGTGAACAAAGGTGAAAGGCCTTGTCAAAAATGGTGTGGCAACTATGTAAGAAATATCCAAGACACATCCAACACCAGAATCATCATGTGGCCATAGAGTTTCACCTAAAATGTAATACCAGCTACAGAGACTATGGTTTAGCAGAATCAAGTTAGCATCCCAAATGAAATAAGCTTAAACAGAGTAGTGGTAGGGCCGTGAAGGCAGAAGCATGCGCATTCATAGAAGGTACACCACATACATTGGTGTGAGATCTCATGAATGGCATGGATTAAGCACCTATAGAGTGGATAAAATGAGGCTAACAATAGGAAGTGTTCATAACTGAAGCAGGTATGCACACCAAGTGTAGTTGATATGGGTGGACCACCAAGAGAGGTGCCAAGCTATGACTGTTGTAGGAGAGTCACCAATGTATCCGCTATACACTTGTGATAAATGACATCGATGTCAATTCCACACTTTCCATATATTAATTGATAAAAAGACTTAAGATTTGGACTTAAGCGCAAAAAATCATATTTTATATCACTAATACAAAAATAAAAACAAAAAAATGCAACTCATATAGTTGTGTGATCCAAACAGAGCTAAATAGAAAAATGCATCTCAATGTGAAAAATGAAGCTCAAACTAACATTTTACAAAAAAAATTGACTATGCCAGTATTCAATTTTTTTTCTCCATGACTTGATGCTTGAAAAGTAGGATGGATTAGCATGTAAAAAGGAAATCATGAAATTTAACCCAATTTAGAAATTGAAAACAAAAATTATAAGAATAAACATCCAATCTCATGGAATACTCTTAGGTGTTAAAGCCTGTATATCAAATCAAATACAATTATACCCACTGATATGAATCCATAGAATGTGAGGCATTAAAGTTGTATATCAAATCAAATAAACACATTATACCCATGTTCTATCTTTACAAATAGTACCAAATACTATAGAAAATGATACTACTTACCATTTAGGCCCATCTCCTATTCGATAAAGTATCTAGTGCACGTTTTGCCACATATGATGAGGATTTAACGCAACCCACTACATTCAATTTTAACCACGATCATCCACACAGTTAGCTAACAAGCCCACAACTGTCATGACTTCCACAACATTTATCTAGCAAGTGATGTATTAACTGTTTCTGTTATGAAGTACATAAGTCAATACTTGTTTTGATGGAAAAAAAGAATTACTTGAGCAAAGAATCATAAAACTAAAATAGTTTCTAAATAACATATGATATACGAATCTATATAACAATGACTATTAACCGAATGAAGTAGGAATTAAACAGAGGAAATGAGTAATAAACTGTAACACCCCGCACGCCCGGGGAGAGCGAACGGAGCGCTAATGCGATAAAATAAATCCAAATCCACAAATAACAAGGTATAGAGCATCTAAGTCCCACAACAACAAAAGAGAAACTACAAATTTCAATCTCTTCAAATTATATACCAAATCTCTCGAATTACATACAACCACTAACTCGAAAATAAAATACAAATCTCCAATGCTCTATACAACAAAATAAATAATACAAATCTTCCAAAAATATTCTTCCCAAAATAATCCACACTAAAATAATCCCAATTGGTCCATAGCATCCCAATCCACACTAACCTGCCAACTAAAAGAAAATATAGGGAAGTACACAATACGACAAGAAAGATGCTCAACAAATATGGATTAGCAATGAATAAAGCGTAACAACACGAGTACGAATATTCAAATCAAAATGCAAATCTCAAAGCATTTATCAATACAATTTCTCAAAAACACATCAATGGGTCACCACGCCTCACCACATCCGTATATGCTTTATCAAGCCATAGCCCGGGAAACAAGAATTTTGGCGGGTGCCCAACATCCGTGCCATATTAAAATCTCATGACAACGTGCTCAACAACAATATAGTGATACCACATGAATCCAAATAATTTCAACAATTATTTTCCAGATTTCAATGAATTTAACGATTCAAGTATGAGTTCAATTAACAAGAATTCAAAGAGAATGGCACTCGCGAGATTAAAGGAGCATATTGTGTAAAACCCCATACCTCAAACTATGATGAGAAACCAACGATCACATCCTCAAGATCAACTCAAAAGATCTACAAAAGATTCTCCAAGAACCTCCAAAAAAATATCCCTAAGAACACATCTAATCTAAGGTTGTAACTCACAAATCTCAAGGGCTAATGTGTATATAAAAAGAAGAGGAATATAAAATATATTTTCTGCCAAAATTTGTGCCAAAAGTATGTTAAAAGGGTTGCCCAAGACTTCCTTTTATAATGCAAAGAAATGAAGAGTTGGAATCCAAAAGACTCCTTTAAATAAGGAAAATAAATGAAGAGTTGGAAGTCAAAACAACTCTTCAAAATTACTTAATGTTCACCGACATAGAATTCCAAGAGTTAAAAACATTTTAAAATCATTTTAAAATCCGTTTTAACTCCGATTTCAAAACCGTTTGAAATTCTCGCCTTTAAAAATAATAACCAACATATTTGAGCAATAAAAATAATTTTATCAAAAACTTTATTTTCCTCCATTTTTGAGAAATTAATTAAAATAGCTCAAAATTACGCGGGTTGTTACATAAACAAACATTAATAACTTAAAATATGTAATTTTTATATCTATATACCGTACAATTAACGATAGTATGGTCATATCCATATTAGTATAGGTTGTAAACACAACTATCAACACCAAAACACAAAATAATAGCTTATGTCCATAATGAAGATTGGAACTGCTATCCAACCGGTCCTCTAGGTGGAGCAACACAGCGAACGATAGTAGCGTGATTAAACTGAGAGAGGGAGGTAAACAAAGACCTATGAGGTTGAGTTTCTTACCGTTGATCCATATATGATTTATCATATCATTAACACCAACGTGCCTCAAAACAAAAACAAAATCAGTTGTGTGTGTATACATGTAATTTCGTCAAAATAAGTAGTTAAGTAATAACGATGTCCATTAAAATAGGTTGTTATCGTTAACTAAATTGGCTACAAATTTACTCCAAATATAAGAACCATTAGCAATAAAAAACAAATGTGTATGATATGACAAATGTGTACGATATGATAACTATATAGTGCCTAATTACGCTAATGATGATGCTATTATATGATAAATGTGCCTAATTTTGATATAATTCTGTAGAACAAACGTGTCTAATCAAAATAGCAACACTATTAGCAGAACACGTGCCTAACTTTTCCTACTCCACTATTAATAAATGTGTACGATTTGATAACTTGTATTTGAGTTTCTTCAATTTGAAAAATGTATGCTGAAAATATGACCTTAGATCATAAATGCTCCTGTTGTTTTCAAGACACGTTCCTTCTCAAAGAGATTCCCCTTCGAACTGACCATGGTGCCTCAACCTTGATAAGAGTTGGAGCAGGGACAACCCCTTGGTTAGAAGAGGTCAGTGCTCTTCCAAGTTCTAATAAAAGATTAAAAGATTGTACAACCCATTTGTCAAATCAAGTAGTAAAAGATTAAGATTCAATACCAATATGAGCACGAATTCAAAAGGTACCGGAACACCTTGCGGCATGAATGTGTGACCTCTCAGATTTTAACTGAGCCCTGTAATAGAAATGAAATATTTATGAAAACCACGATTAACATTTTAGGGGTCTATTCTGATTTTATTAACATTTCAAAAATAGAGAGTATGCATAACATTTTTTTACAATTAATGTGATCTTAAAACAAAAATTAAGAGAGTAAGAAATGAACCAAACCGAAAATATCATGTATGATTTCAGAATGTTTGAAACCTTCGAATAGGAATAGATATAAATCCCCATTTCACTATATCTCGATCCAAACTCTATCATTAAAAAGAAAAAATTTAAAAGTAATAATCTAATGACAACTAAAATTCGGACAGAGAGACATTCTCGATAAAAGTTTATACTCTGTAGCTCATCAATAAATGTTTACATAATTGAACCCAAAATAGTGTTCGAGTTATTTATTTTTGAAAAGGTCCATGTAATTCATAAAAGTAACTCTTGTGTCACACATAGAACATCTAATCAAGAAACTTTTATGGGGTACCTACGAACATACGAATGTGATGTCTACACAAATATTGTGATTTTGTAGTGATACAATGATGGATACATGAGTAATCAAAGCAAACCATATTTGAAGCTTGTATCGACATCACAATATCAAACCTAAAACCATACAAAACTGCCAAATTTGAAAATTCTGAAATATAATTACGTAATTTCAATAACCTTGTTTTAAATACTTGTTTAGTAATCTACCAACAATAATTACGTAATCTACCAACTATTTCGTAACAAAATGTTTAAATACTTGTCACTTAATCTACCAACACAGTGAAAAATACCATAAAGAATGATAGCAGGGGAAAATAATCTCAACAAACCTAAAAATTACATTTCAAGAACACTATGAAGCTTAAAAAATATATTTAGCCTATCTACAATGGTCAAAACATCACTAAAAGAGAGAAACAAAACCATACCTCACAAATGACCCAAAATATTGCTATTTCTATAAAATTTAAAGTCATATTAGTTTATAGATTTGCAAAAAAAATGCTAAAAATTAATATGAAACCACTTAAAACTCATAAATTCTCCCAATATAAATTTAAACCAAAATATTTAAAACCACAACACTGATAAAATTATATGAAAAAAAGTAAAAAAAATATATAAGAAGAGAGAACAAATAGTATACTTGAAATCATGGATTGGATTTGTAAATATATACACCGAGTTAGAAACTGTAAAAAAATAAACTTCCATGAAACAAAAACCAAGATGAAAGAATTTTTTTTGCTTATCAATGGTGTCTTTCCATAAATATGAAATACAATTAGGGGTAGTTCTACAAAACAAAACATAAGAATGTAATTAAGTAAATAAGAGAGGAAGTGAGAAATACAAAACCCATGAAATCCAAAGAAAAGAGACACAAAATCGAACCTTGGCATGTGAAGTGAGAGGTGAGCGGGTGAGAGGTGAGAAGTGGCTGAGAAGTGAATGAGAATATGATGCAGAGGCGAAGGGATATGGAGGCAGAAGCGGAGGGATTCAGAGTAGAATGTGAGAGGGAGGGGTTTTGCTGAAAGGGAAAAGACGAAATGAAAGACAGAATGAGAAGAACGACTAGGGTTTGGCCACATTAGTGTAATGGGGGAAATGATTTCAACTCTGGGATTGTCCACGTGGAAAAATATAGACCCTTTGATTACATTGATAAACATACCTATAAGATGAATAGTAAAACACCATTGTCCCATATTATATATATATATATATATATATATATATATATATATATATATATATATATATATATATATATATATATAAACTGAAATGGAAGATATATAAATAATTAATGCTGAATTAATTAATTAAGCTAATGGGTAGAATAACTTATGAATCATGATAAAAAGTACTCAGGTTAGAGTAATGTGATAGAAAGAATTAGAACAGGGCTAGTTAGATGGGGGAGCTTAACTTTGAGGGTTAATATGTAAGAGCTTGGTGTGCACAATAGTTGAGAGTTGAGTGGTATCTCATGAAAGTGTGACACCGACTTAAATATATTAATGTTCATGCATATTTAATTATTGCATCTTAATCACTTGCAAATCTTTTTCCAAAGTTTTGGGCTCTGAACCTTGTCAAAACTATATTCCAAAACCTTTTAGGTGTCCATCCATAGAGGCGCCAGGATTGATAATTCATTCCATGGACACATAGCTGTAGCACTTGTGGAGGAATGAAGGATTTGAGTAGATGTTTCAGTTGAACAAGTCCTCCTTACCTATCTCTCTCTCTCTCTCTCTCTCTCTCTCTCTCTCACACACACACACACACACACACACACACACACACAACAGTAAACCCTTATAGGGTTTGCATGGAAGCTAGATCTACCTCCATTTTGAAGGTAGAAGACCTTCCTCCTGATCCATTTCAATCAACTCCTCAATTAATTCCTCATTTTCCTCCTAATCATTCCCTTACTAAGTCTATTGTCGAGATTTTCGGAGTCTTCAAATCATCTAATATCTCCATGCATGAAGTTACATCATTCAAAGGAGAACTAACTCTTTTCCTTGGTAATGATTATCTCAATAAAACATATGCTCCTTTCAAGCACTCATTGGTTGGAAAGTTCACTATTGGTCATCCCCCTTTGGAAGATATAAAGAAAATGTTAACATCAATGGTTATAAAAGATGCATTTAACGTTAATTTGCTAGATCAAAAACATGTCATGATTATATTATTTCATGAAGAAGATTTCCTAAGACTTTGGACAAGATCGACTTGGTATGTTAATCGATTCTCTATGAGAGTTTTCAAATGGACTAAAGATTCATCCTGATTACGAAACAACCTTTGTTCCTATTTGGATCAGTCTTCCTCTATTGCTTATTCATCTATATAATAAAAAAAGTCTTTTCTTGATCTGTAGTGTAGCTGATGTTCCATTAAAAATGGACAGTGTACTGCTTCATTGGATAGACCAAGTATGGATAGGATGTGCATTGAAGTAGACTTGAGAAAACCAATTCCTAATAGAATTTGGATTACCAACAAAGATACTTCAGTGGGGTTTTGGCAATATTTTGAGTATGAAGATCTTCATCCCTATTATTTCAATTATTTTAGAAGGGGACACAAAGAAGAAGCTTGTCTTGGTAAAGAAGGAAACAAACCTATTACAGATTCCACCAAGAAGCCTCTTCCTGTTAATAAGAAAAAGAAGGTACAAAAGAATGGGTTGTTAAAAATTTCTAGAATAAGGAGACAATATCAGTTCAAAAGGTAAATGCAAAAGTAGCTAACCTCAAAAACCAGGAAAAAACTGTTCAAGCCATATAAAACCTTCAATATAAGATTACCAAGTTCTTTAAGAAGAAATCCAAAATAATTAAAACAAATAGAGCAACCCTATAGGAGTAGAAAAGAATATTCCAGTAGAAAAAAAAAGACAATGCCAATGAAGAGGAGGAATTAGATCAAGAATTTTAAGAAGAAGGTGCAATTCCTATATCCCATAAAAAGAAATTCTAGATTTAGTACTCCTATAAAAACCCCTGAGGCAATGGGGGTAGTGGTCCTTGAAAATTTAAGTGCAAGTGGAAAAATGGGAGTTCCAAGTAGAAATATACTATCTTCAATGGGGATGCTAGAGAATTGAAGATACCTAAATTTAATAAAAACAAATTGTTTCTAGTAAAGATTCTATACCAAATACCAAAACTCTTAGATCTAGTATAAAAACTACTGCTTATAGACAATCCAACTGACCAGTACAATCATTTGGAATATTGGACGGCTTTCCAAGAAAATAGCTTTTCAGAGAGTTAAAATATTTCTCATAATCTATAATATTTCTATTTTGGTGATTTTGGAGCCGAAGATTGAGGTTCATAAACTAGAAACATTCAGATTTAAGTTGGGATTTCATACTACCTATGGAAATTCCAATAGAAAGATCTGGTATTTTACTAAGGAAGAAATCAATTGTCAAATTATTTCTGAAATGGAACAAGGTATTACTCTTTCTTTCTTAATTAGTAATTTTAGGGTTCAAGACTCTTTAATTTATGCAAAGAACACTGAAGTTGAGAGAATGGATCTTTGGAACTACATCAGTATGAATTTCACAACTTCTCTTTAGATCATATGAGGGGACTTTAATGTGGTAGAATACAAATATGAGAAAGAGGGTGGGAATGAAATTAAGGGAGGTGCAGAATTGGAATTTTTGGAAGCTATCGAAATCAATGAGATGATAGACTTTGGTTTCATAGGATCCAACTTCACATGGTTAAATAAAAAGAAGGTAGTGGATAGAATTTGGTTTAGACTTGACAAAGTGTATCCTAACTAGGCTTCTTCGCAATTAGGTATGTTTGAAGTTCATCATCTAAATAGGCTTTTGTCTAATTATTGTCCCCTTTTAGTTTCATTCAAGAATAATCTTATACTGAATCACAAATCATTCAAATTCCAAAAATTATGTCTTCAATCTCCAGATATTAAAACTATGGTGTCTCAAACTTGGAACTCTATTGAACATCTTAATCCATTTGTTTCTATAGGATTAAAATTCAAGTTGCGTAGTTCTACTTTATCTTCTTAGAGTAGACTCAAGTTTGGGGATATTTTCGAAGAAGCTAGAATGTTCAATATGCCTTAGCATTATCATTCCATATTTTTTACCTTTTAGATTGTCTCGTCACACTCTCTAAGGCCTATGTTATATGATGGAAAGAATGTACATGGTCGATGGGCCATATGCCCGAATAAACTTTTTTCAACTAACGCAGTTGGCGACCAAATTGTGTTGGCTTTGTTGCCTAAGGATCCCGTGTAGGGATTCTGTTGTTGCTAAGGCAACTTTGAGGTCTATTGTGTTTGAAATAAAGACCTGAGGGTTGTAGTAATTGAAACACTCTCATTGACTTATAATAAATATTGTAATAAGTTAAATAACGTTTTCTAGTGCCCGGGAATTCTGTTATGCCCCATGGAGTTATCATTTAGAAGGGGTGCATAATACTGAGATGTGATTAAGAAATTTTAAACATCCAATATATAATATCAAAATGCGCGAGACAACTGGCCTTTATTCATTGAATAATAACTTACAAGCTACATAAGTTTGAAATGAGAATCGAATAAACTAAATGTGTTAATCAAATCAGAAAGAAGACTAAAAGTGGAACTTCTTGAGGTTGGTTGCATTCCACGCTCTTGGTATCTCTCATCCTCAAGCATTTCCATGTGAAATGCTCTTTGTAGGTAGCCCCTTATCACCTGAAAAGGTCCTTCCCAGTTTGATCCCAGCGCCATCTGATGGTTTTATAGCACTACCAAGGTCATTCCTTTAGACGTAGTCCCCTACCAAAATAGAAACTTTCTCGAATTGACTCTATTTTTGTAATAATTGGACAGTTGCTATTGATAGGAAGCTAACTTGATCATGGATAGTTCTCTTCGATCGTGTACAAAGTCCAGTTGAATGCGTAGTGCATCATGACTTAGGCCTTGGTCGACCAACATTTTCCTCATAGTAGGGAGATCTCTTTCCAGCAGGATAATAACTTCCATTCCATAAGTGAGAGTGAATGGTGTTTCCCCGTTGGTCTCGTAGGAGTGGTAAGGGAGGCCCATAGAACATAAGGTAACGACCTAGGCACCCTTAGCTCTTTCCAATCAATTTTTTAGTCCATCAAGCATGGTCTTATTGGAAACTCTTTCTTAACTGTTACTTTGGGGATACGCGTGCTTGATGCCATGCTCATCATAAAAACCTAAAAAGAAGCTTCTCTAAAATTGTGTGACGTTATCGGTGATGATAGTCCTTTGTATCACACAACATGTTATAATGTTTTTTAGATGAACCTGGTCATTTCAGCGTCGTGAATGTTCACCAATGTTTCTTCCTCTACCTATTTGGTGAAGTAATATGTGCCGACCAGCAGATACTTGTAATATCTAGATACAGTGGGTAGTGGCCCCACGATATCTAGTCCTCATTCCACGAATGGTCATGGACTTGTAAAGGTCTCTAGCTAGCTGGTGGACCATATGAGAGGGCTTCTGGAATTTTAACATCTACAAACATAGGTGCTTCCATCCTTTTTCATGTGAAACCACATGTAACCCTATTTTATTGCACAAAAGTCTAAAGACCTCCCTCCTACTTGACTTCCATCAATACCATCGAGAAGATCTCTAAGAACTTGCTCGGTGTCATGTGGGTGGATGCAATAAAGGTAAGGTCCTATGAATGACTTCTTGTAGAGCTTTCATAGTGTGGGAGGTAAAGACAGTCCCAGGCCACAGATTCAAGAGCTGGAGAAAATCGACTTGGCCAAAGAAAGTGATGACCCTAACCCCATTTTCATCTCAAAGGACTTGGCGAAAAGGCCTTGAGAGGAGTAGATCAAATTGATCCCATATTTCAAAGTTTATTTCGCGTGGAAGTACACTGAGATTCCTGGGGTAGACAAAGAGGTGAGATGCCACATGTTGAATATTTTGTCGCCAGCCTTCCTGGTGAAGAAGGCCACTTGAATGTACAAGACGAAATTGGATTTAAAGATCAAAGAGAAAGTTCAAAGACTAGTTACGGCCAACTTCATAGTTCCAATACAACATTCGATTTGGCTCTCTATTATCGTACCTGTGGGAAAGAAAGATAAGAGCCAAATAAA
The DNA here is from genome assembly GCA_949130495.1 of Sambucus nigra. Classification (NCBI taxonomy): domain Eukaryota; kingdom Viridiplantae; phylum Streptophyta; class Magnoliopsida; order Dipsacales; family Adoxaceae; genus Sambucus; species Sambucus nigra. Next base: position 123,478,503 of record OX422213.1, read on the forward strand.
AATATATGTGGATTTTAGCGACCTAAATAGAGCGTTCTCGAATGATGACTTCCCTCTTCCCTACATTGATAGTTTGATCAATGCAACTATGGGCCATGAGATGTATAGCTTAATGAACGACTATGTGGGATACAATCAGATAAAAATGCATACAGCCTACACAGAGAAGACAATTTTCTTAACGCCTTTGGGTAATTTCATGTCCACAATTATGCCTTTTGGGTTGAAAAATGTAGGATCCACCTACTAAAGGACAATGATGGGCATTTTTCATGACCTTTTTCATAAGATCGTGGAATTTTATGTTGACAATCCCATGATTGAATCCAAGAAAGAGTCATCCCACCTGGATGATCTAAGGAGAGTGTTCACTCGATGAAGGAAGTATAAGTTGAAGATAAACCTCCTCAAGTGCGCGTTCAGGGTGACAAGCGGGAAATTCTTGGGCTTTGTGGAGAACCGTCAAGGGGTGAAAATGGACTTGGATAAATGATTGGCCATCTTTGATATGCTAAGGCCAAAGTCGTCAAAGGAGTTAAAAATCATCATTGGTAAAGTTTCCTACTTGAGGAGGTTCATCCCAGGAGTGGCCGATGTGACACACCCATTAATGGAGTTACTGAGAAAGGGCATGAAGTTTGTGTGGGAAGTGATTCACCAAGACGCCATGGACAAGCTGAAAGCACTCCTTACTTATCCTCAGAGAATGATCCCCCCGAACGCAGTTATCCCTTTACGTCTAAATCTTACATCATCTTAACAATCTATTGGTGGTTTACTGGCCCAAGAAATGGACGGTACAGAGAAACCTATTTTTACTTGAGTATAATCATATATGGGACTGCGGCCAGATATACTAGCATTGAGAGGCATTGTTTAGACCTTATATTCATACCATAAAAACATAAGCACTACCTATTATCGTTCACAATTCATATTGTAACTAGGTGTGATCCTATAAAGTTTTTGCTTGCTAGAGCTATGTTAATAGGAAGGGCATCATGATGGTTCTTAATCCTCTCAGAGTACGATCTTTTGTGTGTGGTTCCTCGAGCTATCAAGAGCCAGGCATATGCGAATTTGCTATCCATCATCCCATTAGGAACATTTGAACAACCTATTGAAGATATCCCGAGTGATGATCTCCAGGCCAATTTTATATCGTCTAGCCTGGACAAGTGGAGTATGGAATTTGACGGCTCTTCGGTCGAGAAAAAGGGGGATCAGGAGTCATTCTACGAAGATATGGTGAGGAATTCCATTTATCATTTAATCTAGAGTTTTAATGTTCAAATAATGAGGCTGGATATGAAGCACTAGTCTTGGGGTTACTCGAACCTCTCAGAAGGGGTATCCAAGTCTTGACAATAAATAGGGATTCAAACTTGGTGGTAAAGCAAGTACCCGGGTAAAAAAGCATATGAGAGTAGTTCCCTATTGAATAATAATTCAGTGACTGCTCTGGAAATTCAAGGTGGTAAGGATCAAAAGGCATCCTCGAATGATGAGTCGACATGCAGACGCCTATGCCACTATCGCCCAAAAGATCGCCTTTGATGGGGATTCAACGATGGTTTGAATCTCAAAGAGAACAACCCCATCGACGGCATTGAAAATTTTTCCCTCAGATGACAAAGATGACTGAAGGGGTGAGATCAGATAGCAACTGGAAAGATGTGAAGGGACTTTGAGCTTAGTTAACTTGGTATAATACTCTGTCACCAGGTGCAATTTGTACTACAAATATAAAATGGGTTTGTTGTCCAGATGTGTGGATCTAGAGGAAGCCAAAAGAATATTGATCAAGGTTAATGAACACAGTTGTGAAACCATCGAGATCCCTTTGTACAGAAGGATACAATGGGAATGATACTTTTGGCCTTCGATGAAACAAGATGTTGCATCAGTACAAAGGAAGTGCGCGAGGTGTTGTCTGTTCTACCTAGAAGCATAATGTAATTTGATTGATCAATCCTAAGATTGGAGGCATCCGTATATGGATCTGTTGATAGATGGAGTAAATCCTACAGACAAAGAAGATACCACCAAGGTAAATAGGCGAGCATCAAGGTACTTTATGCAAGAAGGAATTGTATCAACGAGGCTACAATGAACGGCCCCTAAGGTGCATAAGGAGAAAGAAGGCCAAAGAAGTATTGAAGAAAGCTCACGAGCCGGGACACATTAGAGGAGCCAAGCTCTACGACCAACTCATAACCTTGGAGTATTATTGTCCCATAATGGAAAAAGATTCGGTATAGTTTGTTTGTAACTATAAATCTTATCAACTATATGGGAATATGATCCATGATCCTTTAGTGGAACGACATTCCCTCTCTACACCTTTTCCATTCCATACTTAGGCGTTTAGTTTCATAGGGGTTAAGAACCCTTCATTACAAGGAAAGATATGGATTTTAGTAGCCACAGAGTGCTTCAGAAATTAGGAAGAGGCCATACCACTCAATAAAGCTTCAGTAAGGATAGTGGTACAATTCATGAAGGAGTACGTTATTTACTGATTTAGTTTCCCGAAGGTATTTTTATCGGACAATGGCACCCCTTTTGTGAAGAGAGAAGTACATTTACTAATGGATAAATACTCCATCGTCCATTATAAATCAACGGTAGCATACCGAAAGTGCAATGGGTAGGAAAAGGTCACCAACAAAACCTTAATAAATATCTTGTCATACTTCTCTAATAGACTTCTCTCCTCAACATCATCGCGCGAATCACCTTGCGCATCAACCTGGAAAGGGGGGAGAGTTGGAAAAAAATAGTCATTATCACAGGGGAAAAGAGGAAAAGTTAGGGACTTAGAATAATGATGGAAATTATACCTCTTCTTCTTCTAACGCATCCTCTAAATCTTCATAATCTGGGTGAGGCAAGGCTTGTTTGGAGGGAGAAACAATCTTCCTTAACCTACGCCTCTAAACTAATGCAGTTTCCTCTTGTTCTTCTTTTTCTTCTTTTTCTTCTTCCTACATTTCCTTCTCTCTGCCCTCATCATCCTTATCTTCATCATCATCACCACCAACATCAACAACTACATGCCTCTTGAGCAATTTTTCCTCTCTTGACTAAGATAATCCCTCCATTACGAGATTAAGAGGACTAACCGCCTTCCATTTCTTTCTACTACCAGAAGTGTGAGGAGCATACAAAAATCCCCGAGAAGACATTTTAGCTGACATAAATGCCATGTCTTCTTCACTGATATTCTCCTAAGTCTACCTGAGACGATCAAACATTCGGTTGATCGCTTGGGTGACTTTGAGATTAGAAGTGCGGGCCACTGGAGCCTTGGTCAGTCCTAAACTTTTTTGTTGGAGATCTCCGGGTAGCCCTAACCACTTCCCCAGATAAGGCAATGTGGGAAGAATCACTTCTTTCAATTGGTCTTGAGAGACCAGGGGCAATAGTAGCTATCTCGGCTGGAAGGGAGGTTTGAGATGCTTTCTTCCTTTTTACAGCTACCAGGTCCACTAGAGATAATGGAGGAAGGTCGGAGGGGACGATGTTATTGGCAATACTGAGTGGAAATACGAAAGAGAAAGTGGTACAATTTCTCAAACACAACTCTGTGGCTAGGTATCTTTCAACCTCGGTGTAGCGAGATTCCTTCAAAATGTTACTATAAAAATGGACAAGTAGGTTTTTCTAGAATACTGTTACATACATGGCCGACCTCCTTCCTCGATCTTTTTTTCTCGGAACTATAGAATTGGTCGGGTAACTAGCGCACAGGCTCATAATAGCTGAGGCCAAATAATTCGCATAAGAGAAGGAAAATTTAGTTGGTTTTTCACGGGTAAAATGGCTTAACAAAAGGATTCCTTGATCGTAGCAAAATTTTAGGGCTACATGGTGGGGGCTATAAACAGAATATAAGGAAGACCATTCCATGTACAATGGTAAGTAGGAAGGGATCAACAGAAGTGGGCAATTATTCGAGTGAAAGTTCCTCGCAAGTGCTTCATCAAAGGGAGCTATGGGGTGTTCCTCCTTAGCTAAAATGTCATTCATAAAAAATTGATCCACCCTAACATAAGGGTAGTGTAAGAACCTTTTGGCCCAATCGACTAGAAAAGCAAGAGGCTTCATGACACTCTTGTGACTCCAGCAACAGATACGGGGAACCCTCAGAGGATGATAACTGGGGTAGTTACTAGCAGGACCATAGTCGGGGAAATGGGCATAAAGGACATGATGTGAATAATTGGAGACATCAAACTTCTCGATGCTCCACGTAGAATCTGTCACCATATGATCTATCTAGATATACAATGAACCAATAACGATAGAAGCAAGAGGTATCTTCACGCTGCTCGCCATCTAAATATCCATGTGTGAGACCCCGCCTAGTTAAATACCGGGTGATCAGTCCTTTACTATATTAATTCAGAATACCCAGCTGGTTAAGTATATACATCACTGTCGAAGCTTTTATTGTTAACACTAACCACCTAATATTTAAAAAGGGTTATTGTAAAAAATTTATCTTTTAATTAATAACAACAAAATTAACGAGTAACCAAACATTCACCATCCACACCAATCTCATATGAAAGAAATATTTAAAATAATATGACTCGAGTAAACACCTCCAGCCTAAGTTCCAAATATAAAAATCCAACATAAATAACCCAACAACTGAAATGAGTAAATAAATAAATACATAAATCTCTGACTATCTAATAAGAAGGGGCGACATTCCCTATAATAAGGAAATAGCTCGAAATGAAGAAATGCTAAATATTGAGGCATCTAGTACCGAGGTCCTGTAACTTCCACAGCAACTACAACACGTCAAATTAAAGGAACTCTTATGCTCGGTGTACCTGTGGCTGAGCACCAAAAATAATTTGACAAAAGAAAAGATATTTGCAAGAGACAGATAGGAGCCCGAGTGTAAAATATTTTAAAAAGTTTAGCCAGTATTTAAAAATTGCAGGAGAGAAAATAGTATGTGCATGTTAGTTTTTGGGGACTCATTTGAGATTCTATCATCTCAACTAATGTGCACACTTAATGCACCTATAAATCCAAGCTAATTATTTTATCATCTAACTAGACTGTAGACATAATCCTTCTAATCACCACTCATAAAGACACCCGTATTTTCCACGCAATAGCATATTAAATGTTTTTGCGAATATTATCTCGATTCGGGAGGTATTTGAAAATCCCATTAAGCATTTTCTTACTTAATTTATTGAGAAATTTTTACTATATTTATTATCCACATACTTTCACACAGCAATTAACACCACGGGTGTATACACACATATACACACACACACACTATATATTATATATACTAAAAGGCACCTCTAGACTCAGTTATCGTGCCCTTGTACTCTTCTATCAAGTCTCGGTACATCTTGCATTGCATAAGCACAATGGTTTCGGAATCTCTCACGAACCATAAAGTATAAATCACACATATTGGAGGTGAACATGGTTCTAAGCCTACGGGTTAAACACATACCTACGCACCCATATGATCGTCATCACTGTCATTCTCTGATAGCCCGCATCTAGGTTCCATGTAATGAGGTACCGGTCAAATATCTCCGAAGGATCCTCAATGTAGGACTATCCCCTTCCATAACCTCCCGTGAGAGCAAGTATGTTATCTATGTCATACACAGAATAATTATCATTATACGCATTCACACAACCTATTAAGTTCATTAGGTATACCCACAACCCGAATATTTAACTTATACATAGTATGTCTCTCATTAATACTTACATTAAACATACTAGATTACGAATACTCTCTCGCCCATAACTTTCATAGATAGCTCTTCGCTCCAATTACATTACCCACTAATTCTCTCCTAACCTGAATCTGAATAATACTACTAAACGACGTTTCAAAGAAACCTGCTACCCCATATTTGAAAGAGAAGAAAATTTCCCAGAAACTGAACCTGTTGTTTGAACTAGAAGTTATCTCGTTTGAATGAGATAGCATGTCGTTAGAACGACATATCGCGTGATAGGGATTGTTGTTCGAACCAGGCTCAATCTTGTTTGAACAAGATTGAGCAGTTTTGTCCCCAACCTGCCTCTACTACGTTTTTCATTCCTAAATTGTCCTAAAACCTCCATAAATTAGTCCCGAGCTCCCTCCATTCAATTCCAATTCATTTTCCCACATAAAAGGATGATTTCTAACATCTTAAACACATCATTTTTTTATTAATTAACCTACAAATCAAAAATCCCCAAATTTTTAGATTCATAGAACCCTAATTTATAAAGATTCAAAATAAACCTTCTAATCCCATATTTAATCAACAATTATGGTCATAAATTAGTGGTCAATCTTCAAATTACATGGACTATTCATCCCGGTATCAATTTAACCCTAATGTATCTTTTAATAATGAATTCTTCATCAAATTACATGCAATTCAAGGGGGTTTCGTTACCTACACTAACGTGAACACATTTAATGCTAAAAGAGCAAGATTTAAAGACTTGCCTTATGAAAGATGGTCTGATCCTTTGGTGTTGTTGGTATGGTTGCGACCCTCATTCTTCAATCTACACGATGGTGGTCTCAGTGGTGGAAATGGTGCACTCATGGTGGCTCTTACCTTAAAACTTCTCTTACTCTTTTCCCCTTTTCGGTCTCTATTTATGTATTACTTTATTATGACTAATAACCTATTATAACCCACATAGGAGACACTTTATTTCTCTAATTCTCCTCCTTTAATTTACTCCAAAAATACAATTTACCAAAACTCCCCAACGGGGTGCCGGTTCGGCCTAAAACTGCCCTAGAACCCAAACTAAGCCCCGGGGTAGACTTTTATGACTATATCGACCCTTCCGGACACAGCGCCGCACTCGAAATGACCATTAATTTTGTCCCGGCACGATTGACACGAGCGTCCCGACTTAATTTTAATAACTGTCTCATTTTTCACTCATAACAACTTAATATTATAATAAATATATATTACTTTATGAATTTGAAAATTTGGGGATTTTTTATTTGTGTGTTAATTACTCAAGAATTGATGTGTTTACGATGTAAGAAATCATCCTTTTATGTGGTAGAATGAATTGGAATTGAATGGAGGGAGTTGGGGATGGATTTGTTGAGGTTTTAGGACTGTTTAGGGATGAAAAACGTAGCAGGGGCAGGTTGGGGATGAAACTGCTCAATCTCTTTCAAACGAAATTGAGCCTGGTATGAACGAGAACCCATGTCGCACGATATCTCGTTCTAATGACATGATATCACGTTCAAACGAGATAGCTTCTGGTTCAAACAACATGTCCAGTTTCTGTCCGAATTAATTATAAATAAATTCTCTCCATTTAAATTAATTAATCCTAGTCCCATAATTAAAATATAATCTTTCAAAAATACAGGGTATTATATATTCCCCCCTCCAAACAAAATTTCCTCCCGAAATTCGGAAAAGAATAAAAATAAAGGAATACCTAGTAGGAATAACTCTAGGTATTTGTCCCACATGTCATCCTCACGCTCCCAGGTAGTATCCTCAACATTATGATGCCGCCACTGAACACGTACTAATGGCACTACCTTTGACCGCAATTTCCTCTTTCTACGATCTAGGATAGGAAGTGGCCCTTCCTCGTAGGAACTATCGAGATGTAGGTCAATCTTCTCGAAAGAAATATGAGTGTGGGACAAGTCATCCCGAAGATATCTCCTCAACGAAGAAATATAGAAGACGTCATGAATTCTATACAAGTGCTCCGGTTACCCAAGTCTGTAAGCTACTAGGCCAATCCACTCAATAATAAGGAATGGCCTTACATACCGCAGCACTAACATCTAATTCTTCCAAAACCGCATTACCTACTTCATAGGAGATACCCGTAACAACACCTGGTCCCCCACATTGAACTCTCTGAAGAACCTCTTAGCATCGGCGTAGCTCTTCTGTTTATCATGAGCAATCCAAATACGTCTCCGAACCATCTCAATCCTGGCCAATGTATCCTGAATTAGCTCAGGCCCAAGTAGCTTATTTTCCCCCACCTCTAGCTGATATGATGGAAAATGATAAGGCCTACCATATAATGCCTCGAACGGAGCCATACCTACAGTAAACTACTAGGAGTTATTATAAGAAAACTCCACCAGTGGAAGATACTGCTCCCAACCCTTGCCAAAATCGGGGATACACATCCGCAACATATCCACTAACATTTTATTTGTCCTCTCTGTCTGCCCATCCATCTGCGGGTGCTAGGCCTAACTCAAATGTAACTTCGTACCCATGGGCTCCTAGAATCTCTCCCAATATCGGGACACAAATATATTGCCCCGATCGGACCCTATCGAGGGGAACCCCGTGGAGTCTCACTACCTCTGCAATGAAAATTTTTGCATACTGCCCCATAGTATAATTGGTTCGAACTGACAAAAAATGAGCTACTTTGATTAACCGATACACAATCACCCATATGGAATTGTGACCCCTCTGCGAGGTAGGAAACCCTGTGACGAAATCCATAAAAATTCTCTCCCATTTCAACATAGGGGTGTCTAACGGCTGTCGAAGCCTTGACAGTCTCTCGTAGTCCTCTTTTACTAGCTGACAAGTGGCATATTTCGAAACAAACTCGGCGATGTACCTCTTTGTTCCACTCCACCAGTATTGTCGCCTCATATCCTAGTACATCTTATCCCCTCCGGGATGTACCGCAAATCATGATCCTTGTGACTCCGCCATCATTGCATGTTGTAACTCCTTTCTCTCTCTGGAACTACTAGTCTTCCATTAAAGTGTAATCCCCCATCTGAGCTCACAGAATATGACTTCTCCCCCTCGGCTAGAAGTGGTACAACCCGATCCTGCTAGAACGAGTCTGGTGCCTGATCTTGTATCACCTTAGTAATGATCTCGGGTGTAACCGTCACCGCTGACATGAATGAGCGGTCAATCGCATCCTAATGTCCCAGTTCCTTTTATTTAGTCTTACACACCTCGCCCACCTCATCTCCTGGCCTACGGCTCAATGAGTCTTCTACCATGTTAGCCTTCCTCGGGTGGTAATGGATATCGAACTAATAGTCCTTCACAAATTTAAGTCACCTCCGTTGATGCATATTCAACTCCCACTGCGTGAACAAATACTGCAATGACTTTTGATCTATGAACGAGAAAAATATCTCCCCCAAGGGATAATGTCTCCACATCCAAAGTGCAAACATGACGGCCGCTAAATCCAAGTCATGGGGGGGGGGGGGGGGTAACTCCTCTCGTGAGGCTTAAGCTTACGGAAAGCATAAGCTATAGACTTATCCTCCTGCTGAAGAACATGCCCAAGTCCTAGGAAGGACGCATCAGTATAAACTAGGTATTCCACCCCCGGCCTGGGGTAGTGCTAGAACTGGTTCTAAAGTTAGCTTGTCCTTCAGCTCATCAAAATCCAACTAGCATGCATCATTACAAATGAAAGATACACTCTTACGGGTCAAATTAGTCATGGGGCCTAAAATGTTTAAAAATCCTGGGATAAAACATCTTTAATACCCGGCTAACCCCAAAGATCTACGCACTTCTGTCATTTTTGTGGGTTGTCCCCCTCCTTCATAGCTGACACTTGCTTGGGTTCACTAATATCCCTAACTCAGAAATGATATGTCCCAAAAACTGGACCTCTTGTAGCCAGAATCAACATTTCTCATACTTATCACACAACTGATGCTCACGTAGTGTTCGTAAGACTATGCACAGATGCTCGGCATGCTCCTGCTCAGTTTGGGAATAAATTAGGATGTCATCTAGGAAGGCTATGAAAAACTAATCTAAGAACTAGGTTAGTCCGAATGATATAACCCTAGACTCATAGGAGTTAAGTCTTGTCCGAAGAGGCCTCCTGAGACACACCTTGTTTATATTATAAGTTTGTTGCCCTTTTTAATTGAATTCTACCTCTACATCAAATACATTCATACGTTTACGTATGCTTTTACACTTTCGCATCATTTCCCTGTGACGGTTACTGAAGATACTACTAACTAGAGTGTCCATACACCCTCTATTTTGGGCATTTCTATATACCCATACTAGATATGTTACATTTATCTTAAACTATGCCTCACATGATTGGCATGACTATATGGTAAAGTCATACATTGCCACCCTACATCTTTCCATTCAATTATGCCTCGGGTTGTATCATTATTCTACTCGCTATGTCAACGATTACCAATATTTTTTTAATATTAATGCTATACGGATCTAACGGAATTAATTTGAAATATAACTATTAACTCACAGTTATTAGTACATATAAGTGTAACCACTACATTACTAAACCCATGTACTAAAGAAAAAGAACCTCTCAACTTCCAACGTTCGTTAAGTTTCATGTGTGGGATGTCTCGCAAAGAAAAATCCAAATAAGGAACCCCCCCACATGATACACTACTATCTAACAGTGTTGATTATCGAGATTAGTAAAGTCCTTAGTCCATAACATATACCCCGAACTTCCCATATGTGGATATAAAAAGTTTACTCGTCGACTCTCATGTTTCTAAGACGACCTCTAACATGGCGCTCTCACTATCACTACGTTCTCAGCTCTATATAATTAACGAGTTATATCTCTCCGCTCGACTTAAAGTCAATATACTTTAAATAAGATCATTAAACATCCTCACTTTCCAGGATTGAATATCACAAGACAAAACTCACTTATGTCTATGATACAATATATATGTGGAGGCTCAATCCCCTTTCATGCGATGTTTCATAAAATAATATATTTAACATTGAAATAATGAGTACGATAGTCTTACCACACATTTTACTATCGCTTAAACCCTCGGTACCCAATCAGTATACAATAAAATAATATGCTCTATCATTATAACACCCAAAAGGGTAAACGTCTCTATGTAACTATGAATTATCTTAGTCCACACACCCACTCCCTTGCGGGTGACATGAACGTTCCTCTACCCATGGATGTTATATATTTTTCTTATAAAGTTAATATAGTCTAGGAACCACTCAAATTATATGTGATTGTACTTGCATTACTCAAAATTTTTTGCGTTTTCCCAAAGGACTCATTATTTATGCAAAGTAGCATACCTTCCAACTCGAGTGGTGGTTTCGGTATTAGTGGCATGACCGCGTATCAAACGTTATAGGCGCATCTGTACTGTAAATTCTCATACAACTATGGAGTTGGTACTATATGAGGTAACTACGCTTGCAGTCCTTGTTGGGCATTCTGGTGTGATACTCTACGTTGTTGCGATTAGTCTTTCCACTTATGGCCCGATTGTCCATAATTCAAGCACTGACCCAACAGTCTTCTCTTTCTTTTGATCCGTTATGAGCAAGCTTGACGCTTATGGACTCATCCCCCATATCTAAAACAGATTTTTGTGAAACCTATATGTTCTTGGCCATATTAGTCCTGGTGGTTATGACTCTGTGGACCTTGTCGTTGTTGCAATGGAGCTCATGTACTACTGTTACTACTTGTCCTTCCAGTTTCACTAACTTTCCACATTGTTTTTCCCCTTATAAGCTGGACATGGTGATCTCGCATATGTAACATTCCAGTAGCAACTGCTTGTGCCACTACACTTACCACCTCGGTGACCATCATCATTCCCTAGGATACCTGAGGTACGTGTTGATCTTGTCCAACCTTAAATCCTTCCATGATGCCAGTCTGTCCCTCTCTCCCAAGTGTCATATGAAATTAGATCGATTTATATAAGTTCACCGTCAGTGTAAAAGTCACTAGAAGATCTACATAAAAGACCAATTAAGAATACAACAATCCTAGTAATAGCACTCTATAAAAAATAATGCTAAGTTGAAAGCATAATAAGACGAACGAATCCTAAAAGACTCTAGAACCTGATGCTCTGATACCACATGTGACACCCCGCCAAATTAAATACTAGTTGATTAGTCCTTTACTAAATTAATTCAAAATATCTAGTTGGTTCAAAATATGCATCACTGTCGAAACTATTATTATTAACACTAACCACCTAATATTTAAAAAGGGTTGCTGTCAAAATTTTATCTTTTAGTTAATAAAATCTAAATTAACGTGTAATTAAACATTCACCATCCACACCAATCTTATATGAAAGGAAATATCTAAAATAATAATGCGACTGGAGTAAACACTTACAGCCTACGTACCAAATACAAAAATCCGACGTAAATAATCCAATAACTGAAATGAGTATATAAATAAATAAATCTCTGACTCTCTAATAGAAATGGGTAACATGCCCTAACAGAAGGAAATAACTCGAAATGAAGAAATGGTAACTATGGAGGCGTCTACTATCGAGGTCCTTTAACTTCCACAACAACTACAACATGTCAAATGAATGGAACTCCTATGCTTGGTGCCCCAGTGGCTGGGAACCTAAAATAATTTAACAAAAGAAAAGAAATTTACAAGAGACGGGTCAGAGCCTGAGTGTAAAATATTTTAAAAATTTTAGCATGTATTTAAAAATTGCAGGAAAACAAATAGTATGTGCATGTTAGTTTTTCGGGCACTCACTTGAGATTCTCACCTCTCAACTAATGTGCATGCCTAACGCACCTCTAAACCCAGGATAATTATTTTATTATCTGACTAGACTGTAGACATAATCCTTCTACTCATTACCCATAAATCCACCCGATTTTCCACATAATACCATATTAAACATTTTCACGAATATTATCTCGATTTGAAAAGTATATTAAAAATCCGATTAAGCGTTTGCTTACTTAAGTTATTTAGAAATTTTCACTATATTTTTTATCCACATACTTTCACACAGCAAGTAAGACCACAGGTGTATATATATATATATATATATATATATATATATATATATATATATATATATATATATATATATATATATATATATATATATATACTAAAAGGGACCTCTAGACTCAGCTACTGTGCCCTCATACTCTGTTATCAAGTCCCGGTACATCTCGCACTACATAAGGAAAATGGGTTCGGAATCTCCCAGGAACCATAAAGTACAAATCACACAATTTGGAGGCTAACATGGTTCTAATCCTATGGGTTAGCACATAACTAGGCACCCATATGACCGTCATCACAATCATTCTCAAATATCCCGTACCTAGGTTTCATGCTCTTAGGTAACAGTCAAATATCTTCCCGAAGGCTCCTCGAGATAGGATTGTCCCCTTCCACAACCTCCCATGATAGCAAGTATGGCAGTTATATCATACACATAATAAATATCATTATAGGCATTCACGCAACCTATCAAGTTCATTAGGTATACCCGTAACCTCAATATTTAAGTTATACATAGTATGTCTCTCATTACTAGTTACATTACACATACCAGATTATGAATACTCTCTCGCTTGTAACATTCGCAGATGGATTGTAGCTCATATGATCATAAAGCATCATACCTATTATACTACCCATTAATTCTGTTCTAATATGAATCCCAATTTTATAGAAATGTCAGTTCAAATAAACCTGCTCCCCAGATTTGAAACATAAGAAAATTTCCTAGAAACTGGACCTGTCATTTGAACCAGAAGCTATCTAATTTGAATAAGATAGCATGTCATTAGAATGACATATCACGCAATAGGGGTTCTTGTTTGAACCAGGCTCAATCATGTTTGAACGAGATTGAGCAGTTTCGTCCCCAACCTGCAACTGCTACATTTTTCATCTCTAAACATTCCTAAAACCCCCATAAATTAGACTCGAACTCCCTCCATTCAATTCCAATTCATTTTCCCACATAAAGGGATGATTTCTAACATCTTAAACACATCAATTCTTGATTATTTGACCCTCAAATAAAAAATCCCCAATTTTTTAGATTCATAGAACCCTAATTCATAAAGTTTCAAATTAAACCTTCTAATCACAGATTTAATCAGCAATTATCATCATGTATCCGTGGTTAATCTTCAAATTACATTGATCATTCGTCTTGGTATCAATTTAACACTAATGTATCTTTTAATCATGAATTCTTCATTAAATTAGATGCAATTCAATGGGGTTTCATTACCTACACTAACATGAACACATTTAATTCTAAAAGACCAAGATTTAAACACTTTCCTTACAAAATATGGTTTGATCCTTTGGTTTTATTGTCATGGTTACGGCCCTCCTTCTCCGATCAATACGATGGTGGTCTCGGTGGTGGAAAAGGTGCACTCGTGGTGTCTCTTCCCTTTGAACTTCTCTTCCCCTTCTCCCCATTTTGGTCTCTCTCTATGTGTATTACTTTCTTATGGTTGATAACCTATTCTAACCCATATAAGAGACATTCTATTTCTCTAGTTTTTGTCCTTTAATTTTATCCAAAAATACAATTTACCAAAACGGCCCTACGGGGTGCCGGTTCGGCCTGAAACTGCCACATAACCCAAACGAAGCCCATGGGTAGACTTTTCTGACTATCTAGACCCTTATGGACACAACGAAACACTCAGAATGACCATATGAGCAATTTATAAATATTTTACTTTTTATTTCATTAATTTGGTCCCAACATGGACACGCGCGTCCCGACTTAATTTCCATAACTGTCGCATTTTTCCCTCACGACAACTTAATATTCTTATAAATATATATTACTTTACTCGCTAATTAATATTCAGCGTAATTATCACCAATAAATACTAACTCTCGTCACGTTAGTAATTATTTAATTTAAATCCGGATTAATTATAAATAAATTCACCCCATTTAAATTAATTAATCCTAGTCCCATAATTAAAATACAATCTTTCAAAAATACTGGGTATTAAACCATGTTTATTAAATCCTTCCGGGGGCAATCATGGGTCTTGCCCAGGAGGTGTATTTTTTATATCATCACCCAGATATAGCCAACCAACTCGATCTGGAAGTCAAAGCCCTTTCCTGCCATAGGTTGTTCGAACACATTCTTTCCCCGGGGATTCTCATTGGCCGCCTCACGAGCCATAATCACGGGTTTATCTTCAATAAAGTAGAAATACCTAATCACTTCATAGTAGGTGAACTTCTTATAAGTAAGCATACAATCCTTCACCACTGCTTCCTGTTCAACCCTCAAGGCCTTTTCTTTGCTTGAGACCACCTTCACGAAAAAAGCATCAAACCATGTAGCTTCTAACCCCATAAGTTTGCAAACATCTTCCAAAGTGATAGTGAACTTTGGCTCTAATGAGACATCAGTAGTTGAAGGGCGGTGTTGTTTTTGGCAAGGAAATTTCTCTATTGTTTTCCAGAAGCAATCAGGCTTTCCAAAATAGGGAGCACGACGATAACGCGCCAAAATAGAAGTGGTGTTGTTTTGGTGCGCTTGGGTTATGGGGGAAATACCCCTAGATGAGTGGGTTCTTTTGACGATGGGTTCCATGGTAGTTTAAAGGAATAAAATGAGGCAGTAAGTTGAAAAGAGTGAAGGGGACAAAGAAGGCAAACTCTCACAAAGGCTCAACACAAGACAACGAAAACCCAAAGGTGAGTGTTTTAAATAAGGATACCCCTTTTATAGGGGCAACACGGACCCAAATAGGAAGCACAAGATGACATTTAGAAAAGTGTGGTAATGAACAGGTTAGCTTGCAAGTTCGTCAAGTACGCGCGGCGACCGAAGATTAAGGGTTGAAATGATGGCGTTTCGAGGGGACAAACGTGTAAATTAGGATCGTGGGGAACACATGTGTACCCTGGAACTTCCATATGTCATATAAAAGTACAAGCGATAATCCCATTTAATTCGACATGCTTGAGGTCTTTTCTCCTTGGGGAATGAAGAGTTTTACGAGAAATTTAAATAAATCTCTTCACCTCCCCCAAGGCATATGAAGCCTCACAAAAGAGAAAAGATGTTATTTAACTATGGAAGTATATCCATTAAAACCATCTAGGGGTATCAGAAGATAGAGGAGAATATAACTCCTCCATTTCTAATAATTAGTTGTTTCCTATAAATCAAGTGACCAAGGATTTTTAAAACTTGTTGCAGCAAAAGACTGAACATTAACGAAGGGTTTCGTATAGATATTTCCTCACGCAATAAATAAATATCTCTAGGAAGGGGAAAATATAGGGGGAATCCCCCTTAAAGAGTGATTAACTTACTCATATAGATTGAATGACTCACGAAGAATGAGAAAGAGGGTCGCTCGAGCAAGTTACCTTGAAGAGTCTCCAAACGAATGGATTGAAGGACCCATCTCAAAAAATTTCCAAGAGACCTGGTTCGAAGGATCCAATTTTTTTATCAAAGTCACTTGAATGACGATAGTTTGTAAAAAGAAGTAGAATGATCTATGTCATTTACTTTATTTTATAAATATATGTTGTGTGAGGTTATTTGGTACCAACGAGGGACCATGCTTAGCAGGGCATGGGAGAGCTAACATGCTCTATCCAGCAACCTCCTCTTAAGAACCTCGTAGGGACATGGTTTAGAGGATTAAAAGTAAGGCAACGTTGGGAATACGATTACCAATCCTCTTGGCACACTTGGGAAAAAATTCACTTGCCATGTACGGTTGCTCGAGCCACCTCAACTCTTACATGTTCAGGGGAACCTTCTTAAGGTACCTCAATATTTCATCTTGTTTCTAAGATAATTCTTAACCAATAAACATAAACCAAACAATCAGGCTACTACCAACTGAGCAACCTTAAAAACATACACCATCATGCCTAACTTATGGAACCGTGTACCATATAGAGTCACTATTTACCCACTTTTTGACATCATAATATCTGACATTTAGGGACTCAAAGGTACGGCACTCAAGTGAATTTATCCCTATAACAGTAGGTATATTTCACCAAACCTGACTCTCTAGTCTTCCTAAGGTAAACTCCAAGCTGGCACGTGACGTCCCTCATTAATGACCACCATAACTCCAGCCAATGAAATAGTTTCCCGCCAAATTATGAGATCCAACGCATTTAATGAAATATCTTCTACATTATTGAGAGTCGCTTATGTATTTAATACGATCGATTATATAGAAGGCGATCAAGTTTGCTCAAGTAACTGGCCCCTCATATAAATACATCATACAAATTGTTTAATAGGGAGAGGCGTTCTGAACCTATAATTGTTGACCAACTTTCCCCATACATGAGATCTCATTGTGAGACCATAAATTCCCATATCATTGAGCATTAACTGAGCTATCAACTCCTGTCTTGCCATTATTATGACTAGAGTGCTTGTTCTTTCTCCCTACGACCATGTTACCTGATCGTCCCATCCATTTATTATTCATGTTGTGTATTTATTGTGACAATATATCATTTAATATAAGTTTAAACGTTGAATATGTCTCTTATTCACTTGTGTTCATTGTTGTAGAAGGGTGTCTACCTACAAAAAAATTAAAATACTTGTTTTGGAGATATTGAGAGGACCCTACCTAGGCCACTCCACCTAGGCCACAACAGAAGCCCAAGATTGAGAATTGCCACTGCAAGGGTCACTGCAGAAATGACATTTGAGAAGTGCCACCGCAAGGGTCATTGCGAAAATGACATTTGAAGAAGTGTCCTGCAAAGGCCACTGTAGAAGTTCAGGATTGAGAAGGGCCACTGTAAGGGTCACTGCAGAAATGACATTCGAGAAGTTCCATCGCAAGGGTCACTGCAGAAATGACATTTGAAAAAGTACCCTGCAAAGGCCACTGTAGAAGTCCAGGATTGAGAAGGGTTGCAGAAATGACATTCGAGAAGTGACACCGCAAGGGTCACTGCGGAAATGACATTTGAAGAAGTTCCCCGCAAAGTCCACTGCAGAAATCCAGGATTGAGAAGGGCACTGCAAGGGTCACTGTAAAAATCACATTCAAGAAGTGCCACCGCAAGGGTCACTGCGAAAATGACATTTGAGAAGTGCCTCGTAAGGGCCACTACAGAAGTCTAAGATTGAGAAGGTTCGCCGCAAGGGTCATTGCGAAAATGACATTCGAGAAGTTCCACCGCAAGGGTCACTCCAGAAATGATAGTTGAGAAGTGCCACCCAAGGGCCACCGCATAAGTCCAAGATTGAGTAGGGCCTCCGCAAAGGTCACTGCAGAAATGACATTCGAGAAGCACCACCGCAAGGGTCACTGCGAAAAAGACATTTGATGAGTGCCCCACAAGGGCCACTACAAAAGTCCAAGATTGAGAAGGGCCGCCACAAGGGTCACTGTGGAAATGACATTCGAGCAGTGACAATACAAGGGTCACTATATAAATGACATTTGAGAAGTACCCCGCGAGGTCCATTGCAAAAGTCCAAGATTGAGAAGGGACATCGCAAGGGGGTCGCTGTCGAAATAACATTTGAGAAGGAACCCCCCAAGGCTTCTTCAATAGAAAAAATGATGTTAGATAAGGAACCCCCCCCACTAGGATGCCTCAACAACAGAAACATACATGGGAGGAGTGACCGGTCAAGTCCTCCCCCCCCCCCCCCCCCCCCCCCGCCGCAGCTCCCAGAAAACCATGTTAAGATGATGGGGTGTTTACCATAAGAAAATCCTCATCATGAAAAAGAATAGAATTACTAACACTTGTTTTCTTGTACAGGTTGCCTAGTTGAGCTCAACTACTCAGCACTATAGGATTGGTGGCTGGTGGCTGAGGGACAAGGTATGTTGAGAAAGTTTAACCACTTAGCACTATAGGATTCAGAGAATACTAGTTGGAAGACCCAGAAGTCACTCAAGACTGTACACACTTCACACTCAGTCACAAGAGAAGTGAGCAGCAAAAGCTGGCTGCTCACTAGAAATAAGCTCTTTATAAAAAATTACATTTCTAGAAGAGGGAGTCCTCGAGGTCCCTCTTAAGAAAAAATAATGATTTTAGAAGAGAGGGATCCTTAAGGACCTCTCTCTCAAGATTTGCAAAATTGCACCACAAGTTACCATTTGAAAAATTAATTACCAAATCAGATATCTTGTCTTCATTAGGAGACATATGTGCTTTTTGACTTTTGTTGGCGCCAGGTGGCGCTTGCAGGAGGAGTCAGGCAGGGCTGCTTGCAGGTAGGGACAAATGGTACACTTCAGATATTGTTCCCCACCAACCCTCTCAATTTTAGGGCCCAAAAATGCCAACTCAACCATAATGCCCAAGTATAAATAAACCTCTGGGCAAGGTTAATAAGGACACAGTTAAAATTGCACTGTTACTCTTCCAAAACCACACCAGACCTAGCTAGTATTCTTTCCCTACTCATTCTCTTAGTGCTGAGTTCCTTGTTCTTTCACTCCCCACTGACAGCCATCATTCTCAGGTATTTACCTCGAGAAAATTACTATTTTTGTTGTGAAAGTTCATCTTCTTGCAGGGAGGTAGTTCCATCTTAAACTCCATTTTTACCAAAAGAAGAAGGTTTCATCAGAAGGTGTTCCAAAAGGCACTACACCAAATCTGCCGAATTGTCACGGTCATTGACCTAGACAATTTCAACTTGTCAAGGTCAATGACTGTGACAATTCTGGGTAAGACAACCTTTTTTATCACGGTCATTGACCGTGACAAGTTCATTAAAATTATCACGGTCATGTCACGGTCATTGATCGTGAGAAGTTTTTTCACGGTTAAGAACCGTGACAAACCCATGACAATGTTAACAAAAATTGTCACGGTCATTGACCGCGACAAGTTCGTGACAACTATCTTTGTCAAGGACTTGTCACGGTCAATGACCGTGACAATTCTGGGCAAAATTGAAAAAAAATCTGTTGGGTAGTATGGCCGCTGCCACTGCCCAGCAGTATATTTGTACCTGTTATAGCAACGTTGTACCTATTCAGACATCATATATCCAAATAAACTATAGATAATGAAAATATAAATTCAAAATAAAAACAATATGCATCATGATATAATCCAAATATAATTCAAATGTACCAACTAAAAAACAATACAATTCAATTCAAATAATGTCACTACATGTCTTGGGTAAGGTTAAATTCGAGGAGGTAAGTAGGCCACATGATATACGAATTGACACACCCACTGATATAAATCGTGTCGTAATGTTTGTGCAACCACAATGGGGAATTCTCCTTCCCGGGTATCACATGCGTGACGATCACCCTGGACTCGATGTCTTGAAGCTCACGTCCATGAACTAGTCCACCCTGGACTATATTCGGGTCCCTCAACCCCCGCCCTATCCGCTGGCCGTCAAATATATCCAGTATAAACACGCTCGACCAACCAAGCGTCGATATCGATCGGTCGAAGGGAGACCAATAGGGAAGTGGATCAGCAAAGTTCGAACGTGTCGGCGATGAAGCAGCGAGGTCTACATCCTCGTCCTCTCGCACCCCCTCCCCCACCACCTTCTCCTTCCCTTTCCCCATGCATTTTCATTAATGGATCGTATCCTTCGACAGGACGGATTCACACCTTTGGATAATGGACTCTCGTGTCTTCCCAAAGTACTGGGTCCGCATATTTTTCTTCCACGTCTTGTGTTGCTCCCTCAACTGCTCCAACACGGAATCGCGTAGCTTTGGATCCATGTGGAATTGTTCCTGTCCAACAAATACAATGTTAGTTGCAAATAAATATAAATATAAATGTAAACTGAAATTGAAATCGAAATTGAAATATTCATATAAATATAAATATAAATATAAATATAAATATAAATATAAATATAAATATAAATATAAATATAAATATAAATATAAATATAAATATAAATATAAATATAAATATAAATAAATTACCTGTAGTGCCACCCAAACAGTTAACTTGAGCTCATATGGCACCTCCTTCCAACTAATGTACCCCGGGCCGATGATCGTCTTTACCAGCTCGAGGGATCTCGCTAATAGCCCGGACTTGTTCTTGATGGCCATCCCCAATTTTCCATATTTGGGGAGCCTAGGGGCCAAGGAGCCCTCGTCGCCTCTACTACCACCGAGCCCAGACGACATTATCATTACAGGCATCATCATCCTTGCCTTAATACCTGAAGGATACATTTGCTGTAAAAAAATGTTATTAGTACATATCAAAATGAATTAAAAGAAGACATTCAAATAAACTAACAATTAAAGTATACAATTATTAAATTACTAATTTACAATGAGGGGCAATCATATATTAATTTACTAAACAAATTAATAAACAATCAATTCGTTTACAATGGACATTATGCACAAACACGCACATACACGCAAACTACACACACATATACACACACGTGCACATACACACACACCCGCACGCATTCACACACACACACACGCAGCCCCCTACCCCACCACCCACCCACCCATCCTTGCCCCCCCCCCCCCCCCCCATCTCCTCCTAAGGGTGAGTTAAAGTATGATTCATTTAATTTCAAGTAATTTAAAAAAAAAAGGTGAAAATTCCCACCCCCATATGGACAATAATTCAGTGGTCATGCCACTTTTAAAACTAACCAACCCAACATCGATCCACTATAATCCCTTACTCCTTCTAATTCATCTACCCAATTAATTCATTTCATCAATGAAACTAACAATCAAAGTATAACAATTATTAATTTACTAATTTACAATGAGGGGCAATCCTACGTTCATATGAAATGGTCACTAATTATTAATTTACTTTCATATAAAACTATACAATTAAAGTTACAATTAAAGATATAAAATTTATTAATTAAATCTATACAATTGTCGAGATTGCCCCACCACACACACACCCCACCCCACCCCACCCCACCCCCCACCACCACCACCACACACACGTCAATTATGAATTCCAAAACAACATCATCTAGCTCATAATATGTACAAGAGTGAAACATCCCCACCCCCACCACCACCCCTATTTCCCACACACGCACACTAGACAAGAGTGATACCAAATAATTTTTTAAAAAAAGTTGAAAAATCCCACCCCCATTTGGACATTAATCCAGTGGTCATACCACTTCTAAAATTAACCAACCCAACATCGATCCACTATAATCCAACCGTAAAAATAAATGTGTATCCCGTACTCCTTCTAATTCATTTACTCAATTAAATAATTTCATCAATTAAACTAACAATTAAAGTATACAATTATTAATTTACTAATTTACAATGAGGGGCAATCCTACTTTCATATGAAATGGGCACTTATTATTAATTTACTTTCATATAAAACTATACAATCAAAGTTACAATTAAAGCTATACAATTTACTTTATTAAAGCTATACAATTAAAGTTATTTCGAATCTCAACAATTACCTGTTAATGAGGGGTAATCCTACTTGCATATGAAAGCGGAAATACATATTTTATTAATCAATTTTTCTGTTTCAATTGTTGAGATTTCCCCACCCCACACACACCACCACCACACACAAACACACACCACACCACCCCCTGCCCCCTCCCCCCCCCCACACACACATACATCCCACCACCCCCGCCCCCTACCCCTACCCCACCACACACACATGCACACATCTGTGCACACACACACACCACCACCACCACCCCCTGCCCCCCATCCAGCCCCCTATCCCTCCCCTCCCTAGCTCCACTTTCCCTCGCCCTCCCTCCACCACACACGCACACACACACACCCCACCGCACACCCCTCTGCCCCCCCCCCCCCCCCCACCACCACCACACACATATACACACACACATACACACACATATAGAAATGAAAGAGAAAGAGAGGAAAAAAACATACCTTATATATATATATAGAGAGAGAGAGAGAGAGAGAGATCGAAATCATTTAGAGAGAGAAAGAGAGGGAAACCAAAAATGGTGGGAAAAAAAAGAAAGCGTAGGGTTTTTTTTACTGAAAAAATTGTTAGAGACGTGTCACAATCATTGACCGTGATAATATTATAAGGTTTGTCACGGTTATTGACCGTGACAAGTCCATGACAAATGTAGTTGTCATAGACTTGTCACGGGCTTGTCACAGTCAATGATCGTGACTAGGCTAGCCACTGGAAGGGTGTCAATTTACCCAATTTGGTGTAGTGAGACCTTGAAGACCTTGCAGACAGTGTCCATTGGAGTGGGTCATGCCTCACCCTTTCCAGTTACTCATAGACCCCAGTCTCATTACCCTCCTACATTTGGCGACTCTGTTGGGGAGGTATTCTTGCTTTAATGGATAAAGAAGGTGTCAATGTCTCTAAGCAGTTGGTTTTTGAGGACACTCCATCGGGTAATGGAGCTCACAGTGACCAGACTACCCAGGAAGAAGTGGTGGTGATCGAAGCCAAGGCGCCTGCGCCTCAGGGAGGGCAGACCAGTTCGCCGGCAGTGGCTCCAATGGCAGGTACGAATCTTATGGCGATGTTTTTTGACTTCTTAAAACAAAATAACGTTGACCTATCAATCTTGGGTCAAGGTTGTCTGACACCTATTGCTACCCCTTATTGAGGGGGAACCACCCCTATTGCGATTTCGACGAAGATGATTCTGTCCCGAAAAGTGATGTCGGAGCAGGCTGTGGTGCAATCAGGTTCGCCAGCTGCTAAAAGCATGTGTTTGGAGGAGTCACCCTCTAAGGATGTTACCATTGAGGAGGTGAGGAAGCTACTTTCCTCCTCCCATAGGGAGGCTCCCAACCTATATGAGGAGCTACAATACCCCTATCCACAGGAGGTAAATAAGAAGCCATACCCTGAGGGGTATATCCCACGAAAATTTATCAAGTTCAGCGAAAAGGGGGAGAACCCTAGAGAGAAAGTGAAGAGGTTTGTCGAGTACTTTGGAGTGCATGCTGGTGACAGGAATATGATGTTGAGGGAATTATTTAAGACCCTAACTGGGAAGGCTTACACATGGTATTCCCACTTAGCACCTAATAGCATCTCTGCTTGAGAAGAGATGCACATGAAGTTCCTCCAGAAGTTTTTTGTAGCGGAGGATGAATTCACATTGAGGCACCTAGCACAAGAGGTCCAGAAGCCAGGAGAAGAGTTGATGAACTACATGAAATGATTTCTTGAGAGAGACTTAGATGTCCACGAGGATGTGGCGGTGGCTAGATTGCTGCAGATATGTGTGGAAGGACTCTTAGAAGAGTACAAGTTGCACTTGATAAATTAAACTAGAGTCGATACTTTTTGAGAATTCTCCAAGGCTGCTAGAAACATAGCTATGATAATCAAACCAAGGGCCCCGGGTTGGACGACGTAAGTTCCACTGACTTTCGAGAGGTTTTAGGTATCGAGGAGTCAAGCGGTCAACTATGTGGATGGGAGTCCGAAAGGAAAGAAGGGAGGCTTTAGAGCCAAGAATAGCAGTCCCAGCAACAAGAAAAAATTTGGGGAAGATTCCCCACACCCACTACCATGCAGCGTAGCTTAGGCTATGGATTGTTACCGTACCTTAGTACGAGAAAGGGTAGCAGGACCCCCTCACTTGAAAGGAGAAACCACCACTGCAGCTGACAAGGCCAATCCAAAGAACTATGAGTTGCACCAATGGGTGCAGCACTCTACCAAAGATTGTTACTACTTGCGAAGGATCATTGGAGAGAAGGTGTCCAATGGTACCTTGTAGATACCCCTGTGGATGTTAATGAGAACCCACTTCCTGCACATCACTTTGGTACCACAAACATGGTAGTTGCTTATTATGAAGAAGCTACCATAGGTATGATGGAGTGGGGGAGCGGTGATCAGCTATGTGAGGAGTTGTAAAATTTATCACTAAGCAGACTTGAGCTAGAAAGAAATCAAGATGCGTGGTTCTTCACTCCGGAATAAGAATATGGGAGTGGGGAAGTTGAGGAAGTGACCCTCTCAGAGGGTGCGGTAGATGTCATTCTCACTCTAGATGAAGGAGGGACCTCCGAGGCGGAGTATGTCTGCAGTGCCCAGACGTATGAGGTAGACTTAGATTTTGAATGTGAGGCTATAACAAGGAGCCCCAAGTTTAAGTGGTTTTTCAACCAGATAGGGGTGAAGTACGACACAAGGGTGGCCATTATGAGGAAAGTCTTGGAGGCAGTGCAGCAGCGTGAAGATCCTTCACAAAATTGGCAGGGGCTAACTGGAAGGCTGATTAAGAAGTATACTTCTGAAGTAGTGTTTTAAGAAGCAGATAAGTTGTTGCCCTACTTCCACAATCGCCCGCTATATGTTATAGCCACGTTCAATGGAGACTCATTTCCCAGGGCGTTAATGGATGGGGGAACATCTATTAACATCATGCCCATCAGTACATTGTATGAAACATGAATTCACCAAGGGAAGGTGGTTCCGATACCACTAGTAATTTCTGGATTCGGTAATGCCGGAATGCAGTCTATTGGATATGTGGATGTGGGAATCAAGTTGGGAAATTTAACCTCCCACATCAAGTTACATGTTATTAAAGCTAACACTAGCTACCAGTTACTCATTTGAAGGTTATGGATGAACACTTATGGCATAGTGCCCTCCACCTAGCATTAATGTGCAAAGGAAAACATTAGAGGTACAAAGATAGTGACCAAGGTAACCCATAGACACTTCATCGTTGAGGAGGACCACCTGGTGGATGCTGCCTTCTACACCGAGTTAGATGAGGAAAGAAAGGTCTCCGTAATAAATCTAGAAGGGATCAAGGCATGAGAGGGAAGTACCCCGCAGAAGAAGTCCGTTCATGACAGTCTAGAGGGGAGGGTGATCCCCAACATGTCAAAAGGGAAGAGGAAAGTAGAGGAGGCGGCTAGGCCCCCTCGAACTTGCAAGAAGGTGGTCTTCCCTGATGGAAAGATCATCTACGGCTTATAATTGTCTGCGCGGGAGGTGTTTTGGGATGAGAGCATCGACCCGATGCCTGAGTGTTTTATTGTTGATGAATCCCATATCGTTGATCATGTCGAGGAACCAAAAGAAGCTCCAGAATTCTTGCAAGATGGACCCAGAGTACAGCTGCAAGAATTAGAAGATATCAAGTTGGGGCCAAAAGGGGGTGAGAGTATTACATGGAGATGACAGGAATAGATGCAGAAGTGAGCTCCCATAGATTGAACATCCTTCCCAATGCCCTCCCGGTAAGGCAAGCCACACATACATACAAAGTGGACCTTGACTTGAAGATAAAAGCTGAGGTGGAGAAGATGTTAGCGGCAGGGTTCATCAAGCCTATCCAGCACCCTATATGGCTTCACAATGTAATGCTAGTGGTGAAAAAAGACAAGAGCCAAATCATAATTTACATAGATTTTCGTGACTTGAACAGGGCATGTCCTAAGGATGAATTTCCATTACCAAGCATAGATAGCTTAGTTGATGTCACCGCAGGACATGAGATGTATAGCTTCATGGACGGTTACGTTGGCTACAACCATATTAAAATGGATCCTGTCGATGCGAAGAAGACTGCCTTCCGCACACTATTAGGGAACTTTAACTACACAGTCATGCCTTTCGGATTAAAAAACACCGGGACCACATACCAGCGGACCATGATGGCAATTTTTTATGACCTATTTCATAATATACTATAATTCTATGTGGATGACCGGTGGTGAAGTCTAAGAAACAAAGCAAGCATATACAGGATCTCAGGAGAGTATTCGAGAGCTGCCACCGGTATAAGATGAGGATGAACCCCTCAAAGTGTGCCTTTGGGGTTACCGTAGGGAATTTCTTAGGCTTTGTTATGAATAAACAAGGGGTGCAAGTGGATGAAGAGAAGATGAAAGCCATTGTGATGATGCCACTGCCCAAGAGTCAGAGGCAACTTAAGAGCTTCCTGGGAAAGGTATCCTACCTACGGAGGTTTATACCCGCGCTGGCAGAAGTAACTCATCCATTCGCGCCTCTACTAAAAGACAAAGCAAAGTGGGTTTGGGGAGAGAAACAGAAGAAAGCATTTAAGAAGATTAAATAAATCCTAGCCTCTCCGTCCACGATGATTACTCGTGAAGTCGGAGCACCGTTGTTGCTCTACCTCACTTCTACAGAGAGATCGATAGGGGCCCTCTTAGCACAAGAGAAGGAAGGAGTGGAAATTTAGGTCTACTACCTATTAAGAGTGATCTCTGGGATAGAATCTAGGTACATCAGAATGGAGATAAATTGTCTGGCATTGGTCTTTGTAGCCCAGAAGTTGAGACACTTTATTTTAGCCTTCACAGTTCACATCGTCACCAAGTGAGACCCCATTAAGTACCTCCTCGCGTGAATAATACTCGTGGGACGAGCAGTAAGGTGGTTTATGATCTCGTTAGAATATGATCTAAAATGTATAGTGCCCAAAGCCATCAAAATCCAAGCAGTGGCAGATCTTCTTGCTCACTTCCCAAGTGGAGTTTTTGAACCACCTAGTGAAGAGCTACCCGGGGAGAGCTTTCAAGCATACATGGCAGAGGAGGTGAAGAAGTGGTCTATAGAATTTTATGGTTCCAGATCTCAAGGAATAGGTGGAGCGGGCATCATACTATCAGATGGGAAAGAGAAGATCACTCTCTCTTTCAAGTTAGATTTCAAATGCTCAAATAATGAAGCTTAGTAAGAGGCCCTCATTCTAAGGATGTTGGAAGCACTCAAAAGAGGGGTCAGGGTGTTATGTATACGAGGGGACTCCAATTTGGTGGTAAGGCAGGTCAATGGGTAGTTCTCCCTTAACCATGCCAATTTGGCATCCTATACACACATCATCCAAAGGCTGCTGGGATAATTCTTGGAAGTAACTGTGGAGAGGCAGGCACGAACAATGAACAAGTACCCTGATGCGCTCGCCACCATAGCGCAAAAGCAAGACATGGAGGAGTCAAAAGCAACCATCATAGTGAGACGAAGAATGGTACCCACTACTATAAAATCTTTGTTTCCATGTAACGAGACGGGAGATTGGAGGCATCTAGTGGAGAAGCAGCTTGAAACTAGAGAAGGGATAATAAAGATGTTAGAGTTAGCCAACTATCATGTGCTGCAGGGAACTCTCTACTTCAAGAGTCCCGCAGGGTTCTAAGAAGGTACTTCGGTGAGAAAGAAGCTAAGGAAAGGTTAATAGAAATGCACTAAAAGCATTGCGGAGATACTGACATTCCCCTCTATAGATGACTGCAGCGAGGTGGGTACTATTGGCCTACCATGAGTGCAGAAGCGACCAATTTGCAACAAAGCTGTTTAAAGTGACAAGCTAATTTTGACCAA
Organism: Sambucus nigra; assembly: GCA_949130495.1. Lineage (NCBI taxonomy): Eukaryota > Viridiplantae > Streptophyta > Magnoliopsida > Dipsacales > Adoxaceae > Sambucus > Sambucus nigra. The sequence continues at coordinate 123,506,649 of OX422213.1, forward strand.
CCGGCATAGGATAACTTTGTGGAAGCCTTTGAAGATTGGAGAAAACCATGTATAACATACCTAAAAGATGGGGGTCTGCCCGCCGAGAGAGAGGATGAAATTTATCTTAGAAAAAGGATAACATGTTTCTACTTAGTCGAAGGAGATTTATACAAAAAGGGGTGCAATGAGAAGGCACTAAGGTACGTAGCCAAAGAGGATGCAAAGAGGGTGTTGAAAGAAGCTCATGAGCCCTCCCACATGGGGGGTGCGAAACTGTATGACCAGTTGATGACGCTGGGATACTACTGGCCGACCATGGAGGCTGACTCCATTGGGTATGTGAAGAGGTGTAAAGCATGTCAAGTGCATGGAAACATAGTGCATGCTCCTTCCATCAGCTTGTAAAGCTTGGCATATCTTTATCCCTTCCATACATGGGCATTCGACTTGGTGGGAAAGATCACACCGGCCTCTCATGGCAAGGCTTTTATCATTATGGCTACAGAATTTTACACCAAATGGTAGGATGCCATCCCTCTATGGAGATTCGCCGCCCAAATGGTAACCCAGTTTATAAAGTAGTATATCATATGCAGGTTTGGTATACCCAAGGTAATCTTAACAGATAATGGGAAGCAATTCGTATGCAAGGAAATGTCCCTCCTCACAGGAAGATATAAAATTGTGCATAATAGCTCAACCATTTCCTACCCATAGGACAATGGCAAAGTAGAGGCTACCAATAAGACCCCGATAAACATTTTGAAAAAAAATGCTAGAGGAAATGCCGGGGGAATGAGATGATAACTTGCCCATGGTATTATGGGCTTATCATACTTCGAAAAGAAAACCGTCAGTGTTCACTCCATTATCCCTAGTATACGAGACCGAAGTTGTCCTACCAGTGGAGGTGGCGGTACCTTCAGCCAGAATTTCTCTCAGTAATGGGATCATCCCTAACCCAAGGCACGTGAAGCTGGAGGCACTAGAAGATAATATAGACAAGGAGAAGGAGAATTTCAAATTCTACACCCAGCAACTGTCCAAGGCCTACAAGAACTTGGCCAAGCCTAAGGAGTTCCAGGTGGGAGATTTAGTCCTGTGAGCATCCACTCACCATCTCCGTAGCATGTTGACGTCAAAGTTCAAACCTAACTGGGAAGGCCCCTTTATCATCAGAGGAGTAGGGAAGTCGAGCTACTGTCAAATCTCAAAACCAGAGAGTGATTGCCTCTAGTCCATCAACTGCAAGTGTCTGAAGAGGTACTATGCCTAGTAACAGCTAACAAATTTTTTTTGTGTTTTTCATATCTGTAATGGATTTTGAGGACTGCTCCTATACTAGAAAAAAAAATTGTAAAAAAAAAAAATTATAGCAATACCACATTGTAAACAGCACACAAAAGTAAAGAAATGAAATAGCAATGCTTTGGATCATTGTTGATGATTTCTTTGTTTACTCATATATATATATATATATACGCACACTTCCTACGAAGTTAGAAGAGAATACACAAAAATCAGGAACTTTGCTCACTACACTCGAGAGGTAAGTCCATCCTAAGAGAAAGTATACTGAGGAAAGTACCCCAGACATAAATCAATAGAAAATGTGGAGGGGGGTTAAATTCCTCCTCTTTAATGTTTCAAAGAACAGTGAAGGTCTTAAAGAGAATATAGAGAAAAGAACCCAAAGACTAGTGGCTAGCTAATTCAAATAGTTTTTTTAATAAAACCAAACTTGAAGGAAGAGACAGAGGGCACCCCCCTCTCCAACCTAGCCTTTATGAACATAAGTAATAATGTGCAGGAGTACCCCCACAGACATGAGGGGTGATCCAAGACAGTAACATACAAATACCTCATAGGTTCAAGAGGTGCATTTTCAAATAAAATAGAATAAAAGTACAATGTATATACATACATAACTTACTCATATTAATGCATGTACCTCGCAGTATATGGGGTAGCCATAAGTAGGCCAAATGCTCACAGAAATTAGAGCAAGTCATATAAAACAAACACCCACAATATAAATGGAGAGAAAGGGAAAAGAAAAGTGCAGAAGAAACAAAGTGTCATTTTTCTCATTCACGAACAATCAGTGATGTACACATAGAATTTTGAGCACTACACAGCAAGAAGTATCCTATCCTCTATAAATGACAAAAAATAAGTCATCACGAGCGATGGCACCGGCATACGACGGATCGGCCTCGCACAGAAACTCTTCCTCCAACCTGACGAATTTAGCCTCGTCCTTTTCGTCACTAGACTCAAGTCTGGTGAGCTTCACCTGCAGTAATGCGATCTGATTCTGAATTCTCATGGCCTTAGCCTACTGCTGCTCGACCCTAGACTATCTAGAAGTGTGAAATCTCACTATATTTCGAAACAAAACACTCAGAAAGTGGCAAACTCCCGTATCAATCCAATCCAAACGATAATGATAGCACGGATGTAAGTCACGGAGAGTATCCAAGAATAGTAAAATTGAATAACTAGTCAGCTTAGTAGGGGAGGTAGCTAAGAACTCATGAACATGGCTGGCAAGAGCCTTCAGGTTGAAGGCCGTGAGACTGTCAATCTGAAATATGCTCTGAGGAGTGAATGTCTCGGGGTGGTGCTCTAAGATGAGATCCAAGAGCTGACGCTCATGTGTCTTGAATCACCCCGGTAACTCCGCATGCCATAGTCTACCCGAAATGGTTGCGACATCCTCTACTTCACCATTGTCGTTGGAATGGAGAGACCCTACCTTCGAAGGGATAAAAGAAGACTCTCCACTAGAATTAACGTCACTAACCAGGGGAGTGGCCTCAGAACTATGATCTCTCTCCGCAGTTGTCCCACGGCCGTACTTTACAGTCATCGGAATAATCTCATGCACCTGGAAATAATGAGAGAAAGGTAAAATGAGACCACTTGCACAGTATAGATAAGAAGAAAAGAGGGGAATAGTAAAAAGAGGGGGTATGCTAGTTTAATACCTCTCTCGCAGCTTTCCCACTGCCAGACTCCGCAGTCATCGGAGTAATCTCATTCACCTAGAAACAATGACACAAAGGTGAAGTTAGAACACTTGCACAATATACGCAAGAAGAAAAGAGGGTAATAGTAAAAAGAGGGGGTATGCTAGTTTAATACCTCTCTCGCAGTTGTCTCACTACCAGACTCCGTAGTCATCGAAATAATATCATTTACCTGGAAACAATGAGACAAAGGTGAAGTGAGAACACTTGCACAGTATACGCAAGAAGAAAAGAGGGGAATAGTAAAAAAAGGGGGTATGATAGTTTAATACCTCTCTCTCAGCTTTCCCACTGCCAGACTCCGCAGTCATCGGAGTAATCTCATTCACCTAGAAACAATGAGACAAAGGTGAAATGAGACCACTTACACAGTATATGAAAGAAGAAAAGAGGGAAATAGTAAAAAGAGGGGGTATTCTAGGGTAATACCTCTCTCGCAATTGCCCCACTGCTAGACTCCACAGTCAGTGGAGTAATACCATTCACCTGGAAATAATGAGACAGAGGGAACTGAGAACACTTGCACAGTATACGCAAGAAGAAAAGAGGGGTTATGCTAGTTTAAATACCTCTCTCGTAGCCATCCCACTCTCAGACTCCACAAATATTGGAGTAACCTCATCAGACTCCATAGTCATCAGAGCAACATCACTCACCTAGAAACAATGCAACAATGGAGAAAGTGAGAAAGCTCGCACAATTTAAACAAAAAATAATAAATATGTAAGAATGGCATAAGTAAAATGGATACCGGAGTAATACCCCCCGTAGCAGTCAAAGGAGGAGGTGCAGTGGCTCCTAAAGAAGCTGCTTCAGCGGCTGGTGCTCTTGAAGGGGCCATCTTAGTGACCGGTACTTCTAAAGGGGTTGCCTCAGTCTTAGATGCTCCTAAAAGAGATACCTCAAAGATAGTAGTCACAGCGGATGCTCTTGAAGGGGATATCTCAGTAATTGGTGCTCCTAAAGAGGTTATCTCAACCACAGGCGCTTCCAAAGGAGCAACCTCAAGGACGACAGTCGCAATGGATAGGTGAGGCTGGAAAGGAGAAGAAGGGGTAAGAGTTAATAAATTCCCTACCTCATAAATGAAAGGACACCTTATTTAAAAGAAAAAAGGGGAAAATTCCTACCAGAAGGGGTGCAATAACAAGGCAAGTCGGCCCATGCATAGGGGCTGCTGAAGAAACACTAGCAGGAGCCACTGTCGAGATATCACCAAGGGATAACTACAAAAGAAGTAAACGAAGACTATGATAAGTACAGGCTGGATAGAAAAGAAATGTCTAAATAAGAAAATATGAAAGTACCTGAGCCCCGTCCGGAGGGGAAGAGCGGAAAAGGGCAGTTGGTACAGCAGGGGCTGTGCTGATAGCCTGCAAAGAATGAAAACATGGTATTCATCACATGTTCGAGGAAAAAGAGATTCCATACTCGAATTAAAAGTCCTAACCTGAAGCATGGGATCACTAGTTGAAGCCACAGTAAATATTGGGCCCGAGAGACTTCTTGAACCAAGGGTCTGTCGTCCATAGAAATGCAAACTTGAGGGATAGAAATTCTCCTTGAAGAAGATAAACCTGGGATAGTAAAGTTAGGTAAGGGAAGAGTCCCTCCCTGAGAAGAAAGTCTAAAAGCCGTTAGGACCTACGAAAATGTAAAAGGACAAAATATATAAAGTGCCTGTTACTGAAAGGAAACGAACTTTAAAAAATACATATCTTAGATAAGGAGGTGCCTAAGGGCTCAGTTGTCGGAGTGCCCACTGTCGAAGTAAGAGAAGACGAAATGACGATGCCAGAAGGCACAACCCTCTACAAATTACAAACGGGTAAAGAAAAGGAAGAAGCAAAAAGAAAAAGGGCATGATGAAAGTTTTGAAAATGGGGCATACCTGAGCAGAAGGAGAAGTCACAAAAGTGGTCTTGGTACTGATAAGGTGCACAGATGAAAACTGCAGGAAAATGCCAGCATACACAACCAAAAATGTAATTGGCAGATTAACAAATTACATTAGATGGTAAAAGAAACAAGGAGATAGCAAACCTCTCTAAAAAGGCCCCGAGAAGAAATGAGTATAGATTTCCTCTCCCACTAAAAAGGTGTCAGTCGTAGTGGGGGAAGAGGAGAACTACTTGCCTCCATGGAAATGACCTACAAAATATGATAGAATATTTTCATTAGAAAATAAAATAATGAGGGGGAAGAAAGAAAATCATATGCATAAAATTTCCAACAAAGGGGAACACTTACAGCAGCAAGGCACGTAGTCTGGCCATAAGGGAGAGGTCGGGTTGTGGAGATAACTCCCCCAAGAGAATGGGATTCTTCATCATCACTGGAAGAATCTCTCGAGACTGATAACAAAGGATAAGTGTCAGTAGTGCCTTCGCTATGGAAACCCAAGCCTCCCATATCACCCGAAGAAGAACTATGGTCATCATAGGAAGGGGTTCTTCCATAATCAACTAGTTCCTCTTCCAATGAAGGGGAGGTAGATCCAGGAGGTGAAACTTTGAGAGAACTAGTTCCACTATGTAAAGAATGTTAGGATATAGTACCTTCTGCGATGGGAATAGATGCGACTCGCGCCTCTTGGGAAGAAAGGCCCAATGCTCCGTAACCTTTCTCTTTTACGACTTGGTGGGTATCCTCCACCCCAAGATCATCAATATCGGACTCTTGGTCTATCGTGGAAAAGGCATCCATGCCAGCACCATTTCCTTTCTTCTTCTTTGCAGCCCGGGTCCTCACAGGAGAAGAGGGAGGAGAAACATTAGTAGCAGGAATGAAATTAGATACATCAGTGTTAGGGTGCTTCCTTTTTCTTGTGGTAGAGGTGCTCACTTTCCCTCTACTTTTTGATCAGCTACTAGACTTCGTAGGGGTAAGCTCAGTCGGCGGATGCTGGAGTGACTTATCGAGAAGAGGCTTCACTAAAATGGGAATGGTCTGCTCCAAGGGTGGCCTGAAAATGGTACTGAGAAACCAAGGATCTTTCCTCATCCGCCTGACCAAAAATTGGGCTTTGATATATTTAACTGGGTTAGTCTCGTGAGGGGGTCCAACTACACATTTTTGGATAAGTCGGACCTGCCGCTGCCAAAGTAGGAACCAGGATGAAGTAAATGAAGGATGATAATCGCAGGGAGGCACATAGAGGCCCCCTAGACTGCTGACTCTACTGAATAGTCCCCAGAGAAAAATGCCTCAGAATGATCGCTATAGGTAGGAAGAGGAGGGGTGTGAACTCCCTGATCATAGTCAAATTGTCGTCTTGCCCTCTCATAATGATATAACTCGACGTACGGGACCAACTCGGTCCAAGAAGGGAGGTGGCATGGTAAGAGCATTGTCACCACATTAATATGAGGACAGGTGGAAACAGATCCCATTGTTGAAGGGAAATAGAAAGTCCCGCCATCGCCAGGGAAAGAAAGCCAACTGAAAGTGCCCCAGGGTGCTTGGTATAAGGCTGAAACTGAAAATCCTCAATATCATCAATCAATATTCCCAAATATTTCTTGGGAATATCATTATGCCATTGAAAAAGTCGCGCAACATCACTATGACAGGCCTGGGACCCTGAAGTAAAGTGGGGGAAATGCTCAAATAAAAAGCCATTAAGAGAGAGGCATTTGCATAATTAGCAGCATCATACCGACTGCAAGACCTCTCTACATCTATATATGCTCGGTCCATCCAGGTGTAAAGGGAACCCAAAGTCAAGGAGGCCATAGGTATTGACCTACCGCGAGATAACCATACATCCAATTTCAAAAGAAGTTCGCGAGGGGAATCTTTGAGCTTACCAGGAAGAAGGAACCGAGTTAGAAATGTAACTAAAAAAGCGGTTAAATGTGAATGAGAGTGGATCTTGGGTCCATCCTGGGTTCTGGGGGCTGCTGGGAAGTCTCCCCCTTCTGTAACTGCTCGAAATCTCTGAACTAGTATCTTTGCCATTTGGAAAAGGAATTCTTGGAATGGCCAGTTATATTTATAGATACATACTTCGAGCACTCTCCAAGAGCTGACTGAAGCTCCCCCACCATCTCCTACTCTAAAGGATCCTCGTAGTCATCATAAAAGACCTATTGCCCAAAGAAAGGAAGAGCGTACAATTCACATACATCATCTAGAGTGATAGTAAATTCACCCCAGCCTGTGACAAATGTGTGGGACTCCATACTCCACTGAGATAATAAAAGATTGAGCGAAGAAATATGCTTAGATACGGTGTAGGACTTCAGGCTGCTGAAGGTGGTAAAAAGACCCACCTCCCTAAGAATATCCATGTAATCAGGAATTCTCATAACATAGTCGACCCAGCTAGCCCACTCCTCTGGGGGACCCCCTACGGTTTTAATTTCAACATTAGAATAAGGAAAATCATCGCAGTCAACCCAAACTCGGAGAATAGAGTCTGGAGAGACAGTGGGGGATCAATAGAGTCACTTAACCCCACGTGAGGGAACTCGAGAACAGTGTTAGAAACATTTTCATCAAATTCGGAAAGATAAACCATGAAGTTGCCAGCTGGACCAAAAAAAGGATCACGGCGATAAATACCAAAATACCGCCCTTGGCGAATGCGCGTATAGTCCTTCCACGCCTGGGAAGAGGATGATGTACCTGAGGAACTACCAAGATCCATTGTGTCAAGAAAAGAACTTATCCTCGTAGAGACTCCAAGTGAGGAACCCTGGGTATCCACCGCCGCCAAAAAGGGAGTGGAAGTGACAACCCCTATAGAAACACCAGATTACGAGGAACCCCCTGGTATTAACTCTACCCGCGAGGAGTCCCCAACTAAAGAGGGTCTTGCAACTCCAATTTGTGACATTGGTGAGGAACCCATAGTACAAAAGGGGTCTCACGAAAAATCTTTAGCAAATAACACATTACGAAAAGAGCCCCTAGCAGCGGCTACCTCAAATGGAGACTGGAAAGACGCTGGTATATCACCAATTCTACGAAATGAGGGATGGACTTCGCCAACATCAGCGTTAACACGTGAGGAATCACCAGCCACCGACGTCACTTCCGACGAGGGACCCTGAGATATGGGCACAACCTGCGAGGAACCCTTACTTAAAGGGGTAGTCGGTGAGGAACCCATGGATAGTGGGTCCACCCGCGACAAACCTTTGGTAGAGGATACACCAAATGCAAAACCCAAGGATGCGTGAAAATTGGATGAGATCCCCAATTCTACACATCCACTGGTCGAGACACCAGTTTCCATATAGTCACTAGTTGAGACACCCAATTCTACACATCCACTGGTCGAGACACCAGTTTCCACATAGTCACTAGTCTAGACACCCATTTCCATATTACCACTGGTCAAGACACCCACCTCCATGTAAGTACGGTTTGAGACACCCAAAGTCATAGGAGAATCAACCGAGACCCCCATCTCCACACACCCACTGAACGAGACACCCAAGATTGCGTGGGAATCAGTTGAGACCCTCCTGTCTCGAGACTCCCCAAAACTTGTTCTGATGGATGAGGAACCCTTGACAAACTCAAGGTCGAGACACCCCTGTCCAAGGTAACTTGCGAACTACCAATCGTTGACAAGGGTGACGATGGGAACGGTGACAGAAAAAACCAACGAGTAACCGTCCGGAGAAAATCTCGACAAGAGATCCACTAATGCTAAATTCTAACCAACAAAGTCTCGAGGTTGAGATGTGATAGACGAGGAACCTTCAAGGGGCGAGGGACCCTCGGCGACAGCATTTGTAGATGAACCAAGAGGAAACCTTGCCGGGTTTTAATTATTCAAATTGTCATTTTTTTCTCAAATGGAAATAATGGTTGGGAAAGGTATGGAGCCAAAAACAATGGGAGCTATGAGAGTGTTCACATTTAAAGAGGTATTTGATGGGTTAAAAGCCATTAATGAAGTGTTTGAGAAAAAGCTAGAGAAAAAAGACTGGGGGCTATGGTGTTTAAATTTTTGTTCCTCTCACTTTCTCTCACTACAAATTTAAACTCTCTATGAGGGTTTTGAAGAAGATGAAAGAGTTTTAGAAATGGGCATTATTGTTTTTTTACACTAAAGTCAAAAAACGTGTAGGAAGGCAAAAAAGTCATGACATTTTCTCCCAAATGATGAGATGATAGTTCCCACACTGACGCGTGGGTTCTCAAAAATCAAAAATCTCGAATGAAGGGACACCGCATTTAATGATCCTAGGGTCCCCCTAAAAAATAATTAAAAAAAAACTATTAAAATCGACTTTATGGCATACAAAGTTTTTTTGGTCTACCCAACCCAAAAAACTTTTCCCGAGGGACTAAAGTAGAAGGGTGTCTACCTACAAAAAATTAAAATACTTTTTTTGGAGATATTGAGAGGACCCCACCTAGGCCACTGCAGAAGCCCAAGATTGAGAAATTCCACTGCAAGGGTCACTGCAGAAATGACATTTGAGAAGTACTACCACAAGGGTCACTGCAGAAATGACATTTGAAGAAGTGCCCCGCAAAGGCCACTGCAGAAGTCCAGGATTGAGAAGGGCCACTTCAAGGGTCACTACCGAAATGACATTCGAGAAGTGCCAGCGCAAGGGTCACTGCGGAAATAATATTTGAAGAAGATCCCCGCAAAGGCCACTACAAAAGTCTAAGATTGAGAAGGGCCACTACAAGGGTCACTGCAGAAATGACATTCTAGAAGTTCCACCGCAAGGGTCACAGCGAAAATGACATTTGTAGAAGTGACCCGCAAAGGCCACTGCAGAAGTCCAGGATTGAGAAGGGAACTGCAAGGGTCACTATAAAAATGACATTCGAGAAGTGCCACCGCAAGGGTCACTGTGAAAAAAACGTTTGAGAAGTACCTCGTAAGGGCCACTCCAGAAGTACAAGATTGAGAAGGGCCGTCGCAAGGGTCATTGCGAAAATGACATTCGAGAAGTATCACCGCAAGGGTAACTATAGAAATGACAGTTGAGAAGTTCCCTGCAAGGGCCACTGCAGAAGTTTAAGATTGAGAAGGTTCGTCGCAAGGATCACGACAAAAATAACATTCGAGAAGTGCCACCGCAAGGGTCACTGCAGAAATGACATTTGAGAAGTTCCCCGCAAGGGCCACTGCAAAAGTCCAAGATTGAGAAGGGCCGCCGCAAGGGTCACTGCGGAAATGACATTCGAGAAGTGCCACTACAAGGTCACTGCAAAAATGACATTTGATAAGTACCCCGCAAGGGCCACTGCAGAAGTCCAGGATTGAGAAAGGCCACCGCAAGGGTCACTGCAGAAATGACATTTGAGAAGGAACCCCCCAAGGCTTCTTCAATAGCAAAAATGATGTTTGAGAAGGAACCCCCCACTAGGGTGCCTCAAGAACAGAAGGTTACATGGCAGGAGGGACCTGTAAAGTCCTCCCTCCCCCCCCCCCCCCCCCCCCCCCCTCGCAGCTCCTAGAAAACCAAGTTAAGATGATGGGGTGTCTACCATAAGCAACTCCTCATCATTAAAAATAACACAATTTCTAACACTTGTTTTCTTGTACAGGTTGCCTAGTTGAGCAAGCAGGGCTCAAGTAGGCCTGTTGGGATCTCCGGGGAGTTTTGGCTTGGTGGCCGAGGGACAAGGTATGTTGAGAAAGCTCAACCACTTAGCACTATAGGATTGAGATAATACTAGTAGGAAGACCCAAAAATCACTCAAGACTACACACACTTCACACTTGGTCACAAGTGAAGTGAGCAGCCAAAGTTGGCTGCTCACTAGAAATAAGATATTTATAAAAAATGACTTTTCCAGAAGAGGGGGTCCTCGAGGTCCCTCTCAAGAAAAAATAATGATTTTAGAAGAGAGGGATCCTTAAGTCCCTCTCTCTCAAGATTTGCAAAATTGCACCACAAGTTACCATTCTAAAAGATAATTACCGAATCAGATATCTTGTCCTCATTAGGAGACATATGTACTTTTTGACTTTGGTTGGTGCCAGGTGGCGCCTGCAGGAGGAGTCAGGTCGGGCTGCCTGCAGGTAGGGACAAATGGTACACTTAAGACAATATTCCCCACCAACCCTCTCAATTTTGGGGACCAAAAATGCGAACTCAACCCTAATGCCCAAGTATAAATAAACCTCTGGGCAAGGTCAATAAGGACACAGTTAAAATTGCACTGCTACTCTGCCAAAACCACAACAGACCTACCTAGTATTCTCTCCCAGCTCATTCTCTTAGTGCTGAGTGCCTTGTTCTTTCACTCCCGACTGACAGCCATTATTCTCAAGTGTTTCCCTTGAGAAAATTACTATTTTTGCTATGAAAGTTCATCTTCTTGCAGGGAGGGAGTTCCCACTTGAGCTCCATTTTTACCAAAAGGAGAAGGTTTCATCAGAAGCTACTCCAGAAGTACTTGAAGACCTTGCAGGCAGTTTCCATTGGAGTGGGTCACACCTCACCCTTTCCAGTTATTCATAGACCCCACTCTCACTACCCTCCTACAATAGTCAATATTTAGAACCGCATGGTGTTGATACCAATAATGATAAGGGGTTACACCCCACTTGAGACTAACTGTATTCTAAGAACCCACATCTTACAGATATCATAAGTGGGACTTAAACATTTGGGATGACATAATTATTTGATTAGACAATAGTTATTTATTTTTACTCGCTATTTAATAATTATCACATTTAATTTAAAATATTAAATTATGGTATTTATTATGTATAATGCTACTGTTTGGGTTCATGGGCCATGATTGGGGAGAGTATCTTGTATTCATACGGTGCGCTCTGGCCCATTGCATGGACTAACAATTCATATATAGCACTGGAGTAGCTACATAGGAGTAATTGGAGATATTTTTTACGTGCAACTGGAGAATATTTAAATGCTTAGTAGTTGGATTTATTTTCCTTCCCTTCACACTTATCATGAGACTGTATTTATGGATTTAATGGGTCAATTGGTTCCACAGTTGTTACGGTTTCGTTCATATGATTACAGTTGGATCATTTTATTCGAGTTTATACTTATTAGATATTGGATTTATTTATTGGAGATTAGCATGGTGATGGATTTGTTATTGCATAAATGGTTATTATTATTGGACCAATTCAATTATTACATTGTGGAATAAAATTTTGTATGTTTCATATCTGTCACATGCAAAGAATGATTACTTATTTAGTGACTCCAGATGTTGTTTGGCGATAACGGATGACCACCTCCCTTGTCAGATTGTGTGCGGTGTCACCGATGGTATCAGAGCATGGTTTTAGGTCTCGTAGTTTGTGAGTTCATTTACCTTCCGCATTAAAGATCTGTAATTCCCTTTGTTGATTCGTATTCCTTAAGGATTTTGGTCTAGCATACGTGTTAGTTATGCTTCTTAAAGATAGAATGTTTAGGATGTTGTAGTAATTGAGGTTAGAACTAGTGATCTTGATGTAAGGAATCTTAGAAGTGATTTTGGAAGACTAGATTTTTTGGAGCTTATTAGTACAGATGTTAGGTATCATGAGTATCAATTTGGTTATTTGAGGTCTTAAACATTGCGATGACTTTTGAGATAGAATTGAGTGGTGATTCGCGATAAAATGTTTATAATTATGTGATTATACAATAACTGTTTATTTTTACTCACTTTTTGATATTTATTGTGTTTAATTTGAAATTTTAAATTTCGGTATTTAGTATCTATAATACTACTGTCTTTGTTCACGGACTCTACTTGGGGAGAGTATCTTGTATTCTTGCGGTGCGCTCTGACCTATTTCATTGACTAACATTTCAAGTATAGCACCGGAGTAGCTACATAGGAGTAATTAGAGATATTTTGGAGGTGCAATTGGAGCATATTTTAATGCTTCGTAGTTATATGTATTTTCTTTTCCGTCGCACTTATTATGGATTTGGTGGGCCAATCGGTTCCACAGTTGTTGCGGTTTTATTCCTATGATTACGAATGGATCATTTTATTCGAGTTTATATTTATTGGATATTAGATTTATTTATTGGAGATTAGCACGGTGATGGTTTTATAATTGCATGAATGGTTAATATTATTGGATCAATTAAATTATTACATTGTGGAATAATTTTTTGTATGTCTCGTATCTGTCACATGCTAAGAATGGTTACTTTTGGCGATGGTGGATGGCCACCTCACTTATCAGATTACGCGGTATGTTACATTCTCCTATGAGTTCTACTAACCTAAGTGTATATAAAAATATCAAGGTGTTAAGGACAGTGACCTTAGGAGTAAATCAGAATGGCAAGGGTCTCAAAATATTTTTCACAATGAACATATCAGGAATATTCTCTAACAAATTAAAATTGGAGTTAACGATATCAATTCAACAAACAGTCTCTAGCGTAATAATGTTATCAAACTGTGTGTTGAGATTTTTTAGCATAGAAGCTTTCATGACATTGGTACCTTCGTAAGGGAGCTAGATGGTATCTGAAGCTTCCTTAGACATAGTGGACATCATGACGAGGCAGAACTCGATAGTGGTGACAGCTCCATAAATGGCACTTAAACTGCGTGAGTTGTAATTACACCATTTTAGTTAATCTTTTATTCAAGAGGTGATGGGCTTAGTTACAAAGACATCATTGTGGGTGGTGTCTACCCTCTTTCACAAATAATCTAGACGCAATCGCTTTTAAAATTGTCCTCATTCGAGATTTCTAATAAGCATAATTATACCCATGAAAAATAGGTTTCCTATAATACAAATTATCCATTCGAATCCAATTTTAGATACCACACAAATACTTAGTGAAACTAGTTCTGATACCAATTTGAGAAAATCGAGTTCGTATGGATAATCCATATATTAGGTTATGCACACACAACATCCAATTTTTAACTAAACCTTATATTAATTAATATTTACATGTTCATGAAATATAGTGTCCAAATTAATTATGCTAAACCAAGCAAATAATCAAACCAACCCTAACGGATCATAAGAGTAAACTAGGAAAAAATTCCTTTGGGGAAAAACCTAGATTTTTGCACAGTAAATAATTTAGCACACTAGATGACTTGTAGACTACTTAGAGATCCACTAAGTATAATGCACTAGTATTAAATTCTTCTACGGATATGACACGGTCCATCACTTTTCGTAGGAAGCAAGTCTTCCCTTGGTATCCACTGATCATCCTCAAGACACGATATTCTTTAATTTTCAAACGTGAAGCCTCAACTCGACAAGTCAGTAGTAGAGTCAACTATACAAGGGTTTGATGTATGAGTATGTGCAAGAGAAAATGTTTATAATTTTTCATAGCTTAGGCTTTACTTAGTTTTTGGCATATCCCATTACAAACCAGCCCATCAAATCGAACTCCGACATCTCCAGGATCAAAGACACACCTACAAGTTATGGGGGTATAAAACATGTGTGATCATAGATTTTTATAAATGATATGTTGGTATGTTAACTTTAGAGAATCAAGGTTTATTTTATAACAAGGATTTTAAATATATATTTTTTTAGTCTCATTCAAATGAGATGGAGTCTCATTCAAACGAGACTAAAGTCTCTCTAGGTCCAACTTCTAACGTCCTTCAAATGGTACCATATTTTCTTGGAAGAGAATTCTTGTGGGAAGAACATGAGAAGATCGTTCAAATCAAAATCACTTTTTATTAGAACTAACTTTGATCTCATTCGAATGAAACTGGTGTTTTCGTTTGAACCCCGTCGCCTCAAAATTTGTGATTTTCATATAAATATCTCTTTTGAGCAGTTTTTCAAAGGGCACTTTGGAAAAAATTATTTCTGCATATATGTTCCAATGTTTTTCACCTTTTTCATAAAAACACTTTTAAATTCACAAATAATTCAGCCCCATATGTGATTTCTGAAATTTATGAACCCTGTTGATGTAAAAAATTAGATTACTCTAATTATTCAATCACAGTCAATCTGTTGATGTAAAAAATTAGATTACTCTAATTATTCAATCACAGATAAATAAATGAGACAAAGAATTTTAAAGTCGTTCAGCTTTATGAGAATGGCCTACGTCCACTGTTGCTTTATTGCTGAGTGTTTGGGAATTCTCGAATATAAGTTCTATCAAGAAATTCCGGTATGGATTCTGGGTCCCTTTACAATGAGGATTGTACAATGTATTTATAGCCCTGTGGTTGTAATGTGAAAGGGTAATACATTAAATGATATACATATGAAAGGGTAATACATTTAATTCCCTTTATGGGTGTGCGTCTGCATGATAAGAATTTAATGAGAAGTTAAACTGTTGGTATCCTGCTTCGAGGTACAGCTCGGACCGCCTGAGTTGCTCGGACCGCTTGAGCTTCTCGGTGCTAAAGAGTTCCTCAGAGAGATCTGTTCCTCGGAGTAACATGGTTCCTCGGAGCGTGTGATCATCTCGGAAGGGCTTGTTGTTGTCATGTAGATATCCACATGTCTTCATATGATTGGTCTGTGTCAGTAGATTAAATTTGGAATCAACAGAAGCCCCCAATGTTTCATAGTTCGAAATTTGAGGAGTATTGAACATTCTTTCACGGAATATGGTAGCTTTAAATAGTCTTCCTGATTTTTAGGAGAGTTTCCCTTATATTTATTTCTCCTTCCCAATTCGTAGAATCATGCTTTTTTGGACTTTTCTGCGTGCTTCGATTCCCGCTCTTGATACCAAATTTAATCTGCTGACTTGGATCAACCATATGAAGACACGTGGCTATCTACATGGCAACAACAAGCACTTCCGAGATGATCATACGCTCCGAGGAACTCTTATGCTTCGAGGAACTCATTAGCACCGAGAAGCTCAGGCGGTCCGAGCTGCATCTCGAGCAAAGCATTAATAGCTGGATAACCAACAGTTCAACTGATTCATTAAATGATTATCATTCAAACGCACACGCAAAGAGGGCATTAAATGTATTACCCTTTCATATGTATATCATTTAATGTATTCCCATACAAACAACAATAAAACAACAGTGGACGTAGGCCATTCTTATAAGGCTAAACCACTTTAAAATCTTTTGTCTCATTTATTTATCTGTGATTGAATTATTAGAGTGGTCTAATTTTTTACATCAACAGATTCGCGCCGTCTGTGGGAATCGACTAGTAAAATCATTTTCTCATAAAAAACAATCCATTATCAATGGCTGATATCCCTGAATCCACTAATCGAAATGTCGGAACCCCTCCAAATCCATCTGCTCCACCAATTGTTCCAGATTTGACTGAAATAATGGCGAATTTGGCTCAGGGCCAGACCGTCATGCAAGAAACAATGCGACAACTCATCCAAACCCTCCATGGTGGTGCATCAGCCCATTCCGGACCACGAAGCATCCAAAGAAATACCCGTGTGCCTTCTTCGCGTACTAGGCGTAATGATTCATATCGCAATGATGAATCTTAAGATTTTTCTTATCAACCTGGACGAACTTCGTCTGTGCGAGCCACATATACTGAACAACATGTCACTCTCTCCCCAGAAAGGGCCAGCGCATTGGAAAGATTAAGTAGGGCCTCTCCTTTCAATCGATTAGGCCCTAGGAGGAATAAAAGTCCTCTTAACGCGACGTCGAGAAGCTTTCGACGACCATCAGATTTAAGGGAAGAATCTGCCCAGTCGCGACCAGCTGCTCATCAAGATGGATCCTATGACCGGCCAGCTGCTCGCTGAGATAAATCCCAGGAATCCATTTCAACGCAATCAGTTGCTCGAACCAATAGGCCCGAGGAAGGGAATGATGCATGAAAAGGATCTATTCAAAGGCTGGAGGATAGATTGGGGGAAATGGCTAAGGCTAAGAACCCTCTACAACGAACCTTTATTCGGGGAACACCTTTTGTCCAGGACATTATTGATTTTCCAACACCATCGAAGTTCAAAGCAACTGTTGTGACTCCCAAGTATGATGGCAAGACTGACCCAATCTTTCATATGGAATAATATCAAGCTGCTGCCGACATCTATGCTGTCCCAGACGAGATGAGATGCAGGGCATTCTCGGGAACTCTTACCGGATCTGCTCAGATATGGTATAATAATCTTCCTCGGGGTAAGATTTTAACTTTTCTTCAACTCGTCGAGTTATTCATTGGGAATTTCGGCTTCGGAGCAAAGCCAGTTAAACGAGTAGCACATTTGTTAAGTGTTAGACAAAAAGCTGGTGAGAGTATTAGAGATTATATAACTCGTTTTAATAATGAGAAACTCGAAGTCATTGATTACGAGGAGAAGACAGATATTACTGCTTTGATGAGTGGACTACTTCTGAACAGGTTGTACTACACTTTGGCTAAAGATCCACCTCAAACCATATCGGACCCGATGGGAAAAGCGTCCAAGATTATGAATGCCGAGGAGGCTATGTCTGCAAAGAAGAATATGGACGCCAAAGAAACCAAGGTGGAAGGTGATAAACCTAAGAAGAAAGAGAATAAGAACAATGGTGGTGACAAACATTCCAAAAGTAGGTCGTCATGGGAGGTCTTGAAGAAATTTGATAATTACACGCCTTTGAAGGCAAATATCAACCATGTCCTGGAAGAAATTAAGAACATCGAGGAGTTAAACTGGCCAAAGAAAATGAAGTCAGACCCTGACACGAGGAATAGGGAGAAATATTGCGAGTTCCATAAGGATCATGGCCATATGACAAAAAATTGCATAGCTCTTTAGAACGATATTGAAACACTCATTCAACGAGGAAATCTAGCAAAGTATGTTGATCGGGGAGGCGAAAGAAGAAACAACGACTGAACTAGAGAGAGGTCTAGATCTCCTAGTCGAGTAGAGGAGAAAAAGAGGAGAAACCATGAAGATGATCCAGATGATGACCCCGATCTTCCCAAGAAACCAAGGCAGCCAGAACAAGAGGTATTTTCAATATGCTTTGGGTCATTTGATTGTAATGTTATTACAAGAGGAGATGCAGGAGGAGGAGACCTTACTGCAGAAAGAAAAGCTTACCTCGAAGAGGCTCAAGCTTGCTCGTACATTCAGCGAATAAATTTAGCTGAGGAAGATCGCCCGAGAAAGGTGAACAAGGAGAAGTTGGTCATTGGGTTCTTAAAGAACGACCTTGCAGGTGTTCTATATCCTCATGATGACCCGTTGGTGATCAAAATGAGGATGAAGGGGGTTAGGATTTCAAGAGTACTGGTCGATAATGGTAGCTCGGCAGACATCATGTTCTACTCGTGTTTCGATAGTTTAAACTTTAAAGCTATCTCAACTGGAGCCTTACCACAGACCCCTCATCGGTTTTGCTGGCGAAAAATTATTTCCACTTGGGACGATCAAGTTGGATATATTCATTGGTACGTGACCTGCTTGTTGGACAGAAAGAATACGTTTCTTCATGATGGATAAGAATGTCCAATCATCATACAATATCATCATGGGAAGAGTAGAATTGAAGTAATTCGAGGCTGTGCCATCTACAGTGCATCAGTGCCTAAAATTTCCAACAAAATTTGGAGTAGGAGTTGTGAAAGGTGATCAGAAGGTAGCTCAGGAATGCTATTATTCATCCGCCGAGCAAGAAGAACTGGAAGAATCAAAGAAAAAGACTACTAACTATCAAGTGGAGGAAGGTACAGAAATTGAAACCTTGGATCCTCGAGATGAGTCGCAACTCGTGAAGGGTCAAGTGGTAGAAGCTACTGAAAACGTCATTCTGGACGACGAGCACCCTCAGCGAACTACTCAAATAGGTTCATCATTGGAAACCTCACTAAAACAGGAATTGATAACTTTCCTTAGAAGCAGAAGATAAACTTTTGCGTGGAGTCATGAAGATATGCCTGGGATAGACCCAAACATCTTATGTCACGAACTCAATGTGAATAAGGAGATCAAGCCTGTGAAGCAGAGAAGAAGAGTATTCAGTCCCGAGAAGAATCAAGCTATATAGGAGGAAGTCGAGAAGCTCCAAAAATCTCGTTTAATTGAAGATGTTAAATATCCAGATTGGTTAGCCAATGTGGTGATGGTAAAGAAGAAGAATAACAAGTGGAGGATGTGTGTATACTTCACCGACCTCAACAAAGCATGCCCAAAGGATCATTTTCCACTGCCCCGAATTGATCAACTGGTAGATGCTACCTCGGGACACGAGTTGCTAAGCTTCATGGATGCTTATTCTGGTTACAATCAAATTAAAATGAATCCTGAAGACAGGGAAAGTATTTCTTTTATTACCCCTAGGGGAACTTATTGTTATAATGTTATGCCTTTTGGTTTGAAAAATACAGGTGCGACATATCAGAGCCTGATGAACAAAGTCTTTGATGAACAAATCAGTGACAACATGGAAGTCTCACAGGACGAGTAGCGGCACTCAACAGATTTGTGTCACAAGCAACTGATAGATGTCTCCCATTCTTCAAGATACTCATAAAGACTTTTGAGTGGAATGATGAATGCAAGAAAGATTTTCAAGACTTGAAGAGATACTTGGGAGCACCCCCATTATTTTCCAGGACGGTGATGGGAGAAAAATTGTATTTATACCTTGCAGTATCTGAGAATGCAGTTAGCTCGGCGTTGATCAGAGTGGAGAATAGAATACAAAAGCCAATTTACTACACAAGTAAGGCCTTCCGAGGAGCAGAGATCAGATATTCGAGGCTAGAGAAATTGGCACTGGCGCTGATTGTGGCAAGTAGGAGAATGAGGCCATATTTCCAGGCTCATACTATAGTAGTATATACCGATATGCCATTGAGACAAGCCCTTCACAAGCCAGAAAAATCAGGGAGATTGATGTACTGGGCAATAGAGCTTGGTGAATATGATATAATTTATGAACCCCGATCATCACTAAAAGGGAAGGCTGTAGCAGATTTCATAGCGGAGTTCACCTATCCTGATACCCCCGAGGAGAAAAAGTTGTTCGCTGATCAACCTGTGGATGTTACAGGATCAACAAACACAAGCCCAGACCAATTTCGATTGGTAAAAGGGCGTGTGGATGTTACAGGATGTGATGCAGAGATAGTTGGGAGGACTCCGGACGAGGAGAAAAAGTCGCTCGCTGATCAACCTGTGGATGTTACAGGATCGACAAACACTAGCTCAAACCAACTCCGGTTGGTAAAAGGGCAAGTGGATGTTAAAAGATCATTAAATTCGAGCTCAGACCAACTCCGGTTGGTAAAAGGGAATGAAAAAATGATCGAAGAATATCGAGAAAAATTAGGGGAGGATGAAAAGAAGTAGAAAATATTTCACCGAGGAACGCTGACTGATCAGAAATTTGAAGAAGAGTTACCTATATGGAGGCTATATGTAGATGGCTCATCTTGCAATACAGGATGTGGCGCGGGGATAGTTTTGAGCACTCCGGACGAGGTCGACATGGAATATGCTTTGCGTTTCCAATTCAAAGCTTCCAACAATGAGGCTGAATATGAGGCCATGATTGCAGGGCTTAATTTGGCAAAAGTTATGAAGGCGCAACAAGTTATGATCTTTAGTGACTCTCAACTGATTGTAAACCAAATGATGGGAGTATATGCAGTTAGAGGAGAATTAATGATCAGATATCATGCAAAGGCAAAGGAGCTGGTGTCAGAATTTGCCGCTATTCAGCTGGTCAGAATACCAAGAATGGAGAATGCGAGAGCAGACGCCCTAGCTCAACTCGCACCGAGCTACGACGAACAATCCCAATTGAAGTGTTAGCTGGTCGGAGTGTAGATGAAGATCGGACGATGAACTTTATCACCCTTGATTTAGGTCCATCTTGGATGGATCCCATCAGGGCGTATATCGAGGAGGGAGAATTGCCAATTGACAAGCTCGCTGCCAAAAAGTTGAAGTTTAAAGTTGCTCGGTATGTACTAACTAATGTTGTTTTGTATAGACGAGAAATTATGGCAAGTTTGCAGAGATGTGTACATCCCTCCGAGGTGAAATAATTAATCGAAGAAATCCATGAAGGGTCTTGTGGAGCACATGTAGCAGGTCCGACGCTTTTACAAAGGGTGATGACACAAGGATACTACTGGCCGACGATGAGGTCTGATTGCATATCCTACACCAAAAAATGTGACAAGTGCCAGCGCTTTTACTCCATCCGAAGAACTCCACAAGCATTATTGACACCCATAACTTCCCCTTGGCCATTTGTCATGCGGGGAATTGATTTGGTTTGACCACTGCCAACGACCCGAGGAAGGTTCAAGTACCTCGTCGTCGCAGTAGATTATTTTACTAAATGGGTAGAAGCTGAGCCACTCATTGATATGACGTACGAGAAGGTGTACCAATTTGTTTGGAAGAACATCATTTGCCGATATGGTCTCCCTCATGCCTTCATCACAGACCATGGGACACAATTTGATAACGAGGATTTTGCCGCCTATTGTCATCAGTCAAACATTTTGAAGGTTCATTCAGCACCAGGTCATCCTCAAACCAATGGACAAACTGAAGTGACAAACAGAACGCTGCTAAACGGTTTGAAGAAACGATTGGATAATGCAAAATCAAACTGGATCAACGAGCTACAATCAGTACTCTGGGCTTACCAAACTACTCCCCGAGTAGCAACTGGAGAATCACCATACATACTGGCGTTTGGAAGTGAAGTTGTCATACCTACCGAGTTGGGCCTCCCAACACAAAGGGTACTGAATTTCAATTCCCCTGTCAGCGACTTAATGGGAAGACTGGATTTAGACATGCTCGAGGAAGTCAGAGAATAAGCAGCCAATAGAAATGCTGCTTACCAGTAGTGAACAACTTTGTTCTACAACAAGAGGGTGAAGAAGTGCGACCTGAAAGAAGGAGACTATGTGCTGAAGAAAGTAATTCAAAAGCATAACAAACTGGAAGCAAACTGGCATGGACCATACCGAGTTACAGAAGTTGTTCGACCAGGAACTTACCGAATAACAACTCTAGAAGGCGAGGAGTTTAAGAATGCATGGAACGCAGAGAACCTGCGCAAGTATTATCAGTGATGTATATGTAACGCAGTTCCATCAGTATGAATAAAATAAAAATATTCTGCAAGTCTCTCTGTTTATTGAAATTTTTTCGGGGAATACTAGTGCTACGCACTACTCGATACAACTCGGCAGACTACTCAAGAAAATATTCCAAACTGTACGAACATAGTTGGTCGACGAGGAGAAAATATTCCAAACTGTACCAACATAGTTGGTCGACGAGGAGAAAATATTCCAAACTGTACCAACTTAGTTGGTCGACGAGGAGAAAATATTCCAAACTGTACCAACTTAGTTGGTCGACGAGGAGAAAATATTCCAAACTGTACCAACTTAGTTGGTCGATGAGGAGAATTTATTGACCTTGGTTGCTCAGGCACATTTTATGAAAAAAATAAAAATTTACCAAGTATGGCTAGTCGGGGATAAAAACCCACTAACTATAGTTGGTCGATGAGCAACAATTTAACAACCTTGGTTGGTTGGAAAAATTTTAAACATTTTTATACTCATTACTTTATTATTAAGTGATCGAGCAACATTACTGATACTTATAATTTTTTTTTTACTAAGTTGATCGATGAACAACACTATTATTATCTTTTTAACAGATATGCATAAATGTAAAGTGTTTGATATTTACAGGACAATAGCAATTAAGATTTGCAAACAATAATGAAAGTCTTTCATTAAATTGGAAATAAATTACAAGTTACATTGATAATAAAATGAAAATTACATTGATATGTATACTAAAAAAATTCCTATTCTACTGGTCTTTTCCCCTCAGCTTTCGATACAGGTTCCTCACCAGCAGGTGGATCATTTAAAGACTGAGGAGAATTGATGAAGTTCAAATCCTTCAACATCCTGACGTTCATCACAGAAGGTCGATCTAAAAGATGCTCGGGATGAGATACCTCAATTTGAGAATGTAAACTGTAGTCACCGAGGTATTTTGAAAATAAGCTCCGAGGAATGGCCCGAGCAGGGATCCACTCCATCTCCAAATTATATGGTGGCACAGGCAGGTCGAGAAACCCGGGATCGTGGTAGTCCCACAGATAGTGTCCTTGTTCGAGCTTCAGCACACCTAAGGCATTCAACCAGCTTTGTTTGTAGCCCTAATTATTGGCATTCTGGATACGATCGTCCAAGTGGAATAATGCTTCGTTATATCCAGCCATCCAGAATTCCCTGGGCTGTTTGTGGAATTGATATGTTAACCTCTCTAGCTGCTCGTGGAGACTCTTGATGAAAATCTCCTTATTCTTTAAGACGGACTTCTGCGTAGAGAGCTATTTTTCCGAGTCCCTAATCTTCTTTGACATGTCAGACAAAGCTTGGTTCTTCGCCATTAGTTGGAACGCCTGGTTATCTAAGACAGATGCTATCCTCTATTCCTTGACAAGCACCGGAGCTGCTCTTGCTCATCCCCGAGGAGCTCTTCCTCATCCCCGAGGAGACGTGGAAGGTCCCTACCTCCTCAAGGTATCCAATTCTCCCCTCAACTTTGCATTCACCACTTCTAGGAATGAAAATCCTTCGTCAGTCACTGGGATTAGGGCTATTGAAGAAGAGGCTGCAGACTTCAACTGTGATAGCTCTTTCTGTGAGTTGTTGTTTTCCTTTTCCAGCAGCTCGGCAATCTGTGTGCATTCCTCGACCTCGCCCCTCAAAGTTCTCTCCCTCAGATCATACCCAGCAAAATTCTTCTCGTAGCCCTTGTCAGCAACGATCAGCTTATATTTCTTCTCGTACCCCTCATGCAGTAAGGCAGTTGATTCCGTGTACTGATTCTGAAGGTCTTCGAGGGTACAGTGGAGATCCTCGATCATTTCATAGTAAGCCACGTTATTGGCTACAGCTCGGTCAAGTAGACACTTCAGGTACTGATATGCTTCGACTGCCTGTTCTGAAGCATCATGACCAAGGATGTGGGTAACTTCTGATGCACTCAGGTCTGTGTGACCAGCCTTATAATATTTATTACATTACTGCATTAGCTTTGCATCATTGGCAGATAGCATATCCATCCTGGCCAGAAACTAGCAGAGAAAGAAAAGACAATCATAAAAAAGAAGATCAAGATAGAGTACAAATAGAAAAGAGACAACCGTATGGAAGAAAGAACTCAAGTTTTATTAGATCATGAAATTTGGAGTTAAAAATTTTGGGTTACATTTGACAATAAAGAAAAAAAGAAAGGTAAACTCGAACAACATTACACCTTTTCCTTATCTCCCAAAACCTTCTCGGAAGGTTTGGAGGAAGCAGGTTGCTCGGAGGGAACTGTGGGTTATTCGGAAAGCACCAGCTGTTGCTCGAAAGAAGAAACGACTTACTCGGCAGCAGGCTGGTTGGTTAGGGCATGTTCTCCCACTACCATTGAAGACTCCTCATAGGTATCTTCGTCCTCTTCTAATTCTTCTGGAGTAGGAGGGGGACCAGGGATGTGTCTCTGGAATAGCTCAGATGACTCGTCGACCTTCATTTCCTGAAGGGCAGCAGCCCATCCATCCCTAAAATACTTTAGACTTCCATAGTCGACTTGAGAGACCATGGCAGCACATCCCTTATCCCACCCCTTGTCCCAGACAGAGCTAAAGGACTTCTTCACCGCAGCTTTCCTTTTGGCCTTCTCCAAGGCAACTTTCTCAGACAGCAAATCATCAGCAGCTTTTAGTTTTTGTTCAGCTTCCTCTTTCTGTCGAGTTACTTCCTGGAGCTGGAACAACCTCTCCCCAGTAACTTTGAGCTTATTCTCAAGCTCCACTTCAGCCCTCAGCTTCTCTTCGAGCTCTTTATTTTCCTTCTCCAAGGCAGCCTTTTTCTTCTCCAACTCTTTGGAGGCATCAACAACTCGAGCTTTTTCTTGCTCGGAGGAGGGAAGCTTTTTCTCCCAGATAGCCTTATCAGTGGCATACTTTTAGCGAGAGTCTTCCAAAGATTTGATAGCCTCTTCCATAGCTCCCTCCACACTGGACGAGGAGCATGAGGCTTTAATGGCTTCACCCTTTTTCAGGATTATGTTAAAGCAGCTCGTCAACTGTGAACAGAAAAAGAAAGCAAGTTAGGAACAAGAAGTGACAAAGGGAACTACAAAAAATTTAAAGTAAAGAGACTTAGTAAAGCAAGATGATGAGAAGACAAAGAAGTAACCATTTCCCAAGTAAGGTTATCTTCAATACCTTGGACCTCGGGAATGTTTAAGGACTTTACCGAGCTCATGTTAGAGCTCACGGGAACAAAAGTGGGAATTTCAGTCCCAACAGCTGGGGGATGAATGATGGTATCAGCCAAATTGACCGAGGAGCTCTTCTTCAGCCTCCTCGGGGGAACACGTACAACCAAGGAAGAATCCTTGGTCGGTGATATCACAATCACCTCTCCCGGAGCAGCAGACCTGCTCGGAGCCACTGCGGGCTTTTCGACAATTTTTGCAAGAGCAGCTAGAGGAGTTGCAGCAGTTTTCTTTGTCCTCTCCCTTGGGACATCGATCCTTCTCCTCTTTGCCTCACCATAACCGGAGGTAGCCTTCTCAAACAAGGTGGGAGGTCTTCTTTTCTTCATCCTTTCGCTCAAAGGTATGTGGGATTCAGGCGAAGAACTTGCAAAGGCTGGTACTGGCTCTGCTTCAATGATCACTGGACGAGCAGTGAAGGAGGTTGTGTAACTCTTGTACTGGAGAAAATACGAAGCCGAACTAATGTGCTCGTCGACAACCCTTTGATGCAAACCCCAGATAAGTCCCAAATGCCTTATATTGACATTTGTTTCTTTTGGGCACTTTCTCCTACTATCAACTGCAAATAAACAAACATTGTTATCAGTGATACATTTTATCAAACACAAAACAAACATGATTTCAAAATAAATAAAATAAAGTGAAAATAATCTATCCCATTGCCATAAGTAGGGCATCTAAAACCCTGGTAAACCTCATCTCCGGTTAATGGAGGGTGTTGCTAATTTTTTACGACAACCCCGTGTTCAAAATAATCCCTATTGGCATCAGGGAGATTGACTACTAAGGCTCTATTTATAAACCTAGTTCTTAAATAGTAAATATTATCATTAACTGCCCATCTATAGCAGTACATGAATTCTGGAATTCCTATACGAGTTCCATGCACTTGATTTAATTTATTCACCCTATTAACTATTCTCCATGTGTTAGGGGCTATTCGTGCAGGAACAACATCAAAATACTGACAGAATTCCAGACACAGGGAATTTGGTGGAAAAGAAAATCCACACTCAGCAAAAAAGAGACTGGGGAACCAATGTCCCTCATCCAAATTGAAATAATTAGAAGGCTCAGAAAGCTCTTCCAAGACGACCCAAGAGGGAATGGAAAAATCAGAACGAAATTTCTTAAGAGACTCAATAGGATAAACCATGGTGAATAAAGAAATAAAGATGAAGGAAGAAGATCTTACAGGAGTAGAACTGATGACGACAGACGATGGAAGAGATGAATACATAAGAGAGTAGAAGACAATGAAAAACTTGAAGATAAAAATTTGAAAAGGTAGAAGACGAATGAAGTATCTGTGAAGTTTAAATACCTTACCTTGGCAACTGGCGACGTAATGATTATAAAAAAAAATGATTACGTTATCGGCGGACAAAAAGATGAAAAATGGCACGGGAACCAAAGCGGGCAACAGCGGCCAAAAAGATGAAAAGTAACGCGGGAATCGAAGCATACAGAAAAGTCCAAAAAAGCATGATTCTACGAATTTGAAAGGAGAAAATAAATACAAGGGAAACGCTCCTAAAAATTAGGAAGACTATTTAAAGCTACCGTATTCTGAGAAGGAATGTTACATACTCCTCAAATTTCGAACTATCAAACATTAGGGGCTTCTGTTGATGCCAAATTTAATCTGCTGACTTGGATCAACCATACGAAGACACGTGGTTATCTACATGGAAACAACAAGAACTTCTGAGATGATCATACGTGATATGCCCAAGTATAACCTCAGCCAGGGATACCTACCTCGGCCGAGATGGTGGCCGAGACATTGGTAGGCCCAATAAGGGGTAAGGACCACCGGTATCATCCCTCGGCCAGGACTACCTCGGCCCCGGCTGACGGTACTACATGCACCTCCCCAAGGATACTACGCACGTCACAGATATCAACAGCACCCTCAAGTGCCCAAGAATAGCAACCTCGGCCATCAGTAGGCCGAGATAACAAGGAGACACCGATCCACCTTCATCATGGATCCTACCTCGGCTAGGGCCGAGGTTACCAGAGGTATTAGTAAACACCAGCATGCCACATGCCTAACCTCGGCCCAAATATATACCTCGGCTGACATCAGGCCGAGATTCCTCATGACACTTCGCGGATTGAGTAGACATCCAACCTTTATAGCTCGGCCTCTCCTAGGCTGAGGCCATTCACCAACATGACTGCCGAGCATCTGTTGACATTTGGATAAGGACACCTGGACACAAATCAGTTGTAACAAGATTATTCTCCACATGGGGGAGAATATTTCATCATCATTGCTTACATGTGACTAGGACAGGTGGCATTCCCCCATTGGTGAGGATATCACACACATGCTCACTGCATGCATGGGGGGTACATTACACCCTCTAGGCACTATATATAGGGGCCATCCCCTACCTTGCAAAAGGATCTCATTCATGCAACCCTAGCAGAAACCCTATCAAAATATACAGTAGAGAGAGAGAGAGCTTGAGGGAATTGTACCCATGGTCATTAGTACCATCTATCAGTGATATTACTCACACGCTCACTGTGAATGTAGGCCAGAACAGGCTGAACCACCCATATTCCGGTGTTAATCTCCTCATATCCTCAACTCCTTCTCTTCTCTTTTTATAGCTGTACTGCCATTGTTATATACATATAGAGCTTGGAAACACCTTACCTGGTGGTGCTGATTCCCAGCATCATCATTTTGGCACCGTCTGTGGGAATCGAGAGGACATCTCTTCCTCTTTTTCTGCTTTACCTCACCGGAGACTCTGGTGGTGAACCAGGAACCACCCCTTGTGTGGAACTGTTTCACCATTGAAAGAGGTCCTTTAAGGTATTAAGGTCACTTGCTGTCCAAGCTCTTTATTATCAACACATGGCACCTGAATTACCACCTCCTCTTCCGTCGCCCGGAGGTGGAGGGGCTAGCTCCAGTCAGGCTCCTCCCCAGTCTGAAATGGCGAAGGTGGCAGCAGCTTTGAAATCTTTAGCTGCAACACAACAAGCCATGAAGGAGCAATTTGCCCAGCTCAGCCAAACCATGATGATGAGGCCACCGGGGGTCTCCCCGGACATGATAACTCCGGCGGCAGTTCAACCCCATCCTAATGCCAGGGGACCACCCCAGGCACCCATGAAGGACCAACCTACACCCCAGCGGAGGAGGGACGTTGCTGACCCTAGGCGCTTGCACCTGGGGGGGCAAGGAAACCCTTGCCCAGAGGATAGGTATGATGACCTAGAAGCTCAGGAGGCCCCGGAAGATTGCTTGGAGCCGTATGAGGTGTCAGATAACACCGTACGACCCCTTAGGCAGAGCCAAGGATGTGTCGGCCGAAGAAGAGACGAGGCCCAACATAGGGGGTCGGCCTTTGATAGGCAAAGCCAAGGATGTGTCGGCCGTGGAAGAGATGAGGCCCATCAGAGAGGGTCGGCCTTTAACAAATTGAGCAGAGGGTCGGCTTTCGAGAGGCTAGGCCCAATCAATGACCTGGGGCAGAGGCTATCGAGGTCAAGGAGCGCGGCAAGCTCTCAAAGAGGGAATAGGCAGGCTCGGCCAGATCAAGGCCGACCCATGGAGAGAAGAGCCAGGGAGCGGGAAGAAGTCAATAGTCAGCATGTTGTGGCTGGGGAACCCTCTGTCCATCGTAGGGAGGTGGCAGGGGACAACCTCGGCCAGGCTGAAGAGAGAAGACCCTGGAATGACTCAATCCAACGTCTCGAGGAAAAGATAGGGGATCTCATAAAGAGCAGGGACCCACTACAGAGGGGCTACTCGGAGGGCTCCCCGTTTTTAGCTAGGATAGTGGGATTCCCAACCCCAGCTAAGTTCAAGCCTCCTACGGTGACGCCTAAGTATGATGGCAGCACTAACCCGGTGCACCATATCGAGATGTATCAGTCGGCGGCAGATATTTACTCAATCCCTGATGGGATGAAGTGTAGGGCCTTCTCAGGGACCTTGACAGGGGAAGCTCATAGTTGGTTCACCTCTCTTCCAAAGAACTCGATTGAAAACTTCAAGGGCCTAGCAGAGAAGTTCATCCACAACTTCTGCTTTGGGGTAAGACCTCAGAAGAAGACCACCCACCTCTTGTATGTCAAGCAGGCTAAGGGAGAAAGCCTAAGAGACTATATAGCAAGATTTAACAAGGAGAAGTTGGAGGTAGAGGATTACGAAGAGAGCATATCCATGACCGCCCTGATAGGAGGCCTCCAGAAGGGGAAGCTATTGTGGAAGCTGGCGGAGGACCCCCCCCCCCCCAAGTCTATGGCAGAGTTGTTGTCCACTGCAGGGAAAGTGATGAATGCGGAAGAGGCAATGGCCACCAAATATGAGGAGGAGAACAGTGGTAGCACTGGGAGGTCCCAGGGTAAGAAAGAGGGGAAGAAGAGGTCAGCAAATGACAAGTTCGCTCATTACACTCCTCTGACTGTGAGCTGTGAGCACATCCTTAATGAGATCAAGACTGACCGGGCTCTGAGGTGGCCAAAAAAACTGAAGGCCCCACCACATAAGAGGAATAAAAACCTCTAGTGTGAGTTCCATCAGGATCATGGACATGTCACAGAAAAATGCTTCGCTCTGAAGGACGAGATCGAGAAGATGCTGAAATCTGGGAAGCTGAGAAAGTATGTGGATGGAAAGGCCCCGAAGGGTGGAAGAGAAGACCCTAGAAACAGAAGAGATGACAGATGCCGCGGCGATGTCCCAACTAGAAGGTATGATGATTCAGAGGGTGACGATGGCGATGACCCGGATCTCCCACCTAAGGATGACAACACCCCAGTGAAGAGGGTAGGAATGATCTCCTTTGGTGTTAGCACCATATGTGGGGGAGTCGCGGGAGGTGGCTCTGAGGTAGCCGATAGGAAGGCTCATATAGCGGAGGCAAAGTCAGTGGTCAAGACTGAGGTTGTGAATCTGACCTCTTCTGGTGCAGTACAGAAGAGAAAGAAGGTAGACATGGACACCCTGATGGTGGGATTCTCCAGACTGGACTTCAAGGGCATCTTAGCCCCCCATGATGACCCTCTGGTCATCACAACAAGGGTGCATGGGTGCGATGTAGGGAGAATCCTCATATATGGGGGAATCTCAGCAGATGTAATGTTCTGGCCTTGTTTTAAGAGCTTGGGTCTTAGCAGGGCAAGGCTGGTGCCTTACCATCACCCATTGATAGGCTTCAGTGGTGAGAAGGTGCACCCATTGGGCATGTATGAAATGGATATACGGATGGTAGATGAGTGGCCTAAGAGGCTGACTAAGAAGATAAACTTTTTTGTGATGGACGAGAATGTCTTCTCGGCCTACAACCTCATCATCGGAAGAGTGGCCCTCAAAGAGTTTGAAGTCGTGCCATCAACGGTCCACCAGATGCTAAAATTCCCGACTCTTTATGGGGTAGGGGAAGTGCAAGGGGACCAGACTACGGCGCGGGAGTGTTATTTCAACTCGTCCGAAGAGCGAGAGGCCCATAAGAGAGCAACCGTCACTTACAGCATTGACACACTTGATCCCAGAGATGAAACAAAATTAAAGAAGGGCAAGGCCGCGGAAGAGGTAGAATCCATCGTCCTCAATGAGGATGAGCCGAAAAAAACCGTCCAGGTCGGCAAAGCCCTGGAGCAAGGGATCAAGGAAGAGTTGATAAACTTCCTTAGGAGGAGGCAGAGCGTCTTCGCGTGGAGTCATGCAGACATGCCTGGCATCAACCCTGGAATCATGACCCACAAGCTCAACGTGGATGGAGATGCTAGACCTATTAAACAGAGGCGAAGGATCTACTCCAGAGAGAAGTATGAGGTCATCAGGGAAGAGGTGAAGAAGTTGGAAGAGGCCGAGTTCATAAGAGAGGTTACTTATCCAGAGTGGCTCTCAAACGCAGTCATCGTGCCTAAGGCTAATGGAAAGTGGCGGATGTGTGTAGATTTCACTGACCTGAACAGGTCTTGCCCGAAGGACAGCTATCCCTTGCCTAGGATAGACCAGATGGTGGATGCAACAGCAGGGCACGAGCTTATGAGTTTCATGGATGCTTATTCAGGTTATAACCAAATCTTCATGGATGCCGAGGACTCTGAGAAGACAGCCTTCATCACTGACAAGGGGACGTACTGTTACAAGGTGATGCCCTTTGGTTTAAAAAATGCGGGTGCGGCCTATCAACGTCTTGTCAATAAGATGTTCGAGGAGCAAATAGGTAAGACCATGGAGGTATACGTGGACGATATGCTAACTAAGAGCCTGAAAGCATGTACTGACGTAGCGTACCTTGAGAAGACCTTGGATGTCATGGACTCCTAGAGGATGAAGCTCAACCCAGCAAAATGTGTCTTCGGGGTAGGAGCCGGGAAGTTCCTGGGGTTCATCGTTATTCAGAGGGGAATTGAAGCAAACCCAGAAAAAATCAAGGCGTTACTCGACATGAAGACTCCTAGGAGTATCAAGGATGTTCAGAGACTCACTGGAAGGGTGGCGGCCCTTAATAGGTTTGTTTCCAGAGCCACAGACAAGTGTCTTCCGTTCTTTAAAGTTTTGAGAAAGTCATTCCAGTGGGATGAAGAGTGTGAAAAATATTTTGATCAATTGAAGTTCTACTTGGGGTCTCCCTTGCTTTTGTCACGGCCTATCACGGGGGAAAGGTTATTTGTGTACCTGGAAGTCTCTGAGTCAGACATTAGCGCGGCCATCATACGGGAAGAGGATGGGGTTCAGAGACCTGTGTATTTCAATAGTAATACCCTTCAAGGGTCTGAACAAAACTATCCCCGCATGGAGAAATTGGCTTATGCCCTGATACACGCCTCTAGGAAGATGAAGCCTTACTTTCAAGCTCACTCCATGACAGTCCTCACCAACTCACCACTGCGGCAGGTCTTGTACAAGTCTGAGAAGTTCGGAAGACTGATGACCTGGGCCATCGAGCTAGGAGAGTATGACCTCACCTACCAGCCCAGGACGGCCATCAAGGGGCAGGCCCTTGCAGACTTTGTCGCAGAGTTCACCTGGGAAGAGGCAGATAAAGGTTCGGAAGAGGCCGAGACAGAGAAAGGCCTGGATGATGGCAAAGAGACAAATCGTAGTGTCTTCCAAAATTCAGAAGAGGCAGAACCAAACGTCTTCCAAGGCCGAGAAGAGGTAGTTCCAGGTAAGACTCGGAGGAGAATAGAAGAAAACGAAGAGGATCGATACCTCTTCGAAAAAGGGGTTTCTTTTGCCCCTCCTCAGATGTGTACATCCTGTGGAGGTACCTCGGATCTTATAGGAGGTTCATGAAGGCTCCTGCTCCAGCCACATAGGAGGAAGACCCTTAGCCAAGAGGATCATCACTCAGGGATACTGGTGGCCCACCTTGTCTAGGGACGCTGCCGACTATGTGAAGAGGTGTGACAAATGTTAGAGGTTCGCCACTATCCCTCACCAACCCCATCAGCCTATGACGTCGATTTCTTCTCCATGGCCATTTGCGGTATGGGGAATTGACTTAGTAGGACCTTTGCCAAGAGCTATCAACAACTATAGATTCTTGATAGTTGTCATTGACTACTTTTCAAAATGGGTAGAGGCCAAACCAATGATAATAATTACAGAGCAGAGGACATTTCAGTTCATCTGGAAAAAACATCATATGTAGGTATGGCCTCCCAAACACGCTCATCTCAGATAATGGGACCCAGTTCAAGAACTCTTCCTTAGAGAAGTATTGCAAAAGTGTGGGGATTAAGCAGTTCTTCTCATCTCCTGGTCGACCTCAGGCAAATGGCCAGACCGAGGTCACAAATAGGACTACCTTGGATGGAATCAAGAAGAGGTTAGAAGACGCGAAGGGGAGATGGATAGAAGAAGTCTACGCTATGCTATGGGCTTACAGAACTACGGCAAGGACACCCATAGGGGAAACCCCATTCATGCTGGCACATGGCTCTGAGGCAGTCATACCAACAGAGGTAGGACTCCCGACTCATCGGATTCAGACTTACGACCCTGGCAGCAATGGGGAGAAGAGAAGGCTAGACCTGGATCTCATTGAAGAGAGAAGAGAAGACGCAGAGGTCAGGAAAGCAGCATACCAACAGACAGCAGCAAAATTCTACAATCAAAGGGTGAAGTCAAGGCCCATTACGATAGGAGACCTAGTGCTTAATAAGACCCTACAGAAAACAAACAAGCTACACCCGAACTGGCATGGCCCCTACAGAGTAACGGAAGAGGTTGTGCCTGGCACGTATAGGCTAGAAAACCTAGAGGGAGAACCCTTCACCAACCCATGGAATGCGGACCACCTAAAGAGATATTTCATATGATGTTGCATCTATTTTGTAAATTGTAAATGTGCCATCTTATTGAGAAGAGGTTGTTAATAAAGATCAGTTTCCATGACAAATTCTCGTTCCAACCTTAACATCATTAATTTGGTGATTTATTATGAGGCTAACCTCGGCCTAGGTGATGACCTCAAACCCTCATAACATCACTCAGTGGTGACGAGGTCTGAGCTCAGACACCTAGGTTAGAGGACCTCAAACCCTTAACATCATTAATTTGGTGATTTATTATGAGGCTAACCTCGGCCCAGGTGATGACTTCAGACCCTCATAACATCACTCAGTGGTGACGAGGTCTGAGCTCGGACACCTTGGCTAGAAGACCTCAAACTCTTAACATCATTAATTTGGTGATTTATTATGAGGCTAACCTCATCCCAGGTGATGACCTCAGACCCTCATAACATCACTCAGTGGTGACGAGGTCTGAGCTCAGACACCTTGGCTAGAAGACCTCAGACCCTTAACATCATTAATTTGGTGATTTATTATGAGGCTAACCTCGGCCCAGGTGGTGACCTCAGACCCTCATAACACCACTCATTGGTGACAAGATCTGATCTCAGACACCTAGGTTAGAGGATCTCAGACCCTTAACATCATTAATTTGGTGATTTATTATGAGGCTAACGTCGGCCCAGGTGGTGACCTCAGACCCTCATAACATCACGCGGTGGTGACGAGGTCTGATCTTAGACACCTAGGTTAGAGGACCTCAGACCCTTAACATCATTAATTTGGTGATTTTTTATGAGGCTAACCTCGGCCCAGGTGGTGACCTCAGACCCTCATAACATCACGCGGTGGTGACGAGGTCTGAGCTCAGACACCTAGGTTAGAGGACCTCAGACCCTTAACATCATTAATTTGGTGATTTATTATGAGGCTAACCTCGGCCCAGGTGATGACCTCAGACCCTCATAACATCACTCAGTGGTGACGAGGTCTGAGCTCAGACACCTAGGTTAGAGGACCTCAAACCCTTAACATCATTAATTTGGTGATTTATTATGAGGCTAACCTCGGCCCAGGTGGTGACCTCAGACCCTCATAACATCACGCGGTGGTGACGAGGTCTGAGCTCAGACACCTAGGTTAGAGGACCTCAGAACCTTAACATCATTAATTTGGTGATTTATTACGAGGCTAACCTTGACCAGGTGATGACCTCAGACCCTCCAAACATCACTCAGTGGTGACGAGGTCTGAGCTCAGACACCTTGGTTAGAGGACCTCAGACTCTTAAGTAATGGTTATGGCATCATATTAAGTAATGACTTCAGAGATTGCATGGCATTCAGATACATTCAGAGATCAAGATGAAGGAAGATATTGGCATTCAATGATAGAAATTACATAATATTTACATGTCTGAGAAATTGCAAATGTCAACATTACAAGTCACAGCAAAAAATACAAAATACAAGGCCAAGTCAAACATCTGAGGGAGAAACATTCGATGTCTCATCTGGGTTAGCCTGCTCAGGATTGGTCACCTCAGCCGCTTCATTTGCAGGGTCAGTCCCTCCGAGATCAGTCCCTTCCAGAGTAACAGTCTGACCAGGGGCAGCAGCCTCGTCATCTATCTCTTGCAAGGCCTGGGCAAACTGAGCGTCGATAAGGCCGAGGCCCACAAAGTCGGAGACCTTTATGGTGCCAACCTCGGCCTCCTTGACCTCGGCCCATTTGGTGGTGGCCTTAATACCCCTTTCAAGGTATTCAAGACCAAAACCTACAAACTCGTCGGAGACCTTGTAATCAGCAACTATTTTCTCTGAGGCATCTGCAAAAGAAGCCTTAACTGCAGCATTGACCTTCCTCTGCAGGGTATCGTCCTTGTCCTTCATGGCCTTGGAATGGCTCTGGACGAGTGCAGAGATGTCCTTTTCTAGACCTTGGGCCTTATTTTCAGATGTCTGGGCCTTAGTCTCAGCATTCTGTAACTCTGACCTCAGACGATCAACCTCGGCCTTCAAGGTGCTCTCCACCTGCTCAGCCTCTTGCCCCTTCTGAATCAGAGGCAACTTCCTCAGGGCCCAGTTGGATAACTGGTACATGGCAGTCACACTTTGCGCAGACAATGAAGAGGTTAGAGGGAAATAAATTCAGAGGTCGCACTTGCAAAATTATTGGCAAAATGAACGAGCCATACCTGGACGGCTCTGTGGAGGCCAAACTCAACCAGCATATGAGTGTCCATGGCCCGGTAAAAGCTCTTGTCAGCATCAGTCATCACGTTGGCAAGGGCATCCATGGCCTGCCTGTTGTTGCCGACCACACTCTCGATAAGCTTCAGTTGGTCCAGACGAGCAGCTAAGGTGTCGGCTATGATAGGGATCGCAGCGTCTGGAGTCTTCCTTTGCCTGGAGCTCGGCCTCTGATCCTCAGGGGGATGGACCTCAGGGGCCCTCTTCTTAGACTTGGATGTTGAGGGAGCAGGTGGAGGAGCATTCAAATCGGTCTTCTTGACAAGTCCAGCCAAGCTTGGAGCTGCCATCTCCCACAACTCGTCTAAAATGCCTGGTGGTCTCTCTGCAAAAATGAAAAGATAAGAATCAGAAACTAAGTAAGTATAATCAGAGGTTAGACTTGAAATAAAAATAAAAATCCTTACCAAAGTCAGCTAGGGGACTTCCACCTAAGCTCGTCCCCGAGAGGTACTGGGGGGTCAACAGATGCTCGAACTTGACAAATATCCCATGGGACCCTTGGTCTTGTAGGGCCTTCACCTTTTTGCCATTTTGAACACTTAGTCCAGGGTCGTCCCTAGCAGACATGGTGACTTTTCCCCATTTAAGGGGTATTCTCGGCTCAAAAATGGAAGAGGGAATAGATGAGCCGAATTCCCATGGCTCTAAGGCGAAAAAATATTGAGGTTTCCAATTGTGGTTCGAGGTCTGAGTGACCAAGAGCATCTTTTTCTCAGGCCTCCGAGCCACGAAGTGATAGTAGCTCGGATGATTCTTGGCCGAGGTGGGAACGTAACACCCAACAAAGACCTGAACTGGGAGTTCAGAGTGGTGGACTGTCCTCCACAAGATGATGGCCCCTATAATAACTCTCCAAGCATTGGCAGAGAGCTGCGAGGGGGACAAATTGATGAAGGAAAGAATGGACCTAATGACAGGGTGAAAGGGAAGACAAAAACCTAGTTTGAACATCTGCTCGTACAAGTAGACTTCTCCATCTTGACCATGGTAGGCCCTCTCTTCCCTCACAGGTCTCCTTAATTGGATTGAGGGACTGATGGAGTATAGGTATCTAAAGTGCAATAGATCTACCTCAGTGACCGTGCTCTCGTACTCGTCCGCCTCAGAGGTATCAACTTCACTTTCGGCGTCCTCATCATCGTCAGGCTCAACGTCGGCCGGAGCAGACGTAGACGGGTTACTAGGGAACCTATGAGCAAACTCGGCCTCGATAACGGCCGTCAGTGGGATGGCATTCAGAATCGGAGGCACAGCCACACTTGGCCCAACAAGCTCAACCTTTGAAGATGAGCTTAAGGTACTTGTGTCATTTTGGGATGAGGCCCAGCTGGAAACCTCGGCCTGGTCAGGGTCCTGACCAGCCTGAGGAGTGAAGTCCATGGCCTCTTGGAAAGAGTCCACACACATCGGGTCGGAGGTGGAAGACTCAGACTCAGACATCGACAAGTTATTGGCAGAGGCGTCTGTTCGATAGAAATTCTCAGGTGGACGAGGGTATACCACCTTGAGAGGTGGAGGAAAGAGAGGTCTGACAGGGAACTCCTGTGACCTACGAGCTTCTTCCTGAGCTCTCTCTATTTGCCTAATTTTCTCTAAGGTCTTTTCTCTAAGAGATGGGAAGTCTTCAAGAAGTTGATACAGGGATCTGAGCATCTAGGGACGACCCAAAGCTTTGGCAGACCCTAAACTTGAGGAAAAATCCTAAAAACTACAAACAAGATTGGCTTGAAAGATTAAGGGGACCAAAGATCAAACCAAAGAACTTTTGCAAAAAACCTAGCTCACCGGAAAATT
The DNA here is from genome assembly GCA_949130495.1 of Sambucus nigra. Taxonomy (NCBI): domain Eukaryota; kingdom Viridiplantae; phylum Streptophyta; class Magnoliopsida; order Dipsacales; family Adoxaceae; genus Sambucus; species Sambucus nigra. The sequence goes on from OX422213.1 coordinate 123,544,197, forward strand.
CAAACCCTCACTGGAAAACTCATATGACCACCGAAAAATTCAAACCCTAACTGGAAAATTCAAGTTAAAATGCCAAAATGAAGGAGATGGAGAGGGGGAGGTACCTGAGGATGAGTTGATGAATGAAATAGAGGAAATCACTCAAGAAACGAGGTATTCCCCTGCAGAACAAGCGCTGGAACGAGGGAGCTTCGGAGAGAGAGAGTTGTAGAAAACAGGGCGCAAAGGAGAGAAATGAGGAAGAAGAAAGGTTTTTACCTTTAAATACTTGAGCACGATTCCCAAGTCTCATCATTGCCTTGGGAAGCCCAAAGGACAACTGACAGCACATGACAACCAAGTGGGCACGCCTTGGCTTGGGACAGGTGTCACGCAGGTGTTGGCCTTGGGGTGAACAGGCCTCGGAGGCAAGAATCCCCTAGCCACCTGCTCTCGCAAATGACTAAGGGCTGGGGGGTGATTGATATGCCCAAGTATAACCTAAGCCAGGGATACCTACCTCGGCCGAGATGGTGGCCGAGACATTGGTAGGCCCAATAAGGGGTAAGGACCACCGGTATCATCCCTCGGCCAGGACTACCTCGGCCCCGGCCGACGGTACTACATGCACCTCCCCAAGGATACTACGCACATTGCAGATATCAACAGCACCCTCAAGTGCCCAGGAATAGCAACCTCGGCCATCAGTAGGCTGAGATAAGAAGGAGCCACCGATCCACCTTCATCATCGATCCTACCTCGGCTAGGGCCGAGGTTACCAGAGGTATTAGTAAACACCAGCATGCCACATGCCTAACCTCGGCCCAAATATATACCTCGGCTGACATCAGGCCGAGATTCCTCATGACACTTCGCGGATTGAGTAGACATCCAACCTTTATAGCTCGGCCTCTCCTAGGCTGAGGCCATTCACCAACATGACTGCCGAGCGTCTGTTGACATTTGGATAAGGACACCTGGACACAAATCAGTTGTAACAAGATTATTCTCCACATGGGGGAGAATATTTCATCATCATTGCTTACATGTGACTAGGATAGGTGGCATTCCCCCATTGGTGAGGATATCACACACATGCTCACTGCATGCATGGGGGGTACATTACACCCTCTAGGCACTATATATAGGGGTCATCCCCTACCTTGCAAAAGGATCTCATTCATGAAACCCTAGCAGAAACCCTGTCAAAATATATAGTAGAGAGAGAGAGAGAGCTTGAGGTAATTGTACCCATGGTCATTAGTACCATCTATCAGTGATATTACTCACACGCTCACTGTGGACGTAGGCCAGAACAGGCTGAACCACCCATATTCCGGTGTTAATCTCCTCATATCCTCACCTCCTTCTCTTCTCTTTTTATAGCTGTACTGCCATTGTTATATACATATAGAGCTTGAAAACACCTTACCTGGTGGTGCTGATTCCCAGCATCATCAAAACGCTCCGAGGAACTCTTATGCTCCGAGGAACTCTTATGCTCCGAGGAACAGAACCTCTCCGAGGAACTCATTATCACCGAGAAGCTCAGGCGGTCCAAGCTGCATCTCGAGCAAAGCATTAATAACTGGATAACCAACAGTTCAACTGATTCATTAAATGCTTATCATTCAGACGCACACGTAAAGATGGCATTAAATGTATTACCCTTTCATATGTATATCATTTAATGTATTACCCTTTCACATTACAGCCTTAGGGCTATAAATACATTGTACAATCCTCATTGTAAGTGATCGGATCCTGAATCCAAACTTTGGGATCTAGAACGAAATTTCTTATAATCGAGAATTCCCATACAAACAGCAATAAAACGACAGTGGACGTAGGCCATTCTTATAAGGCTGAACCACTTTAAAATCTCTTGTCTCATTTATTTATCTGTGATTGAATTATTAGAGTGGTCTAATTTTTTACATCAACACCCGCGTTACTTTTCATCTTTTTATCTGTTGTTGCCCGCTCTGATTCCCGCGCCACTTTTCATCTTTTTAGCCGCCGATAACGTAATCATCCTTTTTTGTAATCTTTACTTCACCATTTCCCAAGGCAAGGTATTTAAACTTCACAGATACTCCCATCGTCTTCTACTTTTCAAATTTGTGTTTTTGAGTTTTTCATTTTCTTCTACTCTCTTGTGTGTTCATCTTTTCCATCGTTCGTTGTCAACAGCTCTCCTCTTTTTTTGTAAGATCATCTTCTTTCTTCTTCATTTCTTTTATTGATCATCATGGTTTACCCTGTTGAGTCTCTTGAAAAGTTTCGCTCTGATTTTTCCATTCCCACTTGGGTTGTCTTGGAAGAGCTTTCTGAGCCTTCTGATTATTTCAATTTGGCTGAGGGATATTGGTTCCCCAACCTTTTTATTGCTGCGTGTGGATTTTCTTTTCCACCAAATCCCTTGTGTATGGAATTCTGTCATTATTTTGACGTCGTTCCTGCGAGAATAGCCCCCAACACATGGAGAATAGTTAATGGGGTGCATAAATTAAATCAAGTCCGTGCAACTCGCATAGGAATTCAAGAAATCATGTACTGCTAGAGATGGGCAGTTAATGATAATATTTTTTATTTAAAAACTAGATTTTTAAATATAGCCTTAGTAGTCAATCTCCCTGATGCCAATAGGGATTATTTTGAACACGGGGTTGTCATAAAAAATTGGCAACATCCTCCATTAACTGGAGATGAGGTTTACCAGGGTCCCAGATACCCTCCTTATCGCAATGGGATAGGTTATTTTTATTTCATTTTATTTATTTTGCAATCATGTTTCTTTTATGTTTGATAAAATGTGCCACTGATATCTCAATGTTTGTTTATTTGCAGTTGATAACAAAAGAAAGTGCCCAAAGGAAGCAGATGTTAATGTAAGACATCTGAAACTTATCTGGAGTCTGCATCAGAGTGTTGCCGACGAGCACATTAGGTCGTCTTTGTATCTACTCCAGTACGAGAGCTACACAACTTCTTTCACTGCTCGTCTAGTGATAAGTGAATCAGAGCCAGTACCAGCTTCCACAAGCTCATCACCTGAATCCCATATTCCTTTAAGTGAAAGGATGAAGAAGAGAAGACCTCCTACCCTGTTTGAGAAAACTGCCTCCAATTCTGGGGAGGCAAAAAGGAGTAGGATTGATAATGATGGAACTGCATTACATGGGAAAGGAGTAGGAATACTAGGAAGACCTCCTAGTATTCCTCAAAAAATTCTCAATAAAAGGAAAAAATTTGGCAGAATATCTTCATTTTATTCATAATGATGGAACTGCATTACATGGGAATATACATCACTGATAATACTTGCATAGGTGCTCTGCGTTTCATGCATTCTTAAACTCCTCTCCCTGTAAAGTTGTAATTCGATAAGTTCCTGGTCGAACAACCTCTGTAACTCGGTATGGTCCATGCCAATTTGCCTCCAGTTTATTATGCTTTTGAATTACTTTCTTCAGCACATAGTCTCCTTCTTTCAGGTCGCATTTCTTCACCCTCTTGTTGTAAAGCAAAGTTGTTTGATACTGGTATGCAACATTTCTGATGGCTGCTTCTTCTCTAACTTCCTCGAGCATGTCTAAACCCAGTCTTCTCATTAAGTCGCTGACAGGGGAATTAAAATTCAGTACCCTGTGTGTTGAGAGGCCCAACTCGGCATGTATAACATCTTCACTTCCAAACGCCAGCATATATGGTGATTCTCCTGTTGCTACTCGGGGAGTAGTTCGGTAAGCCCAAAGTACTGATTGTAGCTCATTGATCCAATTTGCTTTTGCATCATCGAGTCTTTTCTTCAAACCATTCAGCAGCGTTCAGTTTATTACTTCAGTTTTTCCATTGCTTTGAGGATGGCCTGGTGCTGAGTGGACCTTCAAAATGTTTGACTGATGGCAATAGGCAGCGAACTCCTCGTTATCAAATTGTGTTCCATGGTTTGTGATGAAAGCATGAGGAAGACCATATCGACAAATTATGTTCTTCCAAACAAATTGGTACACCTTCTCGTACGTCATATCGATGAGTGGCTCAGCTACTACCCACTTAGTAAAATAATCTACTGCGACGATGAAGTATTCGAATCTTCCTCGGGTCGTTGGCAGTGGCCCAACCAAATCAATTTCCCATAATGTAAATGGCCAAGGGGAAGATATGGGTACCAACAATGCTTGTGGAGTTCTTCAGATGGAGGAAAAGCACTGGCACTTGTCACATTTCTTGTCATAGGCTATACAATCAGCCCTCATTGTCGGCCAGTAGTATCCCTGCGTCATCACCCTTTGTAAAAGCGTCCGACCTGCTACATGTGCTCCACAAGACCCTTTATGGATCTCTTCAATCAATTCATTCACCTCGGAGGGATGTACACATCTCTACAAGCCTGCCATAATTCCTCGTCTATACAAAACACCATTAGTTAATACATACCGAGCAGCTTTAAACTTCAATTTCTTGGCTGCGAGCTTGTCAATTGGTAATTATCCTTCTTCAATATATGCCCTGATGGGATCCATCCGAGATGGTCCTAAATCAAGGCTGATAAAGTTCATCATCAGATCTTCATCTATACTCCACCAGCTAGCACTTCAATTGGGATTGTTCGTTGTAGCTCGGTGTGAGTAGCTGATGTTAGTCAAGCTACGGTGTCTTCTCTCGCATTCTCCATTCTTGGTATTCTGATCAGCTGAATAGTGACAAATTATGACACCGGTTCCTTTGCCTTTGCATTATATCTGATCATTAATTCTCCTCTAACTGCATATACTCCAAACATTTGATTTACGATCAATTGAGAATCACTGAAGACAATAATCTGCTGTGCCTCCATAATTTTTGTTAAACCAAGTCCTGCAATCATGGCCTCATACTCAACCTCATTGTTCGAAGCTTTTAATTGGAAACGCAAGGTGTATTCCATATCGACCTCATCTGGAGTGCTCAAAACTATCCCCGCGCCACATCTTATAGTGCAAGATGATCCATCTAGATATAGCCTCCATATAGGTAACTCGTCTTCAAATTTCTGATCAGTTAGAGTTCTTCGGTGAAATATTTGTTGCTTCGTTTCATCCTCTTCGGATATTTCTCGCTCTTCGTCGATCATTTTTTCTTGCCCTTTTACCAATCGGAGTTGGTCTGAGCTTGAATTTAATGATTCTGTAACATCCACTTGCCCTTTTACCAACCGGAGTTGGTCCGAGCTAGTGTTTGTTGATCCTGTAACATCCACAGGTTGATCAACGAGCAAATTTTGTTCCTCAGAGCTATCAGGATAGGTGAACTCCACTATAAAATCTGCTACAGCCAGACCTTTAAGCGATGATCTGGGTTCATAGACTATATCATATTCACCGAGCTCTATTGCCCAGTACATCAATCTTCCTGATTTTTCTAGCTTATGCAGGGCTTGCCTCAATGGCATATCAGTATATATTACTATGGTATGAGGCTGGAAGTATGGCCTCATTCTCCTACTTGCCTCAATAAGCGCCAGTGCTAACTTTTCCAGCCTTGGATATCTGATCTCTGCTCCTCGTAAGGCCTTACTTGTGTAGTAAATTAGTTTTTGCACTCCATTCTCCACTCTGATCAACGCCGAGCTAACTGCATTCTCGGATACTGTAAGGTACAAGTACAATTTTTCTCCTATCACTGGCCTGGACAATAGTGGAGGTTCTCCCAAGTATCTCTTCAAGTCTTGAAAAGCCTTCTCGGATTCATCATTGCACTCAAAAGACTTTCTGAGTGTCTTGAAGAATGGGAGACATTTATCAGTTGCTCGTGACACAAATCTATTGAGTGCTGCTACTCGTCCTGTGAGAATCTGTACTTCCTTCTTCGTCATTGGAGATCGCAGCCCTAATAGAGCTTTGATCTTTTCAGGATTTTCCTCAATGCCTCGCTGATTGGCAATGTATCCGAGAAACATGCCTTCTCGTACTCCAAATATGCACATCGTCGGGTTCAGCTTCATTTGATATTTATCCAGTTGATCAAAAGTCTGACTTAAGTCAACTAGATGATCTGCAGCTTTCTTACTTTTCGTCAGCATATCGTCAACATAGACTTCCATATTGCAACTGATTTGTTCAGCAAAGACTTTGTTCATCAGCCGCTAATATGTCGCACCTGCATTTTTCAAATCAAAAGGCATAACATTATAGCAATAAGTTCCTCTAGGGGTAATGAAAGAAGTACTCTTCCTGTCATTAGGTTTCATTTTGATCTGATTGTAACCAGAATAAGCATCCATGAAGCTCAGCAACTCATGTCCTGAGGTAGCATCCACCAGTTGATCAATTCGGGGCAATGGAAAGTGATCCTTTCGGCATGCTTTGTTGAGGTCGGTGAAGTCTACACACATCCTCCACTTGTTGTTTTTCTTCTTTACCATTACCACATTAGCTAACCAATCTGGATATTTAACATCTTCAATGAAACAAGCTTTCTGGAGCTTCTCAACTTCCTCCTGTATAGCTTGATTCTTCTTGGGACTGAATACTCTTCTTTTCTGCTTCACAAGCTTGATCTCCTTATTCACATTGTTCTCGTGACTTAAGAAGTTTGGGTCTATCCCAGGCATATCTTCATGACTCCACGCAAAAGTTTGTCTTCTGCTTCTAAGGAAAGTAATTAATTCCTATTTTAATGAGGCTTCCAACGATGAACCTATTTGAGTAGTTCGCTCAGGGTGCTCGTCGTCCAGAATGATGTTTTCAGTAGTTTCCACCACTTGACCCTTCACGAGTTGCGACTCATCTCGAGGATCCAATGTTTTAATTTTTGCACCTTCATCCACTTGATAGGTATTAGCCTTTTTCTTTGATTCTTCCAATTCTTCTTGCTCGGCGGATGAATAATAGCATTTCCGAGCTACTTTTTGATCACCTTTCACAACTCCTACTCCAAAGTTTGTTGGAAATTTTAGGCACTGATGCAATGTAGATGGTACAGCCTCGAACTTCTTCAATCCTACTCTTCCCATGATGATATTGTACGATGATTGGACATTCTTATCCATCACGAAGAAACGTATTCTTTCTGTCCGATAAGCAGGCCACGTACCAATGAATATATCCAACTTGATCGTCCCAAGTGGAAATACTTTCTCGCCAGCAAAACCATTGAGGGGTCTGTGGTAAGGCTCCAATTGAGATAGCTTCAGATTTAAACTATCGAAGCACGAGTAGAACATGATGTCTGCCGAGCTACCATTGTCGACCAGTACTCTTAAAATCGTGACCTCCTTCATTCTCAATTTGATCACCAGCGGGTCATCATGAGGATATAAAACACCTGCAAGGTCTTTTTTTGAAAATTTGATGACCAATTTATCCTTGTTCACCTTTCTCGGGCGATCTTCCTCAGCTAGATTTATTCGCTGAATGTACGAGCAAGCTTGAGCCTCACCGAGGTAATCTTTTCTTTCTGCAATAAGGTCTCATCCTCCTGCATCTCCTCCTGTAATAACATTACAATCAAATAACCCAAAGCGTATTGAAAATACCTCTCATTCTGGCTGCCTTGGTTTCTTGAGAAGATCGGGGTCATCCTCTGGATCAACTTCATGGTTTCTCTTCTTGTTCTCCTCTGCTCGACGAGGAGATCTAGACCTCTCTCTAGTTCGATCATTGTTTCTTCTTTTGCCTCCCCGATCAACATACTTTGCTATCTTTCCTCGTCGAATGAGTGTTTCAATCTCATTCTGAAGAGATATGCAATTTTTGGTCATGTGGCCATGATCCTTGTGGAACTCGTAATATTTTTCCCTATTCCTCGTGTCAGGGTCTGCCTTCATTTTCTTTGGCTAGTTTATCTCCTCGTTGTTCTTAATTTCTTCCAGGACGTGGTTGATATTTGCCTTCAAAGGTGTGTACTTATCAAATTTCCTCAAGACTTCCCATGATGACCTATTTTTGGATTGTTTGTCACCACCATTATTCTGATGTTCTTTCTTCTTAACTTTATCACATTCCACCTTGGTTTCTTTGGTGCCCATATTCTTCTTCGCAGACATAGCCTCCTCGGCATTCATAATCTTGGACGCTTTTCCCATCAGGTACGACATGGTTTGACGTGGATCTTTGGCCAAAGTGTAGTACAACTTGTTTGGCAGTAGTCCACTCATCAAAGCGGTAATCGTTGTCTTCTCCTCATAATCAATGACTTCGAGCTTCTCGTTATTAAAACGAGTTATATAATCTCTGGTACACTCACTAGCTTTTTGTCTAACACTTAAAAAATGTGCTACTCGTTTAACTGGCTTTGCTTCGAAGAAAAAATTCCCAATGAATAACTCGGCCAATTGAAGAAAAGTTGAAATCTTAACCCGAGGAAGATTATTATACCATATTTGAGCAGATCCGGTAAGTGTTCGTGAGAATGCTCTGCATTTCATCTCATATGGGACAGCATAGATATCGGCTGCAGCTTAGTATTATTCTATATGAAGGACAGGGTTAGTCTTTCCATCATACTTGGGAGTCACAACAGGTTCTTCGAACTTTGATGGTGTTGGAAAATCAATAATGTCCTGGACAAAAAGGTGTTCCTCGAACAAAGGTTCATTGTAGAGGGTTCTTGGCCTTAGCCATTTCCCCTAATCTATCCTTCAGCCTTTGAATAGATCCTTTCCAAGCATCATTTCCTTCCTTGGGCCTATTGGTTCGAGAAACTGATCGCGTTGAAGTGGCTTCCTGGGATTTATCTTGACGAGCAGCTGGTCGGTTATAGGATCTATCTTGACGAGCAGCTGGTCGCGACTGGGCAGATCCTTCCCTTAAATCTGATGGTCATCGAAATATCCTCGACGCTGCATTAAGAGGACTTTTGTTCCTCCTAGGGACTAATCGGTCAAAAGGATAAACCCTACTTAATCTTTCCAATGTGCTAGTCCTTTCTGGGGAGAGGGTGACACGTTGTTCAGTATCTGTGGCCCGCACTGATGAAGTTTGTCCAGGTTGATAAGAAAAATCTTCAGACTCATCATTGTGATATGAATTAGTACGCCTAGTATGCGAAGAAGGCTCACGGGTATTTGTTTGAATGCTTCGTGGTCCAAAATGGGCTGATGCACTGCCATGGAGGGTTTGGATGAGTTGTCTCATTGTTTCTTGCATAACGGTCTGGCCCTGAGCCAGATTTGCCATTATTCCAGTCAGATCTGGAATAATTGGTGGAGTAGATGGATTTGGAGGGATTCCAGCATTTCGATTGCTAGATTCAGGAATATCAGCCATTGGTAATGGATTATTTTTGATGAAAAATGATATTATCAGTCGTTTCCCACAGACGGCGACAATCTGTTGATGTAAAAAATTAGATTACTCTAATTATTCAATCATAGCCAATCTGTTGATGTAAAAATTTAGATTACTCTAATTACTCAATCACAGATAAATAAATGAGATAAAGAATTTTAAAGTGTTCAGCCTTATGAGAATGGCCTACGTCCACTCTTGCTTTATTGCTAAGTGTTTGGGAATTCTCGATTATAAGTTCTATCAAGAAATTTCGCTATTGATTCCGGGTCCCTTTACAATGAGGATTGTACAATGTATTTATAGCCCTGAGGTTGTAATGTGAAAGGGTAATACATTAAATGATATACATATGAAAGGGTAATACATTTAATGCCCTTTATGCATGTGCGTCTGAATGATAAGCATTTAATGAGCAGTTAAATTGTTGGTATCCTGCTTCGAGGTGCAGCTCGGACCGCCTGAGTTGCTCGGACCGCTTGAGCTTCTCGGTGATAAAAAGTTCCTCGTAGAGATCTGTTCCTCGGAGTAACATGGTTCCTCGGAGCGTGTGATCATCTCGAAAGTGCTTGTTATTGTCATGTAGATAGCCACGTGTCTTCATATGATTGGTCCATGTCAGCAGATTAAATTTGGTATCAACAAACCCCTTGTTTCAAATACCATTCATAAAATTGTGGAGTTCAATATCTATAATTGACTTGTGAATCGAAGTTTCACTGCTAAAGAAGACAAAGATTGATCTATGGATATAGAGGGAATATTGCTTTTCATGGATGGGTTTGGATTGGGTCATTTTCTATCTAAGGAATTGAAGACTCTGAGAATCATGCTTAGTCCATATAAGTAGTTTATAAGTCGATTATATTTCAATTACTCTGTAGTGATGAATACAACGTTTGCCGTATTTAGGGATATTTCCTCATCTCTATGTGTTATTTCCATGCTTGGATTGTTGCTTTTTAATTGAACTACATCGGTTTATACACACCTAATTTAATCAAAGATAAAATTTGATAAAAAAAATTGTATTTATGTGTGGCAAACTAAGATACAAACCAATCCATAGAATCCCAACATTCTCAAATTGGTATTAGAGTCGGTTGCACTAAATTATCGTATGACCGTTTTTACAAAATTATTTATATCAATTGTTTTCCAAAAAATTGTTGAGCTTTAAAAATTTGGATTTAATGGATAATTTGTATAATAGGATGCCCATCTTTCATAGGTTAAATTATGCCAACTAGAAAGTTAGAAAGTGGTCCACTTCAAAATCTATAGATGAACGTGTCTGGCTAGTTTATGAAAGAGGTTGGAAACCAACCACGGTGACGGTTGATAATGCCATAAGTCAAAAACTTGTTTCTTCATGGATAAAGGATGATTTTAAGTAGAGAAATTTTAGCTCACTTAGTCTGAGTGTCATCCATCTATGGAGCCATCACCCGTAACGAGTTCCATTGCATTATAATGTGCACAATGTCTAAATAAGTTTGGGATACCCTCTAGCTCACTCACAAGAGTACCAATGCTGTGAAAGCTTCTAAGATACAAAGCCTCACTACATAGTTTAAGACTATTTCCATGCTAGAGTCTGATCTTTCAATGAGTTTCATGAAAGTCTGTCTGATATAGTAAACTCGAGATTCAATTTACGTGAGAAAATTCTTGAGATGCGTGAAGTTAAGATAATTTTGAAATCGATCCTTGCCAGCTTTATTCCTGAGGTTACCGTGCTAAATTTGTTAAGGATAATATATACTCTCAGGTTAGAAGAACTCGTAGGAGACTTGCAAACGTTTGAGATAGATATGTTTTCTAAAATAGTAAAACCTAAGGAAATAAGGATATCTTTGAAAACTCGAACTAAGAAAAAAAGAAAGAAAAAGTTTTTTATTTTGAATCTGAGTTTGACTTTTGAGTTGGATGACTTAGCCCTTTTATAAAAAAAATAAAAAAAAATTCCAAATAAAACTATTCCAAAGAAAAGATTTTTGGAAAACAGAAAAATGGGAATGAGAAAAAAAAAGTGGTTATGAGAATGATGAAGAGATAAGAAGCTACGAGTGTGAAAATGAGGGACATAAGGCACATGAGTGTCCCGCTTTGCTTAAGAGAGAGGGCAAGAATATTGTACATAAGGCCACTCTTAGTGATAGTGACATCGAGTCAGTGGATTTCAGGGGTAAATCATCACATGAAAGGAATTTTTTTGTGTTCATGGCAAGTCATGTTAGAACTTCTAGTATGTCCCGCATCTATGATGGAATATCTAAATATGAAAGCCCCGATGATGTTTCGAACCATCTTAGATAAATTGAGAGTAAGGAAGAGAATTTAAGTGAGGGAGAAGGTGGACTCCAAAAATCTTTTAGTGATCATTACAGTGAGACTTTAAAAATGGAAAATCTTAATAAACATTTGTCACTTAGGGTGTTAAATTTGGAGAGTGAGGTGAAAGTCTTGAAAGAATGCGAGGTATAAGTGAGTCAACTCATAAAGAAGAAAGTTTTTTGTGTGAGTATTTGATTGTTACCGGCAGGGAGAAGACCGATTTGACCAACACCATTGCTAGTCTTACGAGAGATCTTTAATCTTCATTGGAGACTCGTGAGAAACTTGAATCTCGTATATCCTAACTCGAGATTGATCTCGAACGTGCCCGAAAGGTCAAGGTCATTTTAGAGGACACATCTTGGAAGATTAGAAAAATGTACCCTTATCCCTCTCTAGGTAACATTGAGAGGCAAGGAATAGATTAGGTTGGTGCATCCAATTTCAAAGCAGCTCCCAAGACGATTCCGGAGTTTATAATTGATCTGAATGACCCTCAACCTAAGCCGCCAAGGTGACACCTACCAAGGAGACCTCATCCTAGAGGGTTTTTTTATCAAGTTGGACCCAATCCCATTTACGATTATTCCCATTGCAAACAAAAAAGTTGCCCTAGAGAGTTTTATTTTAAGTTAGGAAGAGTTTCTCATATGCGTGTTCCCTGGTATGCTCTCATATGAGTTCCTACACATGTTCTTGCACGCACTCCCACACATGTTACTCCACATGCTCATGCACATCACCATTGATTTTTTAATAGTTTTTTAGAGCAACTAGAGTATTTAGTAAAGACTTCACAAAGTTTTATGGAGAAATTTCATAGGACGATTTTTCCTTCAGAGAACTCATTTAGGATTAATGATTGAGGTTGAGAGTTGTTTATTATCATTGTTTAGATTCATTGATGCTTCACTACATATGAGCACTGTGATTTCTTCAGTTGAGAGTAAATTCTTATATATGAGAGATTTTAAGGGAGTTAACATTGAAGATCAATGGGTTTGCACAAAAGAATTTCTTGAAAAATATTAAATAGTTTGGCATTATTGGTATGAAAATCATTTAAGTTTCATGGCATATTGATTAAGTTCGGTCAATTTCATATGAGTTCACAATATTTACACTTAAGGTAGACTTTGTGTTCTTTCTTTGGAAGTGTCTCATGACTTTGTGCACACTTGTTATGAATGATTATGTTTGTTTGCCTAGAGAACCTGATAACATAATTACATTTGTCATGCATGATTTGAATATTTTAATGTTATTCCATGGTGGGCTATATTTATACACTTTATACTTTTTATTTGAAAGAATGAAAATTTTCAAAAAAGTTGGTTGAATTTATAATTACTTGTGCGTTATTGATTATTCTTGTGATGATATCTTTCTTCTTAATGTCATGCTTCATATTTCATGATTAGTTTCTACTCCTTTCTCTTCTACATTAATATTGATATCATGGACTACAGAAGATGAAGACAAAGTTGACTAAGGAAAAAACAAGTTCAGTTTTGAAGACAAAGTTTCATATATGTCGTTTCGTTTCTGTCATTTGGGAGGACGTTAGGAATCATTGTCTTAGGGAAATTTAGATTTTGTTTTGTACTGGAATAGCCAAAGTGGGATATTTGTAATAGAGAATACTTATAAATTCTCATAGTTTAGGTTTTGCTTAGTTTTTGGTCTATCCCGTTACAAACTGGAACATCAAACAAAACTTCGACATATCCAAGATCGAAGACTCACCTAAAATTTATGGAGGTATAGAATGTGTGTGTTCATAGATTTGTATGAAATACACTTTTAGATGTTAATTTTAGAAAATTTAGGTTCTTAATAAAAAGCATTTTAAAAATATTTTTTTAGTCTCGTTCAAACAAGATAGAGTCTCATTCAAATAAGATTGGATTCTGATTAGAACCATCTTCTAACGTCCTTTAAAAGAGACTTTGTCTTCATGGCAGAGAATTCCCATGGGAAGAACATGAGAATGTCATTAAAACGAGAATCTCTTTTCGTTACAATGAACCTTGATCTCGTTCGAACAAAATAAATGTTTTTGTTAGAACAAAGTACATTCTTGTTCGGAAGACCCCACCGCCTCAAAATTCTTAATTTTCATAGAAATACCTGTTTTGAGCATCTTTTTAAAGGGAACATTGGTAAAACAATTTATGCATATTTGTTCCAAAATTTGTCATTTTTGTTTTCACAAAAACACTATTAGATTCACAAATCTTTCATCCCCATATATGATTTGTGAAATTTATGAAACCTTAGTTTCAAATACCTTTCACAAAACTTGTGGATTTCAATCTCTATGGCCCGACTTGTGAACTGAAGTCTCATTCTTGAAGAAGACAAAGGCTGGCCGGTGGATACCAAAGGAAGATCACTTCCTATGAATGGTTCACTACAAGAAAAAATAATATTCACAACATATAAATTATGTTGCTAAAGTTATAATTCTTTTACTAAAAGGTATAGGCAACAGATTTCACTCTGTTGCCAGCTTGTTGCCCATTGTCTGTCTAGGAAACCCTTTGGCAACAGAGAAAGATTATGTTACAGAAGGTATACTTTTGGCAACACGCAATTGTGTTGCCAAAAGTATTTTTTATTTTGTCAAATTTATAATAAAAAATATTATTTATGTTGCCAAAGGTCACTCAACAATGACAAAAATAGTTGTGTTGCCAAAAAGTAATCTGTCAGTGACACAAATTATGTTGCAGAATGTAAGGTAAATGGTATAAAAATAACTTTCGGCAACACAACTATTGTGTTGACAAAAGTTATACCTTTGGCAACACAACTATTGTATTTCCAAAAGCTATACCTTTGGCAACACGCCCTTGTTTATGTTGCCAAAGGTATAGCTTTTGGCAAGACAAGCGTTGTGTTTCCAAGGGTATAGCATTTGGCAACAAAGCTCTTGTGTTGCTAAAATCTATACCTTTGGCCACACAACTATTGTGTTGCAAAAAGTGATCTTTCTACAAAAAAAAATTGTGTTACCAAAAGTACTATATTTTTATTTATAGTTATTATTTTTTCGTAATTAGAAGCACTTTTAAAGCTGCACTTTTTTCATCAAAATTCACACTACATAAAATGTGAAACCTTATAATCCAAAATTACATTGCGCATTTTTCATACAATCATATGTAAAACAAAGTTCCACAATTTTCAACCAAATCTCGTAAATATGAATTACAAATTAATATTTCATCACAATCCAAGTATAAAGGTACAAAATAAATGCCTCCCAAATAAGAACATAATCAATCCTCACACATCAAAAGATGTAAACATGATATAACTTAACACATTAACACATCAAAAGATGTTAAAAAATCCACATACACTAAAACGATGATGACAATATGACTATCCTACACTATAAGAAACCGCAGCTCCAACTCACCACGAATATAATAACTCCAAGAAAAATCCATCATCAACCTACATAAGATACAAAAATAAATGACTACATGGGCTTGTATAACTTCAAATGCATGTATGTTTGACTTAATTAATTTAAAACATTATTTAATTTTAGAAAATTTCGGCAGAGTTTCCTTTGTTTATTCATGAAATCCAACCTGTTTTTACATTAAAATAAACCCAACAATAACCAAAAATGCAACGAAACCACCAAAATATCCCTTCCACACATTTAACATTTAAAAATAGTATATACAAGCCCGCATGGACATAAACATCATACAAGTATAAAAATATAGTAGAACGTTTAAAAGACCATCAAATAAGCCTATCCCGGGAGTCAAAATAAAAATTGAATATCATAACATAAACTTAAATTAGTATCCGAGTAGCTACATACATGGCTCCTCGATATCCATTGACTTTTCCATGTGTTGCAAATCCATTTTCATTCTACACAAAATACAAAATAAATTATTATCAATACGACTTCAAAAGATAATAACAATTTATAACTATTATAGTTATAAATATAAAAATTTATATATAAATCGTTATATATAACTGTTATATAAAAAGTTATATATAACAGGTTATTAAATAAAAACTATTATATAACTGTTATATATAAACAGCTATACATATAAACAGTTTATTAAAAAAAATGTTATATATATATATATATATATATATATATATATATATATATATATATATATATAAACAGTTATGACAGTCATATATAAACAGTTATATACAACTGTTATTAGCACGCGTCATCTCAACAACTAACCTTTATGTCTCCTCCACTTGCACCCCCTACAAGTTACATTGGTTCCGTGTGAGGTTAACGTGCCTCTTATGGAACCTTTTTGTGGTTGTTTTATGTTTTCACCCTTCGACATCATATTTTTATGCCTAAGTCTAACTTTTGGCCAAATTACGTCGTATAATCCAATCGGGAGTGTCATGACTACGTGGTCCATTCCTACGAGTGACATTGGTCCCGTGCGAGGTGTTCGTGCCTCTTATGGGATAATTTTATGGCTGGTTTACTTTTTCACTCATTGACAGCATGTTTTTATGCTTAAGTTTAACTTTTTTCAAATTTACGTTGTATAATCAAACCGAAAGTTCTGTGCCTATGCGGTCGATTCTTATGAGTTACATTGGTCCCCTGATAGTTGTTCGTATCTCTTACGGAACCATATTGTGGTTGTTTTATGTTTTCACCCTTTAACAGCGTGTTTTTATGCCTAAGTCATACTTTTGGAAAATTTACGTCGTATAATCAAACCAGGAGCACCGTGACCATTCGACCATTTTCTACAAGTTACATTGATCATGTACGTGGTGTTTCTGCCTCTTACAAGACCGTTTGATGGTTGTTTTATGTTTTCACCATTTGACCGCATGTTTTTATGCTTTAGTCTTAGTTTTTGCAAATTTACTTCGTACACTCAAATCGAGAGTCACATGACTACGCGATCGGTGTCTACGAGCTACATTGGTTCCGTCGGAGGTGTTCGTGTATTTTACGAAACTATTTTATGGTTGTTCTAAGTTTTCACCCTTTGATGGCATGTTGTAAGACCAAGTCCAATTATTTGCAATTTTTTGTCATATTCTAAAATCGGGAGTTTTGTGACTACGCGATTGATTCCTACGAGTTAAATTGGTAATGTATTAGGTATTCGTGCCTCTTACGGGACTGTATTGTGGTTATTTTATATTTTCACCCTCTGATGGCATGTTTTTATGCCTAAGACTAACATTTTGCGAATTTACATCGTACACTCAAATTGGAAGTTTTGTCACTATGCGGTTGGTTCCTACAGTTACATTGGTCCCGTACAATGTGTTTCTGCCTCTTACAAGACCATTTGGTGGTTGTTTTATGTTTTCACTCATTTACAACATTTTCTATGCTCAAGTCTAACTGTGTGCAATTTTTCTTCGTATTCTTAAACTATTAGTCTCGTGACTACAAGGCTGGTTCTTACAAGTTAAATTGGTCATATATGAGGTGTTCGTGGCTCTTACGGGATCGTATTGTAGCTATTTTACGTTGTCACCCTTTGACGGCATGTTTTTATGCTTAAGTCTATCTTTTTGCAAATTTATGTCGTACACTCAAACCGGGAGTCCCATGACTATGCGATCGGTTCCTACAAGTGACATTGGTCCCGTGAGAGGTTTTCGTCCCTTACGGGGCCGTTTTGTGATTGTTTTATATTTTCACCCTTTGATGGCATATTTTTACTCTTAAGTCAAATTTAAGTCGTATAATCAAACGGCAGTTCGTGACTATACAATCCATTCCTAAGAGTTACATTAGGCCCGGGCGAGGTGTCCGTGCCTCTTACGGGACCGTGTTGTGGTTATTTTATGTTTTCACCCATTGACAACATGTTTTTATGCCTAAGTCTAACTTTTTGCAAATTTTCATTGTATATCACAACACCAAATCCTGCGAATGCTCACGCCAAGTTGGTCACGCCCAAGTCCGCGACCAGTTGGCCGTGGACTTGGGCTGTGGCGAACTCATTTTTTGGTGTGACCATATTTATTACCACACTAAATCATGGATGCTCTGGAAGTTGTCACAGACCAAATCCGTGACCACTATGGGTCACGGATTGGGGCCGTGACCAGGGTGTGACCATATTGGCCCGAAATTCTCTCCAAAATTCCCTCCAAACTGGTCGCAGATGTGACCAAAGGCATAACAAAGATTAAAACATACACAAATGGAGTCACGACTGAGGGTCGTGACCATTTCTTGGTGTGGGTCAGAGCTGTGGGTCATGACCAAACATCGTTCAGGCAGTAGGGTTGATAGGAAAAGGGTCGCGCATGGTGGGTCACGGCTCTAGGCCGTGACTAGATTCAGGACTTAAAAAAAACACTAGTTGGTCATTTGCATTTACTATTTATAAGGGCTCTGTGTCTAAGTGATTTGGTGTGATTTCTAAGGTCTAAGCGATTTCAGTTGGATTTCATTGTTATTAACCTCTAGTATGTATAGATTCTTTTTCATTTCATTTGGATTTCGTGATTTCTATTTAAAGACCTAATTTCTGTATATGTATGTGTAGATTTATGTTTGTATGTGTGTATTTGTGTGTATGTATTGATTTATGTTTATATGTGTGTGTATGCATAGATTTATGTGTTTATGTATGTTTATGTGTGTAACTATGAACAAATAAATTATTTTTTTGTCAATAAACCCTATATTGTATGTGTGTGTATGTATAGATTGTATGTGTGTGTATGTACAGATGTCAAAAAAAATAATAGGGTTTAGTAAACCCTAAATTGTATGTGTGTGTATGTATAGATTTATGTCAAAAAAAATATTAGGGTTTAGTAAACTCTAGATTGTATGTGTGGGTATGTATAGATTATGTCAATAAAACCTATATTGTATGTGTGTGTATGTATAGATTATGCCAATAAACCCTAAATTGTATGTGTGTGTATTTTTTTGGAAAAAATATAATTAAATCGATTTTTAATGAGTAAAAAAATTTCCATCCACCTTGTTGTGATTTTATTGGGGGTTATATGCGTGCAATCATATTATATTGGGAGTTATATGCATGTTGTGATTTTTTTCACTACAATATGTGTGTAAGTACTACAATATGTGATTTTTTACATTTACCTTCTGCAGTAGTGTTTATGCATTGGTTGTTTGTTTGGACTACAATATGTGTGTAAGTACAGTGTGTGTTTCTGTTGATTTTGCAGTTTGTATGTTTATTCAATAGATAATACACATATACTTTTAAACTCTCTCATAATAATTACGGCGGGTTATTGTTGGGATTTCACATATACTTTTAAACTCTCGTAACTTTCAAACCCAAACCTTAATAGTAGGACTCATATTCACGCCCTCGTATACTTTTCTCAGGAAAAAAGAGGCACGGTGATAATTACCATCAACAAGAGTGGGAGAGGTTGCAATTAGACCGCACACATAACTCTTTTATTAGTGTGCGTCATATAGAGGGTACTCCTATTTATAGGTATAGAAATAAAAAGATCGAACAATTTAACTACCTTGTAAATCGTGGAGTTGATCTCCAGCAAGATTACTTGTTCGATTGTATTTTATTTTCTCTACCAGAAACTGGGATGACGTTATACAAAATATATTTCACACATATAATCCCGACATAGCCTTGACCTTGATTACGTTGTTGGAGAAGGTGAAAAAAAATCCACCCGTTATGGATACAACTGCGTACAGAGAGCATTGACATAGACTGTGATGTCTCGCGCCATATGCACGTAAAATTGAATATTTCCAACAAGTTGAGAAATATGGGATTCTGAGTTCATGTCATGGATATCTACACATCAATAACAGATACGCTTCCTCCAATTGGCCACGTGCAAAAATTCATAGGTTTTTAAAAACTAATACCGAATGGATGGAGATCAGACACATTAAACTTATTCTAAAGTCTTACTCTGAAAAGGTATCTATATGTCTATATATATATAGTCATAATCATGATTAATTAGTTATAATTTCATATTATTATAATTATTTAGTCACTTATAGTTTTTCATTTTTGTAGATAATGTTGAGAAGAAACAACCCAATGGTACCATGTGTCGAGGTGACACCACAATGAGGTTCACTATCTCGTGCAGAACCCGAATTCTCAACACCAATGGCTGAGAAATTCATAACTCCGCCATTGGTTCACTCCTCACCAAGTCCAACTCTACGTGCTCCTACTCCCCAATCCAACACTCCCGTTACTTTAACGCCCCCGTCTAGCACTCCCGATGCCTCCCGCTGAAATAAAAAGAAGCCTATTGGGTTCTCACTTCTAGGGAATAACCCGAAGGGTGATAGGAATGACGTACTTAACATTAAAGCCCGATGTTTGTCACTGGGAAAAATGAACATGGGAGTTGGTGGACCAGACAATTGGAACCTTGTTGATCAAGCGGTCAAATATGACATACATGACCAACTCTGCAAGCATTTTTCATTTCTTAACCGTTCGAAGAATAAGGTTCTATCTCGGGTTGTCGAAGGATTGAGGACATACAGGAGAAACCTTCGTAAGTAACGTTTCTTGAAAGAGGAAGCGAGCTCAAATATTTTGGCTTTGAAAGAGAAAGTGCCTCCTAATGTTGAAATGCCGTTGGAGTAGTGGAATAATTTTTTGGATAATGAGGCGAAGGAGAAAAATTTGGTCCAGGGGGATCAAAATAAAAAAAATAGGGCACAAAAAACTAATATCCATAGGTTGGGATCCAAATCATATGAGTATTTGAAGAATGAATGGGGGAGTAGGACAAAGGATGGTCCAGATGCCGGTAAAAAACTAAATCGGTCCAACTTATTCCTTCATGCTCGACAGGACAAAGATAATAAATTCCGCCGCACTTGGCTAAAACACTGGAACCAATAGATTCCATCAGCAGTCAATTCAATTTGAGCCCTACTCATGACTTTGACCTTGAAAATGACGACCTAATACAGACGTTTGGAAAGGATAAAAGGGGAAGGATGAGAGGTGTTGGCTCACATATGCCAAAAACAAAACTTCAACACATTATACCTCTCATGTACGAGCTTTCTTTGGTTAAGAATTGTATCTCATCCCAAAAGGATCACCAGTTGAAGACCGATGGGGATGTCCAAGAGATTAAAAATACCTTGGAATTATTGACGAATCAAATTGGGAAACTTGTGAACTTTTTTGAAAGTTATAGGCCCCCAATGCCTCTTAAAGGTTATCCTTACCCTACTCCTACTCAAGGTTTCACACATCCTTCCCCTCCAACATTCCCCTCTCAAATGCCTCATTCTCCAACATTCCCCTCCCCTGCACCTCCGCCAGTCACGGGTCTTGGATCATCGTCAACAAATCACGGTGACTATGGAGAAGAGTATTATATCAAGGACGTGAGCAATTCATGTGCATACTCCTCTCCATAGTTCCTGGAACTCCAATACATGTCCGACCTTTGGAGAAGGGTGAGGCTAAAATAATGGTCGATGAAATATGCAACGGCTATGGAGATGTACTTGTGTACATTAATAGCGGGGAAGGGATGGAATTGAGGAATTATGCAAAATCTTTTATTACTTGGCCAGTTTATCTATTGGCCAAGATGTAATAATATTTTCTTTCATTTCAGTTGTACTAATTTTTTTTTTGTTTTAGTTGTGAGAATATTGGTTTTGCTTCAGTTGCAATGATATTTTTTTTGTTTCAGTTGTAAAAATAATTGTTTTGTTTCGTTTGTAATGATATTTTTTTATTTCAGTCGTAAGAATATTTTTTTTTGTTTCAATTGTAATAATATTTTTTAACCTATTACCACAGGACTGGAATTTAAATATTATTACATGAATTTGCCACAATACAAAGAGTGGATGGGAGAGAATAACCGGATATCAAATAATCATGTAAAGGGCGTTTATGAATTTGTTAAATACGCTTCCAAAAATCTTAAAAGTGAGAAGATTCTGTCTCCGTGCACTCATTGTATTAACGAAAAATATAAGTCATTGGAAGATGTTGATCTGCATTTACTAAAGTGGGGAATCTGTCAAGACTATATAATATTGACATACCATGGTGAAAAAGTTATACCTTATGTTCTAGAAGAATTACCGACACCCGAACGTGTAACGGAATCCCAACAAGTAGAAGTGGTACATGATTCACCAACACATCATCCATTGATCGACTTAATTAATGATGCTTACGGGCTCCACAACCATCAAAACCACCAACCTATGGATAAAAATAATGTGCATTATGATTAAGTAAATGAAAAAATTGATGTTGAACTACTACGAGATCGGGAATACATACGGTTGAAAGCCGATGCGGCTAGACCGTTGTATAAATATTGAGATGAATATCACTCGGTATTATATGCAATGATTGGTTTGCATAATTTGAAGAGTCAATTTATTTTGTTTGGAAACAGCATAACCAGAATTCTTAAGTGGGTTAAAGAAATTATCCCAAAAGAGAACACGTTACCAGATAATTATCCTACCATGAAGAAGAGTTTAAAGGGTTTAGATTTGAAATACAAATCTATTCATGCTTGCAAGTATAATTTCATATTGTACCAGAACGAGCATGAAGAGAAGGATGAATGTCATGTATGCAGTGAGCCTAGATATGTGGTTTGTTAGAATGGAAAGGACAAACATCCAAACAATCGCAAGTTCTCGCAAGTCCCACAAAAGGTTTTGAAGTATTTTCCACTTAGGTCATGGTTAAAATGATTTTTTACTCTACCTTCGATAGCGAAGGCCATGACATGGCATGCTTGATGCAAGGTGGGTGGGAATTTGATGCGTCATTCGATTGATTCACTCATCTGGAAAACTTCAAATGCACAACACCATGAATTTCCAAAGAAATTGCGCAGCGTTTGTCTTGCAATCTCAACCGGTAGGTTTAACCCTTTTGGTAATTTAAGTACTAGTCGGAGTTATTGGCGAGTTCTTATGGAGCCTTTAAGTCTTCCTCCGACATTATGTATGAGTAAGGAGTTCACATTGTTATCTTTGTTGATACCCAGGCCGAAGACTCCCAATGATGACATTGATATATTCTTAGCACCATTAATCGAAGAACTTAAAGAGTTTTGGGATAAAGGCTTGACGGCGTTCGATTCTCATAAGGGTGAAGAGTTCACATTTAAAGTAATGGTTATGTGGGCGATCCACGATCTTCCTGCTTATGGGACCTTATCCGATTATAATGTTCATGGTTATTATGGATGTCCCATATTTGGGGAGGAAACTGAAGCCTGTTGGTTAAAACATAATGGTAAGATGAGTTACACGGGCCATCGTAGATTTTTGCCTTCCAGTCACCCTTTTAGGAATGATAAGTCTAACTCTTTGCATGTCGGTTACGAGCACAGAATGGCACCTGCTCGGCTTTATGGTCAGCAAATTGAGGAGAAGACGGCGGATGCGATTGCGGGGAATAGGTCCGTAGTCAAACACCCCTGGTTTGTAAACCTGAAGTGTAAAGCTACGGGGATCCGAATGACCCTAATAAAGCGAAGCGATGGTCCAGGCGATCCATATTTTTTTATTTTCCATATTGGAAAGATCATCGTGTAAGGCATATAATTAATGTGATGCACACAGAGATGAATATTGCAGAACATTTGATAGGAACACGTCTGGGTGGATCTCATTCTAAAGATAGAGAGCGGGACCGCCGAGATCTACAAGATATGAAAATAAAGAAGAGACTGTGGTTAAAAATGATCCTATGACATGAAGAATTTATATCCCCCCGACGGCTTTCACTTTGACTACTAGTGACAAAAAGATCCTCTTAGACACGTTATGCAACTTGAATACTCCAACCGATTATTCTGGTAATTTTCACAGGGTAGTAAGCTACCAAGCATATGACTTGAAGCAGTGCAAGTCTCACGAATGGCACGTAATCATCCAATTAATCCCTTTGTTATTTCGGCATTGCTTCTCTGAACACAAAGATCTCCTTCAGACAATTATGCAAATCAGTTTGTGTTTTACCCTACTTTGTGCAAAAGTGGTAAACAAAAGGCACATTAAAGCCGTGAAATCAACTTTAGCCGAGGCAGTTTGTGTATTAGAGAAAAAATTTCCTCCATCATTCTTCAATATTAGTATACACCTTCTTGTGCATTTATGTGATGAATCTTTATTATGTGGTCCCATGAGGTATCGTTGGATGTATCCTTTTGAGCGCTTGATGAAAACCTTCAAAGATTATGTAAAGAATACACGGTATATTGGAGGGTCGATTGCTTAAGAATACGTAACGGCGGAATCATTGTTATACGCTAGGGAACATATCCTAGAACAAGAGGTGAGGAGGTTTAATCCTCGTGGAGAATGAGTGATAAAGAGACCTGATGAGTTTAAGGAAGAATTATCATTTGGGAACCCTAAAGAGGTGAAACTCACAAACCTACAATACTAGCAAGTAACTTGTCATGTCTTCGAATTGTAAGATGAAGTCGAAGACTATTGAGAGTGAGTATCTACTGAATTCTTCTTCTTTGGTTATATGTATTTTTTATTTCATGATCTAAACTCTATACTTTTTTGGTAGGAAGTACGAGAACGAAATTATCCAAAATCAAAGGAGAAATTGGACGACAACTGAATTTAGGGCATGGGTGTCAAAAGAGATACTTTTCACATCTTATGTGTGCAATTATTTATTCATGTGTGGTAAAAACATGCCCTAATACAAATTCATTAATAGATTCATCTTATAAAGAGAGGTGATGTCTCTTCCAGACTTGCACGCCTAGAAAAAGGTCCTAGTTTTCATGCGAAAGAGTTTAAGAAATTATGCACCAACAGTTGTGATTTCATTTCATATCCTTATGAGGAAAATCCTTTTGACGTAAAATAGTGGAATATCAATTTCCGCCTTGACCACCTGTATCGCTAGCAAAAGTGATAAAAATCCAAATAATACGGTGCTAACCTATTATGGGATAATTAAACCAATCCTATAACTTGATTACTTGGATTTCACAGAAACCGTATTCTATTATGATTGGGTAAAGGTGGAGGATACAACGAATGCTTGTAAAGTTGATCCTGACTCCAAACTTACTATGGTAGATTTATCAAGATGAAGACTAAAGATCGCATAATCGACGAGCATTTTATTTGTCCCTTTCAGAACGTAAAGAAGGTATTCTACTCGAAGTCCATAAACGATGTCAATTGGTCTATTGTTGTGCATGAACCAAAGGGTATGACTACAGAAGTAGACATATTAAAGGCTCCTAAAGAGTTCGAGTCAGCTTTTGATGACAACCCTAATTTGAAGGATCTTTTAGTTGATTTAGAGGAAGACTAAGTATCAAAATATTATTTTATCCTCGTCAATCTTATTTGTATCGTATTATGATATTGACATTGTATTAGCACTTTACTTTAATGTATGAATGTCATCTACTTTTAAGTTTAATGTCCTGCTATTTATTCAAATGGTAGGTGATTTGTCGGCTCTTTTATTTAGAATAGATATGTTTTCATTTATTTATTTTACTATCACACTTGGTTTACTATTACTATTAAAACTGTTTCACTATTGCAAATGGTAGGTGATTTATTTATTTTATAATTACACTTGGCTTAGTAATTTCCACTGATGTTGGTACTGAAGAAGCCAAGCAGGTGCTTCTGCATATTACAAGGAAACTCACTCCTAAAGGTAAGAGTTTTATATTTTTCGGTGAGAGTTAACATATTTTGTAACTTTGAAGTCATATATAGCTGCGGGCTAAACCACCAAGTCAGCGATTCACAGCAATAATACATGATAAGAAGGTAACTTTGAATATCTTAAATTCTTCTTTTAATATCTTAAATGCTTTTATCGTTTGTCTTTAGAGTGAAAAAACCTGAAACAGCTCCCAAACGGCCCCGTGAGAGGCACCAACACCTCGCACGGGACCAATGTAACTCGTAGGAACTGACCATGTGGTCACGGGACTCTCAGTTTGAGAATACGGTGATAATTTGAAAATATGTAGACTTAGGCTTAAAACTTGGCATCAGAGTGTGAAAGCCTGAAACAGCCTCGTGAGAGGCACTGACACCTCGCACGGGACCAATGTAACTCGTAGGAACAGGCCGCATTATCACTGGACTCTCGGTTTGAGAATATATTGATAATTTGAAAATATCTTGACTTAAGCTTAAAAAAAATTATGTTAGAGGTCGAAAACCCAAAACAGCCCCCAAACGGTCCCGTGAGTGGCACCAACACCTCGCACGGGACCAATGTAACTCATAGGAACTGATCGCGTGATCAGGGGACTACCGATTTGAGAATACGACAATAATTTGCATATTCCTAGACTTAAGCTTAAAAACAAGGAGTTAGAAGGCAAAAACCCGACACAACATCCGTTAGGATCGTCATCGTTTACTACACTAGTAATAAGATCCTCTCGCTGAGTATGAAATGAATAGTAGCAATGCATAGATTGATGATTGGTCTTTCTGTCGATAAAAGGAAATGCATAGATTGTGTAACTAGTCACGCATGAAAAATGCAATCGTTATAAAGTGGCTATAAACGATTCATATTTTGTTGACTGTAGAAGGAATAATAAATTCAAGAAAGAAGACTAAGCTAGTCCACTTGTGTATGCCTTTATAAGTCCCTTGATCTATCATGAATCGCTAGTGAAGATCCGGAAGAGCTACTATAAATGTTATATAACAATTTATATAAGTTTTTATATAAACTGTTATATAACAGTTTATATAACAGTTATATAAACACAATGTTTTTGCTAATTTCTATTGGGGATCCTCTTCTGATAACAATTTCAAGAACCATTGGCTTTGTTGGAAAGAACTTTTCCTTTTATTCAATAAATGGGGTCTAAACATTAGAATCTTAAAAGGTGTCATTAAAGCAAATAGTTTGAAGATATGTTGGTCTTTGCTATCCAAAAAAAGTCTCTATATTTTTTATGTATCAAAAATATAAAAATTCTCTTTTTTCAGGCTCTTATGGCTCCCATGTGATCAAAAGAATCAGATCTATAGCTGACTTAATTGATGACATTATTATATCAGAGGGGTACTCTAAGGTATGGACCCTTACAATAGATGGCCTATTCTCTTTTAAGTCTGCTTATGAATTTTGCAAATCTTATAGACTTACTTACTTACTTTGGAAATGCCTATGGTCTAGCTTCTGGCCTTTAAAATTGTATAATTTCTCCTAAAATCTTTTTCATAATGCCATTCTTCTGCAGTCTAAATTTATGAAATTAAATATTCAATGGTCCTCTAGATGTAGATGTTGTTATGACCGTGAGGAATCTCTCTCTCACACTTTCTAAACTGTTATATAACATTTATATAAACTGCTATATAATAGTTTAGATAACTGTTATATACCAGTTCATATAACTATTATGCAACTTCTAATCCTTTAGAACTTGAGTAGATGGTAATGTTACAAATATTGCAACCATTTTCTAAGTCAAATTATCTCAGTCTTGTTGGATATGTGAGTTGCTCATTTTCACATAGTTTTAAGTATGTGTTCAATCTAAAGTTATATTTTTATCGTCCTTTTACAAGATAATATGCAACTAAGCCAATTGGTTTAATTTTTCAGGTATGGAAGGGAATATGACATCAATGCCACTCGGAACATTACTGTTGATCTATTATGTGTTCAAGAATTCCATCGATAGACCCACGGCATAAGATATTCCTACTGTATTTGGCAAAGAACGCACATCACTAGTTCACCCCAAAGACCTGCTTTTATAGTTGGGAAAATGGCCTCAACTGCAGCGATGGAGGCCCGATGATGTTTAATTCAGACCTGATTTTACTCTATGTACCATACTTGTCTTCGGTATTACTTTTAGTAATACTGAGTAAGCATCATTGCTTTCAGAATCTTCCTAGCTGACTGAAATTATGTCAAAATGTTAACTATCTGAAAATAATTTCTTCCATAATTAGTATTGTTGCTATTGTAATTATCACCACATAGTACAGGCAAACACCATTATGTATTGGGTTCATACCTTTCTGGGTTTAGAAATGAAAATACGATGATAATTTGAAAATATGTATACTTAGGCTTAAAAACATGGCGTTAGAAGGCAAATATACGAAACAGCCCCCGAATGCCCCCGTGACAGGCACCAACACCTCCCACGGGACCAATGTAACTCGTACGAACTGACCGCGTGATCACGGGACCTCCGGTTTGAGCATACAACGATAATTTGAAAATATATAGACTTAGGCTTAAAAAATGGCATTAGAAGGCGAAACCTCGAACCAACCCCTGAACGATCCCGTGAGAGGCACCAACACCTCGCACGGAACTAATGTAACTTGTAGAAACCGACAGTGCGATCACGGGACCCTCGATTTGAGAATACGAGTATAATTTGAAAATATAAGGAATTAGGCTTTAAAACATGGCATTAGTGGGCGAAAACTCGAAACAGCCCCTGAACGGCCCCGTGAGTGGCACCAACACCTCGCACGGGACCAATGTAACTTGTAGGAATTGACTGCGCAATCACGAGACTCCCGATTTAAGAATACAATGATAATTTGCATATTTTTAGACTTAGGAATAAAAACATGGCGTTAGTAGGTGAAAATATGAAATAGCTACCAAACGGCCCCGTGAGTGCCACCAACACCTCGTACGGGACAAATGTAACTTGTAGGAACTTACCGCATGATCACGGGACTCTCGATTTGAGAATACGATGATAATTTGCATATTTCTAGACTTAGGCATAAAAACATGTCGTTAGTGGGTGAAAACATGAAATAGCGCCCGAACGGCCCCGTGTGTGGCACCAACACCTCGCACGGGACCAATGTAACTCGTAGGAACTGACCGTGCAATCACGGGACTCTCGATTTGAGAATACGACAATAATTTGCATATTTTTAGACTTAGGCATGAACACATGGCGGGAGTCTCATGACTATGCGGTCGGTTCCTACGAGTTAAATTGGTCATGTACTAGGTATCCATGCCTCTTATGGGACTGTATTATGGTTGTTTTATGTCTTCACCCTCTGATGGCATATTTTTATGCCTAAGTCTAACATTTTATAAATTTACGTCGTATACTCAAACTGAAAGTCCTGTCACTATGCGGTTGGTTCCTACGAGTTACATTGGTCCCGTACAAGGTGTTCCTGCCTCTTACGAGACCGTTTTGTGGCTATTTTATGTTTTACTCATTTACGGCATTTTTTAAGCTCAAGTCTAACTATTTGCAATTTTTCTTCATATTCTCAAACTCGGAGTCCCTTGACTACAAGGTCGGTTCTTACGAGTTAAATTGGTCATATATGAGGAGTTCATGGCTCTTACGGTATCGTATTATGTCTATTTTATGTTTTCACCCTTTGATGGCATATTTTTATGCTTAAGTCTATCTTTTTACAAATTTACGTCGGGCACTTAAACCGGGAGTCCCATGACTATGCGGTTGGTTCCTACAAGTTACATTGGTCCCATGCGAGATTTTCGTGCCTCTTATGGGACCGTTTTGTGGTTGTTTTCCATTTTTACCCTTTGATGGCATATTTTTATGCTTAAGTCAAATTTGCATCATATAATCAAACCAGCAGTCTCGTGACTATGTAATCTATTCCTACGAGTTATATTGGTCCCGTGTGATGTGTTCATGCCTCTTTTGGGACCATGTTATGGTTGTCTTATGTTTTCACCCATGGACCACATGTTTTAATGCCTAAGTCTAACTTTTTGCAAATTTGAATTGTATATTCAAATCGTAATTCCCGTGACTATGTGGTCAGTTCCTACGAGTTACATTAGTCCCGTACAAGGTGTCCGTGCCTGTTACAGGACAATTTTATGGTTGTTTTACGTTTTCATTCACTGACAACATGTTTTTATGCCTAAGTTTAACTTATTGCAAATTTACATTTGTATACTCAAATCGGAAGTAACGTGTCTACGCGGTCGATTCCTACGAGTTACAATGGTCTTGTTCTAGTTGTTCGTATCTCTTAAGAAACCATATTATGGATGTTTTACGTTTTCACCCTTTCGCGACCTGTTTCCATGCCTAAGTCTCACTTTTGAAAAATTTGCGTCGTATAATCAAACTGGGAGTACCGTGGCCATGCGGCCATTTCCTACAAGTTACATTGATCATGTACGAGGTGTTTCTGCCTCTTACGGGACAATTGTAGGTTTGTTTTATGTTTTCGTATGCGTTAGTCTAAGTTTTTGCAAATTTATGTCGTACACTCAAACCGAGAGTCATGTGACTACGCGATCGGTGACTACGAGTTACATTGGTCCCGTCGGAGGTGTTCGTACCTCTTACGGAACTGTTTTATGGTTGTTTTAAGTTTTCACCCTCTGATGGCATGTTGTAAGACCAAGTCTTATTGTTTGTAATTTTTCATCGTATTTTGAAACTGGGAGTCCCGTTATTACGCGGTCTGTTCCTACGAGTTAAATTGGTCATGTACGAGGTATTCGTGCCTCTTACGAGATTGTATTATAGTTGTTTTACGTTTTCACCCTCTAATGGCATGTTTTTATGCCTAAGACTAACATTTTGTAAATTTACGTCGTATACTCAAACCGAAAGTCCTGTCACTATGCGGTTGGTTCCTACGAGTTACATTGGTCTCGTACAAGGTGTTTCTACCTCTTACGAGATCGTTTTGTGATTGTTTTATATTTTCACTCATTTACGGCATTTTTTATGCTCAAGTCTAACTATATACAATTTTTCTTTGTATTCTCAAACTGGGAGTCCCGTGACTATAAGGTCGGTTCTTACGAGTTAAATTGGTCATGTACGAAGTGTTCGTGCCTCTTATGGGACCGTGACTATTTTACGTTTTCACCTCTGACAACATGTTTTTATTCCTAAGTCCCAACTTTTTGCAAATTTACATCATACACTCAAATCGGGACCCCGACAACTATGCGGTCAGTTACTGCAATTTACATTAGTCCCGTCCGAGTTGTTTGTGCCTCTTATGGGACCGTTTTGTGACTATTTTACGTTTTTACCCTTTGATGGCATATTTTTATGCCTAAGTCAAATTTGCGTCATATAATCAAATCGACTGTTCCGTTACTGTGCAATCCATTCCTACGAGTTACATTGGTCCCGTACAAGGTGTTCGTGCCTCTAACGGGACCGTGTTGTGGTTGTTTTATATTTTCACCCATTGACCACATGTTTTTATGCCTAAGTCTAACTTTTTGCAAATTTGCATTGTATATTCAAACCGTAATTCCCGTGACTATGCGATGGGTTCCTACGAGTTACATTGGTCCCGTATAAGGTGTTTGTGCCTCTTACAGGATAATTTTATGGTTGTTTTATGTTTTTATTCACTGACGGCATGTTTTTATGTCTAAGTTTTACTTATTGCAAATTTACATTTGTATACTCAAACCGCAGGTAACGTGTCTACGCGATCGATTCCTACGCGTTACAATGGTCCCGTGCTAGTTGTTCGTATCTCTTTCGGGACCATATTATGAGTGTTTTATGTTTTCACCCTTTAGCGACGTGTTTTTATGCCTAAGTCTTACTTTGGGCAAAATTTACGTCATATAATTAAACCGGGAGTATCGTGGCCATGCGGCCATCTTTTACAAGTTACATTGATCCTATATGAGGTGTTTATGCGTCTTACGGGACCATTTTATAGTTGTTTATGTTTTCACCATTTGACCGCATGTTTTTATGCTTTAGTCTAACTTTTTGCAAATTTACGTCATACACTCAAATCGAGAGTCACGTGACTACGCGATCGGTGACTATGAGTTACATTGGTCCCGTCAGAGGTGTTCGTGCCTCTTACAGAACCATTTTATGGTGGTTTTAAGGTTTCTCCCTTTTAATGGCATGTTGTAAGACCAAGTCCAATTGTTTGCAATTTTTCATCATATTCTAAAATCGGGAGTCCCGTGACTATACGGTCGGTTCCTACGAGTTAAATTGGTCATGTACGAGGTATTCGTGCCTCTTACTGGACTGTATTTGGGTTGTTTTACGTTTTCACCCTCTGATGGCATGTTTTATGCCTAAGTCTAGCGTTTTGCAAATTTACGCCATACACTCAAATTGGAAGTCCTGTTACAATGCGATTCGTTCCTATGAGTTACATTAGTACCGTACAAGGGGTTTCTGCCTCTTATGAGACCATTTTGTGGTTGTTTTATGTTTCCACTCATTCATAACAAATTTTATGCTTAAGTCTAATTCTTTGCAATTTTTGTTCGTATTCTCGAACTGGGAGTCTCGTGACTACAAGGTCAGTTCTTATGAGTTAAATTGATCATATACGAGGTGTTCGTGCCTCTTATGGGATCGTGACTGTTTTACGTTTTCACCCTTTGACAACATGTTTTTATTCCTAAGTCTTAATGTTTTGTAAATTTACATCGTACACTCAAATCGGGACCCCGGTGACTATATGGTCGGTTACTTAAATTTACATTGGTTTAGTGCGAGGTGTTCATGCCTCTTACGGGACCATTTTGAGATTATTTTACATTTTTAACCTTTGATGGCATGTTTTTATGCTTAAGTGAAATTTACGTCATATAATCAATTCGGCAGTCCCGTGACTATGCAATCCATTCCTACGAGTTACATTGATCTCGTACGAGGTGTTCATGCCTCTTACAGGACCATGTTGTGGTTATTTTAAGTTTTCGCCCATTGACGATATGTTTTTATGCCTAAGTCTAATTTTTTACAAATTTGCATTATATATTCAATTCGTAATTCCCGTGACTATGTGGTCGGTTCCTACGAGTTACATTGGTTCCGTACAGGTGTTCGTGCCTCTTACAGGACAATTTTATGGTTGTTTTACATTATCATTCGCTGATGGCATGTTTTTATGCCTAAGTTTAACTTATTGAAAATTTACGTTTGTATACTCAAAGTGGAAGTAACGTGTCTACGTGGTAGATTCCTATGCGTTATAATGTTCCCTTGCTAGTTATTCGTATCTCTTATGGGACCATATTATGATTATTTTACGTTTTCACCCTTTAGCAGCGTGTTTTTATGCCTAAGTCTTACTTTTGGCAAATTTACGTCGTATAATCAAATCGGGAGTACCGTGGCCATGCATCCATTTCCTTCAAGTTACATTGATCTTGTACGAGGTGTTTCTGCCTCTTACGGGACCGTTTTATGGTTGTTTTATGTTTTCACCATTTGACCGCATATTTTTATGCTTTAGTCTAACTTTTTACAAATTTACATCGTACACTCAAATCGAGAGTCACGTGACTACGCGATCGGTGACTACGAGTTACATTGGTCCCGTCGGAGGTGTTCGTGCCTCTTACGGGACTGTTTTATGGTTGTTTTAAGTTTTCACCCGTTACTGGCATGTTGTAAGACCAAGTACAGTTGTTTGCAATTTGTCATCATATTTTGAAATCGAGAGTCCCGTGACTACACGGTCGGTTTCTACGAGTTAAATTGGTCATGTACGATGTATTCGTTCCTCATACGGTACTGTATTGTGGTTGTTTTACGTTTACACCCTCTCATGCCATGTTTTTATGTCTAAGTCTAATATTTTACAAATTTACATTGTATACTCAAACCGAAAGTCCTATCCCTATGCGGTTCGTTCCTACGAGTTACAATAGTCTTGTACAAGGGGTTTCTGCCTCTTACGAGGTCGTTTTGTCGCTGTTTTATGTTTGCACTCATTTACGGCATTTTTTATGCTCAAGTCTAACTGTTTACAATTTTTCTTCGTATTCTCAAACTGGGAGTACCGTGACTACAAGGTCGGTTCTTATGAGTTAAATTGGTCATGTACGAGGTGCTCATGCCTCTTATGGGACCGTCATTATTTTACGTTTTCACCCTTTGACAACATGTTTTTATACCTATGTCCCAAATTTTTGCAGATTTACATCGTACACTCAAATCGAGACCCCGGTGACTATGCGGTCGGTTATTACAATTTACATTGGTCCTGTGCGAGGTTTTCGTGCCTTTTACGAGACCGTTTTGTGACTATTTTACGTTGGCATGTTTTTATGGTTAAGTCTAACTTTTTACAAATGTACGTCGTACACTCAAACCAGGAGTCACGTGACTACGCAGTAGGTTACTACAAGTTAGATTGGTCCCGTGCTAGCTGTTTGTACCTCTGATGGGACCGTATTGTGGTTGCTTTAAGTTTTAAAACATCCAAGTTTAACTCTTTGCAAATTTACAATGTATTCTTAAACCAGGAGTCCCGTGACTACGCGGTCGGGTCCTACGAGTTAAATTGATCATATACGAGGTGTTCGTTCCTCTTACGGGACCATTTTGTGGTTGTTTTACGTTTTCACCCTTTGACAACTTGTTTTTATTCCTAAGTCCCAACTTTTTGCAAATTTACATCGTACACTAAAATTAGGAGCCCCATGACTACGCAGTCAGTTCCTACAAGTTACATTGGTCCCGTGCGAGGTGTTCGTGACTCTTACGGAACCATTTTGTAGTTGTGTTACGTTTTCACCCTTTTATGGCATGTTTTTATGCTTAAGTCAAATATTTTATGCAAATTTACGTCATACACTCAAATCGGGAGTCACGTGAATATGTAATGGGTTCCTACGAGTTACAGTAGTCCCTTACTAGGTGTTCGTACCTCTGATGAGGTTGTATTGTGGTTGTTTTAAGTTTTCAGCCTTCCAAGTCTAACTCTTTGCAAATTTATAATGTATTCGTAAACTAGGAGTTCTATGACTATGCGATCGGGTCCTACGAGTTAAATTGATCATAAACAAGGTGTCCGTTCCTCTTACGGGATCGTTTTGTGGCTATTTTACGTTTTCACCCTTTGACAACATGTTTTTATTCCCATGTCCCAACTTTTTACAAATTTACGTCATACACTCAAACTGCGAGCTTCGTGACTACGCGATCGATTTTTACAAGTTACATTGATCTCGTGCGAGGTGTTCATTCCTCTCACGAGACCATTTTGTGATTATTTTATGTTTTCACCTTTTGAAGTCTAACTTTTTTTCAAATTTACATTTTATTCTCAAATCGGGAGTTCCATGACTACACAGTCTGTTCGTACGAGTTAAATTGATCATATACGAGGTGTCCGTGCCTCTTACGGGATCGTTTTGTGGTTGTTTTATGTTTTCACCCTTTGACAACATGTTTTTATTCCTAAGTCCAAACATTTTGCAAATTTACGCCGTACACTCAAACCAGGAGCCCTGTGACTACGTAATCGGTTTCTACAAGTTACATTGGTCCCGTGTGAGATGTCCATAACTCTTACGGGACCGTTTTGGGGCTGTTTTACGTTTTCTCCATTTGATGGCATGTTTTTATGCTTAAGTCTAACTTTTGGGAAATTTACGTTGTATAATTAAACCGGGAGTGTCATGACTACGTGGTCAATTCTTACAAGTTACATTGGTCACGTGCGAGGCACGAACATCTAATGGAAGAAGAGAAACCAAGCCATACTAGTTTATTATGCTAAAGGAAATGCATATGCACATGTTTTTATCATTCATTATATACATATATATTGAAGTGTTTTGAGTCAGCAACGAACAATATTTCCATTCCACAATAATAATAATAATAATAATAATAATAATAATAATAATAATAATAATAATAATAATAATAATAATAATAATAATAATAATAATAATAATAATAATAATAATAATAATAATAATATGACGAATGAAATAAAACAAGAAAATAAAAAGAAAGAACCTGGATAAACTTGCATAAACACATGCTAACAGTACAGAGAGAAATCATTGTGTATATATTTTACAAGGACTGGTCAATAAGGAAAAAATATGAAACAAAGCAAACCCCAGCACCGAATTAAACAATTTGTTATCTAATAAACCTAGAAGAAGACACCCTTTTGAGGATGCAGGGGGTGCATAGTTATTAGCAAAGCAAAGATACAAATAATCGTGTATATATTTTGCAAGGGCAGGTCAATAAGGACATATTATGTAAAGAAATCAATACTGATCACTGAATTGAACAAGTCGTTATCTAATAAATCTAGAAGAAGACAACCCTTTGAGGAGGCAGATGACAATGTACGAAGGCAAATTTAGAAATCCATATTTACTACGAGTGTTATATTTAATTTCTTATATATATATATATATATATATATATATTTAATTTCTTATATATTTAATTTCAGAAGTCTGATACATCAAAAGAAGATAGTTGAGAATGAAGAAGAAAACATCTAGATAATAGATACAAAACAAAACAAAACAAAAGAGAAATATGGGGCTACCATTTGTCCTCAAGTGTGCAATAATATCTTCGGGGACTATATAATTAGTAATTACTACAGGTAATTAAAGGGAAAGAACTTTCCTTGTTAAGATGAGTTAGAAACTTTCATCTTGAAATGATTTCGCTAATGGAAGTAAACTAGCAGGAAAAGCCTCACTCACAACATCTAATGCGTCTTAAATGAAATAAGAAACAAGAAAAGAGAATAAGAATAAAAAAAAACACGCATACTTAGAAGAAACTAGAATGAACAGTAATAGCACTTAGGAACTGCCAACTCAGAGGAAGGAACAATTGAAGATGTAGATGGTGACTCAAGAAAAATAAGGGGAGCAAATGAAATTCATTTTATCTCCGTGCCATCACAATTCATCTAAATAACTTTTCACCTTAACAATTTAAGCCATAATTGATTTCTACAATGGACGTGCCTGGTTGAAGATATTTTGTTTTTAGGTTTATTTTCTTTTGTTGAATTTTTATCAAGTAAAATGAGGCGCACCCACTACTTGACGGAGTTTGATACGCTAGGTTGATATTAGTTATGTTGATTTTGGTTTAAATTGATCATTTGACTTCAAGATAATAATAACATACCTAGTAGTATCATGAATTAGATTTCTTGTTGATTTATTTTTTTCCTAAACGGAAATTGTTGTCTCGGTGTACAAATTGCAGTACAAATTGTAGCTTCCAACCATTTGATTGTTTTTCATCAAACAAAAATAAATTTATAGTAGCTATCCAATAGGAATCACTATAATGTTTATCAATCAAAGTTAAGATAGCCCGTTTAAAGCCATCATCGAATTTGTAAACAGATTCATATCCATAACCAATTCCTCCAGAAGGCCCAAATATGTATAGTGAAGAAATAAACAAGGAGATGACCTAAATCAATCATTCTCATCAAAACTAAATCAACATAAACACTATTTTTTTACTATAAAACTAATATAATAAAATATAAATATATTTACAGATAAACAATTTCTAAATACTAATAACAATATTTTTTAAATTTCGTGGCGATAATTTTTAAATTTTTAAAAATCTAATAAAGCGGGATAAAACCTAATTTCAGATCTATATACGAAATGAACAAAAAAATAGAGATCAATAAATTAGGGATTTTAGTTTGCATCACTGTGCAAATTAAAATCAGTGTTCAGATTGGATTGGATTAGATTTCAAACTTTGTAGAAATAGTAGACTGTAGAACTCACCTTAGAGAAGCAGGACCACTGCGAGCATTCTCCTCAACTGATTTAAAAAAAGAAAAAGAAATTACAAATACAAAAATTTTAACTAATGACACCAACCAAAATATTAAAAATATCACTCCACACATACACAATAACATTTAAGAGAGAAAATATCCATAGAAAGACAAAACAAAGACCAATACACATCAAAACAAAGACTAATAGCTAAAAGAAATGCTTTCTTTGCAAAAAAATGGAAGAACATCAGTTCTAATCTTGGAATCAAAGATTTAATTGAAAAGAAGTGAACAATCGAAAACCCTAATCTCTATTTATCTCTCTGAAATTAAGGAATCGATTTGTGATAAATGAATTAGAGAAGCATTGTCGTGGTTAAAATCTTAGGGATCTTCACATCCCGTGGGCCGGAGGTAGAGCAGATGAGTGAAGTGAGGTAGCAAAGGTGGACGGAGGAGAGGGAGAGCAAAAGTTAGGGTTCTTTTTTCGCTGAGCGAAGCTTAGGGAGAAGTTTTTTTAGTTTTTTAGTTAAGTTAACACATAACAAAAATAAGTAACAAACAAATAAAATACTTTTGGCATCACAATTTGCTTTGTTGTCAAAAGTATGATATTTTTCTTAACACACTCCTATGTTGCCAAAGGTTAAGTCATGTTTGGCAATAAACAAATATGATGCTAAAAGCTAAAAAAAATCTCCCTTTTATTTTGCAAGCTTCCCACTTGAAATTTTAACTTTTCGAACAAGTTTTATTTTATGTTGCCAAAAGTAAAATGTAAAATGGTCTTTTGGCAACATAATTTAGATTTTGTTGCCAAAAGGGTATCTTTGACAACAAAAATAGCTTGTGTTGCTAAATATTGTTATTAATGGTGCAAAATCTTGTAGTGGCTCTAGACTGGGTCGTTTTCTATAGAGGGGATTAAAGACTCTACACTTCATACTTAGTTTGTCAAACTAGATTGTATGTCGATGTTTGTCAGTTACTTTGTGTACTGAATATAGATTTTTCCCTATTTAGGGATTTTTCCTCATCTCTACGTGTTGTTTGCATGCTCAGATTGTTGCCTTTAAATTGAACTACATCGTTGTATGCACACTAAATTTAATCAAAGATAGAATTTGGTAAAAAAAATGGATTTGTGTGTGGTAAACTAAGATACAAATAAATCCCTAAAATCGCAACATTCTCAGTATGAAAATTGTGTCTCAACAAACTCAGCAAATCATATCAGAGATGTATGATTCGAAAGAAAAGTGCTTTTATGAAATAAAAAGAGGAAAACTTTGGGTGCAAAGATAGAAGATGACTTTTGAGAAAAGAATCGTGAAAAATCCAAAAGAATTCTTTTTGTGATAGAACACGTTTTTCAAAGCTACGGTCTTGTTTAAACAAAAACACTAGGTTCGTTCTAACGAGGTCAAGGTCGTTCGAACGACAAGCCTATCTCACTGATCGTACTTTTAACGATCTTCCAAAGAGAATGGTGATGTTAAACATAGCCCACTTCGTTAGACGCTCATTAAAAGCCCGTTTTAACGAAATGGAAATTTCATTCTAGCGAGACCTACATCTCTTTCTTACGAGATAAAAAAACTCAAAAATTATTTTATAAAAAATGCCTCGAGTAAAAATAAACACCCTAAAATATAATTCGAATGAGAAATAAAAACCACAAGTTCGCATACCTATATAAGAAGTTCATGAAGATTCCAATGTCTTGAATCTCGAACACGATCCTCGGTCACTAACGCATCTTCAAATGATCGTGGAGACAAATATGGATGCAGTGTTTAGTTTGTAGCAACGGTTTGCAATGGGATACGCTAAAATAAATAAGTTGTGAGCAATTATAAAATCTTGCTGTCACATAATTGAAGATGGAGATTGGTTGTGGAATTTATTGGAATTGTTTTTTTTGTATAGAATTTGGAAAAGTAGTCATTCCCTATAATAAACTAAATGTTAAAAAATAGTATTATTTGTAGTTTGACCCCTATTAATTTTTTGTTATTGAATCAAACCTCTCATTGTTTTCAATTCCTAGTGTTTAGCCTCAATTTTGATGGATTTCGTATGTTGACCGTTCATTAGCTCATTTTGAAGCATAAATTGTTCAATATACTCCTCATTCATAACCTAACAAACACTATTTATAAAAATTATTTTTGGTTAAACAAATATCAACTTTTTATTTAATCAAATTTTTTATTGTTTATAATATATTTTTTATAAATAAAAATTGATATTTTATTTATAAAAAAACATTTTTTTTGTTAATTGTACTTGTTATATAATGAATGAGGAGTATATTGGACAATGTAAGCGCCGAGAAGAGAAAATGATAGGTATTTGATACAGTGATGAATAATTAATGGGAATAAATCACAATAACCCAACAAAATATCTCGAGCACACGACATTCTAATTGTCACCCAAAGATCAACACGCGATAACTGGTCTGCCGCGAATAGTATTATTTTGCTTAATCCTTTCAAATTGCACAAATTTTTTGATATACCAAAATGACATTTGAGTATTTTGGTTGAGGAAAATATTTCAATGGCCATGAGTCCATCTAAAGAGTATTTTACAACTACAACATTAAACGGGGAAAAAACTGTTTGAGAAGAACTTTTAGAGTTCTCCTCATAGCCCCATATTATTTCCAGCAGAGGCTTTATTAAAAAAAAAATCCTAAACAGAATAGGTATATGGCCGACCTGATGCACCTTCTCCACCTACCTTCTCGACGTGCGAGTTTTGTTTGTATAGGGTTCTCCATGTGTGTTTGTTTTGTTTGCAAAGGGTTACGAGAAGGATATTTGGACCCATAGTGATCCGGACATCTTGCATTCGACATATGAACATAAAAAAAAAAATAAATAAATAAAAAAAAATCATATGAACTTCTACAGTAAACAAACTTGCGCTAGGGTTGTGTTTTGAGGAGAAGAATCACTTCAATGTAATTACCTTAAATCGGGGGAATTCACTTTATTCCTTCCCCAGCGTCTCTTCTAACCCAGCTGTCATTCTTGTTTCAAAACTATGTATTATTTACTGCCAATGTAATGTACGACCCATGAGAAAAAAAGATGAAAATAAAATAAAAGAAGGGTTTGTAGTAAATAAA
The DNA here is from genome assembly GCA_949130495.1 of Sambucus nigra. Classification (NCBI taxonomy): domain Eukaryota; kingdom Viridiplantae; phylum Streptophyta; class Magnoliopsida; order Dipsacales; family Adoxaceae; genus Sambucus; species Sambucus nigra. The sequence goes on from OX422213.1 coordinate 123,584,473, forward strand.
GTTTTGTTCTTTTTTTTTTTTTTTGACAACCAGCGGCTCTAGAAGCTATGGACATAAGCAGCTTATACGTTTTTAGAGGTTGCGAGGGAAAAATCGTGTTTGTCATGATTTCGCCAAGAGGCGGATTTTAAAAACCACTGCTGCTTATGGGGATGTGAGAACCAAATATATCACACGGGTCTAGTTTCTGTTAATAATGCGTGTTTTAAGGGGCATATGAGCTCCCACATCGCGTTGACTATTGATTACAAGCCCCCGAAGACAAGTCAGAGGGGGTGGTTCTCCTGTCACATTTGTCAGATGATCATGTGATATGTTGTCTTCTTCATATAGCTTGATGCTCTCCAATCAATATTAAAGGCACTCGTAAAGGCCAAAAACAAAGAAAAAAAAAATTATCTGGTACACAATCTTATTTTCTGGGTTCTAAATTTCAATTTTTTTCATTTAGACATCTTTGCTTTATTTCAATTCATTTTTCAATTCATTCAAAAACAATGATAACACAAAATTTACCAAGACTAAAGATATAACTCAATTTGGGTTGCACCATAACCACGCATTTTTATCTCGTCTCTTAGTAATTTTTAAGTTATTCCAATAAAAAGAACCCTAAATATTGCATACGTTTAATCCCCAAACCCAAGTGAGCCCCCATAATTATTATTCATCTCAATTCAATATAAGTAAAGGTTTCAAAATCATAAAAGTTTATACATCTCAAGTATGTGATCCTATAAGGGAAAACAATCTCTATATCTAACATCCACAAAAGTAAGATCACAAGCACGTATATAATAAATGGACTACGGTTGAACTCGCACATAATGAAGACTTGCCCTTACCGTATTCGAGGATAACTTGCGCATACTAGGTATAGCTAAGGGGTGGACAGCGCAACTTGTCAACCCGAAGAACTGAACCAAACCTCAGGTTTGGTTTGAATTTTTTACAGCATTGGATAGGTTTTGATTCCTAATTTTAAAAAACCGATCGTATTGGGTTTGTTCTTGGCTTCATACAAAAACTAATCCAACCCAAGACGAGAACCAAATCGATGTGTAACCAATATAAATCGAACCTAAACCTACCCCATATATATACAATGTGGAACCAATCATATATTTTTAATTATATATATATGGGTGTAATTATTATAAGTAATAAATAATTTAGAAGGTATTTTTGTCATACATGGAATAAGGGCTTTTATTTGGTCCTAAAATAAAAACCCAATTAATCTCTATCTCTCACTCACGGCCAAAAAACCCTCACCAGCCTCCCTCTCACTCACGACCCTAACTATTCGCTCGCACTTACAATCGAAAAACCCTAATGTGGGTACCTCGATTAACTATTCCGGCCCAGATGAGTAGCCCGATTAAGTCCAGCCCAAAGTCTAAAGGCCTCGTGCACAACTGATTCATGTATGACCCATTCAACCCCTAAAATCTCTCAAGAGTTATTCTAGGAATTATGGGATAACGTGGAGGAGTCCAACACCCCCACTCTCCGAAAAATGACATGTATATATTAAACCCTCAGCCCGGGGCAAAGGCCACGCAATTGTAAACACTCCCCTGGAGTAAAGAGAAATACAAATCAGAGAGCATCACCGTGGACGTAGGTCATTTTGTCGAACCACGTATATTTTGTGTTGTGTACGATTGCGTATATTTTATGTTCTTTATGCTTTCTGGTGATCGCATTTCCTAATAATTTGTGTTGAGATATATTGTCACCATAATTGGCGCCGTTTGTGGAAAACGATTGTTTTTATTTAAGAAATCCTTCACCACCAAGAACCTAGAATGTCTGGTCACAACAACAATGCCCCTCAAGCAGGGAATATTCAAAAGCAACCTTCCCCTCGCAGGATTAGATTTGAAGTTCGACGCTCAAATCCTAGGCCTCGCCGGGAACGACAAGCTTCAGAAGAAAGTCAGGTACCAGTCAGGTCCACGTTAGTTTCTAGGTTGATCGGCGCATATGAGGCCACGCTCCAAGAGCAGGAGGAAGCCACCCGCAAGCAGGAAGTCGAGAATTCTTGCCTCAAAAGAAGATTGGAGAAGATGAAGAGAGAACTCCATCGCGGCACAAGGCAATGTCATTATCACACTCTTAGCCCTGAAGCGAGCATATCTCGCAGCCGAGGGAGGAGCCTCAGATGAGGATCTCAAAGATTTGAGGGACACAGGTTAGATGACGACTTGTTTAAGCAACAACAATCAGCTCGCCGTTATAAGAGCCCAGGCCGAGGAAACGACGACTTACGAAATCTGGTCTGGAGAGATATGGACCAACACCCCGCACATCGTGGTGCTAGGTTGACTAGAGAGCTAGCCAGACGAGCTCTAAGGATCCAGATGAAATTCCCTTTCTCAAGGGAGATAGAAGAAGAAGAAGCCCCCAAGAAATTTAAGATGCCCCAATTCAAGATCTACAATGGAAAGACTGATCCTATTAACCATGTTAGGCAGTACAGGCAAGCCATGACCCTCTCTGGAATTATAAGGACGCGTTGATTTTCCTGATCATTCCGTCGAGCTTGCATAACGTAGCTCAAAAGTGGTTCGAAAAACTCCCTCACACAACCATCAGTAGCTTCGAGTCCTTGGCAGAGCTCTTCATAGCTCGCTTTATTACCATCAGCTCCCATCCGAAGAGGATAGATGCTTTGTTGACAATTAAGAAAACGCCTCAGGAGAGCCTCAGAGACTACGCGAAGAGATATTGGGAGCTATTCAACGAGGTCGAGGACTTCTCGGAGCAGGTCATCGTGGCGTCCTTTAAGATTTATCTACCCAGCTCATGCATCTTGTAGTAGTCCCTCACTAAGAAGAAGGCCACGACCATTGACGACTTAATGGCTCGTATTGAAAAATACGTCAAAGCTAAAGATGTGACCCATCTCAGTGCAAGGGAGAATGGTCCTGCTAAGTTCGCCAGTAAGGGCATCGACAAAACTGAGAATAAAAAGAAAGGAAGTAAGAATGGGGGCAAAAGCGGCCATAATAATGGGAACAAGGCTGATGCCTCAAAAGCATTTCATGCAGTAAATATAGTTTTCAAAGAACCAATATACAAGATTTTGGCAAAAATTAAGGCAAAGTCGTTCATCAAGTGGCCCAAGAAGATGGGTGGGGACCCCTCAAAGCAGAATAATGCATTGAGATGTGCATTCCACAAAGAAAGCGGGCACAAAACCGAGCATTGCAAGGCTCTCAAGTCTCACCTTGAGGAGCTAGACCAGGTTGGGCACTTGAACGAATTCGTAGAGAAAAAGGCAGAGAAGGTAATAGAGATCAAAGACCCGATAACGTGCTAGAAGAGGACATCGACCATGAGTTATCTACAATTCATGGGGCATCCGACCTAAAGCAGATTCAGAGAAATACAGCTCGGATGGAAGTGAAGAAGCTTACGATAGTAATGCAAGCTTTTCAGATTGATCCAACCAAAACATAAGCTGGGAAGCGTCGGCGATCAGAAGATATCGACTATAGCAAGCATATTGTTTTCACAGATGAGGACCTAGTGGGAGTAAGAACCCTAAATTATGATGCGCTAATCATTACACGCAAGATAGCTAACTATGACGTCGATAGGTTATTCGTCGACCAAGGTAGATCATCCGGAGTAATGTACCTCAACATGTTCAAGAAATTGAAGTTAAGTGTCGCCGACCTAAAGGAAGCCATTGTTCCTCTAGTTGGTTTCAGTGGAAAAGTAACCATCCCTTTGGGGAAGATTTTTGTACCAGTAAGGGCGGGAAACATATCCAAAATGATCGAGTTTATCGTGGTTGATATTGATTCACCATACCAAGCAACCCTTGGCAGAGGATGGCTGCACGCGATGAAGGTCGTCACATCTACCTCCCATTAGAAGCTCAAATGTGTGACCGGTCGAGGAGTAGTAGAGATCCATGGGGATCAAGAAATGGCAAGGAGGTTCTTTATAGCAGCTATCCACCCCAAACCAGAAAAGAAAGTTGAGAAAGCCAAGGAGAAGATTGAAGAATAGGAAGGTTTGATACTTTCCAAATAGTAGCTAAGATATGGAAGACCTGGAGTGGAGGAGACCAGGCTCCTCCCTTCTAAGAGGGTCGTTGAGAACCTGAAGGAAGTTCGCAGCCAATAGCGATAAAAAAGATAGGATGCTTTTGATCGGAGCCTCACTCACAGATCGAGAGAAGAAAGAACTGACAGTACTTTTACGGAGTAACTTCGATGTTTTTGCGTGGAAATCCTACGAGCTACTTGGGATTGATCCCTGTATGGTATGTCATTGATTGAACGTTGATTCTACTTTCAAGCCAATCTCACAAAAGGCACGACGAATTGCCCCGGAGAAGGCTAAGGCTGGGGATAAGGAAGTGGAAAAGCTGCTGGATGCAGGATCCATACAAAAAGTTCAATTCCCTAAGTGGCTGTCCAACCTAGTAGTAGTCTCGAAGAGCAATGGAAAGTGGAGAGTCTGCATTGACTTCACCGACCAAAATAAGGCTTGCCCTAAAGACAGTTTCCCTCTCCCAAAGATTGTCTAGTTGGTGGATGCCACAGTGGCTCATGAAAGGATGAGCTTCCTGGATGCATACTCCAGGTATCACCAAATCCCTCTGTACAAGCCAGATCAAGACAAAACAAAATTCATCACCACAGTTGGGTTATATTTCTATAAGGTCATGCCCTTTGGGCTAAAAAATATAGGAGCAACTTACCAGCGGTTGGTAACCAAAATGTTCAAAGAACAAATAAGAAGCACTATGGAGGTTTACATCGATGATATACTTGTCAAGATCAAGCTTAAAGAAGATCACCTCTCTGACCTATCAAAGACCTTCGAAATCCTCAGGAAATACCGAATGAAGCTCAACGCAAGTAAGTGTTCCTTCGGTGTCCAGTCAGGAAAATTTCTTGGGTACTTGGGCAGTAAAAGACGTATTGAAGCCAACCCAGACCAAATTGATGCCATCAATAGGGTGAAGCCCCCCGTACAATGAGAGATGTGCAGAAGCTCACGGGAATGCTCGCCACCCTAAATCGATTCATCTCAAAGTCATTCGAAAGGTGCCAACCGTTCTTCCAATTGTTGAAGAAAAGCAAAGATGTGGAGTGGAACGAGGATTGCTCGAAGGCACTAGAGGGGCTCAAAGTTTACCTCAACACACCACCCTTTCTCGTAATCCTCAAGAGAATGACTCTCTATACCTGTACCTCGCAGTTTCCAGTCATGCTATGAGTTCTGCACTAGTATGCGAAAGAACGGGGATCCAGCACCTAGTCTATTACGCGAGCAAGACTCTCTTGAACGCCAAACAACGATACCTACCACTGGAAAAGATCGCCTTTGCACTAGTGGTAGCCTCAAGGAAATTGAAACATTACTTTGAAGACCACTCCATCATCATACTTACATCCCACCCTCTTAGAGCAGTACTGAGAAAAGTAGACATGTCAGGCAGACTATCAAAATGGTACATCGAGATCAAGAGATTCGACATACAGTTCCAGCCAAGGAATGCCATTAAAGGACAACTCATCGCTGATTTCATCACATAAATTATCGAAGAACATCCTCGAGGCAAACCCCAAGATAATGAAGTTCCTCCAGAATGTGACGTCTGGAGATTATTCGTTGACGGAGCCTCCAATTCCAAAGGGGAAGGAGTAGGCATCATGCTGATTACCCACGAGGATACAATACTCGAGAAAGGAATTAGCCTTGGATTTGAAGCCTCCATCAATGAAGCGAAATATGAAGCACTGATCGCAGGCCTTTAGAAAGTGCAAGAGCTTAGAGAAAAGAAACTCTAAGTGTTCGGCGACTCACAGTTGGTCTCCAACCAAATAAGTGGCGACTTCAACGCTAAAGACGAGAGGATGGCAGGCTACCTCACCACGACGAAAGAATTGATGGCCAACTTTGAATAAGTCAGCATCCAAAAATTCCCCAGCGGATAAAATAGTCATGATGATGCCCTAGCAGCCCTAAGTTCAGCAATCAATTCTGACTTGAAGAGAACAATTTCGATTGATTTCCTCTCCCAGCCAAGTATCAACCAGGTTGATAAAGTGCCAAGCATAGAGCACGTTCTTCAGGTTCAAACAGTCACCAGTTGGATGGACCCCTTAAAGGATTACATGAAGGATGGTGCACCACCAGCGGATAAGAAGACCACTTATCAGATAAGAGTTAAAGTTCCTCACTTTCACTTATCTCTTGAGGGCAAGCTATACAAGAGATCTTTCACTTGTCCTTACGTCCAATGCGTTCATCTAAAGGACGTCGAATAAGTTCTGCATGAACTCCATAAGGGAATCTGTGGAAGCCACATAGGGGGTAGGTCGCTAGCTTTCAAAGCAATGAAAGAAGGCTACTGGTGGCCATATATGCAGAGAGACGCTGGAATATATGCTCGCAAGTGTGAAAAATGCCAACTTCATTCTCCTATGGTTCACCAGCCAACCAACGATATAAATCCACTTACAGCCCATGGCCTTTAGCCTAGTGGGGAATGGAAATCATAGGCCTTCTTCCTATCACATTCGGTAATCGCAAGTATCTGTTGGTTGCCACAGACTACTTCACCAACTGGATAGAAGCACAACCGCTAGAAAATATTAGGGATGAGGACATGATAAGATTCATATGGAGGAACATTGTCACCCATTTTGGTATCCCCAAGACCATCATCACTGACAACGGAACCCAGTTTGAAAGTAGCCTTTTTTAGGGTTTTCGTAGTTACCACGGGATCAGGCACCACTTCAGCTCTGTGGCATATCCTCAGAGCAACGGATAAGTTGAAGCTTCAAACAAAATAGTGTTTGATGGGTTGAAGAAGTGCTTGGAGTGAGCCAAGGGGCCATGGGTAATCGAACTACTTCACATCCTATGGGCTTACCGCACTACCCCATGGAGAGTGACTCGAGAAACACCATTCGCACTAACGTATGGGATGGAGACAATTATCCCCTTGGAAACTGGCTTTCCTACCTTGAGGACCACCCTGGACGACTAAGGCCAGAATGATGCAGCTCTGCTCATTGAACTTGACCTAGCTGAAGAAGAAAGAGAGATGGATCTAGTGAAACTAGTAGCTTATCAGCAACATCTAGCAAGGCACTACAACAAGAAGGTAAATCCAAGAGCATTCCATGTTGGAAACTAAGTTCTTAGGAAAGTCCTTGGCAGCGCTTTGAAACCATTGGATGGAAAACTAGGGCCAAATTCGTAAGGGCCATTCAATGTGATACGAGCCAACCTACAAGGGCCTATCACTTAAAAACACTATAGGGCAGGGAGATGCCTCGAGCTTGGAAGGCATCCAATTTGAAGAAATTCTACTTTTAGTTTTTCTTCTTTAATTTTTTACTTCAATGTTGAAATTCTCAATTCATTTTGATTAATAAAAAATTGTTTGATAGTGGCATTCTATGAAGTATTGAAATACATTATGATTCATGTACCTTTTCCAAGTTACAGGATCCCTTCTTAACGCGTATTAAAGCAGGGTCAGTATGTAATGACCCTCCTCAGGCCTTCATCATCAAACACGAATGACCTACTAAAATTTCCCCTGACAATATATTAAGCCCTACAGGGGACCCTTTTACAACATGACTAACCCAGGTTAGTTGCCAACATTGTTTGGCTAAAAAATCCTACTCGGATGGAACATCCAACACCAGTTGTATCCTCGCCATTGTCACATTTAAGCCTAAGGAAGTGTGACGACACTACCTAAAAGGTAAAGTAAGGCAGAATGGTAATATGAAAGCATAATAGACTGGGGGATACTCACTCAAAAAACCAACTCTGCCTATGTCAAGTCTAGTCAACTAAAAAGCCCAAGATAGTTGAACAAGAAATCAATGAAGTAACAAATACACAACACATGTTTAGTCAAAAAATTCCCCAAAACATATCTATTTTATTACATAATTACACATACAAAGAGTTACATATGCTTAGTAAAATAAATCCTAATGAGGATGAGGTCGTTAAGCAAGAAAGTCAGCCATTTACGCTCTTCGACCATCATCCGGGTGAGGAGCTAATTCTTCCTCGACTTCATCTGAATCTGGTTCCATGAGCTACCTTGGGATGAAATCTATAAGAACCCATCGATCATCCCTCCTGAATGGGTTCGACATCAAAGTTGAGGGGGAGTTCTTATGACGATGCCAGAGGACAGAGTTCCTAGGGACCTACAGTTCCATAAGAGCAATCAACCAGCCTCTAATGAAAGATAGCTCCTCGACCTCCTTCAAATTCTTCGAAGCATCGATCCAACCCTGATCATAACCATCAGCCCACACTTGCCGAGGACCTTTCTTGAATAGGTGCTCAACGTGGTAACATCTCTTTGAAGATCGACAGCTATCACATAAGCCCTAAGAACATCACCCCGAAGCTCAGTAATCTCCCTAGCTGAGCCACTATAATTAGTACCAGCTCGCGGGCCCGTTGATGAAGAGGAACCACGTAAAACTCTAGGGGCAATGCTCGGTGCATTTTCTCTAAGTCACGAGACTTATCTCCTTAAAGCATCATTCTCTTTTTGAAGTATCTCTCCAACTTGATTAACTTCAGAGGCATCCAGAATCTTGGCCTTCGGAGCATCCACTTATTTTTTAACAAAAATGCCTAACTCCTCCATCTCCTAGAGTCTATCCTTCATCTTGGCAATGAGGTCCGACTGGTCCTTATACTCTTGGTTACTCGACCTAAGAGACTTGAAAATTCTTATAAAAGCACGGCGAACTCGATTGCTCATATTATGACTAAAAAATCCTAGTTGAGAGGAAGAAGGAATATATTCCTCAACATCAATGAGCTAAAAACCATATAAGCAGTAAAGAACAAATAAATTAGTATGCAAAAGGGATTAGAATTTCATTTCATTGAAAGAAAGTTCAAGTACATCAGCAAAAGAAATACGCAAGTACAAAAATCTTCCTAAAGAAGACTAGCTGGTAACCTCAGTCTGCTCTGAGGATACTGGTTTCTTCCCCTTATCTGCGGTAGTCCCATATACACTTCCCTCGGATGGAGTGGTCTTTATCCCCTGTTAAAGGGGAGAATCAGCAGAAGTGGTCAGAAAAATTGGAGCGCCATCATTGGCAGCGGGAGGAGGCACCTCATCCATAATAGGCTTGGGGCCAGGGTTATGCTCGTCAAAGAGAGGGGAATTAATATCCACCTCGGAAATGAGGAACGCTTTATCCCAACCCTTCTTGAAGTTAAGACAACTAATGTAGCTAATCTGAGTCTCAGCATCGTCATACGCTGTGACGCATCTAGTGTTGTACGAACTCTCTTTGAGGGTGGCAACCTCGGACTCCACCTTTTTCACCTTCTCATCTAGAACTTTGTTCTCCTCGACTACCGCCAGCTTACTTATGCAGACCAAGTCATAAGACTACCTCAGCTCCTCGAGCTCCTTGGTTTTTGCCTCTTTAGCCTTGTTATCCTTGGTCAAGGAAAGGTCGAAAGATTTCTGAGCAGCAATAGTAGCCTTCAAACTCGGCTCCAGCTCGGCATTCTTCCTCGCTAACTCATCGCGACTGCAATAGAGGATGGTGAAATCAGATACGAACTGCAGAAAGAAAAAAGAACATTAGCAAAATAGATATTAAAAGAAGAGATGCGAAAATAAAGAAGAAAAAGATAGACTTACCAAGGCTAGCCCCTAACTTGCCTTCGGGGCTAACTAGTCAATCCCCATCGACCTCTGGCGATCAACTGGAAGAACTGCATTGTCAAGCACCATCAGAGCCAATTGGGGGGAGAGGGAAACAGAAGCCCCCTCAGCCAAGGCAGATACGAGCACCAAAGATTGCCCTGACTTTGTCTTCACTTCTTCTCTCTCTTTCTTTTTCCTCTTTTTTTCTTTCTTTCTCAATCTCTCTTTCACCAACGCATCATCTTTCTTCTTCCTCTCCTGCTCATGAGCAGCAGTTTGGGAGCTAGTGGAAGTATCCCCACTCCCAGATTTCGGCTTCTTTAACCTGCAAGCAAGTACCATATTATGTTCATCATCATCCCAGATTAAATTTTTCCTAGGGGGAGCCATATTTTCCTCCTCGTCTAATTAAATTAGGTCAGTAACAATCTATTATGTGATATCTAGCTGAGGGACACTATCCACAGGTCGGACAATGAAGCTGGACCCAATGTTCTTGTACTCCAAAAGGAATGGGGCTGATCGCGGATGTTCACCGTTAGCCAAGTATTCCTTGATCTTCCAAGCCTTAACCAACTCAGCAGCTCATTTCTCGCGAAGATCAGGCTCTTTGTTCTTTGTCTTTGCTGAATAAGATGAAGAGGGAAATATATGAAAGATAGTACAATAACAGAAAATCTATGAGCAGAACAAAGGCTTTTCTTGCCTATATATTCCTCCCTATAAAAAGGAATCTCAGGTCCCCTGTACCTCACCCCTTCAATTGGAGGAGGGAACTACCATTTTTCGGTAATAAACCCCTCGTACCCGTAGTCCTTGGGGGAATCACTAGATTTACTACCAATACCCTGTCAGGACTCCTAGCTTTGAAATAAAGGAGACCAAATCTTATTTAGCAAAAAGAATAGCAATAATAAATTTCAGCAAGACCTAGATTGGTGCCATAGAGATGATTGATTCTATATACACCATTGATAATCTTCCAAACATTTGGAAGGAATTATGTAGAAATAACTAAATAAATGCAAAAATATGCGATTTAGGGGAAAATTAAGACCCCCCTGGGATATCAAAAGAACATGTATCCAATTACCGTCCTCAATGTCTCTAACATTACGAGAAATAGAGGCACGTTCAATGTCTACCCAGTTTGGAATATTGTAAAACTTCCTAAACTCAACTATCGACATGTTACCTATTTTCGCCATCAGAAAAGAGAAACCCTAGCTGCGATAATGAAGAAATTCTAACAAAAAACAAAGGAAAATGATTTTGAAGAACTTACAAAGTATGAGTCATCTTGAGACGATGCAAAGCCACAAGCAGAGGAAATGGGAAGATAAGGGATAATACGAAGATGAAGAAAGAGACCTAGAGATTAGCAAATACAGTAAGAAGCAAGAGGTATCTTGAGAATTCGAAGGTTTATGAAACGACACCAGAAGTGACTTCTTCTAAATAAACCTTAAACCCTCTCAATCATGACACACAGGAAACGAAGCAAATCTACCGCCTGAATCTACTCAAGAAAGATGCTTTGATACCAAAGTGCTAATTCACAGAAATACCATTAAGGCTATTATTTAAAATTATTGAGCCCAAATTGTGACATAAAATTTTTAGGGATAATTATGGGTACCTCGATTAACTATTCCGGCCCAGATGAGTAGCCCGATTTAGTCTGGCCTAAAGTCTAAAGGCCTCGTGCACAAGTGATTCAGGTATGACCCATTCAACTCCTAAAATCTCCCAAGAGATATTCTAGGGATTATGGGATAACGTGGAGGAGTCCAACACCCCCACTCTCCAAAAAATGACACGTGTATATTAAACCCTCAGCCTGAGGCAAAGGGCACGCAATTATAAACACTCCCCTGGAGTAAAGATAAATGCAAATCATAGAGCACGCCCATGGACGTAGGCCATTTTGTCGAACCACGTATATTTTATGTTATTTGTGATTGCATATATTCTATGTTCTTTATGTTTTTCGGTGATCACATTTCCTTATAATTTGTGTTGAGATATATTGTCACCACACCTAACTATTCTTCACTCGTAGTCGTTTGTCACTCCAGTCACTGATTATCACTCTAATCAATTCATCTTCGTCATCGGATCATCGTTATTTCTCACTACGATCACTGATCATCACTCCGGTCACTTCATCTTCATTATCGGATCATCAATACGTCCACTGATTAAATCACACATACATTTTAAGGTAAGATACACATATCTACAATTACATAATATATATCACATATACACACATATACAAGTGTGTGTATATATATATACACACACACACACACATATTGATCTTGTTATTGTTTTTATTGGAATATATATATACAATTCCTGAGGCTGTTTTTTGACTTATTGGGGCCGGTTTTAGTTTTAATAAACTGTGTGATCTGAATGAGATTTGTTCTTGTTAATTTTCTATTTTAATAAACTGTGTGATATTTCAGACCTTGATTGTTTCAGTTTTTCTTCAAATATGATTTCTTCTTGTTGTTAATTTTCATTTATTTATGTTGTTCCTTTTGGAATTTATATGCTCAAAGGCATTGTTATTTCAGTAAATGACTTTCAGTAAAAAAAACTAAAGAGATCCAAATAAAAACCAAACCGAACCATTGATGGTTTGGTTTGGTTTGGTTTGGTTGGTTCCATAACATGATTGGTTTGGGTATAGTTCCAATAATGTGAAACTGAAGTATATAGGTTCTGATTTAGGTTTCGGTATAGAACCGAACCAAACCTAGCCATGTCCACCCCTAGATATAGCTATAGGTGTCCCACACTACACCAAAACAGTCTGTAAGAGACTGCACTGTAGTGTTACAAAAATAATTACTAACACTTAATTACCATTAGAAAAAAGTTGTGAGGAAGTAAAGTAGTAACACTTTTTACAGTTACTAAACTTTGTATTATTTACACATCCCTACCATTACTAAAGTGTTACATATTAATCAAAATCCTAACGGACTTTTACCATTACCAACATTTCATAACACATTACTAACACAAAATTTTGTAATATTTAGCAACGGTATATGTCCATTACAAATATCAAAGATTTAAAAAAAATAACATATATTTTTCTTATGATCACAACAATGAGAACCCCCCCCCCCCCCCCCCCTCCCCCACACCTGACCATAAGTAGATCAATTCTTTTTTGTTACTTGAATCCACAACAGACCATACATACGAATATAACAAAAAAAATCATGTAAGCGAGGATGCTCTGATACCACATGTAAGTGATAAGCACCTAAAACTGTACATTTTATACCCCGAATAGACATACTTTAGTTGCTAATTTTTGACAATATGGGTCTTATGTGCTTAAATATTTATCTTGTAGGTTAAATGTCCGTTTGCGGTGTCAAAAGCTATATATCAAGGCAAATGCGCGTTGAATGGAGCTAAATACCGTTGTCCCGTATCCTAGCCTACCCTAAGCCGAGCCTAAACCTACCCCGAACCCCGTGTACATTTAGGTTGTGCCCTTTTATATTTTTTTAGATTTTTAGTTTGAGTCGTTTTATTTTTAGGTTTTGTTTTAGATTTACTTATTATTTTCTAGATTTTATTTTCTATTTTTCTATTTTATTTTTATTAGTATAATTTTATTTTACTGTGATTTTGATTAGTTTTATTTTATTAGGATTAGAATTTTTAGGATTTCATTTATTTATTAGTTTTATTAAATTTTACATTTTTTTAGGGTTTTAGTTTTTCGTTTTTAGTTTAATATATTTCTATTTTTATTACTTTTTAAGTTTCAATTTTTATTTGAGTCTTTGTTCTATTTTAGAATAGGATTTTTTTTAGGTTTTTATTTTAGTTAGTTATTGTTATTTTAAGGGTCATAATTTAAACACACTCACACCTTAAAAACTCAACACCCTATCTTACACCGAAACATCCCCTCACCCTCATCCTAATTTCCTACACTCTCTCACACAATAACCTCCCTCAACTTCATCTTCCCCAACAACTCACCCTCTCTCCTCTCTCCTCTCTCCTCTCTCCTCTCTCTTCTCCCATAACCAAAACACAAAACCACCATACCCTTATACCTCCACAACACCTCAACCTCTACCATTCTACCATCAACACTCACCCTCTCCGGCGCCCATGGACGGAATCCTTCCAAACCAAGGCCTACCCGAGACCGATGACCCCAACTGCGTCTAACCATTTCAACACCTCTGAACCCTCTAACCCGAAATCCTTAACAACCCGAGCGGCCCATACTCGAAACTCAGACCGGTACCAATATCCTTTACCCGAGACAGCCTGACCCGTCGCCCCTCCGGCCGAACACAAAATCGACCCCCATCCCTCCTACCCTCTCATCACCAACCCCGGCATCAAAACCCAACCTGCTACAACCTCGAACCCATCTCACCTTTAACCCAAACCCAAACATCCCATATCCAAAATCGTGACCTGCCAAAGTTCCAAACAACAAAAACAAACCAAGTCAAATAAATTGCCCATGTGTCTTATTAAAACCCACTTAACCCCAATACCCAAACCACCCCCAACTACCATATTTTAAACCCTTCTACCCCAAAACTCCTTTTACCAAATCAGATTTTATTCCCTCACCTCACTTTCAACATGACCTCACACAAGTCATGCACATTTGTGCATTTTCCTAAATTAACCCTCACTGACACCTTATACAGCCTCTTGCACCTTTATCCTCATATTTTTACCTCCATGCTCCATGCCGACTATTTAAGGAGAAGAAGACCATTTTGAAAGGAGGCTTTTATCATATCAATTTTAGAGAGAGCTAGAGATAGGAGTTTCTTAAGTGTGGTATTATTCCATGGATTTCAACTCTAAAATTCGTTTTCTAGATTTACATAAATTTTAATCGATCGATCCTAGCAGGTGATTAATTAAAATGAGTGTAGATCTATTTTCTAGAGTTGTGGGGGAGTAAAACTTAATTTTCTAAAAGATTACTATTAAAATTACATTTGCAACGGGAGTTGATTTGTAATTTTGATATTAATTTGGGAGAATTCAAGTAATTCAATTAATTAATTAGAATAGCTAAAATTTGTTGTGTAATCTCATTTCTTGATTGTTCTCACAATTATTTACCTCACTTTATCTCTTATTTTAGTGTTAGACTTTATTTTTCACTTTTAGTCACTTTCTAGTTTGTAATATGATCTTTCATTTTAGTTTAGTGTTATTTCACCTCACCTCACCTAATTGTTTTAATATTTGAAAAAGATAAAAAAAAATTGAAAAAGCAAAAGCCTAAAAAGAAAATAAAATTGAATTACAATTGAGTTTGTCTCTAGCTTACCCCCTTGATGTGGATTGATACCCTTACTAACCTCTACACTTTAGATTGTTATATTTTGTAGGTAATTGAAGTTTTGATTAACTTGTCTTTCAACAAAGAAAAAACGACACACAAAAAGCAGGTTATTAAATTGCCCCCTTGCCATTCTTGGGATTGTGAAGCTCGGAGCGGATTTCAAGTTGTAGTTCATTTATTTTTTGCACTTTATTATTTTTTGTACCATTTTTATAGCTTTAGAAGGCTTGTATTATGATTTTTATCATTGCTTGTATTGCGGTGCATAGAGACACCTTTATTTTATTTTTCATTTTTTAAAATTGTAATAATCGAAGACAAGCGTGATAGGAAAATCGGATAAGGTAGAGAGAGGGCGTCCAAAGGCGAGAATTTAGAAGCCTCTCTACCTTGGGTCGGTATGACTCTCGGGGCCGACTGAGATAGGCGTAATCTCCCCCAGGTCGACTCAAATTTGTCGGCACCCCACGGCCTAAAAATCGTGGGAGGTACATTTCTCAAACCCTCGCGCCTCTCCTGTTAGCGAGTCAATTGTTGTGTGTACTTGTGTGCTCTTATTTGATTTTATTCTCGCATTTATTTTCGAATGGTTTGAAGAATTAATTGATTATGACCTACACCCGGTCACTCACGAGAAGGGATTTCATCACCCGACTCATTCGCTTACCATTTTGTGCTACCCTAGCCATCACTAAATTTAAAATCAATCAACTAGGTAGTCCACTAGAAGAATATTTTTGAAAAGGAGATCACAAAGATTTTCGTGAATTTTTTTATCGCCCGCGAACTTAATTAAAATTTGATTACCCCTTTCACTAAATTTTAAAGATAAAATTGGCTATGTGCTAGTTAGGATATCTCCTTAACTTGTGTGTGTGTCCAATTCATTTTTCGGTAGTCGGTTTTAGTTGGTCAGTCCAAATCAAGAGTCCATATTTTTCCCACCTTTTCTTCCAAAAAAATCCAAAAATATTTTCTTCTATTATTTTTATAAAAAAAATCCAAAAATATTTTCTTTCTTTATTTTTATAAAAAAATCCAAAAATATTTTCTTTATTTCCTTTTTAGAAAATCGAAAAATATTTTCTTTCCTTTTGAAAAAAATTAAAAAACTCTAAAAAATATTTCTCTCCACATGGTCGAAGAACGTCCTTTACGAGACTACTTTAGTCATTTCCCATTGTCACGCGACATGTGTGAGAGTGATCCCGAGCTGTCTCTTTATGATATTCTTAGTGGTTTCACCTCTCTCACGAGTACTGTTGGTACTCTCGACTCATCTATGCACGCACCTCATATTTCATCGCCTCCGATGATGAGTGTCAACGTGCCGCCAATATTGTCGTGCACCTATTGTTCTTATGCCGATCACATGTCTCGTGAGTGTTCGTACTTGCCATATCCCTACGAACCCACCATGGAAGATGTGTATCCATATGACACTGTTCCAAAATCAACCTCAGCCTACCATCCTGATGTACCCAATCCCGAGTGGTGTGAGTATCCTAGTTATTCGTGGAGGCCTGATCACCCTTTCACGCAATACGAATTCCAACCCGATGTTATGGATCCTCACACATTCCAACAATCGTCATGGAAACCTTGTTCACCGATTCACGATCAGTTCCCTCATTACGCACCCCATGAGTATCAACCATTTGTCCATCACGAAGGTGATCCTTTCGTGTATGATGAACTTGGCCCCACTCCACACACTTCATTTGAGTATTCTTCGTACACTCATGATAGTAGGGCGTTGTGTCCACCTCATCCACCACCACCACCCATCACTCCACCACCATCATACACATACATTCTCGAAAGCCTCTTGCAAAAGTTCATAATCGATCAAGAGCATGCCACTCAAATTCAAAATGAAGTCCTCCAACAGCTTGAACAAAGATTTAATGAAATTGAGTGTGAGAAAGAATTGTACTTCACCCAAAGTGAACCCATTATTTCCCCCACGTGTGATGATGATGTGTCCTCTTGTGACACGGATTTTGAGTGCAACTAACCCTTTCCTCCCGAGAAGTTCGAAGTTGAGACCATCCCATGGTTCGGGTCCCAAGTTAACAATTTTATTGACTTACCTTTCGATAGTGAGCCTGATACAATCCCACCATATCCAAATGAACCCCCCTTTGAGTTTCAAATTCCCTTTCTCACAGAATCCAAAAAAATGCCCGAGTCTACACCTATCGAGCTTCACCCTTGTGTTCCCGAGGAACCACTTCATTCTAGGTTAGCTCCGGCTACGAGTGCTCACTATTTTCCAGAGATAGAATCCGTGATAGTTCCTAACTATCTGGATATGGATAATGTCCCTCCATGCATGGGTCCCTTTAAGCCCGATATTTCTAGTGATTCCTCTATCTTAGATCTTAGTGCCTTGTCTTACTCAACCACCACATTCACCGATGCTACTCTTATGGATAAGTTGATCACTCCATCTTTATAAAACACACTCCCTTGTGAGTATTCCTTTACTCCTCCCAGTAAGTGTGTGTTCCCTACTCTAGAGATAGATTATCTTCCTCCACCATTTATCCCACCCGATCCACCATTTATCCCACCTGACCAACCCATCATCCCTTCCACCCTACCACCTGGTTTGGATCTTGATTTTACATATTTCAAGTTTCCATCTACATGTTTAGATCCTCACCTAACACCATCCTCCACCATTCATGAAATTATTTGTGGTGATACTCTCTACTTCCGTGACATTGAGCTTGTTCCTCTATGCACACCGCTTCCTTGTGGTATTGATTTTTCTTCTCAACATCTCCCTGGCATGTCACAACGCAACCATTATCATCGCCCATTCATATAATGGTCATGTGATTTCTCTGAGGCCCAAACCATCACAATTCTCACACCATTTCGCCTCCCTCACCAAATTGAGCACCATGCTTATAGGGCCCTTGTTTCCCTCACCTTTAATCTCAACAAGGCCCGTGGCCGATAGCTCATAACCCTCACCCTTACCCTAATCCCCACCCGCCCATGGTCCACAGATGCTTTGCATCATGTGATGCACTTTGCCATACAGGTGCATTGACACTTTTAGTCGTTATCTAACAAGACTGACGCTTCAGTCTTGTTTGGGGGTGATTATCATCACCTAATTTTTCTGCCGCCCCGCGCTTTCATCGTTCTTATCCTTAGGGTGAGATCCCTTCGGTCTGGCTGAAGACATTACACTTAGTGCTACTAGGAGGCAGGCCATTGTTTCTTGTACTAGTCTCATCGTGTTTGGGGGTGGTGTTTCACATCTCCCAATACTTTATCATGTTTATAAACTTGTACACATTTTTTGTTCTTATCACTTATTCAGGTTTCATCTTAGCTTCACACGTCCACTTCATTAGCGGTTGATTCTGGTAATCTCTTTCCTACCTTATGCTCTCCATTTTAAAAATCATTTTGCCTAACATCGAGGACGATGTTCCTTTTTGTTTGGGGGTGGGAATTTTATCAAAATCGTACTTCTTTTGAAATTTTTTATTCTTAAACCTGATTTTTAAAATTTCGTGCAGTTTCTTTCATCTCATTTATGGATATGAATTTTCAATCATCCATCTTTTAAGTTTAGGAATCAAGCTAGTGGGTTTATCTTTTTATAAATAGCTTATGTAATACGTCCCAAGACACGTTGCACCATGAATTTCTAGACTCAACAAAATTTGCGCACTTATCAAGTCAATACGGTTTAGAGTTGAAGAGTACTACAATTCTAAAGAGAACCTTAAGGATCACTAGTAGAGACTTTAGCTTGTGAGATTCGTGCCTTTCACCCTTTTAGATAGTTTTATGCAATCTCCGAGTCACAAGTTGATTCAACCTCTTTTGGGTCCGCACTTTAATTATTGTATGATGTCATTATTCTTTATTTTATTTCTTGATCACTGAGAATGACATCTTTTTCGAGTTGTAAGAAACATGTGTCTTTAAATTTGTTCAATCACTAGGTTTTCATTCATACACTTACAACTTTTCCATATCACATTTCCATTCACTCACCCATTACCTTCCCATTTATTTCCCTCATCATCCATACACACTCCCCACTCAATTCATATATCATCCATCACCATTTTGAGAAAAAGGGTGTTGATTCGAAATGTTAAATGTCTTCAGTGTTGGTTTGAAAAGTAAGAAAAAGAAAAAGAAAAAGAAAAAGAAAAAGAAAAAAAATATATATATAGAAAAAAAAAGAGGCGAAAAAAGATAAAAGAGAAAAAGATAGTTTTGTAGTTAGTTCTTATGTAATAAAGACATTTTTTTCTTCTAGTATAGAACACTCATCTATCTTTCATCCATCATATCACCATCCCATCCTATCCTACCTCATCTCATCCCACATATCCCATTTCTTTTTTCCCTCACCTATATTCATATATATTCTCCCCTAGGTGTTCGGGAAAATTATAGTCAACGTGGTGAATAACTCGACGTTCTCACTATAGTGATCAACATTCTTTCATGAGATCATTTTCTTTATTAATGTTCATTCTTTCTTATATGTGTATGAGACGTTTGAACTTGCTTACATTTACTCACCTCCTCACACATAAGAGCGATACACTAGCCGTAATATCGAGAGTTCGTTTGAGAGAGTTATATCCAGTGAGATTTGAAGTTGAAGCGTTGATTCCGACAAGGCAATCTAGGAGTTACCCTTGTGATGCTCGACCCGTTTTGACTGAATCACGCTACACACGTTGAGTTCTAGGAAGGATGTGCCTTGTGTATTTACTTAGCTAAACTTCTTACACATTATAGCTTGTATTTCTCAAATTATTTCTCTCATGATGGATTGTGCGATTATTCTATGTTTATTAAGAGATTGACTGCCCTTCAATAATTTTTTTTGCAAATAAGAATTTTGTGGCTATATTCCCTGCAAACCCTCACAAGACACAACTTGTCCTGTAGGGTAACCTATAGTTTTAAAGGTTTATTGCACATGCTAAGTGAAATCGCAAGTGCCCGCGAAAGTGCTACACTTTTGGTTCCTTATCTTTCTCATTATCTCTATCTTATTGCTCGAGAACTAGCAACGCTCTGTTTGGGGGTCGTGTGATAAGCACCCAAAACTGTACATTTTATACCCCGAATAGACGTACTTTAATTGCTAACTCTTGGCAATATGGGTCTTATGTGCTTAAATGTTTATCTTGTAGGTCAAATGTCCGTTTGCGGTGTCAAAAGCTATATATCAAGGCAAAAGCACGTTGAATGGAGTTAAATACCCTTGTCCCGTATCCTAGCATACCCTAAATCGAGACTAAACCTACCCCGAACCCCGTGTATATTTAGGTTGTGCCCTTTTATATTTTTTAGATTTTTAGTTTGAGTCGTTTTATTTTAGATTTATTTATTATTTTCTAGATTTTATTTTCTATTTTTCTATTTTATTTTTATTAGTATAATTTTATTTTACTTTGATTTTGATTAGTCTTTATTTTATTAGGATTAGAATTTTTAGGATTTCATTTATTTATTAGTTTTATTAAATTTTACTTTTTTTTAGGATTTTAGTTTTTAGTTTAATATATTTCTATTTTTATTTCTTTTTACGTTTCAATTTTTATTTGAGTCTTTGTTTTATTTTAGAATAGGATTTTATTTTTTTTCGGTTTTTTCTTTATTTTACTAATTTTTATTTTAGTTAGTTAGTGTTATTTTAAGGGTCACAATTTAAACACACTCACACCATAAAAACCCAACACCCTATCTTACACCTAAACATCCCCTCACCCTCATCCTATTTTCCTACACTCTCTCACGCAATAACCCCCTTCAACTACATCTTCCCCAACAACTCACCCTCTCTCCTCTCTCTTCCCCCATAACCAAAACACAAAACCACGATACCCTTATAGCTCCACAACACCTCAACCTCCATCATTCTACCATCACCACTTACCCTCTCCGGCGCCCATGGTCGGAATCCTTTCAAACCAAGGCCTACCCGAGACCGGCGACCCCAACTGCGTCCAACCATTTGAAAAACTCTGAGCCCTCTAACCCGAAATCCTTAACAACCCGAGCTTCTCTTACCCAAAACCCGGACCGGTACCAACAGCATTACCCGAGACAGCCTGACCCGTCGCCCCTCCGGCCGAACCCAAAATCGACCCCCATCCCTCCTACCCGCTCATCACCAATCCCGATGTCAAAACCCAACCCGTTATAACCTCGAACCCATCTCACCTTTAACCCAAACCCCAACCTCCCATATCCAAAATCGTGACCTGCCAAAGTTCCAAACAACAAAACTAAACAAAGCCAAATAAATTGCCCATGTGTCTTATTAAAACCCACATAACCCCAATACCCAAACTACCCCCAACTACCATATTTTTAACCCTTCCACCCCAAAACCCGTTTTACCAAATCATATTTTATTCCCTCAGCTCACTTTCCACATGATCTCACACAACTCATGCACATTTGTGCATTTTCCTAAATTAACCCTCACTCACACCTTATAGAACATCTTGCACCTTTATCCTCCCATTTTTACCTCCATGCTCCATGCCTAATATTTAAGGAGAAGAAGACCATTTTGAAAGGAGGCTTTTATCATATCAATTTTAGAGAGAGTTAGAGATAGGGGTTTCTTAAGTGTGGTATTATTCCTTGGATTTCAACTCTAAAATTCATTTTCTAGATTTGCATAAATTTTAATCAATCGATCCTAGCGGGTGATTAATTAAAATGAGTGTAGATCTATTTTCTAGAGTTGTGGAGGAGTAAAACTTAATTTTCTAAAAGATTACTGTTAAAATTACATTTGCAACGGGAGTTGATTTGTAATTTTGATATTAATTTGGAAGAATTCAATTAATTCAATTAATTAATTAGAATAGCTAAAATTTGTGGTGTAATCCCATTCCTTGATTGTTCTCACAATTATTTACCTCATTTTATCTCTTATTTTAGTGTTAGACTTTATTTTTCACTTTTAGCCACTTTCTAGTTCGTAATTTGATCTTTCATTTTAGTTTAGTGTTATTTCACCTCACCTCACCTAATTGTTCTAATATTTGAAAAAGATAAAAAAAAAGAAAAAGAAAAAGCCCAAAAAGAAAATAAAATCGAATTACAATTGAGTTTGTCTCTAGCTTACCCCCTTGATGTGGATTAATACCCTTACTTACCGCTACACTTTAGATTGTTATATTTTGTAGGTAATTGAGGTTTTGATTAACTTGGCTTTTAACAACGAAAAAAAGACACGCAAAAAGAAAGTTATTAGTAAGCACGTGAACATGCTTGACAATGATGGTTACAATTAAAGAAATCATATATTTGTAATTCTCAATTTTAATCTTAATGATTAAGTCTTTAAATAAATGCACCGAATTTTATACCAAGTTCTAGCAATAAACCCATTTATTTAATTTTATCTTTTTAACCTAAAATATGCATCTAGGTGATAGTAGATAAAATAAACCAAATTCACAATATGCCGATGTATAAGGAAAACCATGAAGGGAAAAAACTCGGGCAGCTCAGCCAAACAGTTCACTATGATATGGTTTTAAAAAGCATAGATAGTAGACTTACACAATGGCTCCATCTCCCTCAAGTCTTGACGCTCTTCTATCTTCAACCACTCCTCCCCAGTGCAACGCAAGAATCCACCACGTAAGCTGTCCAATACAGGAGTCCATGCACATGTTGGTATCCATTCATGAGGCTCAACAACCGTCAAACACCGCAATCAGCACATATGAAGTTTACCGCATGAAACACGTTCTTTCTAGATGAAAGAAACAAACTATGGTGCCCAAACTTAAGATCTCAAAGCATAGGAATTATAGAATATGGATCTTAAAACATAAAAGGTCAAACTTGGGGCTTGAAGCTTTTATAAAGAGGTGTAGAAACATTTTTCACCTAAATCCCTTAAAAATTTTGAGTCTGAAATGCCTTAAATATAAAAACAAAAATGTTTGAATGAAAGATGAAGTTGTTCGAACAAGAATAACATCTCGTTTGTACGAAAACCTTAGTTTGTTCGAAGGAGAATGAAATCTTGTCTTAAACCATCTTCTAATGAGCATCTAATGACAAGTTCCTGTAAACAATTCCAACATTGTTAGATGTTCCTTTGATCCTGTTTCTAATGAGAATGCAAAGTCGTTCGAATGAGACATAAAACTCATTCTTACGAAACTAAACTCGGGGAAATAATTTCTTAAAATATTTAAAAAAAAATAGTTCCAAACATTTTTAAATCAAATACTAACACCCTTAAAATATTTCCAAGGACACATAATAAATTTAAATTTAAATTCATACCCACAGGATCCTCGGTAAACGTGAAGATAAACTTGGCATGATAAACATGACATAAAAAATCAATTCTTTAAATCTTTTCCGCCACATCTTCATTAAACAACGTCATAGGTTTAAGTGATCAACAACACAAAGTATATCATATGACTCAAACTGTTTTGCCCGAAATAATTCCAATTATATAAAAATTGACTCGGTTGAAAGTTTTTCCTTACAAATCTCCTTTTTTGGCTGTTTCGGGATAAAACAAAAACAAAAACTATATGGTTAATCAAGCTCTCTAAAAAGACTCATTTCCCAACTCCCAAAAGAAAAAAGACTATAGATGCTTGATAGACACACAAACATGAGTAGCTTTGCTTTTCTGGAAAACTTTGTCGCATTGATGTAAATTAGTAGTCCTGCACAGTTAAGACACTTTCAAATTCAAAAAGAATATAGTAAGTATAAATTTTCAAATGAAAAATATCTAACAATATCTAAAACAATCTCTAGGTAAGACATCTCCCCCCAATATAAAGATACTGAACATAAAAATTAAAGATACCATTTCTTCCCCTTTTTGTTTAGGAATAGAAAAAGAAGAATAGCATAAATAATTACTCCCTCCAAAATGAAATCTCCTCCTAAATGCGTGATCGAAAGATACCAATTTTAAATATATGGTGAGGGGAATAAAATATGCAACAATATAAAGTGTTGCAAACACACAACATGGCAACTTAAACACAAATAATCCAAATGAGTTAAGCATATAATAAAGCATGGACTAAATGTAAATCGCAAAGACTCAAAATATTATACCATTTATAATATATGCAAAATATACCAATGAAAATCTGGCACACATATATAAGTATAAATGGAAATAAAATTTGATACAAAACACATACATTTTACACATTAGCATAGTATCAACGTGTCTAAACATGTGATGTGTAATCAATGGGCGTGAACTTGATACAAAAGAATTCTGACAAAACAGAAATTTGAGAAGTTCTAATTGATCACAAACCATTATCAAAACTGAGATTAAGCCTCAAGTCATAAGACAAATTTAACTTAATGAACAAATAAACACAATGCACAAAAGCCTCTAATATTAATGATTCTATAAATCAATAGCGCCATGAAAATAATTATAACTAGGATTCATAATTTTAAACCCAATGATCTTCAACTAAAGTCCCTCATAAGTTAAAGATATAATATATATTATTTTCTCAATTCTTTCGGAGATATATCTTTTCAAAGATCAAACAAACTAAATTATATTATCCTTTGGCAAATTTTCTAGTTTTATTGCCTTTAGTTTTTCATTAGGCTCTTGCCAACGGTGGATTTCCCGCAAAGGAGATTTTCTCCTTTCGTATCCCTTTCTCGTGCACCCTCATATTTTTAATACAATACAAATATTCTCATGGGCAACGGTTGTTACATGCATAAATACCCAACAGTCACAAAAATATGTAGATGGCAAAATTAATGGGAGAACAACTCACAAATATTAAATATACATGTGGAATTAACATTCAAAAATCTTGTACATGTGTGCACGGAGGCCTCTACAAAGTCGAATCTATTAAGCCGATAAAGTTCGAAACAACTCTATGCAATCATGATTAAAAAAATCTAAGTATCTACAATCATAACCAAATATCCTAGACACATGAAAAGTACGGAGTGTATTGGATTCAAACACACCAATATTTCATACCAATTGTGCAAAACTAAAATATACAAAAACCAAAAATCTTTTTAAGTTTTTCTTTAAAAAGTGAAAAAAATATTATTTTTTTAATTATTAAAAATACACTTTAACTCAAAAGACAAACAAAATCTTTTTGTAGTTTTTATTATGAATCATAAAAGAAAAATAAAATACAAAAGATACACATGTCATGACGCTAGCAAACATATATCATAAAGCATAACTAGAGTATGAGAAACAGAAACATGCAAGCAATCACCCATAAGATATAGCATGTAAAGAGTCATGAGAAAGCATGCGAGAATGAAAAAGTCAAGCATTTAATACCTCAATAATAGATTTCCTAACCCAAATAGATTTACAATTAACGCAACGAGTTTCAAAAACCAAAAGGGAAACTAGACTTCAACTTCCTAGGGTGTTTTCTAAGATCGTGGAAAAAATGCCTAAGGTGACATTTCCTACCGCAATATATGCATATGTAGACGCGAAGAGGAACAAGATCTAAGTTTTGGCCTTTTCTAATACCCTGGGATGTAGTTGACCCTTTAAAACAGACAATGGTCTTGGCATTAGTGATGGAAGCATTAGAATCATGTGATCTAGTGTCATCACTACTCACAATAATAGAGGACTTTAGATCATTTTTTGACTTCAAAATTCTAGACTCAAACAAAGAATTAAATTGTTCATGTTTTAGGGACTCCTTCTTGAAATTTTCAATCATTCCTAGAAGTTTATCTTGCCCCCCCCCCCCCCCTCTCAATGCAAGTGAATTTATCCCTATGAGCCTTCTCACACGCCCTCAAATCTAAAATAAATTGATCACTATCCTCATTTGTACTTAAACAAACCTTTAAAAATTTAGAGTCCTCTAATTATTTCTTTAAAAACCGGACTCTAACATCACTCTCTTTCTTGGATAATTCACAAATTTTAAAATCACGGTCCATGTCCATAAGCATCTCATGAGAGAAATCTCTTTAAGTTTGAACAATTTGTAAAAGTTCCATAGCAAGTTTAAAATGAAAATTATATTTTCCAAGAATTTATATTCTTTTAGCAAACTTTAAATTCAAATGAGAATTTTTTTTGACACTGTTATGAAGCTCATTAAACTCCTCTCGAATAGGAAAAAAATCATCACTAAACAAACCAAACAACTTATGACTATGACAATCTATCAAGAAGAAATAAAAACTAACCCAAGAGAGAAAAATATATAACCACTCTAAAAAACACTGACCAAAGATCTACACAATAAAATAGTGCAACCCGCTCTAATACAACTTGTAAGAGATGATGCCCTGATACCACTTGTAAGCGCGGGAACATGTCGGGCAAGGACAGTTACCATAAAAAAATTATTTTTGCATTTTTGCATTTTAATCTTAATGATTAAGTCTTTAAATAAATACAACCAAATTTAAATCGAGTTTGTAGCGATAAAACAATTTTTCCAAATTTATCTTTTGAACCTAAAATATGCATCTATGTGATAACAAATATTATAAATCAATCGCACAACACGCCGATTTACGAGAAAAACCACAAAGGCAAAAACCTCGGACGACCCAGCCAAACAATTCATTAAGGTATGATTTTACAAACCATAGACATTATAATTACACAACAAATCGATCCCTCAAAAGCCTTAACGCTTTTCTATCTTTAACCACTCATCCACATTGTAACAGATGAATCAACCCACGTAATCCATCACAACACACGAGTCCATGTGCACCTCGGTATCCACTGATGCGGCTTAGAAACTGTTAAACACCACAATCAGCACATATGGAGTCCACCACACAAAAAATGTTCTTTTGGTATGAAAGTAACAAAAGGTCTCCAAGAATAAAAATTATGGAAATTGGATCTTAACACTTAAAGGGTGAAATTTGGGGCTCAGAACTTTTGTAGATAGTTGTAAAAACAATTTCTTGCCAAAAATCCTTATAAATTCCGAGTTTGAAATACCTTAAATGAGAAATACAAATTTTGAGGTGCCAAACTCATTTGAAAAAAAGTTGAAGTCATTCGAACGAGAATAGCATCTCGTTTGAACGAAAGCCTTAATTCGCTCGAGCAAGAATGTAATCTCGTTTGAAACCAACTTCTAACAAGATTCTAATGAAAAGTTAATTTAAACTATTCCTACCTCGTTAGATATATATTTGATCCTTGTTTAAATGACAATTCAAAGTCGTTTGAATGAGGCATAAAACTCGTTCGAATGAAACTAAACTCAGGAAAAAAATTCTTAAAAAGTTTTAAAAAAATAGTTCCAAACATTTTTAAATAAAAAAAATAACACCCTTAAAATACTTACAAGGACACGTAATAAATACTCATTCACACCTACGAGATCCTCGTTAAATGTGAAGACAAACTTGGCACGATAAACATGACACAAAAATTCAATCTTTGATGTTTGGCCACTACGTCTTCATTAAACAACGTCATAGGCTTACATACAAAATGACTCAAAGTCTATTCTACGAATCAAAAGTTTTGTTTGTAATAATGCCAATTATATACAAATTGACTCGATTGGAAATTTGTCCTCACAAATCGAGAATTTACAAAAACATAGATTATGTCAAAATGGGAAATAAGATATAAAATGTAAGTAACAAGTCCACTAAGTAGTTTTCATACATGAAAGTACTGTATCAAGATTTTGTTGAATGTTTGTACCAATTTTTTTGACTTCTTTTGCATTTATAGGTGGAAGAAAAGTTCAACACACTTCCTTTTGATTTCTGCCAACCCATTTTCTAACACAAAAATCTATTCCAATTTTGACAAAACAAAATTCTTTGGGTCAAAGTTCAAAACTCCCTCCATATATTATGTTGTAAAGGCCACTGATGTATCACTAAACATAACCTCTATCTGTGATAATGGACACCACATTAAGGTGCAAAAACTACAATATACCAATTAAACTAATACACGTTCTTAAAACGACACCTCTTTCAACTGCCTAGGGGAAAATAATGTAGGCTTCTGGTTTATTATATGATCAAGAAACATGTTATCAAATAAATAAAATACAATATAACTAACCCAGCTATTGTGGACCAAAAAAAAAAGTAAATTTACAATAAGAACTATAAACATATCTAAGGAGCTTACTAATATCTTGATAGCAACCCCCTATTCTCTTCATTATTATTTTCACTCATGGATCCAAACACTTGCAAAGAGTTAAGTATTAGCATCTATAATTATCAAAATAAAATATGAAATTCAAAATGATTTATGTTCTACAATATTAATACAAAATGGTGAATGAATATCTTAGAAAATGAACATTTTTAATTGCATAAAATGCCAACTTAATAAAAGCATAATTATTAGGAAGATAATTTTTTAAAACCAATTCACCCAAGCAATCCAATGATCTTTTGAGTATGTCGTACACTTCGTCATATGAACTACAACCAAATAAAATCAACAACATTAATAAAATATACCAATTTCCTTGATAGTAATTTAATATGCCAATTTTATGAACATTAATCCAATATTTGAAATTCACGCTTCAAGCACAAATATGGGCTCACAATATAAGGGAAACCATAAATGTCCAAGAACTATAACTATTATATTGTATACCATGGGGATTAAACCCATTTGTAGCTATAGAAAGATAAACATTATGCCCTTATTTAGCAAAATTGGGTCATCTAATTTTTATCATTTTCCACTAGGATGAATCATAAGTATGGCATTGATTATCCCATGAATTTGTTGCTCGATGGTGTCCCGCCATTTCATATCCGATACAACGTATAGTGTATCCTTAGCCTTCGAATCAAAGGGAAATGTCTTAATACTTCAGTTGTTTTCATACCCTTTTTCCTTTCCTTGGTTTCCCACACTAAGGACATTTTCCCAAAACTTCACTATATTTCAACTGAAAAATATTTTTATTCTTCCAAACATGTATGCAGTTTTCTTTCATCCCACCTCTTTCATCATTCTTTTTTATTTTTGAATACATTTAAATAAAGTGTTTTATTTTGGAATCCACCTTTATACAATAAACAAGATAGTGTTAATGTTACTAAACTACTTCTTCAAATTATGAAATTCCCCAATTTCAGAGAAATTAGTCTTAGCACCATCACATAAAGGGTAATATTCCTCAATCGCTAATCTACTGTACTCTTGATACTTCTCATTATTAACATGCAATTTTTCTGCCTAGTCAGGCACTCCATAATGTTGTTCGTGCACAAAGTAGCATGTGTCAGCTAAGTCTCTAAGTCTTTCATTATAATTGTTCTCATCATTTTCAACCCGTCCTTCACAATCAATAGGTTCTATAATGGGATTTGGGTAGTCCACATAAATTGTTTCACAGTGTAAAATCCATGTAATATATGCCATACCTATATCATGCCGAATCAAATTACTCTTCATATCTGACGAACTAGGCCGCTTTCTATTTCAATACTTAACACATGGATGTGGAAATGTCTTGTTTGTAATTTCAAAATCAAGGAAATTTATTACTCCATTTATGTAAACCTCACTTACTCTGTTCCTCTCATTCATCCATCATCCGTGCAATATTTGGGACATTCGGCACTTCCAAAAATCACATCATTATTTTATATAAAATATAGTGTCCAATATTGAACATACATTATAAACATTATCGAAATACTAGAATTTGTAGCATTCATAGTCGATAAATAATGTAATACGATGTGGGAATATTTTATATGTAAGCTACATTCGATTTGATGTTAGATGTGTCAGATAGAATAATCATAGCTACCTAACCTTCTAATCATCGACTTTCAACTTTTAAAAACATGTAACTCTTAACAATGATTCATCTAATGAATGCTCTAAAAAGCTCAAAAATTTTCTGAACTTATTAACAAATAATCAAACAAATGATTTTATATAATTAACTCAATAGGTGACTTAATACATGATATATAATTTTTTACTCCCATGTATTTATACAAAGAGAAGAAAGTCATGATGTATTAGATTAATAAGATAACCTTTTGTGGAAGGAAATGAAGCCAAAACAAAAACCAAACCAAGCCTTTATTAACAAATGAAACCTAAATCCACACTAAACAAAGCCCTAATTAAGAAATCAAAGACCCGATCAAAATTGAACTCAAATCCAAATTAAAGCATAAAAATGGTAAGTGATTGAGAAGCGTAGAAATAAGAGGAGTTACTTGAGGTCTGAGTAGAAAACAATACTAACCTGAGAAGAGGTCTGATTAGAAAATGAACTGAGAAGAGGTCTAATTAGCAAACCCTAATCGAAATTGAACCAATCTCTAATTATGAAATCAAACCCTAATAAAAATAAGACTCAAATAAAAATCAAATGGTAGAAAAAATAAGAATTTGAGAATCATTAGGTGATAAGGTTCCAACGGTCTGAGAAGGATCCAACTTTGGAGCATAACGGTCTGACTGTGGGAGGGCGAGGGAAATGGCGATGGCAATGGAGAGGGCGAGGTGTTTCTAGGGTTTTATTTGGAAAAGGGTCATGTGTGTTAGGGAGGTGTAGTGGGAGGTGTTTTGAGGGTTTTTTTTTTTTTTTTTTTTTTTTTAATTGTAACTATGTATTAGAAACACGTATAAGTTATTACTAACAGTATAAGAATGTTATACATAGCAATGATATAGTAGCGTTAGTATCGTAAAATAAGTCTGTTACTAATATCTAATTTTGGTGAAGTATCACACCTATAACCTCAAAGCATCAACAAGGAATAATCATTATGCCTTCACACAGCTCCATGCTCTAGACTATATGAGAGTACTGTCCCATTAATATACTTGGGATATAGTGGGTACTTTCAGCAGGTAGTGTCCAAGGCTAAAATGACTATGGTAAGGCCCATCTCTA
Source organism: Sambucus nigra (assembly GCA_949130495.1). NCBI lineage: Eukaryota > Viridiplantae > Streptophyta > Magnoliopsida > Dipsacales > Adoxaceae > Sambucus > Sambucus nigra. The sequence continues at coordinate 123,615,458 of OX422213.1, forward strand.
TGACCAGTGTACCAGGGAGGTCGACATCGCATGTGCCCCGTAAGGATATCCCCATAATACATATTCTGCAAACACTCACACATGGTATGTTCCACATAATACACAGTAGCGGTAATCATAATCACACATAGGTTACTAAGTCTTGAACCAAATTAAGGAAATCAAATTAAATATTTTTATTAAGAATCAATCATCAAAAGAGTGCAAATTTCGTTCAAATGAATTCCCCTATTTCATTCTAACGAAATTCCACAAGCCACTCAAATGAATTAATAAAGTAATTCGAGCGAGAAAGCCTAACTTATTCAAACGAGTCTTAAAGTCGTTCGAACGAAGTACTAAATATCGTCCAAATGAGATGCCTAACCTCATTTGAGCGAGATGACCACAATTATCTCCTCCAATAAGTCAAGTCCGTCATTGTTACATTGAAACACAAAATTTGAGGCCTCTATAGAACATAATACCCAATATCCTTTGCATATAATAGATCTAATAACAATCCTAACCTACATTTAATATTTTACACGATTTTGACGTGATTTATAAGGATTAATTTTATATTCATTCCAAGAAACCTAACTTCATATATTTTAATCAATTAAGTTCAATTTTTCATCAACTCATTCAATTATCAATACGATTTTGATTTATTATAAATGTATAAAATAATTCTAAAAATCATATGTCAAATCTATCTCTGATTTATAATGAATTTCACTACAATCTAATTATACGGTTATCATGGATTTGAACCCAATTTACATATAGTTAAGGAGATTTAAAAAATGCATAATTGGTTATTAAAATAGAATTATAATTCAATTAATTTATATTCCAAAGGTTAATTATACTATGACACAAAAGCAATTAGATTCCTACACTAGGTAAACTTGCCTCAAATGAAAAGGGGATGAATTCCAAGTTTAATGTTTTCTGCAAGGCTTCTCATCTGCCTAGCCTAGGTTTCCTCTCCGTAATTTGTTAGAAGGAAATTAGATAAACATAATGGTCCGGTAATATTACTAATTTTAAAATTAGGTTTAATCACCATACATGCCTCAACTTAGTGAGCCCAAATACACCTCCAAACGGCCCAAAACACAAGCCAATCCATATATCAACTCATAGAAATTAAAACCCATTTAAGTCATAATAAAAAAATTTAGCTTCTTTAAAAGTCATCCCTAATTATGCTACCAGATAAGCTAGTGTTCCTACCAGTATCAGTCAGAATAATAATTATTAAATCATTTATTAATTTAGTGCGAGATGACATTACAAAAAAATGTAACACCCAGCGTAAAACACGAGGAACTACTATGATTTAAGAGAAATGAAATCCTCAACAATTAGTAGAGAGTATCTATATTCCACAAAATAAATATAATGAATACAAAATTTACACTTCCAAACTAATTGAAATTCAATTCCTCTAAAAATAATGCTAAGCTCTCCATATAGTTGCAGTGCCAATTGAAACAAAAAATATCCTCCAAGCGTCGTGCTCTAAAATCCTCCAAAAATCCATAGAGCCTAAATCCACGCTAACCTTCCACTAAAAGAAAAATACGAGAAAGTACACAATATGACAAGAATAGATGCTCAAAATAATAACAATGAATAAATTCAATAATACGAATCTGAATTCAAATCCAATGCGACATCCAAGCATTATACCAATTTATTTTTTCAATACCACATCAATAGGTCACCAGGCCTCACTTCACCTCACCTAAGCTTCGTAAAACCTCATCCAGGATATTGGACTTTGGGACTATTGGCAGGTGACCATTCTCCATGCCATATAAAACGTTTATGACACCATGTCGATCAACAGATACAATATTTCAATCGAATCAATATTTTAGATTCCAATAAACATCATGCTATTAACAATACGAGTATAAATAAATGACGAACAAATGACTACTCTCGAGATATTTAAGGAGCATATTGCGTAAACCCCCACACAATAAAATTTTCACAAGAAACTTATAATATTCTGCCTCAAAATTCTTATCACACCACTGTGTTCCTGTCGTGAAAACATCAAAAACTCGTTCTAGCCCAAACTCGAAAAAACACCAAATAAGCCTTTATATATTAAGTTATAACTTGATAACTTTGGGGCTAGGGGGTGTAGGGGTAAGAAGATGAAAATTATAAGGGTCTAATGCTGTTAGAGGTTGTGAAAATATGTTTGGAAATTCTTAACCCCGTATTAATATAAGTGGAGATAAATTAGAGAATCTAAGTGGAATTAGAATCCTATTAAAACTAAAACAGTTGGTCTGTTATTCATGCTCCTGAACCGTGACTAATAGTTAGTCATGCTTTAAAGCCGTGACAAGTTATCTGAAGTTGAAATTTTATTTTATCCATATTTTTTAGCCTAAAGATTTTTATGTTATGAAGACTCCTCTAAACGACCCAAGACTTATAAATGCTCATTAGGAGTCTTTTAAGCTAGATTTCCAAATTTAAAACAATTTAACTAATTACAGGTTAGAATTATGGGTTGTCACATACTTCCCCACTGGCATAGGAATTTCGTCATCGAAATTAGACGAAGCGTAAAAGCGCAAAATAAAATAAGGCCCACATATGCCTACCCATACATACCAAGATTGGGCACCCATACACCAAATCTTATGCACACATACCCCACGGTCGAAGATACAATATATATCCTAACTATAAATTTATGCATAACTATATAAATATCAGCGTACCATGCGATGTACCACTCTCTCTCTCACGAATCACCACCTGATTTTATCTCTTAATGTCATCACAACGTTTAAATTTCAAATAAAATCACATCACTGCATCGATACACTATATACCTTAAATTTATATTAACAATCTGCCAAATAAATATCTTTTTCAAAATTAACTCTAAGTATTCTTACATCAAGATTACTACTTCTAACGTCAACGTCTACAACGTCATCAACACAAAATTCTTTATCTCTAAGAAACACAACTAACACGTATGCTAGACTTAATATTTTATAGAGCACAAATCAATAAAAGAAATCAAAAATCGATAATGCAAAAGCTAAACGGACTCACAACCTATGAAATCTAAGACCATGCTCGGATACAATTCGTAACACCCCACGTAAAACAGAAGGATGAACTACGATTGAAACTAAACTAAATCCTTAATAATTAGTATAGATTATCTATATTCCACAAAATAAATTTAATGAATCCAAAATTTAATCTTCCAAAATAATTGCAATTCAATTCCTCTAAAAATAATGCTAAGCTCTCCAAATAGTTAAACGACCAATCTAAGAAAAAGTCCTCTAAACGTCGTTCCTTAAAATCTTCTAAAATTCCATAACATACAAATCCACGTTAACATGCCACTATAAGAAAAATACGTGAAGTACTCAATATGAGAAGTATAGATGCTCAAAACAATAATGGTGAATAAATGCAATAATACGAATCTGAATTCAAGTCCAATGTGACTTCCGAGCATTATACCGATTTTATTTCTCAATAACACATCACTAGGCCTCAACTCACCTCACCTAAGCTTTGGAAAGCCTCGTTGTGACTATTGGACTTTTGGACTATTAGTTGGTGAGCATTCTCCGTGCCACATAAAAATTTCTTGACACCATGCCCATCAACAAATACAATATCTCAATCTAATCAATATTTTAAATTCCAATAAACGTCATTATTTAATTAATACGAGTACAAATAAATGAGGAACAAATGACTACTCTCAAGAGATTTAAGAATCATATTACATAAACCTTGTACCTTAAAATCACCACAAGAAACTCAAAAGATTCTACCTCAAAATTCTGATCACACCACTGTGATTCTCTCATGAAAATAATAAAAACTCGTTATGGACCAAACTCAAGAAAACACTAAATAAGATTTCAAATCTTAAGTTAAAACTTGATAACTTTGGGTCTGGGGTGTCAGGAAGAAGATGGAAATTATAAGGGTGTGCTTCTCTTAGAGGTTGTGAAAATATGTTTAAAAAGTCATAACCCCGTATTAATGTAAGTGGATAATGATTAGAGAATTTAATTGGCATTAGAATCCTATTAAAAAAAAAGTTTGCCTAATAGTCATGCTCTAGAACCATGACAGATAGTTAGTTATGCTTTAAAGCCGAAATAAATTATCTAAAGTGGGATTTTTATTTTGGCCATATTTTTTCTCCTTGAGAGTTTTATGTTATGAGGGCTCTTCTAAATGACCCAAGACTTATATATACTCATATTAGTAGTCTTTTAAGCTAGATTTTTGAATTCCGAATTAATTTAATTAATTACTGGTTAAAATTAAGGGTTGTTACATACTTCCCCACTAGCACAAGAATTTAGTTTTCAAAATTTGACGAAGCATAAACGGGCAAAATAAAATAAGGCTCACATATGCCTACCCATAAATACCATGATTGGGTACCCATACACCCAATCCTACGCGCACATACCCCACAATCAAAGATACAATATATATCATAACTGTATATATACGCATAATTATGAAAATATCTTCGCTCGGCTTTGTCATGCTTAGAAGTATCAAATTTCTTAAAATCATTTTTAAATTTATCTTTGTTAATTTTAAGAAATTTTATAAATTTCCTAGCAAACAGGGCCATATCTTACGAGTCACCATCACTCTCGCTCTCTACTACTTGTTTATCCTCTTTTCGGGTTTTTAAAGCAATTCCCTTTTCAATTTTATTTTCAGTTTTAGAGGGAAACATGTCCAGTTCATAGGTTTGTAAATCACCTACATGCTCTTCTAATTTCGTAGAGGATAAAGTTGGTAAAGAATTTAAAACACTCACTTTTGGAATAAATCTATCGGGTAGGGACCTTAAAATTTTCTTTACAACTTAGTTGTCGAGTATTTTCTCTCCCAAGTTAAAAGATGAATTAACAATATCGGAAAGTCTAGCATAAAATTCATCAAAAGTTTCTTTTTCATTCATTTTGATAGTTTCAAATTGAGTGGTTAGGTTTTTGAGTTTCTAAGCTTTAACGATACTTGTACCTTCATGAGTGAGTTGTAAGATTACCCAAGCTTATTTACTGGTCTTACACATCATAATGCGTCAGAATTCATTCGGTGTGACAATGCTAAACAAGGCATTTAAACCACGAGAATTAAAGTTTGAAAGTTTAAATTCACCCTCACTCCATCTATCGATCGGTTTGGGAACACATTCATTTTCTACTAAATGAGTTGGTGGGGACCACGCGTTAACTACAGACATCCAAACCCACTCATTGATAGATTTAAGTACCGATTTCATACGCGCTTTCCAATTCGCGTAATTAGAACCATCGAAAATAGAAAATTTTGAAAATGGGGAAAATTCCATTTTAGCTAAAAATAGTTAAAATATCATAATGAAATAATTTATCATTTTTGGCTCTGATACCACTTCTTGGAATGATAGTGTAATACCCCGTAATTTTATTGATTTTTATTTAGGGGATTAATTGAATTAAATGAGAATTAATTGGGAATTAATCCGGGTATAAATACTAGCGAGATGTGAGTTGGTATGTGATTATTATGTTAAAATTGAAAATTTCATGAGTATTTAAAATATTAAAATTATCGCGAGGCAGAAATACGACAATTTGGAAATTTAGTTGGGACGCGCGTGTCAGTCATGTCAGGAATGAAATTATTTGATATAAAAAGTGAATTATATTTTTGTTAACCGAATGGTCATTTTGAGTGTACCAACGTGTCTGGAAGAGTCAAATAGTCAAAAAACACTAGCCGGGGGTTTATTTTGGGTCCCGGGGCATTTTTAGGCCAAACCGACAACCCAAAAGGGTAGTTTGGTAATTTTAAAAATAGGGGAATTAAAACCCATGAATTTTAGAGGTTAATTTTATATTAGTAATGAACCCATTAAGTCCATTATCAGCATTTATCAAGTAGTGGGCTACGGGAGTTAAAGGGAGAGTCCTAAGAGGTTCCAAAAGAAACCCCTAGACACCATCACCATCTTTGGGAGAAATCTGTAGAAAGAAAGAGGAGAATCAACCTTCATCCTTCAACATCAAATCAGAACATATAAGGCAAGTGGTTTAATTACATAAATTTAAGAGAATGTTTCTTCCATGCTTAGAATTGAATATATGTCTTGTATTGAAAGTTTGATGAAAACCCATGAAATTGGAGATAGAAATCGTAATCTTATATGAGGATCGTATGTAGAATAGTTAATGACGAATTTCAAATACACAATATATCTATTGATGATTTAAAAATGGATTTATAAGAAATAGTTGTAGACATTAAATTCTGTGTTCGTGTTTATAGGGTTTGGAACAATATTTGGGAATTATGATGATTACATGTTGATTTAGGAGGTATTGACCCCATATATATGTTAAAGAGTGACCTAGGAGGACTTAGTGTAGTTTAAACACAATAAAACCTAGTTTGGATGATCATAGGATGGATTTAGAAAAGAGAAAAAGGAAGAAAAATGGATTTGCAGATTTCTGGGTGTATTCTACCATCTCGTTAGAAGACCTGCCCAGGTCATTCGAACGACCTCGTTCGAACGACTTTCTAATGAGATGATAGTATCCCTTCTAACGAGTTTGTAGTTTGTTCGAAACCATTCATTCGAATGACCTCGTTCGAACAAGACTTCTAACGAATTGAGAGAATGACTTTTTAGGCCTGATTTTATTTCAAATGTCCCGTAGACTTAATTTATGGAGAATTAACCTTCCCTTATTGACTAGAGGGTACAATTGTGAGAATTGGGGTACGTTGAGGAGTAGAACTTAGATACTTATATTAAACCGGATGACAATTGTGGATTTGGAAATGAGTACCTAATTACGATGTGAGAAGAGTTCACAACTTTAATGCATTTAAAATGGGAACTTATAAACATTTAACCATAAATGATGGAATAAGAACGAGAAGTATACCTATATTAATATACTGAGATATCTAAGAAGTGTTAATTCTTAGTATATGCGGTTATCTTTGTATAACATACCGACCATGCTTGCTATCACGGGAGGTCGGCATTCGATCAGGGCCATCTAATCTTTGTGTGCCTACGGGGGGATTTAGATGGGTACCTCGAGGACATAGGTCAGAGACGGACTTATTGAGAAGTTAATAAGTTTGCTGATCATTGGAGCGTAGGTATGTGCATGACCCATGTGATGTGAACTATGTTTGCCTCCATTATTTGTGATTGTTGTTATTTGAGAACGAATCCTGAGAGATTCGAAATATGTGGTCCTTATGTACGTGATGTACCGGGATTGGATAGCAGAGTATGTGTGCACTGCAGCTTAGTCTCGGGGTTCTAGTATTGTATATTTATGATGAGGATAATATACTATTAATTGAAATGAACTGCCATGTATATATGTGAATATAAATAATTGCAACGTTATGTAAAGATAAGATGGAAGATCTCTAGTAAGTAGTATTACTAATACGGGGAACCGAGAATAAATGTAAAGATCTCTGTTTAAATGAAGATGCCAGAATTAAATCATGAATTGTATAGTAATGTTAGATTTTATTTTGGACTAGTTAGATATGGGAATAACTAGACTGGGTACAGGTACATTAGGAGTGCACATATAGTCGAGAGGTGAGTATTTCATGTGAGAGCACGTCCTAACATGTATTTTGTATTCATTATTTTAATGTCATTAAAACACTTACTATATTTTTAAACTGTTTGCACAATTTTGCTCTGACCTGTTGGCTTTCAAATATATTTTTCTTGTAAAAACCTTTTAGGTGCCCAGCCATAAGGACACCATGCATATGAGTTCCATTGAGGTGACGGACTGTAGCCGCTGTGAAAGTTACAGGACCTTGACAGTAGATGCCTCTACTTTCCATCTTGACTATCTATTATCAGATTTTCTCATCTGTTGGGCATGTCGCCCCATTTCTTTTAGAGATATTTTATCTATTCAGTTATTTCAGATTTTGGGTTGTAATTAATTTAGTGATGCAGACTTGGTATTTGTTTATGTCAGCATTCGGATTGTTGGGAGGAGTATTCCTCCAGATTCATTATTATTTTATGGTTATTCTTTTGTGACTATGTTGTGGTGGTTATGTTAGCATTTCATAATCTACATATTGCATGATAATCGAATTTAATTAAAATTGACAACTCACTTTTTAAATATTAGGTGGCTAGTAATTGTTAAAATGTTTTCGACAGTGGTGCTACGAACTGAACCGACTTCACATTTTGAATTAATTTGAATAAAGGAGTAGCTACCCGATATTTAATTAGTCAGGGTGTCACAGGTGGTATTAGAGCATCAGGTTGTAGTGTTCTTAGGATCTGTATGGCTTATTATGTTTCCGCTGAGCTTTCTTTTGATGCAGAGCCCTATATTTTAGGACTGCTGTATTCTTTTATTTATGTTTCGCTCTTCAGCTATTTCGAGATAATAACTGTGAACTTTTAGACTTTACTCTCATTTCAGATGCCTCCACGACGTGCACAGGGAGTTCCTAGGGATGCTCAGCCCGAGCCATAGCTTGCACCAGTTCAGGGCACCATGAATGCCGCTGAGGTTGCAGCAATTGTATCCCAAGTGGTGAATGTCGCCCTAACAGTTATACAGCTGGCACCACCCCAAGCGCCGGTAGTCACTCCAGTTCAGGCTCATGCATTCCCGTCTGCTTAGGAACGCGTTCGTGATGCTTTTCAAAAAGCACACCCTCCGGAGTTTGCAGGTAGCTTCGACGTTATTGTGTCCAGTCAGTGGAGGAAGTACATTCAAAGGAACTTAAGGATGTATGAGTGCACAGATGTTCAGAAGCAGATACTGGCTACTTTTAAGCTAGTAGGATCAGCAATGCAGTGGTGGGAGTCTATTACCACCCCGGAAGGAGATAGATTCCATTTCTATACAGGAGTTTTGGGTGCGGTTCGACTGCAAGTACTTTTCGCCAGCCGTTCAAACTGAAATGAGGAGAAAGTTAATGAACCTCAAGTACGAGGGGAGGACCATGGCCGAGTATGAGGCTGAATTCACTAATCTCTTGAACATTATTCCCGATGAGATTTCAGCAACGGAGAAAAAAATTCAGAAGTTCATGGACGGATTGACTTGGAGGATCCGACAGCACTTGTTGGGAAATCTTTCGTTGGCCACATACTCTGACGTGGTTAACGAAGCACCGCTTCACTGCCAGGATCATCTCTTTCACATGTCTGAGAGTAAGAGATCAGGAGAGTCCAACCATCAGGGCAGGACAGGGGTAAATGGTGCCAGCGGGGCACAATCTACGTAGGGCCAGCATAGGCAGGGAGATCAGGGTTCCCAATAGGGGGGGATCCTAAGAGATTCAGATCTGGGGTTTCAGGAATGGCCAGGGAGGTTTCAGACATGGCCATCAGGGTCAGAACGTCCATCAGGGCGAGCAGGGCCAGAATGGTCAGCAGCAGTAGTTTCAGCAGGGCCAGCATGATCAATGTAGGAATGGTAACGACCATCAGGGCCGAGGACAGTAGGGACAGCGAGGGGGAAACTTCCCGGGGAAGTGCTTCATTTGTGGGAAGATTGGCCACAAACTCCAGGATTGTCCTGATAGGGGCAGGGCCCCAGCGCAGCAGCAGTAGTGTGCTCGACATGAGCCACAGAGGCCTATGTTTCCCTCCGCCCTCCCAGCACCACCACAGATGGCAGCATTACCACCCATTTTAGCGGTCCAAGTCCAGTAGGGAGAGCTTCTGTATGGGAGAGTGTATCAGCTTCAGCATGCTGCAGTCCCACATGATCCACCTGCTATTAAGGGTATGCTCTCTATTCAGGGGACTATGTGGCTTATTTTATTTGATACGGGGACCACACATTATTTCACTGCCACGAGATTTTCACGCACTATTGGGTTTTTAGACACAGCAGAGAGCACGGTTACTTGTGTAGATTCACGATTGAGTAAGAGTTCCATGATTTCTCTTATTTGTAGAGGTGTGGGTATAGAAATCGGGAGATTTACTTTACCCGCTGATATGTGAGTATTAGAGATGACTAAGTATGATGCTATTGTTGGTATGGATTGGCTAGTTGCGTACTGAGCCATGATTAATTATTTTAGTAGGAGTATTATTTTTGCCATTCCCGGGCAGGAGATGTTTTTAGTGGCGATGCCTCGCCCCGAGGGAGGATCGTCCACTCACTTGTACTATATAGAGGAGGAGACCTCTAAGAAAGTGGTGATACCACTTGATTCGATTCCAGTTGTGAGCGAGTTCACTGATGTATAGCAGGATATACCTGTACTACCTCCGAGTAGGGAGATAGATTTTGTGATCGATTTGACGCCGGGCACTCGGCCAATTACTCGCGCACCATACCGTATGTCTCCAGCAGATATGAGAGAGCTAGGGGATGAGATAGAGCAGTTGTTGGGTCAGGGGTTTATCCAGAGGAGTACTTCTCCGTGGGGTGCCCCTGTATTGTTCTTAAAGAAGAGAGATGGATCGTTAAGGTTGTGTGTAGATTATCGGGATGGATCGTTAAGGTTGTGTGTAGATTATCGGGAGTTGAATAAAGTCACGATACGGAATAAAAATCCGTTGCCCCGAATCGATGACTTATTTGATCAGTTGAGGGGAGCTTGCTTCTTCCCAAAGATTAACTTGTGATCAGGATACCATCAGTTGCGTATCAGGGAACAGGACGTCTCAAAGACTACTTTCTTGATGAGATATGGTTCCTATGAGTTTCGGGTTATGCCTTTTGGATTGACCAACTCTCCATCCGTGTTTATGGACTTGATAAATAGGGTGTTCAGAGAGTTCCTAGACCAGTTCGTCATCATCTTTATTGGTGACATTCTAGTTTACTCTCAGATAGAAGAGGAGCACGCCGAGCATTTGAGATAGGTTTTGCAGACATTGCATCAGAATGAGCTTTATGCAAAGTATGAGAAGTGTGGGTTTTGGCTGAAGGAGGTTCAGTTATTGGGGGATATCATTTCAGATCGGGGGATATCTGTTGATCTGGGAAAGGTATCCGCGGTGAGGGAGTGGGGAGAACCCACGACACCGACTGAGATCCATAGTTTCTTGTCCTAGCAGGATACTACAAGAGGTTTATTCGGGGTTTCTCAAAGGTAGAGGGTCCTTTGAGACATCTGACTCGCAAAGGTGTTCCATTCTTCTAGAGCGATTCCTATTAGTTGTCATTCGATGAGTTGAAGGACAAGTTGACCTCAGCGCCTGTGTTAGCATTACCCAGATCCAAAGCTGAGTATTAGTTTACACCGATTCGTCCTTACAAGGACTTGGAGGTGTGCTACAACAGGAGAGTCATGCCATAGCTTATACTTCCTGTAAGCTTAATCCTCAAGAGTGTAATTACCCCACCCATGACTTGGAGTTAGCGACTGTCGTATTTGCTCTTCGGATTTGGAGACATTATCTCCTCGGGGAGAAATTTCGGTTGTTCACAGACCACAAGTCCCTACAATACCTCTTCACGCAAAAGGAACTGAATATGCGACGACGGTGGCTTGAGTTTATGAAGGATTATCAGTTTGATATCCAATATCACCCAGGGAAGGGTAACGTGGTAGCAGATGTGTTGAGTCGTAGGCCAGTAGATAAGGTGGCCAAGGTGTGGAAAGCTAAGTGGAAGGAGTTAGGACACCGGGATGCAGTGGCCCGATCATTCATGTTTGTGATGATTGTTTCACCTCAGATTGTCACGAGAGTGATAAAGGACAAGACAACTGACTCGTTCTGTCAGGAGCAGATAGTTTGAGTACTAGCAGAGGCAGCTGAGTCCTATACCATTAGTTCAGACGGGGGATTACGCTTCAACGGGAGACTGGTTATTCCGAAAGGGGAAGACTTACGACACGAGGTGATGGCAGAGTCGCATGGCTCAAAGTTCGCGGTACACCCTAGTGGGGATAAGATGTACCAAGGCATGAGACGCCAATATTGGTGGAGCAAGATCAAGAGAGATATCGCTGTATTCATTTCTAAATGCGCCACTTGTCATCTCGTAAAGGTGGATCATCAGAAATCAGTAGGACTTCTACATCCGTTAGAGGTTCCGATATGGATATGGGAGAGTATATTCATGGACTTTATCACGGGGTTACCTACGTCGCAGAGGGGTCACGACTCCATATGGGTGGTTGTGGATAGGTTGACCACCGTTGCTCATTTTTTACCCGTAAGGACAGATTACGCTACGGGACAGTATGCCCAGATTTTCATTACGGAGATAGTGAGACTTCACGGGGTGCCTCTAAATATCGTGTCTGACCGAGATAAGATATTTGTTTCTAGATTTTGGGAGAGTTTCAGGAGGCCATAGGTATGGAGTTGCGGCTGAGTACGGCTTATCACCCGCAGACGGATGGGCAAACCGAATGGACAAATCAGATGTTGGAGGACATGATGCATATGTGCATCGTAGACTTTGGAGGTGGTTGGGAGAAGTACCTTCCACTTGTCGATTTTGCTTATAATAACTCCTATCAATTCACCATTGGCATGGCTCCATTCGAGGCGTTGTACGGTAGACCTTGTCGTTCCCCAGCGTGTTGGTTAGAGGTGGGGGATAACAAACTCCTTGGGTCGAAAGTGATTCAGGACACTTCGGCATGGATAGAGATGATACGGAGCCGTATTAAGGAAGCTCAGGACTGGTAGAAGAGCTATGCTGATGCCAAGAAGTTCTTCAGAAAATTCAAGGTGGGGGACCAGGTGTTACTCAGAGTATCTCCGATGAAGGGGATCATGCGTTTTGGGAAGAAGGGGAAACTGGCACCAAGATACGTGGGGCCATTTCCTATCATCGAGAGGATTGTGCCAGTCGCATACAGACTTGGGTTACCAGAGAACTTATATAAGATTCATGATGTGTTCAATATTTCCTCGCTAAGGAAATATCTTAGGGATGATTTGGCCCATACTCATCTCGATTGTTCCTACGAAGAGGGGCTGATTGGTATTTTGTACTGAAGCGAGCGGAAACTGAGGTCGAAGATAGTACCATTAGTACGTGTTCAGTGGTAGCATGATAATGCCGAGGAGTCCGCATGGGAGCGCGAGGACGAGATGCACGAGCATTATCTGGAGCTATTTTTACCAGGTATTCTTTAGTTCTGAATTTCGGGACGAAATTCTGTTATTAGGGGGGAAGTATGTAATACCCCGTAATTTTATTGATTTTTATTTAGGGGATTAATTGTATTAAATGAGAATTAATCGAGAATTAGTACGGGTATAAATACTAGCAAGATGTGAGTTGGTATTTGATTATGATGTTAAAATTGAAAATTTCATGAGTATTGAAAATATTAAAATTGTCGCGAGGTAGAAATACGATAATTTGGAAATTTAGTTGGGATGCGCGTGTCAGTCGCGTCAGGAATGAAATTATTTGATTTAAAAACTGAATTATATTTTTATCAACCGAATGGTCATTTTGAGTGCGCCAACGTGTCCGGAAGAGTCGAAATAGTCAGAAAATACTAGCCGGGGGTTTAGTTTGGGCCCCGGGGCATTTTTAGGCCATACTGACAACCCAAAAGGGTAGTTTGGTAATTTTAAAAATAGGGGAATTAAAACCCACGAATTTTAGAGGTTAATTTTATATTAGTAATGAACCCATTAAGTCCATTATCAGCATTTATCAAGTAGTGGGCTACGGGAGTTAAAGGGAGAGTCCTAAGAGGTTCCAAAAGAAACCCCTAGCCACCATCACCATCTTTGGGAGAAATCTGTAGAAAGAAAGAGGAGAATCAACCTTCATCCTTCAACATCAAATCAGAACATATAAGGCAAGTGGTTTAATTACATAAATTTAAGAGAATGTTTCTTCCATGCTTAGAATTGAATATATATCTTGTATTGAAAGTTTGATGAAAACCCATGAAATTGGAGATAGAAATCGAAATCTTATATGAGGATCGCATGTAGAATAGTTAATGACAAATTTCAGATACACAATATATCTATTGATGATTTAAAAATGGATTTATAAGAAATAATTGTAGACATTAAATTCTGTGTTCGTGTTTATAGGGTTTGGAACAATATTTGGGAATTATGATGATTACATGTTGATTTAGGAGGTATTGACCCCATATATATGTTAAAGAGTGACCTAGGATGACTTAGTGTAGTTTAAACACAATAAAACCTAGTTTGGATGATCATAGGATGTATTTAGAAAAGAGAAAAAGGAAGAAAAACGGATTTGCAGATTTCTGGGTGTATTCTACCATCTCGTTAGAAGACCTGCCCAGGTCATTCGAACGACCTCGTTCAAATGACTTTCTAATGAGATTATAGTATCAATTCTAACGAGTTTGTAGTTTGTTCGAAACCATTCATTCGAATGACCTCGATCGAACGAGACTTCTAACGAATTGAGAGAATGACCTTTTAGGCCTGATTTTATTTCAAATGTCCCGTAGACTTAATTTATTTAAAATTAACCTTCCCTTATTGACTAGTGGGTACAATTGTGAGAATTGGGGTACGTTGAGGAGTAGAACTTAGAATCTTATAGTAAACCGGATGACAATTGTGGATTTTGAAACGAGTACCTAATTACGACGTGAGAAGAGTTGACAACTCTAATGCATTTAAAATGGGAACTTATAAACATATAACGGTAAATAATGGATTAAGAATGAGAAGTATACCTCTATTAATATACTAAGATATCTAAGAAGTGTGAATGCTTAGTATATGTGGTTATCTATGTATAACCTACCTACCATGCTTGCTATCACGGGAGGTCGGCGTTCGATCAGGGCCATCTAATCTTTGTGTGCCTACGGGGGGATTTAGATTGGTACCTCGAGGACATAGGTCATAGAAGGACTTATTGAGAAGTTAATAAGTCTGCTGATCATGGGAGCATAGGTATGTGGGTGACCCCTGTGATGTGAACTATGTTCGCCTCCATTATTTGTGATTGTTGTTATTCGAGAACGATTCCTGAGAGATTCGGAATGCGGGGTCCTTATGTACGTGATGTACCGTGATTGGATAGCAAAGTATGTGTGCACCGCAGCTTAGTCTCGGGGTTCTAGTAGTGTATATTTATGATGAGGATAATATACTATTAATTGAAATGAACTACTATGTATATATATGAATATAAATAATTGCAACGTTATGTAAAGATAAGATGTAAGATCTCTAGTAAGTAGTATTACTAATACGGGAAACCGAGAATAAATGTAAAGCTCTATGTTTAAATGAAGAAGCCAGAATTAAATCGTTAATCGTATAGTAATGATACATTTTATTTTGGACTAGTTAGATATGGGAATAACTAGACTGGGTAAGGGTACGTTAGGAGTTCACGGATAGTCGAGAGGTGAGTATTTCATGTGAGAGCACGTCTTAACATGTATTTTGCATTCATTGTTTTAATGTCATTAAAACACTTTCTATATTTTTAAATTATTTTCACTATCGGGTTCTGACCCGTTTGCTTTCAAATATATTTTTCATGTAAAAACCTTTTAGGTGCCCAGCCACAAGGACACCATGCATAGGAGTTCCATTCAGGTGACGGACTGTAGCCACTATGGAAGTTACAGGACCTTGACAGTAGACACCTCCACTTTCGATCTTAATTCTCTATTATCATATTTTCTCATCTGTTGGGCATGTCGCCCCATTTCTTTTATAGATATTTTATCTATTCAGTTATTTCAGATTTGGGGTTGTAATAAATTTAGTGATGCAGACTTGGTATTTGTCTATTTCAGCATTCGGATTGTTGGGAGGAGTATTCCTCCAGATTCATTATTATTTTATGGTTATTCTTTGTGACTATGTTGTGGTGGTTATGTTAGCATTTCATAATCTTCATATTGCATTATAATTGGATTTAATTAAAATAGACAACTCACTTTTTAAATATTAGGTGGCTAGTAATTGTTAAAATGCTTTCGACAGTGATGCTACGAACTGGACCAACTTAACATTTTGAATTAATTTAAATAATGGAGTAGCTACACGGTATTTAATTAGTCAAGGTGTCACAGGGGGTATCGGAGCATCAGGTTCTAGTGTTCTTAGGATCTGTACGGCTTATTTTGTTTCCGCTAAGCTTTCTTTGATGTAGAGCCCTATATTTTAGGACTGTTGTATTCTTTTATGTATGTTTCTCTCTTCAGCTATTTTAAGATAATAACTGTGAACTTTTAGACTTTACTCTCATTTTAGATGCCTCTATGACGTGCACAGTGAGTTCCTAGGGATGCTTAGCCCGAGCCACAGCTTGCACTAGTTCAGGGCACCTTGAATGCCGCCGAGGTTGCAGCTATTGTAGCCCAAGAGGTGAATGCCGCCCTAGAAGTTGTACAGCTGGAACCAACCCAAGTGCCGGTAGTCGCGCCAGTTCAGGATCATGTATTCTCGTCTGCTTGGGAATGCGTTCGTGATGCTTTTCAGAAAGTACACCCTCCGGAGTTTGCAGGTAGCTCCGACGTTGTTGTGTCCAGTCAGTGGAGGAAGGACATTCAAAGGCACATAAGGATGTACGAGTGAACGGATGTTCAGAAGTGGATACTGGCTACTTTCAAGCTAGTAGGATCAGCGTTGCAGTGGTGGGAGTCTATTACCACCCCAGAGGAGAGATATGCCCTTTCTATACAAGAGTTTTGGGTGTGGTTCGACCGCAAGTACTTTTCGCCAACCGTTCACACTGAAATGAGGAGAAAGTTAATGAACCGTAAGAAGGAGGGGAGGACCGTGGCCGAGTATGAGGCCGAATTCACTAATATCTTGAACATTGTTCTCGATGAGATTCTGACAGAGGAGAAAAAATTCAGAAGTTCATGGACGGATTGACTTGGATGATCCGACAGCACTTGTTGTGAAATTTTTCGTTGGCCATATACTCTGACATGTTTAACGTAGCACCGCTTCATTGCCAGGATCACCGCTTTCACATGTCTGGGAGTAAGAGATCAGGATAGTCCAGCCATCAGGGCAATACATGGGGAAATGGTGCCAGCGGGGCACAATTTTCTTAGGGTCAGCATAGGCAGGGAGATCAGGGTTCCCAATAGGGGGATCCTAAGAGATTCAAATCTGGAGGTTTTAGGAATGGTCAGGGAGGTTTTAGACATGGACATCAGGGTCAGAACGTCCATCAGGGCCAGAATGGTCAGCAGCAGTAGTTTCAGCAGGGCCAGCATGGTCAAGGTAGGAATGGTAACAGCCATCAGGGCCGAGGACAGCAGGGACAACGAGGGGGAAACTTCCTGGGGAAGTGCTTCGTTTGTGGCAAGATTGGCCAAAAATGCCAAGATTTTCCTGATAGGGTCAGGGCCCCACCGCAGCAGCAACAGGTTGCTCGACACGAGCCACAAAGGCCTATGTTTCCCGCCGTCCTCCCAGCACCACCACAGATGGAATCATTACCACCCATTCCAGCGGTCCCCGTCCAGCAGGGAAAACTTCAGTATGGGAGAGTGTATCAGCTTTAGCATGCCGCAGTCCCACAGGATCCACCTGCTATTGAAGGTATGTTCTCTATTTAGGGTACTATGGGGCGTATTTTATTTGATACGAGGCCGCACTATTAGGTTGTTAGACACCGCAGAGAGCACGTTTACTTGTGTAGATTCATCGTTGAGTAGGGGTTCCGTGATTTCTCTTATTTGTAGAGGTGTGGGTATAGAAATCGGGAGATTTACTTTACTTGCTGATATGTTAGAATTAGAGATGACTGAGTACGATTCTATTGTTGGTATGGATTGACTAGTTGCGTACCGAGCCATGATTGATTGTTTAAGAAGGAGTATTATTTTTGCAATTCCCGGGTAGGAGATGTTTTTATTGGCAATGCCTCCACCCAAGGGAGGATCGTCCACTTTCTTGTACCATAAAGAGGAGGAGACCTCTAAGGAAATGGTGATACCACTTGATTCGATTCTAGTCGTGAGGGAGTTCGCTGATGTATTTCAGGATATACCTGGACTACCTCCAAGTAGGGAGATATATTTTATGATCGATTTGATGCCGGGCACTCGGCCAATGGCCCGCTCACCTTACCGTATGGCTCCAATAGAGATGAGTGAACTAAGGGATCAGATAGAGAAGTTATTGGGTCAGGGGTTTATCCGGAGGAGTACTTCACCGTGGGGTGCCCCTATGTTGTTCGTAAAAAAGTGGGATGGATCATTAAGGTTATGTGTAGATTATCGGGAGTTGAATAAAGTCACGATACGGAATAATATCCGTTGAACCGAATCGATGACTTATTTGATCAGTTGAGGGGAGCTTGCTTCTTCTCAAAGATTGACTTGCGATCGGGATACCATCAGTTGCGTATTAGGGAACAGGACGTCTCAAAGACTCCTTTCTTAATGACATATGGTTCCTATGAGTTTTGAGTTATGCCTTTTGGCTTGACCAACGCTCCAGCCGTGTTTATGGACTTGATGAATAGGGTGTTCAGAGTGTTCATAGACCAGTTCGTCATCGTCTTTATTGATGACATTCTGGTTTACTCCCAGATAGAAGAGGAGTACGCCGAGCATTTAAGACAAGTTTTGTAGACGTTGCGTCAAAATGAGCTTTATGAAAAGTATGAGTAGTGTGGGTTTTGGCTGAAGGAGGTTCAGTTTTTGGGGCATATAATTTCAGATCGGGGGATATCTGTTCATCCGGGGAAGGTATCCGCAGTGAGGGAGTGGGGACAGCCCAGGACACCGACTGAGATCCGTAGTTTCTTAGGCCTAGTAGGATACTACAGGAGGTTTATTCATGGTTTCTCAAAGATAGCGGGTCCTTTGACACATCTGACGCACAAAGGTGTTCCATTCATCTGGAGCAATGCCTGTCAGTTGGCATTAGATGAGTTGAAAGACAAGTTGACCTCAGTTCCTGTGTTAGCATTGCCCAGATCGGGAGCTGAGTATTTAGTTTACACCGATGCGTACTTGTAAGGACTTGGAGGTGTGCTGCAACAGGAGAGTCAGGCAATAGCTTATACTTCCCGTAAGATTAAGCCTCACGAGAGGAATTACTCCACCCACGACTTGGATTTAACGGCATCGTATTTGCTCTTCAGATTTAGAGACATTATCTACTGGGGGAGAAATTTCGGTTGTTCACAGACCACAAGTCTCTACAATACCTCTTCACGCAGAAGGAACTGAATATGCGTCAACGACGGTGGCTTGATTTTGTGAAGGATTATCAGTTTTATATCCAATATCACCCAGGGAAGGATAACGTGGTAGCAGACGCGTTGAGCCGTAGGCCAGTAGATAAGATGGCCGAGGTGTAGAAAGCTAAGTGGAAGGAGTTAGGACACCAAGATGCTGTGGCCTGATCGTTCATGTCTGTGATTACTGTTACACCTCAGATTGTTACGAGAGTGATAAAGGCCCAGGCAACTGACTCGTTATGTCAGGAGTAGATAGTTCAATTACTAGCAGAGGGAGCTGAGTCCTATACCATTAGTTCAGACGGGGGATTATGCTTCAATGAGAGACTGGTTATTTCGGAAGGGGAAGACTTACGACACGAGGTGATGGCAGAGTCGCACGACTCACGGTTCGCGGTACACCCTGTTGGGGATAAGATGTACCAAGACGTGAAACGCCAATATTGGTGTAGAGGGATTAAGAGAGATATCGTCGTATTCATTTCTAAATGCGCCACTTGTCAGCTAGGAAAGGTGGATCATCAGAAACCAGCAGGACTTCTACAACCGTTAGAGGTTCCGACATGGATATGGGAGAGCATATCCATGGACTTTATCACGGGGTTACCTACCTCGCAGAGGGGTCACGACTCCATATGCGTGGTTGTGGATAGGTTGAACAAAGTTGCTCATTTATTACCCGTAAGGAAAGATTACACTACGGGATTGTATGCCCAGATTTTCATTGCGGAGATAGTGAGACTTCACGGGGTGCCTCTAAATATCGTGTCTGATCGAGACAACATATTTGTTTCACGATTTTGGGAGAGTTTCCAGGAGGCCATGGGTACGGAGTTACGGCTCAGTACGGCTTATCACCCGCAGATGGATGGGCAAACCGAACGAACAAATCATATGCTGGAGGACATGTTGCGTATGTGCATCCTAGACTTTGGAGGTGGTTGGGAGCAGTACCTTCCACTGGTGGAGTTTGCTTATAATAACTCCTATCAATTCACCATTGGCATGGCTCCATTTGAGGTGTTGTACGGTAGACCTTTTTGTTCCCTAGCATGTTGGTCAGAGGTGGGGGATAACAAACTCCTTGGGTCGAAAGTGATTCAGGACACTTTGGCAAGGATAGAGATGATACGAAGCCGTATTCGGGTAGCTCAGGACCGACAAAAGAGCTATGCGGATGCCAAGAGGTTCTTCATAGAATTCAAGGTGGAGGACCAAGTGTTACTCAGAGTATCTCTGATGAAGCGGATCATGCGCTTTGGGAAGAAGGGGAAACTAGCACCGAGATACGTGGGGCCATTTCCTATCATCGATAGGATTGGGCCCGTCGCATACAAACATGGGTTACCGGAGCACTTGTATAGGATTCATGATGTATTCCATATTTCCTCGCTAAGGAAATATCTTAGGGATTATTTGGCCCATACTCACATTGCTTTGGAGGACATCGATCTTTATCCCGATAGTTCCTACGAGGAGGGGCCGATTGCTATTTTCGACCGAAGCGAGCGGAAACTGAGGTCGAAGACATTACTATTAGTACGTGTTCAGTGGCGGCATCATAATGCTGAGGAGTCCACATGGAGTGCGAGGAAGAGATGCACGAGCGTTATCCGGAGCTATTTTTACCAGGTATTCTTTAGTTCCGAATTTCGGGACGAAATTCTGTTATTAGGGGAGAAGTATGTAATACTACTTACGAAATTCTGTTATTAGCGTAGGTATGTGCGTGACCCATGTGATGTGAACTATGCTCGCCTCCATTATTTGTTATTGTTGTTATTTGAGAACGATTCCTGAGAGATTGGGAATGCGTGGTCCTTATGTACGTGATGTACCAGGATTGGATAGCAGAGTATGTGTGCACTGCAACTTAGTCTCGGGGTCCTAGTATTGTATATTTATGATGAGGATAATATACTATTAATTGAAATGAATTTCCATGTATATATGTGAATATAAATAATTGCCATGTTATGTAAAGATAAGATGGAAGATCTCTAGTAAGTAGTATTACTAATACGGGAAACCGAGAATAAATTTAAAGCTCTCTGTTTAAATGAAGATGTCGGAATTAAATCGTGAATCGTATAGTAATGTTTGATTTTATTTTGGACTAGTTAGATATGTGAATAACTAGACTGGGTACGGGTACGTTAGTAGTGCACATATAGTCGAGAGGTGAGTATTTCATGTGAGAGCACGTCCTAACAAGTATTTTGCATTCATTGTTTTAGTGTCATTAAAACACTTTCTATATTTTTAAACTTTTTTCACAATCGGGCTCTGACCCGTTTGCTTTAAAATATATTTTTCTTGTAAAAATCTTTTAGGTGCCCAGCCACAAGGAAACCATGCATTGGGGTTTCATTCAGGTGACGAACTGTAGCCGCTGTGGAAGTTACATGACCTTAACAGTAGACGCCTCCACTTTCGATCTTGACTCTCTATTATTATATTTTCTCATCTGTTGGGCATGTCGCCCCATTTCTTTTAGAGATATTTTATCTATTCAGTTATTTCAGATTTTGGGTTGTAATTAATTTAGTGATGCAGAGTTGGTATTTAATTATTTCAGCATTCGGATTATTGTGAGGAGTATTCCTCCAGATTCATTATTATTTTGTGGTTATTCTTTTGTGACTATGTTGTGGTGGTTATGTTAGCATTTCATAATCTACATATTGCATGATAATCGGATTTAATTAAAATTGACAACTCACTTTTTAAATATTAGGTGGCTAGTAATTGTTAAAATATTTTCGACAGTGATGCTACAAACTGAACCAACTTGACATTTTGAATTAATTTGAATAAAGGAGTAGCTACCCGGTATTTAATTAGTCGGGGTGTCACAGATAGTCCCCCCCTCCCCCCAATTTTGAAATCCTTATACTTTAGAATCAATTTCCTTATTGAGATATGCGGAAGCATAAGATGGTTCACAAAAACACCAAATTTTAATTTACTTCAAATTAAAATTAAACCAAGTGAAATAAAATAAAACACACACTTATGTTAATTTCACTTAAAAACAATTAATCAACCCAAGTCCTAGAAGATTTGCCTAAGTCATATTTCTCAATTTTAACAAATTAGGCCAAACCAAATTTTAACACATTAAATTAATGACATGAATTAATTACACATAAGAATTACCCAAAATTTAATTAACACCAAATTAAACATGTAGTGATTAAAACCAAACTTTATCCTGAATTACCTAAGCATGCGTTCTAGGTGACTATAGCAAGATAAAATAAACAATAAATCACTATGCCACGATATACAAGGAAAAACCCACAACGGAAAAAAACCTCGGACGACCCTAGGCACAAATTCACTAAGTACGAAATTTACAATTACAAGACATATGCCTTACAACCTCAACTCGAACCCTCTCAAGCCTTGACGCATCTTCTTGTAACCAACTCTGCCTAGTGGATAACGATGGAGATCCACCGCGATCTCGGACCCACCGATTGGACAATAGGTACACCATCAACCACACATAATGCCTTTCACCATGTGAAGAATCCGCAACTCAACAATTCTTCTTCTTCTTTGAGGGATTTAAAAGAAAACCCAAACTTCTCTTCAAACGAATGTAGAGATAAACTAGTGCCAAAATGCTCCAAGTAAAGTATATGTATATATGAACTTTAAAGAAACAAATATGGGTGTAACTAAGTGTTTAAAGGATTTTTCTTTATAAATTGAACACTCAAAGTCATGAACTTTTTCTTGGAAGAATCAACCCTCAAACATCTCTCTAGGAGTTAGAATATTATGAAAAGTTAAGTTAGAAAAAGTTGTTCCCGGACATTATAAGATATGATAAAAGTTAGTGGGAAAACAAGTGGGGAAAGTGGGTAAAAACTGCTAAAAACTGCAAAAAAAAATTCCCTCCTGAAATCTCATTCGAACGACATTTTCCTTCGAACGAAATCTCGATTCGAACGAGGCTTCTAACGAAGTTCCAGTGTGAACGCTTTAGAAATCTCATTGGAAATCTTGTTCGAACGACATTTCGAACGAAGCTGCAGTGGCCAATATGGTAACTCATTGGCAAACTCGTTCGAATGACTTATGGTTCGAACGAAAATATCATTCAAACGACACATAGAACGAACTTCCAAAAAGTTTGAAAATTTTGATTTTTTGCCCAGAAACTTTATATTCTTTATTTAACCTACACCGATTATAAAATGTTCCAAGCTCATATATATATATATTATAATGCTTTCATACCTTAGGAGCAATGGAAACATGTTGATGACGTAGAAACGAGGCACAAACAAACTCGGCAATGTGATGAAGCTTTATACACTTGGCCGCTACGTCTTCAATAAACACGTCATAGGCTTGAATGGATCAATATGAACTCTATCCTATGACTCAAATATTTTTGTCCGGAATTGAGCCAAAACTATAAAGGACTCAATTGGAAAATTGTGTCCTTATAGACTTACCATTTGGAATTGAATGCTATTGCTTACGAGGGTCTACCAAGTGAGGTACGATTCGAAATCTTTCGAATTGAAACTATAATGGGAATTTTTGATGATGTAAGGATAAGAACAGTAACAGTGGGACTTTAAGTTACTGGGATAACATTAGAAACTAATAGGAGACTTAGTAACCTTTTGGGAGCAGTTTAAGTACTCAAATTGATTCGACGAGAGAGTTATCAAGTTACATATATATATTACGTATATTGTTCGGGATAAACTTGCTACGTATGAGACTTACTAGATGGATTGTGTGAATATCTATATGGAAATATGATTACTTAGGTTTTGTGAATGCCTAGTTTATGGATTTCTTATCTATACGACATACCTACCATACTTGCTATCACGGGAGGTTAGTTTTCAGAAAAGGGCCATCTTATCTTTGTGTGCCTTCAGGGGGATTTAGATTGGTACCTTAAGGACATAGGACTGTGAATGATTTATTTGTGAGTTGATAAGTCATATAACCATGGGAGCGTAGGTATGTACGTGATCGATGGGTATGTGAACTATGTTCGCCTCCAATATGTGTGATTTGTATTTAGACAGTTCCTCAGTGATTCGGAACACGTGATCCTTACGTACGTGATGTACATGGATTTGATAGTAGAGTATGAAAGCACCGCAGATTAGCCTAGGGGTGCCATATATGTATTTATGTAATGAGAGTGTTATACATAGGTACTTGTGACTGGTTCATTGTTGCTTAGTATATGTGAATAACTAAGATTTTTGAATGGGTTAAGAACGAGAATTTAATTAACATTTGAGATAAGTAATTTTAATGAATGCGAATATGAGTTATGAATATATCTATTTTGGGTACTAAGAGTAGACATCTTATGTTATAATGCAAAAGCGAAAGTGGTACATGCTAGTTAGTAAATGGCTTGACCAGGATGGGTTAAGGGCATACGTTAGGCGTGCACATTAGTTGAGAGGTGAGAAAAACATGTGAGAGTACGCAACTAACGTGTATATAATGTGTTGTTTATTTGTAATTTAAACACTTGCTAAACTTTTAAACTGTTTTCACCTTGGGCTCTGACCCATTTTTCTCGAAATTTATTTTTGTTTTGTAAATAAATTTTAGGTGCCCAGCCGCAGGAATGCCAAGCATAGGAGTTCCATTCTAATGACGTGTTGTAGCTACCGTGGAAGCTACAGGATCTTAGTATTAGACGCCTTCATATTTATCTTTGGTTCCTTCAGAGTCATTTGTATCAGTTAGGGCATGTCGACTATTCTTTTTTAGAGGTTGTAGTTGCAGACTTTCATTATTTCGGTTATTGGTTTATTTATTCAGACTCTTGTATTGGGAATTTATTTACTCGGGAATTATGATTATTGGAGTGTTTACTCCGGACTCAGTTGATTTCATTTCGTTGGTTATTCATATGAGATTGTTTATGCGATTGATGGTTAATGATTTAATTCTTGTTCATTTGATAACTTGATTAATAAAATTTGACATCTCTCTGTTTAAATATTAGTTGGCTAGTAATTAATTAAATGTTTTTCGACAGTGATGCTAAGAGTGAACCAATTTGATATTCTGTATTAATTTAATAAAGGGGTAGCTACCCTGTATTTAATTAGACGGGGTGTTACAAGTGGTATCAGGGCATCAGGTTCTAGTGTCCTTTAGGATCTGTGCGAGTTACTACACTTCCAGCGTAGCTTTCTTTGATATACAGACCTATGTTTAGGATTGTTGATTTCTTTGGTGAGATTTAGTTCTCCTTCTATGATGTGTATGATAGTGAATCTTATTTTCATTCGGGTGTGTTCGTGTGCGAACAATGCAGTATGTCAGGCAAAGACAGTTGGGTGGACAAAAAGAGGCAAAGACCAGTTGAGTTTATTTGATTTAATAAAGAAGGATGGCCGTAGTTGAAGTTGCCCATATTATGGCATGGAAGTCCAGGATAGTAGAAATGGCTAAGGCGCAACTTGTGACTTCCAGGTATAGCTATAGTAGAAATTAGGGTCAAATTAGACTCACCCAGTCGGGTTGGATTGGGAGAGAGTAAGACGAAACATTTAAAAGAACCAGCAGTGGAAATACTAGAAATACGGAGATGGCGTGTGCTAGACAATAAACGTAAAATATCCAAAGGCTTGGGCATATGTTAGAGTATGGCTAATCGGGAGTGAAAATTTGGGGTAAAATTTATCTTGGCTCGTAAGAGCCGAGTTACAATGATGAGAGGCAGCTACCACACTTACAAGTGGAATGTGTCGTCATGAGAAGGCGCATAAGTATGGTTTTACCATAAGTTCCTTCAATAGATGTTCAAAGTGAAATGCGGATGTTATTCTGAACTCACACAAGAGGGTCGGACAGAGGTCACTTTATGAGGAGAACTTTCATTATTTAGCGAACCTTACATCGGGTGAAGTAGGTGAAATGGAGAAGAGGACATTAAAGGGAGAATTTGCATATAAGAAGAATTGTTAGCACTTCTGGGAAATTCTGCTTGGACGGTCAATGTATGTGGTAATTAAGTCCCGTTTTGTTAATATGGAGGTAAGCACTTCCTTATGAGGGTATCTATAAGATTCAAAGAATTTAGATAGAGTAAGACTGGGGGAAACAGTGTTGGAGAAGCACCATAAGGGGGAGACCCATCGGGGGACCTGTTAAAATGATTCGGATAGCTGAATTGTTATCGAGCGATGGTAATTTCAGTAAGAGATGTGGAAACTAGTAGCGTGTTCCTTAGGGACATCAAAGCTAAGGGAACAATGAAGGTAGTCGTCTGAGTTGAGACTACCAACGTTCGAGAGAAGGACCACCTTAACATGGTCAGTGTGACCGGATATAAATGGAGTATGTGTAGAGGTATTTTGTTGGGGAGTAAAACCCGTGCATTATAAATGTTTCCCGAAACAAATATAGGGATAAGGGTACGGTGCCTATCAATGGCAATAGTTATTAAAATTTTCGGTTTGGTACGAACGGGTGTATTAAGTCCAGGAACCATTTGAGCAGCCAGGGCAATTTACAAGAAAAAGTATGAGTTACATCTTTAGATGATGTTGCATGTTGTATGTGTCGGGAACGAGTTAGTACATTTTTATTACTGCTATATTCACATGAGAGTCGAGTTTATTGAGTATCTCGACAATGTTATTATTTATGTGAATATTTTTCCTTGGTGTAATGGGGTTACCTTTAGTGTTATCCGCGGAGGATAAATGGGTATATTGATAGTGGTATATACTTTATTGAAATTACTCATTTTAGTGCTGTGTTATACGAGTATGATATTATCCTAATTATGGTTTTATAATATGCTTATACCTATAGTGTGCGGATATTGCAAGTTTATCGGGATTACTACCTTTGTGAAGAATGTTTCGTTCTGGCGTGGCCCCATCTGCGAGAGGGTCGAGCCCGCGATTGTATATTTGTATGTATGTATATATATATATATATATATATATATATATATATATATATATATATATTGATATATTATTGAGACTTCGAAAAGTACAATGGCCTTAGATATTTATTCCCGGTATGTGTAGCGACTTTATTGATATAAATTGGAGTGTATTTAGTTTACCGTTCAGCGGAAAGATTTAGCTGGCTATTATAATTAACGCTCAGGATGTAGTAATAGGAAGAGTTCATTGTTATATCACCCTTTAGAGACGTGGGAGTTAATACTCATGGTTGTTGTATGTATGGGGACGGGATTTTGGGAACCATGATTATATTTGCATGATGTTTATGGAAGGTGATTTCCATGAATGCTAATAGACAATGTCTTTTGGAAGGAGTTCCTTGTTTAAGTGAAATTGCGGAAGGAGATGTAACTTTATTGTCAAGAAGGGGGAATATAGGGGTACATGTTATGGACCGAGGGCCTAATAGATTTTGATGATCGATAATGATAGGATGTAGTATATCGGGGGTATGTGCGTGACCCCGAGGTATGTGAACTATGTTCGACGCCAATATGTGTGATTTGTTTGGTTCGTGGGAGATTTCCTAATGGATAGTCCTTATTTGAGTACGAGATGTACCGGGACTTGAAAGCAGAGTATGTAATGCACTACAGGTGTATCCTTGGGGTGCTGTGGTAGTACATATATAAAATAGTGGTGGATATATATGTTTACTTGTGTTATACTTACAATGTGATATTTTTAGGCTATTAAGATTATGTTAATACATATATATATATATATTAAATACGAGATTAAATACATATATAAATATGTATGCTTATGGTATATCTATAATGAGATAATTGCAGATTATTAATAGAATGAAATCTTCAGTAGTAAATACTTTACCTTAGTGTGATAACACTTATTTAAAATCATAAATATCGAGATTAAATACGAGATACTACTACGAGGGGTAACTAGTAGGATAAGCCTTTTCCCGAGTTAAGAGTGTGTCTGGTGGCTAGGTTGGATTAGATGTACGTTAGGCCTGCACACTAGTCGAGAGGTGAGAATCTCATGTGAGAGTTCGAACTAACATGCATATGGTACTTGCTTTAATGTAGTTTTAAATACTTGCTAATAACTCTTTTTAAAACATCGGGCTCTAAACCGTCTCTTGCATTTCTTCTCTCTTTTGCTATATGTATATGTATTAGTACAGGTGCCCAGCCATAGGGACACCGGTTCTAGATACTTGGATGGTTTGTCGAGCTGCAGCTATTGCGGAAGTTGCGGGTCATTTGAGATTAGATGCTTCTTTCATTTCATTCAGTTCCTAGTTTAGATATCTCAGTTCGGTCATGTGTCACCCATTCTCATTAGTGAAGTTGTACTCAGTTTACTTTGTAGTCCTTCTCAGTTGGATTGAGTATTTATTATGGTTTGGTTTGTGGCTTTGAACTGGAAGATTTTTATCCAGACTTAATTATTTAGTAATTGATTCAGTTAGCATTCAATTCTTGTACATGGTTTAAAATTTCATGTTCATAAATTAATTAAATTAATTGGCTTCAAGTTTAATTGGAAATTATTTTGACACTAGCTTAATTAAATGTTAGGTAACTAATCTGATTTAAGTTTTCGACAGTGATGCTAAGAATGAACCAATCGAACATTCTGTTATAAATTTTATAAATGACTGATCATCGGAAATTTATTTGGGTTGGGTGTCATAGAAGACTCTTGAGGAACACAAAGACCATGTTTCCTAACTCAAGAAAGATTTTTAACATGCTCGGGAGGTAAAAATAACCTTAGAGGACACACCCAAGAAGTTGGAAAGATGTTCTCAGGTCCCGCTTTAGGTTTTAAGGAGAGCGATGACATAAGTTACATGGGTGAATCAACTTCCAATACCTCACTCCTACTAGTTGATAATTTTATATTTGATCCTCATGGGCCTCAACCTAACCTAGCGAAGAGGACTTATCTTAGGTATTTTAATGAAGGTCGGAGAAGAAACATCTATGTTTTTACTCATGGTAAAAGAAGAGGTCACATTAGGGAGTTTTTCTACAAGCTAGGAAGAGTCTCTCACACACACACTACGACACTACTATAGCGACTTAGATAGTCTTAAATACAAAGTTGAGTTTTTAGTCACTAATTTTAACTGTTTAATGGAATAATTTCAAATAATTTATATGCCTCATGAGAATACTTCCATCACAATGACTAGTAACAAAAATGATGAGGGTCAAAAAAAGGTTAAAACAACTTGGGTACATAAAAGTGACAAAAAAGCCCTTGTTGTTCATATTGCTCTTAAGGTAAAAGATATATCACAATGGTATTTTTATAGTTAGTTATCTAGTCATATGATTGGTGACAAGTCTCATTTTACCAACTTTGTGGACTGTAAGAAAGGGAAAGTGGCCTTTAGGGATGGTAGCTAGTCTTGCATATTATGATGATATTAAATGGAAATTTTCGACTTTCTTAATCTAGACAATGTGTTGTATGTTGAAGGATTGAATTCCAACTTAATAAGCATAAAAAACTTTGGGATGCTAAATTTACGGTTAAGTTTGACCTGTAGGAATGTAATGTTTTTTATCAGTCCAACAAACTTTTGCTACAAGGTGTGAGGCCTACCAAAATTATCAAGTTACCATTCATATCTACTATTTAGTATGTAATAGTAATAAGGTATCCACTATGGACCTTTGGCATCAACGAATAGGTCACATAAGATATTACATGGTTAGTTGAGAAAGACCTAGTTTATGGCTTACCATCACTTGAAAAAATAAATTTCTTCAATTTGTTGTCCTTGGAAACAAGGGAAACAAATCAAGAATATCTGTAGGAAGTGGAAAACTATTATCACATCACGTGTATAGATTTGATACATATGGATCTTATGGGTCCAATGCGCGTGATAGCATTGGTCGTGAGAAGTACATTTTGGTGATGGTCGATGACTTTTAGAGATATTCCATTATTCGATTTCTTAGGGAAAAGTACGATGCTTGTGAGTTCTTTTCAACCAAGTGTTTTAGACTTTAAAATCAACATAATATTTCCATCGATAAATTGAGAAGTGAAGATGGCATAAGCATTACCGACGCCAGTGTTGGTGCATGTTGTGATTCTATAAGCATCAAACACGAGTTTTTGGTGCCAGGAACATCTAAAAACATGGGATTGTTGAGATGCAAAATAAGACTATTTAAGAGATGATGTGATCCACGCTCCTTGTAAGAAAATACCTAAAAAAATTAGGTGGAGGTGGTTGACACCGCATGCCCCTCAGTTCAAAAGGGTTTATCCTCGTCCACACACACTTCATATTCTATATTTGTTGCCCAAGTCTATATGGAAGACATACTATATAGATCCACGTGTTCCTATCATGATCACACTTTTGAGCTGTAGATGAAGAGAAAATTTGAATTCTTCCTATGTCTCTTGATGCATCAATTGAAGAATGGGATATTTATATCTTAATCTAAATATGATGTGGATCTAGTGAAGAAGTTTGGTCTGGTCTTCGCTAAGCACTCTCTCATAATCATTAATTCCTCAAAAATGATTAGCGAAGACACCTTAGTTAAGGAAATAGAATAAACCATCTATAGGATTATGCTAAGTAGTCTCCTCTACTTGACTGCTAACCATTCCCAATATCTCCATTAGTGTAGGTGTTTGTGCATGGTACAAAGCATCCCCAAAATTGTATCACTTACTTAAACTTAGGTTTATTATCAAGTATGTGAGTGCCACCCTTTCTTATGGCATTTATTATTTTGATACCGATGATCATTTTTTGGCTTATTCGGATGATGAATAGGATGTTGATGGTTGTAATATCACATCGAGTGGATGATTTTATTTTGGGAGTGATCTTGTCTCATTATTGAGAACGAACATAATCTCCATTTCATTGTTCATGGAGGAGGACGAGTACATAGTCGACGGGAGTTATTGCACACAACTCTTATGGATGAACCAAATATTGGAGGATTATGGAATTGTTCAAGGCACGATGACTATTTATTGCGATAATAGGAGTGTGATTGGCATTTATCGTAATCCCATCCAACATTCTCATATGAATAACATTAGGATTATTGAGAATTTTTTTCATGATCTTGTCAATGAAAATATAGTTTTCTTAAGCTTCGTGAGGAACAAATAACAATTGTTTGACATTTTCAATAACCCTTTAAATGAACTCAGATTTCAGGATCTTGGTAACTCTTTGGGTATTTGTTCCGTTGGTTGACTTTTGGTATTATTTCTAGTTTATGTTGATTTTCATATTGGCATAATTTGTCCCTAAAAGTATATTATATTCTTATGTTTACACCTAGAAAAATTCATTCTTTTAGAAAAATTCAAAAAAATAATTAAAAAAAGATTATTTTGATAAAAAATTTAAAAAATTCAAAAAGATTTTTATATTTTGTTTAAAATCATACATGGATGAACATTTAAGATGTTTGAATTAACATTTCATTCCATTCATTCATGTACTTAATCATGGTGTCATGATATTTATATGCCTTTTTTGTGTTTAGTAATGTATTTTTAGCACTGCGTCGTTCATAGTTAATTACTTCGTTCATGCTAGACGCATTATATTGCCTTGATTGCACACATGCATGAACTTTTGAACATTGCACTAACTTGTCATATGTTGTATATGATGTTCTCATCTTAAACATACATAATAATGAACCAAATGTACTGGAAACTAATTGCGCATCTAAAAACCAATGCCCGAATTAATTTTACCGAAAAGTTATTTGATTTATGTTTAAATTATGGAAAAGGGTTATTAAAAAAAAAAACAGTTTTCCCTGCGTTAAATGCCACCATTGGGAGAGCATAAAAGATGCATTGATCACATAAAAAAATGCTATGGACAATTTTGTTTCATTAAAATTAAATAAGATGATTCCTTTCAAAAAATTAGAGGTTATGTTTGAAATGTGAGATTTTGAGGGAGTTATTAGTTGAAGATTAATGGGTTTGCGTAATAAAATTCCTTCAAAATATTTAATTATTTGGCATTATTGATTTGATAAGCATTGAAATTCGTGACATTTTGTCTGAATTGAGTCAGTTTCACTTCGTTCATTTTTTACACAAAAGTTTGAATTGAATTTTTCTCTAGGAGTGTCTTTTTGACTTCGTGCATTGTCGCTACTATGTGTTGACTTTCTCGTGCATTAAGTTCGCACACATTCATTCCATTTCCATGACTACGATGTTTTCATACTAATCTATGGTGTGTTTATTTGTACTTATATGTATATTGTTATATTCTGAAGTTTTAATAAATTCCAAAAACATCTTGTTGGTTTAGTGAAGTTTTATTGTAGATTATCAATTGTCTATAATTTTTTATGATATTTCAAATGTGTATACTCGTGACACTAAATTTTTAGTTTTAGTTGCTTACCCTTTGCCTAGTAAGGAAAAAAGTCAGAACAAATTAAGGGGAGGTTTGCATTATTTAAAACACCATGCATTATGGTATTTTTCTTTGCTTCATCTATGTAGGTATTTTTCCGTATCAATGATATAATGAACTACATGATGAAGATCTTCAGTTGCGACAGTGTCTTTTCCTTTTTGGGTTGGGAGAGCTATTAATTCAACTTGTCTTATGGGTTATTTTTTTAGTTTTGTGTCTTGTCTTGGAATAGCGAGAGGAGGATATTTGTAAGAGATCAATTTTTTTATCGCATATTCTGTTTTTAGTTTGCCATTTTTTTATTACACCCCACTACACTATCATGTATATTTTCAAGACTTAGACTTAACACAAGTTAGTGACCTAACACGACAATCTAACATTGTCACTAGAACATACGAAAAAGGTATATGAGGTTGATTTTGTGTAAACATTAGTATTATGGGAATTTTACATGTGTTTTAAACAAAAAATGTTTTTCAAAAAATTTTATTCAATAATTAATTTTAGGGCATCTCATTAGAACGAGTTATGGAGGGCTGTTCGAACGAGTTTCTTTAACTCATTCAATATCATACATTTGAAAAAAATATCCAAAAGTTTCTTTTTCCTCTTCATCCATGATTTTCGTTCGATTCTAAATATATTGCATATGTCATTCGAAAGAGGTCCAGTTCATTGGAATGAGGCTACGAAAAAAATACTTTGTTTCAAACGCAATCTTTTCAAGTATATCGCTTGGAAATTTTTCTCCCTATTTAATATATATGAACTTGCACTTCCTTGAAAAACCATTTTCACCTATTTTGTGGTCAATAACTTTAGTTTTCCATATCAAACTTGGATGTTTTATGATCACTTTATTAATTATTGAAGAACAAATCACATGTTCATCTCCTTGGGGACTTGATTATTCATTGATGAAGATAGGAAATGAGATTCCTTAGGATGATCGGTGGACACCGAGGCAAGCGGAGCTTATTGTGGAGCGCTACTCAATTTACATTTCTTTATGTTATCAAAAAAGAAGGAGGCACAACTGTAAGGACACAATTCTCCGATTGAGTCTTAATGTAGTGTTGGCTCAATTCTGAACAAAAACATTTGAGTCATAGGATAGTGTTCATGTGTATCCATCAAATCCTATGACGTGTTAGTTGAAGCCGTAGCGGCCAAGAGTATAAAACTTCATCATATACCGGGTTTCGTGTGCCTCGTTTCTACATCAACAACATTGTTCCATGCTCCTAAGGTAAAAAAAATCCTTATATATATATAGGATCTTGGATATTAATTGGGTGTAATTTATAATTTTTATAAATCATTTTTAACAACTTTGTTTTACTCGGAAAATATTTTTTAGAACTTGTTATTAGAAGTTTTGGACTTAGAATGATTATTTTATTTTCTGATTTTCGGACCCATCGTTCGAATCACACTAGAATCTCATTCGAACAAGATTACCATGTCGTTCGAACGAACTGGCATCTCGTTCGAATGAGATTTCTAGGTCGTTCGAACGAGACTTCTAACGAGTTTGACTTTTTCGTACTGAAACCTCGTTAGTAAAATCGTTCGAATGAGAATGTCGTTCAAATGAGATTTGGTGGGAACATGTTTTTTGGCAGTTTTTGACGGTATTCCCACTTTTCCCACTTCTTTTCCCCACTAGCTTTTGCCAGATTCATTAAGTGAGGGAACCAACATTTTGGAACTAACTTTTTGACATACTACAATCTCCAAAAGAGAGTTTGAGAGAAAAATTTCCAAAAATAAAGAGTTCAAGTTTTGAGTGTTTGTTTTTCAAGAAAATTTCAAAAACACTTTTGTTTCACCCAATTGTTTAGATTATCCAAGTTCCTTAATATATATACTGTGCTTGGAGTTTTGGCACCGGTTTTATCTCTACCATTGGAAGAGAGTTTGGGTTTACTTCTACATTCCACAAAGAAGAAGTACATTTTTCTTTGACATACCCACTTGGAGAAAGGCTCCTTGTTCGGGTGGCGGTGACCGAGAAAAGTCCGATCGGCGGATTGCGAGACCGTGATGGAGCTCCGTAGTTATTCGTTAGGCAAAGGTGTGTACAAGAAGAACTGTCGGGGCTCGAACGGAGTAAAGTTGAGTGTTGTAAGTCTTAGTGTCTTATATTTGTAAAATCGTACTTAGTGGATTTGAGGCTAGGGCCATTCGAGCTTTTTTCCCATTATGGGTTTTTCTTCGTACATCGCGGCGTAGTGCTTATTTGTTTATTTGATCTTTTTCAAAATTCACATTAGATGCATGCTTAGGTAAAAAGATAAAATTGGTTTAAATCACTACTTGTTTAATTTGGTACTAAAATAAATTTGGGTAAATCTTAATTTTATTAATGTCATTAATTTTATTGGATAAAATTTGGTTTGGCCTAAATTGCAAAAATGATTATTGATTGTTAGGCAAATTTCTATGACTTGGGTTAAATTGGTTTGTGTGTGTTTAATTGGACCATCTCCCTTCCGCATCTAAAAGGAAATTGAAATTACTTTTTGTAAATTTAAAAATTGATGGTCACCATTTCCAACAAGTGGTATCAGAGCGGGAGCGCTAATTTATCGCGTTAAAGATCCATTTTTCGGCTTTATAATTTTTGTGCACCTTGTATTTTTAGGTGGTTCATTTTTTTCTCACTCTCATTTTTTTTGTTTTGTATCTCTCGATGGGACATCTTAATGATAATGAAGTTTTTGATATTCGAGAGGAATTTAATGGGTGTAATAAGTGTAATGAAAATTTAAGAGAATTAAATGAGAGATTTGCAAAAAGAATTAAGTTTCTTGAAAATGAAAATTTATGTTTTAAATCTTGAATTGAACTTTTGCAAACCTCGCTATCTCAAAAAGATATTTTTTGGTGAAAATCTCATGGACATAAATCACAATTTTAATATTTTAAATATGTCCAAGAAAAAGAGTGATAGGCGAGAAAAGACTCTTAGGGACAAGTTTTCTCACATTAAGGGGGAGCGTGATAACCTTCTAGGAGTTATAAAAAATTTAAAGAAGGAGTCCCGTAAATTTAAGGGGTCTAATTTATTACTTGAGTCTGACATTTAATAAATGAAAACTGATTTACTTGACTCGATTAGTAGTTGTAATGGTTCAAGCTCATCTTGTTCAAATATTTCTGTTGCTAAAGCTAAGACCATTGTTTGCTTTAGAGGGTCAACTTTATCCAAGGACTTTAAAAAATGTCACACCTTAGGTATCATTCCTCGTGTTTTCACATGCTTGCATTGTGGTAGGAAAGGTCATCTTAGGTCATTTTGTTTTACATCTTAAAAGAATTCCTAGGAAGTCTATGTCTACCATTTCATTAGTTTCCGAATCCCATCATTTTAAATATACATCTCTATGGGTTAGGAAATCATTTCTAGACGCGATAGATATTAGATTTGTTGGTTCTCATTTTCTTTCACATGAAACCTCACTTGCTAAATCTAAAGGTTGAATGTGTTAGTCGTTTGAATACTCTAGCTTTTTGTGCTTCATATTATATATCATTGTTAGGTGTATGCATGTTTAGTCATTTTCTATTCATTACTTTATATCATATCTCATGATAGAATTATGATCTTTGTTTATCTTTTGTATTATATTTATTTCATTTTAGTTTGCATTAAATGAAAAATACAAAACGATTTATGTTTATCATTTGTGTTTTACCTTGTTAGTAATTTAGACTTTATGAAAAATACAAATGATTTTTGTGTGTCTTTTGAGTACATATTTTTTTGTTATTTTTTTTCTTCAGAAACTCAAGAAGATTTTTTTTTTGTTTTGTGTGTATTTTAGTTCGACACACTCTATGTGGCATATACTTGTGTTTAAATCCCTTCTTTTTCGCTTCTATGTGGCTAGAACATTTGGTTAAGATTGTCAATCCTTCAAATGTTCTTTACCATGCTTACATGGAGTAGTTGGATTTTGTGTTGATATAATGAATTCTATTTTTATATGCCTCAATTCACACATGCACGAACTCATTTGAAACTATAACTTCATATGTATATTTGAGCTTTGTGAGGTGTTCTGCTACCAATATTTTCATCTACATGATATGTGACCTAGGAGGACTAGTGCATATTAAGATCCGTTTCACGTGAGATTTGTGTGAGACATAAAAAACAATATATATAAATGTGCACGGGGAAGGGCTCCGAAAAGAAATATCATCCTTTACGAGTAAGCCACCGTTTGTAATGGACCTAAAAGAAATACGTGGTCCAAAGGCCTAAAAATAAAATATGGCATTAAAAAGAATAATAATTTCCAAGGCCTACGTTTAATTGATATATTCATTCAAAATTATATATGCTTATTGAGGGAGATTGAATGGTATATCATCGGTTTGCACAATATTCGTTTATCCTAGTTGATCTTTCAATGTCATGACTCTGTTGGTTTGTAGAATCATCAAAATTCTAGGCTTGTATGTATTGTGTATGTCTGTTCATTGAGTACAATATATATTGTCACATGAGGTTATATTCAAATGTGATGAAGTTTTCAATCAAATGAGAACTCCGTGAACATGTTTTAACTGATTGGGTCTAAATTTAATTGTTACTAGTTCACACCCCAACACTTCCGTTTCAATATGACACATTTTTTCCATACGAGTGTGAAAAGCTTATTGTATTTTGTGTCATGTGTGGTTTCTATACCTATATATATGTTCGTGTGCATTAGTGAGAGTCATTATGTCTACATATATATGGTATTTTTTTCTTTTCCTCAATTCTAGTCCATCTGTGCTTCTAATTCATAATTGATATCTATCTTGGTAGATATTTTGTTGATATCTCATGCTTAGTATCTTATGTATCACATTGGTATCATTTTTTTTGTATCTTCATTAGTATCCGTTATTATTTGTATGGATTAGTTATAATTGTGTTGCCTATACGATTTCATGTTCTTGTTTTATCATCGTGTTTAAAATTAATTTTATCCTTTGTCTATTCTTGAACAAAAAAGAGGAGAATGATAGGGGAGAAATGGTATCTAATCCTATTGTAATCTTATCTAATTTTAGGATATTTAACTTAGGGGGAGAGCGCTATATTCTTAGGTTGATCATAGCTGATAAAGGGGAGAATTAATTTAGGGGGGAGTAATTATTTTAATTGCATTTAATTTTCTTGATATTCCCTATGCATTTGATAGTTTGCTTAAGTGTGCATGAATTCTTCTAAATGGCAACTTTCATCGTCGGCAAAGATATTTATCATTGGGATTTTCAGTCAAGCCATGTATTTATTATTTTGGGTGGGATATTTTTTTTTAGTCTAGTAGAGCTTGACGGCCCTTTAGGATTTTTATTTGGGTTTTGTTCCGGAATAGCCAAAGGGGGAGATTTGTAAGGACACAAGTCTCAGATTTAGTCTTAATATAACGTTGGCTCAATTACGAACAAAAACATTTGAGTCATAGGATAGTGTTCATGTGTAACCATCCAAGCCTAAGACGTATTAGTTGAAGACGTAGCGTCCAAGAGTATATAAAGCTTCAACATATGTTGGGTTTAGTGTTCCTCATTTCTACGTCAACAACATTGTTCCATGCTCCTAAGGTATGAATGAATTATATATATATATAGGAGCTTGGAAATTAATTGAGTGTAATTTATAATTTTTATAAATCATTTTTAGCGACTTTGTTTTACAGAGACAATATTTTTTAGAACGTGTCATAAAAAGTTTTGGATTTAGAATGATTATTTTATTTTCTGACTCGTCGTTCGAATCACACTGGAATCTCGTTCGAATGAGATTACCATGTCATTCGAACGAACTGGCATCTTATTCGAACGAGATTGTCAGGTCGTTCGAACGAGACTTCTAACGAGTTTCATGTTTTCGTACTGGAACCTCGTTAGTAAAGTCGTTCGAACGAGAATGTTGTTCGAACGAGATTTGGCGAGAATAGTTTTTTGGCAGTGTTTGACGGTTTTCCCACTTCTTTTCCCCACTATCTTTTTCCAGATTTATTAAGTGCGGGAACCAACATTTTAGAAATAAATTTTTGACATACTACAATCTCCAAGAGAGAGTTTGAGAAAAAAAATTCCAAAAAGAAAGAGTTCAAGTTTTGAGTGTTTATTTTTCAAGAAAATGCCAAAAACACTTTTGTTTCACCCAATTGTTTAGTTTATCCAAGTTCCTTAATACATATACTTTGCTTGGAGCTTTGGAACAGGTTTCATCTCTACCATTGGAAGAGAGTTTGGGTTTACTTATACATACCACAAAGAAGAAGTACATTTTTCTTTGACATACCCACTTGGAGAAAGGCTCATTGTTCGGGTGGCGGTGACCGAGAAAAGTCCGATCGGTGGATTCCGAGACCGCAGTGGAGCTTCGTGGTTATTCTCTAGGTAAAGGTACGTACAAGAAGGAGCGTCGGGGCTTAGACGGAGTCAAGTCGAGTGTTGTAATGTAACACCACGTCTAATTAAATACTGGGTAGCTACTCCTTTAGTAAATTAATACAGAATATCAAGTTGGTTCAGTCTTAGCATCACTGTCGAAAAACATTTAATTAATTACTATCCACCTAATATTTAAAAATAATGATGTCAAATTTTATTTATCAAGTTATAAAATGACCAAGAATTAAATCATTTACCATCAATCGCCAAAATAATCTCATATGAATAACCAACAAAATGAAATCAACTGATTCTAGAGTAAAGACTCCAGTAATCATAATGCCACAGTAAATAAAGTCCCAATACAAGAGTCTGAATAAATAAACCAATAACCGAAATAATGAAAGTCTGCAAATACAAC
This sequence comes from Sambucus nigra, assembly GCA_949130495.1. Classification (NCBI taxonomy): domain Eukaryota; kingdom Viridiplantae; phylum Streptophyta; class Magnoliopsida; order Dipsacales; family Adoxaceae; genus Sambucus; species Sambucus nigra. The sequence continues at coordinate 123,654,887 of OX422213.1, forward strand.
CTCTAAAAAAGAATGGGCGACATGCCCTAACTGATACAAAATACTCTGAAGGAACCAAGGATAAATATGAAGGTGTCTAATACCAAGTTCCTATAGCTTCCACAGCAGCTACGGTACGTCATCAAAATGGAACTCCTATGCTTGGAGTCCCTGTGGCTCGACACCTAAAACGTTTTTACAAAATAAAAATAAATTTGGTGGAAAACGGGTCAGAGCCCGAAGTTAAAATAGTTTAAAATTTTAGCAAGTGTTTAAATTACAAATAAACAACACATATTATATACACGTTAGTTACGTACTCTCACATGAGTTTCTCACCTCTCAACTAATGTGCACGCCTAACGTATGCCTTTAACCCATCCTAGTTAAGCCGCTTCCTAACTAGCATGTACCACTTCTGCTTTCACATTCTACCATAGGATGTTCACTCTTAGTACCCAAACAAGTTATATTCATAACTCATATTCTCATTCATTAAAATTACTTATCTCAAGTGTTAATTAAATTCTCATTCTTAACCTATTCAAAAATCTTATTTATTCACATATAATAAGCAACAATGAACCATTCACAAGTACATATGTATAACACTCTCAGTACAAAAATACATATATGGCACCCCTAAGCTAAGTTATGGTGCTCGCATACTCTACTGTCAAATCCATGTACATCACGTACGTAAGGATCATGTGTTCCGAATCACTCAGGAATCGCATAAATACAAATCACACATATTGGAGGAAAATATAGTTCACATACCCATGGGTCACCCACATACCTATGCTCCCATGGTCAGCTAACTTATCAACTCACAAATAAGTCATTCACAGTCCTATGTCCTTAATGTACCAATCTAAATCCTCCTGAAGGCACACAAATATAAGATGGCCTTTTTTCTGAAAACTAACCTCCCGTGATATAAAGTATGGTAAGTATGTCATACACATAAGAAATCCATACACTAGGCATTCACACAACCTAAGTAATCGTATTTCCGTATAGATATTCACACATTCCATCTAGTATGTCTCATATGTAGAAATTTTATCCCAAACATCAAACATAATATATATATATATATATATATATATATATATATATATATATATATATATATATATATATATATATATATATATATATATATATATATATATATATATATATATACACATATATATATATACACATATATATATATATATATATATATATATATATATATATATATATATATATATATATACACATATATATATATACACATATATATATATAACTTGATAACTCTCTCGTCGAATCAATTTGAGTACTTAAACTCCTCCAAAAAGGTTACTAAGTCCCCTATTAGTTTCTAATGTTATCCCAGTAACTTGAAGTCCCACCGTTACTGTTCTTATCCTTACATCATCATAAATTCCCATTATAGTTTCAATTCGAATGATATCTAATCGTACGTCATTCGGTAGACCCTCGTAAGCAATATCATTCAATTCCAAACTATAAGTATTTTTTTGAGCATCAACTAAGACCCTACTTACCTTATATAAGTCCCGAACTATCAATTTAAACATACTAAGAATCATCATCGGCCTGGGGATTTTTATTAAGACTTAAGGGAAAATAATTGCCAAAATTCAAAAGGGGCCGATAGATCGAATAAAATAGGTCGGTCGATCGATCGATCAAGCGGGTATCAGCCAAGATTTTCTTAAATAGTTACGGGTTTTCCATTTTTTACACATATAATTATTCATTACAATGTCTTAAACTCCCAACCAAGTATAATAATTATCATACCAACATGTTGGCATTATTTTTCACGTTTAGAATCATCAAATCAAAGTAGAACATCAAATTCTTAGATCAATTTACCAAATTTTCATATAAAAATCCTAGTTCTTCTATTTCTTCAAGAACACTATCTAATTCAATAAAATTCCATAATTCTCTACCCATGGATAATAATTTCGTGGCTTCTAAAATCCCAGAAGTTAATCTACATGCAAAACCTACCCAAATTACGATTTCAACTCTTCAATTCCATTTAATTATCAATATTCAAGGTTATTCTTCAATTCTAACCTAACATTGATGATATATGCACTAAATTATTTCAAGTTAAATCACTTTCCTGGTAATAAAGATTCTAGTTCGATGAAGTAGACGGTATGGGGATGATCCTTGCTTTCTGATCTATCCGGTGGTGTTGACGGTGGTGTAAAAAGCCTCTAATTGGTGGTTCTCCTTTGAAAACTCCATTCTCATCCACTCTAATGGCCGTTTATGATTTTTGGTTGTGAAACCCTAATGGAATCAAGTGTTGGATGTTAATAACTATCTAAACTTTGTGGTTCAGTATTCACCCAAAAATAGGAATGACTAAAATACCCTCACGGGTTGCCAGTTATGCTTAAAAATGCTCCGGGACCCAAACTAAACCCCCGGCTAGTGTTTTCTGACTATCTTGACTCTACCGGATACGTTGGTGCACTCAAAATCCTTATATGGATGACATAAAAATAAAAATACTTTTAAATCCATTAAATTGGGTCCTGACGTGACTGACACGCGCGTCCCAACTTAATTACCGAAACTGTTGTATTTTCAACTCTCGCCAATTTTTATAAATTTAATAATCACATATTTCCAAAATCACTCAGTAATATTCAACAACATTATAATAATCAAATACTAACTCTCATCTCGCTAGCATTTAAATCTGGATTATTTTCCAATTGATTATCCCAAATTAATTTTAATAAATCTCATAATTCAAGGCAATTTAATATATGAAATCTCATAATTAAAAGCCATAAAAATACGGGGTATTACATACATTCCCCTAATAATGGAATTTCATCCCGAAATTCGAAAAATGTAATCCTCCAGTACTCAATGTAAAATACAAAGAAAGGCTCAATCACTACAGCCCTTGCTTCACAACAAGATTGTTGAATACTCTTGACACTTTATCAGTTATAGGGTTATTCCTCAATAAATCCACCTCACGTTGTGCTCTTACTGACCAACATTCGAATAAAAATATCCTGCACATCATTGACCGCATTATCTCAATATTATTGTGAGTCCGCACCTCACAATGTATTAACTCCTGCGTTTATCTAGACACAAAACTCCCATCCTGGGAGAAATCATAGAACATCTGACTGCTCTTCTCCGTTCTTTGTATCTCTGTTCCTGGCGTTGTGAGTTTTACACAAGGGGAAAACCACTCACAACAGTTGGTGGTTATCCCATTTTAGTCATCGGACTCTAACTCCTGACTGATCTAAAACTCTGATAATTCGCTCACCTCTAAACATCCAGAGAAAGAATGATAAGGTTTATCCACACAAAACCTTAGTAAGCACCTTGTCTACTATGAATAGATACGGGTGCTTTTACCCAACTCTACCATTAGTAAATATTGTCTCCCTATTACCACTATATACCTCACTTACTAGCTATACCCGTTTTAGAAATGAAATGATCGCAAGGTATCTAAAATTTCTTTCATACAGTTCCACCAGTCATCAATCACCTTTTGCCTACTCCTCGGCTATCGGTGATACAACCTTCTCAAAATGAAATGTTATCTCCACTACTTCCTGGTACCTGACATTGAATGTGGATATCATGGATCTCATCCTAGTTCTGAATAATATTGCGTAGGTCCACGTAGCGGCGTGTTCACTATCTAATAGTGTAAATCACCCAAGGATATAATAATTTCTCTCCTTCTGGACAACTTGTCCCACATATTCGAAGGAACCCGTTACTTATCTATAAGTTGGAAACCCCTCGAGGAAATTTTCGAACTTGACTCTTCCATCACTGGAATCATCGATTTGATACAAAATCATCTGGTTGATCATCTTACCACAATCGATCTACTACTTATTATACCCCTTTTAATGTCGATTCCCATGTATAATTCTTCCCCTTAAGTGATAATAACCCTCTTCTTCTCTCGGCATATACCAAAAGTTCTGACCCCTTCACTCTTCGCCACGGTGCGTGCTTTTCCTTATTGACATCATCACTCTATTTATGCATAAGCCACTCCTAACATTCGATTGGGTGGAACTCCACTCCAAATTGTCCATAATAGTTAAATATTTGCCTTCTCAAGAGATACCCCCTTATTAAATGGCTTTACACTGCCTTTTCACCAAATTCGGACGTGCTACTCTGAGTGAACATGAGTATACTGATTACACCTTCTCTTACGACGCTCAACCCATTCTACCAATTCCATTTCTTCAAATTAATCCCATAAGTAATAATTTCACCCATCTATGTCTCTCCTTCCAGCGATTACTACATTAGCAAACCAAGATTTCTACACCCCTTATAACCCATGCATACAGGTTTAAACATCATATACGCTTCATACGTGTTTCAAACTCTTTATTGCCCCCGCATTTGCAATGTGGCTATACCACTTGGGCGTTCTCAATCACCCCCGAATTTGAAATCCTAAATCCTCCTTAACCTCATTGCATTCTTCAACCTGCCATAATAAAACCAAATGTTTTTAGTACTTCCTAACCACACCACTGGCTCTACTGGCCTTATATATTAATTTACCCTTTAACTTCCAGTTCTAACTACATACTTCCATAACGATCGAGTTACCCAGATCATGGACGAATGGCCAAACATCTCCTTATTACCAACCTTACGCCAAGTTTCATGCGTGGGGTGTCTCGCAGAGCGAAATCCAAACAAGGAACCCCCCTACGCTCCCATAGTCAGCAACTTATCAACTCACAAATATGTCTTCACAGTACTATGTTCTGAGATGCAAGTCAAATATCCCCCCGATGGTCACTCAGGATAAGACCATTTCTATACACCCCCCTGCGATAGCAAGCAGCTTGGTATGTCACATACATAATATCAAATATAGGTATACACACGACCCATCAATCAAACGATATACACACAACCAAATGTCACATTTCATAAGTAGTATTTTTATCACTAAATACTATCAATGTATTTTTAAATTATGATATTCCCTCTCTCGTAATATATATAGATAAGGATAATATGCCACCCGAAATTCCTTAATACAATATCATAAGAAGTCCTACAAGTAACCACTAATTTTTATTCTTATAAGTTACATATCTTCAGAACTAATGTCGTAAATAATTATCATGTAATACTCTCAACGTATTTACAATTACGATTATCTCTCTCTCGTAATCTTCAAGGTAAACTCACCATCCCAAATATTTAAATCATTACACCTAAACAACTCCCAATAATTCTGCACTATTTTGGGTTCATCGAACACTAATTCTTCTCACTCAAATTGACTGTTTACACAAATAAGGTCAAAATAGGAAATTCTCTGAAAATTAGGAATCTCGCTCGAACCCGAATGGATCTCACTCGAACGACTTCCACGTGTCGTTCGAACGACTTCGCGCGACAACCAATATCGCTCGAACGACTTTGAGCGACATCTCGTGACCTGGGCTGTTTCGTCTTTAACCTTAGACAACCTCGTTTTTCACCATTTTTCAACCCTAAATACTCTAAAGATTAAGCTCAAACTTCCAACAATCAATACCAAATATTATTCTAACATGTATATGAGATTTCAAAAAATCTAACATCATTAAATCGTCACCAATCAACCATGAAATTCCAAATTCCCAATTTTATTGTCAAGAACCCTAGTTCTTAAATTAATATGCATAACTTCTAAATTAAGCCTAGATTGGTTCATAGAAATCACTATAATTTCGTAGGCATCATCCTGTCTACATAAGGTATTCAAATTCTTATCAAATCATCCCTAGTTTATGATATAGTTCTCCAATTTTACCCAAAAGTAACTTTCATAACAAAGGTTTATTAGCCTAGACTAACATGAACATAATTATCGCTAAAGAAAGCAAGAAATAAACACTTGCTTCGATTTCCAAGGTCTGATCCATTATTGTTGTTAGTATGGATGCGTTCCTCGCATTTTGATCTACACGATGGTGGTGGTGGTTATGCAAGGTGGTGAACATAACTTCTCCTCCTTTGGAATTTGCTCTCCCACACCAACTGTGGTTCTCCCTTGATTTTGGTGTAACCTAACCCTGATTGTCCCCAATTAGCTCATATATTATTTCTCCAAATTTTTTTTCATATAATTCCTCCAAAAATCCAAATTACCAAACTACCCCTACCGGGTGCCGACTTGGCCTAAAAGTATCCCGGAGTCCAAATAGAATATCCGAGTAGAGTTTTCTGAGTATCTCGACACCTCCGGACTAAACGGCGCACTCGAAATGATCATAAGAGTTACTTAAAATAATTTACCTTTTTATTTTACTTAATTAGTCCTGACACGACTCACATGCGTGTCCCGACTTAATATACCAAACTTTCGTATTTCTCTCTCATGGAAAGTTATATAAAATCGTCATTCTATATCACTTATTCTCACAGTAATATTACTAATTACTAACTTCTCGTCACGCTGGTAAATATTCAATTTCAATCTAGATTAATAATTAATTCTCGCATTTTAATTTAATTAATCCCACAATAATAATAAATTACATAATTATTTAAATCGTAGAATATACGAGGTATTACATACTTCCCCCTTAATAACGGAATTTCATCCCGAAATTCAGAAAATAAGGCAATTCTGATAAGGACAACTCCGGGTGTTTATTTCAGATCCCATGAATTTACGCATTATCACCCATATAGTACATTACTGAATACCCTTAATAATGAACACCTCACTGATAATTTACTCTCCCAGCCTTACCATTTAAGTTTCACCACTTAACTATTAGATAGTTACTATCTAGCCTCCTACTACTCGCACTAGTAGGTTAGTTGATATTTAGATATATACAAATTTGTCTTACTACTATGTTTCATCAATAGTTTATTCTTGTTTGTACGGTATATACTTTACACACAATATATACTATAAATGTTAAAACATTTTCTTCATACTGCCTCCGCAAGGGATTATGGAATCCAAGCATGTATGCTATCGGCTCAAACTTAACAATAATAGGAAAATATCCCACATCACTCGGTACCAATTCCATCATTCCAACATGCAATAATGCAACTCCCAATCATTTCCATCCTGGTTAATGGGCCCTAAATTTCCTCTGGGCCTAGTAGATTATTGTCCTCCCTTCTATCCAATAAGCACAAGGATGGAAAGGATTGATATATAGCGCCTCAAATGGAATTCTATCGATAATGAGCTGAGGGGAGTAGTCTTACTAGTGGGTACAATTGTGAGAATTGGGGTACGTTGAGGAGTAGAACTTAGAATCTTATAGTAAATCGGATGACAATTGTGGATTTGGAAACGATTACCTAATTACGACGTGAGAAGAGTTGACAACTCTAATGCATTTAAAATGGGAACTTGTAAACATATAACGGTAAATAATGGAATAAGAATAAGAAGTATACCTCTATTAATATACTAAGATATCTAAGAAGTGTGAATGCTTAGTATATGTGGTTATCTATGTATAACATACCTACCATGCTTGTTATCACGGGAGGTCGGTGTTCGATCAGGGCCATCTAATCTTTGTGTGCCTACGGGGGGATTTAGATTGATACCTCGAGGACATAGGTCAGAGAAGGACTTATTGAGAAGTTAATAAGTTTGCTGATCATGGGAGCATAGGTATGTGCGTGACCCATGTGATGTGAACTATGTTCGCCTCCATTATTTGTGATTGTTGTTATTCGAGAACGATTCCTGAGAGATTCGGAATGCGGGGTCCTTATGTACGTGATGTACCGGGATTGGATAGCAGAGTATGTGTGCACCGCAGCTTAGTCTCGGGGTGCTAGTAGTGTATATTTATGATGAGGATAATATACTATTAATTGAAATGAACTGCCATGTATATATGTGAATATAAATAATTGCAACGTTATGTAAAGATAAGATGGAAGATCTCTAGTAAGTAGTATTACTAATAAGGGAAACCGAGAATAAATGTAAAGCTCTCTATTTAAATGAAGAAGCCAGAATTAAATCGTTAATCGTATAGTAATGTTACATTTTATTTTGGACTAGTTAGATATGGGAATAACTAGACTGGGTAAGGGTACGTTAGGAGTGCACGGATAGTCGAGAGGTGAGTATTTCATGTGAGAGCACGTCTTAACATGTATTTTTCATTCATTGTTTTGAAATCATTAAAACACTTGCTATATTTTTAAATTATTTTCACTATCGGGCTCTGACCCCTTTGCTTTCAAATATATTTTTCCTGTAAAAACCTTTTAGGTGCCCAGCCACAAGGACACCATGCATAGGAGTTCCATTCAGGTGACGGACTGTAGCCGATGTGGAAGTTACAGGACCTTGACAGTAGACGCCTCCACTTTTGATCTTAATTCTCTATTATCATATTTTCTCATTTGTTGGGCATGTCGCCCCATTTCTTTTAGAGATATTTTATCTATTCAGTTATTTCAGATTTGGGGTTGTAATAAATTTAGTGATGCAGACTTGGTATTTGTCTAGTTCAGCATTCGGATTGTTGGGAGGAGTATTCCTCCATATTCATTATTATTTTATGGTTATTCTTTTGTGACTATGTTGTGGTAGTTATGTTAGCATTTCATAATCTACATATTGCATTATAATCCGATTTAATTAAAATTGACAACTCACTTTTTAAATATTAGGTGGCTAGTAATTGTTAAAATGTTTTCGACAGTGATGCTACGAACTGAACCAACTTAACATTTTGAATTAATTTAAATAATGGAGTAGCTACCCGGTATTTAATTAGTCAAGGTGTCACAGGGGGTATCGGAGCATCAGGTTCTAGTGTTCTTAGGATCTGTACGGCTTATTATGTTTCCGCTAAGCTTTCTTTGATGTAGAGCCCTATATTTTAGGACTGTTGTATTATTTTATGTATGTTTCTCTCTTCAGCTATTTTGAGATAATAACTGTGAACTTTTAGACTTTACTCTCATTTTAGATGCCTCCATGACGTGCACAGTGAGTTCCTAGGGATGCTTAGCCAGAGCCACAGCTTGCACTAGTTCAGGGCACCTTGAATGCCGCCGAGGTTGCAGCTATTATAGCCCAAGTGGTGAATGCTGCCCTAGCAGTTGTACAGCTGACACCAACCCAGGTGCCGGTAGTCGCGCCAGTTCAGGCTCATGTATTCTCGTCTGCTTGGGAATGCGTTCATGATGCTTTTTAGAAAGTACACCCTCCGGAGTTTGCACGTAGCTCCAACGTTGTTGTGTGCAGTCAGTGGAGGAAGGACATTCAAAGGCACATAAGGATGTACGAGTGCACGGATGTTCAGAAGTGGATACTAGCTACTTTCAAGCTAGTAGGATCAGCGTTGCAGTGGTGGGAGTCTATTACCACCCCAGAGGAGAGATATGCCTTTTCTATACAGGAGTTTTGGGTGTGTTTCGACCGCAAATACTTTTCGCCAGCCGTTCACACTGAAATGAGGAGAAAGTTAATGAACCGTAAGCAAGAGGGGAGGACCGTGGCCGAGTATGAGGCTGAATTCACTAATATCTTGAACATTGTTCTCGATGAGATTCTGACAGAGGAGAAAAAATTCAGAAGTTCGTGGACGGATTGACTTGGATTATCCGACAGCACTTGTTGTGAAATTTTTCGTTGGCCATATACTCTGACGTGTTTAACGCGGCACCGCTTCATTGCCAGGATCACCGCTTTCACATGTCTGAGAGTAAGAGATCAGGAGAGTCCATCCATCAGGGAAATACAGGGGGAAATGGTGCCAGCGGGGCATAATTTGCTTAGGTTCAGCATCGGCAGGGAGATCAGGGTTTCCAATAGGGGGATCCTAAGAGATTCAAATCTGGGGGTTTCAGGAATGGTCAGGGAGGTTTTAGACATGGACATCAGGGTCAGAACGTCCATCAGGGCCAGAAAGGTCAGCAGCAGTAGTTTCAGCAGGGCCAGCATGGTCAAGGTAGGAATGGTAATAGCCATCAGGGCCGAGGACAGCAGGGACAACGAGGGGGAAACTTCTTGGGGAAGTGCTTCGTTTGTGGCAAGATTGGCCACAAATGCCAAGATTTTCCTGATAGGGGTAGGGCCCCACTGCAGCAGCAACAGGGTGCTCGACACGAGCCACAGAGGCCTATGTTTCCCGCCGTCCTCCCAGCACCACCACAGATGGAATCATTACCACCCATTCCAGCGGTCCCAGTCCAGCAAGGAAAACTTTAGTATGGGAGAGTGTATCAACTCTAGCATGCCGCAGTCCCACAGGATCCACCTGCTATTGAAGGTATGTTCTCTATTCAGGGTACTGTGGGGCGTATTTTATTTGATACGAGGCCACACATTATTTCATTGCCATAAGATTTTCACGCACTATTAGGTTGTTAGACACCGCAGAGAGCACGTTTACTTGTGTAGATTCACCGTTGAGTAGGGGTTCCGTGATTTCTCTTATTTGTAGAGGTGTGGGTATAAAAATTGAGAGATTTACTTTACTTGCTGATATGTTAGAATTAGAGATGACTGAGTACGATTCTATTGTTGGTATGGATTGCCTAGTTGCATACCGAGCCATGATTGATTGTTTCAGAAGAAGTATTATTTTTTCTATTCCCGGGTAGGAGATGTTTTTATTGGCAATGCCTCCCCCCAAGGGAGGATCGTCCACTTTCTTGTACCATATAGAGGAGGAGACCTCTAAGGAAATGGTGATACCACTTGATTCGATTCTAGTCGTGAGGGAGTTTGTTGATGTATTTCAGGATATACCTGGACTACCTCCAAGTAGGGAGATAGATTTTGTGATCGATTTGATGTCGGGCACTCGGCCAATGGCCTGCGCACCTTACCGTATGGCTCCAACAAAGATGAGAGAACTAAGGGATCAGATAGAGAAGTTATTGGGTCAGAGGTTTATCCGTAGGAGTACTTCACCGTGGGGTTCCCCTATGTTGTTCGTAAAGAAGTGGGATGGATCATTAAGGTTGTGTGTAGATTACCGGGAGTTGAATAAAGTCACGATACGGAATAATATTCGTTGACCCGAATCGATGACTTATTTGATCAGTTGAGGGGAGCTTGCTTCTTCTCAAAGATTGACTTGTGATCGGGATACCATCAGTTGCGTATTAGGGAACATGACATCTCAAAGACTTCTTTCTTGACGACATATGGTTCCTACGAGTTTTGAGTTATGCCTTTTGGCGTGACCAACGCTCCAGCCGTGTTTATGGACTTGATGAATAGGGTGTTCAGAGAGTTCATAGACCAGTTTGTCATCATCTTTATTGATGACATTCTAGTTTACTCCCAGATAGAAGAGGAGTACGCCGAGCATTTAAGACAAGTTTTGTAGACGTTGCGTCAAAATGAGATTTATGCAAAGTATGAGAAGTGTGGGTTTTGGCTGAAGGAGGTTCAGTTTTTGGGGCATATAATTTCAGACCGGGGGATATCTGTTCATCCGGGGAAGGTATCCGTGGTGAGGGAGTGAGGACAGCCCAGGACACCGACTGAGATCCGTAGTTTCTTAGGCCTAGTAGGATACTATAGGAGGTTTATTCGTGGTTTCTCAAAGATAGCGGGTCCTTTGACACATATGACGCACAAAGGTGTTCCATTCATCTGGAGCGATGCCTGTCAGTTGGCATTAGATGAGTTGAAAGATAAGTTGACCTCAGTGCCTGTGTTAGCATTGCCCAGATCGGGAGCTGACTATTTAGTTTACACCGATGCGTACTTGTAAGGACTTGGAGGTGTACTGCAACAGGAGAGTCAGGCAATAGCTTATACTTCCCGTAAGATTAAGCCTCATGAGAGGAATTACTCCACCCACGACTTGGATTTAACGGCATCGTATTTGCTCTTCAGATTTAGAGACATTATCTACTGGGGGAGAAATTTTGGTTTATTCACAGACCACAAGTCTCTACAATACCTCTTCACGCAGAAGGAACTGAATATGCATCAACGACGGTGGCTTGATTTTATGAAGGATTATCAGTTTGATATCCAATATCACCCAGGGAAGGATAACGTGGTAGCAGACGCGTTGAGCCGTAGGCCAGTAGATGAGGTGGCCGAGGTGTAGAAAGCTAAGTGGAAGGAGTTAGGACACCAGGATGCAGTGGCCTGATCGTTCATGTCTGTGATTAAGTTACACCTCAGATTGTTACGAGAGTGATAAAGGCCCAGGCAACTAACTCGTTCTGTTAGGAGAAGATAGTTCGATTACTAGCAGAGGGAGCTGAGTCCTATACCATTAGTTCAGACGGGGGATTACACTTCAACGAGAGACCAGTTGTTTCGGAAGGGGAAGACTTGCGACATGAGGTGATGGCAGAGTCGCCCGACTCACGATTCGCGGTACACCCTGTTGGGGATAAGATGTCCCAAGACGTGAGACGCCAATATTGGTGTAGAGGGATTAAGAGAGATATCATCGTATTCATTTCTAAATGCACCACTTGTCAAGTAGGAAAGGTGGATCATCAGAAACCAGCAGGACTTCTACAGCTGTTAGAGGTTCCGACATGGATATGGGAGAGAATATCCATGGACTTTATCACGGGGTTACCTACGTCGCAGAGGGGTCACGACTCCATATGTGTGGTTGTGGATAGGTTGACCAAAGTTGCTCATTTATTACCCGTAAGGACAGATTACACTACGGGACTGTATGCCCAGATTTTCATTGTGGAGATAGTGAGACTTCACGGGGTGCCTCTAAATATCGTGTCTAATCGAGACAACATATTTGTTTCACGATTTTGGGAGAGTTTCCAAGAGGCCATGGGTACGGAGTTACGGCTGAGTATGGCTTATCACCCGCAGACGGATGGGAAAACCGAACGAATAAATCATATGCTGGAGGACATGTTGCGTATGTGCATCCTAGACTTTGGAGGTGGTTGGGAGCAGTACCTTCCACTGGTGGAGTTTGCTTATAATAACTCATATCAATTCACCATTGGAATGGCTCCATTCGAGGCGTTGTACGGTAGACCTTTTCGTTCCCTAGCATGTTGGTCAGAGGTGGGGGATAACAAACTTCTTCGTCCGGAAGTGATTCAGGACACTTTGGCAAGGATAGAGATGATACAGAGCCGTATTCGGGTTGCTCAGGGCCGATATAAGAGCTATGCTGATGCCAAGAGGTTCTTCAGAGAATTCAAGGTGGGGGACCAAGTGTTACTCAGAGTATCTCTGATGAAGAGGATCATGCGCTTTGGGAAGAAGGGGAAACTAGCATCGAGATACGTGGGGCCATTTCCTATCATCGAGAGGATTTGGCCAGTCGCATACAAACATGGGTTACCGGAGCACTTGTATAGGATTCATGATGTATTCCATATTTCCTCGCAAAGGAAATATCTTAGGTATGATTTGTCCCATACTCACATTGCTTTGGAGGACATCGATCTTTATCCCGATAGTTCCTACGAGGAGGGGTCGATTGCTATTTTTGACCGAAGCGAGCGAAAACTGAGGTCGAAGACAGTACCATTAGTACGTGTTCAGTGGCGGCATCATAATGCTGAGGAGTCCACATGGGAGAGCGAGGAAGAGATGCACGAGCGTTACCCGGAGCTATTTTTACCAGGTATTCTTTAGTTCCGAATTTCGGGACGAAATTCTGTTATTAGGGGAGAAGTATGTAATACCCCGTAATTTTATTGATTTTTATTTAGGGGATTAATTGAATTAAATGAGAATAAATTGGGAATTAATCCGGGTATAAATACTAGAGAGATGTGAGTTGGTATTTGATTATGATGTTAAAATTGAAAATTTCATGAGTATTGAAAATATTAAAATTATCGCGAGGCAGAAATACGATAATTTGGAAATTTAGTTGGGACGCGCGTGTCAGTCACTTTAGGAATGAAATTATTTGATTTAAAAAGTGAATTATATTTTTATCAACTGAATGGTCATTTTGAGTGCACCAACGTGTTCAGAAGAGTTTAAATAGTCAGAAAACACTAGCCAGGGGTTTAGTTTGGGCCCCGGGGCATTTTTAGGCCATACCGACAACCCAAAAGGGTAGTTTGGTACTTTTTAAAAACAAGGGGATTAAAACCCACGAATTTTATAGGTTAATTTTATATTAGTAGTGAACCCATTAAGTCCATTATCAGCATTTATCAAGCAGTGGGCTATGGGAGTTAAGGGGAGAGTCCTAAGAGGTTCCAAAAGAAACCCCTAGCCACCATTAAAATCTTTGGGAGAATTCTGTAGAAAGAAAGAGGAGAATCAACCTTCATCCTTCAACATCAAATCAGAACATCTAAGACAAGTGGTTTAATTACATAAATTCAAGCGAATGTTTCTTCCATTCTTAGAATGGAATATATGTCTTGTATTGAAAGTTTGAAGAAAACCTATGAAATTGGAGATAGAAATCGTAATCTTATATGAGGATCGCATGTAGAATAGTTAATGACGAATTTCAGATCCAAAATATATATATTGATGATTTAAAAATGGATTTATAAGAAATAGTTGTAGACATTAAATTCTGTGTTCGCGTTTATAGGGTTTGGGACAATATTTGGGAATTATGATGATTACATGTTGATTTAGGAGGTATTGACCCCATATATATGTTAAAGAGTGACCTACGAGGACTTAGTGTAGTTTAAACACATTAAAACTTAGTTTGGATGATCATATGATGGATTTAGAAAAGAGAAAAAGGAAGAAAAATGATTTTGCAGATTTCTGGGCGTGTTCTGCCATCTCATTAGAAGACCTGCCCAGGTCGTACAAACGACCTCGTTCGAACGAGTTTCAAACGAGATGACAGTATCCCTTCTAACGAATTGGTAGTTCATTTGAAGCCATTCATTCGAACGACACTCGTTCGAACGATACTTCTAACGAGTTGACATAATGACCTTTTTGGCCTGATTTTATTTCAAATGTTCCGTAGACTTAATTTATGGAGAATTAATCTTACCTTATTGACTAGTGGGTACAATTGTGAGAATTGGGGTACATTGAGGAGTAGAACTTAGAATCTTATAGTAAACCGGATGACAATTGTGGATTTGGAAACGAGTACCTAATTACGATGTGAGAAGAGTTGACAACTCTAATGCATTTAAAATGGGAACTTATAAACATATAACCGTAAATGATGGAATAAAAATGAGAAGTATACCTCTATTAATATACTGAGACATCTAAAAAGTGTGAATGCTTAGTATATGTGGTTATCTGTATATAACATACCTACCATGCTTACTATCATGGGAGGTCGGCGTTCGATCAAGGCCATCTAATCTTTGTGTGCCTACGAGGGGATTTAGATTGGTACCTCGAGGACATAGGTCAGAGATGGACTTATTGAGAAGTTAATAAGTCTATTGATCATGGGAGCGTAGGTATGTGCGTGACCCATGTGATGTAAACTATGCTCGCCTCCATTATTTGTTATTGTTGTTATTTGAGAACGATTCCTGAGAGATTGGGAATGCGTGGTCCTTATGTACGTGATGTACCGGGACTGGATAGCAGAGTATGTGTGCACCGTAACTTAGTCTCGTGGTGCTAGTATTGTATATTTATGATGAGGATAATATACTATTAATTGAAATGAATTGCCATGTATATATGTGAATATAAATAATTCCTTTCTTATGTAAAGATAAGATGGAAGATCTCTAGTAAGTAGTATTACTAATACGGGAAACCGAGAATAAATTTAAAGCTCTCTGTTTAAATGAAGATGTCGGAATTAAATCGTGAATCGTATAGTAATGTTTGATTTTATTTTGGACTAGTTAGATATTTGAATAACTAGACTGGGTACGGGTACGTTAGGCGTGCACATATAGTCGAGAGGTGAGTATTTCATGTGCACGTCCTAACAAGTATTTTGCATTCATTGTTTTAATGTCATTAAAACACTTTCTATATTTTTAAACTTCTTTCACAATCGGGCTCTGACCCGTTTTCTTTCAAATATATTTTTCTTGTAAAAACCTTTTAGGTGCCCAGCCACAAGGAAACCATGCATTGGAGTTCCATTCAGGTGACGAACTGTAGCCGCTGTGGAAGTTACAGGACCTTAACAGTAGACGCCTCCACTTTCGATCTTGACTCTCTATTATTAGATTTTCTCATTTGTTGGGCATGTCCCTCCATTTCTTTTAGAGATATTTTATCTATTCAGTTATTTCAGATTTGGGGTTGTAATTAATTTAGTGATGCAGACTTGGTATTTAATTATTTCAGCATTCGGATTATTGGGAGGAGTATTCCTCCAGATTCATTATTATTTTGTGGTTATTCTTTTATGACTATGTTGTGGTGGTTATGTTAGCATTTCATAATCTACATATTGAATGATAATCGGATTTAATTAAAATTGACAACTCACTTTTTAAATATTAGGTGGCTAGTAATTGTTAAAATATTTTCGACAGTGATGCTACAAACTGAACCAACTTAACATTTTGAATTAATTTGAATAAAGGAGTAGCTACCAGGTATTTAATTAGTCGGGGTGTCACAGATAGTCCCCCCCCCCCCCCCCCCCCCCCCCCACAATTTTGAAATCCTTATACTTTAGAATCAATTTCCTTGTTGAGATATGCAGAAGCGTAAGATGGTTCACAAAACACCAAATTTTAATTTACTTCAAATTAAAATTAAACCAAGTGAAATAAAATAAAACACACACTTATGTTAATTTACTTAAAAACAATTAATCAAACCAAGTCCTAGAAGATTTGCCTAAGTCATATTTCTCAATTTTAACAAATTAGGCCAAACCAAATTGTAACACATTAAATTAATGACTTGAATTAATTACACATAAGAATTACCCAAAATTTAATTGACACCAAATTAAACATGTAGTGATTAAAACCAAATTTTATCCTGAATTACCTAAGCATGCGTTCTAGGTGACTATAGCAAGATAAAATAAACAATAAATCACTACGCCACGATATACAAGGAAAAACCCACAACGGAAAAAAATCTCGGACGATCCTAGGCACAAATTCACTAAATACGGAATTTACATTTACAAGACATATGACTTACAACCTCAACTCGAACCCTCTCAAGCCTTGACGCGTCTTCTTGTAACCACCTCTGCCTAGTGGATAACGACGGAGATCCACCGCGATCTCGGACCCACCGATCGGACAATAGGTACACCATCAACCACACATGATGCCTTTCACCATGTGAGGAAGCCGCAACTCAACAATTCTTCTTCTTCTTTGAGGGATTTAAAAGAAAACCCAAACTTCTCTTCAAACGAATGTAGAGATAAACTAGTGTCAAAATGCTCCAAGTAAAGTATATGTATATATGAACTTTAACGAAACAAATATGGGTGTAACTAAGTGTTTAAAGGATTTTTCTTTATAATTTGAACACTCAAAGTCATGAACTTTTTCTTGGAAGAATCAACCCTCAAACCTCTCTCTAGGAGTTAGAATATTATGAAAAAGTTAAGTTAGAAAAAGTTATTCTCGGACATTATAAGATATGATAAAAGTTAGTGGGAAAACAAGTGGGGAAAGTGGGTAAAAACTGCTAAAAACTGCAAAAAAAAATTCCCCCCTGAAATCTCATTCGAACGACATTTTCCTTCGAACGAAATCTCGGTTCGAACGAGGCTTCTAACGAAGTTCCAGTGTGAACGCTTTAGAAATCTCGTTGGAAATCTTGTTCGAACGACATTTCGAACGAAGTTGCAGTGGACAATATGGGAACTCATTGGCAAACTCGTTCGAATGACTTATGGTTCGAACGAAAATCTCATTCGAACGACACATCGAACGAACTTCCAAAAAGTTTGAAAATTTTGATTTTTTGCCCAGAAAGTTTATATTCTTTATTTAAAGTTTTAATTAAATCTTTCTAAATATAAATAACAGTTTTAATTAAACCTACACCCATTATAAAATGTTCCAAGCTCCTATAAATATATATATATATATATATATATATATATATTATAATGCATTCATACCTTAGGAGCAATGGAAACATGTTGATGACGTAGAAACGAGGCACAAACAAACTCGGCATTGTGATGAAGCTTTATACACTTGGCCGCTACGTCTTCAATAAACATGTCATAGGCTCGAATGGATCAATATGAACTCTATCCTATTACTCAAATGTTTTTATCCGGAATTGAGCCAAAACTACAAAGGACTCAATTGGAAAATTATGTCCTTACAGACTTACCATTTGGAATTGAATGCTATTGCTTACGAGGGTCTACCGAGTGAGGTACGATTCGAAATCTTTCGAATTGAAACTATAATGGGAATTTTTGATGATGTAAGGATAAGAATAGTAACAGTGGGACTTTAATTTACTGAGATAACATTAGAAACTAATAGGAGACTTAGTAACCTTTTGGGAGCAGTTTAAGTACTCAAATTGATTCGATGAGAGAGTTATCAAGTTACATATATATATTACGTATAATGTTCGGGATAAACTTGCTACGTATGAGACTTACTAGATGGATTGTGTGAATATCTATATGGAAATATGATTACTTAGGTTTTGTGAATGCCTAGTTTATGGATTTCTTATCTATACGACATACCTACCATACTTGCTATCACGGGAGGTTAGTTTTCAGAAAAGGGCCATCTTATCTTTGTGTGCCTTCAGGGGGTTTTAGATTGGTACCTTAAGGACATAGGACTGTGAATGATTTATTTGTGAGTTGATAAGTCATATAACCATGGGAGCGTAGGTATGTACGTGACCCATGGGTATGTGAACTATGTTCGCCTCCAATATGTGTGATTTGTATTTAGACAGTTCCTCAGTGATTCGGAACACGTGATCCTTACGTACGTGATGTACATGGATTTTATAGTAGAGTATGAAAGCACCGCAGATTAGCCTAGAGGTTCCATATATGTATTTATGTACTGAGAGTGTTATACATAGGTAGTTGTGACTGGTTCATTGTTGCTTAGTATATGTGAATAACTAAGATTTTTGAATGGGTTAAGAACGAGAATTTAATTAACATTTGAGATAAGTAATTTTAATGAATGCGAATATGAGTTATGAATATATCTGGTTTGGGTACTAAGAGTGGACATCTTATGTTATAATACAAAAGCAAAAGTGGTACATGCTAGTTAGTAAATGGCTTGACCAGGATGGGTTAAGGGCATACGTTAGGCGTGCACATTAGTTGAGAGGTGAGAAAAACATGTGAGAGTACACAACTAACGTGTATATAATGTGTTGTTTATTTGTAATTTAAACACTTGATAAACTTTTAAACTGTTTTCACCTCGGGCTCTGACCCGTTTTTATCGAAATTTATTTTTGTTTAGTAAAAACATTTTAGGTGCCCAGCCGCAGGAATGCCAAGCATAGGAGTTCCATTCTGATGACATGCTGTAGCTACTGTGGAAGCTACAGGATCTTAGTATTAGATGCCTTCATATTTATCCTTGGTTCCTTCAGAGTCATTTGTATCAGTTAGGGCATGTCGACTATTCTTTTTAAGAGGTTGTAGTTGCAGACTTTCATTATTTCGGTTATTGGTTTATTTATTCAGACTCTTGTATTGGTAATTTATTTACTCGGGAATTATGATTATTGGAGTGTTTACTCTGGACTCAGTTGATTTCATTTCGTTGGTCATTCATATGAGATTGTTTATGCGATTGATGGTTAATGATTTAATTCTTGGTCATTTGATAACTTGATTAATAAAATTTGACATCTCTCTGTCTAAATATTAGTTGGCTAGTAATTAATTAAATGTTTTTCGACAGTGATGATAAGAGTGAACCAATTTGATATTCGGTATTAATTTAATAAAGGGGTAGCTACCCGATATTTAATTAGACACGGTGTTACAAGGGGTATCAGGGCGTCAGGTTCTAGTGTCCTTTAGGATCTCTGCGATTTATTACGCTTCCAGCGTAGCTTTCTTTGATATACAGACCTATGTTTAGGATTGTTGATTTCTTTGGTGAGATTTCGTTCTCCTGCTATGATGTGTATGATAGTGAATCTTATTTTCATTCGGGTGTGTTCGTGTGCGAACAATGCAGTATGTCAGGCAAAGACAGTTGGATGGACAACAAGAGGCAAAGACCAGTTGAGTTTATTTGATTTATTAAAGAAGGATGGCCGTAGTTGAAGTTGCCCATATTATGGCATGGAATTCCAGGACAGTAGAAATGGCTAAGGCACAACTTGTGACTTACAGGTATAGCTATAGTAGAAATTGGGGTCAAATTAGACTCACCCAGTCGGGTTGGATTGGGAGAGAGTAAGACCAAACATTTAAAAGAACTAGCAGTGGAAATACTAGAAATACGGAGATGGCGTGTGCTAGACAATAAACGTAAAATATCTAAAGGCTTGGGCATATGTTAGAGTATGGCTAATCAAGAGTGAAAATTTGGGGTAAAATTTTTCTTGGCTCGTAAGAGCTACCACACTTAGAAGTGGAATGTGTCGTCATGAGAAGGCGCATAAGTATGGTTTGACCATAAGTTCCTTCAATAGATGTTAAGAGTGAAATGCGAATGTTATTCTGAACTCACACAAGAGGGTCGGACACAGGTCACTTTGTGAGGAGAACTTTCATTATTTAGCGAACCTTACATCGGGTGAAGTAGATGAAATGTAGAAGAGGACATTAATGGGAGAATTTTCATATAAGAAGAATTGTTAGCACTTCTGGGAAATTCTACTTGGACGGTCAATGTATATGGTAATTAAGTCCCGTTTTGTTAATATGGAGGTAAGAACTTCCTTATGAGGGTATCTATAAGAATCAAAGAATTTAGATAGAGTAAGACTGGGGGAAACAGTGTTGGAGAAGCACCATAAGGGGGAGACACATCGGGGGACCTATTAAATTGATTCGGATATCTGAATTGTTATCGAGCGATGGTGATTTCAGTAAGAGATGTGGAAACTAGTAGCGTGTTCCTTAGGGACATCAAAGCTAAGGGAACAACGGAGGTAGTCGTCTGAGTTGAGACTACCAACGTTCGAGAGAAGGACCACCTTAACATGGTCAGTGTGACCGGATATAAATGGAGTATGTGTAGAGGTATTTTGTTGGGGAGTAAAACCCGTGCATTATAAATGTTTCCCGAAACAAGTATAGGGATAAGGGTATGGTGCCTATCAATGGCAATAGTTATTAAAATTTTCGGTTTGGTACGAACGGGTGTATTAAGTCCAGGAACCATTTGAGAAGCCAGGGCAATTTATAAGATAAAAGTATGAGTTACATCTTTAGATGATGTTGCATCTTGTATGTGTCGGGAACGAGTTAGTACATTTTTATTACTGCTATATTCACATGAGAGTCGAGTTTATTGAGTATCTCGACAATGTTATTATTTATGTGAATATTTTTCCCTGGTGTAATGGGGTTACCTTTAGTGTTATCCGCGGAGGATAAATGGGTATATTGATAGTGGTATATACTTTATTGAAATTACTCATTTTAGTGCTGTGTTATACGAGTATGATATTATCCTAATTATGGTTTTATAATATGCTTATACCTATAGTGTGCGGATATTGCAAGTTTATCGGGATTACTACCTTTGTGAAGAATGTTTCGTTCTGGCGTGGACCCATCTGCGAGAGGGTCGGGCCCGCGATTGTATATTTGTATGTATGTATATATATATATATATATATATATATATATATATATATATATATATATATATATATATATATATATATATATTGATATATTATTGAGACTTCAAAAAGTACAATGGTCTTAGATATTTATTCCCCGTATGTGTAGGGACTTTATTGATATAAATTGGAGTGTATTTAGTTTACCGTTCAGCTGAAAGATTTAGCTGGCTATTATAATTAACGCTCAGGATGTAGTAATAAGAAGAGTTCATTGTTATATCACCCTTTAGAGACGTGGGAGTTAATACTCATGGTTGTTGTATGTATGGGGACGGGATTTTGAGAACCCTGATTATATTTGCATGATGTTTATGGAAGGTGATTTCCATGAATGTTAATAGACAATGTCTTTTGGAAGGAGTTCCTTGTTTAAGTGAAATTGTGGAAGGAGATGTAACTTTATTGTCAAGAAGCGGGAATATAGGGGTACATGTTATGGACCGAGGGCCTAACAGATTTTGATGATCGATAATGATAGGATGTAGTATATCGGGGGGGGGGGGTTCCTTGTTTGGATTTCGCTTTGCGAGACACCCCACGCATGAAACTTAGCGTAAGGTTGGTAATAAGGAGATGTTTGGCCATTCGTCCATGATCTGGGTAACTCGATCGTTATGGAAGTATGTAGTTAGAACTGGAAGTTAAAGGGTAAATTAATATATAAGGCCAGTAGAGCCAGTGGTGTAGTGAGGAAGTACTGAAAACTTTTGGTTTTATTATGGCGGTTGAAGAATGCAATGAGCTTAAGGAGGATTTAGGATTTCAAATTCGGGGGTGATTGAGAACACCCAAGTGGTATAGCCACATTGCAAATGCGGGGGCAATAAAGAGTTTGAAACACGTATGAAGCGTATATGATGTTTAAACCCGTATGCATGGGTTATAAGGGGTGTAGAAATCTTGGTTCGCTAATGTAGTAATCGCTGGAAGGAGAGACATAGATGGGTGAAATTATTACTTATGGGATTAATATGAAGAAATGGAATTGGTAGAATGGGTTGAGTGTCGTAAGAGAAGGTGTAATGAGTATACTCATGTTCACTCAGAGTAGCACGTCCGAATTTGGTGAAAAGGCAGTGTAAAGCCATTTAATAAGGGTGTATCTCTTGAGAAGGCAAATATTAAACTATTATGGACAATTTGGAGTGGAGTTCTACCCAATCGAATGTTAGGAGTGGCTTATTCATAAATAAAGTGATGATGTCAATAAGGAAAAGCACGCACCGTAGCGAAGAGTGAAGGGGTCAGAACTTTTGGTATATGCCGAGAGAAGAAGAGGGTTATTATCACTTAACGGGAAGAATTATACGTGGGAATAGGCATAAAAAGGTGAATAATAAGTAGTAGATCGATTGGGGTAAGATGATCAACCAGATGATTTTGTATCAAATCGACGATTCCAGTGATGGAAGAGTCAAGTTAGAAAATTTCCTCGAGGGGTTTCCAACTTATAGATAAGTGACGGGTTCCTTCGTATATGTGGGACAAGGTGTCCAGAAGGAGAGAAATTATTATATCCTTGGGTGATTTACACTATTAGATAGTGAACACGCCGCTACGTGGACCTACGCAGTATTATTCAGAACTAGGATGAGATCCATGATATCCACATTCAATGTCAGGTACCAGGAAGTAGTGGAGATAACATTTCATTATGAGAAGGTTGTATCACCGATAGCCGAGGAGTAGGCGAAAGGTGATTGACGATTGGTGGAACTGTATGAAAGAAATTTTAGATACCTTGCGATCATTTCATTTCTAAAACGGGTATAGCTAGTAAGTGAGGTATATAGTGGTAATAGGGAGACAATATTTACTAATGGTAGAGTTGGGTAAAAGCACCCGTATCTATTCATAGTAGACAAGGTGCTTACTGAGGTTTTGTGTGGATAAACCTTATCATTCTTTCTCTGGATGTTTAGAGGTGAGCGAATTATCAGAGTTTTAGATCAGTCAGGAGTTAGAGTCCGATGACTAAAATGGGATAACCACCAACTGTTGTGAGTGGTTTTCCCCTTGTGTAAAACTCACAACGCCAGGAACAGAGATACAAAGAACGGACAAGAGCAGTCAGATGTTCTATGATTTCTCCGAGGATGGGAGTTTTGTGTCTAGATAAACGCAGGAGTTAATACATAGTGAGGTGCGGACTCACAATAATTTTGAGATAATGCAATCAATGATGTGTAGGCTATTTTTATTCGAATGTTGGTCAGTAAGAGCGCAACGCGAGGTGAATTTATTTAGGAATAACCCTATAACTGATAAAGTGTCAAGAGTATTCAACAATCTTGTTGTGAAGCAAGGGCTGTAGTGATTGAGCCTTTCTTTGTATTTTACATTGAGTACTGGAGGATTACAAATTTTTCCAGATATGCCTATTTTTCGAATTTCGGGATGAAATTCCATTATTAGGGGAAAGTATGTAATACCCCGTATTTTTTTGGCTTTTAATTATGATATTTAATATATTAAATTGCCTTGAATTATGAGATTTATTAAAATTAATTTGGGATAATCAATTGGAAAATAATCCAGATTTAAATGCTAGCGAGACGAGAGTTAGTATTTGATTATTAAAATGTTGTTGAATATTACTGAGTGATTATGGAAATATGTGATTATTAAATTTATAAAAATTGGCGAGAGTTGAAAATACGACAGTTTCGGTAATTAAGTTGGGGCGCGCGTGTTAGTCACATCAGGACCCAATTTAATGGATTTAAAAGTATTTTTATTTTTATGTCATCAATATGAGGATTTTGAGTGTACCAACGTATCCGGTAGAGTCGGGATAGTCAGAAAACACTAGCCGGGGGTTTAGTTTGGGTCCCGGAGGATTTTTAAGCATAACTGGCAACCCGTGAGGGTATTTTAGTCATTCCTATTTTTGGGTGAATAGTGAACCACAAAGTTTAGATAGTTATTAACATCCAACACTTGAGTCCATTAGGGTTTCAGAACAAAAAATCATAAACGACCATTAGAGTGGAAGAGAATGGAGTTTTCAAAGGAGAACCACCAATTAGAGGCTTTTTACACCACCGTCAACACCACCGGATAGATCAGAAAGCAAGGATCATCCCCATACCGTCTACTTCATCGAACCAGAATCTTCATTACTAGGAAAGTGATTTAACTTGAAATAATTTAGTGCATATATCATCCATGTTAGGTTAGAATTGAAGAATAACCTTGAATATTGATAATTAAATGGAATTGAAGAGTTGAAATCGTAATTTGGGTAGGTTTTGCATGTAGATTAACTTCTGGGATTTTAGAAGCTACGAAATTATGATACATGGGTAGAGAATTATGGAATTTTATTGAATTAGATAGTGTTCTTGAAGAAATAGAAGAACTAGGGTTTCTATATGAAAATTTGGTAAATTGATCTAAGAATTTGATGTTCTACTTTGATTTGATGATTCTAAAACGTGAAAAATAATGCAAACATGTTGGTATGATAATTATTATACTTGGTTGGGAGTTTAAGACATTGTAATGAAGAATTATATGTGTAAAAAAAGGAAAGCCCATAACTATTTAAGAAAATCTGGGCTGATACCTGCTTGATCGATCGACCGACCGACCTATTTTATTCGATCGATCGACCCCTTTTGATTTTTGGCAATTATTTTCCCTTAAGTCTTAATAAAAATCCCAAGGCCGATGATGATTCTTAGTATGTTTAAATTGATAGTTAGGGACTTAATTAAGGTAAGTAGGGTCTTAGTTGATGCCCAAAAAAATACTTATAGTATGGAATTGAATGATATTGCTTATGAGGGTCTACCGAATGACGTGCGACTACAAATCATTAGGATTGAAACTATAATGGTAATTTATGATGATGTAAGGATAAGAACAGTAATGGTGGGACTTCAAGTTACTGGGATAACATTAGAAACTAATAGGGGACTTAGTAACCTTTTTGGAGGAGTTTAAGTACTCAAATTGATTCGACGAGAGAGTTATCAATTTATATATATATATATATATATATATATATATATATATATATATATATATATATATATTATGTTTGATGTTTGGGATAAACTTGGTACATATGAGACTTACTAGATGGAATGTGTGAATATCTATACGGAAATACGATTACTTAGGTTGTGTGAATGCCTAGTGTATGGATTTCTTATGTGTATGACATACTTACCATACTTTATATCACGGGAGGTTAGTTTTCAGAAAAAGGCCATCTTATATTTGTTTGCCTTCAGGAGGATTTAGATTGGTACATTAAGGACATAGGACTGTGAATGACTTATTTGTGAGTTTATAAGTTAGCTGACCATGGGAGCATAGGTACGTGGGTGACCCATGGGTATGTGAACTATATTTGCCTCCAATATGTGTGATTTGTATTTATGCGATTCCTGAGTGATTCGGAACACATGATCCTTAAGTACGTGATGTACATGGATTTGACAGCAGAGTATGCGAGCACCATAACTTAGCTTAGGGGTGCCATATATGTATTTTTGTACTGAGAGTGTTATACATATGTACTTGTGACTGGTTCATTGTTGCTTAGTATATGTGAATAAATAAGATTTTTGAATGGGTTAAGAATGAGAATTTAATTAACACTTGAGATAAGTAATTTTAATGAATGCGAATATGAGTTATGAATATAACTTGTTTGGGTACTAAGAGTAGACATCCTATGGTAGAATGCGAAAGCAGAAGTGGTACATGATAGTTAGGAAGCGGCTTAACTAGGATGGGTTAAAGGCATACGTTAGGCGTGCACATTAGTTGAGAGGTGAGAAACTCATGTGAGAGTACGTAACTAACGTGTATATAATATGTGTTGTTTATTTGTAATTTAAACACTTGCTAAAATTTTAAACTATTTTCACCTCGGGCTCTGGCCCTTTTCCACCAAATTTATTTTTGTTTTGTAAAAACATTTTAGGTGCCGAGCCACAGGGACTCCAAGCATAGGAGTTCCATTTTGATGACGTACCGTAGCTGCTGTGGAAGCTATAGGAACTTGGTATTAGACACCTTCATATTTATCCTTGGTTCCTTCAGAGTATTTTGTATCAGTTAGGGCATGTCGCCCATTCTTTTTTAGAGGTTGTATTTGCAGACTTTCATTATTTCGGTTATTGGTTTATTTATTCAGACTCTTGTATTGGGACTTTATTTACTGTGGCATTATGATTATTGGAGTGTTTACTCCAGACTCAGTTGATTTCATTTTGTTGGTTATTCATATGAGATTGTTTTTGCGATTGATGGTTAATGATTTAATTCTTGGTCATTTGATAACTTGATTAATAAAATTTGACATCATTATTTATAAATATTAGGTGGCTAGTAATTAATTAAATGTTTTTCGACAGTGATGCTAAGACTGAACCAACTTGATATTATGTATTAATTTACTAAAGGAGTACCTACCCAGTATTTAATTAGACGTGGTGTTACATTACAACACTCGACTTGACTCCGTCTAAGCCCCGACGCTCCTTCTTGTACGCACCTTTACCTAGAGAATAACCACGAAGCTCCACTGCGGTCTCGGAATCCACCGATCGGACTTTTCTCGGTCACCGCCACCCGAACAATGAGCCTTTCTCCAAGTGGGTATGTCAAAGAAAAATGTACTTCTTCTTTGTGGTATGTATAAGTAAACCCAAACTCTCTTCCAATGGTAGAGATGAAACCTGTGCCAAAGCTCCAAGCAAAATATATGTATTAAGGAACTTGGATAAACTACACAATTGGGTGAAACAAAAGTGTTTTTGGCATTTTCTTGAAAAATAAACACTCAAAACTTGAACTCTTTCTTTTTGGAATTTTTTCTCTCAAACTCTCTCTTTGAGATTGTAGTATCTCAAAAAGTTATTTCTAAAATGTTGGTTCCCGCACTTAATAAATCTGGCAAAAGATAGTGGGGAAAAGAAGTGGGAAAACCGTCAAACACTGCCAAAAAACTATTCTCACCAAATCTCGTTTGAACAACATTCTCGTTCGAACGACTTTACTAACGAGGTTCCAGTACGAAAAAATCAAACTCGTTAGAAGTCTCGTTCGAACGACCTGACAATCTCGTTCGAATAAGATGCCAGTTCATTCGAATGACATGGTAATCTCATTTGAACGAGATTCCAGTTTGATTCGAACGACGAGTCAGAAAATCAGAAAATAAAATAATCATTCTAAATCCAAAACTTTTTATGACACGTTCTAAAAAATATTGTCTCTGTAAAACAAAGTCGCTAAAAATGATTTATAAAAATTATAAATTACACTCAATTAATTTCCAAGCTCCTATATATATATATATAATTCATTCATACCTTAGGAGCATGGAACAATGTTGTTGACGTAGAAATGAGGCACACTAAACCCATCATATGTTGAAGCTTTATATACTCTTGGATGCTACATCTTCAACTAACACGTCATAGGCTTGGATGGTTACACATGAACACTATCCTATGACTCAAATGTTTTTGTTCGTAATTGAGCCAACGTAATTGAGCCAATGTGATACATAAGATACTAAGCATGATATCTCAACAAAATATGCACCAAGATAGATATCAATTATGAATTAGAAGCACAGATGGACTAGAATTGAGGAAAAGAAAAATATACCATACATATGTAGACATAATGACTCTCACTAATGCACACGAACATATATATAGGTATAGAAACCACACATGACACAAAATACAATAAGCTTTTCACACTCGTATGGAAAAAATGTGTCATATTGAAACAGAAGTGTTGGGGTGTGAACTAGTAACAATTAAATTTAGACCAAATCAGTTAAAACATGTTCACGGAGTTCTCATTTGATTGCAAACTTCATCACATTTGAATATAACCTCATGTGACAATATAGATTGTACTCAATGAACAAACATACACAATACATACAAGCCTAGAATTTTGATGATTCTACAAACCAACAGAGTCATGACATTGAAAGATCAACTATGATAAACGAACATTGTGCAAACCGATGATATACCATTCAATCTCCCTCAATAAGCATATATAGTTTTGAATGGATATATCAATTAAACGTAGGCCTTGGAAATTATTATTCTTTTTAATGCCATATTTTGTTTTTAGGCCTTTGGACCACGTATTTCTTTTAGGTCCATTACAAACGATGGCTTACTCGTAAAGGATGATATTTCCTTTCGGAGCCCTTCCCCGTGCACATTTATATATATTGTTTTTTATGTCTCACACAAATCTCACGTGCAACGGATTTTAATATGCACTAGTCCTCCTAGGTCACATATCATGTAGATGAAAATATTGGTAGGAGAACACCTCACGAAGCTCAAATATGCATATGAAGTTATAGTTTCAAATGAGTTCGTGCATGTGTGAATTGAGGCATATAAAAATAGAATTCATTATATCAACACAAAATCCAACAACTCCATGTAAGCATGGTAAAGAACATTTTAAGGATTGACAATCTTAACCAAATGTTCTAGCCACATAGAAGCGAAAAAGAAGGGATTTAAACACAAGTATATTCCACATAGAGTGTGTCGAACTAAAATACACACAAAACAAAAAAAAAATCTTGAGTTTCTGAAAAAAAAAATAACAAAAAAATATGTACTCAAAAGACACACAAAAATCATTTGTATTTTTCATAAAGTCTAAATTACTAACAAGGTAAAACACAAATGATAAACATATATCGTTTTGTATTTTCATTTAATGCAAACTAAAATGAAATAAGTATAATACAAAAGATAAACAAACATCATAATTCTATCATGAGATATGATATAAAGTAATGACTAGAAAATGACTAAACATGCATACACCTAACAATGATTTATAATATGAAGCACAAAAAGCTAGAGTATGCAAACGACTAACACATTCAACCTTTAGATTTAGCAAGTGAGGTTTCATGTGAAATCAAATGAGAACCAACAAATCTAATATCTATCGCGTCTAGAAATGGTTTCCTAACCCATTGAGATGTATAGTTAAAATGATGGGATTCAGGAACTAATGAAATGGTAGACATTGACTTCCTAGGACTTCTTTTAAGATGAAAACAAAATGACCTTTCCTACCACAATGCAAGCATGTGAAAACACGAGGAATGATACCTAAGGTGTGACCTTTTTTAAAGTCCTTGGATAAAGTTGATCCTCTAAAGCAAACAATGGTCTTAGCTTTAGCAACAGAAATATTTGAACAAGATGAGCTAGAACCATTACAACTACTAATCGAGTCAAGTAAATCAGTTTTCATTTATTAAATGTCAGACTCAAGTAATAAATTAGACCCCTTAAATTTACGGGATTCCTTCTTTAAATTTTTTATAACTCCTAGAAGGTTATCACGCTCCCCCTCAATGTGAGCAAACTTGTCCCTAAGAGTCTTTTCTCGACTATCACTCTCTTTCTTGGACATATTTAAAATATTAAAATTGTGATTTATGTCCATGAGCTTTTCACCAAAAAATATCTTTTTGAGATAGCGAGGTTTGCAAAAGTTCAATTCAAGATTTAAAACATAAATTTTCATTTTCAAGAAACTTAATTCTTTTTGCAAATCTAACATTTGATTCTCTTAAATTTTCATTACACTTATTACACCCATTAAATTCCTCTCGAATATCAAAAACTTCATTATCATTAAGATGTCCCATCGAGAGATACAGAACAAAAAAAATGAGAGTGAGAAAAAAATGAACCACCTAAAAATACAAGGTGCACAAAAATTATAAAAGCCGAAAAATGGATCTTTAACGCGATAAATTAGCGCTCCCGCTCTGATACCACTTTTTGGAAATGGTGACCATCAATTTTTAAATTTACAAAAAGTAATTTCAATTTCCTTTTAGATGCGAAAGCGAGATGGTTCAATTAAACACACACAAACCAATTTAACCCAAGTCATAGAAATTTGCCTAACAATCAATATTCATTTTTGCAATTTAGGCCAAACTAAATTTTATCCAATAAAATTAATGACTTTAATAAAATTAACATTTACCCAAATTTATTTTAGTACCAAATTAAACAAGTAGTGATTTAAACCAATTTTATCTTTTTACCTAAGCATGCATCTAATGTGAATTTTAAAAAAGATCAAATAAAAAAATAAGCACTACGCCGCGATGTACGAAGAAAAACCCATAATGGGAAAAAAGCTCGAATGGCCCTAGCCTCAAATCCACTAAGTACGATTTTACAAATATAAGACAGTAAGACTTACAACACTCAACTTGACTCCGTTCGAGCCCCGACAGTTCTTCTTGTACACACCTTTGCCTAGCGAATAACTATGGAGCTCCATCACGGTTTCGCAATCCACCGATCGGACTTTTCTCGGTCACCGCCACCTGAACAAGGAGCCTTTCTCCAAGTGGGTATGTCAAAGAAAAATGTACTTCTTCTTTGTGGAATGTAGAAGTAAACCCAAACTCTCTTCCAATGGTAGAGATAAAACCGGTGCCAAAACTCCAAGCACAATATATATATTAAGGACCTTGGATAATCTAAACAATTGGGTGAAACAAAAGTGTTTTTGAAATTTTCTTGAAAAACAAACACTCAAAACTTGAACTCTTTATTTTTTGAAATTTTTCTCTCAAACTCTCTCTTGGAGATTGTAGTATGTCAAAAAGTTAGTTCCAAAATGTTGGTTCCCTCACTTAATGAATCTGGCAAAAGCTAGTGGGTAAAAGAAGTGGGAAAAGTGGGAATACCGTAAAAAACTGCCAAATAACATGTTCCCACAAAATCTCATTTGAACGACATTCTCATTCGAACGACTTTACTAACGAGGTTCCAGTAAGAAAAAGTCAAAGTCGATAGAAGTCTCATTCGAACGACCTAGAAATCTCATTCGAACGAGATGCCAGTTCGTTCGAACGACATGGTAATCTTGTTCGAATGAGATTCTAGTGTGATTCGAACGATGGGTCAGAAAATCAGAAAAAAAAATAATCATTCTAAGTCCAAAACTTCTTATAATAAGTTCTAAAAAATATTTTCCGAGTAAAACAAAGTTGTTAAAAATGATTTATAAAAATTATAAATTACACCCAATTAATATCCAAGATCCTATATATATATATAAGGATTTTTTTACCTTAGGAGCATGGAACAATGTTGTTGATGTAGAAACGAGGCACACGAAACCCGGTATATGATGAAGTTTTATACTCTTGGCTGCTAAGGCTTCAACTAACACGTCATAGGATTTGATGGATACACATGAACACTATCCTATGACTCAAATGTTTTTGTTCAGAATTGAGCCAACACTACATTAAGACTCAATCGGAGACTTGTGTCCTTACAGTTGTGCCTCCTTCTTTTTTGATAACATAAAGAAATGTAAATTGAGTAGTGCTCCACAATAAGCTCCGCTTGCCTCGGTGTCCACCGATCATCCTAAGGAGTCTCATTTCCTATCTTCATCAATGAATAATCAAGTCCCCAAGGAGATGAACATGTGATTTGTTCTTCAATAATTAATAAAGTGATCATAAAACATCCATGTTTGATATGGAAAACTAAAGTTCTTGACCACAAAATAGGTGAAAATGGTTTTTCAAGGAAGTGCAAGTTCATATATATTAAATAGGGAGAAAAATTTCCAAGCGATATACTTGAAAAGATTGCGTTTGAAACAAAGTATTTTTTCGTAGCCTCATTCCAATGAACTGGACCTCTTTCGAATGACATATGCAAAATATTTAGAATTGAATGAAAATCATGGATGACGAGGAAAAATAAACTTTTGGATATTTTTTTCAAATGTATGATATTGAATGAGTTAAAGAAACTCGTTCGAACAGCCCTCCATAACTCGTTCTAATGAGATGCCCTAAAATTAATTATTGAATAAAATTTTTTGAAAAACATTTTTTGTTTAAAACACATGTAAAATTCCCATAATATTAATGTTTACACAAAATCAACCTCATATACCTTTTTCGTATGTTCTAGTGACAATCTTAGATTGTCGTGTTAGGTCACTAACTTGTGTTAAGTTGAAGTCTTGAAAATATACGTGATAGTGTAGTGGGGTGTAATAAAAAATGGCAAACTAAAAAACAGAATGTGCGATAATAAATTGATCTCTTACAAATATCCTCCTCTGGCTATTCTGAGACAAGACACAAAACTAAAAAAATAACCCATAAGACAAGTTGAATTAATAGCCCTCCCAACCCAAAAAGGAAAAGACACTGTCGCAACCGAAGATCTTCATCATGTAGTTCATTATATCATTGATACGAAAAAATACCTACATAGATGAAGCAAAGAAAAATACCATAATGCATGGTGTTTTAAATAATGCAAACCTCCCCTTAATTTGTTCTGACTTTTTTCCTTACTAGGCAAAGGGTAAGCAGCTAAAACTAAAAATTTAGTGTCACGAGTATACACATTTGAAATATCATAAAAAATTATAGACAATTGATAATCTACAATAAAACTTCACTAAACCAAAAAGATGTTTTTGGAATTTATTAAAACTTCAGAATATAATAATATACATATAAGTAAAAATAAACACACCTTAGATTAGTATGAAAACATCGTAGTCATGGAAATGGAATGAATGTGTGCGAACTTAATGCACGAGAAATTCAACACATAATAGCGACCATGTACGAAGTCAAAAAGACACTCCTAGAGAAAAATTCAATTCAAACTTTTGTGAAAAAAATGAACGAAGTCAAACTGACTCAATTCAGACAAAATGTCACGAATTTCAATGCTTATCAAATCAATAATGCCAAATAATTAAATATTTTGAAGGAATTTTATTACGCAAACCCATTAATCTTCAACTAATAACTCCCTCAAAATCTCACATTTCAAACATAACCTCTAATTTTTTGAAAGGAATCATCTTATTCAATTTTAATGAAACAAAATTGTCCATAGCATTTTTTTATGTGATAAATGCATCTTTTATGCTCTCCCAATGGTGGCATTTAACGCAGGGAAAACAATTTTTTTTTATAACCCTTTTCCATAATTTAAACATAAATCAAATAACTTTTCGGTAAAATTAATTCGGGCATTGGTTTTTAGATGCACAATTAATTTCTAGTACATTTGGTTCATTATTATGTATGTTTAAGATGAGAACATCATATACAACATATGACAACTTAGTGCAATGTTCAAAAGTTCATGCATGTGTGCAATCCAGGCAATATAATGCGTCTAGCATGAAGGAAGTAATTAACTATGAACGACGCAATGCTAAAAATACATTACTAAACACAAAAAAGGCATATAAATATCATGACACCATGATTAAGTACATGAATGAATGGAATGAAATGTTAATTCAAACATCTTAAATGTTCATCCATGTATGATTTTAAACAAAATATGAAAATCTTTTTGAATTTTTTAAATTTTTTATCAAAATAATCTTTTTTTAATTATTTTTTTGAATTTTTCTAAAAGAATGAATTTTTCTAGGTGTAAACATAAGAATATATTATACTTTTAGGGACAAATTGTGCCAATATGAAAATCAACATAAACTAGAAATAATACCAAAAGTCAACCAACGGAACAAATACCCAAAGAGTTACCAAGATCCTGAAATCTGAGTTCATTTAAAGGGTTATTGAAAATGTCAAACAATTGTTATTTGTTCCTCACGAAGCTTAAGAAAACTATATTTTCATTGACAAGATCATGAAAAAAATTCTCAATAATCCTAATGTTCTTCATATGAGAATGTTGGATGGGATTACGATAAATGCCAATCACACTCCTATTATCGCAATAAATAGTCATCGTGCCTTGAACAATTCCATAATCCTCCAACATTTGGTTCATCCATAAGAGTTGTGTGCAATAACTCCCGTCGACTATGTACTCGTCCTCCTCCGTGAACAATGAAATGGAGATTATGTTCGTTCTCAATAATGAGACAAGATCACTCCCAAAATAAAATCATCCACTCGATGTGATATTACAACCATCAACATCCTATTTATCATCCGAATAAGCCAAAAAATGATCATCGGTATCAAAATAATAAAATGCCATAAGAAAGGGTGGCACTCACATACTTGATAATAAACCTAAGTTTAAGTAAGTGAGACAATTTTGGGGATGCTTTGTACCATGCACAAACACCTACACTAATGGAGATATTGGGAATGGTTAGCAGTCAAGTAGAGGAGACTACTTAGCATAATCCTATAGATGGTTTATTCTATTTACTTAACTAAGGTGTCTTCGCTAATCATTTTTGAGGAATTAATGATTATGAGAGAGTGCTTAGTGAAGACCAGACCAAACTTCTTCACTAGATCCATATCATATTTAGATTAAGATATAAATATCCCATTATTCAATTGATGCATCAAGAGACATAGGAATAATTCAAATTTTCTCTTCATCTACTGCTCAAAAGTGTGATCATGATAGGAACACGTGGATCTATATACTATGTCTTCCATATAGACTTGGGCAACAAATATAAAATATGAAGTGTGTGTGGACGAGGATAAACCCTATCGAAGTGAGGGGCATGCGGTGTCAACCACCTCCACCAAAATTTTTAGGTATTTTCTTACAAGGAGCGTGGATCACATCATCTCTTAAATAGTCTTATTTTGCATCTCAACAATCCCATGTTTTTAGATGTTCCTGGCACCAAAAACTCGTGTTTGATGCTTATCACAACATGCACCAACACTGGCGTCGGTAAAGCTTATGCCATCTTCACTTCTCAATTTATCGATGGAAATATTATGTTGATTTTAAAGTCTAAAACACTTGGTTGAAAAGAACTCACAAGCATCGTACTTTTCCCTAAGAAATCGAATAATAGAATATCTCTAAAAGTCATCGACCATCACCAAAATGTACTTCTCACGACCAATGCTATCCACGCGCATTGGACCCATAAGATCCATATGTATCAAATCTATACACGTGATGTGATAATAGTTTTCCACTTCCTACGGATATTCTTGATTTGTTTCCCTTGTTTTCAAGGACAACAAATTGAAGAAATTTATTTTTTCAAGTGATGGTAATCCATAAACTAGGTCTTTCTCAACTAACCATGTAATATCTGATGTGACCTATTCGTTGATGCCAAAGGTCCATAGTGGATACCTTATTACTATTACATACTAAATAGTAGATATGAATGGTAACTTGATAATTTTGGTAGGCCTCACACCTTGTAGCAAAAGTTTGTTGGACTGATAAAAAACATTACATTCCTACAGGTCAAACTTAATCGTAAATTTAGCATCCCAAAGTTTTTTTATGCTTATTAAGTTGGAATTCAATCCTTCAACATACAACACATTGTCTAGATTAAGAAATTCAAAAATTTCCATTTAACATCATCATAATATGCAAGACTAGCTACCATCCCTAAAGGCCACTTTCCCTTTCTTACAGTCCACAAAGTTGGTAAAATGAGACTTGTCACCAATCATATGACTAGATAACTAACTAAAAAAATACCATTGTGATATATCTTTTACCTTAAGAGAAATATGAACAACAAGGGATTTTTTGTCACTTTTATGTACCCAAGTTGTTTTAACCTTTTTTTTACCCTCATCATTTTTGTTACTAGTCATTGTGATGGAAGTATTCTCATGAGGCATATAAATTATTTGAAATTATTCCATTAAACAGTTAAAATTAGTGACTAGAAACTCAACTTTGTATTTAAGACTATCTAAGTCGCTATAGTAGTGTCGTAGTGTGTGTGTGAGAGACTCTTCCTAGCTTGTAGAAAAACTCCCTAATGTGACCTCTTCTTTTACAATGAGTAAAAACATAGATGTTTCTTCTCCGACCTTCATTAAAATACCTAAGATGAGTCCTCTTCGCTAGGTTAGGTTGAGGCCCATGAGGATCAAATATAAAATTATCAACTAGTAGGGGTGAGGTATTGAAAGTTGATTCACCCATGTAACTTATGTCATCGCTCTCCTTAAAACCTAAAGCGGGACCTGAGAACATATTTCCAACTTCTTGGGTGTGTCCTCTAAGGTTATTTTTACCTCCCCAGCATGTTAAAAATCTTTCTTGAGTTGGGAAAAATGGTCTTTAAGTTCCTCACGAGTCTTCTATGACACCCAACCCAAATAAATTTCCGGTGATCAGTCATTTATAAAATTTATAACAGAATGTTCGATTGGTTCATTCTTAGCATCACTGTCGAAAACTTAAATCAAATTAATTACCTAACATTTAATTAAGCTAGTGTCAAAATATTTTCCAATTAAACTTAAAGCCAATTAATTTAATTAATTTATGAACATGAAATTTTAAACCATACACAAGAATTGAATGCTAACTGAATCAATTACTAAATAATTAAGTCTGGATAAAAATCTTCCAGTTCAAAGCCACAAACCAAACCATAATAAATACTCAATCCAACTGAAAAGGACTACAAAGTAAACTGAGTACAACTTCACTAATGAGAATGGGTGACACATGCCCGAACTGAGATATCTAAACTAGGAACTGAATGAAATGAGAGAAGCATCTAATCTCAAATGACCCGCAACTTCCGCAATAGCTGTAGCTGGACAAACCATCCAAGTATCTAGAATCGGTGTCCCTATGGCTGGGAACCTGTACTAATACATATACATATAGCAAAAGAGAGAAGTAATGCAAGAGACGAGTTAAAGCCCGATGTTTTAAAAAGAGTTATTAGCAAGTATTTAAAACTACATTAAAGAAAGTATCATATGCATGTTAGTTCGAACTCTCACATGAGATTCTCACCTCTCGACTAGTGTGCAGGCCTAACGTACATCTAATCCAACCTAGCCACCAGACACACTCTTAACTCGGGAAAAGGCTTATCCTACTAGTTACCCCTCGTAGTAGTATCTCGTATTTAATCTCGATATTTATGATTTTAAATAAGTGTTATCACACTAAGGTCAAGTATTTACTATTTACGTTACTGAAGATTTCATTCTGTTAATAATCTGCAATTATCTCATTATATATATACCATAATCATACATATGTATGTATGTATTTAATCTCGTATTTAATATATATATATAATCTTAATAGCCTACAAATATCACATTGTAAGTATAACACAAGTATACATATATATCCACCACTATTATATATATGTACTACCACAGCACCCCAAGGATACACCTGTAGTGCATTGCATACTCTGCTTTCAAGTCCCGGTACATCTCGTACTCAAATAAGGACTATCCATTAGGAAATCTCCCACGAACCATACAAATCACACATATTGGCGTCGAACATAGTTCACATACCTCTGGGTCACGCACATACCTACGCTCCCATAGTCAGCAACTTATCAACTCACAAATATGTCTTCACAGTACTATGTTCTGAGATGCAAGTCAAATATCCCCCCGATGGTCACTCAGGATAAGACCATTTCTATACACTCCCCCTGCGATAGCAAGCAACTTGGTATGTCACATACATAATATCAAATATAGGTATACACACAACCCATCAATCAAACGGTATACACACAACCAAATGTCATATTTCATAAGTAGTATTTTTATCACTAAATACTATCAATGTATTTTTAAATTACGATATTCCCTCTCTCGTAATATATATAGATAAGGATAATATGCCACCCGAAAATCCTTAATACAAAATCATAAGAAGTCCTACAAGTAACCACTAATTTTTATTCTTATAAGTTCCATATCTTCAGAACTAATGTCGTAAATACTTATCATGTAATACTCTCGACGTATTTACAATTACGATTACCTCTATTTCATAATCTTCAAGGTAAACTCACCATCC
Organism: Sambucus nigra; assembly: GCA_949130495.1. Classification (NCBI taxonomy): domain Eukaryota; kingdom Viridiplantae; phylum Streptophyta; class Magnoliopsida; order Dipsacales; family Adoxaceae; genus Sambucus; species Sambucus nigra. Next base: position 123,693,425 of record OX422213.1, read on the forward strand.
CAAATATTTAAATCATTACACCTAAACAACTCCCAATAATTCTGCATTATTTTGGGTTCATCGAACACTAATTCTTCTCACTCAAATTAACTGTTTATAGAAATAAGGTCAAAATAGGAAATTCTCTGAAAATTAGGAATCTCGCTCGAACCCGAATGGATCTCACTCGAACGACTTCCACGTGTCGTTCGAACGACTTCGCGCAACAACAAATATCGATCGAACGACTTTGAGCGACATCTCGTGACCCAGGCTGTTTCTTCTTCAACCTTAGACAACCTCGTTTTTCACCATTTTTCAACCCTAAATCCTCTAAAGATTAAGCTCAAACTTCCAACAATCAATACCAAATATTATTCTAACATGTATATGAGATTTCCAAAAATCTAACATCATTAAATCCTCACCAATCATCCATGAAATTCCAAATTCCCAATTTTATTGTCAAGAACCCTAGTTCTTAAATTAATATTCATAACTTCTAAATTAAGCCTAGATTGGTTCATAGAAATCACTCTAATTTCGTAGGCATCATCCTATCTACATAAGGTATTCAAATTCTTATCAAATCATCCCTAGTTTATGATATAGTTCTCCAATTTCACCCAAAAGTAACTTTCATAACAAAGGTTTATTAGCCTAGACTAACATGAACATAATTATCGCTAAAGAAAGCAAGAAATAAACACTTGCCTCGATTTCCAAGGTCTGATCCATTGGTGTTGTTGGTATGGATGCGTTCCTCGCATTTTGATCTACACGATGGTGGTGGTGGTTATGCAAGGTGGTGAACATAACTTCTCCTCCTTTGGAATTTGCTCTCCCACACCAACTGTGGCTCTCTCTTGATTTTGGTGTAACCTAACCCTAATTGTCCCCAACTAGCTGATATATTATTTCTCCAAATTTTTTTTCATTTAATTCCTCCAAAAATCCAAATTACCAAACTACCCCTACCGGGTGCCGACTTGGCCTAAAAGTATCCCGGAGTCCAAATAGAATATCCGAGTAGAGTTTTCTGAGTATCTCGACAACTCCGGACTAAACGACGCACTCGAAATGATCATAAGAGTTACTTAAAATAATTTACCTTTTTATTTTACTTAATTAGTCCTGACACGACTCACATGCGTGTCCCGACTTAATATACCAAACTTTCGTATTTCTCTCTCATGGAAAGTTATATAGAATCGTCATTCTATATCACTTATTCTCATAGTCATATTACTAATTACTAACTTCTCGTCACGCTAGTAAATATTCAATTTCAATCCAGATTAATAATTAATTCTTGCATTTTAATTTAATTAATCCCACAATAATAATAAATTACATAATTATTTAAATCTTAGAATATACGAGGTATTACATACTTCCCCCTTAATAACGGAAGTTCGTCCCGAAATTCAGAAAATAAGGCAATTCTGGTAAGGACAACTTCGGGTATTTATTTCAGATCCCATGAATTTACGCATTACCGCCCATATAGTACATTACTGAATACCCTTAATAATGAACACCTCACTGATAATTTACTCTCCAAGCCTTACCATTTAAGTTTGACCACTTAACTTTTAGATAGTTACTATCTAGCCTCCTACTACTCGCACTAGTAGGTTAATTGATATTTAGATATATACAAATTTGTCTTACTACTATGTTTCATCAGTAGTTTATTCTTGTTTGTATGGTATATACTTTACACACAATATATACTATAAATGTTAACACATTTTCTCCATACTGCCTCCTCATGGGATTAAGGAATCCAAGCATGTATGCTATCGGCTCAAACTTAATAATAATAGGAAAATATCCCACATCACTCGGTACCAATTCCATCATTCCAACATGCAATAATGCAACTCCCAATCATTTCCATCATGGTTAATGGGCCCTAAATTTCCTCTGGGCCTAGTAGATTATTGTCCTCCCTTCTATCCAATAAGCACAAGGATGGAAAGGATTGATATATAGCACCTAAAATGGAATCCTATCGATAATGAGCTGAGGGGAGTAGTCTTACACTAACTCCACCAATGGAAGATATTACACTAAACCTTCCCATAATTGGAAATACAACATTCCTCACAATGTGTAACTAGAACTCTCAGTCTGGCCGTTCGCCTACGAGTGTGTTAGGTCGGATACGTTTGCATCTCGATATTCATGGCCTCCAGAAAACTCTTCCCAATAATGGAGTCGTAACTCTCTTGACTCTATCGGACAAAAACTCTAATGGTACCCCATATGACCTTACTATCCCAGGAATAATGGTTGAGGTTTACTGTTACACGTTATGATTTGTCATAACTTGGAATAACGTGAGCTACCTTAATTACCCGACCCACTTTCATCCACATAGGGTCGTGATCCCATTGAAAAGTAATTAACTCTCTAATGGTTCAGGGATTCACTCTCCCATTACTACCAAGGAATTCCTAATGCTGAAGGAACTCTATTATTTCCTGATGGTCCACTTCCAATTAGCGCTCAGTAATGTTTTGCTTTGCTTATGCCATCACTACTACGACTTTATATCATTATGCATTTTCCCTTTCTTATAACCACATCCATATCTATGGCTCAGGCGACAGTGTCATCACTGCATGTCTCAAGTCCTTCCCCCTCTCTCTATGCTTTATATTCTCGTGAAACATGCTCTCTCCATGTCCTATCAAGTAAGTTTCAACTTCCCTGAGTTAAACTTTATCGGATTCTTCCTATACTATCCTCGTGGCAAATCTGGGAATTGATAGTCCTAAATTGCCCTAACCAATCAAATAGCTAAAAACAGAAGTCACACTCTTCAACATTCAGTTACCTCTCGCAATACGCATTTTGCCACAATTCTCAATTATGGAAAATACTATAATTCAACTATCTAGGGCGCCCATGCACCCTATGTTTTGTGCATTGCAGCACCACCGTACTAGATGTTTTATATAAATAACAAATTATGCCCCACATACTTTGCATGACTATATGGTAAGGTCCTACTCAGTCACCCTACCTTTTCCACCTAATCATATCTTATGTTGTCCCACCGGTCTGCTCGTGGTGTCAACGACTGGTAACATTATCACATATTAATCTTATACGGCTCTATCGGCCTTGGTTTGTAATATAACCATTAATTCACAGCTATAACTATGAATATTGAAATCACTACGATATTTAATCCATGTACTAAAGGCAAACTTCTCCCAACTTCCATCATTGGCTAAGTTTCATGCGTGAGATGTCTCCAAAGCGAAATCCAAACAAGGAACCCCCCCGATACACTACTACCTAACACTGCAAGTCGTCGAGATCTGTTAGGTCCTTCCTCCATAACATATATCCCTGAATTCACATCTACGAACATAAAAGTCTACTCATCAACTTTCAAGTCACTAAAGACGGCATACAATGCGGCGCTCCCCTGATCACAAGTTATTAGGGCTATATAATTAAGGAGTTATATCTCTCCTCTCTGTAATAAGTAAATATACCCCGAATCACATCAGTAGAACATACCTGCTCACCGGGATCAACATAGTAAGACAACATACTATCTGAAGTTTACAATACAATACAACACATATGCAAGCTCATCCGTCTTTCTGGTGATGCCTCGCTAAAATAATATATTTAAAATTTAAATTTTTTAGTACGATAGTCTTACCACACAATTTACTACCGTTCAAACCCTCGATAACCAGTGACCGTACAATATAATCATAATATGCTCTACTATCATAACGCTCAAAGTAGCATGAATCGTTACATAATACCAAATACAAATTTCTCTTAGTGTCCACACTTACTCCTCCCCGCAGGTGGCACAAAAATCTCGCTACTAAATGGTAGTCATTTACATAATAATGATGATGTCACCAGTGTACCCACTAAACCGAATGCACACTCAAATTCTTAGTGTTAACTATTCATATATGTTTTGACACACCCGCGCCACTTGAACTCATCATTTATTCATAAGGATGAAACAAAACTCCACCAGTCTATCCTGATCGTAGGATCCTCGTACGCACGTTTTGCGACCCATAATTATTTATAATCGTTATCCCATTCGGATTCCATTCATTATATTTTCCTTTCCTTTTTGGTGGGTAAATTATTCTGTTTTGTGGCTCACCCGCCCGACATCGATACATTGGCCCTATATCTCTAGGCCTCAAATATGGCCTTTCTGGCCTTCCCTTGATTTCCTAGGCACCGTCGACTCGAAATACGGTATGCTACAGTTATTGAGGACTATGCTGGTCCTGTCTGGACCTACTACTCTTGGGTTATTAGTTCCTGGGTCCAATTCTCTTGACCCGGTTCTTACACTGGATATTTTACTTTTCCAACTAGTATGACTTAGAGACACAATTTATTATTCCCGATACTATTAATTTCACTTCTCAAATGATCACATTTAATACTGGTAACTCTTATCTCTAGATACAGGGTAATTTCCCTTTTACTGGTCCTCCTAGCCTTATTGGGATGTCCTTCTCTCAGACCTGGTAGTCTTAACTCCCAGTAGTTATTTTCGTTGTTCCTTGCCCTCTACATGGCATATCGAACACATGGTCAACCCGCTGTTCTTGAATGAACCCATCACCATTTCGTTAAGATTTAATCATAACACTTAAATAGGTTTTCCCCACTGCGTATACGTTCTGGTGATATTCTACTTACACTATTTAATTCAACCTTTCCCTTCGGTTAGGTATCACAACTCTACTGGTTCCCTTTCTTCTGGGGCGTTGACATATTCTAATAAACATATACTTTGATAGCATTAACACTAGTCACCTTAGTCGCACCTCCCATTCGTGCTAGGGTATTCCACCCACGATTCCATTTTAACTTGCGTACCCTTTTTATCTTCCGTGACTCTTACTTAGGTTACGAAGTTTGCTCACCAAGTTAACACATCCTTCACTATCGGTCCTTACCCGACCAACTGGTGGAAGATTAAACGGTCAACCTGCAACTAATATCTAGATTTGATTGACTATTTTACTCTTGTTGTTTCTTTGAGCTTGGTATGTCATACACATAATATCAAATATAGGTGTACACACAACCCATCAATCAAACGGTATACACACAACCAAATGTCATATTTCATACATAGTATTTTTATCACTAAATACTATCAACGTATTTTTAAATTACGATATTCCCTCTCTCGTAATATATATATATATATATATATATATATATGGCTAATATGCCACTCGAAAATCCTTAATACAAAATTATAAGAAGTCCTACAAGTAACCAATAATTTTTATTCTCATAAGTTCCATATCTTCAGAAATAATGTCATAAACTCATCACGTAATACTCTCGACACATTTACAATTATGATTATCTCTCTCTCATACTTTTCAAGGTAAACTCACCATCTTAAATATTTAAATCATTACACCTAAACAACTCCCAATAATTCTGCACTATTTTGGGTTCATCGAACACTAATTCTTCTCACTTTAATTGACTGTTTATACAATTAGGGGCAAAATAGGAAATTCTCTAAAAATTAGGAATCTCGCTCGAACAAGAATGGATATCGCTCAAACGACTTCCACGTGTCGTTCGAGCGACTTCGCGCGACAACCAATCTTGCTTGAACGACTTCGAGCGACCTGGGTTGTTTTGTCTTCAACCTTAGACAACCTCGTTTTTCACCATTTCTCAACCCTAAAACTTCTAAAGATTAAGCCCAAACATCCAACAATCAATACCAAATATTATTGTAACATGTATATGAGATTTACCATAATCTAACATCATTAAATCTTCACCAATTATCCATGAAATTCAAAATCCCCAATTTTATTGTCAAGAACCCTAGTTCTTAAATTAATATGCATACCTTCTAAACTAAGCCTAGATTGGTTCATAGAAATCACTCTAATTTCGTAGGAATCATCCTATCTACATAAGGTATTCAAATTCTTATCAAATCAGCCCTAGTTTATGATATAGTTCTCCAATTTCACCCAAATTAACTTTCATAAAAATGGTTTATTAACCTAAACTAACATGAACATAATTATCACTAAAGAAGGCAAGAAATAAACACTTGCCTCAATTTCGAAGGTCTGATCTGGTGGTGTTGTTGGTATGGATGCGTTCCCTTCGTTCCGATCTACACGATGGTGGTTGTTGTTGTGCAAGGTGGTGAACATAACTTCTCCTCCTTTGGAATTTTCTCTCCCTCACCCACTGTGGCTCTCTCCTGATTTTCATGTAACCTAACCCTAATTGTCCCCAATTATCTGATATATTATTTCTCCAATTTTCGTCCATTTAGTTCCTCCAAAAATCCAAATTACAAAACTACCCCTACGGGGTGCTGGCTTGGCCTAACAATATCCCAGAGTCCAAATAGAATACTCGGGTACAGTTTTCTGAGTATCTCGACACCTCCGGACTAAACGGCGCACTCGAAATGATCATAAGAGTTACTTAAAATAATTTACCTTTTTAATTCACTTAATTAGGCCGAACACGACTCACACGCGTGTCCCGACTTAATATACCAAACTGTCGTATTTCTCTCTCATGACAAGTTATATAAAATCGTCATTCCATATTACTTATTCTCACAGTAATATTACTAATTACTAACTTCTCGTCACGCTAGTAAATATTCAATTTTAATTCGGATTAATAATTAATTCTCACATTTTAATTTAATTAATCCCACAATAATAATAAATCACATAATTATTTAAACCTTCAAAAATATGGGGTATTACTTCTTCATTGATGCTTGAAGATATCTTGTAAGACTGGCCACTTTGTTGGTGAAGTCATTATTTTACCTAACCAAAAAAATAATTTTGTCACTCAAAGATATTCGAACCAAGGAATCACACTCTCTCAAAACTTTCCACTCCTTCTCTAAAGATAATACCATCATTAAAATTTTACTTTTCTTTTTATTTTCGAATGACTAAGTGTAAATATCGGAGTAAGTGTATTGGAGACCACATTCTTCCGCACTTAATTCATCACCCTTACACTCCCCAGAATGATTCAAATCATTATTCAAGTTATCATGTTTAGAAATGTTCTCATTAGTGTGAGACATGATTGAAATGGTAATGTGACTATCCATGAATGCGATGAAGTTACATCCATACGGTGATTCATCCTCAGAATCCTCCAACTCAACATCACTATTTCTTTAAGTGACATTTTAGGCGTCATTGCAATTTCCCTGTCTTTGACCCCTAGTGGGATGCTTGTAGACTTTGTGACCTACGAGCATTATGATTTAAAGCTTTATTTACAGTTATTTTAATTCAATTAGATTTCTGTGTAGTTAATATAGTTAGAATAATCGTAATATTCAAGATTTTATGCGTAGAGTAGCCTAAGATAGAAGAAATGTGAAGAAACACCATTAAAGTTTGAGATTTAATGGATAATCTTGACATATATATACTTGTTATAGAACTGGTAGAACCTTCTTTGCATATTTGTGTTAATTCCTTTTTTCTCCAGATGCACCTGAGAAAGAGGATAATATATATTTCCTATTAGAGATAGAAATCAGTCACTTGTTTGCGTATGTGACTATGTGGGCATAAAATAAACCTGATGGGAACAAGGAGTGGCTCTTTTCGATTTTCTACATTATAGTTTGTACAGAAAAAATGTAACTCACCCCTTCGGTGGAATAACCTTATGTAAACCTACTCAACAATGCATAAATTTATGTTATTCCACCTTAGATTTAATTCATTGATTTATGTGTACTTCTTGTTCATTATTACCAAAAATAAGGATGTGACAATCCTCTTATTATATAAGTCCTCCTTCTAATGCATATTAGATCTCTTTGCCTCTTTTTGATCTTCCAATTGTACAACGGTCTCCATGTATGCTCGGATGTGATCCATCCTAAATGGCACCGTGTTCAACTCCATTACTAACACCCATTCTTCCTCGATGATTGACTATGACAATATCTCAACATGAACTATTTTTCGATGTTAATCACTTGTAACTGATCCCAGATAAGCAAGTGCATCCACTCAGTCATTTTGAGCTCATGGCATTTTGACCATCTTTATGGATTGGAACCTTGATATTATTTTTTTTACTTTTCTATATATTTCATCATGGACTTCTCTTGGCTTCATAAATGCCTAGGACTTAGTTCATAACCAACTGAGATTTGATGTTACACGATAATTTCTTTGTGCCTAACGATAATGCCAATTTCGATCGTGCAACGAGGGCTTTCTATTCTACCTCATTGGCCTTTTTACAATGAGGCTTCAATTGTATCCTGGGCTTCTTCCCATCCCATCTTTCTTCTCGGCCACCCTTATTAATAAATTTTTCAAATTTTCCTCATCAAATCAGAGCGTCTATTTTATTCTTAATGGCAAATCGGTCGTCGATTCTAGGGTCGTGATCCTTATGTAACTCAAAATACCTGCTTTGGTCCTTTCGTTAGATATATCCTTTAATTTATTGGGACACTTGATGTCACTACTTCCTCAAATATTGTCAAGGATGTGGTGGACGCCATAATAACAAGGGTATAGTCATCATACTTCTTCATTTTGTCGATTTTTTTGTGTCATTGGACCTTTATTTCTTTTCTAAGATCTTATGATCTCAAGACTTATAATGACTTTCCTCCTTTATAGACAACTCTTATTTATCAATCATAATCTTACCATCTTTGTCTAGCATCCCGGTCACTGTTCTCAATGACTCTTTAGCTAATGCTCTGTACAGCTTGACAAGCAAGAGACCGCTTAAGATGGCGATGATGACAATCTTTTCTTAATAATAAATTGCCTTACGGTTCTCCATGTTAAATCTTATGATACGCTTCCTTGTCATTTAATATAGTATCTACTATGTGACTTTAAAAGAGTAACTATCGTCCCATGCTAAGTTCCCAACATAAATGATTCACGAATATGTTGGCAAGCTACTTTAATGTTCAAATTTTCCATCTAGCAAAATTATTGTACCAAATCTGAGTTAAATCAATAATAGTTCTTGAGATAGATCTTCATCGCATCTCATCACGAATTGAGTAAATATCTGAGGCATCTTGGTATTTCTCCACACGTAAAATTGGGTCAAATTTCCCATTGTACATTTGAGTGATAACTAGAGGTTTCAACATTGATGATGTTAGGGACCTCAAAACTGCTATTATGAATGGATAACCTTGAACAGAACCCCTATACCAAAAGGTTCTTCAACTTAATGATCTTTTACGTTGAATAGACCTCTTTTAGGGTTGTTCCCCTTTCTCAACTCTAACATTCATTATATTTTCTTCATGGACTCGACTTTCAATTGAGATTTCTTCCTATAATTCTTCTCATCCTTGGTCAATCCTTGCACATTCTTCCTTAACCTAGACGAGCAGACTACTCTCATGGCCTTAGTTCTTCTTATACCTTCTTCATACTTCATAGTAACCCTAGGGTTCTGTACTTGTAGGACCGCGTAGCTCTTTGGCTCAACCTATTAAAGGTCCCTTTGTTAAGCCTATCCAGAGACTAGGTTGCTCATGATGTATGTTTCATCATCATCATCATAGCCAATGATGTAATGGTTGTTGTTGCCATGCCATGTAGGATCTATAATCACATCCCGATACAGAGTATTTAGACTTCTTGTCCTTACCACACGAGCTCAAACCCAACCTTCTTTGGACATCAGTTTCTCTATCATAGTGAGTTTGCCTTCCATACCTTTATGGGGATAGAGGTTGAATCTTAGGCCTCTTGTCAAAATCCCCCCCATTTGGTTAATCGGGTTCATCATGGGCATATTTACCCTGCCAAAGTCTATGTGTTAGTTTCTTGATGCTCTCATGGACTGCTTCTTGTCCTCTAAACAAGCTATGTAACATGTCGTAGAGGTCACCCATACCTAAAGGCCTAGAAGGTGTAACCCCCTCTCCAATCTGATTGATTTTTGGGTTATCGGCCATTTTTCACAATATTTATAGAAAAATAGAGCACCTTAATACCAAAAATAGAGTAACAGCAGATACTGCAGAAAAGGGAATGGAAATCAAGAAAATACAAATCTCATCATGGATTCAATGTATTAAATAAAATTAAAAATAAACTATAAATTGATAGACTCTAACCTAACTAACTAACGCACGGATAGATCCTAGTACATTTGGTTAAAACTTGAAAGTAATGATGACACATGATCAGGAAGAATATATCAATCCACATGGCCATTAAGATGACGTAAGCATTGGTAGATCCTAAGTTAGAACAACTCACATTCGTTCACATAGTATCCAGTAAGTGAGGTTAGATTGATAATATCCAACCCCATAAATCAATAATTGTGGAAATTTATGATGGATATTTGTTTCCCATAGAGCATGCTAATTTGTTATCGTATAAAGGTAGTATACTAATTTGGTTTTAATAAGGGTACACAAATGATAAACAATAACAGCTAAATAGATATAAGTAACGAAATGCCAATCCATAGAAAATAGTAAAGATATGAGAAAAATAGAAAGAAAAATAGATGTAAGTGGGCCGTCTCAAAGGGGTTCCTATGTCCACAAGAGTGCATGTGTTGATTGAATTGATTTAGTGGAAAACGCCATTGATGAATAAAGGATACAATCTTGCGAGTTTGATCAATATTTTTACAGCATAATGGTATAAAAAATATCTCTAATCCCTTCAATGTGGGAGTGTGTGTTATTTATAGGCTGTTGGGAGAGGGAGAAAATAGAGGAACATATGTTATGCCTTTATAGGCTAAGATGGTATACACTTTACATGCTAGTGAGAGAATAATGATCAAGTTTTTTATGTGCACATGGGGAGAATATTTTCATATTTTCCCATGTGAGTGGACTGCTGGAGTCATCAAGTCACACAGTACATGCCTGCTGTTATGGAGTTACTTAACGATGTCAACCTATCGTGAGTTAACTGTAACTGGGTTAATTGAACTATTTGAACTACTAGTGCCGACCAGATTTAATGGGATGACCTGATTAGCATCTCACCCGATCTAATTATTATCTAACATAACATCATTTCAATAATAAATGAGTTAAGGTGTCATATTCCAATTGGTCCATGTTCCATATGACTAAATTACTGGAAGGTCCCATCTTTTAAAGCTAGTGCATGAGAGAAAGTTGACAGGATCCAACTACTCAATCATAAGGACTAGCAGGCCGACTAGTTCCATTCACATTAGCTTGTAAAATATTTTCTAAAAACACATTGTTACACATGAAGGCTAATAGCATAGCCAAGAAAAATGACTTGTATAAATAAAATAAAATGAACAAAATAGATGCAAGTAATAAAAGACTTGAATAACACTCACTATAAAAATAAGGACAAGTAAATATGTCAAATGTTTGTTACAGGAAATTTTCAAAATAATAAGAAAGTGAAATTACACATCAAAAAGACTCGCAAAAATGTAAATTCAGGAGATTTTAACCCACAATAGCATCTTCATTTTCTGGACTAACTTTTGAGGCATTATTAATTGTATCATTCATCATGGCAGTGTTATCTGCAACCTATGGAAGTATGGGAAGAGGGGTCTCCTCAATAATGGTCTAATCAGTTTGACCAATCTCCTCGTGTTCTTCAGAGAGCTCTTCCACTTCCATCTCATTCTCCACTTCCAGATTTTTGGCCTCATCATCATTTCCCTCCCACTTGATTATGAAATATTCTATGTCAAGGTAATGTTTCATAACCCTTTTCTTCATCACATCATAACCCTTAATAATGAAGGACACAGTTTCTATGTTATAATTAACAAAGGCTTTGAATTTTCCTACCCCACTCTCTTAAGCTTTGATAAGTGCCTCATTACCCTCGGTAAGCTCCTCATTAGCCTTGGTGAGGTCCTCATTGGCCTTTTTAGGGAATCCTCAAAACATTGAAGCTTTATGGCGCTAATTCTAACCTAATCCTTTATCTTCTGATTTTCCTCTTCGATCGTGCTAAGAGGCATTGTCTTTGTAACTAGCTGGTCATCCCTCTCCTGAAGCTGAACACAGTTCTTTCCTAGATCAACTAAAGATGGTTTGTGATCTTACTTTGTATATGTGTTGTACTGAGTGACTCCTCTAATGGTCTATATTTTCTATTCATGACCTAGTGATTAGTCAGATCTATCTCTCTTAGGGTGGTAGACATTGTACCTTAAAAAGAAGATAATGGGATCAACATGAACTAAAGTGTTTGACAAAAATAGAAAAACAAAAAAATTTGGAACTTACCATTGAAAAATGATGTTGGGCTAACTTTTGAAGAGCATCAGGGTTAAAACTCATCATAAATTTAAAAAATGGGCAATGCTTATGGTAGCCGAGCAACTCCATTACATTGTTCGTATGATAAAAGATGGAGTATTGACCGCTATTAAGCTGTTTGGTGGTGATAATATTGTTACTATTAAATTTGAAGTGCTTTACTTATCTATAATAGGTAGATGACCCTGTTTCACGTGCAAGTCGATGAGCATGACACCCTCCACTCATTACTGTGTCAAATTTTGTCCCTGCTGGCCTCGACTCACTCATTCTGGTTTGTTTTGAATCATTTTGGGTAGTGGGGCCTTTTATTTTACTTTTCGTCAATAACTGAGAGATCAGAAGGTGCGAGTCTTTCCTTTTGAATTTTTCTTAAGCAATAACAACAACACAGGCCTTGCCCTTCCTCTTGGAAATAGTTTTAGCATTATTCATGGCTCCGGCTTTAACTTTATTCCAAGCATCGACTTTGTTTTTATACCCATCCTCGGTGTCTACATTCTTCTTTGACACATGCTCAATATTGTTTTGACAAACATCCTCCATAGTACTACAGTCAACTTATCGAATGGCTCAACTCTAAAAGCTGAGTTTGCGAGGGGTACAAACTTCACAAAGGTTGTTATAATTAGATAGAGCACAATAAAAAAGGAAATAAAATATGACCCAGTATAGTTGGAAAGACTTTATAACCTTCTACCATGGCCTAATGATCGACCTCAATGTCACCCATTGTAATAAGTGGTATTAAAATCTCTCGAAGGAAGAACATCCACGATGAGTGTAGGATCAAATAATAATAAAATTATTATTGGCAATGAGATCCTCAAAATTATAAGGGTTGGATGTATAAGTACTCTCCACAAACCTCTTCAATATTTGAGGTAGTTTAGGAGACCTATTCTTTGAACAAACAATTAACAAAAGGGTTAGTACAAAGAACGGTAAATGGAGCTAAAAAGAAAATATAGAAAAATAATATACCAATCTTATTAGTCCCACTCCAAATGCGAGGGATAGGGTTGGTATGTGCCTTCTCAAGTGAGCCTCACTTCCAATTATTCATAAAAAACACATAGTGATTCTTCCAAATATGATTACTCATCTAAGAAGCCTTCATCAACTTCAATTGTGATTTTTTGCGGTTCAAATAATAATATTTGGCTGCCTTGGTATTGTCTTTAATTCTAGAACAAAATCTAAATACTTATTTGATATAGTAAAGTGTAGTGTTATCTCAGCAGTACACCATTGGCTCCAGTATACTTCAATAGGCATTTAGGGAAATTTGGATCGAAGACACCCCATAACCCCTTAAGATCTACCTTATAATAGGGGGGAAATAACATAAAAGCTCTAACTAGAAGAGGCCATAATGGGAAATAACATGACTATAAACTCATTCATCATAATCTGGCAGACTCATTTTGATACAAATGGGGATGGTATACCTCTCTGTCAGGTTGTTCAACTCATCCTTGATGAGATGATATCCATGGTATTGGGACATCATAATTGTTGGATCATAGGAATCAAATAAACTTCCAGTAGTACTCCTCTCTGTGTGAGGTACGACTACAAGGGAGGTAGAGATTCTAGGCCAACCAGACATGACCTTTTTAGTCAAAACCTCTAAATCTATAATTGATATATCAGTAACTGTGTTCTCTAAATTTATACCACTAGGTTTGTAATTGACTTCTTAAATTCTAATGGATACTATAAATTTAGGATTTCGATACTCCACTTTTAAGGGGTTGTGGAGAAAACCCAATGGAAGACTGAGCTTAAGTGGTAAACCTAGGATGAGAAGTAATATCTCACGATAAAAAACTCGTAGTGGAACTGGTCTCCTAGACTCGTAGTAATAAGGAAATATTAAGTTAAATTCATGAATGGATCTCAACACTATCTGAGCCCGTGATATTTCACTAGTAAATAATAGAATTTGGGGAGAATCAATGGTTGGGGGATGTTTTATTTCAAAGTTAAGTACTATTTTTTTCCTTTGGGGCTAAGTCACTCGAGGAAGAAATGTTATAGAAAGTAAATCCTCATCCCCAGACTAGACACACTCAGCCTCAGCTGATAAGTATCCGACTTTTAGTTAGTGAAAGCTATGAGTCAACTGTGGACCCTGCATGAATAGTCTCGTAGTTGGCCGCAAATACATCACCAAAGGTCTCGTCTTTGTCTAAGAACAAAATCAACAATATCAGTATATGTGATCTTATGACTCAAGAACCCTCAGACTCATTGTTTACCCAAAAGACGGGGGCTGACTAAAGACTCAACTTAGCATGATAAGTGGTGTACTATATGAGGATCTAACTTAATAACTCGAACACGGCCTAAAGAAGAATATTGGAAATTTATAGTCGGCATAGCGTGTGGATTAGGGCATGTATGGAAGAGCGCGTGACCACATGCACAAAACCGTTATAACTAGATCTTCATCACACATGAGGGAATATTTCATCATCATGATCTGCATGTTTTAGTGACAGGTTACTACTTCATATTGGAAAATACATGAGGCACACATTTATTACGTGATTGGGGGTTACACTACACCACCCAAGCACTTTATAAACTTGTCTTGGTCAACAATGTAAAGGATCGAGTATTGAAACCCTAGCCAAAACACTATTGTAAACAGAGTAGAGAGAGTTGTGTGAATAGTAACACTAAGGCCATTAGAGCCATTTTCAAAGTAAGAGCTTACACACCATTGGACAGATGGTCGAACCACTTATTTTTATATTCTCCTTATCCATTGCCTTACCCCCCTTCTTAATTTATATGCTTGATTAAACACCATTATTTCACCTATAAATCTATTCTGGATTGAACTTAAGTTATCTGACTTGCTGGTACTATAATTGGTACCAACGTTTTTCGCACCATGTATGGGAAGCACAGGTTCTTCTTATTCCTTATATTTATATCTTAATCCTCATTTCATTCTATGGTGGTCGATCCAACTCCATGATTTAGTGGACTTAAATCACCATTGAAGCGCTCCCAAAGAGCTATTTACGCTCATTTATAGTTCATCAAACTCACCTAGTGCATCCTTTCCCATTATAATCATTCACCGGAATTTATGGCTTCAGACTTACGATATGGAGCTGTCTCCAGCTCAAGCCAGCCCTCCCAATCAGATATGACTGAGGTCGTGGCAGGGCTATGCTCACTGGATACCATCTAAGTGAAGATGCAGGGGCAATTGGAGACTTTTGGAGAAAAAATATTAAATATCCCCCTTAGCATGGAAGCAGAGATTATAACTCTGTATGCTAGGGAGGGTAGTAACCAGGCGATAGGGGGACCACCCCCGACCCGCAGAAAGAAACGAAATAATAGTAGAGACGAAGAGATATGGCTAAACCCTGGAAACTGCACCTTATGATGCAAGACTAAGAGTTTCAAGAGTATCTATGTGATGAGGAGGAGGAGCACTGGGAACCTTATGAAATCTCAGGAGATATTATACGCCACAATCCAACTAGTAAGGGAAATAGTGCAAGGTCAAGACGAGAAGGTCAACCTTATCCTTCAGTGCTTGATAACCTCCGTAAAGAATATGCTATTGATAGACTTGGCCCAATCGGGGACCTTCGAGACTAATTGTCAAGAGCTCATAACAAGGAAAATCTAGGAGAAATAGTGGGTGCGCTGATCGACGACTTTCACAAGGCCGAGACGTTGAACAACACAAAGTTAATAGTTATCAGGGAACTACCGGCTGAGAGGGAAGAGGCCGATGAAAATGATGTAATATCCGAGGGTGGTAATGGAGTAATGGTCATGCCATAGCCAACAAGCTGTGGAAAAACTCTATTCTGAGGCTTAAAGGCAAGATTGGCTACATTTTGAAGAGCCAGGACCCTTTACAGAGGGGTTACTTCGAAGGGTTATTGTTCATTGTTAAGATAGTGAGATACTAGACCTCGGGTAAGTTTAAGCACCATTGGTGACACTAAAATATGACAGGAGCACCAATCTAGTCTACCACGTAGAAATATAATAGTCGGCTGTAGATATATATATATTAAGTCTCTAATGAGATGAGATGTTGGGCTTTCTCCAACCCTCCCACTAGCACAACGCATGTATGGTATATCTCTCTTCCTAAGAACTCAATCGAGAGTTTCAAAAAACTGTCCAAGAGGTTCATTCATAATTTTCTCTTTGGATTAAAGATAAGGATGAAGACCACCCACTGGATATAAGTTAAGCAAGGAAAAATAAGTCTCTGAGATACTACATTGGCTTCTTTAACAAATAGAAGTTGGAGGTATATGGTTATGATGAAAGTATAGAAATGATTGCCCTGAGGGGAGGATTACAAAAGGGAAATATCTTATGAATTATGGTTGAAGATCCTCCAAAGTCTATGGCAGAACTCTTGGCTACGATCGATAATTTCATGAATGTTGAGGTGGCTATGGTGCCCAAAGTAGAAGATAAAAAATGAGCTAGTTAAAGTGAATCCCAAAAGTTCAAAGGAAAGGGAGATAAGAATGGGTCAGCGGATGACAAGTTTGCTGACTATACCCCATTGACTTTCATCCCAAAGATGATTCTGAATGAAATAAAGAATGACCGATCCTTGAGATGGAGGGATAAGCTAAAAGCCTATCCTCACAGTAGGGATAAAATTAAGTGGTGCGACTTCCACCGGATCACGACCACACGACTAGCAAATGCTTTGCACTAAAAGACGAGTTAAAAAATATTCTAAAGAAGGGGAAACTTAGAAAGTATGTAGATAAGAGCGATGAAAGAGCCGTCCAAGACGACACCAAAAAGAGAGGAGATGACAGGTGTAAACAAGTTGCCTCGATAAATAGAGATGGTGATGCCTTAAATGATTATGATGAGGCCAACCCAGATCTTCCGCCGAAGATACCATATCCTAAAGGTCAGCTACATACAATCTCTTTGGGGGTTAAAATAATATTTGTCGGTTTAGTAGGTGGTGGTAAAGACATAGATGAACGAAAGGCCCATGTATCTAAGGCAAAGCATGAGGTGGTAAACTCAGTCTCTATTGATTCAAAGGTGGGTAAGAGGAAGAAAGTCGATATGAACGCTTTGGTGATCGACTTATCAAGGTTGGATTTCAAGGGGATCTTGGCCCCCCATGATGACGCTCTAGTGATCACAAGAAAAGTGCACGGGTACGATGCTCCTAGAATATTGGTAGACGGTAGGAGTTCGACTAATGTAATATTCTGGGAGTGTTTCAAAGTGTCGGGATTAAGAAAGAAGAGACTCATTCCATATCCACAACCTTTAATTGTCTTTAGTGGAGAAAAATTCATTCCACTTGTGATTTATGAGATGGATGTCAGTATGGGGGAGACTTTGTCGAGGAGTCTCACATAGAAGATAAATTTCTTTGCAATGGTCGAGAATGTTTATTCGGCCTACAACGTCATAATGGGATGGGTAGCACTCAAGTATTTTGAGGTAGTTACCTCCACCATTCACCAAATGAAAAAATTCCCGACTCCTTATGGAGTAGGAGAAGTTCAGGGCGATTAGGAAGAGGCGCGAGAATGCTACTTCAACTCAGCTGAGGAAAGAGAAGATCATAAGAGAACTCCCATCATTTACAACTTTCCCCTCTAAAGAATTAACCAAGTGGTTAATGCTACGACTAGGCATTAATTGATGAGTTTTATGGGTGCCTACTCAAGCTATAATAAGATATTTATGGACCCATCTGATGCAAAGAATACCTCTTCCATTACCGACAAGGGTACATATTGCTATAATGTCATGCCCTTCGACCCCGAGAATGCCGAATGAACGTATTAGAGTCTAGTGAATAAGATATGATATGCCCTTAATGTACCTGACAACTCAGAGACACTAACCTCGGCGTATGAGAGGGCCGAGGTAATAAAGGCTCCTGACTCACAACCAGCACTCTCATCCTACATAAGGTCGGTTATGGCCGACGTCAATGCTCACCTCATTGTCAGGCGGCATCAAAGATCACACCTACCTCGCTCATCAACCTCGGCCTAGAAGAAGCTGGGGTAGCAAGGACCACCCCTTCATGACCAACCTCGGTTGAGAATCAGCCGAGGTTCATGCTACACCAACATAATCTTAGCCCAGGTCGATGTTATAATTCCACTCTCCTTACCTCAACTGTCCTATCGAGCCGAGATCATCTCGAATAACCTCGGATTGAGCAGCAACCAGACTTCACCAACCTCGTACTCTTCCAGGCCGAGGTTGGTACCAATCGAAGACAATCGAGTATTTACACGCACATGTATATCTTGGAACATGTGGACAAATCTGTTATAACTAAAATATTCCCTCCACGTGAGGGAATATTGAGGTCATCATTACTTTGTTGAGATCAACCAGGTGTCACTCTCATACTGTCCCGATGCTCATGCACATGCTCATTGTATGCTTGAGGGGTAAATTACACCCCCAAGCACTATATATAGGTCATACTCTACCTTGTAAAGGGATCGATAATTACAACCCTAGCTAAAACTATGTCATTTTACACAGTAGAGAGAGAAAGCTTAAGAGATTGTATCAATGGCCATTAGTGCTTTCATTTAGTGATATTATTCACATACACTCACAATGGACGTAGGCCAGATTGGCTGAACCACTTACATTCAAGTATTCATCCTCTTCTCCTTACCTCAATCTCTTATATTTAGTATACTCTTGTGCTGCCATTGTTCTCACTAGTTTGAGCTTACAAACACCTTGACTGGTGATGCTATTTCCAGCATCATTACTTTGGCGCCATATATGAGAACGAGAAGCCATCTCTTCCTATTTTTTCTGCTTAACCTCATCGGGAACTTTTGTGGTGAACCAGGCCTCACCCCTTGCGTGGAGCTGTTTCACCATTGAAAGAGGTCCATTAAGGTACTAAGCTCATCTACTTCACAGGACCTATAGTGTTAACGTATGGCACCAGAATTACCACCACCTCTTCCACCGCCTGGTGCTGGAGGACCTAGTTCCAGCCAGGCACCTCCTCAGTCCGAAATGGCGGAGGTGGAAGAAGTATTTAGATCTTTGGCTGTAACACAACAAATAATGAAGGGGCAATTTGCATGACTCAGTCAAAATATAATGAGACCACCAGGGGTATCACCGGAGATGATTACTCTGGTAGCTGTACAAATCCATCTTGAGGCCAGGGGACCACCCCTAGCACCATAAAAAGACCAACCTACACCGCATCGGAGGAGGGAAGTTACTGACCCTAGGAGTTTGCATCTGGGAAGGCAAGGACACCCTTGACCTAAGGATATGTATGATGATTTGGAGGCAGAAGACGCTCCAGAAGATTATTGGGAGCCGTATGAGGTTTAAAAAAAATACAGTGCGTCCTAGCCAGTAGAGCCGAGGTTGTGAAGGCATAAGTGGTAATGGAGGCCAACAAAGAGGATCATCTTTTAATCGACTGAGCAGAGGGTCGGCCTTTGAAAGGCTCGACCCAGTAAATGACCTAAGACAAAGGTTGTCTAGGCCGAGAAGTGCAGCCGACTCACAAGAAAAAGAGTTGGAATGTCGGCCTCATCAAGGCCGATCCCACATAAGATGAGGTAAGGACTAGGAAGAGGTCAACAGCCGACATTGTGCTACAGCAGAGGAACCCTCAATCCACCCCTTGGAGATGGATGGAGACAACCTCAGCTAGTCCGGTGTTGTAAGACCATGGAATGACTCCATCCATTGTCTTGAAGAAAATATAGGAGACCTCATCAAAATCCGAGACCCACTACAAAGAGGTTTCTCGGAGGGCTCTCCATTCATGGCTAAGATAGTGATCTTCCCAACCAATACCAAGTTCAAGCCACCTACGGTTTCACCCAAATATGATGGTAACACCAATCGTGTACATCATATTGAGATGTACCAGTCTGCGAAGGACATTTACTCAATACCAGATGAGATGAAGTGTCAGGCCCTATCCGGGACTTTGACGGGAGCTGCACACATCTGGTTTACCTCTCTTTCGAAAAACTCAATAGAGTACTTTAAGGGCTTGGCTGAACGTTTCATCCATAATTTTTGCTTTGGGGTAAGACCTCAAAATAAGACCACTTATCGTCTATATGTCAAACAAGGGAAGGATGAGAGCCTAAGAGACTACATCACAAGATTCAACAAAGAGAAACTAGATGTTGAAGATTACAAAGAGAACATAGCTATGATCGCTCTCATAGGAGGTCTCCAGAAGGGGAAGTTATTGTGGAAACTCGTAGAAGATCCTCCCAAGTCCATGGCAGAGTTATTGGAAACTGCAGGTAAGGTCATGAATGCTGAAGAGGCTATGTCCGTAAAGTATGAGGATGAGAACGACAGTGGCAACGGGGATTTCTAAAGAAAGAAGGACAAAAAGAAGAGGTCTGCTAACGACAAGTTTGCATGGTACCCCCACCCTAACCATGAGATGCGAACATATCCTCAATGAGATCAATAATGACTGATCTCTGAGATGGCCAGAGAAGTTCAAGTCCCCTTCACATAAGAGGAACAAGAACTTGTGGTGAGATTTCCACCGGGACCATGTCCATGTGACAGACAAGTGCTTCGCCTTAAAGGATGAGATCGAGAAGATGTTGAAATCCGAAAAGTTGAGGAAGGATGTTGATGGTAAGGCTCCTAATATGGGAAGAGATGATCCTAAAAACAAGAGAAATGACAGATGTCGTGACGATACTCCAGCAAGAAGAGACGATGACTCGAATTGTGATGACGAAGATGATCCAGACCTCCAACCAAATGATGACCGTGCCCCAGTGAAGAGGGTTGGTATGATCTCCTTTGATGTTAGCACCATATGCGGAGGAATTACAGGGGGTGGCTCCGAAGTGGCTGACCATAAAGCTCATGTGGCAGAGGCCAAGTCAGTGGCTAAAATAGAATTGGTAAATTTGACGTCTTCAGAGGCCAAGCAGAAGAGAAAGAAGGTGGATATGGACACTCTTATAGTCGGGTTCTCCCTACTCGACTTCAAAGGCATCTTAGCTCCGCAAGATGATACTTTGGTAATTACAACAAGAGTACATGGATGCGAGGTACAAAGAATTCTTGTAGATGGAGGAATTTCAGCAAATTTGATGTTCTGGCCTTGTTTCAAAAGCCTAGGCCTTAGTAGGTCCAGGCTGGTACCCTATCATCATCCATTAGTGGGATTCAGTAGAGAAAAAGTCCATCCATTGGGTATGTATGAGATGGACGTGCGAATGGGAGATGAGTGGCCTAAGAGGTTGACCCGGAAGATTAATTTTTTTATTATGGATGAAAACGTCCTCTCGGTCTATAAACTCGTCATAGGAAGAGTATCCCTAAAGGATTTTGAAGTCGTACTGTCGATGGTCCACCAAATGCTAAAATTCTCGACCCCTATGGGGTTAAGGAAGTGCAAGGTGACCAGACTATAGCACGAGAATGCTACCTCAACTCAGCCTAAGAGAGAGAGTCCCATAAGAGAGCAACTACCACGTATAACATTGATACACTTGACCCTATAGATGAAAAGAAGTTGAAGAAAGGAAAAGTTACGGAAGAAGTAGAATCCATCATCCTCAATAAGGACGAACCGAAAAAAATCGTCTAGGTCGGCAAGGCCTTAAAAGAGGAGATCAAGGAAGAATTGATAAATTTCTTGAGGAAGAGGCAGAGTGTCTTCGCTTGGAGCCACGCAAACATGCCTGGCATCGACCCGAAGGTTATGTGCTATAAACTCAATGTTGCAGAAGATGCTAGGCCAATCAAACAAAGACGAATAGTTTACTCTAGGGAGAAGTACGACGTCATTAGAGAAGAGGTCAGGAAATTGGAAGAGGCAGAATTCATCAGGGAGATTATATACCCAGAGTGGTTGTCAAACGCCGTCATTATGCCCAAAGACAATAGAAAATGGAGGATGTGCATAGATTTCACCTACCTGAATAAGGTTTTCTCTAAATACAGTTATCCCTTATCTAGGATCGATTAGATGGTAGATTCCACGACAGGGCATGAGCTCATGAGCTTCATGAACACGTATTCTAGTTATAACCAGATCTTCATGGATGCTGAAGACTCAAAGAAGACAACCTTCATCATCGATAAGGGGACATATTGTTATAAGGTTATGCCCTTCAGCTTGAAAAATGCAGGAGCAACGTATCAACGTCTTATGAATAAGATGTTTGAAAATCAAATAGGCAAGACTATGGAGGTGTATGTAGATGATATGTTAACGAATAGCTTAAAGGACTTCACTCATGTGGCAGACCTAGAAAAGACCTTCGATACCATGGACTTGTGCAGAATGAAACTCAATCCCATGAAGTGTGTCTTCTGGGTAGGAGCTGGGAAATTTCTTAGATTCATTGTTAATCAGAGGGGAATAAAGGCGAACCCTTAGAAGATCAAGACTTTGCTTAACATAAAGACACCAAGAAGTGTCAAGGACGTTCAGAGGCTCACTGGAAGAGTAGCTGCACTCAACATATTTGTTTCTAGAGCAACACACAAGTGTCTTTCATTCTTTAAGGTGCATAGAAAGGCCTTCGAATGGGATAAAAAGTGTGATGATGCTTTTAATCTGCTCAAGTCCTACCTCGAATCTCACTTGCTCTTATCTCGGTCCATAGGAGGAGAGAAGTTGTATGTTTATCTAGATGTCTTTGAGTCAGCTATAAGTTCAGCCGTAGTTTGGTAGGACGCTGGGGTCCAAAGGCCTGTATACTTCAACAGTAAGGACCTTCAAGGGTCTGAGCAGAATAATCCTCGGATGGAGAAGTTGGCTTACGTTTTGATACATGCTTCGAGGAAGATGAAGACCTACTTACAATCCCACTCTATGGTCATCCTCACTAACTCCCCCATTAAGGCAAGTCCTCCACAAGCCTGAGAAGTCAGGAAGGTTGATGAACTGGGCCATCGAGTTCGGAGAGTCTGACCTTACTTATCAACCCAGGGTGGCCATTAAAGGGCAGGCACTTGAAGATTTTGTTGCTCAGTTCACTTGGGAAGAGACTGAAGTTGACAACAATACAATGATCACAAAAGGGTTAAATAGTAACGTCTTCTAAGAATCAAAAGAGGTTGTGTCCAACAGAGACACAAAGGGAGTGGCTGAGAATGAGGAAGATATGTACCTCTTCAAGCAAGAAACCCTTTCAGAAGGGAGTTTCTCGACGAATGAAGACGTTTGGAACCTCTTCCTTGATGGGTCTTCTTGAGAAAGTGGAAGCGGTGCAAGGCTGATACTCTCAGCTCCAGATGGTACCAACGTTGAATATGCACTATGGTTCAACTTCAAGGCATCAAATAACGAGTCAGAATATTAGGCCATGATAGCAGGACTCCACTTGGCAAAGACCCTTAGGCTTGGTCGACTCCTACTTCAAAGTGACTCGAGATTAGTTGTCAACCAAGTATTTGGAGTTTATGAGGCCAAGGATAAAAGGATGGCCAAATACCTGAAGAGGGTAAGAATGATTCTATAAGGTTTCAAAGGGGTAAAGATGAAGAGAGTACCTGGACAAAACAATAGCCATGCAGATATACTAGCAAGGTTGGCTTCAGAAATAAGGACAAACATCAGAAGGACAGTTCCAGTCGAGGTCCTACTCAAGCCGACCATTAAAGAAGAGGTTAGTAACCTTTGACTCAATTTTAACCTAGGGGACTCATGGATGGACCGCCTTATCCGATATATCAGAGAGGGAGAACTGCCGAAATCAAAGCTAGATAGGAAGAAACTGAGGTACAAAGCTATAAAGTTCTCAATAATAGGAGATGTCCAATATAAGAATGGATTTCTATTACCCCTACTCAGGTGTGTTCATTCCATAGAGGTCCCCTACATCCTATAGGAGGTACACGAGGGTTCTTGCTCCAGTCACATAGGAGGAAGACCTTTAGACAAGAGGATTATCACACAAGGATACTGGTGACCGACCATGGCCAAGGATGCTGCAGCCTACGAGAATAGGTGTGACAAATGCCAAAGCTTCTCCACTATCCCCTATCAACCTCATCAGCCTATGACGTCAATAAGTTATCCTTGGCCATTCAAAGTATGGGGAATTGACTTGGTGGGTCCCCTACCAAGAGCTGTGAACAACTATAAGTTTTTTATAGTTGCCATTGACTATTTATCCAAATGGGTAGAGTCCAAGATGATGATAATGATTACAGAGCAGAAGAACTTCCAATTCATTTGGAAGAGAATCATATGCAGACATGGACTTCCAAACACCCTCATCTTGGACAACGGAACCCAGTTCAAGAATTCTTCCTTAGAAAAGTATTGCGAGAGAGTTGGAATAAAGCAATTTTTCTCTTCTCCCAGCCGACCTCAAGCAAACGGTCAGACCGAAGTCACAAATAGAACAATCCTCGATGGGATTAAGAAGAGGCTAGAAGAAGCTAAGGGGACATGGACTGAAGAGGTTTATGTTGTGTTATGAGGCTACAGAACAACGACTAGGATGCTAACGGGGGAGACCCCATTTATGTTAGCACATGGCTCAGAAGCCGTCATACCAACAGAGGTAGGACTCCCACCCACATGGTTCAGACCTATGACCCTGAGAAGAATGGGGAGGAGAGAAGACTTGACCTAGATTTGATTGAGGAGAGAAGATAAGACGCAGAGATCAGATAGGAAGCCTATCAGCAGAGAACAACAAAGTTCTACAATCAAAGGGTGAAATCAAGACCCATAGCCATAGGAGACCTAATGCTGAAGAAAATATTGCAGAAAGCAAACAAGCTTAAACCAAATTCGCATGGCCCTTATAAAGTGATGGAGGAGGTTATACCCGGGAACTACAGACTAGAAAACCTTTAAAGGGAACCTTTTTCCAATCCATGGAATAATGATCATTTGAAAAAGAATTACATATGATATTGCAATGATTCCAATGTAAATTTATCAACTTATGAAGATATTATTAATGAGAACATCAGTTCCTGTGTCAATTCTTGGTTCATTATGCTTGGGTGAAAATTTTATGAGGGTAACATTTTATTTTATGACCTCAGACCTTAAAACATCATACTTTGGTGACAAGGTCTGAGGTGAACACCATACTTGGATGACCTCATACCCTAAACATCATTAATTTGGTGAAATTTATGGGGGTAACATCTTAGTTTATGACCTCAGACCTTAAAACATCATAGTTTGGTGACAAGGTCTAAGGTGAACATAATTCTTGGATGACCTCAGACCTTAAACATCATTAATTTGGTGAAATTTATGGGGGTAACATCTTTGTTTATGACCTCAAACCTTAAAATATCATAGTTTGGTGACAAGGTCTGAGGTGAACATCATACTTGGATGACCTCAGACCTTACAGATCATTAATTTTGTGAAATTTATGGGGGTCACATCTTAGTTTATGACCTCAGACCTTACAACATCATAGTTTGGTGACAAGGTCTGAGGTGAACATCATACTTAGATGACCTCAGACCTTAAACATCTTTAATTTGGTGAAATTTATGGGGGTAACATCATACTTGGATGACCTCAGACCTTAAACATCATTAATTTGGTGAAATTTATGGGGGTAACATCTTAGTTTATGACCTCAGACCTTTAAACATCATAGTTCGGTGACAAGGTCTGAGGTGAACATGATACTTGGATGACCTCAAACCTTAAACATAATTAATTTGGTGAAATTTAAGGGGGTCACATCTTAGTTTATAACCTCAGACCTTACAACAACATAGTTTGGTGATAAGGTCTGAGGTGAACATCATACATGGATGACCTCAGACCTTAAACATCATTAATTTGGTGAAATTTATAGGGGTAACATCACACTTGGATGACCTCAGACCTTAAACATCATTAATTTGGTGAAATTTATGGGGGTAACATCTTAGTTGATGACCTTATTATGATTAAAAGGTTAACATCATAGTTAGTGATGAAGGCACCATTATATTATGAGGCTTCAAACCTTAATCATGAGGCTTAAAACCTTAATATGTTCATATAGCATAAAAAACCATTCAAGGAACATAAAGCAAAAGAAGAAAATCCCTCTTCAGAGGTTGATATGGCATGAAGTTAAGAATTACATATAAAAATGATGTTTCAAAAAAGTCTTATCAGAAGTTACAGATCGATATGAATCAGAAATAAAAAAATTAATAGTAAGGGCTTCACGAAATGGGTTTAAGTATGTGCAGTCTCAGGGTTGGTGACCATGCCCCCATATCCTTGGTCGAGGTTGGTCACTTCTACCCCATAATCTTGAGGACCAATGTCTTCAGTCCTTGTGTCTTCATATTGAGCAGTCTCAGTACCTCCTTACTCCTCGACCTCTTACAAGGCCTGAGCAAACTGAGGATTGGCATAGCCCAGACCAACGAAGTCAGAGGTTGGTAGACTCCCTGACTCCTTTTCTTTCATTATAGCCCGTTTTCTAGTGGCTTTAACACCCCTTTAGAGGTATTCAAAGCCAAAGATGACGAATTTGTCAGAGACCTTGTAGTCCTCCAAGATCTTATCTAAGGGGTCATCCAGAGCAGCCTTTACAGCGACATCGACCTTGTGTTGGAGAGAGTCAGCCCGAGTGTTCAGAGAAGAGCTATGATCCTTCTTAAGCTTGTCCATGTCCTTCTCCAAATGCTTTACATTAGATTCTGATTTCTCTAAGGAATCCTTCAGACACTCCACTTCAGTATTCAGAGTAGACTTTATCTTTTAGGCCTCTCCGCCCTTCTTAATCAGAGGGAGTTTCCTCAGGGTCTAGTCAACGAACTGGTGCATGGTGTGGAGACCCTATAAAACATGTGCAAAAATGTCAGTTCAAGATTTGGTATAGTTCAAAACCAATGTTACACTTAAAAACAACAACAAAAGTCTTATTTGGATATATCGGTGGAGGATGAACTCAGCCAGCATAGGGGTGTCCAAAACATGGTAGAATCGTTTATCAGCGTCAATCATAACGGAGCTGATGGGGTCTAAGGCTGTCACACCACACCTAATTCTGGTGTCAGCCACCACCAAAACTAAGTCGGGCATGAACAAAATAACTACCATTCTTAGCATGAGACAGATATGAGACATAAATAAATTAGTCCATAAGATAAACAATTGAGTCAATCTCAAATGATCATAAATAACTAAGGAATAAAAGATCCATCACATGCTAACTCCAAAAATCCAATCTCCAATAATGATTAAATAAAATCTGAATAATCCCAACCGAAATCCTCTAAAAAACTTTGGAACCAAATGGCCCAATAAAACTCCAATGAAGTCTCATAATATGCCCGGAAAAGAAAGTCTAACTAAACTATGCCATAAAGTAAATAACTCCAGCTGCGCCTCCAATGACAACTCCAATAAACTTATGCAGCATCTCCAAATTAAATCCTAAAAGATTAGTCAACGCATGGGTCAGAGCCAAAGCCCTGAGCAAGAATACACAATACTCCCCACAAATAGGATCCTTGAATCCAGACAATAGCATTATACGCAATAAATGTCACAATAGAATATTTTAAATTAAACGGGATAATTAAACGCAATAAATATAAGTTACTACGTACCCGTAGGGATCCCCATTTAAAAAGGCTCACCCATATGATTTTAAATTCCCAAGTCCCACGATGTTAATTTAATTAAATTAACCAACTTTTATTATTGTTCGAACTTTTTATTAAAGTGTCACACTTCCCCTTGTCAATCATCCTCTGACCTGTTTAAACTGTCGGCCCCGACACATGACAAGGTTCAACACACGACACGACACGACACGACATAAATCGTCCTCTGACCAGTTTAAACTGTCAGCCCTGACACATTATGTCGCCACAAATTTTAATACCCGTTTTTATCTTAGGCATTAATTCTCAATTTCTCAATTTATAATCACCGCCCCCCCCGCCCCGTTTTAATCGATGTGAGATCCTCAAAATACTCCTTAGTCCCATACCTAAGGGTCCCCAAGTTATCAATACGTCATATCCTATGTATAAGAGGATTTCTAACTTAAATTTCGACCCAGTCTCATGCTTAGGCGAGCGTAATGACGATAAAGTAATAAAAATCAGCTCACCCCCAAGGTGATAAAAACGCAATAATCTTCCCTCACTAGTCCCATTCCTAGAAGGCATTCTAAAATACAGGGAGAGCAGTAATACCCAATAACCCGTCGTCATAATGATATTTAATAATACGAACATGTCATACCAACAAGAATAATTAATCATCGTATAAAACTACACATGATAGTCCAATTCAATTAAATTTTTAATTTAATTATCACAACGTCAACAATAACGAAATAATCTCATTTAATTATTTTAAATTAAATATACCAAGTTTTCATTGTATAGTCATCAAACCCAAATTTTATTATCTCTACATGTGTTACATGAGTTTTACGCACCCAAAAATCATTTATTTTAAAGCTAGGTTTTTTTTACATGCAACCTACACCAATAAAACCCAAAATCACTCATGAATCCTACGTACCCAAAGGGTTATGAATATTATTCAGATTAAAAGATTTTATAAAAACACCCCATAATTCGTATTTACTTTTTCTAATTAAGTTAATAATTATTTATAACAAAACATGTAATTAAGTGTTTAGGCGACACTTAAAACGCATAATACTAAAGGAAAAGAATAGAGTATTCATGCCTATAAAGATCGTGTTGAAAATCTGATTAGAAATCTAGATTTCTCTCAAAAAATTAGCAAAAGAGTGTTCTTGAACGATCTTGATTAATCCCCAATTAAGCCTTCAAAAACTTGTGCCAAAACTTGTGACAAAAGCTTGATTTTGTTGAAGGTTGATGATTATGAGTGAGAGGAAAAATATTTGGAAGTGTTCTCTAGTGAAAAACTAGAGAAAAAGTGATTATGAGAGATCCCCTATGGATTAACAAGGTTATATAGTGATTAGGAGTCCTAATCCTACACAAACTCTAAAAATAGCTTACATCGCACGTTTTCTGGGAGGGTTGATCTATCTATCCCCAGGGGTCGATCGATCGATCACCCCGAAAAACTGACAGTTTACCTAAAAAATGCCTATAAGGTAAAATATTATAAAATCAATATTAAATCCGTTTTAACTCCGGTTTTAATTCCTCTTGAAGTTCTAATCTTCGAAAATCATAACCAACATATTTATCAGATAAAAATTATTAAATTAAAAAAATTATTTTTCTCGAAAATTCCAACTAATTAATAAAGATAGCTAATTAAAACACGGGGTCTTACATACTTCCCCACTAGCAAAGAATTTCGTCCTCGAAATTAGATGAAGCATACACATCAACACGTAAATCTCGTAAAAGAAAATAAGGCTCATAAATGCCTACCCGTAGAATGCCATAATTGGGTGCCCATACACCCAATTATACGGGCACCTACTCCCCAAACAATAAAATAATATATATATTTCCTATATGCATATGCATAACTATGAAAATAACGACGTACCACACGCTCTCACAAATCCCCCACTCGATCTTATATCCGAAAGTGATCAAAATCTCAACATGCTCAAATTAAATCTCAACACCAAAAATCGATACATACGATACCTAACATCAGTACTAAAATCTCCAAAAATAATTATCATCTCCATAATCCATTCTAAGAATCCCCACATCAAGATTAATCATTCTAAACTTAATGCCTACAATGTCCTTAAGTCAAAACTTTAGATCTCCAAGAAACACATCTAACATGTATGCTAGACCCTCTACCTTAAGAAGTACAAATCAACAAAGGGAATCAAAGATCGGCAACGTGGAAGCTAAACGGACTCATAACCTATGAGACCCAAGACCATGATCTGATACCATCTGTCACACCCCGCCTAATTCTGGCGTCGGCATCCACCAAAACTAAGCCGGACGTGAACTAAATAAATACCACTCTTAGCATGAGACATATATGAGACATAAATAAATAAGTCCATAAGATAAACAATTGAGTCAATCTTAAATGAACACAAATAACTAAGCGATAAAAGATCCATCACATGCTAATTCCAAAAATCCAATCTCCAATAATGATTAAATAAAATCTGAATAATCCCAACAAAAATCCTCTAAACAACTCTGGAACCGAATGGGCCAATAAAACTCCAATGAAGTCTCATAATATGACTGGAAAAGAAAGTCTAACTAAACTATGCCATAAAGTAAATAACTCCAGCTGCACTTCCAATGATAACTCCGATAAACTTATGCAGCTTCTCCAAATTAAATCCTGAAAAAGATTAGTCAACGCATGGGTCAGAGCCAAAGCCTTAAGCAAGATTACACACTACTCCCCTCAAATAGGATCCTTGAATCGAGACAGTAGCATTATACGCAATAAATATCACAATAGAATATTTTAAATTATACGAGATAATTAAAAGTGATAGATATAAATTACTAACTACCCGTAGGGATCCCCATTTAAAAAGGCACACCAATATGATTTTAAATTCCCAAGTCCCACGATGTTATTTTAATTAATTTAACCAACTTTTATTATTGTTCTCACTTTTTATTAAAGTGTCACACTTCCCATTGTCAATCGTCATCTGTCCTGTTTAAACTGTCGGCCCCGACACATGATAAGGTTCCACACACGACACGACATAAATCGTCCTTTGACCCGTTTAAACTGTCGGCCCCGACACATTATGTCGCCACAAATTTTAATACCCGTTTTTATCTTAGGCATTAATTCTCAATTTCTCAATTTATAATCACCCCACACTTTTAATCGATGTGAGATCCTCAAAATGCCCTTTAGTCCCAAACTTAAGGGTCCTCAAGTAAATAACACGTCATATCCTATGTATAGGAGGATTTCTAACTTAAATTTTGACCTAGTCTCATGCTTAGGCGAGTGTAATGACGATAAAGCAATAAAAATCATCCCACCCCAAGGTGATAAAAACGCAATAATCTTCCCCCACTAGTCCCATTCCTAGAAGGAATTCTAAAATATAACGAGAGAAGTAATACCCAACAACCCGTGATCATAATGATATTTAATAATACGAACAAGTCATACCAACAAGAATAATTAATCATCGTATAAAACTACACATGATAGTCCAATTCAATTAAATCTTTAATTTAATTATCACAACGTCAACAATACCCAAATAATCTCATTTAATTATTTTAAATTAAATATACAAAGTTTTCATCGTATATTCATCAAAACCAAATTTTAATATCTCTACATGTATTACATGAGTTTTACGCACACCCAAAAATCATTTATTTTAGAGCTAGGGTTTTTCTACATGCAACCTACACAAATAAAACCCCAAATCACTCATGAATCCTACGTACCCAAAGGGTTATGAATATTATTCAGATTAAAAGATTTTATCAAAACAACCCATAATTAGTATTCACTTTTCTAATTAAGTTACTAATTATTTTTAACAAAACATGTAATTAAGTGTTTAGGCGACACTTGAAATGCATAATACTAAAGGAAAAGAATAGATTATTCATGCCTGTAAAGATCGTGTTGAAAATCTGATTAGAAATCTGGATTTCTCTCGAAAAATTAGCAAAAGAGTGTTCTTGAACGATCTTGATTAAACCCCAATTACGCCTTCAAAAACTTGTGCCAAAACTTGTGACAAAAGCTTGATTTTGTTGAAGGTTGATGATTATGAGTGATAGGAAAAATATTTGGAAGTGTTCTCTGGTGAAAAACTGGAGAAAAAGTGATTATGAGAGGTCCCCCTACGGATTAACAAGGTTATATAGTGATTAGGAGTCCTAATACTACACAAACTCTAAAAACAGCTTACAACGCACGTTTTCTAGGAGGGACGATCGATCGATCACCCTGAAAAACTGACAGTTTAGCTAAAAAATGCCTATAAGGCAAAATATTATAAAATCAATATAAAATCCATTTTAACTCCGATTTTAATTCAGCTTGAAGTTCTAATCTTCTAAAATCATAACCAACATATTTAGCCAATAAAAATTATTAAATTAAAAAAATTATTTTTCTCAAAAGTTCCAATTAATTAATAAAAGTAGTTAATTAAAACACGGGGTGTTACAAAGGCATTCCAACTTTGGCTAATAAGGCTATCACCAATCTTCAACTACTACAGACGGGCAGCTAATGCGTCCTCAGAGGAGATGGGGATTTTGCAATCCCCCTTGGAGGTTTTCTTCTTCTGTTCTGATCCTCAGGGGCAGGGTCATTAGACTTACTTTTCTTTGAGGTATCGGCCCTTGATGTCGTGGGGGAGGCAGACGCGCATTTAGACCTATTTTCTTCGCCAGATTTGTAAGACTAGGGGATGCCATTTCCCAGATATCGTCTCAGACTCTTGTCGGACGTTCTGCAAAAAGAAAGGTCTGAGTTAGAAGATCAGAGACGTAGCAAAATCAGATGTTCAACTTGTTGAAAAAATTATGTAACTTACGAAGCTCAGTCAGGGGACTCCCACCAAGGCCAGTCTTAGAGAGGTAGCAGGGGGTCATCAAATGCTCGTACTTGACCAGCAGACCATGCTCCCCCTGATCTTGAAGGCCTTTGACCTTTTGAAAGTTATTCTGGCTTAATCCGGGGTCGGCCCTGGCAGCCATGGACACCTTCCCTCACCTCAGTGGTATCCTCGGCCTAAAGATGAAGAGGGGACACAAGTACAAAATTCCCATGCCCCGGAGGTGAAGAAGTATCATGGTTTTCGGTTATGGTTGGAATTATAGGTAACCAACAACATCTTCTTAGTAGACTTCAGAGCTAGAAAGTGATAGTAACTCGGACGATTCCTAGCAGAGGAGGGCACGTAGCATCCTATGAAGACCTGGACGGGAAGGTCTGAATGATGGATCGCCCTCCATAATATGATAGACCCAATCATTACTCTCCAGGTATTGGGGGGAGAGTTGTGAAGGAGCCAAGTTAATGTAGGATAATATGGCCCTAATTATGGGATGAATGGGAAGACGAAATCCCAACTTAAAAATCGGATCATATAGGTAGATCTCACCATCTCGGCCGCTAAAAACCCTCTCATCCCTCAGAGTCCTACTAATTTTTATTGAGGGACCTATGAAATAAAGATGCCTGAAAGCTAAGAGGTCGAGCTCGCTGACAATTCTCTCTATCTCGGCTGCCTCCGAGATGTCAACATTGCTTTTGATACTATCATCCTCATTTCGGGAAACATTGTCTTGGGTAGGGGTGGGAGCACCATCAGGGAACCTCTGAGCGAACGCGGCCCCTATAGAGACCGATAAGGGAATATCATCAAATATTGAGGGAATAGCCACACTAGGTCCTACAATTTTGACATCAGAGGAAGTGTGTGAAGTGCTAGAACTCTTGTTAGACGAGGCACGACTAGAAACCTCGGCTTGGTCAGGGGCTTGATCCATCCTGATGGAATAATCCATGGCTTCTTGAAAAGAATCCACAGACATGGGGTCTGAGGTGGATGACTCAAACTCAGTCATTGGAGTGGGTTCCAATAGAGTGTCCGCTGGATCAACTGGATCTGTTGGGTCAGGGTATATTACCCTCAGAGGGGGTGGAAATATTGGTATGAGAGGGAATGCCTCTGCCCGACGAGCTTCCTCTTGGGCTCATTCTATTTTCCTAATCTTATCTAAGGTTTTCTCCCAAAGAGAAGGGAGTTCCTCTAAGAGTTGATAAAGAGGTCTGAGATTATGAAGACGACATTACACTTAAGGACTCAAGTAAAAAACAAATAAGATGACACAACTTAAGTTAAAGATCATGTGTGGTTATTTAAAAAGAAAACTAACCAAGAACAGTCAAGAACATCTCAACGGAAAACTCATAAACTCACCGGGAAACTCATAGGCTCACCGAAAAACTCATAAACTCACCGAAAAGCTCAAGACGAGACCGAAAAATGCAATAAAGAAAAATTAAAGACTGAAAATAACCAAAGAAGGGTGAAGAGGATACCTGGGTGATCATGAAATAAGAATAAGGAGGATGATAATCGAAGAAACCCTAATAACTGAAGCAACAGGGCTCCGAAAAAGAGAGAGAGTGAAGAGGGTTCAGGCAAGAAAAATGGAGAGGCATGAGGAAGAAAGAGAAGGAGAGGTGCTTTAACCTTCAAATTCGATTGCACAAATTCCAAGGCTCATCATTGCCTTGGGAGCCCAAAAGACAATCAACATCATTGTGCTTGTCAGGCACACCACCCACTTCAATTATCGACACTTGGAAAAGAGATATTGGCACACCAATAAGAATGGCCTCGGCCTTGCAAATACCCCTCAATCACCTACTAACATAGGTAACTAAGGGCTAGGGGTGATTGATATGCCCTTAATGTACCTGACAACTCAGAGACACTAACCTTGGCGTATGAGAGGGCCGAGGTAACAAAGGCTCCTGACTAACAACCAACACTCTTGTCCTACAAAAGGTCGGATATGGCCGACGTCAATGGTCACCTCATTGTTGGGAGGCATCAGAGATCACACCTAATTCACTCATCAACCTCAGCCTGGAAGAAGCCGAGGTAGTAAGGACCACCCTGTCGTGACACACCTCGATTGAGAATCAATCGAGGTTCCTATTACACCAACGTAACCTCAGACCAGGACGATGTTATAATTACCCCCGCCTTACCTCATCTATCCTACTAAGTTGAGATCACCGTGAATAACCTCGGATTGAGCAGCAGCCAGACTTCACTAACCTCGTACTCTTCCAAGTCGAGGTTGGTACCAATCGAAGACAGTCGAGTATTTACATGCACATGTATAGCTTGGAACACGTGGATAAATCCATTATAACAAAAATATTCCCTCCACGTGAGGGAATATTGAGGTCATCATTACTTAGTTGAGATCAGTCAGGTGTCACTCTCATACTAGATCGATGCTCATGCACATGCTCATTGTATGCTTGAGGGGTACATTACACCCCCCAAACACTATATATATAGGTCATCCTCTACCTTGTAAAGGGATCGATAATTACAACCCTAGCTGAAACTCTGTCATTTTACATAGTAGAGAGAGAAAGCATGAGAGATTGTATCCATGACCATTAGTGACTTCATTCAGTGATATTATTCACACACACTCACAGTGGATGTAGGCCAGATTGGCTGAACCACTTACATTCAAGTGTTCATCCTATTCTCTTCACCTCAATCTCTTAGATTTAGTATACTCTTATGTTTCCATTGTTATCACTATTTTGATCTTACAAACACCTTGACTAGTGGTGGTATTTCTAGCATCATTAAGATGTTTAAGGATAAAATAGGCAAGACTATGGAAGAACACATTGATGACATGTTAACCAAAAGCCTCGAGGCCGAGATGCATATGGCCTACCTCGCGCGCACTTTTAATAAAATGGAAGAGTATCAAATAAAGCTCAATCCTTCCAAGTGTGTATTCAGGTTTGGAGCAGGAAAGTTCCTAGGGTTCATCGAAAATCAACGAGGGATAAAGTCTAACCCCGAGAAAATTAAAGCATTGGTGGAGATAAAGATTCCAAAAACCATAAAATACATTCAGAGCCTGAATGAACGAGTTTTTGCATTAAATAGGTTTATATCAAGGTCTATAGACAAATGTCTTCCCTTCTTCAAAGTGTTTAGAAGGGCTTTGGAATGGAATGAGGAATGTGAGATATCCTTCCCAAAGTTAAAGGTTTACCTTGACTCCCCACTTATATTATCATAGCCTGTTCAATGTGTGAATTTATATTTATATTTGGCCATATCGGAGTCGACCATCGGTCAATCCTTTGTTCGAGACGACGACGAGGTGGGGTGGCCAGTTTATTTTAACAACAAGGCCCTTTAAATAGTCGAGCAAAGATACCCGAATATGGAAAAGTTGCCTTATGCTTTAATACATGCATCCAGGAAAATAAAACCCTATTTTTAGAATCTCACGATGGTAGTCCTCATGGATTCCCCTCTAAGGTAGATCATCTATAAAACCAAGAAATCAAGTAGACTGATGCCCTAGTCAGTGGAGTTGGGAGACTTTGATATTATCAACCAGCTGATAACAATGATCAATGGATGGGCTTTATCCGACTTTGTGGCCAAGTTCACCTAGGACAAGGACAACAACAAAGAATTTATTTTTCCAGGAGAGATCCAGAGGGAGAAAGTGGAAGTCCGACTGAGGCCGAGACTAGCATACCAAGGCCAATTGTTGTTAAAAATGAAGAAGAATTTTTGTATTCAAGTATGAAGTGCTAGGTGAAGGAACTTTCTCAAAAGAATATATAGTTTGGAGAGTATTTGTTGATGTCTTGTATAAGAAAGGGTTCGTCCTCCTTTTTACAGTGTTGCATCCATCCAACATAGGTGGAATATATATTAAAGATGTCATTGAGGGTTCTTGTTTTAGTCACATAGGAGGGAGGTCGTTGGCAAACATAATAGTCATTCAAGGGTATTGGCGGACGACCTTGGCCAAGGATGCATCTTGCTATGTGAAAAAATGTGACAAATGCCAGATATTTTTAGTATCCCTCATCAAGATCATCTACATTTGGCATCTCTTAATTCCCATTAGCCGTTTGTAGTTTGGGGGATTGACTTAGTAGGACCCCTTCCCACGACAACAGTCAATTACAGATATGTTATTATGGAAATCGAATCTTTCTCTAAATAGGTGCAGGTAGAGGAAATTATAATGATAATCGAGATGAAGACCTTCAAGAATATCATATGTAGGTATAGTCTACCCCACACCTTGATCTCTGACAATGGAAAACAGTTTAAGAATTCATCCCTGGAGGCTTACTGTAAGAGGGTTGGTACTAAACATTATTTCTTAGCTCTAGGTCGGCCTCAGGCAAATGGACAGATATAGGTGAAAAAAATAAATATCTTATATGTGATGAAGAAGAAATTAGAAGATGCAATATGTCTTTGGATGAAAGAGTTACACGTTGCGTTATTGGTATATAGGACGACAAAGAGGACGCCAATGAGGGAGACCTCGTTCATGCTTTCTTATGGCCCATAAGTAGTGATACCTGCTGAAATCAGCCTACCAAGTCATAGGTTTCAACCATATAATTTTGAAATAAATGTTGTGGATTGAAGGTTAGATCTGGACCTCATCGAAGAAAGAAGAGAGGATGCATAGATTAGGCAAGTTTTTTATCAGGAGAGGACTGCAAAATTCTATAACAAGAGGGTAAATGCTAGCCCAATAGCCGTTGGAGATCTAGTTTTGAAGAAAGCCTGGCAGAAGCCGAATAAGCTCCATGCAAACTGGCATGACCCCTATAGAGTTAATGTGCACGTTATCACTGGCACTTACGGACATCAAAATTTAGAGGGAGAGTCATTCTTAAACCCCTGGAATGCTGATCACTTGAAGAGATAATACTAATAGGATGTTATAAAGTTTTGTTTGACCATTATATGAGATATGTACTAAAAAGTGATGAATGAAAAATTATGCTCCCTCATATGTTTATTGTATGAATTGATCAAATTTTATGTTTTAAATCATCATAAGATTCAAAACATCATTTATATGGTGAATTAGCATTAACTCACTCTCGGTGATATGAGAATCCAAACGGGGCTCACCTTGTCCATGGATTCTCAATAACATCGATAGGGGGGGCGTGTGATAACATCACTAACGTGGTGAAAAACACAAATCAACCTTCAAAAATTATTTAATTATGGTTCATATATACATCATTAATTTGGTGGTAGGAGAGTCAAACTCTCTCGACGAGACGAAAGTGTAGGAAGAGACGACACTCATATATACACTCTTAAAATGACGAGAGGGGACTTGAAATTAAAAACCATTAATTTGGTGGTCTAAATTTAAAAATCATTTAATTATGGATCATATAAACATCATAAATTTGGTGGTGTGAGAGTCAAACTCTCTTGACGAGATGACAGTGTAGGAGGAGATGACACTCATCAATACACTCTCATAATGCCAAATAAGAACTTGAAATTAAAAACCATTAATTTGATGGTCCAAATTTTAAAATTGTTTAATTATGGCTCATATAAGCATCATTAATTTGGTGGTACGAGAGTCAAACTCTCTTCATGAGATGATAATGTGGGATAAGACGGCACTCATCCATACTACTAACGATGAGAGGGAATATGGAATTAAACACGATTAATTTGGTGGTCCAAATTTTAAAATCATTTACCCATGGTTCATATAAACAACATTAATTTGGTGGTATGAGAGTCAAACTCTCTCGATGAGACGATAGTGTAGGAGGACATGACACTCACCCATACACTCTCATAACGACGAGAGGGAACTTGCAATTAAACACCATTAATTTGGTGCATTTAAATTTGAAAATAATTTAATTGTAGTTAATTAAGAACAATTAACTTGGTGACCTCTTATTTAAAAAAGTATGATTGGGTTACTATCCCTTGTCTTAAGATGAGGGAGAAAACAAAAATGGAAATCGAGAGGAGAAATAAACTTGGAAAAACCATTGCATATTCAGTAGAAAGAAAATGAAAGATCTAATATGAGAAATAACTTTTCATTCATGTAAGAAACAATGATCAACTGAATACAAATATTATGAATAATGTTTACAGATAATATTACAAGAAAAAAAAATAAGTGATGGGTATAGGTCACAGACGACCACCCTAAAAAGTTGATTAGACATTGATATCCGACCCATTAACCCCATCCTCGGCCTAAGCATTCCTTGCATCTCATGTAGTATTGACATCTGTTTCAAATGGTACCTCGTTCGCAATTTCATCTCCCTTAGCTGAGGCCATGGATTCAACATAGTCCATGGTCAAGGAGAAATGGGGATCTTCAAGATCAGGTGCCTCTAGTTCAGGAAAAATGGATGACACAACCTCAGAAAATTTAGTGACGACCCATTGGCTGGCCATCTTGATACCTCTTTCAAGGTACTCCACGCCGAAGCTACCAAATTAATCAGACACTTTATAAACCTCGATGGACTTGTACCGAATCTTGTTTATTACATCGGTATAAATGGACTCATCTCAGTTCTTTTGTATGGACTTGGCCTAAAGGGATGAATCATTTGCCCTATGGATAGATGCAACAAGATTTGTTGCATGCTTCCCAGCTTGGGTAGTGTAATACCCCGTATTTCTACATACTTATGATTGAATTAATAGAGAAATTAATTGAAAAAATGCGTTTTAGTTAAATTACATGTGCGATGTAATATAATAAGATTAAATAATAAATGTGATGATTATATATTAATGGAGAGACAGAGAATGATTAATATTATACTATGATATTTATTACGTGTGTGAATAGTAAATATTGATAGTGAATTTACATCAAAGCAAGTGATATGGGCGTATTTGCTATTGTCTCACCGGGAGTCGTGTGTAGACTATTATTGGAACAACATATTTTAGGGTTCTTGAATAATTAGAGGATTCAAATTAATCTGGGCTAATTTGTGGAAATTTATGATGTTTTAAATCGTTGAAGATCATCATAAAATGTGTAGGAATTATTATAAATCATTGGTGAAAAGTTTGATGTATTATCATGTGATTTTGGTATTTAAATTAGTGAAGAAACACATGAAGTGAGAAACAACGTTCTTCACCTGGTCGATCGATTGACTGATGAATGTCGATCGATCGGCACCAACAGTTTTTGGAGAATTTCGTTGGTTGCGTTCCAATTAATTGTCGGCTCTTGAGGGGAATTTTAGTGATAATATTATACCTATGTAGGAACTTAGGTAATACCAGTAGATGTATAGTTGGGGTCCATTATAAGCATGGAGTGCAAGATTTGGAGAAACGGACCGACGAGGATAAATCGATCAAGTAGTGCATCGGGAATTTGGGATTTGAGTTACGGAGATAGTAAACGTCATCCCATGGAGTATCGCAGTAGCTTAGAGATAGTTTAACTACTAAAATGAATGGAGGGGTAACTAGGGCCCTTAGAGTTGTGTGAATAATCAATTAAAATGCGATAGTGAGATAAATCATAAATTAATAAGTACGGTGGATATCTGAGAGAAATATTACGTACGAGCATAATTATTAGGTTGTGGGTATACCTACTGAATTATACAAATACTTAGGTGGAGTGAATACCTAAAGTACAATTAATCATACTAGGGTCGAGGTAGGATTACGAACCTGTATGTGAAAAAGTGTAATCTAAAGAGTACGCTGAATATATGAGATAAATATTACGCACGAGCTTGATTGTTAGGTTGTGTGTATACCTATTAAATTATATCGATACCTAAGTGGAGGGAATACCTAAAGTATAATTTCCTATATTAGGGTCGAGGTAGGATTCCGAACTAATATATGGAAATAGTAAATTGGGGTCGTGATGAAAGAGGTCCGAACCAATATGTGTATAAAATTTCATGAGTGGGGTCGAGGCGATATTCCGAGCCAATATATGTATAAAATTTCATGAGTGGGGTTGAGGTGATATTCCGAACCAATACATGAAATAAAATTGGGGTCGAGGTGTCATTCCAAAGTAATACTTTTTCTTGGTGTCGATGGACCATTCCGAACCAAGAGTCCTTGAAGTGTGTTGTGAGGACATATTAGTGATTAATGAATTTATATGTATATATTGTGTGTAAAATATATACTGTATGATAATATACATATATGGAATAGTAGAAAATTAGATGAAGTGCATACATCTAAAAGTAAATTAAGTAGAGAGACTTCATTGGAAGAATTCAATGACAGATAATGATTATCTTAAAAAAATTAAGTAGTGAGGCTTAATTGTAAAAGTACGATATAACTGGATGTGGCAAGTTATCTAAGGATATAACAAATGACATGTGTCCGTGTTAACATGCTGTATTGGAAGTATGGGAACTTAGTCATGTATATAAGTTCTGTTGAGTACTATAGTCTAGTTAACTTGGGTAGTACATCTAGGTGGGATAAGTATAGGATGTTAGACATGCAGTATAGATGAGGGGTGAGGTAATTCAAGAGAGTATACACAATATTAACATGTATAATCAATAACTCATCTTATTGTGATAAACACTTGCTAAACATTTTCAAAATGTTTTGAGGACTAACTCTTGCAATCAAAATATTGTAAAAACCTTTTAGGTGTCGAGCCACGGGGACACCAAACTTGATTATTCAGTCCAGGGACTCATAGGTGCTTTATTGTGGAGGCTGGGAGGCATTTGCATATACGATTCGTTCTTTCAGATCTAGTATATGATATCATTTCTGTACTCTCTATTGGGACATGTTTTCCATTGTCTTTATTTCATATTTTTAGTTTTGGATTATGTTGGTTTATTTAACAGTTTTGGATTTTAGCCGATTGTTGACTCAGTAAGACTTTATTCTTTATATATTGCTAGATGGTGTGATTAATAGTTTATTGTGAATGTTTAACTATTAATTACGCATGAGTAAATTGTCTTGGGTTAATAAAAGATAAAATTTGTCACCAGTCTAATTTCATTTAGGTGATTAGTAATTGAAAAGTTTTCGACCGTGATGCTAAGAATGAACCAACTGAGAAACCTGTTTCAATTTAATTTAGGACTAATCACCTGGGATTTAATTAGGCGGGTGTCACAGGCAGTAAGTTCCCCCTCCTTAGTATTTAAGACATCAACATGATCTAACTTCAGCTTTTTATTCAGGTCAGCCACGTCCTAGGGGGATTTATCACCCTCCTTAATTTTTGAGAAATTGTAGATTATCGTAGCCGAGGTAAAGGCGAACA
This sequence comes from Sambucus nigra, assembly GCA_949130495.1. NCBI lineage: Eukaryota > Viridiplantae > Streptophyta > Magnoliopsida > Dipsacales > Adoxaceae > Sambucus > Sambucus nigra. The sequence goes on from OX422213.1 coordinate 123,735,507, forward strand.
CATACTACAAAAGGACAAAAATAGTTCAATGTCAGAATGGAACAAAGTAGAATTTGGACGGGACGAGATTAAAATTAAAGATGAAGCTAATACCTGTGGTAGATGATGAAGATCAAAGTCATTGGTCTTCAAGTGGTGCATCTTCCCCATAAACTCATAATCTCCCTTAGAAGGTACATAAAACATGGTGTCCCTTGATCTCAATGCGGAACGAATAATAGAGTCATGGCATACCTTAAGTTGGGCTATATTTGGTGCCCAAAAAATTTCAAAGATATCCATAGAGGATAAACTCGAACCGAAAGAGCTCGACATAGACTCCGGCGGTGGTGGATTTACTCTCGGCCTCATCAAACGATATTAACGAGTGTCCAGGGGAGAAGTTAGATCCTCTTTATGGTTGGTATTAGCATGGGTCGTCCCACTAGCAGTCATCCTCTTCGTGGGTTGTTTATTTCCTTCTTGATGCGAGCATTTCTTGGGTTGGAGGTTATCATATTCCAAATCTCGTCTAAAATATGAGGGGGACGGTCTACACCGGAGAAACAAATATGATCCGTATTAAAGATAATAGATGAGAAAAGACTTATGTGAAAAAAATGTTTAGTAACTCACATAACCCATCTAGGGGGTCAACCCCCAGAATAGAGTCCTCAAGGAAGTAAGGAGACATCAAGTTTTCAAACACGGGAATGGACCCTCTCTTCCCATAATCCCTTAAAAAGTCGACCCTCTCTATATCGGCAAGGAAGAGGCCGAGGTCTTATTTGGTATACATGGAGGGGTTAGGCCAGGCACATGGAACTCTCGGCTCGTCCTTCTACGGATTGACATCGGTTGGAAATTCTTAGGCCCCAAACATGAAGAAAAATATCGACTTTCAAAGGTGATTTGATGTTTGGGTGACATGAATGATTTTCTTATCAATTGTTTTAGAACATAAGTGGAAGTAGTCGGGTTGAGTCCTTAAGGACGATATGTTGTAACATGCTTTGAAAATATCTACTGTAGGGCCATCCTCATAGTTATTCATCCAGAGGGAGACATAGTTGAGTAAGATCCTATATTAATTGGACGCCAATTGAGAAGAAGCAATACCCAGACTGGAGAGTATAGCTTGGATGAAAGGATAAAAAGGGAGTCAAAAGTCGACCTTAAACATTTGATCATATACAGTGAATTCACCTTATTGAATGTGAAACACTCTCTCATCCTGGTTCAGGATGTGCATAATAATGTCAGACTTAATGTCATACAATTGTCTCCAAATGAGGAGGTCAAACTTTTAGACGATAAACTAAAATGACTCAGCGTACGAATAATTAATTGGTTCCCTAGTGTCAGAATATTCAACATCACCCATTTCTTCAGCGATCGAGGACCCACCAAGAAATACCTTTTAGAATTCTCTCTCGATCATAGCTGAGAGAGGAATTGATGTTGGGGGAATTAAAATATTAACTCTCGGCTCATAATCATCCGAGAGAATTTGTACTGAAGAGTCAACCTGGCTGGATGACTCTAGTTTGATGGAAGACGAAGACTGAGATGATCTCTTGACCGACTCAAACCCCTTAAAATTTGAGGGTGATTGTCTCATAGTCTCTTCAAAGGAGTCCCTACTCTAGGTTAGGCAGAGGAGGAACAAGTCATCTCATTCCTACCGACCTCAAATAATGAGGGTAGAATGGTATTTAAAGGAATAGGAAAGATAAGGCGAGTAAGGTCGATCCCAACTTTACATTGAGCCTTGTCCTCCTCCTTAATTATACGAATTTCAAGGAAGTACGGTCTCTGAGTGTGAGAAATTGTTCTACTAAATCGTAAAAGTTTTTTAAGATTCAAATAGTTGAGGCTCAACTTGGCTAGAGTAATGGGTAAAAAGGCATAAACAATTTAAAGTTTGCCCACCATTTACCTAAAAATCAAAATGAAGTATTAAATCATTTTCTACCAAGACCAAAGGAAGAACACTTCACCAAATTTTAACTTGAGAAGAATTCAAATGCAACTCGAGGGGTTGATTAGAAGGAAAATAAGGATAAGAAAGGTCGAAAAACTTAAAGGCTACTGACTAACTCTAAAAAAAGCCTAATTGCAAATTTAGAACCTCCAATGAAGGTGGATGGAAAATGATAAGTTGGCTGAAAAAAGTAAACATAAGCTAAAATGGTAGGAAAATCTTCAAATAAATGGGAAAAGGAGAAAGGAGGTTACCCGAAAGCTCTAGTATGCCCAAAAAAGAAGAAAACACCCTAAAATCATGCTAGAAATTCTTGAATGATGGAAATGGGAGATGAAAACTTACTTCTGTTAGGGAGAGAATGGTTTAGGTTTGAAGCCGAAGAAATAAGAAAGAAAAATGTACATTAAAAGCTATTTAAATACCTATAATCATTATGCAAAATTTCTAAAGAGGTCATTATTAGGGCATAGTACCCAATATCACACCTACATCCGTCATTCTTGAGCCATATGCTAATCCATAAAATGGCTGCCAAGTGTCAACCTAGGGTTTACGTTCACTCTCTTAGATAAGACATATGAAAAGGCCTCAAACGTTAGTCAAAGATGCCTCATCAACTTTTACTCAGAGATAATATATCCTTCAACCTTCCATTAAACAAAATACTAAGGGATAGGGGTGATTATATACCTAGTATAGCCTCGTCCTCAAACAGAACCCACTCGGCCTCAACCGACTAGTAGTAGATCTTAGTTAGTAAAAGTTATGACTCGACTGTAGACCTATCATGAATTGTGTTATCCTTAGATACAAAGCTGTAACTAAAGGTCTTATCCTCGTCTCAGAACACGACCAACAATATTTGTATCAGTAGTCTTATGACTCAAGTACCTTCTACCTTATCCTTCACCCTGTAGATTATGGTCGACTGCAGACTTGACTCAGCATGACAAGTGGCGTACCATTAGAGGATCTAACTTAACAATTTAGCCACGGCCTGGGTCGGATGGCCAACAGTTGACAGCTAGCATAACGCATGGATTGGGGCACGCTTGAAAGAGCATGTGTGGCTTACAAGTCCACGTGCATGAAACCGTTATAACCAGTTCTCTATCACGTGTGAGGTAATATTTCAGCATCATGATCAACATGTTCTAATGATAGGTGGCTAGTTCCTATTGGAAAATACATAATGCACACTCTTATTACATGCTTGGGGGAAAAATACACCACCCAATCACTTTATAAACTTATCTTCTTCAATACTGTAAAGGACCAACTATTGAAAACCTTCTCCTAGACTCTGTTGCAAAAACATTAGGGGGAGAGAGAGAGAGTGGTGTGAACTGTAACACTAAGGCCATTAGAGCCATTTTCATGTAAAAGACCACAAACCATTACACAATGGAGTAGACCAGATTGTCGAACCACTTATTTTATAGTCTCCTTCTCCATTACCTCCCCTCCTTATTCTTTATATGCTTGATCAAACACCATTGTTTCGCCTGTAAATCTGTTCTATATTGAACTTGAGCTATCTTACTTGTTGGTATTATAATTGCTACCATAAAGAAATAAAAATTTCGAAACGTCCTAAACATAAAACCCTAGGCCAACAAAATCAATGGACATCTAAGACATATTAATTTCCAATTCAAAGTTAATCAAGTAATAACAATAACCAAATAATAAGAAATCGCAACAAGGATTTATGAAATTTACAAAAGAAAAACCCTAAATAAGAGGACTTAAAATCCTAGTTTGCAAGAGGCGCGTTCGAATATCTTATGCTCTAATAGATAATGGTTGGGAACTAAATAGCCTTGCCAAAAAAGAGTTTCCAAGTAAAGAGTCAGATGAAAATTGAACAGTACAGGTAGGGTTTATCGAAGAAGGAGGAATTGTTCTCTAACAAGCCTCGTGCAAAGGAAAAGATTTCAAAAGAGATGTAATCACATTGGAGATTTTTTTATCCCTTTTGAAGAGGTAGTCATTGATTTTTAAAAATATAAGGTGACATCATGCATTGAAAGTCCAAAGGACATCTTGGAATAGTGCGCACATTACCCCATAGACATGAACCTTAAATGAGCCTGTAATCACACTCATGGCAATCTGACCGCACATTACCCCAGACACATGGCAATCTGACCCTTTAAATGTTAAAACAAAGACATGTAAAAGACAAAAACATTCTTATAATCTAACCAGAACACCAGCCTATGACAACTTATTTACAACTTCACTCAATCAATCAACTCGACATTTACTCAGAAGAGATGATATTTCAGAGAATTAGCTACAAGCTAAAATAATAAGAAAAATATTGAGGGGATTTTATTATACCGTAAACATGGTATAGCTCATAGAACTATTACAAGAGGACACCTGGACTCATCAACTTAAGAAAAATAAAGTGAGCTCAGCTATTAATGCGATCGACTCAGATATTCTTCAGGTCAACCTATTCAGTCTTGTTAGTATTAGTACTCCAAATAGTTCATTTAACACAGTTATCTTACATCATGTTAACACCATTAAGTAACTATGATATAAATGGCATGTATTGTATGACTAGAGGACATTAGCAGTGCACTCATGTGGGGAAGATACGAAAATATTCTTCCTATGTGCACGTAACTATCTTTATGATTATTCTCTCACTATCAAGTAAAGTGTGTACATGCCTAGCTTATAAAGTCATGAAACTAGTCCCTCAATTTTCTATCTCTCCCAACCACATACAAATAGTGCACACACTCCCATATTAAATGGATTTAAGGTATTTTCTATACAATTATTCTCTAAAATAATAGAGAGAACTCAAGAGCTTGTATAATATATTCATTTATTGAATTTTACCACTAAATCAAAACAATCAACAAATGCACTGTTCACGTAGGCATCACTTTGGGATGACCAACATACATCTCGTATTGTTTCTCTTTCTCCCAACTCTTTACTGTTTTCTCTAGTTTAGCATTTCATTAGTTTATATCTTTTTATATGTTATGTTTTATAATTAGTGTATTCTTCGTAAGGCCAAATCAGTATACTAGTTTTAGATGATAATAGTGACCCTTAGAAAAATCCCCCCTTCGTGTTTATAGGTTGGGAGTGTGACCACTAAAAACACGATGGAAATTTTATCACAGGTGCGTCTCGTGATTCTGAGATGTCACCACTAGGTCTTGGTGAAAAATCCTGAAGATTCCTTTAATGTTGATTTCACCCACTAGACTATGACCTCCTATCAGGGTCATGACTTTGGATCATGACCCTTAAAATGGTGACCATTAAAATTTCCACGACACAATTTTGTAACCATGGCCCAGGGTCTGGGTCCAACATTGTGACCCTTTTCGGTATATGATGTAATCCTAGAATCTTGAAATGATAATACAATAGAGATAATAAAAATAAAATAAAGATCTGGAAAAATAATTAAATGTTTTGAATACAATACTTTTGTCAATCTAGTTGCAATCCGATTTGGAGAAAAGTAATTGATGTAGATTTGGCACTAACTTCTTTTGGTACTCCAAAAGATCTCTATATCTTTGTGTAATGCTTGGATCTTCTACTATATGATCCTCTCAAAGTTAAGAGGGTTGTGGGAAATTCTAGATAAGAAAACTCTTGCTTCTAAGTGAGATATTGTCTTTTTGCTCTAGGCTCCTTTATAAAACATTAATAGCATTTTCTCTTACACTTTTGGAACCCTAATAATGAATTATCCAGCTTATAATCCCAACTTAAAACAATATACACTAGTTTAAGAGCTAAGCTTTGTCAAAACTATGGTTCTTGAGAATCCTGACCTAACTACATCGGTGTGTGGACTATACTAGGGACCCAAGACAAATAATTAAATTGAATTTCAAATATATACTAAAAAATTCCATATTACAAATTTCGTAATTTATTTCATTTTTATCATATTTAATTCCATTAAATAATTATGAATGAAGTCTAATTTAACTATCTTGAAAATCACTCAGATATAATTAAGTCTTATATGGAATGCTGAGAATGCTACATAATATGATTACCAATGTTAAACTCCTTATACCACTTGGTTAAATCAACTACCACTGATTAACTTTAACCATCCTATAATTAATTTCCTGATTGAAAAACTTAAGTTACTTTTCTAGTCTAGGGGATTATCCAATAATATAATTATAAGGTTTTATTGGGGGAAATAAATATTATAAGTCTATCAAGGGGTATCTCAATCGAAGGTATCCCTACTCATGATTTTTTTTCAAATTCTGATCTCTGACCCACTCACGTAACTGTCACCAAATATGCAGAGAACATTTGAAAAAATCTTAAATCTAATCGCACCCATATCGATAAAAAAACCATATAGGCATTATAATCCTCATAATTTCAAGATTAATAATCTATGCATCCTTTTAAAATGCAGTTATATTGTATGAGTGTAGTCAAGACATCCCTTAAACATAATTCTCAAGGGTGGCCCTGTTCAATACATTACATGGATGTACTGATCATAATCCTATATTGAACAATCATATAAGATATCAGACCATCATAAAGGTTCTATTAATTTGAGATAAACTACTAGGATTCAATCATAATCATTGAGATGGAATGTCAACTCCTTATCAAAGTTATGAGCATTTCATTAGTGCCAGAACTGAAATACCGATCACCTCGTTATCAACATAAAGTTGACTCGCCAAAATTTCTTCAGAGATCTATTGATTGAGAATTGTATGAAATAAAATATTTAAATAAATATAAATCATTCCCATAGACATGGCTCTCATTTCAACATTAATTAGACAATCCTTTATTAGTGTAAATAAAATTTCTTTAAAATGGTTTAAAGAATAAAACCCCAAGAGTAATGGATGCCTCGTCTGAATGAGACAAAAAAAACTCTATACAAAGATAAAGAAAACATGATAGGAAAATATGATTACCTTGGAAATAATTTAAATAGAACATAAATACGAATTTAAGTTTACACAAAATAATCTCAAACATGAAAACCCCACACATTTACATTAAAAACAATGGGAATGGCATTAAGAACTAAGTAAAAATTGAATCTCATAGAAATTACACAAAACACCTAAAAATAACTAGAGATAAAATGATGACATTATACAAAATATTTATATGGGGAGAGTTTTTTAAATTCTTGTCGATACTGATAAAAAGCTAACCCCATCTGTTATCAGTATAATAAGGCCAAAAAAATCACGTACTAGACAAAATTGTGAAAACCCAATGATCTTGTACTTATATCTCCCTCAATTGTTCTATTTTTGTCCAAATTTTAAACATGATAATATTACTTTGCATTTGTTTTTATATTATATTTTGTCATTACAAAAAAATTACGCAGATTGCTAACGGTATCTATCAACCAATTTAGGTAACTCTTTCTATTACTCCAGTCATGTTTTTTTAAACATTCCTCATAAAAATGGTTCTTACAATAAGTTCTTAAAAATCTATAAAAGAAAATAGTCCTTATGGAGTGAAAATGTGTAACATAAATTTTTTTTGGATCCAAATTCATCATACACGCTATTATAACTCATGTTTTGAACACCCGATTTGAATCACCTTGCATTCTTTCATAATGTCCAAATAAAGTCCATTCGATTATAAACTCCCAGTCCTCATTCAAACCCTATATAGAGAACCACTATGCTCTATTTGAGGCACATATGACTTTGGTTATCTATCACACCCAAGATTCCCCCATAATCATAGAGCTCTGAATCCTCTTTCTAATGGTGTCGATCGTGCACAAATTGGACTTACCGTTCACATTTTGTTGCCAAGAAAACATTAACTCCTACATTTGCAGGACACCTATCCAAACTATTGGACGGATGGGCCTTAATTTGAAAAAAGAAGGACAACCCTACCGGTCGGCACGTCCTTAAGTAATAATTGTCTTTTATTTTTTGGGTTTTATTATACAAGAAAACCTTGAGCTCATTTATAGGGAAACTCGATTTCAATACAAAAGGCACATTAAATTTTTAATAAATCATTTTCACCACATTCTCTCAAAAATTATCTTTCATCATCTTGCCCCACCTTCAACCAACTCGCAAATATAACTATCTATATATAAAAAGTCATCAAAGAAAGTGCTCAAAACATGATTCAATGATTGTAAAGGTGTAACCCACTTCCATTATACTTGCCTAATAAATTACATTTTGCATATTTTAGTATTCTTATAATTTTGTAGATTTTTATACTCAGTTCCACAAAAATCCTACCGTTGTTTATTATATATACATCATGAAGACTATTTTTTTAAGCTAAAAAATTCCAAAAAGTGGGGTTCACAACATAAGTCCCAATTTTGACTCCTCTAAAATTTTATGCACTTTTACCTAAATTTTAATTACTTTTAATAAATAAAAAGAGACAACCTAGATTAATATTATGAATTAGACGCCAACCTTTGTCATATTACGAATAACATGGACGTTGATGCCAGTTTTTGGCTACGTAGGCATTCCGAAGTGATTTTGGGATTCAAGTCATGCTTTACTTTTTTATTTATTTGACTTCCATGTATTAGAAATTTATTCATATATTTAACATGCTTTACTGATGTTTTAGTTATCTTTCTTTTATTTTTCTCTTTTGATGTCCCACACTAGGCGCATTCACTCTTCTATAGTGATATTACGATTTTGAGGTGTCACTCATATTTGAACCACTTTTATATAATCTTATTGTATTTTATTCATGTTTATCTAGCTTAAATCCTTAATAGGATTCATTCCCACCCTTCTCATTATGAGGATATGATTATTCCTCTCGTGACACGCACACACAAACTTTCAAATATATACATATTTTCATTATTATTCACGTTGAATACTTGACACATTTTACACATATACACATTTTCATGAATTGCGGTGAAGGGAAACATTTTATATCCCATGAGAGATCAATAGGTCAGAGTTGGTTCCCACTCCATAACATAGTCTCTGAGACCACATCTTATTTGGTTTTGCATGCACTAGTTGTTTTCTATACTATCTATTTGGAGGTGGTTATCACTTTTAATGATTTGAGTAAAATAGGTTGGGTGCTCTAATATCAACACATTTGCTAACCTAACATCCTTGACAATGTGTTATGTCGTTTTAGCGCATTTTATTTAGATGCGTGTGGGAGTATCACCTCACGATTGCCTTGGGGAATATTTACAATGGTCCAGAGAGTGGATGGGATGTACACAATGGTGACTTCACTCGATAGTATATTTTCGGGACTCAACTACACTTACACGGGCTTGTTTTTATTTCTCCCACATCATGTTCACATATCTCATCACTTGCATATTTACCTTTATAATCTTATTTTTTTATGATCAAATCCTCGATATGTTGTGCTCATATCATATCACCCATATATTATTAGGAAAACAAAATGGAATTGGCATTTAAAATGCTAATTTTTTTTATCCCTAAGATCATTTATAACTTTGATAATAAATTAAGAATTATGTTTAAAGATTAAACCTATGGCTTTAAGAATCCATACCATTGTGAATAATCTTATGATTTGTATGAGGAGATATATGTTGATGATGGTGTAAATCATTTTATTCTCGAAGGTCTCCAAAAATCTTGTTAGAATACTCTTAACAACTTGAATCGTCTTGAAAATGATCCAACCAAAGTAAGGCTTGTGTGTAGGAAATTTTGGAGACATTACCATTGTGAAATATGAGAGAAATAACTTTCTCTCTCCTCACACGCTCACAAAAACGTGAATAATGTTTATAATCTCTCTCTCTACCCATCCATAATGGGCCATTCACATATAAAGTTAGCTTAATTACACTTAAACATATAGGTAAACGTCATGGAGTGTTGTCAAACTAGGCTTCAAGAGAGTTTTGGGCCGATTACTTGTGAATGGACTACACTAGGGGCCCAATACAAATAATTAAACCCACTTCCAAAAAAATACTCATAAATCCCAATTACATATAGCGTGATTATTTCCTTTTTTATTTAATGACAACTCACTCCACTAAATAATCATGATCATACTTTATTTAATTATCTTTAAACCACATGGAATAAAAAGGTCTTATTTGTCTTTTTGATTGTGGTATATAATATGATTCGAAAAGTCAAGTTTTCGATACTTGTTGGTCGAATAAATTTTTTGGTAATTTAATTTAACCAACCTCTATTAATTTCCTTGATTCTCTGGTCTAACTTATTTTATACTCCATAGGATTAATCCAGCGGTTGGGTTTTACTAGTGGAAGCAAAACATAAAAGTCCATCAATGGGATCTCAAAATAAAAAATATCTCTTGTACGATGATTCCTCTTAATTATGATCTCAGACCTACTCATAAAACAATCACCTAATATGTGGGTATATACTCACACAATATAAAATTAGATATAACCCATTGGAATCAATTAATATTTGCACAAGGATTCCAAACCACATAACTCTAGGGATTAAGAATCTTTGTAGTTGTTAAAAATGGTGTGAGAGTACCTAAGGAATATTAAGACAACCCATAGACTTAAGCCTCATGGGTGTTCTGGTTCAATACATTCCTGGATGTATAGGTCATAATCCTATTTTAAACTATTACACACCATTTTGAAATGATAATCATATTTTTTAGAATGCTTTAAATTTATGTTATTTAAATATATTGTTTGATATGTCGATCAATCAAGCTTAGTAGGAATTCAAGCTTACTTGGTTCAGATTGATCACAAGAGATCAAAATTATGGTTTTAGCACTATTGAATAACTCACAACCTAGATGGGGAAGTGAATTATGTCAAAATGGTTGAGATACAATCCTAGTGGTTTATTTGAAACTATGGGAACCCGTATGCTAGTTTGATAAGTTGTATGATAGTTTAAAATAGGATTGTTATCGGTACATCCACGAATGTACTGTATCGGGATACCTATGAGTGTGAGGATTGTGATCATCATACTTAGGTAATCTCATATCATTTTTAAAAGGGTGAGTAGATTCTTAATCTCAGACGTTATACCCATATAGTCCCAAAGGTGAATGAGTTTCAAGTGACAAGAGAATTAATAAACATGCTCGGATCTACTCCAAAGTGAGGTCGTCCTAGTATTAATATGCTCGGCCAATGTATTTAAACAAGATTGGACACATCATAAGCCCCTGTGGGTGCTTGCACACTAAGTGTCTCATTAATAATCACGTAAGATTATATTAGTGTGTCGGATACAACTTGATTATCCATGCACTTATTCTTAAAATCGGCTCGTGATCCTAGGCACTTTAAATTTCTATTATGGCAAACATGTATCTAGAGGTGTAACTGCCTGATTTATAAGGGTAATCCACATGACCTTTTATCACCTATAAAATGGTCCCATTCCACGAATAAAAGTTACTTTTACTGCTACCTTCTCAAGCAACGAGTTGTATCAGAAACCCTAGTTGTAACATAGGCAATCAATGCAATAAAAACTTAGTTACTTCGTGGACGTACGTTTCCTTAAAGGGCTGAACCATGTAAAATTCATTATGTTTCATTTGTCTCTCACCCCCATTCTATATTATCACTATTTCTCTCCTGATAATGTAATCTATTATTTGTTAGCTCCATTTTTTGATGTTTACAAATTGGCGCCCTCTGTGAGAATTTTTTGATAAGCCCTTGCGATTACTACCCCAAATTCATTCATTCAATAACTAGCTGAGATGTTATAGATGGTGGATAATCCCGAAAGAAGTCGCATGGCAGAAGTTCAAACACCGTCTACCCCTACCGGGGTAGGTGACCTACACAACATACTAGTAGGCTTGGTTAAAGGGAAAGAATCTTTGCAGGAGAGTATTAGGAAGTTGACACACACCCCCCCTGCAGACAAGGCCAGTATAACCCAATCTAATTGACGCCACCCCTAGTCCCGAGATATCAAGGAGCAATGAGGCACGACTTCCTCCAGCACCTCATAAGGAGAGACATCAGGACTACCGTAGGTGATAAATGGAAAATCCCAGAAGGCACCATTTGGGATCCTATGGAAATGATAGCTCCTCCTTGCAGATCGAGTCGTAGTGAGACTGATCGTACCGCCCCGATACCACCTCCTACATAAAATCACCCAAACTTTTTTTATGACTAGTCATAATTAGAGGAATGACCAAGCATACTAAAAAGGTTGACCAGGGGATTAGCATTTGATTGATTGGGCCCACATTGCTACTAATGGAAGGCCATTACGGTCTTACACCACCACTCACGGAGGAACGATTTCGATAGATCCGTTACTAAATGATCTCATTGATCAACTAGAGCATCGACTGAGGTCTAGCAGACTTCCATAGAAGAGAGATCAGTCGAGAGCCAAGCACGAGCAGAAAGGCCAATTAAAGGACACACTCGATATGATAATTAACCTTGGAAGGGGTCCATCGAGTACCGGGAGGACCACCTAGGGGTGATATCCAAAATAAAGAATCCCCTGCAGAAATATTTCACTAAATGGCCCCCCTTTATCTCTTACGTCGTGGAGTATCCCACTCTCGTAAAATTTAAGCCACCAGTTATTATGCCAAAATACGACGGAAAGACTGATCCTATCTTTCACATTGAGCAGTATCAAGAAGGTGCAGATTTTTATTCTATTCTGGATGAAATGAGGTGCTGAGAATATCTAGCACTGTAACGAGCTTGGCCAAATCTAGTACAATATTCTCCCGAGAGGGCAAATAAAAAAAATTCAGTAGCTAGCTGACCTATTTGTTAGTAATTTCTGCTTCGGTGCCAAACAAGGGAAATAAATTGGCCACATACTCGGCATTCACTAGAAGGCAGATGATAGTACCTATGATTATATCACCTGATTTAACACTGAGAAGTTGGAAGTCGTTATTTATAATGAGTCTAATGTAATAACAAATCTGATGAGTCGATTAATACTAAGAAAGTTGTTTTGGGAATTAGGCAAGGAGCCTACCAAGACTATGGCAGAGCTGCTGGCCAAGGTAGGAAAGATCATAAATGTCGAAGAAGCAATGGTGGCCAAAGAATCGGACAGCCCGAAGACACTGTCTGACAAAACTTCCAACAAACAAGAGCAAAAGCATAGGAAGGACGATAAACTAAGAAAGTATGATGAGTACACGCCTCTCATCTTGGCATTCATCACATCCTGGAGGATATCCGGTATGGTAAAGACCTCAAGTGTCCAGGGAAGTTAAAGATGCCTAAAAATAAAAGAGACAAAAGCAAGTATTACGAGTTCCTTAAAGAGCACGACCACAACACAGACAACTGTACAACTTTGAAGAATGAGATTGAGGTCCTAATCTCGAGGGGCAAGTTATCCAAGTAAATGGATGGAAATGGATTACCACATCCAGAAGAATATAAAGCAAGGAGATGTTCTGAGTTAACGTGGCGAAGGACAAATAAAAATAATAGGGAGAGGGATGACAACTTGGACGACGACCCAGATCTCCGTACAAATACTAAAGATCATTTGCATGACATTATCATGATCTCCTTCGACTGTAATTTCATCGAGGAAGGTAGATCCAGTGGGGGAGAGGTCCTCGCAGAAATTAAGGTATACTATACAAGTTAACCTAACATCCAACTCAAAAAAATAGCGTCAGAAGGTGAATAAAGATAAATTGTTCGTCAAATTCTCGAAGGATGACCTATCTGGGGTGTTCCACCCCGATGATGGTACTATAGTCATAATCATGTTCATCTAGAAGTGTTAGGGGGCTAGATTCTGGTGCATAACGGTAACTCTGCTGATGTAATGTTCTAAAGTTGTTACAAGAAGTTGAAGCTTCAGGATATAGAGATAATGCCCTATAACCGGCCTTTGATTAGGTTTTCAGGAGAAAAAGTGTACCCGCTGGGGATAGTAGAGCTGAAAGTCATTATGGGAACTTAGACGATCAGTCGAATAAAGATAATCCTCTTCTTCGTACTTAATAAATTATACTTTTTGCCTATAATGTGATATTGAAACGGATCGATCAAAAGAAATTTGAAGTTGTCCCATCTATAGTACATCAGTGCCTGAAGTTCCCGACCCACTTTAAGATGGGGGTGGTAAAAGCTAATTGGAACGTAGCACGGGAATGATACTTTATCTTGTTAGAATAGGATGAACAGAAGAAGTTGACGACGACCTATCATATAGAAACAATTAACCCTCAAGATGAAGCAAAACTAGTCAATAGGTAGCGCATTAAAGAGCTTGAAATAGTTCCACTTGACACCGACTATCAAGAATGAACATTTCAAATCGAGTCATCCCTAGACCCACTTTTAAAGAAAGATCTCATCAAGTTCCTAGAACAGCGCAAAAGTGTATTTCCATGGATCCATGAAGATATGCCCGACATTGACCCTGACTTCATATGCCATGAGTTAAATATAAGTGAAGGGGATAAGTCAGTTAAACAGAAACACAAAGTTGTTTACGTCGATAAAAATTTGGTCGTTTAGGAATAGGTCCATAATCTACATATAGCCAACTTCATCGATAAGATAAAATATCCAGAATAATTGGCTAATGTGGTCATGGTATGAAAGAAGAACGACAAGTGGAGGATGTGCATCAATTTTATTGATCTGATCAAGGCTTTCCCAAAGGATTATTTTCCGCTGCCACAGATTGACCACCTGGTAGACCACGAGCTTCTCAGCTTCATAGACGCCTATGTCGATTATAATCAGATCAAGATGAAGTCTTCTGATAGGGAAAATACATCCTTTATAATCAATAGAGGCACTTATTATTATAACGTAATGACGTTTGTTCTCAAAATGTAGGAGCCACCTACCAAAGACTGGAAACAAAGTCTTGGAACACAAGATCGGGGTCAATATGGAGGTTTATATGAACGATATGATCACTGAGAGAAAATCAACCGGCGACCATATTAAAGAACATTAGGAGACCTTCGACAAGTTAGAAAAGTACTAGATGACATTAAACCCCTCAAAGTGCAGTTTTGGAGTAAAGGAAGGCATGTGCCTAGGTTTTACTATGTATTAATGGGGTATTGAAGCTAATCTAGATAACATCCAGGCTCTACTCAAGATGAAATCTCCCACAACGAAGAAGGACGTGCAAAGGCAAACAGGGCGAGTGGATGAACTAAACATGTTCGTCTCTAGAGCCACCGATAAATCCTCGGCTTTATTTAAGTTATTATGGAAATCATTAAAGTGTAGTGAATAATGTAAAAAAGCATTCACAGAACTGGAGCTTTACATAGGTGACCCACCTCTCCTGTCATGACTTCAACCTATACCTCAGAGGGTCTGAATCGGCTATTAGTTAGACATTGGTGAGACAAAAGCAAGGAGTCCCGAAACCAGTGCATTATACCAGTAGAGCATATCAAGGAGAGGAAGTGTAATACCCCTGAATGGAAAAATTAGGATTGGAATTAAGATAAGCTTTGTGAAGGATGAACTCGTACTTCTAGGCACATGCCATTGTAGTCTACACGGACTTTCCCCTACGTCAAGTCCTACATAAAATAGAGGAATCTGGCTAGCTTATGGCATGGGGAGTTGAACATGGGGCATATGATATACAGTACGAACCTAGAACAACGATAAAAGGCTAAGCATAAGAGAATTTCATCGTTAAAATCACTAACAAGGAGAAACCATCCGAACAGACCCCCTTAGGGGAACGTTTGATTCTTATCGATAAATAGTCCTCCCTAACAGAAACAATATATCCTAACAGCACCGAGCAGACTCCTAAGGGATATATCTCCCTCAAACAGGCCAAGGGACAACATGATGAGTCTCGGTATAAGCTTTTCATATTTTAAAAAAAGGAAGAAGAAGATTTTGATCAAGACATCGCTATCTAGAAGTTATATATCGACTGATCATCCTGTTCGGTAGGAAGAGGTGCGGTCATTATAATCTCCATGCCCCATGAGATATACATGGAATATGCTCTACATTTCGAGTTTAAGCCTCCTATAATGAGTTAGAGTAAGGACCTCTCATCATCAAGCTCATCCTAGCCTCATGCATGGGCACTGGATATATTTCGACATATAGTAACTCCCAGCTAGTTGTCAACTAGATATTAGGGATTGATGAAGATATGGAAGAATCAATGGCCAAATATTTGTCACAATTACAATAAATATTGGATAGGTTCACATAAGCAAAGATAGTAAAGATTACCATATTAGAGAACGTCTGAGCTGATGCCCTGGCTAGGGTGGCCTCGATGATCAGAACGTCATTAACAAGAACAATATCAATTTAAGCATTGGCATGTATGTGCAATAAAGAGGATTATCTGAGATTAGTGGAAGTAATTATGGGACCCTCAATGATGAACCCCATACGAGCATACATTCAAGATGGCAAGCTCCCTGTAAACTCGAACAAAACCAAAAAGATGCGATATAAGGCAGCTCCATATATTATGTAAGTAAGAGTACTATACAAAGGAGAGTACATTATTGACGTGTGATCACCCGGAGTAAGCTAATAAGCTTATTAAAGAGATTCATAAAGTATTTTATGGAGCCCGTTCGGTAAGGTCGTTGTTAGACGTATAACGACTCAAGGGTATTACTGGCTAACTATGAAGCCTAACTGTGTAAATTATCGAGAAAATGTGATAAGTGCTAGAGGTTTACAAAGATCCACCGTTCCCCCGGGCCCCCATTAACTCCCACTGTGTCACCATGGCCCCTTTATATATGGTGTATCGATCTGCTCGACCCCCTACCAACGACGAAAGGGTGACACAAATACCTAGTGGTTGTAGTGGCCTACTTCACAAAGTGGGTAGAAACCGAGCCCTTGGTAGAAATGCGTTATGAGAGGGTATGCCACTTTTTTCTGGAAGATGATCATATTCGACTATGACATGCCCTTCGCATTTATCCCAACCAAAGCTCGTAGTTCGATAACTAGGATTTTGAGGATTACTACACTAGGTCAAATATCCAAAAGCTACACTCCGCACCAGGGCACCCACAATGCAATGGCTAAATCATGGTGACCAATAGGAAAATATTTGACGGGATCAAAAAGAAAGGAAACTAGATAAAAAAAACTCCATAGTGTGCTCTAAGCGTACATGACCACTTCATGAATAGACACCGAAGAAACATCATATATGCTCGCCTTTATCATAAAAGTTGTCAGCCCTACTGAAATAGGACTCCCCTTTCATAGAGTCCTTAATTTTGATCCAAGAAGTGATCTGGTGAGGAGGATAGACCTTGATATGTAGGAAGAGGTCATAGAGAATGCAATATTATGTGTGTCCACCTACCAGGAAAGGGTCGCACGCCACTACTACATCGGGTAAGGCCAAGAAATTTGAATGAGCGAGACTACGTCCTCAAGAAAGTGATACACAAAAATAACAAGCTCGAGACCAAATGGCATGGGCCTAACCGAATAACGATATCAGTAATATTTAAATAAGTTCATTTATGTAGCTCACAATATTGCAATTAATAAAATGATGTTTTCATTTGCTTTATCGACGTAAGATTGTGAATACACATAGCTAAATGGTTCTGTAAAAAAACTGTATGACTTCATATGTTGGAAAAAAATAAACTTGTCCTTACAACTTTACCAGACCACCTTGTATGACCTATGAGGTCGTAAACGGGGAGGTCAACCAAAATAATGTACGACCTCATAGGTCACGAATAGTTAAGCTCATATAAACCCGTCCATATAAGTTTACTAGACCGATTTTATTACCTATGAGGTTTCTAGCGAGGAGGTCGGCCAAAGGAGTGTATAATCCCACGGGTAGTGAACAGTTCGAATTGTACAAACTTATTATCATAAGTTTACGAACAAGTTGATCAACCTAATTACACTGTACTACCTCACGGGTTGAGAACATAAAGGAAAAAAATATTATTTGAGCAATAAAAGTTCTATTGTTTCCAATAATTAGTCAGCAACAAGATATAAAATAAGAAGATTGATGAGCCTCATTAAAATAGAGAGACACACTAATACAAACATTCTAGTTTCATATATGATGTTCTTGAAAATTTAAAGTTGTTACTAGATAATACAAAGGGGATCCACAAAAATTCGTCAAGCATGGGAGTCAACTGGAAGATTACCACTTTCTTCTCCGCCAAATTCGTGGTCTCCTCGTCATCTCCATGCCACTGGACCGTAACGAAAATATTGGGGTAATGAGATACCACCCTTTCCTTTAAATCCTAGTACCCATCTAGAAAATAACCAAGGCACCTAGAGTTGAATTCTATTGAGGACTTATAGGCCTCAATGGCCGCGAATTCAGCGGAGGTAAGGGCATCCCGGGAAGCTTTTAACTCCGTTGTAAGAGTGGACTTTCTTTGTTCAAACTTTGCCCGCTCAGTAGCAAGGGCATCATTTAAACTCTGAATCTCGGCATCATCGATGTCAGACTTTTCCTTGAGAAGAATGTTCTCATTTTCCACCTTACTTAAGTCTTCTATCATTGTCAATAGTTGCTCGTCTAGCTCCTTCAGCTCAATAGATATTTTGTCATTACCATCTTTCAGCATCTTATTTTCCTTTGATAGTTCATTATAAGCCATGTGGTTCATTAAGGACTTCTCTCATAGAACTGTGAATGCTATGGACGCCAGAATGACAAATAGGAGAACATAATCAAGACACGATGGTCAGGCACTAAAAATTATAATAAGAAGATTGTGAGAGATGCATACCAACGATAATTGATTCTGAGCCAAAGTTCACAAAGAATTCTGGCCAGAACGGTGCAAGAACTTAAAAGCCTTCACATGTCCCTAATAACCATGCAGGTCAAGGATAGTTTTTGCATGATAAAATAAAGAGTCATAGTCGGCCTTCAAGTATACATAAGTAACCTTATGTTTAGTATTAAACTCAAACTCAGGGACCCTCCCGTGATGAGAAGTCTGAAAAGGGCCTGAAACCTGACTTGGCTCAAAAGTACGACCAAGTCCTCTCAACAGTTTACGCAAAAGCTATTTGTCTTCTTCTTCTATTGGGGATATTTTTTTCTCCAGTTGAAGGATGCATAAGGGATTTACCTTTTGCCTAGGCAGAAGTAATAGCTTCCTAATAATGAATAACCTGGTTGGCTGCGTTAAAAATAGTATCCTCCTCGGTTCCTATCTAGTTTTGGTCAATGCCAACTCCTTTTTTGCAAGCCTCAGCTAAAACTTTACAGTTGATATGATGAGGAGCCCTGCCCAAGGTTTCTTCGGATGGATCGATGGTCCTCTCCATCTAACAAAATGACAAAGGCAGACATTAGTACATGGTCACCTACTTCAAAATTTACTTCTCTACCTATAATCTGGTCACCCGTGTCAATATGGGTCTCCTGCGCCACCCAACCGTCCAAAGGCACCTAAAATTCTAGTGGGTCCATAACACTATGAAGGGTATGGTACCCAGCGACAACAAATTTCTCCGCATAAAATGAGTCCACAAACTTGGGAGTTATCTTCTCCCAGTACGATATGAACAGATTGACAAAAGACTTGGGGAACTTGGGGGTTCATTTCACTTAAAGGAGCAAGGGAGAGCAGTAATATTAGAACGTCTAGACAACCAGAAAAAGTATAAAAACATCAAATTACATAAAAGGTTTTTCCTATATTATTGGGGCCATTCCATTCCCTAGGAATCCTACATGACCTATCCCACTCATGGAACCTAAATTCCCAATGTCCTGTAATGAATATATATTGTCCCTTCCAACAATGATTATTGGACTTGATTAAAGTAACCATCCTATATGGGGGCTTCCTAATAGAAAAGTAGTAATACTTAGGGGCTTTAGCATTATCCTTTAAACTGTGAACGTATCTGAAAATATCCCTTGTCAAATCAAAAGCTTTCATAACTTACCAAAACATCATACCCCTAATATGGACTTATATGCATTGGGTGGTAATTGGGTCACACTATAACCCCTCAAAATGGAAAGAATAGTGGGATGAAGGGGAAGCCTCAACCCCACAGGGAGAGCCCATAAGGGGAGGCAAATTTTGTTAGCATCTTTGACAGAGTAACACCTCTCTACCACATTAGGCATTCTAATTTGAATGGCTATGGGAATGGAAAACCTTTCTCTCATAGTATCAAGCTCTTGTTCGTAAGATTACACTGATACCAACGAGCATCAGTCTCAGCAGGTTATAAGTATTAGAGGAACCAGCAGGATCCTCCTCCTTCTTCATAGCCTCATTTTGGGACTATAGGGGATGAAAATGAGTGGGCTCTAACACTTTATGTCATAATGTCCTCAGCCCAGTTCGTGGCTTCCTCCTCCTCAAACATGGAATAGGATCCATAGATACGGTATTTATACACTCACCATCAAGGAAGTAAGATTTAATGGGATAGTAGAAGAAGATTCTAGAACAGGGGAATGAATGTAGGGAACCCAGGGTCAGCAAAAGAGGCACAACTAGATGAATTCCTTGGTGTGTAAAGGGGCTGACCAGGGTCTTCCTTTTGTCTAACAACTTGCAATGGGAGGTGAAACCTGCTCTCAGTGATCCTAGGATGATCAAACTTAAGACCACGAATGAAGTTGTAAATCCTTTGGACGTGTGGGGGAAAAATCATAGGAACTCCTATTTTTTTCATAAAATCTAGGACAACCAATTCAATGGTCATCTATTGTCACAATCTTCAGACAACAACAAGAAACCAGGAACTAAATTACAAGAATGAGGAAACCCTAGCTAAAGCAAGGAAGGCATACATGATGAATTAAATTAATGGCAGTTTAAGCTATGAAAGACAAGGAAGGAACCACTAAAATAGTTTTATCGACAAAAGGATTGAACTCTCAAGAATGATTGAAGAAGCACTTGAATAACTCTCTCTCTCTAGCCTTATGAAAATACCCAAAGTAATATAAATTATATGTGTGGTGTGTATTTATACTATATGATAAAGGAATTGAAAAGACACAACAAATAAAACATCAGCAAATCTGCGTAAAGGAAACGATGGTGCAGAGTATCAGTGCGCATGTCCAGTCATTATCATTACTATAAAAATTCTTCCGCTACCTGACACGTATCCCTGAAAAATAATAAAACCCTAAAGGAAATATACTCAGACTAGGCTGACCAAAATGAACCCACCATAAATGCCTTAATACGACCAACATGCAATACATCCTCCACTCAGCCTGCCAAAGTTGTAGAGTTCGTGGAAGAGGTCTTGGGGGCTTTCTGTTTTACCCATATTGTCCTAAAGGTGAATGAGTTTTAATTGGCAAAAGAATTGATAAATGTACACGTATCTTCTTTAAAGTGAGGTCGTCTCAATATTAATCTATAACATGGCCAAGTGTATCCTCGTCTGGGCCTAGCTCATACTCGACCCAGTCTACCTAGCCAAGCAAGCTTATATAAGGAGCCAACACTCAACAGCCTCGACGTCATCTCCTTATTTATGACCGAGACATTCTACCAGTCAACTCCACCTTTTTAACATCTCGTGTTATACAACATCCATCCAATACCATTATATCCGCCTGATCTCTACAATGCCGGGACCATATTCTTCAGATTGTGTTTGAATAATGCCCTGTGTGTCTCGTACTCGGCTGAGTCGAGACCTACTTAGACGACCAATTTACCATGCGTAAGGTAGATCTCCAACTTTGTAATCTCACGTGGATAGGTTGTTGTAACCATATCATATGTGTATGTGGGTGTAATATTTGGTCATCATTATCCACTTGCATAGGTGACAGGTGGCTATTACTCATTGGTCAATGCAAATTTACACTCGCTTGGTGCGTGCATGGGATTCATACCATACCACCCTAATAATATAAATTCGTGCCTTATTCTACCATGAGAATGACCTTAATTTGAAACCGTACTCAAATTATAGTATAGAGAGGAAAAGTGTAGTGATCTACGTCTAAAGGCCATTAAAGCCCTTTCTTTGTGAAATTCACTCACACACACACACATTGGAGTAGGCTTAGATAGGCTAAACCACTTATATATTGACTTTCTCCTCTTTTCCTCTTCTCATTATCAATTTTTATTATTATTTTCTCACTATTTATGCACACTTGAGACCTTACTGGATTGAGATCATATCATATTTACTTGGTGGTACTATAAGTGGTATCATCAGTTGGCGTCATTTGTGTGAACAGACATCCTCTCATTTGTAGCTAATCCTCTCTGGATTATGTAGTGATGGTTTAACCCCACACATGGCTATGATTGAACCAGTATTGAAAGAGTATTGGCTTAAGTTTAAGTTTTCTTCCAGTTCATCCAGTACTTTTCTTAATTTTTCAGCTAACTAGAATTTAATGGCATCTGACTTTCCACCGGGAGGAGGTCCTAGTTTATGCCAATCAATGTCACAATCTGAAATGGAGGACACCACAACAATAGTGTTATGCTCATTGGCATTCGGTTAAGATAAGATACAGGAGCATCTAGTTGCATTCCGCTATAATTTCATACCAAGACCCACTGGCGCGACGATGGATATGATAACTCCGACCGCCAGAGAAGGCGTACATCAGGTGAGAGGGGGTCCCATAGAAGGATGCGTAGCCTTAGAAGAGGCGGAGAGATGTTGTTAACCCCAAGCGTCTATGCCTGGGGTGGCAAGGTCAAGAATATGAAGGTAATGAGTATGATGATGATGAGGATAAGTGTTGGGAACCATATGAAATTTCAGGGGATACTGTGCGCCCTATCTAAGCAATTGGAGGAAAGACTGCGAGGTCGATCCAAGAGGGACGATCTCGTCCATTAGAGTTTGATAGGCTTAGTATGTGGTACACATTTTATAGGTTTGGTCATGTAGGTGAGATCCCAGACCGATTCTCTAGGTCTCGCAGCAGGGCAGGATCCAGAATAAATGGAGGGTGTACTTACAGATGACCCCCCATGGCCGTTATGAGGAGAAACATGTAGTTAATAGCCGTTAGAGAATGACCAGTCGAGATCCCGTCCAATGGCAAGCCGATAGGGAAGGGGATCACAAGAATATTGCTCAGTCTGAGGGAGATAACATCGTAGTGGTCATTATCGATAAACCCTGGAATTGATCTTTTTAAAGATTAGAGGATAAGATTGGAGATTTTATGAAAAGCTGAGACCCTCTATAGAGGGGTAATAATGAAGGGACACCAGTCATTACTAGGACTATGAGCTATCCTCCCCTAGCTAAGTTAAAGTCGTCGGTGGTGACAGCGAAGTATAATGGGAGTACCAATTCAGTCCATTATATTGAGATGTATCAATTTGCTACATATATCTTCTCGGCCTCGAATGACATGAAGTGTAGAGAATTCTCAGGCACTCTGATCGGTGTTTCACATGTCTTGTATGCTTCCCTTTCGAAAAACACAATTGAAGGAATCATATAACATGTAAATATGTTCATATATAACTTCTTATTTACGATTAAGATGAGGAAGAAGATCACTCACTTATTATATGTAAATAAAGGGAAGAACGGGTCTTTTTGATATTTTATAGCCCGCTTCAATAAGGAAAAACTTGAAGTGGAAGACTAAGATGAGAATATAGCAATAAAATCCTTGATGGGTGGTCATTAGAAAGGAAATCTCTTATGGAAATTATCTAAAGACCACCCAAAGTCCATGGCAAAACTCCTGGCTACGGACGGGCGAGTCATGAAAGATGAAGAGGCCATGACAGCCAAAGGAGAGGAAGAGAAGGGGCCAGTGGGAGTAAGTCCCAAAAATTCAAAGGCAAAGGAGATAAGAAGAGGTCGATATGTGATAAGTTCATTGACTACACGCTGTTGACCATGAGCTCTGAGATGATCCTGAACGAGATCAAGAATGGTAGGTCCTTAAGGTGGCAAGAGAAGCTTTAAGCACTTCCTCATAAGAGGGATAAAAGAAAATGGTGTGAATTTCACCAAGACTGTGGCCATACCATTGACAGATGCTTCGCTCTAAAGGACGATATCGAAAAGATGTTAAAGAAAGGAAAGA
Organism: Sambucus nigra; assembly: GCA_949130495.1. Lineage (NCBI taxonomy): Eukaryota > Viridiplantae > Streptophyta > Magnoliopsida > Dipsacales > Adoxaceae > Sambucus > Sambucus nigra. The sequence goes on from OX422213.1 coordinate 123,759,519, forward strand.
CGAGAAATTATATATTTAAAGGTGGTTCAAAGGGTGGTCTAGACGACACCCAAAAGTGGAGAAATGATAAGTGTAGACCAGATACACAAGCAAATAGAGACGATGATGCTTTAGATAATGATGATGAAGCTGACCTAGATTTTCCTCCTCTTGTCACTGATCCTAAAGGTTGGATACATAAAATCTCTATGGGTGTAAAAAATATTTGCATAGGACCTACAGGTGGTGGAAAAGATATTTTTAATAGGAAAGTCATATGGCAGGTGTTGATATGAAGCCTGGTAAAAGAACAAAAGTTAATATAAATACTTTGATAGTTGGTTTTTTAAGGTCGGATTTAAAGGGGATCCTAACCCCGCATGATGACCCTATAGTGATTACCACTAGAGTCAATTGATATGATGTCCCTAGGTTATTGGTCGATGATGCATTTCGTCCGAAGTAATGTTCTGAGATTATTATAAGGGACTAGGATTGAGTAAGAAGATACTTATCCCGTATAATCAACCTCTAATTGGTTTTAGTGCAGAGAAGATACATCCTATGGGAATTTATGAAATGGATGTAAGAATGGAAAACATTTGGCCGAAATGTCTAATAAGGAAGATCAATTTCATTATTATGGACGAGAACGTCTACTCAGCCTAAAACATAATTATAGGACAAGTATCCCTCAAAGAGTTTGAGGTCGTGACCTTAACAGTTCATCAAATGATAAAATTATCGACTCCTTATGGAAAATATGAAGTTCAAGGTGACCAGATTGAGGTACATGAATGCAACTTCAATTTGATTGAGGAGAGAGTGGTGCATTAAAGGTCCACCATCAGTTACAACATAGACACTCTCGACCTTAGAGACGAGACAAAGATGAAAAAGGGTGAAACTAGTGAGGAGGTAAAGTCCATCATCCTCAACGAGGATGAGCTGGAAAAAATCAGCCAAGTCGACAAGGCCCTGAAGAGAGAGATCAAAGAAGAATTGATTAAGTTATTGAGGAAGAGATAAAGAATTTTTTCTTGGAGTCACGAAGATATGTCGAGAATTGATTCGGAGGTCCTATGCCACAAATTAAATGTGGTCGATGGAGCCAAACCAGTGAGATAAAGGTAGTGGGTCTACTCTAGGGAGAAATACGAGTTGATAAAAGATGAGGTGAAGAAGTTATAGAAAGAAGACTTTATTAAGAGGTAATTTACCCCGAATGGTTAGCCAATGTTGTCTTCATGCTGAAGTCCAATGACAAATGGAGAATGTGTGTTCATTTCATAGACCTGAATAAAGCATGCTTGAAAGACAGATTCCCTCTATCGAGAATAGATCAAATGGTTAATGCCATGGCTGGTCATGAACTGATGATCTTTATATATGCCTATTCAGGCTATAATCCAATATTTATAGACCCGACCAATGTCGTGAAGACCTCGTTCATCACGGATAGAGGCACATACTACTACAAGGTAATGTCGTTTGACCTCAAGAATGAGGGGCTACATACCATAAGCTAGTAAAAAAATTCTCGCGGATCAGATAGGTGATACCGTGAAGGTGTACGTTGATGACATTCTTACCAGTAGCCTCAAGGCAGGGATGCATGTGGCCGACATGGAGTGCACATTCAACAGGATGGATAAATAGCGTATGAAATTGAATTCTTCAAAGTAAGTATTCAGAGTCAAAGTTGGGAAGGTTTTGGGTTTTATTATCAATCAGCGGGGGACACAAGCCAGCCCAGAGAAAACCAAAGATTTCGTGGAGATGAAGACTCCTAAGCCCATAAAAGAAGTCTAGATGATTGGCTGGACGAGTGGCAGCGTTGAATAAGTTTGTATCCAAGGAAACAAATAAGTGTGTTCCCTTCTTCAAAGTGTTGAGGAAAGCCTTTGAGTGGAATGAGGAGTGTAAAATAGGCCTTCAGGACCTAAAGGTCTACCTCAGCTCCCCACTCTTATTGTCAAGACCCGTTCAAGGGGGAAATTATATTTTTACCTGAATGTGTCAAAGTCGGACATCTATGCAGTAATTGTGAGAGATGATGAGGGTTTCCAAAATCCAATCTATTTCAATAGCAAGGAACTTCAAGGGGCCAAGCATAGGTATCCAAAAATTAAAAATTTAGCTTATGCTCACATACATGCATCCATAAAGATGAAACCCTACTTCTAGGCCCACACAAGGGTCATTTGAGCAAACTCTCCTCTTAGGCAGGTCATCTATAAACTTAAGAAATCGGGTAGGTTGATGTCCTAGTATATAGAGTTGGGGGAATTCGATATCGTTTATCAGTCGAGAATAGCAATGAAGGGACAGTCTTTAGATGGTTTTTTACCGAGTTCACATGGGACAAGGTCGATGTAGTGGAGATTGTAAATCCTATAAATAAGCCCAAAAGAGAAAATCCTAACCCAACTAAATCCAAGACGAGTACGGCCATGACAGTGGTGGGCAAGAATGAAGAAGAAAAAATTTTGTTCAAGAAAGGAGCATTGGGAGAAGGAAACGTTTTTTAAAAAGGTACTGTGTGAAGCCTCTTCTTTAACAAATCTTCATGTGAGGCAGGGAGTGGAGATGGCATGATAGTGTTGGTTTCGGATGAAAGTGATATAGAATATGCTTTGAGATTCAAGTTCAAGGCATCCAATAATGAATCTGAGTACGAGGCCCTTTTTGTCGATCTCTCCCTCTCCAATGCACTGAATATAAGTCTATTTTTAGTTCACAGTGATTTCAGACTAGTATTAAACCAAATCCTAAAAGTGTACGAGGCTAATAAGAAAGGATGGACAATTATCAATTCGGGATAAAAAAAATGCTGAAGCACTTCAATTAGATAAATATCAAAAGGATCCCCCGATTGGATAATAGTCGAGCTAATGACTTAGTGATATTAGCGTTAGGAACCAAAACTGAGATAAGAAGGTTGGTACCTATTGAGATTCTACATTGGTCGGCCATTGAAGAAGAAGAAGAAGACAAAATGGTTGAGTTATACTTAAGTCTTGAAATAGGATAATCTTGGATGGATCCTCTCATCCGATAGATAAAAGAGGATGGAAAACCAAACTCAATGTTGGAAAGGAAGAAGCTAAAGTGTAAAGAATCTAAGTTCTCAGTCATTAGGAATGTTTTATACAAGAAATGATTCCTCCTCCCTCTACTCTGATGTATCCATCTGATAGAGAGTGAATATATCTTAAAAGACATACATGAAGGTTCCTTCTCCAGTCATGTTGGAGGGAGATCTTTGTCGAAAAGGGTGGTCACCAAGGCGTATTAGTGGATAGCCTTGGCTAGGGATGTGACCAGTTATGTCAAGATATGTGATAAGTGTAATAGATATGCTAGCATCCCTCACTAGCCTCATCATCCTCTATCTTCTATTACCTCTCACATGGAATTTTCTATTTGAGGAATTAATTTGGTACGACACTTGCCAAGGGTAATCAATAACTATAGGTATCTTACAATGGTGATTGACTACTTTTCAAAATAGGTTGAGGAAGAGTCCATGATCACCATTAGTGAGATGAAGACCTTAAATTTTATTTAGAGGAACATTATTTATAGATATGGCTTGCCTTATACCCTGATCTCAGACAATGGAAACCAACTCAAAAACTCGTCTTTGAAGGCCCTTTATAAGAGGGTCGGCATCAAGCAATTTTACTCAACTCCAGGTCGACCCCAAGCAAATGGCCAAATAGAGGTAACAATAAAAACCATATTGGATAGGATCAAAAAGGAATTAGAAAATTCCAAGGGTCTGTGGACTAAGGAAGTGCATGTTGTCTTATGGGCCCATAGATATCGAGAACTCTAAGAGGAGAAACCGCTTTCATGATGAGTTATGGCTAAGAGGTCGTGATCCCAACAAAAAAATGTCTACCAATCCATAGAGTTTAGACTATGACCCATAAACAAATGTAAAAGAGAGGAGAATGGATATGGACATCATTAAAGAGAGGAGATAAGACACAAAGGTTAGACATGCAGCCTATCAGTAGAGAACTAGTAAATTTTATAACAAAAGAGTGAAGGCTAGGCCATTAGTCATATGAAACTTGGTATTGAAAAAGGCGTGGAAAAATGAGAATAAAATTAATCCCAATTGGCATGGTCCCTATAGGGTAACATAAGAGGTAGTTCTTGGCACATATCAACCCGAGAATTTATAGGGAGAGACGTTCTTCAATCTTTAGAACGCTGACCATTTAAATAAGTATTATCAGTAGGATATTGTAACGATTTACCATTTATCATTATACATTATACAAGAAGAAAATTTGTGAATGAAATATTACAAGTGTTCTGTCCTGTTCTTTTTCATGAGTCATTCGAATTCTATATTTTAGTTCATCCTAAGTTATGTAGCATCACTCATGTGGTGAAGTAGAGTTAACTCACTCTTGGTGACTTGACAATCCAGATGGGATTAACCTCGTACATGGGTTCTTAATAACATTGAGATGGGGGAGCAACATGATACCATCATCAGTTTGGTTAAAAACTCTCTCTCGACCGAGACGACAGTGTAGGAAGAGATATCTCGTCCATACACTCTCAAAACAATGAGAGGTAACTTGTGATTAAACACCACAATTTGGTGAATTCAATTCAAAAATCATTTTATTATGGTTTACCTTCACATTATTGATTTGGTGAAAAACTCTCTCGATCGAGATGACACTGTAGGATGAGATGTCTCATCCATACACTCTCAAAACGACGAGAGGGGACTTATAATTAAACATCATTATTTGGTGGATTCAAATTTGCAAAATCATTTACTTGGTTATATTTCTCCTGCCAGCTGGGATGAGATGAGATGTGATCTCAGATTAGAAACCATTTCATTATGGTTACTTATTAAAACATAAGTAGCTTTTGCCAAACAAACAAAGTGCATAGCTTAGATAAGAGAATATGGCCTAACAAACATAGGTATAACCAAATTGTTTAAGAAGAAAGGTGTTCATAGGGATAACATCAGAGTATGAAAACAAATTATCATAATTGTCAAAGTGTTATATCATAAAGGGCATTAACCCATAGGCGACAACCCATATAAATAAAAAAAACTAATAACTATGAGCTTGGGTTCGTCTCATTCACAATTAGAGTCTTAGTCTCAGAAGGGGACAACCCATCCTTAGTAGCATTGCTTTCGGCCTCAGCATCGCCTACAGGTTCAATCTCCTACACATGTATGGCCGTCTAAGTCGTCGGTTGTGGTTGTGTTCACCCCTCAATTCGGTTAAGAGAAGTCATTGCCAAAAGGGTCATCCATACTAAATGCTTCTAGCTGGTCTAAGAAGTGGGAGGTGTCGAGAAATTTCAGTGTGGTCCATCGACAGGCAGTATGGGCTCCCTTTTCAATGTATTGTAGACAGTATCCTAAGAACTCCTCTACAGACATAAAGTCTTTTGTAACCTGCTTATAAATCTCACCAATAATCTTTCCAACCGCATCTTTAACCTTCCCAGAAACCTCGATATCATGTTTTCCATTTAAAGTCATTATTTCCTCAGCATAGTTGGTGTTTAAGTTATTAATAGGCTCAGTATGTTGACTCTTCAAGTTTTTAATCTCAGTCTCCAAATATGTGATGCATTTTTTCGAGCCTCATCATTTATAATGGAAAGACGAGCTAGACGGATTTCAAGGATTTTACCTTCGACCCATTGATGGAATATTTGTAAATAGATGGTGGTTTGTATAGAAGAACATTCATAAATATGAGACAAAATATTAGATAAAGATAAAATAATAAAAAAGCACATAAGAATCTACATGGATGGCTTGTGAAATATGAAGTCATTCATGAGAGATATGTTGGTGACCTCTAAAAATCGGATGTCATACTCAGAGGTTATATAAGGATAGAATCAAAATCTTTGGCTTTGTTCCCCAGGGGGAATCAAAGCTGATTTTGAGGTCTTGAGATGAGCAGCCAGAGCGTCTTCATAAGAGATGGGAATAGTTTGATTCGTCCTAGTCTTGGATGAGCCTTCATTGCTCTTCTTGTTCCAGTGAGTTGTGGGAGAACTTATATAACTTCCTTTCGGTTCTTTGATCCCTTGGCCTAGCTGGGGTTGACAGTCATTGATTTTATGGTCTGAGGAGCGAGCAATGTCTTCTTTTCCACCTGCTTCAATAAGCTAGTCAAACTTGGAGATGCCATCCTCCAAACAGCTTCAAGTTTGTTAGGGAGTTGGTCTGTAATGAAAAATATTATATCAATAATTCATACAAAAAAAGTATGATACAATACTTAGAAAACGTTGTATACTTACATAACTTAGTTAGGAGCTCCACCCAGACCAGTCTACCCCAAAAAATATGGGGTCATCAATTGATACAATTTGACAAGGCTCACCTTCTTGCCCTATTTTATAACTTTATCTACGTCCTTGATGGATTCAATGCTTAATCTTGGATCAAATTTTGCCAATATTAGGGCCTTTGTCAATTGTTGAGGAACTCGAGGCTCAAAGGCACTACAGGGAGCATCAGGGTCGAATTCTCAAGACCCGAAAATGAGAAAATAGTGATGTTTCCAACTATGGTTAGAGAGATCTAATTAACAAGAAGACCTTTCTTTGTAGGCTTCCTGGATACAAGATGTTAGTGTCTATATTGAGTTTTGGGGGACGAGACAGTATAGCATCCACTAAAAACGCTAAATGGAAGGTCTTTACAATGAACTAATTTCTAGAGAGCGACGAACCCAAGAATAACCCTCTAAGCATTTGGTGAAAGCTGAGTACGATCGATACCTAGGCTATACAGAATGTATTGTACTGCTGGATGCATAGGTATCCTAGAGTCAACCTTAAATGTCTGTTCATATACGCATACCTCGCCCTCACGACCTAGAAGGTCTCTCTCATCCTTAGAAGGAACCGTTATAGTGACAGAGGGCCCTATGACCTAAAGATGACTCAAAACTAAGATATCAACTTCAGTGACTATGCTGACATAATATTATACACAAGAGGTGTTAAGTGTACCGTCGGCTACATGATCATCATCATCTGGATTGCCATCCAGGACGACACCTGGAGCACTTTTTGAAATGTGTTGCCTCGAAATTATAGATAGAAGGACAACCATAACAAGGAGTGGAATTAAAACATTTACTCTCGTCTCTTTGCAAGATAAAATAATTTTTACAAAAGAGTCTGAGTCTGTAGAAGACTCGACTTGATTTGAGGAAGAGCCTCTAAAAGAATCCTCAGTTTCCTCAAACCCAGCAGTAGGTAGTCTCACAACCTTGTCAAAAGTAGCCACACTGTAAGCAGTGTGGGAGACAGATGGATTATAATCCGTAAAGGCTGATGACTCAGACATTGAGTCACCGATCTCTACCATAGGAGGATGTTAAATGGTAAGGGAAATATGGTATATTTTCATAAGAGGAAAAGACTCGGCTTTACGCTTAGTAATGTCCATGGCTTTGTACTTTCCTATCTCCCCAAAAAACATATCCCTATTTTTTGGGAACTCCTTGGCTAACTTATATGAGGGCCTTAACATCCAAACAACTACTTGGATTGACCAAGTTAACCACAAGATCAAATAAAGGAAACTGGATCATTTTTGAAAGAATAGTCAAGAACAGTGGGAGAATATGGTTGGAGAAGATGATCAACGTGATTCTGGTAACCTCACAGCGCATAAAGATGCCACGAAAAGAGGGAGAAAACCTTATAATCACGTCCTACTACCAACAAAACTCCCAAATATCTAAAGCTTTGGCCCTAAAATCGTCAGATACTTCATCGAAAAACACAGAAAAAGCCTAAAATAAATGAGTGCAAGAAATATACCCAAATCCTAACTAAAATGAGAATTAAAATATAAGGGAATAAAGTACCCAAATGAGAAGAAACTTATCAAAAGAAAGGAGGACTCGGAAAACCTTTAGAATAGTGAGAATCAAAAGTTCTTGTTGTAAGCGTTAATAGCGGTTTAGAGAAATACTTGGGAGCGAGAACAAATTTTGCAAGAAGGAAAGAGAAAATGAAAATATATGGTTTAAATACCACTAAAATTATTACGCACAATTCTCAAGACTGTCATCATTAGGGCATAGAAACCAAAGCATCACAATTGTCGTTTAGGTTTGGGCAAATGCTACCGAATTCCAACTATGACAGGTGTCCCATCAAGCCTGCAAGCCAATACTCAACTTCCATGTCTCTTTCAAATGACCATTATTACCTTCTCATCTTCAAACACTATTACCCCTTAGCCTCCTCCTAATATTGGAGACTAAGGGATGGGGGTGATTGATATGACCAAGTGTAGCCTCGACTGGGCCCATCTCATACTCGGCCCAGCCGACCTAGCCAAGCAAGCTTATATGAGAAGCCAACACTCAACTGCCTCGACCTAGTCTCCTTATTTATAGCTGAGAACTTCTACCAGTCAACTCCACCGTCTTAATGTCTCGTCAGGTAAAGAAGAAAATCCCGACCTCATCTCGGCCTAATGTCTACCAAGTAGGGACCATATTCTTTAGATTGTGTTTGATCAAGACCCTGTGTGTCTCATACTCGGCTAAGCTGTGACCTACTTGGACGACCACGTTACCATACACAAGGAAGATCTCCAACTTCATATTCCGACGTGGATAGGCAATTGAAATCCTATCATATGTGCATGTGGTGGGAATATTTTATCATCATGTTTCACTTGCATAGTTGACAGGTGGTTATTACTCATTAGTCAATCCAAATTTACACGAGCCTGGTGCATGCATGGGGTGCACAATGTACCACCCCAACAATATAAATAATTTCCTTCTCATACCTTAAGAAGGACCTTAATTCAAAACCTTACTGAAATTGCAGTATAGAGAGAGAAAGTTGAGTGACCTGCTTCTAAGGGCCATTAAAACCATTTCTTAGTGAAATTCACTCTTACACACACATAAACACACACATAATGGAGTAGGCCTAGATAGGCTGAACTACTTATATACCAACTTTCTCCTCATTACCTCATATCCTTCTCCATTTTTATTGTTTCATTATCACCATTGATACCTACTTAAGATCTTATTGGATTGATATCATATCATATTTTCTTGGTGGTACCTTTTGATACCAAATTTAATCTCCTAACATGGACCATTCATATGAAGACATGTGGCTATCTACATGGCAACAACCAACACTTCCGAGGAACCCACGCGCTCCGAGGAACAAGACTACAACGAGGAAGACTAGTTCCCCGAGGAACTCACGCGCTCCGAGGAATAATGCATCTCCGAGGAACTCTTTAGTAAAGAGAAGCTTAGGCGGTCCGAGCAACTCAGGCGGTCCGAGATGCATCTCGAACAGAGCATTAATAGCTGGATAACCAACAGTTCAACTGACTCATTAAATGCTTATCATTCAGACGCACACGCAAAGAGGGCACTAAATGTATTACCCTTTCATATATATATCATTTAATGTATTACCCTTTCACATTACAGCCTTAGGGCTATAAATACATTGTACATTCCTCATTGTAAAGGGGACCTAGACCCCGAATCCAAACCCGGGAATCGAGAGAGGAATTTCTTGATAGAACTTGTAATCGAGAATTCCCAAACACTCAACAATAAAACAACAGTGGACGTAGGCCATTCTTATAAGGCTGAACCACTTTAAAATTCTTTGTCTCATTTATTTATCTGTGATTGAATTATTAGAGTGATCTAATTTTTTACATCAACAAATTGGCGTTGTCTGTGGGAAACGACTGATAATATCATTTTTCATCAAAAACAATCCATTACCAATGGCTGATATTCCTGAATCCAGCAATCGAAACACTGGAACCCCTCTAAATCCATCTGCTCCACCAATTATTCCAGATCTGACAGGAATAATGGCAAATCTGGCTCAGGGCCAGACTGTCATGAAAGAAACAATGCGACAACTTATCCAAACCCTCCATGGCAGTGCATCAGCCCATTCCGGACCACGAAGCATTGAAAGAAATACCCGCGCACCATCCTCATGTACTAGGTGTACTGATTCACATTGTAATGAGGAATCTAATGATTTCTCTTATCAACCTAGGCAAACTTCGTCGGTGCGAGCCACAGATACTGAATAACGTGTCACCCTCTCCACAGAAAGGACCAGCGCATTAGAAAGATTAAGTAGGATTTCTCCTTTCGACCGATTAGGTCCTAGGAGGAACAAAAGTCCTCTTAATGCAGCGTCGAGGAGCTCTCGACGACCATCAAATTTAAGGGAAGGATCTGCCCAGTCGCGACCAGCTGCTCATCAAGATAGATCCTATAACCGACCAGCTGCTCGTCAAGATAAATCCCAGGAAGCCACTTCAACGCGATCAGTTACTCGAACCAATAGGCCCGAGGAAAGAAATGATGCATGGAAAGGATCGATTCAGAGGCTGGAGGATAGATTAGGGGAAATAGCTAAGGCCAAGAACCCTATACATTGAACCTTTGTTCGAGGAACACCTTTTGTCCAGGACTTTATTGATTTTCCAACACCATCAAAGTTCAAAGCACCTGTTGTGACTCCCAAGTGTGATGGGAAGACTGACCCTGTCCTTCATATAGAACAATACCAAGCTGCTGCCGACATCTATGCTGTCCCAGATGAGATGAGATGCAGAACATTCTCTGGAACACTTACCGAATCTGCTCAAATATGGTATAATAATATTCCTCGGGGTTAGATTTCAACTTTTCTTCAACTGGCCGAATTATTCATTGGGAATTTCTGCTTTGGAGGAAATCCAGTTAAGCGAGTAGCACATTTGTTAAGTGTTAGACAAAAAGCTGGTGAGAGTACCAGAGATTATATAACTCGTTTTAATAACGAGAAACTCGAAGTTATTGATTATGAGGAGAAAACAACGATTACTGCTTTGATGAGTGGACTACTACCAAACAAGTTGTACTACACTTTAGCCAAAGATCCACCTCGAACCATGTCGGACCTGATGGGAAAAGTGTCCAAGATTATTAATGCTGACGAGGCTATGTCTGCGAAGAAGAATATGTACGCCAAAGAAACCAAGGTGGAAGGTGATAAAGCTAAGAAGAAAGAACATAAGAACAATGGTGGTGACAAACAATCCAAAAATAGGTCGTTATGGGAGGTCTTGAGGAAATTTGATAATTACACACTTTTGAAGGAAAATATCAACCACGTCCTGGAAGAAATTAAGAACAGTGAGGAGTTAAACTGGCCAAAGAAAATGAAGGCAGACCCTGACACGAGGAATAGGGAAAAATATTGCGAGTTCCACAAGGATCATGGCCATATGACCAAAAATTGCATAGCTCTTCAGAATGAGATTGAAACACTCATCCGACCAGGAAAGCTAACAAAGTTTGTTGATCAGGGAGGCGAAAGAAGAAACAATGACCGAACTAGAGAGAGATCTAGATCTCCTCGTCGAGCAGAGGAGAACGAGAAGAGAAACCATGAAGTTGATCCAAAGGATGACCCCGATCTTCCCAAGAAACCAAGGAAGCCAGAACGAGAGGTATTTTCAATACGCTTTGTGTCATTTGATTGTAATGTTATTATAGGAGGAGATGCAGGAGGAGGAGACCTTACTATAGAAAGAAAAGCTTACCTCGGTGAGGCTCAAGATTGCTCGTACATTCAGCGAATAAATCTAACTGAGGAAGATCGCCCGAGAAAGGTGAACAAGGAGAAATTGGTCATCGATTTTTCAAAAAATGACCTTACAGGTGTTTTATATCCTCATGATGACCCGCTGGAGATCAAAATGAGAATGAAGGAGGTCATGATTTCAAGAGTAATGGTCGACAATGTTAGCTCGACAGACATTATGTTCTACTCGTGTTTCTATAGTTTAAATCTAAAGCTATCTCAACTGGAGCCTTACCACAGACCCCTCATCATCTTTGTTGGCGAGAAAGTAATTCCACTTGGGACGATCAAGTTGGATATATTCATTGGTACGTGGCCTGCTTGTCGGACAGAAAGAATATGTTTCTTCGTGATGGACAAGAATGTCCAATCATCATACAATATCATCATGGGAATAGTAGGATTGAAGAAGTTCGAGGCTGTGCCATCTATAGTGCATCAGTGCCTAAAATTTCCAACAAACTTTGGAGTAGGAGTTGTGAAAGGTGATCAGAAAGTAGCTCGGGAATGCTATTATTCATCCGCCGAGAAAGAAGAACTCGATGAACCAAAGAAAAAGACCACTACTTATCAAGTGGATGAAGGTGCAAAAATTGAAACATTGGATCCTCGAGATGAGTCGCAACTCGTGAAGGGTCAAGTGGTGGAAGCTACTGAAAACATCATTCTGGACGACGAGCACCCTGAGCGAACTACTCAAATAGGTTCATCGTTGGAACCCTCATTAAAATAGGAATTGATAACTTTCCTTAGAAGCAGAAGACAAACTTTTGCGCGGGGTCATGAAGATATGCCTGGGATAGACCCAAACTTCTTATGTCACGAGCTCAATGGGAATAAGGAGATCAAGGCTGTGAAGCAGAGAAGAAGAGTATTCAGTCCCGAGAAGAATCAAGCTATACAGGAGGAAGTCGAAAAGCTCTAGAAAGCTTGTTTCATTGAAGATGTTAAAGATCCAGATTGGTTAGCTAATGTGGTAATGGTAAAGAAGAAGAACAACAAGTGGAGGGTGTGTGTAGACTTCACCGACCTAAACAAAGCATGCCCAAAGGATCAATTTCCATTTCCCCAAATTGATCAACTGGTGGATGCTACCTTAGGACACGAGTTACTAAGCTTCATGGATGCTTATTCTAGTTACAATCAGATAAAAATGAAACCTAAAGATAGGGAGAGTACTTCTTTCATTACCCCTAAGGGAACTTATTGTTATAATGTTATGCCTTTTGGTTTGAAGAATGCAGGTGCGACATATCAGAGGCTGATGAACAAGGTCTTTACTGAACAAATCAGTGTTAATATGGAAGTCTATGTTGACGATATGCTGACGAAAAGAAAGAAAGCTGCCGATCATCTAGTTGACTTAAGTCAGACTTTTGATCAACTAGATAAATATCAAATGAAGATGAACCCAACGAAGTGCATATTTGGAGTACGAGAAGGCATGTTTCTCGGGTACATTGTCAATCAACGAGGCATTGAAGAAAATCCTGAAAAGAACAAAGCTCTATTAGGGCTGCGATCTCCAACGACGAAGAAGGAAGTACAGAGTCTCACAGGAGGAGTAGCGGCACTCAACAAATTTGTGTCATGAGCAACTGATAGATGTCTCCCATTCTTCAAGACACTCAGAAAGACTTTTGAGTGGAATGATGAATGCGAGAAGGCTTTTCAAGACTTGGAGAGATACTTGGGAGCACCTCCACTGTTGTCCAGGTCAGTGATGGGAGATTGCACTTGTATCTTGCAGTGTCCGAGAATGCGGTTAGCTCGGCGTTGATCAGAGTGGAGAATGGAGTGAAAAAACCAATTTACTACACAAGTAAGGCCTTCCGAGTAGCAGAGATCAGATATCCAAGGCTGGAAAAGTTAGCACTGGCGCCTATTGAGGCAAGTAGAAGAATGAGGCCATACTTCCAGGCTCATACCATAGTAGTATATACTGATATGCCATTGAGGCAAGCCCTCCATAAGCCAGAAAAATCAGGAAGATTGATGTACTGGGCAATAGAGCTCGGTGAATATGATATAGTCTATGAACCCAGATCATCGCTAAAAGGGCAGGCTGTAGCAGATTTTATAGCGGAGTTCACCTATCCTGATAACTCCGAGGAACAAAAGTTGCTCGCTGATCAACCTGTGGATGTTACAGGATCAACAAACACAGGCTCAGACCAATTCCGATTGGTAAAAGGGCGTGTGGATGTTACAGGACGTGACGCAGAGATAGTTGTGAGGACTCCGAAAGAGAAACAAGAGTTGCTCGCTGATCAACCTGTGGATGTTACAGGATCAACAAACACTAGCTCAGACCAACTCCGGTTGGTAAAAGGGCAAGTGGATGTTACAGAATCATTAAATTCAAGCTCAGACCAACTCCGGTTGGTAAAAGGGCAAGAAAAAATGATCGACGAAGAGTGAGAAATATCTGGGGAGGATGAAATGAAGCAACAAATATTTCACCGAGGAACTCTAACTAATCAAAAATTTGAAGACGAGTTACGTATATGGAGACTATATGTAGATGGCTCATCTTGCACAACAGGATGTGGCGCGGGGATAGTTTTGAGCACTCCAGATGAGGTCGATATGGAATACGCCTTGCGTTACCAATTCAAAGCTTCCAAAAATAAGGCTGAGTATGAGGCCATGATTGCAGGACTTGGTTTAGCAAAAATTATGGAGGCGCAACAGATTATTGTCTTCAGTGATTCTCAATTAATCATAAATCAAATGTTGGGAGTGTATGCAGTTAGAGGAGAATTAATGATTAGATATCATGCAAAGGTAAAGGAACTGGTGTCAGAATTTTCCGCTATTCAACTGGTCAGAATACCAAGAATGGAGAATGCGAGAGCAAACGCCCTGGCTCGACTAGAATCAGCTACTCGCACCGAGATACGAGGAATAATCCCAATTGAAGTGCTAGCTGGTCGGAGTATAGATGAAGATCTGACGATGAACTTTATCACACTTGATTTAGGACCATCTTGGATGGATCCCATCAGGACATATATTGAAGAAGGAGAATTACCAATTGACAAGTTCGCAACCAAAAAATTGAAGTTTAAAGTTGCTCGGTACTAATGGTGTTTTATATAGACGAGGAATTATGGCAGGTTTGCAGAGATGTGTACACCCCTCCGAGGTGAAAGAATTGATTAAAGAGATCCACAAAGGGTCTTGTGGAGCACATGTAGCAGGTCAGACGTTTTTATAAAGGGTGATGACGCAGGGATACTACTGGCCGACAATGAGGGCTGATTGTATAGCATATGCCAAGAAATGTGACAAGTGCCAACACTTTTCCTCCATCTGAAGAACTCCACAAGCATTGTTGACACCCATAACTTCCCCTTGGCCATTTTCCATGTGGGCAATTGACTTAGTTGGGCCACTTCCAACGACCCGAGGAAGGTTTAAGTACCTCTTCATCGCAGTGGATTAATTTACTAAATGGGTAGAAGATGAGCCATTCATTGATATGACGTATGAGAAGGTGTACCAATTTGTTTGGAAGAACATCATTTGTCGATATGGTCTTACCCATGCTTTCATCATAAACCATGGAACATAATTTGATAACGAGGAGTTCGCGGCCTATTATCATCAATCAAATATTTTGAAGGTCCACTCAGCACCAGGCCATCCTCAAAGCAATGGACAAACTGAAGTGACAAACAGAAAGCTAATAAATGGCTTGAAGAAAAGACTGGATGATGCAAAATTGGATTGGATCAACGAGCTACAAATAGTACTCTGGGCTTACCGAACTACTCCCCGAGTAGCAACTGGAGAAACACCATATATGCTGGCGTTTGGAACTGAAGACGTTATACCTGCCGAGTTGGGCCTCCCAACACACAGGGTAATAAATTTTAATTCCCCTGTCAGCGACTTAATGAGAAGATTGGATTTAGACATGCTCGAGGAAGTTAGAGAAGAAGCAGCCATTAGAAATGCTGCTTACCAGCAGCGAACAGCTTTGTTCTACAACAAAAGGGTGAAGAAGTGCGACCTGAAAGAAGGAGACTATGTGCTGAAGAAAGTAATTCAAAAGCACAATAAGCTGGAAGAAAACTGGCATGGACCATACCGAGTTACAGAAGATGTTCGACCAGGAACTTATCGAATAGCAACTTTAGAAGGCGAGGAGTTTAAGAATGCATGGAACGCAGAGCAACTACGCAAGTATTATCAGTGATGTATATGTAACACAGTTCCATCAGTATGAATAAAATGAAGATATTCTGCTAAAGTCTCTCCTTTTATTGAGAATTTTTCGGGGAATACTAGTGCTACACACTACTCAACAAAACTCGGCAAAGCTCAGACTGCTCAACATCAAAATATTCCTAAAAATTCTAACTTCGGTTGGTTAGGATACAAAATATTCCTAAAAATTCCAACCTGTTTGGTTAGGATACAAAATATTCCTAAAAATGCCAACCTGTTTGGTTAGGAAGAAAAATATTCCTAAAAATGCAAGCCTGTTTGGCTAGGAAACAAAATATTCCTAAAAATGCCAACCTGTTTGGCTAGGAAATGAAATATTCCTAAAAATGCCAACCTGTTTGCCTAGGAAACAAAATATTCCTAAAAATGCCAACCTGTTTGCCTAGGAAAAAAAATATTCCTAAAAATGCCAACCTGTTTGGCTAGGAAACAAAATATGCTCGCAAATGCCAACTTATGTTGGTCGGGAGGTAAGATTACATCCAGAAAGCGATAAAAGTCTACTGACTATGACTGGTCGGAGATAAAAACCCACCATCTGTAGTTAGTCGACAAGAAAAATTTACCGATCTTGATTGGTCGGAAACATTTTATGGGTAAAATTATTTCAAAAAGACTAACTATAGCTGGTCGGGGATAAAAACCCACTAACAGTATTTGGTCGACATGGAGAATCTAACAACCTTGGTTGGTTGGAAACATTTTAAACAATATTTTATACTAATTACTTTATTATTAAGTGATTGAGCAACATTATTGATACTTGTAACTTTTTAATTGTTACTGAGTTGGTTGACAAACAACACATTATTGTTATCTTTTTAACAAATATGAACAAATATAAAGTGTTTGATAATTACAAGACAAATGCAATAAAGATATGCAAACAAAAATGAAAGTCTTTCATTGAATTCAAAATAAATTACATTGATGAAAAGTACTTTGATATTGAAATGCCAACTAACTATTACATCAAAAATTCCTATTATACTAGTCTCTTCCCCTCTGCTTTTGACACAGGTTCCTCGCCAGCAGGCGGATCATTTAAAGACAGTGGAGAATTGATGAAGTTGAGATCCTTCAACATCCTGACATTCATCACGGATGATCGATCTAAGAGATGCTCGGGATGAGATACCTTGGTTTGAGAATGTAAATTGTAGTCACCGAGATACTTTGAAATTATTCTCCGAGGAATGGCCCGAGCAGGGATCCAAGTCATGTCTAGTTTGTATGGTGGCATAGGCAAGTCGAGTAACCCGAGATCATGATAGTCCCACAGATAATGACCTTGTTCAAGCTTCAACACACCTAAGGCATTCAGCCAGCCTTGCTTATAGCCCTCATTGTTGGCATTCGGGATACGATCGTCCAAGTGGAATAGTTATTCGTTGTATCCAGCCATCCAGAACTCCTGGGCTGTTTATGGAACTGATATGTTTGCCTCTCCATCTGCTCGTGGAGATTCTTGATGAAAAGTTCCTTATTCTCCAAGACTGACTTCTGTGCAGAGAGCTATTTTTCCAGGTCCCTTATCTTCTTTGACATAACAGACAACGCCTGGTTCTTCGCCATTAATTGGAAAGCCTGGTTCTCTAAGGCAGACTGAGTCCTTTGTTGCTCAAAAAGAACCCGAGTTGCTCTTACTCGTCCCCGAGGAGCTCTTGCTCGACCACGAGAAGATGAAGAAGTGCCAGAGCTCTTCAAAGTCTCCAACTCGTCCCTCAACTTGGCGTTCTCAACCTCTAAGAACGAAAATCCCTCATCGGTCAATGGGATCAAGGCACTAGAAGTGGAAGTTGCAGACTTCAATTGTGACAGCTCCTTTTGCAGGTTATTGGTTTCTTTTTCCAGTAACTCAGCAATCTGTCTACATTCCTCGACCTCACCTCTCAAGGTTCTCTCTCTTACATCGTACCCAGCAAAAAGCTTCTCGTAGACCTTGTCGGCAATGATTTTCTAGTACTTCTTCTCGTACCCCTCATGCAACAAAGCAGTGGATTCTTTGTATTGAAGTTGAAGGTCCTCGAGGTTGTTTTGAAGATCCTCGATCATTTCATAATAGGCAATGGTATTGGCTACAGCCCGATCAAGCAGACACTTCAGTTATTGATATGCTTCCACTGCCTGTTCTGAAGCATCCTGGCCGAGGATGTCGATAACTTGTGTAGCACTCAGGTCTGTGTGACTATCCTTGAAGTATTCATTATATTGTCGCAACAACTTTGTATCATGGGCAGATAGCAGTTCCATCCTGGCCAGAAACTAGCAGAGAAAGAAGAGCAATTATCAATAAGAAGAATAAGCAGAGTATGAATGAAAGATAGACAACAGTATGCAAAAAAGTTCAAGTTTTATTAGATCATACTTTAGAGTTACATCTTCTGGGTTACATTTGATAAAGAGAAACAAAATAAAGAGAAACCCGAACAACACTACACCTTTTCCTTCTCTCCCAAAACCTTCTCGGGAGGTTGGGATGAAGAGGTAGGTTGCTCGGAGGGAAGGGATAGTTGCTCGGGGAGAATAGGCAGTTGCTCGGAGGAAGATACAATGTGTTGATTTTCCTCAGCAGCAGGATGGATGGCTAGGGCATGATCTCCTATCACCATAGAAGATTCTTTGTAGGTAGCTTCGTCCTCTTCTCGAGTTGGAGGGGGACCAAGTATATGTCTCTGGAAGAGCTCGGAAGACTCATCGACCTTCATCTCCTGAAGGGCAGCAACCCATCCATCCCTAAAGTATTTGAGACTGCCATAGTCCACTTGCGGCACCATGGCAGCTAACCCCTTCTTCCACCCCTTGTCCCAGCCAGAGCTGAAGGACTTCTTCATAGCCATCTTCCTCTTGGTCTTCTCCAAGGTAAGCTTTTCAGACAGCAAGTCATCAGCAGCTTTCAATTTTTGCTCAGCTTCCTCCTTCTGCCGACCTACTTCCCGAAGTTGAACCAACTCCTCCTCGGCAGCCTTAAGTTTATCTTCAAACTCTCCCGCAGTTTTGAGCTTCTCTTCAAGCTCCTTATTTGCCTTCTCCAAGGCATTTATTCTCTTCTCCAACTCCTTGGAGGCATCAACAGCCCGAGCTTTTTCTTGCTCGGAGGAGGCAAGCTTCTTCTCCCAGAAAACTTTGTTATCAGCATATTTCTGGAGAGAATCTGCCAGAGACTTGGTAGCTTCTTCCAGAGCTCCCTTTACACTGAACGAGGATCAAGAAGCCTTAATCTATTCATCCTTCTTCAGGATTATATTGAAGCAGCTCGTCAACTATGAATAGAAAAAGAAAGCAAGTTAGAAACAGAAATGACAAAGGAAATATGAAAAAATCAAAGTAAAGAGACTTACAGAAGCAAGGTGACGAGCAGCTAGCGAGGTGACCATATCTCGAGTAAGGTTTTCTTCAGTACCTTGGACCTCAGGAATGATCCATGATTTTACCGAGCTCATGGCAGAGCTCGAAGGAACAAAAGTTGGAATCCCAGTTCCAACAATCGGGGGCTGAGTGATGTTATCATCCAAATTGACCGAGGAGCTTTTCTTCAGCCTCCTCGGGGGAACAGGAATGGATTCAACCAAGGAAGAACCCTTGGTCGGTGATATCACAATCACCTCTCCAAGAGCAATAGACCTGCTCGAAGCCACTGCGGGCTTTTCAGCAACCTTCACAACTGCAGCAGCTGAGGAAGGTGCATCATTCTTCTTCGTCCCCTCCCTTGGGACATCAATCCTACTCCTTTTTAGCTCCCTAGAACCGGAGGCAATTTTATCAAATAGGGTAGGAGGTCTTCTCTTCTTCATCCTTTCACTTAAAGGAATATGGGATTCAGGCGATGAGCTGGTGGAAGCTGGTACTGGCTCTGATTCACTTATCACTGGACGAGCAGAGAAAGAAGTGGTGTATCTCTTGTACTGGAGCAGATACGAAGCCGACCTAATATGCTCGTCGGCAACACTCTGATGCAGACTCCAGATAAGTTTCAGATGTCTTACATGAATATCTTCTTCCTTTGGGCACTTTATTTTGTTATCTACTGCAAATAAACAAACATTGAGATATCAGTGGCACATTTTATCAAACATAAAAGAAACATGATTTCAAAATAAATAAAATGAAATAAAAATAACCTATCCCATTGCCATAAGGAGGGCATCTGGGACCCTGGTAAACCTCATCTCCAGTTAATGGAGGGTGTTGACAATTTTTTATGACAACCCCGTGTTAAAAATAATCCATATTAGCATCAGGGAGATTGACTACTAAGGCTCTATTTAAAAATCTAGTTTTTAAATAAAAAATATTATCAATAACTGCCCATCTATAGCAGTACATGATTTCTGGAATTCCTATACGAGTTCCATGCACTTGATTTAATCTATGCATCCCATTAACTATCCTCCATGTGTTGGGGGCTATTCGTGCAGGAATAACGTCAAAGTACTGACAAAATTCCAGACATAAGGGATTTGGTGGAAAAGAAAATCGACACTCAGCAAAAAAGAGACTGGGGAACCAATGTCCCTCAGCCAAATGGAAATAATTAGAAGGCTCAGAAAGCTCTTCCAAAACAACCCATGAACGAATAGAGAAATCAGAACGAAACTTCTCAAGAGACTCAATAGGGTAAACCATGGTGAATAAAGAAATGAAGAAGAAGGAAGAAGATCTTACAGGAAAAAAATGGATCTGCTGATAACAAACGAAGGAAAAGATGAACGCACAAGAGAGTAGGAAGAGAGGACGTAAAACTCAAAGATAAAAATTTGAAAAGGTAGAAGACAATGGGAGTGTCTGTGAAGTTTAAATACCTTGCCTTGGGAACTGGTGAAGTAATGATTACAAAAAAGGATGATTACGTTACCGGCGGCTAAAAAGATGAAAAGTGGCGTGGGAATCAAAGCGGACAACAGCGGCTAAAAAGATGAAAAGTGGCGCGGGAATCAAAGCGGACAAAAACGGCTAAAAAGATGAAAAGTGACACGGGAATCGAAGCATGCAGAAAAGTCCAAAAAATCATGATTCTACGAATTGGGAAGGAGAAATAAATATAAGGGAAACGCTCCTAAAAATCAGGAAGACTATTTAAAGCTACCATATTCCGAGAAAGAATGTTCCATACTCCTCAAATTTCGAACTATGAAACATTGGGGGCTTCAGTTGATACCAAATTTAATCTGCTGACATGAACCAATCATATAAAGACACGTGGCTATCTACGTGGCAACAACCAACACTTTCGAGGAACCCACGCGCTCCGAGGAACAAGACTACAACGAGGAAGACTAGTTCCCCGAGGAACTCACGCGCTCCGAGGAACAATGCCTCTCCGAGGAACTCTTGAGTAACGAGAAGCTTAGGCGGTCCGAGCAACTCAGGCGGTCCGAGCTGCATCTCGAACAAAGCATTAATAGCTGGATAACCAACAGTGCAACTGACTCATTAAATGTTTATCATTTAGACGGACACGCAAAGAGGGCACTAAATGTATTACCCTTTCATATGTATATCATTTAATGTATTACCCTTTCACATTACAACCTCAGGGCTATAAATACATTGTACAATCCTCATTGTGAAGGGGACCTAGACCCCGAATCCAAACTCGGGAATCTAGAGAGGAATTTGTTGATAGAACTTGTAATCGAGAATTCCCAAACACTCAACAATAAAACAACAGTGGACGTAGGCCATTCTTATAAGGCTGAACCACATTAAAATTATTTGTCTCATTTATTTATCTGTGATTAAATTATTAGAGTGATCTAATTTTTTACATCAACAGTACTATAATTGGAATCATCAATGTGCTCGGCCGATGTATTTAAACAAGACTGGACGCATCATAGGCCCCTTTTTGTGCTTTCACATTAAATGTCTCTCTCATAATCATGTGAGATTATAATAGTGTGTCTGCTGCAACTTGATTATCCACACACTTGTACTAAAAAACAGGCTCCTGATCCCATGCCCTTTAAATTGTTATTATGATAAACATGTATTTACAAGTGTAAATGCCTGATTTATAAGGGCATCCACCTGCCCTCTTATCACCTATAAATAGGGGACCAATCCATGAATAAAGGGGACTTTCGTTGATATCTTCTCAAGTAAGGAGTTGTACTAGCAACCTAATTATAACCTTGGGAATCAGTGCAATAAAAACATAGCTACACCGTGGATGTAGGTTTCCTTAAAGCACCGAACCACGTAAAATTCATTTCGTTTTCTCTATCTCTCACCCCGATTCTCTATTATCACTATTTCTCTCTTGAATATTTTATCTATTATTTGTTAACTCCATTTTTGGACGTTAACATTGGGAATTATGAGAATTAGAATTCTTTCACAAATGTTGTTTTTATTGTTATGTGTGTGACTTATTTTATATTCCAATAGAATCTTGCATATTAAGTAATGGTAGCTTGAGTAGGTCTGATATGATAATTACTGGAATCTACATTATGGGCATACCTTAGCTTTTGATACATTCTTGATCAACTCATGAAATTTGTTTACACCAATTAAACCATATTAATGACTGATTTATAATTCGATGGAGTAGAAAAATAAGTTAAGCCCAATAATCAAGGAATTGATTAAATGTTGGCTAAATTAAGTTAGTGGCACATTCATTTGACTAAGGATGTATCAAAAGCTTGATGCGGGGAATCACGTTATGTATTACAATCAACTTTGCAATTAATACGTTATTGAGTATTAAAATCTTGGTCTACCTCAGATCCAACCTCAAACAATTTAAAGGAAGATGTGTCAAAGTAAAAGACATGTATTTAAAGTGCTTTGGACCTTAGTTGAGTATCCTACATCCACTATCAAGTGGTGTTTCACTATTTATTACATAATAAAATAGTTATTATAATCTAAGAGACATCTTGGGCTTTGTCCAAGAGAGTTTAGGGTCCTTACTACCTTTGTCACTAATCCAAAGAACCTTGTGATGTAACTATTAGATATCTTTTAGGGTTCCAATGTATTAGTTTAGGTATCAAGATGAATAACAAGAGACAAGATAGTTGGAAATGATCTCATTCTGACAACAATGGGTTTAAAGTATATTGAACAATGAGAAAGAACTTGTAGAACTTAAATCTATTTTTTTTTCACCAATGTATGACTAGTTGAACATGTCTCCAACTGTTAACCAGCTCCATATATATATGCATTCTCTTAGAGCCAGAATTAGCAGACTGTCAGAACATGACTATGGTGTCCTTAAGGTATGATGGAGATATATTGGAGGTGGAGGGTGGTTCAAAGGTTTTTCACATTGTGTAAGTTAGTTGATGGGTGAATTTAATAAGGATGGAAGTCACTAATACAAATGGAGCTAAGCGGTGGAGGAAGGTGGAATATTGCAACACTTTTCACCTACTCTCCAAATAAACTATACGAGTTTAGCCAAACTTCTATGAGGTATGGAATCAACAATCTCTTTCCATAGGATTGTTTGGAGGTATGTTGCAATCATACTCCTCTGGGATGTGGGTTGGATGACAAATTGTGATCCTTATAGGAATTAAAATCGATTGATTAAGTTTGATGTAAATAAAATAGGAGTCTAGCATTTGTGTATTATTCAAAGAATAACTAAAAATAAAAGGAGTGTATAAAATAAGTAACTGAAACACATAATTGGTGAAACGCATTGCAAGGACATTGTCCGTCACATTTAATTATGTCGTATACCGCTACAAGTCTTCAAAGAATTGAGGAAGCTATCGTCTACAAACTCCGGATCCGAATTACAAGTGCACTTCAACATTCAAGCTCCAATGAGATAATTTTGTTAAAAATATGTTTAAAGTTCCATGTGCATTTTATATTTAAAGTGTTGGGATTTTTTTTTAAAAGGTGAGAACATTTATTTATAAAATTTCTTTTGATTAAAAGAAGTTTTATTTTAAAAAAATGGAAACAAAGGTTTGTTTTTAAAAACAAAATGATGTGGAGTTTAAGAAATATTTTTTTTTTAAAAAAAACGGGAGGTTTTCTTTAAAAACTGTTTCGTACAGTTAATAAAAAAAGGGCAGACTTTTTATTCCTTTTAAGGCATCTTGTCTATGTTACACGCTAGCTGAAGAGAAGGTTTGTGAGCCGTTTTTTTTGTTTGCCAGTCATTGGCATTCCAATGATTGGCATATGTCATTAAGGCTTCATAAAAGTTTTTTTATCCCACAAGAAAGCTGCGTACAGTTTGGCATATGGCATAGGTTACATAAATGTCTTTATCCATAAAAGGATGTACTTATCTCCTTTGGTACCTTTTGCCTTTCCACGCACTAATGCGGGCCAAAAAGGGGTGTCTCCTTTTATTTGTGCCAATTATTGGCATGGGTATTGTGAGTACCCGAAATTAGAATGATGAGCCTAGACGAGTAGCCCAATTGTAGCGGCCCAAAGTCCAGACCCTCCATATATTAATCGGTTATTATTTAGTCTTCTCCCATGATCTCATTAAGAGGGGTTTTAGAAGAAGATGGAAAACGTGGGGGAGTCCAACACCCCCACTCCCTGAAAATGGATATCTATATAATAAATCCTAGGTCCAGGTCATAGGACACGCATGGTATTCTCTATAATCGCTCTCTGGAGTATATAGAAATAATACTGGTTGCACCACCGTGGACGTAGGCATTTTTACCGAACCATGGACATCTCATGTTGTGTGATTGGCATTTTGTATTCCTTATTCTCCTTGGTGATTGTGCTTTTCTTATATCTTTGTGTTGAATAATAATTGTCACCATAATTGGCACCGTCTGTGGGAAACGTTTATCTTCCCTGAGAAAGCCCACACCAAGAAAAGAGTTCGAAATGTCTGGTCAAAGTAGTAATGCTCCCCAGGCAGGAGATATCCAAGAACCAACTGCTCCTCGCAGGTTTAGATCTGAAGTTTAGCGTTCAGATCAGAGGGCTCGCTTAGAAAGGCCAGCCTTAGAGGAAGGCCAAGGACCGGCGAGGTACACACAGATATCCAGGCTGATTGATGCATATGAGGCGAGGCTCCACGAGCAGAGGGAGTCTTCTCGCAAGCACGAAGCTGAGAATGCTCGCCTCAAAAGAAGATTAAAAAGAATGGAGAAATAACTCTATCATGGTACCAAGAAACGTCCATACCGTACTCCTAGCCCTTAGGCGAGGAAGGAGCCCCCGGCGCGGATCCCAGAAAGCTGAGGGAAAAGAGCCAGAGGACGAACTGCTTGAGCAACTGTGACTAGCTCGCAATCACAGGAGCCCAGATCGCAGCAACGAAAAAATACAAAGTTTGGTCCGAAGGGATCTGGACCAACACCCTGCGCATCACGGTACCAAATTGACCCGAAAACTCACTAGGCGAGCTCTCAAAACGCAGATGAAACCACCTTTCTTGAGGGAAATAGAAGAAGAAGAAGCCCCCAAGAAGTTTTCTATTCCAAGGTTCAAAATTTATGATGGTAAAACTGATCCCATTGATCACGCCAGGCAGTACTGGCAGGCCATGACCCTCTGGAACCATCAAGACGCACTAATGTGACGAATTTTCCCCTCGAGCCTTCATAATGTGGAGCAAAAATGGTTCGAAAGTCTCCCCCACCAGTCCATCAGGAGTTTTAAGTCCCTGGAAGACCTCTTTACAGCCCGATTCATTACTAGTAGCTCCCATCCCAAAAGGATGGATGCTTTGCTAACAGTGAAAAAGACACCTCAAGAAACCCTTCGAGACTACGCGAAGAGGTACTAGGAATTATTCAACGAGGTCGAGGACTGCTCGAAGCAAGTGGAAGTGGCCTCTTTCAAAATTGGGCTACCCAGCTCTTCCCTTCTGTACCATTCCCTGAAAAAGAAAGAAACCATAACCAACGATGACCTAATGGCCCGCATCGAGAAATATTCTAAGGTCGAAGATGTGACCCACCTCAACACAGGGGAAAATGATCGAGCTAAACTCGCTGCCAAGGGTGAAAACAGGTCTTTAAAGGGTGAAAACCCAAACCATCCCCCCGTAGGAGGCACGAACACCTCGCACGGGTCCAATGTAACTTATAGGAACTAACCACGAAGTCCTGGGTCTCCCCGTTTGAGAATATGACGATAATTTGCAAAAATCACACTTATACTTAAAAACAGGCCGTTAAAGTGTGAAAATCCGAACCAATCTCCAAACGACATCGTAGAAGGCACAGACACCTCGCACGGGACCAATGTAACTTGTAGGAACTGATCGCGTAGTCTCGGGTCTCCCGATTTGAGAATATGGTGATGATTTGCAAAAATCACAGTTACACTTAAAAACAAGTAATTAAAGGGTGAAAACCCAAACCAGCCCCGAAACAACCTCGTAAGAGGCACGGATACCTCGCACGTGACCAATATAATTTATAGGAACTGACCGCGTACTCTCGGGTCTCCCGGTTTAAGAATATGACGATAAATTGCAAAAATAAACATTTAAGCTTAAAAAAGGCCGTTAGAGGGTGAAAACCCAAACCAGCCACCAAACGTCCCCATAGGGCGCACGAACACCTCACACGGGACCAATGTAACTTGTAGGAAGTGACCGCGTAGTCTCGGGTCTCCCTGTTTAATAATACGATGATAATTTGCAAAAATAACACTGACTTAAAAATAAGCCATTAGAGGGTAAAAACCCAAACCAGCACCCAAACGACCCCATAGGAGGCACGAACACCTCGCACGGGACCAATGTAACTTGTAGGAACTGACCGCGTAGTCTCGGGTCTCCCGATTTGAGAATATGGTGATAATTTGCAAAAATCACACTTATACTTAAAAATAAGCAGTTAAAGGATGAAAACTCAAACCCGCCCCCAAACGACCCCGTAGGGCGCACGAACACCTCGTGCAGGACCAATGTAACTTGTAGGAACTGACCGCGTAGTCCCGGGTCTCCCTGTTTGAGAATATGATGATAATTTGCAAAAATTAACACTTAAACTTAAAAACAGTCCGTTAAAGTGTGAAAATCCAAACCAATCCCCAAACGACCCCGTAGGAGGCATGAACACCTCGCACGGGACCAATGTAACTTGCAGGAACTGACCATGTAGTCTCGGGTCTCCCGATTTGAGAATATGGTGATAATTTGCAAAAATCACACTTATACTTAAAAACAAGCAGTTAAAGGGTGAAAACCCAAACCATCCTCGAAAAAACCTCGTAAGAGGCATGAATACCTCGCATGGGACCAATATAACTTGTACGAACTGACCGCGTAGTCTCGGGTCTCCCGGTTTGAGAATATGACGATAATTTGCAAAAATCAACACTTAAGCTTAAAAACAGTCCGTTAGAGGGCGAAAACCCAAACCACCCACCAAACGTCCCCTTAGGAGGCACGAACACCTCACACGGGACAAATGTAACTTGTAGGAACTGACCGGGTAGTCCCAGGCCTCCCGATTTGAGAGTACGATGATAATTTGAAAAAATAACACTGACATAAAAATAAGCCATTAGAGGGTCTAAAGCCAAACCAGCCCCCAAACGACCCCGTAAGAGGCATGAACACCTCGCACGAGACCAATGTAACTTATAGGAACTGACCGCGTAGTCCAGGGTCTCCCAATTTGATAATACGACGATAATTTGCAAAAATAAACACTTAGACTTAAAAACAAGTCGTTAATGGGTGAAAACCCAAACCAGCCCCTAAACGACCCCGTAGGAGGCACGAACACCTCGCGCGGGACAAATATAACTTGTAGGAACTGATCGCGTAGTCTCGGGTCTTCCGGTTTGCGAACAGACTTAAACTTAAAAACAAGTCGTTAGAGGGTGAAAACCCAAACCAAACCCCAAACGACCCCGTGGGAGGCACGGACACCTCGCACGGGACCAATGTAACTTATTGGAACTGACTGCGTAGTCTCGGGTCTCCCGATTTAAGAATATGGTGATAATTTGCAAAAATCACACTTATACTTAAAAACAAGCAGTTAAAGGGTGAAAACCCAAACCAGCCCCCAAACGACCCCATAGGGCATACGAACACCTCGCGCGTGACCAATGTAACTTGTAGCAACTGACCACGTAGTCCCTGGTCTCCCCGCTTGAGAATATGATGATAATTTCCAAAAATCAACACTTAAACTTTAAAACGGGACGTTAAGGTGTGAAAATCCAAACCAATCCCCAAACGACCCCGTAGGAGGCACGAACACCTCGCACGGGACCAATGTAACTTGTAGGAACTAACCGCATAGTCTCGGGTCTCCTGATTTGAGAATATGGTGATAATTTGCAAAAATCACACTTATACTTAAAAACAAGCAGTTAAAGGGTGAAAACCCAAACCAACCCCCAAATGACCCCGTAGGGCGCACGAACACCTCGCGCGGGATCAATGTAACTTGTAGGAACTGATCGCGTAGTCCCGGGTCTCCCCGTTTGAGAATATGACGATAATTTACAAAAATCAACAGTTAAACTTAAAAATCGGCCGTTAAAGTGTGAAAATCAAAACCAATACCCAAACGACCCCGTAGGGGGCACGAACACCTCGCATGGGACCAATGTAACTTGTAGGAACTGACCGCGCAATCTTGAGTCTCTTGATTTGAGAATATGGTGATAATTTGCAAAAATCACACTTATACTTAAAAAAAGTAGTTAAAGGGTGAAAACCCAAACCAGCCCCGAAATAACCTCGTAAGAGGCACGAATACCTCGCACGAGACCAATATAACTTGTAGGAACTGACCGTGTAGTCTCGGGTCTCCCGGTTTGAGAATATGACGATAATTTGCAAAAATCAACAATTAAGCTTAAAAACAGGCCGTTAGAGGGTGAAAACCCAAACCACCCACCAAACGTCTCCTTAGGAGGCACGAACACCTCACACGGGGCCAATGTAACTTGTAGGAACTGACCGCATAGTCCCAGGTCTCTCGATTTGAGAATACGACGATAATTTGAAAAAATAACACTGACTTAAAAATAAGCCGTTAGAGGGTGGAAAGCCAAACCAGCCCCCAAACAACCCCGTAAGAGGCATGAACACCTTGCACGAGACTAATGTAACTTGTAGGAACTGATCGCGTAGTCCCGGGTCTCCCAATTTGAGAATACAATGATAATTTGCAAAAATAAACACTTAAACTTAAAAACAAGCCGTTAGAGGGTGAAAACCCAAACCAGCCCCCAAACGACCTCGTAGGAGGCATGAACACCTCGCGCGGGACAAATATAACTTGTAGGAACTGACCGCGTAGTCTTGGGTCTTCCGATTTGCGAACACACTTAAACTTAAAAACAAGTCGTTAGAGGGTGAAAACCCAAACCAAACCCCAAACGACCCCGTAGGAGGCACGGACACCTCGCACGGGACCAATGTAACTTGTAGGAACTGACCGCGTAGTCTCGGGTCTCCCCATTTGAGAATATGACGATAATTTGCAAAAATCACACTTAAACTTAAAAACAAGCCGTTAGAGGGTGAAAACCTAAACTAACCCCCAAACGACCCCGTAGGAGGCACGAACACCTCGCACGGGACCAATATAACTTATAGGAACTGACCGCGTAGTCTTAGGTCTCCCAGTTTGAGAATATGATGATAATTTGCAAATATCAACACTTAAACTTAAAAACAGGCCGTTAAAGGGTGAAAACCCAAACCAACCCCCAAATGGACCCGTAAGAGTCACGAACACCTCGCACGGGACCAATGTATCTTGTACGAACTGACCGCATAGTCCCAGGTCTCCCGATTTGAGAATATGACAATAATTTTCCAAAATCAACACTTAAACTTAAAAACAGTTCGTTAAATGGTGAAAACTCAAACCAACTCTTAAACAGGCCGTTGAGAATATAATAATAATTGTGACTCGTATATGCAATTCTTCTGCTTGAATACGATTTTTTTTAAATGACTTGGTTACTAATATCGTATCTTTTTTGTGTCTTATTTTTTTTTAGGATGACATTTGATCGCTAGATTTTATCCACGTGGAACACACGAAGAAGTCAATGCTTTACAACAAGGGGATTATTTCTTTAGTGTAGTTAATATTCAGGATTCTATTTTTTGTATTATGGTCGAGCAGGCTTTAGTAATTTTATCGTTTACTTTTATGGTCGTACTGGCTATAGTAGTTTTATTGTCGACTTTTATGGCCGTGCGGGCTTTATATGGGCAGATTTTATGTTCGCAGGTTTTGGAATGCTAAAAAAATAGAGGAAACTCTACCCATTTTTTTTTATCTAGGAACTATTAGCTCTTGTAATTTTTTGAAGTTTGTATTCACATTAGTTTATCAATAACATGCGATATTCATAATTTGTGAATTTTCTTGATTTTTTTTTGTGCAAATAATAAATATTTATCCAACCTGATTTGGAACTTGCAGATTTTCCAGATTTGTTTCCTATTATTATTTTTTTTATTAATTAAAAAATCTGGCATGGTTTTAGTGCCAAAATCGTGCCAATTTATTAAAATGAGAACGCTTATAAAGCAATCTGGCACGCTTTATAACCGTGCCAAAAGTGTGACAGAAAAAAGACAATTTTGGATGGTTTCGGCATGTGTCAAAAGCGAGCCAGGTTTAACATCTAGCACGGTTTAAAAGCATGTCAAAAGCGTGCCCGATAAAAAAACTGGCACAGTTTAAAAGCATGCCAAAAGTGTGCCAGTTTGAAAAATCTGGCACGGTTTTAAATCGCGCCAGAAAATCTGGCACGCCTGATTCTGGCACGGCTTTGAACTATGCTAGATTGCGTCTGACACTGTTTTAAACCATGCCAGTTTCCTATTTTTGGTGTAGTGTACTACTGAATTGATTAGAACCTGATCTGAATCGATACTAGTTCGTCCCCATAGCTTTTGTAAAGCTTAAACTCTTAATAACTGGGGCTTACCCAAATTTTACATCATCAAATTGGACTTTAATGTCTATATGACACATCTCTAACTACAATAACAATATAATACCCATATGATCCAATATCTAAAGGTTTAAACTCAAATCAACAACGTTTTGAGAATCAATTTCATATTATCATCCAAGAACCCTAGTTTTATAAACAAAGCTATTAAATCTCAATTCCGTATAAATTTAGGCAACTATTTAAGGATCTTTACATGATTTATTTTATGTAATACCATCCTACCAATTATACATCAATTTTATCACCAATTCATATGCATTTCTACTAATCATATATTAGTTCAAGAAGAGGAATAATTAAACAGTTTAATTAATTACATTAATTTTGAATTTTGTAAATTACTAAGTTAAAACGGATTTCCTTGCGTTTATATTTGGATTACAATGACTAATTATATTTTAACACAAAAACAATTGATTTTAAATTCAAAGTAAGCTGGCCTCAAAATCAAGATGGCGTATTTTAAACCATTTATCCAAATCTTGTTCTCCAAATAGTCTCCTTCTCTCCAGCCTCAAGGGTTTTCTCTATAGATGTATTATGGTGAATTAGGTTTAGCCTAATGATCATTTTAATAGGTTAACCACAAAATTAGATTCTGGATCTAAATGAATCGTAACTAAACAAGCCCATAACTCAATCAAAATGGTGCAAAATATAACCCAAGCTATATACTAACGCATAGGGCTTCGAATCCATTATTCTATATCCTAATTAAATATTTCACATGCCCAAAACGTCAGTTCAAAGTATCCAACTAAAACCATAGTCTTCCAACCATTTATGAGTTTAAGATTAATAATAATGAAGTTATTAATTTAATCAGTATTCATTTATTATCGTCTAATAAGTGTAGTTTTCATTTTCGAATAACATACACATATAACATACTAGTGGCAACTCATGGGATCCATGATCAGGTGTAATATTATCTTATAAATTTTATTTTTTTTTGAATTTATGATTAGTATTTTAAACTATTATCATGGTCATATCGATAAACATGTAAATGTAAGTAATATTTCAGTAAATGCACATGTATTGAATTTATTGAGTCGACGAATGTGGTGAACCATATTATAACAGGACATAGTCAAAAAATTCAACCAATTTTAAAATGTTACCTAACTAAGTCTATTTTAAAATAATATATTAGTTCAAAGACCAGAAACAATTTTTTGCAAGTATGAAAACATGATTATTTTTTCTCAAAACATGATAAATATGGATTTTCATTGTATTCGTAAATTATAAGTTAATATTTTCTAAACGTAGACTCCAGAACTCAAACGTCTTGATGTAATTGAAAGAGTACCACCTAAGTTGTTTAATACAAGATTAAACTATCTAAATGGCTCTGAATAGTTTGTTGAAGAAACTCTTTTCTTAAAAAAAAATAAACACAAGATGTGTAAAACAGTATGAACGAGTAATTTCAGTTATAAGTTTAGCAGTTTTGAAAAACAAAACTTTAAACAAAATAAACCAACATATCCTTAAGAAAGGGATGAGAGGAAGAGGAAGCGTGCACAAGAAATTTTAATGTGGTAAAAACCCCACCCAATTTGGGAAACATCCACGGTGACCTCTACGCCACAAAAGTAAAAAGTCCACTAAAAACGAGTAACAAATTACAAACTATATAAAAATAAAGACACACAATCATACCCAGACTAAGTTCAGAAATGTACCAACTCCTCTGGCATTTTTTGACTTCTCCCAAGGTTATGATGTTGCCTATGTTCTCCCAACTCCGTAACTTTACTCCTTTTAGCTTTACGTCGACTCAAAGGTCAAATATCTCAATACCAACATTTTTCAATGTAGTAGTGTGAAGGTGTATGTGGTGATGTGCTCTAACTCACATGTGTGCAACTCACACACACTTAAGTACAGACAAAATGAGTAAGAAATTACAAACAGATCACTAAACATGCAAGATTTCTAAAATTAATTTAGTCAAACTAACCAGACTTTGGATCTTTCAAATATCCGCAGATCAAGAGGGAATCTTGTTACAAAAAATAGCCAAGATCCTACGCACTTTCTTTGTTTGAAAATATGTAC
Source organism: Sambucus nigra (assembly GCA_949130495.1). Classification (NCBI taxonomy): domain Eukaryota; kingdom Viridiplantae; phylum Streptophyta; class Magnoliopsida; order Dipsacales; family Adoxaceae; genus Sambucus; species Sambucus nigra. Next base: position 123,792,387 of record OX422213.1, read on the forward strand.
TTATTTCACAAAACGTGAAATATTAGAAATTGAAATCCCCAATCAAGATCTCAACTAGAACTAAGTCTGGATATTTGAGTAAATTATCCTTAGAAAGGGTTTTGTTGGTTTAAGGTTTGAAATCAACATAACAGTTTGAAAATAACCAATAAAAATAAGATTTCTCAAAATAAGAAATCGAGATAAAGATCTATCTAAGTGGATCTATGTCATAGTTGCTTAACCTAATGATTCTATGAAAAGAAACAGAGATTTTAACCAACATGATTAAGTTGGAAAAGAGATATATAACTATAGAGGATAAACTTCTCAAATCACGAACTATTTTCTCTCAGAAAAGGGTTTTCTGGTGAGCATTGGGCAGAGTTAGGTTTAGGGTTTTATTTCTCTCTCTAACTCTTATTCTATCTCTCCAACTCTTTCTCTCTCTCTCTAACTCTTATTTTCTATGTGGTTTGGACGAAAGCAAAAGTCTCTAATTATTGAGCCTTAGGTAGTTTGTATAGTGCTCGAGGAAGGATCGAGAATCTCAGTAGTTATCGATGGTTGAGATTAAATTTGATAATTTCACTTCCAATCTAATGGCTATTATAAAGCGGTGAAAACAACCAATGTTGATTGGCCAAAAAGTGTTCACTTGTATTAAGTCTAAACACATGAAGATCGTTGATAACAATGATGGAAGGGCTCTCAAATAAACACATAAACAACCAATGAGATAGCAGCACATGTTGGAACAATACACACTGTAAAATGCGTACCAAAATAATTAAGTTTTACACCCTAAAGTTTCTAGCGCTTTTGATTTCTACCCAAGCCCACTTTTAAGGAAAAAAAAAATTGCACAAGAGCCCTTAAGCTTTATTTATAACCAAAATTAATTTCTAAAAATCATTTAAAAATCTTAAAAATTATTTAACACCTCCTAAAAATAGTAGAAAATTAATTTTAAGGGATTTAACTCACACGCAACCAAATATACCATGAGATAATGTATGTGTGGAGTCTTAGTGTGTGATGTTGGTATACTACCTTTAGGAACATGTAGAAGAATCAAATGTAGAGTCTGAGGTTCTTTGGTCAACAAGGATTGGACTGAAATTTTGTCACAATTTCTAAACTACGTGAGCATCTATATAATATAGACTCAAGTGAGTCAAAGATATAGGGTGCTTCAATCTCCCCCTTTGGAAATATGAAACAAAATCTCCTTTGAGTCAACGATGACCCATAGGGATACAAAAGAAATAAGAAAATACTATTCATGTACAAAAAAATTATATCTACCCAATATCCTAGAAAGAATAAATTACATAACTCAACTAGATACAAACCAATACCCTAAAAAAATTATGTTGCAACTGACGGTACTGATTCCTGAAAATAAGATAACTAAAATCAAGTTTTTTTAGTTGAGAATATACCACAATGTCCAAGAGGACTCAAATTTCTCTCCCATTTTGTTGTGCCATGACCATACCAATAGAATTGCATATAGATTCAAGTCAAAGAAAATCTAATGTTTTAGTCAGCTAATTGCAATTCAGTAGGAAGGTAATTTATTTCTAGCTCATTGGATTCAACTAACTTGCGAATGAATTGATATTTGATTTTAATATGTTTAGTATGAGAGTATTGAACATGATTTTTAGAAATATTAATCGCGCTTTGATTGTCACAATATAGATGTAACTTATCTTTAGTGATACCATAATCTTTTAGCATTTGTTTCTTCCACAGTAATTTAAAGCAACAACTTCCTGCTGCAATATATTCGGATTCGGCAGTAGATAAGGAAGTGCATTTTTGTTTCTTACTACTCAATCCTACCAAGTCGTTACCAATATAGTAACACGCTCCTGAAGTACTCTTATTATCATCGATATAACCGGCCCAATCAGCATCGGCGTAACCTACTATAGTACTAGAGGTGACTTTAGTGTACCAAAGTCCCATGTTTAGAGTGCCTTTGATGCATTTGTTAATTCTTTTAACGCACAAAAGGTGACTCTCTTTAGGATTATTTTGATATCGGGCACACGTAGACATAGTACATGATGTCAAGATGGGAGGTAGTAAGATAAAGTAACACCTTCTTATCATAGTACGGTATAAGCTGGTATCAATATATTTGCCATTCTCATCTTTAGAAAGTTTGACAATGGTACTCATAGGAGTCATAGCGTCTTTAGCTATTTTTAGGTCAAACTTCTTAACAATCTATGAAGTATTTTTAGATTGCGATAGGAATAATCCTTCTAAATTCTATTTAACTTCGAGTCCTAAAAAGAATTGTAACTCCCCTATAAGTGACATATGAAATTCTTTGTGCATAATGTCAGTGAAGGTCTTAACTTCTAAAGTGGAGGCGGAACCAAAATGATATCATCAACCTAAACTTGAGCAATAGTAATGTTGTTGTCAAAATATTTGAAAAATAAGATTTGGTCATTCCCTGCTCTCCTAAATACATTATCTAAAAGAAAGGTGGATAGATGCTCATACCAAGATCTAAGAGCTTATTTTAACCCATAAAGAACTTTGTTAAGACGATAAACATAATTTGGGTGATGAGGGTCAATAAATCCTTTGGGTTGTTCTACATAGGTCTCCTCAGATAAAATTTTGTTAATAAAGGATGACTTATCATCCATTTGATATAGATTGAAATGCAAATAACATGCTATGGAAAAAAGTAAGCGAGCACATTGAAGGCGAGTGACAGGAGCAAAGGTTTCCTCGACATCTATTCCTCCAATCTGAGAGTAGCCCTGGGCAACTAATCTAGCTTTATTCTAGATAATCATCCCAGATTCATCAGTCTTATATTTAAAAATCCAACGTGTGCCAATGACCCTTTTATTCTCAGGCATGGGTACAAGAGACCAAACATCATGAATGACAAATTGAAGAAGTTCCTCGTGTATAACACTTATCCACAAGGTGTCATTCAAGGCTTCATTTACAGTTTTGGGCTCAATAAGAGACACAAAACATGCGAAATGGGCAATGTTACGAAGTTGAGATTACCAACTACATTATCTAAAGGATGATCTTTGGAAACCCATTTAGGTACATCGGGGGTCTCAGTTGGTAAAGATTCAACTATTTCTGGAGAGTCATAAATTAAAATGTTTTCGTATTCATCCACAATAATTGATTATTTGGTCTTACTCTCTACATTAGTGTCACTTACAACCACATTAATGGATTCCATCATGGTTTTGGTATGAAGATTGTAGACACGATAGGCTCTACTGTTTGGAGAATATCCTAAAAAGATGGCTTTATCACCACTGGTTTAGAATTTAGATTGATATTCTCTGTCCTCACACACATAACAGGTACTACCAAAGGTTCTAAAGTATTTTAGGTTAGGTTTGTTTCCATACCAAAGCTCATAGGATGTTTATTTGGTATTCTTCCTTAATCAGTCTCGATTGATAATATGACAGGTAGTATGAATGGATTCTACACAAAAATATTTTGGTAGGTTTTTTGCATGAATCATCACACAGGCCATTTCTTGAAGAGTACAATTTTTTCGCTCAGTAATCCCATTTTGTTGAGGTGTCTTAAGAGAACTAAATTCATGTCTGTAACCATTATAGTCATAATATTCTATGATACCCGAATCTAGTAATTCTCCTCCTCTATCACTAGGAATTCTATCTACTTGGGTTTCCTTTTCGTTTTCTATACGAACTATGATTTTCAAAAACTTTTGAAAGGTTTGTTATTTATGTTTTAATAAGGCAACCCAAGTAATTCGAGTGAAATCATCAACCATAACAAGGATGTAACTGTTGCCACAAAGACTAACAGTATGAGAAGGACCCATTAGGTCCATATGGATGAGTTCTAGAGGCTTAGTGGATAGAACTTCTTTATATTTCTTATGGGGAGCCTTGATAATTTTTTCTTATTAATATGAACCACAAACAATGTTTGAAATTGGTTTGATCTTGGGAAGACCTCTAACTATCTCTTCAGACCATAATTTGCCAAGATTATCACAGTTAATGCGACCCAACCTAATATGCCATATCTCATTGTCATCCATTCTGACAATGTTACAGACCACTGTATTTGGATTGACTGTGTAAGAGTTATCAAGAGTACGGAGTCCTGTACTAATGCAACCACCATTTTCATTTAAAACTTTATAATTCTTCTTTAAAAAAGTGACAGTATGGTTGGAGTCACAAAATTATGATATACTTAGTAAATTGGGTTTAAGTCCTTTTACCAAGAGAACATTATCAATAATGGGTTATCCTTCTTCATGGAGTGTTCCTTTACCAATGATCTGGGTTGATACACCATCTACAAATAAGACTTTTCCTCTAGATATGTTGGTTTTCTTTAAAATTTTGGAATCATCGTTGGTGAGATGTTTGGAATATCCTGAGTCTAAATACCATCCAGTTGTAGTATATTCATCTCTAAAAGTACTGATCACTATGTTGCATATTAACTAGGGTAATAGATCATCTTTTCTAACCCAAATTGCTCTAGTTTTCAATTTGCGCTTATTAGCTCGTATTTGATAAAACGTACGAGCTTTTATGTTTTCTTTAAAAGATTTTTGTGCAATTCATTTGTTGTTATAAACAGTTGGAGTAATTGGTATATAATAGAATACATGATTCCTTCTTGTACATTGTCTTTTAGTATTAGTCATTTTCTTCCTATTATGATAGTTAGAGTCCTTGTCTCGATCTCTAGGAAGGACATAGTTATTTCAGGTTCTCCTAGAATAGTTGAAGTTATGGTAAACGGGAGAAATGTAAATTGGATTACATAGACGTTTGGAATAGTAATAATTAAGGTAATGTCCATAGACATCTCAATAGGATCAGTAATTATGGAACGTTGAACTCATAACCTTAGGAAAGTTATTGTTCAACGGTTTCTCTAGGTTTTGAACTCTAGTCTTATTCCTATGTGGCACCGGATGAACCGTCGAATCTTCTTCTTGAATTGGAGGGCAGAAATATTTGGTCCTTTGTTCAACATTATGCTTAGAGTTGCTTGCTTCACCAATGTATAACTTCAAATGATTTTTATCAAAATCATATTTTAAACCTTGAAAATATGGACAAATTTCAATTGGACTTTTACCACCAGACACAAACTTATGGTTTCAAAATTTTTAGTTTGTGTCTTAGAGTTGGGAAAAAAACCTATTCCAGTTCTTTTATCAAAATTGATTTTTCTTTCAGCTACACAATCTTCATAATGCTTAGAATTATTTTTAAATTTCACAAATTTTTTGAAGACTGTGGATGTTTTTTCTTTTTTTTGTTCCAATTCTGACAACGTTCCTTTGTATTTTTTTTCCTAGAATTTCATTAGAGTTAGACAACTCTTTCAGTTTTTTATCAAAGTTTTAGGTTTCATTATCATGAGTCAGACATTGATTAGTGTACTCTTTAGCATTTTTTTTGATCATCAGACTTAAGGTTTCTATCTTCTGGGTAAGATCCTTGGCAGTTTTTTCAAGCCTATTGCTTTTCTTGAGAGTTTTTGTGTACAGTGTGTGAATGTCAGGAAGGTTATCATTTTTAGAGTCGCTAAGTGTACAGTGTCCCATAGCGGTTCATTTTTAGAACTCACACACCCATTGACATCAACAATAGAGCGTTCCCTTTGACTCATACACACCGCGTTTGAAGCATTATCAACATTCTCAAGCAATAAGGCAGATAAACCAGTAAGCAACATATCAGTCATGGTATGATCAGATTCCTCACCATCATTATACTTTATCTTATCAAAGAATGACATATAAGGTTCAAAAGTGTTATATGACTCAGGTTCATCATTTTCAGAGTCACTTAAGTCATCCCAAGTCTTGCTTAAATGAGCCCTATTATGTTTGTGAATTTTGTCTAAGTTAACTCTACAATCACTAGCCATGTGTCTAACTTTCCACATCTATATCATTCAACATCTTTAAGGTCTATCTCAGGTCTCTTGTGATTATCAGATTGGTATTTGTCTTGTTATCTCTCATGAGGCTTGTTGTTTGATTGATTAGGATAAGTAGGTTCGCCTTGTCTTTTTGCTATTTTATTTCGAAAGTTCAAAATTTTCTTAAATTGTTTAGACATTAAGGCAATCTAATTATCCATAGCATCTAAATTACTATTCTCATCAGAGTCTAATTGAATGTTAGGTATGCTAAATTTAGGTGTGTAATACCCCGTATTTTCATGGCTTTTAAATATAGGGATTAATTAAATTTAATGGAGATAATTAAATTAATTCTAATTCGGAATGTTGTTTTAAATATTTACTAGCGTGACGAGAGTTAGTAATTATTGGAAATTTGCCATTTGTTGAATGTTACTGGATGAGTATAGAAATATATGAGATTTATTTTTATAGTATTGTCACGTGTGAATAAAATGACAATTATGGAAATTTAAGTCGGGGCGCGCCTGTGTCGCGTCGGGAATAAATGTTGATTAATAAAAGTGAAATATTTTTAGTTATCCGTATGGTCATTTTGAGTGCGCCAACATGTCCGGAAGGTTCGAGATAGTGAGAAAAGTGTACCCGGGGGTTTAGTTAGAGTCTCAGGGCAATTTTAGGCTTAATTAGTACCCCGGGGGGGGGGCATTTTGGTCATTTTACATTTTTGGGTAATTAAACCCACGAAATTAAAAGGATTATATCAGATGTCTAAGGTTGTCTTCTAGGGTTAGAACAACCAAGTACAAGTGACGGCCATAGGAGAGGGAAGGAGAGAGCTTCCAAAGCAATCCAAGGCCTGAAATCCATCCGTTTGCACCGCCTCCACCACCAACGCGTAGATCGCGAGACGGGGAACGCAACCACACCAAATTCGCCACCAAACCAGAACGTCAAAAATCCTAGGCAAGTGTTTATCTTGCTTAATTTTGTTGATGCATCACTCATGTTAGTATAGGGATGATTAGGGTGAGTTTTACGGAACAAAACCTAAAATTTGAGATAGGAAATCGCATGTAGTGATGAATTAATTGTTATTCTAGAAACCCCCTAACATGTAGAGGATTAAACCACGAAATTTTGATGTTTTAGGAGAAGAAAATTCTAGAAAGGATTTGTTAAAACCATGTTTAAGAGATATCTAGGGTTCTTGACATTTACATGAATTTTGGGTTGTTAATCCATGTTTAGTGACGGAAATTTACATGCTTTACGTAGGAAATACATAATATGATGATATAATGTTAGTAGTAAAAATTCTGGGACGATTGGGAATGAAAAATATGGAATTGGTTGAGGTTAGAGGATGAAACCCGTAACTGCAATACTGCAGAAATCGCATACATGCTTGATCGATCGATCGAGCCAAGAGCTTCGATCGATCGAACCCCAGACCTCGATCGATCGACCCCTCCTGGCAGACTTCTATTTCCCTTTTTAAATTAGTTAAATTCAAGTTGATGTGAAATAATTCTTTGACATCCTTAACAAAAATGTTTTGGGAGATATGGAAGACCAGTAGGACATATGAATAATGTTGGGGCCTTTAATGTGAGAGGAGAATTGTATTTTTGGGATAATCACATAAAGAATGATGAAATCTTGTATTAACGGGAGAGATTACATAAAAATGATTACGACGGAAAATAGATGAATTCCTACTGAATTTATACTTGGGAGAATAGATTCCATGAGTGTTACATAGTAAGTTGGGATAATACCTCGAACTAAAGTTAAAGACGAATCGTTAAACGTGATAACTAATAATGAGGTATGAGGATAAATGTCGTAACTATGGGATTTGAGATATACCTAATATGGATATGGTAATATTAGTATTGTTATATGATTGTGTATACATATGCTATCTATGTGTGAAAAACGTACTCACGCTACTTGCTATCCCTGAGGTTACCACGCTGGGACGATCTTATCATGTGTTGCCTTATGGGGGATATTGACTCGTACCCTAGGAGGTACAGGCTATCGGAATGATAGTTCAGACGGTCCTAAGAGACGAGAGTATGTGCTTTCCTCTTAGAGACTTCGAATATATGCTTCGCCTCAATATTGTTTGTGTATGTGTTAATACAATTCGAGAGTGATTCCTAATTTGTATTCCCCTTAATACGAGTGATACGGGGTTCGGATAGTAGAGTATGCCCGCACCATAGAGTTATGAGGGGTGCTGTTATGATATATATATTTTACGAGTGGTTAGTATATATATATGAAATTATGAAATCTAGAACTTCCTACTGTGATTTGATGTGTAGGACATGGTTGATGACTCAATTGTAATACTTGTTTTGTGAAAGTATAATATGACACTGGAAAACTTTATAAATTAATAAAGTTAAAAACGAGAATTTTGGATACTAATTGAAATATTCTTTTCAAACAGTTGTATCGTTCAATTTTAAATCTTGCGAATAACCTAAGATAAGTTAAATCATTGGGGAAAGATAGGGTGATATACGATGAGATAGACCATTGGGAAGGTTAGTGCGATAGGTGTGCACATTAGAAGAGAGGTGAGAATTTCTGAAGAGAGTGTCGCACTAATATGTTGTTGCATTGGCCTGTAATCAATTTAAATACTTGCTAAATGAATTTTGAAATCATATACACTATCGGGCTCTAACATGTTTCCATTTCTCTTTCTTTCTTGTATATATATATATATATATATATATATATATATATATATATATATATATATATATGTATATATTACAGGTACCCAGCCACAGGGGCGTCTTGCATAGGATCCTTTGGATGGAATGCGCTGTACCTTTTGTGGGAGTTGCACGCCATTGTTTAGACGACCTCATTGTTGACTCTACTTCTAGTTCAGCTTTATCCAGTGGGGGCATGTGTCCCCCTTTTTCCATTATTTAGTTGATATTGTTAGAAATTGTAATTCTTTTAATTTCAGTATCTTTATTTCGGGATTGTTACTGTCAGGATGTTTTCCTTAGTATTTTAATGTTGGGATTTATTATTGTTAGGTAAACTCTTAAATGTTCATTTTATTCTTCTACTTATTGTGCGACTCTTTAGATGTTAATGGTTTAAGGTTTTATAACCGCATTAAATAAAATGAGAATAAAGGTTTAAATGGTTTTGACACTTAGCTTAATTAATTAGGGTGTTTAAATTGGAAAAGTTTTTCATTTGCGACAGTGATGCTAAGAATGAACCAACTGTTCACCTTGATTTTAATTTAATAAAGGAGTGATCTCCCGGTATTTAATTAGGCGGGGTGTCACAGGTGGTATCAGCGCATCAGGTTCTAGTGTCCTTTAGGATCTGTACGGCTTATTTCATTTCTAGCTTAGCATCTTTGATTTAGAGCCCTAATACTAGGAATGTTGTGTCCATCTCTATACATTGGGAGTTCGTGCTTTTGCGATTTGTTTATGTGAATGATGAACTCATCCAAATTTATTTAAATTTTCAGATGGATCGTCAAGAAGAACTAGCTAAAATGGTTAGGGGAGTCAACAAGCAAGATCGACTCACACCTCAGGTATCTCCAGAGAGAATATCAACTGCCGAGTTAGCAGGTATTGTGGCACAGGAAGTTACCACTGCGGTCTTGCAGTATCAAGAACGCAGCACACAGCTCATGGGGGGCAAAAGATATAAAGAGTACAGTCAGTCTGTCATGACTGGAAATAACAAGTGTGTGAAGACACAAAAATCGCAACAATAAGCTCCTCAGGCTCGTAAAAGCCACGAAAGTAACGAATTGTGTGGGGAAGCCCAAAAGCATTAGGGTCAACAAAGCCAGGGTCTAAGTGAAGTCACGAAGGAGTGTTTCAGATGTTGAATGGACGGTCATAAACATAAAACTTGCTCGGATCAGTCTAAAAAGGAACTTCAAATCAACCAGCGAGAACTTTTGGGACTCTGCTATATATGTGAAAAGTCGGGTCACAAGTGGAGGGACTGTCCTCACCCTGACATAGTTTCGCCGCAAATTTCCCACCAAGGCCAACAAGACCAGGGAAAAAGCGAGGCTAGTCAACAACGTAGTGAAGTGAAGCAGTTTCGAGGAAGGTGCTTCCAATGTGGCAAAAATGTCCATAAGCGTCAGGATTGCCTAGAGAAGAATAGGACCCCACGGTAGGAAGGTGATAGTAATAAAACACAAAAGCCAGCTCCACCACCCTTTCCAACAACCTCAGTTCAACAGAGGCAATTACAGTATGGACGTGTCTATAACGTCCACCAGATAGCAGCATCTCAGGCCCCAATCGAGAAAAGAGGTATGTTTCCTATCCATGGTACTATGGGTCGAGTTTTATTTGATAACTAGGGTGACGCACTGTTTTATAGCTACTCATTTTTCGAAGGCCTTAGGGCTATTAGTCACAGCAGAGAGCACTGTGACGTGTGTAGACTTACCACTAGGAAATGGTTCACTTATTTTTCTTTATATGCCGGGGTGTGGGCGTAGAGATTGGTAGCTTAGTATTACCAGCAGACATGTTAGTATTAGATTTGCATGAGCACGACGTTATTATCAGTATGAATTGGCTCACAGCTTATAGAGCCATGATAGATTACTTTGGTGAGAGTAATGTCTTTGTCATTCCGGGGCAAGAAAGGTTTGAGTGGCGATACCTCACCCAGAAAGGGGATCTTACACCTATTTTTATTATATAAAGGAGGATACCTCTAAGGAAATTGTTATTCTCTTGGATTCAATTCCAATAGTTCGTGAGCTTTGGAATGTATTTCAAATTATAAGTGGATTAAATATTGAAATATCTTATGGAGAGTGAAATCACAAGTGCTAAAATATTTTTCCGAAGCAAGTATGTAGACAGAGTGTGGTGTCTAGTAAGGGACAATGGTTATAGTAGTTTTGTTTTGGTTTGGATAGGTATGTTATATCCGGAGTCAATTTGTACGGTCAAGACGATTGGCAAGGAAGAATTATAGGTTTTATCCTCAGAGGGTGAAGTATGTTTTATGTGACACGAGCGAGTCATTGTATTATGTTCATTACTAAATTGGCATGTGCGGCGGGTTTAATGTGTATAACTACAAGAGGTATTATCATGTGAATATTTTTCCTAGTGTAGTGGGATTTTCCTTAGTACTATCCGCGGAGGATGAATTAGTATATTAATAGTATTATATGCTTTATTGAGGTTACTCATTTTAGTGAGGTGATATACGAGTATAGTATGGTATTGATTGAAGCTTTATAGAAATGGTCAATACGATGGTGAGCATTTATTGCAAGGCTATCGGAGTAGTTGCATTAGTGCAGCATGTTTTGTTTTGGCGAGGCTTTACCTGTAAGAAGGTTGGACTCGCATTTATATTATCTATCCTAGAGACTTCGGAGGAGATAGTGGGCTCGAGACATTCAATGCCAATGTATGTATAGACTTTGCCAATATGATTCAGTATGTATCGGGATTTACCGTTGGGCGAAAAGATTTGACTCAGTATTATGTTTAGCACTCCGGACTTAGTGATAGGAAGAGTGCATTGTTATATTTATCCTTTAGAGATGTGGGAGTTAAGATTTATACCCCTATTATTAGGGAAGGGAATTTTGAAAGTTCCGATCGTATGTATCCGAAGTTTATAAAATGTAATTACCATCAACCTATACTGAACAATAGTGCAATTAGTGCAACATTCTTTGTTAAGCATAATTACGGGAGAAATCGTAATTTTTCTGTCAAGAGACGGAATAAAGGGGTACATGCCACGGACGGAGGACCTAACGGATTTCGATAATCGACAATGCTAGGTAGTAGTGTATGGGGGGGTTCCTTGTTTGGATTTCGCTTTGCGAGACATCCCACGCATGAAACTTACCGTAAGGTTGGAAATAGGGAGACGTTTGGTCACTATTCCATGAGTTAGGTACCCTGGTCGAAATGGGATCAAGTAATTATGTATGTAAGTTAGAAGTTGAATTTTGTTTTAAAGCCACTGGAGCCGGACTATGTGTTAAGAAAGCATTGGAGTTATCCCCACGAGTTGAGGGGTGGAATGATGATAAGGAGGATTTAAAAAAAATTCTAATTTCTAGGGTGATTGAGAGTACCCAAATGTCGTAACCGCGTTCAGAACACGAGGCGGATAAAGAGTTGGAATGATTTTTAGCATGGATTATCTGGAAAGAACTTTATTATACAAAAGAGATGACTTGTAATTATTTTGATGAATAAAGCGTTAGTAATTTATTTTGGTTGATATACATATTTGGGAAAATTGTTGAACTTATCTGAAAAAGGTTGAGCTTCGTTATTTCCCTTTTATCGTCACGGGATTTGAATGCCCTATTCCTTCTATTTCATTGAATTTAGTTCGTTCTATAGATGAGTAGCACGTGCAGTTAAAATCGTCTGAGTCGAAAGGACGTGGTTATTGATGTGTGTCATATATGTTTGTGGGAATAGTTTAACGAATTGGAAGTGATAAAGTGGATTAAACGTCACGTGAGGGGCGATAATCCATATATAGGTGTGCAATTAAAATAGCACACCCCAAATTTGAATTGGAAGACTGTGGGAAGCCATTTAAGAAGAGTATTCCTTGAATGGAGCAGAATTAAATGATTATGAAGAACACTCAGAGCGGAATTGTTAATAATCAAATGTGAGAGCGACTCACACATATAGAGGGTGATGATGTTAGTACGGTATAAGAGGTCCAGAAGTACACTTCGTGAAGAGAAGAGCACGGGTGGAATCTTCGGCATACACCAAGGAATTTTGTGTTTATCTAGAATTGCTGAAATTGGAGGAGGTCGGTAAAGTCGGTACAGTGCTTGGATGGGTTGCCATCCTCAAAACAAGATCAAGGGTTCATCCCGAACATGTGAATTAATCCGTTGAGAAGGAAGTGATTGATATTCCTTTGGGCTGGTTTACAATATTAACTGTATGACCTAGACTTCCTTTGAAAGGAAGGTCGCTCCAGTGCATGGTCCGACGTAGTATAAATTTCTGAATCAGGATGAGATTGGTGAATCCCACCTTTGATATGGGATTTCAGGAACCAACAAAGATAAGGTTTCGTTTCGAGTAGGATGTATCACCCTTAGCCAGGGAATAGGCGCATGGTGATTAAAGATTTGTGGAGCTACATGAAGGAGATTTTGGAATCTTGATATGATGATTCCAGGAATGCTCTGTAGAAGCACTCGTACCTGTTTGTCGCTTACGAGGTGCTTCTTTAGGTTTTGTTATGGAAGCACCTCGACTATTCTCCTTCCGTATGTTTAGAGGTGAGTAGATAATCAGAGTTTTGGATTGGTCGAGAGAACATCCGATAACTGCGGTAGAATTCCACGACTGTTTTAAGCGAGCAAGAGTGATCAAATGTTCGTATAATTTTCTTAGAATGGGAGTTTTGTATATGAATAAATCCGAGAATTTGTCATGTAGAGAGGTGCGGCCTCCTAATGATAGTGATATAATGAAATTTATAACGTATAGGCGTGACCTATGCGAATGTTGTCGATTGGGAGCACAATGTGAAGTGTCTCTAATGAGAATGTAAAACAATGTTGCTGTGAATAAAGGGCTATAGTGATTGAGCGCCGTAATGTGTAGTTAGTTTGTGTACGGAAAAGGATATCCAGAACTGTGCTACCCGATAGACCGTATTTTTCGAATTTCGGGACGAAATTTCGTTATTAGGGGGGAAGTATGTAATACCCCGTATTTTCATGGCTTTTAAATATAGGGATTAATTAAATTTAATGGAGATAATTAAATTAATTTTAATCCGGAATGTTGTTTTAAATATTTACTAGCGTAACGAGAGTTAGTAATTATTGGAAATTTGTTATTTGTTGAATGTTACTGGATGAGTATAGAAATATATGAGATTTATTTTTATAGTATTGTCACGTGTGAATAAAAAGACAATTATGTAAATTTCAGTCGGGACGCGCCTGTGTCGCGTCGGGAATAAATGTTGATTAATAAAAGTGCAATATTTTTAGTTATCCGTATGGTCGGTTTGAGTGCGCCAACATGTCCGGAAGGGTCGAGATAGTCCGAAAAGTGTACCCGGGGGTTTAGTTTGAGTCTCGGGGCAATTTTAGGCTTAATTAGTACCCCGGGAGGGCATTTTGGTTATTTTACATTTTTGGGTAATTAAACCCACGAAATTTAAAGGGTTATATCAGATGTCTAAGGTTGCCTTCTAGGGTTATAACAACTAAAGACAAGAGACGGCCATAGGAGAGGGAAGGAGAGAGCTTCCAAAGCAATCCAAGGCCCGAAATCCATCCGTTTGCACCGCCTCCACCACCAACGCGTAGATCGCGAGACGGGGAACGCAACCACACCAAATTCGGCACCAGACCAGAACGTCAAAAATCCCAGGCAAGTGTTTATCTTGCTTATATTCGTTGATGCATCACTCATTTAGTCTAGGGATGATTAAGTTGAGTTTTACGGAAGAAAACCTAAAATTTGAGATAGGAAATCGCATGTAGTGATGAATTAATTGTTATTCTGGAAACCCCTTAACATGTAGAGGATTAAACCACGAAATTTTGATGTTTTAGGAGAAGAAAATTATGGAAAGGATTTGTTAGAACCATGTTTAAGAGATTTCTAGGGTTCTTGACATTTACATGAATTTTGGGCTGTTAATCCATGTTTAGTGACGGAAATTTGCATGATTTACGTAGGAAATACATAATATGATGATATAATGTTAGTAGTTCAAATTCTGGGACGATTGGGAATGAAAAATATGGAATTGGTTGAGGTTAGAGGATGAAACCCATAACTGCAAAACTGCAGAAATCTTCGATCGATCGAGCCCCAGACCTCGATCGATCGACCCCTCCTGACAGACTTCTATTTCCCTTTTTAAATTAGTTAAATTCAAGTTGATGTGAAATAATTCTTGGACATCCTTAATTAAAATGTTTTGGGAGATATGGAAAGACCAGTAGGACATATGAATAATGTTGGGGCCTTTAATGTGAGACGAGAATTGTATTTTTGGGATAATCACATAAAGAGTGATGAAATCTTGTATTAATGGGAGAGATTACGTAAAAATGATTACAACGAAAAATAGATGAATTATAGTTGGGAGAATAGATTACATGAGTGTTACATAGTAAGTTGGGATAATAACTCGAATTAAAGTTAAAGACGAATCGTTAAACGTGATAACTAACAATGAGATATGAGGATAAATGTCGTAACTATGGGATTTGAGATATACCTAATATGGATATGGTAATATTAGTATAGTTATATGATTGTGTATACATATGCTATCTATGTGTGAAAAATGTACCCACGCTACTTGCTATCCCTGAGGTTACCACGCTGGGACGATCTTATCCTATGTTGCCTTATGGGGGATATTGACTCGTACCCTAGGAGATAGATATCCTTGGTACAGGCTATCAGAATGATAGTTCAGACAGTCCTAAGAGACGCGGGTATGTGCTTTCCTCTTAGAGACTTGGAATCTATGCTTCTCCTCAATATTGTTTGTGTATGTGTTAATACAATTGGAGAGTGATTCCGAATTTGTATTCCCCTTAATACGAGTGATACGGGGTTTTGATAGTAGAGTATGCCCGCACCATAGATTTATGAGGGGTGCTGTTATGATATATATATTTTACGAGTAGTTAATATATATATATATATGAAATTCTGAAATCTGTAACTGCCTACTGTGATTTGATGTGTAGGACATGGTTAATGACTCAATTATAATACTTGTTTTGAGAAAGTATAATATGACACTGGAAAACTTTATAAATTAATAAAGTTAAAAACGAGAATTTTGGATACTAATTAAAATATTCTTTTCAAAAAGTTGTATCGTTCAATTTTAAATCCTGCGAATAACCTAAGATAAGTTAAATCATTGGGGAAAGATAGGGTGATATATGACGAGATAGACCATTGGGAAGGTTAGTGGGATAAGTGTGCACATTAGAAGAGAGGTGAGAATTTCTCAAGAGAGTGTCGCACTAATATGTTGTTGCATTGGCCTGTAATCAATTTAAATACTTGCTAAATGAATTTTGAAATCATATACACTATCGGGCTCTGACCCGTTTCCATTTCTCTTTCTCTCTTGTATATATATATATGTATATATTACAGGTGCCCAGCCACAGGTGCGTGATGCATAGGATCCTTTGGATGGAACGCGCTATAGCTTTTGTGGGAGTTGCAGGTCATTGTTTAGACGACCTCATTGTTGACTCTACTTCTAGTTCAGCTTTATCTAATGGGGGCATGTGTCGCCCTTTTTCCATTATTTAGTTGATATTGTCAGAAATTGTAATTCTTTTAATTTCAGTATCTTTATTTCGGGATTGTTACTATCAGGATGTTTTCCTTAGTATTTTAGTGTTGGGATTTATTATTGTTAGGTAAACTCTTGAATGTTCATTTTATTCTTCTACTTATTGTTTGACTCTTTAGATGTTAATGGTTTAAGGTTTTATAACCGCATTAAATAAATGAGAATAAAGGTTTAAATGGTTTTGACACTTAGCTTAATTAATTAGGGTGTTTAAATTGGAATTTTTTTTCATTTGCGACAGTGATGCTAAGAATGAACCAACTGTTCACCTTGATTTTAATTTAATAAAAGAGTGATCGCCCGGTTTTTAATTAGGCGGGGTGTCACAAGGTGTGGCCAACTTAGATGAAAAAACAAAATTGAAGGTAGACTGTCTCTTTTGGGACTGGGTTAATTGTTTCTTAAATTCTAATTCAATTTCCATAGTTCTCAATTGGCTACTGAGGAGTTCAGGTGTAAGATTTGATCATCCATCTCCTCAATTGCATATCTCTCATTATCAATTTTTTGTGTAAGTAATCTTAGTATGATAGAAACAATTTCTTTTCTATCATAAACAATCCCATTAGCATGCAATTTGGTCACAATGTCTATCAGTCAAATATTGAAGTCATCAAATGACTCAGTCTCAGTCATGATCAAGGAGTTATACTGTTGGGTTAACATTTGTGTTTTAGCAGCTTTAACTCTGGTATCATCCCCATGTGCAGCCCCTAGAGTGTCCCATGCTTCTTTAGAGGTAGCGCAGAATGATATCCTCTTAAACTCGTGTTCATTGATAGACATGAATGTGGGATTTTTGCCTTTATTTTTATTAAGTGAAATCTATTTCTCTTCTTTAGTGAATTCACTTAGTAACTTTCTAATCCCCACAGTACTTCCTTCAAAGGCTGGTTTAGTAGGAAAAGTGTAACCATTTTCGATAACTTCCCAGACGTCATCTCCCAAAGTCCCTCGGGTGAATGTTACCATCCTTACCTTCTAGTAAAGAAACTTATTTCCATCAAAGAGAGGGGCCTGGACAGGTTACCTAGTTTCTATAATTTTTCGTCCATAATTTATTATGAGAAAACAATTTCAAAAACTCAAGATTTAAAGAATTTTTGAAAAACCAAAGCTCTTATACCAATTGAAAAAGTACCACTTAAGTTGTTTAATACAAGATTAAACTATTTAAATGGCTCAGAACAGTTTCTTGAAGAAACTCTTTTCTTAAAACAAATTTTAAACACGTGATTTGTAAAACAGTATGAACACGTAATTTCATTTATAGGTTTACCAGTATTGAAAAACAAAACTCTAAAGAAAATAAACCAACACAACCTTAAGAATGTTATGAGAGGAAGAGGAAGTGTACACAAGAAATTTTAATGTGGTAAAATCTCACCCAATTGGGGAAATATCCATAGTGACCTCGAGGCCATAAAAGTAAAAAAGTCCATTAAAAATTAGTAACATATTACGAGCTATATAACAATCAAGACATACAATCGAACATAAACTAAGTTCAGAAATGTACCAAATCCTCTATTATTTTCTGACTTCTCCCCAGGTTCTAATGTTGCTGATGTTCTCCTAGCTTCGTAAATTTACTCTTTTTAGCTTGACGTCGACTCTAAGGTCAAATATCTCAATACCAACACTTTTCAGTGTAGTAGTCTGACGGTGTATGTGGTAATGTTGTCTAACTCATGTAACACCCCGCCCACCGAGGGAGAGAGAACGGAGCGCCACTATCGATAAAATAAATCAATTCCACAAATAACAAGGTATAGAGCATCTAAATCCAACAAGTACAATAGAGGAAACCATTAGTCTCAAATCTCTTCAAATAAAATACAACTAAAATTCTCTTGAAATAAATAAAACATCTAACTCGAAATAAATCTCCAATGCTCTATACATCAAAATAAATACAAGTCTTCCCAAAACAATCCTCGCTAAAATCAATCTCCATAGCGCCCCAAAATCCGCGCTAACCTACTACTAAAAGAAAATATGGGGAAGTACACAATACGACAGGAAAGATGCTCAACAAATATGGATTAGCAATGAATAAAGCGTAACTACACGAGTACGAATATTCAAATCAAAATGCAAATCTCAATATCATTTCATCATTATAATTTCTCAACAACACTTTAACCGGGTCACCAGGCCTCACCACATCCGTATATTCTTTATCAAGCCATATCCCGCGAAACAGGAATTTTGGCGGGTGCCCAACATCCGTGCCATATTAAAATCTCATGACAACGTGCTCATCAACCATATAATGATACCACATGAATTAAAATAATTTCAACAATTATTTTCCAAATTTCAATGAATTTATCAATTCAAATATGAGTTCAATTAACAAGAATTCAAAGAGAATGACACTCGCGAGATTTAAGAAGCATATTGTGTAAAATCCCATACCTCAAACCATGATGAGAAACCAATGATCACATCCTCAAGATCAACACAAAGATCTATAAAAGCTCCTCCAAGAACCTCCAACAAAATAGCCCCAAGAAGACCTCTAATCTAAGGTTGGAACTCACAAATCTCAAGGGACAATGTGTATATAAAAAGAAGAGGAATATAAAATATATTTGCTGCCAAAATTTGTGCCAGAAGTAGGTTAAAAGGCTTGCCCATGACTTCTTTTTATAATGCAAAGAAATGAAGAGTTGTAATCCAAAAGACTCCTTTAAATAAGGCAAAGAAATGAAGAGTTGGAAGTCAAAACAACTCCAAGAGTTAATAATATTTAAAAATCATTTTAAAATCCGTTTTAACTCCGATTTCGAAACCGTTTGAAATTCTCGACTTTAAAAATAATATTGAACATATTTGAGCAATAAAAGTAATTTTATCAAAAACTTTATTTTCCTCCATTTTCCTAAATTAATTAAAATAGCTCAAAATTACATGGGTTGTTACAACTCACAAGCATGCAACTCACACACTTAAGTACAAACAAAATGAGTAATAAATTACAAACAGGTCACTAAACATGCAAGATTTCCAAAATTAATTTAGTCAAACTAATCAGACTTTTGATCATTCAAATATCCGCAGATCAAGAGGGAATTATGCTATAAATACTAGCCAAGATCCTATGCAATTTCTTTATTAAAAAATATGTACTTATTTCAAAAAATGTGAAATATTAGAAAGTGAAATCCCCAATAAAGATCTCAACTAGATCTAAGTCTGAATATTTGAGTAAATTGTCTTTAAAAAGGATTTTGTTGGTCTAGGGTTTGAAATCAACATAATAGTTTGAAAATAACCAACAAAAATAAGATTTCTCAAAATAAAAAATCGAGATAAAGATCTGTCTAAGTGGAGCTATGTCACAGGGGTTCACATGGATTAAGTCTAAACACATGAAGATAGTTGATAACAATGATCCAAGGGATCTCAAAGAAACACAAGTCTATGAGAGGCAAGAAACACATAAACAAACAACAAGATAGCAGCATATGTTGGAACCCACACGATGTAAAATGCTTAACAAAATAATTAAGTTTTACACCCTAAAGTCTCTAGCGCTTTTGGTTTCTACCCAAGCCAACGTTTACGCCACAAAAAAAATTACACAACAGCCCCTAAGGTCTATTTATAACCAAAATTAATTTCTAAAAATAATTTAAAAATCTTAAAATTATTTAACACCTCCCAAAAATAATAGAAAATTAATTTTAAGGGATTTAACTCACACGCAACCAAATATAGTGTGAGATAATGTATGTATGTACGTAGTCCTAATTTGTGATGTTGGTATACTACCTTAGGAACTTGTAGAAGAATCAAATGTAGAGTTTGAGGTTCTTTGGTCAACAAGGATTGGACTTAAATTTTATCTTAATTTCCAAACTAGATGAGAACCAATATAATATAGACTCAAATGAGTCAAAGATATAGGGTGATTCAGTAATCACATCTATTTGGTTGTAGGACAAAAATCGCATAAAAAATAATTAAAAAATTTGAATTACATTAATAGGTTGCAAGTAAAAGTAAACATAACCACACCAATTGTTCTAGCTAATGATGCTCATGCAATCCATGTGCTATTCGTATTAAAAATATAAGAAAAACGAGTATATATAATAAAAATAAAATATATGTACATATAAGCTTATATTTTTCAAAAATCTTACACCTTAAAAACAATATACATACTAAAATTTGAAGTAAATTATTTTTAATAAAAACATCAATTGAACATATGAAAAAAATGGATAGTTAATGAGAAAGATTATGTAAGTGATTTACTTAAAAATATATTTTTGAGCATAGATTTTTTGATGTGAAACATCAAAATCATATTTGGGTTTTAATAGATCCTATAGTTCCATACCAAGAAAAATTTCATCAAGGCGGCTCAATAAACCTCTCTACCTTTCTCTCTTTCTATATTGTGTTAGTCTTTGTTTTTTCTAAAAATAAATAAATTATATTGTCATTTATTCATACATATTTTGACACTACCCTACTACCTGGAACCCATTAACCACATTATGTAACACCTCGACCCGAATTTATGGGTTACCTCAAGTCAACCTGGTCCAACTCGAGCGTTAGGTGTGAAGTGCAATGAAACAACCTATGTAATGTTGCTACTCCAGTTTTATTTTGATTTACGTGTCACTTGTTTAGTATGCGCTTCCAGTTTCAAAATAAACTACTTGAGGGACCCATGGAGAACAACCAGAAGTCCAAGTAAATAAATATACTAATGTAAAAATAAATAAAGAACCAACCTATATTACGCCCTAAAAATACATAACCGCTCTCAACCTATCTTAACAAAGCGACGGTGTGAGCCTATGCCCAGTGGAATATAAACAAAGAACTATAGAAATGAACGGCATAAAGGAGACTCAACACGTTATGCCTACGTGCAGAAGCACTTAAATAGTATATATATATATATATATGTGTGTGTGTGTGTGTGTGTGTGTGTGTTTGTGTGTGTGTGTGTGTGTGTGTGTGTGTGTGTGTGTGAGTGAGTGAGAGAGAGAGAGTTGAGGGTGTTTTACTGTTCCAAAAAATTAATGGTCAAGATTGGATCTACTATCATGATGTAAGGGTATGAGGTTCTGCCATGTCATAATGCGAGTGTTATGACATGGAAAATGAGACATTACCCTCTTGCACCCCAAAACGTACCCTTTTACATAATTCTTACCCCCCTCACTCATTTCTTCTCTTTCCCCCCAAATCCTCCCGCCTCCGTTAAGCTCCAATATTGTTAACGCCCCTCCACCTCTAAGGTCATCGCCATTAGGTAATCTCTCCCCCACTCTCTTACGCATACTCACGCACTCACACGTATCAACAAATGCCTCCTTCCATCATCTATATGTACCTCCACCTTCGCCTTTCCCTCTAACACTCTTATAGTTTTGAAGATATTTTGAGTTTCTTAAAATTTTATTTTGTTTTTTAATTATAAACATATTTGATTTTTTTAAATTTTGAAGTTGATTTTCTGGGTATTTTGAAATTTTGATCTTACAACAGGTATATTAGGAACAAGTATACATCTTGGGAACATATATACATCTTGGGAAATTTTGAGCTTACAACAGGTATACATCATAGGAACTTTCAAATTTAGGGTTTAGGTTAGATTGGGGTTCAAATGCAGCATCTGATGTTTAAGTTATATTTTTAAGTTATTTTTAGGTTAGAGTCAGTAAGTTTGATTATTTTTATTTAGAGAAAAAAAGTAATGTAGTTTCTTCCAATTATGGCATTTATAAAATATGATTTTTTTGTATTACCGAAGTTGCAATAATTACATAAAATATAACTCAATGTTCAAGTTTATTGTTTACACTGAAGTCACTGTCACCTGTTTTGTATAGTGGTAGAAAGTTGTATAGCAGGAAACCCTTATTGTATCTAGAAGTGGAAATTCTTGAGACGGGGTTGCCAAGGTTCCAATGCTACATGTTTGTTGTTGATAATATTTTGGTGCTTTTTAGAAAAAGTATTGTAGCCTACTTTTGCTCTACACTGTCTGGACCAAGTGTTGGTTTTCTCTGCCAGTTTTAATGCAGAAACTTTTAGGCAGACATTGCTTCGGTGTTATTTGTTTTCTGCCTATATGGATAAAGGACCATGGCCTCTCAACGTTAAGTAATTACACTTATATTTATTTGCATTCCTAATATATGTTTATTTATTATCGGACTCATTATCGAGATTTATACAACAGTTGTACTTAAAAAAGTTGTAAATCAAATTATTTTCTATTGCCTTCATTACATTCTCTACATATAATTTTATTTCATGTATATATCTCCCACACCCATGTAATAGACGCATACATTTTTATTTATTTTCTCATATTATATAGAGTGAGAGTTGTTTTAAATTAAGAGCATGAAGTTCTGGAAGAGCTTGAAGAATTTAATTGAAGAGATTTTACCGAACTGGAGGGATAAATTTTTGTCATACAAAGATTTGAAGAAGAAATTAAAGATGATTTGTCCTCAATAAGGGCATAGTAGTACTCGGGCGAGTAAACAGCTGAGATTCGGTGATGAAACGAACTCAACGTCAGTTGAGGTTGTTGATTTTGACAAGGTTTTTGAGAAATAGAATTTGACAAGGTGTTTGAGATATCTCTTAAAAATGATTTTTGTTGAAAGGAAAGAAGATAAAGTGGATTGCAAAATATGTTTCTAATTTTGAGTGCGCCAAAACAAAACACAAACATTTAATGATTGAAGAAACCTGTTAAAACCAAAAAAAATTCTATTTAACGCCAATCAATTATAAGACATGCACCAATTTTCATTTATTGAATTCCCATACGCAGGAAGATTTATCCGATTATGACACTTTATATCTACATCTTCTTTTTGAACAAAAACTGTAGTTCATATATTTGTTTGTTCTAATTGATAAGGGAATTACTAGTAGAAAGTTATAGTTTAAAATTTTCTTATTGTAAGAAACATAAAAATGTATTCTTGAGATCTTATTTCTAAACCTATTGTTGGGTCTTTAACACCATTCTTATGTAAAGACTCTTTACTTGTAAATTTTTGTTTAATTATTTTACTTTACTTTTATTTTTCATTTCATCAATTTGTTTGTGCTCTATACTTTGATTTGTCTATGTTCATTTGCAAATGGGTTCTTAGTGATTTTTGTAATTTAATTAGTTTCACTTTATTGTTGTTTGTTTGCTTGATTACTTCCTTATAGAATGGACACCATTGTATTATATGATCTATAGTTGTTAGTTTTGTGCCTAATTTTGTTCAACTATAGTAATTTTGTGTAACTTACTCATGTGATAATACAATACATTTATATAGTCACTAACTCTAGGAGAGGTTGTTTTATTATTTGTTATGGGATTAATGCACGTGTATAATTGTGGCCAAAAGGACTAATGGACAAACATGGGGTCAGAAGAGCTATATGTAGTTCAAAAGATAGATTGAAAGAGAAATATGGTGTAGGTACGTTATGTATTCTTTCTCATGTTTCGTTGTATTATCATTCGGTTATAACCTTTTAATGGGATTCTAATTCTTTGACTCCCCTGGACTTTAGAAAAATGAAATACATTCCCTGAACAATGAAGTTATTGTAAAAAAAAACTTCGACTTTTTAGCAATGTTCTTGGGCAACAATATACGAACTTTTCTTTTTCTATTACCTGATATCCATTTATTTTTCCTTTTAAATGTTCAGTTTCAAGACAAAATCAAGACTAAGA
This sequence comes from Sambucus nigra, assembly GCA_949130495.1. NCBI lineage: Eukaryota > Viridiplantae > Streptophyta > Magnoliopsida > Dipsacales > Adoxaceae > Sambucus > Sambucus nigra. Next base: position 123,816,442 of record OX422213.1, read on the forward strand.
AGATGACTTCGAAGAAATATCATCCACACCAACTATACATGCAGGCAATGGTTGTTGATTCAACCATTAATAGTTTGACCTCGGGCATCAGGCCAGCAGCGTCAAGCACAACTTTGAGAGACAGAAAGGTAAAATGCCCTGGGATGTTTATATCTTGAATGTAGTGATTGAATTATGGTTCCAAGATACCGTGGTGTGTGTAGATAAATTCCAAGCTTATTTTATGGTCATTTTGATTAAATTTAAGAAGATATCATAAATTTCATAACAATATTTTTTGAACTTTCGTTTTTATTTAATGTTGTTAGGTGGATAAGGAATATAGGTGACTTCAGATATGTTGTTAAGATAGGCCATTGTTTATTCATGCTTATTTTTGTAATTAATATTGAATTTTAATATTATATAAATATTTTATGTATGACAAAGCTCACCAGCTTGTCATGGTCATCTAACCTTATAACATTGTATTGAATAGGGTATGGGTATGTTCATGCTCGTGGGGAAGTTACAATAGTTGAATGCCATGGTTATACGAATTTAGACTATTTGAATGTTAAAAAAATTGTTATTTGTGTATTAGAGGGGATAGTCCTATACACAAAGGAGATTATGACCAGTTTGCTTAAAATTACACTTTGCTTTGTTAGGGAATGATATTTTTGTTGTTTTGCAATTACAAACTTAAGAAATTTTTGTCGTACTACGATTTCATACTTTCCAAATTTTTGTCATGCCTTCAGGCACGGGCATTTCGCTATTGTGTATATATATACACTCACATGCTTAATGCATGAAAAGGTTTTTTAATTCCGAATACCTTACTTTTCCATATTAATTTATCATAATCTAATAAAAACTTCCTTCACTCTTACTTAGCATCTCTCGCTTTATTAAACACACCTGGTTCAACACTTGAAACCATTACACTTTACCAGAATCACCCGTTTTATTCATTCGAATAGACTTTAGTATTTTCATTAAAAATCACCATTTCAACACACGCATTCAAGGTCTTATAAAATACTTATTAAAACCTTTAGAATCCTTTTACTTCACATTCGTGTGTTAATTATGGGTCTAACCCCTTAGGTTTCTTAATCACCCATTTACACACTAACTTTACCCTTCTTCCTTCCTTTTTGCACATTAATCGATTTTACGTTCACTTGTCCATTTCAACATTTATCGGAACATTTATTTACTCATTGAAGTTAGGTTGTATTAACACATTACCACACAACCCATTTCTTGAAATGTTCCAAATTTCCTTTATCTTTCTCAGAATCTTTCTAGACTGCATACTTCAACGGTCTCCACACTGCGGGCTATGCTCACCATATGCTCTGGCCAGTGTTTAGGGATTTTCACCCAGGGGATCCAGACCCTTATTGCTTTTCCCCGTGTCGTTCGTGTTCCTTTTAATGTGTTTTAACATTTTACAAATGTCCACATTATTTCACTTTTCCTTTTTATCCAGCTGAAGCGAAAACCCAAGACTTTACTGCCCCATTTGTGTTACACTTTGAAATTTTACCGTTTCATGTCCTTTTCACTTTAACCCAGATTTTTATTCCGACAATTATATTTATTTAAGACCACTTGTGAAACACCTTTTTCCAGCATTTTAATTACATAAAAATGTTCCACCTTAAGTTAAATTACCATTTTACCATTTATTTCAAAAATCACCTTTTACTCCATTCTTCACAAGAGTTCATTATTTACAACATTACTAAGTTACACATCGTGTATGCCCATTAACATTCAACAAATATTTTTATCAACATTTCTCCAAACTACACATTTCTTTTCTTTCTTTATTAAAGAAATTCATTTACATTTAAGACTACTTTTACAAAAAAAACACTAATTTTTATCAACATGCGTAGGCTTATAATTTCATTTTCATCATACGTTTTAGTCCCAATTTCACACACTTTGAAGACTAATTTATAATTTTTCTTATGTCATGTTTAAACCCAACAAAACCTTTTCTAAACTTTCTTATACATTTAACACCAAAATACTACAAGTTTCTATGCATGAGAAGATGGATTTTAAATCCCTAAATCCTACTACATGGTTTAAACATATATATCATCATGGAAAATCAATATAAATGCAAAACTATATTTCTTTAGGTACAAAAGGCATTTTTATTTCCTCAACTTCAACAAAAGTCAATTTTTCATAAAACCTTCAATTTTGTAAGAACTTTGAAATATTATTATTATTTCAACAAATTTTCCAATAAAATCACACAATTTGAAAACATTTTATTTCGTAAAATGTTTTTCATCAAAATTTCTAGAAAATACACCAATTTCATAAATACCCACTTTTACTATTTCAAAATCTTGAAATAATTAACCGTTCTTTATTTTTAACAACATGAAATTTTCCAACATTTTATTCCATAAAAATATTTATTATCTCTACACAACAATTATCTATCATTTAATCAAATAAACCCTACCCATGTAATCTAACTACCATGACTAAAAGATGTAAATAAAATCTTAATGCAAGAGTAAGGTTTTTCCCACCTTTAATGGATCTTTGAAATGATAGGCATGAAAGGTCTAAGAAGATCACAACCTCCCACCTCCTAAGGTGGCCTCAAGTAGGTTGCCTCGCTCCAAAAGCATGTTCTATTATGCCTCCAAGAACAAACCAACTTCAATTCCATTAAAACCCACCCTCACCTTCTCCAAAAATCCCCCCAACAACACACCAAAATTAATTTCTCTCCTCGTACAATTATGGAAATGGGTACTTGGGCTTGAATATGGTGGAATATCATGTAAAGTGGTTGTGGAGTGGTGGTGGAATGGTGGTGTGTGGAGGTGGAAGACCACCCACCTTTCTCTTTCTCTCTCACTCCCTCCCCTTCTTCCATTTCTCCCAACCAAATAACTCTTTATAAAACCCGCCCAAAGGTCATAATTCCCATTTTTCCACTTCTAGTTTGATCTAATCTCAATAACTCAAAGACCCAACGCTCTAAATTGTGACAATCCATAAGGGAAATTGAGATTAAAAACTCGACCACTATCGTTCGAACGACTTTCCTATGTCGTTCGAATGACTTATACTATGGCGTTCCTTCCCTGGTTCATGCGACCTTCTAGTGTAAGTCAGTGGCCCGTCGTTAGATGCCCTATATCTTACGACCCTTCTCGCGACCTCACACTTTTTTTCGAACGACATACCATTTGATGATGCTAAGAATTAGCACCACCGTGTAAGGTGTTTTCAAGCTCAATATAAGAACAACAATGGCGACACAACTATATAAAGAGATAACAGAATGAGGTGAGGATAAGAGGAGAGTACACTGGTATATAAGTGGTTCAGCCAATCTAGCCTACGTTCACTGTGAGTGTGTGAGTAATATCACTGAATGAAGGCACTGATGGCCATGGATACAATCTCTCAAGCTTTCTCTTTCTATTGTAGATTTAGACAGAGTTTTTAGCTAGGGTTGAATAGCTGGGATCCCTTTGTAAGGTAGGGGTGACCCCTATATATAGTACCAAGGGGGTGTAATGTACCCCCCATGCATGTAATGAGCATGTGTGTGGTAGCCTCACCAATGTGGGAGTGCCATCTGTCACTGTCACATGTAAGGAATGATGATGAAATATTCTCCCCACATGTGGAGAATAGTCTTGTTACAACTGATTTGTGCCCATGTGTCCTTATCCAAATGTCAACAGATGCTCGGCTGCCACATCGGTGGATGACCTCGGCCTGGGAGAGGCCGAGTTGTAAAGGTATGGTGTTCGTTCAATCCGAGATGTGTCTTAGGGAGTCTTGACATGTTCTAAGTCGAGACATTATGCTGGGGTTGGCCCCAGCCGAGGTTGGACTGATTCCAAGCTGACGGTTACTAAGCCTTCTTGTCACCTCAGCCCAAGCCGAGGTTGGACTGGTTCCATGAAGTTTACTAAGGCTTCTTGCCACTTCGGCCTGCACTCGGCCGAGGTTGACCTACCCAGGTGTACGAGAGTGCTGTTGATGCCTGTGATGCGCGCAGTGTCCATTGGAAATGTAGGTGATAGTTTCGGCTTGGGTCGACCCTGGTATGGTCGAGGGATGATATCGTGGGCTCATGGCTTATCTAGGGTTGATCAATATCTCAGCCATCATATCGAACGAGGTTGGTGTCTCTAGACCGAGGTTACACTTGGGGCATATCAATCACCCCCCAGCCCTTAGTCATATACGAGAGCAAGTGTCTAGGGGATTACTAAACCTCCGAGGCCTGTCCGTCCCAAGCCATTACCGGCATGGCACCTGTCCACGCTAGAACGTACTTACTTGGCTGGCGTGTGCTGTCCTTTAGGGTTCCTAAGGCAATGATGGGCCTTGGGAGACGTGCCCATGTACGTAAGGGTTTGAACCCTTCTTTTTCTCTTTCTTCTCCATTTCCCCTCCTGTGCGCATTTTGCTCTAGCGATTTTCTCTCTCTCAAACTTCTTCAATCAGCGCTCTTCTTCAGAAGCCTTTGTTGATTTTCTTTCCAGTTTTCTTCATTTCATTCATCGATTCATCTTCAGGTACTTCTTCCTTTCTATTTCCTTTGTTTCTGGTATTTGGTTTGCATTTTCCGGCGAGTTTCATATTTTCGGCGAGTATTATATTTTCCGACGAACTGTGTTTACTTTAAACTTCTAAGTTTGATCTTTAAACTCCTTTATTTTACAAGTCAATCGTGTTTGTTGTTTTAGGAGTTTTTCCCAAGGTTAGGGTCATCCTCTGATGCTCAGACCTTTATACCAGCTTCTTGAGGATTTCCCCTCTCTCAGAGAGAAGACCCTAGAAAATATTAGGCAAATAGAGAGAGCTCAGGAGGAAGCTCGTAGGTCATAAGAGTTTCCCATTAAACCCTTATTTCTACCACCTCTGAGGGTGATATATCACGACCCCCCAGAGAACTTCTATCATACAGGGGTGCCTGCTGATCCAACACCTATGTCTGAGTCTGAAGCTTCTACCTCAATCCCCATGTCAGTGGACTCTTTCCAGGAAGCTATGGATTTCACACCTCGGCCTGATCAGGCCCCTGATCAGGCCGAGGTATCTAGACGAGCTTCATCCCATAATGGCTCCAGCACCTTAGCCTCTTCTTCAGAGGTTGAATTGCTTGAGCCGAGTGTGGCTGTGCCACCCATTCTTGATGCCATCCCCCTGTCGATCGTCACAGGGGCAGAGTTCGCTCAGAGATTCCCTAGTAACCCATCTACATCTGCTCCAGCCGACGTTGAGCTTGATGATGATGAAGAAGCTGAAAGTGATGTCGACATCTCTGAGGCAGCCGAGTTCGAGAGCACTGTAACTAAAGTGGATCTTCTATGCTTCAGATATTTGTACACCATCAGTCCTTCCATCAAATTAAGGAGACCTCTGAGGGAAGAGAGGGCCTATCACGACCGAGATGGGGAAATCTGCCTGTACAAGCAGATGTTTAAGTTAGGGTTTTGCCTACCCATTCATCCCATCATCAAATCCATTCTCTCTTATATCAACTTGGCCCCTTCACAGCTATCCCCAATGCCTGGAGAGTCATCATAGGGGCCATTATCCAGTGGAGGGCAGTCCACCACTCTAACCTCCCAGTTTAGGTCTTTGTTGGTTGTTATGTCACAGCCTCGGCCAAAAACCATCCGAGCTACTATCATTTTGTGGCTCGGAGGCCTGAGAAGAATATTCTTCAGGTGACTCAGACCTCTAATCATAACTGGAAGCCCCGCTATTTTTTCGCCTTAGGGCCATGGGAATTTGGCCCATGCGTTCCCTCTTCCACACGTGAGCCGAGGATACCCCTCAAATGGGGCAAGGTCTCCATGTCTACCAGGGCTGATCCTGGTCTAAGTCTTCAGAATATGCAGAAGGTGAAGGCCCTGCAAGGCCAAGGGGCACATGGTCTGTTTGTAAAGTTCGAACATTTGCTCACCCCCCAATATCTCTCGGAGACGAGCCTTGGTGGAAGTCCCCTTATTGATTTTGGTAAGAATTTTTATTTCAAGTCTAACTTCTGAACTCATTCATGTCTGATTTCTTACCTATATCTTTTAACTTTTGCATAGCGACCACAAGACATCCCGGACGAACTGTGGGAGATGGCTACTCCGAGCTTGGCGAGGCTTGCCAAAAAGGCTGTTCTGAATGCTCCTCCTCCGGCTCCCTCAACATCCAAATCTCAGGCCTTAAAGAAGAGGGCCTATGAAGCCCATGCCTCTGAGGATCAGAGGCCGACCTTAAGGAAGAAGAAGGCCTCTGATGCTGCGCTTCCAATCTCTTCGGACGAAATCCTAACGGCTCGTCTGGATCAGCTGAAGTTAACTGATAGTGTGGTCGGCAACAACAAGCAGGCCATGGATGCACTCGCCTCTGTAATGACCGAGGCTGACAAGCATTTCTACAAAGCTATGGACACCTCCTTGCTGGTTGAGTTCAACCTTCACAGAGCCGTCCAGGTATGATTTTGTTCCTTCGTTTATAAGTGCAACATCTGACTTTTCTCCCGCTTAACATCTTCATTAAATGTGCAGGGAGTGACTGCTATGTATCAGCTATCGAACTGGGCTATGAGGAAATTACCCCTTATTCAGAAGGGGCAAGAGGCCGAAAAGGTTGAGAGTGCCCTGAATGCTGAGGTTGACCGTCTGAAGTCAGAGCTGCAGAACTCTGAAAATAGGGTCAAGGGGTTGGAAAAAGACATCTCTTTGCTCGTCAAAGATCACTCCAAATCCCTCAAGGCCAAAGATGATGTGCTACAGCAGAAGGTCAGCTCGGCTATGAAGGCTGCCCTTGAAGATGCTTCGGACAAAATAATTTCTGACTACAAAGGATCAGATGAGTTCATGGGTTTTGGATTTGAATATCTTGAAAGAGGTATCAAGGCCACTACCAAATGGGCTGAAGTCAGAGAGAAGGAGGTCGGTACTCTAAAGGCCTCTGACATTATAGGTCTCTGCTTTGCAGATCCCCAGTTTGCAAACGCTCTTCAAGAGGTAGAGGACGAGGCTGCTTCACCTGCTGAAACTGCAACTCTTGGAGGGACTGAGGTAGGAGGGGGATACCACACTGATGATGTGGCCGAGGTGACCAACGTTGATCAAGTCAACCCAGTCGAGACTGTTAATGTTCCCCCCTCAGACCTTTAGTCTTTTTTAACTTGTAACAAAAATTTGTATTTTGTAACTTGCAATACCTCGGTATTTTATAAGGAAGAGTCAATGCCTCTGAATGCTATATGATTTCTTCCTTTTACTGAATGTCAATCTCTTCTATTATTTTGTTGTAGTGTTCTTATTTATACTCAATAATTCTGGCCTCAGGTCTCTTCACCACTGAATTGTAATTAGGCTCTGAGGTCATCACCTAAGACGTTAGCCTCATAATAAATTTCACCAAATTAATGATGTCAAGGGTCTGAGGTCATCTGCTAAGCTGTCTAAGCTCAGACCTCGTCACCACCGAGTGATGTTATGAAGGTCTGAGGTCGTCACCTAAGACGTTAGCCTCATAATAAATTTCACCAAATTAATGATGTTAAGGGTCTGAGGTCATCTACTAAGGTGTCTGAGCTCAGACCTCGTCACCACCGAGTGATGTTATGAGGGTCTGAGGTCATCACCTAAAATGTTAGCCTCATAATTAATCTCACCAAATTAATGATGTTAAGAGTCTGAGGTCATCTGTTAAGGTGTCTGAGCTCAAACCTCGTCACCACCGAGTGATGTTATGAGGGTCTCAGGTCATCTCCTAAGATGTTATCCCCATAATTAATCTCACCAAATTAATGATGTTAAGAGTCTGAGGTCATCTGTTAAGGTGTCTGAGCTCAGACCTCGTCATTACCGAGTGATGTTATGAAGGTCTGTGGTTGTCACCTAAGATGTTATCCTCAATTCACCAAGTTAATGATGTTAAGAGTCTGAGGTCATCTGTTAAGGTGTCTGAGCTTAGACCTCGTCACCACCGAGTGATGTTATGAAGGTCTGAGGTCATCACCTAAGACGTTAGGCTCATAATAAATTTCACCAAATTAATGATGTTAAGGGTCTGAGGTCATCTCCTAAGGTGTCTGAGCTCAGACCTCGTCACCACCGAGTGATGTTATGAGGGTCTGAGGTCATCACCTAAGATGTTAGCCTCATAATTAATCTCACCAAATTAATGATGTTAAGAGTCTGAGGTCATCTGTTAAGGTGTCTGAGCTCAGACCTCGTCACCACCGAGTGATGTTATGAGGGTCTGAGGTCATCACCTAAGATGTTATCCCCATAATTAATCTCACCAAATTAATGATGTTAAGAGTCTGAGGTCATCTGTTAAGGTGTCTGAACTCAAACATCGTCACTACCGATTGATGTTATGAGGGTCTGAGGTCATCACCTAAGATGTTATCCCCATAATAAATTTCTGGTTTAAAGAACGGAGTAAAAGATGATGTTTATTAGTAATCTCTTCCCAGTAAGATAGTACATTTACATAAAATTCTATGCAACATCATATGTAATATCTCTTGAGATGGTCAGCATTCCATGGGTTAGTGAAAGATTCTCCTTCTAGGTTTTCTAGCCTGTAAGTGCCAGGCACAACCTCTTCCATTACTTTGTAGGGGCCATGCCAGTTTGGGTGTAGCTTGTTTGCCTTCTGTAGGGTCTTCTTCAGCACTAGGTCTCCCACTACAATGGGTCTTGACTTCACACTCTGGTTGTAGAATTTTGCTACCCTCTGCTGGTAGGCTACTTTTCTGACCTCTGCGTCTTCCCTTCTTTCTTCGATGAGATCCAGGTCTAGGCTCCTCTTTTCCCCATTGCTGTCAGGGTCGTAGGTCTGAATCCGGTGAGTTGGTAGTCCTACTTCCGTTGGTATGATGGCCTCTGAGCCATGTGCCAACATGAATGGGGTTTCTCCTCTTGGTGTCCTTGTCGTAGTTCTGTAGGCCCATAATCCTGTGTATACCTCTTCTGTCCATCTCCTCTTCGCATATTCTAACCTCTTCCTGATTTCGTCCAAGATTGTTTTGTTTGTGACCTCGGTCTGGCCGTTTGCCTGAGGTCGACCAGGAGATGAGAAGAATTGCTTAATCCCCACTCTTAGGAAATACTTTTCTAAGGAGGAGTTCTTTAACTGGGTCCCATTGTCTGAGATTAGAGTGTTCGAGAGGCCATATGTGCATATGATGTTCTTCCAAATGAACTGGAAGGTCTTCTGCTCTGTAATTATTATCATCGGTTCTGCCTCCACCCACTTTGAAAAGTAATCAATGGCAACTATCAAGAATTTATAGTTGTTGACAGCTCTTGGCAAAGGTCCTACTATGTCAATTCCCCAGACCACAAATGGCCATGGAGAAGAGATTGACGTCATAGGCTGATGGGGTTGATGAGGGATAGTGGCGGACCTTTAACATTTGTCGCACCTCTTCACATAGTCTGCAGCGTCCTTAGATAATGTAGGCCACCAGTATCCCTGAGTGATGATCCTCTTGGCTAAGGGCCTTCCACCTATGTGGCTAGAACAAAAACCCTCATGAACCTCCTGTTAGACCTGGGGTACTTCGATGGGATGCACACATATGAGGAGAGGCAATAGAAACCCCTTTTTATACAAGACGTCTCCTACTATTGAGAACTTGGCAGCCCTGTACCTCAACTTTCTCCTTTCCATCTTGGACTCAGGTAGCTCTCCGTCTCTTAGGTATCGGATGAGCGGGTCGATCCATGAGTCTCCCATGTTCACATTGTGACAAGGGCTACATACCTCATCCTCCTCGATGCTTGATTTTCCTAAGACCTTGATGGGAATGGTCCTTCCCAAATCTGTCTTCATTGCCGAGGCCAGCCTTGCCAATGCATCGACATGGTTGTTGCTCAGCCGAGGCACTCTCTTCAGCTTTGCTTCTTCAAAATACTCTAACAACCTTCTTACCTTCTTTAAGTACTTGGCCATCCTTTCATCTTTGGCCTCGTATACCCCCAACACTTGATTGACAACCAACCTTGAGTCGCTATGGAGTAGGAGTCGCTTTACTCGAAGAGTTGTTGCCAATAAGAGACCTGCTATCATGGCCTCATACTCGGACTCGTTGTTTGAGGCCTGGAAGTTGAATCTCAAGGCGTATTCAATGTTAGAGCCATCTGGAGCTGAGAGTATTAGCCCCGCGCCGCTTCCACTGTCATATGAAGAGCCATTAACGAAAAGGCTCCATACGTCTGCATCTGATGAGAAGACCCCTTCTCTCATAAACCCCTTCTTGAAGAGGTATCGTTCCTCTTCGTTCTCTTCTACTCTGCTCCGGGTTTTGACTGAGATGACCTCTTCTCATCCTTGGAAGACGTTTGGTGCAGTCTCTTTTGAATCTTAGAAGACACTATGGTTCGTCTCTTCACCGTCATCTAAGCCTTTCTCTGTCTCGGCCTCTTCCCAGGTGAATTTTGTAACAAAGTCTGCGAGGGCCTGCCCCTTGATGGCTGTCCTAGGCTGGTAGGTAAGATCATACTCTCCAAGTTTGATGGCCCAGGTCATTAATCTTCCAGACTTCTCAGGTTTGTGCAGAACCTGCCTTAGTGGGGAGTCAGTGAGGACTACCATGGAGTGAGCTTGAAAGTAAGGCTTCATCTTCCTTGAGGCATGTATGAGGGCATAAGCCAACTTCTCCATTCGTGAATACTTCTGTTCAGACCCTTGAAGAGACTTACTGTTGAAGTACACAGGCCTCTGAACCCCATCCTCTTCCCGTATGATAGCCGCGCTGATGGCTGATTCAGAGACTGCCAGATACACAAACAACCTTTCCCCCGTGATGGGCCGAGACAGCATCAAGGGAGACCCTAAGTAGGACTTGAATTGGTCAAAGGCTTTTTCACACTCTTCGTCCCATTGGAAGGCCTTTCTTAGAACTCTAAAGAATGGAAGACACTTATCTGTCGCCCTAGAAATAAACCTGTTAAGGGAAGCCACTCTTCTCATGAGTCTATGGACATCCTTAATACTCCTAGGACTCTTCATATCGAGCAATGCCTTAATTTTCTCAGGGTTTTCTTCAATTCCCCTCTGATTGACAATGAATCCCAGGAACTTCCCAGCTCCTACCCCGAAGACACATTTTGCTGGGTTGAGTTTCAATCTGTACGAGTCCATGACATCGAAGATCTTCTCAAGGTCCGCTACGTGAGTACATGCTTTCAGGCTCTTCGTTAGCATATCGTCCACACACACCTCCATGGTCTTACCTATTTGCTCCTCGAACATCTTATTGACAAGACATTGATACATTGCCCCCGCATTTTTCAGACCGAAGGGCATCACCTTGTAGCAGTACGTCCCTTTGTCAGTAATGAAGGCTGTCTTCTCAAAGTCTTCAGCATCCATGAAGATTTGGTTGTAGCCTGAATAAGCGTCCATGAAGCTCATGAGCTCGTGCCCTACCATTGCGTCCACCATCTAGTCTATCCTAGGTAAGGGATAGCTGTCTTTCGGGCAAGACCTATTCAGGTCAGTGAAATCTACACACATTCGCCACTTCCTATTGGCCTTAGGCACGATGACTGCATTTGAGAGCCACTCCGGGTAGGTAACCTCTCTTATGAACTCGGCCTCTTTTAACTTTTTCACCTCTTCCTGGATGACATCATACTTCTCCCTGGAGTACACCCTTCGTCTCTGCTTGATCGGTCTGGCATCTCTGTCTACGTTGAGCTTGTGGCTCATGACCTCAGGGTCGATACCAGGCATGTCTGCGTGACTCCACGCGAAGACACTCTGTCTCCTTCTGAGGAAGTTTACCAGCTCTTCCTTGATCCCTGGCTCTAGGGCCTTACCGACCTGGACGGTTTTTTCTGGCTCGTCCTTGTTGAGGACGATGGATTCTACCTCTTCCGCGGCCTCACCCTTCTTTAATTTTGTTTCGTCTCTGGGGTCAAGAGTGTCAATGCTGTAAGTGGTGGTTGCTCTCTTGTGGTCCTCTCTCTCTTCGTCCGAGTTGAACTAACACTCCCGTGCCATGGTCTGGTCCCCTTGCACTTCCCCTACTCCATAAGGAGTCGGGAATTTTAGCATCTGATGGACCGTCGACGGCACGGCTTTAAACTCTTTGAGGGCCACCCTTCTTACGATGAGGTTGTAGGCCGAGAAAATATTTTTGTCCATGATGAAAAAGTTTATTTTCTTGGTCAGCCTCTTAGGCCACTCATCCCCCATCCGTACATCCATCTCATACATGCCCAATGGGTGCACCTTTTCACCACTGAAGCCTATCAATGGGTGATGATAGGGCACCAGCCTTGCCCTGCTAAGACCCAGGCTCTTGAAGCAAGTCTAGAACATCACGTCTGCTGAGCTTCCCCCATCTTTGAGGATCCTTCCTACCTCTCACCCATGCAAACTTGTTGTTATGACCAAAGGGTCATCATGGGGGGCTAAGATACCCTTGAAGTCGAGTCTGGAGAACCCCACTACGAGGGTGTCCATGTCTACCTTCTTCCTCTTCTGCACGGCATCGGAATATATTAGATTCACAACCTCAGGCTTGGCAACTGACCTGGCCTCTGCTACATGAGCCTTCCTATCGGATACCTCAGAGCCACCTCCTGAAAATCCCCCACATATGGTGCTAACACCAAAGGAGATCATACCGACCCTCTTCACTGGGGTGTTGTCATCCTTTGGCAGAAGATCCAGGTCATCTTCATCATCTCCCTCTGAGTCATCGTCCCTTCTGGTCGGGACATCGCCATGTCATCTGTCATTTCTTCTCTTCTTAGGGTCTTCTCTTCCAACCTTCGGAGCCTTGCCATCCACATACTTCCTCAGCTTTCCATATTTCAGCATCTTCTCAATCTCATCCTTTAAAGTGAAGCATCTATCTGTGGCATGGTCGCGATCCTGATGGAACTCACACTATAGGTTTTTGTTCCTCTTATGTGGCGGGGCCTTCAGTTTCTCAGGCCATCTCAGAGTCCGATCAGTATTAATCTCATTGAGTATGTGCTCACAGCTCACAGTCAGAGGAGTGTAATGAGAGAACTTATCATCTCCTGACCTTTTCTTCCCCTCTTTCTTGCTTTGGGTCTTTCCCGTGCTACCGCGGTTCTCCTCCTCATACTTGGCTGCCATTGCCTCTTCTGTATTCATCACTTTCCCTGCGATTGCCAGCAGCTCCGCCATGGACCTAGGGGGGTCTTCTGCCAGTTTCCACAATAGCTTCCCCTTCTGCAGGCCTCCTATCAGGGCGGTCATGGCTATGCTCTCTTCATAATCTTCCACCTCCAATTTCTCTTTGTTGAATCTTGCTATGTAGTCTCTTAGGCTCTCACCCTTGGCCTGTTTGACATACAGCAGGTGGGTAGTCTTCTTTTGGGGTCTTACCCCAAAGCATAAGTAATAGATGAACTGCTCAGCCACGCCTTTGAAGTTCCCAATTGAGTTCTTTGGAAGGGAGGTAAACCAACTATGAGCTGCCCCTGTCAATGTCCCTGAGAAGGCCCTACACTTCATCTCATCAGGTATCGAGTAAATGTCTGCTGCCGACTGATACATCTCGATATGGTGCACAGGGTTAGTGCTGCCATCATACTTGGGAGTCACTGTAGGAGGATTGAACTTAGCTGGGATTGGGAACCCCACTATCCTAGCCACAAATGGGGAGCCCTCTGAGTAATCCCTCTGCAATGGGTCCCTAATTTTAATGAGGTATCCTATATTCTCCTCAAGGCATTGGATGGAATCATTCCAGGGTCTTCTGTCATCAACTTGGCCGAGGTTATCCCCGGCCACCTCCCTGCGATGGATAGGGGGTTCCCCAGCCACAACACATTGACTGTTGACCTCTTCCTGTTCCATGGCTCTTCCTCCACAGGGTCGGCCTTGGTCTGGACGACCTTGCCTACCCCCTCTCTGAGAGCCTGCTGTGCTCCTCGACCTTGATAGCCTGTGTCTTAGGTCATTCACCGGGCCCAGCCTCTCGAAGGCCGACCCTCTGCTCAACCTGTCAAAGGCCGACCCTCTTTGTTGGGCCTCATCTCTTCTTTGGCTGACACATCCTTGACTTTGCCTAAGAGGTCGTATAGTGTCATTTGACACCTCATACGTCTCCCAGCAGTCTTCTAGGGCTTCTTCAGCTTCTAGGTCATCATACCTGCCGTCTGGGCAAGGGTTTCTCTGCCTCCCCAGGCGTAAGCACCTAGGGTCAGAAACGTCCCTCCTCCGCCGGGGTGCAGGCTGGTCTTTCATTGGCGCCTGGGGTGGTCCCCTGGCGTCAGGATGGGGATGAACTGCCGCCGGAGTGATCATGTTCGGTGAGACTCCAGGTGGCCTCATCATCATGGTTTGACTGAGCTGGGAAAATTGCTCCTTCATGGCTTGTTGTGTTGCATCTAAAGATTTCAAGGTTATTGCTACCTCCGCCATTTCGGACTGGGGAGGAGCCTGACTGGAACTAGCCCCTCCACCCCCGGGCGGCGGAAGAGGTGGTGGTAAGTCTGGTGCCATATGTTAACACTATAGAGCTTGAGTAGCAAGTGAGCTTAATACCTTAAAGGACCTCTTTCAATGGTGAAATAGCTCCACGCAAGGGGTGGTTCCTAGTTCACCACCAGAGTCTACGGTGAGGTTAAAAGGAAAAAGAGGAAGAGATAGCTTCTCAATTCCCACAGACGGTGCCAAGATGATGATGCTAAGAATTAGCACCACCGTGTAAGATGTTTTCAAGCTCAATATAAGAACAACAATGGCAACACAGCTATATAAAGAGATAAGAGAATGAGGTGAGGATAAGAGGAGAGTACACCGGTATATAAGTGGTTCAGCCAATCTAGCCTACGTCCACTGTGAGTGTGTGAGTAATATCACTGAATGAAGGCACTGATGGACATGGATACAGTCTCTCAAGCTTTCTCTCTCTATTGTAGATTTAGACAGAGTTTTTAGCTAGGGTTAAATAACTGGGATCCCTTTGCAAGGTAGGGGTGACCCCTATATATAGTATGAAGGGGGTGTAATGTACCCCCAATGCATGTAATGAACATATGTGTGGTAGCCTCACCAATGTGGGAGTGCCATCTGTCATTGTCACGTGTAAGGAATGATGATGAAATATTCTCCCCACATGTGGAGAATAATCTTATTACAACTGATTTGTGCCCATGTGTCCTTATCCAAATGTCAACAGATGCTCGGCCGCCACATCGGTGGATGACCTCGGCCTGGGAGAGGCCGAGCTGTAAAGGTATGGTGTTCGTTCAATCCAAGATGTGTCTTAGGGAGTCTCGGCATGTTCTCAGCCTAGACATTATGCTGGAGTCGGCCCCAGCCGAGGTTGGACTGATTCCAAGCTGACGATTACTAAGCCTTCTTGTCACCTTGGCCCAAGTCGAGGTTGGACTGGTTCCATGAAGGTTACTAAGGCTTCTTGCCACCTCGATTTGCACTCGGACGAGGTTGCCATACCCAGGTGTACGAGAGTGTTGTTGATGCCTGTGATGCGCGCAGTGTCCATTGGTAATGTAGGTGATAGTTTCGGCCAGGGACGACCCTGGTATGGCCGAGGGATGATATCGTGGGCTCATGGCTTATCTAGGATCGATCAATATCTCGGCCATCATCTCGGCCGAGGTTGGTGTCTCTAGGTCGAGGTTACACTTGGGGCATATCACCATTGTCATTTGAATGACCCATTTTTTTCTTCCAATAATTTTCTCCAATTTTATCCACAATCCTTATATAATTATCATTACTCCTCCTCATTTATAATCCATATTTAATTAAATTTTGGGATAGGGTATTACAAACTTTTATACATGGAAAATTTCATCCTAAAAATTCTCGATCCATCAATCCTAAAAGTTATAGTGTCCACAATTCTCTATTCTAAGTCCCAAAAATCCTCCAAGACAAATGATCGAAGTCCGCGACACTAAGGTCACCAATGCTCGATACTCAACATGCTTCAATGTTCACAATGAGCTTACATAACAACTCCAAGCCTCTCTAACTTGATGATAATGTTGAACCCATTCCTAGACTACTTATGCTAGTACCTAAGGCATATCGGCGGTTTTATGGGAAAACCATTTCTAGTGGACAACGCTCATCCAAAGAAAATCATAATATAACCAACCATCGTATATATCACCGATGATCGATTTCTAGATTTGGACCGTACATCATGTACCCCACAAACTTCCATGTTATCCTGTCCACACTACTCACATGAGCTCACTGAGAACCATAATATGTTATCCTCTCGCTTCAAGGGGAAATAATCCCATCAATTCATTATAGCATGTCCAATTTAGACCTTTCGATGCATCACTCTGATGAACCTAGTACTACCTTAGTCTTCTTATCCATGGGTAATTGTTAGAGTATCACTCAAACCCACTTACCGAGGCAAGGCAACATCATTTGGTAAGTTTTTTGATTTCTAACTCTATACTGTATCCTCAAATCATCATCCAATACTTCACAACCTGAGTCATTCACTACGAAGCTGGCAATTCGAAAGCTTGAGAGTCTTAAGAGAGATGGATACAACGTGCAAACCATGTGACTAAAAACATAGATGTTCGTACGCAAAACTTTAAGCAATAGCAAGAACACCTCAGATGGTCGCACCCAGTTATCGTGCTCCATTGACCGAACTCGGTCCACCGTGCTCTCCCGAGCCCAACCGCATTATACCATGACATGGCACCAATATGAGTCACTACATACGGGAGAATACTGATTCCTGATTACTGAAACTGAAAGGATTATAAGAGAGTCAAAAGGAACAAACAAATGTCCTCATAAATTTTACCCATACGCATTTGACTCTAACTCATGGAAGAGAACCTATGTTGTATACTTGAATTCATGTCACACCTTCGTAAAAAACTTACTGAGCACCACTCCTAGCCATATACCATGTCATGGGTCACTAACCGCGATGAATCGATTTGTAACCATTAATTCTGACGATACGAAGGCAATTTATGAATTATTGGTCCTTTAGGAAGTCAATTCCTGACTTCCCTACTTAGGATCAAGTCCCTACCTATCACATCCTTGACGTAAGTGAATCATTATGATTAGCGAATAACTCACACCTGAGTCATTGATATTTTCCAATCACTAGCGATAACATCACTACCCAACTACACATAAGTCACTACATGCCTTACTATATAGTGATCGAAATCCCAAACTCCCATAAACATTACTTACTTCAAGCAAGTGTAACAACCCTCACTTTTGAGAACCTATTTTATATTTATTTACTGGGTAAATTAATTATATAAAATGTTGATATATGGAGTAAGTATTAATTGAATGAGATAAAAGTTAATATTTACTAAATTGTTGCATATTTACTATATGTGTAAGTAAATATCACCATGTTGTGTTTTATAGCGTCATAAGATTTAAAATGACATTTATGGTTTAAACGAAATCGGAACTTGAAATGAGTTATAAAATTTCCAAATGATAATTTAGAGGGCATAGTTAGTCCCGAAATGTGCGAGATATTCGAAATATGTGCCATATTGTATTTTTATGTTTTGGGCATTTTTGACTGGTTATAGCTTAAATGTGTACATGGGAATCATTTTAATGTGGTATTAACCATTTAAGTTGATAATTTAAGACTAATGCTACGTTTTTTAGTCTTGTAATTCATTTATTCTCTTAAGTGCATTTGTTAACCTAGAGAGAAAGAGAGAGGAAGAGAACCTTGGAGAGAAAGAGAGAAATTGAAGATTGGAGAGTTGATCTTGCATTCATCTTCCAAGAATCTGAAATTCCAACAACAAGGCAAGTTTTCTACTTCCTAATATAAGGTTTAAGATGAATAAATGGTATTGATTGTTGTGTAGTTAATGTAGTTTAATAATTTTAGGACTTTGAGGGATTTATAGGTTTTAAACCCTTAGATGTTGTTTTATATGTTTGTTGGTGTAAATTGATGGTAGTTAGATGCATTTATTAGTTGATGGGTTGAATTAATGTGGTTGGTTGGATAAGGAAGGAGATTTGGGGAAATTATGGTTCATAACCCTTAACCCATACATGGCCAATTCGCAAGGGCGAATCTCGATTCGGCCAGGTCGAATCGATTCGCCAAAGGGGCAGTGTGCATGTTTGAGTGGACCGAATCGATTCTGCCTAGCCGAATCGATTCGGAAATTATGCAGAAAGTCAGGTTTACCTGACTGAATCGATTTGGCTGCTATGAATCGATTCGACTTCAGACCGAATCCATTCGGTCAGTCCGAATCGATTCGGAAGTCCTGCAGTTTTGAGTGATTTTTCTTAGTTCAATTCCAACCCTTTCCTTTAGGCTTAGGACCTAGTAACCTTCTTTCATGAAGTAAACTTAGAGTCCTAGAGTCTTAGATGAGTTGGGTCATTACCCTACATTAGAAATGGGTTAAACGAGGCTTATTCCGGGGGTGTACAAATTGGGTTAGGGCATCTCTTTTCTTTAGTAAATTATTGGGAGTCTAGGAATTGTAAGCCCATACTTGGCGACTTTAGGGGATCAATTGAGGTATATAAAACCTTGTGACTTTTAGAAATATTGTGATCTCTTGGAGAATAATTCGGAACTTAGTATACGATGAATACTAATGACAATATTCAATGACTATGATTTTGGATAAAATGAAACATATGCATGTAAAATGGAAATGAAATTGAGACTAATATGATAAATGCTAATTTATTTAAACACACCTATCTAAATGCCATCGTAAGGGAAGTGCGCGCGTGAGGTGAAGGCCCCTGTCTAATGAATGCAAGGTGAATATAGTCCTAGGCCATATGAGCGTTGTTGTATATTTTCTACTATGGAGAGGTAATTCCGGTTGTGGTTATGACTCTCCTACGGGCATATGGCTGCTTACCGACGTCTTACGATAGGTGCCCAGGTTTTCTTGGTGTATAGGCCCTGGAAGATGATGGTCATTTAGGGGCACGCACAGTGGGGAAACCCGGACGGACGGTCTTAGAATCGTTATATGTATATGAATATAACTATTCTTAATCAAGTGGGACTTGATGTATAATAAATGCCACAAAGAGTATGTAACAGTAATTATATTCCTACTAAGGAATGGAATGCCACAAAGAGCATATGACAGTAATTATATTCCTGATAAGGAATGGAAATATGAAATGAAATAGTGAAAGAGGATGAAGGTTTTTAATTAATGATATTCATTTAAATCCTCTTACATAACTGAATGAAAATTATAATCATTTAAATTGTCTTAGTTTATGCCTTGAGATTATGTCGATAGATTCTCATCTTTATCATTCATGATTAACTGTTCATAACTGTCATACTTTTTATTCATCTGGTGATCATATAAATCGGGCCCTGGCCCGTTCATATTTCTTGTTGTGCATGTATCTTATATCCGCTCAGGTGCTCTGTCGCAAGGACGCCCGTTCTGATTTTCCTATTTTCGGTGTTTTATGGAGTTGTGATACTTTGTGGATATTATGGGATATTTTGTGTAGACGCCTTTATTTTTGTACTCTAGTTATGATCGGGTCTTTTACTCGGGCGTGTGGCCCAAACTTTTTTAACTGTCGAATGGATGTATTATGTAACTTAAATTAAACTTGTTGAATACGTTGTATGTACCTGTTAACTGACATCATATTCGGTCCCCATATTATATTCTTGTTGTGGATGTAATATAAGTTTTCTTGGGTTTCCATTTTCTTTTAAAGTTGGGTTGTTTAAATGATTTCATTAATTTATTATAAAACAAAAATTTTGGCAACCCATTTTCTGAAATATTTGGTGGTTATCCCGTAATATTATTATATTGTTGTGATGCTGAGAATGATTCCATCCATTATTCCTGTTATATTGGAGTATCGGGCTGGCCACCCCTTATTTTGGTGAGCGGGTTATCACAGATGATATCAGAGTATCAGGTTCTAGAGTCTTTAGGATCTATCAGACTTATCACGTTCTACCGTAGCGTTCTTTGATATAGAGCCTAATGTTAGGACTGTTTTGTTACTTATGTTTGCGATCTTCTGCAAGATAGATTATTTTGAAAAGTATTCTAACTCTGTTGTTTCATCATCTGAGATGCCGCCTAAGAGAGGTCGCCCAGCGAGACGCAATAGAGTTGTAGAAGCGGAAGTAGGTCCTCCACCACCACCGGAGCACGGAACTATAAATGCTGCTGATGTAGCAAATATCTTGGCCCAAGCGGTTAATGTTGCTATGACCACCATGGTTCAATAATTACCACAAAATCAATAGCAATGGGCTCAAGATGCACAAGATCCTACGGGACCTTCTCCATGGGAGAGAGTTAGAGAGCCCTTTTTAAAGGGCCATCCCCCAGAATTTGATGGAGGCTCTAATGTTATTAGAGCTAATCAGTGGAAGAAGGATATACAACGCCATCTTCGAATGGTGGAGTGTAGTGAGGAGAGGAAACAAGTCCTTGCTACTTTCAAGATTGTCAGATCTGCGTTACATTGGTGGGAGTCGATGACTACACTAGAATATAGAGATACCATGACAGTTAATTATTTTTGGGCTTTGTTTGATCAGAAGTACTTCCCTCCCACATTTCAGAGGGAAATGAGAAGGAATCTTCAGGATGTGGTCCAAGGTGAGAGATCTATTACGGAATATGAATAGGAGTTCACCTGGTTAGCGAGTTTTGTACCGGATGAAGTGACTCTGAAAGAGAGAAAAATATCAAAGTTCATGGGGGGTTTAAACTGGAGGATTCGGCAACATTTGCTGGGCAATCCAGCATTGCAGACTTTTGGAGATGTGATGGATGAGACGTTGATTCATTGCCAAGAACATCGGTTGTATGTCCAGAGTAGCAAGAAGGCTATAGTAACGGGGCAAGCAAGAAAACTCGAAGGCAATGAGACTAGAGGAGGAGCATTTCCCTCGTCCCAATATTTGGGTAATAAGCAGAAAGAAAGGGATCCCTAGTAAGGGGACTTGTCAAAGAGGCAACGTTTTGGTAGGTTTATTGCGGGTGGAAATAACAATAGGCAAGGTAAAGGTGGAACACAACCGCAACAAGCAGGTAGAGGTGGAAATGGAGGGAGAGGCCATCCGGGCCAAGGCCTCGGGCAGTTTACAAATAACGGGGGTCGAGGTCAGGAGAATCTAGCGAATCGATGATTTTAATGCGGATAGATGGGCCATATTAAGAGGATGTGTCCTCACTTGATTAGAGGACATCTTACTAGGATCCCACAACAGCCCCAGGCTCAGTTACCGCCGTAGGCACCTAATCCAGTTGTCCCTCCACAACAAGGTCAAATACAATATGGGCGTGTTTATCATATTCAGGATGCTATGCTTCCTCCAGATCCACCGGTGCCGCCATCTATTGAGGGTAAGTTTCTTATTCAGGGGCACATGGGTCGTGTGTTATTTGATATGGGTGCGACCCACTCGTTCATTTCTAGAAGTTTTGCTCAGACTATAGAGTTGATAAAATCTGCAGAGAGTACATTCACTAGTGTTGAGTCTTCTATGGGTGATGGTTCACTCATTTTCTTTATTTATAAACAACTAGGAATAACTCTTGGTAATTTGTGCTTTGAGGCCGATTTTCTCATCCTAGACATGGTCGGGTATGATGTGATTTTGGGTATGGATTGGCTAGTGAAGTATCATGCAATAGTCAATTGCTATGGGAAGAGTATAGTTTTTACCGTTCCGGGGCAAGAAATGTTTTTAGTGATTATGCCTCGCTTAGAAGGAGGTACTAGCACTTACTGGTATTGTATTGGAGAGGAGACTTCTCGAGATGTAGTTTTTTCCCTAGATTTTATTCCGATTGTTAGAGACTTTGAAGATGTTTTTTGGGAAATACCTGGTTTGCCTCCTAGTAGGGAGACTGAATTTGTAATTGAGTTAGCGTCGGGAACTCGAACGATTGCGAGAGCTCCGTATCGTATGGCTCCTGTTGAGAGAGGGAGTTGAGGAATCAGATTCAAGACTTGCTAGAGCAAGGGTTTATTAGGCAAAGTACGTCATCGTGGGGTGCTTCGGTGTTGTTCATGAAGAAAAGAGACGATTCTCTCCAGTTATGTGTTGACTACAGAGAGTTTAATAAAGTCACCATCCGGAACAAATACCCACTACCTCAGATTGATGATTTTTTTTATCTACTTAGGGGAGCGTCGTACTTCTCTAAGATAGATTTGAGGATGGGGTATCACCAGTTGAGGATACGAGAGCAAGATGTGTCCAAGACCGCTTTCTTGACGAGATATGGTTCCTATGAATTTTTGGTTATGCCTTTTGGACTAAACAATGCCCCCATCGTGTTTATGGACCTCATGAATAGGGTGTTCCGAGACTTCCTGGACCATTTTGGTTGCAGGAGGTACAATTTTTGGGTCAAATTGTGACAGCCCAAGGTATTTCGGTAGACCCAAGTAAAGTGGTTGCGGTGAAGGAGTGGGATCAGCCCACGACACCTATCGAGATTCGTAGTTTTCTAGGTTTGGCGGGATATTATCGCCGATTTATCAAGGGTTTTTCTAAAATTGCTAGCCCTTTGATAAATTTATCCTAAAAGGGGGTGAGGTTGGTATGGGATGATTCTTAACAGTCTGCTTTTGACGAGCTCAAGGATAGGTTGACTTCTGCTCCAGTCCTTGCATTACTAAGGCTAGGATTGGAATATTTGGTCTTTACCGACGCATCTCTACATGGATTGGGAGGTATACTTCAACAAGAACGACGGGCTATTGCTTATTCTTCTCGCAAGCTAAAGCCCCATGAAAATAATTATCCGGTGCATGATTTGGAACTTGTCGCAGTAGTCTTTGCTTTGAAGATTTGGAGGCATTATCTCCTAGGGGAGAAATTTAGTCTTTTCACGGACCATAAATCGCTTGAATATTTATTTTCACGGAAATATTTAAATATGCGGCAACGCCGATGGCTAGAGTTTGTGAAAGACTATCAATTTGACATCCACTATCATCCGGGCAAGGCAAATGTGGTGGCGGATGCTTTAAGTAGAAAGCCCAAGGGGGAGTTAGCGGAAGTATGGAAGGCAAAATGGAAGGATCTAAGTCAGGAGGACGCGGTTGCTAGGGCATTTATGTCGGTGTTGACCGTCACGCCTACTATTGTGGCAAGGGTGGTTGAAGCCCAAAGGAGGGACAAAGGTTGTCAGGACCATATATACAAGTTGTTGATCGAGGGAGCAGAATCCTACTCTATAGGCTCTGAGGGTGGGGTACGTTTCTATGAGACTCATTGTCCCGGACGAAGGGGATTTAAGACGGGCCGTGATGACAGAATCTCATGGGTCTAAATTTTCAGTACATCCAGGTGGGGACAAGATGTACCAAGACATGCGCCGTCAATATTGGTGGGAGGGGATGAAGCGGGATATTTCTGAGTTTGTATCCCAATGTACTGCTTGTCAATTGGTCAAGATAGATCATCAACGACTGACAGGTTTGTTACAAACATTGAAAATTCCGTTGTGGAAGTGGGAGAGTATATCGATGGATTTCATCACCGGCTTGCCAGCATCACAAAGTGGTCACGATTCTATCTGGTCTATCGTCGATCGTTTGACTAAGTCGGCACACTTCCTACCGGTACGCACCGATTACAATACCTCTCGTTATGCCCGGTTGTTTATTGAGGAGGTTGTTAGACTTCCTAAGGTGATCTTAAATATAGTTTCCGATCGAGATAATATTTTTTTTCCCACTTTTGGCTAAGTTTTCTAGAGGCTATGGGAACCGAATTGAAGTTAAGCATTTCTTATCACCCTCAAACAGATGGGAAGACAGAAAGAGTTAACCAAATGTTTGAGGATATGCTACGAATGTGTGTGCTTGATTTCAGGGGTGGTTGGGAACAATATCTCCCTTTGGTCGAATTTGCTTATAATAATTCGTACCAATTTACTATTTGGATGGCACCCTATGAAGCGCTTTATGGCTAGCCTTGTAGATCACCCACTTGTTGGTTAGAGGTGGGGGATAATAAGTTCCTTGGACCTGAAATGACCAAGGATACTTCTTCCAATATTGAACTCATCCAGAATCACATCCGAATATATCAAGACCGTCAAATGAGTTATGCCAATTCTAATAGAAGGCATGTAGTGATGGATATTGGGGATCAACTGTTGGTGAGAGTATCTCCTATGAAAGGTATCAAGCATTTCGGGAAGAAAGGGAAGCTTGCGTCGCGCTATATGGGACCTTTTTCTATTATTGCCAAGGTAGGCTCGGTCGCGTATCAACCTGCCTTACCAGAACACTTACAACAAATCCATGATGTGTTCCATGTTTCCTCTTTGAAGATGTACAAGAGGTGTGAAGGAGCCCTTTGGCATATTCCTTTGGAGGATATCGAGTTGCCACCCGACATTTCATATAAAGAACAACCGGTTGCTATTTTAGAGCACGGAGAGCGACGATTGAGATCTCGAGTGGTGCCCTTGGTTTGAGTTCAATGGGGTCATCACAACGCCGAGGAATCAACATGGGAGCATGAGGATGACATGAGGGAAAAGTATTTTCATCTCTTCTTGCAAGGTACGCTTGAATTTTGGGGGCAAAATTCCCTCATAAGGGGGGAGTATGTAACAACCCTCGCTTTTGAGAACCTATTTTATATTTATTTACTGTGTAAAGTAATTATATAAAATGTTGATATATAGAGTAAGTATTAATTCAATTAGATAAAAGTTAATATTTACTAAATTGTTGCATATTTACTGCATGTGTGAGTAAATATCACCATGTTGTGTTTTATAGCGTCATAAGATTTAAAATGACATTTATGGTTTAAACAAAACCGGAACATGAAATGAGTTATAAAATTTCCAAATGATAATTTAGAGGGCGTAGTTAGTCCCGAAATGTGCGAGATAGTCGAAATATGTGTCGTATTGTATTTTTATGTTTCGGGAATTTTCGACTGGTTATTGCTTAAATGTGTCGTTGTAAATCATTTTAATGTGGTATTAACCATTTAAGTTGGGAATTTTATACTAATGCTACATTTTTTAGTCTTGTAATTCATTTATTTCTCTTAAGTGCAATTGTTATCCTAGAGAGAAAGAGAGAGGAGTGGAACCTTGGAGAGAAAGAGAGAAATTGAAGATTGGAGAGTTGATCATGCATTCATCTTCCAAGAATCTGAAATTCCAACAACAAGGCAAGTTTTCTACTTGCTAATATATGGTTTAATATGAATAAATGGCATTGATTGTTGTGTAGTTAATGTAGTTTAATAATTTTGGGATTTTGAGGGATTTATAGGTTTTAAATTCTTAGAAGTTGTTTTATATGTTTGTTGGTGTAAATTGATGGTAGTTAGATGCATTTATTAGTTGATGGGTTGAATTAATGAGTTTGGTTGGAGAATGAAGGAGAGTTGGGGAAATTAGGGTTCATAACCCTTAACCCATACTTGGAAAATTCGCAGGGGCGAATCGATTCGGCCAGGGCGAATAGATTGGCCACAGGGGCAGTGTGCAGGTCTGAGTGGACCGAATCGATTCAACCTGTTCGAATCAATTCAGAAATTATGTAGAAGGTCAGGTTTACCCGAATCGATTCAGCTGGTCTGAATCGATTTGGCTCGTCTGAATCGATTCGCCTTCAGACCGAAACGATTCGGCCTGGCCGAATCGATTCCAAAATCCTGCAGTTTTGAGTTATTTTTCTTAGTTCAATTTTAACCCTTTCCTTTAGTCTTAGGACCTAGGAACCTTCTTGTATGAAGTAAACTTAGAGTCCTAGAGTCTTAGATGAGTTGGGTCACTACCCTACATTAGAAATGGGTTAAATGGGGCTTATTCCGGGGGTGTACAAATTGAGGTTAGGGCATCTCTTTTCTTTAGTAAATTATTGGGAGTCTAGGAGTTGTAAGCCCATACATGGAGACTTTAGGGGATCAACTGAGGTTTATAAAACCTTGTGACTTGTAGAAATATTTTGATCTCTTGGAGAATAATTCGGAACATAGTTTACGATGAATACTAATGAGAATATTCAATGATTATGGTTTCGAATAAAATGAAACATACACATGTAAAATGGAAATGAAAATGAGACTAATATGATAAATGCTAATTTATTTAAACACAACTCTCTAAATGCCATCATAAAGGAAGTGTGCGCGTGAGGTGAAGCCCCATGGCTAATGAATGCAGGGTGGATATAGTCCTAGGCTATATGAGCGTTGGTGTATCTTTTTCTGCGATGGAGACGTAATTCCGGGTGTGGTTATTACTCTCCCGCAGGAATATGTCTGCTTCTCGATGTCTTGCGATAGGTTCCCAGGTCGTTTTGGTATATAGGACCTGGAAGATGATGGTCATTTAGGGGCGCGCATAGTGGGGAAACCCGAACGGGCGATCTTATAATGTTATATGTATATGAATATAACTATTCTTAATCAAGTGGGACTTGATGTATAATAATTCCACAAAGAGCATGTAACAATAATTATATTCCTGCTAGGGAATGGAATGCCACAAAGAGCATATGACAGTTATTATATTCCTGATAAGGAATGGAAAGATGAAATGAAATAGTGAAAAAGGATGAAGGTTTTTAATTAATGATATTCATTTAAATCCTCTTGCATAACTGAATGAAAATTATAATAATTTAAATTGTCATAGATTATGCCTTGAGCTTATGTTGATAGATTCTCATCTTTAGCATTCATGATTAACTGTTCATAACTTTCATACTTTTTATTCATATGGTGATCATATAAAACCGGGCCCTGACCCGTTCATATTTCTTTTTGTGCTTGTATCTTATATCTACTCAGGTGCTCCGCCGTAAGGATGCCCATTCTGATTTTCAATTTTCGGTGTTTTGGGGAGCCGTGATACTTTGCAGATATTACGAGATGTTTAGTGTAGACTCCTTCATTTTTGTACTCTTGTTATGATCGGGTCTTTTACTCGGGCGTGCGGCCGAAACTTTTGTAACTGTCGAATGGATGTATTATATAACTTAAATTAAACATGTTGTATGTTGTATATTCCTGTTGACCGACAGCATATTCGATCCCCATATTGTATTCTTGTTGTGGATGTAATATAAATTTTCTTGGGGTTCCACTTTCTTTTCAAGTTGGGTTGTTTAAATGATTTCCTTAATTTATTATATAACAAAATTTTTGGCAACCCATTTTCTAAAATATTGGGTGGTTATCCCGTAATCTTATTATATTGTTGTGATGCTGAGAATGACTCCATCCATGATTCTTGTTATATAGGAGTATCGGACTGGCCACCCCTTATTTTGGTGAGCGGGTTATCACAGCAAGGTACTCCACTAACCATGTTCTTTTGACCACAAGTTGCCACCAATTCAACTGACCCTTTCTAACCACACATGATTTTCTTGATGACCACACCCATCATCAATGTCACCCCAAGGTAATTAATATCACACTACGCTACATCTTCAGAACAATACCAACTTGGCAAGGTGTGACAATAACTAATCATCACATTTCCAAGAGTACCCTAGCATATAAAGTCGACACCCCGACATAAAAATCATGTTCAGATATTACCCCACCTCAGTTGCCATTTTATGTCTCCACATGGCATCATCACTCTAAGTTTGGATACATTTTATAACACATACTTAAATAGAGAATCACCATACCCACACTAGTCGTTACATGACCTCTGAGCATCACTTCTAGAATGACACGACTATCGTCCTACCTAATTGAGTGTACCATCCATTTTTGTTGATTAGAAAGCCATACGCGACACGTATACTCTATGACTGACAATCTGGGATCATCATCTGACCTCTACACTATCATTCCTAGAATGCTAAAGCTCATTCATACCATACATAATTGGTCTCCTAAGAATACCAAACACATTTCATGAGTCCCAAATTCAACAAGATTTCATCATCCGTATCTTTACCATTATATGTGCACTCTACAAATCATTCTATACCTATAATGATACTACTTGGTTCTCGCAAAGACAATAGTCTATGAGCTTATACCTATAGTGCACCTTAATCATTAAACTCCTCAAGGCAACACAACATTCGATAATTATCTACAATGATGCCACGCTCAATTTGTCTTATGATCACCTCAACATGCCTATGAACTACTCTCACACTAGACGTTATCGAGACAGATAAAATGAGTCTTAACACTTAGACATTAACCTTACCTCTCTTCAAAACAGTTGTGAGTACAATTCACATACGAACCATAATCAATGCTCAACTTTAGCAACTAAATGGTCTCACTAAGAAAACATCATAATGTAAGCTAACCTATAAGTTAACGCGGCTATACTAATCTTAGTAAGATATAAATGCCAGGTATTGCCTAGAAATACCAAGGCCCACACCACAAACGCTACACGAGATCTTATTCCTCAATACCACATTATAAGCAAAATATATTAAAACCATGTCCTCAACCTAAGTAACTAGTGTGTTCTCACCACAAAATCAATATTTATGAATGCCATTCAGTTATCTTGTCTCCATGCATGAGATACAAAACATTTACAGCTACGTTGCCAATACATTTTTTATTGTCATCACAACCGAGGTTACTCTCACCATTAGGGTTATCATACATTGGATCTCACACAAAAGATCACGATGTTGTCACTATTAGTCTACAGGACTTCATGTGTTCACCGAAGTGACATTAACTACGATTTATCTCTGAGAATCAAATTTGTCTAATTTTTCCACCGGTACTAATTAGCTGTAATCACCACACCTAAGGGTGATATACATTTTAATTGCCAATCAATAGTGCCTAGTTGAGACACCCTAACCATCAATCTCTATTGTTGACTATATTTGACTTGCGCCGCTTTCCCAATGAGTTTTATTTCATTCAATCGACCACCTGATTGCTTCTATATAACTATAATTCAACACAAGAACCTCAAACTAACAATCTTTGTGTGTCCATTATAGGCTGACACTAACACCCATAAATTACTATAATTCTAATCAGAGTGGGAAAGCGAGTAATTACTTTTATCTTGATCGCGTGCAACTTGGCCCTAATTTACTTGTCATGCAAACTTCTTAGACTTTACCATCGAGAAAACGAACAAAATCGTCATCAAGTAGCATGACCTTCCCTACCCAATACCGACGTCAAAAGATCCAATATCGATCTCACGACATCACTTTCGAAAGGAACCTTGAACCTAGAGCTCTAATACCATTTGTAATGCCCCGACTTGGATTTGTGGGTTACCCATAGTTAACCCGGTCCAACCTGAGCAGTAGTTGTGAAGTGAGATGAAACACCCTATATATTTTTGCTAGTCCAGTTTTTTTTTTAATTAACGTTTTACTTACTTATCATACGATTCATGTTTCAAAATAAACTATGTGAGGGACCCATGGGGAGAACCCCGAAGTACAGGTAAATAGAGGTATTAACATCAAAATAAATAAAGTATTTACCTGTATAATGTGCTTGAAATATGAAACCGCTCCCAACCTGCCGTGATAAAGAAATGGTGTAAGCCTTTGTCTAGTGGGAAATATAAAATGAAAGTTTAAAAACGAATGGCAGAAAGGAGACTGAACATGTTATGCTTATGTGAACATGCAATTGCATAGTATATATATACACATACATAATGCATGAAAAGGTTTTTTAATTACGAAATAATTACTTATCCAAATTAATTTAACATAATCTTGTAAAAACTTCACTTACTCGTACTTAACATCTCGCACTTTATTTAACACACCCGGTTCAACACTTGAAACCACTACACCTGATTTATCCAACCACATTCCTTTACCGGAATCACCATTTTTATTCATAACACACGCATTCACCATGTTAGAAAATACTTATTAAAACTTTGAAAACCCTTTTACTTCATATTCGTGTGTTAATTATGGGTTTAACAGCTTAGGTTGCTAAATCACCCATTTACCCACTTATTTTACCCTTCTTCCTTCCTTATGGACATTAATCAATTATACGTTCACTTGTCCATTTAACCTTTACCGGAACATTTCTTTACTCATTCAAGTTTGGTTCTATTAACGCATTACCACATAGCCAATTTTGTGACATGTTCCAAATGTCCCTTATCTCTTTTCAGAATCTTTCTACACCGCATACTTCAACGGGCTCCACACCGCTGAATACACGCATCATATGCTCCGGAAAGTGTTTAGGAATTTTTACCCAGGGCTCCGAGCACTTATTGCTTTTTCTGGTGTCATCGAAGTTCCTTTTATTTTGTTTTATTATTTTA
The DNA here is from genome assembly GCA_949130495.1 of Sambucus nigra. NCBI lineage: Eukaryota > Viridiplantae > Streptophyta > Magnoliopsida > Dipsacales > Adoxaceae > Sambucus > Sambucus nigra. Next base: position 123,846,744 of record OX422213.1, read on the forward strand.
CAAATGTCCATATAATTCCACTTTTCCTTTCTATACGGCCGAAGCCAAAACTCGAGACTTTACCGCCCGATTTGTGTTACACTTTGAAATTTTACCATTTAATGTCCTTTTCACTTTAACCTTGATTTTTATTCCAAAAATCATATTTATTTAGGACCATTTGTGCAACACCTTTTTCCAACATTTTTATTTCTCCACTTTAAGTGATATTATCATTTTACCATTTGTTTCCAAAATCACCATTTACTCCATTCTTCACAAGTTCTAATTCTTGACAACGTTACTAAGTTACACAATGACATTTCTTTATCTACCCATTAAAATCTAATGAATAGTTTTATCAAGATTCCCCCAAACCATACCATTATTTTCTTTCTTTATTAAAGTAATCCATTTAGAATTAACATCACTTTAATAAGAAAATACTATTTCTTTTCATCGACATGTGTATTCTTGTAATTTCATGTTCATCATACCTTTTAGTCCCAATTTCACACACTTTGAAGACTAAATTTCTAATTTTTCATATTTAATATTTAAAACCAACAAAACCTTATCTAAACTTGTTTATACATTTTAATACCAAAATACTACAAGCTTATATGGATGAGAATAAAGATTTTAAACCCCAAAATCCTACTACATGGTTTAAACATACATTCCATCGTCGAAAATCATTACACTTGCAAAAATACATTTCTTTAGGTACAATATACATTTTTATTTCTTCAACTTCAACAAATCTCTACTTTTCATAAAACCTTCATTTTTTCCTGAACTTTTGAATATTATTATTTCACCAAATTTTCCAACAAAATCACATCATTTGTAAAGATTTTATTTCATAAAATATTTTTCATCAAAATTTCTAGAAAATATACCCTTTTCATAAACACCCACTTTTACTATTTCAAAACTTTGAAATAATTATCCATTCTTTATTTTTAACAAAATGATATTTTTCAACATATTTACTCCATAAAAATGTTTATTATCTTTACACATCAATTTTCTAAAATTTAATCAAATGAACCCTACACATGTAATCTAACTACAAAGACTATAATATGAAAATATAATCCTAATGCAAGAGTAAGATTTTTTCCACCTCTAATGGAGCTCCAAAGAGATAGGCATGAAAGGTCTAAGAAGATGGCAATATCCCACCTCCTAAAGTGGCCTCAAAGAGGTTGCCTCACTCCTAAAGCATGCTCCATTATGCCTCCAATAAAATATCAAATTTAACTCCATTAAAACCCACCTTCATCTTCACAAAAAATCCCCCCAACACCACATCAAATTTCGTAGCCCTCCTCCTATAATGGTGGAAATGAGTGTTTGGGCTTGAATATGGTGGAATATCATATAAATTGGATGTGGAATGGTAGTGGGTGAAGGTGGAAGACCAACAACCTTACTCTTTCTCTCTCACTGTCTCCCCTTCTTCCATTTGTCCAAACAAAATAACCTTAACCAGCCAAAAAACTCCTTATAAAACCCTCCCTAAGGTCATAATTCCCATTTTCCCCTTCTAGGTTGATCTATTCACAACAGCTCAAAGATCAAATGTTCCAAATTATGACACCGCACAAGGGAAACTGAGATTAAAAAATCGACCACCATCGTTCAAATTACTTTACTATGTCGTTCAAACGACTTATACTACATTGTTCCTTCCCTAGTTCATGCGACTGTCATTAGATGCTTTGTATCTCACGACCCTTCTCGCGACTTCACACTATCATTCAAACGACATAATATTGTCATTTGAGTGACCCAGTTTATTCTTACTTTATTTTTCTCCAATTTTATCCACAATTCTTATATAATTGTCATTACTCCTCGTTTATAATCCACATTTAATTAAATTTTTGGGATAGGGTATTACACATGCTTCTCCTTCCCACATCACGACTCTGCCATAATCTCTTATCTTTATCTCCAACTAAGTCAAGGCTCTCCTAAAACTAAATTTTACTAACTAACTGGCCATTACACATGCCCCCATCACCTGTTAATTTTCTCATAATAACATTTTTCACCATACCTATTACCTTACTGATTACATTTCGTATAACAATTATCTATACCATTAGTAGGATTATATGTTTACATAATTTATGTTCATAGTATTTGCAATATTACAATAATTTATAATTTAACTTTAGTTTAGTTTTATTGCATAATTTTCTTTTGTAATTCAAAAAATAAATATAATCGAATGATATAATGGAGTGAGATGTAACATTATAAACATCTCCATCTCTTTCTCTCTCGCTCCCTCTCTCTCTCTCTCTCTCTCTCTCTCTCTCTCTCTTGTGAATTTTATTATACATGTCTCACACTAAATCATAAATTTTAAAAACTTCGTATGAACAAAAAAATCACATTAATGTTTTAAAAAATAACTTATTTCACAATATTTCTTTTGAAACAAAATCATAAATAAATTCAGATGAGAGAGACAGAGAGAAAAAGAATTTAAACATCTATGGTTTCCATAATAAACTAACCAAAGAAGGTTTAGGTGGGATGTGTCTTTTTGCAGAGTTGTGGAATTGCTAGACATTACATGTATACTTGAAAATTTTGTTGTACCAACAGTTTGACAAAAATCTTGTGATACTAAAAATGAAATTAAAAAGGGACTTCTTAACAAATTTATGATCACAAAGTATACTTATATGTAGGGTGTGGTTATCCCTGAGATCTCCCACCTTCTTTTTTCCCGCACTATGGACGCTTTCAGGAGGAGGATAAAGAGGGAAATATAAAGGACCTATGACCCTCGGTACGTCGTGGGGTTCTTCGTCCGTCGTCAGTTTTTGTGTGATGTAAAGAGATAGAATTGCTAACCTATTTTGCACAAATAGGCAAAAGAACATGTCTCCACCTCGAGAGAGCGGCATGAAAAACAAAATGATGCTCATGAAACCAATAGTTCAGAGGTTTGGGGGCTAAGTTACCAAATCGAAAGGTGTTAGGCACCCATCCCGCCCTTTCAGTCTCTCATGAGCTTATGTTACTATTTTACTTAATTTCTTCTTAAAGTGTGTGCGTGTATATATAAGTGGAGATCTCGACTCCCTCCATGGAAAATATGGAGCGAGGTCTCCATAGAAATGTTCCAAAATAATAATTAGATATGATCAGTGCACTTATCGATATACTGATCGTTATCATGAAACGATAATATTAGATAAGATGCAAGTATGAATCACAAGTATGATATATATGAATAAGATTGGAAAAAGATGAAAATATGAAAGTAGGACCAGAATCTCGAGTTTTACCCGAAACGCCTATGTAGCCTATAGAGGCATTAAAGTCCATGTAATTCGTATGCGACACAAGTGTGGGGTTTATCCCATAGGATCAAATGGGATTTTATTATATGTGCGTGCAAAAAATATATTTATAGTTTTGAGATAATGGGATGAAGAATCCCGTCGGAATTTATATGTGTAACCAACTTTTTTCTTCTTTTTTTCTAATTGAAATTAAAGGATGAGGGGTTGATGTATATAATCTAAAGTAAAAGCTAAATTGAGAATAAAGAAATTTAAAGCGAGAGGTGGATATTTGGACCTTCTTAAGAGACTTGAATCTTGAACTTGATCCTTGGTGAGCTTCCATGAAAGTTGGGATGAACGTAGGATGAGAGAGAAAGATATTTTGGCTAAACGGGGTAAGAGAATGATGGGAATGAAAGGTGGAAAAGAATTTCACACAAGGAAACTTCGCTAATTGCAAAAGAATGTTGCTGAAATCACAGTTATTAATGGATCTGAGGTGTGTCCTAAAAGTGACATCATGACATCCTTATATATGGTAGGGAGACTTTCGATCGGCATAGTCCTTGTCTTGACAATTGGAAGGTGACCCTAGACACACTACCAATTGGCAGAGAAATGCATCTACCGATTGGTAGTCTCCTGCAAATTTTTTTGGAAAAACTGTCATAGAATGCAATCCATAAATCCAAATCGCGCATGAGGCATAATGTTATAAAGGTAATTCAGAGACCTTTAAGAATTATTTAGTCTTCTCCCAATTCCACGAGTTGACTTTAGGTCAAATGGGGTTTTGAAGCGTTCATCGATCTTCAGGATAGGAGAACGTCGAATGGTAATGGATGGTTTATCTAAATCGTTAGTCCGAATCATGCACAGGGCAGGTCGTTGAAAAGGTTATGTGAGGAACTTCGACGTTCCAAATAGCTTCACCCTGTTCGGATGGTCAAACATGGACCAAAAGCACCCAGTGACCCTTTGGAGTAAAATGGATCATTTGTATGTACTATAAGGCTGATTCGGGCACGGAGTGGACCATTAGAAAGGTTATTTAGTTCCCTTCAAAGATTCATTCACTCATAACAAGATGAAGAGTTAACCCTGGTCAAATAGAGACTAAGAATTCCCGTTGGGCCCTAGATCAGTTTTTGAGGAAAAATAGATCGTTTATCCAAATGATTATGTTGTTTTATGCACGTAATGGGGCGTTAGAAAGGGGATTTAGTGACCTTATAATATCCATTAAACTCTCGCTCTGATGGTGAAGATTATTACGGTCGAATCTAGGCCCATGAGTGCCTATTGGCCTATAAATCGATTTTTAATAGTAAAATGGTCTGTTTGTCCGACCCATTATGCCGATTTGCGCATGGGGAGAACCATTGGAAATGATATCTAGAACCCTTCAAAGATTCATTGATATTTTACTCTCATGATGGAGTTAACCAATGTTAAACGCATCCCAAGAGAGCTCGATGGCCTCTAGATCGATACTCGGAGTATGACCTAGATTTTATAGTGAATGGTGAGGTGCTAGGGACCTAAGGAGAGACTTAGGGGGTCCTATAATGTGGTTTATACATAGGGATTTATATGTACTCTACAAAAACTAACTAAATTATGTACTTGACATCACATAATACTAAACCAAAAAAACATCACACTATACATTGTATTTGTCGTATCATCTGAAACACAATATTATAACCTAAAATTAGTTAGAAAAAGTGACCTATAAATTGCTTATAAATTGGGGGCAACTGTTTTATATATAAGACTTTTATGATGTCATCAATTTGAGATGAAAAACAATAAAATAAACATAGATTTTCTCATTAGTTTGTGTCATCTTTAGAAAGAGACACTTTTGTAACATCAAACAAAGACACTCATACATAGTAGACACAAATCACAACCGAATCACACAAATGTGAGATACGAAATGATAACCAAAGATTGGCAATTTTATTTTTGATTAATAACGTATCCAATGGTGATCAATAAATTGGTAATTTCAACACGCGTTTTATATTGCATGTGTGGCAAGAAAGTACATATCCCCATTGATCTCCATATAGAATTTTTCCACCCCCACCATTACACACCAGAACACACATAAAAAAATCTCCTCACAAACATAAATTAGAAATTAATATCTTAAAGGATATAAAAAGATAGAGAGCGGGAATATAAATGTAATTGGCACGTTGGCATTGCCCAAGAGAGATATTTGCACACCCAAATCACAATGGGTGAAAGTGAAATTAAAAGAAAAAGACGACAAACAAGGAAATGTGGATAAAAATCAGCTTATCGTTTCACCAACACCTTGATCGGTCAAGTTTTTCTTCTAGTTTGAATCTCATGTAGAAATCATCCACATGGACATTTTGTCAAGCACGTAACCTATACCTTTTCAGATAATTAGTCCAACATGTTAATCAACCCGTGTTTATAAAGGGACATAGAAAGACTAAAGATACACTTTGACAAAATGTCCTGTGATTTATTACCATCAAAAAAATAAGAAGGAAGCAAACGATAGCAACTCATTCATTGTGATTCAAAATAGTTCGAAAAAATGCAAGAGAAGAAATAAATGGGATAGACCTATTTTTAAGTTAAACAAAACTAATATATTTAAGATGAAAGAAAGATTTAGTGATGTTAAATACGTATCAAAACCATATCAAGACATAATCGGCAATCAAAGGCATGGTCATGTGAATGGTGTTCCTGGGTGTGGGTTCGCTCTATGTGGGGATGGGGTTGAGGAATTGCAGATTATGAAAGTATAATTCTAATTTATGAGGATGTCAAAAATTTGAAAGAGTGGGGTAACTAGATGGCATGTGACACGGAGACTAAGATTTAAAATTTCTGAAATGTGAGTATTTTAGAGTTTCGAGAGAAGAATCGTGCTTTATTAATTTTTTTCAAAACGTAAAACTCAAAAAATTGAGGGTTTAGTCATTGGAGCCTTCTCATCCATCCACCTACATGTCTATATATAATAAGATCTAAAATATAATAATCATGACTAGTGACATATATGAAATATAACAATTATAAGTATTGACATCACTCGCCATAACAAAAAAATAAAAATAAAATTTCATAGTTTAATTAATTTAATTAATGCATTAATATTTCCGAGTGTTACATCCTCCCTAAAATAGGGAATTTTGTCGTCGAAGTTAAAATTCATACCTGACTAGAATAACTCTGAATATCTCACCCGTATTTCCTCCTCTTTCTTCCAATGAGACTCTACCTCTCTATTATTTCTCCACTAGAATCTGACTAGCGGAATGGCATTTAATTGCAATTTTTTCTCTCTTCGGTCTAGAACATATTTTGGCTGGTCCTCATAGCTCACATTGGGATTTAGCTCAATCCCATATAAGTCAATATTTTAATAGGCATCTTTGTTCCTTAGAGACATTTTCAATATTGACACACATAAAACATCATGTACTCATTGTAGATGGTCATGTAGGGCCAATCAATACTCTTTGGGGCCCAACCTATCCAATATCATGAAAGGAAATACATATTGGGGATCGAATTTCCCTTTGGACCCAAATCTGACTAATCCCTTCATCGGAGAAACCCTGAAAAGCACTTGGTCCCCCGCTAGCATCTCTAGCTTTCATCATTTATTGTCACCGTAACTCTTTTTTCGATCGTGTGATGTCTTCATCTGTGCTCAAATGAGTGCCTCCTTCTTTGAAGTTTCCTAAATAACGTCAGTTCCAAACATCATGTGTTTACTTATCTCTAACTAACAACTCGATAAAAAAAATGATCGCCCGTATAATTCTTCGTAGGGTGTCATACCAATAATTTGATAATGACAATTGTTGTATGTAAACTCCACAAGCGGTAAGTGTTGCTCCTAACTCCCTTTGAGATCTAAAACACATTCTTAAAGCATATCCTCTAAAATATGGTTCACCCTCTCAATATGACCATCAGACTGTGGGTGAAATGATTTACTCAAATTCATTTGTTGTTCTATGGCCTAAAAAACCCTTTAGAATTGATATATATACACACACACACACTATTATGATCGAATATAATGTCACATAGAAATAAATGTAGTCGTACAGTATCTGACATGAACAAGTTAGCATATTTCTTAGCGATGTAATATATCTGCATTGGTAGTAAATGATCCAACATCGTTAATCTATCAATGATGACCTAAAAGGAATCATGCCATCTATGGGAACTCAAAAATCCTATCATGAAATCCATGGAGATTCTCTCCCACTTCTATTCAGTATTTTCCAAAGCCTTCAATTCTTTCACTGGTCCAGTAGTATGACCTACACATGTCTTTGTAACACCTTATAGTTTTAGGCCGATTGTTTTAGAACATCCTAATAAAAGTTCAAAAAAATATTTATTAAATTGGATAATTTTTGGCATGTAAAATGTAACTTTTATTATTGGAAAAATGGAATTTTTATCAGAATTGAAATTGGGTTCAAAATTGGAGAGTATTACCTTTTTTTTAAAATAGGGGAATTTTGAATTTGTATAGAATTTTGAACCGGTTTGGATATTCGGAGAACGAGTTCTCTTTTTTAGTGGGTCAAAATTAAACCGCTTTTGCTTTAGATTTTGTATAAGACTCAAACACACTTATGTTATATACATACATAAGCTCAAGTTTAGGGTTTTAAAAACACTTTTTATCCTTCTCCAAAATCAAGAGCCTCCCACAAATTTCATCCTCTCTTTTCTTCATAGCCTAAACACATTTAATAAACCAAGATATCTCAAGAATGACGAAGAATACATCTTTATTGTTTTCAAGAGAGGAACACATCCATTCTTCAAAATATTTTTTACTGGCATGAATACTTATATTGTTCCCCATTAGTATTATACATTTTAAATGTTCCCTAAACACTAATAATCATTTTTTCTTTAAAATAAATTAGAGCGACTATGATTAGTCACAAATACTACATATGTGCGCCCGTACTTTTTGTGTTCCTTATGCCTATATTTATGTTTGTTAACCGGACAACCTCAGTTTTGGATATATATATATATGATTTGAAGGTCTTAATTGAGCTTTTGTAGGTATTGGGAAGCTTAAAGTGAGGGGTCGTTGTATTTCGGAGATGTTCCATCGTCGGATGCTACATCAGGTGAATTTTAGACATTTCACACTTCATATATGGCTTAGTGGGATTCCACAAAAATGTAATTGGTAGAATAAGCTTTGTGTGGCCGCTAGCGGCTCGTCATTTGGAGTTCGGACGAAGAAGATATGGCCATTTCCGTATGCACCAATTCTCCCTCTTTTTGGAACAAATAAGACCATGGAACAGGGACTGGTCAACCGGACCAACCCTACCAATCGACTGGTGAATAATATTTTTCCTCCAAACAGAAGTAGTGTGTTTCAACCTGGGGACCCGATCGGCCGACCCCCTGGCCGCGGTCGACCAGTCGTAGCAGCAATTTAGCAGTTTTTTCTTTTTAGTTTCTTTTTCCTTTTTTCCTTTATTTATTTTGTAACTTATTGTATAAGGGACCCTTTTATTTATTTTAGAGATATAATTCACTTTACTGAGTTTTTATTTTAGGTTTTGAGAGCTTATCTCTCCTAGATTTTCCTTCCCATTTTGGGTGTTTGAACGTTGTTATTCCTCCTTCTTCTCCATTCATATAAGTTCTATTTTTATTCATAAGCTTTGTTCCCTAGTTTACTTGCTTTATAATTTAGGTTTAACTTATTTATTTATTGCTTTAATTTATTTCTTGCATTTAATACATGACATTTATTATGCTTTCTAGTAAATTAGGTTGTGATTAATGGAACTCACCTTGGTTTAAATGTCTTGCTTTACAAAGGTGATGGGTTCTATTTATTTAATTCGATTGGGTTGTTCTTGTTAATACTCTTAGGAGATTTGACAGGGTATATTAGGTATGCTCCATATTTATGACCTTGCGTGTGTAATTTTCGCGTTATTTGTTGATGCCAAAATCATGTTAGGCTTTTGTGCGAATTTAGGGGGTAACAACTCTAGATTTAATTGATTTTTGAAATGAGATTCAATCTCAATAAATTCATAGTTCCATGTAACCATTTATATGCATTAAGCCTAGGTGATGGATATTAGTCACAAAATATAGTTTTTATTCCATTTATTTATGCTAGTTTAACTTCCAGGCCTAGTTATCTTTTCTTTTTGTTATTTGATATCTTTTACACTTTTATTGATAAGTATTAAATCAATATACTTCTAGAAACTAGTCATTATGTATTTTTTATCCCCGAATTGGCCGGCGTACTCCCTTAAAAGAGTGTGGTCAATAGTCTAGGTTTTTCCAAAGTGGTGGGAGTCAAGCATAATGACGGGCGTATATCTTTATACACCTGCGCTGCGGTTTTCACGTGCTATCAAAATGGCACCGTTGTCGGGGACTTATTTGTTTTAGAATTTAATTGATTTAGTTTTTCATAATATTTTTCTTTCTACATGTTGCCTTTGTTAACTATTTTAGTAGGACTTCTACATTCGAGCACCAAGAAATGCTTGAATTTTTCTGCCGCACATCCATTTGTGAAATTTTTCATCTCGATCCTTCTTTATGGTAGGCATTACTTATTCCAAATTTTTCGGTAATATTAATTATAATTCTTAAAATTCCACTACACCAATGACTTTTGGTGAATACTTGCAAGCCCAAAAAATTGAAACATCTAAATTGTATTTGGATGAGTATTGCAAAAGTCAAGTTATGGATTACGAGAATTTTGGGAATGATCATTCCGATATTGGGCCACAATATTCTATAATAAGAATGGTGAAAGTAAATGCATTATCTTTCAAAATTCTTATAATAATGATCTTAATTGTAGTTCCGAGAATAGTTTTCAAAGTTCTCATTTGCAAGAATCCGTGCCTCCGCCTATAACTTTTAGTGATGGCTTTCACATTCTTGAAAGAGAAAATTTTGAAAACCGTTATTGGGAAGAAAATCATTGTTGGTAGCATAAGTTTTATTTATTATTTGAATCCAACAACAAATTTTACTCCGAGACTTTCAAAGTCGATGAATGTTTTGAACCAAATAAGGATTTTGTGCCTACTTTGGAACAAACCATTCTGGGCTTGCCCATTGTATAATAGACAGTGAAATGAGGAACAAAATGGGATTTTGTGCCTACTCATTTACAATGAAATGATTTCTTCTTTGTCCCCTAATAAGAATATTTCATTGAAAATGATCTGATTTCCTTCAAAACTCAATCTCCAAGCGATGGTGAGTCATATCTCGAGTATTCAATTGTTTTTCGTCCCCGTCTTTATTCTCAATTATCGAACCGATATAAGTACCTGATGAATCGGTTCTGAACGTAAAAATGTTTAGCCCTTTGACCAATGATTACTTGCTCGAGTTGCTCTCCATGAAGGGAATTTTTCCTTCATTTTCACCACCTCCCATTCCAATTGCAAAATCTTTGGGAGGAAATTTTATATTTTTTTTTTGGATCTCACATCTTTTTGTCACCCGTTTTATCCAAATCCCCCATCATTTCTCCAAAATATTTAAATGGTGATGGATCATATCTTTAGCCTTACACTTTCCTTTCATTGTTTGAACATAATTCCTATTTTTCGAACAGTATGCATGAAAAGGAGGGTCCCCCTTTGATCCTGCAAAGTCAAATCATATATTGGGTGGACTCTAAAAAATTTTAACTTTTAGTCTATAGTTAGTTAGAAGTTAAAATTGCATGTTGTTAATAATTATTTTTTATTTTTTTTCTTCTTTATTCTTACTTATTGTGTAGTGTAGTCAGTTAAGTTTTTGTTAGTTGTTGTTTGCTATGCTTGGTACTAACATGTTTTGCAGAATCATTGGACTTGTTCATTCACAAGATCGCTCCATTGTGGGTAATATCACTATTTTCCTCTCTTTAGGTTGGTTCTTAATGCACATTGAGGACAATGTCAGGTTTTAAGTTAGGGGTGTCGAATATTCTATCCATTAATTGGTAGTTTCTTTGATTTCATTATATGTTCTTTCCAAGCATGCTTTTCATGTAAAAAAAGATTTTCTTTCTTTTTTCTCCTTTGTTGGGCATGTTGCCTTTGTTTTCGATGATAAATTTTAGTAATTGCCCGATCCAATAGACAATTCGATGATGCATGTTCTCAATTTTAGAAGGTATTAAACTTTGGTCCTTAATAATTGATATTATGAATTAAAATTTAATCTCGTGATCACATGCACTTTTCTTTCTTTATTGATTTCGTTTAAGATTTTTATAACTCGGTAATCTTTTGTTACATTATATATATTTTCACCTAGTGATATTTGGGATTTTCTTCATTTGTGAGTGTTATACACTTCCCTTTCCTCTTTGAAAATGTTACAGTTATTGGTAATCTCACTATTCTTTTATCGGACGTTCATTACTTGAGTTCATCATGAAATGTGTCACTTGAGCCTGTTTTTCAATATTTGTTTTGACTCAAGAATTGCGCAAACTTTAGGACATGATCATAGGCCATCTTTGTTATATCACACATATTGACCTTGACCTCACTTTAACCGTTTTCCCTCATCAACCCCTTTGATCTTTAATACAACCTTTCATTTCATAACCCCAAATCCCATAGCTAACTCCATATTGGAGTTATAAACCATATATATCACCTTATGTACCGTTATTTGGAATGATACTTAGAATTGGATGATGTTCTTATTATGTGATTTCAATTAAGCAGGGGAGAGTGAGAAAAATAAACAAAAGAAAGAAGTGAAAAAGAGCAGAAAAAGAGAAAGTACAAAACAAATGAAAAGAACAGAAACAGTGAGAAAAAAAAAGAAAGAGAAATTCTTATATATTATGTATAATGTTGAATAATCTTTATTTACTCTCTAATTCCTATCAAATGCTTGTTCTTGAAATCAAGGCCCCAAGGCAAGCAATCTTATTTTATTTTCATAATAACTACCCAATGTACATAATTTTCATGCCTGACCACTTGCTTTTCCGATGATGCAGAAAGAATATGAACTGTAAGCTTTATGCTAATTCGTTAATTGGAGTTGGTATTGCATCATGTTTATACCATCCTTCCAGTGCAAAAGCGAGGAATTACCTGAGGTGGGATGACTATACAATGATAGACACATCAATGGTGGTAAGCTATGATTTATTATGACATAGTAAAAGTTAAAACATAGGCATTATAACAGAAATTTTGTCAATGGATTTTGAGTAATATCTTAATTGCATTTTTCATCATGTTTGGTGACAAATAAAATACATGTGTGTTATTTTTCTTGCTAAGTTCCATGACTATAATTCAAACTTATATGATTCGTATTGATTGTGATATACAAGCGCTGGCCCATGTTGTTTTCCTTATGTAGATTGTATCGGAGATACGCAACACGATGGAATCTGTAGACTTTCTTGAAATCGACACATCGGTTCCACGGGTTTGTAAATTTATTTATGTTCATTTTCAATTGATTCATCTTGTGGTTATCGTTGTCTAATTAAAAGAGCAAGAAAGATTAGGCTTAAAAACAAGCCGTTAAAGGGTGAAAACCCAAACTATCTCCCAAACGGTCCCGTAAGAGGCACGAATACCTTGCACGGGACAAATTTAACTTGTAGGAACCGATCGTGTAATCAAGGGTTTCCCGGTTTGAGAATATGATGATAATTTGAAAATATATAGATTAGGATTAAAAACAAGTTGTTAAACGGTGAAAACCCAAACCAGCTCCCAAATATCCTCATAAGAGGCACGATCACATCGAACGGGACCAATGTAACTTGTAGGAGTTGACCATGTAGTCATGGGTCTCTCGATTTGAAAATATGAAGATAGTTTAAAAATATGTATATTAAGCTTAAAAACAAGCCCTTAAACGGTGAAAACCCAAACCAGCTCCCAAACGGCCCCATAAGTGGCCCAAACACCTCGCACGGGACAAATGTAACTTGTAGGTATTGATCGTGTAGTCACGGGGTTCTCGGTTTGAGAATGTGATGATAATTTTAAAATATGTAGATTGGGCTAAAATATAATCAATTAAACGGAGAAAACCCCAACCAACTCCCAAACGGCCCAACAAGAGGCACGGACACCTCGCACGCGACTAATCTAACTTGTAGGAACTGACCGTGTAGTGACAGGTCTCCCGATTTGAGAATATCATGACAATTTAAAAATATCTAGACATTGGCTTCAAAACATATCGTTAGTGGGTGAAAACCTAAACTAGACCTCAATTGGCCCCGCAAGAAGCACAAACACCTCGCACGGGATCAATGTAACTCATAAGAATTGATCGTGTATTCGCAGGTCTCTCGATTTGAGAATATGACGATAATTTGAAAATATCTAGATTAGGGTAAAAAATAAGTCGTTAAATGATGAAAACCCAAACCATACCCCAAACGGCCCCGTAAGAGGCGCGAACACCTCGAACGGGACAAATGTAACTTATAGGAAGTGGTTGTGTAGTCACGGGTCTTCCAATTTGAGAATATGATGACAATTTGAAAATGTTTAGATTAGGATTAAAAACAAGTCGTTAAATGGTGCAAACCCAAACTAGCTCCCAAACGGGCCCTTAAGAGACACGGACACCTTGTACGAGACCAATGTAATTTGTAGGAACTTAGAGTGTAGTCATGGGTCTGTCGATTTGAGAATATGATGATAATTTGAAAATACGTAGATTAGTCTTAAAAATAAGCCGTTAAACGGTTAAAACCCAAACCATACCACAAACGGCCCCGTAAGAGTCACAAACACCTCGTACGGGACCAATGTAACTTGCAGGAACTCACCGTGTAGTAATGGGTCTCTCGGTTTGAGAATATGATGATAATTTAAAAATATGTAGATTATTCTTAAAAATAAGTTGTTAAACGGTGAAAACTCAAACCAGATCCCAAATGGCCCCATAAGAGGCATGAACACCTCATATAGGGACAATGTAACTTATAGGATCTGACCGTGTAGTCAAGGGTCTCCCGATTTGATAATATGACAATAATTTGAAAATATGAAGAATTTGACTTAAAAACAAGCCGTTAAATGGTGAAAACCTAAACTAGACCTCAAATGGCCTCGTAAGAGGAATGAACACCTCATACGGGACGAATGTAACGTCTTGAAACTGACCGTGTAGTCATGGGTATCCCGATTTGAGAATACGACGATAATTTGAAAATATATAAATTAGGCTTAAAACAAGCCATTAAACTATGAAAACCCAAACTAGCTCCCAAATGGCCCCGTAAGAGGCACGAACACCTTGCACGGTACCAATGTAACTTGTATTAACTGACCGTGTAGTCAAGGTTCTCCGAGTTTGAGAACATGATGTTAATTTAAAAATATCTAGATTAGGCTTAAAAATAAGTCGTTAAAGGGTGAAAACCCAAACCGGCCCTGAAATGGTCTCATAAGAGGCACGAACACGTCGTTCGGGACAAATGTAACTGGTATGAACATACCATGTAATCACAGGTCTCCCGGTTTGAGATTATGACAATAATATAAAAATATTTAGTTTAGGCTTAAAAATAAGTCGTTAAAGGGTGAAAACCCAAACCAGCTCCCAAATGGCCCAGTAAAAGGCACGGACAGCTCGTATAGGGCCAATGTAACTTGTAGGATCTGACCATGTCGTCACGGGTCGCCAGATTTGATAATATGATGACAATTTGAAAATATGAAGACTTTGGCTTAAAAACAAGCCACGAAATGGTGAAAACCTAAACTAGACCCCAAATGGCCCCATAAAAGGCACGAACACCTAGCACGAGACCAATGCAACTCGTATGAATTGACTGCGTAGTCGCGGGTTTCTCGATTTGACAATATGACAATAATTTCAACATGTCTAGATTAGGTTTAAAAATAAGCCGTTAAAGGGTGAAAACCCAAACCAACCACCAAACAGTCCAATAAGAGGCACTAACACCTCGTACAGGACCAATGTAACTTGTAGGAACTGACCATGTAGTCACGGATCTCCCATTTTGAGATTGACAAAAATTTAAAAATATTTAGTTTAGGCTTAAAAATAAGTCGTTAAAGTGTGAAAACCCAAACCAGCTCATAAATGGCCCCGTCAGAGGCACCAACACCTCGCATTGGACCAATGTAACATGTAGGAACTTTTCGTGTAGTCACGGGTCTCCTGATTTGATAATATGATGATAATGTCAAAATATGAAGACTTTGGCTTAAAAACAAGCCGTTAAATGGTGAAAACCTAAACTAGACCCCAAATGGCCCCGTAAGAGGCATGGACACCTCTTACGGGACGAATGTAACTTATTGGAACTGACCGTGTAGTCATGGGTCTCTCGACTTGAGAATAGGACGATAATTTCAAAATATATAGATTAGTCTTAAAACAAGCCATTAAACTGTGAAAACCCAATCTAGCTCTCAAACGGCCCCATAAGAGGCATGAACACCTCGCACGGGACCAATATAACTTTTAGCAACTGACTTTGTAGTCACGGTTCTCCCAGTTTAAGAATATGACGTTAATTTAAAAATATCTAGATTAGGATTAAAAATAAGCTGTTAAAGGGTGAAAACCCAAACCATCCCCCAAACGGTCTCGTAAGAGGCACAAACACCTCGTTCCGTACTAATATAACTTGTATGAACATACCATGTAGTCACGGGTCTCCCGGTTTTAGATTATGATGATAATTTAAAAATATTTAGTTTACGCTTAAAAACAAGTCATTAATGGGTGAAAAACCCAAACCAGCTCCCAAACGTCCCTTTCAAAGGCACAGACTGCTCGCATAGGGCCAATGTAACTTGTAGGATCTGATCGTGTAGTCATGGGTTGCCCGATTTGATAAAATGACGATAATTTTAAAATAAGAAGACTTTGGCTTAAAAATAAGCCACTAAATGGTGAAAATCTAAACTAGACCCCCAAATGGCCCCGTTATAGTCACGAACACCTAGCACGGGACTAATGTAACTCGTAAGAATTGACTGTGTAGTCGTGGGTATCTTGATGTGACAATATGATGATAATTTCAAAATATCAAGATTAGTTTTAAAAATAAGTCGTTAAAGGGTGAAAGCCCAAACCAGCCTCCAAATAGTCCCGTAAGAGGCATTAACACCTCGTACAGGACCAATGTAACTTGTAAGTACTGATCGTGTAGTCACAGATCTCCCGTTTTATGATTGACAATAATTTAAAATATTTAGTTTAGGATTGAAAATAAGTCGTTAAAGTGTGAAAACCCAAACCAACTCACAAATGGCCCCGTAAGAGGCCCGAACAGCTCGTACGGGACCAATGTAGCTTGTAGGAACTTACCATGTACTCACAGGTCTCCCTGATTGAGAATATGATGATAATTTGAAAATATGTAAACTTTGGCATTTAAATAAGTCGTTAAATGGTGAAAACCTAAACTACACCCCAAATGGCCCCATTAGAGCCACGAACACCTCGTAGAGGTCTAATGTAACTTGTAGGAACTGATCGTGTAGTCACGGGTCTCCCGATTTGAGATTATGATGATAATTTAAAAATATTTAGTTCAGGCTTAAAAATAAGTCGTTAAAGGGTGAAAACGTAAACTAGACCCCAAATTGCCCCGTAAGAGGAACGAACACCTCGCACGGGACTAATATAAATCGAAAGAATTAACCATGTTCTAGCGGGTCTCCCTATTTGAGAATATGATGATAATTTGAAAATATATAGACTTTGTCTTAAAAACATACCGTTAGTGGGTGAAAACCTAAACGACACCCAAAATGGCCGTAAGAGTCATGAACACCTCGCACGGGAACAATGTAACTCGTATGAACTAACCGTGTAGTCACATGTCTCTCGGTTTGAGATTATGACGATAATTTAAAAATATTTAGTTTAGTCTTAAAAATAAGTCATTAAAGGGTGAAAAACCCAAACCAGCTCCCAAACGACCCCGTAAAAGGCACGGACAGCTCGCACAGGGCCAATGTAACTTGTATGATCTTATCAGGTAGTCACGGGTCTCACAATTTGATAATATGATGACAATTTGAAAATATGAAGACTTTGGTTTTAAAAATAAGCCGTTAAATGGTGAAAACCAAAACTAGACCCCAAATGTCCCCGTAAGAGGCACGAGCACCTCGTACGGGATGAATGTAACTTGTTGGAATTGACCGTGTAGTCATGGGTCTCTTCATTTCAGAATATGATGATAATTTGAAAATATATTAATTAGGCTTAAAAATAACCCTTCAAACTGTGAAAACCCAAACTAGCTCACAATTGGCCCCGTAAGAGGCACGAACACCACGCACGGGGACCAATGTAACTTATAGGAACTCATCATGTAGTCACGGTTCTCCCAGTTTGAGAACATGATGATAATTTGAAAATATCTAGATTTGGCTTAAAAATAAGTCGTTAAAGGGTGAAAACCCAAACCAGCCCCCAAACGATCTCGTAAGAGGCATGAACATCTCGTACTTTACCAATGTAACTTGTACGAGCATACCGTGTGGCCACGAGACCCCAGGTTTGATATTATGATGATAATTTATAAATATTAATTTAGGCTTAAAAACAAGTCGTTAAAGGGTGGAAAACCCAAACTAGCTCCCAAACCGCCTCGTGAAAGGCACGGACCGCTCGCACATGGCCAATGTAACTTGTAGGATATGACATTGTAGTCACGGGTCTTTAGATTTGATAATATGGTGATAATTTGAAAATATGAAGACTTTGGCTTAAAAACAAGCTGTTAAATGGTGAAAATCTAAACTAGACCCTAAATGGCCCCATAAGAGGTACGAACACCTAGCACAGGACCAATGTAACTCCTAAGAATTGACTACGTAGTCGTGGGTCTCTCAATTTGAAAATAAGACAATAATTTGAAAATATCTAGATTAGGTTTAAAAACAAGCCGTTAAAGGGTGAAAACCCAAACCAGCCTCCAAACAGTCCCGTAAGAGGCACTAACACTTCGTACGGGACCAATGTAACTTGCAGGAACTGATCGTGTAGTCATGGATCTCCCATGTTGAGATTGACAATATTTTTAAAATATTTAGTTTAGGCTTAAAAATAAGTCGTTAAAGGGTGAAAACCCAAACTAGCACACAAACGGCCCCGTAAGAGGCCCAAACACCTCGCACATAACCAACGTAACATGTAGGAACTGACAGTGTAGTCACGGGTCTCCCGAATTAAGAATATGATGATAATTTTAAAATATGTAGATTATTCTTAAAAACAAGCTATTAAACTGTGGAAACCCAAACCATCTTCCCAACGGCCCTGTGGGAGGGACGAATACCTCGCACGGGACCAATGTAACTTATAGGAACTAACTGTGAAGTCACAGTTCTCCCTGTTTGATAATATGATGATAATTTGAAAATATCTAGATTATGCTTAAAAATAAACCGTTAAAGGGTGAAAACCAAAACCAAACCCAAACGGCCCCATAAAAGGCACGAAAGCCTCGTACGGGAACAATGTAACTTATAAGAACTGACCGTGTAATCACGAGTCTCCCAGTTTTAGATTATGATGGTAATTTAAAAATATTTAGTTTAGGCTTAAAAATAAGCTGTTAAATGGTGAAAACCCAAACCAGCTCCTAAATGGCCCCGTAAGAGGCACGAACAGCTCGTACGGGACCAATATAACTTGTAGGAATTGATTATGTAGTCACAGTTCTCCCTGGTTAAGAATATCATGATAATTTGAAAATATGTAGACTTTGGCATAAAAACAAGTCGTTAAATGGTGAAAACCTAAACTATACCCCAAATGGCGCCGTTAGAGCCACGAACACCTCGCACGGGACCAATGTAACTTGTAGGAACTGACCGTGTAGTCACGGGTCTCCCGATTTTAGATTATGATGATAATTTCAAAATAATTAGTTCACGCTTAAAAACAAGTCGTTAAAGGGTGAAAACCTAAACTAGACCCCAAATTGTCATGAAAGAGGAACGAACACCTCGCACGGGACCAACGTAATTCGTAAGAATTAACCATGTTTTCGTGGGTCTCCCGATTTGATAATATGATGATAATTTAAAAATATCTATACTTTGGCTTAAAAACATGTCATTAGTGGGTGAAAACCTCAACAAGACTCCAAATGGCCGTAAGAGGCACGAACACCTCGCACGGGACCAATGTAATTCGTAGGAACTAACCGTGTAGTCACGGATCTCCCGATTTAAGATAATGATGATAATTTAAAAATATTTATTTTAGGCTAAAAAACATGATGTTTGAGGGTGAAAACTCAAACCAACCCACAAATGGCCCGTAAAAGGCACGAACACCTCGCACGGGACCAATGTAACTTGTAGGAACTAAACGTGTATTGTTGAGTCTCTCGGTTTGAGAATATGATGATAATTTAAAAATATCTAGACTTTGGTTTAAAAACATGCAGTTAGTGGGTAAAAATCTAAACTAGATCCCAAATGACCCCATAAGGCAAGAACACCTCGCACGGGACTAATGCAACTCGTAAGAATTACTATGTATTCGCGGGTCTCTCAATTTCAGAATATGATGATAATTTGAAAATATTTATACTTTGGCTTAAAAACATGACGTTAGTAGGTGAGAACCTAAACTAGACCCCAAATGGCCCCGTGAGAGGCGTGAAGAACTCGTACGGGACTAATGTACCTCGTAGGAACTGACCATGTAGTCACGGGTCTCCCGATTTGAGATTTTGTTGATAATTTAAAAATATTTATTTTAGGCATAAAAACAAGCCATTAAATGGTGGAAACCCAAACCAGTTCCCAAATAGCCCCCGAAGAGGCACGAACACCTCGCACGGGACTAATGTAACTTGTACGAACTGACTGTGTAATCACGGGTCTCCCAGTTTGAGAATATGACGTTAATTTTAAAATATCTATATTAGGCTTAAAAAAAGTCATTAAAGGCTGAAAATCCAAATCAACCCCCAAACGGTCCCGTAAGAGGCACGAACACCTCACACGTGGCCAATGTAACTCATAGTAATTGACCAATGTAACTTGTTAGAACTGATCCTGTAGTCATGGGTCTCCCAATTTGAGATTTTGATGATAATTTAAAAATATTTAGTTTAGGCATAAAAACATGCCGTTTGAGGGTGAAAACTCAAACCAGACCCACAACGGTCCTGTAAGAGGCACTAGCACCTCGCAAGGGGTGAATTCACTCGTAGGAAGTGACCTCATAGTTACGAGACATGATTTGAAAATACTATGTTAATATGAAAATATCTAGACTTTGGCCTAAAAACATGCCGTTAGTGGGTGAAAACCCAAACTAGACACCAAATGGCCACATTAGAGGCACAAACACCTCGCACGAGGCAATTATAACTCCTAGGAATTGGCCTCGTAGTCGCGAGTCTCTCAATTTAAGAATATGATAAAAATATTAAAATATCTATATTAAGCTTAAAAGTAATCCGTTAAAGGGTGAAAAATCAAACCAGCCCCCAAACGGCCCCTTAAGAGGCACGAACACCTCGCACGTGGCCAATGTAACTCATAGTAATTGACCGCATAGTTACAGATCTCCCGGTTTGAGAATATGATGATAATTTTAAATTATTTAGATTAGGCTTAAAAACAATATGTTAGAGGGTGAAAACTTAAACCATTCCTAAAACGGCTCCGTAAGAGGCACAAATACCTCGCATGGGACTAATGTAACTCGTAGGAGCTCACCACATAATCACAAGAATTTCGATTTGAGAATACAACAATAATTTTAATTCGTATATGAAAATTTTCAGCTTGAATAATATATATTTTTTTTAAATTACTCGGTTACTAATATGATCTCCTTTTTATTTGCAAGATAACATTTTGTCATTAGCGTTTATCCACGTGGAACACATGAAGTCAATGGTCTACAACAAGGGGATTATTTACTTAATGTCATTAATATTCAGGATTCTATTGTTTTATGTTATGGTCGTGGGGGCTTTTGTCATTTTATTGTTAGCTTTTATGGACGTGCGGGATTTTAAATTTTATTGTTATATTTTATGGCCTCAGGGCTTTACATTATGCAGGTATTATATTAGCAAGTTTTAGAATGTCTAGAAAATAGAGAAACTCTACCCAAGTTTTTGGGTTTGTGAACGATTAATACTCATAATATTTTGAGGTTTGTACGTACATTAGTTTATCAACAAATTTAGAGATTTACAATTTGGTAATTTTCTTGTTTTCAAACAATTTTTTTTCTTTGATCCAAAAGAATTGGCACAGTTCAAAACTATACCAAAACTGTATCAATTTTTGGCATAGTTTTGAACTATACCAAAAGAGTACCAAAATGTACTTGATCTGGCACATTTAAAAAGTGTGCCAGAAATATCAAATTTTGAACACAGTTTTAAAGTGTGCCAGAAGTATTCCTGTTTGGTCAAATCTGGCACACTTTTAAACTATGCCAGAAAAAATGGCCATTTTAGAACACCTGATTCTATCACAATTCAAAATCGTGCCAGATTTTATCTAGCACAGTTTTAAACCATGCCAAATTGTTGTTTTTGGTGTAGTGACATCCTTTATCACTAACAAAGGAACCTACTGCTATAATGTTATCCCATTAAACCCTAAGAACATAGGGCCAACCTACCAGAGGTTGGTCAGTAAAATTTTCGAAGATCAGATCCAAAAAACTATGGAGGTTTCTGTTTATGATATGCTGATGGAGAGCCTGAAGGCTAAGGACCACATGGCCGACCTTGTGAGGATGTACGATACCATGAACCTCTACAAGATGAAGTTAAATCCCGTAAAGTGTGAGTTCGACATCAGGCTCGTATCAAGAAATTTCCTCGGATTCATATTCAGTCAAAGAGGAAATGAGGCAATCCCAGAATAAATCAAGGCATTGAAGATGCCAAAGATTATAAAAGGCATGCAGAGATTGACAGGATGAGTTGCTTCTCTTAGTCGCTTCATCTCTAGGTCCAAACATAAGTGTATGCCATTATTTTTAAAATCCTGAGAAAAGTATTTATCCGGGATGAAGAGTGTAAAAAAGCTTTACAAGAACTTAAAGCATATTTGGGATCTCCAATTCTCTTATCTCGTCCCATCCAAGGGAAGAGATTATTCTTATACCTAGCAGTATCATAATTAACCATAAGTGTAGCTGTTATTCGAGATAATGAGGAGGTTCAAAAGCATGTGTGCTTCAAGTACACAGTTCTTCAAGGGGACGATGTAAAATACCCAATAATGGAAAAATTAGCATATGCTTTGATCCATACCTCAAGAAAAATGAGGCTCTATTTTCAAGACCATACCATAGTGGTATTCATTAATGCTACTTTGAGTAAAGTCATCTGTAAACTCGAGAAATTTTGTAGACTGATGACTTGGTCAATTGAGTTAGGAGAGTTTGACATCGTGTATTAGCTAAGGGCTGCAATCAAGGGGCAAAAATTAGCTGATTTTATGGATGAATTCACTTTGGCCAAGGACGATATTAGAGAATATAAGGATATAACATTTCCTAAAAAGGCAAGCCTTGGTCAGGCCATGACCGAGGAAATAAGACACTACCTTACAGAAAAGGATATTTTGCTAAAAAAAATGGTGCAATGAATGCTTTTACGGATGATAGTCGAGTCTGGAGTTTGTTTGTGAACGACTCCTCTTGTGAAAGTGGTAGCGGGGTTGGACTCATATTGTCATCCCCAGACTGAATTGACATTGAATATGGGAAAAGGCTTAGTTTCAAATATTCAAATAATTAATCTGAGTACGAGGCTCTGTTGGTCGGACTATCCTTGGCAAAAGTACTGAAGGTCGGCCACATGATAATATATAGTGACTCTCAACTAGTAGTGAATCAAATCCCAAGGATCTACGCGCCTAAAGATGAGAAAATGGCCAAGTATTCGAAAAGGATAAATATGGTTCTGGAAACTTTAAGGAAGTAAAGGTGGAAAGAGTCCCTCGGCTTGAGAATAAATAAGGCAATGCATTAGCAAGTTTACCCTCAGCCATACGAACAAAAATTAGGCGAATCGTTCCTGTGGACATTTTTCATAGACCCAATATTGAGGAAGATGATAATGGAGTAGAACAATTTTTAAACTTGAACATGGGACACTGTTGAATGTATCCTTTAATCAAATACATCAGGGATGGGGAACTTATAGACACCAAAGTGAAAAAAAAAAAAACTCTGATATTGGGCAGCGAAGTTCACTACTATAGGATATGTTCTCTACAAAAAAATATTTTATATTGCCCCTCCTCAGATGTGTCCATCCTACAAAGGTTGACTATGTCCTATGTGACATCCATGTCACAATAGAGGAACATCTCTCACAAATACGATTATGACACACGGGTTTTGGTGACCAACCCTATACAGGGATGCAATCGACCATGTGAAAAAATGCGATAAGTGTCAGTGGTATGCAAGTATTCCCCACCAGCCTTATCAACCACTACCATACATTACTACCCCATGGTTATTATCAATGTGGGGGACTGACCTAGTTAGCCCACTTTTAAAAGAACCGGGTGGATATCAGTATCTGGTTGTGTCCATTGATACTTTTCTAAATGGATGGAAGCAGAGGCCATGATCTCCATCACTGAAGTGAAAACATTCAAGTTCATTTGGAGAAATATTAATTGCTGGTATGGCCAACCCAGTACGCTCATCTCAGACAATGAGAAAAATTTCAAAAATAAGTCATTGAAAGAATTTTGTGAATGAGTGGTAATAAATCAATTCTATTATGCACCTAGCCGACCCCAAGTTAACGGACAAATGGAAGACAGTAACAGGATGATCTTAGAGGGAATTTAAAAGAAGTTGGAAGATGCTAATGTCTTTTGGATGAAGGAGTTGCACGGAATCTTATGGTCTTACAGGAACACAGAGAGAACTCATATAAGGGAGACACCCTTCATGCTGGCCTATGGGTCAGAGGGAGTAATCCCCACTGAAGTTGGTCTTCCCAGTTTTAGAGTCCATACTGAGAACCCAGAGACAAATAATGAATAAATTAGGCTTAATCTAGACCTAATAGAGGAAAAAGGAGAGGATGTTGACGTCAGACAAACGACATATTAATAGAGGATAACTAAATTCTATAGTAAAAGGGGCAAAGAAAGGCCAATTGCTTTGGTATATTCTGTGTTAAAAAACATTTTGGCAAAAGACAAAAAAAGTTGCATCTGAACTGGCACGACCCACTTACATATTAGAGGACCTAAAGGGAGAGTCTTTCTCCAATCCATGGAAATCATATAATTTAAAGATATATTATTAATAGGCCCGAATGTCATTTGTGTGTCATCCTCTTTGTGTAAATAGTGCTTGTATTTGGAATATTTGGAAGTAATAAATGAAAAAAATGCAAGTGTTTCCTCATATCTTTAAGTTCAACTACCCAATGTGTGGTTTGAATTGCTCTAATATAAAGAAATCATTCTTATGGTGAATTAGTTTCGACTCACTCTCGGTGATATAAGAAACCATAGAAAACTCATCTCGCCCATGAACATTAAATAACACTAAGAAGGGGATACTTTGATAA
The DNA here is from genome assembly GCA_949130495.1 of Sambucus nigra. Lineage (NCBI taxonomy): Eukaryota > Viridiplantae > Streptophyta > Magnoliopsida > Dipsacales > Adoxaceae > Sambucus > Sambucus nigra. Next base: position 123,871,653 of record OX422213.1, read on the forward strand.
CATCACTTAAGTGGTGAAAAACACAAAGAATCTGATAAAAATCATTTAATTATGGTTACTTCAAACATCATTAATTTCGTGGATTTAAAGTAAAACTCTCGTTTGGTGAAGATAAGTGTGTGTGAGGAGATGAGACTCATCCATACACTCCTAAAAGTGACGAGGGGGGGATTGTATTTCAACATCATTAATTTGGTGGATTTAAATTGAAGGTCTCCCTCGATAAAGATTAGAGTGTATGAAGAGACCGGACTCGCCAATACACTCCCTTAAAAGACGAGGAGGAATTGTATTACAACATCAATAATTTGGTGCCTGTAATTTTTAAAATAGTTAATTATGCTTATTTCAAACATCACTACATAGTTAATTAATGTCATCCTCACAATATAAGAAACTAAGAGAGAGAACTTATGGTTAAAATCATTCATTTGGTAAAGGTATCATCAACATTAGGACACAAGACTTGGCAAAAAAAAAAAATTCAATGATGTATGAGTAGTAATTACATAAGTAAAATAAGAAATGTTGATATTATAGAGGAAGGTTTACAAAACATTAAAAAAATAGAATACACAAGGAAGAGGGTATGGGTCACAGGTGACCAACCTAAACACTCGACTCATTAAGGCAGGCTGCATCTCCAGTTAACATCCTAGTAGCCTCATCTCTACCTACAGTGATAATGGCCTCATCAATAACTTCAATTGGACTGTCAGTTGCGGTCGTTGCTTCAACCTTATCCAATGCAGTCTGAAGAAGAGCGTAAGACAAGTTAAGGGCCTCTAGATTCAGTTGAATTGAAGAGAAAGCCTCAAGGAATTTAAAAATGTCCCATCAATAGGCCATGTTGTCACCTCTTTTAAGGTACTGACAACAAAATTCACCAAACTCCTTTGAGTTTTTATATGCCTCTACGACCTCATCCTTGGCCTTCTTGGTGCACTAAGTAGAAATGGCATCGTCTTTAGACTTCTTGGAGTCTTGGGGCTTTCATGTTCCAGATATGATCTGGGGTGTTAGGAAGATGATTTATATAAAAAAATAGAATATGATGCTTAGTATAAAAATGGATAGATCATAATATAATTGTATATTAAACAAAAAATTAAAAAAACTTACATAACATGTCCAGAGGACCAACCCCCAAACCGTATGACTCAAGGAAGGCAAATATCATTAATTTTTCAAACTCATCTTAACCCCCGTCCTTCCCCTTGTACATCAGGAAATCAACCTTCTCTCTATCGTCAATGTTGAGGTCAGGGTCTAACTTGGAAGACATGGAAAGATTGGCCTAAGTGTGGGAAAACCTCAGCTCACTATCAGCACGGGCAGCGTCGACTGTGAACTCCCAAGTCCTATAGATGAAATAGTACCTCAAATTCCAATGATGGTTCAAGGTTTGATAGATGTGAATGATTTTATTGTGGATCTTCCTTGCACCCAAATCAGAGTATCCCGAATGGGCCCTGGTTGATATGACGTTATAGAAGGATTTTAAGACACCAACTGAGGGGTCGTCCTCATAATTTGACTTCCAAATAGATGTTAAGTCGAGTATAATCATCCAGGAGTTGGGCGCCAGCTGGGCTGGAGCAAGTCATGTGCTGGCCAAGATGGATCGAATGAAAGGATGAAAAGGTAGGTCAAATTCGACCCTAAACATCCTATCATAAATGATAATTTCACCCTGGACGTCAAATTCTCTCTCATCCTCATTTGGGACTCGCTTAGATATATCTGACTTAAGACTATATAGGTTCCTCCAGACAAGAAGGTCAAACTCTTTAACACTGGAAGGAAAAGTATGGGCATAAGAAACATCAAGTAATTTTCCAGCCTCGTTACTAGAGTCATCAACGGGAACCTCAGCGATCAAGGCCCCACTTGGGAACCTTTGGTGGAAGTCTCCCGTTATCATGGACAATAAGGGAATAACCATAGGGGGTATTTCCATAATAACACTTGGCTCCTCAGACGTATGGTGTGGGAGGAAGATTGGTGGCTTTGTGAGGACTCAGTTGCATCTGACTCAGTCGTATGAGATGAAAGGAAATAAAGAGCATCCTCAAAAGGATTAACTATCAAGGCAACTTATAAGGGGGAATTACTATATCCTTCAGAACATGAGGATGGGTTATTAGACGTATCGTCCCCAATGAATGACAGCTAAGGGAATGTGGAGGATTGGGCGAGCAAGGTCAGCTCTATCTTTTCTCTTTATCTCGGGCTCTGCCTCACCTTTACTTATCTCCCAAAGGATCATATCACTTAAATGGGGGTATCGATCTAAAAGTTTATAAAGTACCCTAAACATCAAAGGGTTTGACTACAGTTGAGTAAAAGATCTAAGAGATAACTTAAATGATTTTATTTAGAACGCTCAAGAATAATAACCATAAGATACGCGCTTCACCGGAGCAGGCGATCGAATTTACATTGGTGAGAATTATTGTGGATAATCAGGGTTGAAACAACAAATAATATTACCAAAATGACCCTAGTCCACACGCATTAGCAACACCACCACTCAATCCCCTAAACTTGCCATAAAATGGCTTAGACCAACTGGTGGAAAAATGATAATGCGACTGAAAGATAGAAAATAAGTATTGGGGGAAATCAAGGGGAGAAAAAGATCAAACAAATGGGACTCAGAGATTACCTAGGTGAAGAAGAAGGGGGAAAAGCTATGGAATCTCTAAAAGACCACTGAAATGTTTGGAAATGTAGAGATAAAAAAGGGAAGGTGGGATGGAATACTTGGACATGAAGTTTTGGATGTCTGGAGAAGACATATAATCTATGGATTTTTTCATATTTAAACCAACTAATGATTAGGAACAATTATCCAAGAGCCAAATCATTAATTGGCACAACTTACTAGGGAACAACTTACTAGGCATGCCACTACCCTATCTTGGAAATCATGCTAGCCTACACACCTGTTGATAGATGTCTAGTTCAGATCACTTCACACAGAGGCATTGCAATAACATATATACACTCAGCGAAATGGGTTCACGGACATAATAGTCTTAGATGACGCAGAGACACTCCAATTGGGGGATGGCCAACTATACCCCTCAGTCTTCCACTCATATTGAAGAGGGGATGATTAATGTACACAAGTGTGGTCTTGTCCCAAAAGGTCTCAACTCGGCAAAGGAAGACCCTGGTAGATCGTCAAAGGAAATAACATAGGATGACTCAGCAGAAGTCCAATCACAAGTGGCCTCGTTTTTGTCAACTAATCAAACATATGACAGTATTAATGATATCAGCTATCTTTCATACCTCTTGGCCCTCATCCAGAGCATGGGGACGAGGCTCATAGGCAGACCCAATTCAGTACACCAATGTCATCATTTTAAAAGACTGGAATGGCTACTTGGCTCGTCCTGGTATGTGAAAACTGACCCTTGACACCTAGCATAACACATGTGATTTTAATGAGTCAACATACCACATGGGCAAACTATTAAAACAAGGTATTCATGAGCACGTGAGCAAATATTTCATCACCATGACATATATGTACCAGGGACAAATGGATGATTCTAATTGGTTTCCTCAGGATGTGCATGCTTATTATATGCTTGGGGGGTACAATGTGCACCCTAATGACTATAAATACCTATCATCTCCTTCCTTGAATGGGATTAGAAATTCTAAACCCTAGCCCAAGATATGTTAAACTCACATTAGAGAGAGAAAATGCTTAAGAGTTTACTTTGTGCCATTAGAGCTCTATTGCTTATATAAAAATACAAAAACACCTACACAGTGGAGCAGGCTAATGGCTAAACCACTTATATAAGCATGTTTATCCACTTCTCCTCATCTCCTTTTATACTTACTTTTGCTTCTCTTATCTCCATTATCGTAGCTTACTAGCTGGAGCTCATTATAAGTTTAAGTGGTGATATCTCTGGTATCATCGTTTAAATATCCATGAAATAATTATTTAAAAAGAAATTGTTTCAAAACTGAATTGCATTGAAAATATTTTTGAATTTTTAATTTTTTTTCAAAAATACCATCCATACCCCCAAACTTAAATTTTACATTATGCTTAATGTATGATTAAAATAAAATAATGGACAATGAAAAAAAATATATAAGTAAAAGTATGATGTTACCCATTAATTTCCACTTGTGTTGCAAACTTCCAACCGAACTCATGTGCATTGCATTAGAAATCAAAAGTCTAACAGGTTGGAAGTCACCCCAATAGACAAAGTTTACATAAGAAGCCATGTAATGAATGCAATGAGTAAAATTATGGTTAGGCACTATTAAAATATGACACGAAGGGTTGTACATGAACAGAATGCCATAATAAAACCTTGAATGATACTTTAAGCATAAGTTTCCCTCAAAATCAAGAATGAATATACTGGGTTCTAAATCATATGAAACTCTAGTCACTTCATCAATCTTTTGAAAATAATCAATGGACACTAGGAGTGGATGATTTGGAAATGGACAGTGCGGCATGATAAAGAATTCGTCCCCCATGAAAGCGCTTGAATGATTTTCTCAACCATTTCATCACTGGTAGATAAAACCTCAACTCTTTGTATGATCTCAAATTTCTTGCTAAGTTTGTCAGTTGGGAAGGAAATGATATATCCTATCATCCCAGTCATTCTCCTCTTAGAAAAAAAATTATTCCAATAAGGATTGTACTTCAATAGTGAGATCTTCATCAACTAACCCAAATTGTTCCTCAAAATATTTGTGACTCAAATATAATGAAAACTTTGGCGGTCGTGCATTCAAATTTATGATGTCACTAACAAGTGGGGAAGTGATATCAAGAACTTATTAAAACATACCTAACATCATTTTTTATGGCTTACCTTAATTTAATACATTATATCTTGTGGTCATGTTGCCAAATTAGTGGTCCTCTTGCTCACTCTAACATTGAGTGACAATGTCACAAGTAGCAAAAAAGGGTTGACCGAGGATGATCACGATTTGCGTGGATGGTTTTAGTAGGAATTTCATGTCTAAGACCATAAAGTCTACCAAAAAGACAAACTCACCTATTTTTATCACATATCCTCTACAATACATCTAGGTATAACCTAACTCGGGAACATCCCTTTCTCTCCCTAATTAAGTCTTGGAGCTAGTTGGCTTATTTTGTACTTCGATCTTCAATCTTAGATATGGATTGAGTTTTTGTGTGCAAACTTTTTTCAGTGAATGTTTGAATTAAGTTCATTTTGTCTATAAAGTCCAACGAATCCTCGAGAGATTAAACATTTTTAGGTGTAGGATACGTAAGAGAAGAAGGAGCGTTTGGGAAACCTCAGTATGGGTTAGTGAAATTTCTTCCTCTTTAGTACCAACCCTACGACCATAATTTATTGGTGTGGTCTTTCCATCTTGAATTTTAGGTGTTCGAATATGGGTCATACCTTTGCCTATTTTCATATAGGGAGCTTTCCTTCTTGGCCAAAGACTTGTTATCTAGGAGTATGGGAAAGTTTTCTGCCAAATGATCGAATGCGTCACAACGTAGACACATAGGGGTGCATACGTGTTGAATGGCCTCCGGCATGGGTTCTCAATTTACTTATTTCAAGTGTTTCTAAATGATGAACCCATGTGTCAATTTTTAGCACTCATATCAAATTTATGGTCGATCTTATACGTGGTACCACCATTGGTTAGTTAGGCCTAAATTTTTTATTAGATTCCCAATGTTGGTACTTTTTCGTTGTGGCCTCTAAAATATTTCAACAATTGGTTGCACTCTTTTTCATAAAGTCTCCATTGCACATTGATTCCAACATTGCTCAGGTTCACTCCATAGAGTATTTAGACTAAGCATCCTAACTCAATTCCATGATACGGCCATCATTATAGAAGGTCCTTGAACTATTCTGAGTAAATAGAAAGTTATTCTCCATCCCATTGGCTAAATCTGTTTATGGCATGATGTATAGACACTGTCTATTGGTTTGGGAATAATTTTTGGTGAAACTTTACAGTCAATTGCTTCCAAGTAGTGATGGATTGGAATTGGAGTGGTGGGAACCCATTTTTCATCATCTTTTTCAACAAGAATTGGAATAATTTCAGTTTAACATCATTGGGGAGTTGTTGGTATTTTATCGTCATGAAAATCTCATCGAATTTGTGTATGTGCAAGTAGTGGTCTTCTTCCTCCGTATCCCTAAACACGGGTAATATTTTAATGGTACCCTTTTTTAAGTTCACAATTACTGTCATTATTTGGGGGAAGAATGATATGTGATGGTTGACTCGACCTATTAGGGTATAAGCAGTCCTTAAGTGTTCGGGGTACTACTTAGTCTCCAATTTAAAAAAAAAAATCAAGACTCTTTTGGTAAAGGTGATTGTGAAATCGTTGAATTCCCACTCGTTAGTCGACTGATATTTCCCCAAAACCAATTACGCATATATAATGTGCCTCACTTGAATTTTTGTCTCATTTTTTCTTTTTTCTTTTCAACTTTTTTTTAAAATTTTTATTTTTAAAACTTTTTTATGAAATCAAAAGAAAACACTTTGACTCAAAACCACATAATTCCTTAACTGACACAAAGATATTTTAATTACATAACTTAGGTTAGGAGAGTTTCAATTATAAAATCTTTTTTTCAAGATTTTTCGATGACAACACGGGTCTTTGAATTAATCTCCTTAAATACAAATCTCTTACTCTTTGACAAGGGACAATTTATAAAAGGACCAACTAGATTTATCGCCTTAAATTCTGATTCTACCTCTAGATAGGTGGTCGGTATAAAGACACATTAAAAATCACCAATCCTAGAAAATATAAATAGAACCTATTTGACAAGTTCGCATTGAAGTAGATTTTAATTCTCGACTCATTAAGATGTTTGCAAAGCGTTATGCGGTATCCTACAACCAACGTCTACTTGATTTTAAATGAAATGTGATGGCTCAAGATATGAAAATTCTTAGTTAATCATTGTATTTCGGGCAAAGGAATGGTGATGAAATCCTCACCTTATCTCTTACATGAGTTTTATCCTTAAGTCAATTTATGCAACATGCTAATTTAAATGTGAAATTAAACCAAGTAGTAGCACACAAAAACCTACCTTCGGTGTGGACTTTTTATAATCACTTGTTTACGCCGGGATGCAGTTTAAGTTGATGTGGATTTTAGGGAAAAAGTCACTTAGACTTCATTCAATCTCGAGTGCTTCTTATGCTCGTGGCAAGACTGCATAAGTATTCTTAACATTCGCTCACCGTTGTACATTTTTTTCCTATTTTTCTTCACATTTGCTTTTTTTGCCGTTTTTCATCTTTTTTTATTTTTTTTTGAATCTAAAAGTAAAAAATAACACAAAAAACTACACCAAGAGTAAAGTGAGATTAAAAAATAATTAAATGAATAAAAATAAGATGACAAAAGCACTAGTACCCTTTTTCAAATGAGGAGGTTGAGGCCCAGGCAGAGACCATTGTACCTAAAGGCACTGAGGTGGCTGAAGGTGGCCAGCCTGAACACGAGGTGCGTGCTGGGCCTGCAACCGATAAAGTCGGCTAGGAGCAAGTAGAAAAGGAGATAGAGACTTAGGGATTTATGTTTTCTAGGTTGGTCGTATGTGGCCTTATACCCTTTTTATGTTGTAACCCTGTTTTCATACCTCGTCTCTTCTTTTTGAACAATTGTTTGTAACTAAAAATGTATAAAGTCAACTATATAATGATATTTTTTTAATCAAGTGTAGTGTATGCATCTTATTATTTTTTCACAATTGAATGGCATTCTAAACATGATGCTTGTGATTACACTTTTATACATTACATCCATCATAATAGGCCAATATAGGATGATGTTTGGATAACCATAAAAAATATTTTACATTAAAATATATTTTAAGGTATGATTTTCACCACCTAAGTGATGTCATACACCAGTCTCCCTCTTGACATTGTTGAGAGTGTTTGGACCAGATGAACCTTTCCATACATTCTCAATATAATGATCTCCAAGAGAGTTATTTCCTTCAATTCGCCATGAAATGATGTTTAAGCAACCATACCTAGATGATTTTAAATGCATTTTTCACCACCTTAGTGATGTCATACGTTGATACACCTCTCTTAGCGTTGTTGATAATGTATGGATGAGATGAGTCTCTTCATATATTCTCATATTGCCGAGAGTGTTCTGACATTAAATTCACCATAAAATGATGCTTAAGTAACCATACATAGATGATTTTCAATGCGTTTTCACCACCTTTGTGATGTCATATGTTGATCCCCCCCCCCCCTCTCAGCGTTATTGTGAGGGCATGTAGGAGACGAGAATCCTCATGCACTCTCTTATCACCGAGAGTGAATGTTAACAAATTTTCCATAAAAAAATGATGTTCCTTAGTTTAACACAACCAGAACTATGTAGTGATTAATACAACAAGAAGGATAAATATATCACAATGTCACAATGTCACAATGTCAAATAAATGAACTCGTACAATGAAATTCTTTGAACAAATATATTAAACTTTCCTAATTAAAAGACTATTAATAAAATCTTTTGAGATGTTCGATGTTCTAAGGGTTAGAGAAGGGTTAACCCTCTAGGTTTTCCAATTTGTAAGTGCTCGGTACGACTTCTTCAGTTACCCTATATGGACAATGACAATTAAAATGGAGGCGGTTTGTCTTCTGCCAAACCTTCTTCAACCCAAGGTCACCCAAATCTATAAGCCTAGCCTTCCTCCCCTTGTTGTAGAATCTAGGAGCTATATGTTGATAAGTTGACTGTCACACTTTTGCATCCTCTCATCTCTATTTAATCAGATCTAGGTCAATCCATCTTTCTTCTACATTAGCCTATGGATCATAAGTCTGTACTCTGTGATTGGGGAGCTCAATCACGGTAAGGATGACGGTGTCAAACCCATACACAAGCATGAATGTTGTTTCACTCATCCACATCCTCTCAGTCATCCTGTACGCCCACGAGATCCTAAGAAGTTCATCTATCGATAGACCTTTAGCGTCCTCTAACTTCTTCTTGATTCGATCAATTATCATTTGGTTGGTGACCTCAATATGTCTATTTGATTGGGGTCAGTCTGGTGCCGAGAAAAAACTTCTTGATGCTGACCATTTTGTTGTAGGCTTCGAATGACTGGTTCTTAAATTTTTAGGGCAAGTTATATTAATAAATATTATTCCTCCAGATGAACGTGAATGCTTTAACTTCAGTTATGGAAATCATAGATTTGACTTCTACCCATTTAAAAAAATAATCCATGCTACAATAAAATACTAGTAGTTGCATGTTTCCTTCGGAAGTGGACCCCCCGGGTCAATCTCCCAAATTACAAATGGCCAAGATGCACTGATGGATGAGAGTGGTTGATGAGGGATAATAGAAAAGATTTAATACTTCTGACACTTTTTACATACTCGGCTGCATCTTTGGCGAGTGTCGGCCACCACTAACCTTGGGTAACGATCATTTTTAGAGTAAAATGTCCACCAATATATGTTGCGAATGAACCTTTGTGGCCATCTTGTCAGACGTAATCTACCTCTTTAGGGTGAACACATCTAATAGTGACACCAACAACCCTCTTTTATATACTACATCACCAATGATGGTGAACTTTATTCCTCCATATCTGAGTTTCTCTCTCTAAGCTGTCGAATCTCGGAGCTCACTACCCCGAATTTATTTTATCATCGTATCCATCAATGATTACCCTAGATTAATATTTAAGCAAAACATAATCCCATTGTCATATTCTTCATTGTGCGGCCTATGTAGAATCTCAACAAGAATAATTTGCCTAATATCAGTTTTTATGGTTGATGCCAGCCTAGCTATCGCATCAACCTGGATATTTTTTAGTCAAGGAATCCTCATAATCTTTACCTCTTGAAGTTACCCATTATTTTCTTAACCATCGTTAAGTAATTATCCATTTTATCGTCCTTGACCTTATATATTCCCAATATTTTGTTTGCAATCAATTGTGAGTCACTGTGGATGACCACGTGGCCGACATTTAATGAATTATAAGGGAAAGTCTTGCCAGTACGACCTCATAACATTCTTCATTCTTAGATCCCATAAAACTGAACCTTGAGGCATACTTAATGTTTGTTCCATCTGGGGTCGAGAGTATCATCTTGGCACCACATGAATTTTTACATGAAGAGCCGTCGATAAATGGGCACTAGATCGGACCCCCTTCGAGAAAGGACCATTAGACAATAGTCCTTCTTTAAATAGGAAATTTTTTTCACCAGCATTGGATTCACAATGTCGCTTAGTAAAAAATCTATAGTAACCTATTTTTGTACAACCTCCCATACTTTTGCTTATTCAACTTATTTTTGGCATCGTCCCATGTAAACTCAGTCACAAAGTCCGCCAAAGCTTTCCCTTTAATTTCATTTCTTATCTAGTAAATGATGCCAAACTAACCTAACTTATTCAGTTGACCATATTATTAACTTAACCTATTTCTAAATTTTTTGAATGACCTGCCTCAAAGTAATGTTGATGAGAACCACCATTTATGGTCCTGAAAGTAGGGCTTCATATCCCTTTAAAAATGCATCAATGTATAATATTTTTTTCCATTCTTAGATGCTCAGGCTCAGTGCCTTGCAAATCCTTTCCATTAAAATACATCGATTATTAGACACCCTTGTCTTCACAAACAATGGTTGCAGTGATTTCATATTCTGACAGACCTAAGTACAAAAATAACTTATCCCCTTGAATAGGATGACACAGCAGCATGCGTGACCACCCCAAGTAGGTCTTTAGCCCTTGGACATTTTTCCATACTCATCATCCAAGACAAGGGTTTTCCTCAAAAATTTGAAAAATAGAAGACACTAATTCATTGCCCATGAGATAAAATGGTTGAAGGTTGTGACTCATCCTATTAGCCTCTGAACGTCTTTGATGTTCTTCGATGTCTTCATATCAATTAATAATTTGATCTTTGTGGGGTTGTCCTCTATCCCCCTTTGATTCACAAAGAACCTAGGAAACTATACATCATCGAATCCGAAAATGCACTTGGCAGGGTTCAACTCCATCTTGAATTTATCCATTGTGTCAAAAGTTCATTTAAGATCAGTCACATGGTCCTCGGTCTTCAAACTCTTAGTATAATGTCGTCTACTTACACTTCCATACATTTCCCAATCTGTTGTTCAAACATCTTGTTTAAAAATACCTAATAGGTTGATCAAGTTCTTTAGGAGAAATGGCATTACCATACAATAATATGTTTTTTTATCTGTGATAAAAGAATTTTTCTCGGCGTTGGCTTCATACATAAAAATCTTATTATAACCTGAACACATGTCCATGAAACTCATCAATTCATATCCGGCTGTAGCATAAACCATTTGATCAATTCGGGGTAAGGGAAAGCTATCTTTTGGACAAGCTTTATTCAGGTCACTGAAGTTGATAGACATCCTCAACTTTTCATTGGCCTTTAGTACTATAATAAAATTGGGTAGCCAATCAGGATATTAAACTTCTCGAATGAACTTGGTTGACTGGATCTTCTTAAATTCATCGTGAATGACCTCATATCGGTCCCTCACATAAGTTCTTCTTGTTTCATTTACATGTTTCACTTTTTCATCAGCACATAGCTGATGTAAAATAATCTCAGGGTTTAACCCTGGCATATATTTACGGCTCCAGGCAAAGATATTATGTCTTATTCTTAACAACTTCACTAACTCTTCCTTGATTTTAGCTTTTAGGGACAAACCGACATGGGTAGTATTTCTGGCTCATCCTCATTGAGGATGATGAATTCTATATCTTTAATCGGTTCCTTTTTTTTAGCTTTTTCTCGTCTCTCGAGTTGAGGGTATTGGAAAGTGAAACTTGTTGTCTGACTATAAATGCTAAGGGCAAGGTCTCAAAGGCTGAGACTGTTGGAGGTGGAACTGTGTTCTGTCAGCCCATGAGCAGATAAACGTAACTGATGATGAGCAGTGGTCGTGGAATTGGGCTGAGTCTGGTCTAGGACGAGACCAGACTCATTCATATTATTTAGTATAATCATTAACATTTGTATCCCAGTCACAAATGGAAACCCTTATATCCCAAGTTTGGTTCGTTAAGATTCCTATTTGCTTCAATAGCTTTAGTGGCTTTATCCATTAGGTTTTCTCTCAAACTAGCCCAAAAAGAAAGGGTCGAACGTTAACGTCTCTTACAAACATAGGGGAGATAATAAATTTTGTAGGTCATAAACATAACAAAAGGAGGGTCTACATCCTATGCTCTTCTATATTGAATTTTAGTAAGCCAACTCGTCCTCTCAGGTCTCAAAATACAACCCAATATAATATATAATAAGTGGGCCCATCTAACCCCCTTGGGCTGGTGGCCCTTGGGGAAACCCCTTAAAGCCCATATCAGGACATGAGAGAGATTACCTAATAGACTTCCAACCGGTGGTGCGATCATCTTTACCTTCCTAGGCTTCTATCCATTCATCTCGCTGATGAGAACGATCGCGCCCCAAACGCTCGCAACAAGGAAGTCTTCTTTTATCCGCACTCTTCCAAGTCTTTTAAGACCAATTAGGGATGTGCTTTCCTTAATCAACCTTGACCCTTCCAAATTTATATCGAATGCTTGGAGAATATTGATGAGCTCAAAGGTGCATTTAAATGGGTTATTTTATGTTGACATTCCACTGGCCGTGGTGGAGTTATTGAGCATTTACAAACTCATGGCTTCCTAGGGAGTTAGTATACCATTGCCCGCATACATAAGGGTTAATCCTTCATCACCTCATTACCCTCCTCTAATCATTATTAGAGGTATCACTATCTTTACATTAAAAAGGAAGGATGGGTGTGTGATGAATAAAATTATCTGACGGGTCACCTCTTCACTGTTCCCTTTATTTGGAACAATCCTCACCTTTGCAAGCCATACTTATATTATTTTTATGATCATTGTTTCTAACTGCTCTTTAATCTTATTAACTTTTCTTCATATTTCATATTGATCTTGTGAAAGGATTTTTAATAAATTCCCTGACATTATTGTGGACTGAAATGACAGGGTCCAGGAAAAAAATAAGTAAATCTTATTTATTTAAGGAACTTTGTGATCTATAAAGATTATAGAATCTTGGTTTCATTGCATGAAGAGAGGACGTTTGAGATCGTGACTCCCTCTGTCTTTGGTCCAATGCTAAGCAAGGATGCCTCCTGCTTCTCTAGTTTCAATGTTCATTAGGTTTAATTTATTGACGTCGAATGATCCGTTAAACTGCTTTGATGAACTTATAATCATTTTATTTATATTTTGTCTCTGCATCTAAAGGAGAAATGAATAACTGAGGGTATTTTTCATCACTACGAAGGCTGAACCATGTGTCATCTACCCTATAGCACTCTACTACTAAGTCAAACCCTCTTGCGACTGATGTGCGCCTATAGTCCAATAGACTTGGGTCACTAAAGTGGTTCATCTCCTTAATTTCATTAAGGAGACAGTATTGGTCTAGTTTGTGGACGAAGATGCTTTCCAGAGGAAGAGATGGGGAAAAGACACTTTTTCCTCATACACACGAACCAATTACTAAATGACCACACAGGAAGAACTCTACATAGATGGCTTTGAGAAATAGTGTGGGTTTTTCTCGAGTGATTAGCGCTTCATATTCCACTTCATTATTGGACAACTTGAAGTTGATCGTTAGTGCATACTTTACGCAAGTTCCTTCGAGCATTTTCAATATCATCTCTGCACCACAACTCTATTTATTGGAGTACCCATTCATATAGAATCCCCATACTTTATTTCCTTTATTAATTCAGTAGGGGATCTCTCCGCCTTAATGATGGTAAATTTTGAGATGAAATCGATGATTTCCTTCCCCCATTACTTCCACTCTTGGCTTATATTGTATGCCAAAATATCTGAGATTAATTTTCCACTTTGTTAATCGTTTGAAAACCTCTGACTTATGTAGGACTTTTCTGAATGGATTATCCGCCAAGACGATAATGGTATGGGCTTTGGAGTAGGACCTTAATTTTTTGGCTGACACGACCAATAGAAGTGCTAGTTTCTTTACCATTGGTTATCTTAATTTTGACCTTAACAACACTCAACTCACATAGTAGACTTGTTAAAAACTCCTACATCATCCTGGAACAGGACCAAACTGACCTCCATTGAAGAAACGGTGAGGTATAGGAATATATCTTCTCTGAGTATTTATGGGAGGATGAAATCTGCCAAGTAATCTTCAAAATATTATAAGGCTTATTCACACAGGTGTGTCCAGACGACTGCCTTCTTTAAGGTGGAAAGAATGGGATGCACCTGTCCAACACTTTTTTTATAAGCCGGTTTAGAGTCAATACTTCCCAATCTGTGATTGTATTTACTTCACAATATTTGGGCATCTCATGGTCAATATCACTTGGATCTTTTAAGGGTTATCTTTAATCCCCCTCTATGTCACCATAAATCAAGGAAATTTCTCCAATACCATATAAAAGGCGCATTTTGGGAGGTTTAGCTTCATTCTATATTGTTTAAGAATTTTAAAAGTCTCTTCTAATTTGGTCATATGATCCTCTCTATTCAAGGTCATCACCAACATATCATCCACATACCCCTCTATGGCCCACCATATTTAGTCTTCGAACATCTAATTGACTACACTTTAGTAGTTGGCCCTGTGTTCTTCAAATGAAATGGAATTACCCGAAAAGAGTAGGTCCCCATGTAAATCACGAATGGTTTTTTCTCCTCATCAGTCAGGATTGTATGAATCTGATTATATCCAGAATAAGCATCCATAAATGACTAGGTATCGTTCCCATTTATGGCATCCAGAGGTCCGTCTATCTTACATAAAGGGTATGATTCTTTTGGACAAGCTTCAATTAGATTATAATAGTGAACACAAAATATCTACTTTCCTTTCAATTTTCAGACCATGACTATGTTCGATAACCATTTTGGATACATCAAATCCTAAATGTAACCTATATTAATTAATTATACCAACCACAACGTGGGTGGCTTGGTTCCTTTCATGGGAGAATGAACTCTTCTTCAACCTCACTCGATGGCTAGTTGGTTCGACCTTAAGCTTGTGAGTCATTATCGAGGAATTAATTCCCGGTATACCGTCATGATTTCACACGAATGTTTTTTGGAGACTTTTTAAAAATAAAACCAATTATTCCCTCTTCATATCAGTCAGTGACGATCATACATATAACATGCTCTTCAAATAGTTATTATTTGAGGGATCGGGATCGGATTCTTTAAATGGAGATCCTATAGTTGGTTATTCCATTATGTCCAGCCCATTAATATTTAATCTTTTTTTCCTAAAGGTTGAAAGTAAAAACTCCTAGTGCACGACTGGATTCCACCTATGGTTCCCGTCCCGTTTAATGTAGGTAACCGAATGGTGAGGGACTTGACTGAAAAGACTACATCAATTTTATTAAAGGTGGTTCATCCAATCAGTACATTGTAGACTGATGGTGATCACATTACCAATAATTCCACCTATGAAGTGGTTACCTTTGGACCTTTCCCGATCATGAACAGGAGTTCAATCCCCCTCTAAATTTACCTTCTTTTCAAAAAATCTTAAGGGTGGGTCACTTAATGGCTTCAATTATTCTCCCCTAAGATTCATCTTCTCATAAAAGTGAAAATAGATGATATCCATGAAACTCCACATGTCCACCATGATTCTCTCAACTATCCAGTTAGAGATCTCAATTGTGCTCAAAAAGAGATCGACAATATTTCATTAATGTGAAGGTGATATCATCCAAATATTCAGTGGGCTTATCCATTTTCACCTCGACAAGTTCTCTTTTCTCTCTAGGGTATGTTAGGTGATTTTATGTCAATGCTCCCCCGACTGTAAATCCATTGAATATCATGTTTATCATTCTTCTTCCTTTGGCTTTGATCACTTATCTTCGTTCATCTCATCTTGATTATATTTCTTTTGATAGGCTTGTACTACGATCATCAATTCACTTGTTTCCTTATTCGTTATGATGGGATCCCTTTTTTGAATAAATTGCCTCAAACTACGACTTTGGAGTAATGCTTCAATTACTCTTTTCAAGCTTATAGAGTCATTGTGTCATTCTTATAGTCTCAATGAAACTGCTAGTAGATATTAGACTTGGGTCATAGTGTCTTGTTCTTCAGTTTATTCATCCATCTAAACTTCTTTAGATAGTCTATAATGTTCATTAGTCACCCCACAGTTGTATTGAGTGTAGTGAATTGCTCCATGTAAGTTTGGTTTACCCATTGGATTCCTGTAGGGGAAATCTTTCACTCCCTTTCTCATCCAAAAATATACATTCTTTGAAATATCTAGGTTGATGGCTTGAATGTTGACTGCTAATCCTATCCTTAGCGTGTATGTGCTTCTCCATTTTTTTGTACAATATCTGTCATGTTGGTGGGGGAATTCTTTAATAGGGAGTAAATCATGTTGCTGCTATATAGCCCTTATAAGGATGCTAATATGACCACCTTCTTGTCTAGTTGATCAATATGGAGGAATTCATCATTGAACCTCGTCACATACTTCCTAACATTCTCATTTTTTGTTTGCATGATGTTAAACTGGTGGTTGGTGGCCTTCCTATTGATTTGGCCCCCGATGAAATGACGAACGAAGCGTTCAGAGAGTTTCTTGAAGTATGTGATCAAATTTGGTTGCCAATAGTTGAACTAAGTTTTTTATAACATTTTAGTGTCGTGGAGAATGCTTTATATCTAATCTGGTCTAGGTTGTCTAAGAAGTCCATGTGGGCCCCATTGTGGTCTATGTGGTTCCTTGGACCTTTGGTTATGTTAAAATAATCCATTAATGGGAGGTTGAAGTTGTACGGCATATGGAAATCCATGACCTCCCGACATAAGGAAGACTCTCATCCGGGAAGTCTGACATTTTTCCACGAGTGATGGTAGTCAACTCGCTTGGCTGTCGACACTCTATGGACATTTGAGGAGATGGCGAGATGGAGGTGGTTGGGGTATTTCATCCCACTATTTTGATTAGTGGGAGGAGCCTGGTCCACTTGTTTCTCCAGTATCGACGAAAAAATTGTTGGTAAGAATCTTAGGATCTCCTTGAGTTGGGTTTGAAGATATTTCTTCCATTCTTTGAGGCTATTGATGGCCTGCATCACTTGATTATTTTTCATGGCTTCGAAAACTATCGTTCTTAAACATTGGGACAATCATGTTGAGGAAAAAATCTAAGGTGTACACTCACCAAAATAAATTTATAATTTGTACTTGCCAAATAAATTGAATGAGATGATAAGATAACGAGACACTAGGTGTGCGTTGTTTGGCCAAGATTGACCTAGTCCATATCACAAAGAGGTGTGGGTATTCTTTCATTATTGTTTGGAGAGTTACAAATCTTATCAACTTAATGTAATTCCATACTACAAGAGGACTTACTTACATAATATTTACAATGCTTTTCCTAATTCATTGTATGAAAATTATGAGATTTTGAATTTAAAGAAGACACGTGTTTGTCTATAGCTTATCCATATATTCCAAATTTCCTATTCATCGTTATTTCGGACATCATTGATAGGGATCGTGTTGGTCGGTTGAATTAAAGGTCTATCGACAAAGTCCTTAGGATTCAAACGGTTTTTCTTTTGCTGGTTTGATAAAGCTGGGCGTCTTTCAGACCGGTGTAGGGTGATTGTCATTACATAGTCATCATATTACCATGTTGAAATTGGGCATTCGGTCGTCTACTCGACCACTATCTCATCTTTCCTCAGTTCGTAGACTAATCATTTTCCTATTCACTAGGAGACTGCGATGCCCTTTTATGACGACCTTCGTTCAGTCTCTGTAAGGACATTATTTTATAAGTCCGTTATCAATTTATTATGTCGTATACCGCTACACCGTTGATAGCGCATGAGAGGTGTGCGCGTGTAAGTGAATAGTCGTTGTTTTCTGTCTCGCCGCGACTATAAAAACAAACCTAAATTACGACTACACTCAACTGGTGAGTATAGCGGTAAGTCATGTATCGAAAATTCACAGGGACGGGTTGTTAGAATTTACGTGATTTAGTATTCGGAAATAAAAGTGTAAAAGATGATTACAAACTAAAAATGAAAAGATGCATAAAGGGAAATTTTTAACTAGGCGAGGGTATTGAAACTAGATTAAGAAAGAAAGTAAAACTATAGGTTACGTTGAATATCAATCACCCGAGTTAATTTGTATAAAATGGTTACATGGGTCGATGAGTTATTACAAATGCGTCTCGTTTCGACAGTTCATTAAATAAAGGGTTGTCACGCCCCTAAATCCTCAAAAAAGCCTAATAATATTTTGGTGTCAACAAATATCCCAGAAATTACACGTAAAAGGTCGTAAGCACGCGACATACATGATATGTCCCGTCAAATATCCTAGGCGTAATAATTAGGACAACGCACCCGAAATAAACCCATAAAGACCATCACCAAGCACAATAACGCGTTAACCCGAGTGAGTTTAAATTCAAACACACAAAAAAATAAATTACCTAGAAAGTATCATAAAAATGAGGTAAATAAAGCGGCAAAGAAACGCGGTAAATCTACACTAGAAAGAAATGAAAGAAAGCATGTAAACCTATTTAACAATGCATGTAAATTATCTAGAAAGTAAGAAAATAAGGAAATACAACTATATTAAATGGTAGGAAAGATGAATAGTGTAACTTAAAACCCAATTGGGTGTCAAACCAAGAAGAATCAAAGCCAAACTCTTCAAATCCCCCAAACCCAAAGCTAAACTAACCTAAAAATTTGCATCTTTGTTATTACATAAAAATGGGTATTTATAGTAAGTTGGAATAAGTAAAGAAAATAAAAGAGAAAAGAAAAGAAAAGGCAAAATATCTGCAGAAAATAGGGGATCGATCGATCGACCCCTTTGGTCGATCGATCGATCATGAGAAAAAATCCCAGTGTCGATGAGGATCGATCGATCGATCAAGAAGGAGAAGAACACTGCTTTCTTTTCTTCCTCTTCTCCTCCTATTTTGGTTTCAATTTTTTCCCTTCGATAAAATTCCCTCAGTTAATTAAATCAAGGGTTGTCACACCCCTAAATCCTCATAAAAGCCTAATAAGATTTTGGCGTCAACAAATATCCCAGAAATTACGCACGATAGGTCGTAAGCACGGGACATACATGATATGCCCCGTCAAATCTCCTAGGCATAATAACTAGGGCAATGCACCCGAAATAAACCCGTAAACACTATCACCAAGCAAAGCAACACGTTAATCCGAGTGAGTTCAATTCAAACACAACCTAATTTAAATTACCTAGAAAGCATCGTAAAATTACGGTAAATAAAGCGGTAAAGAAACACGGTAAATCTACACTAGAAAGCAATGAAAGAAAGCATGTACACCTATTTAAGAAAGCATGTAAATTATCTAGAAAGCAAGAAAATAGGAAATACATCTATATTAAATTGTAGGGAACATGAATAGTGTAAGTTACAACCCAATTGAGTGTCAAACCAAGAAGAATCAAAGCCAAACTCTTCAAATCCCCCAAACCCTAAGCTAAACTAACCTAAAAATGTGTATCTCTGTTATTACATAAAAAATAGGTATTTATAGTAGGTTGGAATAAGCAAAGAAAAGAAAAGAGAAAAGAAAAGAAAAGGCAAAATATTTGCAGAAAATAGGGGATCGATCAATCGACCCCTTTGGTCGATCGATCGATCATGAGAAAAAATCCCATTGTCGATGCGGATCGATAGATCGACCATTTTGGTCGATCGTTCGATCAAGAAGGGGAAGAACACTGCATTATTTTCTTCCCCTTCTCCTCCTCTTTTGGTTTCAATGTTTTTCCCTCCGCTAAAATTTCCGAAACTTCTTCATTCGGACTCGGAATCGCGCACCGTTTATGGCCACACGAAGCTAACGAGGAGGGCTAAAACTTTTGTGAGTTGTCAGGACAGGTGATTAAGTTATGAAATGACTAAAATACCCTTGAATGTGAAATTGCGTACAGAACTTGAGCGAAATGTGTTCGAACTCCATACTTAGTACCTAAATACCTACAAACACCCAATTATACCTCATATATCATGTTAACAATATAAATTGAGGTTCTCTGGTTAACCGGCTTAAATATAGAGATTAAGGCATCCGAGTGGGCTAAAATGCATAGGCTCAGAGAATGAAATACACAATATTTGCGTATCATCACACCCCCTAACTTACACATTGCTAGTCCCTAGCAATAAAATAGGATGCAACAAGAACTACAAGAAAACCAAAAGCAGGAGATAGTACAAAAGTATGATATAAAAGTAATAAAAAGATATGGCCACTTTTACGGGTGAACGATTGCATTTAGCATATGCAATAAGATGTTAAACCCCTAGGTCACCCTAGTGGACGAGTGTCGTCTCGTGAGGATTTTCAGGGATGACACCCACAAACATCATATGGTTTCCTCAAAATATGCCCAACCCAGTATGCGACAAGCCCATCAATAGCGAAAACGATTTCATACTCATTATTAGCAAAGTTAATGAATTCAAACAAAAGTCCAAATCGTTAACATTATAGAATGCAACTCATAGAATTGAAACCTTAAAATGTGGGAGGGGAGCGAGCACATGCAAAGTGTGATTTGGCGAAAAACTTATATAAACCGGATAAACGTTAAAGCAAGCATACATTCAATCCTCAGGGGAATTCCACTCATCAAGCGAATTCACTTGAAATAGGGAGTTAACACATGGAACATGCGGGCATAAAGACTAAATGTAAATGGAACTAGGCCGCACACATGTCACAAATGAAGAATGCTATATATAAACTGAAAAAATGTAATCTCAATGAAAGATACCGTAGATTAAAAGAGGCGAAATGTATTTTCACAGATTATCACCACTATTATGACTTTTAAATTACATTAACCTAAGATCACATAGGACTTTACTAGGGTTGTAATGTATGTTAGGCCATGTTACGAAAAGAAGGAATGTATGTACGGATTCAAGGTGTTCGGAATGAAAACTCGGGATAATGGGAAAATACGGGCAATAATCATTAGATATATCATCGGGGAGAGTAATCAAAGCTTATTGAACTATATACAACATATACAACTTTCTCTTTCTTTCCTTTTCTTCTTTTTCTCATTTTTCTTTTGTTTTCTTTTCCTTTTTTCTCTCTTTTTCTTCACTTTTTCACTACACTTTTCTTTACTTATCACACTCTCATATGCCTAAATCGCAACCGACATCACAACGACATCATTCAATCCCATGTAACATCCCAAAGAAAGGTGTGGAAAGTGTATATATGGGATAAAACTCCAATTTAGAGTTGGTTATGGGAATTGGGTTATGAAACGAAAGGCTAATATTTAGGCTCAAAGGGGTTAACGAGGGTAAACATATAAGGGTGAGGTCAAGGCTAATATGGGTGGTATAACAAAGAGGTGCTATGTCATTTCCAGAAGTTTACGCAATTCTCGAGTTAAAATAATATATGAAAATCATGATCAAGTAACACATTTCAAGTATGAACTCAATTAATGAACAGTCAAATGAAAGAATACTGAGATTACCAATGAATTCAACGTTTTCAATGAGAAAAGAATAGTGTATACACTCACAAATGACGAAAGATATAAAGCTTACTCGGTGTAAGTATACACAATGCAACAAAAGATTACCGAGTTATAAAAATCTTAAACCAAATAAAAAAAAAATGCATGTGCTAATGGATTAAAGTTTAATTCATGAAGTTATTCATAATATCAATAATTGAGACTAAACTCTAATAACTTCTAAAATCGAGAACATGCATCATTGGGTTGTCTATTGGATCGGGCAATTATTAAAATTTATCATCGAAAACAAAGGCAAAAAGCCCAAAAAGGAGAAAAAAGAAAGAAAATCTTTTTGAATTTTTTTTTCCAAGAAAAACATACTAAGTAACTAACAGGTGAGCAAAAACATGGACAAAAATGTGAAATGGATAGAATATCTCACACACCCTAACTTAAAAATTGACATTTTCCTCAATGTAAATTAAGAACCAAGTCAAAGAGAGGAAAAGAGCGATATTACCCAAAAGTGGAGCAATCCCCATAAGAACAAGTCCAAAGAATCTACAAAACAAGTTAGTACCGAGCATAGCAAAAAGAAATAACAAAAAGTTAACTAATTACAAGAGACTAAAATAAAAAGGAAAGAAAAAATAAAAAGCTAATTATATACAACCTACTATTTAGGCCTCACACTAACTGTACACTAAAAGTCTAAATAGCTGAGGGCCCACCGTGAAAATGATTTGACTTTGGAGGATAACTAGTGTACCCTCACATACAATCATGCCCTCTGAAAAATATGAATTTTGTTTTAACAACGGAAGGATGTGTAAGGCGTAAGAAAGGAACCATCGCTAATTAAAAGTTTTGGTGGGACGATGGGGGGGTTGGATTGAACGGATGACAAAAATATGTGGGGCCCGAGAAAAGCCAAATATCCTCCCAATGATTTTGAAACTGCAATGGGAGGCGGCGCACATAAAGGCAAAGATGCGATCGTGGAGTGCGACACAAGCAAGTACTCCTCATCGGCGAAAAGGTTTAAAACATTAAAGTTTGAAACCGAATCATCGGGTACTTGAGACAGTGTGATAATAGAGGATGAAAATGGGGATGAAAGAGATTCAAATTCATGAGATGAATCATCATCGCATGAAGATTGAGTTTCGAATGAAATAATATCATTTTCAATGAAATATTATTCTTTAGGGGCCAAAAAAGAAATCATTTCTTCGCAAATAAATATTACGTCATTTTCATCCTCACTTTCAATATCTATTATGCAATGGGCAAAGTCTAGAATGGTTTGTTCCAAAGTAGGCACAAGTACATCATTTGGTTAAAAACATTCATCGACCTCAAAAGTCTCGGAAGCAAAATCGTCCTCGAACTCAAATAATAAATCCAATTCATGTTCCCAACAATGATTTTCTTCTCGATAACAATTTTCAAGTTTCTCATTTTCATACATACGCAAGCCCTCACCGAATGTCATAGGTTGAGGTGCGGATGCATGAAAATGGGAACTTTGAAAATTACCATCGAACTTAAACGAAACCTCAATATGATAGGAATTTTGAAAACTATTGCAATTAGTTTCAAAATTCCTATTATAAGGAGGTAAAGGCCCAAAATCATTATCATCATTATCAAAATTCCAATAACCTAAATTTTGACTTTCGTTATACTCGCCCAAAGTCATATTTGAATTTGCTATACTTTGGGTTCTAAGTATTCACCAAAAGTCATAGGTTTGCGAGAATTTTGAGAATTATAAGCTTAAGGAAAAATTCAAATGATTTTTGTTTGTCTTTCGAGTATATTTTTTTTTTGGTTGAAAATTTCAAAAACTCAAAAAGATTTTTATTTTGTTTGTATTTTAGTTTGAGACACTTTATGTGGCATATATTTGTGTTAGATTCCCATCTTTTTCTCTCCCATGTGGCTACAACTTTTGGTTTAGATTGTCAATCCTTATTATGTTCTTTACCATGCTTACATGGAGTAGTTGGATTTTGTGTTGATTAAATGGATTCTATTTTTATATGCCTCTACTCATACATGCACAAGCTCTTTTGAAATTTTAACTTCATATGTATATTTGAACTTTGTGAGGTGTTCTCCTACCAATCTTGTCATCTACATATTTGTGACCTAGGAGGACTAGTGCATGTCAAAATCCGTATCACGTGAGATTTATGAGAAATAAAAAAAATGGTAAATATAAATGTGTACGGGGAAGGGCTCCGAAAGGATTTATTGTCCTTTGCGAATAGTAAGCCACAGTTTGTTTGGACCTAAAATAAATACGTGGTCCAAAGGCCTAAAAGAAAATATGGCATTAAAAAGAAAAATAATTGCCAAGGCCTTTGTTTGATTGATATACTCATCCAAAATTAATATAAATGATTATTGAGGGAGATTGGATGGTATATCAATGGTTTGCACAATGTCCGTTTATCATAGTTGCGTTTTCAATGTCATGACTCTATTGGTTTATAGAATCATCAACATGCGAGGCTTGTATGCATTGTGTATATTTGTTCATTGAGTTCAATCTATATTGTCACATGAGGTTATATTCAAATGTGATGAAGTTTGCAATAAATTGAGAATTCCGTGCACATGTTTTAACTGATTGGGTCTAAATTTAATTGTTGCTAGTTCACACCTCAACACTTCCATTTCCATATGACATATTTTTTCCATACGAGTGTGAAAAGCTTATCGTATTTTGTGCCATTTGTGTATTTATATCTATGTAAATGTGCATCTGCATCCTTGGTATATCTAGAGTATGTATATATATGATATGTGCGTTTAGTCTTTGCCTTATCCTCTAGTCTATATATGCTTTAATTCATAATTGGGATCTATCTTGTTGCATTCTTTGTTGATATCACATGCTTAATACTTTACGTATCTTATTGATATTATTTTCTTGCATCCTAGTTGGTATCCGTTATTATTTGGTGGATTAGTTGTTCTTTTGTTACCCATATGCTTTAATGTTCCAATCACTTTTGCACATTTGCATGATTTAGCTTATTATCCCATTTTATTTATTATCCCCTGTTTAGTTTAAGGGTAATATGCTTTAATTGGGGGAGAAAATTTAGTGTTCTTAGTTCTTTAGACTTTGTCTATTCCTGAACAAAAAGGGTGAGAATGATAGGGGGAAATGGTATCTAATCCTATTGTTATCGTATCTTAGTTGAGGAAGTTTATCTTAGGGGGAGACGTCTTTCTAAGTTGATCATTTGTTTGATAAAAGGGGAGAATTAATTTAGAGGAGTAATTATTCAATTGCATTTAATATTTTGATATTCCCTATGCGTTTAATGCATTTGCATAAGTGTGTAGAAATTATATTCTAAGCGACAACTTTCACCGGCAAAGATT
The DNA here is from genome assembly GCA_949130495.1 of Sambucus nigra. NCBI lineage: Eukaryota > Viridiplantae > Streptophyta > Magnoliopsida > Dipsacales > Adoxaceae > Sambucus > Sambucus nigra. Next base: position 123,896,725 of record OX422213.1, read on the forward strand.
TTAATCCTTTGGGTTATTTGAGTCAAGCATTATATTTTATTTTGGGTGGGACAATTTTATTAGTCTAGTAGAGCTTGATGGCCCTTCAGGATTTTTGTTTTGTTTTAGTCCCGGAATAGCCAGAGGGGGAGATTTGTAAGGACGCAAATTTCCAATTGAGTCCTTTGTAGTTTTAGCTCAATTCCGGACAAAAATGTTTGAGTAATAGGATAAAGTTCATATTGATCCATTCAAGCCTATGACGTGTTTGTTGAAGACGTAGTGACCAAGTGTATAAAGCTTCATCACATTGTCGAGTTTGTTTGTGCCGAGTTTCTACGTCATCAACATGTTTCCATTTCTCCTAAGGTATGAATGTATATATATCTATATAATAAAGTATAAAACTTATATATGTCACAAGCTTGCTTGATGATGTCATCATTATAATTTTTTTTCAGTCCCTATTTTACCACTTAAATATTTTCTTTCCCCCTTTTCTTTCTCACTAATTAATTCCCTCTCTCTCACTTTAATTCAAACATAAGGTTATTTTGGTAAACACGCATGAAATGTTCACTTTCTCACTACACTCTCACGTAGAGTCACTGCTGATCTATGTGCAACCCATTTCTCATTTTCTCCCACTCTAAACCAAATTTACTTTTTGTGCTTCTCTCTGTCAGAGGTACCCATTCATCTCCATCGGAAAATCCTATCCCGACGGCATAATATTTTGGGTGTTATGGAAATAGTTTGTCCGGCATATGAGAAATGGTTTACATCACTAATTTTGACCTTCAAGGTAGTGCAGGTGGAGTGGTATTCATTGTTCACTTTTTTTCCCTAAATATTTCCCCATTATTCACATATTTCTTTGCTTTTCCTTCATTCTACAGGTGGTATTCACTCTACAAATTTCAGGTAAATAAAAGTAGAGTTTAGATTTTTTGAATTTTTGAAACTCTAATATGATTTTTGTGTTTAATTTTTGAAACTATAATGTTTGTCTCTTAGTTGGTTCGTAGCCCCATTATTGTAATTGGAGACTCTATGTTTGTACAAAATTCACATAGTGTTTCTCTTTTCTCTCTTTTCATTTATTGTTTTTTTTTCTAAAGATTAGAGATTAGTTGTTGATTTATGAATTTGTTAGTCCATTTTCCCCCAACATATATTTTGTGTTAAAGTAACATCATAGGTGGGTTTGAACTTCACATTGGGATTTTGAAGTTTTTATGTTTGTTATTATATCTTTAGAAGAGTGGCCACATGTATCTATAGCTATTTGATATGTAAACCTGGATTTCTTCCTCTCTCAGATGTTGATTCATTTGAGACCTTAGGATTGGCAGGTATATTATTATTTATCCATCTTATATTTTGAGACCTTATTTTGTTGGCTATGTTTTGGAAGATCACATAAGCAAAGAGCTAATATGGCTACAAGTTTCATAGTTTCCATTTCTTTCTTTTTCGAAATTTATGGACACTGTTTAGTGCAAATTGTTGACTACTCAGCAAAGATCTACAACTATAGCATACTTACAGTTTATTCAGTGCTTCAAGATTTTTATGTTGGTCCTCAAACGTTTTTAAATGGTATGTTAACTAGGGTTATTTCAATATCTATGGTGTTTGATTTGTTATATTAAGTAGATCTAAATGATCTTATCTTTCTTTCTCTCTCTCTCTCTCTCTCTCTCTCTCTCTCTACTGTCTATTTTCTCACTTTGCTTTGTATTTGGAGAAAATCTAATTTTGTGCTCAAATTGTATCTAGTTTGTCAGATTTATATGGTTTATATGGTTGACCAGATTTATATGTTTCAATTGATTGTGCAAATGTTGGCAAAATTGAGGGTGTTTGAGCATATCTAATAAGTAAAAAATGTTTCCTTTCGTGAAAGTTGAGTATCTCGATCCAGATTAGAGACCCAAAAATCATGAATCGGATGTGTTTGAAGTTGCGTATGCAAACTCCTTGGTGGTACGTAAAAGAGACCTAGGTTAGATACTCAAAAATTACGATCGTGGAGTTGGATTTGATTAATAGGGCAATGTCATCTTCTTCTGTAATAACACCAGAAGATCTTTTCGAGTCTTTGATGAACGATGGTACAATCGATGCTAATAGAATAAAGATTATCAATGAGCTCAGGAGATAAAGAATAACACAATAAAAATGGTGCAGCAGAGTAAGGTTCTTAATACCTTTAGTGCAGAGAAGTAGACAAGGAGGGAGCTGTTTGATGCAATTTGATAGGAACTTGAAACTCCAGTGCTTGAGAAGGCATGAAAATCAGTGTGGGGGTTAATATTGGATGATAAAGGATTGGGAAAAGAAATCAGTGAAACCATTGAAAGAGTGTTTTGTCAATTAAATGAGCATGAAGCTTCGTTGTTTCAGCGATCAACCAATGAAGCCAAGCTAGAGAAAGATAGAGGGAACCTGAGCTCTTCATCAAGTTTAAGTTGCAGCAGCAACAGTGAGGTACCCAAGTCCAAAGTCCAATTCTCGTGTTTTAGGTATTTTCCTAGCTTAGTTCACGGAGTTATTATACAGTGGTGGTTGCAGGTAGGTGATAATCAAACAATCTGTAACCGACTTCTTATCTTTGCAGTTGGTAAAGGCTTCGATACGAAGATCAACTTAACTAACGGACCGAATGGACCGAAGATGGGATAAATCATGAACTATCATATCATATCTGTGATGGAGTATCCGAGGTACTTTCCTTTTACAAAAACAAGTCAGAATACATATGATGGCAAACTGAACCGACATCTTTTATTTTGATAATTGGAAGCCATGTTCATTCGCATTTTATTTTTTAATGTGTTATTGTCTTAAGAATACAATGCACTATAATTATTTTTGAGAAATATTGTTGTTACTTAAACTTAGTGCCCCTTTCACATGAATGTATTTACACCTGAGACGCTAATTACAAGAGTCACCACATATTTTTTGTTGACTTGATACATGATAAAGAAGGTCTAATTCTCCAGAAGCATGGGGTGATTTTATTCACCAGCAATCCATCTCCCCACTCAACGGAAAGGCATCCTTAAAACTGTAGTTGATTCATTGACTAATATCCCAAGTTATTCTTCAGTTCTATTTGTTTCCTTTCCTTTTATTTTCTATTATTATGAAAAATTTCTTTTTCTATAGTAAAATATGAAGACTAAATATTTAAATTTTAAGTTTTGTTCTACATTTTGATATACGGGACTTCAATAGAATCAGAAAAAGAACATAATTTCCGAGGTTCAAATAGACTAAGACACGGTTCAACGGGTGTGATTGTCGCAGATAAGATTACTGCAATTGAATTACTATTTAAAGTAGTAATATCATTTTTTTGTAAATTTATTTATTCTGTTATACTTTGTTCCATCTCTATACACTTTATTTGTTCATTTGTTTTAGCATTTAAAGATTTCAAAAACTAAATGTTTTCTTCTTGATTTGTTACAGTGTTTAGCGGACGCTTTGTTCAATCAGTACAAACCATCCCAAGGTGATTACCACCCCAAGCGGACGCTTAGTTTGAGCATGTTTGATGGGAATTGTTTAATGCTTTTGATGACAACTGTTTAGTGAAGAATCAAGTATTCTCAAGTGCACTGTATGAGATGTCCCTACATTTTTTTGTACTACTCAATACTCATACATTCCATCGAGAGAATGGAGATGGAAGTTGGAACCTTCAGACTTTTTGAAAGGGATTGATCTGCTGAAATGATATTGCAGTGACACGATACAACCAAAATTCGATGGTTATTGATATACCAATAACGCTGGTGTAATCCAAGTGATGATCTTCATAAGTGTCGGGCAACTCTGTAGCATCGGTTCAATCCTAGTGATTGAGGTTCCAAGAGACCCTCGAACTAAGAAGTTATCTTTTTATGCGCTTATATCATCCATCCAAAAAGAAACAGAAGTAGCCACATTAGATAACGACTATCAGGTGTAATAAAAGACTGCAACTTGAGTTTTATAGCAGTTGTGGCCTAGGTTGTTACGAGGCGAGCAACTAAAGGGAATGCTCCATCTTTAATTCAGACTGGAAAACATTTTGATGTAAAGGGAATGCAAATAGGGTTTGAAGAATTCATCGGGAGTCGTCTACATATTATTGGTGTAGTATGTATTCTCGGATTATGTTCTATTTGAGATTTGATTATACTGTGCCTTGCCGTTGAACCACTGACTTTCCCTCATCTGTAGATACTTTAAATTTCCATTGACTTATAAGTAGATGTTTTTTTCTGGTTTTTCAAAAAGGCTCCATTGTTTGGGAAAAATGAAATTAGTTCCTTTCAATGATATTTCAGCTAGGATTTATATCTTAAAAAATAATGACCCCTTACTTATCAGCTATTAGTTCCAATTTTTGCTTTATATTTCCAATTCTCTATTAAGTAATAAACTTTCTCCTCCAAATTTTTCAATCTGTGAGAATGTTTTGTATTTTTATTTCAGTTACAGGTTGGCGGATGTACCGTAGAGTATGCACAGGAACTGTCATAGGCATGGACAACATCCGAAGAAAAAAAATATGATTGTGCCATCCAAAGGAAAAAAACAGCATTTTATAGATATGATGTTAGTTTTGCGAGGTCCACGACACTATTGGTGTTGATGAACTCATGACAGGAGTTGATGGTAAGTGTTAACAAATCTACTCCGTGGGGAGTTAGTGAGTCTTGGTTTCCAGATCTCTAATTTTCTTTTTAGTTTTTTTCCTATGTTTCGAATTAGTTTTAGTGATTATATATTATGTTGTTTCAAATTATATTTCTTCCTCTCTCTTTGGTGATTATATATTATGTTTGTTTTGGTTTTTCAAGTACACATTTGACGTTTATATTTTTTTGGTAGATGGCAATTAGTGTGGTTTTAGCACCACTGTTTTATCATTGGTCTCCTAACAAAAACACCTCCATTCTTCCCATCACATACAAACTAAGGTAACTCTAAATTTCTCTATTTGAGTTTCTTCTTTATATTTCTTAGTACTCTTCTTTATCTTGCTTTAAGTTTTGATGTTCATTTGACAATTAATAGATCGATATTTTCTTATTTTTTCACTAAACTTATTTGTCTATTTCAATGAATTTTTTTTACCTTTTTATAGGAAGAATGGATATTTTTGACTGCATTAGTTTATGAAAGTCTTAACATTTTTATCCTTATTAGAATTGTTATCTAGCGATTTGATTGCAGTGATTTCATACATTTGACGATTCTTTTGGATTTTCATGTGATTATTGGAAGCTTTGGTGTAGAGAAAATGAATAATGAAAGGTGAACTTTGAGCAAAGATGAATTGAAATCCAATCTATATAGCAGTCAATAGATGAGGTGATTTTGCCCCATGCCATCAAGCTCAAGAGTTTGGAAGAAGGCCATCCTGTCAAGCATCTACAAACTCAATGTGAAAATGTGTAGAACCGAGTGAGTGAAAATTTATCCATACAAACAGAGCATAGATTGAATGTAAATATCAGTATTTCCCTTGATGATTATTTGATTATTTCAGAATTTGTTCATCAACTGCCACTGTGTATTAATATAAAATCTACGCTATTTGATGCATTAAAAACTGCATTTGATTAGGCCGGTCTTTAATTAAAGGTGTTGCTTTACTTTTTTGATCAATAAGTAGACAAATTATTTTGATGTAGATATTAATGGAACTATACATGGATGATTTAAGATTAATTAACACAATTTATTAATGTTAATTAGGTCTAGATTTGATATTAACTTAGGAAATCAATCTTTATCTTGGTTGTTGTTTTAGTGTGCAAGTTTTATATTGTTTATATTTATAGTAAGTGAATTGGTTGTTTATATTGTTTTGATTAATGCAACACTTCGAGGGGTCTCTCATCACCAAGGAAAGATGAACTACAAAGACGACCAGTAATCAGGACATATGATGATGGTAGAACTGTAACACTTCGAGTGATCAGCCAAAAATTTTGTAGACGCTTGACCAACTACCTAAGACAGTCCTGGATCTGTTGCAGGTTGTCAGAAATTCGGTAATGCCTTGTACAATTTGTAGAGGATTGTTATGATCTGCCCAGAAGTGTTCACATAGTCTTGAGAAGAAAATGATGTCCGGATTGATTTACAATCACAACAACAATTCGTTCCAACTGAAAAATTTCTAGCACTCTCGAATCCACAAACTTCCTAAGTTCCATCAAGCACTGAATTTCAATGCGGATTCTCCCACGATTGGGTTGAAATAACAATTGCGATCCTCACATCTCAGTGAATAATATTTAGTTGTGCAGCACTTTAAGTCGGTATTGGACTAAATATAATTATTTTCTTTGCGCCATTTGAGTGACTTATAGAGTTGGCTAAAAATTCATTTGTGGCAAACGGGAATAAATTGTTGGGAATCTTCGAAGTTCTGAAATCCATTTTCCTTCCCCTACCTGTATGAGAAGAAGGGGGCGGATGTTTGGGATGGATGTTTCGCTCTTATATCGAGATTCATTTTACATGTACTGTAATTTAAAATAATTGAATATAAGTTTCACTCTTAAATCGTGGAAGTAGTTGAATATTTTAGAGGTAGAAAATACATTTGAGATGAAATGTTTGTTATGTTTGTACATACTAATATTTATAATGATATGTTTTTGGGTGTTGAGCAACATAATTTTAACATTATGCTTTTGGATTTTTGTTGTTATTGTGCTTGGAAGATAAGCCCTTGAATTATCGTACTTTGGAAATTATGTAATTACGTACTTTGAAAATTATCGTCATTTTGCGATTATCAGCGTGCCTTCAGGCACGGGCACACCCTAGTATATATATATATATATAAGATCTTGGAAAATTTTATAATGGGTGTAGGTTTAATTGAAACTGTTGTTTATTTTCAGAAAGATTTAATTAAAACTTTAAATAAAGAATAAAAAGTTTCTGGGCAAAAAATCAAATTTTTCAAACTTTCTGGAAGTTCGTTCGATGTGTCGTTCGAACCATAAGTTGTTCGAACGAGTTTGCCAACGAGTTCCCATATTGGCCACTGGAACATCGTTCGAAATGTCGTTCGAACGAGATTCCTGTTCGAATGAGATTTCCAACGATATTTCTAATGAGTTCACACTGGAACTTCATTAGAAGCCTCGTTCGAACGAGATTTCGTTCGAACGAAAATTTCGTTCGAACGAAATGTCGTTCGAACGAGATTTCAGGCAGGAAATTTTTTTGGCAGTTTTTAGCAGATTTTACCCACTTTCCTCACTTATTTCTCCGCTAATTTTTCTCAGATCTTATAATGTGCGGGAACAATTTTTTCTAACTTAACTTTTTCATAATATTGTAACTCCTATAGAGAGGTTTGAGATTTGATTCTTCTAAGAAAAAGTTCATGAGTTTGAGTGTTCATTTTATAAAGAAAAATTCTTTAAACACTTAGTTACACACATATTTGTTTCTTCCATGTTTATATATACATATACTTTGCTTGGATCATTTTGGCACCGGTTTATCTTTACATTCGTTTGAAGAGAAGTTTAGGTTTTCTTCTAAATCCCTCAAAGAAGAAGAAGAATTGTTGAGTTGCGGCTTCCTCACATGGTGCAAGGCATCATGTGTGGTTGACGATGTATCTATTGTTCGATCGATGGGTCCGAGATCGCGGTGGAGCTCCGTGGTTATGCTCTAAGCAGAGGTGGTTAGAAGAAGACGCGTCAAGGCTTTAGAGGGTTCGAATTGAGGCTGTAAGTCATCTGTCTTGTAAATATAAATTCCATACTTAGTGGATTTGTGGTAGGGCCGTTCGAGAAATTTTCCCGTTGTGGGTTTTTCCTCGTACATCGCGGCGTAGTGATTTATTGTTTATTTTATCTTGCTATACTCACCTACAACGCATGCTTAGGTAATTCAAGATAAAATTTGGTTTTAATCACTACATGTTTAATTTGGTGCGAAATTAAAGTTTGGGTAATGTTTATGTGTAATTAATTCATGTCATTAATTTAATGTGTCAAAATGTGGTTTGGACTAATTTGTTAAAATTGAGAAATATGACTTAGGCAAATCTTCTAGGACTTGGGTTGATTAATTGTGTTTAAGTGAAATTAACATAAGTGTGTGTTTTATTTTATTTCACTTGGTTTAATTTTAATTCGAAGTAAATTAAAATTTGGTGTTTTTGTGAACCATCTTATGCTTCCGCATATCTCAACAAGGAAATTGGTTTTACAGTATAAGGATTTTAAAATTGGGGGGGGGGGGGGGGGGGGGGGGCTATCGTTCCAACAATGTCATTTTTTTCGGCATAAACTAAAACCCTAGTGACCTTAACTAAGTCCCAAAATATCAATTTAAGCATCCTAAGAATCATCATCGTCCTTGGGATTTTTATTAAAGCTTAAGGGAAATCAACTGTCAAAAATTATAAGGGGTTGATCGATCGAATAAAATAGGTCGATCAATCGATCTTTGATCGATCAACATTCTTGAGTCGATCGATCGATCAAGCAGGTATCAGTCCAGATTTTCTTAAACAGTTACGGGTTTTCCTCTTTTTACACCTCTAATTCTTCATTATAATGTCTTAAACTCCCAATCAAGTATACTAATTATCATACCAACATGTTTGCATCATTTCCCATGTTTTAGAATCATAAAATCAAAGTAGAACATCAACTTCTTGGATCACTTTACCAAATTTTCATATAAAAATCCTAGTTCTTCTATTTCTTCAAGAACACTATCTAATTCAATAAAATTCCATAATTATCTACACATGGATCATGATTTCATGGATGCTAAAATCCCAGAAGTTAATGTACATGCAAAACCTACCCAAATTAAGATTTCAACTCTTCAATTCCATTTCATTATCAATATTCAAGGTTATTCTTCAATTCAAACCTAACATGTATGATATATGCGCTAAATTATTGCAAGCTAAATCACTTGCCGAGTAATGAAGATTCTAGTTCGATGAAGTAGATGGTATGGGGATGATCCTTGCTTTCCGATCTATCCGGTGGTGGTGACGGTGGTGCAAAAAGCCTTTAATTGGTGGTTCTCCTTTGAAAACTCCATTCTCTCGCACTCTAATGGATGTTTACGATTTTTGGTTGTGAAACCCTTATGGACTCAAGTGTTGGCTGATAATAACTATCTAAAATTCGTGGGTCATTATTCACCCTAAAATAGGAATTTCAAAAATACCCTCTCGGGTTGCCAGTTATGCTTAAAAATGCCTCGGGACCCAAACTAAACCCCCGGCTCGTGTTTTATGACTATCTCGACCCTACCGGATACGTTGGGGCACTCAAAATCGTCATAAGAATGACATAAAAATAAAAAATACTTTTAAATCCATAAAATTGGGTCCTGACACGACTGACACGCGCGCCCCAACTTAATTATCGAAACAACCGTATTTTCAACTCACGAAATTTTTTATAAATTCAATAATGACATATTACCGTAATCACTCAGTAATATTAAATAATATTATAATAATCAAATACTAACTCTCGTCTCGCTAGCATTTAAATCTTGATTATTTTCCAATTAATTATCCCAAATTAATTTTAATAAATCTCATAATTCAAATCAATTTAATTTATTAAATCACATAATTAAAAGCCATAAAAATACGAGGTATTACATGTAAGTCTTACTATCTTGTATTTGTAAAACCGTACTTAGTGAATTTGAGGCTAGGGTCGTTCGAGATTTTTTCCCGTTGTGGGCTTTTCCTCGTACATCGCGGCGTAGTGGTTATTTGTTTATTTTATCATTTGCAAAATTCACATTAGATGCATGCTTAGGTAAAAAGATAAAATTGGTTTAAATCACTACTTGTTGAATTTGGTACTAAAATAAATTTGGATAAATGTCAATTTAATTCAAGTCATTAATTTTATTGGATAAAATTTGGTTTGGCCTAAATTATAAAAATGAATATTGATTGTTAGGCAAATTTCTAGGACTTGTGTTAAAAGTGTTTGTGTGTGTTTAATTGAACCATCTCTCTTCTGCATCTTAAAGGAAATTGAAATTACTTTTTGTAAGATTTAAAAATTGGGGGTCACCATTTCCAACAACAACCGTGATACTTATTGGAGTCTAAGTCTGTAACTCTGTATACGTTGTTTGGTAATACCTCAGTTGTAACATTGTTGAAAAAGGGGTTTTCCTAAAAGGATTTTTTCATCATATCTCGTGTTATTGTTTATTTGACTAGATTTACATTAAATATCTTGAACGTCAGTGATGAATAAAAAAAAGCATGTCTTTATGTTTGAATCAGAAATATATAGGCATCCCGAGATATGACTTTAGGACCGGTCTAAACAAACATAAAAAAATCGTGTATGTTGAAACCCTAATTGAACTCTTTTTTATCTCCCTATAAAAAAAATTAACAGATATTAAATAGACAAAAGTTTCAAGTAGTTAAATTGTTCCTAGAGAATTTTTAACTCGATAGAGTTCTGTTTAATTAAGACATAAAACACAAGGACGGATACCTTCAATGAAATAATTGAAAATAAGCCTAGGTGGAGGGTAAAACTCTACGAACCCTTTCTCAGAATAATACGTAAATACCCACCCCTAAAAAATCCTCCCCTATGGGATAAAAGTCAAAAGAACTGAACTCACGAAGGCTTTTCCACATATTAACTCCCCTTATCCAGACTAATCGAAGGAGAAAAAATCATCTCTAAGGTAATGTGTGACCCCCTAGAATGGAGATAAGTATTTATGGAAAATAAAAGGAAGCCCTCTTTGAAAATACACCATCAAGCGGTATCATTCCCACCAAAGTTAAGGAATTCCTCTCTAGATGAAGATTCACAAAAAGAGTGGGACGTTTTAGATATAGGCATATATGTCTCTTATCCCACATCATGCGTTAAAGATTTTAGTCTTATCATATGAATATATGCCTTTAAATATGTTATTTACTTATAATTTATGTATTTTAAAATCACCACCATTAACTGATAGTCATCCAACATTAAACACATTAGGTATTAGTTATTTTCTATTTTATCATTACATTCACAAAAGAAGATCCATTAGACATAAAAACCATGTTTAATTATATACATGTGATGCATGATAATCGTCTTACAAAAAAATCATATGGAATTCTAATTTTTCGTAGATTAAATCAAACAACAAAATGGGACTTTCTTGTCACCTACAAAAAAGGGATAACATACGCATTTTGGTGAGAATGCATCAAGTTCACTTTGAAAATCCCTGTAGGCAATATACGGATGTATGGTGAAAAGAATAAAATTTTAATTTTAATTTTTTTAAATTTAATATAAACTTTAATAAGAATTAACGTAAATAAAACATTGCACCAATTTTAATTTGAGTTGTTTTGATTGACGATTTACCAAATTTTATCTTAAACAAAAACATACATCTAGGTAATATCGGATAAAATAAAGAAATTTAATAACACGCCAATATATAAGAAAAACCCACAACAGCAAAAGCCTCAGATGGTCCAGCCACACAAATTCACTATGATAAGGTTTTACAAAAGTATACATATCAGTTACTCAATAACTTGTCACCCTCACAAGCCTTGGCATGTCTTCGATCTCCAATCTCCCCTCTACAACGAAAATGAAAGAATCCAATAATGCAAGTTTCCACAAAGTGTGAGTTCACACATTCCTTAGTATCTAGGTATCTAGTATTAGCTACCATCTACAGGCAAGAACATAGGAGCACCACTTGTTCACCGCAACACCACACCATAGATCCCACCGTGTGTAAACAACAAACCTGATATGGAATCCTCTACTCGAAACTTTTCTCTATCAAGATGAAGAGAGAAGGAAACTATTCTTCTCATAAACAAGATCTCAACGAATTTAAAGATTGAAACTAAGATCTTAAACACTTTGGGTAAAACCAGGGTTTGGGACCTTTTGGATATGTATTAGAAAACGAATTTTTCTAAAGTCTCTCTAAAAACAAATTACTGAAACCTTTTATGTACAAAACATGTCATTCAAGGTGGTACATTTTTTGAGAAACTTCATTCGAACATAAACATTTTATCCATTGAATGAAACTTCAAACTTCTTCAAACAAAAAAAAAAGTGTTCGAACAAATAGCCAGACTCGTTCAAACCAGCTTCGAAAGAGCTTCAAAAATTATTAGTTCTGTAAACAAAAAAATCTCATTTGATGTTCATCTGAACAAAATACTAAACTAGTTCGAAAAAAATTCATAAATTTGTTCGAACAACTTTAAAAAAAAAACTATTGTCCTTTTAAAAAACTTTCAATTAATATCTCCAAACTTTTTATAAAAAATAAAATTTCCAGGGATCAAAATTCATATGCATTCATACCTGAGAGATCCTTGGAAACATGTAGACAAAACATGGAACAAAAAATGGCATGATATATAATCTCTTAAACTTTGCCACTAGCTCTTCAATCAAACAGTTAATAGCCTTAAAAGGTCAACAATACAAAGCCTAACCTGTGGCTCAAAATGTTTTGTCTGGAAACAATACAATACATACAAATTAATTCAATATGAAAATTTTCTTATAAATACACCTCTTTGGTTATTCCTGAGAAAAAAAAACTATGGGCCATCAATCTCTCTAAATGACCCAATCCCCCGCCTTGAAAGAAAAAATTAAAGATGCTAGACAGACACATACTCTGAGTAACTTTGCACTCTTATAACATTTGTCGTATGTTACAAACCTCGCACTTAGACACACCTTCAATTGTAAGGAGAATATAACGAGCATAAATATCTTTATAAGAATAAATTCCTCCCTATGTTTGACGATCCCCACCTAGGTAAGACATCTACCCTTAGATAAATATTTCCTAAAACTAAAGTAAAAGATATTATTTCTCCTCGTATATTAATGACACACATGAATATATATATATATATATAAACAACCAAAAAACTAAAACTAAATACATAAGCTTTAAACACTAGGATAGTATTGATGTGTCTAAATATGTGGGACGGAGTGAAGCTACATGAACTTGATACAAAATAATTATGACCTAATCATTAAAAAATGTCCATAGAGTTTTAATTAATCGCAAAACTTTTTCAAATTAAGATTTTCCCTCAAGTGATAGATAAATTGAACTCAACAAATAAACAAGCACAATGCATAAAAGCCTAGAATTTGAATGATTCTGCAAATCAATAAGGCCATGACATAATAAGCATAACCATGATTGAATGTGCAAACCCGTTCTTCTTAACCTAGATCACCCTAAAAATCTATACAAATATCGTATATTTTTTAACTCAAGTCTTTTGAAGATACCATTTTTTATTATCAATCAAACAAGCATGTTTGACATTAATCTTTTCTTTTTGCCTCTCAGTTTTTAGGCTCTGGAAACCAGAGGCTTTCTTGTAAGGGAGATTTTCTCCTTGCATAGACCTTTTCCATGCACCCTCTTTTATTCAATAAAAATCAACATACTCACGAGAAGGGGTTGTTACCTACACAAATCATCCCATAGTTAACAGACATGTAGATGATAAGATTGATGGGAGAACATATCATTTAGCTTAAATATAACATGCGAAGATAAAATTCAAAAGAACTTGTGCATGTATATGTGGATGAATATAAAAAGTGAATCCATTAAGAAAATAAAAATTGAACAAATCCATTCAATCATGATTAAGAACAAACTAAGATTTGAAAACCATAATCAAATGTCCTTGGCACATGGAAACATGGAATTAAGTGGATTAAATTACACCAATATGCCACAAAAATGTGTAAAACTAAACCGCACGTAAACCAAAAAACTTTTTGAGTTTCTTAAAAATAATCAATGTGATAACAATTTTAAAAAATAACTCAAGAAACAAATTAATTTTTTTTTATTTTTCAATAATATAATCATAAATAATACAATCTAGCAATAGGAACACAATATAGCAATATGATAATCACACTATACTAATTACAAGTCTTGAAGTCAATCATTAGTTCGAGAGTTGTTCTTAAAATAAGTCAACATCTTTTGAAATTTCTCCATCAATCATTGAGAAGTCTCCTCGTATATTCATTTCTTAATACGTTAAATTTTATTTTTCATATTTTTAGGAACTGTGATTCTTATAAATATTATCATCTTCATTTTTGAGTTTATGAATTATGTTGAGGATTTGAGATAGACTCGATTTTTTTTAAAATAGTCACTATGATAAGAAAATTATTAAAATACATTGCCTTATGTAAAATATAATTTTTTAAAAATTTCAAGATTTAACAAATTCCCAAAAAGGCCATTTAGCACCTAAACGTAAGAAAAACCGGACTATGTATATTTTTCTACATGCAGTAACTTTATAGAAATGTTACTTTTTTTAACCCCTGTAGAAATCGTAACATGAGAAATTTTGTATTTTTTTTTTCATAGAAAGTCACGTTCTGGACAACTTTTATATTTTAAGTTTTCCAAAAATTCGATTATAAATGGCCAATATTAATAATCCCAATTTACGGGCATTGGAAAATATGCCTAAATTGTAATTTTTATGTAATGTGAGTGGAATAAAAAAAATGTTTTTTTTAGAACATATGCCTCACCCCCTGCCTTTCAAAAGTTGTCTAATGTGGGGAAGTAAAGTAAGATATTTGATAAATTAAAAATAATATATAAAAGATAGTGGAATGAATTAGTGACGTGTGGACTTTAAATTATAGAGTTATATCGAGAGTGGATAAATATTACTTTTATGTTGATGACCCTACGCATGTGGCCACTTTTATTATATTGTAATTAGGGTTATGTTGGGCGGTTAAGGTTGGTTCCATTTTGTGGGGTTTGGTGACCCCAGAGGAAACTCGAGCCAGACACGATTATAATGATTTTATTATAGGTGATTTTTCGTGTCTATAGAAAAAATTTATTTATGTTATGAATTGAATTTTATTTTACATTTGTGAGCATGTTATATATCTATGAGCCTTATTTATCAATGAAGTGTAATAACCCTTACTTTTGAGTAATTAATTTTATATTAATTGGCCATGTGAGCTAATTATATAAAATACTGGATAATGGAGTAAATATTATTTTAACTGATTTAAAAGATAATATTTACTAGATTTTTCATATTTACTATTATGAGAATGTAATTAGCATTATGTTACGATTTATGGTGTGGTTGTGCTTTAAACGACATTTATGGTTTAAATGAAGTTGGAAGTTGAAATGATTTACATTATTTCGGATGCCAATTTAGAGGGCGCGGTTAGTCCCAAAATAGTCGAGAGAGTCAAAATAAGTGCCATATTGTATTTTTGGGTTTCGAGCACTTTTGACAGGTTATGACATAATTATGTAGTTACGAGTCATTTTAATGGTGTATTAACATTTAAATATGGGAATTAATGCTAAGGTCACGATTAAGTCTTGCAACCCATCTTATTTCCTAAGTGTATTCTTACTAAACCTCGAGAGAAAGAGAGAAGAAGAGAAGAGTGGAGAAAAAGAAGAAAAAGGAGAAGAATTGAAGAAATTGGGGTTAAACTTGCATCTACCATAAGAGAATCCGAGATTTCAGCTTAAGGAAAGTTTCTTACTTTCTAAGATATGATTTGGGAAGATTAAATTGCAGTGATGGTTGTGTATTGTAATCAATTGAACAAATAGGATTTTTTATGAAATTGTTGTGCTTGAATCCCTAAACCTTGTTTTGATAGATATTGTGTTGATGATAGTAGTTAGTATGTATATAGGATTGTTTTGGTTAAATTATTGATGGATGGTGTGGGAAAAACCAAAGAGGGGTGAGTTTGAGAGAATTAGGGTTAATAACCCATAGCCCCAACTTGGCAAATTCGCCAAGGCGAATCGATTCGTCCCTTAGCGAATCGATTGGCCCCTCTGTGAATCGATTCACTAAAGGCGTAGGCTACAGGTCTAGTAAGTCGAATTGATTTGGGTAAGGCCAAATCAATTCGGTGAGAGACGGAGTGCTCGATCCCTCTACCGAATCGATTCACTTTTAGGTGAAACGATTCGCTACTTGGGGCGAATCGATTCGGCCTTATAGCAAATCAATTCGAAATCCTGCTGTTTTGGGGGATTATTCCAACTTAGTTTTTAGCTTTTCCTTTTAGGCCTAGGACCTAGTAACCTTCTTTTATGAAGTAAAATAGTGTTCTAGAGTCTTATATCAAACACACAACTACTCTGGATTACAAAGGGAATAATTAGGCTCATTCTAGGGACTTTCAAATAGATTTTAAAGTAGTTTCTTCCTCTAGTAAGCTAATTTAAGATTAGGAAAAGTAAGATTATGAATTTGGAAGTTCAGAGATTTGTGTAAGGTATTTTTTCTAGTGATTCATAGGGATGTCATTAAATCTCTCAAAAATTTATATTGGGGATAATTGAAAGTTGAGGTTTACAATTATAACCCTAAACGAATATCACTTTGGATAAAACGTTATGTATAGTTTAAACTGGTAATAA
Organism: Sambucus nigra; assembly: GCA_949130495.1. Taxonomy (NCBI): domain Eukaryota; kingdom Viridiplantae; phylum Streptophyta; class Magnoliopsida; order Dipsacales; family Adoxaceae; genus Sambucus; species Sambucus nigra. Next base: position 123,913,234 of record OX422213.1, read on the forward strand.
CTTGTGAATGATAATTTTTATATAAACACCTCTCTAAATGCAATCATAAGGGAAGTTACGCGTATGAGGTGAAGTCCCCTGGATAGCGAATGGAGGGTGAATATAGTCCTCGGCCATAGGACCGGTTATTATCTATTGTGTGAGTATTATTCGAAGTGAGGTAATTTTGGGTGTGTTTATGACTCACTTTCGAAGGTATATGGCCACTTCCTAACGTTAAGCGATATAGGATGCCCAAGTTGTCTTGGTGACAGGACCTGGAAGATAATAGCTATTTAGGGGAACATCCAGTGGGGAAACTGTAATAACCCAGATTTTTGAACGACTATTTTATATTATTTTGCCCGATGGGCCAATTTTATAAAATAGGGTATGTTGGAGTAAATATTGTTTCCCATAATATTAAGGGATAATATTTACTATGTTTTGTCTATTTACCGTATGAGAAGGTGAATAGCATTATACTGTGATATATTGCGTCGTTATACGTAAAACGACTGTTATGACTTACAAATAAATTTGAGTATAATTAATGAAATAAAATGAATTTAGAACATAAAATTTGTTCACGTTATCCCAAATGCCAAAATAGGGGGTGCGTATGTTTTTAGAATAGCCGAGATAGTTGAAATTAGTGACATGTTGTATTTTGGGTGTCGGGCACTTTTAACGCATTTTGACTCAATTAAGTGGTTACGAGTAATTTTAATGGCGTATTAGCAATTAAAGGAGGGCATTTATGTTTTAATACCCGTTTAAGTGCCCCACCCCTTTTTCTTTCTTCATTTCTGAGAAAAGCCAAAGGAGAAAGAGAGAGAGAGAGAGAAGAGAGAGTAGGGAGAAATTGAGAAAAGGAGAGAAAATGGAGATTTGGGGCGGATTTCCGTTGCTACCGGAGGAGGAATCAGAGACTACAAACTCGAGGCAAGTTTATTACTTGCTAGATGTTGATTTAATGTGATAAATTGCTTGTGTAGTTAAGTTTTGGAGATTTAAACCATTTGTTAAGTGCTGCTACTCGTCCTGTAAGACTTTGCACCCCTTTCTTCGTTGTTGGGGATCGCAGCCCTAACAGAGCTTTGATCTTTTCAGGGTTAGCTTCAATGCCTCGCTGATTGATAATGTACCCGAGAAACATGCCTTCTCGTACTCCAAATGTGCACTTCGTCGGGTTCAACTTCATTTGATATTTATCAAGTTGATCAAAGGTCTGGCCTAAGTCAACTAGATGATCAACAACATTCTTGCTCTTTGTTAGCATATCGTCAACATAGACTTCCATATTGCAACTGATTTGTTTTGCAAACACTTTCTTCATCAGCCGCTGATATGCTGGATCTGCATTTTTCAAACCAAAAGGCATAACATTATAACAATAAGTTCCCCTAGGGGTAATGAAAGAAGTACTCTCCCTGTCTTCAGGTTTCATTTTAATCTGATTGTAACTAGAATAAGTATCCATGAAACTCAGTAGCTCGTGTCCCGAGGTAGCATCCACTAGTTGATCAATTCGGGGCACCGGAAAGTGATCCTTTGGGCATGCTTTGTTAAGGTCGTTGAAGTCTACACACATCCTCCATTTGTTGTTCTTCTCTTTCACCATCACCACATTTGCTAACCAGTCTGGATAGTTAAAATCTTCAATAAAGCAAGATTTCTCGAGCTTCTCGACTTCCTACTGTATAGCTTGATTCTTCTCAGGACTGAATACTCTTCTTCTCTGCTTCATAGGCTTGATCTCCTTATTCACATTGAGTTCGTGACATAAGAAATTTGGGTCTATCCCAAGCATATCCTTATGACTCCACGTAAAAGTTTGCTTTTTGCTTCTTAGGAAAGTTATCAATTTCTGCTTCAGTGAGGCCTCCAACGACGAACCTACTTGAGTAGTTCGTTCAGGGTGCTCGTCATCCAGGATGATGTTTTCAGTAACTTCCACCACTTGACCCTTCAAGAGTTGCGACTGATCTCTAGGATCCAATGTTTTAATTTCTGCACCTTCATCCACTTGATAGGTGGTGGTCTTTTTCCTTGATTCCTCCAGTTCCTCTTGCTCGACGGATGAATAATAGTATTCCCGAGCTACTTTCTGATCACCTTTGACAACTCCTACTCGAAAATTTGTTGGAAATTTTAGGCATTGATGTACCGTAGATGGTACAGCCTTGAATTTCTTCAATCCAACTCTTCCCATGATGATATTGTATGATGATTGAACATTCTTATCCATCACGAAGAAGCGTATTCTTTCTGTTCGACAAGCAGGCCACGTACCAATGAATATATCCAATTTGATTGTCCCTAGTGGAAATATTTTCTAGCCAGCAAAATCGAGGAGGGGTCTATGATAAGGCTCCAGTTGAGATAGCTTTAGATTTAAACTGTCGAAGCACGAGTAGAACATGATGTCTGTCGAGCTACCATTGCCTACCAGTACTCTTGAAATCATTACCTCCTTCATCCTCATTTTGATCACCAAAGGGTCATCATGAGGATATAGAACACCTGCGAGGTCGTTCTTTGAGAAACCAATGACCAATTTCTCTTTGTTAACCTTTCTCGGGCGATCCTCCTCAGCTAGATTTATTCGTTGAATGTATGAACAAGCTGGGAGCCTCACAGAGGTAAGCTTTTCTCTCGACAGTAAGGTGTCCTCCTCCTGCATCTCCACCTGTAATAACATTACAGTAAAATGGCCCAAAGCGTATTGAAAATACCTCACGTTCTGGCTGCCTTGGTCTCTTGGGAAGATCGGGGTCATCTTTTGGATCAACTTGATGAACCATACTGCAACGAGGAACTCTTCTTCCCCGATCAACCCAGACGTTCCGACCTATAAGAACTCTCCGAGGAACTTTTGAGTACCGAGGAACTTTTGAGCACCGAGAAACTTAGGCGGTCTGAGCTGCACCTCAGACAAAGCATTAATAGTCGGATAATCAAGAGTTTCACTGTGCATTAAATAATTATTATTATCATACAGATGTATACGCTTAAGGGGCATTAAATGTATTACCCTTTCACATTACAGCCTTAGGGCTATAAATACATTGTATTATCCTCATTGTAAGGGGATCAGAATTTCTTGAGAAAACTTGTAATCGAGAATTCCCAAACAGCCAGCAATAACAGAAATAGTGGACGTATGCCATTGTTATGAGGCTGAACCACTTTAAAAGTTCTTTGTCTCATTTTATTTATCTGTGATTAAATAATTAGATATAATCTAATTTTTTACATCAACACCATTAATGGGTATTTGTTGATTTTGATGATAAATCCTTTAAACCTTAGTTTTAATTTGATTTGAGGATAAATTATTAGTTGTTAATGGTCTAGGAATGATTTGGGTTGAATTGTTGTTGTTGATGTTGGGTAAAATAAAAAATTGGAGGTTTTGGGATTTTAGGGTTCATACAACCCGTAGCCCAAACTGGGCAAAATTTCATGATCGAATCGATTTGGCCCTAGGGGCGAATCGATTCGGATAAGAGGTAGGCTACAGGTCTGGCAGACCGAATCAATTCGGGTTAAGACCGAATCAATTCGGGTTAAGACCGAATCGATTCGGATAATTACAGAAAGTCAGTTTTGCTCGGCGAATCGATTCGGCCCAGGGGCGAATCGATTCGGTTCCCCTGTTATTGTGAGATTTTTCTTATTTTGATTTCTAGCCCTTTTTTCTTTTAGGACGAAGTTTTAGGTACCTTCCTTTATGGATTAATGGGCAGTCCTAGAGGGTGGTTTTGGGTAGACTAATGCCTTAGGATTTAATGGAATCATTGGCCTTACCCGAGGGCTAGTTTGTATAAGTAAATACCCTAACGATATAGGAAGTTACCGAAAGAGAAAATTGGAGATAAAATGCGAAAGTTGAGACTCTTGTGAGATACTCCTTGAAGGAGGCTTACTTTGAGAGTTTGTGAAATTTTATGAACTCTTGGAGACTAGTTTGAGGTTTATGGTACTTCGGGTCTTAACCATTAATAAAATATGACACTAAGAATAAGAAAAACATATGATAATATGTGGTATTAATGAGTAAGTACAAATGATTTGAGAAGGTAGATGTTTTTAACAACGAGTTTCTATGGGATGGCAGGAATGATGAGAAGGTAGGATTCTCATGTATTCACGCAAGGTTCGGTTAGCGGTTGACATTGAATAAAGGGTATTACGATTAAGGAAATCGTGCACCGAAATAAGGATGTTTCAAGGAAGAGAGAGCCCTTCAATGAAAATGATAGGCTCGCAAGTAAGTGTTGTTAACACTTTCGGAGAACTGGTGTTAGTGAGACCCCATCGGTGGACCTCCACCTGGGGGAGACTCGCTGAACTAGAGAGGGGAGGCCTGTAGAGTGTTCTCTTTACTTGAGGAGTTAAGGGAACTAATAAAAAAAAATCATCAGGGTAGCTAGACATGGAAGTAGTTTAGTTCGAATGGGACTAGATTATGTGCCTAGGAACCATTGATAGTGGCCAAGTAGATTGGCATGAATGTTGGAGGTAATTTCCACCGGAGTTGAGGTTTGGGTGTTCCTTATCATAAGATGGAATAGTATTGTATTTACCCTAGATCCGGGTTCGTACATTGAGCTGGTAGTAGTATATTTGTATGGCTTCTATGATCACTCATTATGGGGCGAGTGATGAAATGTGTGGTGTGTGCTACTTGTATTATATGTAATATATGAGTAGAGATATTCTTGGTATGGGTTGGTGCAATAGCAAGCGAATAAATCATGAGTCTATCCTATTCCTATTTCTAGAAAAGGACTATTTGTTCTATAATATCTCTCCTTGATACAGGTTGAGACTTTATAGAGGTGGTTTACGGTATGTAGATAGTTTCCTTTATTTTGATTTTATTTTTATTTTGTTTTACTTTGCTTGTTTTGTTTTATTATTTGCTTTCCTTGCTTGTGTGTGATATTGCCTTATCTCCACGACCAGCAAGTTAAGGGGATTGTGTCGGAGGGGTTCCTTATTTGGATTTCGCTTCGGCGAGACACTCCGCGCATGAACCTTAACAACGTTGGAAGTGGAGATATGTGCATTTTATCTTTTTCTTTCGTTTCTTTTCTTTTGTTGGTTAAGTGCCGAATTGGAAAGTTTAAGTCAACAATCAAGTAAATGAGTGGTTAGAAGGCTAAGTTATAGTGCGTGATATGAGCACTGTGATAGTTTTCCTCTGATCGATGTGGGGAAGACAAAGATATGAAAGTCGAATTGAGACTTAGGGTTATGACTTAATGAGAGGGCCATCTATAAAATATGTATGTATGTATATTGGGATAAAAGTGTTAGTGGCATTTTACAAAAAGTAAATGCCAGGTTAGCAAAAAAAAATTAAGTTGTTTGAGATAGTAGGACTTAGGAGTAGAAGAGCATTAGTAGAGTGACAAGTTAGGAATTCTAGCGATCCCGATCATGTGTCTTCGACTGTTACTTCTCGACGACCGATGATGCGAGGTAGTAGTGTAATGGGAGGGTTCCTTATTTGGATTTTGCCTCGGCGAGACGTCCCACGCACGAAACCGAGCGAATGTCTAGAGTTAGGAAAGGTCTTGGACACTAGGGATATAATTAGGATAATACTTATATGACTAGATCTAGATAGATAGATTGACTTTAGGATTTTTAGGACGCAATGCCCTTAAGGCATGTAGTATCGTTTTAGGAAGGTGGTAGGAAATTGACCACAATAAATTTGTGGGCTAACTCTAAGTGGGATTCGATCCCTAGAACGAAGGAGCATGGGATCTTAAGTAATTGAAAATGATAGGCCTTAGAAGGTGGGGCCTTTTCTAGATAAAGCGTTATGTAGATAACCTATCCTTTGAGGAGTTGAAGTATGAGTTGACTTTTACTCCTGCACTCGTGTTGTTATGATTGAAAGTGGATTTGACGAACGAGTCTTTGTCAGGAATGAGAAGTATTATCCCCCTCTTTAGAGCTCGTAGCGGTAGTTTTCGCCTGAGTAGAGGCACTACTTCCTGGGCAGGAATTAGGTTTTTTAATGAACAAGAAGTTGGTGTTCGTAAAGGACTATCAATTGGATATTCCCGTTTTCTAAAGAAATGCTGATGGGGAAGATGATGCACCGAGTAGAAAATTCGTCGGAGAGATTAGTTATGGCATAGAATACCAAGTAGAACGAGCTTCACCGGGGGGGACGCTATAGTAAAGGCGTTCATGTCCGTGGTTAACCCACTCACCTACTAGTGTGAAGAGACTAGTGGTGGGATGAGGAAGGAGTGGAGTAGTAGCTTTTCGAAATCTAATTTCTGTACGATGATTCAGATCGATTCTTACGAGGAGGGTACCGTGAGTGTGGCCTAGTGTAGTTATTCCCTACCAAGGGTATAACATGATTCGGGAAGAAAGGTAAGGTATGCCGAGATGTGTAGGTGTCTCCTTCCGTAGTTGAAAGGGAAGATCGACAGTTCACGAGGAACGGTTTGGTGCTATGATAGAGCACGGAGAATATAGACTGAGGTCAAATAGTGATGACCTTAGTCCAAATTCCAAATAGGGACGCAGAGCTACCAAGGGGCTTGTTAAGAATGATAGAACGATAGTTTAGTATAGTATACCTTTTATATGATTAAGGTTATACTGTATGCCTGAATTTTGAGGGAAAAATTCCCTTCTAAGGGGGAGAGTATGTAACAACCCAGATTTTTGAACGACTATTTTATATTATTTTGCCCGATGGGCCAATTTTATAAAATAGGGTTTGTTGGAGTAAATATTGTTTCCCGTAATATTAAGGGATAATATTTACTATGTTTTGTCTATTTACCGTATGAGAAGGTGAATAGCATTATATTGTGATATATTGCGTCGTTATATGTAAAACGATGGTTATGACTTATAAATAAATCTGAGTATAATTAATGAAATATGAATTTAGAACATAAAATTTGTTCACGTTATCCCAAATGCCAAAATAGGGGGTGCGGATGTTTTTAGAATAGTCAAGATAGTTGAAATAAGTGCCATGTTGTATTTTGGGTGTCGGGCACTTTTAACGCATTTTGACTCAATTAAGTGTTTACGAGTCATTTTAATGGCGTATAGCAATTAAAGGAGGGCATTTATGTTTTAAGACCCGTTTAAGTCCACCACCCTTTTTTCATTCTTCATTTGTTAGAAAAGCCAAAGAAGAGAGAGAGAAGAGAGAGAGTTGGGAGAAATGGAGAAAAGGAGAGGAAATGGAATTTTGGGCCGGATTTTCGTTACTAGCGGAGGAGGAATCAGAGAGTACAAACTCGAGGCAAGTTTCTTACTTGCTAGTTGTTGATTTAATGTGAGAAATTGCATGTGTAGTTAAGTTTTGGAGATTTAAACCATTAATGGGTATTTTTTTATTTTGATTTAATTTGATTTGAGGATAAATTATTAGTTGTTAATGGTGTAGGAATGATTTGGGTTGAATTGTTGTTGTTGATGTTGGGTAAAAAAAAAATTGGAGGTTTTGGGATTTTAGGGTTCATACAACCCGTAGCCCAAACTGGGCAAAATTTCAGGACCGAATCGATTCGGCCCTAGGGGCGAATCGATTCGGATAAGGGGTAGGCTACAGGTCTGGCAGACCGAACGATTCGGGTTAAGACCGAATCGATTCGGACAATTACAGAAAGTCAGTTTTGCTCGCCGAATCGATTCTGCTATTCAGCGAATCGATTCACAAGGGCTTATCGATTCGGCCCATGGGGTGAATCGATTCGGTTCCCCTATTTTTGTGAGAATTTTCTTAGCTTGATTTCTAGACCTTTTTTCTTTTAGGACCAAGGTTTAGGCACCTTCCTTTAGGGATTAATGGGGAGTTCTAGAGGGTGGTTTTGGGTAGACTAATGCCTTAGGATTTAATGTAATCATTGGGCTTACCCGAGGGCTAGTTTGTATAAGTAAATACCCTAACGATATAGGAAGTTATCGCAAGGGAAAATTGGAGATAAAATGCGAAAGTTGAGACTCTTGGGAGATACTCCTTGAAGGAGGCTTACTTTAAGGGTTTGTGAAATTTTATGAACTCTTGGAGACTAGTTTGAGGTTTATGGTACTTCGGGTCTTAACCATTAATAAAATATGACACTAAGAATAAGAAAAACATATGATAATATGTGGTATTAATGAGTAAGTACAAATGATTTGAGAATGTAAAATTTAATGTTTTCAAAGGAAAAAGTAATGATTTTCATAAGTGCTAACTTATGGTTACACACCTCCCTAAATCGCTATCATAAGGGAAGTTACGTGCGTGTGGTGAAGCCTCCTAACTAATGAACGCAGGGTGGATATAGTCCCTAGGCCATATGGTCATTTATTATAATGCGCTAGTTAGGAGATTCTGGGTGTGGTCTTGACTTTCCTGCAGGAAATATGGCCGCTTCCCGACGTTGGTAGGTTCCCAGGTTGTCTTGTATAGATATTCCCTGGAAGATGATAGCCATTTAGGGGCGCGTCCAGTGGGGAAACCCGGAGGGATGGTCTTCGATTATTAAAGCAATTCATGATAATGAATTGGCTTTAATTACATTTCCTGGATAGAAGAAGGGAAATGGGATATATGGTACAAAAGTATTTTTATGCTAATAAAAATGACTTTTGATTTACACTTCCTGGATGGAAGAAAGAAGTGGGATTTTATGAACAAGTCTAAAACATTTTTATGTTAATAAAACTTGCTTTAAAAATGTATTCTTCCTGGATGGAAGAAAGGAAATAAAATTGGTAATGAAATTGTATAAATGAGATTAATTGGTAAACATTTAATAAAATGTTCTACCATTTATGTATATTCCTAAGAAAGAAATAGGAATATCACATATAAAGTTATGAGATTGAAATGGTAAACATTTGATTAAATGTTGTACCATTTATATATATTCCTAAAGAAAGAATTAGGAATTCTGCTTTTAGATGGTGAATGGAATAAAATAAGTTTTCATGAGTAGCTATAGATCATATGCACACACATAGATATATATATTGATTACGTACTAAGAGTCTAATGGATCTCAACGATCAACCTTGCCTAAATAGTAGTGTATCGGGGGGGGGGGGGGTTCCTTGTTTGGATTTTGCTTTGCGAGACACCCCACGCACGAATAGGGCATAGTGTTGAGACTGGGGAGAAGTTAGACCATAGTACTTGGGTTAACTAGAGCATCTCATTCATATTGTGCTAGGTTTCTTTTAGACTGAGAGGTGAGAAATATTATTGTTAATTGTGAGAGAATACGCACTTAACTGTCATGCATTTTAGTCACATGGGAATCATATCAAACCGGGCCCTGACCCGTATCTATATTTCTTGTTTCTGCACATATTATTTACGTTACAGGTGCTCTACCGCATGGGCACCCGTGTTTACATTTACATTCCGGTTGTCATGGAGCTACAGCACATTGCGGATGTTGTAGGTTATTTATTTTAGACGCCTATATCTATTGTACTCTAGTTATGTTCAGTTTAATTATTCGGGCGTGTTGCCCAAGTGTTGCACTCTTTTATTATATTGTAAATATTGAAATGTACTATTCCGTGTAATTATTTTTATTGGTCTGTTCACCAATAGCTTATTCGGTGATTATTTATTATATTGTCACTCTTTATTCTTTGATTTTTGATATCCACTGTTTTTACAAATGGGATTGCCTAAGTGTTTTTCTTTTACTTGCACATTCTTTTACATTAACAGTCCGTTTTCTAAAATGATTGGTGGTTATCTCGTACTATTATATTAATCGACAGTGATGCTGAGAATGGACCATCTATGATTCCTGTGATTATTAGAGTATTGGGCTGGCCACCTATTATTTTAGTGGGCGGGTTGTCACAGAAACCCGGAAGGATGGTCATAGACTCGTTATATGTTGTGAAATATAACTATTCTTATTAAAGTGGGATTTTATTGATGATACAACACTTTATGTAGTAAATTTCTTTCAATACGTTTCCTAATGAGAAAACGTAATGGTAAAATGGAATTGGGTAATAAGGTAATTGAATCTCATTAAGTAATATTTTATTCATATTCTTTAGCATAATTGAATTGTGATTATTTTCATTATATTTGCTTTAGATTATGCTTTTAAATTGAGAAATTAGATTCCTTAGCATTATTTGTAGTGATTGAAACAAGCTTATTCATGGTAATTAAAATTTCCATAACTATCATGCACTTTATTCACTTGGTAGTCATATTAAACCGGACCCTGACCCATTTATATTTCTTTGTGTTGATTGAATCTTATTCGCCCAGGTGCTCCACCGCAAGGATGCCCATATTGACTTTTCTATCCCATTGTCCTAGAGTTGTAACACTTTGCGGATGTTACAGGATAGTTGATATAGACGCTTCCATCTTTTTGTATTCTAGTTATGATCGGTTACACATTCGAGCGTGTTGCCCAAGTTTTGTACTTGTATTATATTATGTGGCTTTGTACTTTAATACTTGGAGTAACCCAATTGTATTTGTCTGTTAACCGACAGCTTATTCGGTTATTTTGTTGTATATATGGATACTGATTTATTATATATCCTTATGTTTATCCACCTCCTTTTCAATTGGATTATTTAAATGTTTTCTTCAACGTACAAACTATATCTTGACAATCCATTTTCTAAAATAATGGGTCGTTATTTCATAAACTTATTGTTTTACTATGATGCTAAGAATGGACCAACTATGATTCCTGTAATTATTGGAGTAACGGGCTGGCCACCTCTTATTTTAACAAGCAGGGTGTCACAAATGGTATCAGAGCCTCAGGTTCTAGTGTCTTTAGGATCAGTGCAGACTTGTCACCCTCTACCGTAGCGTTCTTTGATATAGAGCCCTATTGTTAGGACAGTTTTGTTTGATTATATTTGTGATCTTTTGCAAAATAAATTGTTCTTATTAGTACTATAATTCAGTTGTTTCTTCGTCTCAAATGCCGCCTAAGAAAGGTGGCCCTTGGAGAAGAAATAGAGTTGTAGATGATGATGTAGGTCCTCCACCTCCACATCAATGAATAATAAATGCCACTGAAGTAGCCAATATTGTGGCCCAGGAGGTCAATTCTGCGATAACTGTCGTGGTTTAACAACTTCCCCAAGCCGAACAGTCGAGGGTTCAGGAGGTACGAGCCCCCGCGGGACCTTCTCTATGGGAAAGAATAAGAGAATCTTTCTTAAAGGGTCATGCCCCATAATTTCAGGGTGGTTCCGACGTGATAGTAGCTAACCAATGGAAAAAGGATCTGCAACACCATATTCGCATGGTGGATTGTAGTGAGTAACGGAAGCGAACCTTGATACTTTTAAACTAGTTAGAGAAGCCTTACTTTGGTGGGAGTCGATGACCACGCCAGAACAAAGAGATACCATGACTATAACTGACTTTTGGGTTTTGTTCGACCGAAAGTATTTTCCTCCCAAAGTTCATAGGGAGATGAGGAGGAAACTTTAAGATGTAGTTCAAGGTGAACATTCGATGGCAGAATATGAGGAGGAATTCACTCGTTTGGCTAGTTTTGTGCCGGATGAGGTGACTCTGTAAGAGAGGAGAATATCAAAGTTCATTAGAGGCTTACATTGGAGGATACGACAACACTTGCTGGGAAATCCATCTTTACAAACATTTAGGGATGTAATGAATACCGCATTACTTCATTGTCAGGATCATCGGTTGCATGCACAACGAAGTAAAAAAGTTTCAGTTGTGGGATAAGAGAGTAAACCATAAGGAAATGGTTTAGGAGGGGGAGTACTACTCTCGTCCCAATCATCGGGACCCCGTAAGGTGATTTGTCCAAAAGGCAGCATTTTGGGCGATTTAATTTCGGTGGTAGTGGTTTCAGGCCCAAACAGGGTGCCCAGCAACAGCAGTAGGTAGGCCAGGTAGGTCTGGGTAACAATGGGGGTCGAGGCCATTCGGGCCAAAACTTTGGGCAGTTCAGACATAATGGGGGCCAAAATCAAGAAAATATATCGGGTCATTGTTTTTAATATGGGGAGTCGGATCATTATAGGAAGGTGTGTCCAAAGTTGATAGGCGGAAGTTTCCTAGAATTCTACAGCATCAGCAGGCACAACTACCGCCACCAATACCTAATCCATTCGTCCCTCCATAATAAGGACAACTACAGTATGGGCGTGTCTACCATATACAGGATGTTATGCTTCCTCCAGCCCAGCCAACGCCGTCAGCCATCGAGGGTACATTTCCCATTCATGGGCATATGGGTCATGTATTCTTTCATACGGGTGCAACACACTCATTTATTTCTAGAAGTTTTGCTCAATCGACGGAGTTAATTAAATATGTGGAAAGTACTTTCACTAGTGTTGAGTCCTCTATAGGTGATGGTTAGCTCATTTTCTTTGTTTGTAAAAGAGTATAAATAAATCTTGGTAATTTGTGTTTTGAGGACGATTTACTCATCCTTGATATGGTCAGGTATGATGTTATCCTGGGTATGGATTGGCTAGTGAAGAATCGTGCGATAGTAAATTGTTATGGAAAGAGTATAGCCTTTTCCATTTCGAGGCAAGAGATGTTTTTACTGGCTATGCCTCGTTCAGAGGGAGGTTCTACCACTTATTTGTATTGTATTACAAAGGAGACTTCTCGGGATGTAGTCATTTCCTTCTATTCAATTACGGTTGTTAGAGACTTTGAAAATGTTTTTTGAGAGATATCGGGACTACCCCCAAGTAGGGAGATTGAGTTTGTGATTGATTTAGCACCAAGAACGCGATCGATTTCTAGATCTCCGTACCATATGGATCCTATTGAGATGAGGGAGTTAAGAGATTAGATTCAGGAGTTGTTAGAATAGGGGTTTATTAGGAGTAGTACGTTGTTGTGGGGACCTCCTGTATTGTTTATGAAGGAAAGAGATGGTTCTCTATGGTTGTGTGTTGATTACTTGGAGTTGAATAAAATTACCATTAGGAATAAATAACCACTACCTCGAATCAATGATTTGTTTGATCAGTTAAGAGGAGCGTCGTACTTCTCTAAAATGGATTTGAGGACTGGGTATCATCAACTACGAGTTAGAGAACAGGATGTGTCCAAAACTGCATTCTTAACTAGATATGGGTCCTATGAGTTTTTGGTCATGCCTTTTGGGCTAACCAATGCTCCTGTAGTGTTTATGGACCTTATGAATAGAGTGTTTCCGGACATCCTAGACCAGTTTGTTATCGTGTTTATTGATGACATCCTAGTGTATTCTCAAACGGAGGCCGACCATGCTAAGCATTTAAGGTTGGTCATGCAGACGTTGAGGGATCATCTGTTGTATGCCAAGTTTGAGAAGTGTGGTTTTTGGCTATAGGAAGTGTAGTTTCTGGGTCACATTGTGACAGCTCAGGGTATTTCGGTAGATTCGAGTAAAGTTGTTACGGTAAGGGAATGGGGTCATCCCACGACACCTATAGAGATTCATAGTTTTCTGAGTTTGGCTGGATATTACCGCATGTTTATCAAGGGCTTTTCTAAGATTGCTAGTTTATTTGGGATGATTCTTGTCAACTAGATTTTGATGAACTTAAAGATAGGTTGACTTTTGCTCCAGTACTTGCATTACCGAGTCCGGGGTTGGAATATTTGGTCTTTACGAACACATCTCTGCAAGGGTTAGGAGGAGTGCTACAGCAAGAGCAGCGAGCTATTGCTTATTCTTCTTATAAGCTAAAGCCCCATGAGAAGAATTATCCAGTTCATGATTTGGAACTTGCTGCAGTGGTTTTCGCCTTGAAGATTTGGAGACATTACTTCCTGGGTGAGAAGTTTAGTCTTTTCACGGACCATAAATCATTATAATATTTATTTTGGCAGAATGATTTGAATATGCGATAGCATCGGTGGTTGGAGTTTGTGAAAGACTGCCAATTTGATATTCACTATCACCTAGGTAAGGCTAATGTAGTGGCAGATGCATTGAGTCGGAAACCCGAGTGGGAGTTAGCACTATTATGGAAGGCTAAGTGGAAAGAACTCATCCCAGAGGACGCGGTCACAAGGGTGTTTATGTCAATATTAATCGTTACGCCTACGATAGTAGCAAGGGTTGTTGACGCTCAAGGAAAGGACAAAGGTTGTCAGGACCGTATACACCAATTGTTAACCAAGGGAGTAGAATCCTACTCTATAAGTTTTGAGGGTGGATTACATTCCCATGGGAGACTTGTTGTCCCGGACGAAGGGGATTTGAGATGAGCCGTAATGACAGAATCTCATGGGTCCAAATTTTATGTACATCCTAATGGAGACAAAATGTACCAAGACATGCGCCGTCAATATTTGTGGGAAGGTATCAAATGGGATATCTCTGAATTTGTCTCCCAATGTTCTATTTGTCAGTTGCTGAAAATAGATCATCAGCGATCGATGGGATTGCTACAACCCTTGGAAATACCTATTTGGAAGTGGGAAAGAATCTTGATGGATTTTATCATGAGATTTCCAACATCACAAAGCGGTCATGACTCCATTTGGGTTATCGTTGATTTCTTAACCAAGTCGACACAATTCTTACTAGTACGTACAGACTACAACACTACTCGTTATGCCCGGCTATTTATTGCGAAGATTGTTAGACTCCATAGGGTGCCCATTAATATAGTCTTCGATCGAGACAAAACTTTTGTTTCCCATTTTTGGCGAAGTTTCTAAGAAGCTATGGGAACCAAATTGAAGTTGAGTACCTCCTATCACCCTCAAACAGATGGGCAGACTAAAAGAGTCAACCAAATGTTAGAGGATATACTCAAAATATGTGTGCTTGATTTCAAAGGAGGTTGGGAACAATAACTTACCTTGGTCGAATTTTCTTATAATAATTCATGCCAATTCACTATAGGACCTATGAAGCATTATATGGCCGACTGTGTAGATCACCTACTTGTTCATTAGAAGTAAGGGATAATAAATTTCTTGGACCTGAGATGATCCAAGATACTTCTTCAAAGATTGAACTTATTCGCAATAGCATCCGAATGGCTCAAGATCGTCAAAAGATTTATGTTGATGCGAATAGAAGACATGTGGAATTGGAGGTTGAAGATCAAGTTTTGGTGAGAGTTTCACCAATGAATGGTATAAAGTGATCTGGGAAGAAAGAAAAGCTTGCGCCGCGCTACATAGGAACTTTTCCCATTATTTCTAAGGTAGGCCCAGTTGCTTATCAACTTGCCTTATCAGAACACTTACTACAGATTCATGATGTGTTCCATGTTTCATCCTTGAAAAAGTATAAGAGGCGTGAAGGAGTTCACTGGCACATTCCTTTAGAGGATATATAATTGTAGCCCGATATATCATATGAGGAATGACCAGTTGAAATTTTAGATCATGGGGAGCGTAGGCTAAGATCTAGAGTGGTGCCTTTGGTTCGGGTACAATGGGGGCATCACAACGCCGAGGAGTCAACGTGGGAGCGTGAGGACGATATGCGAGAAAAGTATCCACATCTTTTTTTGCAAGGTACGCCTAAAATTTTGAGGGAAAAATTCTCTTATAAAGGGGGGAGTATGTAATAACCCTTACTTTTGAGTAATTTATTTTATATTAATTTTCCATGTGAGGTAATTATAAAAAATATTGGATAATGGAGTAAATATTATTTTAACTGATTTAAAAGATAATATTTACTAGATTTTGCATATTTACTGTTATATGAATGTAAATAGCATTATGTTACGATTTATGGTGTCGTTGTGATTTAAACAACATTTATGGTTTAAATGAAGTTCGAACTTGAAATGATTTACATTATTCCGGATGCTAATTTAGAGGGCGTGGTTAGTCCCGAAATAGTCGAGATAGTCAAAATAAGTGCCATATTGTATTTTTGTGTTTCGGACACTTTTGATAGGTTATGACTTAATTATGTAGTTACGAGTCATTTTAATGGTGTATTAACATTTACATATGGGAATTAAAGCTAAGGTCACGACTAAGTCTTGCAACCCCTCTTATTTCCTAAGTGTATTCTTACTAAACCTAGAGAGAAAGAGAGAAGAAGTGAAGTGTTGGTGTACTCGCTATCGTCATGTAGGCCCAAAGCACATCATATACCTCATCTATCCATTTTTCTTTAACCTCTTCCAACCTCTTTTTTATCCCATCAAGGATTGTTCGATTTATGAGCTCAGTCTCGTCGTTTGCCTAGGGTCGGCCAGGAGAAAAGAAGAACTGCTTGATTCCCACTCTTTTGCAGCATTTTTCTAAGGATATGTTCTTGAATTGGGTTGCATTGTCTGAGATAAGGGTTTTTGGAAGACCATAACCGCATATGATATTCTTCCAGATGAACTAGAAGGCCTTCTGCTCAGTGATTGTGATCATTGGCTCAGATTCTACCTATTTGGAGAAATAATCAATTGCCACTATTAAGAACCGAGAGTTATTTACAGATCTTGGCAGGGGTCCTACCAAATCAATGCCACATACTATAAATGGCCAAGGGGATATGATTGAAGTCATAGGTTAGTGAGGCTGATAAGGGATGGTGGATAACCTTTGTCACTTATCACACTTCTTCACATATGCGGATGCATTTTTGGACAAGGTAGGCCACGAGTACCCCTAAGTAATTATCCTCTTAGCCAATGGCCTTCCTCCTATGTGACTGGAACAAGAGCCCTCATGCACATTGTGTAAGATGTGTGGAACCTCTGAAAGGTGGACAAATCTGAGGTGAGGGAGCAAGAATCCCTTTTTCATCTCCGAATCTTAGCTTTCTCCTTTCTAACTTTGACTTTGGCATCTCTCACTCTCTGATGTATCTGATAAGGGGATCCATCCATGAGGCTCCCATACTCATATTTAGGCAAGGTCTAGAAACCTCTTTCTCTTCGATGGTCGGCTTGAGCAGAATCTCAACTGGCACTCTTCTCCTTATGTATGTCCTAGTTGTTAAGGCCAATCTTGGGAGTGCATCATCTCGACTGTTATCTAGCCGAGGTATCCTCTTCATCTTAACTTCCTTGAAGCTCTCTATCACCGTTCTCACAATCTTCAGTTATCTGGCCATCCTTTCATCTTTGTCCTCACACACCCCCAGGATTTGGTTTAAGACTAACCTTCAGCCACTGTGGACTAGGATCTGGCCGACATTGAGGGATTTTGCCAAAGAGACACCTGTTATTAATGCCTCATACTCTGACTCCTTATTGGAATCTTTGAAGTTGAACCTCAACCCATATTTAATTTCGGTACCATCCAGTGCTGATACTATCAGCCCTGCTACACTTCCGCTTTGACAAGATGATCCATCAACGAACAGGTTTCAAATGGTTACATTTAAAGAGATGTTTTCTTCTGATAGGGCTCCTTGCTTGAAGAGGTATTTCTCTTCCTCATTCTCAACTATTCTCTACTTGACTATACCTGTCTCGACCTCATCTGATGTTCGGCCGATATTTATCTCTTCTATCTCATGTGCATCCTCTTAATTAATCTCAACCTCTGCCTCATCCGAGGTAAACTCGACCGCAAAGTCTGCGAGTGATTTTTCCTTGATGGCAACCCTGGGTTGATAAAGAATATCATATTCCCCTAACTCGATTGCCCAGGTCATTAGCCTTCCTGACTTCTTAGGATTATGGAGGACCATCCTGAGTGGGGAATCGGTGAGGACGACCATGGAGTGGGCCTGAAAGTATGGCTTCATTTTTCTAGAAGCATGTATCAAAGCATAGGCTAATTTTTTGATCCAATGGTACTTCATCTCAGACCCTTGGAGTTCCTTGCTATTGAAGTACACTGGTCTCTGCACTCCATACTATTCTCTTACTATTGTAGCACTAATGGATGTCTCTGAGATAGCTAAATATATGTATAGCTTCTCTCCCTAAACTGACTGGTCAAGATAGGAGTAGAGGGGATCCGAGGTAGTATTTAAGCTCTATGAAAGCTTTTTGACATTCCTCATTCCATTCAAATTTTTTTTAAGAACTTTGAAAGAAGACATTTATCTATAGCTCTTGAGACAAACATGTTAAGTTCATCAACTCTCCCGATTAGCCTTTGAACATCTTTGATAGTTCTCTGTGTCTTCATTTCCAGTAAATCCTTTATTTTCTCGGGGTTAGCCTCTATTCCCATTTAGTTGATGATGAATCCTAAAAAATTTCCTTCTCCTACCCCGAAGACACATTTGGATGGGTTGAGCTTCATTCTGTATTTGTCCATGGCATCAAAAGTTCTTTCAAGGTCTGTCACATGAGCCTCAGTCTTCACACTCTTTATTATCATATCGTCCACATAAAATTCCATGCATTTTCCTATCTGATCTTCGAACATCTTATTTACAGGACGTTGGTAAGTAGTCCCCGCATTCTTCAGGCCAAAGGGCATGACCTTGTAGCAATAGGTCATCTTGTCTATAATGAAGGTTGTCTTCTCTGAGTCTGCCGAGTCCATAAAGATTTGATTATACCCCGAATATGCATCCATGAAGCTCATGATCTCATATCCCGCTGTGGCATCCACCATCTGATCTATACGAGGTAGGGGGAACTGTCTTTTGGGAAAGACTTGTTTAAATCAGTGAAGTCTACACACATCCTCCATTTCCCATTATCTTTGGGCACAATGGTAGCATTAGATAACCACTCAGGGTATATAACATCTCTAATGAACTTGGCCTCTTCCAACTTTCTAACCTCGTCTCTGATGACATCAAACTTTTATCTTGAGTATACTCTTATTCTCTACTTGATGGTCTTGGCATCTTCTACAACATTGAGTTTATGGAACATAACTCAGGATCAATACCCGGCATGTCTGCATGGCTCTAGGCAAAAATAATTTGTCTCTTCCTTAACATCTTTACTAGTTCCTCCTTCATTTTAGGTCTTAGGGAATTTTTGACTTGGATGGTTTTTTCGACTCGTCCTCATTGAGGACGATGGATTATACCTCCTCCACAGCATCCACTTTTTTTAGTTTAGTTTCATCTCTAGTATCATGTGTATCTATGTTGTACGTGGTTGTTGACCTCTTGAGATCCTCTCTCTCTTCTACAAAGTTGAAGTAGTATTCTCTTGTCAATGCTTGGTCACCTTGCGCTTCCCCTACTCCATAGAAAGTCAGTAGTTTTATCATCTGGTGGACCGTTGAAGGCATAACCTCAAATTCCTTGAGGGATACTCGTCCCGTGATGAGGTTGTAGACTAAGAAGATATTTTCATCCATCACAAAGAAATTAATTTTTCTAGTTAACCTCTTAGGCCATTCATATCCCATTCTCAAATCCATTTCATACATACCTAATGGATGAACCTTTTCACCACTGAAGCCAGTCAAAGGATGATGATAAGGAACAAGCCTAGCTCTGCTGAGGCCCACGTTCTTGAAATAAGACCAAAACATAACGTCTGCGGAGTTGCCCCGATCTATTAGGATCCTCTGAACTTCGCATCCATGCACCCTTGTGGTGATGACTAAAGGGTCATCGTGGGGAGCTAAGACACCCTTTAAGTCAAGTCTTGAGAAGCCGACTAGGAAGGTGTCCATGTCTACCTTCTTTTTCTTCTTAGGATTAACCTCTGTAGATGCCAAGTTCACAACTTCGTCTTTAGTCACTGCTTTGGCCTTTGCCACATAAGCCTTGCGATTAGTTACCTCTGAGCCACCCCCTGCTAGTCCTCCACACATAGTGTTCATACCGAAAGAGATCATATTGACCCTCTTCACTAGGATATTATCATCTTTTGGAGGGAGGTCAGGTTCATCATCATCATCATCTGAGTTATCATCTCTTTTGGAAGGGACACCCTCCCGACATTTATCATTTCTTTTCTTTTTAGGGTCGTCTCTTCCCCCTTTAGAAGCTCTATCATCCACATACTTTCTGAGCTTTCCAGACTTCAACATCTTTTTAATCTCGTCCTTCAGGGTGAAACACTTGTCATTTAGATGGCCGTGATCTTGGTGGAACTCGCCCCATTAGCTCTTATTTCTCTTATGTGGAGGAGCCTTCAGATTTTCTGGACATCTCAATGATCTATTATTCTTTATTTCTTTGAGGATGTGCTTGCAGCTCACAGTTAAAGGAGTGTAGTGTGCAAACTTTCTACCTGCAGTCCTCTTCTTGCCATCCTTTTTCCTTTGAAACTGCCCGCTGCTACTTCCATTCTCATCCTCATGCTTTGCAATCATTTCTTCTTCTGCATTCAAGACCTTTCCAGATGTTGCTAACATATCTTCCATTGACTTTGGAAGGTCTTCAGCAAGCTTCCAGAGTAGGTTTTCCTTCTGAACTCCTCCAGTAAGGGATTTTATGGCTATACTCTCTTCATAATCTTCTACCTACAATTTTTTCTTGTTGAACCTCGCGATATAGTCTCTGAGGCTTTCATTCTTCCCTTTTTTTACATAAAGCAAGTGTGTTGCCTTTTTCTAAGGTCTTACCCCAAAACAAAAGTTGAAAATAAATCGATCAGCCAAACCTTTAAAACTCGCGATTGAATTTTTGGAAGAGAAGTAAACCAGATATGTGCAGCCCCAGTTAGTATGCTTAAGAAAGATCGGCACCTCATCTCATCAAAGATTTAGTAAATATTTGTTGAAGAATGATACATTTCAATAAGATGGACTGGTTTAGTACTTCTATCATACTCAGGAGACACCACTGGAGGTTTAAATTTGGCAGGGGATGGGAAGTTGACAATCCCTACCATAAATGGTGAACCCTCTGAGTAACGCCTCTATAATTGGTCTCGGCTTTTTATGAGATCCCCTATCTTCTCTTCCAGCATTTAAATCGAGTAATTACATGGTTTAGCAATGTCATCTTGACCGAGGTTGTCCCCAGCCACTTCCAATGAGTGGATTGAGGGTTCTCCATCTATTGCACAACGTCAGGTGTTGACCTCCCCCTGACCACAATCTCGGCCATATAGGGGTCGGCCATGATGAGTTCGATGATCACCACCATACTTTCGTGATCCAACTATGCTTCTTGACCAGGACAGCCTCTGCCTTAAATCATTAATTGTGCCGAGCCTTTCAAAGGTTAACCCTCCACTTAAGCGATCAAACACTGATCCTCTTTATCATTCATCACCATCTTATCTTTCATAATGACATCATCTATGCTGTATAGAATGTACAGTGTTGTTTGAGACCTCATACGGCTCCTAATAGTCTGTCGGAGCATCCTCTGCCTCAATATCATCATCCTTATCCTCAGGGCAAGGGTTTCCTTACCTCCCCAGGCGTAATCGCCTTGGGTCAGCAATATCCCTCCTCCACTGAGGAGTAGGTTGGTCTTTTCGTGGTGCCTGGGGTGGTCCCCTTGCCTTATGTTGTGGTTGAGCAACAACCGGAGTAATCATCTATGGTGAGACCCGAGGTGGTCTCATTATTATGTTCTGGCTTAGCTGGGCAAATTATTCCTGCATCGCTAGCTGAGTTGCAGCTAAGGACTTCAAGGTTGTTGTCACCTCAGCCATTTCGGACTGGAGTGGTGCTCGGCTGGAACTGGGTCCTCCAACACCAAATGGTGGAGGAGGTGGTGGTAACTCCGGTGCCATATTTTTTATCTTTTGATGAAAAGACTATAGATTATGGAAACCTTGAGGGACCTCTTATAATGGTGAAATAGCTCCACACGAAGGGTGAAGCCTGGTTCACCACCAGAGTCTCTAGTGAGGTTAACCAGCAAAAGAGGAAGAGACGAATCCTCTCATTCTCACAGATGGTGCCAAAATGATGATGCTGTAAACAGCACCACCGATATGAGGTGTTAATAATCTAAAACTAGCAATAACAATGGCAAGACAAGAGTAAAATATCTAGTATAGAGAGGTGAGGAAAAGAGGAGAAACACTAGTATAAACGTGGTTCAGTCAATCAGGCCTACGTCCACTATGAGTGTGTGACTAATTTCACTAGATGAAGGACATATATACAATCTCTCAAGCTTTCTCTCTCTATAGTGTAAACTAACAGAGTTTCAGCTAGGGCTGCAATTATCGATCCTTTTATAAGGTAGAGGAAGACCTCTATATATAGTACTTGGGGGGTCTAATGTACCCCCCAAGCATGCAATGAGCATTTGTATGAGGATCGAAATAGTATCCTGATAACACCTGGATGTTCTCATGTGGACAATGATAACCAAAATATTCCCTCACGTAGGGGGAATGATTCAGTTATAACTTATTTGCTCACGTGTTCCAAGCCTTCCTTGTACTTGCATGTGCTCAGACTTGTGTTATTACCTGCTATAATCTTGGCCTAGCCAAGTATGAGGTTGGTGAATGTAACAACCCTCGATTCTGGGAGGCTCATTTTATACTAATTTTACCGCATAAGGTAATTATATAAAATGTGGGGACTGGAGTAACTATTAATTTAATGAATTGAAAGTTAATACTTACTAGATTGATGCATATTTACTGCATGTGAAGGTAAATAACATCAGGTTGCAAGTCTGTAGTGTCATGTATTTTAAATGGCCTTTTAGTTTAAATGATTTTAGAACTCGAAATAATTTATAAAATTTCCGGATGCCAGTTTAGAGGGTGTAGTTAGTCTCGGAAGGTGCGAGACAGTCAAAATAAGTGCCATATTGTATTTTTGTGTTTCGGGCACTTTTACCTGGTTTTAGCTTATATGCGTATTTGCGAGTCATTTTAATGTGGTATTAACCACTTAAGTTGGGAGAATTATGTTAAGCCACGATTTTTGGTCTTGCCCCTTATTTCATTCCCTCATTTTTATGTCTTGAACATAGAGAGAAAAAGAAGAGAAATGGAGAAATGAGAGAGAGATTGAAGATGGAGGATTTGGGATTGCTTCTTCTCCAAATAAATCTGAGATATCAACCCTAAGGCAAGTTTTCTACTTGCTAATATGTGATTTAAGATGCATAAATTTGTATGATAGTTGTGTATTTATATTTATGGTTTGAAAATGGAATTTATGGGATTTAAGCCCTAATCTTAGTTTTTGATGATGAAATCTTGGGTTATAGTTGTTATTAACCATGTAGGATGTTTTGGGGTAGATTATTGTCGCTGGATGTGTATAAAGTGAGAGAGTTGGAGTTTGGAGAAATTAGGGTTCATAACCGTTCGTAGCCATTTTTGGCAAATTTGCAGGTCCGAATCGATTCGGCCCTTTGGGCGAATCGATTCGCTAAGGGAAATTGGCAGGTCTGCATAACCCGAATCGATTCGGGTTAAGACCGAATCGATTCTGACAATTGCAGAAAGTTGGTTTAGTAGTCCGAACCGATTCGGTTTTTGAGTGAATCGATTCGCTAGGGCGAATCGATTCGGTCCTTGGGCGAATCGATTCGTTTTCCTGCTGTTTTTGAGTTAATTTTATAACTCAATTTCAATTCTTTTATTTAAATATAGGGATTAGGAACCTTCTTGAATGAAGTAAACTTAGAGTCCTAGAGTGTGAGATGATTTAGTTGTCTACCCTACATTAGGAATGGTTTATGTGGGGACTTTTCCGGGGTTAGGCCTATTAATGATAGGGCATTCTTTTCTTCTAGTTAATTATTATAAAACTAGGAGATGTAGTGTTATGTTCGGGAGACCTTAGAAGCTTAATTAAGATGTACTAGTTTTGATGGTTTATATTACCACCCCAAAAGAATGTTGGAAGATTTTAAAAGTTCGATTGAGCTATGTTAACCTTGGTGGATCATAATAGTACCTTAAAGGTGAGTTTGGAAAATAAATTGAAAGTCATTTCATTCCTTCGAAAGATGATAACCTTGGGGTTCTAAAATAACCTCCTAGAATGCTAGGAGATAATGAAGAGTTTATTTACTCCTCTGAGGTTGTAGTGTCGACATGATTCATCGTATGGCTCCGGATAAAAAGTTATGTTATTTACAAAAGTAAATAATAACGGTTTCGAATAAAATGAAACACATACGTGGAATGGAAATGAAATGGTAATGGTATTGATATTAGTAAATGATAATTTACTTAATTCTGAAACCGGTAAATAATGATTTAATTGATTTTGAGATAATGAATAAAATTGTTTAAACACACCTCTCTAAATGACATCATAAGGGAAGTCCGCGCGTGAGGTGAAGCCCCCTGGCTAATGAATGCAGGGTGGATATAGTCCTAGGCCATGGGAGCGCTTATTGTTGTATATTTTTTTGCGATGGGTAGGAGATTCTGGGTGTGGTCTTGACTACCCCGCAGGCTCATGGACGCTTCCCGACGTCTTACAATATAGGTGCCCAGGTTGTCTAATGATAGGCCCTGGAAGATGATGGTCATTTAGGGGCGCGCACAGTGGGGAAACCCGGATGAGCGGTCTTAGAATTCGTTATATGTATATAATTATAACAGTTCATAATCAAGTGGGACTTGATGTATTTAATATGCCATAAGAGCATGATGGAGTGCCACAAAGAGCACATGTAAATGCCACATAGAGCATTTGAAAATGATTATTTTCCTGATAAGGAAAGGATTTTTTACAAAAGGTAAAATTGAGATAAAATCTCCTTAAAGAGCAAAAGATTTTGATTATATATATATACTTCCTGCTAAGGAAAAGATATATGAAATAATTGGCACCTTTGGTGAAGTTTTTAGTTTAATGCTTCTTTTTTTTGTTCCTGCTTAGCTTATGTTTTAAATTGTATAGGTTGCTTCTTATTTCTCTTTCTTCACGATTTATCATACATAACTGTCATACTCTTTATTCATCTGGTAATCATATAGAACCGGGCCCTGACCTGGTTACATTTCTTGTTGCATATTCATCTTGTCTCTGCTCAGGTACTCCGCCGCAAGGATGCCTGATTTGAATTCCCACTCCGATGTTTTTGACGAGCCGTGATGCATTGCGGGTATTATGGGATACACTTGGTATAGACGTTTTCATTTTTATTCTAGTTAAGATCAAGTCTTTTATTCGGGCGAGAGGCCCAAGCTTTTGTAAATGTCTAATGAAATGTAATAAGTAACTTATTGTACTTGTGTATTATTGGTGTATCAGTTAGTGACCGGTTACCTATTCGGTCTTTTTATCGTATTCTTGTTGTATTATTTATATATGTCTTGGGGTTTCCGTTATCTTTCAGGAATTGGGTTGTTTGTTTTCATTTATTTACTTTCAAATCAAAATTTTTGGCAACCCGTTTTCGATTGGGTGGTTATCCTGGATACTCTATATTTTTATTATGATGCTGAGAATGATTCCATCCATGATTCCATTATATTGGAGTATTGGGCTGACCACCCCTTATTTTGGTGAGCGGGTTGTCACAGATGGTATCAGAGCATCAGGTTCTAGAGTCCTTAGGAATCTGTGTGGACGCCTTAAGTTTTCAGTGTTACTCTTGATTTTATGTAAAGCCTTAGGATTAAGATCGTTGATTTCTCTTGTGATATTTCGTTCTTCTACCATAAGGTAGAATCTATAAAATCTTTTGCGTATTCGTGTGAGAATAATAGGTCGATAGAAGAAGGGCGTTATGGGAAGGTGTGTGGAGAACTGTAAGTTGTGGTCGGGGAGGGGGACCGCTTTAGAGGTCGCTCCCTTTTTGTAGCACTTTCTTGTCTTGCTATTACGACTGCAAATTTCAGTTGATGTAGTTTCCCAAGTACCGCTAGAAGTAGGAAGTGGTACTAAACTTGAGAATTCACGCGATGTTATATTGAAGTGGAGAAGTGCCCTGTAGTAGAATGGAGGAAAATCCTTCACCCATAGAAGAAGTGTTGTGGTGATGAAAATGTGGTCACTATATTCGTGGGTGCCAGAAGTTTGACCCATAGAGAAGCCCGGTGGATACTTGCAATGGCAAGTTTCTCTGGGATAACTGGACTGAGGAGAAGGTGGATTCCCGAATGTTCACAAAACATTCGGTTAAAGACCAATGGCGAATAAGGTGTTGTACGGTTAGGGAGTCGAGACCATGCACCATGAAGTGATAGGCTCCAAAATAGGTGTTGTTAACACTTCTGATGGAGTGAGAATCGTGAAACCCCATTGGTGGACACCCACCTGGGGAGGTTTCATTGAACTAAGGAAGAGGAGGCCAAGAACGTGTCCTCTTTTACTGAGAGAGTAAGAGGGACTGCATGGGCAATTATTGTCAGCCAGAGTCGGAATAACGGCTATGATGTGGAGTGTAGAACCACTCATTTTAAACTTCGTTGAGTGGAGATCGAGGGCAAGAGTAAAGTGCCTGGTTGGGGAGTTGGTGGAGATAATGTTGGTATGTGTAAGGCTCGAATATGGAGTCTGAGAACCATTAGTATTGACCCGGAGTGCTTGGCAAATTGTGGAGGGAATTCTACCTTATAGGTGGATAGTGTATATTCCTTATGATAAGATGTAGTAGTATTGTGTCTACGATAGACTCGGGTGTGTATATTGAGCTTGTAGTAGTATTTATGCTATTATAGAAGGGTAATTATATGACTTCCATTGTATGGAAGTTCTATCTTTTCTTCACTCGTTATGAAGCGAGTGATAATATTTTTAATGTATATGTGTCATATGTGTTACTGGTTTGAGTGTTTTATTGCATGTTTGCATTGTATGTGGATGTTATGACTTATCTCCACGACCAACAAAGTTAAGTAGTAATGCATAGGAGGGGTTCCTTGTTTGGATTCCGCTTTTGCGGGACGCTCCACGCGTGAACCTTAACGACGTTGGGAGTGGAGAGACGCCATATTTCCTTTCTCTTATTTTATATATAGAATGCTAAGGTAAAGTCTAGAAGTATAATCTTATTAGGAGAATTGTAAATTAGAATTGTACCGATCCCGATCATGTGTCTTAGACCGTCACATCTTAATGACCGACGATGCGAGGTAGTAGTGTAACGGGAGGGTTCCTTGTCTGGATTTCTCTTCGGCGAGACGTCCCACGCATGAACCCGAGCGAATGTCGGAAGTTGAGTAAGGTCTTGGGCACTAGGGATATATTTAGTATTATATGCTTACGATTTAGGTAGGATATATATAGATAGACCCTAGGATTTTTAGGATGTAAGACCTTGAGGGTAGGTGGTGTTAGTTTAGGCAAGCGTTAGGGAGTTGACCACGAATAAGTTGTGGGTTAACTCAATAAGAGATTAGATCTCTTAGGAACGAGATTATGGGGTCTTGAGAGGTTTGGTAGGTTCGGCCGAAGGAGATGAGGCATTTCTTAGAAATAATGTTACGTTGGTAACTTCATTTCCGGGGAGTTAATAAGGACAGGTGGATCCTCACTCCTGAGCCATGATTGTATGCTCGAGAGTGAGTTTAATGAGTAAGCTCTGCCAGGATTGAGGAGTAATAATACTAGGACATAGACTCACTGTTTATGCGTCGCACAAACTTAAACTTGTGGAAAGTAATATCATGTGCTTAAATTAAGATTCATCGTGGTAGTGATCACCTTAAATAGATAAGGCACTACTTCCTGGGCAGAAAATTTGGTCCTTCTCGTAGGCAACAAGTTGTTGCAATATGTTGTGGGAGGAATCGATTTGGTGCTCAGAGTTCAGAAGAACTAGTGATTGGATATTTTCTCATTCGCTAAGGAAATGCGATTGGGGTAGTGGACGTGTCGAGTAGAGAACTCGTCAGAGATAATTGTAATGGCATGGAAGGCTAAGTAGAATGAGCATGAATAGGAAGACTAGGTAGTAAGAACGTTTATGTCTGTGATTGACCATTTCACCTACTCGTGTAACGAGAGTAGTAGTGGAACGAAGAAGGGTATTCATAGACGTCTGCATGGAACTACCGACATCGAACTGGTCATGATTCCATTTGAGAAAATGGTTAATCGTTTGATCAGACTGTTGCATTCCCGGCCATTATGGACGGACTACTTGTAGAAGAGTATGCCCCGTTCTCGATGGAGGAATAGTAAAACCGTGGGAGGTGCCTATTATTATAGGGTGGACCGAGACTAGATATTCGTGTCGAAGGTTTAGCAAAAGTTTCCGCGAAGTAATGGGAACCGTATGGAAATGGCGTATATCCTACCACCCTAAAGTGGATGGATGAAAGGGAGAAATTTATTTATGCCGAAAGGCATATTATGAACGTGCGCCTTAGTATACCTAGTAGATGGGACCAAAAATGGTATGGATGGAGGTTTTTGTGCAACCATTAGGTTTTGGAGTGGTCTTATGGATCATTTCCTAAGGCATGGTATCGTGAGTGGCCTAGCGTGGTCGGTTGAGTAATTCGTATACTCGTTGGATGGAACCGATGGGTAATATGTTCCTTGGACTTGGAGTGGTCTCGGAACATTTCTTTAGAGATTTGGCTTTTAAGCCATACGCCTCGATGAGATACGTCGATGCGGGGGATAGCTGAGTAGCGTTAGGGCTAATCCACTTAGAGTCGGTATGGATGCCCCGAGGTGAGATGTAACCTAATTCTGAAGATTTGGCAAATTGTGCCTAGTCATGTGGGCATCGTGTTCCGCCGTAGGAAGCTAGAATCGATAGTTAGTGAAGAGCTCCTTGTGCTACGAGAGAACAAAAGATAATTGACTGAGATCGACAGGGTCGACCTTAGTCCGAGTCCGTTTGGGACGTTGCAATAACGAGGAGTTTGTTTAGGATGGTAGAATCCTAGTTTAGAGTAGTATACCATTATCAGATTTGGGTATGCCCGAATTTTGGGGGCAAAATTCCCTCTTAAGGGGGGGAGCATGTAACAACCCTCGATTCTGGGAGGCTCATTTTATACTAATTTTACCACATAAGGTAATTATATAAAATGTGGGGACTGGAGTAAATATTAATTTAATGAATTGAAAGTTAATATTTACTAGATTGATGCATATTTACTGCATGTGAAGGTAAATAACATCAGGTTGCATGTCTGTAGTGTCATGTATTTTAAATGGCCTTTTAGTTTAAATGATTTTGGAACTCGAAATAATTTATAAAATTTCCGGATGCCAGTTTATAGGGTGTAGTTAGTCTTGGAAGGTGCGAGACAGTCAAAATAAGTGCCATATTGTATTTTTGTGTTTCGGGCACTTTTACCTGGTTTTAGCTTATATGCGTATTTGCGAGTCATTTTAATGTGGTATTGACCACTTAAGTTGGGAGAATTATGTTAAGCCGCGATTTTTGGTCTTGCCCCTTATTTCATTCCCTCATTTTTATGTCTTGAACATAGAGAGAAAAAGAAGAGAAATGGAGAAATGAGAGAGAGATTAAAGATGGAGGATTTGGGATTGCTTCTTCTCCAAATAAATCTGAGATATCAACCCTAAGGCAAGTTTTCTACTTGCTAATATGTGATTTAAGATGCATAAATTTGTATGATAGTTGTGTATTTATATTTATGGTTTGAAAATGGAATTTATGGGATTTAAGCCCTAATCTTAGTTTTTGATGATGAAATCTTGGGTTATAGTTGTTATTAACCATGTAGGATGGTTTGGGGTAGATTATTGTTGCCGGATGTGTATAAAGGGAGAGAGTTGGAGTTTGGAGAAATTAGGGTTCATAACCCTTCGTAGCCATTTTTGGCAAATTTGCAGGTCCGAATCGATTCGGCCCTTTGGGCGAATCGATTCGCTAAGGGAAATTGGCAGGTCTGCATAACCCGAATCGATTAGGGTTAAGACCGAATCGATTCGGTCAATTGCAGAAAGTTGGTTTAGTAGTCCGAACCGATTCGGTTTTTGAGCGAATCAATTCGCTATGGCGAATCGATTCGGTCCTTGGGCGAATCGATTCGTTTTCCTGCTGTTTTTGAGTTAATTTTATAACTCAATTTCAATTCTTTTCTTTAAATATAGGGATTAGGAACCTTCTTGAATGAAGTAAACTTAGAGTCCTAGAGTGTGAGATGAGTTAGTTGTCTACCCTACATTAGGAATGATTTATGTGGGGACTTTTCCGGGGTTAGGCCTATTAATGATAGGGCATTCTTTTCTTCTAGTTAATTATTATAAAACTAGGAGATGTAGTGTTATGTTCGGGAGACCTTAGAAGCTTAATTAAGCTGTACTAGTTTTGATGGTTTATATTACCACCCCAAAAGAATGTTGGAAGATTTTAAATGTTCGATTGAGCTATGTTAACCTTGGTGGTTCATAATAGTACCTTAAAGGTGAGTTTGGAAAATAAATTGAAAGTCATTTCATTCCTTCGAAAGATGATAACCTTGGGGTTCTAAAATAACCTCCTAGAATGCTTGGAGATAATGAAGAGTTTATTTACTCCTCTGAGGTTGTAGTGTCGACATGATTCATCGTATGGCTCCGGATAAAAAGTTATGTTATTTACAAAAGTAAATAATAACGGTTTCGAATAAAATGAAACACATACGTGGAATGGAAATGAAATGGTAATGGTATTGATATTAGTAAATGATAATTTACTTAATTCTGAAACCGGTAAATAATGATTTAATTGATTTTGAGATAATGAATAAAATGGTTTAAACACACCTCTCTAAATGACATCATAAGGTAAGTCCGCGCGTGAGGTGAAGCCCCCTGGCTAATGAATGCAGGGTGGATATAGTCCTAGGCCATGGGAGCGCTTATTGTTGTATATTTTTCTGCGATGGGTAGGAGATTCCGAGTGTGGTCTTGACTACCCCGCAGGCTCATGGACGCTTCCCGACGTCTTACGATATAGGTGCCCAGGTTGTCTAATGATAGGCCCTGGAAGATGATGGTCATTTAGGGGCGCGCACAGTGGGGAAACCCGGACGGGCGGTCTTAGAATTCGTTATATGTATATAATTATAACAGTTCATAATCAAGTGGGACTTGATGTATTTAATATGCCATAAGAGCATGATGGAGTGCCACAAAGAGCACATGTAAATGCCACATAGAGCATTTGAAAATGATTATTTTCCTGATAAGGAAAGGATTTTTTACAAAAGGTAAAATTGAGATAAAATCTCCTTAAAGAGCAAAAGATTTTGATTATATATATATACTTCCTGCTAAGGAAAAGATATATGAAATAATTGGCACCTTTGGTGTAGTTTTTAGTTTAATGCTTCTTATTTTTGTTCCTGCTTAGCTTATGTTTTAAATTGTATAGGTTGCTTCTTATTTCTCTTTCTTCACGATTTATCATACATAACTGTCATACTCTTTATTCATCTGGTAATCATATAGAACCGGGCCCTGACCTGGTTACATTTCTTGTTGCATTCATCTTGTCTCTGCTCAGGTACTCCGCCGCAAGGATGCCTGATTTGAATTCCTACTCCGATGTTTTCGACGAGCCGTGATGCATTGCGGGTATTATGGGATACACTTGGTATAGACTTTTTCATTTTTATTCTAGTTAAGATCAAGTCTTTTATTCGGGCGAGAGGCCCAAGCTTTTGTAAATGTCTAATGAAATGTAATAAGTAACTTATTGTACTTGTGTATTATTGGTGTATCAGTTAGTGACCGGTTACCTATTCGGTCTTTTTATCGTATTCTTGTTGTATTATTTATATATGTCTTGGGGTTTCCGTTATCTTTCAGGAATTGGGTTGTTTGTTTTCATTTATTTACTTTCAAATCAAAATTTTTGGCAACCCGTTTTCGGAAATATTGGGTGGTTATCCTGGATACTCTATATTTTTATTATGATGCTGAGAATGATTCCATCCATGATTCCATTATATTTGAGTATTGGGCTGACCACCCCTTATTTTGGTGAGCGGGTTGTCACAGATGGTATCAGAGCATCAGGTTCTAGAGTCCTTAGGAATCTGTGTGGACGCCTTAAGTTTTCAGCGTTACTCTTGATTTGATGTAAAGCCTTAGGATTAAGATCGTTGATTTCTCTTGTGATATTTCGTTCTTCTACCATAAGGTAGAATCTATAAAATCTTTTGCGTATTCGTGTGAGAATAATAGGTCGATAGAAGAAGGGCGTTATGGGAAGGTGTGTGGAGAACTGTAAGTTGTGGTCGGGGAGGGGGACCGCTTTAGAGGTCGCTCCCTTTTTGTAGCACTTTCTTGTCTTGCTATTACGACTGCAAATTTCAGTTGATGTAGTTTCCCAAGTACCGCTAGAAGTAGGAAGTGGTACTAAACTTGAGAATTCACGCGATGTTATATTGAAGTGGAGAAGTGCCCTGTAGTAGAATGGAGGAAAATCCTTCACCCATAGAAGAAGTGTTGTTGTGATGAAAATGTGGTCACTATATTCGTGGGTGCCAGAAGTTTGACCCATAGAGAAGCCCGGTGGATACTTGCAATGGCAAGTTTCTCTGGGATAACTGGACTGAGGAGAAGGTGGATTCCCGAATGTTCACAAAACGTTCGGTTAAAGACCAATGGCGAATAAGGTGTTGTACGGTTAGGGAGTCGAGACCATGCACCATGAAGTGATAGGCTCCAAAATAGGTGTTGTTAACACTTCTGATGGAGTGAAAATCGTGAAACCCCATTGGTGGACACCCACCTGGGGAGGTTTCATTGAACTTAGGAAGAGGAGGCCAAGAACGTGTCCTCTTTTACTGAGAGAGTAAGAGGGACTGCATGGGAAATTATTGTCAGCCAGAGTCGGAATAACGGCTATGATGTGGAGTGTAGAACCACTCATTTTAAACTTCGTTGAGTGGAGAGCGAGGGCAAGAGTAAAGTGCCTGGTTGGGGAGTTGGTGGAGATAATGTTGGTATGTGTAAGGCTCGAATATGGAGTCTGAGAACCATTAGTATTGACCCGGAGTGCTTGGCAAATTGTGGAGGGAATTCTACCTTATAGGTGGGTAGTGTATATTCCTTATGATAAGATTTAGTAGTATTGTGTCTACGATAGACTCGGGTGTGTATATTGAGCTTGTAGTAGTATTTATGCTATTATAGAAGGGTAATTATATGACTTCCATTGTATGGAAGTTCTATCTTTTCTTCACTCGTTATGAAGCGAGTGATAATATTTTTAATGTATATGTGTCATATGTGTTACTGGTTTGAGTGTTTTATTGCATGTTTGCATTGTATGTGGATGTTATGACTTATCTCCACGACCAACAAAGTTAAGTAGTAATGCATAGGAGGGGTTCCATGTTTGGATTCCGCTTTTGCGGGACGCTCCACGCGTGAACCTTAACGACGTTGGGAGTGGAGAGACGCCATATTTCCTTTCTCTTATTTTATATATAGAATGCTAAGGTAAAGTCTAGAAGTAGAATCATATTAGGAGAATTGTAAATTAGAATTGTACCGATCCCGATCATGTGTCTTAGACCGTCACATCTTAATGACCGACGATGGGAGGTAGTAGTGTAACGGGAGGGTTCCTTGTCTGGATTTCTCTTCGGCGAGACGTCCCACGCATGAACCCGAGCGAATGTTGGAAGTTGAGTAAGGTCTTGGTCACTAGGGATATATTTAGTATTATATGCTTACGATTTAGGTAGGATATATATAGATAGACCCTAGGATTTTTAGGATGTAAGACCTTGAGGGTAGGTGGTGTTAGTTTAGGCAAGCGTTAGGGAGTTGACCACGAATAAGTTGTGGGTTAACTCTATAAGAGATTAGATCTCTTAGGAACGAGATTATGGGGTCTTGAGAGGTTTGGTAGGTTCGGCCGAAGGAGATGAGGCATTTCTTAGAAATAATGTTACGTTGGTAACTTCATTTCCAGGGAGTTAATAAGGACGGGTGGATCCTCACTCCTGAGCCATGATTGTAAGCTCGAGAGTGAGTTTAATGAGTAAGCTCTGCCAGGATTGAGGAGTAATAATACTAGGACATAGACTCACTATTTATGCATCGCACAAGCTTAAACTTGTGGAAAGTAATATCCTGTGCCTAAATTAAGATTCATCGTGGTAGTGATCACCTTAAATAGATAAGGCACTACTTCCTGGGCAGAAAATTTGGTCCTTCTCGTAGGCAACAAGTTGTTGCAATATGTTGTGGGAGGAATCGATTTGGTGCTCAGAGTTCAGAAGAACTAGTGATTGGATATTTTCTCATTCGCTAAGGAAATGCGATTGGGGTAGTGGACGTGTCGAGTAGAGAACTCGTCAGAGATAATGGTAATGGCATGGAAGGCTAAGTAGAATGAGCATGAATAGGAAGACTCGGTAGTAAGAACGTTTATGTCTGTGATTGACCATTTCACCTACTCGTGTAAAGAGAGTAGTAGTGGAACGAAGAAGGGTATTCATAGACGTCTGCATGGAACTACCGGCATCGAACTGGTCATGATCCCATTTGAGAAAATGGTTAATCGTTTGATCAGACTGTTGCATTCCCGGCCATTATGGACGGACTACTTGTAGAAGAGTATGCCCCGTTCTCGATGGAGGAATAGTAAAACCGTGGGAGGTGCCTATTATTATAGGGTGGACCGAGACTAGATATTCGTGTCGAAGGTTTAGCAAAAGTTTCCGCGAAGTAATGGGAACCGTATGGAAATGGCGTATATCCTACCACCCTAAAGTGGATGGATGAAAGGGAGAAATTTATTTATGCCGAAAGGCATATTATGAACGTGCGCCTTAGTATACCTAGTAGATGGGACCAGAAATGGTATGGATGGAGGTTTTTGTGCAACCATTAGGTTTTGGAGTGGTCTTATGGATCATTTCCTAAGGCATGGTATCGTGAGTGGCCTAGCGTGGTCGGTTGAGTAATTCGTATACTCGTTGGATGGAACCGATGGGTAATATGTTCCTTGGACTTGGAGTGGTCTCGGAACATTTCTTTAGAGATTTGGCTTTTAAGCCATACGCCTCGATGAGATACGTCGATGCGGGGGATAGCTGAGTAGCGTTAGGGCTAATCCACTTAGAGTCGGTATGGATGCCCCGAGGTGAGATGTAACCTAATTCTGAAGATTTGGCAAATTGTGCCTAGTCATGTGGGCATCGTGTTCCGCCGTAGGAAGCTAGAATCGATAGTTAGTGAAGAGCTCCTTGTGCTACGAGAGAACAAAAGATAATTGACTGAGATCGACAGGGTCGACCTTAGTCCGAGTCCGTTTGGGACGTTGCAATAACGAGGAGTTTGTTTAGGATGGTAGAATCCTAGTTTAGAGTAGTATACCATTATCAGATTTGGGTATGCCCGAATTTTGGGGGCAAAATTCCCTCTTAAGGGGGGGAGCATGTAACAACCCTCGATTCTGGGAGGCTCATTTTATACTAATTTTACCACATAAGGTAATTATATAAAATGTGGGGACTGGAGTAAATATTAATTTAATGAATTGAAAGTTAATATTTACTAGATTGATGCATATTTACTGCATGTGAAGGTAAATAACATCAGGTTGCATGTCTGTAGTGTCATGTATTTTAAATGGCCTTTTAGTTTAAATGATTTTGGAACTCGAAATAATTTATAAAATTTCCGGATGCCAGTTTATAGGGTGTAGTTAGTCTTGGAAGGTGCGAGACAGTCAAAATAAGTGCCATATTGTATTTTTGTGTTTCGGGCACTTTTACCTGGTTTTAGCTTATATGCGTATTTGCGAGTCATTTTAATGTGGTATTGACCACTTAAGTTGGGAGAATTATGTTAAGCCGCGATTTTTGGTCTTGCCCCTTATTTCATTCCCTCATTTTTATGTCTTGAACATAGAGAGAAAAAGAAGAGAAATGGAGAAATGAGAGAGAGATTAAAGATGGAGGATTTGGGATTGCTTCTTCTCCAAATAAATCTGAGATATCAATCCTAAGGCAAGTTTTCTACTTGCTAATATGTGATTTAAGATGCATAAATTTGTATGATAGTTGTGTATTTATATTTATGGTTTGAAAATGGAATTTATGGGATTTAAGCCCTAATCTTAGTTTTTGATGATGAAATCTTGGGTTATAGTTGTTATTAACCATGTAGGATGGTTTGGGGTAGATTATTGTTGCCGGATGTGTATAAAGGGAGAGAGTTGGAGTTTGGAGAAATTAGGGTTCATACCCTTCGTAGCCATTTTTGGCAAATTTGCAGGTCCGAATCGATTCGGCCCTTTGGGCGAATCGATTCGCTAAGGGAAATTGGCAGGTCTGCATAACCCGAATCGATTAGGGTTAAGACCGAATCGATTCGGTCAATTGCAGAAAGTTGGTTTAGTAGTTCGAACCGATTCGGTTTTTGAGCGAATCAATTCGCTAGGGCGAATCGATTCGGTCCTTGGGCGAATCGATTCGTTTTCCTGCTGTTTTTGAGTTAATTTTATAACTCAATTTCAATTCTTTTCTTTAAATATAGGGATTAGGAACCTTCTTGAATGAAGTAAACTTAGAGTCCTAGAGTGTGAGATGAGTTAGTTGTCTACCCTACATTAGGAATGGTTTATGTGGGGACTTTTCCGGGGTTAGCCCTATTAATGATAGGGCATTCTTTTCTTCTAGTTAATTATTATAAAACTAGGAGATGTAGTGTTATGTTCGGGAAACCTTAGAAGCTTAATTAAGGTGTACTAGTTTTGATGGTTTATATTACCACCCCAAAAGAATGTTGGAAGATTTTAAATGTTCGATTGAGCTATGTTAACCTTGGTGGTTCATAATAGTACCTTAAAGGTGAGTTTGGAAAATAAATTGAAAGTCATTTCATTCCTTCGAAAGATGATAACCTTGGGGTTCTAAAATAACCTCCTAGATTGCTTGGAGATAATGAAGAGTTTATTTACTCCTCTGAGGTTGTAGTGTCGACATGATTCATCGTATGGCTCCGGATAAAAAGTTATGTTATTTACAAAAGTAAATAATAACGGTTTCGAATAAAATGAAACACATACGTGGAATGGAAATGAAATGGTAATGGTATTGATATTAGTAAATGATAATTTACTTAATTCTGAAACCGGTAAATAATGATTTACTTGATTTTGAGAGAATGAATAAAATGGTTTAAACACACCTCTCTAAATGACATCATAAGAAAAGTCCGCGTGTGAGGTGAAGCCCCCAGGCTAATGAATGCAGGGTGGATATAGTCCTAGGCCATGGGAGAGCTTATTGTTGTATATTTTTTTGAGATGGGTAGGAGATTCCGGGTGTGGTCTTGACTACCCCGCAGGCTCATGGCCGCTTCCCGACGTCTTGCGATATAGGTGCCCAGGTTGTCTAATGATAGGCCCTGGAAGATGATGGTCATTTAGGGGTGCGTACAGTGGGGAAACCCGGACGGGCGGTCTTAGAATTCGTTATATGTATATAATTATAACAGTTCATAATCAAGTGGGACTTGATGTATTTAATATGCCATAAGAGCATGATGGAGTGCCACAAAGAGCACATGTTAATGCCACATAGAGCATTTGAAAATGATAATTTTCCTGATAAGGAAAGGATTTTTTACAAAAGGTAAAATTGAGATAAAATCTCCTTAAAGATCAAAAGATTTTGATTATATATGTATACTTCCTGCTAAGGAAAAGATATATGAAATAATTGTCACCTTTGGTGAAGTTTTTAGTTTAATGCTTCTTATTTTTGTTCCTGCTTAGCTTATGTTTTAAATTGTATAGGTTGCTTCTTATTTCTCTTTCTTCACGATTTATCATACATAACTGTCATACTCTTTATTCATCTGGTAATCATATAGAACCGGGCCCTGACCTGGTTACATTTCTTGTTGCATATTCATCTTGTCTCTGCTCAGGTACTCCACCGCAAGGATGCCTGATTTGAATTCCTACTCCGATGTTTTCGACGAGCCGTGATGCATTGCGGGTATTACGGGATACACTTGGTATAGACGTTTTCATTTTTATTCTAGTTAAGATCAAGTCTTTTATTCGGGCGAGAGGCCCAAGCTTTTGTAAATGTCTAATGAAATGTAATAAGTAACTTATTGTACTTGTGTATTATTGGTGTATCAGTTAGTGACCGGTTACCTATTTGGTCTTTTTATCGTATTCTTGTTGTATTATTTATATATGTCTTGGGGTTTCCCTTATCTTTCAGGAATTGGGTTGTTTGTTTTCATTTATTTACTTTCAAATCAAAATTTTTGGCAACCCGTTTTCTGAAATATTGGGTGGTTATCCTGGATACTCTATATTTTTGTTATGATGCTGAGAATGATTCCATCCATGATTCTGTTATATTGGATTATTGGGCTGGCCACCCCTTATTTTGGTGAGCGGGTTGTCACAGTGAAGTCCGATAGTGTCGCTTTGTCTTGTCAGTCACCGATTTGGCCTCGGCCTGGAAGTCTGGCTAAGGTTGCGTATGAGGTAAGATGTAACGTCGTCTAAGGCAGAGTACGATGTTGGCAATATCTTGTACCCATGAGACTCTACTGATCTCGGTTGATGGCCAGTCGAGGTTGGTCGATGAAGGGCCAACCTTGCATAATACGACCTTTCTGATGATAGCCGAAACTTCTTATCAACTTGGCTGTTAGACAGCCCAAGGTTAGTGACCCTAAGTATGAGGGTGCACTTTGGGCATATAAGAAAGTTATCATCGAGGTTCATCGGACCATTCAATATCTTAAAGAATGCCGAGAAGGTGGTGTATCGACTCGTAGTACATCCTAAGTTGTCAAGGATAGATAATGTTTTCCACATCCCCATGTTGAAGAAGTACTTACATGGTATGCCCCACAGTATTAATTTCAATGATATCGAGCTAAATGAAGATGTCACATACATTGAGAAACCATTTTTCTTCCTTAATCGAAGGATGAAGAAGCTACGAATGAAGGCTATTGTGTTGGTTAAAGTGTAGTGGAGTCATCATGATGAAAGCGAGGCTTCGTGGGAACTTGAGTCAGAAATGCAAGAGAATTATCCACATCTCTTCAATAACTAGATACGTAAGTTTCATGTATGAAATAATTTTAAGGGGGTAGAATGTAATGACCCGACTCCGAAATTTTAAACTATTATAAAAATATTTGTATTTATAATATTAGTGATGTGACACATTTAATAAAACCTTGAATTTAATTACACATTATTAATAAATAAATAAAATTGTGCTAAAGTTTTTTATTTTAAATAAACAAGTATAATTAGTGGTGGCACATTTTGAATTTGATCAAAGTTGAGAGTCATAATTTAAAATTTGTAGAAAAAATAGAAATGGAAAATATAAAGGATGAGTTACAAGTGTCTTGCTTCTAGGACATGTGTCCACCCCATGTTAAAACCACACATGAAAAACAACCATTAAGCTCATGGTATTGGTTAAATATTAAGCCTCTTTCATTAGCCAAAGTAAAACAATTCATAATATATTCTAACAAATAAAAGAAAATGGGAGAGAGAGAAGAGGAGAAGGAAAAGAAAAAGGAGAACAAAGGAAGGCCAAAAAAAGAGAGACTTTAACTTGGAATTTTCAGCGAGATATTTCTACTACTAGTTGAGAATTATCATCTCTTTTAAACTCATCTTCTTTAAGTATATTCTAGCAATGAGCAGCCATGGAATCTCCATTGAAGCTTTAATGGCTACTTACAAAGAGAAAATTTAAAACCCATCCATTTTATCTCTAAAAATTCCTAAATAATTAATTTAATACCCTAAGATAATGAGAAGCAACAAACTAAAATTTTAGCCCCATATGAGTTGCATATCCTTTTTGAAAAGTAAGAGTATGACGAAT
Source organism: Sambucus nigra (assembly GCA_949130495.1). NCBI lineage: Eukaryota > Viridiplantae > Streptophyta > Magnoliopsida > Dipsacales > Adoxaceae > Sambucus > Sambucus nigra. The sequence continues at coordinate 123,952,753 of OX422213.1, forward strand.
TGTATTTTGATTTAAACTAAATATAAATATTTTTTTTAATTTCTTTATATTTTTTGGATAGTACATAAAATTAGTTTTCTTTGGAAACTAAAAGCATAATTTTTGGATAAGAAATGAGTGAGATATGAATTTTTCAAATTTACTATATGAATCTGAAAATTCCGTGTTAAAAATTCAGATAACATGCTATACCCAAATTTTCTGAAAATTTTATGTTTATTATTTATGTTTAAACTCTTTGTGTGATATATTAACTCATATGAGAACCTTAGATTTATTTGGATCAATTTAAGTAAATATAACAATTTTAATAAAATATTAAAGTTAACGTTAAGTGGTTGTACTAAATTTATTATGGAAATAATTGTTTATATAATTTATGTTGCACGTAAAGACCATCCTGAAATATTTCCATGACATATTACTGTTAAAATTTTATTTTCGATATATTACTAAAAAAAATTTGTGGAGTATTTAAGTAAACTAATAAATCGTAAAAAAATGAGTTTAAACCATTGCATACATTTTGGTATTATGAAAATTTCACAACCAAACACTTATGACGTAATATTATAGGGATTATGAAAACGGATATTGTTATGAGTACGTTTGTGTATAGGTTACCCCTAATGTGTTGTCGACAGTTTTCAACTAAAAACAAATTAATAAATTTTTGAATAAAACTTTAATATGAAAATATGTTGCAATGTTAACACTAAAATTTTATATAAAGTAATATTAGAGTAAGCATTTTAATTATAACACGTCAAAATATTAGTTAATTTCTTGTCATAAGTAATTTAATCTTATATTGTGATTTTTGTTCAAAAGTATATTTATTCTCATGATAAAGGCATATGTGCTTCATCTTATTCAAGTTGTTTAATGGGTATATGCAAGTTGGCTATATTGAGGGCCAATGTCATTAATTAAGTTGTAATATTGCACCTATTATTGTTGTTGTTTAACTTGAGGTTCCTCCTGAGTTAGCCGGAATGGAGATAATCCTATAGTTAGAGCACTAATATAGTATATTCCCTCGAAAGTTGTCTTGTGGATATAGGTATGCAATTATGCAAATTGGCACATGTGTTGTGGCTTAAGGGCAATATACACTAGATGTTGCTAGTGATCATGTTATAATATTTTATTATTAGTTCTTGCAAATGAATACTAGAGGTGTATATGTCTTCAATAAATTGAAAATGATGAATTATATCATTAATCATGTGGTTATATGTTATCCCTACTTAAGTGTATTGACACAATTTTTAATAATTAGTATAAGGGGATCAATTCTGAGCAGAAGTGTATTCTCATTGGGTTGTGTTACTCACGCTGCTATGCACTTCTCTTTTTAAATTGTGTAGGATTTAGTCTCTTTAAAGTTTTTTTTTATAGGCTTGCGTATTCTAGGACGAACGTCTTGCTTACTTATATTTCTTATTTCCTTATGCAAATTTGAAGTACTTTCTCTAGACATATCATATTCCCTAGTAGCTAGATGAAAATATGTAACTTAATACCTCTTATGTGTTAAGACCTCGTATGTAATATTAATATGTTGTTGTATATATGATGTTACTGATTTATATCTGACAATGAATGCACAATCACATATACATGTCATTCTATTGATTTTAAAATTATTACCATTTTCTATAATTTCGGGTGTGATAGCTATAGATAAATTTCTTATTCAGTGTGATAGACAACCACCTGAAGGTTCCCTCATTTATAACTAGTTAGATTAATAAGCGACCATTTAATAAATGTGATACAATTGTTAATAATTATGACTGGTTGTTTCCCTTCTAAAACCTTAAACTAGCTGTGGTTTATTGGTCTGCATCTTGAGTAGTTTATTGTTTATGTAGTTTGTATACCAGACATGGTTCATTTAACCAGATGACATGTAGTACCCGATATCTTAATCCTTAAGTAGAATCCTCAACCATTGGATCATTTAGCTCGATAGTTTTCATCTATACTCTCCAATTCAATTAAGTTCCTAGACTATTCAACCTGTATTATGTAAATCCCATTATAGATTTGTTTAGAGTTGCTCAACCATTTTTCTTGAGTGAGAACCAAATAGTGTTTGATAATTTTCATAGAGAGAAAATTTAGAGATAAAAGAGAATTTTTTTTAGAGAGATATAGTTGAATTTTTCAGATTCAAATATTTTATTTGATGTCATTTTCACTCTTGATTTTTTGTTTTTGTATTAAAACTCTTAATGATATTAAATAATAGTTCATATCATAATTAGAAATTGTTTTATTGTGTTGTAGTAGAGAGTACTGTGTGCTTTAATGTTCAAATATTTTTTTTAAAATAAAAAATAAACTCTCTTAGTGATTAAATATGAACTTTTGTTGATTTTTTCAGGATCTAATATTATGATTTTTTGCCTTATTGTATATGTTGTTATAAGTAGATTTCTCTTTGGATCTTAAATGCTTATTAGATATCTTGTGTAGATATGTTTTCTCTTAAATGTTTGATTAATCTCAGCCTTTGAGAACTAAACTTGACTATTATTGTTTAATATGGATATAGTTAGTTTTGGGGTTACATTATTGAGATAATGTAAAAAGAATTTTTATAATATTTTTTTAAACATTTCTCATTGAATATGAATGTATATTATTAAAGAGCGAGAACACATTTTTGAGTGAAGGAATTTCTTGCATGTCTCTATGATGAGTGTTATTCATTTACTTTGAAAGAATATTTCTAAACTTAATTGATGATATTATTGTTATTCTTTCTTGATCTTTGCTTGTTGTCCATTTATTCTTGTTGGTATAATTTCTTTAATATGTTTAGTAGAAAATTTCCTTTAGACAAATGTATGTATTATTTTTCTTTTTCGATATTTATTGAAAATGTTTTTTGAGAAAAAAATGGTAAAGGTCATTTAAAATTTTGAAATATGTTTTGTAAGTGTTTTTTTAGAAGACCGTTTGATGATATTTGCAATCTTGTTTTGTAAATACATATGTTTTATAACTTTTATGTTGAAATAAGTGCTTACATGTTGTGCCTTTTAGAACATTTTAAGTACACTATGCGTGTTGCACACTACACAACCATTCGGTCTATTTTAGTTAACTATTTTGAGGAAAGGATTTTTCTAGTTGACTGATGGTCAAACATTACAAGAAATTTGGATTTTAGTGACGAAAAATTATAATGGGGACATAAAAGTTATCACTAAATAAAATAATTAGTGACAAAAATAATAGTCCTCAAAAACTTCAGTATATATAATGGCAAAGACATAATGTTGTCACTATAAGTTACTATAGTGACAAAATTCATTATGTCACTAATTATTTTTCCACTAAATTCACGTTACCACATATATCAGTGACAACATGTTGTGAAATTTCATCACTAAAAGTTGGGACTTTAGTGACAATAAATTATTATCAATACAATGTAATGATTCTCATATTTTGTGACAATCACTTTAGCGAAAACCTTATTTTTGTGACTAGTTACTTTATTTAGTGAGAACCTCATGAGTTGTCGTTATATTGGATGTGGTTTTTATTTTAATGATACAAATAATATACCATTAATTACTACATTGAATGAAAACCTAATAAGTCGTCGGTATATTGGATAAGTTGTTAATTTAATGGCACAAATATAATATCACTAAATGGGATAGATAAGTCACGATTTATTTGATATTATCATTAAAGGTTATTATTATTATTATTATTATTATTATTATTATTATTATTTGTTAAGAAATTACAAATTGTCTTATTTTTAAAATACATTCTTAACTTCTAATTTATTCCCTCACATATTTTTTCACAAGTCCCAAACTTCATACTTTCAATTTTATGAAAACATTTGCAAATTTTTTTTAATTAAATGATATAACGGGTCGTGTTTGGGCTGGCCCAACATGACACGACTTCATTTTACCTGATACGAACATGACACGACATGGTGTCATGTTTTTTTCCAACATGAACACGAATTGTTAAGAACACGACCCGACACGAATAACATAATTAATAAATTTCGTATCAATTGGCACAATTCAACACAACCCAACACGATAACCCGCTTATATATATATATATATATATATATATATATATATATAAACGTCATTTTTTTAATTTTATATTGCATGAAATATATTAAAGCTTTTTTACTTTAATACATTACTAATGTTCGATTTTAGACATTAATATAACATTATCTGTTTATTATATTTCAGTATATTATTCGTCGCTAAGTGTGAAAATTTTGTGTTTAAATAGCGACGAAAATTATACTAAAGTATAATAAACTAATAAAATTGTATTAATATCTAAAATCACAATTTGTAACGTATTAAATAGAAAAACATATAATAATTATTAAGGGATTGGGCCTAATCGGGTTCTATAATGGGGTTGTAATTTGGTCAAAATAGACCAATTTAACATGACCCAACATATTTATAAAATCGTATTTTTTTATATTGATATTATTATTAATGAGACCTTTAGTGATATGAAATTGATATGTATAATATAAAATAAATATTTTTAAAAACTCAGTTACTTTGTCCTAACTTTTGCCATTTATTTGCACAGGTAAAAAAAGGAGGGACGAGCAATTGGGTGAAACACAAGCAGTGGAAAAAAAAGAAAAGGGAAACCATATAAGTTAATCCCCTCCCAAATTTGTGTTACCCTCTCCAAGGAATACCTTTCAACGTGTTCTATTCGGTTATCCCCTCTTCTTGTTCTATTTGACTACCCCTATCCACTTTGGTCACTCGATTACTCATTCCATACCCTCTCCTGATGCTACTTTCTCTTTAGTTAAATGAAATAGGTGTGTGCTTGTGACACCTTGATTATTTCAATAACAGGTGATCAATCGTCTACTAAAATAAAACCGGAATCTCACCTGGTTCTTTTTTAGAATAAATATTGAAATATTTTAATTACTGATAACCTATTAGACCCGATATCAAAATTTTAAAACATTTTAACTTGCATATATGAAATTCCCATTCATATATCCAAACATGCAAAATGAAACTCACGCTCACTATCATAAATCAATTAACTGATAACTCTCGATAAAAAGTCATATACAATAATCGAAGTAATTGAAAAAGAGAGCATTTGAATAAAATAAATACCAACTAATTGGGTCATATGACCGAAGTAACGCAAAAGTACCTCCTATCTATATCTCAACAATAGAAGCGTCTAATCAATACCTGGAGGCATCCAGATCTGCTGCAGTATCATCTATTTAGAAAAATGGTAAAGCTACGCATCCCTGTGGATGAGCACCTAACATTTTTGAAAATATTTTTATACAGGCCAGAGCCCAAAATCTTTTGAAAATATTCTACAAGTGTTTAAAATACATTAATAAATATGTCCTGCAATCTTTTATATTTAAACTGATGTCATACTCCCATGAGATACCCCCTCCCCTCATCTATATTGCGCACATAATGCATGTATTTTAAACACCCTAGTTACGCTACCCATCCTAACAAGTATCACTACTTATCATAATCCCATACGCTGCCTTATGCCCCACGTATACTTTTATTTGACTTAGAATTCTCATTAATATTTCGCATCTGCTTAATCATTATAAAACTCATTTATAATCTTATCAGTTCATTTCACATAACTTTACGCTAATTATTAATTTGAGGTTCACACATTAGTGTCATGCACCCGTATATATTTATATCACACTTATATACATATTTCCATATAGCATCCCCTAGTAGTCCTCTTGGATGCATATAAATTTACGTTCATAATATCCTTTAAATTTTCTTGAATATATATTTACACACACACACACACACACACACACACACACACACACACACATATATATATATATATATATATATATATATATATATATATATATATATATATATATATATACACACACACAGATATCACATCTCATACACACACATACAAATCACATCACACACACACACATGTATGTGTGTGTGATGTGATGTGATTTGTATGTGTGTGTATGAGATGTGATTTGTGTGTGTGTGTGTGTGTGTGTGTGTGTATATATATTGTTGGCTATATACGGATAACCACAATCCCTCAAGGATTATCTCACGGATTTCAACCATCCCTCTAAGCATTACCCCACTGGATGTAAATCTCTAGCATGCTATCAGGCTCTAGGGAATACACAACTCAACCTGGGTGATAAGGCTTAAATTCTTCCTAATTTATCCCTTAATTTAGTTACTTTTAGCACCTCAAACAACGTAATCAAGTTGACTTTATCTAATAATCTTGCTACTGACTTGTCCTAACGAGTACACTGAGTTTTTAGTATTTCGTATTGCTTTTATAGGTATTTGATGTCAAGAAACGAAAGAAGGAGATCAGAAGAATAAAGAAAGACAAGAAGGAAAGTCAAAAGGGAAAAACAGTAATTTTTACTCAGAATTCAGATGAGGTACCTAAAGAGAAGTTGAAGATATCTTATTCATGAGCACATAGGAAGAAACGGCACCTCAATCGGAATCTCGAAACTAAAGATATGAGCGGTAATAGTTGAGAAAGAAAGTCAAACAAGCAGATCGGCCCGCCCCTACCCTGGACCGGTCCGCTGTGCAAACCTGCGGAAGACCCCGGATCGAAAACAAACCGAAGAAGGGTGAAAAATAAAAGAACCGATCCGCCCCGGATCGGTCCGCTATAGAAATAATAGAATCGATCCGCTTGGGAGGCAGACCGGTCCGCCTAAGGCCCGGACCGGTCCGACCATCGAGATTTTGAAATCTTATCCTCGCGTAAAGAAACTCCTAGTGCAGCTGAAACTCCAAAAATCTTGTAGGGTATAAAACCCATTTTTATTATTATTATTTCACGGAGAATTTTAGTTAATTTTCCCTTCTCTTTCAGAAACCCTAGTTTAGATACAGTTTGTTCTTTTAATTCCAAGATTGATGCTTTGATCAGATTTCAGTAATTACCAGTAATTCTAGCTAATACTTTGAGTACTTTGGTAAGATTAGCAAGTAATTTCATCTATTTAATTATGTTTCACATCATTCTACCAATTTTCCATAGCTTAATCATGTTTTTCTGCAAATCAAATATTGTTTTCATCACTTTCAGCATGATAGGCTAGATTTTCTAAGGCCGGGATATATGAACCCAGCCCGATGTGTTAATTGCATGTGTATAACATTAATCCTCTGAATTTAGTGATTGATTATGACCGTATTGCATAGGAACACAACAATTTTAGATCTTTATATCTCATTTGCCTCTGGGTAACTGGGATGATTTAGAATGCAATTCGAGTGTTGCAATCGCGATACCGATTTACTCATCCTCAGATTAAGTATGACGCGGGCTTGAACCTCGTATACGTAATGCTTGGGAGTACTAAATTCCGTGTCAAATTAATCAGTTAAATTTATGATTAGTATTATAACTGCAATACACTAGGGTTGGGGGATTGTATTCCCGTCCTGTTTTTTTCCCATCACATAGTTTAAAGTTTTAAATCAAGTTTTCATTAGCAGTTTAGGTAATTTAGCATAATTTCATCTTTTCATAATTTCACAATTGCATTTAGTTTAATCAATTCCAAAACCAAAACATTTTTTCCTTTTTTTTAGAGTTAAAGTTAGGATTCATTCATCTTTTCCCGTCGTTACAACTTTGTTGTCTTAGTTCCCTGTGGATACGATCCCGACTTATCGGGTTTATTACTAATGCGACAGGCTTGCCCTTGAGCCTAGAGTGAACGCACATTAGAGACACATTCTTAGTCGCGTCAACTTTTTGGTGCCGTTGCTGGGGAACTAGGTAGACATAGGATTAGATCGAGTCAATCTAAAGCTTTGACCAAAAATTTCCAAAAATCTAAAAACATAAAAAAAATTCAAAAAGATTCACCACCATCTCTCATAAGATTTTAATGCAAAATTCTAAACTCACTCCCACACCCCATAATACTCCAACCAGTATTCACGAAAATCCAATAGTTGAGTACATCCCTGATAGCCCTCACACTCCAAACGCCCCACAGTTCTGGATCCCGCCTCCCACACTGTCACACTCAATCTCAAACAACACTCCATTTTCCTTATTAGGACACACCTCCGAGCACACTTCGAGCACACCAAGTGAGAGCACCGAGTCATTAAGTGAGAGAGAGATGTCACAACACAATAATGCACCTGCTGGTGAGGAAGAGTCCCCGGACCGCCCGCTGAGAGAATTATTATATCCCGAGCGCACTGTCACTCCAGGATACATTATACTCTCATATAATGTCGGGAAATTCCGCTTTTAAAAACGGCATGATCCAGATGTTACCACATTATCATGGTATGGATTTTGAAAAGCCATACCTCCACATTAGGGAATTTGAGGATGTGTGTGCTACTCTCAATGATCAAACTTGCACACAAGAAGTGATCCGCCTCAAACTTTTCCCCTTCTCGCTCAAAGATAAAGATAAGACCTGGCTATAGTCTTTACCTCCTAGCTCGATTCCATCTTGCAACGAGTTACAATCGAGATTTCTCAAGAAATTCTTCCCACCACATCGAAAAATCTCCATAAAGGCTCAAATTCAAGCGTTCAGACAACCTGAAAATGAGCCATTTTATCGATGTTACGAGCGTTTCAATGAGTTAGTTACTTCATGCCCCCATCATGGATTTGATGCAGCACAAATCATATCTTTTCTCTATAATGGGCTGAATATCAACTCCAAGCAACTTCTTGAAACCATGGGAAGTTGTCCCTTTGTAGACTTAGATGCCCACGATGCTGACCTTCACTTGAGGTATGTCGTCGAGACTACCCAATCCTGGGATACATCTGACCCTAATGCTCAAAATCAAAATCGTCAAGTGACCACCACTCCGTCAGCGCCCGGCCTATTTCATGTAGAAAAGAATTCTGTAGCGGACAGTCGGATTGATATACTTGAGAAAGAAGTGCAAGACCTACGCGGGATATGTGGAAGATGACCAATTGGATCCATACCAAACCCCGTTGAAAAGGTGTGTGAAATTTGTGAGGCGGGTCATTCAACTGAGGAATTCCCGACCATACCTGCCTACAAAGTGACGCTTCAAGAGCAAGTTAGTGGTATAGGTGGTTTTAAGGGTAATTTTGGTGCACCGCACGGGAATTCTTACAACCCTTCTTGGAAAAACCACCTTGGTTTTAGCTATGGGCAACAACATGCTGCAATGAACCCTACTTCACATGTTTCCCCTCCACCACCACAACACTTTTAACAAGCCCCACACATGCAAGGACATGTGCAAGCACCACCCCCTCGAGGAGCATATATCCCGCCACCTCGGAGAACTCTCGAGGATACCATGAATCAATTTATCATAAGCCGGACTGTAGACAACACTAAATATGATCGTCTGATTGGCGACATAAATGCAAGTCTATCAAAGATACAATCCTCATTGAGTGTACAAGAGAAGGGCAAGTTTCCTGCCCAGGGCTAAAGACCTCCCCAAGGTCAAACTAGTGTTATCTCCATGTAATAACCCTCGCTTATGAGAACATATTTTATGTTTATTTACTAGATATGGTAATTAGATATAAAATGTTGAGTTATGGATTGAGTACTAAATTAATGTAGAAAAGTTAAAATTTACCATGAAGTTGCATATTTACCGTAACTATAGGTGAATATTGCCATGTTATGTTGTATAATATCATAAGAATTAAAATGATATTTAGCTCAATAATGAGATCGGAAATTAAAATGAATTATAAATTTTCCAAATGATAATTTGGACGTCGTAGTTGAGTCCGGAATGTGCGAGATAGTCAATTATTATGCCATATTGAATTTTGAGGTTTTTGGCACTTTTGACTGGTTATACCTTAAATATGCAGTTGCGTATTATTTTATCGCAATATTGGTCAATTAAGTTGGAATTTTTACTAATTCCACAACTTAGTCTTACTAAGTCTTCTATTTTCCCAAGTTTCATTCCCTAAACCTAGAGAAAGCTTGAGAGGGGAAGTGAAAGAGTAGAGAAAAGAAAAGGGATTGAAGATTGAAGGAGGATTCTTGCTTCTACACAAGGAAAATCTGCATTTTCTCAATTGAGGCAAGTTTTCTACTTGTTATTTTTGGTTTAAGATAAATGATTTGTTATGATAATGATGTATTAATCATGGTTTAGCTATTTTAGGGTTTTCTTTGTGTATTTGTGGGTTTTGATCCATTGAAGAATGTTTTGGGATGTTTGATGAGGTTTATGGTAGTAGTTAGTAGCATCTATGTTATGTTGGTTGCAATAAATGAGTTGGATTTGGGATCAGCTTCAAATAGGAAGATTTGGTTTGGTTTAGGTCTGCAAAGACCGGTCGACCGCGGTTCTCAGACCGGTCGACCGGGCCTTCGGGAGAGGGCACACTGCTTTCTTTCAAAGGAATAAAATTTATGGAACGGTCGACCACGGTTCCCTAACCGGTCGACCGGCCCTGCCGAAGTGACATTCTTCTTTTCTTCCTGGGCAATATCTTGAGACGCGGTCGACCGCGGTCTTGGGACCAGTCGACCGGTCCCCTGTTTTCTTCCCTAAAATTTTATTTTCATTTTTCAAATCTTTTCTTTTCATAGGGACTTAAGGACCTTCTTAAATGAAGTAAATATAGGGTCTTAGAGTATTAGTTGAGTTTGGTCGACACCCTAGACTCGAAGGGGTTCATCTAGGGTTCATTTCAGGGGGGGGGGGGGGGGGGTTAAAGTAATGTTCAGGCATTTCTTCTCTCGTATAGTTTTATAATAATCTAGGAGATCTTAGAGTCAAATTTGAAGACTTTGGGAGTTATTGTGAGCTAGGTTTGACTTGATAGTCTATTATGAAGCTAAAAAGGAGGCTTTGGAAAATAATTTGGAGAGTCTAACTATTTATCGAGGTTGTTATGCTGATACGAAATACGTATAGTTCCGGATAATCTTAATGCATTTGATAAAATGTAAAATGGATAAAGTAAATGACAATTTACTAAATCAAGTAATGGGAATTAATAAAATGGATGATACACACCTCTCTAAATACCATCTTAAGGGAAGTCCGTGCATGAGGTGAAGCCCCCTGGCTAATGAATGCAGGGTGGATATAGTCCTAGGACATATGAGCGCTTGATTAAATGTTTTTGCGATGGGTAGGAGATTCCCGATGTGGTCTTGACTATCCCGCAGGCATATGGCCACTTCCCGACGTTTCGATAGGAACGCAGGTTGTCTTATGTTAGGCCCTGGAAGATGATGGTTATTTGGGGGCGCGCACAGTGGGGAAACCCGGACGGGCGGTCTTAGAATCGTCAATATACATATATACTTATAACTATTCTAATTTTCGAGTTGGACTCGATGGAACATTAATGCCATAAAGAGCAAAGTATATGCCACAAAGAGCATACAATTGAGATTTGTGCCATAAAGAGCACATAATAATAATTGTATTCCCGATAAGGAATGGAAAGATGATAAAGTGAAAAGTATGAAAGATGAGAACGGTTGATAAGTTTTCCTAATTGCATCTATAATCGATTCTTTCGTTGTAATCACTAAATTTCCTTAATTGTATCTTATTGTTACCATGATAGAATACTACCTTTATCATCCATGCTTATCTATTCTTCATTTTCATACTTTTCATTTATCTGGTGATCACATAAAACCGGGCTCTGACCGGTTCTACTTTCTTGTTGTGAATATATATATATATATATATATATATATATATATATATATATATATATATATATATATATATATATATATATATATATTATATCCGCTCAGGTGTTCCGCCGCCAGGTCGCCCGTAATGAACTTCCTATTCCAGTGTTTTGAGGTGCCGTGACATTTTGCGGGTATCACGGGAAATTTTGTGTAGACGCCTTCTTCATTGTTTTCTAGTTATGATCAGTCCCTACTCGGGCGTGTGGCCCAAACTGCTGTAATTGGATAATGGATGTATTAAGTATCACGTGAAACTTATTGTATATTGTATGTATTTCATTGACCGGCGGTTCATTCTGTCCTTTCTTTTATTGTTGGTTTATATATATATATATATATATATATATATATATATATATATATATATATATATATATATATATATATATATATATATATATATATATATATGCATGCTTGTGGGAGTTTCCACCCTCTTTCCTATTACGGGTTGTTGAAAATGCTTTATTTAAATCGTAAAACAAAAATTTTTGACAACCCATTTTTTTTGAAATACTGTGTGGTTATTCTGTATACTCTTTATGTTGTTGCGATGCTGAGGATGATTCCTTTAGTGATTCCTGCATTTTTGGAGTATCGGGTTGGCCACCCCTTATTTCGGATACCGGGTTATCACAGATGGTATCAGAGCATCATGTTCTAGAGTCTTTAGGATCTATGCGGACTCGTCACGTTTCACCGTAGCGTTCTTTTACATAGAGCATAATGTTAGGACTATTTTGTTGCTTATGTTTGCGATCTTCTGCTAGATAGATCATTTTATGTAATATTCTAACTCTATCGTTTCTCTATCTCAGATGTCGCCTAAGAGAGGACGTCCCACTCGATGTAATAGAGTTGTAGAGGATGAGGTTGTTCCTCCACTGCCACCACCGGGGAATATCAGTGCCGCAGATGTGGCGAATATAGTGGTCCAAGTTATTAATTCAGCGATGACTGCAGTGGTACAACAAATGCCACAAGATCAACCACAGGGGAAAGAGGCACAAGTTCCTACGGGACCTTCTCCGTGGGAAAGAGTTAGAGAGTCTTTCTTGAAAGGTCATCCCCCGGAATTCGATGGAGGTTTGGATGTCATAAGGGCAAATCAGTGGAAGAAAGACATGCACCTCCATCTTAGAATGGTGGAATGTAGTGAGGAGAAAAAGCAAATCCTTGTTACTTTCAAGATTGTCGTATCAGCCTTACATTGGTGGGAGTCAATGACTACACCCGAGCAAAGGGATACAATGTCGATCACTGATTTTTGGGCTTTGTTTGATGGAAAGTATTTCCCTACCGCAGTTCAAAGGGAGATGCAAAGAAATCTTCAAGATGTAGTTCAGGGGGAGAGATCCGTGGCAGAGTATGAAGAGGAGTTCACCCGGTTAGCAAGTTTTGTGCCGGATGAAGTGACTCCAGAAGTGAAGAGAATCTCTAAATTTGTGGGAGGTTTGCATTTGCGAATAAAACAAAATTTTCTTGGAAACCCGGCTTTACTAACCTTTGGGGATGTGATGAATGCTGCTCTACTTCATTGTCAAGAGCATAGACTATTTGTGCAAAATAATAAGAAGGCTGCAGTGATGGGGCAAGTGGGAAAACCCGGAGGTAATGGGATCGGAGGGGGAACATCTTCTTCGTCCCAATCCTCGGGGAGTAAGAAAAAGCAAAGGGACCCCAAGCAAGGGGATTTGTATAAATGCCAACGGTTTGCTGGGTTTAATGCAGGTGGAAATAATAGCAGGCCGGGTCAAGGTGGACCACAACAACAACAAGGAGGTAGAGGTGGGAATGGAGGCAGAGGCTAGTAGGGCCGAGGTGCGGGGCAGTTCAGAAACAATCAAGGGCGGAACTAGGAGAATGCAACGAACAAATGTTTTCAGTGCGGAGAGTTGGGCCATTATAAGAGGTCGTGTCCTCAATTGGTTGGAGGGCATCTTTCTAGGGCCCCACAACAGCCATATGTACAGTTTTTGCCCCAGGCGCCTAATCTGATTGCTCCTCCTCAGCAGGGGCAGCTGCAGTATGGACGGGTCTACCATATTCAGGAGGCTATGCTTCCTCCAGCCCCTCCGGCACCGCCAGCGATCGAGGGTAAGTTTCTCATCCAAGGGCATCTGCGTCGAGTACTATTTGATACGGGCGCTACACACTCTTTCATTTCTAGGAGTTTTTCACAAACTACAGATTTGATAAAGTCTACCGAGAGTACTTTCACTAGCGTTGAATCCTCTATGGGTGATGGTTCATTGATTTTCTTTGTTTGTAAAAACATAGGGATTAACCTTGGTAACTTGTTCTTTGAGGCTGATTTACTCGTCCTTGACATAGTCAGGTATGATGTAATATTAGGAATGGATTGTCTAGTGAAATATCGTGCGATAGTAAATTGTTATGGGAAGAGTATAGTTTTCGCAGTTCCGGGACAAGAGATGTTCTTGGTTGTTATGCCTTGTATGGAAGGGAGTACGAGTTCTTATTTATATTGTATTGCGGAGGATGCATCTAGGGATGTAGTTGTTCCCCTGAATTCTCTTCTGATTATTAAAGATTTTGAAGATGTTTTTTCGGAAATACCGGGATTACCTCCAAGTCGGGAGATAGAGTTTATGATTGATTTAATGTCGGGGACTCGACCGATTGCTAAAGCTCCATATCGTATGGCTCCTGTGGAGATGAGGGAGTTGAGAGATCAAATCCAGCAGTTATTAGAGCAAGGATTTATTAGGCGCAGTACTTCTCCATGGGGTGCTCCGGTATTGTTTGTAAAGAAAAAAGTCGGTTCTCTTCGGTTATGTGTGGACTATAGGGAGTTGAATAAAGTCACCATCCGAAATAAATACCCGTTGCCTCACATTGATGATTTTTTTACCAACTTAGGGGAGCGTCATACTTCTCTAAAATCGATTTGAGGACGGGGTATCATCAATTGAGAGTACGGGAGAAGGATGTATCTAAGACTGCATTTCTGACCCGATAAGGATCCTATGAATTCTTGGTTATGCCATTTGGACTAACCAATGCTCCCGCTGTATTTATGGATCTTATGAATAGGGTGTTTCGGTATTTCCTTGACCAATTTGTTATTGTATTCATCGATGACATCTTAGTCTATTCTCAGACAGAATCTGACCATGCTACTCACTTACGGTTGGTCCTGCAGAGATTGAGGGATCACCAATTGTATGCGAAGTTTGAGAAATGTGGCTTTTGGTTGAAGCAAGTTAAATTTCTGGGTCATGTGGTGTCATCCCAGGGTATATCGGTGGATCCTAGCAAGGTGATTGCTGTGAGGGAGTGGTGTTAGCCCACAACACCCACCGAGGTTCGTAGTTTCTGGGCTTAGCGGGTTATTATCGTCGGTTTATTAAAGGCTTTTCAAAAATTGCTAGCCCATTTGACAAATTTGACCCGAAAGGGAGTGAGATTTGTTTGGGAAAATTCTTGTCAGACTGCATTTGATGAACTCAAAAATAGGTTGACTTCAGTTCCAGTCCTTGCATTGCCAAAACCGGGATCGGAATATCTAGTCTTCATCGATGCATCTCTTCAAGGGTTAGGAGGTGTTCTTCAGCAAGAAAGACGGGCTATTGCTTATGCTTCCCGTAAGCTAAAGCCTCACAAAAGAAATTATCCCGTGCGTGACTTAGAGTTCGCCACAGTTGTATTTGCCTTGAAGATATGGAGGCACTATCTCTTGGGGGAGAAGTTTAGTCTTTTCACGGAACATAAATCGCTGCAATATTTATTTTCACTGAAGGATTTGAATATGCATCAGCATCATTGGTTGGAGTTCGTGAAAGATTATGAATTTGATATCCATTATCAACCGGGAAAGGCGAACGTAGTAGCGGATGCCTTGAGTAGGAAGCCCAAGGGAGACTTAGCGGTTGTATGGAAAGCTAAGTGGAAAGAGCTCAGTCAGGAGGATTCAGTGGTAAGAGCATTTATGTCAGTAATGATCATTACTCCTACAATTGTGGCAAGAATTATAGAAGACCAGGGAAGAGATAAGAGTTGCCAAGACCATATACACCGATTATTGTCCGAGGGAGCGGAGTCCTACTCGATTAGTTCTGAGGGTGGACTATGCTTCCAGGGAAGACTTATTGTTCCGGAAGGAGGGGACTTGAGACGAGCGGTGATGGCAGAATCTCACGGGTCAAAATTTATGGTACATCCTGGCGGGGAAAAGATGTACCAAGACATGCGCCGTCAATATTGGTGGCCCGGCATGAAGAGGGATATTTCGGAGTTTGTATCTCAGTGCACTACTTCCCAGTTGGTTAAGATCTACCATCAGCGACCGACAGGTTTGTTGCAACCGTTGGAGATTCTAGTGTAGAAATGGGAAAGCATTTCGATGGACTTTATTTAGGGCTTACCTAGATAACAGAGGGGTCATGATTCGATTTGGGTGATTGTCGATCGCTTGACTAAATCAGCACACTTTTTGCCCGTGCGTACGGATTTTGATACCGCTCTCTATGCCCAATTGTTCATCGAGGAGATCGTTAGACTCCATGGGGTACCTTTAAATATTATTTTCGACCGAGATAAAATATTTGTGTCCCACTTTTGGCGAAGTTTCCAAGAGTCAATGGGAACCGAATTGAAGTTAAGCTCTTCGTATCATCCCCAAACAGATGGCCAAACTAAAAGGGGAAACCAGATGTTGGAAGATATGCTCCGTATGTGCATGCTTGATTTCAAGGGTGGTTGGGAACAATACCTCCCATTGGTTGAGTTTGCTTATAACAACTCATACCAATTCACCATTGGAATGGCGCCCTATGAAGCTCTTTATGGTCGGCCATGTAGATCGCCCGCTTGTTGGTTGGAAGTGGGTGATAACAAATTTCTTGGACCTAAAATGATCCAAGACACTTCTTCAAAGATCGAACTCATTCGAAATCGCATTCGGATATCCCAAGACCGTCAAAAGATCTATACCTATGCGTGTAGAAGACACGTGGAGTTGTAGATTAGAGATCAAGTCTTGGTGCGAGTGTCACCAATGAAGGGCAATAGGCGTTTTGGGAAGAAAGGGAAGTTGGCGCCTCATTTTGTTGGACCTTTCCCGGTTATTGCGAAAGTTGGTCCTGTGGCATACCAACTTGCCTTGTCGGAGCCTTTACAACAAATGCACGATGTATTCCATGTCTCCTCTTTGAATAAGTATAAGAGATGTGAAGGTGCCCTTTGGCACATTCCTTTCGAGGATATTGATTTACAACCCGACGTTTCATATGAAGAACAAACGGTTGTTATTCTTGAGTATGGAGAGAGCAAGTTGAGGTCCCGTGTGGTGCCCTTGGTGAGAGTCCAGTGGAGTCATCACAATGCGAAAGAATCAACGTGGGAGCGTGTGGACGACATGCGGGAGAAGTATCCGCATATCTTCTTATAAGGTACGTTTGAATTTGGGGAAAAAATTCCCTCATAAGGGGGGGAGTATGTAATAACCCTCGCTTATGAGAACATATTTTATGTTTATTTACTAGTTATGGTAATTATATATAAAATGTTGAGTTATGGATTGAGTACTAAATTAATGTAAAAAAGTTAAAATTTACCATGAAGTTGCATATTTACCGTAACTATAGGTGAATATTGACATGTTATGTTGTATAATATCATAAGAATTAAAAGGATATATAGCTCAATAATGAGACCGAAACTTAAAATGAATTATAAATTTTCCAAATGATAATTTGGACGCCGTAGTTGAGTCCGGAATGTGCGAGATAGTCAATTATTGTGCCATATTGTATTTTGAGGTTTTTGGCACTTTTGATTGGTTATACCTTAAATATGCAGTTGCGTATTATTTTATGGTAATATTGGTCAATTAAGTTGGAATTTTGACTAATGCCACGACTTGGTCTTACTAAGTCTTCTATTTTCCCAAGTTTCATTCCCTAAACCTAGAGAAAGCTTGAGAGAGGAAGTGAAAGAGTAGAGAAAAGAAAAGGGATTGAAGATTGAGGGAGGATTCTTGCTTCTACACAAGGAAAATCTGCATTTTCTCAATTGAGGCAAGTTTTATACTTGCTATTTGTGGTTTAAGATAAATGATTTGTTATGATAATGATGTATTAATCATGGTTTAGCTATTTTAGGGTTTTCTTTGTGTATTTGTGGATTTTGATCCATAGAAGAATGTTTTGGGATGTTTGATGAGGTTTATGGTACTAGTTAGTAGCATCTATGTTATGTTGGTGTCAATAAATGAGTTGGATTTGGTATTAGCTTGAAATAGGAAGATTTGGTTTGGTCTAGGTCTGCAAAGACCGGTCGACCGCAGTTCTCAGACCGGTCGACCGAGCCTTCGGGAGAGGGCACACTGCTTTCTTTCAAAGGCATAAAATTTATGGCGCGGTCGACCGCGGTTCCCTGACCGGTCGACGGCCCTGCCGAAGTGACTTTCTGATTTTCTTCCTAGGCAAAATCTTGAGACGCTGTCTACCGCGGTCTTGGGACCGATCGACCGGTCCCCTGTTTTCTTCCCTAAAATTTTATTTTCATTTTTCAAATCTTTTCTTTTCATAGGGACTTAAAGACCTTCTTAAATGAAGTAAATATAGGGTCTTAGAGTATTAGTTGAGTTTGGTCGACACCCTAGAATCAAAGGGGTTCATCTAGGGTTCATTCGAGGGGGGGGGGGGGGGGGGTTAAAGTAATGTTCAGGCATTTCTTCTCTCGTATAGTTTTATAATAATCTAGGAGATCTTAGAGTCAAATTTGAAGACTTTGGGAGTTATTGTGAGCTAGGTTTGACTTGATAGTCTATTATGAAGCCAAAAAGGAGGCTTTGGAAAATAATTTGGAGAGTTTAACTATTTATCAAGGTTGTTATGCTGATATGAAATACGTATAGTTCCGGATAATCTTAATGCATTTGATAAAATGTAATATGGATAAAGTAAATGACAACTTACTAAATCAAGTAATGGGAATTAATAAAATGGATGATACACACCTCTCTAAATACCATCTTAAGGGAAGTCCGTGCGTGAGGTGAAGCCCCCTGGCTAATGAATACAGGGTGGATATAGTCCTAGGCCATATGAGCGCCTGTTTATATGTTTCTGCGATGGGTAGGAGATTCCGGGTGTGGTCTTGACTATCCCGTAGGCATATGGCTGCTTCCCGACGTTTCGATAGGATCCCAGGTTGTCTTATGTTAGGCCCTGGATGATGATGTTTATTTGGAGGCGCGCATAGTGGGGAAACCCGGACGGGCGGTCTTAGAATCGTTATATATACATATATACTTATAAGTATTCTAAATATCAAGTTGGACTCGATGGAACATTAATGCCACAAAGAGCAAAGTATATGCCACAAAGAGCATACAATTGAGATTAGTGCCATAAAAAGCACATAATAATAATTGTATTCCTGATAAGGAATGGAAAGAAGATAAAGTGAAAAGTATGAAAGATGCGAACGGTTGATAAGTTTTCCTAATTGCATCTATAATCGATTCTTTCCTTGTAATCACTAAATTTCCTTAATTTTATCTTATTGTTACCATGCTAGAATATTACCTTTATCATCCATGTTTATTTATTCTTCATATTCATACTTGTCATTTATCTGGTGATCACATAAAACCGGGCTCTGACCGGTTCTTCTTTCTTGTTGTGAATATATATATATATATATATTATATCCGCTCAGGTGTTCCGCCGCAAGGTCGCCCGTAATGAACTTCCTA
Organism: Sambucus nigra; assembly: GCA_949130495.1. Lineage (NCBI taxonomy): Eukaryota > Viridiplantae > Streptophyta > Magnoliopsida > Dipsacales > Adoxaceae > Sambucus > Sambucus nigra. Next base: position 123,972,267 of record OX422213.1, read on the forward strand.
TTCCAGTGTTTTGAGGAGCCGTAACATTTTACGGGTATCACGGGACATTTTTTCTAGACGCCTTCTTCATTTTTTTCTAGTTATGATCAGTCCCTACTCGGGCGTGTGGGCCAAACTGTTGTAATTGGATAATGGATGTATTAAGTATCACATGAAACTTATTGTATATTGTATGTATTTCATTGACCGACGGTTCATTCGGTCCTTTCTTTTATTATTGGTTTATATATATATATATATATATATATATATATATATATATATATATATGCTTGTGGGAGTTTACATCCTCTTTCCTATTACGGGTTGTTGAAAATGCTTTATTTAAATCGTAAAACGAAAATTTTTGACAACCCGTTTTTCTGAAATATTGTGTGGTTATTCCGTATACTCTTTATGTTGTTGCGATGCTGAGGATGATTCCATTAATGATTCCTATATTTTTGGAGTATCGGGCTGGCCACCCCTTATTTCGGATACCGGGTTGTCACACTCCACTTCTATTGAATATCAGAAGCAATGTCAAGCTGTGACCACTCTTCGTAGTCGGAGAGTCATTGATTTATCACCTCCCCCACATGACCCTACGAAAGATAAGGATATTTTTCCCGGCACGAAAGAGGCCGAAGATGTCCCCTTAAATGAGAATGATAAAGAAGACGCTAGTGACACCGAGGTAGTAGTGAAACCACCCTCCGCGATACCATTTCCTCAAAGGTTGATTCCTTCCCATAAAGGAAACCCATGTGAAGACGTGATAGAAGTGCTAAAACAAGTTAAACTGAATTTACCTTTCCTCGATGCCATTAAGCAAATTCCAGCTTGTGGAAAAGTCATTAAAGACTTGTTGACGGTAAAGAGAAAAATGAAGGTAAAGAAGAATGTATTTCTAGCCGAGAAGGTGAGCTCCATTCTACTAAATGATCTCCCGCCTATATTCAAAGATCCCGGTGCACCCACCATTTCCTGCATCATTGGAGAAAACAAAATCGAGAAGGCCTTACTTGACTTGGGAGAAAGTATCAATATCCTCCCTTACTCCATCTATAGGTAACTTGACTTGGGCGACCTCAAGCCCACAAAGGTCACTCTCCAATTAGCGGATCGAACCGTGAAGATCCTAAGAGGTATAGTCGAGGACCTGATCGTCTAAGTTGACACTTTCTACTTCCCGGTAGACTTTATCATTTGGGACACGGAGCCCTCCTTCAACTCGATCAACCATGGTCCCATCATCCTTGGGCGCCCATTTTTAGCTCAGGCTAACGTAATCATCAATACTCGGAATGGGCGAATGCAACTCACCTTTGGGAACATGACCTTAGATACCAACATCTTCCACATATCCCAACATACGGGGGAAGAAGATGATCTTCACGCGGTGAGCTTCATAGATGAAATAGTAGAGGAGTACTTTGATGAGAATTATTATGGCGATGCCTTAGGGTCCTGTCTAGTGTCGAGACACGAGGGTGAGGGGACGTACACCGACTTCAAGATGGAGGTTAGGGAGTTGAGAGAGTTACTCGAGGAGAGTGCGTCGGACGAGGACGCGAGAGATGTTAATTGGGTTTCGAGATTTGAGGAGTTACCACCGAGGGATACACGCATGGTTCCCTCCAGCAAAAAATTTCCAACCCTCGAGTTAAATAAACTCCCCTCCCATATTAAATATGCATACCTAAGAGAGGATGAGACATTTCCTGTTGTTGTCTCCTCTAGCCTAAGCGATGAGTAGGAGGGTAAACTGTTAATAATTTTGAGGAAGCACCAAAGTGCTTTTGGTTGGTTCATTGCTAATTTGAAGGGGATAAGTCCTTTGATTTTCACTCACAAGATCCATATCGAAGAGGACATCAAGCCCTCAAGAGAAAGCAAAGAAGGCTTAATCCCAACATGAAAGAAGTAGTGAGAACCGAGATTATCAAGTTATTAGATGTCGGGATTATCTACCAAATATCAGATAGAAAGTAGGTGAGACGCATTCAAGTCGTCCCGAAGAAGTCGAGCATGACAGTGATTGAGAACGCTAAGGGAGAGCTAGTTCCCCAACGTACCACCACCGGGTGGCGCGTTTGCATTGATTAACGAAAACTCAATGTGGGAACTAGGAAAGATCATTTCCCCTTACCATTTATCGATCAAATGCTTGAGAGAATAGCGGGCCACCCTTACTATTATTTCCTTGATGGTTATTCCAGATATAACCAGATTGAAGTAGATGTACTTGAGCAAGAGAAAATGACTTTCACTTGCCCTTTTGGTACGTTTGCCTACAAACGTATGCCATTCGGCTTGTGTAATGCACTCGCGACCTTTCAAAGGTGTATGTTGAGATTATTTAGCGACATGGTCGAGAGAGGACTCGAAGTGTTCATGGACGATTTCAGCATTTTTGGCGACTCATTCGATCATTGTTTAGAGAGACTGAAAAAAGTGCTTGCCCGGTGTGTGGAAAAGAACTTAGTGCTGAATTGGAAGAAATGCCATTTCACGGTCACCGAGGGAATAGTTCTTGGACACATAGTGTCATCTAAGGGGATAGAAGTCAATAGGGAAAAAATCGATGTCATAGCTGATCTTCCCCCACCAAAATCGCTTAAGGACGTGCCCTCTTTCTTGGGCCACACGGGGTTTTATCGAAGGTTCATTAAGGACTTTAGCTCCATCGCTAGACCCTTAAGCAACCTACTCATGAAGGACACCATATTCGAGTGGACGTAAGCATGCCAAAGCTCTTTTAAAAAACTGAAAACCATGCTTGTGTCCACTCCCATCATGCAAGTTTCGGATTGGTCTTTGCCATTCGAACTTATGTGTGATGCTAGCGATTATACGATTGGGGCTACTTTGGGCCAAAGAAAAGATAAGAAAGATCATGTCATCTACTACGCTAGCCAGACTCTTATCGTACCACAAATCAATTACTCTACCATAGAGAAAGAGTTGATAGCGGTAGTCTTTGCCCTTGATAAATTTCGATCATATCTCATCGGTTCTCCCATTACTTGCTTCACCGACCACGCGGCATTTAAATACCTACTTACAAAGAAAGATGCAAAGTCGCGCCTCATAAGGTGGATCCTACTCCTACAAGAGTTCAATCTCTCCATTAAAGATCAAAAGGAGAAGAAAACGTCGTTGCCGACCACTTATCACGGCTTTCGTCCGACGTACCAAGTGATCCCATACCCATAGACGAATACTTTCCAAATGAGCAACTTTTTGCTGCCTATTCTTTTCCCTAGTTTGCGGATATAGTGAATCACCTCGTCACGGGAGTCATCCCTCCCGACTGGACACCGCAAGATAAGAAGAGGTTTATTACTTAGTCGTGCATGTTCTTCTATGACGATCCGTTCCTTTTTAAATATTGCACCGACCAAATCATCCGACGATGTGTACTGGATGACGAAATCCCAAAAGTCATCCAGTTTTGTCATTCGGAAGCTTGTGGAGGCCACTTTTCGACGAAAAAAACCCCCCGCTAAAATTCTGCAATGCAGACTCTATTGGCCCACAATATTCCGGAATGTAAACGATGCTTGCAAATCTTGAAATAGGTGCCAATGGATGGGAGTCATTACTCGACGTGACATGATGCCTCTTACCCCCATACTCATTGTTGAGATCTTCGACTGTTGGGGTATTGACTTCATGGGCCCCTTCCCCCCGTCCTTTGGTTTCCTATACATCCTTGTTGCGGTAGACTACGTTTCTAAATGGGTGGAAGCTATAGCTACCAAGACAAATGACAACAAAGTGGTGATTAAGTTCCTGCTGGAACACATACTTTCCCATTTCGGTGCATCGAAAGCGATAATCAGCGATAATGGCACGCAATTTTGCAATAGGCCATTTGAGAAGCTAATGAGAAAGTATAGAGTCATTCATAAGGTTGGAACGACTTATCACCCACAAACGAATGGGAAGACCGAACTAGAAAATCGGGAGATCAAGAAAATTCTTGAAAAGACCGTCAATCCTACCTAAAAAGACTGGTCACTTAGATTAATCGATTCACTATGGGCCTATCGTACCGCATATAAAAATCAACTCGGCATGTCCCCTTTTCACTTTGTGTATGGAAAGACTTTCCATCTTCCCGTTGAATTAGAGCACAATGCATATTGGGCGATTAAGCAATTGAATTATACCATAGATAAGGCCGGTGAAGCTCGCAAGCTTCAATTGAATGAGTTAGAAGAACTACGCAATGATGCGTATGGGAATGCTAAAATTTCCAATGAAAGGATGAAACTCGCTCATGATAGCATCATTCGACGTAAAGCGTTTCATCCCGGGCAAAAAGTGCTTCTTTATAGCTCTTGACTTCATCTCTTTCTAGGCAAAGTAAGGTCACGATGGTCTGGCCCATTCATTATGAAGAATGTTTTCCCTCACGGAGATGTTGAATTAGATGATTTAAAAGGGGCAAATACATTCAAAGTGAATGGAAACGCCTAAAGCCATATCTAGAGGCGTGTGCGGAAGAAGTTGACACTGTTTGGTTGTCGAAACCCATTTACGGTGTAGAGCGAGCTGTTACAGCAAGGTCGTCGCACCCCCGATGCGTATGGGGTGATTTTTATTGTATTATTGAGTCATGTGTTTGGGTCATTTAGTGTCTTTATGCATTTTCTCCATTTGTTTGTTTGTTTTATTTATCGCACTTCTTATTTTGCCTTGTTTAGATTTTAGTCCTTTTTTCTTGAGGACAATGGAAAAGTCTAAGTTGGGGGGGTAACAAGTGCGTATTTCTAACACTTCACAAATTTTCAAAAATGCCCAGAAATTTCCAAAAAAATCATAAAATTTTGAAAAACCCAAAAATATTTTTGTTCAAAATATATAAAAACTGGAATTCAAAATTTTCAAAAATATCATCAAAAGTCGGATTAAAGTCTCAAGTTGTAAAAATTCAATATACACAAAGCCGAAATTGACCAAAGATGGAAATTGAGCGAAAATTGAGGACTTAACGATTAAGTGTGGAGATTAATAAACCCGGTGAGATTCGAGCCTATCACTTTTTGCGAGTTTTTAAATCAATCCGAGTTAATTGTTAACTCAAAGTTCTTTTCAGTGCCTAAAAAGTCGTCGACGATCTCAATCCTTTCATTTTGATCGGTTATGAAAATCGTGTGTGATATTTCTTTAAAAAACGTGCCAAAACTGATCTCTAAACTTAAATTCCTCTAGAAATGCATATGGTAACGCAATTGGCATTTTGGACAATGAAGTAAGCCCTCGTTCGTCAGCCAAAAATATTGGCGAGAAAAAAGATGCGAAAAATCACCCCTTTTGCAACCCAAATTGAGCCAAATAGATTTTCCCTTTCGTTTGACAACCCGAGAAACCCAAATACCCGGAATTACGAAAAATGAAAAAATTCAGAATTAAGTCCGAAAAGTGCATATAAAGGGGCAAGAGAAAAAATAGATATGCTCAACAAAAATAGCAAGAAAAGAAGGGAAAAATTAAAAAAAAAAATAGAGAATAAAGAAGAAAAAAATGAGCAATAGCCCGGAAAAAGTACAAATGGACATCACAAATGACTTTTCTAATTCCAATCCTTCCTACCATTTTCATTTTACCCCAAAACACCTTAAAACCCGAAAAAGTTCTAACCGAGTCCAAATTGCGAAATTAGTTACCGCGTGGAGAGCTAATACACCAAAAGATAATATAAGAGATTAAATGTGCGAAAAAGAGGCAATGTTCCCATTTTTAAAATCGTAATCCATTGATGAGATCCTATCACTGTGAAATTTTCGTCTTTCTACTTGTATGCGTGAGTTTGCATCCATTACATTTACTCTTTATATCACGCATACCGAGAGAATAGCCACATTCTGAGTGATTCGTTGAGAGAGCATTCCGTGAGAATTTGAAATCAAAACGAATTTTTGGATAAGTAACGTAATGATCAATCGGTGGAAATTAGTGGTTATATTTTCGGCTTCACACACACACTACAATTCGAGATAATTGAACATGTCTTGATGATGAATATTTTATAGGAAAGTTTGAATTGTACAATTTTTGCGTATTTTGAATCTTCCTTGAGTCGAATTTTGTGGGTATATTCACAGCAAAACCTCACGAGACACAACTCGTCCTACTAGGGTAACCTATGGGTTTAAAGGTTTGTTGCATACGCTAAATGCAATCGCTTGCCCACGAAAAAGATATTCTATCCTAATAAAATGTTTTTTTAGAGTTACGTCATCCTAGGATTCTTTTACATTGCTCGGGACGCGCAAAGTTCTAAGTTAGGGGGGTTTCATAAGGCATAAATTCTTCCTAATTTATCCCTTAATTTAGTTACTTTTAGCACCTCGAACAACATAATCAAGTTAAATTTATCTCATAATCTTGCTAAAGAGTACACCGAGTTTCTGGTATTTCGTATTTCTTTTACATGTATTTGATGTCAAGAAACGAAAGAAGGAGACCAGAAGAATAAAGAAAGACAAGAAGGAAAGTCAAAAGGGAAAAACGGTAATTTTTACCCTCAATTCAGATGAGGTACCTAAAGATAAGTTGAAGATATCTCATTCATGAGCACATAGGAAGAAAAGGCACCTCAATCGGAATCCCAAAACAAAAGATATGAGCGGTCAAAGTTGAGAAAGAAAGTCAAACAGGCAGACTGGTCCGCCCCTACCCCGGACCGGTCCACTGTGCAAACCTTCAGAAGACCCCGAATCGAAATAAAATTGAGGAAGGGTGAAAAATAAAAGAACCGATCTTCCCCAGACCGGTCCACAATTGAAATAAAATAATCGATCTGCTTGGGAGGCAGACCGGTCCGCCTAAGGCCCGGACCGATCCGACCATCAGGATTTTGAAATCTTATCCTCTCCTAAAGAGACTACTAGTGCAGATGAAACTCCGAAATTCTTGTAGGGTATAAAAACACATTTTTATTATTATTATTTCACGAAGAATTTTAGTTAATTTTCCATTCTCTTTCAGAAACCTTAGTTTAGATACAGTTTGTTCTTTTAATTTTAAGATTGAAGCTTTGATCAGATTTCAGTAATTACCAGTAGTTCTAGCTAATACTTTGAGTGCTTTGGTAAGATTAGTAAGTAATTTCATCTATTTAATTATGTTTCACATCATTCTACCAATTTTCCATAGTTTAATCATGTTTTTCTGCAAATCAAATATTGTTTTCATCACTTTCAGCATGATAGGCTAGATTTTCTAAGGTCGGGATACATGAACCCAGCATGATGTGTTAATTGCATGTGTATAACATTAATCCTCTGAATGTAGTGATTGATTATGGCCGTATTACATAGGAACACAACAATTTTAGATCTTTATATCTCGTTTGCCTCGGGGTAACTGGGATGATTTAGAATGCAATTCGAGTGCTGCTATCGCGATACCGATTTTCTCATCCTTAGATTAAGTATGACACGGGCTTGAACCTCGTATAAGTAATGCTTTGGAGTACTAAATTCCGGGTCAAATTAATCAGTTAAATTTACGATTAGTATTATAACTGCAATACACTAGGGTTGGGGGATTGTATTCTCGTCCTGTTTTTTTCCCATCACATAGTTTAAAGTTTTAAATCAAGTTTTCATTAGCAGTTTAGGAAATTTATTATAATTTTATCTTTTCATAATTTCACAATTGCATTTAGTTTAATCAATTCCAAAACAAAAAAAAATTCCTTTCTTTTCAGAGTCAAAGTTGGGATTCATTCGTCTTTTCCCGTCGTTACAAATTCATTGTCTTAGTTCCCTGTGGATACGATCCCGACTTACCAGGTTTATTACTAACGCGATAGGCTTGCACTTGAGACTAGAGTGAACGCACATTAGAGACATTACGAGTCACGTCACTGGGCCATCGGGTTAGTATCTCTCCACCGACACCAAATCGTAACGTAAAATGTAGGCGGTCGTAGTCATATATTCGTGAGTCTTGGTCATACCAAATTACCCTAGTGGACTCAAAACTCTCATAGGGTGGTCATGCAACAGACCTATGACCTAAGAGCCGATACTACACTTGTTGGGATTCGCCATGATCGCAACCTCCACTGATAGAATCCACTATAGTAGGTATGTTTCACATATATAAATCACACACAGATATATTCATACATATATATGTTGTCTATATAAGCGAATATATATAAATAAAAATGGGCTAACCGTGCATGTCATTCATAGCACTAGCCTATGTTCTTCGAGTCTAAATTCGACTCTCAAATCCATAAGTAGTCACTTACCTATATTTATATCACAATTATATATTATTCTAGACATGAATCCTATCTCAATCCATCCCATATCACAATTCCAACCGAAATTCCCATTTGAATTCATTAATACATTCTCGAGTGTCGTTCATCCTAAACACTCCTAAATCAATACCCCAATTTTATCTCGACTATTACAAGGTATTTAATAATATCTATAATTGTTTTTTATAAGTCCTAATCACATGTAAGGATATCTCAACATAATATGAAACCAACCCGAACAACAAAACCATGTAAATAACCAACCCTCGCCAAGCAGGGCAGCCTAACAGGGTCAAAATCTATAATTGTAGGCCGGTTTTAAAAATGAAGAAAAATCATATCAAACATTATCCAAATCACCAATCTCACTTCATATTTGGATTTTACACAAAAAATTGAGTCAAGTATGTGTTTTGAGTTTTTTCTCAAATATCTTCTAAAAGCACTCAAAAAGATCTAAAACTCTCCAAAGTTACTCTTCTCATTTATCTCGTTTTGCTTCTTTGAATTTCATTTTTGTCCTCCCTATTTGCTCTTCTTACACTTAAAACCAGTTCTAACATTACTTATTACCAATATACATTTTTTCACATATCAATTGATTCAATAAATCGTCTACAACATGGGATCCAATATCAACTATCCATAATTAATCCACCTTGATTCTAATACACACTTTTCACTATTTTTTCAGATTTCTAATTTTAAAATCACGTCTATTCATCAAAATTCAATTTTAGATTTCTCATCAGGATTTCACCTTTTATAGGAACTAAATTCAAATTTCACATGAGATAAATAATCACTTCTGTTTCTATGGATTCATCCCCAAAGATTTCATTTTATCATGTGAATCCCAACCAAAAGTTCATATTTTATTTCACTAATTATAATATGAACTAAAACATAACATATAATATCAAAGAAAATTAAATACTTGACTAAAACCATAGAGAATTTTTAATTTTTACTTTGAGATGCTCTTTGCGTGTTGATTCTTGCCCAATTCCTTCCCGAATTGATTTTCTTGAATTGTCTTTTGAGTTTCTCCTTTGAATTTCCCTCCTCTTTTGCCTCCCTCTAAAGCCTATGTGAATTATAATGGGTATGTGGATACCTCCTTCCTCTAACAACCCTTTATATTCTCCAGTTCTCGAAATTAGGCTTAAGTTATAACATTAAAATGACCCGAAAATCCCCAACAGGTCTCCTATAGCTTAAAAAGTCTCCGGAACCCGATTACAATCCCCGTGTACCTAAATCTGAATATCCCAACCCATTTCGGATCATCCATGCATTCAAAATTACCATTTAAGTCATCTATCATTAATTTATCATCTTATTCCCAACGTGACCCCACATGCGCTTTCCGAATAAGATCCTGTCAACCCGATGCTTTTACCCATATACGATGTAATATCAAATAATACAATTTCATTTACTTATCACACAAGTAACTATAATAATACATAAATATTAATCCAATATTAGCTAATTAATATTTCTTTAATTTGCTTAATTTCTCATATTAATTAATATACGAGTACACGTGTAATTTAAATATTCCCAAAAATACGAGTTGTTATAGAGCTCTCTCTCAATATGTATGTTTGTGTGTGTGTGTGTCTTTATTGAGTGATAATCTGTGTTTTTTATGTATGTTCGTAATCTGAGACTGATTCTAGGATTTTTGTTGTTGATGATACAATTTTCTTAGGATTCCCTAATTTTGAATGTTGGTTGTGATATTTATTTGATTTGTATTTGTATTCTTATTGTTACAAATTATTTTTTTTCAAACTTTTTCCCTGGATGCATACAGATTTTTGTTTATGTATATTATATGTATGTATCTACGATTTTCATTTGATATTATATTTTATTTTAGAACTTAAATCTCATGGTTGATATTTGATTATATTTATTTCATAATTCAAACTGAATGACTTTGTGAACCCAAGGGATAGAACATTTAGGCATACATTCAAGTTTATTAGAATAAATAAATATAAAGAAAATTTCAAAATATTTATTTGTTTAGAATAAATAAATAAGTAACATTTAAATTTAATGACCAATTTTCATCATGCTAAGGCATAGAAGGTTATGATAATTTCCAACTATTTCAAGCTAAGAAGATGAATATTTATTATTAGTTATCATCCCTACACTTACGCCATCATGCTCTATGCGTTGGGGAAAGATTAGCTCCACTTAATTACAAATATCATTGTTAATATATCAATATTCTCCCGCCCTCTCTCTAATTATTTTTATGTTCTTCTTTTGATATATTATGTTTTATAGGTACGATTATATATTTAGTTATTTAATTAGTCAACTTTGTTGATAGATGGTCTTAATTAGGCACATCTTTCGTATCTCCCTCTTGAAAAATCATATTTGATATAAGTACGTGTGCTTATGTTTCATTACTAAAAGTGAAATTGAATCACTTATTTCATTTGTACTACTTAGTATGTATTCATGACATTTAGATCAAACACCTTGTTTAATAGGTTTCATGAAGTTCTTCACCGATATCCAGGAAATTAATAGTAACATTTTATAACAGCAACAGAAAATTTGCACAAAAACTTTTATATATGTTTCCAAAAGAAAGTTTAGTTAGTACGTTTTTACTTTGTGAACAATAATATTATAACCTTCATTAATAGTTTATCAAATAAAAATCTAATGATGGAGACAATTTTCTTTATTATTTCAACATATTGTATAAATCATAAATTGTTTTGGACAACTTAATGTTTAAATTATGTCAGGACTACTCATAAAAAACCACAGAGTAAGATCCATAGTACATTTATCAAATGCAACAACTACTATAACAAAATACGAGAAGTTACAAAAGATCATTTGTTTATACTAGGAATAGTAAAGAGTTACAAGAGGTGGATACATCACAGGGAAGACTTTGAACATGATTTGGGTGATGACTTTGAGGATGATAATTGTGAGTAAGATGGAAAAGATAACAACATGCATGAGTTGATTCAAGATATTGCCTCTAGTAATTTTAGGCATGGATTGGGAGGGGGGGGGGGGGGGGGGTAGAGAAGAATCTAATAACCAAGGTTCTCACATGAGTTAAGGAAAATCTGATTCGTTTATAAGATTATTGAATGATGTAGAACGATAACTTTATTCAGATTGTAAGAGTTCCATTTTATCTGTCATTATGAAATTACTTCATTTAAAAATAGTGAATCGGTGGAGTGATAAATGTATCCTTCCAAATAACGAGACACTCCTAGGGTCGTATTATGTGTCTAAGAAGATAATTAAGAACCCGACACTATATTATGAAAACTTATATTCTTGTGTATATGACTATACACTTTTTTAGAAGGAGTGTGAGGATTTGGATGCATGGCCATGATACGAAACCGCCAAATGGATGTATAAAGGATGTAAGAAGATACCTGAAAAGGTTTGCGTTATTTCCCATTAAAACTGATACTTCAGAGGATATTTATAAACAAGACTTTTGCTCATGATATGAGGTGGCATAAGGATACGTGCTTCAATGAAGAACATGTTTTGAGGCATCCAGATGATGCTGAAGGTTGGAAAGAAAATGATAAGAAGCATGAATCATTTTCACGGAGTCATTGCATTGTTAGGTTGGGTTTAGCAACCATGGATTTAATCTTATTGGTAACATGAGCAATGCATATAGCATATGGGAAATTTTTCCTGTTCTATACAATTTGCCTTCGTGGAAATGTATAAATGACCCCTTTATTCATTATGTTAATGCTCATTCTGACTCTAAATTATCCACAAAATGACGTTGATGTATATTTACAACTGTTGATTTATGGATTGAAATATTTTTGGGAAGATGGAATTAAGACATTTGATACCTACACTGGGCAAATACTTCAATTGTGCCCAATAATTATGGACTATTGAGGATTTCCCTGTGTATGCTTACTTGTCTTGATGGAGCACTAAAGGCTATAAAGCTTCTGCAGTTTTCATGGGAGAAAATTTTCTATCTGTTTACCTACAGGAGTGTTGTTACGTGGAACATCGTTGTTTCCTTCTAAAAAATCATCGATGGTGAAAGGAGACAAAGACATTTGATGGTAACAAGGATTTTAGGGACCCATTACAATTGTTTTCCGGGGATGAAATTTGAAATTATTTAATACGATTGAACAAGTTGAGTTTGGTAAGGAACGACAGTCTATTAAAGGGACAAAGAAGGAAAAATGAAAGGAAATTGGATTTAATTTGACAAAAAGTAACATCTTTTATAATTGCCATATTGTAAGACTCTTAAGTTGAGACACAACATAAATATAATGCACATAGAGAAGAATGCGTGTCATAATGTACTAAGGACATTAATGAATATTGAAGTGAAATTTAAAAACACTAGGAAGGCCCGTAAGGATTTGATGTATATGGGTTTAATGATAGAGTTACACCTACGTCATGATGGAGGTTCATTTTTAATTCCATATTCATTCTATACTTTATCACATGATGAGAAGAAAAAAATATGTGAATTCGTTAATTCGATCCGGTTTCCAAATGGCTCTGCTTTAAATATTTCTTATTGTGTGAAAATGAAAGAATGTTGTGTTTAGAGTATGAAAAGTCATTATTGTCATGTTTTCTTAAAATGCCTACTCCCATCAGCGATATGTGGATACATGTGTAAGTAAGTATCTCAAGTGTTGGTTGAGTTAAGCAATGTCTTTATGCATATATGTTTTGCGACTTTGTACTTAGACAAATTCGAGAAATTAAAAAAGAAGATCCCTTTAACACTTTGCAAACTTAAACGTATATTTCCTCCACCCTTTTTCCATGCAATTATTCACTTAATAGTTCACCTAGCTATGGAATCTAAGATTGTTGGGCTAATGCAATATCGATTGATGTGGCCATTTGAAAGGTATTTTATAAGTTATACAAATATTTCTTTATATATTAAAATTTTTAGTATCTTAGATTTTGATGTTTAAACATTAAATCATATCTCTGAATAGGGAAATGGGTATGTTAAAGGGGTATGTTCCTAATAAGGCAAAACAAAAATGGTTTATTATTAAGCATTTTATCTAGAATGAATTTTTAACTTTTCTTAAATGTAATTGAATAATGTGCAAACCATATTTTAACGAAATGATGATATAGGTGAACAACAAGGAAATCTATATGTATTTACATATGATGGTGGTGCATTTGGTGTTCCGCATTATGGAATGTTGGATGCAACTGAGTTAGATAAGGCTCACATGTATGTGTTGAATAACTATGAAGTGGTTGTGAGCTATATAAGGTAAGGGACACATATTTTGGCACATTAAACTTTCTATTATTATAATTTTTTTTAATCTTGTAATATATCATGTGTAGTGAGTACAAGGATGAACTTAAGACTAATGATGTGACGGACATAGATAAAATGAATAAATAACAATTCATTAAATGATTTGAACAATGCGTAAGTAAAATTACATGTAAAAATATATCACTATAATGCTACTATACATTGGTACATATGTATAATTATTTATCATTGATTACATTTACACATGTGAGTAGATCAAACAATTGTATTTCTAAGGGAAGGTCGATGAAGAAATTTTATCCTTAGCTAAGAGTCCGAACATTCGAGTGAAACACTACACACGTTGCAATGGAAATGGGTTTAAATTTCATACCCAAGAATGAGAAATGAATAAAAGACCCAAAATAGTGGTTTGATTTTAAATGGAGAGCATGATGGGAAGTCAATTGACTTTTATGGTGTGATAATAGGTATTATTAGGGTGAAGTATTTGTTGGGTAATAAGTCTGTGTCATTGTTCAAATGTGATGGTGGAACACAAGTGGCAATAGATGCATTCAAATAGACAACGAGGGAAAAATTACTAGTGTTAATGTATAAAGAAAATGGTACATTGACCACCCATTTGTGTTTCCATCTCAAGCTTCTCAATTTTTTTACATTAAAGACATGAAGCTAGGAGATGATTGGCATGTTGTGGAAAGGATAAATCCTTGTGAAAATTTTAATGTACCAGTGTGTGAAGTAGATGAACCAATTAATGGACTGGGACAATTAGAAGTATCTATGCAATTAATTTGCATCACCCGAATATCGGGTAGTACCAACTAATAATTACTAGAAACTTATAATTTAATGCTTGTATTTAATATTCATCATTTTTTACAAAAAATGAGTATCTAGAACCAAAACAATAGAGGGAAGAAAACTACGTCCCGTGTCATGGGGACAAAATCATTCGCCCAAGTTCATGCAGAGAAGGTAATTATTTCAAAATGCCTTTCTATGCGTGTGATATCTATATTCCCCATATAATTTATTGTCTAAATTAATTGAGATGCATTTTGGAAGTTTTTTGAATATTTATTTTAGGCATACAAATTCACAAATATCAACCTTGAAGAATAGGCAACACTCCAGTGGTATCTAATCTCGTACCATTGACACTGGTATGATAAGGTATCAAAATACTATTCGTAACATAAATTATATTGACCAATTTATTTTTTGCATCCAATGTACAAAATATTAATTAAATGCTTCTAGACAACATATTGTAATTGGTTGAAGATAGATAGGATGATGCACAATTTTAGAATGTCGTACCAGTTTTAGATTTAGGTTGAGTTTTAGCTGATTTTGTTGAGTTTTTCATTCCAAGAAATAAATAAGTAAATAAGGAGTTAGGGGGAGTGTTAAAAATGAGTTATTCAAAGATTGATCCTTTGGTCTTAAGGAAAATATTTGATGTGGAACGTGTTTCACCATTTTTAACAAGAGAAGGTTACGAGATGTTAATGCTCGATTCTTTCTTCAACAAAGGCTTGAAAGCTGGCAGATGTAAAACCCTACTAAAATTGATGATTCTGGGCATAAATTTTCTAAGGAACCGCAGAGAGATTTGATAAAATAGATGCATCGATACATTGCCAGCTACAGCTCTTATTCCGGTGGAGCATATTATAAGGGAGGAGAAAATTATGGTTGCACATGAGATCATTGAGATATTTTGCAAGAGTATTAGTGTCTGCCTTTCAATTATTGAAGCACAAAGGGAGTGTCCTTTAGACTTGAAAGAAGTTATTTTGATCTTGTGCTTTGCTGCACTAAGATGTTAAGATTTGACAGAATTGCTACAGGTTTATATGTTATTTTAAAAAATATTGGCGGCAAATAGTAGTAGGTACAATAGAAGTCATGTCGGAATATAGTGTAAATCGTCAGTTGGTAGAGATGTTATTGGCTCATGATCCCAATCCTGATATGAAACTAAAATTCCTTAAGGAAATCGCTGAAGAGTATGAGCTAGATTGGGATACAACGGCCTATGAAACTGAACTACTAAGGCCACATGAAGACTTAACGGCCCAACACAATTCATTGGTGTGTCTAAATTTCCCCTTCTCGAAGAAGAGCATGCCGATTCATTATACTCACATTCAACAAAATCCCACAATGAACCGATTGATTTGGACTTAGTCTTTGAACCATCTTATTTTCCTGAAGTTGCTAACATATTAATACGGCTAAATGTACGGATGATCTTTGCTCCATAAATGATCCATTTTCCTACCTCTATACTATAAGATAGCCATGAAGAATTAGAAAAACCTTCTGGCCCCTAAACAAATTTCACACATGAGGTACACCTTCTAAGGATGAGAGATATTTGTGCGAGGATTTGGTGACTAAAGAATTTGAGTCACTTGATATTTCACGTGGTGCGCTGAAGATAAGCAGTTTTTTCCATTCATATCTTCTCCATCAATGTCTTCAACACTATGCCATGCTATTTTAAATTTAGGTTGAGTTTTGGTCGATTTGTTGTGTTTTTCATTGCGAGAAATTAATAAGTAAATAAGGATTTGGTGGGATTTGTATGAAAGTATTAGAGCACCCATATTAATTGTGTTACATTAGGAAAACAACAATCATTTAAGTCCTCGTTTAACCATAATTGATAAAGTCCACACGTTAGGTCTTTAGTTCTTAAACACCATGAATTCATCTTGAGCAACTAATACATATATACATATATACATATATACAAAACATAAATGCGCACACTCACACAGACACACAGACATTTTCTATAGACTACTACATTAATCACAGATAGCATATACATATATTTATCATAGTTATTTGGTTTAATATTTGCCTTAGCACAGTAAGGAATATTTGAATGTTGGGGTTAACATCACAAAGATTTTAATAGTACGTATGTGTTGATACGAGAAATCGGACACATCTCGTTCTCATATCAGCATATCAAGTATAAAATAGTTACAAAGAATGTAAAAAGACGGAATAAAAGATATAGAGTGGTTCGGCTATTAAAATGTGCCTACGTCCACTTTGTTGCCCTACTCTCATTATATATGCATTATAGTGTAAGTTTACAATGCCATTATAGGCGTACACGATAGATGAGAGATAAGAATACATGTCTATAGTCATTATGTGTGAGACGGAGAGATGACTATAAAGTAGATGAGCAGCCCCCAAACTGTATTAGGGGTGTGTAGAGAGTTCGGTAGAGCTTCGCCTAGTGTAGTAGTCTAGAATTTCAGGATCAGAACCAAGATTGGAATTGGAAACCCTTATGTCGAGGTGTGAACCTCTATTTATAGGAGGCATGAGTGATGTGTCAAGTCCCCTGAGCACGTGACATATAGTGTGGAGTAACTGTGAATAAATAGGTGCGGCTAGCTAGGTAAACATACTGGGAGTTGCACCCTGTGTTGTACAAGGCTGCAGCCTATATTAGTGGGACCCTATAAGGTGTTGCGGCCTGTAAGTTTCAATGCGTGTCAGTCAATAAGTCCGTGGCATGGTACTATATTTGTTATATCAATAAGAAGTGGTAGTGTCAAGGGGTTACTTGGTGCTGCGTCTTGATGTCGAAACCATCGCGGCGTTAAATCTCTATAGTGGCTAGTTCGAAAATGACGCTTCCTCTTCCCCTACCCTCTTATATAAATGGATTTGGCTATGGCCTTCATTACGTTTCCCAAACCTTTGAGAACAATTAGAGATCGAGATTCTGTCACTTATTCCCTTGAGTTTTTCAACGATCTCCAAGCGGCGGTTAGTGGTTGTTATAGGCTGAGCAACTGATTCCTTTCAATTCCCAGGTAAATTTCAAATTAAAAATATCCTCAATAGAATATGTTAATTCTTGTTTTGTTGATTGTTCTTGATTTTTGTTCACATTCATAATGAAAGAAGCTCATAATAATGGCTAAACTCATAACAATGGTTGAATTCACAATAATGGCTAATCTTGAAACAAATCAATTTCCCCAATGAATTGAATTGCTAAAACCGTAATGATTGTTCGAATCCCTTGAATTTAGGTGGAATCTAGAGTTTGAACTGAATTTGTTGGCTTAGACATAGGTTTTCAGTCTTTTCCATTTTTCCTTGTAAATGAAACTTGGATTTCATAAATTGAAAACATACCAAATATGTTCTTCGTGTTCTTTGAGTAAACACTTGAAATTCTAGGTTTTCAATATTTAAACTAGATAATTTTTGTCATTAAGCTATTTGTGCATTTGGCCTCGATAGGTAACATAATCTTGTGCTATTTTTCTGCGGCCACATGCCAATACCTCAATAATAATAATCCCTTTAACTTTAGGGTTTCGTTTTTAACTAATCGTCTGCAACTCTTTATCTTTGAAGTGTAGGGTTGCAGCACTTTAGGGGTAAATTATACATGTAGACACATTCTAGATTCTTTTCTTTTCTTAAATAATATGCCGCGGTAAGAAAAACTTCCACCTGTCCTCAATAGATTTTAGGATAGGGTTAAAACCTAATGTAGTTGGCTGCCACTCTTGAAACCTCACATTCCTTGCCTTATGTTGCTCCTGTCATGGCCTCTAAGAGGTTTCTCTGACCATATTGGCAGTGGCACCTAACAGCAGAGTCTTTTGCTTTTCAGGTCTTGCTGTGGCTATATGAGTTGGAATCCTGACAACTTTCTGAAGGACTTTTGGAGAGCATACTTTGGCATTTCTCCTCCTGAAATTCCATCTGTGTATCCTCTATAGATATTTGGACCTTGCCTACTTAAAAACTGCCCGAACGGCCTCATTTTAGACTCTCAATGTGCAAACTCTATTTGTAGGGAAGATACTAAGGTTGGGACAATGGAAGAAGAATCCAACTCCAGTAGCTAACCTGTTAATCATGAGGTCGCGAAAGTTGGGTATTCTGAGGCCAGGAATGCACCTGCGAGCCCATCTAATAGAGCTAAGAGACCCCCCCCCCCACCACCACCACCACCACATCCTTAAATGTCATTAGTATCATGACTGAGGAATGGGTCAACCAAGTTACTGCGGCATTTCATTTTCCAGATAATGTAGTTTTCTCACCTCCTTCCAGGGAGCAAAGGCCATGCTTTATGATTACTCATAATGGGGTTCGCTTCCCCCTTTATGCTTTTATATATGGGTTGTGGCTACATGTGCCTATCCCAATTAGGAGGATTTTTAGTGCAATGAAGTTAGCTGCAACCCAATTATATATTTTAAACGATTAGAGGGAAATACTTGCATCTATAGTGCTTTGAAAGAAAAACTTCAAAAGGGATATAACTCCAATGGAGTTCTTCCACTTTTATAGACTAAAGGAGAACTCTATCAAGTTTGCCTGGTATTATTACATTGCCCTCCATAACAATGAAGAGATCCTGTATAGTGGAAGGCCTTCTAGTCTAAAGTCTGAAAGGGAAAATATTTTTATATTTCTGGAGAAGGATGGGAGATTGATCCAGAAGAGTCTGAGAGAGAAAAATCTCATAGGATGCCACGAAAATGGGGATGACCATCCATGCTAGGTTTGTAGTGCTGCAACCTTTTCATCATGACGTGTCAAGTTTTGTAGTTTGCATTTGTTTTGTATCTTTTATTATGTTACACTAATATTGACCTCTTATGCATCTCTTGATAATTTACCCCTTATTGAGATGCAAGAGAGAAGGATAAGAATGGCCACGACATATAGTGCTTCAGAGAAAAAATTTAACACTTTAATAACTTATGCCTATATATTTGAGGGAGGCTACTTCCCCAATAAATCTTTACTAAAAAGGATGGCTGCAGAAGGTAATAATCCTTTTTTAAAATCAGGTAACGGTAGTTATCTTCAAATTTTCAATAGTTAATGTTAACTTTGTTTCTTTTTCAGGTGAGGAGATAGACAGAGAGCTCTTAGCAACTAAATTATATGAGATGGATGAGGATGCAACTTCCCTCAATAATGCAACTAAATAGGGGGAAAATAGAAAAAGGGCCAAGGCTAAACATTTTTTCGTGGATAATGTAGAATCTCGACAAAATCCTGCCGCACCAACTGTGCAGGTTGAGGAGTATGCTGCCCAAGAGAGGCCCGATGGCCAGTTTGATGATGATATCGGCAGCCACTTGGATGCGGCAAGCTTGATTCCTACTGATTCTGAGCTTCAAGGTGGTTGTGGAGTGTCTTAAGCTACCACCTCCAATTCTCCCCTCCACTAGTATAATGGATGTAAATGCCAACTTGGTACCTCCCCAAAGTTGTGCCAGTGTTGGCCCTGATGGCTATTCATGACCTCAACTACGGACTCCAAACCCTCAGTCTTCCTGGGACACAACTTCCAAGGTGGTCCATAGGATGTGAAAGGTAGTTGATAACATTAATGTGGATCATCTGATAGATGAGGACTTGGAGGATTATGCCATGCATAGCCTACTGTAGGTAATACATTTTTTTCTAACATATAATTTCTCTATAGGCCATGGACGTTGTGATGTCCCAAAGGCTGAAATATGAAGGCATGTACAAGCTGAAGAAGGCCACTGAGAAGGTTCACATAGCTAATATGTAGAATGATAAGGACACATCTTTTGAGGCTAGCAAGAAATATGCTTCCGCGAAACTCCAAGCTGCCCAAATGGACCTTGAAACTACTGTCAAGTCCAAGAATGATGCTGAGGGAAAATTCACAATGGTTGCGGCATCCCTCCAAACTTCTGAAGTTAAGGCTGCGAATGTTGCCAAACATGCCTCCAGTCTTGAGACCTAACTGAAGGAACTTTAAGAAAAACAAACCTAAATGGAGACTAAGCATGCTGCAGCCATCAAGACATGCAAGGGTCTCATTTTTTATCCCTCAATCAGGCGGCATAAGCTGTTGTGTCCGCATATAAAAAGTCAAGGCATTTCTTCCTCACCAATATCAAGACCTACATCTGCGGCTACCATGAATTGAGATAAAAGGTCATCAAGAAATTTTTAGAGGCTAAGGATCAAATCATATCTTAGAGTGTGGAAGATGCTAAGAACAATGCCTGCGTGGCTAAAATGAGGGGCTGCAGCTGAGGAAAGGTCTAGGAAGCACTAAGAGGAGGCCACGACAAAGGATGATGAAACAGAGACAGCTGCAGATGGTGAAGAGGGGGTGACGAAGATGATGATGCCTCTTAGACTTAGGATCTTTTGCTTATTTTATGATGTACTGTACATAGGGTTGTGGCCCTTTAACATTTGAATGAACTTTATTAAGGTTGTGACCACTTATCATTGTTTGGCTTGTCTATTTTGACATTTTAAACCCCTTAATTAAGGTTGCGGCCTTTATCTGGAACTTTAATGATTTTTTCTTTCTTATCTACAAGCCTTTTATTCCTTTTCTTTATTTGCTTCAACACTTGAATGAATGCTTCGTTTATATATATTTTTGACTGCTTGAATATGTAATTATACTTTGCAAAAATGCTCTTTAATAATGCTAGTATGGACAAAAGGTCGCGGCAACACCTTATAAAGGACTTCTTGAATAAGGCTGCAACCTCTTATTTTTTTCCTTGAGATTTTTCATTCCATATTTGTGCCTATTATCTCCATAAGCTGCGGTGCCAAAGGAAAATGACTTTGGGGTTGTGGCTTGGCTGTTTTGCCCTCTTAACTATTCCACAATTTTTTCAAGTCTTGGTGAATAGAAATTTTATGGTTGTGGCTGGTTGCTAGCCTGCCGTGGCATTTGAGCTGTCATTTCAATGAACTTTATGTTGGGCTGCAATCATCTATTCCTTGTAGCTTTCACATGCTTCAGGATGCCAATTCTATAGCACTTTAAGTCGCTTTAATTTCATGGGTCACCTTCCATGTCTTCCTTTAGTTGCTTTATCGTGAAACCACTTTCGTAGCTTCCCTTAGTCGCTTTGATTGGGTTATTATCAGGCCTCCCCAAGCTAGGTATTATGGGGCTTCCCCAAGACAAAATCAGAGATATATATAAAGCCTTACCAAGCTGGGTATTATAGGGTTTCCCCAAGCTAAAATCACACACACACATATATATATATAAAGCCTTCCCAGGATGGGTATCATCGGGCTTCCCCAAGCCAAGATCAGAGAGATATATAAAGCCTTCCCAGGTTAGGTATTAATGGGCTTACCCAAGCCAACGCATGCATCCCAGAAGCGATGAACTGGCATTAGTATCCCTCGTGGCTAATTGAATCATCTAGAAGTTAATAACGGGCATTAGTATCCCTCACGGCTGATAAAATCTCCTTGAATCCTCGAATGCTTTTGATGTTGCCTTTACGATTTGTAAATATCATGTGCTCCGGTATGATTAAACATTATGAGGGATGTTATGAGCCAATTGAGATAATTATCACCGATATAATATGTTGTCTTCATTCAAAATATGTGTGTATGTCTATATAAGACAAAAGGTCTTTTACATGTCTGTATAATACCGTAATAGGCGTACAAGATAGATGAGAGAGAAGAATACATGTTTATAGTCATTTCGGGTGAGCCGGAGAGATGACTATAAAGTAGATGAGTAGCCCCCAAGTTGTATTGGGGGTGTGTAGAGTGTTCGACGGGGCTTTGCCTAGTGTAGTAGTCTCGAATCTCAGGATCAGAACCTGAAATTGGAATTGGAACCCTCTATCTCTAGGGGTGGACCTCTATTTATCGAAGGTATGTGTGCTGTGTCACGTGCCCTGAGCACGTGACATATAGTTTGGAACAACTATGAATAAGGGGGGTGACTAGCTGGGTAAACCTGTTGGGTGTCGTACCCTGTGTTACACAAGGCTGGGGCCTGTATTACTGGGACCCCATAAGTTTTCGTGACCTGTAAGTTTCAGTGCATACCAGTTCATAAGTTCATGGTAAGGCACTATATTTTTCATATCAATATGTGTTTCAATTGACTACAAACCTCAAGACTAATTTTATGTATCCCTAATACTCACACTACTACATACTCAAAATAAAAAAATACTCTATCAAATCCAAATATATAAAATCTAATATATAACCCCTCATTACATCATAATCTCAAAGGCCTGGTGCCCTAGAGCATCCGTAGTGGTGTGTGCCAACAAAAGGTAGTTTACAAATTCGTTTTGGATTTTTACCTTTTGCCCAAATGGATGGAATTCAGTGGGGGACTTCCTATGAACTTCTGATGTTCGTAGGAACTTCTTTCGAATAAAAGAAGTTCGTAGGAAGTTGCAACGAACAACAGAAGTTCATAAAAAGTGATAACGGCTATAAACGGTAATATTATGTTCTGTCTATTTATTTCACGACATAACCATTTTTCATCCATCTTCTTCGTCCCTATTATTCCTCAAACCCTTCTGCATATTTCTCACACATAAATCTTTCCCCTATCTAACAATTAGTTCAATCTATCCCATATATTCCTTCATATAATCCCCAAATTCGTCCCATATAATCCTCCAAATCAGTCCCATATATTCCTCCAAAACCACCCCTTTTATTAAAGCCATGGAAGGTAGAAAATGGAAAAATGCTTTAATATCATAAAATTAAAAAAACATAGGTCGACTTCAACGACAATTTCCGCTCCATCCGCACCGATTGAACCGTCGAATTTCATATACGGTAACTATAGGTGTATTTATGACAGAGTATCACACATGTCAGATGAAGAAACCCCTCTCACCTCACCTCACCTCCCCTAGGCATCTCAAAGCCATATACCAGTTTGTGGGACTATTGGCCGGTGCCCATTCTCGGTGCCATATTAAAATCTCATGACAACGTTCTCAACAACAATATAATGATGCCACATGAATCAAAATAATTTAACAATTATTTTTCAGATTTCAATGAATTTATCAATTCAAATATGAGTTCAATTGAACATGAAATCAACGGAATAAACTCGAGAGATTTACAAGAGCATATTGTGTAAAATCCCATACCTCAAAATCATTGCATGAATCGCCACATAAATTCAGCCTCAAAATCTTATCGCAGCATCACGTTCCTCTCGCGAAAATAATCAAATCATGTTCTAGCCCGAACACGAGATAACCTCAAATAGGCCTATTTTAAAAATCCAGAAAAGTCAGATCCAAAAATTATTCGAATCGCTTATCCGACTTCAGATTTGGATTCTACACGAACAATTGAGTTAGGTATGTGTTTTGAGTTTTTTTCAAATCTCACTCGAATGCACTCAAAAAGAAGATCTAAACATTCTAAGTTGGCTCTTCTCATTCCACTCGTTTCTGCCTCTTTTGATTTCATTTTTGGCCTCTCTTTTTCATCTTCCTTTCCTTGTAATCACCCATAATATTCCTTATATAGTCCCTCTCTCAAACCCTAGCTTGGAGACTAAGATAACGCATATTACTATATTGCCCTTTAATATAAAATTATCAACACGAAGAAACCCCAATTATAAATGGAAATAAATTCAAATTCTAGGGCAATTAAGCAAGCCCAATAAAATTGTACAAATTGATCAGAGAAAAAAAACTGATGATCAAATCAATTATTAACATTGTCGGTTATATGTCGAATGTACTTTATATGATGATACCCAATTCTGATCAATGTATTGTGACGGCGATGATCTAACGTTGGTGGGATACGATGCATACCTTCCAACTACTATACGTCGAGCTTGCTTTCACTCCGTTCGACTTCACGAGGCTTTTCGAAGATTAATTTTTTTTATTTCGTTGTACATATATTCATAATTGTTTCAATATATGACAATAATTTGTTGTACTTACTTTCATAATTAATTGTTTCAAATATATTTTATTGTACTTAATATTCGTAATTGTTTCAATATATGACAAGAATTTTAAATTACGTACAAGCATTCCGATTGGACAAAGGAGAACCATTCAAAACCTTCCAAATGAAAAATATACAAATTTTACAAATACCGTAAATAAATTTTCCCCCGAAATTCATATACAGAGATTTACCGGTGCGGGAATTCCTATTTCGAATCTTAAAAAATACAAAGAAAACTTTGTCAATGTTGAATATATATGTAAGGACATTTTTCTCATGTCCGAAATGTTTCATTTATTTATGTCGTACGCCGCTACATTTGGCACGTCTCCTCACGATCTCACATGACGGCCTCTATCCGAATTCCGAGAATCAAGCATACATTATCTCCACTAATGTATCCCTCATCTGCATCAACGACTTCACGTTCCTTGATTGTAGGCTCGTAATGTAAGTGGAACGCAAGAGAAGTCAAATCAGTGAAACAAGGCATGATAGGTATGTTCAAGGGCATATTGGTAATTTTACAGCCACCGTCTGGAGGACCGATCAACTGGCAAGTTGAAGAGCTTGCCGCAACAAAGATACTGGAAGAAACGGAACCTCAATCTGAGCTACGGTGAACAAGTTATGGCCCGTTGAAAATGGAGATATGTTCATTGAAAAGTTTGAAAATTTTTCTAAGTGTTTAAAGCCTTTTTCCAGCACACTTTCCCGAACCCAGACCCAAACCGGTTCGGGGGGGCGAACCGGTTCGCAGGGGTACCCGAACCGGTTCGTTGTACCTATACGCTGGATAGAATTTCAGCATTTTAAAATCGTGGGTCTCTTCCAGGATTTCCCTATAAATACCAACTTCGGGAGAGTTGTTTTGCAAGACTTTGATAGACGAATTTGAGAGTCCTAATACCTCAAGTCTTCATATTTTTGAGTTCCCAAACTCATGTTTTGATTCACATATCATTACCATATCTTTGTGAATCCTTTTTTTGTAACCCAAGAACACAACTTTGGTTTGTTCAACCCTTGTGGAGAAGTCGTTCTCTTCTTCATTGCTGCCCTCCTGAAAAGGGAAATTTCCAGCCGCCGACATAGGAACCGACACCTGCGGGTATTTCTGTGTCACACCGTTTCTAGCCGTTGCTTTGAAGGTTTACCGAAGACACCGTGCGTTACACTTGTGGGCGATTATCAGGTTGTATGTAAGTCAATGGTCTTGTAAATTCTTTAAAGTTCTAGAAATAAAAGGTTTTGCCCTTCGGGGATTTTTCCTTAACTTTGTGTCGCATGCTTTATATTTGATGGGTTGATTAAAATGAATGTTTAAGGGTTGATTTTATTTGGCTTAAAAGTAGACGCTAATTAACTAAGGGTTCTTGGAAACTTGCGAATTTAATTTAAATCGATATTACACGCGTTCTCAAATTGGTATCAGAGCAGGTTACGCTAATTTATTGCGTATTCCTATTTTCCGCAAAATCGTGTGATATTGATTTTTTTTGAAAAAAATCAGTTTTGTGAAAAATCGCAATTTTTCAATGGAACGCCCATTTAATGAGGAGCCTATTTTTGAAAAAGTTCGCGACCGTGCTGAAAAATTAAAAAGTTTGAATTTGAAACATTGCAAAAGAATTAAAGTTTTGGAAAAAGAAAATTCTCTCTTTAAAAGTAAGATCGAATATTTGCATACGTTTCAAACTCAAAGTGATATTTGTCGTGAGCACTTTGGTAATTTGTGTACTGATTTTGATTCTTTGAAAATTGCCAAAAAGAAGAGTGATGAAAGGGTCCTATTTTTAGAAAAATATTTGGAGGACCTTAAAAATTCGATGGTTTGTGTTTGTGCCAAAGATGAAAAAAATATTTTAATCAATGAGTTTGTGGCACGTGAAGAGACTCTTAGGGAAAAGTTTGCTTTAATTGAGGGGGAGAGGGATACCCTTTTAGAAATTGTTGAAAATTTGAAAAAGCAATCCCTGTCTTGGGAAGAGTCTAATTTGTTGCTTGAATCAAATATTTTGAAGTTGAAAAATGATTTAAACGATTCAAGTAGGTTTGATAGTGATGGTAATGGCTCATCTTGTTCTCGTGCTTCTAGTGCTAAAGCCAAAACCATTATTTGTTTTAGAGGGTCAACTAAGTCCAAGGATGTTAGAAAAGATCACACTTTACGTAACATTCCTCCCGTTTACACATGTTCACATTGTGGTAGGAACGGTCACCTTAGGAGATTTTGTTTTGATCTTGGAAGATGTCCTAGGAAGTTTATGTCTAGTGTTCCCGTGGTTCCCAAAGCCCCCATACGACGTTTCTCACCTATTTTGGTTAGGAAATCACTTTTAGAGGCACTAGATTTTAGACAAGTTGATTCCCGATTGCTTGCACATGATTCTTCACTTGCTATATCATATAGATGATTGTGTTTGCATGTTTGTCATACACTAGTTGTGGTTTCATGATTTATACTTGTTTGCTAGTGTTATGACATGTGTACTTTTTGTATATATTTTTTTTTTTAAATTTTTGAAAAATACAAAAAGATTTTTGTTTTTTGTTTGCACCGTTTATGGATGAACACTTTGGATGACCAAGTCACAACATCATTCCATTATTTTCATGTGACTATTTGATAGGGTTTTGAGACAATAGGTCAATTCATCCATGTGCTTTATAATGTTTGGAGTCATTAAGATGTGATTAAGTGTCACTTCCTACATGTTTGACTCATGTTTCCTTTAATGCACACTTGCACGGATTTGTTTGATTATTGTGCTTGTCTTATCACATGTTGGTTGGGTGTTTTCATCTCAATCATGTTCTTAAAACAAACCAAGCGCGATAATTTTTTATAAGGAAATTGTGCATATAAAAACCATTTTGTGAGATTGTGTGCTTTGTTTAAGAATGGGGAGGGGCTGCGAAAGGAAATTTTCTATCCTTTGCACAAAACCCACCGTTGAAAAGGACCTAAAAAATTGAGGAATTTTATTATCCGAGGTCCAAAGAGGTTAAAAGAGCCCGAAAAAATTGTTAGGCAATAAAAAGATATTCATGCCAATTATGGGCTATTTAGTTTTTTGCACCAATTCTCCAAAGTTTGAGAATTTAGATTACCTCTAAAAGATAATATATTCGAGGGAGTTTGGTTGGAGAATTTAAACGGGTTTGCACGTCCTTGATATGCTTGAAAATACGCTTTATAGTTTTGGACGTTATTGGTGTGGAAATCATTTGACTTTGATTTGTTGATTTGCATAAGACGATGTCATCTAAATTCAACAAATTTTTACACCTAAGGATACTTTTGATGCTCATTCGTTAGGGGTACACATATGCATCGTGCACATATGATTGATTGAGTTGATTTACCTATCGAATGTGTTCACACCCATTCATTCCGTTTCCATGACTTGGTTGTTTGAGTCTAAATCCATGGTGTGATTTTTGTATCATATTTGTTCATATTGGTATCCAATCTTTGTATGAAAAATTTAAAAAAAAAATCAAAAATAGTTTATATGTTTTGTATACCGTGACACCCCGCACTTTCTTATTTGATTTATTTCTCTAATTTGTCTATTTGAGGAAATCATAAAAAGGGGGAGAAAGAATTATCATGTTATGGGGGAGTTTGATTTGGGGGAAGTTTTTGAGATGTTGCTTATGGTTTTATCATATATTGATATCCATGTTATCTCATTTCAAACTCGATATGTCACGTGGCATTTTCTTTGTCTCATGTGTGTAGGTATGAAGATTGAAGATCTATATGTTGCACACCCTGATGAGAAAAGATTTGAGATTCCTGAAGATTTGAAGAACAAACGATGAAGACTATTCATTTGTACCTTTTCCAGTTTTGGGTTCATGGGAGGGTAGATTTGTATAGGCAATTTCATATTTGATAATTCGGATATTTTATGTATGTACCGGCATAGACATAGGGGGAGATTTGTAAGGACATTTTTCTCATGTCCGAAATGTTTCATTTATTTATGTCGTATACCGCTACATTTGGCACGTCTCCTCACGATCTCACATGACGGCCTCTATCCAAATTCCGGGAATCAAGCATACATTATCTCCACTAATGTATCCCTCATTTGCATCAACGACTTCACGTTCCTTGATTGTAGGCTCGTAATGCAAGTGGAACGCAAGAGAAGTCAAATCAGTGAAACAAGACATGATAGGGATGTTCAAGGGCATATTGGTAATTTTACAGCCACCGTCCAGAGGAACGATCAACTGGAAAGTTGAAGAGCTTACCGGAACAAAGATACTGGAAGAAACGGAACCTCAATCCGAGCTACGGTGAACAAGTTATGGCCCGTTGAAAATGGAGATATGTTCATTGAAAAGTCTGGAAATTTTTCTAAGTGTTTAAAGCCTTTTTCCAGCACACTTTCCCGAACCCAGACCCAAACCGGTTCGGGGGGCGAACCGGTTCGCATGGGTACCCGAACCGGTTCGGTGTACCTGTACGCTGGATTGAATTTCAGCATTTTAAAATCGTGGGTCTCTTCCAGGATTTCCCTATAAATACCAACTTCGGGAGAGTTGTTTTGCAAGACTTTAATAGACGAATTTGAGAGTCCTAATACCTCAAGTCTTCAAATTTTTGAGTTCCCAAACTCATGTTTTGATTCACATATCATTGCCATATCTTTGTGAATCCTTTTTTTGTAACCCAAGAACACAACTTTGGTTTGTTCAACCCTTGTGGAGAAGTCGTTCTCTTCTTCATTGCTTCCCTCCTGGAAAGGGAAATTTCCAGCCGCCGACATAGGAACCGACACCTGCGGGTATTTCTGTGTCACACTGTTTCTAGCCGTTACTTTGATGGTTTACCGAAGACACCGTGCGTTACACTTGTGGGCGATTATCAGGTTGTATGTAAGTCAATGGTCTTGTAAATTCTTTAAAGTTCTAGAAATAAAAGGTTTTGCCCTTCGGGGATTTTTCCTTAACTTTGTGTCGCATGCTTTATATTTGATGGGTTGATTTAAATGCATGTTTAAGGGTTGATTTTATTTGGCTTAAAAGTAGACGCTAATTAAATAAGGGTTCTTGGAAACTTGCGAATTTAATTTAAATCGATATTACACGCGTTCTCAATATACTAGATTATATGTACCTAATCATAGCTTGGGCTTTTTGGTTCTACGTTATCGGTAGTGTATTTTTTCCAAATGTCAACTGCACTTTCGACCTCGGCTTTTTACATTATCTGGAGGATATTATTTCCCTCGACACATATGACTAGGGTTCGGCTATTTATGCTCATATTATATGGTCTTTGGACAAAGGTAGTCAACGATCGTTGACTAGCGTTGAATGCATGTGGAAATTACTTGACTAAGATTTTTATTTAATCTTATTTAACCGCTTATATGAAATTTATGTTTCATTAAAATAATAGTCAACTTATTCTCATCCATTAGACGTATTGAGATATTTTGCAGTATTTACATGACGAGTACATGGCCACGACATATCCAATTCTCGTCGATCCATCCCTCGATGCATGGACCCGCATATTTCGTTGGTCAAGGGGAAACAGAAAGCACGTAAAGGGAGCATAATGGTTTAATATCTTAAGCAGTCAACATCATCTTGAGATGCGATCACCCGAGTCCATCATATGGAAGTTATACGAGACTTCTGCCTACAGTAACACTGATGTCATCATCTATCGCGATTACAGATGATTTTGTGCGATCCCTTATTTAAGGGTTTTGGTACTTGGGTGATCAGGTCATTCGACAATTGACTGGGTAGATATGTATAACAGACAACCCACCTTAGAGTTTGTGTTATGTCTCAAAACACAAATTTCAAGCAACTTCTATCCAAAATTGGTCGGTCGTAAATCAACACATAAAAGATGTCTGCCAAGAAGTGTACAATGCCTACTGGAAGGCATTAGCACTCGAGCCATTACTACCATCGATTGCGAGATATGTAAATGTAGATTTGATTGGAGTTAGTTTAGTGCCACCTTCAATGTTGCGAATCCCACGAGCACCAGCACCGACAAATGAGTCGCATGTGACACAGCTCTCGGTGGCTGGTTCTATGCACGTCCAACCACTGAGAAAGAATTGGATGGTAGACGTCGACCTACCGGAGCGGGCTTCATATTGGATAGATGACCCGTGACCCGAGTTTCCAATAAACGCACCACTAGACCATTCTTTAACACAGTTAGAATGGTGCGAGTACTACATCAAGGCAAAAGATAATAATAGAGGTCTACGTCATTTATTACTACACGAGACACGTCAGTGAGAGGATCAATTTAAAACATGTGATGACCGAATTGAGGAGTTGGAGCGCAGACTTACACACTTTACTATTCCTAATCGTGGGTTTGAGTAGGGTGGTACTAGTTCTAGTCGTCCAAGTGTTTAGACGCAACATCCAGTCCCACCCTCCGATTCGATCCCTGTATACCAGTCGCAACAATGTTAGGGAAATTTATTTGGGTCTGACCCGATCACGGGTTCACATGCGGATTTAGGTGCGTATTATGAGTTCGTCCCGGGGCACCCGTGATGTATAATTTTCTATTGAAAACTTTTAAGAATTTATTATTTATAGTTGTCTCAATTTTATTGCATTTTTTAAATTTTTTTGCATTTTCTTTTTTGTTTATTGCACATGGAATGAAGGCAACCAATTTATTACATTGTTGTTTACTTTATTAATCTTTTAAAATTAAAGGGGCATTATATTTTAAATTATGGCACTTATAATATTACGTAATTAACTAATAAATTATGGAACTTAAAATAATAAATTCAAATCATAACCATAAGGAATATTAACTAGTATTAGTAAAGAAATAATGACTTAAGTTGTAAAAACATTCATACATGAAATAAATGATTTTTAGGATGCCTTATTCAAATGCTTAGGTCGAACCTAGTGGAAGTACAATAAAATTGTTTCCCATTGCACCCTAAACATTTAGGTAAGTAAGATCGTTGCGTATCGGAATCAACATATTCTTTGTTATAGTTTGATATATTTGGTTCGTACTCTTTCCCATCATTTTCATATATGCATTCCGAAAAGTAATCATAACCAGAATTGGTGTAGTCGAAAATGTCGTTATCTGATGCCAACATGGAGTCGTTATATATGTTAATTAATTATTACTGGATCTGACAACCTGATAGCATCGCGCGTTGTGCTTTGTGATAACATTGTAAGTGCCTCTCTACGTGCCATATCTTTTTCTCCAATAAATTAAGACAAAACATCTCCGCTTCTTCGGGATACAATATTACCCAAAGTGTGGTAGCCCGATTTTTTTGCACAAGTGTGTGATGGTAATGACAAAGCACCTTCAAGTCATACCTTTCATCATATTTATCTGGCTAAGTGAGGTGTTCCTAAGGGTACTCAACTCCGTCTTCAGGTTCCGAATTGGGAGAGATTATGAATATATGACCAAAGTCATTAAGAAAATGTCGAGAAGTATTAATCGGTTAAGTTTGGAAAATTAGTTTCTTCCCATGCCAATCATTACCAACAATATCTGTGTGTGATCCATTGTAAATTGATGAATTGTATGGAGATGAAACCATCTTTGAAATATAAGACAATGGTAGATAACAAACTGTTCCAATCGTTCAAATATATTTATAGGTAATTTTTAACCATTCAAGTAAATATTTATTTACTATGGCACACATAAAGTAAATTGCAAATACAAACTAAATATAGTAACAAATATCTATAGTAGTCCAACGCCAGTATAAAGGTACACATACCAAATATAGTAACAAATATTTATTCAACCTTCCACTAGAAAACATAAGGTAATATGTAAATAACTAAATATAGTAGTTCGAAAAATAGTAAGTCAGTAACAATGGAATATATACCATCAAATTTATAGTAGTCCAACGCAAGTAACAATGGCACAGATACCAATTGACTATATAAAGGCACATAGACCAAATATAGTAACAAATACTTATCCAACCTTCCAATATCACACATAAAGTAAACTGTATATATAAAATAAATATAGTAGTCTAAAAAAAAGTAAGTCAGTAACAATGGCTCATATCTAAAAAATATATAGTATTCCAACGCTTGTAACAATGGCACACATACCAAATATAGTAACAATTGACTGTAGGCTAATCCTATAGGGTAATTGAATGTAGGTACACATACCAATTGACTGTAGGCAGAAAAAATAAAAGCACATATACCAATTGACGGTAGGCTAATTCTGCAGGCACATATACCAATTGAATGTATAAAGGCAAAAATATAATAGAAAATATAAACTCATGATCATACATACCAATTATTTGTATCAAGACGTTTATTACCAGGCTATCACATTTATAAAATAGTTCGATAGATTACAAAATTTATAATATAACTTATTAAATTTCTAACTAAAATAAATCATGGACTCCTTCAGTTCTAACGATGAGGGCCGAAATCCTATGCTACAATATGCTAAATTTAATGAAGGTGGATCATCCGATGATTCGGATGAGGAGATGATAATTATGATGGAGATTACCCGGTGGTGTGATGAAAAAAATGTAATTCATGATGGGAAAGAACTCGAAACCAGACATCGAGTGAATCGTAGGAGAGAAAGGGGTCATGCAACACTATGGGAAGATTACTTTGGTGAAGATAAGGTATATAACGAGTATTTTTTCCAGGGGAGATTTAGGATGCAGTATAGTGTTTCAATCGCATCCTTGAATCTGTTTGTCTTTATGATAACTAATTTGTTTAGAAGAATGATGCTTACGGTCATCAAGGTTTAAGCTCTCATCAGAAAATGTTGGGGGGGGATTCGATTGTTAGCTAATGGAGGTTCCCATGACATGTTGTCTGAGTAGTACGCTATGAGTGAAACAAATCTATTAGAAACTGTTATTAGATTCATAGAGGCAATTGTGAGGATTTTTGGTCTCTAGTACGGTAGAAATTCG
This sequence comes from Sambucus nigra, assembly GCA_949130495.1. NCBI lineage: Eukaryota > Viridiplantae > Streptophyta > Magnoliopsida > Dipsacales > Adoxaceae > Sambucus > Sambucus nigra. The sequence goes on from OX422213.1 coordinate 124,005,646, forward strand.
ATAGAAGGCGACGTCACGAGGTCACCAGAGCAAAATGCAAATAGAGGTTTTCTAGGAATGCTAGGCAGCATAGATTGCATGCACTGGCATTTTAAAAACTTCCCCACAACATGGCAAACTCAATATAGTGGACATAAGGAGTCACCTATTATAATCGTTGAAGCGGTTGCCTCATACGACCTTTGGATTTAGAAATCGTTCTTCGGGGTGCCTGGTTCTTACAACGATTTAAATGTCTTGCAACGGTCTAACGTCTTCCAAGAATTGCATAATGGGACGACAACTCCCATTAATTACACTATTAATGAAAATTCATATGAAATGGGGTACTACCTCGGTGATGGCATTTACCCTCCTTACGCTTCAATAGTAAAAAAAAAAAATAGTAACCAAAATAGGATTACACAAAAATAAAAATTATTTTGCAAGTACTATGAAGCATGAAAAAAAGATGTTGAACGTGCTTTTAGTATACTACAAACCCGATTCCCTTTTATTTGGGAACCTTGTAAATTATGGAATAGGGCGTCACTATTAACCATTATGAAATCTTGCATTATAATGCACAATATGATTATTGATGATGAACATAGAGACTGCCCATAGAAAAATGAATACGAACAGAATGACGAAAAGCCTGTAATTTTGAGGGCCCAAACTAATTTCTACGACTACCTCACAAGGGATGCTAAGATAAGAGACGCAACTAAATATCTACAGTTACAGAATGATTTGGTATAACACATTTGGAATACCCACGGTGATGAAATGGTCGGTTCAAAATTTTAATGTATTTGTGATTGTAACCGTGGCTAATCACTTTCTTAATTCCATTTTCATTTAATAATTGTACGATTGTCGCAGTGATCATATATTTTTTTATTATATTTAATATAAGGTTTTAACCGACTATATTATTGAAACTAAAATTATTAAACTGTACTCACATTACATATATTTAAATGGTGACATTACATATACTGAAAGAAAATGATGAAATAAAATAACGAGGGTTCAATACATCTATAAAAAAATACCACTATTCATTAATTGAACCGCTTGGACTAGACGAAGGGTTAGACGGCCCGACAGGGTTTGACTGCAACTCAAAAATCGTAGCTTTGGTGGCACCAACCATTGCTGTTAGGTCGTTGAACCTTTTAAAATAAAACTTCTTTTGAATTTCATTCATATTATTCATATCCAACTTCATAATGTACGACTGCTCTCGGCCTAGGCGCACGAGATGATCTTATTTTTTGGTGAGTTGATCATCTCGCTTCATCTAAATAAACACGTCCATTTGTGGTCAAATTTAAGGGCACCGTTATTCTTCCACTCCTGCTTGCTTTTAAATATTGAATTTAAGTCTTCGCAATGTCTTAGTACCGCGTTGTTACAATCCAAGCTGTCAGAATGAGCTCGTTGATGTGCACATTGACCCTTCCTTCCCGGGGATCTATTCGGTATGTCTTGTACCCTTAGACTTCCATCTTCGCCTATGGGTGTAGGGCTATCGTCGTTCCTCCCTGTGTTTCGCAAGTCAAATATTGGTAAATCTTTCAAAATTCATAGAATTTATCGAACGTGAATTATTTATTAATATCAGCGCGGTACACTAAGCATGCATTTATAACCATTTGGAACTCGTTCGTCTCATTTCCCATATTATTAAGTTGGTGAGAAAGCTTTAAAATATGTATCATTATGAGATGCGATATATGATTATAATGTGTTTATAGCATGGATATCATATGTTTAATTATAATTCCATGCGTGACGTTATACTCATTCATCATCGTATCCCAAAATGTGCCCAATGATATCGAGTTCCCTTCAATACTTCGGGCGGTATATTTTGCAAAAATGGTACATAGAACTTCGTGCTCCAAGGGAGTCATATTAGGTTGTCGAGTTGTATTGGAAGTAGTCGGTTAAGAGGAAGACATATTTTTCGTGGAAATAAAATTTATTATGGATGGAAGTAAGGAAATCAAACCAAGGAAATTACCGTCGAAGAAATGAAGGGTGAGAATGAAATTTTTTGAGTTTGAGTGGGTTGTATTTATAACCAAACTTCCGTTAAATTAACGATGCAGTAAAAACTATCTTACAAACTTTTGATCTTCGTAAAAACTTCCTACGAACTTCTTTTGTTTGTAGGAGTTCTTACGAAATTCTGAAGTTCGTATGAGCTTCTTGTAAATAAAAGAAGTTCGTAGGAAGTTTCTACGAACTAAAGAAGTTCGTAGGAAGTTTCTACGAACTAAAGAAGTTTGTAGGAAGGTTTTACTGATTCAGCAAGAGTTTAGTAACTTTGCAAATCATTTACCTTCCCCTCTACCAAATTTGGTAACATACACCCACATGTGTATCCCTCCCAATTTATAACTTTGCCAATTTCCTTGGCTATACTCCCCACCATTATGGATGCTCTTAGATTGGGAGTGGGTGAAGCCACTGTGTCCTTATCTTGATAAAATTCGATGGGAAATAACACCATGTCAACCTGATAAATAGCAAGTGATAAACTCTATCTCAAAGCATTGTTAACTATTTTCTCAACCATTATAATTAACACATTCACTTAACTACGTTAGCCAGTAAAATTTAGACCAAAAACACCACCATCTTGGCTTGTGTTCTCACGGCGTTACTCATAGTTAAAAGGGTGGATAAAATCAATTCTATCCAAAAGGGTCAAAACTCGCCCATCAAAGACCAAATGCTTAGTTTAAGTTATAAACAGGTACACCCGGGGCTAACAAAAACACTATGGAGAAACAAAATTTTCTTAAAAAATCAATATCACAATATCATATTTGGTGTTTACACACCTAGAAGTTCAAAAAATTAGACTCACAAAGCTACCAGGACAATATTAATGATTCAAGTTTTGAACAATTATTAATATTAAAGACTAAATTTTAAATGTTGTGGGGTAAGTACAACTTTTAGACTTCTAGGGGTCAAGTATTATCTCAAAGGGGAAACGTAAAAATTTCCCAAATTAATATAAGACTGTCTACATTATATTTTTAATGACAAATATTAAAAAGTTACATGGAGCAATATTTCATCATGACTACAGCATGATGTGACTTTGTTTCGAATTGATGAATTCAATAACACATTACAGATTATGAGCATCCTAATTAGGCAGGAAAAGTCTACATATATCTTTTCGGGCAACAGATGGCCTACTGAATTTTATTTTAAGGTTCAGTCTGCTATGTTAGTTTTTCTACAAAATCTACTGATCATTTGAATACAAACATGAAGAACATTCATATTTCACTTTACATGATGTGTCCATAGTCTTTCATCTTTGATTAAAGTTTATGGTATTTTTAATTTTGATCTTTGATACATCAAGACTTACTTAATCTTGTAAGTTTCTTACAATTTTTTCACCAAACATCTCATGCTTTCACTTGTTCATTTTGGCTTCCTTTTCTTATTGGCTTCATGGGAAGATTATATATTTGATTCAATCATGAGTGACTTTATAAATCTTAAGAACACGGCACATAATCTATTTTTACATGGAATAATCACTTCCCCTTTGAAACACGACATGATTCATGTGCGATCTTGAAGAAACAAATTTGAGAAGAAGTGAATATTGTAATAATTCCCCCAAACTATTACACTTGTTATAAATATCCGATAATCGCTAAAAACTAATACAAACGTCGGATAAACTGTATTCATCCTTTAGTTTTTATTTCCTTTTACGATTCTATTGACGCTTGTTTATAATTGACATATAAAGAAAAATTGGGAAGGAAGTTGGCCCCATTGAGTTGTACCAGCTAACCCGATGTAGTGATGGAAAAGGTTGGATCAACGATGATGCAAAAGAAAAACATATAATTTAACCCTTCATTTAACTTGGCATATTATTTTTTAAAGGATTTTGTAATAAGATGAAATGGTAAATTAATACATATATATAATGTATATTATATAGGCAAAGATGTAACAACTAAAGTCTCAGTCCTAAGTTGAGGGAACAGATTCAATGACAGAGGATGAAATCTATTTACAAGTTCTTGGACAAAACTCAAGACACATACGTGGTCGTGGGCTAGGTCCAAAACCAACTTCATCCTCTTCCACTCAAGAATACAAAGAAGGGTTAGATGAGTTAAGAAGGAGGGAAGATCAGAACGAAAAACATAATAATGAGATGAAGTAGTAGAGCAACGAGATAGAACAACATAAGCAAAACATTCAGTTGGAGATATAAGAAATGAAGTCTATACTTAATGAATTGATAGGGCATATTTGTAACGGAGGCCACACGTATACTTCTTCCTAGTTATTATCACTCATCTCATTGATTTAACTGGTGGTAAGGCACACACGATTCGTGTGCAATGTGTTTGAACATTTAAAATAAAAAACATCACAAACTTTACTGACGTTAATCATGCATAAGGTTGCACCTGTAATATAGTATATTGAACTATGAAATCAAAATATAAGGAATACAAATTTAATTAAAAATAATAAACGAAGTGCCTAAGTTATATTTAGAAAACTTCTATAGAGAGTCCATGAATAGCTTCTACAAATGTACTTTGTTTACATCTTGTTTTATTTATTTTGTTTTCTTAAATGGTCATTAATATTGTCTAATTTACACATTCATTTCTATTTACAAATTATGTGAGATGATACTTCTGCAAAATTGATGGTATACTAGATGTCACATAGCAATTTAAAAAGACGGGTTTTCCAAGTTTGAGTTGTATCTTTTTTTGTCAAATTATAATGTTTTAGGTTGAAGTTTTAGTTGCGCTTTTTTCTTTTTGTCAAATTGTAATGTTTCAGGTTGGAAAGTCTTTTGATAGTGAACCGAATATTTGGATAATAGAATTATTGGGTTTTTAATTTATATATTTTCTTATATTTCTTGTCACTTAACTTTTATAATTAGGAGGTAGATTACAATTAGTCAAATTAATCACAATACCCTGGCAGTCACTCCTAAAAAGTGAAATATTTTTTTTTAAATTATCACTAATCATCAATAACATTATTGACAAGAAGGAAAAATAGTTGTCGCAAAATAGTTATTCCTTTGGAGATAAAATGATAGTGGTAAGCATAAAACTTCTCACTAAATGTCAGCATTGAGTGACGATATTATTTTCAGACTAATGACTTGTTTTTAGCAGCATTATTCAATTTTATATTGACCTTATTTTGTGATAAAATTATTTTTAGTGATGAAATAATCATTTAATTATGGTGAAATTAGTTATCATTATTTCATATATATTTAGTGACAAGTTGTTAGTTATCAGTATAATCAAAAACTTTAGGTGCAACTTTAAGAAGTCATCAATATTGACATTTAGTGACAAACTTATAGTGACAACTTTGTGACACCTTATATGTTATCACTAAATATGTTTAGTAACAACAAAAGAGTATTTAGTGACAAAAAAATTTGCCACTAAACTCCAAATTTCTTCTACTGAAAGAAAGTTGAAGCTTGTCTGGTTTACATCATCCGATCATAAAAGAGTACCTATACTTGAATCTCAATGTAGGTATGTGATTCTTTTCATTTTGATTTCATATTTGATTATGTGTGTAACTTGAAACTCGTTTCTTTAGTTGATTTTTCGTTTTAATCCATGGAGGAAGTCATAGATATTTTTCGACAATGTTTGTGGTTTTACTATGTTAAAAAATTATGCATGTTAATCTTCATTGCTTCGCCTCCTTCTATGTGTTATTGTATGATAAAATTATTATGCGATTGGTTTAGAATAATGCATCACACAGGATATATTGACTTGAAACGAGATTTACAATTTAGTTGATAATCAGAGTGTTGATATGAAAAGTTTCAGATATTTTTTGTAACTTTAGGGCTATCACCCAAATTTATAAATGTTTTTCCTTCACATGCACTATTATAATTATTATTATATACATGTTTAACAGGGATGAAATATTAGACCCACAAATTATGGAGATCCAAACATCATCCTTAGAGTAGGGTTGTTATTCCATTCAATATTCATTTGTGTTCAGTAGTTATAATCATAAAAGGTTTTCGTTGTATTCTTTTATTTAGTTAAAATATGCGTAATAAAAGACTTGTATTCAGTGTTTATCTTAGAGCAGTGTTCTGTTTATCATCCTTTGTTGCAGTGAGTTTTATTGTGGCTTTTTTTTATTTATTATAGTTTTTGATTTATCAACGATGCTGAGAGTGATATAGATTACTTAGCGCATTTGGTTTTTTGTATCTAGCCTGATCATCTGGGGGTGGATAATCGAGAGTGTTACAGTTAAGTTACAAGGGAGTAGGTTTTAGTATCCAAAACCCTACATCCTAAATCCTAGCCCCGTAGTCGTTTGTTAACTCCACGCAAGGGCCGAAAATATAAGAAACTCCCCACAATCCATCTTGTATTTTTAGAAAGATTCAATTTTAAATATTAAGCACAAAACAATAAAATTATGAATGACCACAACGTTTAAGCCAAAGACCTCAATATTTAAAATGTATGGTTGCGTGTGTGAGCATCGTTATTTTACTTATAAGAGTAGTGATATCGGTACAAAGTAACTCCACAAAATTTCCATAAAAAGTAGTGCTATTGGTGCCCTGGCGGGACCCCATACCACAAGACAATGTTTAATAGGTAGGTGAGAGAATAAGTGAAATCCACGTCATATTTTGTGGAGGTTTTTGAGGAGATTTTTGTACTCGTATCATTATTCTACTTCTAATACATTAGTATTAGAAGTGTAAATGCTAATTAATGCCAAACTAACCAATTTAAATGTCCATCACTAATTAGCCTCTCTCTTCATAAATGTCTCACTCCACGAGGAGTCTCCATTCCGATTCATATTCCCTATTAAGCATGCATATGCAATCCCTCTATGAATACCATAATAATTATAAATTCTGATTATTTTAACTCTTTTTACTTTTTGGTGATTCTAATACATTCCAATATTTTTTATAGTATCCAATTCTTGAATATTATTCTTCTCATACGAAATGGTGTTAAATTCAACACTTTTCCTACATTTTCTTTAAAGATTATTGTTTTCATATTATAAAAAATTAATAATTTATTATTTGTTTAATCCTAGTGCACTGATTTGTCTTCCCTCGAATCATTTTTCTGACTAGGGGCGGACGAAGTTTGGGTCTAACAGGGGCCATCGCCCGGGTTAAAAAAAAGGTTTTTAGGTAAAAACACCCAATGTTTTTAACCTATAGCAACTGCTTGCTTCCGTGTAAAAACAAAACCCCATTTCTGCCTTTTATTGCCTGCCGCCCAACTAAACCCATCCCAAAACCCAACTCAAACCCATTTCTCCTCTTCCTCTCCTCCCATACCCGTAACCCATCCATCCACGCCCAACTCAGCCTCATGGGTCACGCCCCTAACTACCGTCGTCCAACTCAGCCTCACGCCCCTGACTGCCGACTCAACTCAAGTAATTTTTTCTTATGTATGTAATGGTTTTTGTGTATATGGTTTTGTGAAATGATTGATTAGTGTACTGTGTATACGGTTTTTGTGTATATGATTTTTGTGAGATGATTAAAGTGAGATGATTAGTGTATATATTTTGTGATTTTTGTGATTTAGAAATCATGTAATGTGTGTTTTTTGTGTATATTATTAGAAATGTAATGTGTTTTTTTATATGTGGTTTTTGTGTATATAGAAATAATTTGTAAGAAATTTGTGTTTTTTTTATACATGGCTTTTATATCTCAGAAATTTTTATAGAAATTTTTATATAGAAATTTGTGTATATAAAAATTTGTATATATAAAAATTTGTGTATATAGAAATATATAGTCTAAAATATTTGTTTTTTAAATAGGAAGTCACGTTGAAATTTTTCAAACGGAAAAGAGTAGACAGCCCACAAACCGTATCCGAAGCTGAGGTACAATCATCTCTCAATGGAGAGTCCGATAATCTTATCCCTCACGAATTTCAATCCCAACACTCACCTAAATATTGGGGTGAATTTGGATGAACTACCATCGGATCCCGGTTTGAGGAAATATATTTCGGAATATAGTGATTCTAAATAAATGGAGTTAGTTCATCGAGCATATCTTACTAGGGGCCCTTGTCAACCCAAAAATCACAATTTTCCATGAATACAATTTGGAACAGGCAAACGTAGATTTATTCCGTCATGGTTTGAGAATTTTGGGATATGGTTAGAGTATAGTGTGGCGAAGGAGGCTACGTTTTGATTGTTTTGCTATTTGTTCCGACCAAATGCAGGGGGCAAGGGGGTGGTGGTGTTATTTGTTACTGGAGGCTTTTCAAATTGGAAAAAGAAACAATTTTTTAAAGATCATATTGGCCCCCATTCAAGTATTCATAACAAATGCATGAATGCTTGTGATGACTTGATGAAATAGGATCAACACATCGAAGTGTCTTTGTCTAACCATTCTGATAAGATAAGATTTGATTATCGTATTCGTCTCACTGCATCCTTAAATTGCCTCAAGTTCTTACTATGCCAAGGCTTGGCGATGCGAGGTCATGATGAATCTATGGGGTTATCTAACCGGGATAATTTTCTTCAACTTTTAGAGTTCCTTGCCGAGCAAAATGAAGCTATAAACAAAGTTGTCCTGAAAAATGCCCCCAAAAACCACCAAATGATAGCTCCATCAATTCAGAAACAGCTCATTAATGCCCCCGCCTCTTTGACCACTAAAGTCATAATTCAAGAAATTAGGGATGAGTTATTCTCCATACTAGTTGACGAGTCCCGTGACATCTCTTTGAAGGAGAAAATGCAGTGACTTTACGTTATGTGAACAAAAAAAGGTTATGTGGTTGAACATGTTTTGGCATTGTACATGTTCTTGACACTACATCTTTAACACATAAGGAAAGCCTTGAGTCACTTCTCTTGAAACATGGGTTGAGTATGTTAAATATTCATGGGCATGGTTATGATGGGGCGAGTAACATGAAATGGGATTCCAATGGGCTGAAGAGTTTGATTCTAAGGGAAAACAGTTCAGCTTACTACGTTCATTGTTTTGCTCATCAGCTACCGTTGGCATTAGTAGCGCTCGCAAACAATCATAACGCAATTAGTTGTTTCTTTCTCAAAGTTTTAATTTTGTCGAATGTTGTTGAAGCATCTTGCAAGCGTAGAGATATATTTCGGATGAAGCAGTATGATGATATACTTGAAGGAATATACACCGGTGATCGGGAGACGGGTCGTGGTTTAAACCAAGAAGAAGCATTCACACGAACAGGGGGCACACGGTAGGGTTTACATTATGGTACACTTTTGAGTTTAGATCATTTGTTATCTGTTGTGATTGGTGTACTTAAGGTGGTTCAAGTTGATGGTGATGTAGGTACTCAAAGAATAGAAGGATGTGATTTGATTAGCTATTTTCAGTGCTTTGATTTTGTGTTCAAATTGCAGCTAATGAAAGAAATTTTGGGGATTACCAATGACTTATCGCAATCACTACAACGGAGGGATCAAGATATTGTGAATGCAATGGATCTTGTTAAAATAGGTAAGATGCGTTTACAAAAAAATGAGGAAGTATGGATTAGATAAATTGTTGAAAATAGTCTCTTCATTTTGTAGTACACACGACATTGTAATCATAAATATCGAAGATTGTTTTGTGGCCAATGCAAGATCACGTCGAAGACAGGACAATTCTTCATCACTATCGGGTTGAATTGTTCTATTCGGTGATTGATATGCAACTACAGGAGTTGAACAATTGGTTTAATGATGTTAATACATAGTTACTTTTATTTATGTCATGTCTTGATCCAAGTATGAACTTCTCCAAATTCGATGTGGAAATATTAGTTCGATTTACGGAGTTTTATCCGAATGATTTTGATCCGATTAAACTCACAGTCGTTGAGGAACAACTTGAAAACTATATATATATAGTGTGCGTGATAAGGTAGAATTCAAAGATTTGAAAGAGATTGGTGTCCTTGCTCAAAAAAATGGTTGAAACTCAGAGGGATCGGTTATTTCCATTAGTGTACTTGCTTATAAAACTTGCCTTGACATTGCCGGTTGAACTGCAAGCATGGAAAGAGCATTCTTCGCAATGAAAATTGTGAAGAGTACATTACGTAACCAAATGGGAGATGATTTTGTAAATGATTGCTTGGTGGCGTACATTGAACAGGATATTTTCAAAAATATTGATACGGAAGATATCATTCAATATTTTCAGAATATGAAGCCACGTAGGAGAATATTGTAAACAATCTCATTGTATTTGCAATTTCTAGTTATGTATGGATGAATTGATATGAAATTTTGTCATATTCAGTATTTATATTTTATCGGTTGTTGTTTTTTATGAGTTGATTATTTATTAGTGTCGGTAAAAAAAAAAATTGAATCGATTTGATCCCGTTTGAATTAAAACCCGGGATTCACCACTGTTTCTGACCACCTTTACAACTCTTACACCCCATATATATACTATAACACGGAAGATTAAAATGAATTTTAGTCTCATTCAAAATTATTAACATGGTTTCATTTTACCTGAAAGTTACTTTAATTTTCTCTAAATTCTGCCATCTTTCTCGCGCATTTATGTTTCTCTCTTACTATATTTTTATTGTTTAACATTTCACATATCTCTTAACACCTTAAATGAAGACCCAACAATCACGAAACCCTATAATTCCTATTTCAATTTCGATTCATATTTATCTCCAAGTGCCCACTATACTGATCGTTGAGCCCTTCTAATATTTTAAGAGTGGAGGTATCAAGAATAATAAGTAAGCACAACAGCAGCCATGGTTCTCAAGATATAACCTTTTCGTTTCAGAGGAGTTAAGATTTACCTTAGGAAGGGGATCAATTTTGTTCATTCAGATTCTCAGGTGACCTTTTTTTCTCAATTTCAAATGCAAGAGGTACTTCCACAGGAGACTTGCCTTCCATGCTTGCACGATCATGTACAAGAAACAACATAAGAAGAATATTGCCTAAAAGGCTGTAAGGATAAAGCTTATCTTTCCCATGGTATTTGACACTATTCAAAATGAAAGTTTAATTGAAAAGATTTTTTTTGTAACAATAAATCTTTTGTGGAATTTTTGTGTGTGAAGTCTTATTTTGCACGACACACACGATCTGTTAAATTTGCAGGTGAATTTTGATATTTTTTTCAATTTTTGAAAGTATTTGTTTAGCTGGTTTACATGTTTTAATTATTTTATTATCCCCACATTTATTTATCTCATCATACGCCTACAGTTTGCATGACAAAATTGCACTACAGTGTCTCTCTGGCGTCCATTAAGATCATCTCCTGCCAATAATTGTTCATTATCGCCAATATTTTAGTATCATTTGTTTAAGTATTTGTGTTTATTTTTTTGGGGTTGATCAAATTATGATGCCACAAAAAGAAAATTATAATCCAAATAATGTAGTTTTCTCTTGAATTACTTTTTAATATTTGTTTTTTTGAAAAAATTGACTGTCTTAATTTTTTCCTTCATTTATTTCATTGTTCTTGAATGCCTAAAACTTAATAAAAAATTGTAATTTGACCTAATTTTTTCCCTTCTTTTCTTGCAATTAAATAAAATATTGTAATTCGACCTAACATACAATTAAATATTGAAATGAGATCACATATGGTGTTTGAGAGTATTTTAATAATAATATATAAAGATCTCTGTATTTTTTTTTAGAAAATATAATGTTATTACCATGTATGCAATACGAAAAATTATTTTTGTTCGCAACATTAATATGTTCAGGTCGATAGAGGGGATACTACAATGTAAAGTGATATCGTCATGCATGTTTATCATATGGGTTCTTAAAAATTCACTATGAACATTCAATTTGTGATTTACTCAACCTTAAATAAAAATATCATGGGTTAGCATTTCATTTTGTATTCATTTTCAATTTATAGTTGAAGAAATGTTTATAAGAATTTGTCAAAAAATTATTCTACAAGGTGCTCGCACATTGCGCAGGTTGCCTGCTAGTTTACCGAGCGAGGTGATAGTAAATTTTTACTTTTTTTAAAGGATCGAATACCAAAAAATTCCTTCAAATATTTTTTAATACACATTTAGTCCAAGCATTTTACTTTGTTTCAAAAAGTCCATCATTTAACTAATATTTTCTTATATTAAAAGGTCCGCGCTAGCAGCATTCACCCCCACCCCCACCCCACCCTCCCACTGCCGGAGCTCCAAGCACCCTCACCGAAACACCTTTTTTTGAATGTTTTTATGTGGTAAGGGACATTTTGGAAAAAACGCTAACGCTTAGACTAAATGCGTATTAAAAAATGTTTGAGGGACTTGTTGAAACAAACACCATTTTTAATAGGAGTGATCATTATTAATAAACCTTGCATAAGTTAAATGTGAAATAATATTATGTACTTAGTATACCACACGTTCGTACTCAACATCAATAAGAATACGACACGAATGCGATGTGTTCCACATGTTTATAAGCATAAAGATAATTTTTTTATATATCAAATGTTATTATTATTGATAGGAGACAATGATACAATAAATGCATGATTCTATTTCTCAATAAATCAAGCCTCTTGATCTAGTTATATAAGGCTCCCTTCGGGCAGATTTAGAGTCGACCAGATTTGCTTTCCAGTTCGACTCCCGGCGCTATCAAAATAATGTTTGACAAACGGAAGTTACTAATCGCGAATGAGATTTAATCCATGTGCGCGTAAATTGACCCGAACACCTCATGATCAAAACAAATTTTAAAAAAAAATCTATAAAAAAAAAAAAAAATGGTCACCTAATCCTTTTTTGTTCTCCACTCACGTGTCTTACTTTCACCTTTAAACATGCGAGCAAACGGCCAATAGTTACATGTAGGGTAGGGGTGGGTCCTATAAAACCATCTATATTCTGTGTATATATATTTTCAATTGATGAAAAAAGCAAATTATGAATGACCAGGTTCGATGAATCTGGAAGACTTTCCTTTATAATGTACTTTCTTCAATTCTCAGGACAAGAATTGGAAGGATGCTGTTCGAATCAAACTAAGTCTTACATGGCCACGCCAGCTTCTTCTTACCCTGTCATCCCGTATCAAAGCTCCAAGGTATTTTTCGAACTCATCATGTCAAAACCCAAAAAAATATATATATATATTCTAGGAAAATAATTCGATCCATTATTTTTATACCATTATGATTTGAGGGGTATTTTCAATCCAATTGTGGAAACAAGACACATTCTTATTGTATTATTATGCTAACATATAGTCCTGCTGTTTACATTCGTTTGCCTGTATTTCAAGATAGCATTATTTTATTGCCACTCCACAAAGAAAAGATTTTGTAACATTATGTGGTGGGTTTATGAAATGTCTCACAAAATGAATTTCTAACATATTCTCCTTTAACCATGGAAATATTTTTCAACATCGAACTAATTGATTTCCAATATTTATCCTAGACATAGCAGAGAAGGTTCCAAATAATTGATAAATTATGTAACATATTATTTTGATCTTCCATTTACCAGAGAGACATCAATAAAATACATCATGCCAAGCACAAACTTTAAAACAATTCATTCTCGCTGTTTTCAACCCTTGAGTTTCTTTTCTTCTTCTCTGCCAGACTGCCACATTCATCGAGTCAATAACCACAACGAAACGATTCAAATGATGATTAATTCAGAAGACTTAAAATCAGAAAATAACAATATGAGACTGAATATCAACCTTGGCAAAATAAAGATTAAAAAAATAATAATCTCAGTCGTATAGTTAAACAACGTAGATTAAAAAAACACAACATTTTGTTCATAAACGATCAATACCTTGAGAATTGTGAAGAGTTTACCTTGAGAAATTTTTGTGTTGAGGTATTTTTCTTAGTTTTAATTGTAAATAATCTTTCGAGATCACGTCCTTGTCCTTGACTCGTGTTCTTAACTAGTGATTATTTAATATATTTATATTAGTTAAAGAAATGGGAGCTGGAGATTAAGTTCAATTTGACGAATAAAGGATAAAATATCATTGCCAAGGTGAATTAAATAAGGGTTATGTTAAAAGTAAATTATTTTATGAGTTGAAGTTTTGATTGACTCCCGTACGGAGATGCGTTAATTTGGCAGGGACACGTCTACTCAACTGTTAAATAAATAATTATCTTGGAGTAAAATAATGCTATAGTATTAGATACTCCTTCCACTCACTTCAAGGTCAAGATATCTTGTAGTAAAGTTTTCTACTCTTTGAAAAAAAAAAAATATCTATACTCGGTAGTATTTAATATTCCTTCCACGATTTCCATTAAAAAAGAGTATTTATTCAAATTAAACATTTCAATCACGTGTTAAACACTTTATGCTTCTCAACTTATATTCCTATATATGGTATGTATGATTATCTAAACTGTGGTAGTCAAGGACTCAATACCAATTCATGTCTTAGTTGTTGTTGGCATCAGTTACAGAGAAATGGACAGTTTGATCAATCCATAAAGCTGCAAACGATGAATTTGGCACGCCTAAGGAGAGTGAGGCATGTTACAAGGGCTATTAACAATCCGTTATCTATCTACATTGCGTGAAAATGGTTGCGCATGAAAGCATTTTTATGCTCGATTGATTTTCTGTCCTTGGATACAATGTTATGGAGAGTTCCCCTCAAACAACTTCAATTACTGTCTCTACAATCATCCGTGAAGATTATGAAATTCATCTTTTAAAGTTATTTTTTAGCGTTATTTCTGAAATAAGAAATCAAAATGGAAGAGCATTACTGTCATGTGCAAGCTTTTTTACCTTATTTGTTTACATTCAAGAGGTTTATATAATGTGATAAAAGGAGGGTTTACCTTACTTGAAATGTTTGTTTGTTTGTTTCATTGCCCATAATTATATTTCAATTCTGCATAAAATAGCAGTTGTTCGTTTATTTATGTTTCATTGGAAAGGAGAGAACTATTGGATTAGGAAGATGCAACCCCTAAAAAAACCATCAAATAGAAATTGCCTAGCACTACAATTTTACATGATACGAAAGTGAGGATTTATAAACTTCTGAACATTTTATCTAAGTATGAACAACTTTCCTTGGTCTTTTATGCATTTAAATTCCTACTACTCACGATCGTTTTTACCAACACATTCCCTTAACTTCCTCTCGAAGTCTCTTTTATTGCCCAATGCACCTCTAGGGTTCCGCCACCAACCCATAATCATATCTCATGCATCCAATACTCCAACTCAACTTTCTGATTATCTAGTTATATTACAATGAAGTTGTAAATTATATTTTATATATGATTCCCAAGATCTTTGAACAGTATGATAATCACGTCAATAAACATGTGAAAAGAGTAATTTTATTTACCTCTTTTCGACGCCATGGATTCAGTCTTATTGTTGAACGTTGACGTCGAGTGTCACCGGTATGATCGCCTTAGCAATCCTTTAATGGAGAATTCGGTTACTCTCTCCTTGCCTATAAACCTTTAGGTATGTGTTTTAATTGGGATGTCTTGGATGCACTTTTGATGGAGGAAAATCATTTATTTATAGGTGGAGAGAGGGCCAGAATTCCAAAGGTCAACTATTATAAACCGTCCATCAAGGTAGAGATTAATTGGAATTTTAACTCATTTTTATTCTTTATTTCGTGTGAAATACGAATCATTTATACCGGATATAACATATATTTTTTATTAAAGACGGATTAATAAAGACTACATTTCGGAGAAGGAAATAAACCAAAGGTTAATTTAATAATTTCATTGCAGTCTCCCACTTGGTCGTTAGGTTAATCCATAAATATTTTTAATTTAGAATCATAAGGCGCGCATGATATGTTAAATCCTTCAATCATTTATTTTCATAAGTATCGTGGTTAGTCCAATAGTCAATGGGAGTCATGGCGGTCGCATATCATTATATAACATGATTCCTTCCATGTACTACATCATTGACAACCTTCTTAACTGGGCCATAATTAGGAGTTTGCTTCATGGTCCCATAATACCTTGAAAAAATGATTTTCTGTTATAATTTATCCAATAATAATATGTGCACACAATGGAAAACCGAATAGAATAGTTGTAGAAGTTTTATTAAGAGTTCTTACTTCAGTGAGAGATATTTAAGGTCTCTTCAAAAATCTTGCTTCAGTGAGAGATATTTAAGATCTCTTTTAACATCTTGCTTCAATGAGAGATATTTACAGTTCATGTGTTCGTATGAAAATATGAACTTACTCCCACTGATCTTGAGGTATATACATGGATCAACTAAGTTTTCTTTGAATTCGAAGTTCGTAATGATTTCATCAAACTTTAGATACAATTGCCTTGTATTTTTATTTTGGGCGGGACATTTTTGTCAGTCTAGTAGAGCTTTACGACCCTTTAGGATTTTTGTTTCATTTTTGTCTCGAAATAGGCAAAGGGGGAGATTTGTAAGGACACAAATTTCCAATTGAGTCCTTTGTAGTTTTGGTTCAATTTCGGACAAAAACGTTTGAGTCATAGGATATAATTATTGATCATCCTTCAAGCCTATGACGTGTTTGTTGAAGAGGTAACGGACAAGATATTAAAGCTTCATCAAATTTCGAGTTTAAATGTGCCTCGCTTCTACGTCAACAACATTGGTTCCATTTCTCCTAAGGTATGAATGCATTTTGAATATATATATAGGAGCTTGGAACATTTTTTATTGGGTGAAATTTTTGTTTAAACTGTTGCTTATTTTCAGAAAGATTTTATTAAAACTTAAAAATAAAGTATATAAAGTTTCTGGGCAAAAATTGAAATTTTACAACTTTCTGGAAGTTGTTCGAAGTGTCGTTCGAACGAGTTTGTCGTTCGAACAGTAATGTCATTCGAATGGGTTTGCCAACGAGTTCCCAGATAGCCCATTGGAATGTCGTTCGAAATATCGTTCGAACGAGATATCCAACGAGATTTCTAACGAGTTCTCTCTGGAATCTCGTTAGAAGGCTCGTTCGAATGAGACTTCATTCAAACAAAAATCTCGTTCGAACGAGTTCTGGCGGGAACAGGTTTTTGGCAGTTTTAGCAGTTTTTTTCCCACTTTTCCACTTATTTTCCCACTATCTTTTGACAGAACTTCATAAGTGCGGAAATGAACTTTTTCTAATTAACTTTTTCACTAATCTACATATTCTAGAGAGAGTTTTGAGAGTTCATCTTTCCTAAGAAAAAGTTCAAGTTTAAGTGTTCAATTTTTCAAGAAAAATCCTTTAAAAACACTTTGTTTCACCCATATCGTTTATTCGAAGTCTTCTTTATATATATATACATATGCTTGGAGTTTTGGCACCGATTTTTATCTCTACCGTTTTTGAAGAGATGTTTGGGTTTTCTTCTAAATCCCTCAAAGAAGAAGAAGTTTGCGTTGATTTACCCACTTGGAGAAATTCTCCTAGCTTATGTGACGGTGACCATATAAAGCCCGATCGGTGGATTCCGAGACCGCGGTGGAGCTCCGTGGTTATTCGCTAGGCGGAGGTGTATACAAGAAGGAACGTCGGGGCTTGAGAGGGATCGAGTCGAGTGTTGTAAGTCTACTGTCTTGTATTTGTTAAAATCATACTTAGTGGATTTGAGGCTAGGGCCATCCGAGGTTTTTTCCTGTTGTGGATTTTTTCTCGTACATCGTGGCATAGTGATTCATTGTTTAATTTTATCTTGTTATATTACCTAGAACGCATACTTAGGTAAGCAGATAAAATTTGGTTTAATCACTACTTATGTTTAATTTGGTGTTAAATAAATATTGAGTAATGTTTATGTTAATTTCATTCAAGTCATTAATTTAATTTGGTAATATTTGGTTTGGCCTAATTTGAAAATTTTGAAAATATGACTTAGGCAAATTTCTAGGACTTGGGTTAAATTAATTGGTTTAAGTGAAATTTAAATTTGATAAGAAATTAAAATTTGTTGTTTAATTGAACCATCATCTTACGCTTCCGCATATACTTAAAAAGAAATTATCACTTCTTGTGAAGTATAAGAATTTTGTTAAAATTGGGGGCCTTTTGTTCCAACACATTTGTTGACTTAACACATGATTATAGTATACATGTGGGAAACTAATTGATATGTGTTAAATAAACAAATTCAAATTTTGAGAATTTGAAAAGACTTAATTTCTAGAATTCCAAAAGCTTATAAAATTTTGAAAATTGCAAAAAATGCATAATTTAAAGAATTCTAAAAGTCATAGTAGGATGAATTCAGAAAGTCATGGTAGCATGAATTCTAATAGTTGGTAGCATGAATTCCAAAAGTCATAATAAATGGAATTGTAATAGACGTAATAGGATGAATTCTAATAGTCAGAATAGTAAGAATTCTAATAGACATAATTCTAAAAGATATAATAGCAAGAATTCTAATAGACATAATTCTATTAGACATGAATTCTAATAGTCATGATAGCTGAAATTCTAATAGACATAATAGCTAGAATTCTAACAGACATAATGCTAAAAGACATGAATTCTAATAGTCATAAGAATTCGAAGAGTCATGAATACTAAAATTCATAAGAATTCTAAGAGACATGAATAAGAATTATAAGAGTCATGAATATTAATATTCATAATTTCCAGCAAGTGGCCAAGCCATAATTTTCAATATATATGTAGTGATTTATACCATAAAATATGAAAAAAAAAATTATTTTTCACAAAATGGAAAATTTTGAGTTATCACTACAATCACATAAATAATATTTCGAGGGTCACTCTCCAATTTGCGGAATTATAAAATCAAATTTTAAACGAGAGTTATAAGCGTTGACATTATTACATCAAATGACAAAAATGCATTTTTGAAGGTCTAAACGATGTCAAAATGCAAAACTAGGCGGGGCCCATTGCATACAATGGGTTTTGTTTATTTCGACGTTTTCAGTCGACCATGTCTGTTTCGAAATATTTTGATCAAGTTTTGACCTTTAACATTCCGACAGCAACAACTTCATTACCTATTTTAATGGAAAATCATATGTTCTTAACATCAGCTCTGATACCACATGTAAGTTATATTTTACCCATGATTCTTAAGATCTTTGAACAATATGATAATCACGTCAATAGATATGTGAAAAGAATAATTTTATTTACCTTCTTTCGACGTAATGGATTCAGTCTTGTAGTTGAACGTCGTCGTCGAGTGTCGCTGGTATGATCGCCTTAGCAATCCTTTAAGGGGAATTCGGCTTCTCTCTCCTTGCCTATAAACCTTTAGGTATGTGTTTTAATCGGAATGTCTTGGATGCAATTTTGATGGAGGAAAGGCATATATTTATAGGTGGAGAGAGGGCCAGAATTCCAAAGGTCAATTAATCAAAACCGTCCATCAAGGTAAAGATTAATTGTAATTTTAACTCCTTTTTATTATTTATTTCGTGTGGAATACGAACCATTTATACAGGATATAACATGTATTATTTATTAAAAACAGATTAATTAAAACCACATTTCGGGGAAGGAAATAAACCAAAGGTTAATTTAATAATTTCCTTACAGAAATAAATCCCTAAAAATACGGGTATAACGGTCTTTTTCCTTTTCTACAAGATTCTCCTCAAAAATCGCAACACCTCTATCCTCTAATTCATCTAGTAAACTACTTCTAATTCCAAGATACACGGGTTTAACATATATATGATCGTGCATATCTTCAAACACAAGATAAAATACTAGTAACCGAACAAATGTACTACGACATGAGCCACTCAAACACTATAAGACTGAATACGTTAGATGAATAATCCAAAGATGGAAGCCCTCGTACATACACTTAGTCTTATGGGGTTATATATCCATCAACTGAGAAGTGGTAGGTTGTTGGATCTAGTTCTTAACTCCATTAGGGTCTACTAGTCGAATGGATAATCCAAACAAGGAAACCCATATGTATAAACTCTTATCTAACCTAGTTGAGAGTTGAAACCAATTACTTACGAAATCACCAAAGTGATGATCTCAGATATATTTATTATTTGTCATTCTTGACCAAAACGAGTTCTTAGCATGACTCACTAAGTTACCTTCATTATTTGAATTACCATTTCAGTGTAACATCAATCTGTCACCGTCTGTTGAAAACGATTGATTAACTCAGCTAATTTCCATGGGTGAACTCACTCACAACCTGGTCATATGCACATATTTGACTCAGTTCAGAGATGGATCTATTATTTCAATTCTTATCCTTCTTCATCTTCAACATAATTTTTGGGTATGTTATGAGTTTAATCACAATTTAACTGTAAATATATGTGGAAAATAATTTCCACCTTCATAATTTCGGGAAGTTTGATCTTATAAATTCAACCAATCCATTTTTATTTATATTTGTTCATTAAATGTGGGAATTTATGGATAGAACTTCAATCCACAAATTTAGATCCAAAAAGTCACTATTCACCACCATATATTACAGTGTTTTGATCCTAATATCCTCATCAATTCTTTCCAAATTCTATTTGTCTGATAGATGTAGAAATGTTTGGTGAAGACATTAAATTTGTTCTGAAAATTCGTAATCACTATTCGTTATCTTACCTAGAAAATTATGGGTTTAATTCCTTGTCGAAAACATCAAATTACTAATCGAAAAATATCATTAGACTTACCTCCACCTCCTCCTGGTGGGATGAATGCGTTAAGCAGTGCACCACCGTTATAAAAGGAAGAGCTCATCGAAGATTTTTAAATGATGATAGAAAATTAAGAGGAGATCAGTACAAAAATGTTGACTCTTACCGAGACGTTAGTAGGGTGACTAATAGAGGGGGTTGAATACTCTCATACTACGGCGGTCAGGGTTAGCCAAAACGCCCATAAGAGTGACCTATGCACCAAGGAAATCTAGGCCATCAAGTATACGATTCAGAAATGTACGAGGAACTCTTAAACTTGAATTGGGAAATGGAAAAGATGATCAGAACGAATATGTCCAAAAATATAAGAAAGAGGCCGAATCTTCATCAAGAAGCCGATATTATTCCTATTGATCAGGAACAACGTCGTCCATCCCAAGAAAAATATTTGCAACTTAGACAAAGCATCCATCACAATAAAGGGCTAATTCTTTCACTAGGATCACGAACCTGCCGCTCAAAGCTAAGGTGACATGAGATAATATTTTTGAGAGGCATAGGGGAACGCCGACCTTGAGGGGGTCATCCTACCTTAAGCCTAGATATTTATCTTATACATTGACTAATACGATCCGTGGTGGTTCGATTAGAGAAGAGTATGGGGAAAATCACCCCGAACTGAAAGGCCTTGCAAAAGTTCCATTCAAAGGCTTGAAAATAACTTGGGTGACACGATAAAGAGTAAGAACACCTTTGAGAGGGTTAATGGCGGGGTATACCTTCGTCCATAAAATGGTAAGCTATCCCACTCATGTTAAGTTTAAACCCATAGAGGTAACACCAAGATATAATGGGAGCACAAATCCTATTCATCATATAGAAATGCACCAGTCAGCTTACTCGGTGCTAGATGAAATGAAATCCAGGGTATTTTCAGGCACTCTTTTGGGAGAAGCATACATGTGGTACATAAGTTTATCTAAGCGTCATATCAAAAGATTCAAAAATTTCATCATGAAACTCGCTGGGAAGATGACCCACCTTTTACATGTCCGATAGAAGAAAGGTGAAACTCTCAAAGACATCATCTCATAGTTTAACAAAGAAAAACTTGAAGTTGTGTACTATGATGGAAAAATATAATGGAAGTCCTCATTAATGGGCTCTATCCTGGAAAATTATACTAGTCTTTGAAAGACCCTCCTACCATAATGAATAAAATTCTAGCTGAGATCGAGAAGGTTATGGATGTTGAAAAAGTGATGGAAACCAAAAAGGGAGAGCTCAAAGATGGGAAAGAAGGAAATAATTCCCAGGAGAAGTTTAATAATTATATTCCCCTTATTACAAAGGTTCTTCACATCCTGAATGATATTAAGAATGAGGAAAATATCTAGTGACCAAGAAAGATGAAGTTCCCACCAGCAAAGAGAAATAAGAATAAACACTGTGAGTTTTATAAAAACCGCGGCCATGATACAAATAAATGTTTTTGTCTTAAGGATGAAATTGAAAAACTCATCAAGAAGGTTTGTCTTAATAGTTTCGTGGACCAAAACGGTCGTCCTCAAGAGAAAAGGATTTGTTAAGGACATCCAACAAAAGATAAATCTAATAACAAGGATGCTAAAAAGAGAAAGAATGGAGAATCAGATGACGATTCTGAAGATGATGGAGAGTTGGACGACAATTAGAAAAAAATGATTATGTAAATAAAAGCTTACTACATAATGTAAATTTGCGCTAAACGGATAAATATAAACATAAGTTTCCCTCCTACTCTGCTTGATTGATTTAATACATCTTCTTTTTCTTATGATCAAAACCTCATCTATGACATAAAAATGGAAATGCTTTAGAATTTGAACTTATAAGAAGTTACCGTACTATGATATAGTTGGGGTTCGACTCCTAGAAAAAATGAATCTAGCTAAGGTTCGACTCATCTTTGGGACAAAACTATGAGGGTATAAGCATATTCTGAAATACCAAAGAAGAAATCCACCATGACTATACATGACCTGATAAGTTTTAGTCAATCTCGTTAATGGTAAAAAAAATTAACAAAAAGGTTGGCAGAAATGCCAATGGTTAAAGTTAGAAATCCATGGAGGTTTATGTTAATAGCATGCTGCTCAAAAGCCTAGAATCCCAGGACCATGTTCAAAACCTCAGGGAGACCTTCGTTATCCTCAGGAGGAATGATATGAGCATCAACCAAAACAAATGTGCTTTAGAGTTACTAGAGGAAAAATTATGGGATACGTGTTCACGAAATGTGTCATAGAAGCACACCCAGAGAAACTTCACTCTATAGTGGATATGGAATTTCGAAGAACTATCAAAGAGGTCCATATCCTTGCTGGGAGAGTTATAACCCTTAATCGGTTTGGCTCGAAAGCCACAGACAAGTGTTTTCCTTCTTCAAAATATTGGCGAAGGCCTTCCAATGGTCTCTAGAGGCTGATGAATCTTTCTAGATCATAAAGAAGTACTTAGGGTCTCCACCTTTATTTTCCCAAACCATCACTGAGGAAGACTTGCACTTGCACCTTATTATTTCTTCAACTACACTCATCTCATCTTTAATCCAAAAGGAATTTGGGGTCCAATACCCTGTGTATAATGTTATTTGAGCTCTACAAGGGTCTGAAAGAAAGTATTTAAGGATGGAAAATCTTGCCTTCTACCTTATTACTTCATTTTGGCATTTGAGGCCTTACTTCTAAGTACACATCATTGTGATCAGAACCGATCAACCCATTTGACAAATCCTCTATAAGCATGATACCTCATAAAGGCTTATTAAGTGGTCTATGGAGTTTGGGGAATTTGATATCAAGTATTAACCATGGAGTTCCATTAAAGGTCATACCTTAGCTGAATTCATTGCGTATTTTAATAACCTAAAGGAAGTGGAAGAAGGGTCTAAGAGCTCGGGATCATAAGCTATAGCACCTAAGGAACCCAAATAACAATTATTTTGGGAGATATACCCACCTCTTCAGCATGGGTCTTGCACGTGGATGGCTCCTCCAACATCTCCAAAAGATAAGTTAGACTTCATTTGGTGATTCTAGAATGAGATATTATTTCTATTGCTCTCTGTTTTCAATGCAAAGCATTTAACAATTAGGCATAGTATGAAGCCTTAGTGGCAAGCCTAGGCTTAGCCATTTATTTAAAAGTAGATCATGTACATGAAATTATTGATTCTCGACTGATGGTCAACTAAGTCACTGAGGTATATGAGTCCAAAGGTGACATAATGCCAGGTTACTTGGAAATTGTGAAGCAGGTCATATAGAGAATCCCAAAATTCATCATTAGAAGGGTGCCTCAAGTAGAAAACTCTGAGGTTAACCACCTTGCATAGGTGGCCTCTTAATATGAAGTAGATTTAGAGGTTTTGAGTATCACTTTGGACCATCTAAGAATCACCCAGCTCCAGATTAACACTATACAAGTCCATCAAAGCTCCGATTGGACCACTCCCATTAAGGTTTACCTCAGAGATAGAGTCGTGTCTAAGGACAAGCTTCGAGATAAACAACGGTACTAAGATTTTAGATACTACCCGGAGAAAAGGATCCTATTAAAAATTGGGTATTGCTCAGCAACTGAGTGGGGCCTCAGTCCATCAGAAGTAGATTATTTCCTTAGAGACCTCTAGGAAGGTGTATGTGGTGCTCAGAGTCCCCAAGACCTTATTCTACAGGGACTAAATGTAAGGAAACTTATAACCTACCTTAAGGAAGGAAGATAAATACCTAGTCTAGAGCTATGATAAGTGTCAGTCATTCTCCTTCATTCGAAAGAAGCCAAGGGAGATAATGGCTCCAGTGATAAGTCCATAACCCATCACTCAATGGTGCAACTCATACCCCTCATAAATGGCTAAAACAAATTAGGTTTATAGCTATTGATTACTTCACAAAGCGGGCTGAGGCTGATCCCTTGGCCGCCATCATAGAGAAAAAAACACCACATTCATCTAGAAAAACATCATTTTTAGGTTTTTCTTGCCTAAATCCATCATCTCTCAGAATGGAAAATAATTTGACAACCCTACTTTCGGAGAATTCTACTGAGATTATGATATAAGAAAGAATTAGCCATCCCCAGACCATCCTCGGATTAATTTCCAAGTTGATGTGACCAACAGAACCATCATCCACAACTTGAATAAGAGGTTGGAGTAACATAAGGGTTTGTAGGGAGAGGAATTATCGAACATCTTGTGGGCCTATAGAACCATGATCAGATGTCTAATGGGATAATTCTCCTTGAATTTGTGAACTGAAGAAGATATCCCAACAGAGGTCCAGATACCAATACAAAGGGTAAATCAGTTTAAACCAGAGGTAAATTATGAGGGTCTTTGAAACCCACCTAAAATATGTATATTGTTATAAATTAAGTAATGTTTTATGAATAAAACCATAGAAAGTAAGATAAATAAATGTGTGACGAGTTCATAATTATTTTCACACACACACACACACACACACACACACACATATATATATATATATATATATATATATATATATATATATATATATATATATATATATATATATATATATATATATATATATATATATATATATATATTTATTTATTTATTAATTTATTTTTTGGGACTTGTTACCAAAAAGTTTAGTGAAGTCTTCATGTTTTATGTAATGATTTGTTCTTGCATATTTAATTGTACAGTTTACGAGACCTCAATTTCATACTTGAATATTAAAACTAATAAAGTTCATAATAGTTACAATTCAAAGTGGGGGATTAATCCGCAACCGTCCTTTTTTCTCGTAAATACAAAACTCCTTTTTCAACTTTTCTAATCGTTTTTCAAGAATTCTAAAAATCATATTTTTGTCCACTTTTCTAGATTTAATCGAAAACCACAACAAGTAATCTTTTATGATTTCTTTTAACGATTTAATTACGAACTCAATTAGTATTAATTACGCCTTCTAAATTTTAATCATTATGGATGTGATAACCTACTTATCACTACAATCGTTAATCACTAAGTTGTGGAAATTGATAAAATGCTCTTATAAAACAACTCAACGATATTAATTCTCGCCATATATTTGGTTAGAAAGTGATCGTTGCTTATTTTAGAAAATAACGAAAAGCCCTAGTCAAAATGGCACCATTGCTAGGGATTAAAAAAAGAGAATAATTAAAATTAATTTACATTGTAATTAATTTTCCTTTGTAGTTGTTACTAATGTGCTAGGATTGTTAAAGTAATAGTCGACTTTTCATAAACTGAGTTAATTGCATAATGAACCACGAACTAAACTGAAATTTCGAACAACAATTTGTCGACTTAAACCTTACCTCGTCTAGATCTTATCACTCCAAATTTTGGCGACCATCATCCTTGTCTAACTTACTATTTACCCTCCTAACATCTCCCTCACAAACATCATTATCCTAGCCATTATTCATATCTCCCTCTGTCCAATCATCATATATACCACCCCCTTTACAACCACGAAACAACCTAATGGCCAATTCCCATGGTAAGTAAGAAGTGATTACACCTCAAGCATTGGAATATTATCTTCACCCGAAAAAGGTTACGGTCCCGAAATATTTCAAATACCCATATGATATTGGCAAATTCCATTTTCCATGACGACATGATTAACCTTTTGCCAGTTTATCATGGAATGGAAAATGAAAATCATTACAGTCATATAAGTGATTTCAAGGAAGTGTACCAAAATTGTCATCCCAAACTTCTTATATTGAAAATATTCTCATTATCTATGGAAGATAAGGCTAAAGAGTGATTGACAACATTACCTCCCAATTCAGTTATCACATGGCATGAACTTCATAATTTATTTCTTAAAGAATTCCTTCTTGTTGAAAGGACAAATGCTTTAATGACACATATCTAAAATTTCACGAAAACCAAAAGAAATTTTTTTGACCATTATTGGTAACGTTTCAAAAGCTTATCGCTCTAATGTACACATTATGGATACGATTAAATCAGACAAATCTCTATTTTTCATGGTGCCCTCAACCCGATGACAAAATAATTGGTTTAGGCAACGTGTCAGCTTAGTTTTCTCTCCCTGGGTGTGGACCAAGTTGAAGCTCATCTTGAGTTTATGGCCAAAACCTCCCAAGGGTGGGATGTTTCCAACCCTCATGATCATACTAAAAAATCTAGGGTTGGTGCCTCTAGGCAACAACAAAGTCTTTACCTCACTAAGGTGGTTGAAGACGACATATATAAAAGTATGTGTTACTGTATCGCAAAGTTGCAGCGATGCAAGTAAGCTCGGGGGAAGAAACCAAGTCCCATGTCATAGAAGAGGCTTACGATATTTGTGACTTGGTTGGACACCCTACCATGGAGTGCCCTGCACTCCTCGATATCAAGGGTTCATTATCGACCAAGACAAAGGCATGGAGGAATATCGAAAGACATACTCCAATAAAATCTATGATAATAGCAGCAATTCCCCTTACAATTAGAATGATAGAACGTCAAATCTTTATTTTCATGGACAAACAATCGAAATCCTAGATTTGAAGAGACGAGCAACCAACCCTCCAATACATCTCCTCTAATGTTTTAACCCCAATAGAAACTTCAACACCAATATTAACCCCAACATCATTACCAATATCCACCTCATACAATCCATCTCACGTACCCTTCATTCCATCCCACATGGACACAACTAAAGATCCTCATGTTATGAACCAACTTGAATAGTCTGTCCATGCCAAATCACTGCAAGTGACATTAGCACAATTGGTTTAAAGTCAGCTGGGGGGCACAAAGCTCATCTCCTTCCTCAAACCTAGAAAATTCCAAAAGGCCAAATAGGCATTGAGTGTTCAAACCCCAGTGAGACCCATATTGAGTATACTAAGGGTATTAATGCACTACGTAATGGTGAAGAAGTCAACAATCATGTCGCAAGGATGCCTCCGAAACATATTATTCTAAAACACTCCTTAGGAAAATTCGTTGATCTAATGGAGGCAGTGCCTCACAAACCATGAGAGTTAGACAATGATATATCCACTAAGGGAATTGATTCTTCTCATTCTTCCAATCGTATAAATCCAAAACTTGAACCTTTTCCTTAGATACTCGAGAAAAAGGAGGACAAATCTGTCGATGAAGGGTTCTTGGAAATCTTTAAGCAAGTGAACATGAATGTTCCATTAATTGAGTTAATTAAAAATGTTCCCCAACATAGAAAATTGCTTAAAGACTTATGCACAATAAGGAAAAAGTAAAATGTGCAAAATAATGAATATATTTCTACACAATCAAGCTATATCATCAATAACATGCTTGGTCTAAAGTTTAAAGAGCTTGGGTGCCCCACTATTGCCTTTATAATCGGGGATTGAAAGAATGATCGTGAACTCCATGACTTAAGCTTTGCCTTTAACCTTCTTCCATATTTCATATATCTATATTTGAATTTAGGAGAGAATAAAGAGACGAAGTCAATCTATAGCTTGTCAATCGAACCACTAGGATAGCTCATGTAATTTTGGAAGAGGTTATCATCCAAGTGATTTCATTCTATTATCTGGAAGACTTCACTATCTTGGAGATGCAACCCATTGAAAAAGGAAGTTTTCAAATCCCGGTAATCTTTGGATGACCATTCTTTATCACCGTTAATGCCAATATTAATTGGAGGAATGGGGTGACGAAATTGTCTTATGGAAACATGACCATTTAGTTACATTTTGTGTCTCATAAAGAAACATAGTTGATCCAATGAGGAAGAAACTAATATGGTTGCGTATATGGAGAAAATTATTCGAAATAATTTAACCTATCTTATTCTAAAGATCCCTTAGAGGCATGTATTTACAATTCTATGAATAATGATTCATGGAGTAATGAGCCTTAAGATAATGAATTACTCACTTAAAATTCCTATTTACTGAGTGATGAGATTAGGGAGAATTGTCATGCCCTCGAACTGAGCACGGAAGACATTGTTGATAGATGAATTAACAACACGAAGGAAAACCTTACTATTCAGGATAATGAGGGGGTTATTAAATAGTCATTATGGGTTTCCCATTTTGATTAATTTCCCTCAAGGGAGACCTTTCCTTTCACCTCTAGTATATCGGTTCCAACTCTTAAGCTCAAATAATTACCTAAAGAGCTCAAGTATGTGTTTCTGGGCAGTCTAAATATGTTTTTTGTTATAATTTCTTGCAACATTAACATGTGTCAGGAGATGACTATTTTCAGTGTGTTAAGAAGACATAAGAATGCCATAGGGTGGTGTATTGCTGACTTGAAATGGATTAGTACCTCAATTTGCACTCATAGCATTTACCTGTAAGAAGATACCAAACCCATACATTAAATGCAGAGACGTTTAAACCTGAATAGGATTAAGGTGGTAATGGTAGAGGTAATCAAGTTTTGGAATATAGGAATAATCTACCCTATATCTGATAGTAAATGGTTCAACCCAACCCAAGTGGTGCTGAATAATTATTGAATCACTATGATGAGAATGCCGATGCTGACCTTCTTCCATCCTATTTTCCTATCAGATACTTCATATGCATGGACTATTGTAAGCACAATGAGGTTATAAGAAACTATTATTTTCCTCTACCCTTTCGCGATCAAATCTGAGAAAGGGTAATCGATCAAAAGTTTTACTATTTACTTGGTGGGTATTCAGGGTACAATGAGATCGGAATATCCCCTGAGGATCAAGAAAAGACCACCTTCATTTGCCCTTATGGAACCTTTGCCTTTTTGAGAATGTCATTTGGACTCTTTAATTCACCATTAACCTTTCAACAATGCATGATGATTATATATAGTGATGTGGTGGAAGACATTATTTAAGTATTCATGGACGACTTTAACATATTTGGTAACTCTTATGAAACATGTGTAGCAAACCTCGAGCGGGTGCTAGAAATATATGTTGAGAAGAATATCATTCTCAATTGGAAGAGGTGTCACTTCATGGTGACACAAGGGATCTTCATAGGCTATATTGTCTCCCACGAGGGTATCTAAGTTTACAAGAGCAAGATTGATGTCATTCCAATCTTCCCCTCTCAAAAATCGTAAAGATGTGAGGTATTTTCTTGGGCACATCAGTTTTTAATGAAGATTTGTTCATAAAGATAGCACAATTGCACACCCTATGTGTGGTCTCCTGACTAAAGATGTTCCATTTTATGCATGGATGCATGATAAGAATTATTTGAGAAGTTGAAATCTCTTTTGACCACAACCCCTATCATGCAATCGCCTAATTGGTCTCTTCCATTCGAGTTGATGTGTGATTCCAGTTATGAATTTATGGGGGCATCTCATACTCACTTACGCTATTTGCACACTCCATAGTGCATACATTAACTACTTCACGATAAAGAAAGAGGTTCTAGCCATAGTATTTGTGTTGGATCAATTTCAGGCTTACATAGTTGGATCACCCATTATTTATTACACTAAACATGTTGTTTTTAAATACCTACTCTCTAAGAATGATGCTAAGAGTAAACTTATTCATTGTGTACTACTCCTCTAGGAATTTACCTCTCAGTAAAGGATAAAAAGGGGGTTGATAGCATCATCATAGACCACCTATCCCGATTAATGTTTAATCACCATCACATTAACCCAATTCCAATTCGAGAGTCTTTTCTTGATAATCAACTCATGATCTCTTTTACCTTGCCATTTTATGTTGATATAGCCAATTTCCTTGTCACTGGGGCATACCCACAACCGTTTTTCACCCAAGGACAAGAAAAGTTTTTCGATAGTGGACTCAGCATTCTTCTTAGATGACCCTTATATGTTCAAATATTTCCTATATCAGGTTATTTGAAAATGTCCCCCCACGAACGGGATTCCTAGGGTCTTGTCATTCTTCCACAATGAAGCGTGTGGGGGACATTTTTATTCACAAAAGATCGCATTCAAAGTTCTGCACTGCGGATTATATTGGCTCACACTTTTCAAAGATGAAAAAGTGTTCTACAAAAATTGCCCTCACTTCTAAATACTTGTGAATGTAATTAGATGAAACATGATTCCCATTTCTCCCATCCTTGTGATCGAAGTATTAAATTTTTGGGGTATCGACTTCATGAGTCCATTCCCTAAATCCAAGCAGCTCGAGAACATATTATTCGTTGTTAATTATGTGTCAAAGTGGGTAGAAATCCTTCCGATATTGAAGAACACTGCAAAAGTGGTGTTAAAGTTTATAAAAGAGCATAATCTTTATCATTTCTGCACAATTAAATCCATTATTAGTGCCTAAGGTGTTCTCTTATGTAATGAGATTTTCACCACCTTGATATCTAAATATGGCATCACTGACAAATTCTCCAACACATACCATTCGCAAACTAACTGTCAAACCGAGTTGACTAATAAGAAGATAAAAGGGTTATTACATAAGACAATTGATCCCTTGATAAAAGACTAGTCTTATAGGTTAATCTATGCGCTCTGGGAATATCAGATAGTTTATAAGACCTATCTTGGTATGTCCCTTACCATGTCATGTATAGAAAATTATTTCATCTACCGATCGAGCTGAGCACTGAGCATATATTAGGCCATTTAAAATCTCAACTTTGACATACGAAGGGGATTAGATTATTAAAAGTTCCAACTCACTCAACTGGATGAGGTGAGGAATGAATTTTATGAGAACTCTTGTATTTCTAATGCCAAGACAAAATCCTTCCACAATAAGAGGATAGTGCTTAAGCATTTTGAGGTAGGAAATGAAGTGTTATTATATGATTCCCGCTTACACCTCTTGCCCGGGAAATTAAAATCCCGATGGTAAGGACCCACTATAAGAAAAAATAAGTTGCATAACATACAAGTTATTTCGATAAAAGTTAGAAATATGTTTCTAAAAGGTATTGGCAAGGAGACATATTTTACAATGTCGTTATCTTGTTGCCCATTACTTATCTGGGAAAATATTTGGTGACAAAGAAGGATCGTGTTGCTGAAGGTATACCTTTGGAAAAACCCACTTACGTCGCTAAAGGTATTCTATTTTTTCTCTAATTCATAGTCAAAAGTATAATCTATGTTGCCAAAGGTCACTCAATAGCGAGAAAAATATTATGTTGCCAAAAAAAACCTTTCTGGGACAAAAATTATGTTGCAAAATGTAATATAAATGATATAAAATAACCTTCGACAAAAACAATATATTTTGCCAAACGGTATACATTTGGCATCAAAACTATGGTAAATGATTTAAAATAACCTTCAGCACCAAAAAATTGTGTTTCCAAAAGGTATACATTTGGCATCATAAGTATTGTGTTGCCAAAAGGTATACATTTGGCATCACAACTATTTTATTTCCATAAGTATACCTTTCAGCAATACGTTTCCCTTTATCATCACAAGTTATCCTTCAGCAACAAAACATGTGTTTCCATATCAAAAGTGAAAGATGTAAATAATGATTTTTGGTGACGAAAAAATGTATTGCCAAAAGTACAATATTTTATTTATTACCTAGTATTTTTTCATAAAAGAAGCATTTGAAACATTTTTAAACCTGTGCATTTTTCATCAAAACTCACACAACATATAAACATGCAAGCTTATAATCCAAAATCACATTACGGAATAATACATAATACAAAGTTGCACAATTTTTAACCAAATCTCATAAATATGCATTACAAAACAATATTTCAACACAATTAAGTATAAGAGTACAGAAGAAATGCCGCTCGAATAATAACATAACAAATCCTAATACATTAACATATCAAAAGTTGTAAAGAAAATAAACCCACATAAATTAAAACAATTACAATGATGACACTATGGTTCCATTACACAAAAGGAAATGTCAACTCCAAGCCACCATGAATTTATTAACTCCAAGAAAAATCCATTATCAATCTTCATAAGATACAAAAAAATGTTAAAAGTCTAGTTTTAAAATATAATAACAATGGGATTGTTTATACAAGTTACTTTGATCGTATATGAGGTGTTTGTGTATCTTTTCTATATGTTTTAACAAATTTAGAATATTTGTTAATTTAAGAAATTTTTGGCCCATTTTTCTTTATTTATTCATGAAATCAAACCCGTTTTAACATTAAAATAAACTCAATAACAAAAAAATTCCATAGCTAAACCGCTAATAAATTCCTTCCATCGATTTAACGTATATGTAAGGACACAAATTTCCAAGTGAGTCCTTTGTAGTTTTGGCTCAATTCTGAACAAAAACGTTTGAGTCATAGGATAGAGTTATTGACCATCCTTCAAGCCTATGACATTCAAAAGTTGAAGACGTAGTAGCCAAGTTTAAAGCTTCATCAAAATGCCGAGTTTAATGTGCCTCGTTTCTACGCCATAAACATGGTTCCATTGCTCCTAAGGTATGAATGCATTTTAATATATATAGGAGCTTGGAACAATTTGATTGGGTGTATTTTGTTTTTAAAACTGTTGTTTATTTTCAGAAAGATTTTATTAAAACTTTAAAATAAAGTATATAAAATTTATGGGCTAAGATCAAATTTTTATACTTTCTGGAAGTTCGTTCGAAATTGTCATTCGAACGAGTTTGTCGTTCAAACAAAAATATCGTTTGAACGAGTTTGCCAACGAGTTCCCACATTAGCCAATGGAATGTCTCTCGAAGTGTCGTTCGAATGAGAATGATGTTCGAACGAGATTTCCAATGAGATTTCTAATGAGTTCACACTGAAACTTCATTAGAAGGTTCGTTCGAACGAAAATCTTGTTCGAACGAGATTTGGCTGGAACAATTTATTTGGAAGCTTGAGTAGTTTTTTCCCATTTTCCCACTTCTTTTCCCACTAACTTTTTACCTGATTAATTAAGTGCGGAAAGTAACTTTTTCTTTTCAACTTTTTCACATCTTTCCATCTCCAAGAGAGAGTTTGAGAGAAAAATTCCAAAAAGAAAAGTTCAAGTTTGAGTGTTCATTTTTCAAAGAAAAATTCTTAAAACACTTCTGTTTTACACCCATAGTTTGTTTATCCAACTTCCTATCTATATGTACTTTTCTTGGAGTTTGGCACCGGTTTTTATCTCTACCGTTTGAAGAGAAGTTTGGGTTTACTTCTAAATCCCACAAATAAGAAGTTTGTTTTGCTGCGGCATTCTCACATGGTGAAAGGCACCATGCGTGGTTGATGGTGCTACAACAATTCTTACATTTAGCTGCGAATTTCTTAGTTATAAAGGAAAATTCGTAGAAAAAACTCATTTTTTGCCACAAAATTATTTAGTGGAGAAAAATATTACATTTAGACATGAAATTCAGATTTTCGTTGACAATAAGTGACAATATGTTGGCGCCAATATTCCCGCGAAAATAAAAATTATTTTGGAACGAAATATGAATTATTGGCAACGAAATTTTTCATAGCAAATACTTTTATGTTTTGGAACGAAATATTTTTTGTGGAATATTTCCCAATGAAATATTTCCCAATGAAATATTTTGTAGCGGAATATTCTAGTTTCTAAAAGAACTTTTTATATCACCCAATCTCAAAATCTCCCAAGTCTGCTACTTACCCGATCGTCCCTCCAAATACATCACGAATCCCTATTTCTCTTTTCTCTTCAACTTCGATCGCCACTTCTGTCTTTCTCTCAGCTTATCGACAGTAAGTAAAATCCAATTTTATGTTTTACAAGTTATGTTAGAGGTGATATGTATGTTTATTAGTATTATGTTATGAGATGACCACTTCGGGCATATACCGTGTTTTGTTTCCCCATTTTTAGGATTTTTTTGTCTCCCTAATTATTTAGGATTTTATCAGGTGAAATGTAGTGTGGGTTATTGGCTCTTTTCTCCCACTCTCATGAACCGTCGGCCACCATCGGTACCTCTCCCTTAACTATATCCTTCCCTTTCTTTATTGGTGTAAATGTTTATAAGAGATCTCGATTTTTCTCTCTTTT
Organism: Sambucus nigra; assembly: GCA_949130495.1. NCBI lineage: Eukaryota > Viridiplantae > Streptophyta > Magnoliopsida > Dipsacales > Adoxaceae > Sambucus > Sambucus nigra. Next base: position 124,040,335 of record OX422213.1, read on the forward strand.
TGTGTTGGTTCTAAGAAACTCAGTTTTTGGGATTTGAATCACTGACTTGGGGGTTTGAAAACAAAAAATGAAATAGCAATTGGGAGAGAATAGAGGGAGGTGCGTACATAGAGGGTTTGAATTGCTGAGTTGGGGATTCTTTGTGTTTTTATTCTTACAAAAAATAGTTTTAGGAACCTTTTCAAGATGTAATATTATCATGGATTATAAGATTTTTGTTTTTTAGCTGTTCATGTAGGTAAAAGAAGACTTAAAAGATCTATTTCATGGAAGACGAATTCATATGCGTGTTGATTACAATGCTCAAGACCCAAAATATGCGTAAATTTCTTCAAGGTGATGACTTTACAATTTTGTCTTAATGCTAATTTTCTTATTTCTCTTTGTTATATCTTTATGCATTCGCAAGTAGACTAAAATAGTCTTAATATTTAATTATACTTTATTAGGTTGACCAAGTTATTAAAAAATATTGGTAAAGCATTCTTTTGAAATAATAGTGTTTTAATCTTATAAGAAATGCTATTTCTTTGTTGGTAACTGAGCATATGCAATGGGGTATGAAAAGATGAAAGATTAGTCTCATATGTGGGAAAGTAATGGCGGGTTGGTCTAGCTGAGTTAATCATTGCAGAAAAAAAATTTATGGGAAAAGAAAGGATAGAGAAAGAGGGGTCAATTATGATTAAGAGGAAGTGGACATAAATATCATGTGCACTTTTCTTTTTTAAATCACTTTGAAAGGAAAAAAATATAGATCATACATGTAGCAAAAATTTTAAGTCAATCGAGGCAAGTTCCCCTTTATCATGTTTAAGGTATTAGTTTTTTTAAGTGTGGTTTTAAAAAGTTATGTTCCAGATGCATTTTTGCATGTTATTCTCATATGTCTCTAAACAAAGAGCCTACTAAGAGATTCTGTAAAAAAAGCAGTGACAAGGACAGAGAAAGAGAAAGAAGATGAGAACTCGAATTTTGGTGCAAAAATACATCTCAGTCTTAGTGGTTTGTTTTTTACCATGTTCCAATTTCTTTTTCAATTAAGTTTGTATATACTTATTTTACATCTAATGATATTTTTATTAGTTGGGTAATAAACATATTTTTTTACAGGTATCAAGAGTCTTATACACACCATCTTACCTGTTATCTTAGTATGGTATGTTTTCAAACGTACTGCTTTGTATATTTTATGGAGTCCCAAAATGATTGAAATATGATGAACATCATGAACCTATGTTTTTTATTATCTATATGATCTTTATTACCATATAAGATGTTAGGTGGAACTACTGTATTACCTACTTATATGCCATTTTGATTAAAACTTGTGAGTTTTCTTACCATATAAGATGATGATTTAGTGAATGGGATTGTGTTTTAGTTGATAATACTATATTTTTTGTAAGTAATTTTTTGTGGAAAGTAACTTGCTACTATTACTGAAATTCTTTTTCCAATCAATGGAATCTATCATCCTTCCATTCACATATAAAAAAATATAAAACATGAGCGGTATAACAAAATGATAATGAGTAGGTTCTCGCCCTTTTTGTCACGTTTAGAAAAGGGTAAAAAAAATAATGTGATGACAATTAAGTACCAAACCACTAAAATATATCCAACGCAATATGGGGTGCAAACAAACAAAAAATGAAATGGACTTGAATAAACATCAACCAATAAAAATAAGCAAGTCCAACATAATCAAATTCACCTATTCAATCCCACTAAACATTCTAAACAATAAATTGACAAATGTCAAGGCTAAAACAAACTAAGCTAATCTAAGGGATAAGACAATAATTGCTCGAGCCTTAGTTAAAATCTATGTAATCTCTAATCAAGGTTGTGCTCAACAAAATGATTGATCCATCTGGAAACAAATTAAGATCAGAATCAGTAAAACGCCATTGGAACATGAGAGAAATCTCGGTTTCCTCAAAGACAATGATCAGGTTTATGGGAAAAGTACGAGGTGCAGACGACAAGATCCTTTGATGTGTGAAATCGATCTCACCTAGGTAAGATATCACAGTTCCATCCTCTTTAGAAATTTTTTTTAACTCATCATCCGAATCAATCTAGTCTGGATTAGAATATTCCTCAACACTAGAATAATTATCTTCTAATTATTCATGATTAACTAGAATGAATAATGCATCTCGATTTTCCAAAGAAAATAAAGCATCATGAATAAATAGTTGTTCCCTATATATTGTGAAGATTTCATGAGGTGGCATAGAAGGAAAACATGATTAGGAGGGTCTTTATCATCACTCGAATCAGAGCTAGGGACAAAAAGATGTGCATCAACCTTGTTGAAAATAACTTTGGCAGTGTCATCATCAAATGATGACGAGTATAGAGATGAATGAAAAGAACAAATGTCAAAAGATAAAAAATTTGGAGCATATCCCTCATACTAAGGATTCATCACTATAATAATTGGCCATGAATGAGAGAAAAATTATATGACAATAAAGAAGGAATAATATACAAGTGCATGTTCAACTAATTGATTAGTATGGCCTAAAAAGAGTTCCATCATGAGTAGGATAAACTAGGATAATTAACTCCTAAAGAAAATAAAATCCTACATTAGTTAGTGGAGAAGGTGATGAATTGTCGAAGGATTTTACATTGTATCCCGCGACCGCACCATTTTGGTGTCGCTGCCATGTTACAGACGCACTTGACGCACTAATATTGACCGTTATCGTTGGGTCCACTCTAAGGAGACATAGAGCGGTCATGGAGTGAAGTAGTTTGGAAGGGATCCTTAAAGGGAATGAGAAATTTGTTTCTTTATTTGATAAACTCAATTAATCAATAAAGTAATTATTACTAATTTTGAAATATGATTAAGAATTTATCTAGGGGTAAAAATATTGAGAAATTAATAAGGAAAACAGTGTGAAGATTTGTTCGTTCTGACACTTTATGGTTTAACTGATACAAAATTTGAATTTTACACGAAAAATTTATATTGGACCAATATTAACTATCAAATTAAATTATAGGTTAATTCAAGCCGAATTAATAACCAAATGAATGAATATGGTGTAAATGAAGTAGCCAAGAATGAAACTGACTAAGTTAAGCATCAAATGAAATAAAATAAGTCCAATACGACAAAAAGAAAGCAAATCGAGTGACATTGAAGTCAAATAGTAATGACCATACCATACACTGAGGCCATAAACGAAATAAAATAAACCATAAGCTATACAGACTCGACACTAAAAAATGGAAATAGTCAACATCAACATAAGAGCTGTAGTGAAAAAGAGAGAAAAACGTATACCAACTAAAGGGCACCACCAGGGTGATGGTACTGTTTTGAAATCTACCACTGATCAAGTAGGGCTCGCAGCCTCGCTATCACAACGGTTCCCTCTGAAAAGTGTTTGGTGTGATCATTGAGATTGTCAATTATAGGTGTATGTCTTAATTTCCCCCTCTTCTACTTTCCAGAGTTGAAAGTCAAAGTGTACCAAAGTTGAAAGGCTCCTCTTATGGGATTCTTTAATATCTAATTCAAACTTATGTAGAAGCATGGCCTCTATTATTATTGGAGATTTTAATATGATATGCAATAGTGAAGAAAGAGTAGGAGGGAATCGAATTGATATAAGGGTTGCCACTAAATATTTGGATTGCATAGGGTCTTGCTCCTTACAAGATATGGGGTATAATGGCTCAAGGTTCACATGGGTAAAGAAGATTCATGATAAAATGATGTATGAGAGGCTTGACAGGGGCTTAATAAACTCTTAATGGCTTAACAATTTTCCAACTTCTAAACTCTCTCATCTTAGTAGAAATTATTCTGATCACTCTCCTTTACTTGTCTCCATTCCTAGCCCTAAGGAACTCATTGTAAAACCTTTCAAATACCTAAATATGTGGAGTAATATGGAAAATTTTCACTCGGTTGTAGCAATTTTTTGGAACTAACCTGCTATAGGGAGGTATATGGAGGTTTTAGCTTTCAAACTGAAAAGGCTGAAAATTTTCTTATGGCAATGGAGTAAATATGAATTTAAAGGCATATGTTAAAAAATATCAGATCTTAAAGATAGTCTCCTCAAAGTACAAACGGAATTTGAAGTTGATCAATCAGAGTTCATTGTTAGGACATTATAAAGGTTTATTTGGTTAATGACATTTAAGCCTTCTTTTTGGATGCTGATATCCCCAAATTATGGTCTTCAACCATTATTTATCTCATCCCCCAAATCACAAAGCCTTCGTACAGTTCTAAGTTTAGACTAATTTACTTGTGTAATTTTTGCTGCAAAGTTCTTATAAAACTTATTAATACAAGACTTGGTCCTATTCTCTCTACATTGATATCCCCTTCTCATTCAAGTTTTTTTCAAGGTAGGTGTATTCAAGATAATATTTCTTCTTGGCCAAGAAATGTTCCAAATGATTGATAGAAAGAGATATGGCAACAATGTTACTCTAAAATTGGAACTTTAAAAAACCTATGAAGTGTTTCCTGGGATTTCCTCATCAAAACTCTTAGAGCTTTTGTTTTTTTAGAAACTTTCATTGGAATCATTTATAGACGTGTCTCTTCTCATTGGTTCTCTATAATGATCAATGGTAATGTGAATGGTTTCTTCAAATCCTATATAGGTCTTAGACAAGGGGATCTCCTATCCCCAAGTCATTTTTTTTTATTTATATAATCTCTTACTAGGATTATACATAAAAGCATGGAAGAAGGATCTACTAAATCATTCTCTCATTCCAGATAACTCATTTTATTAGTAGTTTAAGTTATGCAAATGATTTTATAATCTTCTAAAATAGTTGCAAACAAAGTTTAAAGAACCATATAAAATTTCTATCTAAATTTGAACTCCACTCAGGGAAGGTTCTAAGTTCTGATTCACAGTTAGAGAAAAGACTAGTCATTAAAGAAGGGATACTATGACTGAGAAAACTAGATTTAAATATGAAAAAAGTCCTTTAAAATACTCGAGAAACCCTCTGATCAAAGGCGATCCTAAATCTTATCACTTTAAAGGCACTATCAGCAATGTGGCTGTAAAATTCACAGTTGGAAATCAAGATTTCTAAGTATAGCTAGTATTTTGACCTTAATCAAATCAGTCTTAAGCTCTAAACCTTTATATCTCTTTATTTCTCTAAGGCCTCCTAAGAAAATAGTGTGGATGTTAGAGAAATTGTTTAGTTCATTTCTATGGGAGTGAATAAGGACTGTGGGAAGAAATATCATTGGGTAAAATGGTCTAATATATGTCTCCCTACCGTAGAAGGTAGTTTGGTGGTTATAAAGATTTCACAAATAGTCCAGGCCTCTCATCTAAAGCTTGTGTGGAGATTCAAGAGAGGAGATTCATTACGGGCTCAGTTTGTGAGGTTAAAATAACCAAGGATTCAACCTAGGTTGGGATCAATGACTTTCATGAGAATTTACTCAGCTTAAAGTTTATTAATGGACCATTCTCACAAAATTAAAGGGGAATTCATTTGGAAAGGCTCTAGCTCTGGTATATTCTTTTTCACCTAGTTATGAAGTGGTCAGATCTTCTGAAATGCCATTAATTTGATATAAGTTCATTTGGGATCATTTCATTCCTCTTAAAATTTCTCTATTTACTCGGAAGATCTTGTCCAATTGTGTGCCTATTGACTCAAACATCCAAAAGGTCTATGTATACACAGCCTCTAGACGTGCCAACTGTTACAACCACATAAAATCCTCTTCTTATTTATTTACAATAGGTCCAGTAGCTGCTCAAGTATGGAAACTAGTTGGCGCTCCTATTAGTTATGATTTTTCCCCCAATCTACTAAGGATGCTCTTATTAAATGGTGGATGCATTCAGGGAATTTAGAAATCTCTAAATGCATTCGCAAAATTCTACCTCTATGTACTTTATCAGAAATCTGGATGAGAATAAATAAGGCCATATTTGAAGTTAAAAAATGAATAGCAGCCTCATATTTTTACATAGCATCTCTAGAGTGAAAGACATATTTCATTCTTTTTCCTTTAAAGGTTCTCCATATTCCTTCCCATGGGAGACAAACAACCTTTTCAATCTTAAGCCTAAAAGTAATTTAAATATAGCCTACTCTTTGATGTATTGGAATAAGCCTCAAATTCATCCAATGAAATTAACCACAGATGATTCTTGTGATGTTCATGGAGAAATGGTAATAGGTTCTATTTTGATAGATCATTAAGGTAAATTCATTTGGGATATGTCATCATTTTACAAGGAAAGGACAAACAATTTGGCAGAGGCTTATGCTATAATATATGGCTTTCTTTAATGTGTTAAGAAGATATTACTGAAAGTTGAAGTCGAATGAGATTCAAAATTGCTTATTGATTGTCTAGATTTAAAATGTTTGAAGATTCTTTAGAGAATAAGAGCAGTGGTAAAGGCGATTATTTCCATGAAAGATAAAATCAACATTTTCTATTCTCATTTCTTTATAGCACACTAGTATATTCCGGTGGACTTAATTGGGCTAGAAGTGCCAGTACGAAGATTTGCAGAACCTGCAGAACCCTCTAATTTTAACATTCTGTAAGTGATTAGTCAAAATGCAGAGCCTTAAAGAGATATTAGTGATAATGCAGGGCCTAGAAAAAATTGAGCATACTTTGTTGATTATTTCTTTCGCTTATCTTTCTTTGTTTCTTTTACGATGATTTAAACATTTAATTTATATCGAAATGCTTCCCCTGGTGATAGCTTTTCCCAGAAAGGCTACGAATTTGTCAGTCTTAATTTGTTAGTTTGGGGGATCAAATATTAGTCTTTGCAAACTTTTAACTATGCCCCATTCTCTCTCTTTCTTCTTCCCCTCTGCAATCGAAAATTATGTCCGGGAAGAAGACAAAGAAGACTCGTGAGAGTATCAACAATAAGCTGACCCTTGTTATGAAGAGTGCATACACTCTTGGTTACAAAAAAGTTCTTGAGTTCATTAGAAGCTCCAAAGGTAAGTTGATTATAATATCAAATAACTGCCCACCATTGAGGAAATGTGAGATTGAGTACTATGCCATGCTTGCAAAGGTTCGGGTTCACCATTACAATGGAAACAATGTTGATTTGGGGACAGCGTGTGGTAAGTATTTTCGTGTGTCATGCCTTAGCATTATTGATCTAGGTGAAAATCTTTTATTATTCTTATTTTTCTACCTATATTTGAAAATTTTGTTTTACTGGATGAGGCTGTATAAGACAAGACAATTGTAAAACCCCGCCTAATTAAATACCGGGTGGCCAAGCCCATACCAAATTAAAACTGAATATACAGTTGGCTCATTCTTAGCATCATTGTCGAAAACATTTACAACTCACCCAATACTCAATTAAGCTGGTGTTAAAAACTTTCCAAATTTTAATTTCAACAAAATCCATTTTTTTTAGTTTAAGAATAGCACAACACATTACATTCTACAACACTGATAACCAAAGAGATAACACAAGAGAATTTAAATTCAATTGGAATAAACATTCCTAAATAATATAATTCCATTACAATAATACCAACAATGTCAAATTGTATTAAAAAGACACGAATACAATAGTATTTGACCCCGATAGAAAAAGATAGCTGAATCATTTGGGCGACATGCCCTATCTAAGAATACTGTGAATCAAAAAGATGGTAGGCGTCTAAGAAAAAATCCATAAATCCATAGCCTGTCCTAATCCGCTAAGGTTGGCGTCCCTGCTGCTGGACACCTGATATAGAAGATACAATAGAAATGAAAATATGTAAGGAAACGGGTCAGGGCCCGATTGTGTAAATGATTTTGAAAACAGCAAGTATTGAACAAGTGCAATAAAGCATTTATTATGTACATGTTAGTATCCAACTCTCACTTGCCATTCTCACCTCTCAACTAGAGTGCACACGTAACGTTTCCTATTAACTTCATAGTTAATGGTTTCTCTTTTCTAGTCTCCATATTAAAATTCCATTCCCATATCATAATCCCCGTATGTCCCATACCATACGTCACATTATTATTCATTTACATATCTCCTCGTTTCTCATTAACATGAATCATTTCTCATTAATATGAATTAAGCTTTTCAATAAACATTCATTAACTTAATTCCATTATCTTTCTCTATTTACCATTATCTACAATTATCACACAGTAAATGATTTAACCACAATATATCCATTCAATCATTTAATCCATTATATATATATATTCATATATAATGTGGCACCCCGAGTCATAGCTGCGGTGAAATGCATTACTCTGCTATCATGTCCCAATATTGCTTGTCGCCGAATAGGAGACAAAAGGTTCGGTGAGGATACCTCGAACCATAAACAACAACACAATCATTGGAGGCGAATATAGTTCTCATACCCATGGGTCACGCACATACCTACGTACCCATAGTCAACGGACTTATCAACTCCCCAATAAGTCTTTCATAGACCTATGTTCTCGAGCGATAAATCAAAGATCCCATGGATTCATCAGGATATGACTGCCCTCACGCGTAAACCTCCCGTCGATAGCAAGTAAGCTAGGTATGTCATACACATAATCATTAATCAATCAAATAGGCATTATTATACCTATAATATACTATCAACAAGGTATTCCCATTACCCTTAGATAATTCCCATACGTAGCATTATATCTCTTTTAAATCCCACGTATTAAAATGTCATAACTTTACTTCTTAATTTAAGTATTACCGAGCCTCACTCAATACTCACGGTTCAAATAGGTTTTTCCTCAACATATATTCAGTAAGAAGTCACTTATATCCTACTGGTCCACATCATTATATCTCCCGAATTACTACGAATTAAAATCTCCCTTTCATTAGGATTAAAACCGATGGTTTCAAATCTCTTATAAACATTTCTTCTTTCACTTAGGATTAAACCCTCTTGTAAACTTAAGGATACCTAGGTGTTATATTAAATTACCCCTACTGGTCCCATATTTAATCCTCATACTTCCCCATTTAGAATTCAACAAATGAATCTAACAACCGAAATTCCTTTAAATTAATTATCATAATTCCAATCAATTAATTCCCATAATATCCAATCAATTATCAAATCTTATCAAGGGCTCACTGATATTTTCTAAGTCCCATAATATCCAAATAATAATCACCAAATATCCACAAAAGGTTTGGGAATAAAAATAAGCATTTAAAAGAAACAACTATAGAAATTATAGGGAGGTCGATCGATCGAAGGCAGGGGGTCGATCGATTGATCCCTCGGGTCACAGCCTGGTTTTCTGCATTTCTGCAACTACGGGTTTCACCATTTTTATTCATTCTTGCCTTCATATTAACATCCAAAATGACTTATAATCCTTACTACATGATGTATCAACATATACAAATGATTTCTAATGATCTAAACATCCTAGAATCATCAAGAGATTGGATTAAAAAGCATGTTTATATCCTTATTTCCAGAAAATTATCTACATATCATCTTCAAGAACACATCAATGGTTTTCATAATTTCTTCAACAAATTCATGACTATTTCGTGGATTATTATCAACCTACAACATGAGTTTAATTCCTATATCATTTCAGTTTCCAGAAATCCATTTAATACTCCATTATTTCTTCCAAACATGAATAATCTTCTCTTTTCGTAACTATTCCAACATGGACAATATACAAACTTAAATTGACATTATCAAACACTTGCCATTACTGAAGGTCTGATCCTTTGGTGTAGTATATCTCAGGTGGTTCTCCCTTTTCCGGTGAGCTCCGGTGGTGGTTGGTGGTGGTGACACTTAGTTCTTAGTTCTTCTCCTTCCCAAGTGAACTGTTCTCTTCCCAAGCACCCTTTCACTTTCTCTAGGAAGATGACTTCTCTAATTTGTGAAGAGGATATGTATAACCCATGTACACTTAATCTACCAATACTTATAATAGGACAAAACCAGAAAACACTATTTATCCCCTAGAAAAATGACCAAAATGCCCTTTTGGGTTGTCTATTCATTTCCAAATGACCCGAGACTCAAAATTAACATCCAAATAGACTTTTCTGACTATTTCGAACCTTATGGATGCAACGATGCAGTCGAAATGACCATAAGGTTGATAGAAAATAAATTTCCTTTTTAATTCAATAAATGAGTCCCGACACGTCCCATACCGCGTTTGACTAAAAAATTCAAATTACCGAATTTATATCACACCGTCATATCAATGACATCACATTCATATATTACCTAAACATCTTTAAGTAATATTCAGAATCATCCATTTTAATATCCACAATTAGGATAAAACCCAAATGAATTAATTAATAATAAAATCCAATTAATCCATTAATTTAAAATATAACCCATTTTAAAAGTCATAAAAATTACGGGGTATTACAACAATACAAGAAATCCTCATTGCTTGAGTTCTCTTTGGAACTTTAAGTTTGACCAGGGATAATAGTTGTATTTACAATACCAATTTTGAGTTGCAATTTTTTATTTCAAACGTGTCCGGTTACGCACTTGCTAATGTTTTAGCTTTGTCACTGATTACTTCTAGGGTGCATCTATATTACAACAGTGTTTAATGTGATACATTAAACACAATATTCATTAGAAATTTCAATCAATATCTTTGTATTGCACATATTTGGCATGCTTAATGTTAAGGTTGCATAAATTTTGTGTCCAACTTGAAGGTTGTTAAGGCTGCTGAAATTTTGTGCTCATGAGGTATTCAATGATTTGAATGATTTATTTGTTGTTCAATTAGTGTTTATGTCTATTCATGAGGTATAGTAGAATTTTCAAAGTCCATGAGGTATAGCAGTAGTATATATGACCATTATGCGTGTGTGTTTATTGTTCAATGTATAGCAACAAGTATACATTGTCATGTATATATGGATCAACAGCAGCTATACAATGTATAGCAGCAGCTATACAATGTCGTGTATATATGTCTTTTTGATCCTATTGTCGTGTATATATTACCATGATTTGGTATTGTCATGTATATATGACCATGATTTGGTATTTTCTTGTATATATGACCATGATTGGGTGTTATTGTGTAGCAGCAACTATCTGTTATAATTGCAGCAACTATTATAACAGTGGGTGGTGGCAGCAAGTATGCACTCAGTGTGTATATTACATTTATAGCAATGTTATGTTGTTTGGAATGGTTGATACTGATGATACGAGAAATCGTACACAGGTAGATCTCGTACCAGCAGATCAAGTGTAAGTGTAGAATAAGTTGATAAAGCAAGTAAATAGATAGAAAACAAGGTATAGAGTGGTTCAGCCCTTAAAATAGGCCTACGTCCACTGTGTTGCTCCGTTCTCATTATATACGATGCACTTTACAATATGAGCCTGCCTAGAGAGGCGTACAAGTATGAGAAATAGGGAGAATACATGGCTGTCGAGGTTCCGGGTGTGCCGGAGGCCAGGCCACGTAGCCCCCAAGTCGTATGTTGAGGTCGTACGGGGAGAGCCGTGCGAGGCTTAAGCAAGCGTTGTAGAGACTGTTCCAGAGGAGAGGAAATCCCTCCTTTATTTCGAGGTGCGGTCCTCTATTTATAAGAGTGATGTGAGGTGTCACGTGCTATGAGCACATGGTCCGTAGTTGGTTGCAGTGGAGAGGGATGCGGCCTATAAAGATAGATGATAAGTGCGGCACCATATGCTGAACAGAAGGTGTCAGGCCCTCCAAGGGAAGGGCCGCGGCCTGTGTATGTAACGCGAGTTGGTTAGGGCCGCACCCTGTTGGTTAGGGCCGCGGCCTATAAGCCCGCCCATGTATGAGTACCTATCCGCGGCGGGGTGCTATATTTGTCATATCAATAAGCCCCCAAGCCATAGTGCCAATTGGTAGAATGTTGGGGCTGCGGCTGAATTATGTACCAACCGCGGATGCTGAGAGATGTTTCGTGCTTATTGAATTATGTTGCGGCCTGTTTGATCCCAGGCAGCGGTGTTGCATGACGTGCCGCGGCCTGATCGAGGCGACGTTTCATCTTCCGCGTTCCCTTATATAAATGGCTTCTGGCCGTGGACTTCTTTACATTTTCAAAACCTTGAGAGAAAATTCTGTTCCTCCTTGTTCTTGCTTTTTCCGGCGACTTTCGAAAGCGGTGTGTGGCGGTTCCGTGGTGGTTGAAGGCTGAGCACCGCCGGTTTCTTCATTAAAAGGTAACTTTTCCACCCATCAACCTTTTAACAGTTCTTTAACTTCTGCATTCGTAAATATCTCAACCTAGAATCATGTATTCTCCTTCGTATTAGATTTGCCATGCTCTTTTCTGCATAGTTGTTTTGGGATTTGTACTGGGTAATAGGTTTTGAATAGAACATCAATGTTGCAGTTTAGGGTTAAACTTTAGGGCTTCTGAGTTCCCATTGTGTTCTTGAGTGTTCTAGGGTTTTGATCTTCGGATTTACAACTGCTGAAGTAATTACCTGTTTGTGTTTGAGGCCGCGGAGTGAAATAATTTCTTAAATAACTTAAGCTGCTCAGTCAACATATCCTTCATTGCTTAATAAAAATCATCTGCGGCATGTAGTAGATAAGGGTTGTAACCAGTATTAAATAAAGGTTGCAGCCTGTAGTGACTCAGTTTTAGATTAGGTTCCGCGGCTACCCAGAATTTGTCTTCATCTCAATAACTTTAGTCCGCGGCTACAAACATCCTTTAGGGCTCTAGAACCCAACACTTGGCATGTTTAGCCCATCTTGCTACTCCACTTTAATCATATTAATAATCCTGCCGCGGCTTCCTAGGAGCTTTTTAGGACCATATTGGCTGTGGCACCTAACTGCGGTCTCTGCTTTTCAGGTACTGCTGCAGCCATATGAGCTTTGACCCAGACAACTTTCTGAAGGGCTTTTGGGCAAAGCACTTTGGGACTTCTCCTCCTGAACTCTCTTTCGTGCCCCCCTTAAGATCAATAGGGTCTTGCCAATTGAAGGATTGCCCCAACTGCATAACATTAGATTCTGATTCCGCGGACTCTGATTCTAAGCTTGATTCTCAGTCCGTGCCGATGGAGGAAGAAGCCAATTCGAGCAATCATCCACTGGGGGCAGGAGGTACTGCCGCGGAATCTAGAGACCCCCCAGCTGGTACGTCTGGGAGGGCTGAGCGACCCTTAGCTGCTCTTGGCATCCACAGCATCATGACCCAAGATTGGGTCGACCAGGTAGCGGAGTCCTTCGAATTTCCATCAAATTTGATATGCTCAGCTCCTGCCGCGAACCAAAGGCCGTGCACGGCACTCACTGATGGGATATGCTTTCCACTTCATGCATTTATTTACGGGCTGCGGTTGCCTGTTCCTGTTCCCATCCGTCGACTTTTTCAAACCATGAAACTGGCCCCAGCCCAGTTAGATCCCAACGGCTGGAGAGCTGTTCTTGCCGCGGTCGTTCTTTGGGAGAATTTGTTCAAAAAGGACATTACTCCCGCGGAGTTTTTCCATTTCTACCGCCCGAAAGAGAACTCTGTAAAGTTCGCGGGCTACTACTACCTTTCCATCCGCGGCAGGGATGAGACCCTATATACTGGGAGGCCAACCAGTGTAAAGAACTGGAAAGGGAAGTACTTTTTCCTTTCTGGAGAGGGGTGGGAGTTCCACCCTGAAGAGAATGAGAGGGAGAGGTCTTTTCAAATGCCGCAGCGATGGGGGACCCCATCCAAACTAGGTATCTTTTTAATAGCCGCGTCCCCTATTTATAACTTATCAGTTTTTTATACTAACCCTTGTAATGTCTTCTGCAGTCCTTGACAATTTGCAACTCAATCCGCGGCAGGAGAGGAGAGTTGCCGAGGCCGCGGCTGTTTCTGCTGATAAGAAGAGATTCAGCACTCTAGTGACCTCTGCCACTATATTCAACGCAGGCTTCTTCCCTAATAAGTCGATCCCCCTGAAAATGGCCGTGGAAGGTAACTTTTAATCTGCGGATTACAACTTGATTTTTGAGTTCTTCAAATGCTTGTGCTTAACATTGTTTCTCCCTTTCAGGTGAGGAAGTGGACAGGGAGTTGCTGAACGCACAATTGGCGGAGATGGACGAGGACGCGGTGGTCCTCAATAATACTGCGCGGAGCAGAAAAAGGAAGAGATCCAAGGCCAAGGGACCTGCCACTGCTCCCTCCGAAGAAAATAATGCTGCCCATGCCGCGGTCACTGCAAATAAGGCGACTGATCCTGCCGCAGAGCAGGTGGTTAATGACGGCCTTCCACATGACCAATTCGATGACGACATAGGGGAAAACCTGGCTGCGGTGGGCTTGATGTCAACCGATGTGCCCCTTCATCCATCATCTCCTCCACCGCCAGCTGTTGTGGGGGTTAACGCTAACTTGCCGCCCCCACAATTCCGCGGAGAGTCCGGGCCTGATGGAAGACCAAGGCCCCAATTGAGGCAGCCCGACCCCAATTCCTCTTGGGACACCACTGCAAAGGCTGCACGGAGAATGAAGCGTGCACTGGATGCCGCGGACCTAGATAGGTTAGTTGGCGAAGATCATGAAGACCTAGAGGACTGCGGCCTCCACAGCCTTCTGAGGGTACGTACCTGTCGTCATTCTTTCAACTTTTGCACCATATGTATTTTTCATATTTCCTCTTTATTTCAGGCCGCGGATGTGATTGTTGTTCAGAAGAGGAAGTACGAGGCCTTGTACAGGCTGAAGGAGATCGAGAAGAGTGCCCATGCCGCGGACTTGCAGGCTGCACGGACCTCTTCATTTGAAGCTGGGAAGAGTTCTGCTGCCGCGGCTCTTCAGGCGGTAAAAATGAACTTGGAGAAGGCAGACAAGGAAAGGGAGGAAGCGGAGCAAAATTTCATACAAGCCGCGGAATCCCTAAAAGCTTCGCAGGCTCAAACCGCGGAAGCTGCCCAAGCTGCAGAGATTGCCAATAACGAGCTTATATTTCTTCAAAAGAAATATGAGGAGCTGGAGTCCAAGTCTGCCCAGGATGCAGCAAGCCACGCCGCGGAAATAAAAAGATTGGAGGCTGATCATGGTGAATCCCTCCAGCTTGCCATAGATCACGCCGTGGAGTCATTTAAAGGCTCCAAGGACTTCTTTATTGTCAACAACAGGGCTTACCTTCGCGGCTACCAGGAGCTGCGGCAGAGATTTGTAAAGAACTTCCCCGAAACCAAGGAGAGGGTCCTGGCCTGGAAGTTGAGCGATGCCGAGCATCATGAGTGCATCGCTGAGCTTAAGTCCGCGGCGGAAGAGAGGGCAAGGATGAAGGCTGAGGCCGAAGCAGCGGCTGCGGAAGGAGTGACAGAGTCTGCCGCGGATGGAGAAGATGATGAAGATGATGACGCAGCCTCTTAAATTCAGTCCATTTCTGGAGCTCATCATTAATTCAGGGCTGCGTCCTTTCTTTTTGTAATCTGCATTTGTGGCTGCGGCCTCCTTTCTGTAATCTTGAATATTAATATCAAGGCTGCGGCCATATTGACTACTTTGTACATGATTTTTATCTTTCCATTCTTTGCTCTCTTACATTGCCTGTTTATAATGAATGATTCATCGTAACTGCCGCATATTTGAAAACGCATCCGTGTCCAGATAAACATAATATTTGAAGTCCGCGGACAGAGATCGAATTCGTATATTGATTAAAATCCCATTTCCGCGGACATATAGATAGTGCGACGTCTTTGAAGTAAGGATTTAGCGGTCACGAGGTAGCTGTGTGCAAGACGCGGCTCTTCATTATGCCATGCCATATAAATGTCTTCGCCTGGTTGCCGCGGTCCTGATTTCAAGGCTGGGACTTGCTGATTGCATGCGTCTCCATCCGCCTTCATTGCACCCAGTTGTCTGAACTGTTTGCCTTTTGTTGTCCCACAATCAACATGAATCATGAAGCAAACTCTTCCCTTAGACTTGGTACAATTGATTCTCTTCCACCGTGGCATTCGACATTGTAACCCTCTCATGCCTCTAGATGTTAGTGTCTCAGTGCTTTCACGGATGAGTGGCTCTTAGAGCTCTGCAACCGTACCGGTGGGGTGTGGCACATTTCCGGTTCATCTGAACGATGTGCCTTTGTAGACATATGCTGGTGTTTCCCAATCTTCTCGCGCTGGGTCATGTCACCAAGCACTAACATGTGAGACACTATCAAACCTCTCCCAGCTGGGTTACGTTATGAAGCCACCCACAGCTGATGTGTGAGACACTGTCAAGCCTCTCCAGGCTGGGCTATGTTATTAAGCCGCCCACAGCTAATATATGAGACACTATCAAGCCTCTCCAGGCTGGGCTATGTTATTAAGCCGCCCACAGCTAATATATGAGACACTATCAAGCCTCTCCAGGCTGGGCTATGTTATTAAGCCGCCCACAGCTAATATATGAGACACTATCAAGCCTCTCCAGGCTGGGTTATGTTATGAAGCCACCCACAGCTAATGCGTGAGACACTATCAAGCCTCTCCAGGCTGGGTTATGTTATGAAGCCACCCACAGCTAATGCGTGAGACACTATCAAGCCTCTCCAGGCTGGGTTATGTTATGAAGCCACCCACAGCTAATGTGTGAGACATTATCAAGCCTCTCCAGGCGGGGCTATGTTATTAAGCCGCCCACAGCTACTGATATACACAAAGCCCTCCATAGCCAGAGATTATAAGCCTCCCGGCTTGATGACGCGTCCCAAGAGATGAGAACAGGCATTGTAAGCCCCCGTGGCTAATAAAAGCTCCTTGAATCCTCGGACGCTTTCATGATTGTAATCATCATATGATAAGATACAGTTGCACATCGTGAGGGGAACTTTTGAGCTAATTAAGACCGCAATCCCTCCATAGGTGCATCCCAAAATAGTAATAATCTTCCAAGATAATGTGTTATTCTTCCCTTGGAATCTGTTTAAGACAAAAGGTCTTCTTGTGAGATGACAAATTATGAAAACAAGAGAGGAATGAGATATGGCAAAATTTGCTAATCCATATATTTATATATGTATGTTTCAGCTGATGACTTTGCTAATAAAACATAAAATCTTGAAGATAAAGGCTGTAATGAGCTTCCTCAAACATAAACAGAAAGATCTGAAAAACAGAAAAACCAAGGGAGAGATGTGGCCTGCGGCCTATGTTAGGTCTGGCTGCAGCCTTTAATCATTCTTGAGGAACCTCCTCAGCATCCCTTGCCCAATTAGTCTTTCGATCTCATCCTTCAGAGCGTAGCACTGCTCCGTTTCGTGGCCATGGTCCTGATGGAATTGGCACTGAGCGGCTTTGTTTCTCTTGTGGGGCGGAGTTTTCAGCTTTTCTGGCCACCTCAAAAGTTGATCTTCCTTGATGTACTCAAGTATCACTTCAATCGGGTAGGCCAGCGAGGTGTAGGGCCCTGACTTCTTCTCTGCCTTCCTCTTTTGGCCGCTGATTGCCTCTACAGCTGCATCCTTTGAAGATGCCGCGGTCGTCAAGCACGCGGGTGCTGCTGAGATGAGTGCCGCGCCCGTATTGGGTGAGGCCGCGGCTTCTAGCATGAGTACCCTCTGAGTTAGGTAGTTGACCTGGGTCTGGAGCGAGGCATGGCTGTCATACAGATGGTTGAGATGGCTGTACAGCTGCACAATTTCGTCTTTGACTTCTGTGCTTTGACTGGACTCTCCTTCCATCCTCTGCTTTTGTTAGTCTTTTACAAAATATATATATAATCTGAGACAAAACTAACAGCAGTAAGTAATCTCACAAATAGTGGAGTAACCAAGTAGAATAATGGGGATGCAGCGTTTGCACTGCCACATGGGCTTACTGCCGCGGCCGCCGGCCATAGCACATAGATATACTGCCGCGGCCTAAATTGATTCCAATTTAGAGCCAGTGCTCCTCCGATTCCGCTTCGCAATTTTTGAAGCTTGTTAAACAGCTACGCTGGTAGAGGCCGCGGCCATAAGACATTTTCACTGTCTAGTCGCATCCCCTCATAGGCAGCAAGGAGCAATCACACTTACGCCTGAGGGCCGAGTTTTCCTCCCGGCGCTTACAGAAAGCATACCTACTAGGGTTTGTTCATGAGGACATAACCTCTCGATGCACAAAGTGGCACAGCTTGAACGATAAACCCTAGATCACAGGCCATGTACAATAAAATAGGAATAGGTACAATCCTTCCCTAATCGTTCATCTTTTTGGGGTTAAAACCCATCGTGCTTTTCAGCACCATCTAGGTGGAACGATATCATCGGGGAATGCAAAACAGATTTAAAGTTATGAAACAGAGGTCCAAGAGTAGATCTGGACTTGAGAAATAACCATCAAAGGGGTGAATATGAAGCAGAGCTCAACTAACCAAAATTCACACATGAGATTCTGATCCAAAGGATCCCCATGTGTAAGATAAGGTGTTTATGAACTCAAAATGTAGAGAAACAGGATTGAAATATCTCGTTCCCACAGACGGCGCCAAACTGATGATACGAGAAATAGTACACAGGTAGATCTCGTACCAGCAGATCAAGTGTAAGTGTAGAATAAGTTGATAAAGCAAGTAAATAGATAGAAAACAAGGTATAGAGTGGTTCAGCCCTTAAAATAGGCCTACGTCCACTGTGTTGCTCCGTTCTCATTATATACGATGCACTTTACAATATGAGCCTGCCTAGAGAGGCGTACAAGTATGAGAAATAGGGAGAATACATGGCTGTCGAGGTTCCGGGTGTGCCGGAGGCCAGGCCACGTAGCCCCCAAGTCGTATGTTGAGGTCGTACGGGGAGAGCCGTGCGAGGCTTAAGCAAGCGTTGTAGAGACTGTTCCAGAGGAGAGGAAATCCCTCCTTTATTTCGAGGTGCGGTCCTCTATTTATAAGAGTGATGTGAGGTGTCACGTGCTATGAGCACATGGTCCGTAGTTGGTTGCAGTGGAGAGGGATGCGGCCTATAAAGATAGATGATAAGTGCGGCACCATATGCTGAACAGAAGGTGTCAGGCCCTCCAAGGGAAGGGCCGCGGCCTGTGTATGTAACGCGAGTTGGTTAGGGCCGCACCCTGTTGGTTAGGGCCGCGGCCTATAAGCCCGCCCATGTATGAGTACCTATCCGCGGCGGGGTGCTATATTTGTCATATCAGATACTATCCACATTGAGATCAAGAATTGTTTCGACTCTTATTTGGCCTCTTTTGCGGGTATATTAGGCTTTTTGACATACTCTGGATCAAACGTGTCACGGGCGACCCATTAGAGATGAAATTTCCGTTACTAATTAAGTATAAAATTTCAGGAGAGATTCAACCTTGATTTGTATGATCATGCAAAGGAGTGTTTGGAAGAGATAATGAAAGGGAGAAGTAGGAGTCAACGGAGAAAGCTTTGTGGAGTGTATAAAAAATATGGATTAGCAGAGGAAGCTCGAGAAAATGTCCCTGCTAGTGTGACTAAGGATAATTGGCTTAGTCTATGCGATCTTTATGAAAGTCCAAGATATCAGCTTTGAACTATTGTTGATCTTGTAACTTGTAAATATTTTTTTATTAAAATATGTGTACTTATAATGTTAGAAAAATTACTGCAGAGACAATGTATTGTAAATCAGAATAGCAAGTCTAAACATATTGTGAAGCATAATCAAGGGTCAAAAGCATTTGTGGTGGTGCGCCGTGAACTGGTAATATATCTACTTGTTTTGGTGTGTCAGTTGAGAATTTTATTTTGCAAGTATAATTATTAATTGTTTGTTGTTTAATAGCGGAGTAAAGAGTGAACGATCAAGATCCTAATATGGTCAAGTTTTATAAAGAAATGCATTGCAAAGATGAAAAGTGGACATCTCCTAAAGCCAAAATGCTCTATGTAAGTCTTATCAATTTTATTTTGAATTTACCCTGTTGTTGCAGAATTACAAACCAACAAACACTATTGGTTTGTAATTCCTTTGGTAATATTCTCTTTGGTATAAAAATTACACATAGTGCATTATGCTTTACTATTTTAAAATTATTGTCTTTAAGTGGCTTAAAAATTATAGACATCTTGACAGTTTGGCCAAACCTGTAATCCTTTTTCCTTTATTTTCTTTCAGAATGATGAAATGCCTGGTATTCGAATCAATATCCGAGGATGTACCATGATGAGTTGAGATGAGATATAAGATAAAGTTCTTGGCACAAGGCCAAGATATATTAATGGTCTTGGATATGGTCCCAAAAGAAAGGATTCTAGAATTAATATAATGCGATTGAGGAATACCGAATTAGAAGAGGAACTTAAGCAGTCAATGAAAGTTCAAGAAGATTTGATGGATCGTCTGGAAGCTCGTGAGGTAGAGGCAATAATTCAACGAAAAGGATGAGTGGCACAAAAGGCCGCTATGGATACTCAACATGAAATGCTAAATGCTAATCTATCTCGAAAAGTGGAGTCCAATAATTCATGAACTTTTGACATTTGACGTTTGTATATGGAATCTGAGACTCCTACGTCCTTTAACTAGTTTAAGTTATTTTTTTGTACCATGGATATTTGTCGTTCGTAAGGGGATGAGATCTGAGACTTCTACGCTCTTTAACTAGTGTTTAGGTGACTTGACAATGTATGTGTACGTGACTTAATGTGGATTTTTTT
The DNA here is from genome assembly GCA_949130495.1 of Sambucus nigra. Lineage (NCBI taxonomy): Eukaryota > Viridiplantae > Streptophyta > Magnoliopsida > Dipsacales > Adoxaceae > Sambucus > Sambucus nigra. Next base: position 124,060,947 of record OX422213.1, read on the forward strand.
TATGATAATTTAGTTATTTTGTGGATTTTAACAAATGTGTTCTTTTAGATGGTAATTTGTTTAAATTTTGCGGTATATATTAATCTATCTTTTAATAGTTAAATATGCAATTGATAAATAAAAGTGTTATTTAAGATTTTATAATTTATTATTGAAAAATTAATGATTAAGAATCACTCTTCAATAATTAAATTTAGTAGCCAACAGATCTTGAGGGAAGGTACAAATTTCGTAGCTAAAAGTTCCTAACACTAGTTTATCGATAGAATTGGCAAGGAAATGAAGACATTTAGCAACGAGATGTTGAACAATTAGCTACAAAACAAACTGTAAATTTTATAGCTAAAAGCTTATAACACACTTTGCATATAAATTTGGCAACAAAATGAAGACATTTAACAACGAAATATTGAACAATTAGATACGAAACAAATTGTAGCCTAAATATGATAATTGTCCACGAAACAAATTTCATGGAAAATGACCTACACAATTCGCAACGAAAATTAATTTCGTGGCCATATACATTCAGCGACAGGCCTTTGGCCACAAACTCGCTACAAAATACTTTTGGTTGCAAAAAACTATTAGCAATGAAATATCATCTTTTTGTTTAAAAAAATTTCACAGTTAATTATAAGAATTGTTGTAGTGACGTATGTCTCATTAGTGATTCCAAGATTCTGGTGGAGCTCCTTGGTTGTCGACTAGGCGGAGGTGTTTACAAGAAAAAGCGTCAAGACTTGAAAGGGGTCGAGTCGAGGAAGTAAGTCATCTGTCTTGTAATTGTAAAACCATACTTAGTGGACTTAAGGCTAGGGCCGCTCGAGGTTTTTTTCCCGTTGTGGTTTTTCCTCGTACATCACGGCATAGTGATTCATTGTTTGTTTTATCTTTTTGAATACTCACCTAGAACACATGCTTAGGTAAAAAGATAAAATTTGGTTTAATCACTATTTATGTTTAATTTGGTGCTACATAATTAATTGGGGTAATGTTAATTTAATTAAAGTCTTCACTTAATTTGTTAAAATTGATTTGGCCTAATTTGATAATATTGAAAATATGACTTAGGAAAATTTCTAGGACTTCGGTTGAATTATATTGGTTTAAGTGAAATTAAAATTGTGTGTGCATTTAATCTTATTTCACTTGGTTTAATTTTAATTTGAAAAGAAATTAAAATTTGTTGTTTAATTGAACCATCTTACGCTTCCGCATATACTTAAAAGGAAATTACTCCTTGACGTACAAAGGTTTTAAAATTGGGGGCCTCATGTTCCAACAAGTGATATCAGAGCATTGACTGAGAAAAGCTATCGCTTTCAAGTGGTATCAGAGCCGGAGCGTTAACTTATCATGTCAAAGATCCGTATTTTCGGCTTTTAGAATTTTTGTTCTCCTTGTATTTTTAGGTGGTTCAATTTTTACTCACTCTCATTTTTTTTGTATCTCTCGATGGGATGCCTTAATGATAATTTGTCCATTTCTAATGATAATGAAGTTTTTGCTATTCGAGAGGAATTTAATGAGATTAATAAGTGTAATGCAAAATTACGAGAATTAAATTTTAGATTTGCAAAAAGAATTAAATTTCGTGAAAATGAAAATTCTTCTTTTAAAACTAAAGTTGAGTTTTTGCAAATCTCCCTATCTCAAAAAGATATTTTTCGTGACAAGCTCATGGACATAAATAATAATTTTAATATTTTAGAAAAGTTCAAGAAAGAGAGTGATTGTCTAGAAAAGACTCTTAGGGACAAGTTTGCTCACATTGAGGGGGAGCGTGATAACCTTCTAGGAGTTAAAGAAAATTTAAAGAAGGAGTCCCGTAAAATTGAGAAGTATAATTTATTACTTGAGACCAAAATTTTAAAAATAAAAAATGATTTACAAGACTCGAGTAGTTGTGATTATGGTTATAGCTCATCTTGTTCAAATACTTCCATTACTAAAGCTAAGACCATTGTTTGTGTGGGTACACTGATTAAGAATAACGGGCCTGGACGAGTAGCCCAATTGAAACAGGCCCAAAGTCCAGACCCTCCATACCTTAACATTAATTCGGTTATTACTTGTTCTTCTCCCATACACTCGTAAAGAGGTGTTCCAGGAGAAGATGGAAGACGTGGGGGAGTCCAACACCCCCACTCCCTGAAAATAACATGTACATAATAAACCCTAGGTCTGGGGCATAGGACACGCACTGTATTCTCTGTAATCGCTCTCCATAGTATATAGAAATAATATCGACTACACCACCGTGGACGTAGGCATTCTTGCTAAATCATGTATATTTCTTGTTGTGTGACTGTCATTTTATCTCCTTTATTTTCCTTGGTGATTGCGCTTCTCTTATCTATTTGTGTTGAATAATAATTGTCACCACAATTGGTGTGGTCTGTGGGAAGCATTTATCTTCCCTGAGAAAGCCCACACCAACAAAGAAGTCTGAAATGTCTGGTCACAGTAGTAATGCTCCTCAGGCAGGAGATATCCAAGAACAACCTACTCTTCGTAGGATCAAATCTGAAGTTCAGCGTTCAGATCAGAGGGCTGGCCTAAAAAGGTTAGCCTCAGAAGAAAGCAAAGGAATAGAGAGGTCCACACAAATATCCAGGTTGATTGATGCTTATGAGGCGAGGCTCCAAGAGCAAAGGGAGTCTTATCGTAGGCACGAAACTGAGAATGCTTGCCTCAAAAGAAGGTTAGAAAGAATGGAGATAGAGCTCCATCGTAGCACCAAGAGACGTCCATACCGCACTCCTATCCCTCAGGCGAGCAAGTCTTGCAGCTGAGGAAGGAGCCCTAGAGGCGAGTGATAGTGACTCAGATGACATGGCTATTTTTGCTAGGAAGTTTCATAAATTTTTTAAATTTAACAAAGATAAATTTAAAAATGATTTTAAGAAATTTGAAAATTCTAAGCATGACAAAGCCGAGAAGATCCCTAAAACTTCTAACGAAAATGTAAATAGGGACGAGTGAGATAAGTGTTTTGGTTGTGAAGGGTATGGCCATAGGGCTTTTGACTGCTCCACTAAACTAACGAGAGAGGGTAAGAAACCAATTTCCTATAATGTCACCCTTAGTGATAGTGATAAGGAAGAGGGACCCGATTCCCCTATTGAGCGCAACTTTATCGCGTTCATTGCTAGCTATGTTGGTGATAGTGAGGAATCATCCAACGATGACATCTTAATTCATAAAACTTCCAAGGCCCTTGATTGTGAATCTATAAAAGATTATGGTAGTGAGAGTGGAGAAGAAAGAGAGTGTGAAAATGAAGAAGAGGTTGATGTGCGTGAACTTCAATTTGCATTTGAAGAACTATATGAAGAATCTATTAAATTAAAAAGATAAAATTTGAAGTCAGAAGCTTGATTAAGAGAGCGTGTAAAGGTCGTTGAGGAGAGTGTTTTAGTGGAAGACCTTAGGACACGAGAGACATCTCTTCGAGAGAGATAAAATATTATAGATAAAATATGTGGAAGGCGTGAGAGACAGCCTTAGAGGTTTAATGAAGTCAATGAAAAAGGATCTTCTCGAGTTTGAAGAGACAAATGTTTTCTTATAATCTAACATTTTAGAATTAGAAAATAAATTAAAAGACTCTAGTAAAGTCAAATTTGATTTGGAGTGTCGTTCGGAGAAATTAGATAAAATATTAGGAACGGCTCAAATAAAAAATGACACTTGTGGTTTAGGCTTCGATACTTGTAAAGAGTCAACTCTTAAAGCCAAAACCAATCTTTTAGGAGAATCCTCTAGGATCAATGTCATAGATCATTCCTTAGGAAAGTCTTTCAGCCGATTCTTTAGGTGCTCACATTGTGGTCGAAAAGGTCATCTTAGGAAATTTTGTTTTGATCTTAAACGAGGTCCTAGAAAATCCCTATGTAAGGCAACCGAAGTATCCAAGATTCCTACACCCCAAGATCGTAATTCTTCATTAGTTTGGGTTAGCAGATCCGACTTGGTTTCTTTATAAGATAGGATTTTTTATTCTCATTTACTTTCACACGATACCTACCTTGCTAAATCTAAAGGTTAAATGTGTTAGTTGTTTGCATACTTTAGTTTTTGTTCTTCATGCTATATTATCATGCTAATTGTATGCTTCTTAATCATTGTTCTAGTTTATACTTCATGCTTTATCACATGCTAGAATTATGATGTTTTTTATCTTTTGTATTATAGTTCTTTCATTTTAGTTTGCATTAAATGAAAAAATACAAAAATATTTTTTTATCATTTCTGCTTCATTTTTTTTAATTTAGGCTTAATGAAAAATATAAATAATTTTTGCATGTCTTTTGAGTAAATATTTTTTATTTTTGGTTTAAAAATTGGCAAAAACTCAAAAATATTTTTTTGTATTTTAGTTTGACACACTCTATGTGGCATACATTTGTGTTAGAATCCCTTCTTTTTCGCTTCCATGTGGCTAGAACTTTTGGTTAAGATTGTCAATCCTTAAAATGTTCTTTACCATGCTTACATGGAGTAGTTGGATTTTGTGCTGATATAATGGATTCTATTTTCATATGCCTCAATTTACACATGCACAAGCTCACTTGAAATTTTAACTTCATATGTATATTTAAGCTTTGTGAGGTGTTCTCCTACCAATTTAGTCATCTGCATATTATGTTATCTAGGAGGAATAGTGCATGTTAAATTCCGTTGCACATGAGATTTGTGTGAGATATAAAAAAAAAATATATATATATATATATGTGTGTGTGTGTGTGTGTGTGTGTGTGCACGGGGAAGGGCTCCGAAAGGAAAAATCATCCTTTGCGAGTAAGCCACCGTTCGGAATGGACCTAAAAGAAATACGTGGTCCAAAGGCCTAAAAGAATACAATATGTCATTAAAAAGAAAAATAATTTCCAAGGCCTAGTTTTTATTGATATATTCATTCAAAAAAAATATATGCTTATTGAGGGAGATTGGATGGTATGTCAACGGTTTGCACAATGTCCATTTATCCTAGTACTTTCAATGTCATGACTCTATTAGTTTGTAGAATCATCAAAATTCTAGGCTTGTATGCATTGTGTATGTTTGTTGATTGAGTTCAATTTATGTTGTCACATGAGGTTACATTAAAACGCGATGAAGTTTGCAATCAAATGAGAACTCCATGAACATGTTTTAAGTGATGGGGTCTAAATTTAATTGGTACTAGTTCATACCCCAATACTTTCGTTTCCATATGACACATTTTTTTCATATGAGTGTGAAAAGCTTATTTAATTTTGTGTCATGTGTGGTATTTATACCTGGTATATGTGCGTGTGCGTTAATGATATTCATTATGTTCTCATATATAAGTTATTCTATATGTCTTTGCCTTGCTTTCTAGTCCACCTATGCTTCTACTTCATGATTGGTATTTATCTTGTTGCCTTCTTTGTTGATATTACATTATTAATACTTTATGTATCATATCGGTATCATTTTCTTGCATCTTAATTGGTATCCTTTAATCTTTGTATGAATTAGTTATGCTTTTGTTGCCTATATGCTTTCATGTTCTATGCTTTGTATGGACTTTTATCCTTTGTCTATTCCTGAATAAAAAGGGGGAGAAATGGTATCTAATCCTATTATAATTTATCTAAGTTTAGGAGATTTAACTTAGGGGGAGAGAGCTATCTTCTTAGGTTGATCACAATTGATAAAGTGGACAATTAACTTAGGGGGAGTAATTATTTTAATCGTATTTAATATTTTGATATCCCCTATGCGTTGATAGTTTGCTAAAGTGTGCAAAAATTCTTCTGAATGGAAACTTTCATTGGCAAAGATATTGATCCTTGGGTCTTGAGTCAAGTTTTGGTGGGATGTTGGAGTCTAGTAGAGCTTAACGGTCTTTTAGGATTTTTGTTGATTTTTGTCCCGGAATAGCCAAAGGGGGAGATTTGTAAGGACGCAAGTCTCCGATTGAGTCTCAATGTTCTGTTGGATCAATTTCGGATAAAACGTTGGAGTCATAGGATAGTGTTAAAGTTTATCCATTCAAGCCTATGATGTGTTAGTTGAAGACGTAGCGGCCAAGATTATAAAGCTTCATCAAATGCCGAGTTTGTTATGCCTCGTTTCTACGTCAATAACATGTGTTCCATTTACTCCTAAGGTATGAATGCATTAAATATTTATATAGGATATTGGAACAGGTTTTATTGGGTGTTTTTTTATTTTAAACTACGGTTTATTTTCAGAAGGTTTTTTTAAAACTTTAAAATAAAGTTTATGGGCTAAAAATTTAATTTTAATCTTTTTGGAAGTTCATTCAAAATTTTCATTCAAACGAATTTTTTCGTTCGAACGAGAATGTCGTTCGAACGAGTTTGGCAATGAGTTTTCCCAACAGGCCACTCAAACTTCGTTAGAAGTGTCATTCGAACGAGATTTTCGACGGGAAAATTATTTGGCAGTTTTTCACCTCTATCCCACTATTTTTTCCCACTAACTTTTGACATACTTAATATGTGCGGGAACCAACCTTTTCAAGCTAACTTTTTCATATTCTTCCATCTCCTGGAGAGAGTTTTGAGAGTTTTACTTTTCTATGAAATGGTTCATGGTTTAAGTGTTTTGCTTTCCAAGAAAATCACCCTAAAACACTTTTGGTTTACACCCATATTGTTTATTCCAAGTTTCCATATAAATATCTTGCTTGGAGTGTTTATCACCGGGTTTACTCTACCAAGTTTAAGAGTTCATTTGGGTTTACTTCTACATCCCTCAAACAAGAAGTCTCGTTTTTGGCTGCGGTATTCTCACATGGTGAAAGGCACCATGTGTGGTTGACGGTTGTTCCTATAGCTTCATTGGTGGATTCCATGGTTTCGGTTGAGTCCGGGATTGTCAGCTAGGCAAAGGTATTTACAAGAAGACGCGTCGGGGTTAGGAGTCGAGTCGAGTGTTGTAAGTCATCTTGCTTGTAATTGTAAATTCCGTACTTAGTAGACTTAAGGCTAGGGTTGTCCGAGGTTTTTTCCTGTTGTGGGTTTTTCCTCGTACATCGTGGCGTAGTGGTTATTTATTTATTTTATCTTTTGCAAAACTCACATTAGATCCATGCTTAGGTAAAAATATAAAATTGGTTTAAATCACTACTCATGCTTAATTTGGTGCAAATTCAATTTGGGTATATGTTAATTTAATTCAAGTCATCATTTAATTTGTTAAAATTGGTTTGGCCTAATTTGGTAATAATGAAATTATGACTTAGGCAAATTTCTAGGACTTGGGTTAAATTGGTTGAAGTGAAAAATGTATGTGTTGTCTAATTTAATTTCACTTTGAACTTGATTAATTTTAATTTGAAAGAAATTAAAATTTGGGGTTTATGTAATTTTTTTTAATTGAACCATCTCGCTTCCGCATTTTAAAAGGAAATTACTTTTTGTGCAAGATTTAAAAATTGGGGGTCATCATTTACAACAAAGTGGTATTAGAGCATTGATTTAGAAAAACTCGCGTTTTTCAAATTGGTATCAGATCAGGATCGCTAAATTATTGCATTTAAGATCCTTTAAATATTTTTGACAAAAATGAAATTTTCCCCGTTTTCAAAATTTCCTACTTTCGATGGTTCCAACTATGCGTATTAGAAAGCGCGCATGAAATTGACACTTAGATCTATCGATGAGAGGGTGTGGTTGTCAGTTGTTAACGGGTGGTCCCCACCCACACATTTAGTAAATAATGAGTGTGTTCTCAAACCCACTGATAGATGGAGTGAGAATAAATTTAAACTTGCAAACTTTAATTCCATGGTTTAAATGCCTCGTTTAGCGCAGTCACACCAGATGAATTCCGTCGCATTATGACGTGTGAAATCGCTAAAGAAGCTTAGGATATTTTACAACTCACTCATGAAGGAACTAGTGTCGTAAAAGCTTAGAAACTCCAAAACCTCACCACTCAATTTGAAACCATCAAAATAAATGAAAAGGAAACATGTGAGGAATTTTTTGACAAACTTTTCGATATAGTTAATTCATCTTTTAATTTGGGAGAGAAAATACCCGACAACCGAGTAGTAAAGAAAATTTTAAGGTCCCTACCCGATAGATTTATTCCTAAGGTGATCGTGTTAAATTATTTACCCACTTTAGCCTTTACGAAATTAGAAGAGCTCATAGGTGATTTACAAACCTTTGAACTAGACATGTTTCCCTCCAAATCTGAAAAGAGAATAGAAATGGGTGTTGCTTTGAAAGCTCGAAAGGAGAAAAAACAAGTAGCATAGAGTTAAAGCGAAAGTGATAGTGACTCGGATGACATGGCTATGTTTGCTAGGAAGTTTCATAAATTTCTTAAATTTAACAAAGATAAATTTAAAAATGATTTTAAGAAATTTGAAAATTCTAAGCATGACAAAGCCGAAAAGATCCCTAAAACTTCTAATGAAAATGTAAATAGGGACGAGTCATATAATTGTTTTGGTTGTGAAGGGTATGGAAATAGAGCTTTTGAGTGCCCCACTAAATTAAGGAGAGAGAGTTAGAAACCAATTTCCTATAATGCCACCCTTAGTGATAGTGATAAGGAAGAGGGACCTGATTCCCCCATTTATTGCAACTTTATCGCGTTCATTGCTAGCTATGTTAGTGATAGTGAGGAATCATCCAATGATGACATCTTAATTCATAACACTTCTGAGGCCCTTGTTTGTGAAGCTATAAAAGATGATTGTAGTGAGAGTGGAGAAGAAAGAGAGAGTAAAAATGAAGAAGAAGATGATGGGATATATACTAAATCCAGTTCAGGCCTCAAATAATGAAGCAGAGTATGAAGCTCTCATTGTCGGCCTAAGTATAGATGAATTGTTAAACGTCGAGTAAGTTAGGGCACATAGTGATTCTCAATTAGTGGTGAATCAAATACTAAGTTTGTATGGAGCCAAGGGAGAGCTAATGACGAGATACTTATTGAAAGCATTGGAACTTATAGCACAATTACCAGGTATTCGGATGAGTAGAATTCCAAGAATGAAGAATGCCCGAGTTGACGTACTTGCTCGATTGGCATGAGCAACCCAAATTGAACTCCGAAGAACTATTACCATTAAAATTCTAGTTAATAGGAGTATTAATGAAGACTTGATGATTAATTTCATCACAATGGATATGGGGCTATCTTGGATGGATCCCATCAGAGCTTATATTGAAGAATGAGTCTTGCCAGTAGACCAAATTGATGATGCCAAGGGGAACTAGATTAATGACTACACTATATTATATGGGAAGACTGAACAACTCTAAGGACTGCTACAGGGGAATCCCCATACATGTTGGCATTTGGAACTGAAGCAGTAATACCAGCTAAATTGGGTTTGCTCACTTATAGAGTGTTAAATTTTAATTCTCCTGTTAGTGTTTGAAGGTTATATTTAGATATGCTGGAGGAAGTACATGAAGATACAACCTTCAGAAATGTTGCTTATCAGCGAAAGGAAACACGTTTTCATAACAAAAGAATGAGATTATGTTTTTAAGAAGGTAATCTAGAAGAACAACAAACTTGAAGCCAATTGGCATGGGCCATACCGTATTTCAGCAGTTGTCAGACCAAGTACCTATACAATTGAAACTATGGAAGGGGAAGAGTTAAAAAAATCCTTGGCATGCTGAACATCTTAGAAAGTACTACCAGTAATGTAATGAAACAAATTATAATCATGAAAATTCCATAACAATAAAATGATGATTTCATCCCTTTTTTTTGGAGTACTAGTGTTATGCACTACGTACTTGACTTGATGCATTTTCTTCAAAAGTTATTCTACCTGTCCAGAAAAACTCTAAAAGTTGTGGCTGGTCAAAAGTTGTGACTGATCCTTTGAAACAATAACAACCATATAGATTATTCCTAGTTCTTCGCAATGACAACCACATTGTTGGTCGGAGCTCAGAACAACACCCACATAGTTGATTAATTGGTACTGGTCAATAGTTCATCGACACACAGAAGTTGATCAGGAGCAAACAAAAACCCAAGTAAGACAGGATTTGAAGTCCTCAAGAAACTTGGTCAATGGAGTTAAGGGTAAAATAAAAGATTCTATCCAACTGGGAAAAATTAAGGAAGAACGTTGTGAAGATTCCTAAAAAGGAATGTTGACACCTATTCCATATATGCCTGGTCACCATTGGTAACTAATGTAAAACCTAAACATTTAGGTGTATTAGTAGAACCTATGGAAATACATGGGTAACTAGTATCAAACTTGGATTTTAATCTAAGTATACTGGTAGAACCTATGAAGTTAATCATTGGTAATTGGTATTGGGTAAAAGACTAAGTGTATCAATAGAACTAATGAAGAAAAGAAGCCATTCACATCCAAAGATTGACAAGATAAGTTAATCAAATATATTATTCATTTAATTGATCATTACATGATATCACTTATAACTAAATTACAGGAACACAACTATTCTACGGGACGCTTCCCCTCTGCTATAGAGGAGCTCGACACTGGTTCCAGGCCCAATGGAGGGTCATCTAATGTGTAAGGGGAATTGATAAAATTTAAGTCTTGAAGAATCCTTCTATTACTGGTTCTCGGGGTCTCTTGAAGATGAGTAGGATGAATAATCTCTAACTCGTCATGAAGGACATAATCCCCTAAGTATTTTGAAATCAAGCATTGGGGAATAGTATTGACAAGTATCCAACTAACGTCCAGTTTGAAGTGAGGATCTTGACAATTTAGCAAACCGGGATCATACTAGTTCCAAAGATTATTGTTCTGCTCCACCTTCATAACTGTCAAACGGTTGGTCCAACCCTACTTGCAACCTTCACATTGGGCTTGCTTAAATTGTTCATCAAAATGACCAAGGGCCTAGTTATATCCCTCCATACATAATTACCTAGGTTATTTATCATAGTGGAAAGTTAATCTCTCAACCTGATGATGCAATTTCTTTAATTCTCCATCATTAACTTGCAATTGGGACGACTGAGTAAAAAGTTGCTCGGATTGAGTATGGTGTTTCTTGGACATATCAACAATGGCCAAATTCTTTCCTTTCAATTGTGCAGCCTGGTTATCAAGTGTTTGTTAGGTCCTAAACTCATCTGTAGTAGCTTGGCCAGGTTTAAATTTTTCTCGGGAGAAAGAAGAAGGCTTAGTTTTCTTCAGCGCTTCCAATTCTTCCCTTAGTTTGGTATTTTCAGTCTCCAAAAAGGCAACCCCATCATTAGTTAGAACAAAAGTAGTAGAATATTCCTTCAATGAGTTCAATTCATCACTCAAATAGTTATTCTACTCTTCCAATAGCTTGGCAATGTACCTAGCCTCCTCTAATCACGCTTAAGATGAAATTCTTGTCTCCGGAAGAAAGATGCAATTTTTTTAAACTTCTATTCAAAACCCTATCCTTCGCTTAGAGATTTGTACTTTTTTTCATAATCAGCATGTAAAAGAGTTTTATTCTCCTTGTGATCTTCTTGAAGCTTTATATCATTTCAATTTATTCAACATTATTGGCCACTGCCTGACCAAGAAGACACTTCAGGTACATGTAAGTTTCTTTAACCTAATTTGAGACATCAGCCCCGAGCAAGTTGGATAGGTCTTCCTAGGATAAAGTCATATAACTAGCCTTGAAGAGATCATTACATCTTCTGAGTTTCTCAGAGTTAGTGGAGGAGAATTGATCCAATTTATCCATGAACTATAAAGAGTAAAAAAATCTCCATTCAATAACAAAATATAAAATTTGAAACTGAGGAAGACAAGTGCGAAGAAATATTCGTTTACATTGATAGAAATCAAATTACAAGTACATTGATATAAAGTAAAAAGAAAAAATAAAGGAAAAAAGCAAAATCTTCTCACCAAACAAGTCTACACCTTCTTTCTGTCAGAATTGGCCCCGGTTTGGGAAGGGGCAGAGATAGGTGGAGCGACTTGCTCAGAAGAAGGGGGAGTGAAGACCAAACTTCCACTATCTGTTATTAATCAGCAGAGTCCAAGATAAGAGTATAATCATCTGATCATCCATCATTATCAATCTCCTCATCCAAGTTGGGAGGAGAACCAGGAGCATATATAAAGAATAATTTATAGTCCCAGGGTGTGCCAACCTCCACGAGTGCTGCCGACCTGCCATCCTTAAAGCATTTCTTCTTCACAAATTCAATCTGAGAAGATTCAATGCTAATAGACTTATCCCATCCTGTGTTAAATGCAGACTCATTGTTCTTCAATCTCTTATCCTTCTCATCAGCCAGACTCTTCTATAGCTTAACAATCTACCCCCGAGAAATTGCAACCTCATTCTCAACAGTCTTTATTTTGGCGACCCACTTCTTCTACTCATTTGTTAGTGATTGTTGGGACTCAAGCAAAGATTTTTTCAGGCATTCAAATGCCTCTTACACCTCATTTAAAGATTTTTAAATTGTATTAATGTATACTTATTTCTTTAATATGACTATTTTCAATTTCACACTTCGCATTTTCCTATTTTTTATGTCGAGTATGCTTTTAGTATTTTTTCGTACCTTTTAGATTATGTTATCACACCACCTTGGGCCTAGGTAAAACTTTGCCAAAAATGTGCCTGGTTGTAGGTCCATCGGCCCGTTAAGGATTTTTATCTGAACAAAGTCATGGTACCTTATGCCTAGGGATACCCTGTAGTTCTTTCGCTTGCATGGAATTAGTAATGATTTCTTATTTTTCATTATTAAAACCATTAAACCTTAAGATTCTGATTAAGTGTAATCATACTAAGGTGTTCACGTTAATGATTAATATTTGAACAGATGTGATGATCGGATATAATATGGTCTAAAGAGAAATAAAAAGGTATGTCTTCCATTTGAACAATGTTGAAACAATGATGAAGTTGATTGTACCAATTGAACTTGTACTTTAACGAACTAGAGTTATTTTGAGCAACAAAAACAAAAATCTAAAAATTACAAGAAATAAACTTGCGAGAAACAAACTTGAAAGGAATAAATTTTCCTAAGATTGTTTGGATTCTAGGCCCTTGGTATCTCCATGTACTCTATTATTTCTAAATGGTAAGCTCCTTACAGATCATCTCTAATGATTTTAAAAGAGGCTTCCCAGTTGGGTATTAACTTGTCTTCTTAAGGTTTTTTTAGCACTATCGAGCACTTTCTAAGGACATAATCCCTTACCTAAAATCTTCTCAGGTTTACGCCTTTATTGTACTGCCCGAACAACTGTTCTTGGTAGGAAGCAAACTTGATTAAGGCTTATTCCCTTCATTCGTTAGCTAGGTCGTGATCGGTCCTTATAATTTATTTATTCAAGTCTTGATCAATAACGATGGTCTTTACGGTCCGCAAACCATCTTCTAGAGGAATAATTACTTTCATCCCATAGGACAAAGTGAAGGGAGTTTCCCCTACTGATCTTCGGGGTATAATATGATATGACCACGGGATGTGGAGAAGTTCATCCACAAAAACTTCTTTTGCCTTTCCTGGTCTTTTCTTCATACCATCGATCATCATCTTATTAGAGGCCTCAACTTTCCCATTTCTCTAAGGGTAATCTATCGAGATGAAGTGGTGTGTAATTCTATGAATGTCGCAGAAGTTTTCTAATGATCAAATTTTGGATTGGGTTCCGTTATATGTGCTGATTATTCTTTATACACCAAAAAGTCACGATGTTTCTCTAGAAGAATTTTATCATATCATTAACATTGATGTTTTCTAATGGCTCTGCCTCAATCCAATTTTTTAAATAGTCCATCCCAACTGGGATATATTTATTATTTTCTGGTTCCGTGGGTAGTGGGCCCACGAAATCCAAATCCCGCTGAGTGAATGGTCACGGATTAGTTAGTGACTTAAATTTTTTGTTCAGCTCATCGTGCATGGTAGAGAACTTCTAACATTTCTCACCCCTTTTAATGTAAGATATCACATCTTTATACATGTATGGCCACTAATATCCTTCCTTGATCGCTCTAAAACCCAAATTTCTTCCTCCATCACGGCTTTCGCAAATGCTATTGTGGATTTTGTACAATACTTGGTCAATGTCACTTGGGTGCACAAATTGGAGGTAAGAGACCATAAAAGAGACCTTTAATACAGTTTTCCCGTAGGTGATACGTAAAATGATGTAGCTTTTATGTAACAACCTACATTTTTCGTGTTATTAATAAATTTCAAATTTAATTTTTTATTTATCAAAATGACATTTTTATTTTATTTAATCGAATCGATAAATAAATAATAATTTTTATATATTTATACACGTGTAAAATATCATGTTTATTCAAAATAATTTTCATATATACCAAATTATGTAAAAAAATAAAGTTCAAATGTAGTGTTAACCCGAATAAATTTTTTATTATTACGAGAAAACATAAACTTAAGAGCTATAAAATGTAAATTCCTAAGTTTTAAACTTAGGGAACAAAAGTGAAAATAATGGAAAAAGGAAAAATATCTTGGTAGGTTAAACCACCCCTCATTTTTTATATGTTACGATTTAAAAAAAAAACAAAAAACAAAATCACCTCTTACCCCTCCCCCCTCCCCCCACCCCCACGCATATACTCGGGTGTTTCCATTGTGCACCGTGGACACCACATTCTAGGACCCCCTAAGTCTCTCCTTAGGTCCCTAGTACCTCCCCAATTCAACATACACACTAGGTCATACTCTCGGGCCCCATTTGACTCCATTCAACTTCATCGTCAGAGAGAGAGATGAATGAATCTTATTAGGTCTCTGAAACACCTTTCCAATGGTCCGCCCCGTGCGTGAATTGGCATAACGGTTCGGACGAACCAACAACTTTACCATCAAACACCTATCTTGAAGCCACCGAGCGCTCCCGAGCCCAGATTTCATCCCTATTAACTTCCCCGTCGTAGCAAAATCATAATAAATATTTTTAAACGGAACTAAAACCATTTTCCAACGATCCGTCTCGTGCACAAAACGGCATAACCATTTGGACAAACGAACTGTTTTCCCTAAGGTTTCCGATGTTTCCGAGGAAAGTGACTCCTAAGACTCATTTAATCTGCAGACGCTGGGGGTGAAACTCTGCATGATCAACTCAGGTGCTATATCATTGGATCCATCCACCCTGATTAAGATTAATGATGCTCCCCTCCTCAACTGGAATGTTATACCAATTTCACCCGCTGAAATGCAACCCAACATAAATGTTTTTACTATTTCTTCCTCTTTTGTTGTTCCTACCTTTTTGGGAAAAAATGTAATCTACACCTCCTTCAACGAGGTTCTCAATGTTGTTTTTCTCGAGAATGAAAAAAATGAAGATTTTGAGTATCTTGTTGTGTCCTAGATTAATTTTCTTGATTCTAATAAAACACTTGATGATAATGATTTTTCAAATGAACAATTCGTAACTATTTTTAATAAGTTTAATAGAAAACAACATAACCGCGTTCAAATTAATGAAAATGAAACTGTTGTTATTAATCTCGATTCTAGTAGCCAACTGCGTAAGCTAAGGATAGGAACCACCCTTGACAAGCATGAGCGTGCACAACTCAAAGAATTATTGGAGGAATTTAGGGATGTCTTCTCTTGGTCCTATGACGACATGCCCGACATCAATCTTGTAATAACTCAACACGAGATTCCAATCCTCCCAAAATGTAAATCGGTTAAACAAAAACTACGAAAGGTCTACACTGAATGGTCGCTCGAGGTTAAAGAGGACGTGGCAAAACAGTTGAACGTATGCTTCATTTGTGTGATCAAATATCCCACATGGATAGATAATATTGTCCGCATCCCCAAATATGGAGAAAAGGTTCGCATGTGCATTGATTACCAAGATTTGAACAAACCCTCTCCGAAAGACGAATACCCATTACCAAACATCGACATGATCGTGGATAACACGGCCAGTTACACTTTCAAATCATGTGTCGATGGGTTTTATGGATACAATCAGATCAAGATGCACCCTGATCATCAAGAATCACATTCATCACTCCCTGGGAACCTTCTGTTACACAGTTATGCCACTCGGGCCAAAAAACACAGGGTCTACCTACTAAAGAGCTGTAAAAACCATCTTCTATGATCTGATACACAAAGAGGTAGAGGTCTACATGGATGATATGATCATCAAGTCTAAGACTCGAGAAGGTCATATTATATCCCTTCAAAAGTTCTTCAAATGGCTATGGAAATATCAGATGCGACTTAACCCATGAAAATGTGTCTTTGGCATAACCAAAGGAAAACTTTTGGGATTCATGGTTAACAATAAGGGGATAAAAGCAGACCCTGCCAAACTAAAATCTATACTCAAAATACCACGACCCCAAATAAAGAAAGAAGTCCGAGGATTCTAGGGAAAATTATAGTATATCATCCAGTTCATCAGCCAGTTGACTTCTATTCTTCCCCATCTTCAAACTCCTCCAAAAGGATTCAACCAAAGTCTAGAATGAAGCTTGTCAGGAAGCCTTTGACCGAATGAAGAAATATTTAACTCGATGAGAATATATATATATATATATATATATACACACACACACACACTAGCTTATTTCCCGTGATTGAAGACACGATGAAAATTTTCTAAAGTATTAAGTCATGCATAATTTAAGATAAAAAAATTTCATATAACAAAAATAATTGTAAATAATTTAAAAAGTTGTGTATTCCCCTTTTAGATCCATCGACAAATCAAAATGTGATCTATGTCAAATAGTTTCTAAAGTTTTAAATCGTGAATAATTTAAGTTAGAAAGTTTTTTTACAACCCAAATAAGAGTAAACAATTTAGAAAAGTTTCATTTGTTTATAGGACTATCGACCATGTTTAAGAAATAAAAAATACTCGACTACAATAATAATAGTCTGATCTGGACCTCTTAAAGCAGCATAATCAATTCCACAAAATCTTATTAGGAATAAAAAAATTTCAAATATAAACACGCATATAATCAAGTACTTAATTTCACTACGAAAATTTTAATCTCTTCATCACCATCTCTCTCCTTGAAATCAAATGGTTCTGAAACATGCAACAACCAAGCACAATGTGGAATTAGCGTATAGATATGCAACAATATTGTTCAATGTTATTTTCTAAACTGAAAGAACAGTTCAATTATATTTTGAAAAATATGAAAAGTTCATCATTGTAATATCGACATTCGTATCATGATATTAGTAGAAGAAATATTCCGTGAATAAGTAAAAAAACAGACCTGGACGAAGTCTATATAATCAGTTTAGGTAAAGCTGGTAAAAAAAGAACCAATATGTGCTTAACATTATTGTTCTTAGTGTCTCATAGGGAAGAAAATATCAACTTAATTCTCTTCTAAAGACAAAATTTAATATTTTGAACGAATCCTTAACATTTTCAAAATATAATTTATGAAAACGTCAGGCATAAACCTCAAATACCCATATAAATTATTGCACATCATCCGCTTTTCCTTGGAACCATCTCTTTCCTATTTCTCCAGATATTTGAGTGGCGGCCAAAACTTGTGATGGATGTAGGGAAGAAAAATTAGAGTACTTTTGACATCAAACAAAATACTTTTGACCTCATGTCCCATAAAAGTATCATGTTTTAGAAATGTCTATGGGGCAATCAAAATAGGTAAAAAAACTGAAGGAAGCCCTTACCCGAACCAAATCCATAATGAGAAAAAAGGAACTGCTGACTTTAAAGTCGATTTTGACCCCTCGAACAGCGCCGAAAATAGCTCAAAATTTTTTAGCTAGGCACGGACAATACAAATCCAATGGCGCCAAAATTGCCTCATTTCGTTTTATGATTAAAAAGGTATTCCTTTCTCCCAATAGTGCAAAAAAAGAGAAAATTAAAAAGTCGCAATAGCTTATTTTTACACAAATTATAATGTAAGTAAGATTGATTCATGCCAGTAAGAATGCTTATTCTTATTACCATATTTATGCAGATGCATACACATTTGTACAAAGAAAACTTATAGAATTTAAGTCATGTGTTATCAAAAATATAACAGCAATGTTATTCGGTCGTTGTTATTTTCAAATATAATAGCAGTGATGATTATTGATAATAAAATAATACTAAACCAAAAATGGTTTGTAATCTTGAAATATTAATAATACAGCAGTGAGTAACTATACGATAATATTATACCAAAAATTACTTCTGATGAAGCAATTCTAACATAACTTGTCATAACAACAAAGTTGTAAAATATTATTTAGCAAAATGTATTATCTAAACCATATAGAGAACTTCACATTAAGTAGAACCCTCATACCTATAATTCATAGCAAATTCTAAAATAAGAGTGTTGATCATTTATAGAAAATTCATATCTAAACCAAGGCATAGAGCTGAATGATCATTTATGATAACAACTATATATATAACAGATTTAGAAAATTCATTTTCGAAACCAAGTTTATAGGCTTGTATTGGCTACTAATTCAGTTTCAGTATCAATATTTTTATCAAAAAGTCTTTATGCTCCAACAGGAACAATGATTGGTATCCTATGTACTGTTGATTTTGTACTAATGCAAAAGAATGTTGTAAAGCTCAATGGTGATCATAAGAAAGAAAAAAATTTAACAGGGGGACTTAATAAAATCACAGGACTAAATGTAAATATCGTTTCTGTGGAAACTACCATTGTATATTTTCATATAAAAGAGGACTAGATTCCAGCCTCAAACTATGCAAAATAATAGAAAAACGTGGCATACTTGTGATGCCAGATAGTTTATCCAAGATTAGGCTGGTTACAGCCACCAAATTTTAGCAAGTGATGTGCAATAAACACTATCATGCATTCCGAAAGCTGTAAGTCTGAAATCGCAAATGAAAATGGCAATAAATATGAAAATTCCTTATATTTTATAGTTTGATTATAAATCTTCTATGACCTATTGTTTGTTATTATCTCATAACTCACTAGGAGAGAAATTAAATATCCAACTCCAACAAAGTTCTATTTGTAGCTAGTAACAACAATTTAGCCAGTTGCATCTGCTTAGATTTCTTTTTGTACAAAAAAAGGGGAGGGGAAGGGAAGGAATACAACATCTATCTAGTTACGATGAGTTTCACCAATATAATATCACCAAAAATAACCTTTTTTAGATAATTGTACATGAAGATAAATTAGAAATCTAGGAAATAGTGTGAAAAGTTGAATAAAATAGTGCGCAAAATAACAAATGATCAAAACAGTAGTTTCTAGACACAACCTTCAACAATACCTAATTTAAAAATGTATATTAGTTGTAACTAATATGATATCTGACACTACATTAAAACAACTAATAAATTAGATAGTTCATGACAAACCTTGTGGTTGAAAACTCGAGTGATGAAGTTATAAAAATGTCAATACCAACGTCTAAAGAAAGTAGTCGATTTCCTCATAATTTCTCAAACAAAACTAAAGATGATGGGACCATAATTTTGACTTTGGGGTTATCTCTTTATCTCACTTCTTCGTCATAACTTCTCATTGGAAAAAAAATTGAGTTACATACTTTACAACTAAAGGAAATGAGAATAGAGTTCTTCTTCAGAATTTCATCCACACATTCACCCTAACAGAAAATAAGATTTATATAATTTGACATTTTCTATAGATATGCACATAAACATATCATCAAACCATTAAATATCATCAACCACCACAATTAAGGATTATTAATATTATAGACCAAACAGTCAAAATAAACACAAAGTACTAAAGATGGATTTGTTAAAGTATAAATAAACATATCAGCAAGAAGGTAACAATTACACTAAAATACTCCTAAAAATACAAAGAAAAGTAACATTCCAAGTCATATTATGTCGTTTGAAACAAATTCTATTAGGCACGTGTCCACGACCAAAACTTACATTAGGCATACATTACACTGCTACTTCATCATGCGCTAGCAAGATGCAGCCATGAACATGTTCAAGCAATTGGACGAACGCTATAATAATTATGGGTGCATCACGCCGCTACTTCCATGTTTTAACAACCATTATACAAAAGAGAACAAACCTCCCATCAAAATGAGTGTATCATAATAAGGAAAACATTCAGCATGTATATCTATAAAAAAACTCTAAACTCAAATCAAAATAGATTTGTAATAATAAAACTAGTTAAACGGAAAAATAAAGTATATAATAACATATATAAATTCACACCAACTCATTTAATACACAACATAAACAACATATGTGTGGTGAAATAGGGAGCTATGTACATATGTACCACAATAGACACAATTATAACTTAAATAAAATTGCCTTGCACCTGTAAAAATCCTAAAATGAACTTGCAAAAATAGTGAAAAAGTATTAGAACAGTATAATGAACTTGAACCTAAATTTAGTTTAATACTAAAAGAAAAGAGTACAAATGGATTGCATTACAAATTTGAACCCAAGTAGATATGTGTAATAGTACAACCCATAAAAAACACAAAAGGCACAACAATTTCAAAAAAACTACCGAAATGTTAAAATCATAGCATGTTAATGTGGTATCTATCAACTACATTTTTTAATAAATAATACTAAAGAAGATAATGAACATTAATATAAATAACAAGTGCTCAAAAGACTAATGTCTGGAAATATGAACTGCAAGGCACGAAAGAGGAATTAAAAGAGTAAATTAGACAATGATTCAAAAACTCATGTCTAACAGTTGAAACTAAACATTTTCGTATAACTAAGATAACTCATGTGGAGTATTTTAACATCAAGAAAACACTAAGTTGAAACCATGAAATCCAAAGCTAATTTGGAAGTAGCGTATAATAATTTCAACCCCGAAAATTGATTTCACACTAAAAGAATAAATCAAAAGTTTCAAGTACCCCTGAATCTGAAGAGAAAAATCCACCACTTTGCTTGTTAGAATGGTACACATGTTAAGTTCTGAAAAACCCATGCAAACACCAAACCAGCACATGTCCAGTCCAAAAAATGCTAAAATCCATAAAATCATATCCCATTGGAAACCCATAAAATTGAACCCGTCACCCTAAACCGAATCAAAGAAACCCATTAGAAACCCATATATTAAAGAAAAACACTTCAAACATTCAATACCATACAAAATCCAAAGCCCACTTCTTTAAAATTGAAACGAAATCAAAAGATAGAATATACACTAAGAGATAGAGAACGAAAATACCTTTTGTGCGTGGGGGTGGAGAGGAAACCGAGAAGGATAGAAAGGGAGAGATCGTGCGTGGAGAGAGAGAGAGGTGTCATTGGGAAATAATGTTTATAGGTAAATGAAATAAAATAGGGCTTAGATTTAGGGGGAATTTCAAATTTTGAATTAAAGTTGTAAGATTCAATCTCAACCCTTCATTTTGAAAAAATGTCTAATGGTGGCACTAATCCAAACCGTTAAAATGTGTACATTTTTAAAAACCGCCCTATATATATATATATATATATATATATATATATATATATATATATATATATATATATATATATATATATATATATATATATATATGTATGTATGTATGTATGTATGTATGTATGTATGCATGTATGCATGTATGTATGTATGTATATTCATGTGTATGTATATGTGTTATAGGATAGCTTAAAACATCGAGTCAAATCAATAAAGGGCTAAATTTTTGGTTAGGATAAAATTTTACTATATGCATATTTGATCAGAGGGAAATAGCGTCCCTTTTAAACTAACGGGGAAAATAAATATACACAATAAAAATATCATTTTTTATCATTAAAAATTCATGTCTTTTGAACCGTTTCTTAGATGGACATACCATGGTGAAAAACATTTACCTTATCTTTTAAACCATTTATTATTAAAACCTTTTAAACTAAGTAGGGAATTTTTCAAGATTATAAAAGATGGACATACCATGGTGAAAAACATGTACCTTATGTTCCCGAAGAATTATCAATAACCGAGCGCGTAACATAACACCAACTAGTGGAAGTGGTAAATGATTCTCCTGCACATCATCCATTGACCGACCTAATTGACGATGCTTACGGAGCCCACCATGACCAAAATCACCAACCTATGGATGCAAATAATGCGCACAATAAACAATTTGATATTGAACTACCCGAAGACCGAGAATATATACGGTTAAAAGTTGATGTGGCTGAACCATTGTATAATGATTGCGATGAAGATCACTTAGTATTAAATCCAATGATTGGTTTGCATAATTTAAAGAGTCATTTTGGTTTTTCTGGGAGTAGCGCAACCAGAATTCTTAAGTGGGTTAAAGAAATTATCCCAAAAGAGAACACGTTACTAGACAATAACCATACCATAAAGAAGAGCTTGAAGGGTTTTGGATTTAAATACAAATCTATTCATGCATGCAAGTATGATTGCATATTGTATCGCAACGAGCATGAAGAGAAAAATAAATGTCCAATATGCGTAGTCACGAGACTCCCGATTTGAGAACACGATGAAAATTGGCAAAATTATTAGACATAGGCATAAAAATATATCATCAATGGGTGAGAACATAAAATAGCCACAAAACGGGCTCATAAGAGGCACAAACACCCGCACGGGACCATTGTAACTCGTAGGAACCGACCGCGTTGTCACGGGACTCCCGGTTTGAGAAAATGACAGAATTTTGCAAATTATCTTAAAAACATGTCGTCAAAGGGTAAAATCATAAAATAATAACAAAATAGCCCCGTAAGAGGCACGAACACCCCATAAAAGACCAATGTAACCCGTAGGAACCGACCGCGTAGTCACGGGACTCTCGGTTTGAGAACATGAAGAAAATTTGCAAACTATTAGACTTAGGGTTAAAAACATGAGGTCAAAGGGTGAAAATATAAATCAATCACAAAGCAGCCCCGTAAGAGGCACGAGCACCTCGCACAAGACCAATGTAACTCGTAGGAACTGACCGCATACTCACGGGACTCCCGATTTGAGAACATAATGAAAATTTGCAAACTATTAGACTTGGGCATTAAAACATGTCGTCAAAATGTTAAAATGTAAAATAACCATAAAACGGCCTTGTAAAAAGCATAAACACCCCGCACGGGATGAATTTAACTCACAAGAACCGATCGCGTAGTCATGTGACTCTCGATTTGTGAACACAATGAAAATTTACAAAATGTTAGACTTAGGCTTAAAAACATTTCGTCAAATGGTGAAATGTAAAACAACCACAAAATAGCCTCGTTAGAGGCATGATTACTCTGCACGGGACCAATATCACCTGACGAAATCGATCGCATATCCACGGGACTCACGGTTAGATGACATGACAAAAATTTGCAAACTATTAGAATTAGGATTAAAAACATGCCGTCAAAGAGTGAAAAAATAAAACAGACACAAAATGGCCCCATAAGAGGCACGGGCACCTCGCACGGAACCAATGTAACCCATAAGAACTGATCGCGTAGTCACAGATGAAAATTTGTAAATTGTTAGACTTAGACTTAAAAATATGTCGTTAAAGGCTGGAAACGTAAAACATCCACAAAATCGCGTCGTGAGAGGCATTAAAACCTCACACTAGACCAATGTAACCCGCGGGAACTGACCGCGTAGTCATGGGACTCCCGATTTGATAACATGATGAATATTTTTTAGTTATTAGACTTAGTCTTAAAAATATGTCGTCAAATGGTGAAAATGTAAAACAGCCATAAACGGCCGCATAAGAGGCAAAATGACAAAAAATTACAAACTATTAGACTTAGGCTTAAAAACATGTCGCTAAAGGGTGAAAATATAAAATAGCAACAAAATAGCCTCGTAAGTGGCACGAACTCCTTGCGCGGGACCAGTGTAACCAACAGGAACCGACCGCGTAATCACAGGACTCCCAATTTCAGAAAACAACATAAATTTATAAATTGTTAGACTTTGGCTTAAAAACATGTCATCAAAGGATGAAAACGTTAAATAGTCACAAAACGGCCCTGTAAGAGGTACGAACACCCTGCAGGGGACCAATGTAACCTGCAGAAACCGATCACATAGTCACGGGACTCCCGGTTTGAGAACATTATGAAAATTTCTAAATTGTTAGACTTGGGCTTAAAAAAATGTCGTCAAAGGGTGAAAATATAAAACAGCCACAAAACGGCCCCGTAGGAGGCATGAACACCTCGCACGGGACCAATGTAACCTGTAGGAACCGACTGCATTGCCACGAGACCCTAGTATGAGAACATAATGAAAAATTGCAAACTGTTTGACTTAGGCTTAAAACATGCCATCAATGGTTGGACGCATAAAACAACCACAAATCGACCCCGTACGGGTCCACTGTAACAAATTTGGACAGTGAAAAAAATGCAGAATATTTTTTTATTGTTATTAAAAAAATATTCACGGATTTGCACCGTGACTATATTTTATTGTAAAATAAAAATGGTCACAAATTTAGGTCATGACCATTTTACTTTTAAAATAAAAATTTATCACGGCCCAAATTTCATGACAATAGCTGTGGACACAAATGGTTGGGTCGCGGATTTGGGTCGTGACCATCTTGCGACGTGACCAAGATGGTCACGGTCTAAAATAGTGACTATTATTTATAAATGTTTTTTTAAAATTAAATGGTCACGGCCCAAGTCCATGACCATGTTTTGTGGGCACAAATGGTTGGGTCACGGACTTGGGCCATGAACATTCTGGGTCGTAACGAAGGATACAGGTCAGAGACTTGGGTCGTGACTACCAAAAATGGTCATGCCCAAAATGATCATGGACCAAATCTGCAACCCACCTTCAACGGTCACGGCCCAAGTCTGTGACCATTCACAGGATTTGGTGTAGTGCGTTCCCCCAATTTTATCCCTTCTTTGTAAAGTTGTAATTATATGTATATACTGAGATTTGATCGTTGTTGTAGCCTTCGTGCTTGTCAAATCTCGTTTTCAATAATGAAAAGTTTAATTCAAGAAAAATTGAAGTCGTTTGAACGAGAGGTTATTCTCGTTTAAATGGGTAGTTTGAACAAGGTTCGAACGGACTTCTGATGACTTGGGTGTGATCAATTCCTCCCGCGCTCTAGAATCTCATTAGAATGGTTAAATAAAATGAAGTGGAAATCTCATTCGAATGAGTTTTAAAAGTCGTTCGAATGATCAAATAAGAAATTTGTTATTCTTATGTGCCCTTATTTTCTGTCGAGTTTTGAACCCTTAGATTGATGAGGTGTCAACCTCTAAAGGCTTCAAATCATAAAAACATGTTAATTATGTTTCCCTATGTCTTTTAAATCATTTTATGGGATTATTTGGGGTTATATAGGAGAGAGAGATGGTGGGTTCTCCTCGCCATTTTCATACCAGCATATACATCTCTCTCTTTAGCTTCAAGGTTATTTCATCTTCCCTAAGCTTCTCCCACCATTGTTACACCTTGCCACCACCATAATACACCATTCCTGATACTTATTCTTCCCTTACAAGCTTTATCAAGTGCATAAGTGGGTTATGTAAACAAGATAGATATTTTTTTGGACACATTGTTAGGGTTTTTTAAGAAGAAGAAGAAGAAGAAGAAGAAGAAAAAGAAGAAGAAGAAGAAATTAAAGGAGTATGAAGGGGGTTTTGCTTGGAGCTTTCACGGAGGTCTTGCTTGGAGCTTTCACGGAGTCAAGCTTGGTGTAGCTATCCAACCTTTTTAAGTCCACCTTGATTGCCATATTTTGCTATATTTCATCCTACCATTGTTGGATCTTATTTGAGGTGAGAAAACTCTACTCTTAGTTTAAGCACTCTATTTATCCATAGTATTGCTATTATTGCTAGAGCTTGTAAGAGTAAGTGCCATGAATGGTTTAAGAGATTATTTGTTGTTGTTTTTTGTAAAATGGCATATAAAGGATTTTATGAATGTTGATTAAAATGATATATTTCAAGAAATTTAATGTTAAATATTTTGTGGAATAAAATATTTTGAAAATAAAATTTATCTTGTTAAAGAAATTTTATAAACAAATATTTTAAAGTTTTCTTGTAAAATTATGTATTTTCATAAATATAGGCATTTATTTAAGTCTTGAAGGAGAAATATGTCTTTAATCTTGAAAATCATGTTCTTCAAACGTTATGAAATTTCTTGAATAAATTATGTGTTAAACTGATTTTCTTGGATTTTTGAACTTAAAATCCTTCTTCCCATGTGTATAAACTTGTAACATTTTGATGATAGGTATATAAACAAGTTTAATGAAGTATTTTAATGAGTTTTAACTTGAAATAAAGAAAATACAAACTTCATCCATTAAAGAGTGTGAAAAGTGTTGAAAAATATGATAAGTGTGTGGCCTTAACCTACACGTGTCAATAAGGGAAAATAGTGCTTTTCTTCTAGGGTAATCTTCAAAATGATCTCTGAAGAAAGTAATTAAATAAAGATATTTCTATCTTATAAAGTGTGTTACTCGTAAGTTCCAAATAAGTGTTTATGAGTTAAAACATTTGAGAATTTGGTGCGTATAACTTAAGAATGATTGGGGGGAAATAACACTGGTGAAAATGGAGGAAATTTCAAGTATGGAAATAAAAGGGTAAAATGATAATTTTACATAAAGAGGAACATTTTTATAAAATAAAAATATTGTGAATGATGTTACACATATATAGTCCTAAATGACACTGATTTGGGAATAAAATCAACATAAGTGTGTAAACGATAAGAAGTGATGATTTAAAAGCGTAACATAAGGTGGGGTGAAACCCCCGGGTTTTGGCTTCGATCGATAGAATGTGGAGTTAAGTAGATATTTGATAAATATTAAAACACATTAATATGGACTCAAATGATATCAGTGGTGTAGAGCTCATTAAAGTATGTAGCTATTTGGAGAATTCCGAGAAAAAAATAATGAAAAGTGGTGCATGTCAAGAAATGGGTTGTATGGAGAATACAAGAAAAGAAAACCTAACTTGAATGATATTAATAAATATCCTCGTAAAGAATAATGTGGACAAGTAATGCAAGAAAAATTTATTAACATCCATGTAATAAAAAGGAATGGTAAAGTGAGGTAATTGAATGGTAATTAAGCTACTTAAGGAGGTTTAACCCATAGCTAACACGTGGGTTTGTTTATGAAAGGTTTCAATAAAAAATAAGTATTTTCTAACACGGTGCTTGAGAGTGTTGAAAGGTGATTTTCTAGGATAATACTAAGGTAAATTGGGTATGAGCAAAAGAGTGATTTCGGTGAAAAAAATTATTTTCCTTAATCAAAGGTTATTTGTTAAAAGTGTTTAACCGAGTGTGTTGAATTAAAATATAAATTCCAAGTCGAGTAAAAAGGGGTTCTTTTATAAGATTAAGGCGAGTTAATTAGGATAAGTAGCGTTTTGGAAATAAAAGGGTTCCATGTTTAAGTATATATATGTTTGTATATATATATAAGGTAGTTGTATATGCACATAGATATAATATTTTTGTCTCTTTATGTCGTTCGATTCTATATTGCATTATTGTATTTTCTCACTGGGCATTCAGATCATTCCCTCATCTTTTTATGACAGGTTGGGTGAAATTCTATATTTTGAGAGTGTTATACAGGTAAGTATCCTTTTTATTTTACATTAGTACCTCTGTATTCTTAGACTTCGAGGACGCTTCCCACGAGTCCCTCACGCAGATTGATTTAAATCAGAATCCCATGCTAAATAAGTGAAGTGTTAATTAAATAAAATTGGACTAGAAACATTATATAAATTATTTCATTGCACTTCATACCTAACGTTCGGGTCAGACCGAATTGACCATGGGTAACTCATAATCCAGATCGGGGTGGTACAAATGGTATCAGATCTCTAGGTTCAAGGTTCTTTTTGGGAGTGATGTTGTGAGGTCGATAGTTGATCTTTGACATTGGTGTTGGTTTTGGGTCAGTCACACTAGATTGGTGACGGTTTTATTTTGTGTTCTTGATGGTGGATTCAAGAAGATTAGCAAGACGGGTAATTTATTACCAAGTGGAATGTGTCCGAATTAGTTGTCATTATTTTCTTTCACGCTTCTGATTTAGATTTGTTAGTAATTTGTGAGTGACTTTGCGAGCCGCTAGTGGCGACACCGTGATTTTTAGTGTGAACTTCTTGTGCATCAACCCTTGATGACGTGAGGAGTCTATTAAGTTGTTAATAAAGTTAAATGATGTCCATTGAGTTAGGTACATAAATTATGTGAAGTCAAGGATGGAGATTAGGTGACTATAGTGTCATGCCTAAGCAGTGTTGATTGTGATAAGAATGAATTATTTTATTGGGTACAATACTTACTGGTAGTTAATGCAGATGATGAGATTAGGTGAACTTAATCCTTGGGGTGGTGTCATTTCATAAGAATTTGACAATTTGGTAAGCATGTAGAACCATGTCAGGTATTACTTGAGGATATTTACTTGGTCCTTAGTTGATAGGATGCCATCATTGAATGTAAATTCCTTGGATATTGTTGATTGAAAGTTATATTTTGTAAGCTATGATGAGAGTTACGATCCATTGGTAGTAAGTGTTCTACATGTGTAATAATGATGAGTTGAAGTAATATAGGATTGAACCCTAGATATTCTTCCATGATTTAGTTTCATAGAATGTGATGAAACTTTGGAGGAATAGTATCCCTTGTGACATCGATGGTGTGGACTTAGAAGCTTATATCTTATACACGACGTCCAATATCCTGCCAGAATCCTTAGTAGTGCTAGCTTGTGGCTTGATACGTAGTATATGGTATCATCCGTTTAGAAGAAAGTTTTCGAACCTTTGTTTGGGTATTAAGGAAGGGTCATAAGTTAGACCCATATCACAGTTTCAAATAAAAAGGGAAATACAATTTTTATCTAAATGCCATAGCTCATCCTATTGGCCTAAGTGATGAATGAATGCGAGGCGATTTTGATGTGAGTATGATTTAAGGAAGTCTATAGAGTATCCTTGGGATCTTTTGTGTGTGGCGTCATTGAGGAATAAAAATTGACTTACTGTAATGCCTTGAGGTGTTCTACGGTTAAAGTGTGCCATGTGTGGAGACTTATAGGATAGTATCTTTGTGAGTTCCTAATATCCACAATGCAGATAGTGGGAAATCGATAGATCATACCTATGATAAGAGTATCATAGTCAATGAAATCTTGTCACATTTTTTATGACTTTTATGCATGCTATGCTTAGTGTCCTTAGGGAACTAGTTAAGTTTGGTATTAGTAAATGCTATCGTTCTAGTAATGATTGTCGGTAGGGTCATGTGATGATCTTAGGTTATTAGCCAAATTATAAAGAGTCAACTAGTGTACGTCCTTTGTACTATTGTTCAAATTGTAGCAGATGGGTGATGTAATCTTCTAAGGAAAATTGGAAGCTTGTGTCATAATTTGGTGTGATGTTCAGTTGTCATAGGATGACTAATGTGGTAAGTTTAGTACTTGATCTTGAGGATTATTAGGAAATGCAATTAGGACTTAAATTTATGATGAAGTGTTAGAGACTTTAAAATAGTACCCCGAAAGAGATATCGAAGTATGATTAGGATATCGACATATGTCAAAAGTGTAAGTTATAATAGTCCTATAAGGGAAAGGATTAGTTTTAGCATCTTTTGCCAGACTGGTGAGGTTTAGGAGGCATAAACCTATGTTGTAATTATTACCCTTACAGAGCAAATGATGACCAGTATGGCTATCACATATTTTCGGATTGGGTAGATACTGCAGATAGGCACAATGACAACCTTGTGACAATAGACGTTATAATAAGGTGAATGATTCACTTAGTTGGGCTCTACCTAAGGAGACTTTTGGCATATGGCCATGGTAAGATAAAGTAAACAGTAACCTAGGTGTGTTAGGTTGGTCAGAATATCACGTTGACTAGAAAAATGGACAAAGTCGGCGTTGATAAAGCCATTGGCATCTTTCGATCGGAGTGGATCACATTCATCAAGGATGAAATGAGGAAGCCTTATTTCTAAGGAGGGAAGTCCAGCATTTGACTTTCTAAGGGAAAATAGTTTTGTATATTACATTCGTCCCGAGGAGACGATTGGTTTGCGATCTGATTCATTACGGTTATTGACTCGAGCCAGGGTATGTACATTATAGGATCGAGTAAGAACGTTTAGGAGGAGTCATAGACTTTGAGCATATGGCATAGGTTCACCTTTTGTAGATCCTAGCTACTGAATGCGGATGGGATTCCCTCAGAATGATTTTTTGTTCATTCCAATTCGTTATGTTACTTTAGTTTCAGTAGTTAGGGACTCTATTCCTTCGATTCCGATGATAGAGGATGGTGTCCTTTAAATTTTGGACGTTTGGTATGCTTCCATATTGACGGTTTGGTCATAGCAGGACTTGGCTCAGTATGAGTGCGGATGGACCTAGCATGGTCATTACAGCTGGGCAACTGGGCGCGCTCTTGTTTGAAATATTTCTTTATTTGGGAAAATTCTATATACGTGTGGTTGCGTGCTCTACTGCACAATTTTCTTGTTGTGCCTTTTATTAAAATTAACGACCTTATAGATCTACCGGCATGGAAATTGGCATCTATAATTGTAAAGAGCAAGGTGAAGATATAAGGACATCGTATAGAATTAGAACTCGAGTAACTATAACACACAATGTTATTTTGTTGTAGTGAGTGGATTAGTGTAATAATCGGGTGAGTGTTCCATAGTTAGATACCTAGAATGTTCCTAGGTTCATAGAAGAATCTTGTGGAAGGTGTCAGTTGGATGCATGGTTTAGGTCTTAGTTGGTTTGTCACCCCTTGAGGTGAGATACTAGCGATACGAAGTTAGTGTCAAGTTTAAGTGATTTCTAATGGTCAGGAAGACACGAGCTTTCAAGGGAACAAGATATATAGTCCTAAGATTTAACAATCTACGACAATGGATTCGGGTTTAGCTGTAAGTCATTTTGCTCTTGGGTGAGTGTCAATCACTTTAGAGAGTTGCCCCAGTAGAGGCGTTAGTAATCTTAGGTGTTAGCAAAGAATCATAAGGACTTAATTGACCGTGATCGTCGAGTAAGTGGAGACTCGATAATTGTTATGTAATTTTGATGGCTAGCCTAATGGTGAACATTAGAATATATCGCATATCGAGTTCTTTGGAGACAAACTCTTATGAAAAGGTATATGATGACTTTTTAGTGAACTAGCTGTGAAAGATCCCTATGGCTTATCATAAGAGTTGATAAACCCAGGAATTTGAAGGATTGATAAATCAATAATTTTGAGGACAAAATTCCTCAAGGAGTGATAAATGTAATACTCGTACCCCCGATTTTATCCCTTCTTTGTAAAATTGTAATTATGTATGAATAATGAGATTTGATCATCCTTGCAGCCTTCATTCTTGTCGAATCGCGGTTTCTATAACACAAAGTTTAATTCAAGGAAAACAGAAGTCGTTCAAACGATGGGTTATTCTTATTTGTTTAAGGAGTTTGAAAGGGGTCTTACTTGGAGATTTCATGGAGTCAAGCATGATGGATCTAGGCATCCTCTTTAAGGCCACCATAGTAGGAGGGAGGTTTCCATGTTCTTCTACATTTTATCCTACCATTATTGGAGCTTCTTTGAGGTAGAAAAATACTACTCTTAGTTTGAGCACACTATTTATCCATAGTATTGGTCTTATTGTTAAAGTTTCTAAGAGTAAGAGGCGTGAATGGTTTAAGAAAGTATTTATTGTGGTTTTGTGTAAGTTTACATATAAAGGATTTTCAGAATGTTGTGTATAATGATATATTTCAAGAAAACTTTGCGTTAAACATTTTATGAAATAAAATATTTTGAAAAATAATATTTATCTTGTTAAAGATATTTTATGAACAAATGTTTTAAGTTTTCCTGTAAATGAGTTTTCATAAAGTTAGGCATTTATTCAAGACTTGGAGGAGCAAAAATGTCTCGAGTCTTGAAAAGCATGTTGTTGCAAACATTATGAAATTTCTTGAATAAATCATGTTAAACTCATTTTCTTTTATTTTTGGACTCAAAATACTTTTTCCCATGTGTCTAAACTTGTAGAATTTTGATGATAGGCATATAAACATGTTTAATGGAGGTTTTAACTTGAAACTAGTTTTAAACCCATGCGATGTGGGAGCGATTTATAGTTCTCATTGTATAACTGTAATGTAGACAAGAAAATATAATCCATGATAAATTATTTTAAATTTTTACATGCCAAAAATTGTTGTATCAAGGAGAGGAAAGATAAATTTGCATAAACAAATAAGGTAATTATATATACATATTTATCAAATGATAATAACAACATTATTAAAGTTCATTATACTCCAAAAATAACATAACAACCCGATATGCGGATGATTAAAATATTTCTAACAATTAGAAAAATATTAAATGGAATGCTAAATATGGAATGATTTGATTTAAAAAAAAAGAAGAGAATAATAGTGGCATCGATTTTTTGACATAGTAAATGAAAATAATTGCAGTGAAAAAGGAACGTTAAAAATAAATGAAAGTAAATCAACATTTAGAATAATCTCCTTTTGATTTTTCAAACCCTTTGCATTAGACCCATTACTCCATTATTTGAATCCGTAAAACTCATTTTTAGAAGATGAAGCTAGTTCAATAATCTAAAAAAATAAACAATAACATTTTAAAAAAAGTTCAATTTTCCTTAAATTTCCATGCTCGAGAGTCTTTACCTCGCCCAAAAACCTAGCTTGACACATATTGTAAGAGTTCAAATTTTTCTCTATATATGTACGCATTAATTACAAATCCTTTTTAAAAACAATAAATTATTTACCAATATAGATACATTTTTAAATCAAATATAGTGTTCAAATTTGATGGCCAATAAGTAATATTCGTAAACTTATTAACTTGTACACTCCTTAGCATATTATTATGCCATAGCCCCTGACCCAAACCATTGATCCTCACCATTCTTCCAAGTTGTTATTGAGAGAATATAAGTTTCTTTATGTAATGCAAGCAATATATTTTCATCACGATAAAAGGGACAAAGCCCAAAAAACTATAGGCTGCCAAAAATGTCCTCTAATAACTAAACTGGAAAAAAATAGCTAAAACAAACCCAAGCACAAAAGTCAAAAATAAACCATACAAAACCCAAACTACATAACTAATCCAATCTAAACTCAAACCAACTGCAAATAAAAAGACTCTAACCAAAACTCAAACCACTAACCCAAATATTAGCCGACCCGCACAATTAACCCACAATGAGCAAACCTAATTGTAGGACATGTAGAGAATGAAAGCATCTCAAACACATCTTACAAACACAATCACATCTTCTTCAACCTAAGCTATAAGATAGAAAACCAACCATAACCCAAATGACATACCAGATTCAATACCGAAATCAATATCGCCCAATAAAAGAAAACCCATAAGCGCGACCTTTCTTTATATAGAGGGAAGAAGAAAACCAAATACCTCAAAAAACCATAGCAGAATAGAAGGTAATGAATGAATAAAAGAATATAAAAGCTGACAAAATTGGGAACAAATCTACTATAGGTAAGGCAATATACGAATTGCAGAAATTAATGAATTTAGTAATTAAAATATGTATTACGAATAGAAAATAATAATTAATACACATACCCAAAAATCTTTACCAACAAAATTACATATTCATCCACCTTACTTTTGTGGTTTGGTACTCTCTTAATTCCGAAACCAATAATGGTAGTGATGAACCTTTCTCTTGGATGATTTTTTGTTTTTTATTTCCTCAACTACCGACTTCGATAGGAAAAGCATAAGGGTGTTCTAAGGTCACTCAATAAATCCTACATTCAAATGTGTAATGAATTCAATATCAAAGAATCTTATTTAATCAAAGAAAATTATTTATATATAAAGCATACAAATGAACAAAATTTAAACCAAACAGAAACAGTGTGTATTATAATTTTTTATTCACACAATCCCAATCCCACATAAATTTTCACAACTCCCCCACACTTGATTTCAAAGCTGTAAAATAATAATTAAAAAAATAGGGTTTAGTGTAATCTGAAAATGTAAGTTAATATTCAATCAAAATTGAAAAGATATAATGATGATAATAAGAAGGAGATACAGGGTCTTAATAGAGAGATGTATATACCTTGAGCAAAGATCGAGAAGGAGACGGTAGTAGAAGTAGATCTCCATGCATGGATACATCATCATTCGCGGATTTGTTAATTGTGTGATGTATCCAAGATGATCCATAGTAGTGGATCTTAAAAAAACTGTGGAGCGGTAAAAAAAACATTTTCGCTAGGTTTTGGGCTAGGTTTTGGGTTATTGTGTGGTGACTGATGGAGTTTTTGGATTTTAGGTTTGGAGATGTTGTAGGACGGGTTTACAAGTTGTGAGTTGCAGTGTTCTATGGTGATGGTGATTTGGAGGTGCTTTTAGAATTTGAGACAAATCTCATCTGCTAAATGGATATAGACGGAGGAAGTGAAAAGAGGGGGAGAAGAAGAGATAGGGGATTTTCATTGAATGCTCATATATTGCATAAAGATGGAACTCTTTGAAAAGTAAGAAACAGGTTTCAGTGATGTGCCACGTGGCACTCTAAATGAGAACAAAACTTAACTCATGTAGTGCATTTATTAAGATATATAAGATAAAGATAATATAAATTTCATATCTTAAAGTATGTGAAAAAGTATTGAAAATGTGATAAGTACGTGGCCTTAAGACTACATGTGTCAA
Organism: Sambucus nigra; assembly: GCA_949130495.1. NCBI lineage: Eukaryota > Viridiplantae > Streptophyta > Magnoliopsida > Dipsacales > Adoxaceae > Sambucus > Sambucus nigra. The sequence continues at coordinate 124,095,712 of OX422213.1, forward strand.
TAAGGGGAAATGGTGCTTTTCTTCTAAGTTAGTCTTCAAAATGTTCTATGATTTCTTAAAGAAAGAAAGTAATGAACTAAAGAGATTTCCAACCTGTAAAGTGTGTTACTCCTAAGTGTTTAATAAGATTTTATGAGTTAAAACATTTGAGAAATTGATGTGTAAAACTTAATAATATTTTTGGGGAACATAACACTTGTGAAAATGGACAAAATCACAAGTTTTGAAATAAATGGGTAAAATTGTAATTTTACATAAAGAGGAACATTTTTTTGAAATAAAAATATGATGTTACACTTATATAGTCCTAAATGAAAGTGATTTTGAAATTAAATCAATGTAAGTGTGTCAACGACAAGAAATTCTGATTTTAAAGTGTAACATAAGATGGGGTAAAACCCCGGGTTTTGGCTTCAGTCGGAAGAAAGTGGAGTTGTTTGGACATTTGATCAACGTTAAAAACACATTAATACAGACTCGAATGAAACCAAAAAAAATTAAGAAAGGCCCAGATCCCTTGGGTGAAAGATCTAAATTCACTGGTCAGAACATATGGTAGCATAGCCGGTAGTGTGCAGCCCATTAAAGTATGCGTATATTTGGAGGATTCCAAAGAAAAGATAATGAAAAGAGGAACATGTTAATAAATGATTTGTGTGCCGAATATAAGAAAAGACAACATAACTTGAATGGAATTAATAAATGTTTCATTAAATAATAATGTGAACAAGTAATGGAAGAAAATTTTACTAATGTCCATGAAAGAAAAATGAATGTTAATGTGAGGTAATTAAATGGCAAATTAAGAAACCTAAGGAGGTTTAACCCATAGTTAACGCAAGGTTGTTTATGAAAGGTTTCAACCAAAAATAAGTATTTTCTAACATAGTACTTGCGTGTGTTGAAAGGTGATTTTCAAAGAAAATACTAGGTAAATTGGGTATGAGTAAAATAGTAATTTCGGTGAAAAGAAATACTTTTTCCTTAAACAAAGAGTATTTGTTTAAAGTGTTAACCGAGTGTGTTAAATTAAGAGATAAATGTCAAGTTAAGTAAAAAGGGGTTCTTTTATAAGATTAAAGTGAATTAATCAAGATATATAACATTTTGGAAATAAAACGGTTCCGTGCATAAATATATATATATATATATATATATATATATATATATATATATATATATGTGTGTGTGTGTGTGTGTGTGTGTGTGTGTGTGTGTGTGTGTGTGTGTGTGTGTGTGTATAAGGTAGTTGCATATGTACATAGATATAGCGTGTTTGAGTATCTTTTCTTCCGTTCAATTCTATATTATATTTTTTCTCTGGACATTCTGCTCATTCTCTCGACTTTATTACGGCATGTTGGGTGCGATTTCGTATTTTGAGAGCGTTGTACAAGTATCCTTTTTATTTTATATTAGTAGCTCCATATGCTTGGACTCCGAGGACACTTCCCACGGGTCCCCCACGTATCTTGATTTAAATCGTAATTGCATGCTAAACAAGTGAAATGTAATTAAATATAACTGGACTAGCTATATTATGTAGATTTTTTTATTGTACTTCATACCTAATGTTCGGGTCGGACTGGGTTGACCATGTGTAACCAATAATCTAAGTTTGGGCATTACATATGTCGGGAGATAGGAAATTAGGGGACAGAGCTATAGAGAGGGTTGTGCCCCTTCATTTTGAAATTTGAGGAAAGGAATTATATTATGTACTATTACATATACTGATTGACCCATATGTTGGTCAATTGAGCTATCCTTGAGGTTGGGTAACTTTCTTTTTTATCACCATTCCACCGCATATAATAGTTGTAATTGTGATGAGGCTAATTTGGGGGGTTGATGGAGGTGTTAAAATAAATAAATAAATAAATATGAAGAACTTAATACTTTGAATCTAGAGATTAATCCTTTGCATACATCAGTACATTTTCTCTAATCATATGTGCTTCTTCTTTGGGTAAACTTTTTGTAGTGGTAGTAGGCACATACTCACTAATAAAGCAACAAATTCAAAGGGGAATACTCGTTATGTTGGTAAAATATTTGATGAAAATCATTAGGATATATTAAAAAAATAGTCATTTACTGTTTAGGGTACATTTGTTTATTATAATTGGTGCTTGGGGTACACTAGTTTCTATTATAGTTGTATGGGTTTTATTTTAACTGTTTGAGTTGATTGACATTTAACAATTGTATCCCTTTTTGCAACTACCTAAAATAACCTTGATATCTATTTTTAAAATCCTAAAATTCTCTCTCTCTCTCTCTCTCTCTCTCTCTCTCTCTCTCTCTCTCTCTCTCCTCTCAACGTTCTTTTTCTTCTCCCTCCCTTATCTTTCTTGTCCTCATTGTTGATCCTTAATTATCTGGACTATATATTCCAATTGAAGGGTTTTGTCATGAATCTTCAACCATTAAAAGCACAAGGTGGTTTTGATGTTTGAGTCCGCCTAAGTATTGTGGAGTGGTATATATTGGGTCGCTGAGGTTTTGGGATTGGATGGAATTTGGACTGCGCAGCAGGTGTTTTTTTTTTGTTTCGGTGTTATGGGTTTGGATCTCGGGTTTGGATGGATGGGTCTACTCGATTTAAAGTGTTTATGAGGACTGGTCGGAAATGGGTTTTTTTTCTGCCGCTAGTTTGGTAATGGATTCGATTTAAAAGTCGATTTCTGGCGGGTTATTGGTTATGGGCTGTTGTAATGCCCTCGTGGAAGTGGTAGTGTCCGAAAATTATTTTTGCGGGAAATTATTATTTTTTAGATGGAAATCTAATTTTGGGTGGAAAACAAATTTCTTTTGCTGAAAATCATTTTTTGGGTGGAAAACGTTTTTTTCCCGAGAAATATATTTTCATTTGTTGAGAAATAATTTTTGGTGTAGCTTGAATTTATTTTTTCCATGGGAATATATTTTTTTCTTGGGTAGAATTTTTTTAATTGAAAACCATTTTTTGCGGTAGAAATTTTTTTCCAACAAATAATATTTTTAATTGAAACTAGTTTTATTTTTTATTTTTATGCTGAATTTTTTTTTTTTTGGGTGGAATTTTTTTTGTTATTCTGAAAACCATTTTTAAACAGTTTTCTAATCATTTTAAATTTTTTATAAAAAATTACTTTAAAATAGTTATAGAAAAATTATTTTAAAAAATTAATATAAAACATATTTTATAAATAATTATACTTTTTAAGGTATTGATCTTCCAAATGGATATTTTTGTATTGGTTTTCCAAAAGGGCACATGCATCTTTTAAAACAAGGGTATTATTTGTATTTAAGTGTAGATGGTGAGCTGCTAAACGGCGGTTAGGTCAAATCGTTAAAATAATACCCATGTAACTATAATGAAAAATAACGGACCCTAAGTCCCAATTACTATAAAGAAACCTACCCCAGACACTAAATGATCAAGAAGATCAAAAGGTGAGATATTTCAATAAAAATAAAAAAATTAGGGAACGTCATGATCCCTGATAATACGCAAATATTGTGTATTTCATCCCTCGAACCTACGCATTTTAGACCCCTCGGGTGCCTTAATCTCTATATTTAATCTCGTTAACCAGACAACCTCTGTTTTATATTGTCATCATGTCATATGAGGTATAATTTGGCTTTTGTAGGTATTTAGGTACTAAGTATGGAGTTCGGACGCATTCCGCTCAAGTTTCGTACGTAATTGCACGTTCCAGGGCAATTTAGTAATTTCATATCTTGGGCACCTGACCCAACATCTACACGAAAGTTGTATCCCTCCTCGCAAGCTTCGCGTGGCCGTAAACGGTGCGCAAATCCGATCCCTAACGAAGAAGTTTCGGCATTTTTAGCGGAAGAGAAAACCAACTACACCAAAACAGGAGGAAGATTATGCAGACATGCTTGATCGATCAATCGATCAAAGGGATCGATTAATCGATCCCTCAATTTTCGTTCTTCGATCTTTATAGTGGGCTCATATCTGATCGATCGATCGATCGATCCCCTGTTTCTAGCGATATTTTTACCTTTTTTTTTCTTTTCCCTTTTCTTTTTTAATTTAATTCCACTTACGATATAAACCAATTTTGGTTTCTATTTTCATTATCTTGTAATATTATTCGTTAGGTTAGGGTTTGGGAGTTGAGATCTCATTTCTTCTTTCTCATTTGGTGTGATAACATTTGGGTTTGTAAGTTAAACTTTTCATCTTCCCTCTCCATTAATATAGTTGTATTTCCTTATTTTCTTGCTTTGTAATTTAGTTTACTTGCTTTCATTTACTTGCTTTGTAGTTTAGTTTTATTGCTTTTATTTATCGCGTTTTTAATATGCTTTCTAGCTAAATTAGTATAGGTTGTGTCGGATTGAACTCACTCGGGTTGACATGTTTCTTTGCTTTGGTGATGGAGTTTACGGGTCTATTTTAGGGTGCGTTGTCCTAATTATTACGCCTAGAAGATTTGACGTGGCATATCATGTATGCTCCGTGCTTACGACCTTGTGTGCATAATTTCCGGGATATTTGTTGACGCCAAAATCTTATTACGCTTTTATGCGAATTTAGGGGTGTGACAACCCTTGATTTAATTAAAGGTCAAAATGAGACGCATTCGTAATAACTCGTCGACCCATGTAACCATTTTATACTAATTAACTCGAGTGAGGGATATTCAACGCAACCTATAGTTTTTACCCGCTTTTGTTAATCTAGTTTATTTTACCCTTTCCTAGATTAATCATTTCCCTTTTCGCATATTTTCCTTTTTTGTGTATAATCATCTTTTTCACTTTAATTTAGAAGTATTAAATCCTATCAATTCTAGCAACTCATCTCTTTGGATTTTCGATACCCAACTTACCGCTACACTTGTATCGCAAGTGTAGTTGTAATTTAGGTTTTTGTATTGAGGAGTTGAACAAAAAACAATGATCGGCGCTTGACGCGCGCCGCCTTTCGCCCTCGTACCAAAATGGCACCGTTGCCGGGGATGAGTTTGTTTTAGAATTTATTTGATTTAGTATTTCGTAGTATTTTCTTCTATTTGAATTTTTTGTTAACCTTTTTGTAGGAATTCTACATTTGAGCACCAAGAAATGCTTGAATTTCTCGTGCGCGCATCTACTTTGTGGAATTCGCCACTTCGAGCCATTTTTGGGGTAAGCATCTCTTATTCCAATTGTTTCGGTAATCATTATTATAATTATCAAAATGCCCGTAATCCTATGACTTTCGGTTAATACTTATAGTCCCAAAAAATTACAAATTCAAAAATGACTTTGGGCGAGTATAACGAAAGTCAAAACTTGGGTTATTGGAATTTTGATGATGATTATAATGACTTTGGGCCTCTAACTCCTTATAATAGGAATTTTGAAATGAATTGCAATAGTTTTCAAAATTCCTATAATAATGAGTTTAAGTTTAAGTCCAATGGTAATTTTCAAAGTTCACATTTTTAAGGATCCGCACCTCGACCTATGACATTCGGTGAGGGTTTGTGCATGCTTGAAAATGAGAAAATTGAACATCATTATCGGGAAGAAAATCGTTGTTGGGAACATGAGTTGGATTTATTATTTCAATCCGACGAAGATTTTTCTTCTGAGACTTTTGAAGTCGAAGAATGTTTTGAACCAATTGAGGACTTTGTGCCTACTTTGGAACAAACCATTCTCGACTTGGCCCATTGCATAATAGATATTGAAAGTGAGGATGAAATAGACGTAATATCCATTTGCAATGAAATTATTTCTTCTTTGGCCCCCAAAGAAGAACATTTTATTAAAAATGATCTTATTTCTTTCGAAACTCAATCTTCAAGCGATGATGAGTCATCTCTTGAGTTTGAATGTCTTTCCTCCAGATTTTCATTCTCTGTTATCACACCGTCACAAGTACCCGATGATTTGATTTCAAACTTTAATGTTTTAAACCTTTTCGCAGATGAGGAGTACTTGCTCGATTCGCCTTCCACAATCGCATCTTTTCCTTTATGTGCGCCACTTCACAGTCCAATTTCAAAATACTTGGGAGGATATTCTGCTTTTCTCGGCCCCCATATATATTTGTCACCCGTTCAATCCAAATCCCCCATCGTCCCTCCAAAACTTTTAATTGGCGATGGTTCATTTCTCCCGCCTTACACATGCCTTCCGTTGTTTAAACGGAATTCATATTTTTCGGAAGGCATGCTTGAGAGTGAGGGTACACCGATTATCCTCCAAAGTCAAATCATTTTTTGGTGGACCCTCAACTATTTAGACCTCTAGTGTACAGTTAGTGTGAAGCCTAAATAGTATGTTGTATATATTTAGCTTTTTATTCTTTCTTTATTTTTATTTTTTCGTTTCTTTTTTTAATTTAGTCTAGTGTAATTAGTTAACTTTTTGTTATTTGTTTTTGCTACGCTCGGTACTAACTTGTTTTGTAGATTCTTTGGACTTGTTCTCATGGGGATCGCTCCAATTTTGGGTAATATTGCTCTTTTCCTCTCTTTAACTTGGTTCTTAATTCACATTGAGGACAATGTCAGGTTTTAAGTTAGGGAGTGTGGGATATTCTATCCATTTCTTTATTTAGTCCATGTTTTTTCTCACATGTTAGTTACTTAGTATGCTTTTCTTAGAAAAATTCAAAAATTTCAAAAATATTTTCTTTCTTTTTTCTCCTTTTTTTGGCATTTTGCCTTTGTTTTCGATGATAAATTTTAATAATTGCCCGACACAATAGACAACTCAATGATGCAAGTTCTCGATTTTAGAAGTTATTAGACTTTAGTCCTCAATCATTGATATTATGAATAACTTCATGAATTAAACTTTAATCCCGTGAGCACATGCGCTTTTCTTGTTCTATTGATTTGGTTTAAGATTTTTATAACTCGGTAATATTTTGTTGCATTCTATATACTTGCACCGAGTAAGCTTTGTACCTTTCGTCGTTTGTGAGTGTTATACACTATTCTTTCCTCTTTGAAAACGTTGAATTCGTCAGTAATCTCTCTATTCTTTCATTTGATAGTTCATTAATTGAGTTCATATATGAAATGTATTACTTGAGCATGATTTTCAATGTTTGTTTTGACTCGAGAATTGCGTAAACTTTATGAAATGATCATAGTCCATACTTATTATATCACCCATATTAGCCTTGGCCTCACCTTATATGTTTCCCTAGTCAACCCCTTTGAGCCTTAATATAGCTTTTCTTTTCATTAACCCAAAATTCCATAACCAACTCTACATTGGAGTTTAAAACCATACATACACCTTCCATACCTTTGTTTGGAATGTTACTTGGGATTGAATGTGTCTTGTTATGTGGTTGCAATTTAGGCATGCGAGAGTGAGAAAAGTAAAGAAAGAGTCATGAAAAAGAGAAAAAGAGAAAGCAAAAAGCAAAAGAAAATAAAAGAGTAAAATGAGAAAAAGAAGAAAAGAAAAAGAAAGAGAAAGTTGTATATGTTGTATTTAGTTCAATAAGCTTTGATTGCTCTCCAAATGATATATCTAATGCCTTGTTTGGAAGTTATTTTCCAATTTTTGAAATTGCCCGCATTTTCCCATTATCCCGAGTTTTCATCCCCGAACACTTTGAATCATATCCTTTGTTTCGTACCCTTAACCCCATACCTACATTATAACCCTATAAAAGTCCTATGTGATCTTAGGTTCATTTAATTTAAAGGTCATAATAGTTTTGATAATCTATGAAAATGTATTTCGCCTCTTTTAATGAGCGGTATCTTTCATTGAGATTATAATTTTTCATTTCATATATAGCCTTCTTCATTTGTGACATGTGTGCCACCGAGTTTCCATTTACATTTACTCTTTATGCCCGCATGTTCCATGTGTTAACTCCCTATTTCGAGTGAATTCACTTGATGAGTGTAATGCCTGTGAGGATTGAATATATGCTTGCCTTATTTAGTATCCGATTTATTTAAGTTTTTTCTAAATAACACTTTGCATGTGCTCGCTCGCCTCCCACATTTTAAAGTTTCAATTCTATAAGGTGCATTATATAATGTTAATGATTTAGACTTTCGTTTGAATTCGTTCATTGTGCTAATAATGCGTATGAAATCCTTTTCGTTATTGTTGGGCTTGTCTCATGTTGGGTTGGGCATATTTTGAGGAAACCATATGATGTTTGTGGGTTTCATCCCCGAAAACCCTCACGAGATGACACTCGTCCACTAGGGTAACCTAGGGGTTTAACGGCTTATTGCATACGCTAAATGCAATCGAATCGTCAGCGAAAGTGGCGTTATGCTTTTATACCACATTTTGTACTTGTATCCTGTTTTTAGTTTGCTTGTAGTTCTTGTTGCATCCTATTTCATTGCTATGGACTAGCAATATATAAGTTAGGGGGTGTGATAACACGCAAATATTGCGTATTTCATCCCTCGAACCTACACATTTTAGCCCCCTCGGGTTCCTTAATCTCTATATTTAAGCCCGTTAACCAAACAACCTATGTTTTATATTGTTAAAATATTATATGAGGTATAATTGGGCTTTTGTAGGTATTTTGATACTAAGTATGGAGTTCGGACGCATTCCGCTCAAGTTTCGTACGCAATCGCATGTTCCAGGGAATTTAGTAATTTCACAGCTTGGGCACCTGGCCCAACATCTATACGAAAGTTGTAGCCCTCCTCACAAGCTTCGCGTGGCCGCAAACGGTGCGCGAATCCGATCCCTAACGAAGAAGTTACGACATTTTTAGCGGAAGAGAAAACCAACTACACCAAAACAAGAGGAAGATTATGCAGGCCTGCTTGATCGATTGATTGATCCCTCAATTTTCATTCTTCGATCTTTACAGTGGGCTCATATCTAATCAATCGATCAATCGATCAAAGGGATTGATCGATCGATCCCCTATTTCCAGCGATATTTTTTCCTTTTCTTTTCTTTTCCCTTTTCTTTTCTAATTTAATTCCACTTACTATATCAACCAATTTTGGTTTCTATTTTCATTATCTTGGAATATAATTCATTTTAGGCTAGTTTAGGTTAGGGTTTGGGAGTTGAGAGCTCATTTCTTCTTCCTCATTTGGTGTGAGAACATTTGGGTTTGTAAGTTGAACTTTTCATCTTCCCTCTCCATTAATATAGTTGTATTTCCTTATTTTCTTGCTTTGTAATTTAGTTTACTTGCTTTCATTTACTTGCTTTGTAATGTAGTTTTATTGCGTTTATTTACCACGTTTAGGTTTTGTCGGATTGAACTCACTCGGGTTGACATGTTGCTTTTCTTTGGTGATGGAGTTTACGAGTCTATTTCGGGTGTGTGGCCCTAATTATTACGCCTAGGATATTTGACGGGGCATATCATGTATGATCTGTGCTTACGATCTTGCATGCATAATTTTCGAGTTATTTGTTTACGCCAAAATCTTATTAGGATTTTATGCGAATTTAGGGGTGTGACAACCCTTAATTTAATTAACTATCGAAACGAGACGCATTCGTAATAACTCGCCGACCCATGTAATCATTTTATACTAATTTACTCGGGTGAGGGATATTCGACGCAACCTATAGTTTTTACCCACTTTTGTTATTCTAGTTTATTTTACACTTGCCTAGATTAATCATTTCCCTTTTCACATATTTTCCTTTTTTCTGTATAATCATCTTTTTCGCTTTTATTTAGGAGTATTAAATCCTATAAATTCTAGCAACTCGTCTCAGTGAATTTTCGATACCCGACTTCCCGCTACACTTGTATCGTAAGTGCAGTCATAATTTAGGTTTTTGTATTGAGGATGTGAGCAGAAAACAACGATCGGGGCTTGATGCGCGCCGCCTTTCGCCCTCGTACCAATGCCTTCCAAAAAAACTAGTTTCATCCCTACATATACTTTCCTGAACGAGGTCTACATGTTTTATTCCAATTTTCTACATACCTTACCATATTGTATTCTAAAGATTGAACTTTTTAGTGGTTAATTTATCTTAAGATGCCCTTTATTTTTATATGGATCCAAAAATGTTTTTATTTTATTGGAATATGTAATATTTCATTTTTAAAGTTAACATTACCTCTTAATTAATTCAATATTACATGTTGCGACAGAAAATAAATAATGACAAAATTACAAAATGGACGAAATCGAAAAATGAAATTATGCGACTATCAATAGCTTCACCAAAGCTCATCCTTCGGGACAATTTCAAGATATAGTTACTGAACTCAAGTTGTCCAACACACACACACACACACTATATATATATATATATATATATATATATATATAGAGAGAGAGAGAGAGAGGCAGGCTCCTGTGCACACTAAGTTTGCACACTAAGTTTGCACATTACCTTTTTAAAGTAGTAAAAAAAATATTTTTGAGTGCTGGCGCACACCAATTTTTTTATGTGATATTTTAACATTTCAACGGACTCACATAAAAAAAATTAGCTCAAAAAAACTTTTTTTGCTATTTTTAAAAACTCGGTCAAACTTTCGCAGTTTTTAAAGGGCTTAAAAGCATAGAGAGTTTGACCGATTTTTTAAAACTAGCAAAAAAAGTTTTTTTGAGCTGATTTTTTTTATATGGGTTCTTTGAAATGTTTAAATATCACACAAAAAAAATCAACTCAAAAATATTTTTTTTACTACTTTAAAAAGGTAATGTGCAAACTTAGTGTGCACAGGAGCCTGCCTATATATATATATATATATATATATATATATATATATATATATATATATATATATATATATATATATAAATGGGTTTTCTCTCTAATATGCAAAAAAATGGACCTACTTAATGAATTCACTTTTCAAAAATAGTCAAACTCATTATTTTGAGTTGATTATTTTTCTAAGATATATACAAAACCATGGGCACCCCTAGAAAATTCAACTCATAATGAATTGAGTTTTTTTGCTATTTTAAAAAAATCAATCAATATATGTCAGTTTTTAAGCACCATAAAAACTAATATACATATATATAATTCACACATGCTATATAACATAACATTAATATAGTCGATGGTCTTCAAAATCATTAAAACGGACTATATTAGTTATTATAGGTTTAAATACCCAAATCCTAATTAAAAATCCATCTCTTAGTTTATCACGTTATAAACTATAAGTATAAACACACACACCTCCTAAAAAGAGTACTATTGGATGAAAAGGATACACTCAAGCGTATGGAATTGATTATGAAGAAACTTTTGCCCATATTACTCGCTTGGAATCGGTCCGTAGTCTTATTGATGTTTCTACATCTTGCAGGTGGAATTTATTTTAGATAGATTTGTAGATGTAACAACCCGCGTAATTTTGGGCTATTTTAATTAATTTCTGAAAAATGGAGGAAAATAAAGTTTTTGATAAAATTATTTGTATTGCTCAAATATGTTGGTTATTATTTTTAAAGGCGAGAATTTCAAACGGTTTCGAAATTGGAGTTGAAACGAATTTTAAAAGGATTTTTAATGTTTTTAACTCTTGGAATTCTTAGTCGGCGAACTGTCAAAATTCCTGAAGGATCGATCGATCGATCCTGGAAGTCGATCTATCGACCTCCCCAACATTAAGTAATTTTCAAGAGTTGTTTTGACTTCCAACTCTTCATTTCTTTGTCTTATTTAAAGGAGTCTTTTGGATTCCAACTCTTCATTTCTTTGCATTATAAAAGGAAGTCGTGGGCAAGCCTTTTAACATAGTTTTGGCACAAATTTTGGCAGCAAATATATTTTATATTCCTCTTCTTTTTATATACACATTGGCCCTTGAGATTTGTGAGTTCCCAACCTTAGATTAGAGGTGTTCTTGGGGCTATTTTCTTGGAGGAGCTTTTGTAGATCTTTTGATTTGATCTTGAGGATGTGATCGTTGGTTTCTCATCATGGTTTGAGGTATGGGGTTTTACACAATATGCTCCTTAAATCTCGCGAGTGTCATTCTCTTTGAATTCTTGTTTAATTGAACTCATATTTGAATTGTTAAATTCATTGAAATCTGGAAAATTATTGTTGAAATTATTTTGATTTATGTGGTATCATTATATTGTTGATGAGCACATTGTCATGAGATTTTAATATGGCACGGATGTTGGGCACCCGTCAAAATTCCTGTTTCTCGGGATATGGCTTGATAAAGCATATACGGATATGGTGAGGCCTGGTGACCCATTGATGTGCTGTTGAGAAATTATATTGATAAATGCTTTGTGATTTGCATTTTGATTTGAATATTCATACTCGTGTTTTTACGTTTTATTCATCTCTAATATATATTTGTTGAGCATCTTTCTTGTCGTATTGTGTACTTCCCCATATTTTCTTTTAGTTGGCAGGTTAGCGTGGATTTGGGACTCTATGGATCAATTGGGATTATTTTAGCATGGATTATTTTGGGAAGAATATTTTTGGAAGATTTGTATTATTTATTTTGTTGTATAGAGCATTGGAGATTTGTATTTTATTTTTGAGTTTCTTGTTGTATGTAATTCGAGAGACTTGGTATTTATATGAAGAAATTGAGATTTGTAGTTTATCTTTTGTTGTTGTGGGATTTAGGTGCTCTATACCTTGTCACTTGTGGATTTAGATTTATTTTATCGCATTAGCTCTCCGTTCGCTCTCCCCGAGCGGGCGGGGTGTTACAAATGGTATTAGAGCTTAGGTATACGGCAACCCTCGGGGCTTGAGTTTTGGGTTCATTGCATGGTTAGCAGTTTTTGGAGATAGAAAATTTTAGGTGATATTCGTTATAGGCATCTAGATCAGATGTGAGGAATTTATTTTTGGAGACAAAATTATTTTTCGAGATTGTTAGCCTGATTTTTTAGAGTTAGGCATTCGGTGAATTTCGAGGGCGAAATTCCATTGTTAGTGGGGAAGTGTAACAACCCTCGTAATTTTGGGCTATTTTAATCAATTTCTGGAAAATGGAGGAAAATAAAGTTTTTGATAAAATTATTTGTATTGCTCAAATATGTTGGTTATTATTTTTAAAGGCGAGAATTTCAAACGGTTTCGAAATCGGAGTTAAAACGAATTTTAAAAGGATTTTTAATGTTTTTAACTCTTGGAATTCTTAGTCGACAAACTGTCAAAATTTCTGAAGGATCGATCGATCGATCCTGGAAGTCGATCTATCGACCTCCCCAGATTTCCTGAACATTAAGTAATTTTCAAGAGTTGTTTTGACTTCCAACTCTTCATTTCTTTGCCTTATTTAAAGGAGTCTTTTGGATTCCAACTCTTCATTTCTTTGCATTATAAAAGGAAGTCGTGGGCAAGCATTTTAACATAATTTTGGCACAAATTTTGGCAGAAAATATATTTTATATTCCTCTTCTTTTTATATACACATTGGCCCTTGAGATTTGTGAGTTCCCAACCTTAGATTAGAGGTGTTCTTGGGGCTATTTTGTTGGAGGTTCTTAGAGGAGCTTTTGTAGATATTTTGAGTTGATCTTGAGGATCTGATCGTTGTTTTCTCATCATGGTTTGAGGTATGGGGTTTTACACAATATGCTCCTTAAATCTCGCAAGTGTCATTCTCTTTAAATTCTTGTTTAATTGAACTTATATTTGAATTGTTAAATTCATTGAAATCTGGAAAATAATTATTAAAATTATTTTGATTCATGTGGTATCCTTATATTGTTGATGAGCACGTTGTTATGAGATTTTAATATGGCACGGATGTTGGGCACCCGCCAAAATTTCTGTTTCCCGGGCTATGGCTTGATAAAGCATATACGGATGTGGTGAGGCCTGGTGACCTATTGATGTGTTGTTGAGAAATTATATTGATAAATGCTTTGAGATTTTCATTTTGATTTGAATATTCATACTCGTGTTGTTACGTTTTATTCATCGCTAACATATATTTGTTGAGCATCTTTCTTGTCGTATTGTGTACTTCCCCATATTTTCTTTTAGTTGGCAGGTTAGCATGGATTTGGGACGCTATGGACCAATTGGGATTATTTTAGCATGGATTATTTTGGGAAGAATATTTTTGGAAGATTTGTATTATTTATTTTGTTGTATAGAGCATTGGAGATTTGTATTTTATTTTCGAGTTAGTTGTTGTATGTAATTCGAGAGACTTGGTATTTATTTGAAGAAATTGAGATTTGTAGTTTATCTTTTGTTGTTGTGGGATTTAGGTGCTCTATACCTTGTCACTTGTGGATTTGTATTAATTTGAAGAGTTTGAGATTAATGGATTCTCTCTTATTTTAATTGTGGGTTTTTAGATGCTCTATACCTTGTTATTTGTGGATTTGATTAGTTTTATCGATAGTGGTGCTCCGTTCGCTCTCCCCGGGCGCGCGGGGTGTTATATAGAATTCCTTCCTCCAAGGTGATCTTATTTAGGAATTTTATATGAAATCTCCTACGAGTTATACTCATATACCATCTTAGGTTTGCAAGGTTCGTTGCTCTCTTTATGGTCTTGGTTGCCAAGTTTAGCTCCATAATTCATAAATATGGTTTCACTACATATTTTTATGACTCTGGGCTCTTTATCCACATAACCAAATTTGGTACTACTCTTCTTCTGCTTTATTTGGATGACATGATCATTGTTTGGAATGATGTTAAAAGTATTCTTGATCTCAAAACCTCTCTCATGCATCATTTTTACATGAAGGATCTTGGTCGACTCAGCTATTTTTTAGGACTTAAAGTACTTTCTAATGCAAATAGATGTTATATTCTCAATCTAAATACTCTTTTGATATTTTAACTTGGGCAAATCTTATAAATTGCAAAACAACTGCTACTCCTATTGATCCTACTGTCAAACTCGCTTCTTTTGATGGAAATATCCACAGTGATGCTACTCTCTGACCCCAATTGGTACGAATATTGGTTTACCTCACAATTACACGCCTATACACTTCCTACGCAGTTCATATTATTAGTTTGTTCTTTTCAACCTCTCGATTAACACATGAAGACGTTATTCTACATATTCTCTATTACATTAAAGGCACTAGGTTCCGTGGTCTTCATTCTTTTACTCCCCCCGCCTTGATTTTACGTGCATGTTTAGATGTTGATTGGGCTGGAGATCTTACTGATTGTCGTTTTACTACAAGCCACTACTTCTTCTTAGTTGACTCTCTTATTTCAAGTAGAAGCAAGAAAGTGTCCATCACATCTCGATCAAGAATATGATTTAAATATTGTACTCTTATTAATACTACACACGCTTCTATGGTTTCATTGGTTACTTAAGGAAAGTTGCAGAGAAAAATATTTTGGGGAAGACAATTTTTTACGGTATTAAAAAACAGTAACGCAACTCTGAATTTAATAGAAAATAATCTGAACATTGAAAAAAATTATCTAAAAAATAAAATTTCAAGCCCCGGACCTGGACATGGGTGGTTTCAGTTAGATGGACGGCGGCACGCGCGTGTGGGCTTTATGCCTACTTCGTTAGTTGTATAAAACATTTTGTTTAATTTTTTTCAAATGCCATCTTTTTACTGACATTGAAAAAAGTCGTTATTAGTATTGAATGACATGTTTTACTAATAGATATGTGACACAAAAAATAAAAGATCACTAAAAGTATTTTCATAGCATGTTCTAGTGACAAAAGATGTGAAGTTAACAATATATATTTGGCAACCTTTAGCAACAAAAAAGGTGGCGTTAAAAATAAACGTCATAATTTTTTCATTGACAACTCTTAATGATGTTAGTTGAGAAGTGTTACTAAAAACTAACAATTTAGCAATTCTAAAAAATAATTGTCGCTAAACTTCTGCTTTGTAATAGACGTTGCGACATTTATCAACATCTCTAATACATACTAGACCATAATCTTTGTTTTATTGACGATAAGATTGTAATTTTACATAGGCACTAAATTTATAAAAATCGTGTGATAAATCTTTATTTTATAAAATTACTTATGGTTAATTATACTTTTCTCCTTGACCTTTACCCCAAATTTTCACTTCAACACCTACACTTTCATTTTCTAGACAAAATATCCTTAACTTTTTACAACGGTGTTAGTTACTACTCTAAAGTTGTTAGGTTTTTTGGATGAAAAGTACATCATGTTCATTGCACATGAGGGAAACTGGGGTATTTTGGTCAAGTCCAACTTAAAATAGTTATTTAATCTATATATCTATATAAAAATTGTAAACCCATGTGATGTGAGAGTGACACGTGGCATTAACATAACTGTAAACATGCTAATAAAGTCTTACTTACACGTGGCGAGTGCTTACTTTTACGTGCCTTCTCTCGAAATTTACAAATTGCTGCAACATCATTGATTACACTTATTTTCCCACCTCCCTTATTCATGCGTGCATCTACCCATTGATTTGCACATCTAAGTTAAACGTTTCTTCTCTCTCCATTCAATGAGCTCAAGGCCCTTTCTCCAACTAATCTTGTTCTTTCCCTCTCTCTTTATTTATTATCGGATCTTCCCATTCTACCTTAAATCTCAACAGCTCCTACAAATTCTATTTATCATTTTTTTAGACTATGAGAAAACCACTGCTTGGATTTTTTCTTTCTGCCACGAAGTCTGTTTTCCCAGGTCGGTTTCAAATTTCTCTATCTATGGTATGGCTTTACAATAATATTTCATATTTTGTTTTACATCTAGAAAAATAAAAATAAAAAATGGGTTTGGTTTTTTAGGACTCTTCATGTCTTAGTCTTGATAATATGGGTTTGAAAGTAATGGGTTAGTGTTATTTTCTTATTTGTTTTGTTTGTTTCATGGGAAATATGTTTCTTTGAGCTCTGGTTATCATTGTTTTGACGATTCTTCAATCAACTTTGATATTTTGATTGATAATAAAAGGAAAAATATTAGGGTTGATAAGTGCCGCATGAAGATGGAATTGGTTCTTACTGGTGGAGGTAATAAGGCAATGCATCTCTGGTCAATGGAGGGATACAAATGCTTTCCAGATAAAACCCCTCTAATTGATTTTGATTTGGACCAAAATAAGCTTGTCACTATACAACTTCATTAAAGTATGGAAATTTAATAAATAGTTTATTCGTTATTTCTTTGGCCCACAGATTGGTGGCAATTGAAAACTCATTGGAAAATATATATTTGACCATTTTTATCATATGAAAGATTTCGACAAACTCATTACTGGAAATTGAGTCATTGTATCATTTTGTTATTTGTTTTTGTCGTGAGTTAATTATTATTGTTTTATTGTGAATTATTTATAAAAATAAAATATTTTTATCTACTAATTACACTCTGTTCAAAAAAATTCTCATTAAAGCTCCGGAATCCACAAAATCCTATATGGATTTTATGTTTATTCTTTATTTGTAACAAACTTAGGCAATAGGTTTTTCGGGTTAGATATTTTATGTTGCTAAGGTGTCTTTGTTGCTCCCCAATTCTAAGGTTGCTGCAGAATTAAGAAAGTGTAAAAAATCTAGAGTAGTTGTAAAGATGAACATATGTGCAATTTGTAAAAGATTCGCTAAATAGAGATGAGGAATTTTTGTAGAGTGAAAATCTATGCTTAACATGATATTCTTCACCCCTAGAAAAAATTTCAATTTTCTTATTATATTTTTTATGTTTGTGGAACCATTTTTTGGGAATTTCTGATTAGACGAATAAAGGGTTAGCTAATTTATGTGCATCATTACTTAGCACGCTGATTGTTTGAGAAAATGGCTCAGAGAGTCTTAAAGCTCCTACATGTTTACTTTGGACAATGGGGAATATTTATTTTGAGTTCCAATGATAAATTGACACTATACTTATTCGATTTTATCCGTCTTTTGTATATTTAATATATTTATTTGTTTTTTCCATCAAGGCTTATTTGTAAATGTGTCCAAATATCATATATATATATATGTATATATATATACACTATGCATCGCGTAATCTTCATGCTAATATATCTATATTATACCTCTAAAAGAGTAGTATCAAAGGTATCATTGCAAAATTAATGCCACAATATTTCACCTAATTCTCTCTTCCCTATCACTCGGCAAATCTTTTCAATACAATTGTTCTATTCTTTTCCCATCCCTCTACGAAAATGAAAAGACACCCAAATTTAATCTATTAGGGTCCGTTTGGTTGGCCAAATTTGCCTAGGCAAATGCCAAAAAGTTGGCAAATATGAAAATTTTCCCACATTTTGGTTGTTTGGTTGCATAATTTGCCTAGGCATTCTTTGCCAATGTACAACACCTCCTATGCACAATCTGTGGGCAAATTTTTCTTACCTATTTGAGTGGGAAATATTTACCAACAAAATTGCCAACTTCTTAAACGGTTTTAATGTTTTAAAAAATAATTTAAAAACTGTTTTAAATAATTAAAAAACTGTTATGAATATTAAAAAATATTTTGCAATGTTTTAAAAACTGTGTTTAATATTATAAAAAATTGTTAAGAAAATGTTTTACAAATTTGTTTGAAAACCGTATTATAAAAATATTGTAAAAACTATTTTTAACATTTTTAAAAACTGTTTTGAATATATTATTGTGACACCCCGCCTAATTAAACCATGGGTGATCAAGCCTTAATTCAATTAAAACAGGTTTCTTAAATGGTTCATTCTTAGCATCACTGCCGAAAACTTTTTAATTTACTAACCACCTAAGTGAAATTAAGCGAGTGCCAAATTTTATCTTCTTTAAGCAGAACAAATAATCCATACCCACACATTACAATTCTAGTAATAATAAAACAGTTGCATAAATAACTGAATGCAGGTAAAGTCTTGCCGAAAACCACGGCCAATAAAAGACAACTCAAAATCCAGAATCAGAATAACTGTAAAAGTAAATATAGGACAACATGTCTCAATTAAGAGTACTAAAACTGAGATCTTGTACTAGAACAAAAAAGGAAGCGTCTAAACAATCCCTGCAACATCCACACGTGCTGCAGCTCCCAAATACCTGGAATGAAATCATGTTGGGTGTCCCTGTGGCTGGCCGCCTAAAAGGTTTTTAAAAAATTTACATAGCAAGAGTTAGTAGTCAAAACATTTGAAAATATTTTGCAAGCAGTTATCACAATTGAGTTATTGATTACACATATTAAAGTTTCTCACAACTCCCTTGAACTTTCTCACCTCTCTTCTATAGTACAGGTCTAACGAGGATACTTAGTTCACCTAGTTATACTACCCATAAGCGTAGGTAACTTATTTACTGTTTGTTATCCTTATTCTTGTAATAATAACACCACGCTATAAATTATTACTAAGATATTTACAATTCATTTCATTACCTACTATCCTCAATCTGCAGATTATGCACATAGAATACATTTTATCACACAAATATGTATTTAATATCTGTTATCATTAACATATCCTTTTACCACACATAAAGGACTCTTGGTTCGGAATGATTCATCGACCCCAAGTAAGAGTTGGTTCGGAATGATCCATCGACCCCAACTATTTTTAAATATATAAATATATACACATATTCTGGTTCGGGACTCTTTCATTGCGACACCAGTTTAAAGTTTGGTTCGGCATTCTTCATCGACCCCAAACATATAATAACTTTATGTTAGTTCGGAATGTCACATCGACCCTAACATAATTAATTTAGGTGAAATTCTCTTAACCCAAACTTTTATATAATTTAGTAGGTACACACCCGACCTATCAAATCATGCCCGTACGTAATATATTTTACTTATATTCACCGTACTCATTAATTACAATTTATTTTACTATTGTATTTACTCGAGTATTCACGCAACTCTAAGGGCCCTAGTCACCCATCCCTTAATTCAGTAGTTAAGTTAACTTTAACCTACTGGTATTTTTCAGGAATTAAATCTCACTCTTTCCGTAATTAAATTCTCACAATCCCAACCTACGGCTCAATCGATCGTCCTCCCGTTGGTCCATTTCTCCAAAATTTCCACTCAATCATTTATGAAGAAATCTAATGGTACACCTACTGGTATTTGTGAAGCCTCCTCATAGGTAAAATATCATCACTAAGGTTCCCATTAAGCGGCGGTAATTAAAAGGAAAACTATTCACAAAATTCTCTAAAGTCCAGTGAGGGTCGATCGATCGATGGGATATGGTCGATCGATCGACTTCTCGATCGATCGAAATTCAAAGGTCGATCGATCGAAATTCAAAGGTCGATCGATCGATCAAGCAGTGACATACCCAGTTCGTCTTCTTCATGCGGGTTTCTCCATTTTTATCTATCTATCTTTCATGATACTCCCCCATATTTACAACCAACAATTTCTAATCATTTCTATATGTTTTGGAATGATTACTAATGATTTAAAACAACAAAATCATTATAAATCTTGGCCAAATTAACTAAAAATCTAACTAATATTCAAGAACCCTAAAAATACTTTCTTTACATCTTTCATCATAATTCCAGATTTTTTTTGTTCGATTCAATCATCTAGTTTTCTATGATATCAGAATATTTGGAGATCCAAAAACGTTCTACATGCAAATTTCTACCAATCATGGATCATAATCAATTGTTTTTCTCCCAAAAATATCATAAAAACCATGTTTTTCATCAAGCTTAAATATGGGTATTATAACTCATTTTTTTTTGCAAATAACCACTTGCCTTATGATTTCTAGGGTCTGATTTCGTGGTTGTTGATGATGGTTGATGATTTTGATCCTTCAATCCTTCTTCCCAACAAATACCAGTAGCCCTGACAGCTGAGTTGACCTTTTACTGCAGAACGTCGTCCTTAGCCTTTAGTGCAGCAGCATGATCCTTGCTCAGCTGGGAGATGTCCTTCTCCAACCCCTTCACCTTCTCCTCAGAGCCCTTCAGCTCAGACTTGAGGCGCTCGATCTCTGCGCTCAGAGTACTCTGGACTTTCTCGGCCTCTTGCCCCTTTTGGATGAGAGGCAACTTCCTCAGAGTCCAGTTCGATAAATGGTGCATAGCGGTTAAGCCCTGCATGAGTAAGCTGAAGAAGAATCAGAGGTTACACTTAGAAGAATTTCTGAAAAAGGATCAAATCATACCTGAAAGGCTCTGTGAAGGCCGAATTCAACCAGCAATGGGGTGTCCAGAGACCTGAAGAAGCGCTTGTCAGCCTCAGTCATTACAGAGCCGATGGCAGCCCTGAAAATCGCTTGACCGTACATATCAACATTCAAAATTTACTATTCATATTTAGTAAATTTTTAATCGTCATATTAATCTTTATTAACATAATCTCACATTAAATTACTCTACTCACGTAATTTAATTTAAAACGTGTCACATTAAATTACTCTACTCACGAAATTTAAATAAACGTATTTTATCACATTAAATTACTTGACTCGCGTAATTTAATTAAAACGTATTTTATCATATTAAATTACTCTACTCACGTAATTTAAATAAAACGTATTTTCCTAATTATGCAGAATTACGGGGTATTACAATTATAAAAATTGTTTTAATGTTTTAAAAATATCTTTTAAAACTGTTTTAAATAGTTTAAAAAAACTGTTGTGAATGTTTAAAAATTATTTTGTAATATTTTAAAAAGTGTTTTTAATATTATAAAAATTTGTTAAGAGAATGTTTTACAATTTTTTTGAAAAACCCTAATATAAAAATTGTTTTTAACATTTTTAAAAACTGTTTTGAATATAATATAAAAACAATTTTAACGTTTAAAAACGAAATTAAAAAATATTTTAAATAGTTAAAAAAAAACTGTTGTGAATATTTAAAAATTATTTTGTAATATTTTAAAAACTATTTTTAATATTATAAAAATTAATTAAGAAAATGTTTTACAATTTTTAAAAAAAATCGTAATATAAAAATATTGTAAAAATTATGTTTAACATTTTTAAATAAAATATAAATACTGTTTTTAAATAAATTAAATAAATTGCTTTTAATTTTGACCGATGATTATTTGATAGATCGTGTGAAAAAACTAGATAGTCATGCCTGATCACTCTTTTACGTATATGTAACCAAACGACCCTTGACGTGAAAAGGGATCCCCATAGGTTTACTTTTACATCTCTTCAGTTTACAGAACATTACTCTATCCCTTAACTTCAATAACCTTCTTCCTCATTCCCCATCAGTACGAAGATGATGGCGGAGGACATCGATCAATTCGCCTCGATCGCCTTTCCGTCATCATTTTTCGTCAACCACCCATATGAAATTTCATTTCTCTTCCTCCCCCGACACTTTTCTATATATATAATCTGACACTCATTTGGGTTTCATGTAGTTTTTTGTCCTTTAATCTCTCATCACACTTTTATGTTTAATTTTGTAGGAATATGATCTATGTTGCTCTCCAATCTATTTCACTCCGGGCCTAATAACGACGACTCCGATCAGATGAGAATCAGTTGTGGGACAGTATGTCACACTTCCAGAGTAACAACGGTCTAATATGGGACGATCACTATTATAGAACACTCACAATCCAACCTAATTGCTGAACACCTGCTTCTATTTTGTTGTGGTTGAGACTTGCTTTCCCTTTTGTTAGCACTACCTTCGTTTTATTTTATTTTTTCCTTTTTTTAAGCCGAGAAAATCTACTACTTTTATTTTGCAAATAAATGCTTCACTTTGTAACGACCTGCTATTTTTTTTTTTATAGCCGAGATCACTCCTCATTTTCTTTAGACCTGCTCTTTTGGTCTTAGCCGAGACCTGCTCTTTTGGGACCTACATATATTTGGTAATGGCCCTGCTTCTTCTTCTTGTTTTTTAACAAGGGACCTGCTCCCATTTTGTTAAGCCAAGAGTTGGAATTGTTTTTGTTTTTTAATTTAGGCCAAAGACCTGCTCATGGTTTTGTTTGTAAAGCCAAAGACCACTCTTGGTCAGACATTTTTTTTTTATAATTTATTGAATTAGTAATCACAAGAGGTTAACATCAGACTTTGTTGCTTCCTTCTCTTTTAGTAATCTAATCACTGTTATTATACGTTCAATTTTTTAGGCTGGGGACAACTAGAATGCTTAGCAATTCAGTTGAGTCTCTAAACCCATTGAAGAACGACTTTCAAACTGCTATTACAAGACATATCTCATAGAACTTGGATCCTTCTCGAAGGATGACCTGTTGCCCACAAAGCTCGCAATATTATGAACAAGAGCTTGCCAAATCAGTAGCCAATGAGTCATCTGCTGAAGTTAGAATGGAAACTGCATGGCCAACTCTACCAATGTGGTTGCAAAACCCCAAACTCAACAATAACGATGCTAAAATAACCTATCAGTCACAAGTGCCCTTTAACTCACTTAGTGGTTCAAATAAATAAAAAAAGATTTTTTGTCATTTGGCCCCCATTTCTATTGCCTTTTGTGATTTTGGGATCAAAAGTTTTGCACAATATAGCTTTGATATTTTTTTATGATCATTTATTACATCTTTTAATATGTATTTTTCTTTTGGATGTCATTGAAAGTGAGGTAATGTAATTTCTCCTTACACATCTAGAAAGTTGATATTTGGATGTTGCATACTACATGCTTGAATGTTCTTCTCTTTGAGTTTTTTTGAGTAAATATGTAATATTCTTTCCATAAAAGATATGAAGCTTGGTAAGTGTAACACATTGACACTTAACGCATTTTTAACTTGAAAAAAAACCTTATATCAAGGAGGGATTTAAAAACTACTAGATGGTTGAAGACTTTTTCTCATTCGGTTTATATTTACGTTGGGGTTTTAATTTTTCAATCATAATGTATACGCATTTCACAAGAGGTTTCGTTATGATTTCCATTTACGAATCTTTATTCATTTTAACTTTCTTTATTAAGCATTTAATTTGCTATTACCGGTTATCAGAATAAAATTATAATAATTGCAATTCAATTATATTACGTTATGTCGCATCACGCGGGGTACCTGCTAGTAACCTTATATTAGGGTTAGAAGGGTACAACAAAAAAAAAACTATTACCCCTACTCTCCTTGCTACAGCTCCAATGGTGGTTTCTCTCTCTCTTTCTCTCTTAAGATAAACATACTCACATCAACACACAAACACCCTGATATGAAAGACGAACACAAACAAATACATACACACAGAGATTTGTAAATATCGAAAAAACATGCACACGATAGGAAAACGCACACGTAATTCAGACACACAGTGATCTCATATCTTCTGCATTCTCTCCTCATTGTCCACAATCATTAATGTTTACAAAATTATCATTTTAATTTTTTGTGGAGTTTGTAATTTTAGACATTTCAGTGAAGTTAAAAATTGGTTAGGGTTAAAAATTATAGATTTTTTGGAAATTTCATTGTTAAATTTGAATTTAAAAAAAAAAAGTTTAGCTTGATTTTTTAAGTTGACAAATTTGTTAAGGTTGATTTTTTAAGTTTCCAATTTTTTTAAGTTTCCAAAATTTTTGGTTTAGATGTTTTATTTGGTTATTTTGTCATTTTCTAATTTTGTAAATGATTTTTCAGTAATTTCAAAATTGTAAAAAGATTTCATTTTCAAATTTTCAATTTTTTTTTTGAAATTTTCATATTTCAAAATGATTCTTATATAATTTCAATACTTAAAATATATGCAATTTCCAAAAAATATAAATATTGTTTTTTGAAAATTTTTAGATATTTTTTTCAAAAAATTATATTGAAATATACCATATTTTTATAAAATATTTTTATCTAATTACCATATTTTTAAAATATTTTTTCTACAATTTTCTGATATATATTTTTTTAAGCATTTCTAGGAATTTTTAAATATTTTATGTGATTAAATATTTTAGAAATTTTTAATCGTCACTTCATATTTAATTTGAGCATAATACCCTTATTTTTCCTCTCGTGCCATGCACATGATTAATGCTTCATCCAAAGTTTAATGTCGTTAGGGTTATGGAGTAACTTAAACCCTTTCAACAAGTTGAGAGAGTTAAGTCCAACAAAATGATGTAATTTGTGACAAAGCTACACGCAAGATATTTGATTGACTATTGTGTAAAATTATGCTACCATGATGTGAGGTTGTTTTATTTGAATTCAATTCTCTAAAATTACAAATAAAAAAGTATAAAAATTATTAGGTTTCTAGTAAAGTAATTTTCAAATAGACCTTAAGACTAATATATAAAAATATATGCTTTAGTTTCAGGGTCAATCGACGAAAAATCCTTCAATAGTTTATTAATAAAAAATTAATCCAAACTTTTTTATTTTATTTTAAAAAGTCTTTTACCATATAAAAACATTTAAAAATAATCTTTCTTCTCTTATCTTAAATCGTAAGAAAAATTAGTCAAAAAATAGAACAAGAATTTTTTGTCCAATAAAAAAAATAAAATGGACTAAATACAAAATGTTCTTAACTTCTAAGGATTAAATATTATTTTTCTTTAATTTTATACATTTTACCCTGAATTCATATACTGTTGAATTTTGGCGGGGCTAACTGTCACTACTAGATGGTAAAAAAATAAGAGAAATGTTATGTGTTCCAAATAACTTCCCCAAATCGTTCCCCAAATAGCTTTAAGTGTTATACCTTATGGTATGGATCTCGCCAGAACACAACTCATTAATGCTATTTGAAAGAATTTTGAGAAATTTATTTGGTACCCATAGCACCACTCAAAAAATAAATAATTGATACTACTCTTTAGACATATCTTTTAGTATCAAGAAGAACATTAATTTAAGAGGAAGCAAAAGAAACGATTTTCTCCTTTTATCACTTTTGATGAGAATGTGACACGTGTACAGTATTATATATTTCTAGTGAAAGATAAGGAAACCCAACATTGTCGGTGTCCGCTCCAACCCGCGGACAAAAGTATATGCTATTAATTAGTAGTTGGACATTACGCTTAGGCCCACTATGTATAATAAATAATATAACACCAAATCATGATAGGCCCGAATGTCTATGTAGAGAATCTTTGTTGATTGGGAGAGGATAATTTTTGGCCCCCAGTCATATTTTATAAATTTGGTTTAGGATGTTAAAATGTTGCAATTCGTATTGGTCCGTATCTTATTTCACATTTGTGATATTCGTGTAAAATCCATATACGAGTTAATAATAATATGGCACGTCATTGTATGACATTAAATATGTTAAATTTATATATGTGAATACTAAATTAGAGGATTTGATTCTTGTACACATATAAAATTGTAAGTCTCTTGTCACAAGTACAACACGATGACTATGACTAATGTCTATCAAAGTTCATTAGATATAAATTGTAAAAACTTCATGTGGCAAGACTACATTTTTAATATTTTATTTTTTATTTTTTAAATATTAATTGGTGTCGATTTCATAAAAAAAATGTACAATTTGAACCAAACAAACTACAATGTATTGCATACTATCCATATTTCTATTAATGCTAATAGTCTGAAACTTGTTTTTAAATTATTTTGTAAATAATATATTATAGTAATAAACTATTGAACTTTACAAATTACAATATAGAATCTAATATTTATTAGAGTCGATTGCATATTCAGTTCCTAAACTAGTACATGAGTTTCAAAATGGCTTTTAAATTTTTTTTAATCTCAATTAAATCATTAAACTATTTAATTTGTTTCAATTGGGTCCTTCTGTTAAATTGGTTTCTCAAATTTAACAAAACAAAGAGTAAAATTGGCAAATCAATTATTTCTACATAAGATTACTCATATATTAAACAATTCGCGCATTACCTTAATTAACCCTAACCATCCATGCTCTTCGCCCCCCAACATCCTCCCCCACCATTCTGGGAGCATTCTCCTCCCTTATGATATATACTCATCTTCCCCTCTTATCCCTCCTGTGTGACAGACTCATCTCCCCCTTTCCTCCCTCCTGCGACGAACCCTTATCCGCCCTTCATTTTGGTGCCAAGGGAACAATATAGTTCTGATAACGTCAAAAAAAATGTATGTGTGTGTGTGTATTTGTGTGTGTGTGTGAGAGAGAGAAAGAGTGTGTGTGTATAAACATATATTAGAGAGCGATATGAGCTATATAAAAATTTTAACACTTCAAGTGATTTGAAACAAAAGTGAAATGTCAAGAAGAGTTCGTGCAACACTTCAAGTGTCACGTCAACTATGATTATACTATTATAATTAACCCATTTTTTAATTTTTGTTTATCGACATTTTGTCAATGCGTAAATTTATTCTACATTTTTTACTAGTCACATCTAGAGATTATCTTATAGTTTTCAAAGGGTTCTTTATTATACCATCGCTAGAGCATTAGAGTTTTTTGCTCTAGCAAAAAATGCACTAAACTCTAAGGATTGTGCATACATGACCTTCACGCGACATTTATAATGCCATTATAGAAAGCTTAGCGCGAAAGTTACAATGTCACAAGAGAAAGATGTATAATTACCCGAATTTAGGCAACATTTCAACTTCCACCAATACTTATCTCTAACATGTTTCCTTTAGTTTCTCACTCAAAGTCACATTTTTCAACCCAAATGTCATGGTGAACTCAATTATGAGGTTTTTATGCAGGCCAATCATTGATTTTCATGATGTGACATGCGATTAACGATATAAATTCTCTGGATAATGGACATATTACGCACGTTCCCCTTATTGCATCGTCGACGGAGATGCATGATTGTCTAGGGCGTTAGCTGGCAATATGTGCACATAGTTTAATATAATTTGTTTTATTACGTTTATTGTACATTGTTGTTTAATAATTTAATAAATTAATAGATTACTAATTTAGTAAATTAGTAAAATAATAGTCTAAGGATATGATAAATTAGTAAGTTAGTAAATTATAAATGAGCAAATTCATAGTTTAATAATTTTATAAATTACTAACTTGTTACTTCTTTGATTGTAAGGAACACAAGACATTAAAATTTGTTGTGCGAAGAGATCCGTCTACACATGATTCTGGATATCTCAAAGACGGGTGTAGAGTGGGATTTCATAGTTGAGCTAATTTAAGCCACTATTCTCAGTCAAATTACTACTATGTCCTCATCTGAAATGATTGGGGCCTCATTCTGATAGTACTTAAGGGGTTATGGTACACGACTCATACATTCCAATTCCCATGTAGGGAGATAAGGTTCACGCATTTAGACTTTACCATCGTGATGGGGTTGGAGGTTGACCAGGCTTGATAAGGGCATATAATATGAAAAATGATCACAAGAAGATGTATCTCCCAAGGCTTGATAAGGGCATATAATATGAGAAATGTAATTTTATAATTAATATTAGTTAGCTAATTCTCATGACAAAATATTTGAGCCGTTTGGTTTTTAAAGTCACATGGACTTAAATCGAATGAGTGAGGTGGGGCCATTTGTCTTACAATTAATATTTGAAGATTGAATATTTTACAAGCCGCTTATTGAATACTTATGTTGCTATGCATGGATTGAATATTATATCCTTTGTTGTAGATATTATGAATTATTAATGGCTAAGCACACACACGTGTTAAAATGTGCGAGGATGATCAAATTTAACGAAACAACTGTTTTTAAAATTGTATCAGAGGATATTTGAAAATATTTTGAGGTGTTGGTGTTATTTTAAACATGATAAGGCTTTGTTTAAAGAAGTGTTATCTTAACTATTGGCACAACATAGTTTTAATCCTACACGCATGATGGCATTCGCCCGACACCATCATGTGCCCGTTCGCACGATCATGGTTGAGATTCCACATTGGTTGGAATCGTGTGCACGAAAAAGGTGCACCGTGCGCACGATGGGATCATTTTTTGAAAATTATATATATATATATATAGGCAATTTTCCAACCCATTTGTCATCATCTAAATTTTCAACAAGTGAAAAACCTCTTTGAGCATACTTTTATATTTGAGAACTCTTTTTATCTCTCTCTAAATCAAATCTCACTTGTTCATAACAAATTTTTCAAAACTTTGATCAATGCTGATCCAAAGTGTTTGTGAGTAAATTTGGAGAGCTTATTTTTTTATCAAATCTTCACTAGACTATGTCAATTCATCATGATATATTTGAATTGCTATGAGATATTTCCCCTTGGTCTAAAATTCGAGGCATCCCGACTTATTGTGAAAATTGGAGTCTGGCATTGACTTCAAACGATAAAATGGACTTATTCATTCACGACGTGGAATTCGTTGTGGATTTTCATCATTTATGGGAGAAAGTTGCAAGGTCCATAGGTAACTACACGAGAGTGCTTCTATGAGAGATATCTTCTTGCGTTGTGTAAAATATCTTTTCAAGTATAAATAAAAAGACGTCGAGGTTTTTACCTCTGGGTGGGATTTTTTTCCTTAAAACATTATATTGCATATGATTGTATTCATTTGCACACATTTGATCATATACATCACTTAGATCTGACTTGTATCTAATGAATTTACTTAAAATTGAATTAGGTGTCTTGGATATATTTTTATCTCTATATTCACTTAATTTTATTGTTGTGTGAGTTAATCAAGAAAATAGAAAAGTTATTTGTTAAATCACGTGTTAGGGGATTCAAAATTGCAAGAAAAATTGTTAAAAAAAAATTGACCATAAGATGCTTTCATACCTATTTAGTCCCCTCTAGGTTTAGTGTAGGTGTTTTAATCACATACATAACACATAATCCTTCATAATATCTGGTGTAGTCAAACTGAGAGATTTTAGGAAGATAAAGCTTTTGGTGATAGAGTAAATGGCACCCAGTGATTATTAGGGGTATGTTTGGGCGATTTTGTTTTATTATTTGGGTCAGTTATCAGTGGAATCAGATTGGGTTTACTGACCCACTAATTGACTAAGGATTTTAGGATGGATTTGACTGGGACAGGGCCCTCCTGGTTCATTCATAACCTGGTTGGACATGGCATGTTGGCTTAATAACCTATACTCAATTCCACATCGATTGTTGCGTGTGAACAAATTCACCTATATCCTTTGGGTAAATTTCATATAGTTTATTTTCCTGTATATTTATAAGGGATCGTAAAAGACTGGTTTCATGATTTATTTGGTAGCCAAATATATACATCCCGAATTACCTGGGTGAGGAAAAATAATGGTTCATATATGTAGATTTGCACTCTCCTAATACCGATGCCTTTTTAACTCCACTGGTAAGGCATGTGATTTATGAAACCACATGCCAGGGGGTTCAAACCCTATTGGCACCGATTTGTGGATGTAAACTAAAATAAAAGCCCATACCACTATGAGTGGTGGTCAAATTGGGACAATATTGATGTTTTTAGAGTGGTATATTACAGAATGGTATCAGAGTTATTTTATTTGGTTAAATAGTTTATTATAATATATTGCAATTATTTACTTTGTTTTATTTTTTCCATTATGGTGAGAATGTTGACAAATATTTTTTATTCCCGTGATTTTTATATTAGACCTGATTAATCTACTTATTGTTTTTACGGGGTTTTATGGTTCGTACCCGTGAGGAGGGGCATTTCAATGACCATATATATTAGTGAATTATATCATAAGACGAGAGAACAAGAAGAGATGAGGTTCATAAAAACCTCATGATGTTTGTATTTACCTTGATACGAGGATGGCCATGGGATTGGTGTTACAACCATGGGTTGGGATCCAAATCTTTGATAGGGATGAGATGGGGTGGTACCATACCGTTATAGGGTTGAGGTATATTTTATATGTCGACCATTTTATTCATGTCTAGTTCTAGGGGATCGATGTCCACGGACACATTTTTAATAGTCTCGCAAACCATCATCGAGTAACATGGCATTACAGATTATCTAGTGGGACAAAATCATCCACCATAAAGACCCTAAATGACAGTCCAATGCCATCGATTACGAGGATATTCACCTTGACTACAACACCTAGTGGAGGGAAATAATCATGGGTCATTCTCACCTATCATTTATAGGGAGGATAATATAGACGTCGTATGTGGTAATGCCATATGCCTAGAGATACAGATCCCCTGACTTTTTCACCCTCACTTTGCCTCATGGGGTGCCCTATAGGAGCACCCCACACCCGTTTTGTGGCCTAAGATGACTAGAGGGCACGTGTAGTGCGTGTATATGTTATGTATACTATTTATTAAAAAAAATTGTACAGAATTATAAATTATAATATAATTACAGAAATGAAACGAAATTACAGAAATGAAATAGTTACTTGTATTTGCAGAAATAATATTAGAATAGAAAAATAATCCGAGCCCTGTTTAGAACAGTCTCCTTAAGACAAATTTATTCCCTCCACAAAGTGCTAAAGGTAATGAATAATTGTCTCCCAAGATAGAACGGATTTCCAAATTAATCAAGTAGCACAACAATGATTAATTTCTTTGAACACAATTCTGTGTTTGTACTCAACTAGACCAAAGAAATAATATGCAGGAATATATGCAATAGCAGTAGAGAAGGAATTATTTTCTGGGAAAAGATGCAGCATAAATTCGGAATTATGGGAGGGAAAATTTTTCAGTAGTCAAAATTGTAGAGAAAAGGTTTAATTTATAGCTTTTGTGTTGACTGTTGGAATAGTCAACCGAAATCAACTGTTAAAAATAATTAATTAGTTAACTATTGACCTTTGGCATTAACTGTCAAACAGTTAATTAATTATTAATTAATTCCGTAATTAATTAATAAAAGACCAGAAAGTTTAATTAATTCGGCCCAAAACTGTAGGAGAATTTTATAAGCCCAAGCCCGAGCCCGAGCCGCGCCGAGCCGAGCCGGCCTTCCGGATGGCGTGCGTGTGGGCTTTTGGCCCAAGCCCAACACATGCATAGTGTAGGCCATCTCCCCTTCAAAGAGTTGGGATAACCCAAGGCATCCAAGCCTTAGTCCATACTTAAGGTGTTACTAACTCATCAACTTTCCACTACTCTTCCAATGTGGGACAAGAGTTAAAACATACCCAATTCATTAACTTTTATTGCTTTGTGAGTTACTTTGGGGACATATTTATCATTCATAACTTATTGAAATTGGACATATGAATATACTACGTTAATCTCCTTACGGAGTTGAACGCATTCGTATATGGTCCCATAATTTTCGTAGATTGGGTCCCACCTTAATTTGAGCTCAAAGTTGCTTAAAATTCTATCCAGAAAATTCTAGACAGCTCCAATTTTCCAACAATCCCCCACGTGAATGATATATCGCTATAAATAAAACAGAACAGATGCAATGCAAATGCAGACACTGGTTGAGTAAACTGAAGGCTTATTACATTGGGAGAAGTAACCTAGTGGCCTTTAACTTTCCTTAGTGATATACCATCGAATTTACTTGGTTAATCAGTAGACTTCACGTCCTTGAATCGTTAACTGTTTTTGTAAACCTAGACAACAGTATTCACACAATAATTCTTCAACACAATTGGTTCTCACGTTTGTGTTCATTTTGGCCATGAACACCACTTGGTTCCGTGAGTATTTTAGAGAATATGCCTTTCATTATTCTCATAGAAGTGGTTCCCTTCTTACTCTTGTAGGTGACTTCCATAAAGAGTATCCTGCAATACCCCACTTAGACGTACTAAGATATAGATGTCATTAAAAGCATAACTTATCCTAATTTTCCGACAGATATTCACTGTCTCATCTTTGGAATGGATAGGATTAAATCTCCTCCAGTGCTTACTGAATACAATGTAGTTCGGTTTGCCCATTGAACCTAGATCTTGGGATCTCCAGTCATCTAGGTTGGGTTGCCACTATATTGATTCTTATTTATTTATAGGCTTTAGACCCATTCCCCTCAATGATTTTTCAACTTGCTCTCGGTTTAAACCTTTCGTTAGTGGATCCGATATATTATCTTTTGACTTTATATAGTCAATTGAGGTAATTCCATTTGAGAGAAGTTGTCTAACAGTATTGTGTCGATGACGAATATGTCGTGACTTTTCGTTATACATGTGATTTTGTGCCCTTCCAATCTCTGATTGACTATCGCAATGTATACAAATTACGGGCACAGGTTTAGAACAATTTGGAACATCCTATAAGAAATTTCGAAGCCATTCAACTTCTTCTCCAGCTTTGTCTAGTGCAATGAATTCAGATTCCATTGTCGATCTAGCAATACACGTTTGTTTTGAGGATTTTCAAGATACGGCTGCACCTCCGAAGGTAAACACATACCCACTCGTAGACTTAGAGTCTTTTGTATCAGATATCCAATTTGCATCGCAATGTCCTTCAAGAACAACTGGATATTTTGAGTAGTGCAGTCCATAGTTTTGAGTATATTTTAAATAACCCAAAACTCTTAATATTGCTTTCCAGTGATCTCTTCCTGGATTACTCGTAAATCGACTTAGCTTAGTTATAGAGTATGCTATGTTTGGTCGTGTACAGTTCATGATATACATTAAACTGACGATAATACGAGAATATTCTAGTTGAGATATGCTTTCACCATTATTTCTTGCTATATGTAAATTTACATCTACAGGTGTCTTGGTAGGACTAATATCATACTTCTTGAATTTTTCAAGTACTTTATCTATGTAATGAGATTGAGATAATGTAAGTCCATCCGATGTTCTAGAAATTTTAATTCCTAATATAACATCGGCGATTCCCAAATCTTTCATGTCAAATCTACTACTAAACATTTGTTTTGTAGTTTTGACAATTTACAAGTTACTACCCATGATAAACATATCATCAACATAGAGGCATACAATGACATATCCATTTTGAATGTATTTAAAGTAAACACATTTATCGCATTCATTAATTTTGAAACCATTTGATAACATTGCATTATCAAATTTTTCATGCCATTATTTAGGTGCTTGTTTTAATCCATATAGTGATTTAACAAGCTTACATACTTTTCCTTCTTGTTCTGTAGCTTTGAACCCTTCAGGTTGCTCTATATAAATTTCTCCGTCTAGTTCACCATTTAAGAATGCAGTTTTTACATCCATTTGATGTATTTTAAGTCCCTTAATAGCAGCTATTGCTATTATCATCCGAATGGACGTTATTCCTGTGATCGATGAATATGTGTTGAAGTAATCCAACCCTTCCTTTTGCCTATAGCCTTTAGCTACAAGTCTAGATTTGTATTTATCAATTGATCCATCGACCTTCAACTTCTTTTTGAAGATCCATTTATAACCTAACGGTTTTGAACCTGGTGGAAGATCCACTAGTTCCCATGTATGATTTTGTAATATGGATTAAATTTCACTATTAATTGCTTCTTTCCAATTGGAAGCATCGGATAATGATATGGCTTCTTTATACGATTGAGGTTCATTTTCTAGCAAATATGTTAGAAAATCCGAACTGAAAGAAGTCGAGGTTTTTGCCCTTTTACTACTTCTTGGTTCATCCTCTATTGGTTCAATAGGTTGATGAGTACCACTTGTAGTAGCTTAATTTGTCCTTTTAGAACGACCAGATTCTCGGGTCATGTTATACGAGAATTCATTTTCAAAAAATGAAGCGTCCCTCGATTCAATAATCGTATTTACATGAATATTCAAAATCTCAGATTTACAAACTAGAAATCAATATGCACTGCTATTAGTAGCATAACCGATGAATACACAATCCACGATTTTTGGCCCTATTCTTACCTTTTTAGGTTTAGGAACCATCACTTTGGCCAAGCACCCCCACACTCGTAAATATTTATAGGAAGGTCTTCGACCTTTCCATAATTCATAAGGTGTCTTTTGAGTCTTCTTCTGAGGTAATTTATTGAGAATATAATTAGCAGAAAGTAAGGCTTCCCCCCACAAATTTTGTGGATCTCCTGAACTTAATATGTAATGACCCCACTTTTATATGCTCATATGTATATAGTTTGTTTTTACGCTCATGTGTTACTTATTATCTTATAGATGTTGTATTATTAGATATGTGGTATTATTGGCTATCAATATAACAAACCCCATTTTTTATTTACAAAGAATCAACTGTAAATTGGATCAAATCGAAGTCTTATCACATATCTTAAGGTAAATAATAAGTTTTGGGGTAGAAAATATAATTTTATGAAAATTTAAGGAATAAAATAAAAAATATAAAATGGGCCAAAATATTTTCAAGGACCTCTAAGAAATATTCAAAATATATAGTGTGAAATTACCAAAATACCCTTTATGTGTGAAATGACCCTTATACCCCTATCACCTTTCCACCACGTGCTGGTCACCTCCACCTTACACGTGTCAACATTAGAGGAGAAGCCAAAACACATGTCGTCGTTAGAGGATAAGCTAAAACACGTGTCGCAGTCTAGTGAAATAAGACAGCAAGATGCCTCCGTTACGCGACACATTAACGCTGACTCCCATTGTAAAAGCTTGGTCATCATGGACACGTGTCAATGCCGTGATATCTTTGGAAAACTATAAATAGGGCCTTTGGGGATCATTTGAAACTCACACCAATTCCTTGAGAATCATAGAAAGAAATAGTGAGAGAAAGTGTGAGAAAGTTTAAGAAGAAGTTCTTAGGGATATTCATCTTAAGGTAATCTTAATGTTATAATGCATCTTTATAGTTTTATTTTATTGTTTTATAGCTTTACTTAGTAGTTATGCGGGTAAAATACAATAAAAAATTCACTAATCAAAACTTAAAATTTAGAACAAATCCAAGTTGATTTTATAAACTTGTTTGAAATTATACGCTTTTAAAAATGATTCTTTTTAAAGAAATTGCGCGTTATTATAGAATCCCATTTAAGTAATTCCAAAGTCAGGCCCTGTGAAATTCTGTCTAGACGAGATGGTATTTAAGTGGTTCCCCTGTGACCCTCCATCTCTACTGGGAATGAATCCGAAAATGTTCTGTCTAGAGGAGATGGTATTTAAGTGGTGCCCCTGTGACCCTCCATCTCTACTGGGAACCGACTGATTAGGAAGAACTATGAATTGAATCCTTTAAGCGATCAATGAGTTTTAAAAGTTAAGAAAATGGGTATTAGAAATCCTTTGAAACAAGTTATTATTAAAATACAATATGTAGACTGGATCTTGTTTAGAACGTATACTTAAACCTTTATCGTATTTGTTAGATTAACGTGTGATCGAAGACTCATTATCTATAATTTTGACCTCTATTTTAGGTGAGTACTCTATGCAATTTCTTGTGCATTTTGATTATGTTATATTATGCAAACCATGTATATTTTGTGAAATTCTTTTATTCTCAAAATGCATCTGATACCGATGATTCCGTCGTTTGTTATATGTTTATATCTCTCCATATAAACATCTGATTTGAATTCTAAAATTATTGATTCGGCCTATGGAAACTCTCTTACTATGTTGGCCTTGACTACCGGGTGGAAATATTTGGGTGGTACCTTCCCAGCTGGTTTATCGATGGTGTGCCCTAAACAAGGCGTTGTTCCAGAAATCATGATTATCTGTCTATGATGTTATCGGGTGGAAACATTTGGTAACACTATCTGTCTGGGTATTAGAGCGTACATGGTCACTAAAACTGAATAATTGACATATGCTCAATTATTTTATCTTCTCTATTATGAACTGTTTATTCTGAATATATATATTGTCATTTACTTTATATATATTACTTGAAATTCCTATCTCTATGTATATACCTTCTGTTCTAAATTGAATAGGTATCTATTTTCAGAAAACCTTGGAATATTTGGAGATTGAATCTCATTCGGTTTTTAGCTGATGTTTTATAATTAACCATTTTTCAGGAAATAATTAGGCAAGCGGATGGAACATAAGGGGACTATGTTGAAGATTTAGCTTTTAGATCTCCTTTTGTTACATTAAGTAGAATTTTATTTTATTAGATGAAGGATGTTTGGCTCCTTAATTAAAAGGCTTTAAAATTTCTGTCAAGTTGTAACTCTTGGATATTTTAATATAAATGAAGTTTCCTTTAGAAAGCTCTGATGATGTAATTCCTTCACCTTCAGTATTTTACGATTCATAACCATGTGATTATACTTCTGCTACATATATTTTAAAAGAAAAATTTTAATGCCAGAATATTGGATGCCTCGGTGGCATGTGAAGACACTCGTTCCCTACAATTTTTGGGTCGGGGTTGTGACATAATAACATTGAGTTCATCATCTCTTTCAAAGTACGGTTTTTACGTTCAGCAACACCATTCGATTGAGGAGAATAAGGAGCGGTTGTTTGATGAATAATCCCATTTTCAGAAGAAAAAAAAAATCCCTCAAATGGATATTCATATTCACCTCCTCTATCATTCCTAATAGCCTTTATCGTTTTGCCTAATTGATTCTCAACTTCATTCTTATATTGTTTAAATTAATTAATAGCCTCATCTTTACTATGTAACAAATATACATAGCAATATTTTGTGAAATCGTCAATAAAAGTAATAAAATAATTTTTCCCACCTCCAGTTTGAACAAATTTTAAATCACAAATATCGGTGTGAATTAAATCTAAAGGTTCAGTTATCATTTTAATAGAATGGAAAGGTAATCTAGCTAATTTAGATTCCACACAAATTTCACATTTATGATATTTATCAATATGAAATTTTGACAAAAAATCCAAGTTAATTAATCTACGCAATGTATCAAAATTAACTTGTCCTAATCTAGCATGCCAAATATTAGATGACTCAATCAAGTAAGACGAACTAGCATTTTCATTCACTGAAACAGATGTTTTTGGGGTTACAGTAAGAACATTGACTTTAAAGAGCCCCTCATTTCGGTAGCCCTTTCCTACATACATGTCATTTTTGGACAACACAAAGCGATTAGACACAAACACAAGCTTGAAACCATTTTTAGTCAGGAGAGATACAGAAATCAGATTCTTTCGAATATCAGTCACGTGAAGAACATTGTTGAGAGTAAGTTCCTTTCCAGAAGTCATTTTTAAAGCAATCTTTCCTTGTCCCACCACCTTAGAAGTGGAAGAATTTCCCATAAAGAGGTTCTCCTCATTTTTCAAAGGCTTATAGGTGGTGAACATCCATTTGTTTGTACAAATGTGTCATGTGGCTCCAGTGTCCACCCACCATTCCTTGGTATTTCTAACCAAGTTACATTCAGAGACCACGGCAGAAAGATTCATATCCGCCAAATCATTGGCGATATTCTCACCCTCGGTTACATTTGCTTGAGGGTTATTTCGATTTTGCTTCTTAGGATTACGACGCTCGCTTGAGCGGTGTCCAGGTTTACCACAATTGTAGCATTTGCCTTTGAACTTCTTATTGTTCTGTTTGGAAGTGCCTTACCCATCATACTTTCGTTTGTTCTTCTTATGACCTTCAACAACATGGACCTTCGTTTCCATTGGATTCTTCCCACTTTTCTTTTGAGACTCACGGTTGTCTTTTTCGATTCTCAGCCTGACCACCAACTCCTCCACATTCATCTCCTTTCGCTTGTGCTTGAGATAGTTTTTGAATAAAGTCCAAGATGGTGGCAATTTTTCAACAACTGCAGCAACTTGGAAAGTTTCACTAATTGACATTCCTTCAGCATGAATGTCATGGAGGATCACTTGGAGTTCTTGCACTTGCGAAATCACAGATTTAGAATCAACCATTTTGAAGTCCAGAAAACGCCCGACAATAAATTTCTTCGTCCCGGCATCTTCAGTTTTATACTTCTTTTCCAAAGAATTCCATAATTCCTTGGATGTTTTGATCGTGCAGTAGACATGGTGCAATGTCTTGTCCAAGTAAGCCATAATATAAATCCGGAATAGGTAGTCCGAATGCTTCCAAGCATCAACAGCAGCAACCTTTTCAGCGTCATCTCCCTCTTGAATAGAGGGGCAATCTTCATATACAAACCTACCCAATTGGCAGGTAGTGAGATAGAGGTACATTTGTCCTTGCCAACGTTTGAAGTCAGCCCCAATGAACTTTTTCAGTTTCTCCCCGTGTGGCATAGATACGGGTGCAGTCACATTTGTGTTGGTGACAGTCACTTTAGTAGGAGTAGCGTTCGTACTTTGTGATTCCATTTCTGTTACAAAAACAGAATTTTTATCAATGATAAAATTCATATATAATGAATTAATCAAAAACATAATACAAAATTCGGTGTACCATTTTCCTTCAAATATAATTCACAATAAATGAATTCCAAAAGAAATCCAAATAATATTCAGAATTAAACTATAATATAAACAGACGTTTATACTCAATAAAATATGTGTCACACTAATTTTTAATAATAAAAAGAATTCCGTACAAAACAGAATTATAATTTAAAGATTAAAAAAAATTACATAAACAAATTTTAACAAAAAATTCACAAATTAAGTTTTATTTTCTAAAACTGAATATAAAAAAGTATAGAAATTAATTTCTGTACCAAAATTGTTTTATTAATTTCTGGAATAAAGCAATAATTTAATTCATTTTTTCTGTCAAAACAGATTTATTTTCAACAAATAAATTTCTCTAATAAAAAAAAATCCTGTACACTACAAAACAGTAGAACTTATAAATTTGTCTTAAGATTGTTATGTCTAATATTTATTAAAACCAATTGTACAGAATTATAAATTATAATATAATTAGAGAAATGAAACGAAATTACAGAAATGAAATAGTTACTTGTATTTGCAGAAATAATATTAGAATAGAAAAATAATCTGAGGCCTGTTTAGAAGAGTCTCCTTAAGACAAATTTATTCCCTCTTGAATAATTGTCTCCCAAGATAGAACATATTTTCAAATTAATCAAGTAGCACAACAATGATTAATTTCTTTGAACACAATTATGTGTTTATACTCAACCAGACCAAAGAAATAATATGCAGGAATGTATGCAGTAGTAGTAGAGAATGAATTATTTTCTGAGAAAAGATGCAACATAAATTCGGAATTATGGGAGGGAAAATTTTTCAGTAGTCAAAACTGTAGGGGAAAGGTTTAATTTATAGCTTTTGTGTTGACTGTTGGAACAGTCAACCAAAATTAAATGTCAAAAACAGTTAATTAGTTAACTGTTGACCTTTAATAGTTAATTAATTATTAATTAATTCCGTAATTAATTAATAAAAGCCCAGAAAGTTTAATTAATTCGGCCCAAAATTGTAGGAGAATTTAATAAGCCCAAGCCCAAGCCCGAACCGAGCCGAGCCTAGTCGGCCGGTCGACCGGACGGCGCGCGAGTGTGGGCTTTTGTCCCAAGCCCAACACATGCATAGTGTAGGCCATCTCGCCTTTAAAGAGTTGGGATACCCCAAGGCATCCAAACCTTAGTCCATACTTGGGGTGCTATTAACTCATCAACTTTCCACTACTCTTCCAATGTGGGACAAGAGTTAAAACATACCCAATTCATTAACTTTCATTGCTTTGTGAGTCACTTTGGGGACATATTTATTATTCATAACTTATTGAAATTGGACATATGAATATACTACGTTAATCTCCTTGCAGAGGTGAACGCATTCGTATATGGTCCCACAATTTTCGTATTGTGGGTCTCACCATAATTTGAGCTCAAAGTTGCTCAAAATTCTGTCCAAATAATTCTGGACAGCTCCAATTTTCCAACATTATATTGGTTAGAAGATTGCATCATCATGATACATCTTACCAAGGAGGATGGTGTTGGTATTATTACATATCCGTATCAACTGATGCCAAAAATATTATATATATGTGTGTGTGGGTGGGTGGGGGGGGGGGGGGGGGTGAGACAATTTGACTCCTACTATATTACTAATCCATTATGTGTCAATTTACATCATTAATGTAGGATAAGGCATATGTGATTGAACCACTCTCCCTAAGTCAATCATCGTCTAAGATAGATATTATTGGTAGATATGCATGACTAAATCACCCATCTTCGGCAAACGTATGAAACCTTATGAATAACCATGGAGGATTTTTGTATAATGGATATTATAAGTGATGTGATTCAGATGGATCGTGATGCCTTATAATTGATATTAGGAAAATGATAACACTTAGGAGGATCCGAAGACAGCGTCCCATTGCATACGGTGTAGATCGGGCCAGAGTAGTCAGGGCAGCACACCGTATTTTATCTCTTATTTTTGTATTCATCAACGATGTGTCACAATTTTTTTTTAAATTCAATTATATGTTTTTTATATTTCTTTAATTTTACATGATTTTAATAAAAAAATTCAAAATTAGTATATAAATTAAAAAAAAGACTCTATATTTTCCCACGCCATTCCAAATGTTGCTCTACACCTTCCTGCGACATTTGTTTTACTGCACATTTGTAAGGGTTTCTCACCCAATTGCCTAAATAAATAGGTGAGCAGGCCCATATGGTGAGGGGAATCCCATCACGAGCAGCCCCTTCTAAAGAGTGCTTTGACAAAGATAAAACTTAACTGGGTGAAAAGGCCCACCACGAGGATCCTGTCATCCCTAAAGCCCAAAGATCATAAAAATGAAGTGAGGACGAGGAGGCCCACCATGAGGAGCCCCTTGTCCTTAAAGCTCAAAGATAAAAAAATAGAGTTAGGACGAGGAGGCCCTATTACCCAAAGATCAAAATCACATGAAATGAAGTTAAGACGAGGAGGGCCACCACAAGGAGCCCCCCTCATCCCT
Organism: Sambucus nigra; assembly: GCA_949130495.1. NCBI lineage: Eukaryota > Viridiplantae > Streptophyta > Magnoliopsida > Dipsacales > Adoxaceae > Sambucus > Sambucus nigra. Next base: position 124,137,267 of record OX422213.1, read on the forward strand.
AAAGCTCAAATATAACAGAAATTGATTTACAACGAAGGGTTCTACCACGATGAGCCCCTCGTCCCCAAAGATAAAAATCATAGGAAAGGAAGTTAAGACAAGGAGGCCCACCATGAAGAGCTCCTCATCCTCCAAGATTAAGCCATAGAAGAAGGAAAATTCGAGGAGGGAAGAAACGAGTAAATCCTCTAAAGGTATTGAGACCACAGAAAATGTCCAAGGTAAGGGAGATCATTGTGAGAAACCCCCTCTACCCCAGATAACTTCAAAGTACAAAGGGAAAAAGGGTAACGAGGCTTACCCATAAATACTTACTCTACTCCCAAATGACTTACCCTAGAAATGATATAGGGTGAAGAGGTCTATCTAGAGTGACCTCGTCTCCAAGGTTTTTTACCCATAAAATATTAAAGTACTAATATTTCACTTTCTTGTACAGGTAGCCTAGTTGAGCAAGCAAGGCTCAAATAGGACAAATGGAATCTTTTGGGAATTATGGCTTGCGGATGAGAAACAAGGTTTGTTGAGCAAGCTCACCCACTTAAAACTTTATGATTGAGATAATACTAGTAGAAACCCATCCTTTACACAGTTCACACCCAGTTATAATAGAAGTGAGCAAGCACGAGGTTGCTCACGAGAAATTAACTTTTTTTTATAAAAATGATTTTAGAGAAGGAGGCCCTCAAGGCCCCTCCCATGTAAAAAAAAGATTTTAGGGAAGGGGTCCTCAAAGCCCTCTCTCAAGTTTAATAGTTTTAGAGGAGGTGGTCCTCGAGACCCCTCTCAAGGATACAAAGTTTGTACAACAAGTTACCGTTTTACAAGATATTTACCAAAGTAGATATTTTATCTCCATCAGGAGACATATTTCCTTTTTTACTTTGATTCACACCAAGTGTCGTATGTCAAAGGGGATAGGTGGCTTCAGACCTAGTAGGGACAAACGGTACATTACACACCTTGTCCCTCTAAGTCTTTCCCCTTTATTTTGATGCCCAAAAGGCCAAAATCAGCCCCATATTCACCTATAAATAGGACCATTGGCGAGGTCAAATTAGATATCAGAAACTCAAGTCATATCATTACTCTGTCAAAATCATACTAGACTACCTTTTATTATCTCACTGCTCTCTCTCTAAGTTTTAAGTGCCTGTTTCTTCACTCCCACACTAACAACCATTATTATCAGGAGATTATCTTGAGAAAAGTTACTATTATTGATGTGTAGTTCATCTTCTTGAAGAACTTGTTTCTAGCTTTGGTTCTATTTTCAATAAAATTGGAAGGTTTAATCAGGTCTTCCTTCTGAAACTCTTGAAGACCTTGGAGGTAGAGTTCATTGAAGTGGGTCACGCCTCACTCGTTTCAGTATTTTTCAATACCCCAGTCATACTACCCTCCTACATTTAGTGACTCCGCTGGGGAGGTATCCTCACTTTCATGGACAAAGAAGGTTTTAACATTGCTAAGTAGTGGATTATTAGAGACACTCCACATAGGAATGGAGTTCAAAGTGATAAAACCATCTAAGAAGAGGTGGTGGTGACCGAAGTTAGAGTGCCACCTCAGGGAGGCAGACCAGTGCGGCAACATGACGCGACTAAGAATGTGTCTCAGAAATGCGTTCACTCTAGGCTCAAGTGCAAGCCTATCGCTAAGTCGGGTATCGATCCTTAGGTAACTAAGACAACGAAGTTGTGATGACGGGAAAAGATGAAGGAATCCTAACTTTGACTCTAAAAAGAAAGGAGAAAATGTTTTGGTTTTGGAATTGATTAAACTAAATGCAATTGTGAAATTAAGAAAAGATGAAATTATACTAAATTACCTAAACTGCTAATGAAAATTGATTTAAAACTTTAAACTATGTATGATAAAAACAGGATGGGAATATAATCCCCCAACCTTAGTGTATTGTAGTTATAATACTAATCATAAATCTAACTGATTAATTTGACCCATAATTTAGTACTCCCAAGCATTATGTATACGAGGTTCAAGCCCGTGTCATACTTAATCTGAGGACGAGTAAATCGGTATCGCGATAGTGACACTCGAATTGCATTCTAAATCATCCCGGTTACCCAGAGGCAAACGAGATATAAAGATCTACAATTGTTGTGTTCCTACGCAATACCATCGTAATCAATCACTAAATTCAGAGGATTAATGCTATACACATGCAACTAATACATCAGTCTGGGTTCATGTATCCCGGCCATAGAAAATCTAGCCTAGCGTGCTGAAAGTAATGAAAACAGTGTTTGATTTGCAGAAAACCAGGATTAATCTAAGGAAAGCTTGTGAATTGATGTAGAACAGAATTTAAGAGAAGAAATAACTCACTAATCTCACCAAAGCAGTAACAACAGCAATTAATAAAACTGGTAATCAAAGAACTTCTGAATAATCTTCAACAATTGGAATTAAAATTGTAAATTGTATCTAAACTAGCGTTTCTGGAAAAGAATTGAAAATTAACTAAAATTCTCCATCCAAATAATGATAATAAAAACGGGTTTGTATACCCTACAACAATTCAAGAGTTTCAGCTGCACTAGGAATCTTTTTAGGAGCAGATAAGATTTGAGAATCTCGATGGCCGGACCGATCCGGGCCTTAGGCGGACTGGTGTGCCTCCAATACGGATCGCTTCCTTTTATTTTTTGGTGGACCGGTCCGGGGCGGAACGGCACCCTTCTTCGGTTTGCTTTCGATCCGAGGTCTTTTGGAGTTTTTCATAGCGGACCGGTCCAGGGTAGGGGCGGACCGGTCTGCCTGTTTGACTTTCTTTCTCAACTTTGACGGCTCATATCTTTTGTTTCGGGATTCCGATTGAGGTGCCGTTTCTTCCTATGTGCACATGAGTGTGAGATCTTCAACTTTTCTTTAGGTACCTCATCCGAATTCCAGATAGAATTTACTCTTTTGCCCTTTTGACTTTCTGTGACACCCCGCCTAATTAAATATCGGGCAATCAATCCTTTATTAAATTAAAATCAAGGTGAGCAGTTGGTTCATTCTTAGCATCACTGTCGCAAATTAAAATTTTCAAATTTAAACACCCTAATTAATTAAGCTAAGTGTAAAAACCATTTAAAACCTTATTTCCATTTTATTAAATCCAAATATAAAACCGTTGACCATTAACATTTTAACGGTCACACATTAAGTGTGAGATTACAAATGAACATTCAAGAGTTTAACCATCAATAAAAAATTCCAACTGTAAAACACTAAAGGAAAATATCCTAACAGTAATAAATCCCGAAGTAAAGATACTGAAAATAAAAGAATTACAATGTCTGACAAAACCAACTGAATAATGGAAAAGGGCGCCACATGCCCCACTGGATAAAACTGAACTAGAAGTGGAGTCAACAATGAAGTCGTCTAAGCAATGGCCTGCAACTTCCACAAAAGCTACAACACGTTCCATCCAAAGAATCCTAAGCATGACGCCCCTGTGGCTAGGCACTTGTAATATATATATATATATATATACACAAGAGAGAAGAGATAACAACAAACGGGTCAGAGCCCGATTGTAAAACAGTTTTAAAATAGTTTAGCAAGTATTTAAAATGCTTACCGGCTAATGCAACCATCATATTAGTATGCTACACTCTCTTGAGATTTCTCACCTCTCATCTAGTGTGCATGTCTACCGTACTAATGAATCTCATACATCTCTCTAACTTATTCTCCATAAGTCCTAACACGTGAAATTAAGGTTAGGGTATTCACTTTAGAAAATCTATCTCTTCAAGATTTCTTACATTATTTAGAAAAATAACGTATGGTTATAACGTTTTCGAATACTTATAGTGAAGTGAATAATTTATTCATTCCTTAACTACTTATACCCACAGTACGAAGTTCCCATATAGATATACGTATATATATTAGTTACACATATAATATATATACAAACGTCACCCCACATAAAATCTATGGTGCAAAGTTTCCATAAATAAGTATATATATACCAATCACTCATATAATATATATATATACTAACGGCACCCCACATAAAATCTATGGTGCTGGCATACTCTGCTATCAAGTCCCTGTATCACACATATTTAGGGAAATGCTAGTTCGGAATCACTCTCGAACTGCATTAACACAAACACATACAAATGGAGGCGAAGCATAGTTCCAAATCACTAAGAGGTCAGCACATACCCACACGTCTCTTAGGACAATCTGACTATCAATCAGATAGCCTGTACCTAGGAATCTTATGTTCTAGGGTACAAGTCAATATCCCCCATAAAGGTCCCATCGAGATAAGACTGTCCCGGTGCGGAAACCCCCGTGATAGCAAGTAGCTCGAGTATGATTTTTATACAGATATAATATATGCACAATCACACAGTCATATATATATATACACACATCCACATTGTTAAATTAGGTGCGGTCATGACCCATAATTATAATTATTCGTTATTACATATTTTACTCGATTATCTCGTATAACGGATTCGTTCATTTTATTCTCGTAATTAAGTTATTCTAAACTCACTTCTCGTATCTCGAAGTATTATCTTTACCTAAGTACAATTTCAGTAGGCCCTCACTTTCCTTCTAATCCAACTTCCTAGACATTTTGATTATTTAATCAACGCACGTATGATTTCCTAAGTATGAATATCTCCCCATTTACCCTTCCTTTACCTTTCACATTAAAGTCCCACATAACGGGGTTTATCTTGACCCTACTGGTCCTTTTTGTATCTCATTATGTTCTAGCAACTGTAATCAAGATTTACTACGCATAAAATCAAATTTAGCTAACACGAGCAAAAATCCAGTTTTCCAGGAGGGGTCGATTGATCGATGAAAGGGGGTCAATCGATCGATCTTATCGATCGATCGATGCTCTGGGCCCGATCGACCGATCAAGCAGTTATGGCGAATCTGCAGAAAATCAGCTACGGAAATCTTACTCCAAACTCATCCAAATCATCATATTTCAGTCCCAAACTCCCAACAACTCATACTACAAGTGTTGTATACCCATATAAACAATATCCTACGTAAAACATGCAAGTTTTCATTAAGTATAACAAAATAAGAGGGTAAAATCTATATAAATCTCAAGAACCCTAATATTTTCTTTAGCTTAGTTTCTTCCATTCTTTTTTTCCAGATTTTTTATCATTAACACCATGGAAATTCGTGGTTCAACCTCTACATGTGAAATGGATTTTCAAGAATGTGATCTTTATCTCTAAAACATGTAAATCTTTATCTCCAATTTATGTTTTCTTTCAAGAACACTAATTCTAAACAACCCTAGACTAATATAAATGAAGCATTAACTTGATTAAAGCAAGATAAATACTTGCTTGAAATTCAAGGTTCTGATTTGTGGAAGAATTTGGTGTGGTTGAGATCCTCGTTGCGCGATCTACCATTTGGCGGTGACGGCGGCGCAACCGGAGGAGTTCTTGGCCTAAAACTCCTTGGAAAGCTTCTCATCTTCCTCTCCAATGGCCGTCATTAGTTTTTGGTTATCCTAACCCCAGAAGACAACACTTACCATCTGATATAACCCTAGAAAATTCGTGGGTTTAATTACCTATAATTACGATATGTCCAAAATTCCCTCCCAGGGTACTAATTAAGCCTAAAAACGTCCTGAGACCCAAACTAAACCTCCGGGTACATTATTTTGACTATCTAGACCCTTCCGGACACTTTGACGCGCTCAAAACGACCATACAAGAAACTTATAATTTATTCACTTTTTATAATAATAATTTAGTCCTGACACGACACAGGCGCGTCCCGACTTAATTCCATAATTGTCATTTTATTCACACGTGACAATTTTTATAAAATAAATCTCATATTTTACTATACTCATCCAGTAACATTCAACAAATTTCCAATAATTACTAACTCTCGTCACGCTAGTAAATATTTAAAACAACTTTTCGGATTAAAATTAAATTATTTTATCTCAATTAAATTTAATAAATCCCTAAATTTAAAAGCCATAAAAATACGGGGTATTATAAATTTTCCCCCTAATAACGGAATTTCGTCCCGAAATTCGGAAAATAAGGCCTACCTGGTAAAAACATTTTGGATACCTTGAAAGTTCGCAACCTATCCACATAGTAAGGTGCTCAATCACTATAGCCCCTGCCTCACAGCAAGCTTGTTTAACACTCTTCATTAAAGATACTTCACATTGTGCTCCTATCCGGCATCATTCGCATAAGACACGCATATACACTATTAATTCCCATTGTTTTAATATCATTGGGAGGCCGCACCTCACCACATGATAACTACTCGAATTTATCTAAACACAAAACTCCCATTCTGAGAGAAACCATACGGACATCCGACCACTCTTATTCGTCTAAAACAATCATGGAATTCCACCATAGTTATCGTATTATTCTCGACCAATCCAAAATTCTGATTATCCACTCACCTCTAAACATACGGAAGGAGAATAGTCGAGTTTCTTCCATACCGAAACCTTAATAAACACCTCGTACGCGATAAACAGATATGAGTGCTTCTACAGAGCACTCCTGAAATTATCGTACCAAGATTCCAACATTTCCTTCATGTGGCTCCACTACTCTTTAATCACCGTGCACCTATTCCCTAGATAAGGGTTATACATTCTACTCGAAACGATACCTTACCTCTGCTGGTTCCTGAAATCCCATATCAAAGGTGGGATTCACAAATCTCATCCTGATTCAAAAATTAATACTGTACCGGACCATGTACTGGCGCGATCTTCGTTTAAAAGGAAGTCTGGGGCACACTAGTTAATATTACAAACCACCCCAAAGGAATATCAATCACTTCCTTCTTGGGAAACTTAATTCACATGTTCGGATGAAGCCCTTTATCTTGTTTTGAGAATGGTAACCCATCCAAGAACTTTACTGACTTTATCGACCTCTTCCAATTACAAGAATTGTCGATAAACACAAAATTCTTTGGTTGATTCTCCTCTTCCAACGGAACCCTACCTATAGGCGGTCTATGTAGAGACTACTCAATATGTCCCGCTAAACATCTATTTTTCCTTGAAATGTCCCACATTAAGTGACACGTAATACTTCCCTTCCTTCCTTGGTGTATGCCGAAAGTTCCGACCCGTGCTCTTTTCTCCACGATGCACACTTCTGGATCTTTTATACCATACTAACATCATCACTCTTTGTATGCGCAAGTCACTCTGACACTTGACTAATAACAACTCCGGTCCGAGTGTTCTTCATAATAATTAAATTCTACTCTATTTAAGGAATACCCCTTCATAAATGGCTTCCCACAACCTTTCGAATCAAATTAGGGTGTGCTATTCTAGTTGCACACTTATGTATGGATTATTGCCCCTCATGTGGCGTTTAATCCAATCTTATCACTTCCACTTCGTTCTGTTAGTCCCACCAACATATATTTCACACGTCTATTACCTCGTCCCATCAACTCGGATGATTTTTAACATCAGCTAACCAAGATGCCCACATTTTGTAAAACCCCGCCCGCCCTGGGAGAGAGAACGACGCGCTACTCATCTGTAGAACTAACTAGATCCAACAAAATATAAGGAATAGGGCATTCAAATTCCATGACAACAAAAGAGGAACAACAAATCTCAAACTTCTTCAGATAAGTATAATAATTTTCCCAAATTGGTACAATAACCAAAATAAATCACTAACGCTCTATTCATCAAAATAAATACAAGTCATCTCCTTTATATAATAAGAATTCTTTCCAGATAATTCATGCTAAAATAATCCCAACTCTTTATTTACCTTGTGTTTTGAACGCGGTTACAACACTTGGATACTCTCAATCACCCTAGAAATCGAAATTTTTAAGTCCTCCTTATCATCGTTCCACCCCTCAACTCATGGGGATAACTTTCAATGCTTTCTTACCACATAATCGGCTCCACTGGCCTTAAATCATGATTCAACTTCTAACTTATAGATATAATTACCTACCCCTAGTACGACCGAGGTACCGAACTCACGGACTAATGACCAAACATCTCCCTAATTCCAACCTTACGCTAAGTTTCATGCATGGGATGTCTCGCAAAGAGAAATCCAAACGAGGAACCCCCCCGATACACTACTACCTAGCATTGTCGGTTATCGAAATCCATTAGGTCCTCCGTCTATAGTATGTACCCCTTTATTCCATCTCTTGACAGAAAAGTTACATTTCCTCCCGTAATTACATTTAACAAAGAAGATTTCACCAATTGCACTATCGTTCAATATTGGTTGGTGGTAGTTGCATTCCACAAACCTAGAATACATACAATCGGAATTATCAAAATCCCTTTCCCTAATAATAGGGGTATAACTCTTAACTCCCACATCTCTAGAGGATAGATATAACAATGCACTCTTCCTATCACCAAGTCCTGAGTGCTAAACATACTATTGAGTTAAATCTCTTCGCTCAACGGTAAACCCGATACATACTGAATCAAAATGACAAAGTCCATACATACATCGGTATCGAATATCTCGATCCCACTATCCCCTCCGAGGTCTCTAGTATAGATAATATAAGTGTGAGTCCGACCTTCTTGCAAGTGAAGCCTCGCCAGAACAAAAACATGTTGCACTAATGCAACCACTCCGATAGCCTTGCAATAATTGCCCACTATCGTACTAACCATTTCTATAACGTTGTAACAAAGATAATATTATACTCGCATATCTCATTACCACGAGTAACCTCCATAAGGCACATGACACTGTTAATATACTCATTCATCCTCCGCGGATAGCATTAAAGAAAAATCCCGCTACACTAGGGAAAAATATTCACATAATAATAACGTTTATAATTATACGCATTAAACTCGTCTCACATGTTAATCTAGCAGTGAACAAAATATAGTGACTCGCTCGTGTCACATAAACACGCCTCGTCCTCTGAGGATACAACTTATACTTCCACCATGCCAATTGTCTTGACTGCACAAATGGTTTCTGAACGTAACACATCTGCCCAAACCGAAACAAAATAACTTTAATCGTTGTCTTTTACTAGGCACCGTATTCTTGTCCCTTTAATCAATTCGGAAAATATTATCGCGTGCGATTTCACTCCCCACAAAATATCTCAACACATAATTCACTTATCACCTATCCTACTAACCATGTTAGGATTGTCCTTCTCTCGGACTTTAGTAGACTCGATTCCTGTTGGCTACCCCGGTTATTCCCTTTGACTTTTAGGCCCTAAAGAACATGTCACTGTCTATAATAGTCCTTACTGAATTTACCATCACTTAGTAAGAATTCAACTATCCGAATCATTTAAATGCGTCCCCTGATGTGTATCCACACCCCTTTGTGGTGCTACACCACCACCGTTGTATTCAGTCTTATTCTCGACTAAATTCTTCGATTCTTTTAGTTTCCTACACAAAGGAGCATTATCATCTTTATTGACAAAATACGACATTGTCAACCTCTGATTCAACCGTCAATCAGAATTTCCCCTTTGAGTGTTATCAACTATTATTACGATTCGATCTCCCACTTGGAGTCATTTCCTCCACTTGTATCTACATCTTCCGATACAAAATTCTCTAACGGTTAAGATTCATATTCACAAATGGACCTCTGTCATGTCCTCCTGTGATGAGTTCAGGACAACGTTCACTTCTAATCCTGAACACGTGATGAAGGAACATACGATCAACACTGTACCTATGGTTTTCCTATAGACATAGCATTCCACTTCTAAAATTGGTGGTTGACTCCCATCGTTATAACTCCGTTCCGACAGCCAAGAAAATTTTCTCTAAATTTTTACTTTCAGTTAGCCACACTCTGTCTTATATCTAAACCTTTGGATACTTTACCTCCTTTGGTAAACACACACAATTCTCGCGTTTCTAGAATTCCCACTGACATTTCTCTACTCGTTTTGTAACACGTTGGGTGAGTTTAATCTCGCACCTCATTCGACTATAGCAACATTTGGAAATCATGGTTGCGCCTTAGTCACCTTTCTAGTCTTGGCTTCTCTTGCCATAATGGAGGTGACATCGACTACGGTCGTCATCCTCGAATATATTTTACAACCTAAACTGAGCCCTGCCTCCTGATGTCCGCTTAACGATCCTCTTCTGACATCCGTCATCGCTCGGAACACGAACACATCCGAACAAAATTAGAATTCACTAATGTATATACATTATAGCAGGATAACGAAATCTCATTAAAGAAATTGGCACTCCTAAACATAGGGCTCTATATCAAACAAAGCAACTCTGAAAGCATAATAAGCCGCACAGATCCTAAAGGATACTAGAACCTGATGCTCTGATACCACCTGTGACACCCCGCCTAATTAAATACCGGGTGATCAATCCTTTATTAAATTAAAATCAAGGTAAACAGTTGGTTCATTCTTAGCATCACTGTCACAAATTAAAATTTTCAAATTTAAACACCCTAATTAATTAAGCTAAGTGTAAAAACCATTTAAAACCTTATTTCCATTTTATTAAATCCAAATATAAAACCTTTGACCATTAACATTTTAAGGGTCACACATTAAGTATGACATTACAAATGAACATTCAATAGTTTAACCATCAATAACAAATCCCAACTATAAAACACTAAAGGAAAACATCCTGACAGTAATAAATCCCGAAGTAAAGATACTGAAAATAAAAGAATTACAATCTCTGACAAAACCAACTGAATAATGGAAAAGGGCGACACATGCCCCACTGGATAAAACTGAACTAGAAGTGGAGTCAATAATGAAGTCGTCTAAGCAATGGCCTACAACTTCCACAAAAGATACAACACGTTCCATCCAAAGAATCCTAAGCATAACGCCCCTGTGGCTGGGAACCTGTAATACATATATATATATATACACAAGAGAGAAGAGATAACAGCAAATGGGTCAGAGCCCGATTGTAAAACAGTTTTAAAATAGTTTATCAAGTATTTAAAATTCTTACCGGATAATGCAACCATCATATTAGTATGCGACGCTCTCTTGAGAATTCTCACCTCTCATCTAGTGTGCACGTCTACCGTACTAATGAATCTCATACATCTCTCTAACTTATTCTCCATAAGTCTTAACATGTGAAATTAAGGTTAGGGTATTCACTTTAGAAAATCTATCTCTTCAAGATTTCTTACGTTATTTAGAAAAATTCGGTATCGTTATAACGTTTCCGAATACTTATAGTGAAGTGAATCATTTATTCATTCCTTAACTACTTATACCCACAATATGAAGTTCCCATATAGATATACATATATATATTAGTTACACATATAATATATATAGAAACGGCACCCCACATAAAATCTATGGTGCAAAGTTTCCATAAATAAGTATATATATACCAATCACTCATATAATATATATATACTAACGACACCCCACAAAAAATATATGGTGCTGGCATACTCTGCTATCAAGTCCCTGTATCACACATATTTAGGGAAATACTAGTTCGGAATCACTCTCTAACTGCATTAACACAAACACATACAAATGGAGGCGAAACATAGTTCCAAGTCACTAAGAGGTCAGAACACACCCACACGTCTCTTAGGACCGTATGACTATCAATCAGATAGCCTATACCTAGGAATATTATGTTGTCGGGTACAAGTCAATACCCCCCATAAAGGTCCCATCGAGATAAGACTGTCCCGGTGCGAAAACCCCTGTGATAGCAAGTAGCTCGAGTATGATTTTTATACAGATATAATATATGCACAATCACACAGTCATATATATATACACACATCCACATTGTTAAATTAGTTGCGGTCATGACCCATAATTATAATTATCCGTTATTACATATTTTACTCGATTATCTCGTATAACGGACTCGTTCATTTTATTCTCGTAATTAAGTTATTCTAAACTCACTTCTCGTCTCTCGAAGTATTATCTTTACCTAAGTACAATTTCAGTAGGCCCTCACTTGCCTTCTAATCCAACTTCCTAGACATTTCGATTATTTAATCAACGCACGTATGATTTCCTAAGTATGAATATCTCCCCATTTACCCATCCTTTCCCTTTCACATTAAAGTCCCACATAACTGGGTTTATCTTGACCCTACTGGTCCTTTTTGCATCTCATTATGTTCTAGCAACTCTAATCAAGATTTACTACGCATAAAATCGGATTTAGCTAACACGAGCAAAAATCCAGTTTTCCAAGAGGGGTTGATCGATCGATGAAAGGGGGTCGATCGATCGATCTTATCGATCGATCGATGCTCTGGGCTCGATCGACCGATCAAGCAGTTATGGCGAATCTGCAGAAAATCAGCTACGGAAATCTTACTCCAAACTCATCCAAATCATCATATTTCAGTCCCAAACTCCCAACAACTCATACTACAAGTGTTGTATACCCATATAAACAATATCCTACGTAAAACATGCAAGTTTTCATTAAGTATAACAAAATAAGAGGCTAAAATATATATAAATCTCAAGAACCCTAATATTTTCTTTAGCTTAGTTTCTTCCATTCTTTTTTTTTCCAGATTTTCTAGCATTAACACCATGGAAATTCGTGGTTCAACCTCTACCTGTGAAATGGATTTTCCAGAATGTGATCTTTATCTCTAAAACATGTAAATCTTTGTCTCCAATTAATGTTTTCTTTCAAGAATACTAATTCTAAACAACCCTAGACTAATATAAATTAAGCATTAACTTGATTAAAGCAAGATAAATACTTGCCTAAAATTCAAGGTTCTGATTTGTGGAAGAATTTGGTGTGGTTGAGATTCTCGTTGCGCAATCTACCATTTGGCGGTGACGGCGGTGAAACCGGAGGAGTTCTTGGCCTAGAACTCCTTGGAAAGCTTCTCATCTTCCTCTCCAATGGCCGTCATTAGTTTTTAGTTATCCTAACCCTAGAAGACGACACTTACCATCTGATATAACCCTAGATAATTCGTGGGTTTAATTACCCATAATTACGAAATGTCCAAAATGCCCTCCCGGGGTACTAATTAAGCCTAAAAACGTCCCGAGACCCAAACTAAACCTCCGGTACATTATTTTGACTATCTCGACCCTTCCGGACATTTTGGCGTGCTCAAAACGACCATACGAGCAACTTATAATTTATTCACTTTTTATAATAATAATTTAGTCCTGACATGATACAGGCGCGTCCTGACTTAATTTCCATAATTGTCATTTTATTCACACGTAAAATTTTTTATAAAATAAATCTCGTATTTTACTCTACTCATCCAGTAACATTCAACAAATTTCCAATAATTACTAACTCTCGTCACGCTAGTAAATATTTAAAACAACTTTCCGGATTAAAATTAAATTAATTTATCTCAATTAAATTTAATAAATCCCTAAATTTAGAAGCCATAAAAATACGGGGTATCACACTTTCCTTCTTTTCTTTCTTTATTCTTTCGGTCTCCTTCTTTCGTTTCTTGACATCAAATACCTGTAAAAGCAATATGAAATACCAGAAACTCGGTGTACTTGTTAGGATAAGTCAGTAGAAAGATTGTGAGGTAAAGTCAACTCAATTACGTTGTTCAAGGTGCTAAAAGTAACTAAATTAAGGGATAAATTGGGAAGAATTTATGCCTAATCAAACCCCCTTAACTTAGAACTTTGCGCGTCCCAAGCAATGTAAAAGAATCCTAGCAAGGCTCAACTTTTGAAAAACATTTTATTGGGATAGAATACCTTTTTCGCGGGCAAGCGATTGCATTTAGCGTATGCAACAAGCCTTTAAACCCCTAGGTTACCCTAGTAGGACGAGTTGTGTCTCATGAGGGTTTGTAGTGAATTTACCCACAAAATTCGACTCAAATAAAAATTTAAAATAGCTAAAAATTGTATAATTCAAACTTTCCCAGAAAATAGTCATCATCAAGTCATGTTCAATAGTCTCAAATCACAGTGCATGTGTGCGAAGCCGGAAATATAACCGCCAATTTCCACCGATTGATCATTACATTACTTATCCAAAAATTCGTTTTGATTTCAAAATCTCATGGAATGCTCTCTCAAACGAATCACTCAGAATGTGGTTATTTTCTCGGTATGCGTGATATAAAGAGTAAATATAATGGACGCAAATCACGCATACGAATTGAAAGACGGAAATTTTATGGTAAAAGGATCTCATCAACGGATTATGGTTTAAAAAATGGGAACATTGCCTCTTTTTCGCACATTTAATCTCCTTCATTATCTTTTGGTGTATTAGGTCTCCACGCGGTAACCAATATCGCGATTTAGACTCGGTTAGGACTTTATCGAGTTTTAAGGTATATGGGGTAAAATGGAAATGGTAGGAAATATTAGAATTGGAAAAGTCATTTGTGATGTCCATTTGTGCTTTTTCCGGGCTATTGCTCATTTTTGTTCTTGTTTTTCTCTATTTTTTTTAGTTTTCACTTCTTTTCTTTTCTTGCTAGTTTTGTTGAGCATATCTATTTTTTTTTGCCCCTCTTTATGCACTTTTTGGACTAAATTCTAATTTTTTTCATTTTTCGCAATTCTGGGCTATTTGGGTTTTTCGGGTTGTCAAACGAAAGGAAAAATTTATTCGGCTCAATTTGGGTCACAAAAGGGGTAATTTTTCGCTACTTTTCCTGGCCAATATTTTTTGGTGACAAACGAGGGCCTAATTCATTCTCCAAAATGCCAATTGCGTTACCATATGCGTTTCGAGATGAATTCCAATTTTTATTTATTTTGAACAAAAATATTTTTGGATTTTTCAAAATTTTATGATTTTTTTGGAAATTTCTGGGCATTTTTGAAAATTTGTGAAGTTTTTAGAAATAGGCACTTGTGACCCTCCTAACTTAGACTTTTGCATTGTCCTCAAGCAAAAAGGACTAAAATCTAAACAAGACAAAATAATAAGTGCGATAAATAAAACAAACAAATGGAGAAAAATGCAGATTTTATAGCAAACAAGATTGTGGTACGATTACAAGGCATACAAACATGTGAACAGGACAAATACATAAAAACTGCCATAAACACATCAAGCTTCACTAGGGCGGGGGATGGGAAGAACCGGGCGCATCGGGGCCATAGGGGTCATAGAAATAGGGTGGCAGTGGTTCATTAGGATCCCCTTGGCGTCAATATATGTCCGCATGGAAACAGAGTATCAAGATCGAATCACGACGGTAATCGGTTTAAAAGTTTCCGAAGTTCGTCTCGAGCGCCGCCATTCGGTTGGTGAGGTCCCTACCCGCCCACTCAAAATTAGGATCGTCCTCTTCGTCTGCCGAATCTTCATCCGGACCGATATCCCCCATTTTGACATCCGCACCGGTTGCCTCTTCTTGCTCTTCGCTCTCGCTTAAGGCAGCCTCATCTTCACTATCACCTCCTCACCGTGCCCGTAGGACAGCTAGCTGTTTGGCGCTCTTTGTGCGGGTCCCTTATCCAAAAGGACCGGGAATGCGAGTATGATCAAGCGGCGCCCCTATGCCAACATCCTTGAGGATGGAGGTAATCAATCTTGCATAGGGAAGTGGGGCAGCACCCTTCTTATCCAAGGACGCGTTGATGATATCGGCGTATAAGGTGCAGGCCAAGTGGATGGAAGTTGGGGGTCAAAGAGGTGGTAGGTTAAAGTGGCTTGTTGGGGCTGCATGGCAGAATCGTTGGACGTTTGCAATATGTTGGCACACACAATCTGAAAAGTGAGGCGCGCTTTCTCATTAAAGCATCCAACGGCGGAGGTTTGCCCCGTCCAAGCCACATCCGGTGCAATGCCTGCCATGATCACGTCTTTGGCGACCGGGGGGACATTTCGTGGATAGGTGAATTCTTGAACGTTCGGAACATCGTACTTGGCCAACTTGGCCGTGAGAAGAGCCAATGAAAATGGGATGACATTCTCATCCATGTAAGCTTGGGCCTCGAATTGGCCCGTCCAAACAAGGGTGCCATAAAAGGATCAGACTTTGGTTGCCCAAACTGCTTTATAAGGTTCGTTGAGGAATCGACACCAACCCCTAGCCATGAATAGAGAGGTGACAGAGTTGGGCAACCCGATCCATTGGACAACGCGTTCCATATGGAGTTTGTGATCCAAACCGAAGAACTGATGGCACCATCGCTCCTCTTGGTGAGAGGGGAATTCTCCATGGACGGAGGGGAGGATGTCGGTGGAGTCGTACTTGATGGGGGCAGCTCTTTGGGCCATGATAACAAGAGAGATTTTTTCTTGGAAAACTAGGGAGGGAGAAGAGAGGAGTTTGGTTGAAGGTGTGAAGAGAAAGGGAGGGTATGGGTGTGTATTTATAGGTGAAGGGGTGAGTGTAGGGGCTGGAATTGGAGGGAAAGGGTCTGGAGGGAAAAATGGGTGAATTTAGGAGGGAAAGGGTAGGGTTGGGAGTTAGGAAGACGAATTGGAGGGAATGAAGAGGATTGGGGAGAAGGGGGGGTGAACCTTGGGAAGGGCTAAAAACATATCTGCAGTAGGTGGACCGGTCCGGGGTAGGGGCGGAATGGTCCAGTCCTTTAAAATTCAGGAAAATCTGACTAGCGGACTGGTCCACTTAAAAATTAAAGGAACCGGTCCGGGGCGGACCGGTCCGGACCTAAAATAAAGGAACCGGTTCGGCCCAGGGTTTTTGGGCTGAATTTTCCCCTAACTTGATTTCTAACGCTCTTCTCCGAAAATTTTCACTTTCACAACATACTCTCGATCAGTTTTGGTCCAAAACCTCTTGATACCAATGGTCAACACGATTTGACCCAATATTTTGAAAATGTGAATGCTCTTTCCCGAATGTACCCTAATCCTATCGACGTTCACTACACACACGACTCTCTCTACACACATGACTCTCACCCCATACGCGTCGGGGGTGTGACGACCTCGCTGTAATAGCTCACTCTACCCCGTAAACGGGGTCCGATAACCAGATGGTGTCCACGTCTTCCACACACGCCTCTAGATATGGCTTTAGGCGTTGTCCATTCACTTTGAATGTATTTCCCCCTTTTAAATTGTCTAATTCAACAGCTCCATGAGGGAAAACATTCTTCACAACGAACGGGCCAGACCATCGTGACCGCAACTTGCCTGAAAAGAGATGAAGCCGAGAGTTATAGAGAATAACTTTTTTCCTGAGAAAAAAACTCTTTGCGTCAAATGATGTTATCGTGTGCGAGTTTCATCCTTTCTTTGGAAATTTTAGCATTCTCATATGCATCATTGCGTAGTTCTTCTAACTCATTCAATTAAAGCTTGCGGGCTTCACCGGCCTTATCCATGGAATAATTCAATTGCTTAATCGCCCAATACGCCTTGTGCTCTAATTCAATGGGAAGATGGCAAGGTTTTCCATACACAAAGCGAAAAGGGGACATGCCGAGTTGATTTTTATATGCGGTGCGATAGGCCCATAGCGAATCGTTCAATCTAAGTGACCAATCTTTTCGGGTAGGATTGACGGTCTTTTCAAGAATGTTCTTGATCTCCCGATTTCTTAGTTCGGCCTGCCCATTCGTTTGTGGGTGATAAGTCGTTCAGACCTTGTGAATGACACCATACTTTCTCATGAGCTTCGCGAATGGCCTATTACAAAAGTGCTTGCCATTATCACTGATTATTACTTTCGGATCACCGAAGCGAGAAATTATGTGTTCCTACAGGAACTTTATAACCACTTTGTTGTCATTCGTCTTGGTAGCTGTAGCTTCCACCCATTTAGAAATGTAATCTACCCCGACAAGGATGTATAGGAAACCAAAGGACGGGGGGAAGGGACCCATGAAGTCAATACCCCAAAAGTCGAAGATCTCAATGATGAGTATGGGGGTAAGAGGCATCATGTCTCGTCGAGTAATGGCTCCCATCCGTTGGCACCTATTGCAAGATTTGCAAGCATCGTTTACATCCCGGAATATTATGGGCCAATAGAGGCCGCATTGTATAATTTTAGTGGCCGTCTTTTTCATCGAAAAGTGGCCTCCACAAGCTTCCGAATGATAAAACTGGATGACTTTTGGGATCTCTTCATCCGGTACACATCGTCGGATGATTTGGTCGACACAATATTTAAAAAGGAATGGATTGTCATTGAAGAACATGCGCGACCAAGTAATAAACCTCTTCTTATCTTACGGTGTCCAGTCAGGAGGGACAACTCTCATGACAAGGTAGTTCACTATATCCACAAACCAGGGCAAAGGAGAGGTGGCAAAGAGTTGGTTATCCAAAAAGTATTCGTCTATGGGTATGGGATCACTAGGTACGTCAGACGAAATTCGTGATAAGTGGTCGGTAATGACGTTTTCTACTCCTTTCTTATCTTTAATGGATATATTGAACTCTAGTAGGATTAGGATCCACCTTATGAGGCGCGGCTTGGCATCTTTCTTTGCAATTAAGTATTTCAGTGAAGTAAGTAATGGGAGAACCGATAAGATATGATCGGAATTTATCAAGCGCAAAGACTACTGCTAGCAACTCTTTCTCCATGGTAGAGTAGTTGAGTTGTGGTCCGGTAACAGTTCGGCTAGCATAGTAGATGACATGAGATTGCTTATCTTTTCTTTGGCCCAAAATAACACCTATCACATAATCTCTAGCATCACGCATAAGTTCGAATGGCAAAGACCAATCCGGAACTTTCATAATGGGAACGGATACAAGCATGGTTTTTGGTTTTTCAAAAGAGCTTTGGCATGCTTCCGTCCACTCGAATGGGGTGTCATTCATGAGTAGGTTGCTTAAGGGTCTAGCCATGGCGCTAAAGTCCTTAATGAACCTTTGATAAAACCCCGCGTAGCCCAAGAAAGAGTGCACGTACTTAAGAGATTTTGGTGGGGGAAGATCAGCTATGACATCTATTTTCGCCCTATCAACTTCTATTCCCTTGGATGATACTATGTGGCTAAGAACTATTCCCTCAGTGACCATGACATGACATTTCTCCCAATTCAGCACTAAGTTCTTTTCCACACACCGGGAAAGAACTTTTTTCCAATTTTTTTAGACAACGATCGAAAGAGGTGCCAAAAATGCTGAAATCGTCCATGAACACTTCGAGTCCTCTCTCGACCATGTAGCTAAATAAGCTCAACATGCAGCTTTGGAAGGTCGTGGGCGCATTACACAAGCTGAATGGCATACGTTTGTAGGCAAACGTTCCAAAATGGCAAGTGAAGATTTTTTTCTCCTGGTCAAGTACATCTACCTCAATCTGGTTATATTCGGAATAACCATCAAGGAAGCAATAGTAAGGGTGGACCGCTACTCTCTCAAACATTTGATCAATGAATGGTAAGGGGAAATGGTCTTTCCTAGTTCCCGCATTGAGTTTCCGGTAATCAATGAAAATGCGCCACCCGGTGGTGGTACGTTGGGGAACTAGCTCTCTCTTAGTATTCTAAATCACTATCATGCCCAACTTCTTCTTGACGACTTGAATGGGACTCACCCACTTGCTATCCGAGATTGGGTAGATAATCCCAGCATCCAATAACTTGATAATCTCGGTTCTCACTACTTCTTTCATGTTGGGATTTAGCCTTCTTTGCATTTCTCTTAAGGGTTTAACATCCTCTTAGAGATGGATCTTGTGAGTGCATATCAAAGGACTTATCCCCTTCAAATCATCAATACACCAACCAAACGCACTTTGGTGCTTCCTCAGAATTTTTAACAGTATACCCTCCTGCTCGTCGTCTAGGATAGAGGAGACAACAACAGGAAATGTCTCATCCTCTCCTAGGTATGCATATTTAATATAGGTGGGGAGATTCTTCAATTCGAGGGTTGAAAATTTTTTGCTGGAGGGAACCATGCATGTATCCCTCGGTGGTAATTCCTCGAATCTAGAACCCCAATTAACATCTCTCGCATCCTCGTCCGACGCTCTCTCATCGAGTAATTATCTCAACTCCCTAACCTCCCTCTCGAAGTCGGTGTACGTCCCCTCACTCTCGTGGCTCGACACTAGATAGGACCCTAAGGCATCGCCGTAATAATTCTCCTCAAAGTACTCCTCTACTATCTCACCTATGAAGCTCACCGCATGAAGATCATCTTCCTCCCGCGTATGTTGGCCTATATGGAAGATGTTGGTCTCCAAGGTCATGTTCCCAAAGGTGAGTTGCATTCGTCCATTCCGAGTATTGATGATTGCGTTAGCCGTAGCTAAGAAAGGGCGCCCAAGGATGATGGGAACATGATTTCTCGAGTTGAAGGACGACTCCGTGTCCCAAATGACAAAATCTATCAGGAAGTAGAAAGTGTCAACTTGGACGATCACATCCTCGACTATGCCTCTTGGGATCTTCACTGTTCGATCCACTAATTGGAGAGTGACCTTTGTGGGCTTGAGGTCGCCCAAATCAAGTTGCCTATAGATGGAGTAAGGGAGGATATTTACACTTGCTCCCAAATCAAGTAAGGTCTTTTCGATTTTATTTTCTCCAATGATGCAGGAAATGGTGGGTGCACCGGGATTTTTGAATTTAGGCGGGAGATCATTTAGTAGAATGGAGCTCACGTTCTGGGCTAGAAAGACATTCTTCTTTACCTTCATCTTTCTCTTTACCGTCAACAAGTCTTTGATGACTTTAGCATAAGCTGGAATTTTCTTAATGGCATTAAGCAAAGGTAAATTCAGCTTTACTTGTTTTAGCACTTCTAGCACGTCTTCACGTGGGTTTCCTTTATGGGAAGTAATCAACCTTTGAGGAAACGGTGACGCGGAGTGTGGTTTCACTATTACCTCGGGCTCACTAGAGTCTTCTTTGTCACTCTCATTTAAGGGGACATCTTCGGCCTCTTTTGTGCCGGGTGAAATCTCCTTATCTTTCGTTGTGTCGTGTGGGGGAGGTGATAAATCAATGACTCTCCCACTACAAAGAGTGGTCACAGCTTGACATTGCTCCTGATATTCAGTAGAAGTGGAGCTAACACTAGTTTGACCTTGGGGAGGTCTTTGAACTTGGGCAGGAAACTTGCCCTTCTCTTGGACACTCAACGAGGATTGTATTTTTGACATATTTGCATTTATGTCGCTAATTAGACGATCATATTTTGGCATTGGTTACAGTCTGGCTTGCGATAAATTGATTCATGGTATCCTCGAGAGTTCTCCTTAGTGGCGGGATATAAGATCCTTGAGGTGGTGGTGCTTGCACATGTCCTTGCATGTGTGGGGCTTGTTGAAAATTTTGTGGTGGAGGAGGGGCAATTTGGGGTGTAGGGTTCATCGCAGCGTGTTGTTTCCCATAGCTAAAACCAGGATGGTTTTTCCATGAAGGGTTGTAAGAGTTCCCGTACGGTGCACCGAAATTACCCTTAAAACCTCCTATACCACTAACTTGCTCCTGAAGCATCACTTTGTAGGCATTCCTCAGTTGAATGACCCGCCTCACAAATTGCACACACCTTTTCAACGGGGTTTGGTAGGGATCCATTTGGTCCTCTTCCACATATCCCACGTAGGTCTTACACTTCTTTATCAAGTATATCGATCCGACTGTCCGCTATAGAACTCTTTTCTACATGAAATAGGCCGGACGCTGACGGAGTGGTGGTCACTTGACGATTTCAATTTTGAGCATTAGGGTTAGATGTGTCCCAGGATTGGGTAGTCTTGGCGACATACCTCGGGTGAAGCTCAACATCACGGGCATCTAAGTCGACAAAGGGACCACTTCCCATGGTTTCAATAAGTTTCTTGGAGTTAAGATTCAACCCATTATAGAGAAAAGAGATGATTTGCACTGAATCAAATCCATGATGGGGGCATGAAGTAACTAACTCATTAAAACGCTCGTAACATCGATGAAATGGCTCATTTTCAGGTTGTCTGAACGCTTGAATTTGAGCCTTTATGGAGATTGTTTGATGTGGTGTGAAGAATTTCTTGAGAAATATCGATTGCAACTCCTTCCAAGATGGAATCGAGCTTGGAGGTAAAGACCATAGCTAGGTATTAGCTTTATCTTTGAGCGAGAAAGGGAAGAGTTTGAGGTGGATCACCTATTTTGTGCAAGTTTGATCATTGAGAGTATCGCACACATCCTCAAATTCCCTAATGTGGAGGTATGGCTTTTCAGAATCCATACCATGGTAATGTGGTAACATCTAGATCATCCCGTTTTTAAAGCGAAATTGTCCGGCATTATACGGGAGTATAATGCATCCTGGAGTGACAGTGCGCTCGGGATATAAAAATTCTCTCAGCGGGCGGTATGGGGCCTCTTCCTCACCGACATATGCATTACTTTGTTGTGACATCTCTCTCTCACTTAACGACTCGGTGCTCTCACTTGGTGTGCTCGAAGGTGTGTACTAAGAAGAAAAATGGAGTGTTGTTTGAGATTGAGTGTGACGGTGTGGGAGGTGGGATCCAGAACTATGGGGCGTTTGGGGTGTGAGGGGTATTGGGGTTGTACTCAACTATAGGATTTTCGTGAATGCTGGTTGGAGTATTATGAGGCGTGGGAGTGAGTTCAGAATTTTGCATTAAAAGGTTATGAGAGATGGTGGTGAATCTTTTTATGTTTTGAATTTTTTATGTTTTTTTTTGAAATTTTTTTGGTCAAAGTTTTAGATTGACTCGAACTAATCCTAAGTCTACCTAGTTCCCCGGCAACGGCGCCAAAAACTTGACGCGACTGAGAATGTGTCTCAGAAATGCATTCACTCTAGGCTCAAGTGCAAGCCTGTCGCTCAAGTAATAATCCGATAAGTTGGGTATCGATCCTCAGGGAACTAAGACAATGAAGTTGTGACGATGGGAAAAGATGAAGGAATCCTAACTTTGACTCTAAAAAGAAAAGAGAAAATATTTTGGTTTTGGTATTGATTAAACTAAATGGAATTGTGAAATTATGAAAAGATGAAATTATACTAAATTACCTAAACTGCTAATGAAAATTGATTTAAAACTTTAAACTATGTATGATAAAAACAGGACGAGAATACAATCCCCCAACCCTAGTGTATTGCAGTTATAATACTAACCGTAAATTTAACTAATTAATTTGACCCAGAATTTAGTACTCCCAAGCATTATGTATATGAGGTTCAAGCCCGCGTCATACTTAATCTGAGGACGAGTAAATCGATATCGCGATAGTGACACTCGAATTGCATTCTAAATCATCCGGGTTACCCAGAGGCAAATGAGATATAAAGATCTACAATTATTGTGTTCCTATGCAATATGATCGTAATCAATCACTAAATTCAGAGGATTAATGTTATACACATGCAACTAACACATCAGGCTGGGTTCATGTATCCCGGCCTTAGAAAATCTAGCCTAGCATTCTGATAGTAATGAAAACAGTGTTTGATTTGCAAAAAACCATGATTAATCTAAGGAAAGCTTATGAATTGATGTAGAATAAAATTGAAGAGAAGAAATAACTCACTAATGCCACCAAAGCAGTAACAACAACAATTAATAAAACTGGTAATCAAAGAACTTCTGAATAATCTTTAACTATTGGAATTAAAATTGTAAATTGTATCTAAACCAGGGTTTCTGGAAAAGAATGGAAAATTAACTAAAATTCTCCATCTAAATAATGATAATAAAACAGGTTTTTATACCCTACAACAATTCAAGAGTTTCAGCTCCACTAGGACTCTTTTTAGGAGAAGATAAGATTTGAGAATCTCGATGGCCGGACTGGTCCGGGCATTAGGCGGACTGGTCTGCCTCCAATGCGGATCAGTTCCTTTTATTTTCTGGTGAGCTGGTCCGGGGCGGACCGGTTCTTTTATTTTTCACCCTTCTTCGATTTTCTTTCGATCCGAGGTCTTCTGGAGTTTTGCACAGCGGACCGGTTCGGGGTAGGGGTGAACCGGTCTACCTGTTTGACTTTCTTTCTCAACTTTGACTGCTCATATCTTTTGTTCCGGGATTTCGATTAAGGTGCTGTTTCTTCCTATGTGCTCATGAGTGTGATATCTTCAACTTCTCTTTAGGAACCTCATCCGACTTTCGGATAGAATTTACTCTTTTGCCCTTTTGACTTTCCTTCTTTTCTTTCTTTATTCTTTCGTTCTCCTTCTTTCGTTTCTTGACATCAAATACCTGTAAAAGAAATACGAAATACTAGAAACTTGGTGTACTTGTTAGGATAAGTCAGTAGCAAGATTATGAGATAAAGTCAACTCGATTACGTTGTTCGAGGTGCTAAAAGTAACTAAATTAAGGGATAAATTGGGAAAAATTTATTCCTAATCACAACACCAGCTCCAATTGCAGGTATGAATATTATGGGCTTATTTTTTGAGTTTTTGAAACAAAATAATGTGAATTTGGATAGCTTGAGCCATAGTTGTATAACATTAGGAATAACCCCCTCTAGAGGGGCAACCACTACTACATCAGTGAGAGTAGACGTGGCTCCACCACTAAAGGTGGTGCTGTAGCATGTTATGATTCCATTCAGTTCACCGACAACAAAGAGCACGGGTCTAGAGGAATTTCCCTCCAAAGCTATTATCATGTAGGAAGTGAAGAAGCTGTTTTCCTCCTCTCAAAGGGAAGCTTCTCATCTATACGAGGAGCTGTAGGATCCCTACCCACATGGTGTGAACAAGAAGCCATACCCATAGGGGTATATTCCACCAAAATTTGTCAAGGTCAATGGCGAAGGAGAGAATACAGGAGAGCACGTGAAAAGGTTTAGTAAGTACCTAGGGGTGCGTGGGAATGATAAAAATCTAAGGTGGAGGGAGTTCTGCAAGACTCTTACATGGAAGGTCTACACATGGTACTCCCACTTAGCACCCAATAATATCTCCATATGGGAGGAAATGCAGAGGAACTTCCTCCAAAAGTTTTTTGTAGGAGAGGATGAATTCACGTTGAGGTACCTGGCACAGGAGGTGCAGAAGCCTTGTGAAGAGTTGATATAATACATCAAACGTTTTCACGAGAGAGCACTAGATGTCCATGAGGATGTGGCATAGGTAAGGCTACTACAAATATGTGTCGAGGGGAATTTGGAAGAATACAAGATTCACCTTCTTAATGAGACTGGAGATGGAACTTTTAGAGAGTTCACTAGGCCTGCCAGTAGTATAACGACGATAATCAAACATATGTCCTCAAGTTGGAGGACATAAGTTCCTCTAACTTTGGGAAGATTTCAAGTCTCAAGGAGGCAAGAAGTCAATTATGTGGATGGACGTTCCAAGGGCAAGAAGGGAGGCCCTGTATCCAAAATAAATAGTCCAGCTGAAAAGAGGAAGTTTAGAGAGGATGCCCCACCACTGCTACCTTGCAGCGTAGCGGAAGCAATTGACTATTATCATATATTGGTACGAAAGGGGGTAGCAGGCCCCCCTCGTCTAAATGGGGAAACTCCAACAACAGTAGACAAATATAATCCCAAGTATTATGAGTTACATCAGAGGGTGCAACACTCCACCAAAGACTGTTACAACTTAAAGAGGTTCATTAGTGAGAAGGTAGCCAGTGGTACTTTGTAAATACCTCCTGTAGATGTCAACGACAACCCACTCCCAACGTATCATTACGGAACTGCCAATATGGTGGTAGCATATAATGTTGAGGAAACTTGAGACTAGATGGAATGGGAAGGCAGCAAGAAAATATGTGAGGAGCTAGAAGGGCTAGCACTTAATAGTGAATAAAAAATTGGGAAGGAAAGGAGGCGCGATGAGTGGTTCTTCAATCATGATCAAAAAGAGACTAGAGGTAAGGAGGTTGAGTAAGTGAATCCCCCAGAAGGAAAAGTATATGTCAACCTTGCTTTGGATGAAGGAGGGACATCTGAAGAAGAATATGTTTTTAATGCCCAAATGTAGGAAGTGGACTTAGACTCTGAGTGTGAATCCATAACAAAGAATACTAAGTTCAAGTGGTTCTTTAATTAGATAGGGGTGAAGTATGACACCAGAGT
Source organism: Sambucus nigra (assembly GCA_949130495.1). NCBI lineage: Eukaryota > Viridiplantae > Streptophyta > Magnoliopsida > Dipsacales > Adoxaceae > Sambucus > Sambucus nigra. Next base: position 124,163,229 of record OX422213.1, read on the forward strand.
AGTCATCACCAAGAAGGTTTTGGAAGCAGTGCAGTAATGTGGAGACACCTCAATAAACTGGCAGAGACCAATTAGGAGGTTGATCAAAAAATACACTTCCAAAGTGGTTTTCTCCGAGGCAAATAGGAAAGTTCCATATTTACACAATCGCCCTCTATACATGACAACTATAATCAACGGAATCTCCTTCCCTAGGTTATTGATGGATTGATGGGTGACCATTAATATTATGCCAATCAGTATATTTTATGAGATGGGTATCGATCAAGAAAAGATAGTATCTGTGCTGTTGGTGATTTTAGGATTCAATAGTGCCACTCCACAATCCCTAGGATATGTGAATGTGGGTATTAAATTGCGGAATTTCACTTCCCATATTAAATTACACATCATCAATGCCAACAGCAGCTACCATTTGCACATCGAAAGGGTGTGGATGCATACCCATGGCATAGTACCCTCTACGTACCAACAATGTGCAAAAGACAACATTTAAGGAACGAAGATCATAATCAAAGTAAAGCAGAAACCATTCTATATTGAGGAGGCCTATCTGGTGGATGTGGTATTTTACACAGAGCTGGATAAAGAAAGGAAGAGTCTTATAAGAAACTTAGAGGCAAGGAAAGTTGTTGAAGGAGGTGTGCAGCCTAATTAGCTTGTCCATGATCATTTAGGGGAGAGGGTGATCCCACACATAACAAAAGGAAAAAAGGAAGGTAGAGGAGGTAGTCAAACCTCCTCGAACTTGCAAGAAGGTTATCCTTCTAGACGAGAAAGTTATATACAGTTTATAATAGTCTGGGCGAATGGCGTTATGGGATGAGAGTGTCAACTCGACACTAGAGTATTTTGTGGTGGATGAGTGCCACATCATTTAATATGTTGAGGAACCAAAAGAGGCTCTGGAGTGCATGCAAGATGGACATAGGGAGCAGTTGTGAGAGCTATAGGAAATCAACTTGGAAGTAGAAGGGGGTAAAAGTAGACCCATCCAAATTTCAAAAAGTTTGAACCCAGAGAAGAAGGGAGAGCTCATCGACTTACTCAAGGAGTTCACTGATGTATTTGCCTGGAAATACACAGAGATGCCAGCGATAGACTCGAAAGTGAGCTCCCACAAATTAAATGTTCTCCCCAATGCTCTTCCAATAAGATAAGAAAACTATATGTACAAAGCTGAGCTCGACCTAAAATAAAAGTGAAGTTAGATAAACTTTTCGCGGCGGGGTTCATTAAACCAATTCAGCACCCTGTGTGGCTCTCCATCATTGTACCTGTGGTAAATAAGGATAAGAGTCAAATTTGAATTGTGTGGACTTCCATGACTTAAATCGAGCATTACCCAAGGATGAGTTTCCCCTACCGAGTATAAATGACTTAGTTGATGCTATTGGAAGACATGAAATTTATAGTTTTATGAATGGGTATTTTGGCTATAATCAGATTAAGATGGACTTGACGGACGCATAGAAGACTGCTTTTCACACACCATTGGAAAACTTTCACTATATAGTCATGCCATTTGGATTGAAGAATGTCGGGGCAACATATCAGTGGATCATAATGGCAATATTCCATTATTTGTTTTATGATATACTGTAATTCTATGTGGATGATCTGGTAATGAAGTCCAAAAAAGAAAGCAATCATATACAGGACCTCCGGAGAGTGTTTGTGAGATGTCGTAGGTATAAGATGCAAATGAACCCCTTGAAGTGTGACTTTGGGGAAGTTTCTGGGGTTTGTAGTGAATAGGAAGGGTGTAACACCCCTGCTTAATTATGGCATCGGCATCCACCAAAACTAAGCCAAGCATCACTAAATTAAATACCACTCTTAGCATGTGATAGATATGAGACATATAATATTCATTCGACAAGAGAATAATGAAATCAATCCCTATAAATAATAATAATCAATGCGACATAAAATCCATCACCATACTAATCTCAAATAATAACTATCTTAAAATAAATATAATCTCTAATCAATTGAATCCATAATGAAGTATCAAAATAAAACCGTGATAACTATGCAACCGAATAGCCCACCAAATCCATAAATTGTGCCTCAATATAAATACGAAGGAATGGAAACTAAACTAACTATTAAGCATAAAAAGAAATAAACTCCAGCTGCACCTCCAAGATATATATATATATCTTCAAATACTCCTGTTCAGTTACTCCAGCACTAATACCAAAAAAATGTTAGTCAATGCACAGGTTAGAGCCCCGAGCATGAATATCGGCCACTCCCACCAATTAGAGTCTGTGAACCAAGACAATAGCATTATACAAGATAAAAATCATAATAGAATATTTTAAATTATACGAGATATGATTATGCAATCATAATAAATCACTATCTACCACAATAATTCTTATTCAAAAATCCACACCAATATTATTTTAAATATCAATCAGTCCCATATTGTTAATTTAATTAAATTAATCCAATTTATCATTTTGCTCAATTTATTATTATCCATTGCGATACTCCAACATAGAAATTTTACTCTAGTAATTCACATTATTATAATGTTCCTCCCACCTCGGGTGGCACTCCCACCAAAATACATTATTATAGTGGTCCTCCTGTCTTGGGTGGTACTCCCACCAAAATACACTTTCCCCTAGTCAATATCCAGCTGATCCGTTTAAATTGTCGATCCCACAACATGGCGAGGTTCCACACACGACATGACATGACATAAACACCAGCAGACCCATTTAGACTGTCGGCCCCCGCACATTATGTCGCCAATAAATTTTAATACCCATTTTATTATCTTAGGTATTTATTCTCAATTAATCATCCTTCTCATATTCATTTTGTAAATTACCCCACCGTTATTATCAATGTGAGATCCTTAAAATACCCCTTAGTCCCATACCTAAAGGTACCCAAAGTACAAATACATCCTATCCTACATATAGGATTAATTTATATTAATACCTCTTCGTTGTATTATAATTACTCTAGCAAATCGATGACACAACATAAAAATTAGCCCCACCCCGGAATCACCCCTCTGTAAAAATCTACACTCACTAGTCCCATACCAAGAAAGAGTAAATCGCAACTAAGACCCACCCACTAGTCCCATACTTGGAAAGTATCCTTAAATATAAGTGAGGGCATACTACCAAAATCTCGTTGTCCCCGTGATTATAAATATCTATATCAAACAGTCACATAATCCAATAAGACATATAAACAATATCACAATTTTATTCATGATGGCACAATTTAATTTAATCTACTTAATAAAATCGTCGTCGTTCTTCACACTATTATTTCCATTAAATCGTTATAGATTAATCAACATGCAACTTTAAGGATCACACCAAAGTTGTCCATTTTTATAAACTACATAATTTTATGCACGTGTACATGTCCCCAATTCAATTAAAATAACCCCCATAAATTCTACATGTGATCCTACACCCATAATAACCAAAACCCACTGCTCTCTCCTATGCACCCAAGGGTTTCAAATCTTATTCCATATTAAAAAATTTCATCAAAATAGTACCAAATTTAGTTTTCACTTTTTCTAATTAAGGTGCTAATTTATTTTTAGAAAAACATGTCATTAAAGATTTAGGCGACACTTAAAATGCATAATACAGAAGGAAGAGAATAGAGTATCCATGCCTGAATAAAAAATGACCGAGAATGATTTCAAAGATGTATTAGTCTCCAAAAGATGATAAAGATCCGTTCTAAATGCGTCTTGAGAAAACTTAGTTAATCTTGACATATCTGGAGTTGAAACCTTGAAGAAAATTGGGGTAAAGGTTTGTAGATGAAAGGAAAATATTTTGGAGAAGTCTTTTGGAGGAAGAGTCGTGGAAAAAGCGATTTGAGGAACACAACCACTGATTATTCTTAATTTATAATTATTAGGAGTTCTATTTAAACTAAAAAAAAGTTTCGCCGTTCGTCATGGCCCAAAACCGGGACAAATGTTTTTTTAATTCCCATTTTGTATCCTATTTGAATTTTGAATAAAATCCAACTTTTCAATATTAAAACTCAACATTTTAAATTAATAAAACTTTATAAATTCCAAAATTTTACTTTACCCTAAAATTCCAAAATAATTTAACTAATAACTACTAATTTCACGGGGTGTTACATACTTCCCCACTAGCACATGAATTTCATCCTTGAAATTCGACGAAGCATAAATACGCAAAATAAAATAAGGCTCACATATGCCTAGCCATAGAGTACCATGATTAGGCGCCCATACCCCCAATCCTACCCGCATGTAATCTCATGATTGAAAATACAATATATATATATATATATATATATATATATATATATATATATATATATATGCATGACTATGAAAATAACGGCGTACCACACGCTTTCGTGAATCACCTCTCAATTATATCTCCAAAAGTCATCCAAACGGGTAAGTCCTCAAATTTATTCACGTCACCAAAATCGATACCAATGACGCCTACCATCTGCACGCAACATCCAACATTATACTTTATTTCCAAAATCACTTCTGAGTCTCCTCTCATCAAAGTTATTGTTTCTAACCATAATGCTTACAACGTCCTTGACACCAGACATCCTATCTCCAAAAACACTGTTAACACGTATGCTAGACCCATTACCTTAGAGAGTATGAATCAATAAAGAAAATCAAAGATCGGTAACACAAAAAACTAAAGCGGACTTACAACCTACGAGACCTAAGACCATGCTCTGATACCATCTATAACACTCTTGCTTAATTATGGCATCGGTCGTCACCAAAACTAAGCCAGATGTCACTAAATTAAATTCAATTCTTAGGATGTGACAGATATGAGACATATAAAATTAATTCCACAAGAGAATAATGAAATCAATCCCAATAAATAATAATCATCAATGCGACATAAAATCCACCACCACGCTAATCTCCAATAATATCTAACTTGAAATAATTATAATCTCTAATTAACTGAATCCATAATGAAGTATCTAAACAAAATCGTGACAATTGTGGAACCGAATGGCCCACCAAATCCACAAACAGTAATATAAATATGAAGGAATGTAAAGTAAACTAACTACTAAGCATAAAACAAATAAACTCCACCTGCACCTCCGAAATATATATCTCCAAATACTCCTGTGCAACTACTCCAGTAGTAATACCTAAAAATTGTTAGTCAATGGACAGGGTCAGAGCCCCGAGCATGACTACTGGCCAATCGCTCCAATTAGGGTCCGTGAACCCAGACAATAGCATTATACATGATAAATATAATAATAGAATATTTTAAATTAGACGAGCTAGGATTACGCAATCGTAATAAATCACTATCTACCACAGGAATTCTTATTCAAAAATCCACACCAATATTATTTTAAATATCCATCAATCCCATATTGTTAATTTAATTAAATTAACCCAATTTATCACTCTGCTCAATTTATTATTATCCATTGCGGTACTCCCGCATAAAATTTTTACTCTAGTAATTCACATTATTATAGTGGTCCTCTCGCCTCGGGTGGTACTCCCACCAAAATACATTATTTTAGTGGTCCTCTCGCCTCGGGTGGTGCTCCCCCCCCCAAAATACACATTCCCCTCGTCAATATCCAGCTGATCCGTTTAAATTGTCGATTTCGCAATATGACGAGGTTCCACACACGACATGACATAAACACCAGCTGACCCATTTAAATGGCGGCCCCCGCACATTATATCGCCAATAAATTTTAATACCCGTTTTTTAGCTTAGGTATTTATTCTCAATTAATTATCCTTCTCATATTCATTTTGAAAATTACCCCGCCCTTATTATCAATGTGAGATCCTCAATATAATCCTTAGTCCCATACCTAAGGGTCCCCAAAGTACAAATACATCCTATCCTACTTATAGGATTAATTTCTATTAATAACTCTTCCTGGTATTATACTGTAACAACCCGCGTAATTTTGGGCTATTTTAATTAATTTTTGGAAAATGGAGGAAAATAAAGTTTTTAATAAAATTATTTTTATTGCTCAAACTTGTTGGTTATTATTTTTAAAGGCGAGAATTTCAAACGGTTTCGAAATCGGAGTTAAAACGGATTTTAAAATGATTTTTAAATGTTTTTAACTCTTGGAATTCTAAGTCGGCGAACATTAAGTAATTTTCAAGAGTTGTTTTGACTTCCAACTCTTCATTTCTTTGCCTTATTTAAAGGAGTCTTTTGGATTCCAACTCTTCATTTCTTTGCATTATAAAAGGAAGTCGTGGGCAACCCTTTTAACCTACTTTTGGCACAAATTTTGGCAGCAAATGTATTTTATATTCATCTTTTTTTTATATATACTTTTGCCCTTGATATTTGTGAGTTCCAACCTTAGATTAGAGGTGTTCTTGGGGCTATTTTTGTTGGAGGTTCTTGGAGGATCTTTTGTAGATCTTTTGTGTTGATCTTGAGGATGTGATCATTGGTTTCTCATCATGGTTTGAGGTATGGGGTTTTACACAATATGCTCCTTAAATCTCGCGAGTGTCATTCTCTTTGAATTCTTGTTTAATTGAACTCATATTTGAATTGTTAAATTCATTGAAATCTAGAAAATAATTGTTGAAATTATTTTGATTCATGTGGTATCATTATATTGTTGTTGAGCACGTTGTCATGAGATTTTAATATGGCACGGATGTTGGGCACCCGCCAAAATTCCTGTTTCCCGGGCTATGGCTTGATAAAGCATATACGGATGTGGTGAGGCCTGGTGACCCGGTTAAAGTGTTGTTGAGAAATTATATTGATAAATGCTTTGAGATTTGCATTTTGATTTGAATATTCGTACTCGTGTTGTTACATTTTATTCGTTGCTAATCCATATTTGTTGAGCATATTTACTGTCGTATTGTGTACTTCCCCATATTTTCTTTTAGTGGTAGGTTAGCGCGGATTTTGGGGCGTTATGGAGATTGATTTTAGAGAGGATTGTTTGGGAAAGATTTGTATTATTTTGATGTATAGAGCTTTGGAGATTTGTATTTTAATTCGAGTTAGATAGTTGTAATTTTAATTCGAGAGACTTGTTGTAATTGAAGAGATTGAGATTAGTGGTTTCTCTTTTGTTGTTGTGAGATTTATATGCTCTATACCTTGTTATATTGTGGATTTAGTTTAGTTTTATCGCATTAGCGTTCCGTTCGCTCTCCCCGGGCGGGCGGGGTGTTACAAATGGTATCAGAGCTTAGGTATACGACAACCCTCGGGGTTTGAGTTTTGGGTTCATTGCGTGGTTAGTAATTTTTGGAGATACCAAATTTTAGGTGATATTTGTGATAGGTTTCGAAAATAGATGTGAGGAATTTATTTTTGGGAGACGAGATTTATTTTGGGAGTTAGTGTAGTGGCCTGATTTTGAGAGTTAGGCATTCGGCGAATTTCGAGGGCGAAATTCCATTGTTAGTGGGGAAGTGTAACAACCCGCGTAATTTTGGGCTATTTTAATTAATTTTTGGAAAATGGAGGAAAATAAAGTTTTTAATAAAATTATTTTTTATTGCTCAAACTTGTTGGTTATTATTTTTAAAGGCGAGAATTTCAAACGGTTTCGAAATCGGAGTTAAAACGGATTTTAAAATGATTTTTAAATGTTTTTAACTCTTGGAATTCTAAGTCGGCGAACATTAAGTAATTTTCAAGAGTTGTTTTGACTTCCAACTCTTCATTTATTTTCCTTATTTAAAGGAGTCTTTTGGATTCCAACTCTTAATTTCTTTGCATTATAAAAGGAAGTCGTGGGCAACCCTTTTAACCTACTTTTGGCACAAATTTTAGCAGCAAATGTATTTTATATTCCTCTTCTTTTTATATATACTTTTGCCCTTGAGATTTGTGAGTTCCAACCTTAGATTAGAGGTGTTCTTGGGGATATTTTTGTTGGAGGTTCTTGGAGGAGCTTTTGTAGAGCTTTTGTGTTGATCTTGAGGATGTGATAATTGGTTTCTCATCATGGTTTGAGGTATGTGGTTTTACACAGTATGCTCCTTAAATCTCGCGAGTGTCATTCTCTTTGAATTCTTGTTTAATTGAACTCATATTTGAATTGTTAAATTCATTGAAATCTAGAAAATAATTTTTGAAATTATTTTGATTCATGTGGTATCATTATATTGTTGTTGAGCACGTTGTCATGAGATTTTAATATGGCACGGATGTTGGGCACCCGCCAAAATTCCTGTTTCCCGGGCTATGGCTTGATAAAGCATATACGGATGTGGTGAGGCCTGGTGACCCGGTTAAAGTGTTGTTGAGAAATTATATTGATAAATGCTTTGAGATTTTCATTTTGATTTGAATATTCATACTCGTGTTGTTACGTTTTATTCGTTGTTAATCCATATTTGTTGAGCATATTTACTGTCGTATTGTGTACTTCCCCATATTTTCTTTTAGTGGAAGGTTAGCGCGGATTTTAGGGTGCTATGGAGATTGATTTTAGAGAGGATTGGTTGGGAAAGATTTGTATTATTTTGATGTATAGAGCTTTGGAGATTTGTATTTTTATTCGAGTTAGATAGTTGTAATTTTAATTCGAGAGACTTGTTGTAATTGAAGAGATTGAGATTAGTGGATTTATATTATTGTGGGTTTATTTAGATGCTCTATACCTTGTCACTTGTAGATTTGGATTTATTTTATCGCATTAGCGCTCCGTTCGCTCTCTCCGGGCGGGCGGGGTGTTACATATACCTAGTCTAGAAAATCGACGGCACAACATAAAAATTAGCCCCACCCCGAAATCACCCATTTGTAAAAATCTACACTCAGTAGTCCCATACCAAGAAAGAGTAAATCGCAAATAAGACCTACACACTAGTCCTATACCGATCAAGTATCCTAAAATATAGGTGAGGGCATACTACCAAAATCTCGTCATCCCCGTGATTCTAAATATCTATATCAAACAGTCACATAATCCAATGAGACATATAAACAATATCACAATTTTATTCGTGATGGCACAATTTAATTTAATCTACTTAATAAAATTGTCGTCGTTCTTCACACTATTATTTCCATTAAATCGTTATAGATTAATCAACATGCAAGTTTAAGGATCACACCAAAATTGTCCATTTTTATAAACTACATAATTTTTATGCACGTGTACACGTCCCGAATTCAATTAAAATAACCCCATAAATTCTACATGTGATCCTAAACCCATAATAACCAAAACGCACTGCTCTCTCCTAGCACCCAAGGGTTTCAAATCTTATTCCATATTAAAACATTTCATCAAAGCAATACGAAATTTAGTTTTCACTTTTTCTAATTAAGGTGCTAATTTATTTTTAGAAAAACATGTCATTAAAGATTTAGGCGACACTTAAAATGCATAATACAGAAGGAAGAGAATAGAGTATCCATGCCTGAATAAAAAATGACTGAGAATGATTTCAAATATGTATTATTCTCCAAAAGATGATAAATATCCGTTCTAAATGCGTCTTGAGAAAACTTAGTTAATCTTGACATATCTGGAGTTGAAACCTTGAAGAAAATTGGGGAAAAGGTTTGTAGATGAAAGGAAAATATTTTGGAGGAAGTGTCATGGAAAAAGCGATTTAAGGAACGCAAGAACGAATTAGTCTTAATTTATAATTATTAGGAGTTCTAAGGCTAAAAGAATTATATTTAAACTAAAAAAACGTTTTGCCGTTAGACACGACCCAGAACGGGGACAAATGTTTTTTTTATTAATTCCTATTTTGTCTCCGATTTGAATTTCGATTAAAATACAACTTTTCAATATTAAAACTCAACATTTTAAATTAATGAAACTTTATAAATTCCAAAATTTAACTTAATAAAAAAATTAGGAATTAATTTAAGTAATAACAACTAAATTCACAGGCCGTTACATACTTCCCCACTAGCACATGAATTTTGTCCTCGAAATTTGATGTAGCATAAATACGCTAAATACAGTAAGGCTCACATATGCCTACCCATAGAGTACCATGATTAGGCTCCCATACACCCAATCCTACCCGCACGTAATTCAATGATTGAAATACAATATATATATGTCACCTATATATACGCATAACTATGAAAATACCGGCGTACCACATCCTTTTGTGAATCACCACTCGATTATATCTCGAAAAGTCATCCAAACGCGTAAGTCCTCAAATTTATTCACATCACCAAAATCGATACTTACGATGCCTATCATCTACACTCAATCTCCAACATTATCCTTGTTTTCCAAAATCATTTCTAAGTATCCTCTCATCAAGATTATTATTTCTAACCGTAATGCTTACAACGTCCTTGACACCAGACATCCTATCTCTAAAAACACTGTTAACACATATGCTTGACCAACTACCTTATAGAGTACGAATCAATAAAGAAAATCAAAGATCGGTAACGTGGAAAGCAAAAGTGGACTTACAACCTAGGAGATCTAAGACCATGCTTTAATACCATCTGTAACACCCCTAGTTAATTATGGTATTGGTCGCCACCAAAACTAAGATGGGCGTCACTAAATTAAATACTTTTCTTAGCATGTGAAAGATATGAGACATATAAAATTCATTCCACAAGAGAATAATGAAATCAATCTCAATAAATAACAATCATCAATGAGACAGAAAATCCATCGCCATGCTAATCTCCAATAGTATCTAACTTGAAATAAATATAATCTCCAATAAACTGAATCCATAATGAAGCATCTAAATAAAACCGTGACAACTATGGAACCGAATGGACCACTAAATCCACAAATTGTATCTCAACAAGAATACAAAGGAATATAAACTAAACTCACTACTAAACATAAAATAAATATACTCCAGCTTCACCTCATAAATAGATATCTTCAAATACTCATGTGCATCTACTCCAGTAGTAATACCTGAAAAATGTTTGTCAACGCACATGGTCAGATCCCTGAGCATCAATACCAGCTACTCCCTCCAATTAGGGTCCGTGAACCTAGACAATAGAATTATACATGATAAATATCATAATAGAATATTTTAAATTAAACGATTTATGATTATGCAATCATAAATAAATCACTATCTACCACAGTAATTCTTATTCGAAAATCCACACCAATATTATTTTATATATCCATCAGTCCCATATTATTAATTTAATTAAATAACCTAATTTATCATTCTTCTCAATTTATTATTATCCATTGCGGTACTCTAAAATAAAATTTTACTCCAATAATTCACATTATTATCGTGGTACCCCCGGCTCGGGTGGTACTCCCACCAAAATACATTATTATAGATGTCCTCCCACCTCGGGTGGTACTCCCACCAAAATACACATTCCCCTCATCAATAGCCAGCTGATCCATTTAAATTGTCGATCTCGTAATATGATGAGGTTCCACACACGACACGATATAAACACCAGCTGACCCGTTTAGACTGTCGGCTCCCGCACATTATGTCATCCCCGTTTTATTATCTTAGGTATTCATTCTCAATTAATTATCCTTCTCATATTCATTTTGCAAATTATCCCACCCTTATTATCGATGCGAGATCCTCAAAATACCCCTTAGTTCCATACCTAAGGGTCCCTAAAGTACACATACATCTTATCATACGTATAAGATTAATTTATATTAATAAATCTTCCTAGTCTTATACCTAGATTACCTAATTGACAACACGACATAAAAATTAGCCCCACACCGTAATCACCCATCCGTAAAAATCTACACTCATTAGTCCCATACCTAGAAAGCGTAAATCGCAACTAAGAGCTACCCACTGGTCCCATACCTAGCAAGTATCTTAAAATATAGGTGAGAGCATACTACCAAAATCCCATCGTCCCCTTGATAATAAATATCAATAGAAAACAATCACATAATCCTACAACACGTATAAATAATATCACAATTTTATTCATGATGGCACAATTTAATTTAATTTACTTAATAAAACTGTGGTTGTTCTTAACACTATTATTTCCATTAAATCATTATAGATTAATCAACATGCCAATTTAAGGATCACACCAAAATCTTCCACTTTTATCAACTACATAATTTTTATGCATGTGTACACATCCCAATTTCAATTAAAATAAACCCCATAAATTCTATATACGATCCTACACCCATAATAACTAAAACCCATTACCCTACGCACCCAAGGATTTCAAATATATTTTCATATTAAAAAAAATCATCAAAATAGTATGAAATTTGGTTTTCACTTTTTCTAATTAGGCTGCTAATTTATTTTAAGAAAAACAAGTCATTAAATATTTAGGCGATACTTAAAATGCATAATATTAAAGGAAGAGAATAGAGTATCCATGCCTGAATAAAAATTGATTGAGAATGATTTCAAAGATGTATTCTTCTAAAAAAGTTTATAAAGATCCGCTCTGACTTGTCTTGAGAAAACCAAGTTAATCTTGACATATCTTGAGTTGAAACCTTGAAGAAAATTGGGGCAAAGGTTTGTACATGAAAGGGAAATATTGTGGAGATGTCTTCTGGAGGAAGAGTTGTGGAAAATGCTAATTGAAGAACACAACCATGGATTAGCCTTAATTTATAATGATTGGGAGTTATAATGCTAATAAAATTCTATTTACACTAAAAAAAAAGTTTTGTCGTTAGTCACGACCCTTGAACATGGACAAACGTTTTTTTAATTCTATTTTGTCTCTGATTTGAATTTCGATTAAAATCCAACTTTTCAATATTAAAACTCAACATTTTAAATTAAAAAACTTCATAAATTCCAAATTTTTACTTTACCCAAAAATTCTGAATTAATTTAAATAATAACTACAAAATTCATGGGGTGTTACACAAGGGCGTTGGTTGATGCAGAAAAAAAGAAGGCCATCATGATGATGCCACCTCCGAAGAATCAAAGGAAGCTTAAGAGATTTTTAGGAAAAGTGCCTTACCTAAGAAGGTTCATACTTGCACTGGCGGACGGGACCCATCCATTTACCCCCATGTTGAAAGAAAAATCTAAATGGATATGGGGGGAGGAACAAAAGAAATCCTGTGAGATAATTAAGGAAATTTTAGCCTCTCTATCCACAATGATTCCTTCGAAAGCTGGGGCACCACTGCTGCTCTATCTCAATTCAACAGAAAGGTCCATGTGATAACCCGCCTAATAAAATATCAGGCGATCACTCCTATATCAAATTAATACAGGAGTCTCATATAGTTCATTCTCAGCATCACTGTTGAAAGACAATTTAATTAGTAATATCCTATTAGGGTGGCATCAAATTTTAATTAACTAATCTTTTATCCAAACCATTCAAATAAAACAATTACAATAGTTGTATGCAATAACTGAAATGAAATGAAGTAACCGAACACTCGATACAAAATAATACAACCAAATCGAATGCCGTACAAAAGGCGGTAGAAGAAAAAATGAGTACAGTTCAACCCGAATATGTCTACAATACCTCCTATATAGATCTCAATGATATAAGCGTCTACAATAAAACTTCTTGCATCCATAGCTGCTGCAGCAAAAGTCTAACTCGAAGGAATCATCATCCAAACATCCCTGTGTCTGGACACCTATATATATATATATCAAGAGAGGGGAAAATAGAGAAACGGATCAAAGACCAAGTTTTGAAAAACATTTTAGCAAGTGTATAAAATCCATATTTTTAAGATATGATATTTCTCATATTTAAACTAGTATCGCACTCTCATGAGATACACCTCACCCCTCTTCTAATAGTGCACAACTATCGCATATCTTTTAAAAAACCTAGTTAAGGTACCCTGCCTAACTAATGTATTTACCATCTTCTAATAATTCTTATTAATATAAGTACGAAGGACTAAACTTCTCCCCATTACCAACATTATGTTACGTTCATGCGTGGGGTGTCTCGCGAAGCGAAATCCAAACAAGAAACCCCCCCGATACACTACTACGTGGCAATGTTGATCGTTGGGATCCATTAGGCCCTTAGTACATACAACATCTTATACTATTCTATATACATACATACATACATATATATATCTAGTTCTCATTATAACCTATGATTCATAATTCATAAACATTCGAATATAAATTTACCGAAAGGAGTATATCACTTTATTCATTCTTTTTCCTTTTATACAATGTTACGTTCTATGATATGTCATCTCATATATAACAATATACTATATGCAACAAGTATAATAATCAATCCACCGAGATATAATATAAGTAGCTTAGTCATTTTTATTTACTAAGCAAATGTGCAACATCACAAGTATACATGTATTTTATTCTCAGTACATATAATCATATCTGGCACCCCTACACTAAGTCGTAGTGCACAAATACTCTACTATCTAATCCCAGTACATCATGTACACAATGATCACGAATTCCGAATCACTCAGGAACCTTATCAATACAAATCACACATATTGGAGGCGAACAGATTTCACGTACCCATAGGTCACGCACATACTTACGTTCCCACGGCCAACAGACTTATCGACTCACAAATAATCCTTTCACAGTCCTATGTTCTCGAGGTACCAAATCTAAATTCCCCCGAAGGCAACATAAGATAAGATTGTCCTCTTTCGAAATCCGTCCTCCTGTGATAGCAAGTATGGTAGGTTTGTCATACACATAATAAATAATAATATAGGTACACATCTCACCTATATAAATATAACATCAATGAGATATTTACACAACCATATGATAACGATAGATATTTATCTTTCCTATACATAATTCCCCATAGGTATTTATTTAACCCATATACATATTAATATCATGGCATACGCATAGCCCATATAATAAGTCCCATACGTAGTATATTTATCTCTCGAATATCCTACGCATTTATCGATTATAACCAATCCTCAATATATTATTTCCTAGCTTTTCTCAATGCACGATGATAATACCAATAACATCGTTATATTTATTCATTTTATATTTTATATAATTTAACGACATCTTGTATACAATCTAAATCACTTCCCAATATATATAGCCATAATTTCCAAACTCTATAGCAATAGCCAATAACCTCAAGTGTTCCCTTTCGTAATAATATAAACATTCACACACTTAAAATACTACCCCAATACGTACTCTCTTATTTAATATTCAAATCGCTCCTTAATCACTTCATAAAGATTTGTATAAATAATCTCGAACGTATCAATTCATAATAATTAAATAGCATGTGCACTACGTATCTTAATTCCTTAGGTATCTCATTACTATAATAATCGTCGTCCATAGATGCATAGGGTAATTGCTCAATTCTTTGTAGTATATATCCTAAATTTGATCCTAGTCACCACGTAGGATTTTACTTAACCAAAGTTGGTACATAAATACCTTTTCTACATGCACAATTACTTATATAAAATTGCCCACCTAAATACCTCTTTAAGTATTTCTCCTCACGAACACCCCTATTTTGGTAGGTCTTGAATTTTACTTTAAACTAACTTAAAGTACACATATCACTTGAATAATTATTTATAAGTCCCCACACTATTTTTTTAGGAACCCCAAATGTCTCACTCTACAATTTATTTTCCTCAAAAATACACATTTTGTGCCACACCATTTTTACACTTTCCTAACCCCAATTATCTTCCTTAAATGGTTAGGAATTATTTCCCCTTGTTGTATATTTATTTTCTCAAATAAACAAGCTAGGAGTAATTAAATCTTAAATTTAATCCATATATACATAACCAACCGAAACTGCCAGAATTTCTGAAGCATCGATTGATCGATGCCTGGCCA
This sequence comes from Sambucus nigra, assembly GCA_949130495.1. NCBI lineage: Eukaryota > Viridiplantae > Streptophyta > Magnoliopsida > Dipsacales > Adoxaceae > Sambucus > Sambucus nigra. Next base: position 124,179,040 of record OX422213.1, read on the forward strand.
TCAATCGATCGATCGATCTGGGCAACTTCTTATACGATAAGTTGTCCAACCATTAAACCTTAACCCAAGATTTTATCTATTCTTCTATCATCCTCCAACCTCAATCAACAACATATATATACATCAAAGGGGTTCTAATCATCCTAGAACCGATTTTCAACAATTAATTTCAATAAATTCAAATTTTCTCAAATTGGGTATTAATCGAGTTATATCCATTTTAAACTTCCGAAAACCCGTTTGATCCACGAAAATACAACCCAAACATCATTAGTTTTATACCAACTACAAAATGAGAAATTAACACACTCAATCGTAAAGCAAGTTAAACACTTGCCTCATGGATAAAATCCGACGACCCCGAGTCGAGTCTTGCGAAGTTTGTCGCGGAATTCCTTTTCTTCCTTCTTGTCTTATCTTCTTCCTCTTCTCTTACTTATCTCTTCTCTTCCTCTCTCTTAGGGAAGATTTTGGGGAAGAAATGAGGGTTTCCTTTTATTAAACCTGAAATTGGGTGTGTACCCAATTATAAAATGACTCGTGTACTCAATTATGAGTCCCGACTAGTCGAAAAATCTCCGGGACCTAAACACTACCCATGGATACTTTATTTTGACTATCTCGGCCATTCCAAATCCAATGGCGCACTCGAAATATCCATCCGAGCCACTTAACTAAAATTCACTAATTAAACCCAACACATTTAATACACGTGTTTTCCAATTAAAATATTTCCCTTGTCTCTTTACCCAACTGCGACATGCAATAAAAATAATCCATTCATATACTTAGTCTCATAATAAGAAAATATAATCCATGTAAATATTAATCTGACACTCAAAAACTAATATTTACTAATCACTTCATAATATTAAATTTAATTAATTTCACTTGTAAATTCCAGAAATATTATTAATAAAAATTCCTCAAATTACCAAATCACATCCATAGTGTAGTTTAAATACCTTTAAAAGTACGGGGTATTACAGTCTATAGGAGCACTGTTGGCTCAAAATAAGGAAAGAGTAGAAAAGCAGGTGTATTACTTAACGAGGTTGATCTCGGGGCCAAAATATAAGAATGTTGAGAGGCACTGCCTTGCCTTAGTCTTTGTGGCACAAAAGTTAAGACATTTCCTCCTGGCCTTCACAGTCCAAATAGTCATTAAGTGTGACCCTATCAAGTAACTCCTGGCACGGACATTCCAGGTAGGACGAGCATTAAGGTGGTTCTTAATTTTATCAGAGTATGATCTGAAGTGTATAGTGTCCAAAGCCATCAAAAGTTAAATGGTAGCTGATTTGTTGGCCCACTTCCCAAGTGGGAATTTTGAGCCTCCCAGTGAAGAGTTACCTGGGGAGAATTTCTAAGCGTGTGTGGTAGAAGAGATGGGAAGTGTGTGATGGAGTTTGATGGCTCTAGTGCCTAGAGAACAGGAGGTACGAGCATTACCCTCTCAAATAGTAAGGACAATAACACTCTCTCTTTGAAGCTAAACTTCAAATGATCAAACAATGAGGCTGAGTATGAGGACCTCATTTTGAGAATGCTGGAAGTTCTCCGAAGAGGCATCAAAGTGTTATGCATACGAGGGGACTCTAGCCTTGTGGTGAAACAGGTTAACGGGGAGTTTACGCTCAAACATGCTAACTTGTCACCCTACAAATCCATCATACAAAAGTTATTGGGGAAGTTCTTAAAAGTAACCGTTAAGAGGCATGCACGAATAATGAATAGGAATCCTGATGCGCTAGCTACAATAGCCCATAAATTAGACATGGATGAGTCGGAGGTGACTATCACAGTACGATAGAGAACAGTCCTACCACAGTGAGGTCCCTGTTCCCAAGTGATGAGTTGAAAGAATGGAGGTACCTGGTTGTGAAGAATCTAAAAATAAGAGAAGGAACGATGAAGATGTTAGAACTGGCTAACTACCACTTGTTATAGGAAACACATTATTATAAGAGCCCTGGTAGGGTTCATATCAAGGTGTGTAGGAGAAGAGGAAGTAAGAGAGAGGTTGGAAGCAATGCATGAGAAGCATTGCGGGGATACTGATATCCCTCTATATCGCCGGCTGTAGCGGGAGGGCTATTACTGGCCCACCATAAGATAGAAGATGCTTGTCTGCAACTGGTCTGTTTAAAGTGCCAAACCCAATTTGACCATCCAATAGAAGATAATTTTATATATGCCTTTGAAGATTGGAGGCAACCCCACATAGCTTATTTGAGAGATAGTGAACTACCCACAGAAATAGCAAATGAGATTTATCTATGAAAGATAGTTGCTCGCTTCAACCTAGTATAAGCGGAGCTCTACCGGAAGGGATACAATGAGAAGGAACTGAAATGTGTAGCCAAAGAGGATGTGGGAAAAATGTTGAAGGAGGCCCATGATACTTCCCACATAGGAGATGCCAAACTGTATGACCAGCTGATGACGTTAGGGTATTATTGGCCAACTATGGAGGCTGATTCCATTAGATATATGAAAAAGTGTAGAGCTTTCTAATAACATGGCAACATGATACATGCCCCTTCCATTCGTTTATAGAGTCTAGCTGCTCCCTACCCCTTCCACACATGGACATTCAATCTGGTGGGAAATATCAGTCTAGCCTCTAATGGCAAAGCTTTCATTATTGTGGCTATAAAATTGTATACCAAATGGGTAGAGGTTATTCCTCTAAAAAGAGTGGCTGCCCAAGTGGTAACCCAATTTATCAAGGGGTATATCATATGCAGGTTTGGTATACCCAAGGTGATTTTAACAGACAAGGGTAAACAATTTGTATGCAAGTAGATGGCACTCCTCACTGATAACTATGAAATTGTGCACAACATCTCCACTATCTCCTACCCAACGGATAATGGCCCAGAAGAGGCCACAAACAAGACTTCGATTAATATAAAAAAAAAGATTCTAGAGGAGATACTAGAGGCATGGGATGAGAAGCTACCCATGGTGATATGGGCTTATCGCACTTCAAAGAGAAAGTCGACCAGATTTATCCCATTCTCACTGGTGTATGGGATCGAAGTTATCCTATCGGTAGAATTGGAGGTACCCTCAATTAGGGTCGCTCTAAGAAACAAACTCATCCCTGACCCACGACATGTGCAGTTGGAGGCACTAGATGAGAACATAGATAAGGCAAAAGAAAACTTCAAAGTCTACACCCGAAAGTTGTCCAGAGCTTATGAGAGCCATGTCAGGACTAAAGAGTTTCAGGTGGGAGACTTGGTCCTGCGCACATCCACTTATCTCCTCCACATCATGTCGACGTCAAAGTTCAAACCCGATTGGGAAGGCCCCTTTGTGGTAAAAGGGGTAGGCAAGTCAGGATACCGCTAGATTTCGGAGCCAAAGAGTGACTGCCTCCAATCCATTAACTACAAAATGGGTAAAGAGGTATTATGCCTAGTATTTTGTCAAAATTTATTTCTATTGAAAATAGTTTGAGCAGCCTGCTTTGAAGCTAGAAAGTTTTTTTGTAAAAATGATAGAGCAAAATAGTCTTGTACAATATGAAAATAAATGAATAACAACCCTTTTTTGATCATTGCAGGATGATTCTTATCTAGTTTGTAGACCTGTTGTATAATGTATATCTAGCATAATATTTTCTTCGAAATACTCTCTACTAGGATAGAAGAGGGTCCAGGTAAAAAGAACTTTGCTCATTACATTTGGGGGGGGGGGGGGGGGGGGGGGGTACATCCATTATAAGAGAAAAGTATATTGAGCAAAGTCCTTCCATACATATCAAGGGAAATGGTTTTATCCTTGCCGCCAGACCAGTAGGAGGACATCCTCCATGTAATAATAATAAAAAAAATATTTTTTTATTTTCTAACAACAAGATTTATAGCCTAGAGAACAAGTTCCAACCTCTGTTCTCAAAGAAAAGCTTTACTTAACCAGTTCTAAAAAATTGTGGACAAAGGGAGGCTACACCCCCCTCCTCTAAATTTTTCTTTAGGAAAAATGTTTCCTAAAAAACTATCCGAAATAAGGACCCCGCAGACTAGGGGCGGTGTTTTTGAATAAAAGATAGTCATTTTTTGTTTGTGAATTATATTCAAAGTTTGTGGGAAGGAGAAAAGCTAACACTCTTCTCCCAATGATTCCTTAAGAAATGAATGTGCATAATAAAATGCCCCATAGTTAGAGGGGGCATCTCTAAAATATTAACTTGCTCAGATAATATGCAAGTACCCCACGATTAGAAGGGGCAGCTCTAAAAATATTAACTTGCTGAGATAATATGCAAGTACCCCATAGTTAGAAGGGCAGATTTAAATATATTAACTTTTTAAGATTATATGCAAGTAACCCACAATTAGAAGGGGCAGCTCTAAAAAAATATTAACTTACTCGTATAATATACAAGTACCCCACAATTAGAGGGGGAGTTCTAAAATATTTCCATTGCTCAGATAATATGCAAGTACCCCACAGTTAGAAGGGGAAGTTCTAAAATATTAACATGCTCATATAACATATAAGTACCCTACAATACACGGGGCAGTTCAAGCATCCCCAAGTGGTCACAGAAAATTAGAGAAGATTATAGTAAGAAGATATCAAAATACAAATAGCAGTAAAGAATAAACAATAAAATGGAAGCCAATGGAGATCTTTCATTAATAAGTCAACAGTTCTTTACATGTGAAAACAATATATACAAAATGAGGCCTACACAACAAGACAAGCTACCCAATAGACAAAATGAAAAATAAGTCCTGTCTGGAGCTTAGGTCTGCATAGGAAGGGCTTGCCTCCTCAACAAGACACTCCTCTAGCTTAGCCATCCTAGCATCATCCTCAACATCACCACCCTCTAACTTGGTTAAATTGGCTTGGATAGATTGAATTTGAGCCTGTATCCGAGCTGCCTCTGCTTGGCACTAACTGTCTTGAAGTATGGATCTTCATTATCTTCCTAAAAGTAACACCCAGAAAGTGACAGACTGAAGCATCAAGCTAGTCCAGTTGGAAGTGATAACAACACTGGAGGTCATGAAGAGCCTAGAGGAACATAGTATCCCTCTGAGTGGTCATGTCAGTAGATAAGAAGTCGTGAAGATGGTTGGCCAAGGACTTTAAATTGAAGACTATGAGGATATCAATATTGAGCACACTTTGAGACATAAAATTCTCTAGGTGATGCTCCAAAATCCTCTCCAATAGCTCCCGATCATGTGCACGAAATCTAGCAGGGAGATCCGAGCGCCACAGTGCACTCATGAAAGCTCCTCTAGCATGTACCTATATATCATCATATCCTTTGTTTTGATAATCAAGCTCCCAAAGAGGAATAAAGGAATCTTCACTGGGTCCGGCGTCACCAGTTGCCTCAGAACTCTAATCGACCTCACCAGTCGCCTCAGCAGGCTCACCGACTGGATCCTGCAAAAGGAGAAATAAAAGAGACAAGTTACATAAAAAGAAAGAAGTAGATGGTGGAAAATCCATATTCAAATTAAAACAAGGGTTACAAAATCTTACCCCAAAGCCCAAAGGGGTTAGTATGATGCAGCCAAATCGAGGAGGTACTCTGTGACTCTGAACATCTGCCTAAGAGATAATAGGAAAGATTTAGTAATTCTTTTGTAAAAGGAAATAAAAAATACTAAGTCCAACATACAGAAATAAACTGGGTATGACAATTTAATACCCGGGGAATGCGCAGTATAGCACTCATCGTATGTCCCACAGAACTAGGGACACCCACATTGCTAACCTGAAAATAAGGAAACAGGGGCATGAGGATGAGCCTACTTACACAGTTAAGATCAAGAAGCAAGGGGAGGTAGAAAAGAGATCATGGTATGACAGTATAATACCTCTATCATAGTAACCTCCCCCGGATGTTCTAGTCATAGGAACAACTGCGGTGCTAACCTAAAAACAAGGAAACATGTTAGTTCCAGCAAGCACTTGGATAGAAAATGCAAGTTCAAAAGGTCTAAGTAGAACAAATACTTACATGGGAGTTCTCCTTTGAGGCATCTCCCAGAGATCCTGCAGCAACAGGAACAGGAGCCATACTAACCTATGGAACAAAAAAGCAGAAAAGTGTTAATAAATTCTTTTACAGACAATACTAGTCAATAAAAAGAAAAGGCGTCGTATTTTTTGTACCAGAGCTATCTACATCGAAATGCTAGCCAAGATCTCCTCCAACACATGAACTGGCATAATGCTAACTTAAGAAATAAAACATAGGTCCCTCAGGTAAGGGAACCACAACTATAAATATGTTAGAATAAGCTCAAAAAATCCACAGGCACATAAGAAAAGGAAAGAATGACAATTATAACAAACATGGGTGTAAAGAAAAAAATTTGCATACCACTGATGTCATCCCCAAAGAACTAGAGGTGGGCCCCTCACCCAAGGGGACTTTAGCTACATTATCCTATGGGAAAAGAACAAAGTGAAAAATGTACGAGTAAAAGGAGAATACATAAACAACTACTCTCATGAAAGTAAAGACCAGATACTTGTGTAGTCACCTCTATGGTAGTCAAATGAAAACCCACATATGGTGCTGAGGGAGTTGTCTTTGTGGCCCCTATTGCAGGTCCCTGTGGATGAAGAAGTACCACTAGCACTGACCTGCGAATAAAAGAAGAATATATGTGTTGACAAGTTATCCATAATAGTAAAGAAAGCATCTAGAAACGAAATAGAGCCAAGTCAAAGTGAGTACCTAGAGAGGTGCTATGATGATGCCTCCCATAGAGACAATAGTAGAAAAAGATTCAACGCTAACTATAGGAGTTATCGGAGGATCAACTAAGGAAGAAGCTGGTGAGGCATTAACACTGGATAGCTGAGATATAAACAGATAGGAACAAGACATGAAAATGAAATCCTAATGACAAAGAAAAATGAGTTAAGAGATGAAAGACTCAAAACATGTGTACCTGAACTTCCTTTAAAGAAGAAGGAATAATGATGATTGGTGTGGGGGGGGGGGGGGGGGGGGAGGGGGGAGGCGGGGGGGCACATAAGAAGTAGTGGCCTAATCACCACAAAATTATCAAAGACCTAAACATGGATAAAGAAAAATCTAAGCTTAATAGGAGTGAGTAATACTTGAGAAGAGGCGATAACTCGTGTGACAGGCTCACTACAGGCAATAGTGAAAATTGGCCATGAGGTTATAGGCTGAATGTGAGGCCTATTATCCATAGGCACAAAGACCCGGGAGACATGGATCCTCTCAAAAGGTGACAAACCTCAAAGAGTAATGTCTGTCAATGATGTGATTCCCCCAACAAAGGAAGGGTTACACAATGATGATCCTTACACGAAAGGAAGACAAATACAATACAATTATGAATAGAAAATAATAATGAATAGAGAAAGATAACAAAACTGACAAGATCAATTACCTCAGATAGCCCGATAGAAGAACCAACCGTTGCAGCGGAGGTGAGAAATGGGGAAGTATGTCTAAGAGGGATGGTAACATGTGAACACACAAGGGAAGAAAGACCTCAAGGCATGTTTAAAAAAAAACTGTGAACATAGAAGATAACTGCAAGAGCAGAAGAAGAGAACATATCATGTCAGCAAAGAAAATTATAAAAGGAGAATAATACTAAAGTAAAGAGGAGGCAATAAACCTCTCTAGCTAGACCCAAAGAGGAAACCAACATGGAATTCTTAGCCTTAGCAAAGGGTCCTCGAGTAGGAGGAGGACGCGAAGGATTACTCGCTACAATAGAAGTTCCCTGCAAAGGTCACAAAGATAAAGACGAATTAGAAAGGAAAACTATGAAATGTAAACTAGATAATAAGTTGTACAAAAGAAAATAAAAGGAAGAGACTTAGAGTGGTTCTACGACCAGTCTGCCCATATGGTAGATGTCCGGTGGTAGGGCTTCCGATAGAAGGGTAGTCTATCATGATGTCCTCACTAGAGGACTCTCTCCAAAGTAATAATAAAGAAAAAGTATTAGGATTTTCATCATAATAAGGGTCAGTGGCACTCATCTCATTTGAAGCAGAACCGTCATCATCATAGGAAGAGGTTCTTCTATAATCGACTAGTTCCTCTTCAAATGATAGAGAAGGGGAACCAACAATTGAAACCCCATGAAAGTCATTTTCACTGAGTAAAGAGGAGTAAGGTATGGTACCTTCACCAACAGGAATAAAAGTGGTAGGAGGCTCCTCAGAAGATAATAACAAGGCTTCATATCCTTGGTCGCAAATAGTGCGATAGGTTTCCTCCACTCTAAGGTCATCAATGTCTAACCCCTGGTCTGGTGAAGGAGAAGGATAAGTAACCTCAACAGTAGATTTATTCTTTTTCTTTCTCGCCCTAGTCCTTATCAACGAAAGGGAGGGGGAAGTAGGGGTAGAAATAGTGGATGGAGCAAAAGTTTCTAGAATGAAGTTGAAAATATCCACATCAAGATGTTTCCCCTTAAAAGCAAAAGAGGCTTTTGCTTTGACCTTTCCCTTGGGCTTGGCAGGATAAGGCTCAGGTTACTTGGAGTAAATTGACTCATCGAGCAAGGGCGTCACCAAAATTGGGGTGACCTGCTCGAGAGGGGCCTTGGGGATAGTGCTCCGGTACCATAGTGTCTTTTGGGTCCTTTTGCCCAGGAACCTATCATTGATGGGAATCTTAATACAAATAGTCTCATATAAAACATATTTTACACAATTTTGAATGAGGAGGACCTACCTATGCTAGAGAGCTTACCAAGAATGAGTGAAGGCAGCTAAGTAATCTCGAGAAGGCACAAATAAACCTCCTAGATGGCTAACTCTGTAAACTACACGCTCAAACGTAAAATTTTCAAAGGCCTCAATATATAGCTCGAATGGGGAAGTGCTCGAAGGTAAACCGAGGTATGAACACCTTGATCGTACCAAATTTCCTCCTCACTCTCTCAGAATGATCATACTCCACACCTTAGCCCATATCAGTCAAAGAAAGCAAAGTGTAGGGTAGAATCATAATAGCTACACCGATGTGAGGGCAAGTGGAAACAGACTCATCATTAACAGGGAAATAGACGGTGCCCCAAAAGCAAAGAAGGAGCTCCACGTGAAAATGTCACCCATTGTCTTGCAGTAAGGTCTAAAAGAAAACTAATCAATGTTATCTATCAAAGGCCCTAGGGGGATTTGGGAGTCTGTTTATGCCACCTTGCAGCACAAACAACATTACTTTGGCAAGCCCTTGCCTCTGGATCAAAGTTTGGAAACCTCTCAAACATAAAAGACATAAGGATGAAAGTGTTGGTAAAATTAGTTACATCATAACGTACACTGGAACGCTCAACATCTACATGAGCTCTATCAATCCAAGTATATATGGATCCTAATACTAGACAACAAGGGGGACTACCCTCTCTCGAGCAAGTATCACAACCAATTTAAAACGAAGCTCGCGAGGTAAGTCATTTGGTCTCCCAGGAAGTAGGAATCTAGTCAAAAAAGTAATAAAAAGTGTTGCCAAGTATGAAGGGGAGTTAATTTTTGGGCCGTCTTGGCTCCTCAAAGTAGTGTGCGAGCTCTCACCCTTGGGCAGCTGCTTGAAATCTTTAAACTAGTACCACTACCACTTGCTAAAGGAGTACATGGTGTCCCCAGTTTAAATAATTGAGACATATTTGGAAGACTCACTTAGAGAGTGGATCTCCCTAATATCCTCTCCTCAATGTCATCCTCGAAACCATCAGTAAGTACATGGTCTCCCAAGTAAGGAAGGGCGAGCAACTCACAGACATCTTCCATGGTAATACTAAACTCACCGCAACCAGTAACAAAAGTGTGTGAATACCTACTCTAACGAGAATATGAAAAAGTAAATGTGGGAGTTTTCTTGGCAATAGAGGAAGATTTAAGACTGCTGATAATAGTTAGAAGACCTATCCCCTCGACAACAGATTGTGCAAGGGGGTGAACCATACATGATCCACCTAGAGACTCCAGTCCTCTACGGCACTTCCACAATCCTCGACCTTAGTATTAGAATGGGGAAAATACCCCTATCAACTTGTACCCTAAGAATGGGATCTGGAAAGACTATAGGAAGGTCAGAAGACTCACCTAGACCCACACGGGGTTTCTCATTTATTGTTTCCAAAAACTCCTCCTCAAAATTTAAAAGGGAGGGCATGAAAGTGTCTTCCTCACCAAAGTAAAGTGCCAGACGATAAATGCAAAAATTGCTTTTCACGCAAGTATCTAGATATTCCCTTTGTGATTTGGAATAGGCAAGGGACGAGGAAACCCTACGAGAGATAAGATCAACAGACGCCCCACCTAACACAGAGGTGGTGGGTTCTAGGATGGAGGAAGAGATAGTGGTGGCTCAGGTGGCTGCAATTGTGGAGACAGTAATAGAAATGGGTATCATCCCCACTAGCACCTCGTTGGTGGGGGTGGTGACAGTAAAAATGAGATTTAGAGAAGAAGAAGATGTAATTTTCTTAGTAAAATGGACGAAGAAGACGACGGTCAAAAGTGGTGATAATGATAGTTTATATTTTCTTCTCTCTTTCTCTCTAAAACTCTCAAGACTGAAGACAAATGATAAAGTAAAAAGCAAAGAATGGTTTAAAAGGTCCTTTTATACCCTATAAATCCACACACACTCATGTCAATAAAAAGGGGAGCGAATCATTTCCCTAATGATGAAATGCATCTTCCCCATACAACACATGTCACCTCGAGACCCCCAATGTATGATGATGTGCATGCCTATTAAATGCAAATATTGTCATGATGAGATTGAAATAGACTGTTCATATTCCAAGACAAAATGAATAGGTAAAAAACCTTTGGTCTACCCAACACAAAAATTTTTGTACGAAGGGACTAATGTAGAGGGGTGCTTACCCATTTGTCTGCATAAATGGGTGGGCAGGCCCATATAGTAAAGGGGAGCCCATCATGAGCACCCCCCCCCTCTAAAGAGTGCTCTAGAAAAGATAAAACTTAACTAGGAGAGGAGGCCCACCATAAGGAGCCCCTCGTCCCTAAATCCCAAAGATCACAAAAAATGAAGTCATGACGAGGAGGCCCACCATGAGGAGACCCTCGCCCCTAAAGCCCAATGATCACATAAATAAAGTCAGGATGAGGAGGCCCACTACAAGGAGCCCCTCGTCTATGAATCTTAAAGATCACATAAATAGAGTTAGGACGAGGAGGCCCACCACGAGGAGCCCCTTGTCCCCAAAGATTAAAATCACAGGAAATGAAGTTAAGACGAGGAGGGTCACCACGAGGAGCCTCTCATCCCTAAAGCTCAAAGATCACATAAATAGAGTTAGGACGATAAGGCTTAAGGCTCGCCATGAGGAGTCCCTCATCCTCAAATATCAAAATCACAGGAAAAGAAATTAAGATGAGGAGGCCCACCACAAAGAGCTCCTTATTCTCAAAGCTCAAGCCATGGAAAAAGGCAACTTGGAAGGGGGATGCAACAACAAACTCCTCCAAAAGTATTGAGACCACAGGAAAAAGTCTAAGGTAAAGGGGCTCATTGCCTTATGCCCCCTCTACCCCAGATAACTTCAAAGTAAAGAGGAAAGAAGGGCGAAGAGGCTTACCCATAAATAATTACTCTACTCCTAGATGACTTACTATAGAAATGATAGAGGGTGAGGAGGTCTACCCTGAGTGACCCCTTCTCCAAGGTTTGTTACCCAGAAAATATTAAATTACTAATGTTTCACTTTCTTATACATGTAGCCTAGTTGAGCAAGCAGGGCCAAAATAGGACAGATAAGATCTTTCGGGGGTTTTGGCATGGTGGCCGAGGAACAAGTTTTGTTACGCAAGCTCAACCACTTAGCACATTAAGATTGAGAGAATACTAGTAGAAAGACCCTAGGGGTCACCCAACCCTTACACAATTCACAACCAGTTATAATAGAAGTGAGCAACTAAGAGGTTTCTCACAAGAAATGAACATTTTTTTTTATAAAAATGATTTTAGAGGTGGAGGTCCTCAAGGCCCGTCCCGTGAAAAAAAAAAGATTTTAGAGAAAGGGGTCCTCAAAGACCTCTCTCAAGTTTAATAGTTTTAGAGGAGGTGGTCCTCAAGACCCCTCTCAAGGACACATAGTGTGTACAACAAGTTACCGTTCAAAAGATATTTTCCAAATAAGATATTTTATCTCCATTAGGAGACATATTTTATTTTTGACTTTGGTTCACACCAGGTGTCATTTGTCAGAGGGGATAGACGGCTGTAGACCTAATAAGGACAAAAGTTACATTGCAGACCTTGTCCCTCTAAGTTTTCCCTCTTAATTTTGGTGCCCAAAAGGCCCAAACCAGCCCCATGTTCACCTATAAATAGAACCATTTGTGAGGTCAAATCAGATATCAGATCCTCAAGTCATACCGTTGGTCTGTTAAAAGCATACTAGACCACCTAGTATTCTCTCCCCGCTCTCTCTCTAAGTGTTAAGTGCTTGTTTCTTCACTCCCACTCTAAAATCCATTATTCTCAGGAGATCCTTTTGAGAAAAGTTACTATTATTACAGTGAAGTTCATCTTCTTGCATGAGTTGGTCCTAGATTTTGGTTCCATTTTCATAAAAAAGAGAATGTTTTATCAGGTACTGCTCCAGAAAATCTTGAAGACCATGGAGGCAGAGTTCATTGAAGTGGGTCACGCCTCACCCGTTTTAGTATTTTATTAGACCCCAGTCATACTACCCTCCTACATTCAACATCCTTTCACTCCTAAATTTTCTCATTTTTATTGGAAATAACATATTTTTACATACTATTGAGATCTAAAATATGTAAAACCATGGAGAAAAATTGCATTAGGCTATTTTTCTCCATGCCTTGGATATAGATTTGCAAGAAGTATAAGATGACATAACACCCATAGGAGCCTATCTAAGGTTTTAATACCTAATGTATTTTATTTTGAAAACTTTGTGAAGATAGTACTCTTTGATTTTGTAAAATTATACAAGTATAATCACGAGAACCCATCCCATTTCGAACGATGAGTGCAAGAGGTCTTCTTCTTGGTCTAGTCCATGTGGATAGGACTTTAAGTGGACTTATGAACGTGTGAAATTTATATTAGTCAATCTATTTTCCTTAAACAAGAGAAAATATTATTTATCCCCATTAGGTTATATGTGAGATGTTGATCTTTGTGCAAAATAAGATTTTTATTCATAGGGAATAGATTATGTATATGGAAGGTGTTGGGATATATCTCGTTCCTTTCAGACTTGGTGGAATATGGTATGATGTTCCATATACATGATTCTATGGAATAAATCAGTGTGTGAGGTGTATATATATAAAGTTTTTGTGATTTGTACATAAACATTTACGATATATGCACAAGTGTGCTTATTTTGACTTATGATTTAAATGATGTGTTATTATGGGGCTTACGTATCCGAGGGGACATAATGAAAGTCAATGTTATTTGGGCATCAGGATTTTAACTATGCATTTTCAATTTTAATAAGTAATTTGAAAAGTAACTATGCTTTAGTCAGGATGAAAATGATTTGTAGGGGAAATTAGTGATGATAACTAATGGGAAATTCTTATGGAAGAGAACCCTAGTGCCAAGTAAAGGTTCACTACCAATTGCGGCATTTCAATGGCAAACAACATTGTACTCAATGTACATTAATGTTTTTTCATATTTATTGAAAGTGTGTTGCTATCTTTTAATATTGCATGGTCTAATACATGTTTTTATGTCTGTAAAATCACATTATTGTTTAGCATCATGTTTTTGTCGTACGACATGGGTTTAATCCTTTAGGAAATTTCATTTGGGGGACTTTTGTGCCTTGGTCTTTAGATCATAAGTTAGCAACTATCTTTTGTTTTATGAAAAATATCATGTATTTTTGAAATACGTTTTTTTCGTAAAACCTTCGTAAATAGAAAATATGTGTTAAGACCATGTTTCGTGTTATCTTTTATGACTCCCTATGGTATTATGCTCCCATAAACACTGCATGAGTGGAGATTTTATGTTTCAAGTTTGTTCACCTACATTATTTATTATCAGTCATGTGTATGCGTGGGACCTGAGGCAAGCACACAAAGGTTTTGATTAGGGTCTCCACCTTTTTGAAACAAAAATGAATAAAAGAGGTCAAGTGATCCTTTGGGGTTTTATCCTAAGGATTTGTAAACTTCTGTTACTAGATATTGAAGATGTGTGGGTTCGTAGACCATGTTATAAGTTGGGGATGTGTTATGCAACCCACGCGATCTTTATTTTCTTTATATATTTGTTACTTTTGTACTAATTTAATATTAAGATGGAAGATAGAGACATTTCAATAAACCTTACTCTTTACACACACACACACACACATATATATATATATATATATATATATATATATATATATATATATATATATATATATATATATATATATATATCAGGTCTAAATGAATATTATGATAATCGAAAGTGGTGTGAAACCTGATTTGGAAAACTGAGTGTCATGAGTTTGTGAGTGTATCGCAGGGTGGAGCTATTTGGGTATGATTGTTTAATGAGGTGATACTTATACATATTTTAGTGTATAACGGGGTAACTATTATACATGTATGATTGTGTAGTGGAGTGACACAAGTGTGTATATGTGTATATCGAGTTTATGCTTATTAGCGAGTGTGCAGCTGTAGGTGTGAGTGTTTTCTAGTGTGAAGGCTTGGACTTAAGGGTTAAAACCCAGTATTATGCCTGCATACTCGTGAGCTCACAATCAAAGTTTTGAGAGGTATTTTATGGGAGTGCTTGTGTGTGGGTTTTGTTCTCACAAGTGAAAGTTAGGTGTTAGTCTTACATAATCATGAGGTCATGAGATCAAAGTCGACATAACTCTTGTTGGTGAGCACATTTATAATTATATGGTAATATCTTAAGGTGTGGATACATGAAGGTTCAAGTAGATATATTTTTTATATATCCATGTGTAAATACGAGAAGCCTCTAGTGTAGATATTGTGATATCTCGGGATGTTAATGCAAAAAGAAGCAGGTTAAGATATTTCATTCCAAAGATATGAATTTGGAAAATCAAGAGTGGAGATATTGTGTTCCTTGGGTTGGAATGTGGAAATCCAAGTGGAGATATTATGTATATTGGGTGAGTGAGAGATGGTTTGCTATTTTTAAGGATGTGGATAAGTGGGACATTGGAGGCAGGGAGATAATTGGATATCTATTAAGAGTTATGCATCATTTGCATGTATCATGCATCAATATGTTAAAGGACACATCATAGGGAAATCTATCGAAGGATACTCATGAGTGCAACGTATCAGGTGACAAATTGTTGGGATTATGCTTATGAGTGGTATTCGATATTTAATATAATTAAGATGGAGATATGTTGATATCTGTTAGTGTAAATGAGGGAGACAACATATAAAGATATTTTATACTTCCATTAGACAGTAGCATATCGTGGGGAGATATATAAATATCTTAGGGGAAATAAATTAGCATGGCATATTGTGGGGAAATATGTTGGGGAACATATTGTTAGGAGTTGTGTCACATAACACATCATAAGGGCTTCTGCTCATGAACGAGGAATGATTTATGAGTATGTACTCATGTGTTATGATGAGATCAAAGCCTGTGTAGTTTGTATTGTGTATAGTTTATTTTCATATATCATGCCACACCTTGCTTTTTGGTATGAATGAATAAGAAGTACACATAAAGCAATGAATTAAAGTTAAGGCAGAATGACATAACTTTATTCATGACTAAAGTAGTTTACTTAGGGTAGTACCAACACACGGGTGAGTTACATATATTTAGTACAAACTATAATGTAGAAAATCGAAAAGCGCCACACCTTGCTCCCATCTGGCTTATTCTCTGCCCACATAGTCACGTATGGAAACTATTGACCAGTATCTGTCTCTAAAAGGGAAAATATATTATCTCCTTTCTCCGAGTTCATCTGAAGGAAAAAATAATTAGCACAAATATACTAAACAGGTTTTACTAGTTCTATATAACAAGTATAAGTATAGATCAGACTTGGAGTGTGTATAAAATCATTGTTTTAGCAATGCTAAAGAAATGTAAATAATAATCTCATACTTACCAGTTTATAAAGAACATTAAAGTTCTTTAACTAATAATCCCATACTTACCAGTTTATTGAGGTTCGTGTAAAGAAAATCAAGGATAATTGAACTAATAGTACCACACTTACAAGTTCACTAAAGGGTGTGGAATTAATTAAGCCATCACTAAAACTAAAATAATAATAATCAGCCCAAAACCTTTGGAGAAAATAACCGACTAAGCACACAATAAAAGCGACACTCATACTTTTGTTGCAATCAATCCAAGCTCTCAATCATTTGAGACCATTAGGCCAAGTTGAAAGTTTCGTGGAGTAACACGTCAGTGTACTTCCTAATTAATACTAATGATTATAATATAAATATTTTTACAAAAGTGCAGGGGTAGACTTAATTATTAAGGAACATGATATCAGTTATTAGGTGAGAAGGGTTAAATTGATCCACATTCAAATTCAAATACCGATGATATTTAAAATAAGTAGTATGACAGTATTATAACATGCACACACTAAGAGTAAATAAGAGTTATCACATAGTAATATCAATAACCGTATGTCAAATACGCAAAGTTTATAATTGAAAAGGTAGAAAAACCTACTTGCTCGGTATATCGTATGACTTTATATATCACAAGAGGATATCAGGAGGAGCTGGTACTCGATATTCTGCATACAATGTATGGTTATATAAGTATTTGGGATTAGGCTAGTCAGTTTATACAAAAATTGTATCTTTTAAAGTTTCAAGGGTTTAATTCTAAATATATTTGAACTTAAAAATAATGGACCTATGGCCATTTTTGAACTTTGGTTTAAGAGACTTTTTGTCTTAAGGTATTTTAAAGTATTCAAAGACAAAGTTTGGGGATCAAATTCATAAGTTGAAAAAGTCAGGATGGGTCAAATCGCAATTTAGAAAAAATATTTCTAAGTTAAAATCTCAATTTTCCGTTACTTAGGCTAGGTTAATCCAAGCATGGAATTACCTTATATCATTTTAAATAGAAAAATAAAATAAAAATATTGGAAAAAATTTCAAAAAATTTTGATTGACCACGCGCCCTCATGCACTAGGTCAAGGTTTTTGGTAAAAAAGTTCATCTTCTTCTTGACTTTAGTGTTCCTAATTTTTGACCTTGAATAACTCCTTCATTTATAAACCATTTGAGACTATTTCCTAAAAAACTCAACCTATTGTATCCTAAGGAATCCAAATATATAGGTTTTGTGGATTGAGATGCAGTATCTCTCAAGTTCCATAATTGTGTGTTTTTATGAAAATTTGACTTAACATTTGTGGATTTCAAGGATATGATAGGGATTATTATGAACATAGTTTATTTTTTTCTATCTGTAAAAGTATTTTGATTTTGATTTGAAAGGTTGAGATGGATTATACATGGATAATTTAAGATTTTCAGTTTTCTAGTTCAAAATACACTTTCAATTGATTCAAGCTTAATAGGCATATTCATGGCATTTGATCATTACACTCGAGTTCCTGAGGTTCTAATGAAGACATTCAGAGGTTTAAACCAGAGTTTTGATTGATATTTGGAAGTTCACCATTGAATCTCAAGCTTTAATGGTGGAAACTTCATAATTTCCACCTAAAACTTATTTTTTACGAAAAATTTCCTATTTTTTTGATCTATTCTAGCATTATAACTACACAGAAACGATTGAAACAAAAAGAACCAAATATTGTACATAAAATCATTGTGTACCATTTTGGAGTGAAATTTTTGAGTTTTGAAACTTCTGTTTGATTGTGTTTAAACTGAGGATTTCGTTCGGTATTTATAGTATAAAAGCATGGGTGTTCATTGGTGGAAAAGAGAGGTGGATTTGAACTCTTATTATAGGGTTTTCAAGCTAGAGTTTTGTTCCTCACATGTGTGCTTGGTGTACACATGTGAGTCTTGGTTGTTCGTGCTTATGTGGGAGCTTATTTGTACAGGGGGTTTATGAAGTCAATAAAACTTGGTGTTTGTCCCTTGGATGGACTTATATATGCACTTATAGCGATAAAAGTGTACTTTTAATAAAGTATAAGATTACTTTTACAATTTCAAAAAGTTTTAAGGGTTAAAATTATAATTTTATGTTAGTTGAAGTCTAAAGTATTAATTTAATATCAAGTTGAGGTTTTGGAGTGAAGTTTAAGCCAAGTTATGTTAATTTGAAGTTTAAGGAGTTATTTTAAAATTATGAAAACATCAGGGGGTCTATCTCAATCTAGTAAAGTTATAGGGCATGAAGTATAGTTTCTTTCTTCTTAGAAGATTTTTGAATTTGAATAATTTATAAGGGTTAAAACAGTGACTGTAGGTGTTTAGGGTCGGTTTATAAATCTCGGTTATTACATATGATGATATATCTACGGTTCATCGTGGGAGGATGTGGGTGGAAATATTGTTTATCCTATATGGACATCAATGTGTTATGAGGAGATATTTGGATATCTATAGGTGAGTGTGTTATCGTGGCATATTAGGGGGAAACGAGTAAAGGGACATATCGCTAAGGCTTGTGCTAACAAGTTGGGATCGATTTTGTGCCTACATACTTGTGTAGCATGATAAGAAAAAACTATATGTAGTTCGGGTTGTTTTCTAGAAGATGCAACTCCGTCGTGGGGATTAGAGATTATAAATGTGAATGTTACTATGTTTCTTGGGATCTTCCCCATACATAGCATTTATTTCTAATTGTGATATATATCCTTGCTTTAAAAGAAGAATCACTGTGGTGCCAATAGAGATTTGCTAGGAAGTATACTTTCGGGTGACACTCATCTTCTTAGGACAAAAGTTTTCCAGGAAGGAATATATGTGAAAATGTCCTAGATTTATAATTTAGGTGTATCGTGGAGTTAAATAATTCTCACATGCATTGTATTTCTTCGATACACATTTGTTAATGATTAAATTAAGTATGTTTTTTTGAAGATCTTTTGTTGTTAACACAGTGATCAATTTCCTTTGGGAGAGGGAAAAATGACACATTTAGATTGCCATTTCTATATGAAGTTTCGGTTTAGATTAACCTAGTCTTTCACATGATATATATATAGTCTCTTGATAAATTTTGGGTAAGGAGTTTAAACTATGATAAGAAACTCATTATTTATTTACTTTAACTACACATGTTTTTATTTTTTACGTGAGTGTTTGGACATGGTTTTTACCAGGAAGTTTGTATGGTAAGATTCTTTGATGATATTTAGATAAGTTTTTAGTAGAAAAAACATTTAAATGCAAGGAGTGTAAGGATTAGCTGAGCCTAGGCATGTATATTATACATACAATTTTTGTATAATAGTATAATTGTGTATTTACAACAGTGTAGTGACTTTTTAGAGGAGGTTCCTTCATCATGATCTGAGTCACTGCGTACTCAAGAAAATAGGGCCCACTATTCAAGGATTTGAGATCCGCGCACAACATGCTACAGTTACTTCATCCTCCAACCTCATGTATCCTGAGTTGACTGACACTTACCCACTAATGGACCCCTACTACGAGTTTGACCCCATCTCATATAGTATATGTCATCTACAATTATCCATACGCTAGAGTAAACATCATCCGACGATGGATTTGAGAAAATAGGACTCAGCGTTTCCCATAACTAAAGAAAGTTATCTGAGAAAGGGGATATTATGCTAACTCTTGGAGGATGGTTTTAATAGTGATAGAAGGATAATAATTCACATATCTCTCTTGAGTATGAAAGGGGGATAGGGTTGGGTCAGTTCTGACATTCCATTTCCTAAGCGATTGTTTAATTACCTTATATTTTCTCTTCCTATTTGATCTTCTGATGTCCATCCTCAAATTTCCTGTGTAGGTTATTTTCTTCCCGATGTTGTCTAGCGCCTTTGTAGGTTTTAGGGGGAGGTAACACATATAGGTGATTCATGGAGGAGAATATGGAATAAGGGACCTTTGGAAGATGTGTCATTGTTATATTCAATTTCATTTATGTTATATGTTTCTAAGGTAAGGGGTGATCCCTCGATATCTCTCGAGTAGTAATTCGAGATATATATCAAAAGGAATCCTCATTTGAAAGGTCTTCCCACCACGTTGGTTGGAATGAATCCGTTGGACTGAAAAAGTTTTTTACCTAAGGTCTTCATCATATATTTCCTCCTATTTAGAGGATTGGTCTTCTTCAGAGTTTTGGTCGGGAAAATGTAGTAAGGATAGATCTTTGGACAACATGAACTCGACCAGCTGGGGTAAGATGATGTCATGTTAGCCTCTGTGCGGAGATATGAATTGCATGGACCCAATGAACAATGTCATATGGTCAATGGTTGGTTTTATTTTTTATATAGTTTACATAACAACTAAGGAAGGATTCATAAATGATTATGTTTGACCGGCGGGGTTAGTCTGTATCCTCGGTTTGTGATGGATGGGGATAATGAGTGTATAGGGGTTATTTTTTAATATATTGCCACGGGTTATGGCATTAGTGGTTGAAAAATGGTATGGTAGGGGATTCGTAATGATATTGGGATTAAGAATAACTGTTTCCTTCCTCTATAAGGTCCAGGATGGCATGCATGAGTAATGCACGGTTGTCAGTAATATGATGCGGTTTATGTTTGTAATTACAATGCGCACCTGAATGATAATTCTTGTCTAGTTTAAAGGGAGGTGGTATTGGTTTCAAAGGGATTAGACGCCTAAGGGCCTCTTGTAGACTATAAAAGATCTTTTAAGGATGGGTTATAAGAGAAGGCATGACCATATGTGAGCTTCGCATAAGCTTTAGCTCATTAGGGACAATGGTTGCTACCTTACGAGTGTGATGTCTTTGTTCTGTGTAAGCCCTGATGAATCCATTGATGTGTGGTGTGGAAGCTCCAAGTGAGTTCTTTTCTGCAATGAATTTTTTAGTAAACTTACGGGTTTCCTCTAACATCAGCTTGGCATCTTGGTGGCTACGTTGTCTTCCACTTGACCCTGGCATGGTTGAGGGAATTGAAATTAGGGTTCTATATTATCCCCAACACATTTTGGAATTCCTTTACAAAGGTTCTTTCTAATTATGCTAATTTTATTATCCTCCAACGAACAGTTAACCACATGTGTTTCTTTTTCACTCTAATAGGTGATGAAAATTCCCACGATCTCATCATCGGCTTATTTCATTATCTTGACCTCTTTTCGGGTTATACCCAGTTCCTCATTGTACTTGTTATTCTTCAGAATGTCCTGTCATATATCATTACATTTCTCTACTTTTACTTCTCCTTTTAAGCCTATGTATTATATGAGGGAGCCCCCGCTAAAGGTGGATCAAAACATTCTCTCCATAACTCCTATGTAATACCTCAATTCTTTAAGTGGTTTATTTTTATTAGTTAAGAATATATAAATTGGTATAATTTATATGGTTTAAAATAAAGTATATAAGCAAAATTATAATTACAATTTTTTTTGGTAATTTTTTCCTAATTAATTGTCTAAATTAGTTAGTTATTTAATTGGGATTATAAAGTGGAATTTGGTTTGAATTCTATGGGGGTAAGAGTCATTTGGTATGTCTTCAGGTCCAAGATAACAATTAGTGGTGTATGTAAATGTTTATATTCGAGTGGGTATAAAGAAACCCTAAAGAGGTGATAGACGAGATAATATACGAGTGAAATTGGAAAAAAAGAGAAGAAAAGAGAAATAAGAGACTATAGCACAACCATGGGCCGCTATAGCGCATGGCATGGGTCTCTATAGAGAAAATGGGTAGATAAGGTGTAATGTAGGGTTTTTAAATAACTGTCGTTATTCTTTTCAAACCGCATTTTTTCTTTTTCTACAATGATACCTTAACAGAACCTTAAACCTTCAATTGTGGATCTTAAGCTTGGAATTTGAGAGCGCTTCAAGTGGAAAAGTTGCTCTAATTTTTCAATAGATCAATGAACTCAAGTCCGATTTCAGAGATGGTTAAAAGGCAAGAATACTCCACTTTTTCCTTTATTTCTTAATGTTTTAAATATATCTTGAACCATGTTCATTTTTATATAAAAGTGGGAGGTTTAGTTAGGGTAATATAAACCTAATTAATTTCTTATTGTTTTTATGTGATGTTGTGTTTGATTGAAACCCCTCTTAAAATGAGAAACGTTTAGATAATTCCTATTTGAATTAAATAATGTGATTGATATAAGGATGAGAATAAAAATATGTTAAATTGCCAAGAGTTGAATTATATGCCTTATGAACTTCGAGAGTTGAATATAAGATATACGTATACTCATCCCTTTATTTTTCAAGGGAAAATATTGTGATACCCATTTGAATAGTGCATGAATCATCAATGTAAAAATTTGTAATTGTACACTTGGAAATGGAGATAATCCGCATTGGTATTGATCACAAGAAATGTTGGGAATGAAAACATAAGTTATTCAAGATTATAAATTATGTGTGTTTTTTTAGAGTGATATTATTTTAGCCATATGTGGTTGTCATTGGGACTTGGAGATTAATTAGTTGTTATTGAAGATTATATCTTGCGAGTTATTGACTTTCCTTACAAGGTTTATATTTACTGGAAAATTGATGTCTTAGAGTAATAAAAATTATGTTAGTTTTAAGGGGATTGGGATGTTGGTGATTGTTGAATGGTGTATGTGTATTATTAGTTAATTATTTTAAGTTACTAACGTTATTGTAAGTATATAAATTGATGATCTCTTGATTCCATTGAGTGTTGGTGGGATATTGGTTATGTTATTATGAGGAAATTGGGTAAAAATGTTGTATATGTGATTTAAAAATTTGTCCACAATTCTTATTTGGTCAATACCCTTACGTGTTAGATAATAGTTGTCGTTGGTAAAATTTTGTTCTGTGGTTTACGTTGATGGGTATAAGAGGTTGATTTGAGATTTAAGATCTTTGGGATTACTTATGGTTGAGATTTGGGGTTATGGTGTTTAGGGTTATGTAAATGTACAACTTGAATTGAATGAAATGGTATTTGAGAGTATTTGTGTTAAAATAAAGAGTTTGTTGGAGACTTTAATAGAGTAGTTGCTATTTATAAGATATGTCTAGATATGTAACGTGGTTCTGGGGTAATTATAGAGTGAGCTAGGAGTTTCAAATGATTGATGTGTATTCTGGATCAGTTTGATCTAAGGATGTATATGGAAGGTTAGGTTTAGTGATGTCAACTATTAATAATTACCTAATCTAGATAGAAGTGTAGGGGTGGTCTTGTTAGGTTTACATTTATGATACATCCTACGCACTGAGTTTAGAGAAGGTAGGCGTTTGGAGATTAGGATTAGTAAGCTTTGAATGTAATTTGATAGTTATTGAAATGTATGAATTGTGAGTTGGGTATTGAATTGAACGACCGATGGTGTTGGATATTGAAATATATAACTTGAGGATTAGATATTGAAAAGTATGACTTGTGAGTAGAATTTTGTCAAGAGTGCAACGTATAGGAAAATCTATCGAAGGATACTCATGAGTGCAACGTATCAGGTGACAAATTTTTAGGATTCTGCTTAAGAGTGGTATTCGATATTGAATATAATTAGGATGGAGATATGTTGATATCTGTTAGGGTAAATGAGGGAGACAACATATGAAGAAATTTTGTACTTCCATTAGACAGTAGCATATCGTGGGGAGATATATAAATATCTTAGGGGAAATAAATTGGCATGGCATATTATGGGGCAATATGCCGGGGAACATATTGGCAGGAGTTGTGTCACGTAACACATGATAAGGGCTTGTCCTCATGAACGAGGATCGATTTATGAGTATGTACTCATGTGTTATGATGAGATTAAAGCCTGTGTAGTTTGTATTGTGTACAGTTTATTTTCATCTATCATGCCACACCTTGCTTTTTGGTATGAATGAACAAGAAGTATACATACAACAATGAATTAAAGTTAAGGCATAATAACATAACTTTATTCATTATTAAAGTAGTTTACTTAGGGTAGTACCACCACACGGGTGAGTTACATATATTTAGTACAAACTATAATGTAGAAAATCGAAAAGCGCCACTCCTTACTCCCATCTGGCTTATTCTCTGCCCACACAATCACGTTTGCAAACTAGTGACCGGTTTCTATCTCTAAAAGGTAAGAGATATTATCCCCTTTCTCCGAGTTCATCTGAAGGAAAAAAGAATTAGCACAAATATACTAAGCAGGTTTTACTAGTTATATATAACAAGTATAAGTATAAATGAGACTTGGAGTGTGTATAAAATCAGTGTTTTAGCAATGCTAAAGAAATGTAACTGATAATCTCATACTTACCAAAGAACATTAAAGTTCTTGAATTAATAATCTCATACTTACCAGTTTATTGAGGTTCATATCAAGAAAATAAAGTATCATTGAACTAATAGTACCATACTTACAATTTCACTAAGGGGTGTAGAATTAATTAAGCCATCAGTAAGACTAAAATAATAACAATCAGCCCAAAACCTTTGGAGAAAATAACCGACTAGGCACACAATAAAAGTGGCACTCAGACGTTTGTTGCAATAAATCCAAGCTCTCAATCATCTGAGACCATTAGGCCAAGTAGAAAGTTTCATGGAATAACACGCCAGTGTACTTCCTAATTAATACTAATGCTTATAATATAAATATTTTTACAACAGTTCTGGGGTAGACTTAATTAATAAGGAACATGATATCAATTATTAGGTGAGAAGGGTTAAATTGACCCACATTTAAATTCTAGTACCGATGATATTTAAAATAAGTAGTGTGACAGTATTATAACATGCACACACTAAGAGTAAATAAGATTTATCACATAGTGATATCAATAACCGTATGTCAAACACGAAAAGTTTACAAATGAAAAGGTAGAAAAACCTACTTGCTCGGTATATCGTATGACTTTATATATAACAAGAGGATATCGGGAGGAGCTGGTACTTGATATTCTGCATACAATGTATGGTTATATAAGTATTTGGGATTAGGTTAGTTAGTTTATACAAAAATTTTATCTTTTAAAGTTTCGAGGGTTCAATTCTAAATATCTTCGAACTTAAAAATAATGGACCTAAGGCCATTTTTGAACTTTGGTTTAATACTTTTTGTCTTAAAGTATTTTAAAGTATTCAAAGACAAAGTTTGGGGATCAAATTCATAAGTTGAAAAGGTCAGGATGGGTCAAATTGCAATTTAGAAAAAATATTTCTAACTTAAAATCTTATTTTTTCCGTTACTTAGGCCAGGTTAATCCAAGCATGGCATTACCTTATATCATTTTAAATAGAAAAATAAAATAAAAATATTGGAAAAAATTTCAGAAAATTTTGATTGACCATGCGCCCTCACGCACTAGGTCAAGGTTTTTGGTAAAAAAGTTCATCTTCTTCTTGACTTTAGTGTTCCTAATTTTTTACCTTGAATAACTCTTTCATTTATAAACCATTTGAGACTATTTCCTAACAAACTCAACCTATTGTTTCATAAGGAGTCCAAATATATAGGTTTTGTGGATTGAGATGCAGTATCTCTCAAGTTCCATAATTGTGTGTTTTTATGAAAATTTGACTTAACATTCGTGGATTTCAAGGATATGATAGGGATTCTTATGAACATAGTTTATTTTTTTCTATCTGTAGGAGTCTTTTGATTTTGATTTGAAAGGCTGAGATGGATTATACATGGATAATTTAAGATTTTCAGTTTTCAAGTTCAAAATACATTTTCAATTGATTTAAGCTTAATAGGCATATTCATGGAACTTGATCATTACACTCGAGTTCCTGAGGTTCTAATGAAGACGTTCAGATCTTTAAACCCGAGTTTTGATTGATATTTGGAAGTTCACCATTAAATCTCAAGCTTTAATGGTGGAAACTTCATAATTTTCACCTAAAGCTTATTTTTTACGTAAAATTTCCTATTATTTTGATCTATTCTAGCATTTTAACTACACAGAAACGATTGAAACAAAAAGAACCGAATATAGTACATAAAATCATTGTGTACCATTTTGGAGTGAAAATTTTGAGTTTTTAAACTTCTGTTTGAGTGTGTTTAAACTGAGGATTTCGTTCGGTATTTATACTATAAAAACATTGGTGTTCATCAGTGGAAAAGAGATGTGGATTTGAACTCTTATTATAGGGTTTTCAAGCTAGAGTTTTGTTCCTCTCATGTGTGCATGTCGTACACATGTGAGTCTTGGCTTTCCGTGCTTATGTGGGTGCTTATTTTGACAGGGGGGTTATGAAATCAATAAAACTTGGTGTTTGTTCCTTAGTTGGACTTATATATGCACTTATAGCCATAAAAGTGTACTTTTAATAAAATAAAAGATTACTTTTACAATTTCAAAAAGTTTCAAGGGTTAAAATTATAATTTTATGTTAGTTGAAGTCTAAGGGATTAATTTAATATCAAGTTGAGGTTTTGGAGTGAAGTATAAGTAAATTTATGTTAATTTGAAGCTTAAGGAGCTATTTTATAATTATGGAAACATCAGGGGGTCTAGCTCAATCTAGTAATGTTGTAGGGCATGAAGTATAGTTTCAATCTTCTTGAGAAATTTTTTGAATTTGAATAATTTATAAGGGTTAAAAAAGTGACTGTAGGTATTTAGGGTCGGTTTAGAAATCTCGATTATTACATACGATGATACATCTATGGGTCATTGTGGGAGGACGTGGGTGGAGATATTGTGTATCTTATATGGACATCAATGTGCTATGAGGAGATATTTGGATATCTATAGTTCAATGTGTTGTCGTGGCATATTACGGGGTAACATGTAAAGGGACATATCACTAAGGCTAGTGCTAACAAGTGGGGATCGATTTTGTGCCTATATACTTGTGTAGCTTGACAAGATAAAAGTGTATGTAGTTCGGGTTGTTTGCTAGAAGACGCAACTTCATCATGGGGATTAGATATTATAAATGTGAATGTTACTATGTTACTTGGGATCTTCCCCATACATAGCATTTATTTCTAATTGTGATATATGTCTTTGCTTTAAAAGACCAATCATTATGGTGCGAATAGAGATTTTCTAGGAAGTATACTTTTCGGTGACACTCGTCTTCTTAGGACAAAAGTGTTCCGGAAGGAATATATGTGAAAATGTACTGGATTTCTAATTTAGGTGTATCATGAAGTTAAATAACTCTCACATGCATTATATTTCTTGGATACACATTTGTTAAAGATTAAATTATTTATGCTTTTTTGAAGATCTTTTGTTGTTAACACGGTGATTAATTTCCTTTAGGAGAGGGAAAAATGACGCATTTAGATTGCCATTTCTATATGAAGTCTGGGTTTAGAGTAACCTCGGCTTTCACATGATATATATATATATAGTCTCTTGATAAATTTTGGGTAAGGAGTTTAAACTATGATAAGAAACTAATTATTTATTTACTTTAACTACACATGTTTTTATTTTTTACATGAGTGTTTGGACATGGTTTTTATTAAAAAGTTTGTATGGTAAGATTCTTTTATGATATTTGGATACGTTTTTAGTAGAAAAAACATTTAAATTCAAGGGGTACCAGGATTAGGTGAGCGTAGGCATGTATATTATACATACCATTTATATATAATAGTGTAATTGTGTATTTACAATAGTGTAGTGGCGTTTTAGAGGAGGTTCCTTCATCGTGATCTGAGTCACTACGTACTCAAGAAAATAGGGCCCACTATTCAAGGATTAGAGATCCGTGCACAACATGCTAGAGTTACTTCATCCTCCAACCTCATGTATCCTGAGTCGACTAACACTTACCCACTAATGGACCCCTACTATTAGTTTGACCCTATCTCATATAATATATGTCATCTACAATTATACATACACTAGAGTAAACATCATCCGACTCATTAGGATGGACTTGAGAAAATAGGACTCAGCATGGCCCATAACTAAAGAAAGTTTTCTGAGAAAGGGTATACTATGCTAACTCTTGGAGGATGGTTTTAATAGTGATAGAAGGATCATAATTCACATATCCTTCTTGAGTATGAAAGGGGGATAGGGTTGGGTCAGTTCTGACATTACATTTCCTAAGCGATTTTTAAATTATCTTATATTTTCTCTTCCTATTTCATCTTCTGATGTCCATCTTCAAATTTCCCATGTAGCTTATTTTCTTCCCGATGTTGTCTAGCGCTTTTGTAGGTTTTAGGGGTATGTCACACATATAGTTGATTCATAGAGGAGAATATGGAATAAGGGACCTTTGGAAGATGTGTCATTATTATATCCAATTTCATTTATGTTATATAGTTCTACGGTGAGGGATGATCCCTCGATATCTCTCAAGTAGTAATTCGAGATATATATAAAAAGGAATCCTCATTTAAAACGTCTTCCCACCATGTTGGTTAGAACCGATTTATTGGAGTGAAAAAGTTTTTTACCTAAGGTCTTCATAATACATTTCCTCCTATTTAGAGGATTGGTCTTCTTAAGAGTTTTGGTCGAGAAAATGTAGTAAGGATAGATCTTTGAAAAACATGAACTCGACCAGTTGGGGTAAGATGATGTCATGTTAGCCTATGTGCGGAGATATGAATTGAATGGACCCAATGAACAATGTCATATGGTCAATGGTTGGTTTTATTTTTTATATAGTTTACATAACAGCGAAGGAAGGATTCATAAATGATTATGTTTGACTGGCGGGGTTGGTCTACATCCTCGATTTGTGATGGATGGGGATAATGAGTGTATAGGGGTTATTGTTTAATATATTGCAAAGGGTTAGGGTATTGGTGGTTTAAAAATGGTATGGTAGGGGATTCATAATGATATTGGGATTATGAATAACTGATTCCTTGCCTCTATTAGATCCAGGATGGCATGCGTGAGTAATGCACGGTTGTCAGTAATATGATGCGGTCTATGTTAGTAATTACAATTAGCATATGAATGATAATTCTTGTCTAGTTTAAATGGAGGTGGTATTCGGTTCAAAGGAATTAGACGCCTAAGGGCCTCTTGTAGACTATAAAAGGTCTTGTAAGGATAGGTTATAAAAGATGGCATGACGAGATATGAGCTTCGCACAAGCTTTAGCTCATGAGGGACAATGGCTGCTACCTTACGAGTGTGATGTCTTTGTTCTGTGTAAGCCCTGTTGAATCCATTGATGTGTGATGTGGAAGCTCCAAGTGAGTATGAATTTTTTAGTAAACTTACGGGTTTCCTCTAACGTCATCTTGGCATCTTCGTGGCTACGTTGTCTTCCACTTGACCCTGGCATGGTTGAGCGAATTTAAATTAGGGTTCTAGGTTATCCCCAACTCATTTTGGAATTCCTTTTCCAATGTTCTTTCTAACTATGCTAATTTTATTATCCTCCAACGAATGATTAACCACATGTGTTGCTTTTTCTCTGTAATAGGTGATTAAATACCCACGATCTCATCATCGACTTATTTCATTATCTTGAGCTCTTTTCGGGTTATACCTAGTTCGTCATTGTACTTGTAGTACTGTAGAAAGTCCTTTCATATTTCATTACATATCTCTACTTTTACTTCTCCTTTCAAGCCTATGTATTATATGAGGGAGCCCCCGATAAAAGTGTATCAATACATCCTCTCCACAACTCCTATGTAATACCTCAATTCTTTAAGTGATTTATTATTATTAGTTAAGAATATATAAATTGGTATAATTTATATGGTTTAAAATAAAGTATATAAGCAAAATTATAATTATAATTTGTTTCGTAATTTTTCCCTAATTAACTGTGTAAATTAGTTAGTTATTTAATTGGGATTATAAAGTGGAATTTGGTTTGAATTCTATGGGGGTAAGAGTCATTTGGTATGTCTTCAGGTCCAAGATAACAATTAGTGGTGTATGTAAATGTTTATATTCGAGTGGGGATAAAAAAACTCTAAAGCGATGATAGACGAGATAAAAGAGGAATGAAATTGGAAAAAAAGAGAAGAAAAGAGAAATAAGAGACTATAGCACAACCATGGGCCGCTATAGCGCATGACATGGGACTCTGTAGAGAAAATGGGTA
The DNA here is from genome assembly GCA_949130495.1 of Sambucus nigra. Lineage (NCBI taxonomy): Eukaryota > Viridiplantae > Streptophyta > Magnoliopsida > Dipsacales > Adoxaceae > Sambucus > Sambucus nigra. The sequence continues at coordinate 124,209,201 of OX422213.1, forward strand.
GATAAGGTGCGATGTAGGGTTTTTAAATGACTGCCATTATTCTTTTCAAACCTCTTTTTTTCTTTTTCTACAATGATACCTTAACATAACCTTAAACCTTCAATTGTGGATCTTAAGCTTGGAAATTGAGAGCGCTTCAAGTGGAAAAGTTGCTCTAATTTTTCAATAGATCAATGAACTCGAGTCAGATTTCAGAGATGGTTAAAAGGCAATAATACTCTACTTTTTCCTTTATTTTTTAATATTTTAGATATAGCTTGAACCATGTTCCTTTTTATATAAAAGCGAGAGGTTTAATTAGGGTAATGTAAACCTAATTAATTTCCTATTGTTTTTATGTGATGTTGTGTTTGATTGAAACCCCTCTAAAAATGAGAAACGTTTAGATAATTCATATTTGATTTGAATAATGTGATTGATATAAGTATGAGAATAAAAATATGTTAAATGTCCAAGAGTTGAATTATATGCCTTATGAACTTCGAGAGTTGAATATAAGATATGCGTATACTTATCCATTTATTTTTGGGGTCAAAGTATTGTGATACCCACTTGAATAGTGCATGAATAATCAATGTAAAAATTTGTGATTCTACACTTGGAAATGGAGATAATCCGCATTAGTATTGATCACAAGAAATGTTGTGAATGAAGACATAAGTTATTCAAGATTATAAATTATGTTTGTTTATTGAGAGTGATATTATTTTAGCCATATGTGGTTGGCGTTGGGACTTGGAGATTAATTAGTTGTTATTGAAGATTATATCTTGCGAGTTATTGACTTTCCTTACAAGGTTTATATTTACTGGAAAATTGATGACTTAGAGTAATAAAAATTATGTTAGATGAAGTTTTAGGGGGATTGGGATGTTTGTGATTGTTGAATGGTGTATGTGTATTATTAGTTCATTATTTGAAGTTACTAACGTTATTGTAAGTATATAAATTGATGATCTCTTTATTCCATTGGGTGTTGGTGGGATATTGGTTATGTTATTATGAGAAAAATGGGTTGTAGGGTAAAAATGTTGTATATGTGATTTATAAGTTTGTCCATGATTCTTATTTGGCGAATAGCCTTACGTGTTGTATAATAGTTGTCGTTGGTAAAATTTTGTTCTGTGCTTTACGTTGATGGGTATAAGAGGTTGATTTGAGAGTTAAGATCTTTGGGATTACTTATGGTTGAGATTTAGGGTTATGGTGTTTAGGGTTATGTAAATGTAAAGCTTGAATCGAATAAAATGGTATTTGAGTGTATTTGTGTTAGAATAAAGAGTTTATTGGAGACTTTAATAGAGTAGCTACTATTTATAAGAAATGTCAGGATATGTAACGTGGTTCTTGGGTAATTATAGAGTGAGCTAGGAGTTTCATATGATTTATGTGTATTGTGGATAAGTTTGATCTATGGATGTATATGGAAGGTTAGGTTTAGTGATGTCAACTCTTAATAATGACATAATCTAGATAGAAGTGTAGGGGGGGGGGGGGGTTCTTGTTAGGATTTTATTTATGATACATCCTACACACTGAGTTTAGAGAAGGTAGGAGTTTGGAGATTAGGATTAGTAAGCTTTGAATGTAATTTGATAGTTATTGAAATGTATGAATTGTGAGTTGGGTATTGAATTGAACGACTTATGGTATTGGATATTGAAATATATAACTTGAGGATTAGATATTGAAAAGTATGACTTGTGAGTAGACTTTTGTCAAGAATGATGAGTTTTCTTAAAAACTTGTGAAGTACCTTGCGAGTAAATATGGAAAGAATGTTATTTTTTTTTGTGGTTTTTGCATACTATGAAATTGATTAATTAAGTAAGATTCCTTAGTATTTATATTAGTGAGTTGGTAGTTATTTGTTGTCGATGACTGTCTAATCTATACATAAGCTTATCGAGGGTTTCCTTGTTAGGATTTGTTTTATGAGTCATCCCATGCATGGAATCTATAGAAGGTTATAAATAGGTATCTTAGGGATAAAAAAATTTATCATGTCTAATCCATGTTAAAACTCTCAAGTGTGTGTCCTTAGAGAGAGTTATTTTATCTTTTTATACTCGAGGAGTACGGTTGTGTGATGGTCCTTTATGGAATAAAATTTGATATGGATTTTTAATGTGTCACATGGTATGGTGTAAATTCGTCACTGCATAGATGGGTGGTAAGGGTCTCTATGACACTATAAAATAGGTGGCTATAGTTAGTGTGATTGTTCCTATTAGGCATGCCGCATGTTTATTTAGATGGTCGAGGAGAAAGGGAACACGTTGATAAAATTTGAATTAACTAAGAGGTTAACTAATTGATTAAGCTATTGAATCAACTGAATGTATTATTATATTTGGGGTTGTGAGGGAGGCCGGTTAATTAGAATGAAGTTAATGAGATAAAGATGGAGCAAATGGAATAAGAAATAGTTAAGTGGTTAACGTGTCCTTAAAAGTGATATTGATAAGTCCACTAGGCCAGAATTGAAATGAAATATGAGACGACGTGGTTTAATGGAAGTGAAATGATATAAATAACATAATATGATTATGGAATGTGAATGTAAGACTTGTAATGATATTTGTAAGATAAAAATTACAAGTTAATTGGTATCGATTGATAAAATAATAGTTGTTGAGATATTCTATTATAAATAGATATTATCAATATTGATTTATGAGTAAATAGTTGTTATTGATTGAATATTATACGGATTGTCGTTACACCATGTTTAGTACTGGACAGACAATTTATTCTCTTTTATATTTTGAAACATTGATCAAACCTATTGTTATTCATGTAATTGAATGTGTTATATTATCCGGTAAAAATTGATAAAAATATTGAGTTTAATTTTACGTGTTGTATACAAGCTTATTATGTGATATTTATTTCATTTGTTACTATCAGATGTGTTATATCACCCTATTTGGGAGATGTATCTAGTATTATTGCATGGCCCGCGACCCATTGCAATAGCTAACATCACAGGTCAGGTTTGAGCTTATAGGATCTGATTAGACCTTGGAGAGCAGAGTGAACATTGGAGATTTATATTTTTTTAGGGTTTAGTTTCCTTTCTATTATATTTTCCATATTATCCAACTTTTGGATTATCAGATGTTTGTGACTCCATGGATTTAATTGATAATTATAAATTGAAACTTTGTATTATGTTGTATTATTTGAGGACATTGATTTTAGATTTTTTATTTGGTGGACATTCATATATTTATCTCTTCCATTTTATATTGTTAAAAAAAATTAAATATCTCATATTTATGTCATATAATAAGAATAATATTCTAAACTATTAAAAGTTTGTATATTTTGATATTTGGAACTTGATCAATATTCATATTAAAATATGTGGTCTACTTCCCAAACTTCCTTTTGTAGGTGGTAGTTAGATGGATGGGAAGAGGGTGACCTTAGCCCCTTATAAATTTTAAGCACAGGCATTTTGAACTTGTCGAGTACATGGATAGACGGATAAATAAACATTTTCTTGATAGTCACGAGTTCATCGAAGGTCCGCACCTTATTGATGGCCTCTAGTGGTAGGGATATTAGGGGAATTAAGGACCTTGATTTAAGAGCCTTCAATTACGAATGGCATCTGAACGGGGGAGCCCCAAGATGGATCAAAGGAGGAGCTATGAATTGGGAAGGTAATACCAAAGTGGAGTAGAGAGGGAAGGTTTTTGAGATTTATAACTTTATAGCATCCCCTTGTGCCTCTTGGTGGCGAGTGTTTTCCAACTGTAGCGCCTGGAGTTCAAATTGGATGATTCTTTGAAAGGTGACGAGCCCTTGTATCTAGAGTATGGCATGATTAATGGTGGACAAACCTTAATCCTCTTCAATAAGTGTTATCTGTTAGACAAACCTATTGATTATGGGAGTGAATTTTGCTGTAGAGGACCAAACGACCAGACAATAATCTCTTCTCTTCGATGAAATTCAATCCCTTGTTAATTAATTCTCACAAAATCTTTAACGAATCACAAAATATGTAAAGAAAAATAAAAGAAAAAAAATATTTACAAAGATGTATATCTCTCTCTTTAGTATCTTCTTGAGCCTTCTCTATTTAGGGTTTTTAGTTTTCCTTTTATAATGTGGAAATGGAGTTAGGGGTATTTTGGACATTGAGAAGGTGCATGAGGATGAAAGGTGTGAGTGGGGGTAATTTAGGAAGAGATAAGAGTGCATGTGTGATGGGTGAGGTAAGGAGAGTGTGGGGGCAAGTATGGGGTATTATAGGAAAGATGAATAAGTTGGCATTTTGGACATGTGGGGTTCTATTTTATTTTCGGACTTTGGTATGGCAGCTAAAAACGATTTGGGTTTGGTTAGGTTTTGGTGTTTTAGGTTTTATTCAAAATTGGTTTGGCTTGGAGAAAATGGGAAATGGGTAGTGATTGGAAATGGGTTGCGGGTTCCCTTGGAAGGAAGCAGGTTTTGGCTCTGACCAGGTGGAATGGAGCTCGGGTTGAGGAACCGGATAGGCGATCAGCTTCGAGAGGAAGAAATGGGGCATTCGGGTTCGGATTGGGTAAGGAGGGTGGTGGGAATGGTTTCTTTAAAGGTGGTAATGGAAGTCGAGTATGGGGACTGGGTTGGTGACTGGGTTTATGGTGAAATCGTGTATGGGGGAGTATGGAGATGGGTATTTGGGTTAGTGGTTGGTTATTGGCGGGTTCGAAGTTGGTAAGGATAGGGAACGGGTTTGAGCAAGTTAGGTCCGGGTTGTGGGTTTTCAAGATGGTTTGGTTTTCGATTATTGCTCCGAGTGGGTCGGGTATGCTGGGGGGGGGGGGGGGGGGCTGGGGGAGAGGTTAGGAACTGGTTATTTGGATACACATTAGTGGTTAATGGGTTTTCGGGTTGGAGATTGAATTGGGTAGAAGTATATGGAGGTGAGGGGTTTAGGTTTGGAATGGTTCAAAATGAGGTGGGAGTTCGAGTGTGTGTGGTAGCGGGTTTGAAGTGGGTTTTGAAATTGTATTAATGGAGGTGAGAGAGATGTGGTGAGTGGTAGGGACGATGATGAATAGTGAATGATGGTGTGTTTGGGTGTGTGTGGTGTATGATAATGGGGTTATGTGTGTTTAATTTGTGACCTTAAAAAAATAAACTAAGACTCAAAATAAAATCTGTAAAAATTAAAATTATATAAAAATTAAAAATTTACAAAACTATAAAATAAAACTAAAAATTATAAAGTCTAAAAAAAATTAACTTCTCATCCTAAAAATAAATGACTTAAATTAAAATAAAAACTAAAAACCAAATAAAAATAAACTCGCACCTAAATAAAATAAATAAATAAAGATAGTCGACCCATGTAAATCCTAAAAATATATACAAAATTCTAAACTAAATATAAAATAAATCCTAAAAATTAAAAACGACCCAAAAAAATCTAAAAAATTAATAAAAAAATAAAGGGGTGCAAACTAAACACACAAGGCTCGGGAAGGATTTAGGTGAAGGTTATGGGATAGGGTAATAGGCACGGGGGTTGGGTTTAAGCTACTTGAACCACGTAAATGTAGTATTTTTCTCAGAATGGAGCCTTTGAAACCGCACATGAACATTACCCTACAAGATAGACATATAAGCGCATAAGACCCATTTTGTTGAGAATTTAAAATTTAAAATATCTATTTATGGTTTTATTGAAACATTCGGTGCTTATTAGGAGTTACAAACCGATCGAGGGGAAAACCGAGCATCCGTGTAAATACGCTAATCGTTGTTATCAGCTTCCGACCATAATACCAAAAAAACCTAAACTTTAACTACACTCCTATCGAGTATAGAAGGGAGTCGGTGTATCAAAACCATAGGGAAAAAGGAAAATCTCGTTTTGATGACAAAAGGTAGGTTAATTAATCCTAAAGTTGACTTTAAAAAGGTAAAAAAAGATGATTATGTGATTATGGGATTAAATATACTAACTAAATACAAACTATATTAAACTACTAAATTAACTACGTGAGCAAAATTAACTAACTAAGAATGAATTAATATGCCTAAGGAAAAATAGGTTAGGAATTCAATCCCCCAAACCCTAGTATGTTGCCCAGTGCAAAACTAGTGTAAATTAATTAATTGATCAAACCCGATCTTTAGTACTCCCAAGTATTACACATATGAGGAATCGTAGCCCGCACAATATGTAAGAAAAGAATGAGTAAAGTAGTGTCGTATTAGCTAGACGCGCGTTGCACTCTTAAGAATCCCAAATACCTAGGGCAAACGAGATCAAAAGTTCCACAACAGTTGTCATCACTATACAACATGATATAATCATTTATTTAATTTAGAGAAATAATTTTATACCCATGCAAACCACATCGGGTAGGGTTCATGCATCCCAACCCTTAAAAATCTAGCCTAACATGATGAAATTAGTGAAAACTACGTTATCTACGTTGCATGAACTCATAATTACGTGGAAAGAGAGATTAAACATGAGAAATAATAATAAAAGTGCTGGAAATAAAAGTTACCAAGATTGAAGAACAAGAACATGCAAGAAGAAATCAAAGATTGAAGAAAAATTGGAAATGCTCTTGAATTAAAGGTGCAAAATATGTTAATTCTTCTCCTAGATGTTCCTTCTTGATTAGAAGATTTTAATTGAATGAAATCTTAATAAAAAGAGTCATAATGACTAATTATATAGGCTAGAGGTCATTTAGAAGAGTCCCCAAAGCATAAAACTCTTTTGGCTAAAAGATAAGGACAAAATAAAAATCATGTATCTAGCAATTTGTCACACTTAGAAAGCGTGACTAATTTTGTAACGGATCTGGAGCGTGACAAAAGGCGGACCGGTTCCCTACTGGATCGGTCCTCTTCACGAATTTAGACAGTGAGTTTCAAGGTTCCGGACCGGATCGGTTCTTTTTTTCCTTGCGATTTTCTCTGAACTTCGAATGACCATAACTTCTTCACCGTAGACAGATTGAGGTGCCGTTTTTTCTAGTGTTCTTGTAATTGAAAGATCTTCAACTTTACAGTTGGCCCCACCTCCTGACTAAGGTTAAAAAATTACAGAAATTCCCTTGAACTCCCCATTGCTTGGTTTTTTTCGTTGTTTTGAGTTCTCTTTTCCATCTTTCTTGCATGAAATACTTGTAAAATACATAAGAGATACACAAAGCAAGATATACTTACCAAAAACGGTTAGTAGCACAAATGTGAGATAAATCCAAGCTATTTACAATACAGGGAATCATAAAAATAGCGAAATTAAGGGGATAAATGTGAAGAATTTATGCCTAATCACCCCCTAACTTAGAACTTTCACTACACAAAAACTGGCGATTGGTCACGGCCAAAATCCCTGGCCAAAGCTATAGGTCGCGGACTTGGGCGGTGACCATTTCGAGCGTGACCATTTTCGTCAATTTTCGTGAGTCGCGGCCCAAGTCCGTGACCAAAAAATGGTCACGGTCGAGAGGGGTCACGGCAGATGGTCGCGGACTTAGGCCATGACCCATGCCGTGACGGTCGCGGTCCTCATCTGTGACCCACAACAGTGACAAATTGGTCGCGCACTTTGGCCGCGACCCACGACCGTGACAAAAAAAATTAAAAAAAAATTGGTCGCGGACCTAATCCGTGAACCACAACCGTGACAAATTGGTCGCGGCCAAAGTCCGCAACCCACGACCGTGATAAAAAAATTAAAAAAAAATTGGTCGCGGCCAAAGTCCGCGACCCATAACCGTGACAAAAAAATAAAAATAAATGGTGGCGGCCCAAGTCCGTGACCTACTACCAGACTATAATTTTAAAAATAACTATAATTTTAAAAGAAATGTATTTTTTTGGTCCAATCCTAAAATTGGGGGTCCTGTGAGTACACCGTGTGTTGCTACGTGTAATGTTGGACAGGTACAAGGTGTTAGAAATATTTATTATTGGCAAAACAAAAAAAAAATTCCCAAATTGCGAATCGAGAACGTTGTTAATAAATAAATATATATACAAACTTAAAAATATTACACGTCTTAATAATTCACAGACCAAAAAAAAAATTTGGCAGAATTTCCTCTATTTTCTTGACATTCCAAAACCTGTAAATATAAAACCTCCTTATTATAAAGCCTGCACGACCATAAAATTCAACAATCAAATTATAAAAGCCCGCACGACCATAAAATTAAACAATAAAAGCCTGCACGGCTGTAATACAAAAAAACAAAATCCTGAATGTCCACAACATATAAACAATCTTCATGTTGTAGACCATTGCCTTCTTCGTTTGTTCCGGGTGCAAAAATCCTACAAATGATAGGATACATAAAAAAAAATATCAGTAACCAAGTAGTTTTACAAAAAATTTAATCAAGCCGAAAAATTGCATATATGAGTTAAAATTATCAGTAACCAAGTAGAAATATGAAAATTACCGTCGTTTTGAGTCCCGCGACTGCGGGGTCAGTTCCTAAGAGTTACATTGGTCCCGTGGAAGGTGTTGGTGCCACCCACGGGGACGTTCGGGGGCTATTTCAAGTTTTCACCCTCTAACGCCTTGTTTTTAAGCCTAAGTCTAGAAATATGCAAATTACAGTCGTACTCTCAAACCAGGAGACCTGCGGCTGCGTGGTCAGTTCCTACGAGTTACATTGGTCCCGTGGGTGGTGTTGGTGCCACCCACGGGGCCGTTCGGGGGCTATTTCGAGTTTTCACCCACTAACGTCATGTTTTGCTTAAGTCTACAAATATGCAACTTACCATCGTATTTTCAAACCGAGAGACCCGCGGCTACGGGGTTAGCTCTTATGAGTAACCTTGGTCCCGTGGGAGGTGTTGGTGCCACCCACGAGGCCGTTCGGGGGCTGTTTCGAGTTTTCACCCTCTAACGCCATCTTTTTAAGCCTAAGTCTAGAAATATGCAAATTATTGTCATACTCTCAAACCGGGATACCCGCGGCTGCGGGGTCAGTTCCTACGAGTTACCTTGGTCCCGTGGGAGGTGTTGGTGCCACCCACGGGTCCGTTCGGGGGCTGTTTCGAATTTTCACCCTCTAACGCTATTTTTTTAATCCTAAGTCAAGAAATATGTAAATTATCGTCGTATTCTCAAACCGGGAGTCCCGCGGCTGCTACGAGTTACATTGGTCCCGTGGGAGGTGTTGGTGCCACCCACGTGGCCATTCGGGGGCTGTTTCGAGTTTTCACCCTCTAACGCCATGTTTTGCTTAAGTATAGAAATACACAAATTACCGTCGTATTCTCAAACCGGGAGACCCTCTACTGCGGGGTCAGTTCCTACGAGTTACCTTGGTCCCGTGGGAGGTGTTGGTGCCACCCATGGGGCCGTTCGGGGGCTGTTTCAAGTTTTCACCCTCTAATGCCACGTTTTTAAGCCTAAGTCAAGAAATATGGAAATTATCGTCGTATTCTCAAACCGAGAGTCCCGCGGCTGCGGGGTCAGTTCCTATGAGTTACGTTGGTCCCGTGGGAGGTGTTGGTGCCACTCAAGTGGCCGTTCGGGGGCTGTTTCGAGTTTTCACCCTCTAACGCCATATTTTGCTTAAGTCTAGAAATATGCAAATTATCATCTTATTCCCAAACTGGGAGACTCGCGGATGCGGGGTTGGTTCCTACGAGTTACATTGGTCCCGTGGGAGGTGTTGGTGCCACCCACGGGGCCGTTCGGGGGCTATGTCAAGTTTTCACCCTCTAACGCCTTGTTTTTAAGCCTAAGTCTAGAAATATGCAAGTTACCGTCGTACTCTCAAACCGGGAGTCCTGCGGCTGCGTGGTCAGTTCCTACAAGTTACATTGGTCATGTGGGTGGTGTTGGTGCCACCCACGTGGCCGTTTGGGGGATGTTTCGAGTTTTCACCCTCTAACGTCATGTTTTGCTTAAATCTAGAAATATGCAAATTACTGTCGTATTCTCAAACCGGGAGACCCGCGGCTGTGGGGTCAGTTCCTATGAGTAACCTTGGTCCCGTGGGAGGTGTTGGTGCCACCCACGGGGCCATTCGGGGGGCTGTTTCGAGTTTTCACCCTCTAACGCCATCTTTTTAAGCCTATGTCTAGAAATATGCAAATTATCGTCGTACCCTCAAACCAGGATATCCGCGGCTGCGGGTTCAGTTCCTACGAGTTACCTTCGTCCCGTGGGAGGGGTTGGTGCCACCCACGGGTCCGTTCGGGGGCTCTTTAGAATTTTCACCCTCTAGCGCCATGTTTTTAAGCCTAAGTTAAGAAATATGCAAATTATCGTTGTATTCTCAAACCGAGAGTCCCGCAGCTGCGGGGTCAGTTCCTACAAGTTACATTGTTCCCGTGGGAAGTGTTGGTGCCACCCACGTGGACATTCGGGAGCTGTTTCGAGTTTTCACCCTCTAACGCCATGTTTTGCTTAAGTATAAAAATACGCAAATTACCGTCGTATTCTCAAATCGGGAGACCCGTGATTGTGGGGTCTGTTCCTACGAGTTACCTTGGTCCCGTGGGAGGTGTTGGTGCCACCCACGGAGCCATTCGGGGGCTGTTTTGAGTTTTCACCCTCTAACGCCATGCTTTTAAGCCTAAGTCAAGAAATACGGAAATTATCGTTGTATTCTCAAACCGGGAGTCCTGCGGCTGTGGGGTTAGTTCTTGCGAGTTACGTTGGTCCCGTGGGAGGTGTTGGTGCCACCCAAGTGGCCGTTTGGGGGTTGTTTCGAGTTTTCACCCTCTAACGCCATATTTTGCTTTAGTCTAGAAATATACAAATTACCGTCTTATTCTCAAACTGGGAGAATCGCGACTGCGGGGTTCGTTCCTACGAGTTACATTGGTCCCGTGGGAGATGTTGGTGCCACCCACGGGGACGTTCGGGGGCTATTTCAAGTTTTCACCCTCTAACGCCTTGTTTTTAAGCCTAAGTCTAGAAATAAGCAAATTACCGTCGTACTCTCAAATTGGGAGTCCTGTGGCTGCGTGGTCAGTTCCTACGTGTTACATTGGTCCTATGGGTGGTATTGGTGCCACCCACGGGGCCGTTCAGGGGCTGTTTCGAGTTTTCACCATCTAACGTCATATTTTGCTTAAGTCTAGAAATATTCAAATTACCATCGTATTCTCAAACTGGGAGACCCGCGGCTACGGGGTCAGTTCCTATGAGTAACCTTGGTCCCGTGGGAGGTGTTGGTGCCACCCACGGGGCCATTCGAGGGCTGTTTCGAGTTTTCACCCTCTAACGCCATCTTTTTAAGCCAAAGTCTAGAAATATGCAAATTATCGTCGTACCCTCAAACCGGGATACCCGCGGCTGCGGGGTCAGTTCCTACGAGTTACCTTGGTCCCGTGGGAGGTGTTGGTGCCACCCACGGGGCCGTTCGGGGGCTGTTTCAAATTTTCACCCTCTAACGCAATGTTTTTAAGCCTAAGTCAAGAAATATGCAAATTATCGTCGTATTCTCAAACGGGGAGTCTCGCGGATGCGGGGTCAGTTCCTACGAGTTACATTGGTCCCGTGGGAGGTGTTAGTGCCACCCACGTGGCCATTCAGGGGCTGTTTCGAGTTTTCACCCTCTAACGCCATGTTTTGCTTAAGTATAGAAATACGCAAATTAGCGTCGTATTCTCAAACCGGGAGACCCACGACTGTGGGGTCAGTTCCTACGAGTTACCTTGGTACCGTGGGAGGTGTTGGTGCCACCCACGGGGCCGTTCGGGGGCTGTTTCGAGTTTTCACCCTCTAACGCCATGTTTTTAAGCCTAAGTCAAGAAATATGGAAATTATCATTGTATTCTCAAACCGGGAGTCCCGCGGCTGCGGGGTCAGTTCCTACGAGTTACGTTGGTCCCGTGGGAGGTGTTGGTGCCACTCAAGTGGCCGTTCGGGGACTGTTTCGAGTTTTCACCCTCTAACGCCATATTTTACTTAAGTCTAGAAATATGAAAATTATCGTCTTATTCTCAAACCGGGAGACCCGCGGCTGCGGGGTTAGTTCCTACGAGTTACATTGGTCTCGTGGGAGGTGTTAGTGCCACCCACGGGGACGTTCGGGAGCTATTTCAAGTTTTCACTCTCTAACGCCTTGTTTTTAAGCCTAAGTCTAGAAATATGCAAGTTACCGTTGTACTCTCAAACCGGGAGTCCTGCGGCTGCGTGGTCAGTTCCTACGAGTTACATTGATCCTGTGGGTGGTGTTGGTGCCACCCACGTCGCCGTTCGGGGGCTGTTTCGAGTTTTCACCCTCTAACGTCATGTTTTGCTTAAGTCTAGAAATATGCAAATTACTGTCATATTCTCAAACCGGGAGACCCGCGGCTGCGGGGTCAGTTCCTATGAGTATCCTTGGTCCCGTGGGAGGTTTTGGTGCCACCCACGGGGCCATTCGGGGGCTATTTCGAGTTTTCACCCTCTAACACCATCTTTTTAAGCCTAAATCTTGAAATACGCAAATTATCGTCGTACCCTCAAACCGGGATATCCGCGGTTGCGGCTTCAGTTCCTACGAGTTACCTTGGTCCCGTGAGAGGTGTTGGTGCCACCCACGGGGCCGTTCGGGGGCTGTTTCGAATTTTCACCCTCTAACGCCATGTTTTTAAGCCTAAGTCAAGAAATATGCAAATTATCATTGTATTCTCAAATAGAGAGTCCCGCGGCTGCGGGGTCAGTTCCTACGAGTTACATTGGTCTTGTGGGAGGTGTTGGTGCCACCCACGTGGCCATTCGGGAGCTGTTTCGAGTTTTCACCCTCTAACGCCATGTTTTGTTTAAGTATAGAAATACGCAAATTACCGTCGTATTCTCAAACCGGGAGACCCGCGACTGTGGGGTCAGTTCCTACGAGTTACCTTTGTCCCGTGGGAGGTGTTGGTGCTACCCACGGGGCCGTTCGGTGGCTGTTTCGAGTTTTCACCCTCTAACGCTATGTTTTTAAGCCTAAGTCAAGAACTATGGAAATTATCATTGTATTCTCAAACCGGGAGTCCCGTGGCTGCGGGGTCAGTTCCTGCAAGTTACGTTGGTCCCGTGGGAGGTGTTGGTGCCACCCAAGTGGCTGTTCGGGGGTTGTTTCGATTTTTCACCCTCTAATGCCATATTTTGCTTTAGTCTAGAAATATACAAATTACCGTCTTATTCTCAAACTGGGAGAATCGCGGCTGGGGTGTTAGTTTCTACGAGTAACATTGGTCTCGTGGGAGGTCTTGGTGCCACCCACGGGGATGTTCGGGGGCTATTTCAAGTTGTCACCCTCTAACGCCTTGTTTTTAAGCCTAAGTCTAGAAATATGCAAATTTCCATCGTACTCTCAAATCGGGAGTCCTACGGCTGCGTGGTCAGTTCCTACGTGTTACATTGGTCCTATGGGTGGTGTTGGTGCCACCCACGGGATCGTTCGGGGGCTGTTTCTACTTTTCACCCTCTAACGTCATGTTTTGCTTAAGTCTCGAAATATGAAAATTACCGTTGTATTCTCAAACCGAGAGACCCGCGGCTGCGGGGTCAGTTCATATGAGTAACCGTGGTCCCGTGCGAGGTGTTGGTGCCACCCACGGAGCCATTCGGGGGCTGTTTCGAGTTTTCACCCTCTAACGCCATCATTTTAAGCCAAAGTCTAAAAATATGCAAATTATCGTCGTACCCTCAAACCGAGATACCCGCGGCTGCGGGGTCATTTCCTACGAGTTACCTTGGTCCCGTGGGAGGGGTTGGTGCCACCCACGGGTCCGTTCGGGGACTGTTACGAATTTTCACCCTCTAACGCCATGTTTTTAAGCCTAAGTAAAGAAATATGCAAATTATCGTTGTATTCTCAAACGGGGAGTCTCGCGGATGCGGGGTCAGTTCCTACGAGTTACATTGGTCCCGTGGGAGGTGTTGGTGCCACCCATGTGGCCATTCAGGGGCTGTTTCGAGTTTTCACCCTCTAACGCCATGTTTTTCTTCAGTATAAAAATACACAAATTACCATCGTATTCTCAAATAGGGAGACCCGCGACTGCGGTGTCAGTTCCTACGAGTTACATTGGTCCCGTGGGAGGAGTTGGTGCAACCCACGAGGTCGTTCGGGGGGTGTTTCGAGTTTTCACCCTCTTACGCCATGTTTTTAAGCCTAAGTCAAGAAATATGGAAATTATCGTCGTATTCTCAAACCGGGAGTCCCCCGGCTGCGGGGTCAGTTCCTACGAGTCACGTTGGTCCCGTGGGAGGTGTTGGTGCCACCCAAGTGTCCGTTCGGGGGTTGTTTCGAATTTTCACCCTCTAATGCCATGTTTTTAAACCTAAGTCAAGAAATATGCCAATTATCATCGTATTCTCAAACCGGGAGTCCCGCGGCTGCGGGGTCAGTTCCTACGAGTTACATTGGTCCCGTGGGAGGTGTTGGTGACACCCACGTGGCTATTCGGGGGCTGTTTTGAGTTTTCACCCTCTAACGCCATGTTGGCTTAAGTATAGAAATACGCAAATTACCATCGTATTCTCAAACTGAGAGACCCGCGACTGCGGGGTCAGTTCCTATGAAGTTACGTTGGTCCCGTGGGAGGTGTTGGTGCCACCCAAGTGGCCGTTCGGGGCCTATTTCGAGTTTTCACCCTCTAACGCCATATTTTGCTTAAGTATAGAAATATGAAAATTACCGTGTTATTCTCAAACCGTGAGACTCGCGGCTGCGGGGTCAGTTCCTACGAGTTACATATGTCCCGTGGGATGTGTTGGTGCCACCCACGGGGACGTTTAGGGGCTGTTTTGAGTTTTCACCCTCTAACGCCATGTCTTTAAGCCTAAGTCTAGAAATATGCAAATTACCGTCGTACTCTCAAACCAGGAGTTCTGCGACTGCGTGATCAGTTCTTACGAGTTACCTTGGTCCCGTGGGAGGTGTTGGTGCGAACCACTGGGCCGTTCGGTGGCTGTTTCGAGTTTTCACCCACTAACACCATGTTTTTAATCCTAAGTCTGGAAATATGCAAATCACCCTCTTATTCTCAAACCGGGAGTCCTGTGGCTGCGGGATCAGTTCCTACGAGTTACGTTGGTCCCGTGGGAGGTGTTGGTGCGACCCACAGGGCCGTTCGGGGGTTGTTTCGAGTTTTCACCCTCTAACGCCATGTTTTTAAGCCTAAGTCTAAAAATATGCAAATTACCATCGTACTCTCAAACCGAGAGTCCCGCGGCTGCGGGGTCAGTTCCTACGAATTACATTGGTCCCGTGGGAGGTGTTGGTGCTACCTATGGGGCCGTTGTGGCTATTTCGACTTTTCACCTTCTACCGCCATGTTTTTATGCCTAAGTCTAAAAATATGTAAATTACCGTCGTACTCTCAAACGGGAGACCCGCGGCTATGGGGTCAGTTCCAATGAGTGAAAATTGTCCCTTGGGAGGTGTTAGTGGCACCCACGGGGCCGTTCGGGGGATGTTTCAAGTTTTCACCCTCTAACGCCATGTTCTTAAGCCTAAGTCTAGAAATATGTAAATTAATGTCGTATTCTTAAATCGGGAGACCCACGGCTGCGGGGTCAATTCCTACAAGTTACATTGGTCCGTGGGACGTGTTGGTGCCACCCACAGGGCCGTTCGAGGGCTATTTCGAGTTTACACCCTCTAACGCCATGTTAAGACCAAGTCTTGAAATATGTAAATTACAGTCGTACTCTCAAACTGGGAGTTCCTTGGCCGCGTGGTCAGTTCCTACGAGTCACATTGGTCCCGTTGGAGGTGTTGGTTCTACCCAGGGGACGTTCGGGGGGCTGTTTTGAGTTTTAACCCTCTAACGCCATCTTTTGAAGGCTAACTCAAGAAATATGCAAATAATCGTTTTATTCCCAAACCGGGAGTCCCGCGGCTGCGGGGTCAGTTCCTATGAGTTACGTTGGTCCTATGGGAGGTGTTGATGCCACCCACGGGGCCGTTCGGGAACTATTTCAAGTTTTCCCCTCTAACGCCATGTTTTTCTTAGGTCTAGAAATATGCAAATTACCATCTTATTCTCAAATCGGGAGACCCGCGGCTGCGAGGTCCGTTCCTACGAGTTATATTGGTCCCGTGGGAGGTGTTGGTGCCACCTACGGGGACGTTCGGGGGCTGTTTCGAATTTTCACCCTCTAACGCCATGTTTTTAAGCCTAAGTCTAGAAATATGCAAATTACTGTCGTACTCTCAAGCGGGAGACCCGAGGCTATGGGGTCAGTTCGTACGAGTTACAATGGTCCCGTGGGAGGTGTTGGTGGCACTCACGGGGCCGTTGGGGGGTATTTCGAGTTTTCACCCTCTAACGCCATGTTTTTAAGCCTAAGTCTAGAAATATGCAAATTACCGTCGTATTCTCAAACCGGGAGACCCGCGGCTGCGGGGTCAGTTCCAACGAGTTACATTGGTCCCGTGGGACGTGTCGGTGCCACCCACGGGGCCGTTCGGGGGCTATTTTGAGTGTTCCCCTCTAACGCCATGTTTTTTCTAAGTCTAGAAATATGAAAATTACCGTCTTATTCTCAAACCGGGAGACCCGCTGCTACGGGGTCCATTCCTATGAGTTATATTAGTCCCGTGGGAGGTGTTGGTGCCACCCACGGGGACGTTCGGGGGCTGTTTCGAGTTTTCACCCTCTAACGTCATGTTTTTAAGCCTAAGTCTAGAAATATGCAAATTACCGTCGTACTCTCAAACGGGAGACCCGAGGCTATGGGGTCAGTTCCTACGAGTTACAATGGTCCCGTGGGAGGTGTTGGTGGCACCCACGGGGCCGTTCGGAGGCTATTTCGAGTTTTCACCCTCTAACGCCATGTGTTTAAGCATTAGTCTAGAAATATGCAAATTACCATCGTATTCTCAAACCGTGAGACCCGCGGCTGCGGGTTTAGTTCCTACGAGTTACATTGGTCCCGTGGGACGTATTGGTGCCACCCACGGGGCCGTTCGGGGGCTATTTCGAGTTTACACCGTCTAACCCCATGTTAAGCCTAAGTCTTGAAATATGCAAATTACTGTCATACTCTCAAATCGGGAGTTCCTTGGCTGCGTGGTCAGTTCCTACGAGTCACATTGGTCCCGTTGGAGGTGTTGGTGCCACCCACGGGGACGCTCGGGGGCTGTTTCGAATTTTCACCCTCTAACGCCATATTTTTAATCCTAAGTCTAGAAATATGCAAATTATCGTCGTACTCTCAAACGGGAGACCCGAGGATATGGGGTCAGTTCCTACAAGTTACAATGGTCCCATGGGAGGTGTTGGTGGCACCCACGGGGAGGTTCGGTGGCTATTTCGAGTTTTCACCCTCTAACGCCATGTTTTTAAGCCTAAGTCTAAAAATATGCAAATTACCATCATATTCTCAAACCGGGAGTCTCGCAGCCGCGTGGTCAGTTCCTACGAGTTACATTGGTCTCGTGGGAGGTGTTGGTTCCACCCACGGGGACGGTCGGGGGCTATTTTGAGTTTTCCCCTCTAACGCCATGTTTTTAAGCCTAAGTCTAGAAATATGTAAATTAATGTCGTATTCTCAAATCGGGAGACCCGCGGCTGCGGGGTCAGTTCCTACTAGTTACATTGGTCCCGTGGGACGTGTTGGTGCCACCCACGGGGCCGTTCGAGGGCTGTTACGAGTTTACACCCTCTAACGCCATTTTAAGCCCAAGTCTTGAAATACGTAAATTACGGTCGTACTCTCAAACAGGGAGTTCCTTGGCCGCGTGGTCAGTTCCTATGAGTCACATTGGTCCCGTTGGAGGTGTTGGTTCCACCCAGGGGACATTCAGGGGCTATTTCGAGTTTTAACCCTCTAACGCCATGCTTTGAAGCCTAAGTTAAGAAATATGCAAATAATCGTCGTATTCTCAAACCGGGAATCTCACGGCTGCGGGGTCAGTTCCTATGAGTTACGTTGGTCCCGTGGGAAGTGTTGATGCCACCCAGGGGGCCGTTCGGGAGCTATTTCGATTTTTCCCTTCTAAAGCCATGTTTTTCTTCAGTCTAAAAATATGCAAATTACCATCTTATTCTCAAATCGGGAGACCCGCGGCTGCGAGGTCCGTTCCTACGAGTTATATTGGTCCCGTGGGAGGTGTTGGAGCCACCCACAGGGGTGTTTGGGGGCTGTTTCAAATTTTCACCCTCTAACGCCATGTTTTTAAGCCTAAGTCTAAAAATATGCAAATTACCATCGTACTTTCAAATGGGAGACTCGAGGCTATGGGGTCAGTTCGTACGAGTTACAATGGTCCCGTGGGAGGTGTTGGTGGCACCCACGGGGCCGTTCGGGGGCTATTTCGAGTTTTCACCCTCTAACGCCATATTTTTAAGCCTAAGTCTAGAAATATGCAAATTACCGTCGTATTCTCAAACCGGGAGACCCGCGGCTGCGGGGTCAGTTCCTATGAGTTACATTGGTCCCGTGGGATGTGTCGGTGCCACCCACGGGGCCGTTCGGGGGCTATTTTGAGTTTTCCCCTCTAACGCCATGTTTTGCTTAAGTCTAGAAATATGTAAATTACCGTCTTATTCTCAAATCGAGAGACCCGCTGCTGCGGGGTCCGTTCCTATGAGTTATACTGGTCCCGTGGGAGGTGTTGGTGCCACCCACCGGGACGTTCGGGGGCTGTTTCGAGTTTTCACCCTCTAACGTCATGTTTTTAAGCCTAAGTCTAGAAATATGCAAATTATCGTCGTACTCTCAAACGGGAGACCCTAGGCTATGGGGTCAGTTCCTACGAGTTACAATGGTCCCATGGGAGGTGTTGGTGCCACCCACGGGGCCGTTCGGGGGCTATTTCGAGTTTTCACCCTCTAACGCCATGTTTTTAAGCCTAAGTCTAGAAATATGCAAATTACCTTCGTATTCTCAAACCGTGAGACCCGCGACTGCGGGTTCAGTTCCTACGAGTTACATTGGTCCCGTGGGACGTGTTGGTGCCACCCACGGGGCCGTTCGAGGGCTGTTTCGAGTTTACACCGTCTAACCCCATGTTAAGACTAACTCTTGAATTATGTAAATTACCATCATACTCTCAAACTGGGTGTTCCTTGGCTGCGTGGTCAGTTCCTACGAGTCACATTGGTCCCGTTAGAGGTGTTGGTACCACCCACGGGGGCGTTCGGGGGCTGTTTCGAGTTTTCACCCTCTAACTCCATGTTTTTAACCCTAAGTCTATAAATATGCAAATTACCGTCCTACTCTCAAACCGGGAGTCTCGCGGCTGCGTGGTCAGTTCCTACGAGTTAAAATTGTCTCGTGCGAGGTGTTGGTGCCACCAACGGGGATGGTCGGGGGTTGTTTCAAGTTCTCACCATTTAACGCCATTTTTTAAGCCTAAGTCAAGAAATATGCAAATTAGCATCGTACTCTCAAATCGGGAGACCCGTGGCTGCGGGGTCACTTCCTACGAGTCACATTGGTCCCGTGGGAGGTGTTGATGCCATCCACGGGGTCGTTCGGGGGGTTTTTCGAGTTTTCACCCTCTAACGCCATGTTTTTAAGCTTAAGTCTAGAAATATGAAAATTACCGTCGTACTCTCAAACAGGAGACCCGAGGCTATGGGGTTAGTTGTTAGGAGTTACAATGGTCCCGTGGGAGGTGTTGGTGGCACCCACGGGGCCGTTCGGCGGATATTTCGAGTTTTCACCCACTAACGCCATGTTTTTAAGCCTTAGTCTAGAAATATGCAAATTACCGTCGTATTCTCAAACCGGGAGACCCGCGGCTGCGGGTTCAGTTCCTACGAGTTACATTGATCCCGTGGGACGTGCTGGTGTCACCCACGGGGCAGTTTGGGGGTTGTTTCAATTTTACACCGTCTAATGCCATGTTAAGCCTAAGTCTTGAAATATGCAAATTACTATCATACTCTGAAACCGAGAGTTCCTTGGCTGCGTGGTGAGTTCTTACGAGTCACATTGGTCCCGTTGGAGGTGTTGGTGCCACCCACGGGGACGTTCGGGGGCTGTTTCGAGTTTTCACCCTCTAACTCCATGTTTTTAAACCTAATTCTAGAAATATACAAATTACCATCGTACTCTCAAACCGGGAGTCTCGCGGCTGCGTGGTCAATTCCTAGGAGTTACATTGGTCTCTTGGGAGGTGTTGGTTCCACCCACGGGGACGGTCGGGGGCTGTTTCAAGCTCTCACCCTCTAACGACATTTTTTAAGCCTAAGTAAATAAATACGCAAATTAGCGTCGTACTCTCAAATCGTGAGACCCGCGACTGCGGGGTCACTTCCTACGAGTTACATATGTCCCGTGGGAGGTGTTGATGCCACCCACGGTTCCGTTCGGGGGTTGTTTTGAGTTTTTACCCTCTAACGCCATGTTTTTAAGCCTAAGTCTAGAAATATGTAAATTACCGTCTTACTATCAAACTGGGAGTCCCGCGGTTGCGTGGTCAGTTCCTAAGAGTTACAATGGTCCCGTGGGAGGTGTTGGTGGCACCCACAGGACCGTTCGGGGGCTGTTTCGAGTTCTCACCCTCTAACGCCATGTTTTTAAGCCTAAGTCTAGAAATATGCATATTACCGTCGTATTCTCAAATCGGGTGACCCGCGGCTGCGGGGTCACTTCCTACGAGTTACATTGGTCTGGTGGGAGGTGTTGGTACCACCCACGTGGCCGTTCGGGGGCTATTTTAAGTTTTCACCCTCTAACGCCATGTTTTTCTTAAGTCTAGAAATACGCAAATTACCATCGTATTCTCAAACCGGGAGACCCGCGGCTTCGGGGTCAGTTCCTACGAGTTACCTTGGTCCTATGGGAGGTGTTCGTGCCACCCACGGGGCCTTTCGGGGGATGTTTCGAGTTTTCACCCTCTAATGCCATTTTTTTAAGCTTAACTCTAGAAATATGTAAATTATCGTCATACTCTCAAATCGGGATACCCGCGGCTGCGGGGTCAGTTCCTACGAGTTACCTTGGTCCCGTGGGAGGTGTTGGTGCCACCCACAGGGCCATTCAGGGGTTGTTTCGATTTTTCACCCTCTAACGCCATGTTTTTAAGCCTAAGTCAAGAAATATGAAAATTATCTTCGTATTCTCAAACCGGGAGTCCCGCGGCTATGGGGTCAATTCCTACGAGTTACGTTGGTCCCGTGGGAGGTGTTGCCTCCACCCACGGGGCTGTTCGGGGGCTATTTCGAGTTTTCCCCTCTAACGTCATGTTTTGCTTAAGTCTAGAAATATGTAAATTACTGTCTTATTCTCAAAACGGAAGACCCACAGCTGCGGGGTCCGTTCCTACGAGTTACATTAGTCCCGTGGGAGGTGTTGGTGCCGCCCACGGGGTCGTTCGAGGGCTGTTTCGAGTTTTCACCCTCTAACGCCATGTTTTCCTTAAGTCTAAAAATACACAAATTACCGTCGTATTCTAAAATCGGGAGACCCGCGACTGCGGGGTCAGTTAGTACGAGTTAGCTTGGTCCCGTGGGAGGTGTTAGTGCCACCCACGGGGACGTTCGGGGGATGTTTTGAGTTTTCACCCTCTAACGCCATGTTTTTAAGCCTAAGTCTAGAAATAGGCAAATTATCATCTTACTCTCAAATCGGGATACCCTTGGCTGTGAGGTTAGTTCCTACGAGTTACCTCGGTCCCGTGGGAGGTGTTGGTGCCACCCACGGGGCCATTCGGGGGCTGTTTCGAGTTTTCAACCTCTAACGCCATGTTTTTAAGCCTAAGCCAAGAAATATGCAAATTATCGTCGTCTTATCAAACCGGGAGTCCCGCGGCTGTGGGGTCAGTTCCTACGAGTTACGTTGGTCCCGTGGGAGATGTTGATGCCAGCCACGGGGCCGTTCGGGGGCTATTTTGAGTTTTCCCCTCTAACGCCATGTTTTACTTAAGTCTACAAATATGCAAATTACCGTGTTATTCTCAAACCGGGAGACCCGCGGCTCCGGGGTCCGTTCCTACGAGTTACATTGGTCCCATGGGAGGTGTTGGTGCCGCCCACGGGGACGTTCGGGGGCTGTTTCGAGTTTTCACCCTCTAATGCCATGTTTTTAAGCCTAAGTCTAGAAATATACAAATTACCGTCGTACTCTCAAACCGAGAGTCTTGCGACTGCGTGGTCAGTTCCTACGAGTTTCCTTGGTCCCATGGGAGGTGTTGGTGCCACCCACGGGGCCGTTCGGGGGATGTTTCGATTTTCACCCTCTAACGTCATATTTTTAAGCATAAGTCTAGAAATATACAAATTACTATCGTACTCTCATACCGGGAGTCCCGTGGTTGCGTGGTCAGTTCCTAAGAGTTACAATGGTCCCGTGGGAGGTGTTGGTGGCACCCACAGGACCGTTCGGGGGCTGTTTCTAGTTCTCACCCTCTAACGCCATGTTTTTAAGCGTAAGTCTAGAAATATGCATATTACCGTCGTATTCTCAAACCCGGAGACCCGCGGCTGCGGCGTCACTTCCTACGAGTTACATTGGTCTGGTGGGAGGTGTTGGTACCACCCACGTGGCCGTTCGGGGGCTATTTTAAGTTTTCACCCTCTAACGCCATGTTTTTCTTAAGTCTAGAAATACGCAAATTACCATCGTATTCTCAAACCGGGAGACCCGCGGCTTCGGGGTCAGTTCCTACGAGTTACCTTGGTCCTATGGGAGGTGTTCGTGCCACCCACGGGGCCTTTCGGGGGATGTTTCGAGTTTTCACCCTCTAATGCCATTTATTTAAGCTTAAGTCTAGAAATATGCAAATTATCGTCATACTCTCAAATCGGGATACCCGCGGCTGCGGGGTCAGTTCCTACGAGTTACATTGGTCCCGTGGGAGGTGTTGGTGCCACCCACAGGGCCATTCGGGGGTTGTTTCGATTTTTCACCCTCTAACGCCATGTTTTTAAGCCTACGTCAAGAAATATGAAAATTATCTTCGTATTCTCAAACCGGGAGTCCCGCGGCTATGGGGTCAGTTCCTACGAGTTACGTTGGTCCAGTGGGAGGTGTTGCCTCCACCCACGGGGCCGTTCGGGGGCTATTTCGAGTTTTCCCCTCTAACGTCATGTTTTGTTTAAGTCTAGAAATATGTAAATTACTGTCTTATTCTCAAACCGGAAGACCCACAACTGCGGGGTCCATTCCTACAAGTTACATTAGTCCCGTGGGAGGTGTTGGTGCCGCCCACGGGGTCGTTCGGGGGCTGTTTCGAGTTTTCACCCTCTAACGCCATGTTTTCCTTAAGTCTAAAAATACACAAATTACCGTCGCATTCTAAAATCGTGAGACCCGCGACTGCGGGGTCAGTTACTACGAGTTACCTTGGTCCCGTGGGAGGTGTTAGTGCCACCCACGGGGACGTTCGGGGGCTGTTTTGAGTTTTCACCCTCTAACGCCATGTTTTTAAGCCTAAGTCTAGAAATAGGCAAATTATCGTCTTACTCTCAAATCGGGATACCCTTGGCTGCGAGGTCAGTTCCTACGAGTTACCTTGGTCCCGTGGGAGGTGTTGGTGCCACCCACGGGGCCATTCGGGGGCTGTTTCGAGTTTTCAACCTCTAACGCCATGTTTTTAAGCCTAAGCCAAGAAATATGCAAATTATCGTCGTCTTATCAAACCGGGAGTCCCGCGGCTGTGGGGTCAGTTCCTACGAGTTACGTTGGTCCCGTGGGAGATGTTGATGCCAGCCACGGGGCCGTTCGGGGGCTATTTTGATTTTTCCCCTCTAACGCCATGTTTTACTTAAGTCTACAAATATGCAAATTACCGTGTTATTCTCAAACCGGGAGACCCGCGGCTGCGGGGTCCGTTCCTACGAGTTACATTGGTCCCACGGGAGGTGTTGGTGCCGCCCACGGGGACGTTCGGGGGCTGTTTCGAGTTTTCACCCTCTAATGACATGTTTTTAAGCCTAAGTCTAGAAATATACAAATTACCATCGTACTCTCAAACCGAGAGTCTTGCGACTGCGTGGTCAGTTCCTACGAGTTTCCTTGGTCCCGTGGGAGGTGTTGGTGCCACCCACGGGGCCGTTCGGGGGATGTTTCGATTTTCACCCTCTAACGCCATATTTTTAAGCCTAAGTCTAGAAATATGCAAATTACCATCGTACTCTCTTACCGGGAGTCCCGCGGCTGCGTGTTTAGGTCATACGAGTTACAATGGTCCCGTGGGAGGTGTTGGTGCCACCCACGGGACCG
Source organism: Sambucus nigra (assembly GCA_949130495.1). Taxonomy (NCBI): domain Eukaryota; kingdom Viridiplantae; phylum Streptophyta; class Magnoliopsida; order Dipsacales; family Adoxaceae; genus Sambucus; species Sambucus nigra. The sequence continues at coordinate 124,233,301 of OX422213.1, forward strand.
TTCAGGGTACGTTTTGCGTTCTCTCCCTCTAACGCCATGTTTTAAAGCCTAAGCCTAGAAATATACAAATTACAGTCGTACTCTCAAATCGGGAGTCCCGCGGCTGCGTGGTCAGTTCCTACGTGTTACATTGATCTCGTGGGAGGTGTTGGTACCACCCACGGGGACGTTCGGGGGCTATTTCGAGTTTCAACCCTCTAACGCCATGTGTTGAAGCCTAAGTCAAGAAATATAAAAATTACTGTCGTATTCTCAAACTGGGAGTCCTGCGGCTGCGGTGTTAGTTCCTATGAGTTACATTGGTCCCGTGGGAGGTGTTGGTGCCACCCACGTGGTCGTTCGGGGGCTGTTTTGAGTTTTCACCCTCTAACGCTATGTTTTGCTTAAGTCTAGAAATAGGCAAATGACTGTCATATTCTCAAACCGGGAGACCCGCGGCTGCGGGGTCAGTTCTTACGACTTACCTTGGTCCCGTGGGAGGTGTTATTGCCACCCACGGGGCCGTTAGAGGGCTGTTTTGAGTTTTCACCCTCTAACGTTATGTTTTTAAGCCTAAGTCTAGAAATATGATAATTATCGTTGTACTCTCAAATCGGGATAACCGCGGCTGCATGGTCAGTTCCTACGGGTTACCTTGGTCCCGTGGGAGGTGTTGGTGCCACCCACGGGGCCGTTCAGGGGCTGTTTTGAGTTTTCACCCTCTAATACCATGTTTTTAAGCCTAAGTCATGAAATATGAAAATTACAGTCGTATTCTCAAACCGAGACTCCCGCGGCTGCGGGGTCAGTTCCTACGAGTTACGTTGATCCCGTGGGACGTGTTGATGCCACCCACGGGGCCGTTCGGGGGCTGTTTCGAGTTTTCCCCTCTAACGCCATGTTTAGCTTAAGTCCAAAAATATGCAAATTACCGTCTTATTCTCAAACCGGGAGACCCGCAGCTGCGGGGTCCGTTCCTACGAGTTATATTGGTCCTGTGGGAGGTGTTGGTGCCCCCCCGGGGCTGTTCGCGGGTTGTTTCGAGTTTTCAGCCTCTAACACCATGTTTTTAAGCCTAAGTAAAAAAATATGCAAATTACCGTCGTACTCTCAAACGGGAGACTCGCGGCTACGGGACAGTTCCTAAGAGTTACAATGGTACCGTGGGAGGTGTTAGTGCCACCCACGGGGTCGTTCGGGGGTTATTTCGAGTTTTCACCCTCTAACGCCATGTTTTTTTAGCCTAAGTCTAGAAATATGAAAATTACGGTCGTACTCTCAAACCGGGAGTCCAGAGGTTACGTGGTCAGTTCCTACGTGTTACATTGTTCCCGTGGGAGGTGTTGGTGCCACCCACGGGGACGTTCGGAGGCTATTTCTAGTTTTCACCCTCTAACGCCATGTTTTGAAGCCTAAGTCAAGAAATATGCAAATTATCATCGTATTCTCAAACCGGGAGTCCCGCGGCTACGGGGTCAGTTCCTACGAGTTACATTGGTCCCGTGGGAGGTGTTGGTGCCACCCACGTGACCGTTTGGGGGCTGTTTTGAGTTTTCACCCTCTAACGCCATATTTTGCTTATGTCTAGAAATACGCAAATTACCGTCGTATTCTCGAACGGGGAGACCCGCGACTGCGGGGTCAGTTCCTACGAGTTACATTGGTCTCGTGGGTGGTGTTGGTTCCACCCACGTGGTCGTTCGGGGGCTGTTTCGAGTTTTCACCCTCTAACGCCATGTTTTCCTTAAGTCTAAAAATACACAAATTACCATCGTATTCTAAAATCGGGAGACCCGCGACTGCGGGTTCAGTTACTACGAGTTACCTTGGTCCCGTGGGAGGTGTTAGTGCCACCCACGGGGACGTTCGGGGGCTGTTTTGAGTTTTCACCCTCTAACGCCATGTTTTTAAGCCTAAGTCTAGAAATAGGCAAATTATCGTCTTACTCTCAAATCGGGATACCCTTGGCTGCGGGGTCAGTTCCTACGAGTTACCTCGGTCCCGTGGGAGGTGTTGGTGCCACCCACGGGGCCATTCGGGGGCTGTTTCGAGTTTTCAACCTCTAACGCCATGTTTTTAAGCCTAAGCCAAGAAATATGCAAATTATCGTCGTATTATCAAACCAGGAGTCCCTCGGCTGTGGGGTCAGTTCCTACGAGTTACGTTCGTCCCGTGGGAGGTGTTGATGCCAGCCACGGGGCCGTTCGGGGGCTATTTTGAGTTTTCCCCTCTAACGCCATGTTTTACTTAAGTCTACAAATATGCAAATTACCGTGTTATTCTCAAACTGGGAGACCCGTGGCTGCGGGGTCCGTTCCTACGAGTTACATTGGTCCCATGGGAGGTGTTGGTGCCGCCCACGGGGACGTTCGGGGGCTGTTTCGAGTTTTCACCCTCTAAAGCCATGTTTTTAAGCATAAGTCTAGAAATATACAAATTACCGTCGTACTCTCAAACCGAGAGTCTTGCGACTGCGTGGTCAGTTCCTACGAGTTTCCTTGGTCCCGTGGGAGGTGTTGGTGGCACCCACGGGACCGTTCAGGGGATGTTTCGATTTTCACCCTCTAACGCCATGTTTTTAAGGCTAAGTCTAGAAATATACAAATTATAGTCTTACTCTCTAATCGGGAGTCCCGCGGCTGCGTGGTCAGTTCCTACGTGTTACATTGATCTCGTGGGAGGTGTTGGTACCACCCACGGGGACGTTCGGGGGCTGTTTCGAGTTTTCACCCACTAACGCCATGTCTTGAAGCCTAAGTCATGAAATATGCAAATTACCGTCGTATTCTCAAACCGGGAGTCCCGCGGCTATGGGATCAATTCCTACGAGTTACATTGGTCCCGTGGGAGGTGTTGGTGCCGCCCACGTGGCCGTTCAGGGGCTGTTTCGAGTTTACACCCTCTATCGCCATATTTTGCTTATGTCTAGAAATACGCAAATTACCGTCGTATTCTCAAACTGGGAGACCAGCAGCTGCGGGGTTAGTTCCTACGAGTTACCTTAGTCCCGTGGGAGGTGTTAGTGAAACCCACGGGGCCGTTCGGGGGCTGTTTCGAGTTTTCACCCTCTAACTCCATGTTTTTAAGCCTAAGTCTAGAAATATGCAAATTATCGTCGTACTCTCAAATCGGGATACCCGCGGCTGCGGGGTCAGTTCCTACGAGTTACCTTGGTCCCGTGGGAGGTGTTGGTGCCACCCACGGGGCCGTTCGGGGGCTGTTTCCAGTTTTCACCCACTAACGCCATGTTTTGAAGCCTAAGTCAAAAAATATGCAAATTACCGTCGTATTCTCAAACCGAGAGTCCCGCGGCTGCGGGGTCAATTCGTACGAGTTACATTGGTCCCGTGGGAGGTGTTGGTGCTGCCCACGTGGCCATTCGGGGGCTGTTTCGAGTTTTCACCCTCTAACGCCATGTTTTCCTTAAGTCTAAAAATACACAAATTACCGTCGCATTCTAAAATCGTGAGACCCGCGACTGCGGGGTCAGTTACTACGAGTTACCTTGGTCCCGTGGGAGGTGTTAGTGCCACCCACGGGGACGTTCGGGGGCTGTTTTGAGTTTTCACCCTCTAACGCCATGTTTTTAAGCCTAAGTCTAGAAATAGGCAAATTATCGTCTTACTCTCAAATCGGGATACCCTTGGCTGCGAGGTCAGTTCCTACGAGTTACCTTGGTCCCGTGGGAGGTGTTGGTGCCACCCACGGGGCCATTCGGGGGCTGTTTCGAGTTTTCAACCTCTAACGCCATGTTTTTAAGCCTAAGCCAAGAAATATGCAAATTATCGTCGTCTTATCAAACCGGGAGTCCCGCGGCTGTGGGGTCAGTTCCTACGAGTTACGTTGGTCCCGTGGGAGATGTTGATGCCAGCCACGGGGCCGTTCGGGGGCTATTTTGATTTTTCCCCTCTAACGCCATGTTTTACTTAAGTCTACAAATATGCAAATTACCGTGTTATTCTCAAACCGGGAGACCCGCGGCTGCGGGGTCCGTTCCTACGAGTTACATTGGTCCCACGGGAGGTGTTGGTGCCGCCCACGGGGACGTTCGGGGGCTGTTTCGAGTTTTCACCCTCTAATGACATGTTTTTAAGCCTAAGTCTAGAAATATACAAATTACCATCGTACTCTCAAACCGAGAGTCTTGCGACTGCGTGGTCAGTTCCTACGAGTTTCCTTGGTCCCGTGGGAGGTGTTGGTGCCACCCACGGGGCCGTTCGGGGGATGTTTCGATTTTCACCCTCTAACGCCATATTTTTAAGCCTAAGTCTAGAAATATGCAAATTACCATCGTACTCTCTTACCGGGAGTCCCGCGGCTGCGTGTTTAGGTCATACGAGTTACAATGGTCCCGTGGGAGGTGTTGGTGCCACCCACGGGACCGTTCAGGGTACGTTTTGCGTTCTCTCCCTCTAACGCCATGTTTTAAAGCCTAAGCCTAGAAATATACAAATTACAGTCGTACTCTCAAATCGGGAGTCCCGCGGCTGCGTGGTCAGTTCCTACGTGTTACATTGATCTCGTGGGAGGTGTTGGTACCACCCACGGGGACGTTCGGGGGCTATTTCGAGTTTCAACCCTCTAACGCCATGTGTTGAAGCCTAAGTCAAGAAATATAAAAATTACTGTCGTATTCTCAAACTGGGAGTCCTGCGGCTGCGGTGTTAGTTCCTATGAGTTACATTGGTCCCGTGGGAGGTGTTGGTGCCACCCACGTGGTCGTTCGGGGGCTGTTTTGAGTTTTCACCCTCTAACGCTATGTTTTGCTTAAGTCTAGAAATAGGCAAATGACTGTCATATTCTCAAACCGGGAGACCCGCGGCTGCGGGGTCAGTTCTTACGACTTACCTTGGTCCCGTGGGAGGTGTTATTGCCACCCACGGGGCCGTTAGAGGGCTGTTTTGAGTTTTCACCCTCTAACGTTATGTTTTTAAGCCTAAGTCTAGAAATATGATAATTATCGTTGTACTCTCAAATCGGGATAACCGCGGCTGCATGGTCAGTTCCTACGGGTTACCTTGGTCCCGTGGGAGGTGTTGGTGCCACCCACGGGGCCGTTCAGGGGCTGTTTTGAGTTTTCACCCTCTAATACCATGTTTTTAAGCCTAAGTCATGAAATATGAAAATTACAGTCGTATTCTCAAACCGAGACTCCCGCGGCTGCGGGGTCAGTTCCTACGAGTTACGTTGATCCCGTGGGACGTGTTGATGCCACCCACGGGGCCGTTCGGGGGCTGTTTCGAGTTTTCCCCTCTAACGCCATGTTTAGCTTAAGTCCAAAAATATGCAAATTACCGTCTTATTCTCAAACCGGGAGACCCGCAGCTGCGGGGTCCGTTCCTACGAGTTATATTGGTCCTGTGGGAGGTGTTGGTGCCCCCCCGGGGCTGTTCGCGGGTTGTTTCGAGTTTTCAGCCTCTAACACCATGTTTTTAAGCCTAAGTAAAAAAATATGCAAATTACCGTCGTACTCTCAAACGGGAGACTCGCGGCTACGGGACAGTTCCTAAGAGTTACAATGGTACCGTGGGAGGTGTTAGTGCCACCCACGGGGTCGTTCGGGGGTTATTTCGAGTTTTCACCCTCTAACGCCATGTTTTTTTAGCCTAAGTCTAGAAATATGAAAATTACGGTCGTACTCTCAAACCGGGAGTCCAGAGGTTACGTGGTCAGTTCCTACGTGTTACATTGTTCCCGTGGGAGGTGTTGGTGCCACCCACGGGGACGTTCGGAGGCTATTTCTAGTTTTCACCCTCTAACGCCATGTTTTGAAGCCTAAGTCAAGAAATATGCAAATTATCATCGTATTCTCAAACCGGGAGTCCCGCGGCTACGGGGTCAGTTCCTACGAGTTACATTGGTCCCGTGGGAGGTGTTGGTGCCACCCACGTGACCGTTTGGGGGCTGTTTTGAGTTTTCACCCTCTAACGCCATATTTTGCTTATGTCTAGAAATACGCAAATTACCGTCGTATTCTCGAACGGGGAGACCCGCGACTGCGGGGTCAGTTCCTACGAGTTACATTGGTCTCGTGGGTGGTGTTGGTTCCACCCACGTGGTCGTTCGGGGGCTGTTTCGAGTTTTCACCCTCTAACGCCATGTTTTCCTTAAGTCTAAAAATACACAAATTACCATCGTATTCTAAAATCGGGAGACCCGCGACTGCGGGTTCAGTTACTACGAGTTACCTTGGTCCCGTGGGAGGTGTTAGTGCCACCCACGGGGACGTTCGGGGGCTGTTTTGAGTTTTCACCCTCTAACGCCATGTTTTTAAGCCTAAGTCTAGAAATAGGCAAATTATCGTCTTACTCTCAAATCGGGATACCCTTGGCTGCGGGGTCAGTTCCTACGAGTTACCTCGGTCCCGTGGGAGGTGTTGGTGCCACCCACGGGGCCATTCGGGGGCTGTTTCGAGTTTTCAACCTCTAACGCCATGTTTTTAAGCCTAAGCCAAGAAATATGCAAATTATCGTCGTATTATCAAACCAGGAGTCCCTCGGCTGTGGGGTCAGTTCCTACGAGTTACGTTCGTCCCGTGGGAGGTGTTGATGCCAGCCACGGGGCCGTTCGGGGGCTATTTTGAGTTTTCCCCTCTAACGCCATGTTTTACTTAAGTCTACAAATATGCAAATTACCGTGTTATTCTCAAACTGGGAGACCCGTGGCTGCGGGGTCCGTTCCTACGAGTTACATTGGTCCCATGGGAGGTGTTGGTGCCGCCCACGGGGACGTTCGGGGGCTGTTTCGAGTTTTCACCCTCTAAAGCCATGTTTTTAAGCATAAGTCTAGAAATATACAAATTACCGTCGTACTCTCAAACCGAGAGTCTTGCGACTGCGTGGTCAGTTCCTACGAGTTTCCTTGGTCCCGTGGGAGGTGTTGGTGGCACCCACGGGACCGTTCAGGGGATGTTTCGATTTTCACCCTCTAACGCCATGTTTTTAAGGCTAAGTCTAGAAATATACAAATTATAGTCTTACTCTCTAATCGGGAGTCCCGCGGCTGCGTGGTCAGTTCCTACGTGTTACATTGATCTCGTGGGAGGTGTTGGTACCACCCACGGGGACGTTCGGGGGCTGTTTCGAGTTTTCACCCACTAACGCCATGTTTTGAAGCCTAAGTCATGAAATATGCAAATTACCGTCGTATTCTCAAACCGGGAGTCCCGCGGCTATGGGATCAATTCCTACGAGTTACATTGGTCCCGTGGGAGGTGTTGGTGCCGCCCACGTGGCCGTTCAGGGGCTGTTTCGAGTTTACACCCTCTATCGCCATATTTTGCTTATGTCTAGAAATACGCAAATTACCGTCGTATTCTCAAACTGGGAGACCAGCAGCTGCGGGGTTAGTTCCTACGAGTTACCTTAGTCCCGTGGGAGGTGTTAGTGAAACCCACGGGGCCGTTCGGGGGCTGTTTCGAGTTTTCACCCTCTAACTCCATGTTTTTAAGCCTAAGTCTAGAAATATGCAAATTATCGTCGTACTCTCAAATCGGGATACCCGCGGCTGCGGGGTCAGTTCCTACGAGTTACCTTGGTCCCGTGGGAGGTGTTGGTGCCACCCACGGGGCCGTTCGGGGGCTGTTTCGAGTTTTCACCCACTAACGCCATGTTTTGAAGCCTAAGTCAAAAAATATGCAAATTACCGTCGTATTCTCAAACCGAGAGTCCCGCGGCTGCGGGGTCAATTCGTACGAGTTACATTGGTCCCGTGGGAGGTGTTGGTGCTGCCCACGTGGCCATTCGGGGGCTGTTTCGAGTTTTCACCCTCTAACGCCATGTTTTGCTTATGTCTAGAAATACACCAATTACCGTCTTATTCTCAAATCGGGAGATCCGCGACTGCGGGCTCCATTTCTACGAGTTATATTCGTCCCATGGGAGGTGTTAGTGCCACCCACGGGGACGTTCAGGTGCTGTTTTGAGTTTTCACCCTCTAACGCCATGATTTTAAGCATAAGTCTAGAAATAAGAAAATTACCGTCGTACTCTCAAACCGAGAGTCCTGCGACTGCGTGGTTAGTTCCTACGAGTTACCTTGGTCCCGTGGGAGGTGTTGGGGCCACCCACGGTTACGTTCGATGTCTATTTCGAGTTTTCACCCACTAACGCCATGTTTTGAAGCCTAAGTCAAGAAATATGCATATTACCGTCGTATTCTCAAACCGGGAGACCCGCGGCTGCGGGGTTAGTCCCAACGAATTACCATGGTCCCGTGGGAGGTGTTAGTGCAACCCACGGGGCCGTTCGGGGGCTATTTCGAGTTTTCTCCCTCTAATGCTATGTTTTTAAGCCTAAGTCAAGAAATATGGAAATTATCATTGTATTCTCAAACCGGGAGTCCCGCGGATGTTGGGTCAGTTCCTACGAGTTATGTTGGTCCCGTGGGAGGTGTTAGTGCCACACACGGGGCCGTTCGGGGGCTATTTCGAGTTTTCACCCTCTAACGCCATGTTTTGCTTAAGTCTAGAAATATGCAAATTAGAGTCTTATTCTCAAACCGGGAGATCCACGGCTGCGGTGTCAGTTCCTACGAGTTACATTGGTCCCGTGGGAGGTGTTGGTGGCACCAACACCTCTAACTCCATGTTTTTAAGCCTAACTCTAGAAATATAAAAATTACCATCGTACTCTCAAATCGGGAGTCCCGCTACTACGGGGTCAGTTCCTACGAGTTACATTGGTCCCGTGGGAGGTGTTGGTGCCACCCATGGTGACAGTCGGGGGATGGTTCAAGATCTCACCCTCTAACGCCGTGTTTTTAAGCCGAAGTCTAGAAATATGCAAATTACCGTCGTATTCTCTCGAGTCCCGCGGCTGTGGGGTCAGTTCCTGCTAGTTACGTTGGTCCCGTGGGAGGTGTTGGTGCCACCCAAGTGGCCGTTCGGGGGTTGTTTCCAGTTTTCCCCCTCTAACGCCATATTTTGCTTTAGTCTAGAAATATACAAATTATCGTCTTATTCTCAAACTGGGAGAATCGCGGCTGCGGGGTTAGTTCCTACGAGTTACATTGGTCCCGTGGGAGGTGTTGGTGGCACCCACGTGGCCGTTCGGGGGGTGTTTCGGGTTTTCACCCTCTAACGCCATGTTATTAAACCTAAGTCTAGAAATATGCAAATTACCGTCGTATTCTCAAATCGGGAGACCCGCGGCTGCAGGGTTAGTTCCTACGAGTTACATTGGTCCCATGGGACATGTTGGTGCCACCCATGGGGCCGTTGGGTTACTGCTTCGTGTTTTCACCCTCTAACGCCATGTTTTTAAGCCTAAGTCTAGAAATATACAAATTACCGTCGTATTCTAAAACCGGGAGACCCGCGGCTGCGGGGTCACTTCCTACGAGTTACATTGGTCCCGTGGGAGGTGTTGATGCCATCCACGGGGCCGTTCGGGAGTTATTTCGAGTTTTCACCCTCTAACGCCATATTTTTAAGCCTAAGTCTAGAAATATGAAAATTACCATCGTATTCTCAAACTAGGAGTCCCGCGGCTGCATGGTCAGTTCTTACGTGTTAGATTGGTCCCGTGGGAGGTGTTTGTGCCACCCACGGGGACGTTCGTGGGTTGTTTTGAATTTTCACCCTCTAACACCATGTTTTGAAGCCTAAGTCAAGAAATATGCAAATTAGCGTTGTATTCTCAAACTGGGACTCCCGCGGCTGCGGGGTCAGTACCTACGAGCAACATTGGTCCCGTGGGAGGTGTTGGTGCCACTCAAAGGGCCGTTCAGGGGTTGTTTAGATTTTTCACCCTCTAATGCCACTTTAAGCCTAAGTCTTGAAATATGAAATTACCATCGTATTCTCAAACCGGGAGTCTCGCGGATGCGTGGTCAGTTCCTAAGAGTCACATTTGTCCCATGGGAGGTGTTGCTGCCACCCACAGGGACGTTCGGGGGTTGTTTCGAGTTCTCACCCTCTAACGCAATGTTTTTAGGCCCAAGTCTAGAAATATGCAAATTACCGTCGTACTCTCAAATCGGGAGTCCCGCGACTACGGGGTCAGTTACTACGAATTATATTGGTCTCGTGGGAGGTGTTGGTACCACCCACGGGGACGTTCGGGGGCTGTTTCGAGTTTTCACCCTGTGACGCCATGTTTTAAAGCCTAGGCCAAGAAATATGCAAATTATCGTCGTACTCTCAAATCGGGAGTCCCGCGGCTGCGTGGTCAGTTCCTACGAGTTACATTGGTCCCGTGGGAGGTGTTGGTGCCACCCACGGGGCCGTTCGGGGACTGTTTTGAGTTTTCACCCTCTAACGCCATGTTAAGCCTAAGTCTTGAAATATGCAAATTACAGTAGTATTCTCAAACCGGGAGTCCCGCGGCAGCGGGGTCAGTTCATACTAGTTACATTGGTCCTGTGGGAGGTGTTGGTGCCACCCACGGGGACGTTCGGGGGCTGTATCGAGTTCTCACCCTCCAATCCCATGTTTTTAAGCCTAAGTCTAGAAATATGCAAATTACCGTCGTTCTCTCAAACCGGGAGTCCTGCGGCTACGTGGTCAGTTACTATGAGTTACGTTGGTCCCGTGGGTGGTGTTGGTGCCACCCACGGTGATGTTCGGGTTTTTTTTTGAGTTTTCACCCTCTAACGCAATGTTTTTAAGCCTAAGTCTAGAAATATACAAATTACCCTCGTACCCTCAAACGGGAGACCCGCGGCTATGGGGTCAGTTCCTACGAGTTACAATGGTCCCGTGGGAGGTGTTGGTGGCACCCACGGGGCCGTTGGGATGCTGCTTCGAGTTTTCACCCTCTAACGCCATGTTTTTAAGCCTAAGTCAAGAAATATACAAATTACCGTCGTATTCTGAAACGGGGAGACCCGCGGTTGCGGGGTCACTTCCTACGAGTTACATTGGTCCCGTGGGAGGTGTTGATGCCATCCACGGGGCCGTTCGGGGTTTATTTCGAGTTTTCACCCTCTAACGCCATGTTTTTAAGCCTAAGTTTAGAAATATGCAAATTATGGTCGTACGCTCAAACCGGGAGTCCTGCGGCTGCGTGGTCACTTCCTACGAGTTACAATGGTCCGGTGGGAGGTGTTGGTGGCAGCCACGGGATCGTTCGGGGGATGTTTCGAGTTCTCACCCTCCCAACGTCATGTTTTTTAGCCTAAGTCTAGAAATATGAAAATGACCATCGTACTTTCAGACCGGGAGTCCCACGGCAGCGGGGTCAATTCCTACGAGTTTCGTTGGTCCCGTGGGAGGTGTTGGTGCCACCCAGGGGACCGTTCGGGGGCTGTTCCTAATTTTCACCCTCTAATGTCATATTTTTAAGCCTAAGTCTGAAAATATTCAAATTACCGTCGTATTCTCAAATCGGGAGTCCCGCGGCTGCGTGGTTAGAACCTACGAGTTACATTGGTCTCGTGGGAGGTGTTGGTGCCACCCATGGGGACGGTCGGGGGCTGTTTCGAGTTCTCACCCTGTAACGTCATTTTTTAAGCCTAAGTCTAGAAATATGTAAATTACCGTCGTATTCTCAATCCGGGAGACCCGCGGCTGCGCGGTCAGTTCCTACGAGTTACATTGGTCCTGTGGGAGGTATTGGTACCACCCACGAGGCCGTTCGGGGGCTGTTTCGAGTTCTCACCCTCTAACACCATGTTTTTTAGCCCAAGTATAGAAATATGCAAATTACCGTCGTAGTCTCAAATCGGGAGTCCCACTACTGCGAGGTCTGTACCTACGAATTACATAGGTCCCGTGGGAGGTGTTGGTGCCACCCACGGGAACGATCGGGGGCTGTTTCGAGTTCTCACCACCTAACACCAGGTTTTTAAGCCTAAGTCTAGAAATATGCAAATTACCGTCGTATTCTCAAACCGGGAGTCGCGCGGCTGAGTGGTCAGTTCCTACGAGTTACATTGGTCTTGTGGGAGGTGTTGGTGCCACCCACAGGGACGGTCGGCAGTTGTTTCGAGTTCTCACCCTCTAACGCCATTTTTTTATCCTAAGTATAGAAATATGAAAATTACCATGGTACTCACAAATTGGGAGACCCGCGGCTGCGAGGTCACTTCCTACGTGTTACATTTGTCCCGTGGGAGGTGTTGGTGCAACTCACGGGGCCGTTCGGGGGTTGTTTCGAGTTTTCACCCTCTAACGCCATGTTTTTAAGCCTAAGTCTAGAAATAGGCAAATTACCGTCATACTCTCAAATCGGGAGTCCCACGGCTGCGTGGTCAGTTCCTACGAGTTACAATGGTCCCGTGGGAGGTGTTTGTGGCACCAACGGGATCGTTCGGGGGATGATTCGAGTTCTCACCCTCTAATGTCATGTTTCTAAGCCTAAGTCTAGAAATATTCAAATTATCATCGTACTCCCAAACCGGGAGTCTCGCGGCTGCGTCGTCACTTCCTACGTGTTACGTTGGTCCCGTGGGAGGTGTTGGAGCCACCCACGAGGACATTCGGGGGCTGTTTCGAGTTTTCACCCTCTAACGCCATGTTATTAAGCCTAAGTCAAGAAATTTGCAAATTAGCATCGTATTCTCAAACCGGGAGTCCCGCGGCTGCGGGGTCGGTTCCTACGAGTCACATTGGTCCCGTGGGAGGTGTTGGTGCCATTCACTGGGCCATTCGGGGGCTGTTTTGATTTTTCACCCTCTAACGGCGTGTTTTTATGCTTAAGTCTAGAAATATGCAAATTACCGTCGTACTCTCAAACCGGGAGTCCCGCGGCTGCGGGGTCAGTTACTACGAGTTACATTGGTTCCGTAGGAGGTGTTGGTGCCACCCACGGGGACGTTCGGGGGCTGTTTCGAGTTTTCACCCTCTAACACCATGTTTTAAAGCCTAAGTCAAGAAATATGCAAATTATCATCGTACTCTCAATTCAGGAGTCCCGCTGCTGCGGAGTCAGTTCCTACGAGTTACATTGGTCCCGTGGGAGGTGTTGGTGCCACCTAGTGGGTTGTTCGGGAACTGTTTCGAGTTTTCACCCTCTAAAACCATGTTAAGCCTAAGTCCTGAAATATGCAAATTACTGTCGTATTCTCAAACCGGGAGTCTCGCAGCTGCGGGGTCAGTTCCTACGAGTTACATTGATCCCGTGGGAGGTGTTTGTGCCACCCACGGGGACGTTCGGGGGCTGTTTTGAGTTTTCACCCTCTAACGCCATGTTTTTAAGCCTAAGTGTAGAAATAAGCAAATTATCGTCGTAATCTCAAACCGAGAGTCCTGCGACTGCGTGGTCAGTTCCTATAAGTTACCTTGGTCCCGTGGGAGGTGTTGGTGCCACCCACGGGGCCGTTCGGGGGCTGTTTCGAGTTTTCACCCTCTAACGCCATGTTTTTAAGCCTAAGTTTAGAAATATGCAAATTACCGTCTTTTTCTCATACCGGGAGACCCGCGGCTGCGGGGTCAGTTCCTACGGGTTACATTGGTCCCGTGGGAGGTGTTGGTGCCACCCACGGGGCCATTCGGGGGCTGTTTTGAGTTCTCACCCTCTAACGCCATGTTTTTAAGCCTAAGTCTAGAAATATGCAAATTACCATCGTACTCTCAAACCGGGAGTCCCGCGGCTGCAGGGTCAGTTCCTACGAGTTACATTGATCCCGTGGGAGGTGTTGGTGCCACCCACGGGTACGGTCGGGGGCTGTTTCGAGTTCTCACCCTCTAACGCCATGTTTTTAAGCCTACGAGATTGTTAATAGCCTTGAATATATACGCGGTCGGTTTCTATGAGTTACATTAATCCTGTGTGAGGTGTTCGTGACTCTTATCGGACCGTTTTATGGCTGTTTTACGTTTTCACCCTTCGATGGCTTGTTTTTATGCTTAAGTCTAACTTTTTGCAAATTTACGTCGTACACTCAAATCGGGAGCCCCATGACTACGCGGTCAGTTCCTATGAGTTACATTGGTCCCGTGCGAGGTGTTCGTGACTCTTACGGGACAGTTTTAAGTCTGTTTTATGTTTTCACCCTTCGATGGCATGTTTTTATGCTTTAAGTCTAATTTTTTATAAATTTACGTCGAACACTCAAATCAGGAGCCCCGTGACTACGCGATCGGTTCCTACGAGTCACATTGGTCCCGTGCGAGGGGCTCGTGACTCTTACGGGACCGTTTTAAGGTTGTTTTACGTTTTACCCTTAGATGGCATGTTTTTATGCTCAAGTCTATTTTGTTTGGAAATTTACGTCGTACACTCAAACCGGGCCCCTTGACTACGCGGTCGTTTCCTACGAGTCACATTGATCCCGTGCGAGGTGTTCGTGACTCTTACGGGACCGTTTTAAGGCTGTTTTACACTTTCACACTTCGATGTCATGTTTTAATGCTTAAGTTTATTTTTTTACAAATTTACATCGTACACTCAAACCGGGAGCCCCGTGACTATGTGGTCGGTTCCTAAGAGTCACATTGGTCCCGTACGAGGTGTTCGTGACTCTTACGGGACCGTTTTGTGGTTGTTTTACATTTTCACCCTTCGATGTCATGTTTTTATGCATAGGTCTAACTTTGTGCAAATTTATGTCGTATTCTCAAATCGGGAGCTCCGTGACTACGCGGTCGGTTCCTACGAGTCGCATTGGTCCCGTGCGAGGTTTCGTGACTCTTACGGGACCTTGTGTGGTTGTTTTACGTTTTCACCCTTCAATTGCAAGTTTTTATGCTCAAGTCTAAATTTTTTGCAAATTTACGTCGTACACTCTAACTAGGAGTTTAAAATATTTTCAACATATTATCCAGCAATGAAACCAATAATTATCCCGTACTCCTTCTAATTATCCCATACTCCTTCTAAAATACTATCCAACAACATTCCAGCAACCAATAATTATCCAACAGCAAAACTAAACAAAACCATTAATTATCCCGTACTCCTTCTATCATCTAAAAGATTTAATAGATAATGCATATCAATTATATAACTACTTTAGTTAATGTATAGAGTACCTGGAGTGTAATGAAGAACTGGTATGTAATGAAGAACTGGTATCCAATTGGTTAGATCTACAATACGTAAGTAATGTGTTATGAAGAACGGGTATGTAAAATTAAATAAAGTACCTCACAAAACCACTGAATTGTTTTTGAAAATTAAAGAAAGTACGGGACCGTACGGGGACTGCTACAAAAAAGTATAGGGGATGCTACAAAACTTCCTTCAAACAAAATAGGGGTTGGGGTGGTTTTTGAGTATGTAGAGGAATGTTTAAGTTAGATTCTTTGGTTTTCTTGGGTTGGGGTTTGAAGATGTAATAATCATACATATGAACTTTGTCCATATACTAAGAGAAGAGGGATGGAATATTTTTACGTGAAATCTGCAATTCACCCTCAACACTTGTCCACTAATGCCATTGATCCTCACGACCACGGCTTTGCTGTGCTAACCTCCACTGTACCTGAAACTGTCATGTTTATGAGTGGATGGACTATAGATATGCTCGATCATCTTGACTACTACAATCAACTATGTAAAGAATTGCAAATACAATAAACGTATAACAAAACTATTAATAAATAATCAAAACTTTACCTCGATGAATGTAGTGGTTCAATTAAATCCAACATCTTAGTACTGAAGTTTGGAAAACCTACATTTAAATTAGTCAAAAGGTTAATAAAAACAAATAAAGATCAAAATTTATACTCAACTTCTTAATAGAGAAAAAAATCAAAACCTCAAACACAATAATTGTCCACGTTTAAAATGCTCTCTCTTTTATTCTTCGATCTCTGAATGGCATCTCAGTTTGTTAAAAAATGAGGAGTGTACAATTTAATTTATATGTTTAGCATTAGTTTTCCAAAAGTCTGATGAAAAGATGAAAACTCTTATCAACGTAATATATGAAAGGAAAAACAGTAAGATAAATGATAGTATAATTACATCGCAGTAGCCTTGAATGAGTGAGTGTCTGTTAAGAATAGAGAAAAGCGATGCAACTACTGCTAAGCCCTTGGCAAGATCGAAAGTCATGCTCCCAGCATCAGTTATGACTTTCCCATTACTAATCAGTATGAAAAAAGTCTTAAAAACATCACATGTTGTATGCATATATGCATTCAGTAGCATATATGTTATAACTGTATGCATACATGACCACAACAAAATATATGCAAACAATAGCATATATGCATACATATATCCAATAACTGTATATATGTTAATAACTTCTCCACGTGTCAATCGGGAATGTTAGGGAATTAAATTATCGTAACATCGTGTATCAAATTATCCATACAATGTCAAGATAATAGAAGCATTAGTAAGGCACCTAAGGTTAGTGATGATAATGCGACGAAACGACGAAACAGATTAAAATTTTCTAACCAAATCCTTAATTTCAACACACGGACACATTACGACTATTTAGAAATCCATTTTATTATGCCCATGTGAGCATCGTAGAGTTGCCCGTGTCTAAGAAATTTTGTGAGCATTTTCAAATACTTAAGAGATAAAGAACCGCATGGGTATGATCATTTAACACCAAAACAACAACTAACTAAAACTATTCTAAAAAAGAGATTGGAAAAAAGACTAACTTTAATTTACAAAAAGAAATATTACTACAATTACCTCGACAGATTGCTATGTGTTGGCCCAAAAGTGTCCCAAATAAAGGTCTCCATAACGTTATTATCAATTTTATCACTACCTACGGGACAAACAGACAACCATGTAATGTATGACGTTAGTATAAAATTCCAAGATATAACACCCCAAATGTTTGATCCTACAGTACAAACAACAAATACAGCCAAGTAATGTATGATGTTAGTTTAAAATTTCAAAATATAGCACACCAAATGTTTGACGAAGTGATAAACAAAATTATAGCACACCAAATTTTTTGTCGATGATATGAAAATGAAAAGAAAATTACTAGTTGAAATATTCCTAAGAAAAAAGAAGATACAGATTATGAAAACAAAATTTTAAAATTGACAATACCTGTACCCACTGTGTTATAGCTCCGTCATCCAAACCCGGTTTGGTCCAACAAAAATCAACCCATCGGACTTAAATTTGGCAGAATTTCGACTAAACATATTCAAGTTACCTAGGGGGCTGCTAGTGCACCTAACAAATTTAAAAATAGAAGTAGAACCAAACATTTCATAGTTGAAGTAGCATCGTAAAAAATAATTTTCATACAAGGTGCTACATAAGATAGCAATCAGCATTTGCCATACCTTGGAGCTCCATGCTTACTTCGAAAAGCTCGACAATTAATTTGGACTCCACCACTTTCAGAAAATCTATTGATTCAAGGGTGTTAAAATGCCTTTCAAATTCGATTATATGATTGGTCAAATTCTGTAACATGATAGGAATTAAGTCACGAACTCAATCTCAAATATAGAAAAATACAGGATTAGTAAAAAATAACTAGTATTCACCGAATTTACTTCTAAAATATGCCTTTGCTTCAACTAAAATTCAGGATTCAATTTCTGGAGATCCCAATATCAGTACTCACCATTTTCTGCTTGCGGCTTTTTACTTGGACTTAAACCCAGTTGAGAATCGAGAACCAAACCCAACTACCCTCACCGAAACTAGTTGAAAATCGCCCCAGTTGAAAATCGCAACTCAGTTGAAAATCGCCCCTGCCTCAATAACCCTCACCGAACCAACCAAATGCTTTGCCCTCTAAAACCCGCCCAACCTCCATACACGGCCGTACGAACCCTTTAAAACCTGCACCTATTACCATCGTTTGGGGAAGAAACCTCGCACCTGCTACCATCATTTGGGGAAGAAATAACTCCGTACGGTATTGACCATACCCACATCGCACCTTTTCCACAGTTTGGGGCAGAGGAATAAATAAGATGAGCGGGGAAATGAAAGTTTTGAGGCGCTTTGTTTTGTTTTAGGATTAACACTGGTCACAGCCTAGAGCCGTGACCCACCCACCGCGACCCATTAATGAAGCTGAGTGGGATGTATACTACCTATGGTCATGGCCCATAACCGTGAACCATACCAAGAAATGGTAACGACACATAGCCGTGACCCTCGATCTGTGATTCGTGACCCTTTTTTATTAACCCTAGTGCTTGAATGAGGGATGGTCACGGCCCATAGCCGTGACCCACACCCAGAAATGGTCACGCCCTAAGCCGTGACCCTCAATGTGTGTGCTCTCTTCTTTGTCATGCCATGGGTCACGGACTTGGGCCGTGACAAATCCGCGACCAAGCTTGGAGGAAATTTGGCGCGAGTTTGGTGCCAAGATGGTCACGACCAGGTTACGGACCAAGTCCGCGACCACTGTAGTCACGGACTTGGACCGTGACCACTTCCAAAACATCGATAATTTAGTGTGATAATAAATATGGTCACGCCAAATATTATGTCGGACACGGCCCAAGTTCGCGACCAGCTGGTCGCGGACTTGGGCCGTGGCCTACTGGGCGTGACCATTCGCAGGATTTGGTGTAGTGTTTACGCATCCCGAGGAATGTAAAAGAGTGAAAGTATGAGTTAAGGACCCTTCAAAACTTTATTTGTATAGAATACCTCCTTCACGGGCAAGCGATTGCCTTTAGCGTATGCAACAAGCCTTTAAACCACTAGGTTACCCTAGTAGGACGAGTGGTGTCTCATGAGGGTTCGTGGTGAATATACCCACAAAATTCGTTATTGACTCAAAGAAAAATCAAAATACTTAAAAATTGTACAATTTAAACTCCCAAAAAATGGTCACCTTATTCACAAGTGTCAAATCCTAGTGTGTGTGTTCGAAGCCAAAAATTAAACCGCAA
Organism: Sambucus nigra; assembly: GCA_949130495.1. Taxonomy (NCBI): domain Eukaryota; kingdom Viridiplantae; phylum Streptophyta; class Magnoliopsida; order Dipsacales; family Adoxaceae; genus Sambucus; species Sambucus nigra. The sequence goes on from OX422213.1 coordinate 124,252,022, forward strand.
ATTTGCACCAATTGATCATTACGTTACTTTTAGAAACTTCATTTTGATTTCAATTCTCACGGATAAACTCACAAATGAATCACTCAAAAAGGTGTCTATTCTCTTGGTGTGCGTGATAAAAAGAGTAAATATGATGGACATTAATTCACAAACACCATTTTGAAAGAAGAAAATTTATTTTGGTGAAATGATCTCGTCATTGAAATACGGTCATTGGTAAACGGGAAACATCATCTCTTTTTCATACCCTTTAATCTCTTTTATTATCTTTTGTACCTTAGCTCTCCACGCGATAGACAATTTCTCAATTCGAACTCGATTAGGACTTTCTTGGGTTTAAGCTGTATTTGGGTAAAATGGAAATGGTGGGGACTTCATAATTGGAGAATTCATTTATGATGTCCATTTGTGCTTTTTTCGGGCTATTGCTCATTTTCTCTTCTTTTTGTAATTTTTTTTCCTTTTCTTCCTTTTGTTTTTCTTGCTATTTTTGTTGAGAATTCTTCTATTTTTTTCTCACCCCTTTTTATGCACTTTTCGAACTTTTTTTTTCCTGGAATTTTCAACTTTCACAATTTCGGGCTAATTGGGTTTTTCGGGTTATCAAACGAAAAGGAAAAAAAAATATTAGGCTCAAATTGGATTGTAAAAAAGGTTAATTTTTCACGACTTTTTCTAGATAATCTTTTTGGGTAACAAACGATGGCCTACTGCATTGTACAAATGCGAGTTGTTTTACCATATGCGTCTCGAGATTAATTATGTTTAGAGATATTTTAGCGCGTACTTCAAGGCAACATCTCACACATTTCTCATAACCGATCAAAACAAAGAAATAGAGATCTCCAACGATTTTTTTTAAAATGCTGAAATGAACTTTAAGTTAATCATTAACTCGGATTGATTTAAAATGCTCTAAAAAAAAATGTAGGCTCAAAATCTCACCGAGTTAGTAATCTCCACACTTATTCGTTAAGTCGTCAATTTTCGCTCAATTTCCATCTTTGGTCAATTTCGGCTTTGTGCGTCTTAAATTTTACAATTTGAGACAAAAAAAATGTGACATTTTTGAAGCTTTTAAATTCTAATTTTTATTTCATTTCAAGAAAAATATTTTTGGCTTTTTAAAAAAAAAATCAATTTTTTTTTGAAAATTTTGATAGTTTCTAAAAAAAACATACTTGGAACGAACATGTAATCGAATCAATGAAACTAAATAATAAATGGGAAGAATATATCACACCCCCTAACTTTAATGTTGCATTGACCTCAATGAAAATCAAGAACACAACACAAAGAGAGGAAAATAAATATATTACCTAAATGGAGCGATCCCCGATGAGTACGAGTCTATTGAATCTACAAAATATATTAGAACCAAGAATAACAAAAACTTCAACTAATTACTCTAAACTATAAAAAGGAAAAGGAAAAAAAAGTTAATTATGTACAATCTAGGATTTGAACTTCTAATAAGTTATACACTAGAAGTCAAAAAATTTGACGGTCGGCCCAATATATAATTTGACTTTGAGGGATAATTGGTGTACCCTCATTTTCATGCACGCCTTCCAAAAAATAAGAGTTCCATTTGAACAACGAAAGGCATATGTGAGATGGAAAAAATGAACCATCACCAATTTAATTTTTTAAAGGGATGATGGGTGAAAAATACAATTGGGATCCAAGAGAAATAGAATCCCCTACCAAAGATTTTTCAAGTAGTATGGGAAGAGGGACATACAAAAAGGAAGAATTTATATTGAAAACGAATTCAATAAAAGATTCCTCGTCGATAAAACTTTTAACTAATTCAAAAGTTACAACCAATTCATTGGAATCAAAATTCAATTCATCTCCTAATTTTTTTTCCAATTGGAACGGGAGGTAGTGCATGTGTAAGTGAATAACCCATAAGATGAAGCATCTCAAACAAACATTCTCATTCAGGAATCGGTTCAATGTCCTCAAGACTTTCATTGAATTCTTCTGATGGAGTTAACGGTTCGATAATAGTGGGGACACAGGGAAACGAAGGATCTTTAACCTCAATAGATTTTGAAATATTTATAAGAGGTTGAGATTCAAAAGTACTTGGATCACTCTCAATGATCTCAACCTCAAAAGTGTTAGGTGAAGCACAAGTCTCTCCCTCCTTTAATGTTTCCAGATAAGCATCAATCTCCTTGCTAGTTTCTCTAATTTTCAACTCTGTAGCAGCAAGGTCATCAAATTGCTTTTTGCTAATAAGCAAGAGTTTTTCCAAAGTAGGCTTCCTTGGTTCTAGCACCTAAGATTTCCCATTTGGTTGAAAACATTCTTCAACTTCAACAACATCGAAAGAAAAATACTCATTGGTTTCTAATAATGCATCTAACTCTTGATCCCAATAAAGATTTTTTTTCCCGATATTCTATTTCAATTCTTTCTTCTTCAAGCAATTCATTTTGATAAATTTGGATGGCCTTAGCATTGGGCTTGTATTTATGAGACTAGTCTTTATTGATATTGATCTAATGTTTCATACATCTTGAGTTCATCCTCCTCCTCACTATTATTATAACAATTAAAGCCACCAAAAGAGTTAAAGTAACACATTTCAAATTGGGCAATTCAAACGCGTACACACATATATATATTTTTTTATTTTTTTATTTAAGGTCAAATTAGGGATTAACATTCCTAACCTAACGTCTGCCTAAGTCCCCGACAACGAAGCGATTTTGATCGAGGTGAAAACCGAGCGTCCGTGTAAATACGCTAATAGTTGTTATCATCTTTCGACCACAATACAAAAAATCCGAAACTTTAACTAAACTCTTATGGAGTATAGCGGCGAGTCTGGGTATCGAATCCATAGGGAAAAAGGACGATCTTGTTTTGACTACAAAAGATAGGTTAATTAATCTTAAAGTTGACTTTAAAAAGGTAATAAAATATGATCATGGGATTAAATCTACTAACTAAATACAAACTAGATTAAACTACTAAATTAACTACGTGAGCAAAATTAACTAACTAAGAATGAATTAATATGCCTAAGGAAAAATAGGTTAGGAATTCAATCCCCCAAACCCTAGTGTGTTGCCCAGTATAAAACTAGTTGTAAATTAATTAATTGATCAAACTCGGTCTTTACTACTCCCAAGTATTACACATATGAGGGATCATAGCCCGCACAGTCTGTAAGCAAAGGATGAGTAAAGTAGTGTCGTATTAGCTACACGCACATTACATTCTTAAGCATCCCGGTTACCTTGGGCAAACGAGATCAACAGACCTAGAATGGTTGTGATCAGTATACAACACGATCTAATCATTTATTTAATTTAGAGAGCTAATTTTATACCCATACAAACCACATCGGGTTGGGTTCATGCATCCCAACCCTTAAAAATCTAGCCTAACATGGTGAAATAAGTGAAAACTACGTTATCTACGTTGCATGAACTCATAATTGCGTGGAAAGAGAGATTAAACATGAGAAATAATAATAAAAGTGCTGGAAATAAAAGTTACCAAGATTGAAGAACAAGAACATGCAAGAAGAAATCAGAGGTTGAAGAAAAACTAGAAAAGCTCTTGAATTAAAGGTGCAAAATATGTTAATTCTTCTCCTCGATGATCCTCCATGATTAAGAGCTTTTACATGAATGAAATCTATATAAAAAGACTCCTAATGACTAAATATATAGGTTAGATGTCATTTAGAAGAGTCCCCAAAACATAAAACTCTTTTGGCTAAAAGATAAGGACAAAATAAAAATCCCGTATCTAGCAATTTGTCACACTTAGAAAGCGTGACTAATTTTGTAACGGATCTGGAGCATGAAAAAAGGCTGACCGGTCCCCTACCCGATCGATCCTCGTCACGAATTTAGACAGTGACTTTCAAGGTTCCGGACCGGACCGATTGGGTTCTTTTTTTTCTTGCGATTTTCCCTCAACTTCGAATGACCATAACTTCTTAACGTAGCTCGGATTGAGGTGCCGTTTTTTATAGTGTTCCTGTAATTTAAAGATATTCAACTTTATAGGTGGCTACACCTCCGGACTAAGGCTGAAAAATAACGAAACTTCCCTTGAACTCCCCATTTCTTATTTTCTGTTACTTTTTTGAGTTCTCTTTTCCATCTTTCTTGTATGAAATACTTGCAAAATACATAAGAGATACATGTGAAGTTAGTGAAAACTATGTTATCTACGTTGCATGAACTCTTAATTGCGTGGAAAGATAGATTAAACATGAGAAATAATAATAAAAGTACTGAAAATAAAAGTTACCAACATTGAAGAACAAGAACATCCAAGAAGAAATCGAAGGTTGAACAAAAACTGGAAAAGCTATTGAATTAAAGGTGAAAAATATATTAATTCTTCTCCTAGATGTTCCTCCTTGATTAGAAGATTTTACATGAATGAAATCTGAATAAAAAGAGTCCTAATGACTAAATATATAGGCTAGAGGTCATTTAGAAGAGTCCCCAAAACATAAAACTCTTTTGGCTAAAAGATAAGGACAAAATAAAAATCATGTATCTAGCAATTTGTCACACTTAGAAAGCGTGACTAGTTTTGTAACAGATCTGGAGCGTGACAAAAGGCGGACCGGTCCCCTACCAGATCGGTCCTCTTCACGAATTTAGACAGTGAGTTTCAAGGTTCCGGACCGGATCGGTTTGGTTCTTTTTTTTTCCTTGCGATTTTCTCTGAACTTCGAATGACCATAACTTCTTCACCGTAGTCGGATTGACGTGCCGTTTTTCCAGTTTTCTAGTAATTGAAAGATATTCAACTTTACAGTTGGCCCTACCTCCAAACTAAAGTTGAAAAATTACAAAAATGCCCGTGAACTCCTCATTTCTTGCTTTCTTTCATTGTTTTGAGTTCTCTTTTGCATATTTGTTGCATGAAATACCTGTAAAATACATAAGAGATACATGCAAAATTAGTGAAATTAGTGAAAGCTACGTTATCTATGTTGCATGAACTCATAATTGGATGGAAAGAGAGATTAAACATGAGAAATAATACTAAAAGTGATGGAAATTAAAGTTACCACGATTGAAGAACAAGAACATTTAAGAAGAAATCAAAGGTTAAAGAAAAACTGGAACAACTCTTGAATTAATGGTGCAAAATTTGTAAATTCTTCTCCTAGATGTTACTCATTAATTAGGAGCTTTTACATGAATGAAATCTGAATAAAAAGATTCCTAATGACTAAATATATAGGCTAGGGGTCATTGAGAAGAGTCCCCAAAATATAAAACTCGTTTGGCTAAAAGATAAGGACAAAATTAAAATCTCGTATCTAGCAATTTATCACACATAGAAAGTGTGACTAATTTTGTAACGGATTTGGAGAATGAAAAAAGGCGGACCGGTCCCCTACCGGATCAATCCTCTTCACGAATTTAGACAGTGAGTTTCAAGGTTCCGGACCGGACCGGTTCGATTTTTTTCTATTTGCTATTTTCTCTCAACTTCGAATAACCATAACTTCTTCACCGTAGCTCGGATTGAGGTGCTATTTTTTCCAGTGTTATTGTTACAGTTGGCCCCGCCTGTGGACTAAGGTTGAAAAATTATGAAAATGCCTTTAAACTCCCCATTTCTTGATTTCTTTCACTGTTTTGTGTTTTCTTTTCCATCTTTCTTGCATGAAATACCTGTAAAATGCATAAGAGATACACAAAACACGAAATACTTGCCAAAAAGGGTTAGTAGCATAAATATGAGATAAAATCAAGCTATTTACGATACACATGATCATAAAAATACCGAAATTAAGGGGATAAATGTGAAGAATTTATGCCTAATCACTAACGTCACAGAGGAGTCAAGCCCTTTGTGTTATTGGGATAGGTTGACCAAGGTGGAACAACTATTACTAACTTGGGTGGATTACACGACGGGGAGGTTTATTCCCCACTTATCGTTGTAGAAAGAGAGTGATCCAACTCGAGTGCCACTCAACATTATTTTGAGGATCAAGATAAGATCTTTGTATCCCACTCCCGATAAAGTTTTTAGGAGGTGAAGTGGACGTAATTGCGGTGGATTAAGGCTTATCAACCTAGAAAGATGGGAAGATGAAGTGAGTGAATCAGATGTTAAGAGATATGCTAACGATGTTGATACTAGATTTTAGAAGAGATTGGGAGCAATATCTTCCACTGGTAGAGTTCACCTATAATAACTCATACTGGTTCATGATAGGCATGGAACCTTTCGAAGAATTATATGGAAGACCTTATCGTTCTCCCTCTTGTTTCTTAGAGGTGTGGGACAATAAGCTTCTTGAATAGAAAATGATCTAGGGCATTTATGCAAAGATTAAGTTGATTTGGGGCCATATATGGATAGCCCAGGACAGGAAGAAGAGTTATGTAGATGCAGAGTGAAGACACACATAATTTGATGTGGGTGAACAAGTGTTATTACAGGTGTCTCCCATGAAGGGAGTTATGTGAATTGGGAAGAATAAAAAGTTAGCATCGAGGTGTGTAGGGCCTTTCCTCATCAATGAGAAGATAGGGCCAGTTGCATATAGGCTCGCATAACCATAACTCCTATATAGGATTCAAGATGTGTCTCATATATATCCTTATTGTGGGGGTACCTCATGGATGAGTTGGAATATAGTCATATTGCATTGGAAAAGATAGACCCCTAGCCAAATATCACATACAAGGAGAGACCTGTTGCAATTTTAGACCATAATGAGATGAAGCTTCAGTCGAAGGTGGTACCATTAGTTTGGGTTCTGTGGGGGCACTATAATGCTGATGAGTTGACTTGGGATTGAGAGGCTGACATGAGAAAAATTATCTACAGCTCTTCGTACTAGGTATGTTCGAATTTTGGGGACAAAATTCCATTGTTAGGGGGAAGTATGTAATACCCCGTATTTTTAAAGAATTTTAAATTACACATGTGCAGGTAATTTAAATTAAACCTGGAAATAAATTATCTTAGAAAAATATTAATTATTGAATAAAAAGGATTAATACTTATGTATATTTATAACTACTTGTCTGATAAGTAAATTATGGCGTATAAATTTATGTTATGTCATAAGTGAGTTAAAGCGACGAGTTTATAGGTATTTCATTCGGGATACGCGAGTAGATTCATGTTGAGTATGAAAAGGAATTTAATGTTAGGTGACTTATATGGTAATTTTGAGTGCGCCTTTGGTCCGGAGTGGGTTGAAATAGATCAGAAAGGTACCCAGGGGTTACAGTTGGATTCCGTGGGCCTTTTAAACTAAATGGGACTCGTAAGAGGGAATACGAGTCATTTTACTTAAGGGGATGATCCTATTTTGGTATTAGATTATTTTAGATTAATATATAATCAAGGTGGATAGATGAGGGTTTTTATCCATCCAGCTAAAGAGGCTAGTGTAATACCCCGTATTTGTATGCTATATTAATTTGGGGATTTATTAAATTTAATGTGAGTTATTAATTTAATATAAATCCGGAAATTAATCACTTTATAATTATTAACGTGATGTGAGTTTGTAATTATGGTAAAATCCTTGTTGTATATTACTAATGAGTAAAGTAAAATAATATTGGTTCTATTAAATGTGAAGAGCGAATAAAATGACAATTTTGGAAATTTCAGTCGGGACGCGCCCGTATCGCGTCAGGACTAAATATTGATTAATAAAAGTGAATAAATTATAAGTTGCTTGTATGGTCATTTTGAGTGCGCCGAAGTGTCCGGAAGGGTCGAGATAGTCAGAAAAGTATACCCGTAGGTTTAGTTTGGGTCTCGGGGCATTTTTAGGCCTATTTAACACCCCGGGAGGGCATTTTGGACATTTCGCATTTTTAGGTAATTAAACCCACGAAAATAATTAGGCTATATCAGCCATTTGGAATAGTCCTTTTGGGTTATCAGACTCAAAACATTAGAACGGCCATAGGAGAGGGAAGGAGAAAGCTTTCCAAGCAATCCAAGGCCCAAAATCCATCCGGTTGCACTGCCACCACCACCAACGCGTAGATCGCGCGAGGGGGAACGCAACCACACCAAATTCATCATCAAATCACAACTTTGAAATTTCCAGGCAAGTATTTATCTTGGTTATTTTCATTAATGCATAGTTCATGTTAGTCTGGGGTGATTAGGATGAGTTTGGTAAAAGAAAATCCATGTTGGAGATAGGAAAATCGCATGTAGTAATGATTTGAATGATAATCTGGAAACCCCTTCACATGTAGAGGCTTAACCATGAATTTATGATGAATTAGGAGTAGAAATTTCTGGAAAAAGACTGATTAGAACCATGTTAAAAAAATTCTAGGGTTCTTGAGATTTATATGAGTTTTGGCCTATTAATCAATGGTTATTGATGAAAAATTTCATGCTTTACATTGAAGATGTATAATATGGGTTTATACTATTTGTAGTACAAATTTTAGGGAGTTTGGGTGTGAAAAATCTGGATTTTATTGAGGTTAAATTATGAAACCCGTAACTGTTAATGCGCAGAAATCACCATACCAGTTTGATCGATCGATCGACGCATCGATCGATCGAGCCCCTGCCCTCGATCGATCGATCCCTTCTGGCAGACTCATATTTCCCCTTTATAAATAGTTAAATTCAAATTAAATGAGTAGAAATATTTGGACATCCTTATTAAAATATTTTGGGAGATAAAGAAGACCAATAGGACTTATGAATAATTATAAGACCTTTAATGTAAGACGAGATGTACATTTTTGGGATATTTACATATAAGGGACGATGAAATTATGCATTAAAGGGAGAGACGCGTAAGATAGTTACGTTGGAAAAATAGATGAGTACCTACTGAATTCTATATTTGGGAGGATAGGATCCATGAGTGTTACGTAGTAAGTTGGATTAATCCCTCAATTAAAGTAAGAGACGAACCGTTATACGTGATAACTAAAGATTGAGAAATAATGATAAATATTATATTATGGGTGATGGAAGGTACCTAAAGAGATATGGTAATAGTAGTATATTTATATGACTGTGTTTATGCAATACTATATACGTGTAAAAATCATGCCCGCGCTACTTGCTATCTCTGAGGTTACCCCGCTGGGACAGTCTTATCTCGATGGGACCTTTATCGGGGATATTGACTCGTACCCTAGAAGATAGATATCCTTGGTACAGACGATCTGATTGATGGTCAGACGGTCCTAAGAGACGTGAGGGTATGTACTTACCTCTTAGAGACTTGGAATCTATGCTTCGCCTCCATATTATTTGTTTATGTGTTAATACTGTTCGAGAGTTATTCCGAACTTGTATTTCCCTTAGTACGAGTGAGACGGGGATTGAATAGCAGAGTATGCCCGTACCAAAATTTTTATGTAGGGTGATTTTAGAATATATATATTATACGACTATCTAATATATATATATTAAATTCTGAAATTTGGAATTTCATATTGTGTTTATGGTAAGTATGAAATGAATAATGACTTCATATTGGAAATGCTTGTATTGAAAACCATAATGGCATATTTCTGGAAAACTTTATTAATAAATAAGGTTAAGATGAGAGCTTTGTTACTAAATGAAATTTACTTCTGAAACAGTTGAATTGTTTAGTTTAAATCTTATGAGAAACTTAAGAGAAGTTAAGTTAAACCGTAGGGAAGGTTAGTACGATTGGTGTGCACATTAGAAGAGAGGTGAGAAATTCTCAAGAGAGTGCCGTACTAATATGTTGTTGCATTGGCCTGTAAACATTTTAAATACTTGCTAAACAAATTTTAAATCATTTACACTATCGGGCTCTGACCCATTTCTATTTTCCCTTCTCTATTGTATATATATATGTGTATATTACAGGTGCCAATCCACAGGGGCATCTTGCATAGGATCCTTTGGAAGGAACGCGATGCAGCTTAGGTGGGAGTTGCTTAGACGACTTCATTTATTTGATTCCACTCCTAGCATATTTATTCAGATGGGCATGTGTCGCCCGTTTCCATTATCCAGTTGTTTTATTGGACATTGTGATTCATTTATTTCTAGTATTGTCACTTTGGGATTTATTACTGTCTGGATGTTTTACTTTAAGTTTTAATGTTGGGATTTAGTTGTTGAATGTTTAAATTATTTGGATTATATGTTCCAGGATAATTGTGGTGTGACTCTTTAATATTAAATGATGTAAAGTTTTAAATCATTGGTTTTAAATAGAATTTGGAATGTAATGTCTAAAATGGTTTTGACACTTTGCTTAATTAATTAGGGTGTTTAAATTGGAAAAGTTATTTTTACGACAATGATTCTAAGAATGAACCAACTGTTCACCTTGATTTTAATTTAATAAAGGAGTGATCGTCTGGTATTCAATTAGGTGGGGTGTCACAGGTGGTATCAGAGCATCAGGTTCTAGTGTCCTTAGGAGCTGTACGACTTATTTCGCTTTTAGCTTAACATTTTTTGCTATAGAGCCCTATGTTAGGATTGTTGTATTCTTGATTTTACATTTACGTCTCCAATTATTTAAGATTTGATAAAAACTGTAGACTAATAAATTTCTTCACGTTTCAGATGCCTCCGAAACGTTCACCAAAGGATAGGCGTGCCCAAGCCAAGCAGCCAGCAGCTCCGACAGAGGGTACGATGAATGCTAATGAGGTAGCCGCTATTGTTGCTCAGGTGGTGAATGCAGCGTTAGCGGTGGTACAACAGGATCCACCCCAGATTTAGGCAGTGGCGCTAGTACCTGCACAGCTTCCATCAGCATGGGAGCGGGTTAGGGATGCCTTTCAAAAGGCGCATCCCCCTGAGTTCGAAGGTAGTTAAGATATCATCATCGTCAGCCAATGGAAGAAAGATATCCAGCGGCATCTGCGTATGTATGAGTGCACAGACGTGCAAAAATAGTTATTGGCTTCCTTTAAGTTAGTGGGGGCCTCTTTGTAGTGGTGGGAATCCATCACCACCTTGGAGGAGAGGGATACGATCCCGATTCAGTCGTTTTGGGAGCGGTTTGACCGCAAGTACTTTCCACCCGCCGTGCAGACTGAGATGAGGTGGAAATTACTAAACTTAAGGAAGGAAAATTCTACCGTTGCTGAGTATGAGGAGGAGTTCACGAGACTTCTCACCATAGTGCCAGATGAGGCACCTACTGAGTGTAAGAAGATAATGTTGTTTGTGGACGGGTTAGCTTGGAGGATCCGTCAGCATCTTATAGGGAATTTGTCTCTGAGTACTTTCATAGGTGTACTCAATGATGCCTTACTACATTTCCATGATCATTGCTTCCATCTACAGGGAAGCAAGCGAGCAGGAGAGTCCGGCCAGCAGGGCAGGACAGGGGGTTGTGTCACTGGTGGAGCACTGACATCCCATGGACAGACTTATTAGCATGAGCAGAGTTTCCATCAGGGGGACCCTGCCAAGAGCTTTCGATCAGGTGATTACAGGTAGGGATTTGGGGGTTATAGGCAGCGCCAGCAGGGCCAACAAGGTCAACACCGACAGCAGCAGGGCCAACAACGTTTTCATCAGGGCCAACAGGGCCAATGGCGGGGTGGTAACAGCCAGCAAGGCCATGGTCAGCAAGGTCAGAGGGGAGGAAATTTCAAAGGCCGATGTTTCGAGTGCGGCAAGAATGGCCATAGGCGCCAGGATTGTCCAGAGGGAGAGAAGGCCCCACAGCAGCAAGGTGCCCGTAATGAGTCACAGATGCCACTTTTTCCAGCCACCCTCCCAACACCAGCCCAGGTACCTGCCCTACCATCCATTCCAGTAGCTCCAGTGCAGCAGAGGCAGTTACTGTATGGACGTGAGTATAACGTCCACCAGGCAGCAGCTCCACAGGCACCACCCTCGATTACGGGTATGTTTCCTATCTATGGTACTATGGGTCGAGTTTTATTTGATATTAGGGCGACACATTGTTTTATAGCTACTCATTTTGCGAAGGCCTTAGGGTTATTAGCCACAGCAGAGAGTACTGTGACATGTGTAGACTGACCACTGGGAAATGGTTCGCTTATTTTCTTTATATGCCAGGGTGTGGGGATAGAGATTGGTAGCTTGGTATTACTTGCAGACATGTTAGTCTTAGATATGCATGAGCATGATGTTATTATCGGTATGGATTGGCTCGCTGCTTACAGGGCCATGATAGATTGTTTTGGTGAGACTATTTTCTTTGCCATTTAGGGGCAAGAGATGTTCGTAGTGGCGATGCCTCACCCAGAGGGAGGCTCGATAGCTCATTTGTATTACATAGAGGAGGGTACATCTAAGGAGGTTGTGATTCCCTTAGACTCGATCCTAGTTGTTCGTGAGTATTCCGATGTATTTCAGGAGATACCAGGTCTACCCCCCAGTCGTGAGATAGACTTTGTCATAGATTTATTACCGGATACTCAACCTATAGCACGAGCTCCATACCGTATGGATCCGGTAGAGATGCGAGAGTTACGAGATCAGATAGAGCAGCTGTTAGGTCAGAGCTTCATTCGAAGGAGTTCCTCACCTTGGGGCGCTCCAGTGTTTTTATGAAGAAAAGAGATGGTTCATTGAGGCTATGTGTGGACTACCGGGAGTTGAACAAGGTTACGATTCAGAACAAGTATCCGTTGGCTCGAATCAATGATATGTTCGACCAGCTGAGGGGAGCAACTTTATTTTCGAAGATAGATCTGAGGTCGGGGTACCATCAGCTACGTATTAGGGAGCATGATGTTTTAAAGACTGCTTTCTTGACGAGATATGGGTCCTATGAGTTTAGAGTGATGCCATTTGGCCTCACAAATGCTCCCGCCGTATTCATGGACTTGATGAACCGAGTGTTCAGAGAGTTCTTGGATCAGTTTATCATCATTTTCATAAATGACATTTTGATATATTCACACTCTGAGGAGGAGCATGCCGAGCACTTAAGGCAGGTTCTTCAGACTCTATGAGAGCATCAGTTGTATGCTAAGTACAAGAAGTGCGGATTCTGGTTGCGAGAAGTACAGTTCTTAGGTCATGTTGTTTCTAAACAGGGGATATCAGTTGAACCGAGTAAAGTGTCAACGGTGAGGGAGTGGGGATAGCCCACGACACCGACGAAAGTGTATAGTTTCTTGGGGTTAGCCAGATACTACAGGAGATTCATTCGGGGATTCTCCAAAATAGGGGGTCCATTGACGAACCTGACTCGCAAAGGGGTACCATAAATTTGGGATGATGCTTGTCAATTGGCTTTCGACGAGCTGAAAGACAAGCTTACTTCAACACCAGTCCTTGCTTTACCGAAGCCGGGTGTGGTGTACCTAGTTTACACTGATGCCTCATTATGGGGACTTGGGGGAGTACTTCAGCAGGAGGAGAAGGATATAGCTTTTGCCTCCCACAAGCTTAAGCCGCATGAGAAGAATTACCCCACCTATGACCGGGAGTTAGCAGCGGTCGTCTTTGCATTGAGGATATGGAGACACTATTTATTGGGGGAGAAATTCCGCATGTTCACAGACCACAAGTCACTGCAGTACTTGTTCACTCAGCGAGAGATGAATATGCGTCAGCGCCGATGGTTTGAGTTTGTGAAGGACTATCAGTTCGATATACAATACCATCCAGGGAAGGCCAACGTCGTTGCTGATGCGTTGAGCCGTAGACTGGTAGACGATATAACGGACGTCTGGAAAGCAAAGTGGAAGGAGTTGGGTCACTAGGATGCAGTAGCCCATTCCTTCATATCTGTCATGACAGTGACACCTGAGATTGTTACGAAGGTGATACAGGCACAGACCGCATACCCGTTTTTCCAGGAGCAGATTGTACGACTTTTAGCCGAGGGTGCTGAGTCCTATTCTGTTAGTTCTGATGGGGGTTTGAGGTTTAATGGGAGATTGGTGATTCCAGAAGGAGCAGAATTATGTCATGCGGTGATGACCCAGTCTCACGGGTCCCGATTTACAGTACATCCTGGGGGAGATAAGATGTACCAGGATATGAGGCGACAGCACTAGTGGAGTGGGATGAAAAAGGACATTGCTGAGTTCGTGTCTAAGTGTTCTACCTGCCAGCTGGTAAAGGTAGACCATCAGAAACCGTCAGGGTTGCTTTAGTCATTGGATATACTCGCGTGGAAGTAGGAGAGTATTTCCATGGATTTTATTACAGGGTTGCCTACATCACAGCGGGGCCACGACTCTATCTGGGTGATTGTAGACCGTTTGACCAAGGTGTCTCATTTTCTGCCGGTGCGGACAGACTATACCACGGGTCAGTATGCTCAGTTGTTCATTGCTGAGATTGTCAGATTACATGGGGTACCCCTGAATATTGTGTCAAATAGAGATAAGATTTTCGTGTCGCATTTTTGGGAGAGCTATCAGGAGGCTATGGGTACTGAGTTGAGGCTGAGTTCAGATTATCATCCATAGACAGATGGACAGACATAGCGTACTAATCAGATGTTGGAGTATATGCTACGCATGTGTGTTCTTGATTTTAGAGGAGGTTGGGAGCCACATCTTCCACTGGTAGAGTTTGCTTATAATAACTCTTATCAGTTCACGATTGGCATGGCTCCATTCGAGGCTTTGTATGGCAGGCCTTGTCGTTCCCCAACTTATTGGCTCGAGGTGGGGGATAACAAGTTTCTAGGACCAGAGGTAATTCAGGAAAACTCCACGAGGATTGAGATGATCAGGAGTCGCATTCGAGTAGCCTAGGACAGGCAGAAAAGTTACGCCGATGCGAAACGGTTCTTCTGGGAGTTTAATGTGGGTGACCAAGTGTTACTACGTGTATCTCCTATGAAAGGAGTGATGAGGTTCGGGAAGAAAGGTAAATTGGCCCCAAGGTATGTGGGACCATTTACCATTATCGAGAGGATTGGGCTGGTAGCATACAGATTGGGACTACCATAGCATTTACATCGAATTCATGATGTATTCCACATCTCGTCGTTGAGACGATATCTTCGGAATGATATGGCCCATACCCACATCGCGATAGATGAGATAGACTTACATCCTAACAGATCTTACGAAGAGAGACTGGTGGCTATCCTAGACCATAGAAAGAGGAGATTGAGGTCGAAGGTAGTTCCACTTGTACGGGTCCAGTGGGAGCATCATAATGTGGAGGAATCACTTGGGACCGTGAGGCAGATATGCGCGAGAGATATCCAGATTTATTCTTACCAGGTATGCCTTATTTTTCAAATTTCGGGATGAAATTCCGTTATTAGGGTGAAGTATGTAATACCCTGTATTTTTATGCTATATTAATTTGGGGATTTATTAAATTTAATGTGAGTTATTAATTTAATATAAATCCGGAAATTAATCACTTTATAATTATTAACGTGATGTGAGTTTGTAATTATGGTAAACTCCTTGTTGTATATTACTAATGAGTAAAGTAAAATAATATTGGTTCTATTAAATGTGAAGAGCGAATAAAATGACAATTTTGGAAATTTCAGTCGGGACGCGCCCGTATCGCGTCAGGACTAAATATTGATTAATAAAAGTGAATAAATTATAAGTTGCTTGTATGGTCATTTTGAGTGCGCCGAAGTGTCCGGCAGGGTCGAGATAGTCAGAAAAGTATACCCGGGGGTTTAGTTTGGGTCTCAGGGAATTTTTAGGCCTATTTAACACACCCCGGGAGGGCATTTTGGACATTTCGCATTTTTGGGTAATTAAACCCATGAAAATTATTAGGCTATATCAGCCATTTGGAATAGTCCTTTAGGGTTAGCAGACTCAAAACATTAGAATGGCCATAGGAGAGGGAAGGAGAAAGCTTTCCAAGCAATCCAAGTCCCAAAATCCATCCGGTTGCACCTCCACCACCACCAATGCGTAGATCGCCCGAGGGGGAACGGAACCACACCAAATTCGTCATCAAATCAGAACTTTGAAATTTCCTGGAATGTATTTATCTTGGTTATTTTCGTTGATTCATCGTTCATGTAGTCTAGGGTGATTAGGATGAGTTTGGTAGAAGAAAATCCATGTTGGAGATAGGAAAATCGCATGTAGTAATGATTTGAATGATAATCTGGAACCCCCTTCACATGTAGAGGCTTAACCAAGAATTTATGATGAATTAGGAGTAGAAATTTTTGGAAAAAGATTGATTAGAACCACGTTAAAGAAATTCTAGGGTTCTTGATATTTATATGAGTTTTGGCCTATTAATCTATGGTTATTGATGAAAAATTTCATGCTTTACGTTGAACATGTATAATATGGTTTTATACTATTTGTAGTACAAATTTTAGGGAGTTTGGGTGTGAAAAATCTGGATTTGATTGAGGTTAAATTATGAAACACGTAACTGTTAATCTGCAGAAATCGCCATACCTATTTGATCGATCGAACCAGGTGTGTCGATCGATCGACGCATCGATCGATCGAGCCCCTGCCCTCGATCGATCGACCCCTTCTGGTAGACTCATATTTCCCCTTTGTAAATAGTTAAATTCAAATTGAATGAGTAGAAAGATTTGGACATCCTTATTAAAATATTTTGGGAGATAAAGAAAACCAGTCGGACTTATGAATAATTATGAGACCTTTAATGTAAGACGAGATGTACATTTTTGGGATATTTACATATAAGGGACGATGAAATTATGCATTAAAGGGAGAGACGCGTAAGATAGTTACGTTGGAAAAATAGATGAGTACCTACTGAATTCTATACTTGGGAGGATAGGGTACATGAGTGTTACGTAGTAAGTTGGATTAATCCCCCAATTAAAGTAAGAGACGAACCGTTATACATGATAACTAAAGATTGAGAAATAATGATAAATATTATATTATGGGTGATGGAAGGTACCTAAAGTGATATGGTAATAGTAGTATATTTATATGACTGTGTTTATGCATATACTATATACGTGTAAAAATCATGCCCGCGCTACTTACTATCCCTGAGGTTACCGCGCTGGGACAGTCTTATCTCGATGGGACCTTTATCGGGGATATTGACTTGTACCCTAGAAGATAGATATCCTTGGTACAGATTATCTGATTGATGGTCAGACGGTCCTAAGAGACGTGAGGGTATGTACTTACCTCTTAGAGACTTGGAATCTACGCTTTGCCTCAATATTGTTTGTGTATGTGTTAATACAGTTCGAGAGTGATTCCGAACTTGTATTTCCCTTAGTACGAGTGAGACGGGGATTGGATAGCAGAGTATCCCCGCACCAAAATTTTTATGTAGGGTGCTGTTAGAATATATATATTATACGAGTATTTAATACATATATATATATATATATATATATATATATATATATATATATATATATATATATTAAATTCTGAAATTTGGAATTTCATACTGTGTTTATGGTAAGTAAGAAATGAATAATGACTTCATATTGGAAATGCTTGTTTTGAAAACCATAATGGTATATTTCTGGAAAACTTTATTAATAAATAAGGTTAAGATGAGAGCTTTGTTACTAAATGAAATTTACTTCTTAAATAGTTGAATTGTTATTTTAAATCTTATGAGAAACTTAAGATAAGATAAGTTAAACCATAGGGAAGGTTAGTACGATAGGCGTGCACATTAGAAGAGAGGTGAGAAATTCTCAAGAGAGTGCCGCACTAATATGTTGTTGCATTGGCCTGTAAACATTTTAAATACTTGCTAAACAAATTTTAAATCATTTACACTATCGGGCTCTGATCCATTTCTATTTTCCCTTCTCTATTGTATATATATATATATATATATATATATATATGTATATATGTATGTATGTATATTACAGGTGCCCAGCCTCAGGGGCGTCTTGCATAGGATCCTTTGGAAAGAACGTGCTGCAGCTTAGGTGGGAGTTGCAGGCCTCTTGTTTAGACGACTTCATTTATTTGATTACACTCCTAGCATATTTATTCAAATGGGCATGTGTCTCCCGTTTTCATTATCCAGTTGTTTTATTGGACATTGTGATTCATTTATTTCTAGTATTGTCACTTTGGGATTTATTACTGTCTGGATGTTTTACTTTAAGTTTTAATGTTGGGATTTAGTTTTGAATGTTTAAATTATTTGGATTATATGTTCCAGGATAATTGTGGTGTGATTCTTTAATATTGAATGATGTAAAGTTTTAAATCATTGGTTTTAAATAGAATTTGGAATGTAATGTCTAAAATGGTTTTGACACTTAGCTTAATTAATTAGGGTGTTTAAATTGGAGAAGTTATTTTTACGACAGTGATTCTAAGAATGAACCAACTGTTCACCTTGATTTTACTTTAATAAAGGAGTGATCGTCTGGTATTCAATTAGGTGGGGTGTCACAGGTGGTATCAGAGCATCAGGTTCTAGTGTCCTTAGGAGCTGTACGGCTTATTTCGCTTTCAGCTTAACATTTTTTGCTATAGAGCCCTATGTTAGGATTGTTGTATTCTTGATTTTACGTTTACGTGTCCAGTTATTTAAGATTTGATAAAAACTGTAGACTAATAAATTTCTTCACATTTCAGATGCCTCCGAAACGTGCACCAAAGGATAGGTGTGCCCAAGCCGATCAGCCAGCAGCTCCGACAGAGGGTACGATGAATGCTAATGAGGTAGCCGCTATTGTTGCTCAGGTGGTGAATGTAGCGTTAGTGGTGGTACAACAGTATCCACCCCAGATTTAGGCAGTGGCGCTAGTACCTGCACAGCTTCCATCAGCATGGGAGCGGGTTAGGGATGCCTTTCAGAAGGCGCATCCCCCTGAGTTCTAAGGTAGTTCAGATATCATCATCGTCAGCCAATGGAAGAAAGATATCCAGCGACATCTGCGTATGTATGAGTGCACAGACGTGCAAAAATAGTTATTGGCTTCCTTTAAGTTAGTGGGGGCCTCTTTGTAGTGGTGGGAATCCACCACCACCTTGGAGGAGAGGGATACGATCCCGATTCAGTCGTTTTGGGAGCGGTTTGACCGCAAGTACTTTCCACCCGCCGTGCAGACTGAGATGAGGTGGAAATTACTATACTTAAGGAAGGAAAATTCTACCGTTGCTGAGTATGAGGAGGAGTTCACGAGACTTCTCACCATAGTGCCAGATGAGGCACCTACTGAGTGTAAGAAGATAATGCTGTTTGTGGACGGGTTAGCTTGGAGGATCCTTCAGCATCTTATAGGGAGTTTGTGGACGGGTTAGCTTGGAACATCATCGTCAAAACTCATCATTTTATTTTCTTTAATATCTTTGTGTAATTTCATTTTTTCATGAAACTATGGTGTAGAAAAACGAAATTTTCGGGTCAGGAAACTAGGAAAATCTAGAGTTTTGAATTATATAAACATTAGATTATGGATCTAATGATAATTTTATTGTGAATCTGATATAAAGTGATAAAGAAATATAGTTTCTTGAATTATTTAATAAGAAAGATCAAATCTTGAAACGAGGGTTTAATACTGCATGATTTATCGATTTAATTGATGAATTTGTTGGAAATTTTGACATCACTTCAAGCGCATGCCATATTATTTTTACTTTGAATAAGACTATGAGTCATAGATATAAAAGAATATATTTATCTTATATTTACAATAAGATCTGAATTAGGTCATATGGACTTTTGTGGAGGAGGTAATAACCATTTTAGTAAAATGTGTTTAATTTGTCAAAATATCTATTTTTTGCGAATTTTAATGTCACTTAAAATGCATGCCATTTTACTTTTACTTTAAATTAGACTATGAGCCATAGATTTAAAGAAATTTATGGATCATATATTTCCAATGATCTTTGAATTAAGTCATTTGGATTTTCGTGGAGGGAGTAATAGCCATTTTAGTAAAAGGGGTTTCATCTTTCAGAATATTAGATGTGTGCAAATTTATGAATTTTAAGAATTCTAATGGGATAAAGACTATTATATTTTTACTTATTTAGAGGGAGCTCATGGGGGGAATTTTTAAAACTCATATTGACCTATTCCAAAGAGATTTGGGAAGTATCGTAGGCTAATTGAGGATGGATTCCATGTAAAGAAATATGTGACTAAGCGAGTAAATGATCACGGTTGGAAATCAGGAAATCAGATTAGTATTTAAGGGAGGGATAGACTAGTGCTTGGTTAGAATAGCGTTTTTCCAGAATCATATAATCATTGAGTTCAACTATTAGTAAGGGAATACTCAGGTAAGATCGGAAAGTCGGGTTAGACTTTAGGATTTCGTAGGCTAGGGCTACGAGAGATATTGCACACGTTAACGGACTTTGTATCTATGCATGTATCAAGTGTTACCTGTATATATGTGTCTATGTATAATTGATTTTATTAAACATACCTACTCAAATATTCTATCGTTGGAGGTTGCGCAAAGTGGATGATCCACCCTAGCATTGATCAACATGTGTTGGATTGTTTCCCTTAAGTCATAGTATTCTTGCATGGACACTATCCATATGTGAGGATAGGTGTTAGTTTTGAGTCTTATGTGGTGTGATGTGGAATGGTTATGATCCACGAATGTATGTTTATGACCGCTTCCATTATATGTTTGCAATTTCAGGATCAATGGTGAGATTTTGGCCTAGTGGCCTAGGAGTAGTGGTGATGCACATGGTGCCTCATAGCATACTAGGGATGCAACAGGGAGGTCCAACTCAAGGATTCTAGATATATACGTATAAAGAGTGATATATGTATATGTGTTTAAATGATTGTGTGAATATCACAGTATAGCTAGTGTGTGATTACATTGCCTATGCGGCGAAACAAATATAATTGAAATTCCTTAAGTTTTAGTTTATGGGTTAACTACGTAGTACATAGTATGAGGTATCGTATGGGAAGTACAAATTGGCTAGATGTTTAGTGGATAAAAGTAGTTTAAGGTTGTTTAAACTATTTAGGCAGGGTATCATAACTAGGATGATAAAATATATGCATTAGGTGCGTACAATAGATGAGGGACGGGGATAATCTCATGTGAGTGCGACATCAGGTGAATACGAATATTTCTTGCTTCTTTATTATTATTGCATTTTGATACTTGCAACTATTTTTCAAATGTTTTGGCCACTGACCCGTATCAAAAAAATATTTTCAAAACTTTTAGGTGCTCAACCACATGTTCGCCAAGGATAACCGCTCCATTCTAATCAGACGGTGATGCAACAATTGTGGATACCTACAGGACTTGATTAGATTCTTTCCTCATTTCTATCTAGATAGGTTTCGAGTTCAGTACTTCTCTTTAGGCATTCTGCTCATAGTTGGACAGTTGTATCTTTAGACATCATTTACATTATTTCAGTTGAATATTTGGATTATTGTATTCTAAATACTGAGAGTTTATTCACTTTATTTATTTATGTTAGTAGTACTATTTATTTTCACCCACTGTGGATATTCATATTTATATTATTGAAGGGTTTCATGTGTGAATGTTAATAATATTTAAAATAGACAACGGACTTAATAGGTTATTAGTTTAATTAAATGGTTTTCGACACTATGCTAAGAATGAAATCAGATATGATTCCCGTTTAGTTTAATAAAGGCTTAATCAAACAGTATTAGAATAGGAGGGGTGTCACATATTTTTATTTTTGTTCCTTTCTTGGTAATGTATTTTACCGTTAAAATTGGATAGAGTTCCCGCTGGACTTGGGTGGAATGGATAAGTTCTTCATTATCACGCTAAGGGATGTGAAAGGATGGACTGGAGCTTAATCATCCCTAAATAAATTGTTTAGGGAAATCCAGCATATGGGTACTTTAATTTGACAAAGTATTATTATTCATACTGCTAATCCTCTCATTAAAAGGTGAGTGACGGTCAACCTAGAATCCAAAAAAGCATTGAACAACCTCCATCATCTGACAATATTTTAAAAGGTATATGAGAAGACAAGGCTCAGTTTGAACCCATTTTTTGTGCAAATAGGTGTTTCCAATGATATTTCTCAATATGAAAAAAAATATGCAACTCGGTTAAGGCTGGTGTAGACACCCCATTCTAATACCTTTGTACTCCTCCATAGGGTCCAAATAAAGGCTTGTCGATTCCTAGACCATTGATCCTCTTTCAAGCCCTAAATAGAGAATAACCTTACACTATTCGAGACCTATCTCAAACACATTCATAGAGATCGGAATCCTCTTTCCAACGGTCCCAACAGTGCATGAGTTAGACCTATTATTTTCATTTTATGGCCAAAATATGAATTATGCTTGACTATCAACATGACACCTCACTGGCCTGCAGGAAGTTAGGATTTACTTGGCCAACAAGTTTGACTACCCTGTTAGTAGGCAGGGCAGCTAGTATTAGAATTGGAAGCCCTCGAGGGCATTTAGGTCTTTTCTCCCTTTAGGATTTCCTGTTTATGGAGACCCTGACCTCACTATTCAGGACCTTCAGTCTGGAAATCAGTGCGGCGAGTTTCATTACATCATTCCCATAGAATTCCTTTTATATACCTCCACAAAATCCATTGCGACACCACTTTCCACCACTCCACCACAACTATTTACACCCAAAAATTTGATTGAAAGAGTTCCAAAAATAAAATCCAAGTACCTTTGAATGTTTAAATTATTTTCATTCCATTTTACCTATTTATTTCCATTTCACGTACTTTATTATTTTTGGAATATTCCTAATTGACTCTTGTCGTCTTTAATCAATAATCTCACCCTTCTATTATATATACCTTCAAAATTATTTTTATAAATAAAAAACAAAAACAAAAACAAAAGCGGCCTTACACTATAATTCCTAAATAAAAGTTTTCTCACTTTTTCCAATAATTTCACCACTTTTCACATATTTTTTTACAAAACAAAGGAGAAACTCTAATTTTGAATTATGATTTAGACCCTAACCTCATCTTCTCTATGAACTATGTGGACTTTGATATTATTTTTAGCTATGTAGGTGTCCCCAAATAACTTTTTGAATTTGTGTTCTATTTATGAATTCACTTTCGTATTCATATTTAAATATTTTTATTTTGTTCGGATACTTAGTCCATTTTGTATATGTTTAGTAACTATTTATCAATTTAGTGACATGCGTTCTCATTTTTCTATAGTGACTCTACGATATGGTACACCAATCGTATTTAGTTAATTTTCCATTCATTTTTCACTTTTATAGTTAGTTTCTTTACACTTATGATTTATTAACGGTTCCATGACACGCATTCTCACTTTTCTGTAGTTGCGCTATGATCCAGTACACTGCTAACATTGTAGTTGTTTCACACTTTTTAGTTAATTATCTCCTTAGAATGATTCGTTCCCGCCTTTCCCATGATGTGAATATTGTGATTTCACTCCTCACACACTTTCTAACATACACACATTTTTTACTCCACTCACTTTGCACATATGACATATTTTACACATTAGATACATGTTCACGTATTTTAAGAGAAGGAGAATATTTTATTTCCCATGAGAGATCAAAATGGTGGTATGGGTTCCAAATACCTTCTCATTTTGTAACATAGTCTCTGAGCCCACATCTTTTTGGTTTCGCACATACTAGTAATCTTTTATGATATCTTTTGAGACATAGCACTATAATATGTTTGTTTTGAGTGAAATAGACTAGATACTATGATCTCTAGACATTCACAAACACAAACCAACGATGTTCGCTTTTATACTATTCGGTCACCTCGAGGGAAGCCCATATGATACATCATCAGTCGATCACCAGCGCGGGAGCGCGCTAGTGGTGACAAGGGGCTAGAATGGCCACAGTGGCGACTCCACTCAGAACCTTTTATTTCGAGGAATATACTCAATATACGTGTTTTTTTTTCTCATCTTCATTTTATGCATGTATATATGCTTTCTTACTTATTTATTCATCTTCCTATCATGATCACATGTTCTATATGTCATACTCATATTATACTATCCAAGTATATATTTTTACACCATACTTATCTTTTCATCAGATGTATTTACCATTTTTTCTATTGCATGCTCCATGTCACTTATATATACCCATGTTTTATGCACTTGTATATATTTTTCATATTTCACAACACTTATCCAAGTTTCCACATAACTTGTATAATCACATGTTTTATTCGTCTTGTATATTATACTGGATATCAGACCCAAAATAATGAAATATTATGAATTAGCATAAATAATATGAATGCGGTAAAATAAAGGACATTGTATGTATGTTGTTCGGCAGATCGTACTGCCTACGTCCATGAAGAAGGAAGGGAGAGGTTTTTTATTTCTATAAAGAAAAAAGGATATCAGAGTGTTAGGGTTGCTATATGAGAATCGAAGTCACCGCGAGAAAGATACCAATTAATATACTCAAATAGGATTAGATTTCTAATTACGGGGTAAACCGAGTGGCCGTGTAAGGACACCATCATTGTTTGGTTTATAACTATAATACAAGAAACCTGAACTTCTAATATACCTATTTTACAAGTATAGCGGCGTGTTCGGGTATCAAATCCACAAAGAACATTGTTATAAGTAAATTGATTTACTACATCACAAATAAAAGTGTAAATGATGATCTTTGTTTCAAAATATTTATAATACCATTAATACTAGACAAGTATCGAAACTAAATTAAAACAAAAAGATTGGAACTATATATTTAGAATTATATCCTTCACCTAGGATTACTTAGCATGAATGGTTACTTGGAAAGAAAATCATTTTCAACATTAAATTTGGACAATTAATAAAATCTAGAGTTGTCACCCCTTAAGTTCTTATAAAAGTTTAATTTGAGTTTGGCACCAACAATACTCCAAGAATCACACACGAAAGGTCACAAACATGGATCATACATGATATACTCCATTAAGGTTCATATATGCAAAACCAAGAACAACTAATCTATCAAAACTAAACTAAACCATAACCATAACAAATCAATTAAACAATCCATGGTGAGTTAATTAATCTCAACCTAATTTAATTACCTAGAAATCATGCTAAATGACAATGGGATGAAAGAAAGAAGTAAATAAATAAAAGCAACTAAGTAAGAAAGCATTAAACCAATTAATTATGATTGACTAAAATAGAAGAAGTAATGAATTGTAACTTATCAAACAAACCCTAGGAGAGAGAATATAGATAAGCTCCCAACATCGAAGTATTTATCTAAGCTAAAACTTAATGTCTCAAAAAGAAAAACCCAACTCACTATTGATAGTAAGTTGATTAAACAAAAGAAAATAAATTAAAATGGAACAAATATATGAAATCTTATGGATTCAATCGATCGAAGCAGGGATTCAATCGATCGACTCATCATAATCTAGCCTAGTGTCTTCGAATTATTGACAAAACCACAAGGGTCGATCGATCAGGGGTACAGGTAGATCGATCGGCTTATGCAAAATCAACCTCCCTCTGCATAGTTCTTCAGTAAATCAAAGGAGACCGATCAATCGTTTGGGAGGTTCGATCGATTGATGCTCTATTTTTATCTTATATTTTCTTCAAAAGAGAAAATGTTGCACTTCACGGAAGAGGACATAACTTCATCTTTCGAACTCGTAATAGTGCACGATTAGAGGCCACGTGAAGCTAACTCAACAAATCATGCTCCCATGGAGTTCCACCAGCCGGTAAATTAAGTATGAATTATATTTCCCTTAAAGTTGCATCTTATGATGAAACTTTCTCGAAATTCAACCAATTGCCCCGCTAAGCATTGAAATATCTACAAAAGCTCAAATAAACCTTGAAAAGCATATATATATATATATATATATATATATATATATATATATATATATATATATATATCCATATAATAAGATGGCATGGATTTTGAATTGTCTAAGCACAATAACGGTCTAGATCTTGCCACATCTCCCACTGAAATTGAAGGGCTTAGATTAAATCTTCAACTTTCATTAAAAATTTAAAAATTCTAATTTTCCCCCACATTTCATTTTCCCCCTTTTAATTCCTAAGACAAAAATATCTCTGTTCTCTGTTCTCTCACCTCACTCCCTCTCACCGCTTCTCTCCACTTCTGTCGGTACTCTCTCTCTCTCTCTCTCTCTCTCTCTCTCTCTCTCTCTCTCTCTCTCTCTCGGATTCATTTCTTTACCCGAAGTCTCATACACACGAACACGCACACACATTTGATTTCTCTTCTTTAATTTTGATTTTAGTGTTTTGATAACCATTTTGTAAATTTCGGTAACTTTTATAGTTTTTGGAACATGGATTTGATTCTAGGGTTTTGGGTATTATTATATGACATGAGGGTTTTTTGTATGTATTGATTTTAGGGATTTTGGTGACCATTTTGTAACTTTTTGTAACTCTTACGATTTTTGAAATATGAATTTGAGTATATTGTTTTGACTTGAAATTTTGGTGGGTGGGGTTTGAATTAGCTTTTTTGGTGCTTCCTACTTTTGTTTTTAATGAAGAATTATATTTCTATTTATTACTCAGTGATTCATGGTGTTTTATTAATGAGGGTGATCAAAAGTTTGATTATTCAGTGCTTCAACCAGTGGCTCGGCAAGAAATTAGTGTTTATTTTACACCAAAAGAAGGAAAGATATAAAGTACATTTTTAGTTATTGGTGAAAGATTTAGGATTAATTCATGAGTTTTTATCTTTATGTTGTTGTTTTGAAGAAAATATATTTGATTGTTCATCATTAATTCACATGTTTTATAGTGTTTCCACCACTGAACCTACTATTCGGCATGGATGAAAAGAGGTAAGGCTTCAACAAAAAGTAAGATGTCTTTCATTCTTGTTTTTTGAATGAGATAAACACCTCACTTGCTGCACATATATAGTCATAAGAGTAATCCAACCAAATAATTTCAATTTAATTGTTTTTAGTTACTAAAATTCTGGACAATACTTGATTTGCCCCAAATTTATATTTTTCTATTTTATTAGAGTAAAATCCAAACCTGAAATTGTTTTTATTGGATGTTTAATATTATTATTGGTAGTTTATGCTTATCTATTCCTCTCATTTTCCCCTTCACTTTATTTTGATGTTTCTTGGTTAATTTGATTGAATTTTCTATAACATCGTAATGAATGAATAAGTTGTAAGAGTTGTTTCTATTTGATAAAATTCTATAACCAGGATTGGTGTTTGAATAAGGATTGGTGTTTGATAAAATTCCTAGAAGATATTTTTTTACAACCGTATCTTTGTTTTGAATTGTGTGCTTTTATAAGCATCGTCATGTTTTTTCCTTTTCTTTTCTATTTGATAACAAATTCTTAATGGTTTTATCAAGCAACATGATATTTTTTATAATTTCATACTTGATCATATATATTTCCTAGGATTGTTTTGATTTTGAAGGCATGTAACGAAGAAAGAAAATATGACAGGAGGAATGAGGATCACTTGGTTGGGTGATCAATAGTTTCACACTTTTTTTTCAATTAGATTCGTTGAGTCAAGCCTGCTCATTTTTTATATCTGTGGGTAATTAGAGCTTGGTATTTATCTTTTGAAGCTTGGTATTCATCACAGATGGTGTTGTTGATTATGGTCTTAAGCTTGGTAGTCATTTTTTCAAGATTTTCACTCTTATGTACACATCTTTTGGCATTTGGTAGGTATAAACTCTAAAGCATTATATTTGTTTATCTTTTCTTAGTTTAATTTTTACAGCTCCAAAGTGTATAACCAATCTCGATAAGTTTTTCAATATGTGAGTTGTTTATCTTTAATAGCCCTCAACCTTAGTTAACTTCAAACAATCACGTTGGTGAAGGTCTTTTAGCATTATCAAGTTCAATAGGTCGGGTGATCTCTCTATGGATAGGCAATAACTCATGCATAAAAGTTCAAAGGATTCTAATTTGCCTAGGTCTTGAATCTCAAGTATCTCAGTTGTTGCAAAAATATTTAATTTTTTTTCAATTTTTCATGTTTGACAGTAATCTGTTTAGGGATTCACAAAAACTCACATTTAAAACTTCTAAATATTTCGATCTATCGAGGCCTTGAATGTCTATTAGCTCCTTGCACCTCTTGGTCTTTAATGTTTTAAATTTTTTCAAGTTTTGCAGAGGTAATCTTTCAATGGAGCAACGGATGTACCCAACAATCCTTCAATGCGATTGGTAGGAGTTGAAGAGACTTCTCGCATTCATAGTCAATATTTATTCTTACATTTTCAATGCTTCTTTTGAATCCCATACTTTAGTCATCCCACGTGTAAACTATACATTTCTTAACATTATGTCAAATTCTTCACAGGGGCAGAAGCTACAATCTCATTAAAACACCCATCAAAATAGGATACGGGGTGGTTAATTCACTCTTGATTTGAAGTTCCTATTGATGGTTACTTTGAGGTAACTAATATTTTTTTTTTGTAAAATAATTGAATGAAAATTGGAGTATTTGATAGATGATCAGTTATTGTTACTAATTATATTTAATCAAACAAACTTTTTCTGAGCAGGATTCTTGGAGTGCTCGAGTATCATTTGCATGCCCTATTTGCAGGTAGTAATTTGGTGCTCAAACTTTTACAAGCATCCCAAAGATATACACACCGCATTGCACGAGCGATCTCTCTCTCTACTCTCTCCACTTTCTGTCTGAGCATCGCACACTAACTCTCCAACAACAATGGTATTTTTCGTCTTGCATGTTTAATTTCTTATGTATTTGGTTTTATTTTGCAGATTTAATGCCAAGACTTAGGTTTTTTTAACATCAATTCCCATTAGTAGCTATAACCTAAATGGGGTTTTTTGGTGCTAACTTTTTATGATTTGGTTCGATTTTAGTTTTAGTGTTACTGTTGGTCTGAACTCTATTTTATAGGTATAATAATTTTTATTTCCATTTTATAGGTATGATTTCTCTCTTTCTTGGGGTGTTTGGATTTGATTTGTGGGGGCTTTACCTCAAAATAATTTTTTTAGTTTAAAGTTAGATTTCTGAAAGGTTTGATATGCGGGGTTTTTAGTTCAAAATACATTTTCTATGATCTCTGAGTTGGTTGTTGCATCTATACTCTTAATTGGGTCTTTCATTTTGGTCTTGGTGTTCAGAAGATACATGTGGGGTTCCAAATTAATGTTTGGATATCTCAGGTTGTGCCTTCCCTACCCTTTATTTCCATAAGGCACGGAACAGGTAAAGAGATCTATTGATTTCTGTAAATTTGTTGGTTTTCATTTTTGATTGGTTTCTATCTTTTGCACCATCTAAACTCTGTTACTTATAAAAATATTCACACGTTCTGACTATGTAAGAGTAGGTACTGATTTTGTGGACCTCTCATTAGAATCAAACTATTCCTTCCTCGGTATTAATGCTTTTTA
Source organism: Sambucus nigra (assembly GCA_949130495.1). Classification (NCBI taxonomy): domain Eukaryota; kingdom Viridiplantae; phylum Streptophyta; class Magnoliopsida; order Dipsacales; family Adoxaceae; genus Sambucus; species Sambucus nigra. Next base: position 124,281,330 of record OX422213.1, read on the forward strand.
TATATATGCTCTATTAGAGTACTCTTGATGTAAGTGTAGGTACTAATAGATCATAAATAACACTCGCATATATTAGGAATTCATAGTTACCCCTGCTTGGAATTCCATTAGAAACTTTGGCAATGTCATGTTCTCTTATTCTCATGTATAGCGTATCTCATCGGGTCTTTATAATTAGTGGCAAATTGCCTAATTTTTATTATTTTTATCATGTTTGCTTACATGTTGAACTAATTTAGGCAATCCGGTTATTGAATCTTGAATCGAAGGGTTGAGTGTGTTAAAAAGGGGAACTCAGGTAGCTTCTTCCATAATTGGATTAGATCTATTCCAAGTCCCATGTATTTTGGGAAGGTGCTTTATTGTAATTGGAAAAGGAAGAATGTATACTTAACTATAAGGGGGGTGATTGTTTATTTGTTCATGTTCAAGGAGGTATTCGTGATATTTTGTTTCTTTTGGTTTGGACACGTCTTTCTTTTAGTAGTATAATGTTTCGTGCCATTATTTACGTTGTACAAACACACACACAAACACACATGCACAAACGCGCCGCCTGCCCCGTCCCCTCCCCCCTTCCCCACTCACACACGCGCACACGCAAACACACACAAACACACATACACACAAACACACACACACACACGCGCACTGCATATATGTAATGGCATATATGCTGCAATATGCATACATGTAGGCAGCATATATGCAGGAAGCATATATAAATATGCATATATGCATATGCAGGCCTGCCTAGGTTGACAATTGTTCCAGTTTATTCCGTTGAAGACATTGTAGGATTGCAGTCCCGAAGGGACTCCTGGTGGGCCCAAGCTCCTCGAATAGGCAAAAATTGCCCAGTCACGAGTTGCGGCGGGCCTGTGGTTGTGTCATTGCCTTGGTGAGGGCCTAAAGCTGTTGTACAGGGATTTTCGGCCCTTTACAGCGTGCGGTGGATCCCTGCCTTTGTCATGTTGACTTCCCACGTTGAATTATCTAACTTGCTTCTGCAAAGCATCACACCACGCCTCCATTGATGCATATAACTCATGCATATGTTCTACAATTGATGGAGATTCATCCACATTAAGTGGTTCTTTTTGGACCCAGTCTACTATGAAAACAAACATAATGGTGTACTTTGAGTTATTTTTTCTCTTGATTTTAGGTTTCAAGTGCAATTTTTGTTTTTTAATCCTGATTTTGATTTTTTTTAGTTTTGCATATCTAAATTTAAGGTTTCTTTGTAAATTTGGTACTTATAAATCTCAATTGTTTTATTTCAAGTTCTTTGTGATTTTCTAATTGGTGGTACTTATTGTTAACACTGTTACTAATTCTCATGTGTGCTTAGTTACAAGTTTGTTATTGTTAAAATTGTTTCAAAACAATATATGATTTGTTAAATCCGATAATTGGTGGTACTTATGATTCTTATGATCCGACAATGCAGCCCCTCCTATGTAGCCTTGACTTTCAACCTTCTCTATAAGTATACATTGGGTTGTATATAAACTTTAAGACCAAGGTCCTTCTCTGTTGGAGAGACATAAGAGTTATTGAGATACTTCTTACATGTAAACCAACAAAAGGTAATTGGTAATTTGTTCCAACATTAAATCTTTATTTTAAGGCAAATCTATGCTTGGTCCAATAATGTTCAATTAAGTTGAAATTCAGTAATGTTCAATAATGTTCAATAATGTTCTTTATTATGTTTGGCATAATGGATATTAAACATTTGTTGGCATTACGTTATGACAACGCCCTTTCTTACCTGCCTTTCTTACTTGCCTACTGTCACAAACATGCCCGCACTTTGCGTTGAGGAAGTCCAACAGATAGTGGTCAAATACCACAGCACATACATTTTGAGGAAGTCCCACAGAAAGAAGAAATTCATATTCTCCGTTCCTGACCTTCTAGCTCCTATCTCCGAATTTGGGATTTTTTTTTGTATTGTTGGATTTGTTGTTACCCCTTAAATAGGGTGGATAGTCCAATAAAGAAAGGAGATTATGCCCAATTTTTTTTAAAAATTGACACTTTGTTTTTTTAAGACACAGTGAATTCGATTGATGAATATTGTATATTTCATTTTATATGTGAATTTGTTTGATGAATTTAGACAATTTGGATGTTGGACTATTTTTTATTTGTTCAGCAGGGTGAATAGTTCCATAAACAAAGGAGACTATGCCAATTTTTTTTTTTTAAATTTGACACTTTATTTTTTTTAGACACAATGTGAATTCGATGGATGAATATTGTATATTTCGTATTATATGTGAATTTATTTGATGATTTAGACTATTTGAATGTTATTGGACTGTTTGTTGTTTGTTAAGCATGGTGCATAGTCCTATAAATACGAAATATTATGGTCAATTGTTTTAATATTACACTTGGAAATTTTTGCACTTCGCTATTACGTACTTTGAAAAATTGTCGCCGTTTCGCGATTACATACTTTCGAAATTTTGCCGTGCCTTCAGGGACGGGTATCCGCTAGTATATATATATATATATATATATATCGAAAACAAATATTAACTAATATGAGAGATTAAATATAGGAATTATCGAACACAATTGTGTTAGAATGTGCAACAATAAAGGGCACTAATATGCAATATTTTTTACTAATCACAACCCCTAACTTACACATTTCTAGTCCCTAATGATGAAACAAAAAATGAACCAACCCAACAGAGAGAAAAAAAAAAATAAGTACAAAGGATAAATGCTACTTGTGCGGGTGGACAATTGCAATTAGTGAATGTAACAAGTTATTAAACCCCTAGGTTACCCTAGTAGATGATTGTTGTCTTGTGAGGATTTTTAGGGTGAAACCCATAATCATCAAGTTTCCTCAAAACGTTCCCAAAAAAACAATAGGCCAAGCTAAAGAATAATAAAAAAAATTAACAAATTATTAACAAAACAAAGATTTTTTTTGAATATTCTGAAATTTTCAACATTAAAAGAATAACTTCATATGAAATCGCTATGAACGTGTAAAAGCTATGATTAGGCAAAAAAACCTATAACCAGGATAATAATTAAAGTATGATTTCACTCACTCATCTCCGAACATTACACTCAACAAATGAAATCGCTATGAACGACGTGTAATACACATGGGACATGCGGTCATATAGAGTAAATCTAAAAAGAAGGAAGGTCATGCAGATGTCGTTAATGAAAAATTGTAATCTTAATCAATTGATACCATTCATTAAAGGAGTGGAAGCTCACTTTAATATATTATTGCAACTATTTATACTTTTGAATTTGTAGGGGGCTTGAAGATAATCTCGAGATTATAGATAATCCCCCCAGATAATAGAACAAACTCAAGGGAATAAAGGAGTGAGGCAACTCAAGCGAGGTGACTCAGCGTGGAAGCTCAGCATGGAATCCCAGGAAGATCTTACGGCTATGAAACTGTCCAAGAGAGCTCATCATTTAGTTCTATTATTTTACTTAGTCTTGTTGTATCTTTTATTTATACTAACTATGAGCTATAACGATTATAATTGCATTCGGTGTTAGGTCAATTGGTACTCACGAGAGATAGGCCTAGCAAGGCCTAGGAGAGCTTTCATACTCTATCCAATGACCTCACCGTGGGAACTTCAGAGGGACTTGGTTTGGAGGATTGAGAAGTGAGGTACCGTTGGGGCTTGTCCGGACCATCTTAGATACACATGGTGAAACACCAAAAGACCTTGATCGTGGAACCTTGGGTGGATCAACCTTGAGTTCCATCGGGGTTGAGTTGTGAACCAAACAACCCTCTACTTAATGTCACATCTACTTTATGTGATGTCACTAGCGAACTAGGCAGTGCCAAATATGCACTTGAGTAAATCACCGTGGAATTTGAGGATGTCAGACAGTTCGTGAGCCACCTCTGTGTCGACATCCCCCTGACGCACAGTGGTTAGTAAAAAGGTATATCCCCCTGACTAGTCCATCAAGCATTTAATGTTTGTGTCATAAAGTATGAGGGATGTGTTTCACAGTTATAAATGATTTATCCATCTCGGGAGTGGGGTGTGTGTGGGGGGGGGGGGGGGGTATTTATTAGCCTCAACCATTTCTAAGAGAAGAAGATAAGTTTTTTTTTTAAGATTGTTTGCTAGAGAGAGATTTTATTATAAAAAAAGAAATAAGTTATTGCAAAAGCCAGAGCTTTTACTCATTTACCATTGTAATTTATTACGAAGATTTTAATATCTGATTGGAGAACTTCGAGAGTTGGTGTGTTTGGCTGCCTGCCAAGCTGTATCTAGGGTGATTACTTCCCTCTCCCTCTAAATGAGTTACTTCTGAATTCATTACCATCTTCTGAGTTCACCAGGTTGTGATTGCATGTCTTGTAATTAATCAATAATGTTACTGGTTAACTTATCATTACTATACTTAAAAGGGCTTACGTCTCCATCTAATCTAAATTACCCTCTTACATTTGGCGATTCTGTTGGGAAGGTACCTTCTAGCAAGAGAGTATGGCGCAAGATAACATTAATCGTATAATCAACTTTGATGATGTTCAAAGCAACGAGGAACAAGAAGTAAGGGAGATGGAGGCTCCCATAAGTGGGGTTCCCCCTAAGGTAGAGATTCCCCGAGATCCAACAATTACTGGAGTCCCAAAGGTCACCCAAGCCTCTACTAGTGCTGTCGTAAGACCATCGCAAATGACCCTCCTCATGGGTTTTTTTGAGTTTTTGCAGACGCCTGAGGCTTCTATGGTCCTAGGAGGTTGAATGAATCCTAGAGCTTTTGTGACACCTAGGGTGGTCCCAGTATCCCCGATGAACCCTGCTTCATCTGTCCCCATGGGGAGTGGACCCATAAAAACAACACCCACTCCTGCCTCAATGACAGGCGCAACGGGGGTGACTAGTGTCCCATCGGTAGTCCCCCCAAACACCACCAGTGTTCCATCAGTGGTCCCTCTGTCCACTCCTTTCACAATTGAGAAGGGGTCGGCCTCTCCATGAGAAGAAATGAGGAAATAGATGAAAAAAGAGATTCTAAAAATGATAGCAGCTTCCTTGCAGTCGACCGGTGAGGTAGCTTCAGCGTATGATGATTTTTGGACACCCTACCCCCAAGAATACAATAATGAACCTTACCCGAAGGACTACATCCCTCCATCTTTAAGAAATACATCGGGAAGGGGGGAACCCAAAGGATCACATCAAACATTTCATCGAACATCTAGGGGCTCACTGCAACAATAAAAAAGCTCAGTCTGAGGGAGTTCTCAAAATCAGTAACCGATAAGTCTTAAACGTGGTACTCTCATTTGGAGCCAAAGAGTGTTTCAAAGTGGGAAGAGATGTATGTTTTATTTGTCCAGAAGTTCTTTCTAGACGAATATGAGTTCACGTTAACACAATTAGGTAGGGAGAAGCAATGGCTGGGAGAGGATGTGGTGGCTTATGTTCGAAGATTCCAGAAGAGGTCCCTCGACGTGATGGAAGAAGGCAAAGAGTCCAAACTATTACAACTCTGATGGTTTGCTCCCTGAGTACATCTGTCACATGATTAATGAAACTCACGAAGGGACCTTTTTAGCATTTCTAAAAGTAGCAAGGAATATATTATTGGTAGTTCGGCCAAACCTTGTTATGTGACCAATGATGTTTAAGCAGCCTAGGCCACCCATTACAACATGTGCCTAGTTCCCACGGGTGGGATACATCGATGGAAGTGAAGGAAGGAAATAGCTGAAGAAAGACAACAAGAGAAAGTTTAGGAGAGATAGGGAAGACCCACCACTATTGCCCTACACAGTAGAAGAGGTTATTAGCTGTTACAATGCCATGGTTCAAGGAGGAACGATGAATGAACCTAAGGGCATCCCCACCGTGGAACCAGATGCGACAACTAGAGAAGATTCCAAGTATTGCCAGATTCATCGAAAGATTTCACATGCGATGAGAAGTTGTTTTACGCTAAGGAAATTATCAATAAATGTGTAAAGGCAGGGATACTAAAAACCCTTTTGCAAAATGTTATTGATAACCCACTCCTAGCACATAGGGCCAATCCGGTGGTGGCCTAGGGCGATGAGGAAGAAAGAGAAGCGAGGGAGATGACGATGAAGGAAGGGGAGTTTGAAGAGCCTTTGGAGGACTATACCAGAGGAATGGCTAATGTGGTGTTAGGTTATGACGAAGTAAGTGCTAGAGATGTGGAGGACATATACAATGTTGAAGATGAGGAAATGGACCAAAGCTTGGAGTACTGTGCAGTTTCACGGTCCCCAAAGTTCACCTGATTTTTTTACCAGGCGGGAATACCGAAATAAAGTAGGTTGGATATAACCTAAGTAATCCTGGATATTACGAGGAACAATGAAGTCCCTTCGCTGAGATGGAAGGGACCCATGGCCAGACTAGTGAAGAAATTTCTGTCAAAAATAACGTTTAGCGATGCAAATAGGGCAGTAATATTTCCTCACAATCGACCGTTATATATGACTGCCAGCATCAATGGAGTTAGCTTCGTAAGGCCTCTTACAGTTAGGGGAGCATCAATCAACATCATGCCAATAAGTTCTTTCCATGCAGCTAACATCCCAGAAGAAAGATTGGTCCCCATGCCTTTTGCGATTTCAGGTTATGGAATCCAGTCTTCTAAATCCATTGGCTATGTGAATGTTGGGATTGTAGTGGGAAATCTTAGTTCCCACATCAAATTTTATGTGATAAAGAGTGAAACTTCCTACCATCTATTGATAGGAAGAGTGTGGATGCACAACCAAGGACTAGTTCCCTCGACGTATCACCAATGTGCCAAGGCAAGTATTAAAGGAACTGAGATCACTATATGAGCTACGAAGAGGACCTTCGTTGTCGAAGAAGTTCACCTAGTGGATGCAAATTTTTATATAGAGTTGGAAGAGGACGTCATAGTCCTAATGAGAAGAATGGAGGGATCCTGGGTTCCCTCGATCCGAGAAAGGATGGAACCTATAAATGACCAGAATGATGAAATTGTAAGCGATAGAGGAGTAACAGAAGAAGCCCACCAAGTGTCCCCTTGACGTGATAAAATCTCAAAGCAGCTAAAGGACAGGATGCGACCCATAATGGAACCGATGGAACACAAGGTCACATAAAAAAGTGTGTTGAGTCGATTCTCTCATGGAATAATGGTAGAGGATTTGAGGGGCAGGAACATAAAGGCATTTTCAACGGCCAATAAGAAATGGAAGAAGATTGTTACTGAGGAAGGGAAGGTTGTTTATCACCTATAATGGTGTGAATGGGCAGCCGAAGGAGCTATGGAGGAGACCGATGAGGAGGCTGACTCGATATATGAGTGTTTTCTGGTAGATCAATGGGGACAATGTATGGTGATAGATAATTCTAATGTACAGGAGTTCATGGACGATGTCACCGAAGCCACAAGCATAAGAATTAAAGCATCTAAACATGGAAAAAGAAGGGGAGGAGCCAAGGCCCATTTTCCTCTCGAAGGATCTTTGTATGGAGAAATGGGAGGCCTTGATTGAACTAATCTGGGAGTTTATAGATGTTTTTACATGGAAGTATAAGGAGATCGAGGGGCTAGATGAAGAAGTAAGATGCTAAAAATTAAACGTGATGCGTTAAGACATACTGGTCAAGCAAGCAACGAGAACTTATAAGCCGGATCTTGACTTGAAGATCAAAGAAGAGGTCCAGTGCTTGTTGGCAGCAGGGTTCATCAAACCGATACAAAACCCACTATGGTTGTCTAGCATTATCCCAGTGGGTAAAAAGGAAAAGAATCAGATAAGGATCTGCGAGGATTTTAGATACTTAAATAGGGCTTATCCTAAAGACAAGTTCCCTACGCCCTCCATTAATAGCTTGATAGATGCAACGGCTAGACACGAGATGTATAGTTTCATAGATGGGTATATAGGGTACAACCAGATCAAGATGGACCCCACAGATGTAGAGAAGACAGCGTTTAGAATCCCATTAGGCAACTTCATGTACAAAGTAATGTTGCTTGGACTAAAAAATGCTGGGGCTACTTCTAAAAGAACAATGATGGACATTTTCCATGACTTCTTTCAGAAATTTATGTAGTTTTATGTGGATGATTTGGTCATCAAATTGAAGAAGGAAGGATCCCACCAGAGCAATTTGAGGAAAGTATTTTCCATATATAGGAAGTATAAACTGAAGATGAAGCCACTAAAATGAGTTTTCAGAGTAACTAGTGTTAAGTTCCAAGGCTTTGTGGTAGATCGGCACGGGGCGCAGATGGACAAAGACAAACAACGAGTTGGAGATGCCAAGCCAAAGAATGACAAAGGAGATCAAAAGTTTCCTCGGTAAAGTTTCCTACCTTAGGATATTTGTGCCTAAATTAGCCGAAATAACACACCCATTGATGCATATTTTGTGAAAAAACACAAAGTTCAAGTGGGAGGAAATTCACCAGGATTATCTCACCAGGCTGAAGAAACTGCTCGTTTCACCTTAAACTATGATCCCTCCAAGAACAGGAATACCATTGTAGCTATACCTCACATCCACCACGAGGTCCATCGAAGCTCTGTTAGCATAAGAGATTGATGGGAAAGAATGAGCGGTCTACTACCTTAGTAGAATCATACATGGGCCAGAGGTCAGGTATAGTAGCTTGGAAAGTCATTGTTTAGCCTTAGTCTTTGTAGCAAAAAACCTTAGACATTACATGTTGTTTTTTATAATTCACATTGTAACAAGATGTGATCATATTATGTTTTTATTGGCAAGAACCATATTTATTGGTAAAGAAGCTAGATGGTTCCTTATTCTCATAATATGACTTGAAATGTGTGGTCCCTCGCGCGATAAAGGGTCAGGCATACGCAGAACTGTTGGAAATCTTCCCATATGGGATATCTGAGCCACCATGAGAGAGCATTCCAGAAGAGGATTTGCAGGCCAATCACATAGACGTAAGCGATGAGGAATAGACAATATCGTTCGATGGATCTTCAGAAAAGAATAACGGGGGAGTAGGGGTTATTATTTCAGGAGGAACGGAAGAAATTTATCTTTCCTACGAGATAGACTTTCCTTATTCCTACAATGAAGCAAAGTATGAGGTGTTGGTACTAGGGTTACTAGAGGCCCTTCGAAGGGGTATTCATTAGCTCTGCATTAATAGTGATTTGAACTTGGTGATTCAGTAGGTAAATGGAAAATATGCGTTATAACACCTCAGTCTGTCACCTTACAGAATAATTATTCAGAGGATTCTCAATTGGTTCCATCGGACCAAGATCAAGAGGCATCCCCAAATGATGAATCGCCATCCGAATGCCTATGCCACCATTGCTCAGAAGATGGTCATGAGAGATGATACATCTACAGTCGTGATTCAATGAAGAATAGCTCCTCGGCAGTAGAGTCAATTCTACTGATGGAGGATGACTCTGACTGAAGGGAAGGGATTAGAAAATAATTGGAGTCTGAGGAAGGAGAGATGGAGATGAGAGAATTAGACCAATACTTTACAAATCAGGGAAACCTCTATTACAGAAATCCAGGAGGATGGCTATCAAGATGCCTCAGCCAAGAAGAAACGGAGCAAAGATTAAAGAAAACACACGAAGAACATTACGAAATAACAGAAATCCCTCTTTATAGGAGAATTCAAAGAGAGAGATACTTTTGACCTAGGATAAATAAAGATAAAACAGAGCTACAACGAAAGTGTGATAAATGCCAACTTTTCTTTGAAGTGGCTAAATGCTTTTGTTGAAGCTCAACAATATTTGAGGCATCCCTATATTGACTTTATTAAATATGGAGTTGTCCCTACGAAGAAGATTGATGCGATGAGACTCAAAAGAAGGTCCCTAAGGTTCTACGTTCAGGAATGGTAGATTTATCGAAGAGGGTACTTCAGCAGGACATTGCGTTGCATCACAAAGGAGGAACCAATCGAAGTCCTTAAATAAGATCATTACCTAGATCACATAGGAGGAGCAAAGTTGTACGACCAGATGATGAAGTTGGGGTATTATTGGCCAACGATGGAGAAAGACTCTGCTGAGTTCGTTCAAAAATGTAAAGCTTTCCAACTGTATGGAAATATGATTTATGATCCATCGGTGGATCTACACTCTCTAGTAACCCCTTACCCTTTCCACATTTGGGAGTTTGACCAGGTAGGTGCAATACATTCTTCTTCAAGGGAAAAATCTGGATACTAATGGCAATGGATTGCTTTACAAAGTGGGCTGAAGTGATACCACTAAGAAGGGAAATAACGGGGGTGGTGAGAAACTTCATTAGAGAATACATCATTTGACGTTTTGGAATTCTAAACGTTATCCTCTCCGATAACGAAACTCCCTTTTTCAATTCAAAGGTAACGATACTGAAAGACAAATACTTCATTGTTCATCATACTTCAACGGTAGCATTCCCAAAGGGAAATGGACAAGCCGAAGCAATTAATAAAACATTGATCAATATTTTGGCCAAGATGATGAAAGACTTTCCTGGATCGTGTGATGAAAATATCCCCATCGTCCTGTGGGCCTATCAAACAACTAAAAGGAATCCCACAGGATATACCCTGTTTTCCCTTAAATATAGAGATGAAGCAATCCTCTCGGTGGAGTTGGAACCTCCCTCTGCTTGATATACCTTGTGAAGAAGCATGCTCCCTCAGAACAGACATGTGTAGTTGGAGGCGTCGGACGAGCACAGAGACAATGCGATGCAACACTTTTAAATGAACACGAAGAAACTCTCAATGACATATGACAACTTGGTGAGACCAAGGAAGTTTGTTAAAGGAGACCTTATTTTGAAGGCAGCAGTAAAGCCCATCATAGGGCTTCCTCTAACTAAGTTTGCAGAGAATTGGGAGTTATCTTTCATTGTAAAGGAGGCCCGCGATTCATGTTATTGCTTGATTTCTAAGATGGAAGGAGATAAACCATTTAAGATTAAAAATAAATGGTTGAAAGTCTGTCATGTATAAGCAAGTAATCGTATAACATCAATGTATCTATCTTTGCTATAAATATATATAAGCCATTTTCCTCCTGAAAGATTCCTTGCATTGTAACTAGAGTAAGATGGAAGATTGCAAAAGTTTATAATTTATGCAAATTGTTATAACACAAACAATTGGCATGGAAAATGTATAACTTCTCTTTCATTCATAAATTGGGAGGCATTAAAAAAATAGGAAATACTTCCCAACAATTACATAAGTGAGAAATGGGAAATTTATACAAGTATGGGGGAGAGATCATTATCCTAGAAGGAACCACAAGTCTGAAGCAGAAAAAAAATTCGCGGAAGACCCGAAGAAGCTACTAAACATGCTTGTTGAGCGTTGATAGAGCCCTCGAGCCTAGTTTGAACTTGGGCATGCTCAATGATAAGTTTCTCTCATTTTAACTTGTCCTAACGAAGATCTTCTTCGGTATCCTCCACCTCTTTATCGCTAGCTTTAAGTAGAGGTACCAGTTCGGCCAGCCTAGCTTCCTCAGCTTGTTAAGTCTCCTAATGCTTTTGCAGTAATTCCCTCTGACTTTACAACTGATGACTCTTTACAGTTTTAAAGTTTCCTACCAGCTAGATAAATTGGAAACCATCCCTACCTAACTCCTTTAGATAACCCAAAAATTGACTAAGGAGGGGCCTGGTAACATTTGCAGTAGGGGTGCTGACGAGATCAGTAATAATGAGCGCCATACCCTGAAGCATATGGCTCATCACGAGAATATTTGAATGAAGACCGTTAATAGTAAAAGTCTCGAGATGATCAGTTGTGATCTATTCAATCACCAATCGATGGTTGGTAGGTAGTTGGGGAGAGCAACAAAAGAACCATGAGGCAAAACTCATGAGGAGCTAGAGCTGGCATAGGAATTTTACAACCAGATTCACTGTCAGCCTGAGCACCTGTCATGGAACCTTAGTTGTTAGGACTCGTTTCCTTAGATACAGTTGGTTCCCGATTTGGTGAAGCGACTGGCGAAGGAAATGCTTTAGGTCGCTCTTCAACGTGAGGGGACTCCCTAGCAACTTGAGGACAGATAAAGAAAATAATGAGTTAAGTATAAAAAATCTTAACAAGTGGTTTTCATTGTTAAGTCACCATTACTGGTGGAGTTTGAAGAAAAATCTTAACAAGTGATTTTCATTATTAAGTCACCGTTACTGGTTGAGTTTGACGAAAAACCTTAACAAGTGATTTTTCATTGTTAAGTCACCATTACTGGTGAAGTTTGACAAAAAATCTTAACAAGTGGTTTTCATTTTTAAGTCACCTTTATTGGTGGAGTTTGATGAAAGATCTTAACAAGTGGTTGCTATTGTTAAGTCACCATTATGGGTGTCACCGTTATTGGTGGAGTTTTACTAAAAATCTTAACAAGTGGTTTTTTCATTATTAAGTCACCATTACTGATGGAGTTTGAATGTTCAAAAAATAGATTCTTCTAGATTGTAACATTATCAAGACAAAGGACAAATAACAAGAAATGAAGAGAAAATATCGAAATACCTCAGTAATGGACGAAGCAAGAATGAGAGTTGTGATGGAGGCTACAACGGTGGGAACCGTTGAGGGAAGGTTATTATCCTCAGAAGCCTCTGCAACACCCTCAACTAGAGTAACCTCAGCCATAGTAACCTCAATATTGGGTAAAGCTCATGTGTCAACAAAAGGAAATAAGGCCAATATTGGTGGAGATCTTGAAGAATCCATTTTACCTTCCACAGGTGCACTAAAACTGGTGGTGGCAGAAGAATTACCATGATGAGTAGCAGAGTCAACGGTGGCCTCGGAAATGGGTAGAGTCCCGAAGGATGATGGCGGGATCAGACCTGGAGAAAACTACAAAAATAAAGCTAAGTGTTAGAGGTGGGGAATAATGTAGAAAGAAGAGACACACTTTACATTTAACCTACCTCAGTAATATTTCTACAGAGGGGCGCTGCAGCGATGGGTCTTGCTAATGGAGGTTGAAGAAAGATATTGGACAATGATGAAGCCACATCAACCTGAGATACACCAAGATGTTAAGAATATTCACACAATGGAAAATGGTAGAAAAGAAAGATCTAAAAGAGTTTAGAACCTGTTACCTCCACAAGGCTTGGTAAAATTGGAATCACAGCTAGAGGAACCTCCGACAAAGAGGGTGAACTAAAAAAAACTATAGGATCCTCCTTTAAATGAGAGGAAACCCCCACAGACTCAAAAAGCACAGAAGCACTCTCGGTATCCACCTTTTCATGACTGGAGGCCAAACGACATGAGTAAGTAAGGCCTGTCATAGGAGAACGGGGAGGAGATGATTCAGCCATAGAAACACCAAAGCTTCCTCCCACGAAAGGACTGACTGGAGGAGAAGGCCTTTGTTCATTAGCTTCCTAACAGAAACAAGAGAGCAAGAAAGAAAGAACACGTGTCAAAAAAGAGAAGAGAATTCACTAAACTATAAACGACTAAGTGTGGGAAGACTAACCTCACGCTCTAAAAAAGAGTGTGATGGCACGACAACGGGGAAAGATGGAGGAGAAGAGTGAGGAGAAGCCCTCTCTAGGAAATCAGCTGCAACCTCAGGGATATCATTAACTGATATAACTAGATCGGGAGTAGTAGAACCTCTAGGAGTAGTGGTAACTTCTATGGGTCGCACTATAAAGGCTTGACTTTTACTATCCTTGGTTCCCAAAATTTTCTTCCTCTTACCAGAAGTGCCAGTTGCTGAAGGACCATGGGAACCCCTTTTTCTTCACGAACTCCCTTCAATAGGATCCACCATGATAGTGGGAAACGACTCGGAGGAGGAACTTATGGAGCAATTTGTTAAAATATCTGTTATAGCCGTTCTACCTCCTTTCTAACCCCCTCCCGTATTTCCTTAGGCACATCAGCATTGGGAGGAACATAGGCAATAGGAAAAGCATCTATATGGTCTTGGTAATTATGTAGGGATTGGGATTCGAGGAGGTCTGACCCCTGGTCTTCATTGCCTTTTGTGAAAGTTGTTGCAAGGGATCCTCACCAGAAGCTACAACGGCAGAAGCACGTCCTGCAATCGGTTTAGGCGTTGGAGCTTTGTTTGCCTTTGCTGAAACAATGGGGATTATTGGGAGGTATGGAGGCAGCTCACTAGGAGGATCCTTCGGTGTTTGGCTAAGAAGGAACTCAATTCCCAAAACGGAGTTCCTCTTTAGCCCTAAATCCAAAGGGGGAAAACTCTGTGCAACGGTGTAAACATGGGGACTTTGGATGAATTCTCAAATTTTGGCTATCTGTATTGGACAATACTTCAGTGCAAAATCACTAGTTACATCCCCCTTCCTAGAAAGTGCGAGAACGGTAACACGACCACTTATGGACGAGCAGATCGTGGAAGCAACTGACACGGTGTAAAAGGAACAAGCCTCAGGGGAAGATGCCCTGGGGTGAGAATCTTGAAACACCGGTCCAGGAACCCCTTATTCATAACCAAACTGACGGCTACAACTTTGGGGTTATAATGTTCAGACGTATATCCCTATTCAGTGTAAGAGGGTAGATAGCTGGGGGTCAAGGCCAGAACGATGGAAAAAGAAGTATCATACGCTATAAGATCTTCTGAAGTGAGGCCCACCACCCTAGGTACATGACCGAAGAAGTTCCAAGTATAGGAAAGGGAATCTTCACTATCGAGCCTCATCAAGAAGCATCTTACTTTGTCAAAAATGCCCAGAAGCTCCTTTCTACAAAAAAGGTGATAGGGCTTAATGATTTCCCTAGCACGAAGGGGAACATAGTTAACAAATATCTTGCGAAAATGGAAGTCAATAAAACTAGTCAAAATGATGGCATTAGAAAAGTTAGCCAAGTTATATCTGCCCAAGGACCATTCCATGTCTAGATGGGTCCTGTCCAACCATGTATAAAGGGACCCTAAGGCCACGGATTCCGGAGGAAGCTTATATCCTCTAGCCAAACGGATAGTAAAATTAATAAAGTCCTTATGTGGTTGATAATTGGGTTTTCCAAGCAAGATAAAATGAGAAAGAACCACAAGTATGTAGGCTGGTAACTCAAGAGATGTACCTTTGCTTGGGCCAAATTCAGTAGTGGGGTTGGTACAATAGAAATAGTTTATAAGGTGAGTGAAGGTAACCTTGTTGGAATTACTGATACACCTCCTTCAAATATTATCCAAATATACTCAGGCCTTTGTCTCTTCGGCGTCTAAAGCCTCATCATGATAAGAAAAAATCCTTACGGACTCAAGCCCAATCAACTCACAAATGTCCTCAAGCGTAACGGTGAACTCTCCTCACAAAACAACGAATGCATGAGTTGTAATGTTCCAATAGGAGACTAAGATTTGAAGGGAAGCATTGTGTTTGGAGATAGTGAACTTCCCAAACAGGCAGCTCGGTAGAGACCAACCTTGGAAACAGCGTTAGAGTAAGTGGTCTGCATAAATGAGTTCCAAGCAACAAAGTGGGAGGGGGAGCTACCAAGTCCTTCGAAATCAATGTGGGAATAAGGGAAGTCGCCTCTATCAATATGGAACCTTATAGTCCTCCCTGGAGGAAAATAACCCCAAGAAGTGGAATCTTTGCATTTATCACCCCAAAGCAAAGGGTCATACTTAACACTTAGACGAAAAGTTTTAAGGGCACCCTGAAAATCATCTTTCTCACCAAAAATGGGGGAGCAACGATAGAAGCGCAATTGTTCTTGGCGTGCTGCCACCAAGTCAGTGGCATCTAGGGCGGAGGCAGCAGCAGGGACAAGGATTGTTGGAGATGGAGCATTGGTTATAGGCATGATGGGAACACTTGAAGAAGCCATGATAGGCAGCGATGAAAGGAGAAAGCTTGACAGTAAGGCGATAGGGACAAAAATAGTGGAGTATAGCCACGGGAGGCGGCGAAGAAGATGGCGGAGGAAAACCCCCCAAAGAAAAGCTTGGTTACAATGGAGGTTAGAGGAGTTTCTCTATCTAAGTATGCAGGGAGTTGAAGAAGATGAAATCAAGGTAACTAAAAAAATGGCTAAGTATTTAAATAAATGTCGTTTGAAATCCCTGAGGTTAGGTTTTGAGTTTCCCACCACTGCACGTGCAAAACCGCCGGTAATCATTTCAAGTGGACACGTGGCACTTCGAGAAGTGTGCTAACAGTTGAAAATATGACACCACATCATTAATGAAGTGATGCATGGGGAATAGAAAGGGTTTTCTTCCAAAGCAAGTTTGAGTTTGTTGCTAAATTTTTTTTCCAGACATATCTAATATCCTACAACGTAGAGGATGTTATCACGGTTCAAAAAGTTACAATGTCCCCTCACCACAGGTTCAAATAGGGTTTCTCTGTGACTCAGGTACATAGGGGAGAATTTTACTTTTTGAACAAGATAAAATTAAGATGATTAGCCAAAACACGAAGTTGGGGAGAATTCATATCACTAGGGGCAGCCTTAACGTAAATACCAATTACTTATAACTATGTTGCACAACGGCACGAAAAACCACAGACAGGGGAGAATTTCACTTCCCAAAGAGTCAAAACGGATAGTTAACTGGATCCCAAGGCATTCAGGAAAATTCCAATAACTAAGGAAGATGAGACAGAATGGTTGAGGCTCAACGATAGAAAAAAGTGGCGATTTCTCTTCACCAATCGTCGACAGGGTGCAGCGCTTTGGTTCAGGTACATCGGGAGAATTTTACTTTTTTCCTAGAAATGGCAATGGCAGAAGTTGTAATGAAGACAAAAAAGCTAGAATTTATTCACAAATAGGAGGTCCATCAGGTTGAGAAGTTTTTGTGCAGACATTTTTTGTCCCCATAACAAATCTCTACATGAAGGGGCAAATGTAGGGTGGCTTGAAGATAATCTCGAGATTAGAGATAACCCTCCCCCCAGTTAATTCAACAGACTCAAGGGAGTAAAGGAGCGAGGCAACTCAAGAGAGGTATGTCAGTGAGGCAGCTCAAGCGAGGTGGCTCAGGTGAGGTAGTTCATCCCAGGGAGATCTTTTAGTGAAGAAACTGGATGAGAGACCTCATCCTTTAGTTCTATTGTTTTACTTAGTCTTGTTGTATCTTTTATTTATATTGACTATGAGCTATAATGATTATAATGTCATTCGCTGTGAGGTTAAATGATGCACCGTTGGGTCTTGTCCTGATTGATATACCAACATACACCCTCGGTCGAGGGTGTCCTCACCTCAAACGAGGGCTCAAGTTCAGGACGAGGATTCAACAACTACTACACAGGGGTCTTATCGGGGTAAGAAGAACCTATAATAGGCCGACCCCTCATCATGGACCAGACGATTCATCAAGGGGTCGACCCCTTATCATGGACTAAACGACCCTACAAGGGGCCGACCCCTCCTCATGGACCTAATGACCCTACAAGGGGCCGACCCGTCATTACAGGCTGGATGACCCAATGAATGGATGATAGTATGAGGCCCACATCTTGTCGGACCCAATGCCATCATCAACTTTAGCCTCAGCCTGACATCCTAGGCCGAGGGTGACATCATCACAATGCGTGATTTGGGAGACGTGTGGAATAGTGCGCGTGGGACTCATATAGCACGTGGACTAGACCGTTATAACAATATCATCCCCTCACGTGAGGGAATATTATGTCATCATTAATCACAAGTGGCACATCAAGGTGTCAACAAGGGATTGGCTAGATCATCCTTCACATGAACCATGCATGCTTGGGGGGTACACTACTCCCCCAGTCCTATATATACTTTTCATCTTCAACCTTGTAAAGGGATCGATAATTATAACCCTAACAAAAACTCTTCTTGTACACACAGTAGAGAGAGAGAGAAAGTGAGCTTATGAGCATTTTATCCAAGTCCATTAGTGCTCATATTTAGTGGATCACACACTCACAGTGGATGTAGGCCTGATTGGTTGAACCACTATACATCATTATCTTTATTCCTCTTATACGTATCCCCTTCTATATAATTATACACATGTCTAAATCTATTGTTTCCATTGTTACTGTTTGAGCTCTCCACCTCTGATCTGGTGGTGCTAAATCATAGCATCATCACTGACCATCTTAGATACACATGGAGAAACACCAAAAGACCTTGATCGTGGAACCTTGGATGGATCAACCTTGAGTTCCATCAGGCGTTGAGTTGTGAACCAAACAACCATCTACTTAATGTTACATCTACTTTATGTGATGTCAGTAGCCATCTAGGTTGTATCAAATATGCACTTCAGTAAACCACCATGATATTTAGGGCTGTCAGACAGTTGGTGAGCCACCTCTACGACGACAGCCCCCTGACGCACAGTGGTTAGGCAAAAGGCATGTCTTAGCATTTAATGTTTATGACGTGGAGGTGACTAGTCCACTAGGCATTTAATGTTTGTGACATAAAGTATGAGGGATGTCTTTCACATTTATAAATGACTGAGCCATCTCGGGAGTGGTGTGTGTGGGAAGGGGGAGGGTTATTTATTGGCCTCAACCACTTCTAAGAGAAGGAAATAAGTTCTTTTTTGAAGATTGTTGGCTAGAGAGAGATTTTATTATCAAAAAAGAAAGAAGTTATTGCAAAATCCAAAGCTTTTACTCATACACCATTGTCATTTATTACGAAGCTTTTAATATCTGGTTGGAGACCTTTGAGAGTTGGTGTGTTTGGTTTCCTGCTAAGGTGTATGTAGGGTTCTTACCTCTATCTCCCTATAAATGAGTTACTTCTGAATTCATTATCATCTTCTGAGTTATACATGAGAGATTTATGAGTTCAAATCTGAGTTTATCTTCACCAGGTTATGATTGCGTGTCTTGTAATTAATCAACAGTGTTACCGTTTAACTTATCATTACTGTACTCAAAATGGGTTATGCCTCCATCTAATCTAAACTAACCTCTTACATTTGACGACTCTACTGGGGAGGTATCCTTCTAGCAAGAGAGTATGGCGCAGGATAACGTTAATCGTAGACTCAACTTTGATGATGTTCAATGCAATGAGGAACAAGTGGCAATGGAGCTGGAGGCTCCCAGAAGTGGGGTTCCCCCTAAGCTAGAGATTCCTCGAGATACAATGATTACTATAAAGGCATGTTTGGTAATAACTTGTAATAAAGTTAAAAAAACTATAAATGAACAAGAAAAATAATCCACACCCCTAACTTAAATGTTGCATTGTTCTCAGCGTGAATCAAGAGCATAAATTAAAGCGAGGAAGAGAAATATACCACCCAAAATTGAGCGATCTCTATATAGCACAAGTCCATTAAATCTACAAAATATTTTAGAAGAAAGAATAACAAAAAAGAACAAAAAATTTAGCTAGTTACACTAAATAATAATAAAAATAAAAATCCAACAAACTACTCTATACATTTAACAATACTAACTTCTAACTAACTATACACTAGAAGTTGAAATTTTTTAGGTCCCATCCCAAAAAACAATTTGACTTTGAGGAATTAATGGAGATCCCTCACATGATTTCATGCCTTTCGTAAAATAGGAATTCCGTTTGCACAACGGAAAGCATGATTTAGGGGGTGGAAGGAACCATCGTTGAGTGTGCTCTATTCTCGAATGGACTAAACTTATTTAATTAGATTTCAATCCCACAAAAAATGTATTTCCTTTAAATCCTAAAACATGCATCTAGGCGATTCAAACCACTAAATATGTAAAGCATGCATGGAAAACACAATTTTAGGAAAACTCTTCAAAGGGGCAAAACCTTTTATTTCACTATAATTTGCAAATCGCAACTTACAACCTTAAAAGTGCAATAAATCCTGACAAATCTCCCACAGGCGACCATTGTCTTCTTCAGTAATAAATTCCTACAAGAACTCACAAATTCCATAATCTTCCTTCAGTAATGATTCCCGCAAGAATAATAAGAGCAGTAGTAGAGACTCATTCTCTACAAGAGTAACTTAAATATAGAATTGTTTTGGGTTTCAAAGATGATTCACAAAAGTATATATGAGAGATTGTGTGAATCAAAAAGGTGTTTTTCCCTTTTAAATGTGAAGACTTTTGGCAGTAGGTCTGCAGTTTTTGTAAATGCAAAGTCTTAACAAAAACCATACTGAAAACAAAAATTTATAAGTGGGCATAAAAATCAAGGTTAAATAAGGTCATTCGAACATGACTATGACTTTGTTCAAATGACATGTTGGTGTCATGCAAATGACATAGGTTTCGCTTCTAAGGAGATAAAAAATCCAAGACAGTAAGACCTCTTTTGATCCATGACTAAAACGACCTTCTAATGAGATACAAAGTTATTCTAAGGAGATTGGCATCTCGTTTGAATGAAGCAAGACAAAAAATAAAATATTTTTAAGTTCGAAAAACTGTTCGAAAACCGCCTCGTTTTGTAAAAAAAATATTTTATAAATTTTTTCCAATACTATGTAAAAAATCCACGGAAAAAAAAACAACAACATTCCAATATTATGTGAAATCGTGGAGCATGATAAATTTGCTTGATAATAGGATCCATCTTCTTGAACATGTGAACTTGAAGTGACATGATGGTAGTAACGGGATATGCCATACTCGATGTAATCTAGATTCTATGGACAAGTCCTAGATACTAGGGGCAATAACAAAAAAAATTCATTTACGAACCTCCCTCTATGGCAATTCCTATACAAAATAAAAAAATCTGAATAATCCAACAATTCCTATACAAATCTAATACCCTCCTAGAAACCCAATAATGGAAAGATACTAAAAATGTACATGTCTTTAAAATCTTCAACTATCCAAATCATCAATTCTCTTGCTTTATCTTGATCTTTTTTGGGGGAGCTTTGTCTTAGTGTACTTTGTATATGCTCATCAAACTGTACCTGCACAGAATAGACAAAGAAATATACTTTGTGACGCGTCGAGTTTGAATTAAGATAAAACTCATAAATAAATTCTCCTCCCCCCCCCCCCCATAAATCAAACTCTTACTCCCCCATAATTCGTTCTCCCCATATTTATTTGTCTGAAACAGACAAGGAAAAGAAACAAAAAATAATAAAACAGAGTGTGTCACAATAAACTTATAATATCATCACAAATATAATGCAATAAGAATAAAGTAATGATAAACTAAGCGAAACCAACTATTTTATATTTTTCAAAATTTTCAAGCAAAAAAAAATTAATTATAAAAAACAACACACCATGGGGATATACAAAAATAACCGAACCATGGAAACAAAATGTTGGGGTGTGAACACATTCTATAGGAAAATCAACATAGACAAACATAACATGTTTGCATGAAGGAATGAGACACTATTAACGCAAGATCTCAAAGTCTACCTTTGGTGTAAAAAAAGTAAACTCGAGTGAAATCGACTCAACTTATTCAACTAATCAAGATCGTAAGTGATTTTCACACCAATAACATCCAAAATTATGTAATGCTTTTACGAGACTTTTTCAAGATGTTCAAAAGTATTGATCTTCAACTAAATTCCCTCAAAACTCACATATTGAATATTTCTCTCAAATCTTTTGTTTTGAATAAATCAATGCTCATATGTGGCGAAGTATCAATGTTCTTTGAAATTGGCCAAGTACTTTATATTTTTGTTTTATGTGCCTTTAAGATTTTAGGATTTTTCTTAATGGTGGTTATTCATGCAAAGACAACTTGTCTCTCACATCCCGATTCCAATGATTTAAATATAACCCATTTACAGAAGATATAAATTTCAATTTTTCCAATATGGGTAATGGTTCTTACAAGCACTACTTTCATTATCTCGTTTTATCGCATTTGGTTTGTTTTAAAAGAGGGTGTTGATACTAAAAATTATCATATTATGTGGACTAATCAGAGATGGATATGTGTTATCCATTGTTGCATTAATCCTTGTCAGCAAGGCCTATTTATCATAATGCCAACCAACAGTGCAGAATGCCGACCAACACCAGGAAGGCCGACCAATGCGAGGAAGACCGACTAACAGTGGTTATCAAGTGCCACCTGTTGTATACATTATGAATGTTGTACATATGTAAATTTCTATGTTATAAAGGCATTCCATCCTTTAATATTCCACTTCTTGTACACCCCCAGGGGCTATAAATACATTGTAATCCATACAACCAGGGGACAAAAAAGTAAGAGACAATTGAACAGACACAAGGCAATATACACCAGTGGATGTAGGCATTTCTCTTTGAGCCGAACCACTTTAAGAATCTTTTATGTCTCTTATTTTCTTATTTATCTGTGGTCAAATAATTAGAGATAGTCTAGTTTTTTCCATCAATAGATTGGCGTTGTTTGTGGGAATGTGTTTATAAACATTTTCACACATTCATTCATTAAAATGTCTTATATTCATGAATCAAGCCTCAGAAACGATAGAATTTTGCCTATTCCATTTGCCCCACCAACTCCCAAGGATTTGATTTGAATTTTGTCTAGTCTCGCTAGACGACAAAAAGCTATGCAAGATACCATCAGGCAGTTAGCACAGACCTTGCAATCCAAGTCACCTTCCTTACTTATTCGTCGAAGTATGCTACTGCCTCCTCCAAAAAGAAGTAGGCACAGCCAATCCAGGACTACTAGAGATACCTCCTAGGAGAAAGTTCTTCTCTCAGAACATCGGAGCTCTATGATGATCAGTCTTTTACTCATAAAAGATTGAGTGACTTAGAAAGGCTTAGCCGAGCATCTCTTTTTGATCGTTTGGGACCCAGGTGGAATAGAAATGTTACTAGGGCATTGTCGAAGAATACTCTACGACCAACTAATCAAAGGTAAGGCTCATCCAAATGTAGATCTGATGACTAACAAACTTCCCGCACCGAGCGAAAATCGTAGGAAGAAAGGTGCACAAACAGTTGGTAGGAATGAAAAAGTTATAACACACAAACCCGATACTGGAAACAATGCATGGAAGATATATTGGGAGAAATGGCTAAATCCAAGAACCCTTTTCTTGACAGTCTGTACTAACTCCATCAAGCACTTGGAGGATAGATTGGGAGAAATGGCTAAAGCCGAGAACCATTCACAAAGAATCTTTGTGAAAGGATCTCATTTCCTATAAGCTATTGTGGATTTTCCCACACTTTTAAAGTTTAAAGCTCATGTGGTGACACCTAAATATGATGGAAAGACTGACCCTATCCTTCATATCGAACAATACCAGGCAGCAACTGACATATATGTCATCCCCGATGAGATGAGGAATAGATCATTCTCCAAAACAATTACTAGTCCTTCTTAAATCTGGTACAATAGCCTTCCTCGAGGGAAAATTTCTAGCTTTAATCAGCTGGCCGAGCTATTCATTAGCAACTTTTACTTTGGGGCCAAACTAGTAAAAATGGTACCTCATCTACTCCGTTTAAGACAAAAGGAAGGAAAAAGTACTGAATACTGCATCACTCACATCACTCACGAGAATTTAGAGGTGGATTCTGAAGAAAATACTTATATGACAGCTCTTATGAGTGGATTGATCCCCGAGAAACTCTACTACATGCTTTCTAAAGATACCCCGAAGGCAATGACCGAGTTAATAGAAAAAGAAGATAAGATTATGAATGCAGAGGAGGCAATGGAAGTTAAGCGGAGCTCGAGGACAAAAGGAGAAAGCAAAATTGACAAAAAGAAACAAAAAAATTCCAAGGAACATAGGTAATCGAAGAAAAAAGGGATTCTAGACCAGCTCAAGAAGTACAAAAATTACACTCCATTAACAATGGGTATTCACCATGTTTTGGAGGAAATTAAACATAACAAAGATGTATGTTGTCCTAAGAAGTTGAGGAGTCCTCCTATCAAGAGGGATAAATCCAAATATTGTGAATTTCACAGAGACTACGGTCAAACAACATATCGATATATTTCTCTGTAGAATGAAATTAAAACTCTCATTTGAAGAGGCAAAATTGAACCAGTTTGTTGATTGGTAAAACAACAAGGATCCCGTTAATGGTCGAAATCTCCTTGTAATCCCAGAGACCAGAAAAAGAGGACTCGTGAATATAATCACCAAGATGATCCCCACCTACCCAAAAAGCCCAGGCAACCAGAACGTGAGGTATTCATGCTCAGCTTTGGTTATTTTAATTGTCAATTGATTACAAGTAAAGATGTAGGAGGAGGAGATCGTACAGCAGAAAGTAAGGCTTACCTAAATGAGGCCCAATCTTGTTCTTATATACATAGAATCAATGTAGTTGAAGAAGATCGACCGAGGAAGGTCAACAAAGATAAGCTGGTGATCGATTTCTCTAAAAATGATCTCTAAGGAGTATTGTACCCTCAAGATGATCCTCTAGTAATCAAAGTCAGGAAGCAGGATATCATTATTTACAGAGTATTAATTGATAATGGTCGCTCGATAGATATTATGTTTTATCATTGCTTTGAAAGTTTGGATTTTAAGCTCAGCCAATTGAGGACCTACCACAAACCTTTAATAGGCTTTTCTGGTGAGAAAGTATTTCCTCTGGGAATAATTAAAGTGGAGATGTTGATCAACACTTGGCCAGCTAGTCGAATAGAGAAGATATATCTCTTTGTAATGGACAAAAATGTTCATTCGGCCTATAACCCGACTATTGGAAGACTAGGTTGAAGAAATTTGAAGCCGTACTATCTATAGTCCATTAATGTTTGAAGTTCCCGACCAACTTTGTGGTAGGTGTTATAAAGGGCGACCAAAAAGTATCTCGACATTGTTACTATTTATCTGTTGAGTAGGAAGATCTAGAAGAAATAAAGAAGAAAAACACTAATTGCCAAGTAGACAACTCTGAACCTGATGAAGAATCTGAGGTTGAGACCTTAGATCCAAGGTAGGAAACAGAATTGGTGAAGGGACATATAGTGGAGTCAACATAAAACATTATTTTGGATGATGACAAGCCAGAATGCACCACTCAAATAAGAGTAACATTGGATCATGTTCTTAAACAAGAACTAGTAAATTTCATTAGACAGAGAAAGCATATGTTCGCAAGGAGTCACGAGGATATGTCAGGGATTGATCCTAACTTTATTTTCCATGAACTCAATGTTAAAAAGGAGGCCAAGCCTATAAAGTATAAGCGAAGAGTGTTCAACCCTGAGAAAAATCAAGCAATAGAGGAAGAAGTTGAAAAGCTTAAAAAAGATGCTTTTATTAATGAAGTGAAGTATCCAAATAGGTTGGCCAATGTAGTGATGGTAAAGAAAAAGAATAATAAATGGAGAATGTGTGTATACATCACATATTTAAACAAAGCATGCCCAAATGATCATTTTCCTTCCCAACGAATTGATCATCTTGTAGATGCTACATCAGGACATAAACTACTCAACTTTATGGATGCCTATTCTGGTTATAAGCATATCAAATGAAGCCTAAAGACAGGGAGAGAACTTCTTTCATTACCCCCTGAGGAACTTACAGTTATAATGTTATGCCATTTGGTTTGAAAAATACATGTGCAACTTATTAGAGATTGGTGAATAAAGTCTTTGAGGAGCAAATAGGCAAAAATATGGAAGTTTATGTGGAT
Source organism: Sambucus nigra (assembly GCA_949130495.1). NCBI lineage: Eukaryota > Viridiplantae > Streptophyta > Magnoliopsida > Dipsacales > Adoxaceae > Sambucus > Sambucus nigra. The sequence continues at coordinate 124,306,895 of OX422213.1, forward strand.
GATATACTGACAAAGAGCAAAATTGTGTCTAATCATATTGCTGACCTCAGCTAAACTTTTGACCAACTTCAGAAACACCAGATGAGACTGAACCCAACCAAGTGCGTGTTTAGAGTGCGGGAAGGAATGATCCTTACGTACATAGTAAATCCAATGGGAATTAAAGAAAACCCAAATAAGATCAAGGCACTGATTGAGATGAAGTCCCTTACTTGCAAAAAGGATGTGCAAAGGCTAACTGGGCAAGTAGAAACATGATTCTTCTTTTAGAGCTTATGAGATGTCAGAGAAGTATGAGGAAGCGAGGAGAAAAACATTACGTTATGAGAGCTGGGTAGACCAATCATTTGACAATAATATCCCAACATGGAACCTATACGCTGATGGGTTATCTTGAGCAATCAGTAGTGGAGCAGGTATTATACTTAACACTCCGAATGGAAAAGATATTGAATATGCTTTGCGATTCTAACTCTAGGCCTCCAATAATGAATCAGAATATGAAGCTCTCATTGTGGGTTTGAGTTTGGACCAATCATTAAATGTCGAGCAAATTGTGGTGCATAGTGATTCTCAACTAGTGGTAAATCAAATGTTGAGCTTGTATAGAGATACACGAGAATTGAAGACCAGGTATCTTGTCAAAGCATTGAAAGTAACAGTAACATTGCCTACAGTCCATGTGTGTAGAATTCCAAGACTGGATAATGCCCGAGCAGATGCACTTGCTCGGTTGTCTTCAGCAACCAGAATTGAGTTTCAACGAACTATTTTAATCGAGCTTCTAGCTAATAGGAATACAGATGAAGACTTAATGATCAATTTTATTGCAGTAGACATTGGACCATCTTGAATGGATCCTATCAGATCTTATATTGAAGAAGGAAATGTAACAGTAGACATGATTAAGGCCAAAAAGTTGAAATATAAGGCTACTAGATATGTTTTAGACAAAGGAGTGTTATACAAGAGAGGGTTGATAGTTAACCTACAGTGTTGCATTCTCCTAGAAGAGGTTCCATATTTAATTCAGGAGGTTCGTGAAGGATCTTATGGAGCCCATATAGCAGGAAGAACTCTACTGCTGCGAATCAGTACACATGGATACTATGGGCCTACAATGCGAGAAGATTGTGCAGCATTTGACAGGAAATGCGATAAGTGCCAAAGGTATTCCAGCATTCGCAAAAATCCGTAGGCAACTCTAACTCCAACCACTTCCACTTGGCCATTTGCTATATGGGGTATGGACTTGGTTGGGCCATTACCGACCACCCAAGAAAGATTCAAGTATTTGGTTGTTGTTGTGTATTACTTTAATAAGTGGGTTAAAGCAGAACCATTAATAGACATGACTTATGAGAAGGTCTAGCAATTAATTTGGAAGAATATCATTTGTAGATATGGGCTGCCCTATTCCTTTATCACTGACCATGGAACACAATTTAACAAAAATGAATTTGCTGCCTACTGTGTCCAATCCAATATCCAAAATCTATATTCTGCTCCAGGTCATCCTCAAACTAATGGGCAAACTGAAGTTAAAATAGAAGTTTTCTCAATGGGTTCACAAAAAGACTTGATGATGCCAAGAGAAATTAGATCAATGAGTTATATTATGTTATGGGGGAATACCGAACTACCCTGAAAATAGCATCCGAAGAATCCCCATACATGATGGCATTTGGGACTGAAGATGTAATACCTGCTGAATTTGGGCTTCCATCCCATAGAGTATTAAACTTTAACACTCCCATAAGTGATCTAATGCGCAGATTGGATTTGGATATGTTGGCAGAAGTACGTGAAGATAAAGCTTTGAGAAATGGTGCTTACTAGCAATGAACAACAAGTTTCTACAACAAGCGAATAAAGCCGAACAACCTAAAGGAAGGAGATTATGTGCTAAAAAAGGTTATCTAGAAAAATAACAAATTTAAGCCCAATTGGAATGGTCCATACTGTATTTCAGCAATTGTTCGACCTGGAACCTACATAATTGAAACTTTAGATGGCGAATAATTCAAGAATCCATGGCATGACGAGCACCTCAGGAAGTACTACCATTGATCTAATTAGTTGTAATCATTTCAATGTCAATTTTCAATATTAATAAAATGATAATTTCTTCCATTTTTATTTTTTATTTTTTGGGGAGTACTATGTGACACCCCGCCTAATTAATCCTTTGGTGATCAAGCCTTAATTTAATTTAAAACAGGCTTCTTAAATGGTTCATTCTTAGCATCACTGTCGAAAACCTTTTTAGTCACTAGCCACCTAAGTGAAATTAAGTTGGTGCCAAATTTTATCTTTATTAAAATAGATACAACTCATGCGGAACAATATAAATTAAGCAGTACTAAAACCCACTAGCATAAATGACTGAATAAAATAAAGTCTTGACGAAAACCAAGGCTGAAATAAAACCAAATCAAAATCCAACCCGACAAAATAATTGCAAATGTAACGAGTGGACAACATGTCCCAAAATGAGAGTACTAAAACTGAGTTCCTACACTAGATCCGGAAGGATAAAGGAAACGTCTAATCAATGCCCTGCAACACCCACCTATGATGCAGCTCCGAAATCCTTGGAATGGATTCATGCTTGGCATCCCTATGGCTAGACACCTAAAAGGTTTTAAAAATATTTTATAGCAAGTGTTAGTACACAAAACATTTTGAAAATATTTAGCAAGTAATTTATCGCAATAAATATCAGTTATTGATTACATATGTTAGGATCACGCACACTATCTTAAGTCTCCTCACCTCTCATCTATCGTGCGCACCTAACGTTACTACCTAGTCTCTCTACCCACTTTAACTAGGTCTCCAACGTCTACACACCTCAGACACTTTAGCTCATTAGTACCGCCCATACCGTACGCTACATGCTACCCTTAATTTACATTAAGTCATTAGTTAAGTTTCACTATAACCTTCCCATTCCACCCATACAGTATGTGTCCGAATGTCTAGTAATTATCATTACTCTTACTTTATTATCAATACTTTAAAATTTAAGTCCTCACACTTAATCAAATCTTAGGTACACACTACCTACCTTTTCTACTAATCACACTAAAGTAGACTTTATATCTATTTTACCGGCACACTTATATGTTCCAGCCACCCTTACTCATAAGTAGTTTATACCATCTTAGTTATGCACTAATAATTCTCACTACTATCACCCCTGAGTATATTGAAAACAATATTTAGGTACGCCCCACCTAATCTTACTACTATCACACATAAGTAGATTATTCAGGTGGTATATCTTCCATACACACATATACCCCATACAACATACCCTATCATCGGTCCTATCTTACACATTAAGGACAAATGGTTTTGAATGTCTCCTCGAACCTGGATCGAAATGTCTCCTCGAGAAATGTTCGGAATGTTTCCTCGAACATGGTTCATAATGTCCCCTCGAACCTGGCTCAGAATATCTCATCGAGCATAGTTCGAAATGTCTTATTGAACTTATAAATCCTATCATAAGGAAACATACAATAGGCATTCACAATCCAAGTAATACTATAGAACAATAGGTATTCACACAACCAAATTATTCACGTGTGTACATAGTAGTTTTCTCTCGTATACTTACCGTACTTATTAATCAACGATTTATCTCACTATCATACATATATGAGTATTCGGACAACTCTAAGATTTCTCGATACCTGTTTATTTATAACAATAGTTAAACTATCTCTATCCTACTAATATACACCTTATATTGACGTCGACTCTCCCCGTAACTCAATTCTCACATTTTCGATGCGCGACTTGATCGGTTTATCCCCGTTGGTCCATATGCCAAGTCTTACACTCCACGGATATAATAGACCTTAGTTATACTCCCTACTGGTCTTTATCAAGTCCCTAATAGGTATAATAACATCTCTAAAATTTTCCTTCATCGTTGGAATTCAAAGAAAACTTAATCAACACAAATAGCCCAAAATCAACTTTGGTCGATCGATCGACCAAAGGCTTCGATCGATTGACTCCATCGATCGATCAACATTCTTGAGTCAATCGATCGATCGAACATGTGCAGGTCGTCTTCTTCCTTGTTTCACCATGTCTGTCTGATCCCACACTCTATTACACCTTATGAAAATTCTTCCCAACATCACCAATCATCTTTTAAATGTGTAGGGGCCATTCTTAACATAAAATATATCATCAAATCCTCACTAAATCCATCCAAGAACTATCCAAATCTAAGTTTTCTCAAAACCCTAGATAATTTAGTTCTTCTTGGTTATACAACATAAACCCAGATTTAGATTTTTAATTTCCAATGTAAATTCATTTGTTATTAGTCCTCTACAAATGTCAATACCAACTACATGCAATCCTACTCCAATATGTAATCAACCCATTCTTTTTCTCCAATAACATTCAATAAAAAAAAATTATTTAAAAAGGCTTACACATAGGTATTATAACTTCATAAATTTGCAATAAACCACTTGCCTTATGTCCAGTAGGTCTGATTTTGTGATTGTTGTTGGTGATTGATGATCTTTCTCCTTCAATCTTTCTTCCCAATGAGTTTGAGGTGAAAGTCTCCTTTGAATCCTTCCCACTTCTTCCTTTTTGCCTTGGAATTGTTTCTCTCTTCTCTCTAGTGGCTATGGTGTGTTTTTCTTCTCTCTAACCCTAGCCTCCAACTCTTATAACCTGACTTAGAGTTCTAAAATTCGTGGGTCTCCTCACCCTAAACTATAAAAAGGCCAGAATGCCCTCGTATGGGCCCGATTTAGCCCAAAAGTGTCCCGGCACTCAACTAGTACCCCCGGGTATACTATTTTGACTAATTCGACCGTTTTGGAATCATCTGTGACCTCTAAATTATCATTCGAGTCTCTAAAAATTATTTCATTCCCATCTTGAATTATGACATTCGTACGGTTAAACCTTAAACTAACTCAATTAAATTTAAATCACCGAATTGAAAATTTTCTAAATCTCCAATCTTAATTAACTTCTATATTCTCCAAAAGTACGGGGTGTTACATACTTCTCCCCTTACAAAGGAATTTTGTCCTCGAAATTCGAATGAAGTTCTCACTCCAAGTTCTCTGCCCTGCCTTAACCCTTTACTCTTAAGGCCACTACGTATTTATTTATGTCCTCCCTAATCACAAATAATATTACAATTATTTTACTACCTAGGGCGCCCATACACTCTATACCCGTGCTCTGCACGAAAATCACCCGACTATACTAGCCGTGAACCGTAAGATAACTTCCAACCCGTAGTCATATCACATATATAATTAATAACCGGGTTACCCAACCCATGTACTAACGAAAAAACATCTCCCCACTTCCAACGTTGCGCTATGTTTCATACATGGGACGTCTCACAAAGCGAAATCCAAACAAGGAACCCCCCGATATACTACTACCTAACATTGTCGGTCGTTGGGATCTATTTGACCATCAATTCATAGTACGTACCACCAAATACCTGTCTCTTAACACAAAAGCACACAAGACCACTCTTATGTTACAAGAGACAACATAAAATACTGCGCCCTTACTATCATTAGTTCTTGCATACAATAACCCCGAGCTATATCTCCCCGCTCGAAAATAACCCTGACTACCCTGAATCACCTCACGGGATAAAATATAACTATATAATCGCATATTCGTATTAGTCTATTATGCCACACATAATAACATGTATACACACATACCTAGGTCAAAACCTCTTTCAAATGTCACCTATCAAAATACATTTTATGCTGGAACAGCGGACCCAAAATCTTGCTATAACTACCACTATAGCCTAAACCATTTCTAACCAGTTAAAGACTCAGCGAGTAGTCTACTCAATTCTCATAATTCTCGAAGGTAGTAGACTACCACGTCATGCAACCACTCTTGGTGTACGCCTCCATTCTCTCTCATGCGATATAAAAGTTCCACTACCCTCTGGTAACTAATTGTTCACGTACCCAATAAGGTTACTACTGCTACCGCACTCACTAATCCTGACTCTCTCACGAGTTGGAATATTAACAGTCTCATTTAGCAAGTATCCAAATCACTTAAAAACTTTCCATACTCATATGGATAACATAAAAGAAATTTCTCCACATTCTAGTCTATCATCCTGATGCAAGATTTAATCTCCCAATTATAATATCGACTCTTGTTCAGATCAAATAACTCAATGTGCCACAATTCAATAGTGACTCCTCACACACAAAAGGACTATCGGGCATCTCTAATATGCCAACTACTCATGCAAAACTAGCCCTAATAAACAATTTGAAGGACCAGTATCAAACAAAATCCAACTCTTAAGCAAGTAAATAGAAAATGTACCCTCTATCGCGGGCGGTGCTTAAGGAGCTAGAGGCATCGGTACGTCTCAGACGTTATACACACACCCATGGTGCATCTGGCCCTACTGCTATGGGGCTGGTGCTGGTGCTAGAGCTATAAAAGCCCGATGTTCCTATTGGGCATTCTGCTGCTGAACCCCGTCCTTCTGTGGACATTGTCTCTGTCTGTGACCCTGCTGGCCACATATAAAAAACTTACCTTAACTTGGCATTTTCAGCCTCCAAGAACAAAACTCCTTCACCAGTAGTAACAGGTGTGGAAGAGGAAGTCTTTAGTGCATTCAATTCATCTATCAGGATATTATTCTCCTCCCTAGTAACTTAGCAATAGCCCTAGCTTATTCCACTTCACGATTAAGAAAAAACTATTATCTTTTGAAATATGAAGCATATCTCTCCAATTTCTTCTCAGAACCCCATCCTTCACTTAAAGCGTTATAATTTTGTTTGTAGTCCTCTTGCAAAAGGGCCTTAGATTCCTTATGACTCTCTTGAGTATCCTTAATCATTTCATAATAGTCCATGTTATTGGACACTGCTTGATCAAGGAGGAATTTTAGATGAAGATAGTCTACCTTGGCTTGATCTGAAGCATCTTCTCGAGAAACTCTAACAGCTCTTCCTCGATCAAAGACAAGTGATAAACTTTGAAGAGTTCATTATATCTCTGAAGAAGATCAGTGCCAGTGTTGGAGAATTAGTCTAGTTTATCCACAAACTATTAAGAGCAAGAAAAGTTTCCAATCAACAACAGTATGTGAAGTAAGGAGAAAAGACAGGAAAAATAAAAGTAAAAGTTCTTTTCATTAATAAATTGTTAGTTTCAAGTACAATAGTAAAGAGGAAAATATAATTTTCAACTTCAAAATAAGATAAAAAAAGATGCTCAAACAGTTGGTCTACACCTTTTTCACATCTGAAGTAGACCCATCAGGATTAGAGGCATGAGCAGGCAAGGTAGGATTACCACCAACTGGAGGAGTAGAGGAATCAATTGCAGTAGCTTGGTGTTGGTCGACAAATTCATGCACAAAATTTTATTCACTTGATCTCCCACCATGTTCAATTTCCTCATCTATGTTAGGATGAGATCATGGGTCATGATTGAGGAATAGATTAGATTCTTGGGGAGTACCGACCTCCACTTAGGTTGTCGACCAGCCATCCTTAAAGCATTTTCTCTTTGTAAATTTAATTTGAGTAGAAGCATCTACAATGGACCTATCCCAACCTCTGTTGAATGTAGATTCCCTGGCCTTGGCTCTTTTGTCCTTTTTTGCGACAACATTAGCTTTTTTAGCATCCAAGTCTTTTTGCACATCAGTAACCTTCCCCCAAGAAGCAGCATCATCATCTTTAGCATCCTTTATTTTGGACTCCCACTCCTTCTGATCATTAGCTAATTCTTATTGGGAGTCAAGCAATGACTTCTTGAATTCAACAAAGTCCTTCTCAACCTCAGTTGAAGTGGAACACAGAATATCATCCTTTTCCAATATGTTGTTGAAGTCGACCAAGAACTGTAATAAGAAAATAGAGAAAATTAGTGTAAAGATTAGCAAATAAATGAGTAAACATACGAAGAGATAATAGTACTTTCTATAATCAGGCTTTGAGTAGCCCTTTAAGAAAATTTTGATCGGGGCAGTGCAGAAGCAGCACCCATATGGTTTGGAAATATACTAGACTTTATTTATTATCTGGCCAAACAATGAGCAAGATCCACTAGTGAGCCAGAAGTAGATAAATCAACTAACTCTTGTTGGTCGTTGTTGACTGAAGACCCTTCTGCTAGCCTAGAAGGGAATCCTCTTTTTAGCCTCTTGATATGGCTTTCAACTGCTTTTTTAGCTTGGAACTTCTTCCCAGTATCCTCATTATTAGCTAGGGGCTTCTTCCCAGCATCCCCTTTTCTCTTGGCCCAATCAGAAGCTTTTTTAGAGGAGCCAGTAGCAACAATATCACCTAAAATGTTGGGAAACTTCCTCTTCCCCATAGCAACAGTAATAGGTAGATCTGAGTCTAGGGATGATGGGGAAGCAAAAACATGTTCACCAGTGCCAGATGCACTGGCTGAGGATGTTGAGATGGGATCTTGATCAAGATAAATCAGGGGTGAAGGCATAACAATAGTGGGGCGACCAGCGAAAGAAGCGATGGTATTCCGTTACTGCAATAAAAATGAGGCTGATCTGGTATGATCCTCCCCAATTTTTTGGTGAATGCCCCAGATGAACTTCAACTATCTAAGGTTGATATCACTCTCTTTGGGACGCTTTCTTTTTCGATCAACTGCAATCAAAGTTAATAAGGAATACATCAGTATTAGCATTTAGTAGAATATGCAAAGAAAGATAAATAAACAAATGCAACCTATCCCATTGTAACTTGGTAGGAACCTAGGCCCTTGATACTCAGCATTCGGAGTCATGGGAGCATGTGGACAATTTTTGGACAATTACTCCATGATATAAGTAATCTCTATTGGAGTCAGGATGATTAACAATTAAGGCTTTGTTTAAATCCCTAGTTATTGACACATTTGTAACAAAACATAATTTACGGGATCCCTATATGGGTCCCATGGAACTGGTTTAACCTATAAACCCCATTAACCACTCTCTAATTGTTGGGGGTTGTTCTAATAGAAACCACATCAAAGTATTGACAAAATTCAAGAAAAAATAGGTTTGGGGGAAAAGTAAAGCCACACCCAACAATGAAAATGGAAGGTAACCAATAGCCCTCAGGCAAAGAAAAAAGATCAGTGGGAAGATTAGGAAGTTCGAACTCTACTTGCGAAGGGATATTCCACTCATTTCTGAATTCTTCTAAAGAGGTTACAGAATAAACCATATTTGAAGAAAAAGAAAAAGGAAAGAGAAAAGATTCTTATAAGAATTTAAAGATTCAGCAAGAACTGAAGGACAAGAAAATGATCGCACATAGAGCACAAAGAGATAACAGTAAAAAAATCAGAAGGTTTTAAGGTAAAAGGCGATCGTGGCTTTTCCCGCCTTTCATAGGTTGCCTCCAAACTGGTGCATGTAATGATTAAAGGAACCGTCGATTGAACTATAGGCATGTAAAGACATAAAAGACACATTTGCCCAAAAAATGATTCGTTAAAACTATGGATAATTATAAAAATGCCATAGACAATATGAGCTGATAATCAAATCATTAACTTTACAAGCATGGGAAGTCGGTAGCTGACCAAGACTCGAAATTATTGCCCGAGCAACTTTAAAAGTTAAATGTTCAATACTCTTGTAAAAACCTCAAGCATGAAATATTGGGGGCTTCTGTTTATACTAAAAACTATCCTATTATGTGGACTAATCAGAGATAGACATGTGCTATCCATCGTGGCATTAATCCTATTCAACAAGGCCTATTTATCAGAATGCCGACCAATGCCAGGAATACCGACCAACGTCAGGAAATCGACCAATAGGGGTTATCAAGCACCACCTATTGTATACATTATGAATGTTGTACAGATGTAAATGTCTATGTTATAAAGTCATTCCATCCTTTAATATTCAACTTCTTGTAAACCCTCACAGGCTATAAATACATTGTAATCCCTACAACCAGGGACAAAAAATAAGAGAGAATTGAACAGACACAAGGCAATATTCACCAGTGGATGTAGGCTTTTCTTTTTTAGCCGAACCACTTTAAAAATATTTTGTGTCTCTTATTCACTTATTTATCTGTGGTCAAATAATTAGAGATTTTTTGCATCAACAACGCGGTTGAGATGAAAATACTATAATCGACACATGAAAGGAAAGTGCGATATCAAATAAGTTCGTTCTTATGTCGTTAAAGGTGATAAGGAGTCAGTCATTTAGCAAGTAGTAATCATATCACATCTTAATGACTCTACACATTATTTAGCACAAAGATGAAATGATGTCACGTCTCAAAACACTACAAAATGGTCACATGGATATGGAATGAATTGCTAACTCGAACATCATTAATGTTAAACCACATATGGAGTGAAAAGAAACATAAAACTCCTTTTAGATTTTTCAAAACATTATAAAAAATAAAGTCTTTTTGGGTTTTTCATTTTCTCTAAAAAATAGAAAATCTTTTTGTATTTTTCCAAAAATTTTCAAGAAAAACAAAACCCTTTTTTGATTTTTCGAAAAACATATCAAAATGGAAAAATAATTACAAATATCATACAATAGTAGTACACACTAGCAATAAGCATGAAGATAAGAGCATGAAAAGTATCATATACTAGCAAACAAGTCTAAACCTCAATCATTAGGTCCGAAGGAGTTCTCCAAAGGATATGACATCCTATGAATAACATTTATCAAATCATGTGAAGTTTTGACTAAATGCTCAACTTGCTCACAAAAATGCTCAAAATCACTCGTGTGATGTGCGTGAGCACACGAAGTAACATGTGTGGGAGTGCGCGTGGGAACACGTGTAGTAGCATATTGTGGAAGATACCTTTGAGACACATTACCCAAATTAAAACAAAATTCCCTTAAGGTGTCCTCTTTACTTGCAATGGGAACACACATACATAGGCTTAGGAACACCTCTCTCAAAATGTTTAGGATGCGCTCTCCTACGGGGAAACGGATGCCTAGGTGGGTTAGGTCGAGAACTATATGAATTTACCATAAACTAGGGACTGGCTCAAGTGCAATAAGGGAAGTGGACACACCGTCATAACCTATTCCTATCCTCTCAACATTATCCAAAGAGGGATCGAGGAGCATCTTTCCTACCTTCTTAGATGTGTCATCTAAAATAACCTTGACCTCCCGGGCATGTTCGAGATTTCTCTCGAGTTGGGATATATGGGCTTCAAGTTTCTCATGATTCTCCAATGAAGATTTAAGATCTCCCATAAGACTAGATACGGTGTTAGTCAATTCACTATTTGGCCGGCCTAAGACGATCCATGCTCACACAAAAAAAACTTCACCTTCTTTAATTGACTCGCTGATGCCTCACACACCCTTAAAAAATTCACTTCTCTCTCCAAATCTAACACCCTAAGACTAAAATCATTATTTAACTTTTTGGTTTTCAACATCTCGGTGTATAAATCACTATAGGACTTTTGGAGATCCCCTTCTCCCTCACTTTCAATCTCATCCTCACACTCACTCGAATGGCTCGAAACATCATCGAGGCTCTCACATTTACATGTGTCCTCATCATTGTAGGAAAAATTAGAAGTACTCACGTGACTAGCCAAAGAAGCAAAACTCTTTTCATGTGGTTATTCTCCCCTTGAATCAATCGACTCAATGTCACTATCGCTGAGAATGAACTTATTAGCAATCTCTTTGCCCTTTCTCTTTAGGATAGTGGGACACTCATGTGCCTTGTGTACACTCCTCACATTGAAAACACCTTATCTCTTCCTCTTTCTCACTGTTATCCTTGACCTCATCTTTCCTTTTTTTTTTCTAAAAAATATTTTTAGTGGAAGAATTATTTTGGAAAACTTTAAAACTTTTTAATTTATTTTGCAAACAAGTCCAAGTCATCAACATTAAACTCTTCCTCAGATTTAAACGCATAATATTTCTCTCTCTTTTTTTCTTAATTTGAGTATTCAAAGTTACCCCTCTTTCCTTAGGCTTAATGGTTTCTGCAAACATGTCGATCTCATAAGTTTGAAGGTCTCCTACGAGTTCTTCTAACCTAAGAGAGTCTAGGACCCATAAAGAGTTAAGCACGGTGACCTTAGGAATAAATCAAGAAAGGGGTGATCTCAAAATCTTTTTCACGATTCTCGACTCCTCAATTCTGTCACCTAAATTAAAACTAGTGTTAAAAATGCTTGACAACCTAACATAAAATTCATCGAAACTCTCGAAATATAACATAGTGATGGTCTTGAATTGGGTGGTAAAATTTTAAATCTTAGACACCTTGACAGCGTTGTTACCCTTACGTGTCAACTGGAGGATATCCCATGCATACTTAGACGTAGTGCATGTCATGATAAGGGGGAACTCGTCAGGGGTAACAGATCTAGAAATAGTACTAAGGCCGCAGGGGTTGTTGGTACTCCACTTAAATTCCTCATCAGATCAGGAAGAAACGGGTTTGAGAATTGTGACATTTCATTTTTTTTTACTTTGCAAGTATGCACCAAATGAATTCGGTAGTGGGGAAAATTAACCAAAAAGAAAAATTTGAGAAGTATCTTAACTTTTAGTTCAAGAATTATCACAATAAAAATTCTAGAAAGCAATATTGAGATGAAAAATAAATTATCACACACATAACACCAAAGATACTTGGTTCGATAACTTGCCTACATCCATGAAGAGGTTACTATTTTCTATTAGTGTCTCTCAAATAATCGAAGTTGCATATCTTTGCCCCGAGTTAGGGTTTACATTTTATAGTTGTAATCATAAGTGATTGAATTGTATAAATAACTCAACCAACTTGTATATAGCTCGTAGGTGTCCCTAAATATCTCCTCAAGATTGCTGGTAATCGACTTGAGTCTATCTCCTTGCATTTAAGCGCATGTCAAACATACAAATCCAAAATAAACATCAAAGTTGGGTCGAGAAGTCAACTTTACACGATGGGCAGCTCCATTATTGGGATTGAATAAATAAGCCCCCATAATTGCCCCCCAAATCTTTGGGCTAAAATATTGGGATAATAGATTTTAAGTGAGTTCAAGGCCCAAGGACCAGAACTATTTTAAAATCACCATAGCATTCTTGTAATACTCATAAACTTGTTGAGGACACGCTCGTCCGAGAATCATCATCATGGAAAACTTGTAATATTCTTAAAGAAGTGGGGGTGCGCTGGTCCGAGCATATATATAAAGTGCCAAAATTTTCATTGGGAGTTGCGCTTCATCATTAGTGCGAATTCAAACTAGGTTCATCACTCTCAACTATCATTATTCTAAACATTTCTTCTTTACGAACTCGTACTGTATCCTCTCTCCTACTCTTCATATTTCTAAAGATTTCTTCTATCATTTTTACTTATAAGTTTCTCTAATCTGGTCATTTTATTATCCATTTTAGTTATCATTTTTAGCTGCTTGAAATCTTTTCTTCATGTCTCTTCTTAATGGAGAAACTGTTGTGGAGTTTAGAAAATCATAGAGTATTCCCTAGTGGGTGGAAATTGACTGTGTCTCTATGCTCATATATGTCCAGGACATAGAAGATGGACACTAGATTCACACTCTTCTTGTTTTCTGGGGGGTTTAATTTTTCCCCCAAAGCCTACCTTTTGAAATTCTTTGAATTATATGGGACCAGCCTAGGGCTCCCTCAAATTTCTTATTTCTATGCTTGGTCGCGCACCAATGATGGTGTTCTGTTCCTGAAGGCATTGAAGGTTGAGAGGGTTTTGGTCATAAATCTTCCTGACTCCTACAAATGGTATTGGGAGTAGCATTTCATTATCAGGAATTGGCAACATCCCCCGCACCTGATGGCGAGAGGTAACGAGGTTCCTAGGGCCCTGACTTGGGGGAGGATCGCATAGATTGCTACCTCTTTTTCTTGTGTCTAACTACTGAATTTTAATCTATAATTTCTCTTTCTATCTTCTGATCTGTGTTTCTTCCTCTATTTTGCAGAACATGACAAGAACCAAGATCCTGATCTTCAAGAGATAAGAGTTTCTAATCTTCTCAAGGCTTGTAAGCTTAGGGATAGTTAACTTGATGGTGAGGACCCTCATGAAATGTCTTACTTACTAGAATACACAAATACCACTTCCAGTTTCATTGCTCGGTCAGTAGACAAAATCCCTGACTTAGAACTTTTAAAGGAGGAGTCCTTTATCCCACCTAGGCCAATTGAGCTATAAGAAGAGTAATAATAATAATAATAATAATAATAATAATAATAATAATAATAATAATAATAATAATAATAATAATAATAATAATAATAATAATAATAATAATAATAATAATAATAATAATAATAATAATAATAATAATAATAATAATAATAATAATAATAATAATAATAATAATAATAATAATAATAATAATAATAAGAAGAAGAAGAAGAAGAAGAAGAAGAAGAAGAAGAAGAAGAAGAAGAATATATGTCCCCCTTGAAAATTAGATTGATGGTTACGAATGATGAAGATCAGACCCTGCTATCCGAAAGGGTAAAGATTCTGAAGAAAGTCGAGGAGGACTCCCATAGGGTCAGTGATTCCAGCTCTGGAACAAAGGGGAAAGAGGAACTGGCAGAAAGTAAGAAGAAGGAGGAAGATAATTGAAGATGAGGAAAGAGGAAGAAGAAGAAGGAGGAGAAAAAGAGAGTGGAGTAGAGGAGAAAGAAGCAGCCTTTTAGGGCTCCGGCGGAATCCTCCCTCTTTCTTTTTGTTGCTGCTGAGGGGGATAGCGTGGACAATACCCCATCCTTTTCCCCTATCTTACTGAAGTGGGCGGTGCTTGCGGCCTATCATGAGCTCTTATCCAGGTTGGGGTCAGACTAGATGTCCCTCAAGTTTGCACAGGTACTTTCCTTGGTAAGTATCCTCCCTTTTAATTATCGTTTCTCTTTGTTTGAATTTCGTTTAATAATTTTTCTTCCTCTTGCCTTTAGGTTTTTATCAGATTTTACTACACTCTTGGATGGTCATGCCAACCATTCCAAGAAGAACCAGGAGCAGTGAAGTCCTGAAAAAGTCTTAAAGGATTTGGATGATGCTCAGGTTGGCTTCGAGCAAGAGAAGGAGAAGGTGGAGAAGGCCTTGGACGATTTGAAGGTAGCCAATAGCCTTGTGGTTTATAAGAAAGAGAGGCTAGTGGGGAGAACCTAGATCTAGTTGGGAAGGTCCAGAAGATGGAGGGCGAGGTCCCAATCATAAAGGACAATATCTATGTGAATGGTTGGAATGTGACCTACGACGACGTTGAGCTCCAGATTGCCTATGTTAAGAATTTATACTTTAAGAAGGGATGGAACCTAGCATTGGGAGAAGCAGGAGTCCCACCAAAGTTCAACATGTACAAGCTTCATTCCTCAGGGAATTCTTCCATTGTTGCTGACGAGCTTCCTATTCATCATCCGGTCGACTAGGATGGAGAGGAGAAAAATGAGGTCGAGGTGACATTCGACTAGGTGGGGAAAGCTATCGAGAAGGGGAAAGAGCTAAAGAACTCTCAGCAGGTGAAGGAGTGAAGTCCTGTAGTACTATTAATTCTTCCTTTACTCTGTTCTTGTGTTGTAATTTCATTTTTTCTCTAATGGCTCTTATGCCCCTTTGGACTATTAATAAAAAAGACTTTCCTTTCTCCTGATATTCCTTTTTCTGTTATACTGATGTTATTTGTACTTGTAATTTGCTCTACTATTTGTATCCTATCGTTTTGTAAGACTATATATCTCATTCCTCAAATCTTAGGAAGGTTTTAGGCCCAGGTGTGTGTGGGAAGTATCTTCAGGCCTTTTTGAAGGTCTGTAAACAACTGAAGATAAGAACTGTATCGTACAAGGACCAGTTCGAGCTGTTGGCCAAGTTAAAGGATGACCTTCAAGTCATGGAGGAGACCGGATCCTCCGTGCAAGAGGAAATAAATGATCTGAGGGCCCATCTTGTAGCAAGTAAGAATGTGAGACAGTGGGCAAGATGATTCGGGTAAAAAATGATGCCCTAAAAAAGGACGTTTTTAAGCTGAAGGAGGACGTCTAGCGAAAGTATACCATTATAGTTGGCCTTCATTGATATGTCAAGAGGATACGACATCCCTTCAATATGGTTCCTCGAAAAGCGTGGTCAGTAGGCTGTGATGAGGGTTGGATTAATGCACCTATGAGGCTGAAGCAAGCCGAAGATGTGGCATATAAGAATGGGTGGTTGAATTCCCTTAGAGAGCTCAAGACCTCTAAGGATTCAAAGTTATGGTACAAGTACCAAGTACAATGCTCAGCTTACTGCTAGCCCCAATTTGGGAAGGACGAGAAGTGGATTCCCATTGATGCCATTCCTTCCTAGCTGATGAACCACTACCTTAAAGGCAATGAGGATTTATTTGCTTCCAATCTAGATGATGGTCGGATAGCACGCATAGCAGAATATCTGGATCGCCAACCATAGTTGGCTGAAGTCCTTGTATAGTTTTTGGAATATTTTGTACCCTTGTACTCTTCAGTCTTTTGCCAAAATGAATAAAATTTATTTATTAATGCAGACTAAATATAGTTAATAACCACTTTTGCATTTTGCGCATTTTCCGACCAGGAAGAGTTGATACCTACCAATCATTTAGGACTTTCACTAACTAAATAATACTGTCAATCATTTTGGGCCTTTTACCGACTAAATAAGTTAGTAACAAATGTTAATCATTTTGTGGCTCTGCCGACTAAATGAGTTAATAACTAGTGCTAATTATTCTTCCAATCCAATATGCCTTAGTAATGGCATTCCATTTGCCTTACCTTTTAGATTGTTTCGTCATACTCCCTTAGATCTAAAAGAGATGATGGAAAAAATGTACCTGGTTCATGGGACAATTACCCGATCAGGATTTTCGCGGCCAACGTAGTTGGCGACCAACCTCATTTGACTTTTTTCTTAAGGATCCCCTGTAGGGCTTTTATTTTCACCAGAGAAACTCGTGAGGTCCTTTGTATTTGATATGACAAAGACCTAAGGATTCCAGTAATTGAATTAAACTTAATAACTTATTATGATTAGTATGAACCCTGCTCGGCGCGAGGATATTCCTTGATTGAAATAAGTTGAATAACCTATTATAATCTAAAGAAGTTCCCTTATGCATAAGGAAGTTCCTTAGTTGAAGTATGTTGAGCAACTTACTGTAACCAAGTGTGAGGCTACTTACTCTCTAGGGGATAGAGCTACTACTCAAAAATGGTGCAAAATATCAAGATACACAATATAAAATTGAGACAACCACTATGGAAAATCAAGATGTGTGAGTCAATGGAACTTTATTTATTAACTAATATCTTAAGAGAAACATGAGTTTGTAATGAAAATTTATATAAACTAGATGTGTTGAAGAAGACTAAAAATATAAATTCTTGAGGTTGGCCACATTCAATGATTTTGGTATCTCTTTCCCCCCAACATTTCCATGTTATAAGGTCCTTGAAAGTCATCCCTGATTACCTTGAAAAGTACTTTCCAGTTTGGTCCCAATTTGCCATCTAGCGGTCTTACTGCACTGCCAAGGACTTTCCTTAGGACATAATCTCCTACCTGGAATTTACTCAGACTGGCCTAGGTGGGACTGGATCATCCCGCACATTTTCAACTTAAGGAAGATTGTTGTTGTGGTGAGACATCACGAGCTTTCATTTGATAACTACTTTCATAGGAAAAAGAATCGATTCCCACAGACAACGTCAATTGTGATTGCAAGAATTATCACAATAAGAAATATAGAAATCAATATCGAGATGAAAAAGAAATGATCACAGACACAACACCAAAGATGCATGGTTCGACATCTTGCCTAGGTCCACGTAGAGGTTACTGTTTTATAGTAGTATCTCTCAAATAATCGAAGTTACATTCCTTTGCCTCGGGTCAGGATTTACATTTTATAGTTGTAATTATAAGTGATTGAATTGTACAAGTAACTTAACCAAATTGTAAATAGCTCGTAGGTTTCCCTGAATATCTCCACGAGATTGTTCGTAATCAACATTTAAGCACATGTCAAACAAAGGGATCCAAAATAAACATTTGAGTTGGGACAGATAATCCACTTTGCACGCTGTGCTGGTCATCTGCATTATTACGCTTAAATAAATAAGCCCCTATAGTAACTCTTAATAATAACGATTTTGAGAGTTATTGTTACAATAGTTCCAGAGAACTATTATCACAATAGTTTTCTACATTGTTAATATAAGAATTTTGTGGCTTTTTGTTGTTAGAATAATTTTAGGAAGTCCCAAAATCCTTTGTTTTCTTTTGTAAATACTCACCAAAAGTGAGTTTGCAAATTTTATTTTTTACTAGTGCAATTATTCATCAAAAGTCATAGGTTTTGAGCGTCTTTGAAAATTATTCGAATGATAAAATTGTGAACCATTACCATTAACAACACTAAGAATACCGGAGTAAGACATACTTACCAAATATGATTTGTCTCTTTGATGGAGTTTCCAGAAAGTTGTGTGCGGAAGAAAAATTCAACGTTTCTTGGAGGTCAAATGTTCACGTCTACAAAAAAAATTAAAGTAAAAAGAATGTACAAAAATATATACGAAATACTAAATCAGTTAAATTCCAAAACAAAACATTCCCCAGTAACGTCGTCATTTAGATCACGGGGGAAAACGAGTGGTCTTGTAAGGACACTATTGTTTTTTGGTTTACCACCACAATAAATAAACATAAACTTTGACTACACTTGTTTTATAAGTATAGAGGGAAGTTTGGGTATCGAATGCATCGAGAATGCAGATAGAATTAAATTTATTGAATACTACAGAAATAAAAGTGTAAAAGATAATCTTTGTTTCAAAATATTTTTTACGACCATCAACACTAGATAAGCACTGAAGCTAAATGAAAACAACAAGAATGAAACTACAGGTTGAGAATTATATCCCTCGCAATGGAGTACTTAGCAATAAATGGTTATATGGAAAGAAAAACATTCACAATATTAATACCCATATAAATAAATTATAAAACCTAGAGTTGTCACCACCAAAATTCTCATTAAAGCTTTATTTGAGTTTGGTGTCAATAATAGTACCAAAAGCACACACGAAATGTCACAAACATTGTTTATACATGATATACTCCATTTAAGGTTCCTAGTTGCTAAGCCAAGAACAACTAACCTATCGAACTAGCCTAAAATAATCTTCATAGCAATAGGAACTAGACAATCAATAGTAATTTCAATAATCTTAGCCGAATTTAATTATCTAGAAAACATGTTTAAAAACAATGTAATGAAAGAAAGTAATAAATAAATAAAAGAAAGAAAGAAATTAACTAAGCATTAAACTAGTCAATAAAGCTTGAATTAAATGAAAGAGAACGAATATTAGCTTACAACACAAACCTAGGAGAGAGAATGGAGAGAAGATGCAAACATCAAAATATCTATCTAAACTAAAACTTAATATCTCACAAATATATATATATATATATATATATATATATATATATATATATTGAGCTGATTAAATAAAAGAAAATAAATCAAAATGGAATAAATATTAAAAATATGGTGGATTCAATTGATCGATCGAGGGTAGAGGTCGATCGATCGGCCTATGAAAAATCAACCCCATGCGTACAAGTCTTAAATAAATCAAAGAAGGTTGATCATTCGACTGTCAGGGTCAATCGATCAAGGCTTTGTTTGCTTCAAAATAGGAAAATTTGTACTTCAATGAAATGGCCATAACTTCATCGTTTAGATTCAGAACGGTGTACAGTCAAAGGCCAGGTGAAGCTAATTCAATGAACTACGCCCCCATGGAATTCTTCCAACCAATACATGAAGTTTGAATTTACTAAAATGACATTAAAGTTATATTTTGCGATGAAACCTTTACAAAAAGCAAGAATAAAAGTCACTAGTATAAATATCGAAAAGAAAGGTAACCAATATAAGATCTTAAATATAGGAATTAACATATACAATTTTGTTAGAATTCATGATAATAAAATGCACTAGTATGCACTATTCATGACTAATCAGTCACCCTTATTTATAAGTGCAACTTTCCTAAAAATTTTCATATCTTTGATTTGAACTTACACATAATTAGTAGAGTTGTACTATAATTTGTCATTGATGATGTGTTGTGATATTCCTTGATTTTAAGTTAACCCATCCTTGATGCTCGGTCGACTATACTCGTTGACACTTAGGAGCCACATGTCAGTCAACACGACATATTCGACCATATATCCTCCTCCAATTTCCCGCAAGAATTATCTTATTGGCCTTATAGGCTAGGTTGCCTCGGCTTTCTCCTAAATTGGACACGTCTTGTCATGGGTTTCCTCAATCTTTGTTACTGATCATGCACGTGCTCACTAAAGTGAGTGGGTTACAATCATTAAACTTTAAGGTGCATAATCTTCATATTAAGGGTTTTGTGAGCCATCAGTTACATACCCAAGGTAATGATTGCACGTGAGCACATGGCCTAGGGAGCACTGCTATAATGCACTATGACTAAGATTTAGTCATTGTTACATCTCTTTTAGAGGCAGAAGGTATAAGGTATTGGAAGAGCCTTGTACCTCATGTTCCTCTTTCACCTCTAAGATATAATCTCTTTTCTTCTCTATCTATACCTCAAAAGATCGAGATAGATTCTTATTCTTTTCTATATTTTCTCTCTCTTCCACGTACTCTCTCCATGTCTAGCCGTAGAAGGAAGTGTGACATTTCTACAGAAAACTACTTTGAGAAATTTTGTACTAAGTACTTAATTCCTCCAGACACCATACACATGAGGACTTCGCTGGAAGAGAAAAATATATTTAGCTTTAACCACAAATTTGGTTTCATGACGATGGATATAATGGAGGGAGGTTTTTATTTCCATTCACCCATTACTCATCTTTTGTATAGTGAGAACTACGAGGGTTTCCATGTCCCTTCAACAACAAGAAAATCTGGTAAGTCGTTCACCATTCTTACTCTTAAACTGTAATTTTTGTTCTGCTACTAATCCGCTTGCCTTGTGTGAAAATGGTCAATCTAACATAAAACTTGAAGACTTTTGAGTTAATTTTAAAGACCTTAAGATTATTTGGAAGGGACGAAGTCCAATCGACATGAATCGCCATTGGAGAGTGTTCCATGTTATGCTCGATTACGATATTATCGTTACTTTATCTTATAACTTCATAGTGATCCCAAAAGTTATTGTGGTCGATTACATAGTAATTAGTGACTCTTTCATGCCAAAGTCTACCCCTATTACTACGAGGTTGTAAAGGATGTATACCTTGGGGAGTATTCTACCAGTTTGGTTGTTTCTACCAATTCTGGTGAGGATCAGGACAAAGAAGAATAGAGGGAGGAAGAAGGTGGATAGGTAGATCATCTTCTTGATGATCTCAACCTTTTTTCTCATACGAAGAGGTCGAAATCTCTTTTCAGCTCTAGGAATAAGTTAAGGAATTTGAAAACTTTTAAGTAGGAAGTTTAACATTTTTTCCACTCCCTAATAATCTTGAAGAGATTACCAATCCCACCAGACAAACAGTGAACTTAGTGACCCTTACGGACAACCAAAATAAGCATGCGAGCCAAGAAAATCAAGCGACCCCAGGTGATGTTATGCAAAATAAGAGGGTTATAACCCTTAGTTAAAAACAGTACCTCAAGTTGGAGTAGTAGGGGGAGAGGGAAAGGCGGGTCGAACTGTCTAAGGAGAGTATGATCAACAAGTACCCTTCCAATGTTCGGAACCCACCACCACCAGTCATATGAAAATAACTTATGGTCATCCACCCTCAGCAACAGGGTGTTCAAAGACTCCCCCACCATCATATTCCATGAAATATTCCTTGGAGATCGCCTTTCTAAAAGGAAAGGAGACGATCACTTTTCCTGACTCGATTCACCGAGATTTGGAGGTATATACTCCGTTACATAGGCGACCATGTCACCCTATGACATGGTTAACTTAAAGGCTTTCCTTTGAGAGCGTATTCATAAAGAAAGGATTTGTCACAGTGTGCTGGTAAGGTTGAACCCTTTTTTACAGTTTTGGTTTTACATAAAAACTTATTTTTTAACTGTTACTACTCCTTACACGAGCCATGTAGGTCTGATAAGATCTCACCCACTGGGTTGATCCCAACCTGAAGAAAATAAATAACATTATTCCTCATAGTAACAACGTCTTAAAGAAACCACTGATAAAGAAAAAGAATGAGGTGACCGACCTTACAAATAAATTGAAGGATGAGAATCCTAAGAAGGATAATCTCGCTAAAAAATCGATAGAAATCATCTAAAGTTAATCTGGGTTGACAACGAACTTGTTGAACTATGGAAATCCAACTCTCGTAACACTCCACAAAAACATATCCTACAGAGGCAAAAGTTTAAACTGGAGAAAAGAACCAATACCAATCTTGACAAATCACTCGTTGACGGTTTTGAAGCGGCCATCCCAGAGGTTATTGCAAAATTCGACTGTCGTGAGTCCATTGCATACAACCTAGGCTATTTAATTGGGATTCAAAGGGGAAACGTTATCGAGGGATATTCGGTTTACACTGAGCACCCTCCCTTAGAGTATCTAATAAAATGCGGTAATGATTCCATTGATGTTTCGTCGATCGACGCCCCTCTACTGTGACCTATTAAGTTATTGGGGGGGGGGGGGGTAATCATGTTTTTCCAAGTTGTTATCAACCCTACTTCCCCCATTGAGGGAGTGAAATTTTTTACAGAAAATGCTCTTCCAGCATATTAGGGGGAGGTCATGCACAACCTCTAGTTTTTTTTCTTTTTGTAAACCACATGGTCATCTATATTTGAACCTTAAGCCATATTTCTATTAAATGAAAGTAACTATATTTACTTCATTATTTTACTTTCATTTAATTTTAATTATGATATGCTCAGTATTCATCATCCTAACAATGCCTTATGTAAAATACACTGGAAGAAAGTAATTGATTTATTCAACCGTATTTCCATGTAAGTTTAGGTTTAAATGAAATTTTGGTCAACCTATAATAAACATTGATAGAATTCATTGATTGATCATTTTTACTCATAGATCTTATTGAAAAATATATCGCAAGTCAAATTAGTCATCCAATTCCGGGTCAAAGTTCCCTTAGGGCGATCAGTTTATTTCCAAGTCACATAATTTGACCCTAGGGTGAGCTTGTGCTTATCGTAGTCTGACCTTACCTCGTAGGTTGTACGAATATTTTTAGTTAGGTTTTATGCCAAATGTAGGCCTTTAAATTATTTTAATGTTTTACCACTTAATTCTTAAGTGAGTTATGCATGTTCTAGGTTAACCAAACCTCTTGGGTTGTACCACTATTTTCAGGTGGGTTTTATACCAAACGTTGTCCCTCAACTTATTTCTAACTTGCACCACTCAATGCTTAAGTGGGTGTGTGACTGTTCTTGGTGGAACAACCCTCTTGAGTTGTAAACCATTTTTAGTTGGTTTTTATTCCAAATATAAGCCCCTAACTTATTTTTAAGTTGTACCACTAAATTCTCAAGTGGGTTTATGCATGTTCTTGGCCGACTAACCCTCTTGGTCTATAACATCATTTTCATGTGGATTTCATGCCAAACATAGCCCCCTTACTTATTTTTAAGTTGTACCACTTAATTCTTAAGTGGTTTTATCCATACCATTTTCATGTGGGTTTTATGCCAAACGTAGTCCCCCAACATATTTTTAAGTTATACCACTCAATTATTAAGTGGTTTATACATCTTCTAAGCCAACCAATCCTCTTGGGTTGCACCACTATTTTCAGGTGGGTTTTATGCTTGAAGCATTATTGCGGGTTGACAGTTATAAAGCAACATTTTTATTGACATAAATGGTCTTAAACACTTCTAAGAAATAAAAATTGTCCAATAATAAGACTTCCTAAGGTTCAAGTCATTCCTATTTGTAAGAGACCAAATGTATGAGATCTCATTCCCTTCATTCTTGTGATAGATCCAAATCATGAGTTATTCGATCATCATTCTAACCATGATCAAATATCTCAATCCACAAAGTAGGAACCTCAATCTTTAAATTTATGACTGCTTTCGTTCCATATGCTAAAGAGAATGGTATTTCCCCGGGCGATCTCCTACGCATTTTTCTATAGTCTCAGAGAACGGACGGGAGTTTTTTCACCCATCTTCCCTTCTCATTTTCTAATCGATGCTTGATTATTGACAATAGAGGATTATTAGTTGTATCAGCTTGGCCATTACACTATGAGAACACACCGGATGCATAGTGGATTATGATTCCATTTTCTAAACAAAGTATCTTAAGATGTCGTGTAACAACCCGATTTTAATAAATAAATAAATTATTAAAAATTTAGATTGTGCAAAAATTTCATGTAAAACAGTCAAGTTCATTGCACTGCATGGGTCGTGTAAGTAAAAATAATAATAATTTTTTTGGATAAATAATAATTTTGGTATGAATAGTAATTTCCGGTGAATAGTAAACTTGGTGCTTACATGACACACATGAGTAAAAAAAATGATAATAAATGACAAAAATGATACTTGACCGTAAATGACAAAATAAAAGTGTGTGAACCACTCACATTATGTTGATAACATATAAGAAGTGTCCCAAACATATTTTTAAGGTTATTTTTACATATGGGTTACAAACCTCATTTTTCCTTAAATGATAATTTTTCGTAAGTTAAATATAAGGTGTTTATGAAAAAGAATATTTTTGAGCTAGGAATTATTTTGTTAGTAATGCGTAAAAGTGCTATTTAATAACATGTACTTTCATAAATAACTATAAATCTATGAAAGTTATAAGAGACCCCATTTTGATAAAAATGTGTTGTTTTGTCAAAAAAATTGGCTTTTAATCAAAAATAAAAATGCTCCGAAAATATTAAAACAAGTACAACGAGATATAAAATATTAATCCGAACAACTTTTGTGTTTTACACTATCTCAATAGAAATCGTCTAGCCATTTTTTTGGTTACTTTTAGTCCCAAAATTGATAAGTTGAGTTAAGGTTGAAATAATTGTATATGTAAATTATTGAGTATGTAATGTCTTATACATATTTTATTTAGGAATTTTTGATATCACATTAAGTTCATATAGTGTAGTTTTTTTTGGTACGATTATAGATGTTGGGTTGGCCATGTATATAAATATATCTATGTACATAAGCATGGAGACTAAGGCTTAAGGTGGCTTAGGAACACCGTTAGGTCCTAGGTAAATTCAATTGGTTATATGCATATGTGTAAGGGTGGGTCAAGAATAGTGTTCCTAGTAGCCTAAACCCACGTGTTGGTTAGCAAATTGTGAGAAAGTGTGGTTATTTAATTTTTTTTAAATAGGAATAAGCGAGCATGCGTGGAATGGGTAGTTTATGTGTGTCGGCCAGAAGTAATTAAAACGAGTGTCCCTTTTATTTTATTAATAGGATATATAAGTGTTGTTATGGTTAGTGTGTGTGCATGTGTGTGGGCGCGTGTGTCGACCGAAAGTAATTAAAGAGGTCCATCTGTTATATATATATATATCTGTGTGTGTGTGTGTGTGTGTGTGTGTGTGTGTGTGAGAGGATTTTTAGCTGAAAGTCTAGAGATATTGTGAGTAGTAGTTAAGAAAGTCACATATATATACTAACATTCTAAAGAAAAAAAACTATTGAAACTAAGCCCTAAAACAACCCATAAGATCATTTTGAATGTCATTTTACACAGTCACTTTGAAAAGTTGTCAGTGTATTTTGGAGGAATCTTAGATTATTTTTGGGAGTTTATTTGAAGTCATCTTTGGAGTAAATTTTTCTAAAGCTTTTCTTAGGAGTATTATTTGGAGACTTTCGTGGAATTTATTGGAGGCTTTAGAGCTCTTTTTTTGTATTCTATTTAGTGAATTTCTTTGTTGAGGTAAGGTTTTTATCCGAAATATTTTCCAAACTAAACAATCATGTTAGGATATATATATATATATATATATATATATATATGTGTGTGTGTGTGTGTGTGTGTGTGTGTATTAAATGCATATTATATATATATGTATGTATATAATTTTTATGTACGTATTTGTGTATAAAATAAATGGTCATTTTACGCGGATAAAATGTGAAACAAAAAGAGTTTATTTAGGACATTATACTATGTTGAGAAATATGTATGATTTTATGTCCAAAAAATAAAAGATGAGATTAAGCTTGGAACAATAAAGAGATGCATATTTAAAGTAGAATTTGTTTAGTAAATAGTTTCAGAATATCATGTTTTAAACCCGTAAAATATTTATTTGTTGTGTGTGCATATTTAGGACCGGATTGGAAAAATTACTCTTGCCACCAAATGTTTACAAAATTTCAATATTTATTAAGTATAAAAAAAGGGAGGGCATACAAAGAAGAGTTAAATGGGTCAAACTTGAACTTGGAAAGTTGTTTAATTATTTACAAAACTACCACTAGAGATGTTTAATTACTCAATGACCCTTAAAATATGGAAATTAAAATTTTGTACCTAAAGGAAAGATATTTTTCAAAACTATAATACCAGTGTATTTTTGTACAAAAATGCCCTAAACTACTATGGTTTTCATTATAGTCTTTGAGATTGTACGTTTTTCATAAAATGATAAATATAAAGTTTTGAAAATATATTTATTTTGAGTCAAGAAAGACTAAAAAAAGGACTAGATGTGGTATATAAGTGTGTAACAAAAATTGTGTGAGGTACAATAATCCCTTGAAAAGTTTAGCATCATCGTTAGAGTCATAGGACATGAAAATGTGAAAGGGATTTTACTAAAGAGTAAAAGAAAAGATATGCAAAACAACGGGATGATTTTGATAAAAACAGTCGTTGGACCACAAATAAGTTTACTTAACGTAAAGTGAAAGAGTTTTACAAAGGAGAATCAGAGCATTTTAAGAAGGGACCGGAGCCTTAGGGTACAACCTCGACTTAGACTCAAAGTCACTAGCTAGTAAAGCATAATGCAACATTTGTGGCAATCGGAGAAAGTCTGTAAAATACAAATAGGATTGAAAATCTCCTTAATAAAGATGATCTGTAATGGGCATGATCCTCATAAGATGATGATTAAAAAATAATAATTGGTTTCAATTAGAAAAATGAAAGAAAATGGTCTAATATAATTAAATTAAATGGAAATTAGGAGACTTAGGTAGAAGTCAAGGTTGAAAGGTCAAAGTGTTGGTTCGTCTCATCGTCAGTAAGTTATTTTAGTTCACAAATTGCATTACATCAACATTGAACATACCAAGTAAATGGCAAGTTTTCATAAAGTGAAAGACATTGTATATGTATAAATATTTTGTTTCTATATTATAAGTATGCTACTATTTTAGTTATTGGGCTTTTCGCTCACATCCCTATTTTTGTTAAAAGCACAAATTCCCCAAGGTACTTCGAGAAAAGGCGCTGGTAAAGGAGAGGACGTGTGAGGTGGAAAGTAAAAGGCTATAATTTACCCAGCCATACCACTTTGTGGTTTCCCACACTTAGTAGACTATAGTACTTTATTACATTTTTATTTGGAGTAATGCAATGGAGTAGTAAAAAATATAGAAAGCTGAAAACTTCCAATGAGATAGTTCTTTGTTTTAAATATTCGTAAAGCATTATATTAGACTTGTAAGAAAAATGATGTTTTGGGATAATAAATGAATAAATAATTTAATTATTTTCAAAAGAATAAAGTTTCCCCCCAACAACTCGATGCATGGATGAGTTATCTTCCATAAAGTGGCTCGAATCTTGTTTGGGGTGTTACAACTTGGTATCAGAGTGTAGGTCTCGTGAGTGTCAGAGTGTGTGCCTACGTTTTTCCTTTCTTTTAATAATAAGTTTTTTTATTATCAAACTCATTCTAAATTATCACTTCCTATTTTAAAATGTCTACACATAGAGATAGTGGCTCAAAGGTGGTAATACTAGTGAATTGCCCCAACATGAGCCCGACAGTCCGGCAGCTAGCTGAATCCTTTCTCAGCAACAAGTCGACATAAGTACTAAAAGTGGCTCTGTGGAGAGAAATAGGGACGTCATAATACTGGAAGAGTTCAAGAAGTTTAACTCCCAAACTTTCAGTGGTAAAGTAGGACCTAAGAAAGTTTAGTAGTTGCTAGAGTGAGTTAGTTGCATTCTTGATGTTCTTGAAACATCACCTGCATACAGAGTTCGAGTGGATACCATTTTGTTCATAGATCATGCCTAGAAATGGTGGGCTTCCATCGATACCAGTCTGTATGGAACTGCCAGTTAGGAGGACTTACGATTAGCCTTTCTAGATCGATATTTTTCAAATACTTACAGTGACGTCAAGAGAGACGAGTTTCACAACTTGTTCTAAGGAAATATTTCAATCGGACAATATGAAGAAAAATTTAATAACTTATCATAGTATGATAAGTACATTATTGAAGATGAAGCATAGAAGACTTGTCTATTTGTAAAGGGTCTTAACCCGTCCATCAGGAGACTTATTATGAGCCAATATCTATGAGGGTTTAGAGAAGTAATCAACAAAGAAATCAGGTTGGAGATGGAGTATGAGGACTTTAAGATAACAAAAGAGCAAAAAAGAGGGTCACGCAGTGGTGATAGAAATGGTGAAAGGAAACACAAAGAAGGTGGTCCCAAGGGATACATTACAAAATTAACGATACTTATTTCTTCCTAAAACCTAAGTGAGAACAAAGGATCAGTGAATCCTAGCACGGGATGGTATGTGTTTGGGGCACCTAATCATTTTAAGACGAACTACCCATAGAGGCGCGACGATCCCTAGGTGAGTAATCGGGTTTCCGATTTCCAATCTCAAAGGAATATTAGTTTTATCACCCACACACACTGACCACAATATCACGATGGCTTCCACGATTCATGCTCAATTTTGGGCAAATGAGAGGCCGAGGACAGGGTAAGTGTCATGGAAACCATTTCAATTAAGGGAGGGCTTCTGCTATCTCATAGTCTACTGCTCAACTAAATACCTTAGTCATGGAAGGTATGATTTTAGTGTATAATAATTAGGTAAAAGATTTGTTTAATTTTGGATGCTTACATTCATTTATTTCAAGTTCACTTGCATTCGGGTTAGGTTTAGAAGTGGATAGCATACATCCTCATATAATTGTGGGACTCTCGATAGGTGGGGTGTTTATCTTAACATTGTCTGTAGGGATTGTCCCTTTCTCAAATGGAAATATGTTTTGGAATACGATCTGATTATAATGAGTATGGAAGATTTTGAGGTTATCATATGAATGGATTAGCTCGGTTACTTTAGTGCCACAATTGAGTGTCATCAACATAATGTATCCATTCTACTAACAAATGGTACACAATATCTCTTCAATAGTGAGCAGTAAATCGATTATCCATGAAAATACGCTAGCGTAGAGGAGCAAAAAATTATTTTGGTTAGTTATCTAGTCTCTTTCTCATAAGGCACCAGACCGTATGATTTTTTATTATCCGGTGGTGTAATAATTACCTTAAATATTTCGAGAGAATCTTCTAGGTCTGCCACCTAAACATGTGATTAGGCATAAGTTCTTACCATTTATCCCCTTAATTTAGAGGCTTTTATCACTCCGCAAAGTGTAATTCGAGTGGATTTATCTCATATCATTGCTATTGACATTTTCTAATTAGTACGTCAAGTTTTGTTTATCTCCTATCTATTTTGCAGGTATTCAGTGCACACAAGGAAGGAAAAAACAAGGAGGAAAAGTCCTTGAAAAGATGGAATCGAATCGAAGGTCATGAAAAACGAATCGATCCTATCCTGGGAAAAATTCCTGTGAAGCAAGAAAAGATGGAATCGAACCGAAGAGGAAATAAACTAACCGAACGGGTTTAGGGAAAAACTCCTGTCAAATGGTAAACCGAATCGAATCACGTTAACAAGATCGGTTCGGATATAAAAAATTTGGACTTATCCACTTATAAAATAAGAGTCTTGTATGGTTGAAACTCTTATAAATTCGTATAGTATAAGTTTAAAACACCTCCCAAACATTAGAGAAGGCTTCTAATTCGTTAGAGAATCATTGTAATTATTTTAGAGAAGAGGGAAACAAGAAACCCTAGTTTTTATTCCAGTTCTGCAATTCAAGTAATTTTATTCCAATTCTTGCTTTCATTATTGCAGTACTTAATTCTTTAGTTAGTAATTTCATTCTTGTTCACCTTCAGTTGTTAGTAAAAATGTCTTCTTTCATTCAAAACATATTTTCTTCTAGTTTTAAGATGTTCGGCTAAGTTTTCAAGGGTAGGGGTGCATGAACCCCACCCGATGTAATTTACGATAGTGGAAATAGAATTTTTGAATTAAAATCTTAGGTGAATAGTATCATAGTTAATGCGATACTACTTTAATTCATCCTTTGCTTACATACTGTGTGGGCTACGATCCCTCATATATGTAATACTTAAGAGTGTTGAAGACCGTGTCTTAATTCGTCCCTTTCTTACATAATGTGCGGGATACGATCCCTCATATATGTAATACTTATGAGCATTAAAAATCGAGTTCATTTGAATTTTTAATTTTGAATCTAGTATCCTACGAAGTGAATTACTGAGGTGTGGGGGATTGTAACCCGACCTATCTTTCTTATTTCATAGTTAAATTTTACTCAATTCGGTATTAGTTATTTGTTAGAGTAATTTCATTTCATTTATTCATAATCTCATTAATTAATCATTTTCAAAATTGCATCTACTTGTGGTTGGTTAAAAATCCAAATCATCTTTTATTTCTTTTTAGAGTTAAAGTTAGGTTACCTTCATCTTTCCAACGTCGTGACGACTTCGTTCATCATGTTTCCCTAAGGATCGATACCCGACTTATTGGATTATTACTTGAGCGACACGCTTGCACTTGAGCCTAAATAGCATGCACACTAGACACATTTTTGGTCGCGTCAACAGGAGATTGAATTTTATATAGAGGTGCATCAAGGAACTTTGTCCATCTCTATTCCACCACATTGTTTAGCTCTAGCTGAACTCTATGAACTCAAAATCCAGTTATAGGATTTGTTGAGTAAACATCTCATTCGCCATAGTGTGTCACCATGGAGAGAACCAATTTTTTTTTCTAAAAGGAAGGACAACTCATTGAGGATTTGTATCGACTATAGTCAGCTGAACAGGTTCAAAATCAAGAATAAGTAGCCTATGCCATGGATTGATGATCTCTTTGATCAGTTGCGGGACTCAAAAAGGTTAACCTTCTGTCAGGCTATCATCATCTTCGAGTTAGGGAGGAAGATATCCAAAAATGGTCATTTTGCACTCGTTGTGGGAACATTGAGTTCTGAGTCATGCCATTCGATTAACGAATGCACCTACATCTTATATGGATTTGATGAACCAAATCTACCAGCCAATTTTGGATCGATTCGTCGTAATTTTTGTGGATGACATCTTGATTAACTCATCATATGATAAAGATCACGAGGAGCCCTTACACACATCTTTGAAAGTGCTAAGAGAAAATAAGTTGCATGCAAAATTTAGCAAATGTGAGTTCTGGATGGATGAGGTCATGTTCCTTGGTTATGTTGTCTAAGGACAAGGGATTTCGGTGGATCCAGTAAAAATAGAGGACGTTTTTAGTTGGTAAAATTTGATAGAGTTTAGATGTTTGCTGAGCTTATCCGGGTACTACTGATATTTTGTCCCATGTTTCTTGTGGGTGGCCTTACCCCTCACACAATTGACACGAAATAATGTTCGTTTTGAATGGGACAAAAGTTATGAGGAAGCCTTTCAGGAATTGAAAACGTGATTGATTAGTGAATCTATTCTTATCCTCTAATAAAGAGGAAAAGGGTACTCCGTATATTATGATGCTTAAGTATCAGATCTCGATGAAATAATAAGGCAAGGGAAACAAGTGGTTGTTTATGCATCATGACAATTGAGGATGGATGAAAGAAACAATCCCACCCATGATTTGGAGCTTTCAACAGTCGTGTTCACTCTAAAGAAATGTTTTAAAGCGTTTTCCCGACTATAAGAGACTTAGTTACATATTCATGCAGAAGGACATGAATATGCGATAACGAAGATGGACCGAATGTGACACCCCAACTAATTAAATACCGGGTAGATACTCCTTTATTAAATTAATTCAAAATGCCAAGTTGGTTCAGTTAATAGCATCACTGTCGAAAACATTTAATGATTACTAACCACCTAGTATTTAAAAAGTAAGTCGTCAAATTTTAAATTAAATCTGATTAACATGCGATAAATGAAATGTAAAAGAATAACATCACCATACACCAAAAAGCCTCAATAAAGTAACCAACAAATAATAATAAGTCCGGAGGAAAACTCCTCACAACAATCCCACAAACTGAAATAAATAAAACAGTGTATCCTAAATTAATTACATGCCAAAAATCTGAATAACACAATTATGAAATGTCTCTAATAGAAATGGGAGACATGCCCTACAAATGATGAAACTGAATATGGAGTCAAGACTAGAAAATGAGGCGTCTAATATCAAGGCCCTGTAACTTCCACAACAGCTACAGCTCGTCACCTGAATGGAAATCCTATGCATAGTGTCCTTGTGGCTGGGCACCTAAAAATGTTTTACAAAAAAAATAGATTTGAAAGCAAACGGGTCAGAGCCCGAAAGTGGAGAGTATTTTAAAAACAACAAGTGCTTTAATAACATTAAAACAATGAATGAAAAATACATGTTAGGACGTGCACTCACATGAAATCCTCACCTCTCGACTAAGTGTGCACTCCCAACGTACCGTACCCATCAAAGTGATATTCATATCCAACTAAACCGTCATAAGTTCTAACCTTTCTACTCGATTCACAATTTGAATTCCCAACGTTAACAATTAAATAGATGGCTTTACTCAAACTCGGATTCTCAATTATTAGCAAAACAATTCACAACAGGTTATCCTTTTTTATCTTTATCAAGGCATTACTATAATTATTCTCACATAACAATTCCTTTCCATTTAACCGTATTTTATTCACATCATAAATATACAATACAAGCACCCCAAGACTAAGCTGCGGTGCACACATACTCTGATATCCATCCCGGTACATCACGTACATAAGGATCACGCATTCCGAATCTCTCAAGAATCGTTCTCAGATAACAACAATCACAAACAATGGAGGCGAACACAGTCACATCACATGGGTCATGCACACACCTACGCTCCCATGATCAGCAGACTTATTAACTTCCCAATAAGTCCTTCTCTGACCTATGTTCTCGAGGTACCAATCAAAATTCCCCCCCGTAGGCACACAAAGATTAGATGTCCCTAAGCGAACGCAAACCTCCCGTGATAGCAAGCATGGTAGGTATGTCATACACATAGAATCATATATACTAAGCATGCACACTTCTTAGTAATTTCCATAACTTATTAAAGGTACACTTCTCATTCTCATACCAACTTATAATGTCACACAAATCGTATGTTCGGTTCACATGTATTTAAATCATTAATTATCCTCGCATCATGATTAGTCACTCGCGCCCTAATCCACAACTATCATTTGGTTCAAATCACACTTCTATGTTTCACTCCTCAATATATCCCAAATATCCCAACTATATCAATTATTCATCAACGGAATGTTATCTCTACAATTAAACCAGGTTACGGGACATTAAAAATCGAATCAAGCCAAAAAGGCCAATCTGTCAACTCATTAGAAGTCTCGTTCGAACGAGGTCGTTCGAACGAGAGTTCGTTCGAACGAAGTGGGCATCTAACGAGATCTCGTTCAAACAAAAGGCATCGAATGAACATCCCACTCATTATAAGTCAAACAGTCAACTCGTTAGAAGCTCATTCGAACGAGCTCGTTCGAACGACCTGGGCAGACCTTCTAACGAGGTGACAGTTTCGAGCCCAGAATTCTCCTATTACATTTTTCCCAGTTATCTTCACCTCTAATCTTATCTAAACATCATTCCAATAGTAGTTTAAGGTTTCTAATCATTCCGAAACATACTTAGGTCGTATTTTAACATATTTATGGGGTCAATTCATCCTAAACAACACCCAACTATCAAGTCTCCCAATTTTTCCCCAAATCTTATGAGTATGACCCCTAAAAATTAAAGTCATCAATATCCCTAATTAAATCCGTTTTAGAAACATGAAAGTTGTATTTCCAATAGTATAATCATCAAAACACAATTCTACATACAATCTCTTTATCAAAACATGAGTTTCTAATTCCAATTTCATGGGTTTTTATCATTCTCCCAAAACAATGCAATTATATAAATTTCAAGGCATGGAAGAAGCATTCGTTGTAAATAACGTAATTAAACCACTTGACTTGGATTTTTCTCTGAATTTGGTGTTGAATTGATGAAGGTTGCTCTCTCCTTTTCACCCAAGGTTGAAGGTTGAAGATGGAGGTTGTGCTTCTCTTTTGGGAACTTCTCCTAACCTCTCATAAAACTCCCGTTGACCTCAAGTCAGTTAATTGTTGGTAATGGGTTAGTGGGTTATAAAATTCCCTATTTTAAACTCCCAAAATACGTTAGTCATAAATCCCAAAATTTCAAAATTACCAAAATACCCTTTTAAGTTGCCGGTATGGCCTAAAAATGCCCCGGGACCCAAACTAAACCCCCGGCTAGTGTTTTCTGACTATTTCGACCCTTCCGGACACGTTGGCGCACTCAAAATGACCATACGGTGGATAAAAATAAAATTCACTTTTAATTAAAAAAATTATATTCCTGATGCGTCTGTCACACGCGTCCTAACAAAATTTCCAAATTGCCGTATTTCTGTCTCGCGACAATTTCCATATATTCAATATTCACATAATGTCATATGTATACACATTATAATCAGATACAAACTCACATCTCATTAGTATTTTATCTGGATTAATTCTCAATTAATACCTATTTAATTTAATTAATCCCAATAAATAAATATCAATTAAAAGTACGGGGTATTACATACTTCCCCCTAATAACAGAATTTCGTCCCGAAATTTGGAACTAGAAAGTATCTGGTAAGAATAACTCTGGATAATGTTCGCGCATCTCATCCTCGCGCTCCCATGTGGACTCCTCGACATTATGATGCCGCCACTGAACATGTACTAACAGAACTATCTTTGACCGCATTTTCCGCTCACTTCGGTCCAAAATAGCAATCGGCCCCTCCTCGTAGGAGCTATCGGGCTGGAGATCGATGTCCTCCAAAGAAATGTGAGAACGAGACAAATCATCTCTAAGATATTTCCTTAGCGAGGAAATATGAAACACATCATGAATCCTGTGTAAATGCTCCGGTAACCCAAGTCTATACGCAACAGACCCAATCCGCTCGATGATAATAAATGGTCCCACGTATCTCGGTGCCAACTTCCCCTTCTTCCCAAATCGCATAATCCCCTTCATAGGAGATACTTTGAGTAAAACCTGGTCCCCCACTTAGAACTCCCTGAACAACCTCTTCGCATCAGCATAGCTCTTCTGCCGATCTTGAGCTACCCGAATGCGACTCCGTATCAATTCGATCCTTACCGAAGTATCCTGAATCACTTTCGGCCCAAGTAGTTTGTTGTCCCCCACCTCCAACCAACATGCTGGAGAACAACAAGGTCTACCATACAACGCCTCAAATGGAGCCATGACAATGGTGAACTGGTTGGAGTTGTTGTAAGCAAACTCCACGAGTGGAAGATACTGCTCCCATCCACCCCCAAAATCATTGATGCACATACGCAACATTTCCTCCAACATCTGATTTGGACGTTCGGTTTGCCCATCGGTCTGTGGGTGATATGCCGTACTCAACTGCAAATCCGTGCCCATGGCCTCCTGAAAACTTTCCCAAAACCGTGAAACAAATATCTTGTCTCGATCAGACACGATATTTAGGGGCACACCGTGAAGTCTCACTATTTCTGCAATAAAAAGCTGGGCATACTGTCCCGTAGTGTAGTCTGTCCTTATGAGTAGAAAATGAGCAACTTTGGTCAACATGTCTATAATTACACAAATTCAGTCGTGACCCCTCTGTGACGTAGGTAACCCCGTGATAAAGTCCATGGAGATGCTCTCCCACATCCAGATCGGGACCTCTAATGGATGTAGAAGTCCTGTCGGTGTCTGATGGTCCACTTTTACCAGCTGACAAGTGGCGCATTTAGAAACAAACATTGCAATATCTCTCTTCATCCCCCTCCACCAATACTAACGTCTCATGTCTTGGTACATTTTGTCCCCACCGGGATGTACCGCGAACCATGAGCCGTGCGACTCTGTCATCACTTTGTGTCGCAATTCCTCCCCTTCCGGAACTACCAGTCTCCCATTGAAGCGTAATCCCCCGTCTGATTTAACGATATAGGACTCGTCTCCCTCTGCTAGTAATCGAACTATCTGTTCCTGACAGAACGAGTCATTTGCCTGTGCCTGTACCACCTTCGTGACAATCTGCGGTGTAACAGTCATCACAGACATGAATGATCGGGCCACTGCATCCTGGTGTCCCAACTCCTTCCACTTTTCCTTCCACACCCCTGCCACCTCATCTACTGGTCTACGGCTCAACACGTCTTCTACCACGTTAGCCTTCCTCGGGTGATATTGGATATCAAACTGATAGTCCTTCACAAAATCAAGCCACCTCCGTTGCCGCATATTCAACTCCTTCTCGTGAACAGGTACTATAGGGACTTGTGGTTCATGAACAATCGAAACTTCTCCCCCAAAAAATGTCTCCAAATCCGAAGGGAAAATACCACTTCCGTTAACTCCAAGTCATGGGTGGGGTAATTCTTCTCGTGAGGCTTAAGCTTACGAGAAGCATAAGCTATGGACTGAATGTCCTGCTGCAATACACCTCCAAGTCCTTGTAAGGACACATCGGTGTAAACTAGATACTCAACTCCCGGTCTTGGCAATGCTAGCACAGGTGCTGAAGTCAACTTGTCTTTCAACTCATCGAATGCCAACTGACAGGCATCACTCCAAATGAACGGCACACCCTTACGAGTCAGATGTGTCAAAGGACCCGCTATCTTTGAGAATCCCCAAATAAACCTCCTGTAGTATACTGCTAGGCCCAAGAAACTACGGATCTCAGTCGGTGTTGTGGGATGTCCCCACACCCTCACCGCGGATACCTTCCCCGGATCAACAGATATCCCCCGGTCGGAAATAATATGTCCCAAAAACTGAACCTCCTTCAGCCAAAACTCACACTTCTCATACTTTTTATACAGCTCGTTCTGACGTAACATCGGCAAAACCTGTCTCAAATGCTCGGCGTGCTCCTCTTCTGTCTGGGAGTAAACTAGTATATCATTAATGAAGACAATGACGAACTGATCTAGGAACTCTCTGAACACTCTATTCATCAAGTCCATAAACACGGCTGGAGCATTGGTTAACCCAAAAGGCATAACCCGAAACTCGTAGGAACCATATCTCATTAAAAAAGCAGTCTTCGAGACGTCCTCTTCCCCGATACGCAACTGATGATATCCCGATCGCAAATCAATCTTTGAGAAGAAAGAAGCTCCTCTCAACAGGTCGAATAAGTCATCGATTCGAGGCAACGAATACTTATTCCATATCGTGACCTTATTCAACTCCCGGTAATCCACACACAACCTCAACGATCCATCCCTCTTCTTAACGAACAACACAGGGGCACCCCACGGCGAGGTACTCCTCCGGATAAATCCCTGACCCAATAACTGCTCAATCTGATCCCGTAACTCTCTCATCTCTGCTGGAGCCATACGGTAAGGTGCGCGGGCAATAGGCCGAGTGCCCGACGTCAAATCGATCACAAAATCTATCTCTCTACTCGAAGGTAATCCAGGTATACCCTGAAATACATCGGCAAACTCTCGAATAACCGGAATCGAATCAAGTGGTATCACCACTTCTTTAGAGGTATCCTCCTCTATATAGTACAAATGAGTGGATGATCCTCCCTCAGGACGAGGCATCACCACCAAAAACATCTCCTGCCTGGGAATGTCAAAGATAATGCTCCTACTAAAACAGTCAATCATGGCTCGGTAAGCAACTAGCCAATCCATACCAATAATGGCATCATACTCGGTCATCTCTAACACTAATATATCCGCGGGTAAAGTAAACCTCCCGATATCTATACTCACGCCTCTACATACAAGGGAAATAACAGAACCTCTACTCAATGGCGAATCTACACAAGTAATCGTAATCTCGGCGGTGTTTAACAACCCAATGGTGCGTGCAAATCTCATAGCAATGAAACAGTGTGTAGCCCCCGTGTCAAATAAAATGCGCCCCATAGTCCCCTGAATAGATAACATACCCTCAATGGACGGTGGATCCTGTGGGGCTGCGGCCTGCTGAAGTTGATATACTCTCCCATACTGAAGCTGTCCCTGCTGAACTGGGACCACTGGAATGGGTGGTAATGCTGCCATCTGTGGTGGTGCTGGGAGGGCGGCGGGAAACATAGGCCTCTGCTGCTCCTGTCGGGCAGCCTGCTGCTGCTACTGCGGGACCCTGCCCATATCAGGACAATCCTAGCGTTTATGGCCAGTCTTGACACAAACATAGCACTTCCCCGGGAAGTTCCCCCCTCTCTGTCCCTGTTGCCCTCGGCCCTGGTGGCCGTTACCATTCCTCCCCTGGTCCTGCTGAAACTGTTGTTGACCATTCTGGCCCTGCTGGCCATTCGGACCCTGATGGCCCTGCGTAAAACCTCCCTGGCCATGCCTGAAATTCCCCGATCTGAACCTCTTATGATCCCCCTGCTAGGAACCCTGGTCACCCTGCCTCTGCCCCTAAATAGATTATGCCCCACTGGCACTGTTTCCCCCAGTCCTGCCCGGATGGCTGGACTCTCCTGGCCTCTTGCTCTCAGCCATGTGAAAGCGGTGATCCTGGAAGTGTAACAGTGCAGCGTTAACCACGTCAGAATAAGTGGCCAACGAAAGGTTCCCTAACAAATGCTGACGGATCCTCCACGTCAATCCATCGGTGAACTTCTGGATCTTCTTCTCTTCTGTCGGTATCTCAACCGGAACAATATTCAGTAGATTTGTCAATTCGGCCTCATACTCGGCCACAGTCTTACCCTCCTGCCTGAGATTCATTAGCTTCCTCCTCATTTTCGTGTGAACTGCTGATGGAAAATACTTGCGGTCGAACCGCACCCAAAACTCCTGTATCGTGAAAGTATCTTTCTCTCCTCCACGGTGGTAATAGACTCCCACCACTGCAGTGCAGA
Organism: Sambucus nigra; assembly: GCA_949130495.1. NCBI lineage: Eukaryota > Viridiplantae > Streptophyta > Magnoliopsida > Dipsacales > Adoxaceae > Sambucus > Sambucus nigra. The sequence continues at coordinate 124,346,291 of OX422213.1, forward strand.
TCCCACTAGCTTAAAAGTAGCTAGTATCTTCTTATGAACATTGGTGCACTCATACATCCTTAAGTGCCTCTGAATTTCTTTCCTCCACTGACTTAAAACCACAACATCGGAGCTACCTACGAACTCCAGTGGGTGTGCTTTCTGAAAAGCATCTCGAACACATTCCCAAGCAGACGGGAATGCATGTGCCTGAACTGGTGCGGCTACTGGCGCCTGAGGTGGTGCCTACTGTACAACGGCGAGAGCGGCGTTTACCGCTTGGGCTACTATGGCTGCAACCTCGACGGCATTCATGGTGCCCTGTACTGGAGATGGCTGGGGCTCTGGTTGTGCATTCCTAGGAACCCGTGGTGCACGTCGTGGAGGCATCTTAAATAAGAGTAAAGTCTATAAGTTCGCAGTTATAAACTCAAAATAGCTGAAGAACGTAGCATATACAAAAGAATACAACAGTCCTAAAATATAGGGCTCGATATCAAAGAAAGCTCAGCGGAAACATAATAAGCCGTACAGATCCTAAAGGACACTAGAACCTGATGCTTTGATACCACCTGTGACACCCCGACTAATTAAATACCGGGTAGCTACTCCTTTATTAAATTAATTCAAAATTCCAAGTTGGTTCAGTTAATAGCATCACTGTCGAAAACATTTAATGATTACTAACCACCTAGTATTTAAAAAGTAAGTTGTCAAATTTTAAATTAAATCAGATTAACATGCGATAAATGAAATGTAAAAGAATAACATCACCATACACCATAAAATATCAATAAAGTAACCAACAAATAATAATAAGTCCAGAGGAAAACTCCTCACAACAATCCCACAAACTGAAATAAATAAAACAATGTATCCTGAATTAATTACATGCCAAAAATCTGAATAACTCAATTATGAAATGTCTCTAATAGAAATGGGTGACATGCCCTACAAATGATGAAACTGAATATGGAGTCAAGACTATAAAATGAGGCGTCTAATATCAAGGCCCTGTAACTTCAACAATAGCTACAGCTCGTCACCTGAATGGAAATCCTATGCATGGTGTCCTTGTGGCTAGGCACCTAAAAAGGTTTTACAAGAAAAAAATATATTTGAAAGCAAACGGGTCAGATCCCAAAAGTGGAGAGTATTTTAAAAAAGCAAGTACTTTAATAACATTAAAAAAATGAATGAAAAATACATGTTAGGACGTGCACTCACATGAAATCCTCACCTCTCGACTAAGTGTGCACTCCTAACGTACCGTACCCATCTAAGTGATATTCATATCCAACTAAACCGTTATAAGTTCTAACCTTTCTACTCGATTCACAATTTAAATTCCCAACGTTAACAATTAAATAGATGGCTTTACTAAAACTCGGATTCTCAATTATTAGCAATACAATTCATACCAGGTTATACCTTTTTATCTTTATCGAGGCGTTACTGTAATTATTCTTGCATAACAATTCCTTTCCATTTAACCGTATTTTACTCACATCATAAATATACAATACAAGCACCCCGAGGCTAACCTGCGGTGCGCACATACTCTGCTATCCATCCCGGTACATCACGTACATAAGGATCACGCATTTCGAATCTCTCAGGAATCGTTCTCAGATAACAACAATCACAAACAGTGGAGGCGAACACAGTCACATCACATGGGTCACTCACATACCTACGCTCCCATGATCAGCAGACTTATTAACTTCCCAATAAGTCCTTCTCTGACCTATGTTCTCGAGGTACCAATCTAAATCCCCCCCATAGGCACACAAAGATTAGATGGCCCTAAGCGAACGCAAACCTCTGATGATAGCAAGTATGGTAGGTATGTCATACACATAGAATCATATATACTAAGCATGCACACTTCTTAGTAATTTCCATAACTTATTAAAGGTACACTTCTCATTCTCATACCAACTTATAATGTCACACAAATCGTATGTTCGGTTCACATGTATTTAAATCATTAATTATCCTCGCATCTTGATTAGTCACTCGCGCCTTAATCCACAACTATCATTTGGTTCAAATAACACTTCTATGTTTCACTCCTCAATATATCCCAAATATCCCAACTATATCAATTAGTCATCAACGAAATGTTATCTCTACAATTAAACCCGGTTACGGGACATTAAAATTCGAATCAAGCCAAAAAGGCCAATCTGTCAACTCGTTAGAAGTCTCGTTCGAACGAGAGTTCGTTCGAATGAGATTTCGTTCGAACGAAGTGGGCATCTAACGAGTTCTCATTCAAATGAAAGTCATCGAACGAACATCCCAATCGTTTGAAGTCAAATAGCCAACTCGTTAGAAGCTCATTCGAACGAGCTCGTTCGAACGACCTGGGCAGGCATTCTAACGAGGTGACTGTTTCGAGCCCAGAATTCTCGTATTATGTTTTTCCCAGTTCTCTTCACCTCTAATCTCATATAAACATCATTCCAATAGTAGTTTAAGGTTTCTAATCATTCCTAAACATACTTAGGTCGTATTTTAACATATTTATGGGGTCAATTCATCCTAAACAACACCCAACTATCAAATCTCCCAATTTTCCCCCAAATCTTATGAGTATGAACCCTAAAAATTAAAGTCATCAATATCCCTAATTAAATCCGTTTTTGTAACATGAAATTTGTATTTCCAACAGTATAATCATCCAAACACAATTCTACATACAATCTCTTTATCAAAACATGAGTTTCTAATTCCAATTTCATAGGTGTTTGTCATTCTCCCAAAACAATGCAATTATATAAATTTCTACGCATGGAAGAAGCACTCGTATTAAATAACGTAATTAAACCACTTGCCTTGGATTTTTCTCTGAATTTGGTGTTGAATTGATGAAGGTTGCTCTCTCCTTTTCTCCAAAGGTTGAAGGTTGAAGATGGAGGTTGTGTTTCTCTTTTGGGAACTTCTCTTAGCCTCTCCTAAAACTCCCGTTGCCCTCAAGTCAGTTAATTGTTGGTAATGGGTTAGTGGGTTATAAAATTCCGTATTTTAAACTCCCAAAATTCGTTAGTCATAAATCCAAAAATTCCAAAATTACCAAAATACCCTTTTAAGTTGCTGGTATGGCCTAAAAATGCCCCGGGACCCAAACTAAACCCCCGACTAGTGTTTTCTGACTATTTCGACTGTCACACGCATCCCAACAAAATTTCCAAATTTCTGTATTTCTGTCTCGCGACAATTTCAATATATTCAATATTCACATAATGTCATATGTATACACATTATAATCAAATACCAACTCACATCTCGTTAGTATTTTATCCAGATTAATTATCAATTAATACCTATTTAATTTAATTAATCCCAATAAATAAATATCAATTAAAAGTACGGGGTATTACACTGAACTCTTAGAAGATTATTAATTCACCCTCAAGAACCCCCCAGGTAAGGCTAATGTTGTGGCCGATGAGCTCAGCAGGATGTCTTTGGCATCTATGAGTTGCCACCACCACAAGATGGTGAGATATTTACATAGTTTTAAACTTAGAGTGAATATAAATATGGTATAGGCCTATATTTATAGTCTGGTGGAAAGACCAGTGGTGCAATAAAAGGTGTTAGAGGCTCAATTGTGCGATGATGAAGTCAAACATTTTTGGAACCCTCTTCAAAATGGTGAGTGATTTGATGATTTATCCCTGGACAAGGTTAATGATGTGAGATACAAGGGGAGGTTGATAGTTCCCATGATTCAAGAGCTTAGGTAAGAAATCATGGATGAGGAACATCAATCGAGGTTAATCATACATCCGGATAGCACCAAAATGTACAAATGTTTAACAGAGACTACTAGTGGTTAGGAATGAAGAAAGATGTAGCACTCTTCATGGACAAATGCCTCACTTTTCAGCACGTTAAAGTTGATCATCAAAATCTAATAGGATTATTGTAACCATTATCGATAGCTCAGTGGAAGTGGGAGCACATTAGGATGGATTTCATGACAGATTTGCCTAAGTCTCAAGCAAGGCATGATGTGGTCTACTGACTCACCAAGTCATTATAATTTCTTCCAATTAAGGTCACGAACAGTGTGGCCAAGCTTTCCAAACTTTACATTTAGGAGTTCCTACGATTTCACAGTGCACCTTTATCGATTATTTCAGATATAGGTCCGCGGGTTGAGTCCAAGTTTTGAAAGATATTGCCACGGGAACTAGGTATAAATCTAAACCTCAGTACAACCTATCACCCGAAAATAGAGTGATAATCTAAAAGGATTATTTAGATACTTGAGGATATGTTACGATCACGGGCACTAGATTTTTAGGGTAGTTGGGTCAATCATCTACCCCTAGCGGAGTTTTCTTACAACAATAATTATCGGCCTAGTATTAGGATGACTTCATTTGAGCCTTTGTATGGAAGACCTTTTTGTTCTCTAGTCTGTTGGGAAGGGGTCGACGAAACACTTATCTATGGGTCAGAAATGATTGAGGAGACTATCAAGAAGATTCAGGTTGTACGGGCTATGCCTCTGATATCTCAGAGTCATCAAAATAATTATGCTGATGTTTGTCGTTATGACTTGGATTTTAGCATGGGTGATCACATATTTCTTAAAACCAATCCTCGACCAGGAGTGAGATGGTTTGGTAAGAAAGAAAAATTAGCAGCTAGGTAAATGGGACCATTTGAGATATTCGAGAAGGTCGGTCCGATGTATTATCATTTGGCGTTGCTACCACAATTAACCCATGATCATAATTTTCTTCATCTGTCAATGTCGAGAATATATATCCCCGATTAGTCCCATATAATCAATTGGAATCCTCTTAATCTATAAGATGATGTATATTATGAGACCAAGCCATTGGCAATAGTGGACCACAAATAAAAAGTAGTTCGTAAGAAAATGATCCCACTTGTAAAAATTATCTGGGATAACAATGGGATTGAAGGAGAAAGTTGGGAGTTAGAGTCTGCAATGAGAAGGCAACATCCCGAGTTATTTACTTGAATTTGCTTGTAGTGTAATTTCAAGGATGAAATTTTCTAAGGAGGGAAGATTGTAATAACCTTATTATAATAAATAAAGAAATCATTAAATATTTGGGTCGTGTGAAAGTTTTATGTAAAATAGTCGCGTGCATTGCACTGCAATGACCGCGTACGTGAAAAAAAATTGGACGAATAGTAACTTCGAGTGAATAGTAGCTTCGGGCTTGACTTGGTGCTTGCATGATGCACACAGATACAAAAATGATACTAAATGGCAAAAATGAATATTGACCTTAAATGACAAATAAAAGTGTATGAGTCACTCACATTATGTTGATAACATATATGAAGTGTCACAAACATGTTTTTAATGTTATTTTTACATATGGGTTACGAACCTCATTTTTGGTAAAATTATATTTTTGTTAAGTTAAATATAAGGTGCTTATGAAAAAGAATATTTTCGAGCTAGTAACTTTTTTGTTATTAAGGGGTCAAAGTGTTATATAATAACATGTATTTTCATAAATAATTACAAAGGTATGAATGTTATCAGAGACCTTATTTTGATAAAAACGTGTCGTTTTGTTAAAAAAATTGGGTTTTTTGTCAAAAATAAAAAATCTCGGAAAATTGTAGAAGGAGTACAACGAGATGTAAAATATAATTTCGAACAACTTTCTTGTTTTACACTATCTCAAAAGAAATCGTCTAGCCATTTTTTTGGGTACTTTTAGTCTCAAAATTAATAAGTTTAGTTAAGGATGCAATAATTGTATTTATAAATTATTAAGTATGTATAGTTTTAAATTTATGTTATTTTAGGTATTATTATATCAACTTAAGTCCATATTGTGTGATTTTGGGGGGGGGATGGATTATAGATGTTGGGTTTGGCAATGTATATAAATATATCTATGTATATAAGCATGGAGACTAAGGCTTATGGTGGCTTAAGACCACCTATAGGTATTAGGTAAATTCAATTTGTTATATACATATGTGTAAGGGTGGGCCAAGAATAGTGTTCCTAGTAGCCTACACACACATGTGTTGGTTAGCAAATTATGAAAATGTGATTATTTCTCTTTTTAAAATAGGAGTGAGTGAGCATATGTGGAATGGGAAGTTTGTGTATGTTGCCCAGAAGTAATTAAAAGGGTTATCCTTTTTATTTTATTTATAGTATATATATAGGTGTGGTTATGGTTAGTGTGTGTCGGCCAAAAGTAATTAAAGAGGGCCAACCGTTTTATTTATATATAAATGTGTGATGAATTTTAGCCCAAAGTCTAGACTTATTGTGAGTAGTAAGTAAGAAACTCACCTATTTATGCCAAAATTCTCAGAATTTAACGCCAAAAACTAATCATATTTTTCTCCTCCTTTAGTGTAAGACAATAAAAATAAACTATTGAAACCAAGCCCTAAAACCACCCATAAGATCATTTTGAATGGCATTTTACACAGTCACTTTGAAGAGTTCTCATTTTCTTTGGGTGGGAATCTTAGAGTATTTTTGGGATCTTTATTTGAAATCGTATTTGGAGTACATTATTCTGAAGCTTTTCTTAGGAGTATTATTTGGAGACTTTTGTGGCATTTCTTGGAGGCTTTGAAGCTCATTTTCTATATTCTATTTAGTGAATTTCTTCATTGAGGTAGGGTTTCTATCTGAAATTTTTTCTAAACTAAATCATGTTAGGACCGATAAATATTATACGTACACACACACACACACACACACACACACACACACACACACATATATATATATATATATGTGTACGTATGTAATTGTTTATGTACATGCTTTTGTATAAAATAAATGGTCATTTTATGTGAATAAAATGTGAAATAAAAAGAGTTCATTTAGCACAGAATACTATGTTGAGAAAAATGTATGATTTCATTTAAAGAAATTAAAAGTACAAGATTAAGCTTGGAATAGTAAAGAAATGCATGCTTAAAGAAAACATTATTTAGTAAATAATTTTAGAATATCAAGTTTTAAACCCGTAAAATATGCATTTGTTGCGTGTTCATATTTAGGATGGGATTGGAAAAAATACACTTAATATCAAGTGCTTACAAAACTTGAATATTGATTAAGTATAAAAAAGAGAGGGCATAAAAAAGTTAAAGGGGTGAAACTTGAAATATATTTTATCCCTTAAATATATTTTATCCCTTAAAGGGGTCAAACTTGAAATATGCAAAGTTTAATCACATTTATCCCTAAAGGAAAGATATTTTTCCAAATGGTAATACAAGTGTACTTTTGTAGAAAAATGTCCTAAACTAGTGTAGTTTTGATTATAGTCTCTGAAAGTGGTATATTCTTCATAAAATGATAAATTTAAAGTTTTAAAAATATATTTATTTTAAGTCAAGAAAGACTAAGAAAAATAAGGACTAGATGTTGTATATAAGTGTGTAACAAGGAATGTGTAAGGTGGGATAATTCCTTCAAAAGTTCGGCGTCATCGATCGAGTCAATGGACATAAAAATGTGAAAGGACTTTTACTAATGAGTAAAAGAAAAGACTCGCAAAGCAACCGGGCATTTTTGATAAAAAAAAATGGTGGTTTGACCACAAGTAAGTGGACTTAACGTAAAGTGAAAGAGTTTCACAAAGGAGAACCGGAGAATTTTAAGAAGGGCCCAGAGCCCTAGGGTGCGACTTTGACTTAAAGATAAAACCACTGGCCATTAAAGCATAATGCAACATTTGTGGCCATCAGTGAAAGTCCTTAAATACAAATGGGATTGGTAATCTCCTAAATAGAGATAATATCCAAAATAAAGATGATAATCTGTAATGGGCATGACGCTCATAAGATGATGATTGAAAAAGTAATAATTGGTCTCATTAAGAAAAATGAAAGGAAATGGTCTAATATAATAAAATTAAATGGAAATTGCTGGAATCGGGTAGAAGTCAAGGTTAAAAGGTTAATGTTTGAGTTTGGCTCATCATCAATTATTTATTTTAGTTCACAAATTGCATTACGCCTATATTGAACGGATCAAGTAAGTGGCAAGTTTTCTTAAAGTGGAAGACATTGTATATGGATAAATATTTCATTTTTATATTATGAGCATGCTATTATTTACCCTACAGAGATTTTTTCTCCCATCCCTATTTTTGTTAAAAGCTCAAATCCCCCCAGGTAATTTGTTAAAGGACGCTGATAAAGGGAAGGATGTGTGGGATGGAAAGTAGAAGGATCTGATTTATCGGGCCATACCACCTTATGGTTGCCCACACTTAATAGACTATTATAATTCATTAAGTTTTCTTTGGAACAATGCAGTGGAGTTGTAATAAATATTCAAACCTGAAAATGTTCTATCATATAATTGTTTGTTTTAAATCTTTGAAAAGCATTACATTAGACTTTTGATGAATATTTGATGTTTTGGAAAAATAAATGAATAAATACTTTAATTATTTTCTAAAGACTAAAGTTTCCTCTAACATCTCGATGCATGTACGAGTTGTCTTTCATAAAATGGCTCAAATCTGGTTCAATGCATATCAACTTGGTATCAGAGCATAGGTCTCGTCAGTGTCGGAGTATGTGCTTACGTTTCACATTTCTTTTAATAATAAGTTTTTTCTAACCATACTAATTCTAAATTATCATTAACTATTTTAGAATGTCTACATATAGAGGTGATGGGCGCACATGTGGCTATACTAGTGAATTACGCCAAATGGCCCAGGCGGTCCGGCAGCTGACTAGCTCCCTTTCTCAGCAGAAAGCCGACAGGGCTCAGAATAGTGGCTCTATGGAGAGAAATAGGGCCTCCATAGTCTTGAAAGAGTTCAAGAAGCTCAGCCCCAAACTTCAAGTCATAAATTAGGACTGGAGTAAGCTAAAGAGTGGTTACAACGCGTTATGCGCATTCTTGAGATTCTTGAGACATCACCTACACACAGAGTTCGAGTGGCTACCTTTTAATTCATGCATTAGGCCCAGAAATGTTGGGCTTCCTATCAGGCCAGTCTAGATAAAACTATTAATTAGAAGGACTTTCGAGTAACCTTTCTAGATCGCTATTTTCCAGATACTTACCATGTCGTCAAGAGAGACAAGTTTCGCAACTTGTTCTAAGGAAAGATGTCAGTAGGAGAATATGAAGTAAAATTTGAAAACTTGTCACAATATAATAAGTACATTGTTAAAGATCAAGTGGAGAAGACTCATTTATTCGTCATGGGTATTAACCTGTCCATTAGGAGTCTCACACTGAGACAGGATCTATGAGAGTTTAGAGAAGCAATCAACAAAGAAGTCAGGTTAGAAATGGAGTATGCGTACTTTAAGCAAATAAAAGAGTGATAAGACGGTTAGTCAGTGGCCATAACAGTGGTTAAAAGAAACACAAAGAAGATGGTCCCAAGGGGTACTGAAAATTAACGACACTTGGTTCTTCCCAGAACCATTGTGAGAAAAAAGAATCAGTACAATCTAGCTTGGGATGATATGTGTGTGGTGAACTTAATCATTTCAAGAGGATCTACATAACATCTTGAACTGAATCTAGATTATTAATACTGGCTCAATCTATGTACTTCACATCAATCGTTCTCTTTAGGTCAGTGTCAAAGGTAGATTCCACAATAGCTAGTGTATTAGCATGATTATTGTTATTCCACATTAGCTACTCCATTGAGAATAAATTAATGAGTTTGAGAAATTTCCTTTAGTTGTCAGAGTATGTGAGCATCCCGGGATCTCTGGATTTATACTTCTTACTGATTTAATTTATGATCAAAGTGACAATATATTACTACATGATTGGCTCCTAGGTTAATCTCTCATTCTAGACCATGAATCATGGATTCATATTCAGCCTCATTTTTGGATATTTTGAACCTGATTTGAATTGCCTGCTCAATAAGGCACCCATGTGATGTGATAAAGTTGATCTCAACATCAGTGCCACATTCTTTGGATGCCTCATATAAGAAAAAATTCCATTATTGATAACCTCATTTATGTCTAGTGATTCCAAATTGGATTCATTTGCTTCTCCTTTTTTGGTGGTGATGTCGAGAATTTGGCAATGAAATCATCTAAAATCTTCCCAATAATGGTTTTTTGTGTCTCATATTTAATGTCGAACTACGCGAACTCCATATACCACTTGAGAATTATATTAGTTAGACCTTATTGAAAATATCCTTCAATGGATAAGTATTTGGGATAACTATCATGCGTCAAAGTAGTGTTGGATTTTCCTAGCCAATGTCACCAATGCCAGGATCATATTCTCGATAGGCATATATCTACTTTTTACCTCAAGGAAAGTATAGATGATATAGTAAATAGATAACTTCTCCCAATCCTACAATCATACCAATATTGATCTTGTGGTATGTTATGAGACAACTAAGTATAAATAAAGATCTTCTTCAATGGTAGGAGATGATCGCAAAGTAGGGAAACCCAAATACTGTCGAATTCCTTTTAGTTCAAAATCATATTCCTCCACCCACACTTCGTGTCATACTTATTAAAATATTGGATGTAAAAATAAAAATAATAAGTATTTTGACATGAAGTGGATATATCCATATATTTCCTACTCATATTTATGAGATGAAAAAATATGGCAGAAGCTATACCATCGAGAATTGATTCACGTAAAAATTGACATATTAGTTCATGTAAGAGCACATGTAGAATACAAAAGGGTGTTATTCATGTTTAAAAGATATTGCTAAGTTGCACCAGTGCTCTTTAGGTTGTGTGGCATCACTTTATAGTAGTAAAGACCCAAGGTCATGATAAATGAGGTATTTTATTGGTTTAGGGTGAATAATGGTATCTGGTATACCAGAGTAAGCATCCACGAATCTCATAAATTTGTGTCCAACGATTGGATCCATAAACTGATCAATTCAGTAAATATTTGTTGAGGTCGGTAAAGTCCACACACACCATCAACTTTTTTCTCTTCGTTTTTACTATAAGGGTGTTAGAAGTCCAATCCGAGAACTAGACTTCTCTGATGGAGCCGACTTGGAGGAGTTTTTTACCTCACTCTTCATAGCCATTACTTTATCTGGTGCTGACTACAATAGCTTATACTTGATTGATTAGACGGTTGGATTCACATGTAGCTATTGACCGAAAATGTTTGGATTTATACTAGGGAGATCGTAGGGATACCAAGCAATGATATCAGCATTAGTCCTGAGAAAGTGAATGGGTTGTTAAATTTCTTCTTTGGGGTACTCTGATCCGATCAAAAAAGGTTTTGTTTGGATATGATAAATCTAGATGAAGTATCATTAGTTTCTCCATTACATGCTTATTGGGGGCTAAATTGCTTTCCTCAACCTTTAACTGAACATCCCTTCGTTGATAGTTGGGTGGATCGACCTCCGAATTTTCATCAATTTGATTCTTCTTAGACTGATTCAACTTTATCTTGACGGTTGCTACAAAGAAACTATAGTTTACTACCTAGTCTCCCTTAATCTCAATAATTCCTTGATTATTAAGAAACTAGAGTTTTTGGTGGATATAGGAAGGGACAAGCCTTATATTATGAAGTCATCCTCCGCCCAAATTTCAATTGTAGGGTGAAGCAAACTGAAATGCATGAAAAGATAACTTGATCCTTCCCACTAGGGTCTCCACATTCCCAACCGATTAGCAGTACAACTTAGGTATCCATATCTTGATAATGTAGCTGATTTTAAGAAATAAGCTGAGGTACGTAATCACCAAAGAACTTCCCTGATCAACCAATATACTTCTCACATCAAAATTTTCTATTCGCAAGGTTAGGATGAGTATTCTTGTAGGGAATATTAACATTAACCAGGTACTCATTTGTAAACATTATTACTCAATCAAGATCTATGTCCCTACGCTCCTTTTGGTTAAGACGACTTAGACACCTATACTTGGAAAGCCTTTTGGATGTAGGTTGAAATCTTTACCCTTTCTCTAAGTTTCTTGCTTGTTCACTATGAAGGATCAGTATATCCTTGAATTTAAATTCCCATTCATGAAGGCGGGAGAACATCGTATTCATTATGTACTTGATTTACTCTGGCCAAAGATTTAGTCTTGGTAGTGTTAATATACTCCTTCAAATTCTCGACTTCAATGGGCTCTTCTAAATGTATCTTGAATATCCTATAGTTCTCAATGAGGTGATTGTAGTCTTTCTGATAGATGCATAAAAGATTGGCATCTCTTTCTCTCTAACCACCAACCATATTTGCCAATATTTTAAAGTACGACTTGTCTTTGATTTACTGAATCATTTTATGGATAGGATCTTGGAACAAGATCTCCGCTACGTGGAAACTTATTTTGTTGGTATATGTCTTAGAAAGTCCCTTAGAAGTGTTGTTTTGTGATATTTGTTTCATCGGAGCAGGTATATTTCCTCTATTAAATGATTTCTTTGAATCATTCCTCTTAGACAATTCAGAATTCTAGTTGGTCGGAGCATCAATAGTGGTGAGATCATCCTTTACCTATGTAATACCTCTTATTTTTTAATACACGCTATGAGGTCATCCATAGTTGATGTTGGTTTCTTGGCTAGCTACTGGTAGAGATTATCTAATATGGAAAGCCCTAACTTGAAGGACAAATGGATAGTTGTTCATTGTAGTCATCGACCTCATTGAATAACTCCTGATAACGTTGAGCATATTACCTTAGTGACTCTCTCTTCTGCCTTTTGAGACCGTTAATTGAATAAACCTCTTCCACCGCCTTAATGCTAGAAATGAAGTGAGTCATAAATTATTCAGTTAGCTCTCTATTGAGAGAATCTACCTTAAGCACATAAGACCAATCTCCCCTGGAGTTGTGTGGAAAAATCGGCACATAAGTGAGTTATGGTGACTCCATAGAGAGATCGTCTTTTGATAGCGCCTGATATGATGAGCGAGATTTTCCTTTTCCATTAGATATAGTGATCTTTAGAATGGAAAACTTCTTCGATCACTTCGAGGTTTCTATCCCAACAATAAATGGCGAGGTTGATCCTTACCTCAATGCTTTACACATAATATCCTTCAGAGTGTGAGACAAATTTGGGCTCATTCTTCCCTCCAATTACTTCTTAATGAAATGCTATACATTTTCACTCCTAACCTTCTTCGACAGAATTTTGGTCAGGTCACCCTGCTACTATGTGCGAACTCAGTAAGCGAAACTGGTCTTTGATTTTTACTTGAACATTTGCGAGCTAGTGGGTGATGATACACCGTATATAAGAATTCACCACACATATCATTTCCACTAAATAACCTCCTCAGATGGTAAATTTCATCATCACAATGATCCAGCCTTTCTTGCTAACCATTTGTGATGTTGCTCAACTCATAGGTTGCTCAATGAAGGGAGTATGACATCAGCGGCTGGGACTAGATATTCAAGGCGAACTCCCCTTGACCTCGATCTCCTTGGATGGGAACATCACCTGGTAGGATTTTACTTCCTCTTAAAAATTCATACCTTAAACAGGATATGAATTCTAGTCTACTAATGATGAGATTGATTAGCACTCTTATTGTTATGGGGATGAAATTTCATGATGGTGAGAACTATATTATTTCTAACATAGAGAGCCAAATTTAAGGAGGTATCAAATTCATAATAAATACAATATTATGAATTAGCCTCAATAATATGAATGTAGTAAAATAAAGGAAACTATATGTATGTGGTTCATATGATCCAATGTAAGTGGATTGATTTGTTTCAAAATAAAAATCATGGGAATCAAAAGCTTTAAGTAACATTCTTATCATAACGAAACTGAACTAAGAATAAATAAATGTACCACAACAAAACAACTACTGAAAATTTTACCACATCTCTAAAACCAATAACAGCTATGAGAAATAAACCTAACTCTAAAATATAATCTTGACAATATAAAATTAATCTTTAAATATAACTACCACATGTATAATTATTGACTCGGGATAAATTGAAATAAATACAATGTCGTGCTGAAACATAATAAATACAAGAAGTATATGACATGCACTGCTCGACTTCTACATCTTTAGAATGATGAAGATAATATTGCTACAGATACTCCTCTAATGAGAAACCCATATCTATGAAAACCCAATGGCCTAATACCTATGAAAAATAGTTTAACCAAGAATGCTACAACAGGTCTCCAAGGAGAGAATTTAACTGAAGTAAGGCCTCAATAATAATAATGAATCTTCTTTCGATGTTAAGTATATTTTAACTTAGTTAAGTTACCCAACACAAACAACCTAAAATAAACATGTGGTTTTACTCTCAAACCCCATGAGTCCCATACGATATATGTATATCTCTTACTTAAGTATTCTTTACTTTCACGTTCTTAAGTTCGTCTCTTAGTTTAACAATCAAATACTCTACTGAAATCTTTTACATAAAAATTAACTCACATATTAATCATAATATGAATAACTGTGTCTAGTTATGGTTTCCAAAAGAATGTCTCAAGTGTAATATTCTCAATTAGTCAGAGGACAATGTTTTAGGATATACATATCTAATATATTCGTTACATTATTCCTAGTCATAATTTACTAGTTATTCATATCTAATATAAATAATAAATCGTTACAATCATATCAAGTACCTTAAAACAAAATTACATAATCCAGAATAGCTATAGGTGCTTGCAATCCATAACAAATCATGGGCTACGCTCATGCCCACAAATAAGGAAGCACGGTCTCAAATTCTAATATCCACATAATATGGTCTTCGACACATACAAGAAAATGGTCTACGTTCGAGCCCTAAATAAAGGTATGAAGTCCTATACCTATTCCCTTTGGTGATTACTCATGTGTATTAGATATAGTTATAGGCCATCCCAAACCTATAACCTCAAAGCCTCATCAAGGGATAATCACTACTAATTCCCGTCATAACGCACCATCTCCATACCAAGGCTATACGCTATAACTCCCTCGTATTGTCCTCAATCGCGGACATGGGTATGATAATCGTAGGATCATGGTATTAGGACCAAGGTAAATCCCATCTCATTATTGGGGTACCAATGTGGTCAACGTCGTATGCTCCCCATTAAAATCTCTCCTAGTATGCCTCTTATGAGCAAACACACCACCCTGATATGAGCGTACATAAAATAAGTAAGTAAGTATGACCCTACCCACACGGTCCAAACAAATAAGTATAAACCCTAATCATTTGGATTACTTGTTATAACATCAAGCCCTACCTAACTGGGATATATATAAAGTCTCTTAATATTATTAGTTAATACACACATTAACTATATTCAGTTATACATAACCTTAGCCAGTCTAACTTTTATGAAAAATATTATAATATAAAGATTACCTTACTCAACAGGGTATACAAACATTCTAATTAATAGATCACATACACATATACTAAAAACACCCGACCTTTCGTAGAATCCATGCGTGGAGCGTTTTACAAATGAATAAGGAACCTTCGATACACGTCTATCTTGGTTGGATGTCATAAAGAATCCTAAAATAACAAGTATTCTATGAATATACTATACACCTAACATTATGATAAAACATATCAACCCTCGGCCCTATACTTAATGTACTCGAGCTATATAAATCAAATCTACTCACGAATTACTAAAAGTGTCATAAGTTCTAAATTACATAACTCTGATTAAATAAGAATAACTCAATTTAATTTGGAATTCAATATACATACCAATATATTTTTATGTACCTCAACTATTAACCCCAAAAATATAAAACCTCATACCATGAACTTTCCCTAAAATCCCCTTAAAAATAAAAATAAAATCCCAATTTACCCTGATCTGTGTGCATGGAACCAAAAAGCTATCGTGCAAAACCCCCAAGAAAACACATCTTTGTTCAACCCCGAATCCCCTGTTACAAACCCATACCCTGAAACCTCCATTAACAGTCTGAACAAAGGTTCTATTACCTTCAATACACCCAAATATGGCCTAAACACTAATAGATCATTCCCTAAGTCATATATACAAGTCTTAACGATTTAACAAAGATTTGAGTATCAATTTCAGATTTTAAGCTAAAGAATCCTGACTTCATACTTCTAATAATTAAATCTCAAATTTGTTTAAATATTTTGATTATATAAGAGGTGTTTACATGTTTTACAAACATGATTCTGAATATAACAATTTCATTGAGATTCCAAAGTTTAAATCACAGAATTTTACATAAACCTATCTTGATGCAATATCATGATATTATGGTTTAACTTATCAATTAAACAATTTCTAAAGGTTATTTTTGTAAAATTAAAATAAGAATATCAACATATTAGTTCAGAATTTAATGAGCTACTGCGACCATGACACAATCCAAATTAGATATTTAAATGATACAAACTTGAGTTTGACCAAATGTAAGAATTGAAGCCTCAAATGCCCTAACCTTCTTACCCTTGAGTGCCTTTCACTCCTTAGCCTTCTAAGGTTTCCCTAATGCTTCCAATATGTTTTAGGTATTAGTAACTAACCTAAAAACTAAGCATCCCATTAAATTGGGCTTGGGCCTCACTTAAACCACAACTTAATTAACTCAAATAACATTTGAAATGGCCCAAAACTCAACCAAAGCTATGTACTAACTAATTGGACTTAAACCCCACTATTTTAAGTCAAAACAGACATTCCCAAGCTCTCCAATGTCAACACGAAATATACCATCTTCTATTAAATTAATTATTCCATTAACTTAACTTATAGCTCATTATAAGTCAAACTAATAAAAATATAATTACTCATCAATTCCGCGTGACTCGGTATCAATGAAACTACTTCACGGTTGGTGGAACCTGATAACGAGGGGATAATCCAAATAAGGAAACCCTCGACACCCAGTCTTATACTATTCCATAGTCACCGATAATACTAAGTCACTTTCGATATTTAATTAATAAATCACTGTGTATTGTGCCAATATTCACAGAGTGTTAATTCACATCACACATATATAATTACATATACAAATCATCTAACACAATTAACAATTATGGTGAGTGACATACCATGTGTCCCGTATAAATAACATCTCATCATAAAATAATTAATCAATTTCACCATTAATTAATTACTATAAAAATAAGAGGTATTACATCCACCCCAAAATAGGGAATTTCGTCCTCGAAATTTGAATCTTAATAATCCTACTCAAAATTCTTCGAATATTTTTATACAGAATCTACTGGTTCTTTAACCTCATACACATTAACGTCTCTTGTCATAAGTCGAGTATAGCTAACACTCAACTAAACTAGTCTAACTACTGAAACATCAACTTGTCCCTCGGTAACTCCCTCTATTATGTACTCGTAGAAACATTGTATATACAATGATGATGGTAAGGTGAGGTCAAATGACATCGGCCTCACCCCCATCAAGAGTTATGAAAAGGACTTATTCATAGGAATGACAACTTTCCCTTTGACTTCAAACTTCACAATTCCCATAATCGAGGAAATCTTCAAAATCACATTACCTACCTCCTAGTATCCCAAACCACACTTCCTCTTAACTTTACAGTTCATTTGCATGCTTCGTAATACCTCATATGCTTTATAATGAACACAACCTTCTTCGAAGTGTTACAAAAACATTACCGTACAATAATTTGCTAACTTTTAGCTCTTAATCAACTTGGTCAATCTAACTCAAATAATCCAGATGGACCCATATCCCCTTTGGGACCTCTATACAGCATGAGAAAATCAAAGTATCTGTTATCCTACTTCAAAACTAGAATTACAAACACTATAATTTTTCTAATGTCTCTGGGGATCTACTTTCACTAACGACATGAGCACCCTCGGGAACCGTATATGTTATTAACTACTTCACCGCATTATCGCACCACCCATACGGACTTCTTAATTTACTATATATCTAATCTCTCTTTGAATGTAAAATTAACCATGATGTACATGCCACAGTAGGAAATACCCATAGTAGTTTGTCACACTCCGAAACCCATAATTTCCCTCAGAAATGCAACCTTCTACTTTTTCCAATGAAGAGAGGGAGCTCCTCCCAATCATAGCTGACATACCATCTCCTGGTAAAACTTCAATGATTGGTCCTAAACAACCCTTGACGCAATATCGAGTTTAACGACTAAAACTGCTATATATGATTTTGCTTCGACCAGGTGTCATCATTGATCTCAATGAAGAACTCATCTCTAGAAAGACACTTCCCTCAAATGATCCAATTGATCATCCACAAGAGGCAATGACCACTTTTTTCGTATCATGATTTTGTTAGCTCTCGATGATCCCCCTAACTAAGAGAATCATCCATATTTTAATAACGAGGACTGGAGCTTCTCCACAATAACATATTACTCCATATAATTTCTTGTCTCAAAATCATGTTTCTTCCTCCTATGGAACTCTATTCTTACCAAAGGAGTCAAATAAACTATAATTCCCTCGCAATAGGACTAACATTTATGCCAATCTTAAGGCCAAAAATAATCTCTGGTGTAGGTGGTGAGATAGAACCTATACAAATACAACTAAAAACTTCAGACTATCAATAATATCTCTCAGAAACTAGAATACCCTATGATTTTCTCACACTATAGGATACAAGTATGCATTAGGCTTTCCCCTAAGTCTAGACATAACTAAAAAACAACCCTTGCCCAAAAATGGAAAACAAAAAATCATACCCATAGTAGTCGATATAAGTGTAATACATAGTTACAAATCAATGCTCAATAATAAAATCATTCGACCACATGTCTAAGTCAACAAATTGGTTGAATGACCAGAGAGCCAAACACAC
Organism: Sambucus nigra; assembly: GCA_949130495.1. Classification (NCBI taxonomy): domain Eukaryota; kingdom Viridiplantae; phylum Streptophyta; class Magnoliopsida; order Dipsacales; family Adoxaceae; genus Sambucus; species Sambucus nigra. The sequence continues at coordinate 124,365,099 of OX422213.1, forward strand.
TTCCACGTCTCGATAATCACATTGTAAGGCAGTACCCCTACCCAATAGGGTATCCACACAATGTATAAAACTCAGTGATATAAATGTATATATCTCAAAACTTTAGTGAGATTACAATTAATATAAGAATAATAACTCCTCAATATCTAAAAATAAGACTCGTTTGTAAGGACATAAATTTCCAATTGAGTCCCTGTATTATTTTGACTTAATTCCATGAACAAAACTGTGTTTGTAATATGTCATAGGGAGAATTTTATTTTGTCATGATCCCACTTGGTCTATGACATATTGAAGAAATTGAAGACATTGCGGTAAATCTTCAAAGATATAATCATGCCGATGTTTACTTGGTGCAAGTTTACTCGTCTTCAAAGTTAATTTCATTCCGAGATCACTCAGGTATGAATGCGTATAATTAATGGTGCTTGGAAATATTTTATAAAAGATAAGGATGTAATTTTTATATAGAAAAATGATTTTAAATGTTTTAAAAGTGTTTTAATGGTTTAAACTTCATTTTATGATGATAAGCTCGAAATAGAATTTGACTAATTCGAATCTCTTTGTTAAGAGATGTTTTTATCTGAAAGTCAAACTTTCGGAAGGTCACTCGAGCGACACTGGATCTCGTTTGAACGAGATACAATGTCGCGCGAACGACATGCTTAAGTCGTTCAAATGACACATTTTTTGAGGCATCCTTTAAATCCTATTTAAACAGTGTTTGCATCATAATTTCGGCAGTGTGCTTTCTGGAAAAAAGTTTTACGAACCATAACCATGTTTGCACATGTTTTCTAAGGTTTACAAAGCATAAACACATCCTTAGAGTTTACAAAGATCGGAGTTATCATTCTTATATGTTTACGTGATCTGGCTGCACCAAAGTTGTTTGTTCTACACATTGAAGACAAAGGGTTTTGCGGTGAAGAAGCGATGGACATCGTGTTCGACATCGTAGACATATCAAAGCCATATCGGTGGACACCGAGACATACGTGGACGCGTGTGTTGTGGATAGAGATCATGGAAGACAGAATTTCTGCGTGGGCACTATTAAAGAACGGTTGAAGATCAGAAGGAGCATCAAGACCCGTGGGGATCGAGTCTTAGTGTAAGGCTAATCTGTCTTTGTAAAACCATTATTCATAGTGATTGTCTGGCTTGGGATGTCTGAGGTTGTTTTCCCATTTTTGGGTTTTTTCCTCGTACATCCGGCATTGTGAGTATTCTTTACATTACTTTACTTGCTTTAATCACTAGATGCATGTTTAGGATTAATCAAGATAAAATTTGTTTAAAGTGAGAATTGGGACTTCACAACTTGGTTTGGTGCATAATTAAAAGTTGGATATTTTTCGAAGAAAAATTGGTTTTGTTGAAAACACACATATAGGGCCACTCACACACTTTCAAATTGGTATCAGAGCTAGAAAACATTTTTATTTGTTTTGTGATCCCGTGTGTTTTCAAAGATGAATTTTTTATATAATGAATTTTCTCGAACCCCTATTTTTTATGGCACTAATTACACTTATTGAAAGATGAGAATGAGATGTGCTTTAAAATCTATTGATGAGCGTGTTTGGCTTGCAGTTGAGAAAGGTTGGACACCCCCTGTCACTATTGTAGGTGAGGTCACTAGTTTAAAGCTTGTTCAGTCTTGGACCGAAATTGAACAAAGACTTGCACAATATAATTCTAAGGGTCTGCACGTTATTGCTTCACATGCCACACACAAAGAATATAACAGAATTATGACTTGTGAAACATCAAAAGAGGCTTGGGATATTTTGTCACTCACTCACGAGGGAACTATCACGGTTAGGGCGTCAAAACTTCAAAATCTCACTACACAGTTTGAGACCATTAGAATGTTAGAGAGTGAGACCTTTGATGAGTTTTATGATAGGTTGTCTAATATTGTCAACTCATCATTTAACCTAGGTGAGAAAATTCCTGACAACCGTGTCATTAAGAAAATCCTTAGGTCATTGCCTAGTAGGTTTGATGCGAAAGTGACCATTTTAAACTCCTTGGGTAGGTTAGAATCAACAAAACTAGAAGAGATTGTAGGTGACTTACAAACCTAAGAAATCGACATGATTACCTCCAGGAAAGTGCCTAAGAAAGAAAAGGGTATTGCTTTGAAAACCCGAAAGGAGGAAATTAAAATTTTGGATTCGGATTCTGATTTCGATTTTGAGGATGTTGCTTTATTGGCAAAGAAATTTAAAAAATTTATTAAGTTTCAAAAGCAATCGAAAGATGCCAATAAATTTTAAAAATTCAAGAACAATAAAGTAAATCCCACCTCTAAGGATAAGTTTGAGAAGCCTAAGAGAGATGAGTCGGATAAGTGTTTTGGGTGTGAGGGGTACGGTCACAAAGTTAAGGAGTGTCCCACTAGACTTAAGAAAGAGGGAAAGCAACCCATTGTCTATAGTGCCACCATAAGTGATACTGACCCGAAAGAGGGAGAGAGTTCCCCCATTGAGCGTAACTTTGTTGCGTTTATGGCATGTCATGTGAGCGACGACGATAATACTCATGTGAATGATACTTTCGAGGAGGTTTTGAGTGTATCCCATGTTAGTGAGGGTGAATAGAGTGACGAGGAGGAGATAGATGTGAAAGAATTGCAAAATGCATTTAATGAGTTGTATGCCGAAACGGTGAAGGTGAAAAAGGCTAACTCAAAATTGCAATCTAAGTTGAATGAGCATGCCATAGAAAATAATGATAGTTTGATTGAGGATCTTAGGTCACGAGAGAAGAAGTTTAGGGATAAACTAGAGTTTGTGGAGAAAGAGAGAGACAATCTTCGTGGTTTGATGGAGTCCTTGAAAAAGGAGATTTTAGAGTTTGAGAAGACTAGGCATTTACTCGAGTCTAGGATTATTGAGTTGGAGGAAAGGTTGAAAGACTCGTCTAGAGTCAAGTTTGATTGGAGGCTAGGTCGGAGAAATTAGATAAGATCTTAGGCACCGTCCAAATTAAGGGAGATAGGGGAGGTATAGGCCTTGGTGAGAGAGTTGGTCCCATTCCCCCCCCCCCCCCCCCCCCCCCCCCCCACGTGTGAGAAACACTAGGATGGTTATAAAAGGTCCACATAAAGGTAATCATTCCCACCACCGTTACACTTTCACATTTTGTGGTAGGAAAGGTCACCTTAGGCGTTATTGTTACGACCTTAGACAAGCTCCTAGGAAGTATAGGAATAAAGTTGCCCCGGCTCCCCACACCCACATGCGTCGTTTTACACCTACTTGGGTTAGGAAATCGGATTTAGTGGCTTTAGGAATTAAACTTCATTATTCTCATTTGGGTGAACTTGATTATTCCCATGCTAAATCTAAAGGATGATAGTGTTGCCATGTTTGTCATATGCTAGTTTGCTTCATGATATATTCATTGCTAGTATTATGACATATGTATCATTTTGTATTATAATTTTCATTTGTTTGAGTCTTATTTGAAAAATACAAAAACATTTTGTTTTTGAGAAAACTTTTGAAAAACCAAAAAGATTTTCAGTTTTTGTTTTTGAGTTTACATTTTTGATGTGGCATATTGGTGTGCTTGGACTCCCCCCCCCCCCCCCCCCCATCGTTTCATTATCCATGTGGCTAGGACATTTGGTCATTATTATCGATACTTAGAATGATGTTAACCATTGTTTATATGGGTTTGTTTTGAAGTTGACATGCATCTTGATTCGACTTTGTATATATGCCAACATCGCACACATGCACGAGTTTATATGGATGTTTGACTTCTCTTGCATATTTCAATTTGGTGAGGCATTCTTATCCCAATCTTGTCATCTATGCGTAAGTAAACTTAAGGAGAAGTGTGCATGTAATAATCGTTTACCGTGAGGATTTTATATTTAAAAAATGATGAGTGATTCACGGGAAAGGACTGCGAGAGTTCAAAATTAACTCGTCATGAAAGCCACCGTTTAAAAAGAGCCCAAAAAGAAAAAGAAAGATGTTAAGAAAAGGGACAATAAGATTTTCTTTATGTTGAGAATTCTAGTAACCTCAAAAGAACTTGAAAAAGTTCGTTTATATGAGGGTGTTTGGTTGGAGAAAATTTAAACGGGTTTGCACAACTAATCCTAATGTTGAAACATTACAATTTGACGCTATTGTTTGTAAAATAGTCAAAATTGTTGATTTGTGTGCATGTTGTATGTTTAGTTCATTAAGATCACACTTTAATTGTCATTTGGCTATGATAAAGTTTGATGATTTATCTCTATCAATTAGAGCTTCTTGATCGTTTCGATGTGTTGGAATTGTGACTCATTTGTTGTAGTTTCACGCCCATTCATTCCATGTCCATGTTTGAGCACATCGGTACTATGTTTGCATGTAACTCGCATTTTTAGTTTTAATGAGTTTTTGCGTTTTGTGCGAAAAGTCTACTGTTTTAGCACTGTTTTTCTTCTGTCAGTCCCTTTCTGGAATTTTTTTGTGGAAATTTTTTCACTGGGCAATACTTTATAATATTTCTGGGAAACTGAGAAATTTTGGCCGGTCGCGCGAAGTCGTTCTAACGACATTGCATCGTGCGCGAACGACTTATGTACTTCGTTCGAATGACCTCCTCATCTCGTTTCAGTGAAGTCCCTGGCTCGTTCGAACGACAGGGTGAAAAATTGCTTCTAATTGATTTGCAGTCCTCTAGTTATTTTGTTATATTTCTTTGGTACTGCGGGAAGCATTTCTGGACTATCTGGTTTATATGCAGGTTCTTTTATGTTCCAAATTGGTTTTTTGCGTATATGTTTATTTATCACACTTGATTTGACTGGTATACTCTTTGTGTGATTCATTGGTTTACTAGCTACTATTTTGTCATTACATGATCTTATTTAGCTGGTTGTCTCATGTTTATCTAGCGGTTTTCATTTTTTTTTAAAATTGGTATCAACTGGATTCAATTGGGTATCATATTCTCATGCTAGATATTTCATATTGGTTTATATTTTCACTGGATTGTCTATTCGAGACAAAAGGGGGGAGAGATTTGGTATGTGATGTAGGGGGAGATATTTTGAGTGCTTCTTTATGATATTTGTTTCAAATTGGTATCAAATAATGGCTCACATGTTTCGTATTGAATATATAAATTGGTTTCATTTGTTCCATACTTCACTTGGTATTTGTTTGTCTGTTTCATGTGTGTAGGTATGCTTCTGCCATTCGAGATATCAAGACTACATCACATTCAAACATTTCATGACTGCCAGTGCTACATATTCTAGTCCGTATCCTGTATTTTTGATTTTGGGTTTATAGGACGGGATTTAGGCATCATACGACTTGACGGCCCGGTTAGGCATTTCACTGGTTTAGTTTTGTCCCTGAATAGTCAAAGGGGGAGATTTATAAGGACATAAATTTCCAATTGAGTCCCTGTATTGTTTGGACTTAATTCCGTGAAAAAAACTGTGTTTGTAATATGTCATAGGGAGAGTTATATTTTGTCACGATCCCACTTAGTCTATGACGTATTGAAGAAATTAAAGACGTTGCGGCAAAGCTTCAAAGAAATAATCATGCCGACTGTTGATGTAAAAAATTAGATCACTCTAATAATTCAATCACAGATAAATAAATGAGACAAAAGATTTTTAAAGTGGTTCAGCCTTATATGAATGGACTACGTCCACTGTTGTTTTATTGCTGAGTGTTTGGGAATTCTCGATTACAAGAAATTGAGTTCTAGATCCCAAAGTTTGGGTTCAGAATTCGTCCTTTACAATGAGGATTGTACAATGTATTTATAGCCCTGAGGCTGTAATATGAAAGGGTAATACATTTAATGATATACGTATGAAAGGGTAATACATTTAATGCCCTCTTTGCATGTGCGTCTGAATGATAAGCATTTAATGAACCAGTTGAACTGTTGGTTATCCAGCTATTAATGCTTTGTTCGAGATGCATCTCGGACCGCCTGAGTAGCTCGGACCGCCTGAGCTTCTCGGTGCTAATGAGTTCCTCGGAGAGGTCCTGTTCCTCGGAGCATAAGAGTTCCTCGGAGAGGTCTTGTTCCTCGGAGCATTAGAGTTCCTCGGAGCGTATGATCATTTAGGAAGTTCTTGGTGTTGCCATGTAGATAGCCACGTGTCTTCATATGGTTGGTCCAAGTCAGGATATTAAATTTGGTATCAACAGAAGCCCCCAATGTTTCATAGTTCGAAATTTGAGGAGTATGGAACATTCTTTCTCGAAATACGGTAGCTTTAAATAGTTCTTCCTGATTTTTAGGATCATCTCCCTTGTATTTATTTCTCCTTCCTAATTCGTAGAATCATGCTTTTTTGGACTTTTTTGCTTGCTTCGTTTCCCGCGTCACTTTTTGCCTTTTTAGCCGCTGTTGTTCGCTTTGATTCCCGCGCCAATATTTAATGTTTTTTTAGCCGTCGGTAACGTAATCATTACTTCGCCAATTCCCAAGGCAAGGTATTTAAACTTCACAGAGACTCCCATCGTCTTCAATCTTTTCAAATTTTCATCTTCGAGTTTTTCATTGTCTTCTACTCTCTTGTGCGTTCGTCTCTTCCGTCGTTCATTGTCAACAACTTCAATCTTTTTTTAATAAGATCCTCTTTCTTCTTCTTCATTTCTTTTAATTCATCATCATGGTTTACCCAGTTGAGTCTCTTGACAAATTTCGATCTGATTTTTCCATTCCCTCTTGGGTTGTCTTGGAAGAGCTTTCTGAGCCTTCTAATTATTTCAATTTGGCTGAGGGACATTGGTTCCCCAGTCTTTTTTTTACTGAGTGTGGATTTTCTTTTCCACCAAATCCTCTGTGTCTGGCATTTTATCAGTACTTTGATGTTGTTCCTGCACGAATAGACCCCAACACATGGAGAATAGTTAATGGGGTGTATAAATTAAATCAAGTGCATGGAACTCTTATAGGAATTCCAAAAATCATGTATTGTTATAGATGGGCAGTTAATGATAATGTTTATTATTTAAAAACTAGGTTTATAAATAGAGCCTTAGTAGTCAATCTCCCTGATGCCAACAAGGATTATTTTGAACATGGGGTTGTTGTAAAAAATTGGCAACACCCTCCTTTAATCGGAGATAAGGTTTACCAGGGTCCCAGATGCCCTCCTTATGGCAATGGGATAGGTTATTTTTATTTTATTTATCTTGAAATCATGTTTGTTTTATGTTTGATAAAATGTGTTACTGATAAAAATGTTGTTTATTTGCAGTTGATAGCAAGAAAAAGTGCCCAAAAGAAACAGATGTCAATCTAAGGCATTTGGGACTTATCTGGGGTCTACATCAAAGGGTTGCTGACGAGCACATTCGATCAGCCTCCTATCTGCTCCAATACAAGAGGTATACAACTTCTTTCACTGCTCGTCCAGTGATCAGTGAAGCAGAGCCAGTACCACCCTCTGCAAGTTCTTCGCCAGAATCTCATGTTCCGTTGAGCGAAAGGATGAAGAAGAGAAGGACTCCTGCTCTATTTGAGAAAACAGCCTCCGGCTCTGGGGAGGTAAAAAGGATTAAGATTTATGTCCCAAAGGAGGGGATAAAGAAGAATGGTGTAGTTCCTTGAACTTCTCCCGCTAAAGTCTCCTAGAAGGTTGCTGACAAGACCGCAGTGGCTCCGAGTAGCTCTGCTGCTCTTGGAAAGGTGATTGTGATTTCACCGACCAAGGATTCTTCCTTGGTTGTACCTGTTCCCCCGAGGAGGCTGAAGAAGAGCTCCTCGGTCAATTTGGCTGACACCACCATTCATCCCCCTGTTGCTGGGACTAAGGTTCCCACATCTGTTCCCCCGAGCTCTGACATGAGCTCGGTAAAGTCCTTGACCATTCCGGAGATGCAAGGTAATGAAGATAACCTTACCCGGGATATGGTTACTTCTTTAGTTGCTCGTCATCTTGCTTCAGTAAGTACTTTTACTTTAAACTTTTCATATTTTCCTTTGTTGTTTCTCATATTTGTTTCTGATTTTTCTGTTTACAGTTGATTAGCTGCTTCAACATAATCCTCAAGAAGGATAAAGAAATCAAAGCTTTTTGCTCCTCGTCCTGTGTGGAGGGAGCTCTAGAAGAAGCTACTAAGTCCTTAGAGGAATCTCGCCAGAAGTACATTACTGATAAGGCAGTCTGGGAGAATAAACTTGCTTCCTCCAAGCAGGAGAAAACTCGGGTTGCTGAGGCCTCCAGGGATTTGGAGAGCAAAATGAATGCCTTGGAGAAGGCTAACAAAGATCTCGATGTGAAGCTCAAGACTTCTGAGGAGTTTGAAAATAAACTCAAGGCTAATGAGGAGAGGTTGGTCCAACTCCAGGAAATAACTCGGCAAAAGGAGGAAGCTGAACAATAATTGAAGGTTGCTGACGTTATGCTGTCCGAGAAGCTTGCCTTGGAGAAGGCCAAAAGGAAAGCTTCCGTGAAGAAGTCCTTCAGCTCTGGATGGGACAAAGGTTGGGATAAGGGATGTGCTACCATGGTCTCTTAAGTTGATTATGGAAGTGTAAAGTATTTCAGGGACGGATGGGTTGATGCCCTTCAAGAATTGAAGGTCGACGAGTCATCTGAGCTCTTCCAGAGACACATCCCTGGTCCCCCTCCCACTCCAGAAGAGTTAGAAGAGGACGAAGCTACCTCTGAGGAATCTTCAATGGTAGTGGGAGAACACGCCCTAACCAGTCAGCATGTTATCGAGCAAGGAGTTTCTTCTTCCGAGCAACAGCTGGTGCTCTCCGAACAAGTCACAGTTCCTTCCGAGAAACCTGCCTCCTCTTCCCAACCTCCCGAGAAGGTTTTGGGACATAAGGAAAAGGTGTAGTGTTGTTCGGTTTTCTCTTTCTATTTTTCTTCTTTGTCAAATGTAACCAAGATCTTTGAAACTCTGCACTATGATCTAATAAAATTTGAGTTTTCTTCCATACGATTGTCTCTTTTCTATTTGTACTCTATCTTGATCTTCTTTTTGATGATTATCTTTTCTTTCTCTGCTAGTTTCTGGCAGGGATGGATATGCTATCTGCCAATGATACAAAGTTGATGCAGCAATGCAATGAATTTTATAAGGCTGGTCACACAAACCTGAGTGCATCAGAAGTTGCCGACATCCTTGGTCATGATGCTTCAGAGCAGGCAGTCGAAGCTTATCAGTACCTGAAGTGCTTACTTGACCGAGTTTTGGCCAATAATGTGGCTTACTATGAAATGATCTAGGATATTCAATGTACCCTAGAAGACCTTCAGAATCAGTACAAGGAATCAACTGCCATGTTGCATGAAGGGTATGAGAAGAGGTATCAGCAGCTTTCTGCCGAGAAGGGTTACGAGAAGCTCTTTGCTGGGTACAATGTCAGGGAGAGAACCTTAAAGGGTGAAGTTGAAGCATGTAAACTGATTGCCGAGCTGATGGAGCAAGAGAATAACAATTTGCAGAAAGAGCTAGCACACTTGAACTCTGCAGCCTCTTCTTCAACAACTATAATCCCAGTGACTGACGAGAGATTTTCATTTTTAGAAGTTGAGAATTCCAAATGGAGGCAAGAGTTAGACACATTGAGGAGGTCGGGCACTTCCACTTCTCCTCGGGGACGAGCAAGAGCTCCTCGGGGACGAGGAAGAACAGCTCGTGTTCTTATGGAGGAACAGAGGACAGAATCTGCCTTAGAGAACCAAGCCTTCCAATTAATGGCTAAGAACCAAGCTTTGTCTGACATGTCAAAGAAAATTAGAGACCTGGAAAAACAACTCTCTGCAAAGAAATCAGTGTTGGAGACTAACGAGATTTTTGTTAATAGTCTCCACGAGAAGCTTGAGAGGCTAACATTTTAATTCCACAAACAGCCCAGGGAATTCTGGATGGCTGGATACAATGAGGCACTATTCCACTTGGATGATCGTATCCAGAATGCCAATAATGAGGGATACAAACAAGGCTGGCTGAATGCCTTAGGTGTGCTGAAGCTCAAACAAGGACACTATCTGTGGGACTACGATGATCCCGGGGTGCTTGACTTGCCTGTGCCACCGTACAATCTGGACATGGAATGGATCCCATCTCGTGCCATTCCTCGGAGCTTAATTGCAAAATACCTCGGCGACTACAATCTTCATTCTCAAATCGAGGTATCTCATCCCGAGCATCTATTAGATCTACCTTTTGTGATGAATGTCAGGATGCTGAAGGATTTGAACTTCATCAATTCTCCTCAGTCTTTAAATGATCCGCCTGCTGGCGAGGAACCTGTATCGAAAGCTGAGGGGAAAAGACCAATATAATAGGAGTTTTTAATGTAACAGTTAGTATACATATCAATGTAACTTTCCTTTTATCATCAGTGTAATTTATTTCGAATTTAATGAAAAACTTTCATTTCTCTTTGCAAATCTTAATTGCTATTGTCTTGTAAATATCAAACACTTTACATTTATGCATATCTGTTAAAAAGATAATAATAGTGTTGTTCATCGACCAACTTAGTAGAAAAGTTACAAGTATCAGTAATGTTGCATGATAATTCAATAATCAAGTAATGAATATAACTATGTTTACAATTTTTCCAACCAACCAAGGTTATTAAATTGTGCTCGTCGACCAATTATAGTTAGTGAGAGTTGATCCCCGACTAACCATACTTGGTAAATTATTTTTTTTATAAAATGTGTCTGACTAACCAAAGTTGATAAATTCTCCTCGTCGACCAATTACAGTTAGTGGGTTTTTATCCCTGACCAACCATATTTGGTACAGTTTGGAATGTTTTCTCCTCGTCGACCAACTATGTTGGTTCAGTTTGGAATATTTCGTTTCCTAGCCAAACAGGTAGGCATTTTTAGGAATATTTCTCCTCTTCGACCAACTAAGTTGGTACAGTTTGGATTTTTTTCTCCTTGTCGACCAATTAAGTTGGTACAGTTTGGAATTTTTTATTTCCTAGCCAAACAGGTTGGCATTTTTAGGAATATTTCTCCTCGTCGACCAACTAAGTTGGTACAGTTTGGAATTTTTTCTCCTCGTCGACCAACTAAGTTGGTACAGTTTGGAATTTTTTCTCCTCGTCGACCAACTAAGTTGGTACATTTTGGAATTTTTTTCTCCTCGTTGACCAACTAAGTTGGTACAGTTTGGAATTTTTCGTATATTTTGTTGAGTAGTCTACCGAGCTTTGCTTGCCGAGTAGTGCATAGCACTAGTATTCCTCGAAAATTTTTCAATAAACAAAGAAACTTGCAATATTTTCATTTTATTCATACTGATGGAAACTGCGTTACATATACATCACTGATAATACTTGCGCAGGTGTTGTGCATTCCATGCATTCTTAAACTCCTCGCCTTCTAGAGTTGCTATTCGGTAAGTTCCTGGATGAACAACTTCTATAACTCGGTATGGTCCATGCCAGTTTGCCTCCAGTTTATTATGCTTTTGAATTACTTTCTTCAGCACATAGTCTCCTTCTTTCATGTCGCACCTCTTCACCCTCTTGTTGTAGAATAAAGTTGTTCGCTGCTGGTAAGCAGCATTTCTAATGGCTGCTTCTTCTCTAACTTCCCCGAGCATGTTTAAATCCAGTCTTCTCATTAAGTCGCTGATAGTGGAATTGAAATTCAGTACCCTGTGTGTTGGGAGGCCCAACTCGGCAGGTATGACAGCTTCAGTTCCGAACGCCAGCATGTATGGTGATTCTCCAGTTGCTACTCGGGGAGTAGTTCGGTAAGCCCGAAATACTGATTGTAGCTCGTTGATCTAGTTTGCTTTCGAATCATCCAATCTTTTCTTCAAACTGTTCAGCAGCATCCTGTTTGTCACTTCAGTTTGTCCATTGCTTTGAGGATGACCTGGCGCTGAGTGGACCTTCAAAATATTTGACTGATGACAATAGGCGGCAAACTCCCCGTTATCAAATTGTGTCCCATGGTCTGTGATGAAGGCATGAGGGAGACCATATCGGCAAATGATGTTCTTCCAAACAAATTGGTACACCTTCTCGTACATCATATCAATGAGTGGCTCAGCTTCTACCCACTTAGTAAAATAATCTACTGCGACGACGAGGTACTTGAACCTTCCTCGGGTCGTCGGTAGTGGTCTAACCAAATCAATTCCCCACATAGTAAATGGCAAAGGGGAAGTTATGGGTGTCAACAATGCCTGTGGAGTTCTTCGGATGGAGGAAAAACATTGGCACTTGTCACATTTCTTGGCATAGGCTATACAATCTGCCCTCATCGTCGGCCAGTAGTATCCCTGCGTCATTACCCTTTGTAAAAGTGTCCGACCTGCTACATGTGCTCCACAAGACCCTTCATGGATCTCTTTAATCAAATCTTTCACCTCGGTGGGATGTACACATCTTTGCAAACCTGCCATAATTCCTCGTCTATATAAAACACCATTAGTTAGTACATACCGAGTAGCTTTAAACTTTAATTTCTTGGCTGCAAGCTTGTCAATTGGCAATTCTCCTTCCTCGATATATACCCTGATGGGGTCCATCCAAGAAGGTCCTAAATCAAGGGTGATAAAATTCATCTTCAGATCTTCATCTATACTCCGATCGGCTAACACTTCAATTGGGATTGTTCATCGTAGCTCTGTGCGAGTTGCTGATGCTAGTCGAGCTAGGGCGTCTGCTCTCGCATTCTCCATTCTTGGTATTCTGATCAGCTGAATAGCGGAAAATTCTGACACCAACTCCTTTGCCTTTGCATGATATCTGATCATTAATTCTCCTCTAACTGCATACACTCCCATCATTTAGTTTACAATCAGTTGAGAGTCACTGAAGATCATAACTTGCTGCGCTTCCATAACTTTTGCCAAATTTAGCCCTGCAATCATGGCCTCATATTCAACCTCATTGTTGGAAGCTTTGAATTGGAAACGCAAGGCGTATTCTATGTCGACCTCTTCCGGAGTGCTCAAAACTATTCCCGCGCCACATCCTGCAGTGCAAGATGAGCCATCTACATATAGCCTCCATATAGGTAACTCGTCTTCGAATTTTTGATCAGTCAGAGTTCCTCGGTGAAATATTTACTGCTTCCTTTCATCCTCCCCGGATTTTTCTCTCTCCTCATCGATCATCTTTTCTTGCCCTTTTACCAACCGAGGTTGGTCTGAGCTCGAATTTAATGAGCCTGTAACATCCACTTGCTCTCTTACCAACCGAAGTTGGTCTGAGCTAGTGTCTATCGATCCTGTAACATCCACAGGTTGATCAGCGTGCAACTCTTGTTTCTCATCCGGAGTCCTCCCAACTATCTCTGCATCACATCCTGTAACATCCACAGGTTGATCAGCGAGCAACTCTTGTTTCTCGTCTGGAGTCCTCCCAACTATCTCTGCATCACATCCTGTAACATCCACAGGTTGATCAGCGAGCAACTTTTGCTCCTCGGGGGTATCAGGATAGGTGAACTCCGCTATGAAATCTGCTACAGCCTGCCCTTTTAGTGATGATCTGGGTTCATAGACTATATCGTATTCACCGAGCTCTATTGCCCAGTACATCAATCTCCCTGATTTCTCTGGCTTATGAAGGGTTTGTCTCAATGGCACATCGGTGTACACTACTATAGTATGAGCCTGAAAGTACGGCCTCATTCTCCTACTCGCCTCAATCAGCGTCAGTGCCAATTTCTCCAATCTCGGATATCTGATCTCTGCTCCTCGGAAGGCCTTACTTGTGTAGTAAATTGGCTTTTTTACTCCATTATCCACTCTGATCAACGCCGAGCTAACTGCATTCTCGGATACTGCAAGGTACAATTACAATTTCTCTCCCATCACCGGCCTAGATAATAGTGGGGGTGCTCCCAAATATTTCTTCAAGTCTTGAAAAGCCTTCTCACATTCATCATTCCACTCAAAAGTTTTTTTGAGTTTCTTGAAGAATGGGAGACATCTATCAGTTGCTCGTGACACAAATCTATTAAATGCTGCTACTCGTCTAGTGAGGCTCTGTACTTCCTTCTTCGTTGTTGGAGATCGCAGCCCTAATAGAGCTTTGATTTTTTCAGGATTTGCTTCAATGCCTCGCTGATTGATAATGTACCCGAGGAACATGCCTTCTCATACTCCAAAGACGCACTTCGTCGGGTTCAGCTTCATTTGATATTTATCTAGTTGATAAAAAGTCTGGCTTAAGTCAACTAGATGATCGGCAGCTTTCTTGCTTTTTGTCACCATATTGTCAACATAGACTTCCATGTTATCACTGATTTGTTCATCAAAGACCTTGTTCATCAGCCTCTGATATGTCGCACCTGCATTTTTCAAACCAAAAGTCATAACATTATAACAATAAGTTCCCCTAAGGTTAATAAAGGAAGTACTCTCCCTGTCTTCAGGTTTCATTTTGATCTGATTATAACCAGAATAAGCATCCATGAAGCTTATCAACTCGTGTCCTGAGGTAGCATCCACCAGTTGATCAATTTGGGGTAGTGGAAAGTGATCTTTTGGGCATGCTTTGTTGAGGTCGGTGAAGTCTACACACATCCTCCACTTGTTATTCTTCTTCTTTACCATCACCACATTAGCTAACCAATCTGGGTATTTAACATCTTCAATGAAACGAGCTTTTTGGAGTTTCTCGACTTCCTCCTGTATAGCTTGATTCTTCTCGGGACTGAATACTCTTCTTCTTTGCTTCACAGGCTTGATCTCCTTATTCACATTGAGCTCGTGACATAAGAAGTTTGGGTCAATCCCAGGCATATCTTCATGACTCCAGGCAAAAGTTTGTCTCCTGTTCTAAGGAAAGTTATCAATTCCTATTTTAGTGAGGCTTCCAATGATGAACCTATTTGAGTAGTTCGTTCAGGGTGTTCGTCGTCCAGAATGATATTTTCAGCAGCTTCCACTACTTGACTCTTCACGAGTTGTGACTCATCCCGAGGATCCAAGATTTCAATTTTTGCACCTTCATCCACTTCATAAGTAGTAGTATTTTTCTTTGATTCTTCCAATTCATCTTGCTCGGCGGATGAATAATAGCACTCTCGAGCTACTTTCTAATCAGCTTTCATAACTCCTACTCCAAAGTTTATTGGAAATTTTAGGCATTGATGCACTGTAGATGGTACAGCCTCGAACATCTTCAATCCTACTCTTCCCATGATGATATTGTACGATGACTGGACATTCTTATCCATCACAAAAAAGCGTATTCTTTCTATCCGACAAGCTGGCCACGTACCAATGAATATATCCAACTTGATCATCCCAAGTGGAAACACTTTCTCGCCAGCAAAACCGATGAGGGATCTGTGGTAAGGCTCCAGTTGAGACATCTTTAAATTTAAACTATCGAAACATGAGTAGAACATGATGTCTGCCGAGCTACCGTTATTGACCAGCACTCTTGAAATCAGTATTTCCTTCATTCTCATTTTGATCACCAGTGGGTCGTCATGAGGATATAAAACTCCTGCAAGATCATTCTTCGAAAACCCAATGACCAATTTTTCTTTGTTCACCTTTCTCGGGCGATCTTCCTCAGCTAAATTTATTCGCTGAATGTACGAGCAAGCTTGAGCCTCTCCGAGGTAAGCTTTCCTTTCTGCAGTAAGGTCTCCTCCTCCTGCATCTCCTTCTGTAATGACATTACAATCAAATGACCCAAAGCGTATTGAAAATACCTCTCGTTCCAGCTGCCTTGGTTTCTTGGGAAGATCGGGGTCATCATCTGGATCATCTTCATGGTTTCTCTTCTTTTTCTCCTCTGCTCAATGAGGAGATCTAGACCTCTCTCTAGTTCGGTCGTGGTTTCTTCTTTTGCCTCCCCGATCAACGTACTTTGCTAGCTTTCCTCGTCGGATGAGTGTTTCAATCTCGTTCTAAAGGGCTATGCAATTTTTGGTCATATGGCCATGATCCTTATGGAACTCGCAATATTTCTCCCTATTCCTCGTGTCAGGGTCTGACTTCATTTTCTTTGTCCAGTTCAACTCCTTGCTGTTCTTAATTTCTTCCAGGACGTGGTTGATGTTTGCCTTCAAAGGCGTGTAATTATCAAATTTCTTCAAGACCTCCCATGACGACCTACTTTTGGAATGTTTGTCACCACCATTATTCGTATGCTCTTTCTTCTTAGCTTTATCACCTTCCCCCTTGGTTTCTTTGGAGTCTATATTCTTCTTCGCAGACATAGCCTCCTCGGCATTCATAATCTTGGATGATTTTCCCATTAAGTCCGACATGGTTCGAGGTGGGTCTTTGGCCAAAGTGTAATACAACTTGTTTGGCAGCAGTCCACTCATCAAAGCAGTAATCGTTGTCTTCTCCTCATAATCAATGACTTCGAGCTTCTCATTATTAAAACGAGTTATATAGTCTCTAATACTCTCACTAGCTCTTTGTCTAACACTTAACAAATGTGCTACTCGTTTAACTGGCTTTGCTCTGAAGCAGAAATTCCCAATGAATAACTCGGCCAGTTGCAGAAAAGTTGAAATCTTACCCCGAGGAAGATTATTATACCATATCTGAGCAGATCCGGTAAGAGTTCCCGAGAATGCCTTGAATCTCATCTCGTATGGGACAGCATAGATGTCGGAAGCAACTTGATATTGTTCTATATGAAGGACAAGGTCAGTCTTCCCATCATACTTGGGAGTCACAACAGGTGCTTTGAACTTTGATGGTGTTGGAAAATCAACAATATCCTGGACAAAAGGTGTTCCTCGAACAAAGGTTCGTTGTAGAGGGTTCTTAGCCTTAGCCATTTCCCCTAGTCTATCCTCCAGCCTTTGAATAGATCCTTTCCATGCGTCATTCCCTTCCTCGGGCCTATTGGTTCGAGCAACTGATCGCGTTGAAGTGGCTTCCTAGGATTTATCTTGACGAGCAGCTGGTCGGTCAGCGGATCCATCTTGACAAGCAACTGGTCGCGACTGGGCAGATCCTTCCCTTAAATCTGATGGTCGTCGAAAGCTCCTCGATGCTGCATTAAGAGGACTCTTGTTCCTCATAGGGCCTAATCGATCGAAAGGAGAAACCCTACTTAATCTTTCCAATGCACTGGTCCTTTCTAGGGAGAGGGTGACACGTTGTTCAGTTTTTATGGCTCACACTAACGAAGTTCGTCCAGGTTGATAAGAAAAATCTTTAGATTCCTCATTGCGATATGAACTAGTATGCCTAGTATGCACAGAAGGCGCACGAATATTTCTTTGAATGATTCG
The DNA here is from genome assembly GCA_949130495.1 of Sambucus nigra. Lineage (NCBI taxonomy): Eukaryota > Viridiplantae > Streptophyta > Magnoliopsida > Dipsacales > Adoxaceae > Sambucus > Sambucus nigra. Next base: position 124,382,311 of record OX422213.1, read on the forward strand.
TGATCCGAAATGGGCTGGCGCACCGCCATGGAAGGTTTGGAGGAGTTGTCGCATCGTTTCTTGCATGACTGTCTGGCAACGAGCCAGATTCGCCATAATTCCAGTCAAATCTAGAATAATTGGTGGAGCAGATGGATTTGGAGGGGTTCCAGTGTTTCGATTACTGGATTGAGGTATATCAGCCATAGGTATTGGATTGTTATTGGTGAGAAAATGATTTTACCAGTCGTTTCCCACAGACGGCGCCAATTTGTTGATGTAAAAAATTAGATCACTCTAATAATTCAATCACAGATAAATAAATGAGACAAAAGATTTTTAAAGTGGTTCAGCCTTATATGAATGTCCTACGTCCACTGTTGTTTTATTGTTGAGTGTTTGGGAATTCTCGATTACAAGAAATTGAGGTCTAGATCCCAAAGTTTGGGTTCAGAATCCGTCCTTTAGAATGAGGATTGTACAATGTGTTTATAGCCCTGAGGCTGTAATGTGAAAGGGTAATACATTTAATGATATACGTATGAAAGGGTAATACATTTAATGCCCTCTTTGGGTGTGCGTCTGAATGATAATCATTTAATGAACCAGTTGAACTATTGGTTATCCAGCTATTAATGCTTTGTTCGAGATGCAGCTCGGACCGCCTGAGTAGCTCGGACCGCCTGAGCTTCTCGGTGCTAATGAGTTCCTCGGAGAGGTCCTGTTCCTCGGAGCATAAGAGTTCCTCGGAGAGGTCTTGTTCCTCGGAGCATTAGAGTTCCTCGGAGCGTATGATCATTTTGGAAGTGCTTGTTGTTGCCATGTAGATAGCCGCGTGTCTTCATATGGTTGGTCCAAGTCAGCATATTAAATTTGGTATCAACATCGACATTTATTTGGTGCAAGTTTACTCGTCTTCAAAGTTAATTTCATTCCGAGATCACTCAGGTATGAATGCATATAATTAATGGTGCTCGGAATTATTTTATAAAAGATAAGGATGTAATTTTTATATAGAAAAATGATTTTAAATGTCTTAAAAGTGTTTTAATGGTTTAAAATTCGTTTTATGATGATAAGCTCGAAATATAGTTTGACTAATTTGAATCTCTTTGTTAAGAGACATTTTTATCTAAAAGTCAAAGAAAGTCAAACTTTCGGAAGGTCGCTCGAACGACACTGGATCTCGTTCGAACGAGATACAATTTCGCGCGAATGACATGCTTAAGTCGTTCGAATGACACATTTTTTGAGGCGTCCTTTAAATCCTATTTAAACAGTGTTTGCATCATAATTTCAGCACTGTGCTTTCTTGAAAAAAGTTTTACGAACCAGAACCTTGTTTGCACATGTTTTCTATGGTTACAAAGCATAAACACATCCGTAGAGTTTGCAAAGATCCGAGTTATCAGTCTTATATGTTTACGTGATCTTGTTGCACTAAAGTTGTTTGTTCTACACATTGAACACAAAGGGTTTTGCAGTGAAGAAGCGACGAACATCGTGTTCGACATCGTAGACGTATCAAAGCCATATCGATGGACATCGAGACATACGTGGACGCGTGTGTTGTGGACAGAGATCGTGGAAGACGGAATTTATGCGTGGGCGCTATTGAAGAACGGTTGAAGATCATAAGTAGCGTCAAGACCCGTGGGGATCGAGTCTTAGTGTAAGGCTAATCTATCTTTGTAAAACCATTGTTCATAGTGATTGTCCGGCTTGGGTCGTCCGAGGTTGTTTTCCCATTTTTGGGTTTTTTCCTAGTACATCCGGCGTTGTGAGTATTCTGTACTTTACTTTACTTGCTTTAATCACTAGATGCATGTTTAGGATTAATCAAGATAAAATTAGTTTAAAGTGAGAATTGGGATTTCACAACTTGGTTTGGTGAATAATTAAAAGTTGGATCTTTTTCGAAGAAAAATTGGTTTTGTTGAAAACACACATATCGGGCCACTCACACACTTTCATCGTGCACATGAGATATGAAAATAATCGCCACAATCCCTCAATGTTACCACTAATAAGACTAGTTACCCATGAGACATTTATAAATAGGTAGCCTCTCTCTATAAGAATAACCATTCCCTCTAAAGTAAACATTAAAATTACGGCTCTATAGGTAGATATGTTGACCATATCTTTACGATCGATTCTGATAAAACTAGCATCATCGGCCCTCTCCTCATTGGTTGTGACCCCACTAGTCATACTTACCTTATCTCTAAGGCCACTATAATCATGATAGTATTCTCCTAGAACTTATTAGGGTTTTCCCCTAGTTCAGTTACTTTTGTATTTGAGATCATCCTCGACTCGGGATAATGATACACCATCACTAGAATTTTGGACATAATCTGGCCCTAGTACTTTCGATTTTAGTAACTATATCCTTTAGATACGTGTAACAAGTATGATGATGTATAAGGACAACTTTAGCCACCCAATTTCAAGTGATAAAGGGTGTCCATCTAATAAAACTAACCAAATCCTATATGCAATAATTTTCTAACATAAAATACCTTCACAAATGGTTTGTGGATAATGTGAAAGGTACTTTGTTAAAACTTCACTCCAATAACTAGCCCTACTTTCGGCACCCCCTCCTTTTAGTTAAGTAACGACTTCAAGCATGACCAACTCCCATAATGGGACAGGCGGTGTGTACAAGGCTCGGGAAATAATTCACTTTCCTCTTCTATATAAACCTCTCCATATATAGATAGAGGAAGATAAATGAACTCCCCCTCATATTAGCAACCATATAGTTGCCTTGACGAGGTCTCCAAAATTTATTCATGATGTTATTTTGGATAGTGAGAGGAAATCACGTTCCCTCAAACCATTTGTTATACATTTACTAAAGGTATCACGCCCAATAGTCCCTAATTTCTGACTGATATCAACTTCATATATGGGATGTCTCATAAAGGAAATACAAACAAGCAACCCTCTCGATACCATCTGATCTCATTTAAATCGTTATTTTAGGACAATGGAGAGAAACCCTTTAACTGGTCGTCATTATACATAGTACAAATCCCGAATGGTACATCACAAAAGTAATCAAAGAATGCAACGCTGAAAAAAGAATGTACGAACTCAAGACCCTAGGACACTAGAACCTGGAATGCCACGATACCGACTTTGATACCCTGTAAAATATGTATAAATAGATTGATCAGGTCCAATATAAAAATAATGGGAATAAAAAAATTTTGGTAACATTCTTACCATAAAGAAACTGGAACAACAATAAATAAAGGAACAACAAGATAACACCTACTGAAATAATTACAACATCTCTGATACCAATCATAACTATGCAAAATAAATCCAACTCTTGAATAAAATTTCAACAATAAAAAATTCATCTATAAATATAAGTACACATGTACAGTCACTGGCTCGAGATAAATAGAAATAAATAAACTGGCCTAATGAAACGTAAATAAATACCAGAAGTAGATAAATTACACTACTCAAAAACTACATCCTTGGAATGATGAACATGATATTGCTAGAGATACTCCTCCGATGATCAACCTAAGACTAAGACCAATAAAACCAGTTCAATATTGAATGTTACATCAAGTCTACAAGGAGTAAGAATTTAACCTAAATTGGTCCATAATAATAATAATAATAATAATATGAATCTTCCTTATATGTTTTAAGCTATTTAAGTTACCCAACCCAAACAACCTAAAATAAACATTTGGTTATACTCCCAAACCCCATGATTCCCATATGTTATATGTATATCTCTTCATTAAGTATTCTTTACTTTCACATTCATAATTTTATCTCTTAGTTCAATAATCATATACTCTATTGAAATATCTTAAATAAAAAATTGACTCACATATTAATCATACTTTCAATAATTATCTCTAGTTTACAAAATCATGTCTTTAATCTAATATTCTCAATTAGTCGCAGGCCACTAGTTTAAGATATACGTCTTGAGTATATTCACTACATTACTCTTGAATAATAGGTTACTAGTTATACATATGTAATATAAATCATAAACCGATAAAACCATATCAAGTATAAAAAAATAGAATCACATAATCCAGAATAGTTATAGATGCATACAATCCATTTTAAATCTCATGGGGGGCTATGCTCATTCCCGCAAATAAGGAGAAACATTCTCAAAGTCCAATATCCACATACGTATGGTCCCCGCCACATATATGGAAATGGGCTACGCTCGAGTACGCAGATAAAGGTACAAAGGCCTATCTCTATTTCTTTTGGGGATCACTCTTGCGTACTAGTTACAATTATAGGTTTTCCCAAACCTATAACCTCAAAGCCTCATTAAAGGATCATCACTATACCTTCCCGTTATAATGAACGACCTTCATACCAAGGCTATAGGCTAGAATTCCCCTGTATTGTCTTCATTTACCAACACAAGTACACCAGCCAAAGTATTGGGGTAATAGGACCAACGTAAAGCCCGTCTCATCACTAGGATACTAGCACAGCCAACGTCATATGCACACCATCAAAATTCCTCATAGTACACCCCCCTTAAGCACACCACGTCGGTATGATTACACATAAAGCAAGTAGGTGAGTATCAACCTATAAAATTGAGCCAAATAAATAAGTATAAATCCCAACCATCCGTGTTACACATAATATTGTCAAATTGTACGTAACTGGGTTATATATAAAGTCTTTTAATATTATTAGTTTATACACATATTAAATATAGTCATTCTATATAACATTGTGCCGAACCCATGATGCTTTTAAAAGGTGGGCATCATTTTACACCTAACATTTATGAAAAGTATCTTAATATAAACGCTACTCAACTCAAAGGTTTATACAATGATTCAAATTAACAAATGACATATAAAGATACTAAAAGCTCACGGTCTTCCATAAAATCCATGCATGGAACATCTCATAAATGAAATTTAAGCAAGGAACCCCGAGATACATTTATGTCTAGGTCAGACATTATAAATCATTCTAAAATAACATGTAATCTACATGATCATTAACCATCCAATAATATCATAAAACATCTGATCCCTTGGTCCTTTACTCAAGATAGTAAAGCTACGTGAATCCAATTTACTTACGGATTAATAAAAGTGTCATAAGTTCAAAATTAATTAACTCCAATTAATAAAGAACTGATCCATTTTATTTGGAATCCAATATACATACCAATATGGTTTTAGGTTCCTCAACTCTTAACCCAGAAACCCAAAACCTCATATCTTGAACATTCCCTAAAATTCCCTTATAAACTTAAAAAGTCCCAAAATTTACCCGGATCCACCCTCACAACCACAAAATGCTACTGTGCACACGACCTACAAACTTAAAAACCCAGAAACGCATGTTTTTCAACCCTAAGTCCACCGTTAGGAGCCCAGACCCTGAAACCTCCATTAACTGCCTGAACAAAGGTTCTACTGCCTAAAATACACTCAAATAAGGTCTAAAAACAATATTAGATCAATCTTTAAGATATCTCAAGAATTTATATGATTTAACAAAGATTTAAGTACCAATTTCAAATTCCAGGCTTAAGAACCCTAACATCACATTTCTAACAATTAAATCACATATTTTTTCAATATTAGAATTAAACTAAGGAATTTTACATGATTCATCACCGTGATTGAGAATATAATAATTTTATTTAGATTCAAAGGTATAAATCATACTATTTGAAATCAAACTATCCTAATGAAATATCATGATATTAAGGTTTAACTTATCAATTAAATAATTTCTAAAGTTTTGTTTGTAAGACTAAAATCAAAATATCAACATATTACATCATAATCCATTGAACTCTTACTTCCATGACATAATCCCAATTAGATTCTTAAACGATGCAAGCATGACTTAGGCCAAATGTAAGAATTCAAGCCCCAAATACCATAACCTTCTTAACCTTGAGTTCTTCTTCCCTCCTTAGACTTTTAGACTTTCTTTATACTTTCAATGTGTTTTAGGTATTACTAACTAACCTAGAAACTAAGATTCCCACAAAATTTGACTTGGCCCTCGCTTAAACCCCAACCTAATGAACCCAAATAACATTTCAAATGTCTCAAATCTCAACCAAAGCCATATACTAACCAAGTGTACTTAAACCCCAATATTTTAAGTCAAAACGGACATTAGGTCAACACGAAATATACCAAATTCTATTAAATTAATTATCTCAATAACTTAAGTTATAATTCAATACAAATAGAACTAATTAAAACTGAATTATTAAATAATTTCATACGACTCTGCATTATAATAAACTACTTCACAATCCGTGGAACTCGATATTGAGGGGATAATCCAAATAAGGAAACCCTCGATACCTAGTCCTTGCCTATTCCTTAGTCGCCTATAATACTAACTACTTACAATATTTAATTAATGAAATACCTTATATTATGCCAATATCCACAGAGTGTTAATTCACTTGATACATATGCAACTACATTTTCAAATGATCTAACATTGATGACAATTATGATAAGTGACATACAATGTGTCACATACAAATTATATCTAATCACACTAATTTCACCGTTAATTAATTACTACGAAAATAGGGTGTATTATAGTTTAGCAGATCCTCCTGCCTATGTCCACGAGGAAGGGAGGGGGAGATATTTATTCCTTGGAAGAACAAAGGACGATTGAAGTTCTAATGTTACTAGCTGAGAGTCCAAGTCATCGTGATCAAGATACCAATCGATATCCCCAAATAAGGTTAGGTCGCCCTTATTTAGATGTACAAGGTTCCTATAATTCTATGTCTCTTTGATTTAAACTTGTCTATAAGTGGTACAATTATACTATAACTAGTTGTTCGTAATGCCTCATGATCTTTCTCGATACTAAGTTAGCTCTTTTTTTATACTTGGCCGATTATGCCCCTTGACACTTAGGCTCCACGTGTCAGTCCATGTGGAGTAATCGACCGATACTCCTTCATATATATCACATGTTTGCCTTTTTTTAGGATGTACGTATATCTATGATATATTCCACTTATCTATATCCACATGTTTTATATCACTTGTATATATTCCCATGTCTTACTTCACTTATATATATATTTCTTACCACACTCTTTCTCTCACATACTTCATGTTACTTGTACATATTTACTAGCTTTACTCTTGTGTAGATAGATCTTTTGAACGCATGCCATTTGCATATATTACCCAATTTACTCCATTCTTAGTAGTTATAGATGTCCCTTTCAGCATAAATGTACTTTGCATAGTTATATTAATTAAGACATGCATTTTCACTCTAAATTTCACGAGCATTAAGTATTAACTCTATATTTGTCTCATACTATGAGTCGCTTTGTTATGGGTGATTCTGTGGGGCACGATTAACTTATGCGATAGGCTCCCATCGTCCATTGGCCAAGTACCCTTGATGTATATCACACGATTCCCCTGCATTGTACCACTTGACTAAACTCACGATGAGAGGTATATAACACGATCTTATTCACGTACATCAAGTATATCGAATTCCACTAAACTAAAATTCCCATTTAGTAACACACTAATTTTTTATTACTAAAAGTATTAGATCATTACTATTTCTTAAAATAAATTACCATTAGTAATTTGATATATTCATTATTAATATCAATTCAATATTCTAAAAGTGAATATTAAATAAAGAGAAAGGAAAATTTTCCTTCCCAGCTAAAAGAAAATCCCCGACTCCCATTCACCCAAAAGAAATGCCATTCAATCGCTAAACACTATCGGCGCTCTTGTTTGCTCCGATCGGTCAACCTCCTTGTCTTACCTTTAAAGAACAAATCGATTCGTCCTGTTGGAGAACAAGGTAAATATTATTTCTTGACCTTATTTATTTGTAAGTGTGTATGTAAATGGTTTATCCGTCTTTGATATATATATATATATATATATATAGGGTTCTATATACTTTTCATAGAATCTAAAGGTTAGATTTATGTAACACGCTCGAAGCTTCCACAAAAATTTCGCCCAAAATTTTAACTTTATGACACTAAAGGAACTCATCTCAAATTCCTCTTCTCTTTTCTAATCCTTTCAATTTAATCATCCCCCATTCAACCTGTTTAACACCAAGGTAAATTTCGTTTCTTATTTTCATGTATTTGTTTACATGATTCAATTTACCCATTGTGACACCCCGACTAATTAAATACGGGGTAGCTACTCCTTTATTAAATTAATACAAAATGTCAAGTTGGTCCAGTTAATAGCATCACTGTCGAAAACATTTAAAAGTAAGTTACCAAATTTTAATTTAAGTCTGGTTAACATGCAGTAAAAGAATAATGAAAGAATAACAACCATTCACCATAACGAAGCAATGGAATAACCAACGAACTAATAATAAGTCCGGAGGAAAACTCCCCACAACAATCCCACAACTGAAAATAATATGACAAGTCTGAATCCTGAATTAATTACATGCCAGAAGTCTGAATAACTGAAATAAATGAAATGTCTCTAAAAGAAATGGGCGACATGCCCTACAACTGATAAATGATGAATATAGAGTCAAGATAGATGAAGCGTCTACAAGAAAAGTCATGTAACTTCCACAAACAGCTACAGCTCGTCACCTGAATGAGGATCTTAAGCATGGTGTCCTTGTGGCTGGGCACCTAAAATGGTTTTTACAAAAATAGATTTGAAAGCAAATGGGTCAGAGCCCGAAAGTGGAAATCATTTTAAAAACAGCAAGTGTTTTAATAACATTAAAACATTAAATGCAAAATACATGTTAGGACGTGCACTGACATGAAATTCTCACCTCTCGACTACATGTGCACTCCTAACGTACCGTACCTATCTAAATAACATACATATCTAACCAAACCGTAATAAGTTCTACCCCTTACTACTCGATTCCCATATTACATTCTAGCGTTATCAATTAAATAGAGGGCTTTACTTAAACTCAGATTCTCAATTTGTAATACAATTCACTATCGGTTAACCCGTTATGTTTTCTCAAAACATTACCATAATTATATTCACAATACCAACATGAAAGTTCTCATTAATTAAGTGTATATTATTCACGTCATAAATATACAATACAAGCACCCCGAGACTAAGCTGCAGTGCACACATACTCTGCTATCCATCCCGGTACATCATGTACATAAGGATCACGCATTCCGAATCTCTCAGGAATCGTTCTCAGATAACAACAATCACAAACAATGGAGGCAAACACAGTCACATCACATGGGTCACACACATACCTGCGCTCCCACGATCAGCAGACTTATTAACATCCCAATAAGTCCTTCTCTGACCTATGTTCTCGAGGTACCAGTCTAAATCTGGGCAACACAAGGATTAGAGGGCCCTAAGCGAACGTAAACCTCCCATGATAGCAAGTGTGGTAGGTATGTCATACACATAAATTCATATACAAATACTAAGTATGCACACATCTTAGTAGTCACCATAATTTATTTGTAGTACACATCTCATTCTCGTACCGACATATAATGCTACACAATTTATATGTTCCCGGTTAATATAATTATTTAGGCCGTCAATAGTTCTCGCATCGTAATAGACACTCACGTCCTAATTCATAATTTCCCTTAGGTTCAAACTACACTTCTACGTTTTACTCCTCATTATATCCCAAATATCATAAATATATCAATTAATCCACAAGTAAGTGTTATCTCTACATATAAACAAGGTTATGGGACACTCGGGATTAAAACAGGCTAAAAAGCCTAAATTGTCAGCTCGTTAGAAGTCTCGTTCGAACGAGGCTGTTCGAACGAGAGTTCGTTCGAACGAATTGGGTATCTAACGAGATCTCGTTCGAACGAAATTCATCGAACGAACATTCAACTCGTTAGAAGGCAAACTGTCCACTCGTTAGAAGCTCATTCGAACGAGCTTGTTCGAACGACCTGGGTAGGTCTTCTAACGAGAGGCCAGTTTCGAGCCCAGAAATTCCTTAACTCGTTTTTCCATCTTTTCTTCACCTCTAATCTCATCTAAACATCAATCCAACAATCGTTCATGGGTTCTAATCATTCCTAAACATACTTAGGTCATATATTAACGTTTATATAGAGTCAATTCTTCCTAAACATCATTGAATCATCAAATCCCTTCATTTATCCCCAAATCATATGAACATGAACCCTAAAATTTTAAAGTCACCAATGGGCATAATTAAATCCGTTTTTGTTATGAACAAGGTGTATTTCCATCATAATAATCCTCCTAACACAATTCTATATGCAATCCTTTCATCAAAATATAAAGTTATAATTCCAATTAATGGGTTTTTATCAAACTCCCAAGAACAATACAAATTTTGTCAATTTCCTACGCATGGAAGAAACATTCTTTGTAATAAACGAAATTAAACCGCTTGCCTTATGAATATCTCTGGATTTGATGTCGAATTGATGAATGATTTTCTCTCTCTCTGCAGAATTATCCTCTCTCTCTCTCTCTACAAGTCTTCTTCTCCAAGGTGACAATGGTGGCTAGGGTTTTGCCTTAAGAAACTCTTTTGGAACTAATTCCAATAACCTCCGTAGCCCATTAGGTTATTAGTGGGTTTAGTGGGTAATTGCCAAATCAAATATTAATTCCTAATTTTCGTGGGTTTTAATTACCAAAAATCCAAAATTACCAAACTACCCTTATACGTTGCCGACATGGCCTAAAAGTGCCCCGGGACCCAAACTAAACCCCCGGCTAGTGTTTTCTGACTATTTCGACTCTTCCGGATGCGTTGGCGCACTCAAAATGACCATACGGTTAATAGAAATAAAATTCACTTTTATAATTAAAATAATTATATTCCTGATGCGACTGTCACACGCGTCTCAACAAAATTTCCAAATTGCCGTATTTCAATCTCACGACAAATTTCATAATTCAATATTCATATATAGTCATATATACACATTATAATCAAATACCAACTCGCATCTCGCTAGTATTTTAATCCGGATTAATTTCCAATTAATACACATTTAATTCAATTAATCCCATAAATAAATATCACAAACATACGGGGTATTACACCCATAATTTACATCTTTGTATATTTGGGATCTTATTTTATTTTAAGAAAATTCGTAGATTAGATCTTTATCTGTTTTTCAAAATTCGGCATTTGATAGAGTTGTTAAAACCTAGGCTTTTCGATTTTGATCACCCGTATATTCAAAATTTATTGTTTGCTGTCATTTATAATCGTAAAAATATGAGATTTTATTAATCATCTAGGCTTGTTAATTGATTTAGGGTTTTTATCTATTACAACTTGTTTGGGAGTTTTTTAGAGGAAGGAAAGGAAAGAAAAGTTTTATTAGGAGAGAAAAGAAAAGAAAGGAAAATTTATAAGAGAGCAAAGAAAGGAAGAGAAGAGAAAGGATTTAGGTAGGAAGATAAAATAATTTATTTTCTAGTCTTTGGGAGTTGGAAGGAAAATATTTTTTTAAGGGAAATAAGTTACATTCATTAGAAAACTTTCCTTTCTCTCCATTGCTTTTTGTTTTGGAAAGAATGGAAGGGATTTTTTTTTTAAAAAAAAAATTCCTTTATTTTCTCTCCTTTTAAACTCCCAAACGACGAAAATGGCAAAACAACACTTTCTCTCCTATGTAAACTCCCAAACGACGGAAAGGAAGCATAATTTCCTTTCCTTTCCCTTCTTTTCTCTCCAAAATAAAACTCCCAAACAAGTTGTTAATTCTGATCAATTGATCAATTTTGTATTTTATGGGTTATTTTTTGTTCTCGAATGATTCTTGCCATGTCGGGTGTTAACCATGATGAGTTGCTAAAAATTATAAAACCACTTCTCTCTAATCTACCTAGTATACCTCGTTCCGAGGAGACACAGCTAGTGTACGTTGGGAGTGATTATCATTGTCAAGCTGAATCAGTGGCGTGTGATGAATGTTTTGCTATTTTTTTAAGCTTTACATCTATGTCTTCTGAATCTGCATCTGTGGACATGAGGGATGTCTTGGAAAAATTAATTTTCAACCATTTGATATACTTTGATAGATTACATACAAATTGAACAATCAATTTCTTACAACTAATGTGCAAGAAATTTTTCCTTACAAAAATTAGTTGTGCTTCGAGTGTAATAATCTAGAATTCAGATTTCACTTTTTTATTTTAAAATTTATATTGTGGTAAGAGTTGAGTGACAATAGGTTTCTCGATTTTAGTCTTAAATGGAAAGATTATCTTGCAATTTGTTGGAGGAATTTACATAACATTTTTTTTGTGCTCAGGATGTTGACTACCTAGTTAGAGTTAACCCAAGAAGCCATTATTTGCAATAGTTGGTGGGTCAAAGGTATGATCTAAGATTGTCATGATAGTGCCATTATTGTAGAAGTTTATCATTCGCTTTGTTTGGTGGAGGTATTGTATTATGTTTATAAAAAGCCCAAGGCCCACTATTATATATTGTAAAATAAAATATAGTCTTAAAAGCTTATATGCATGCCAATTTTATGATTAATTTTTATTAAGCGTTTCTGCATTGTCGCATACTATCATATTTGTTAGATTTGAGATGGACACATAGTTTTTATACGGTTAAAATAGTTTTACTCTTTCATAATTTTAGACCTCTTAACTATTTTTCAGTGTTGCATATGTAGGTTCAACTCAGTGCTTCATATGTAGGTTCTATTTTCAGTTATGAAAAATAGTGTGGCTACTATATATTTTATGAAAATAGATTATTTGTGATGAAATATTGTTGTCACTTTTCTTGGCAACAACTTCACGTTTCTTCAACTCGAATGCTTCTCGAATGTAATAATTCTCACCCTATATTATTTGGTTTTTAACAATATACGCATTTTTTTGTTATGTGATGCTATTTCAATTACTATTAACAAAGGTTAGTAATTAGAGCAGTGTTTATCTTCACATCTCTTGAAATCAAATTATTTTATTTGGATTCTTATTGTTATGATATTGTTTATATCACCTCAAATTCACTGTCCTTTTGTTTTGGTTCTCTAATAGATTGGATGTACTCAATTAATTCACTATATGTTCGAAAAAGATTGTTGACCCGAGAGATCCAAACAGTGTTATTGTTGAACAAGCAGTGTTATTGTTGCTACAACTTTTTAGAATGGCATTGATAAATGTTGGTTGTTGTGTTGGGTTAGTGTGTGTCAATGTTGCACGTGAAACACAAATGTTTATTGGTCATCATAAATTACATATTTGGATCATTTTGGTTTGTATAGATTCTAATTTTTTCTCTATTAGTTTTAAGTAGAGATTATATTCCAAATTGTTACTATGTGTATCGCTCTCGGTATTTAAGTTTCTTTTTTAAATAAAGAGTGAGATCTTATATAAAATGTAAATGTTGAATAGACTGACTGCGGTTATGTGGACTACTTTTTTATATGTTCTTAGGATTTGACAAGTTTGGTAAACATAATTGAATTTGCTTAAATTCAGGACGTGATAAAGTAGGATATCGGACCTTAAAATATATATATTTTTTAAATATGTATTAATATTAATAATGGAACTTTACTATTACAAAATTAGACAAAAGCATTACAAAATCTGTGTAATAAGGTAGAAATAGTAATAAAAAAATTTATTACTAAATCAGAATTAGTAACGATAAAATACCATTGATAAATCTATTTAGTAACAGTAAAATTCCATTGGTAAATCAAATATTAGTAATGGTAAATATATGTTACTAATTTTTCCCCACAACTTTTTTTAACAAAAATTTACCATTACTAATTATTTTGTAACCGTAAAATATTGTTACTAAATGCAAGTTTTGGTGTAGTGTTATCTCTCACATGTATTGTCACCATGATGTATATGTAGAGGCAATTCATGTACACTTGGGTATATCAAATGACTTCTCCACACGTATCGATGAATGATTACCCTAATAGGTAAGAGGTATATTGTGGAAATCATGTTAATGGTGGGAACCCTTAAACTAACCTCCCATACATAACCCTCATATAGATATCTGACTTAGGACACTTGTATCAAAATTTTTTATTCTAGCGCAAAACTTTGCCAAAATTATGTGGTCTTATCGCCTAATTTTGTGCTCTTTCGCGTATTTTTTTTTTAAACAGCACCTTGTTCGTGAAACTAAAAATAAGTTAAAATCTTGTCTTACATTAAGTACCCTTTATCCTCCCAAACTCGAGACCTATCCGGCATTCCACTTGCAACTTAGGTGGACCATAATCCAATCGGAACGTAATAATAACATCTACACTAAGGGATTTTTCTTCCCTTTTCAAAAAATATCAAAAATATTCTTTTGCCAAAAATAAAAATACATTTTCCCTTTTAGGTGCGACCGCATTCCTTTATCTTGTCTTCACTGCCTATTGGTTATGATCTGCATTGAGACCACTTTAGAGTTCTACTTTATCAACACCCACTTCAATATAGACAAAGAAGTCTTATCAGAGATTCCCCGTGGAAAACCCTGATAAGAATGCTAATGTTCAGCCATATTTGATAACCAAACTTGTCCAACTCACCATATAAATTGATAAACTGAATTTGAATGTTCATGAAGTGCAAACAAACAGGGCTCAGATCCTAGAGATGTCTGAACCATATATATACCCAATCCAAATCCTTTTTTTGATGCCATGGGACCACAGATTCTCGGATCTATATGCCCCTCTAAAGAATACCAACATGATTCATATGTTACATTGCCTCCATGCATCCTTCCCGTCAATGGGCCACCTCCTACTCATTTTCCCATGCCTAATATTGATCAACCAGGGGATAACTTACCCATGTATGTTCCTACTTATCCCAAATAGAAAAAACTCAACCAAGTGAAGGAAGACCTCAGTAATCTCTCCCAAAAATTTAATCAAGTAAATCTTTCAGGATACTATATAGAGTACACTCATATGTCTTTTTATCAGAAGTCCCGATTTCTCGAGAAATTTAAGAGGCATGACATTGAGAAATTTAAAAGAAGTTGACCTCCCGTTATGCATCTACAAAACTATCATTACACCATGACTATACTAGGTGATACGAAAGAAATCATAGCCCATATGTTTTAGTATACCCTCAAGGAAAGTGCTATGCACTAGTTTTTATCACAAGGAGAATATCGAATCCAAAGTTGGGAGGATATTGAAAGAGAATTTATGGGTCAATATAAATATAATAAGGAGCTATAGGTAACCCACTGAGATCTTAAGTTACTTAAGAATGTCTTTGGGGAGTCTATTAGTAGTTTCACAACTATTTGGAGATAGAAAATTATCCACCATAACCAATCACCCATTTGAAGAAGATAAAGTTAGTATTGTGAAGAAAAACTTTCTCCCTCATATTCAAAGTTTTATGGGTAGTCAGTATTATCCTCACTTTAGATTCTTACGGGAGGGAAATTTTTAAATTGAAGAGAATGTTACCAGTCATAAAATAAAATCATAAGGGAATAAGGTAGTTGGGTAGTTTACCCCTCAAAAGTATGAAAATATCGTTGTGTGTTCCATCAATAACATACCCTCTCAATCAACCACTTCATTGGAACCAAAAGCCCAACCCACTTCCATCCAAAAGGAATATATTAAACTTTATAACCCTCTCTCCAAAATATAGCAAGCCATTTTATCTCGAACCTTATAAAACCCTTGGAACCTCCATTTCTTGAACATATTCTTGTAACTTCCATCAAATCGATGAGCATAAGACTGACTAATGTCAGCACTTGAAGAATGTTGTGAACATCCTCATTAATACAGGAATCATTTCTCCTCCCGTAGGCTTAAAACTAAACACTACTTAAAACCATCTACCCATGCATTAAGTTTGCATGAAATCCATACTCACTGATGAAGACCTTGATTTCTATCTCTCAAACAGAATTAAACCCATTAATAATCCCACCCCATCCATTAACCCAAAAAATCTCTAGTTACTCTTAAAGTTTGTCCGTCCTTCCTATTACATTTTGAAAAAGCCCATGACATAACCCTATCCTTGACAACTAGATCTTGTATCACCATTGAGACCAAATTATAAATAGAGAATATGGATCTATCCATTGTCCCTGAGCAATTGAGATATTTTGGAATGATTATCTTATCAGAACTGACCCTCGAAGAAAAGGACTGTGCAAGGATCATTGATCTTTATATGGAAAAATGGGGATGACAATACCATGATTAGTTTGTATCATCAAAAGAATTTATCCAGGATTATATTGTTCATACCATGACAGAAGATAAGAAAGGTTGGTGAAGCTCCTAATCTACTAACCTCCCTGAAGCTGAAAGGCTACTTATTCCCTTCCTAAAATTATTTCTCTATAACATGAGAGGATCTATAGTTTGAGGCAATCTAAGTTGCTGAGTGCATTGATTTCTCTACGAATAACCTAATTATTTTCATAGTATGGGGAGATAATTCTGATCCTTCAAATGATTGATACGGTGAACCTAACATTTAAACCCCCAGTGCAGTTACCTCTTTTTATGACGTGATCTCTTTTGAATATATTCTATAAAAAAATAAACATAGTTTCTAGTCCTCCTAAAATAAACAAAGAAATTGGTTTTCTCTTCTTCCCATCATCCATAAACCACATGACCCGATCAGGCCAAACTACAAAGACCGAATTCGTTCTTCAAAAATTCCACTCGTAGATAAAGGGAAAAGAGTAATCGAAGAAGAACCAATGCATGAGATCACCATTAATGATAGAAAGATCCTTGAACAGTTGAAGAAGACCTAAGAGAACGTCATTATGTGGGAACTACTCGTGTCCTCCCAACTTCACATGAATTCTCTTATCAAACTGCTCACTCGGGCTATAGTTCCTCCTTCTACATCTCCTGAGGAATCTATTCAAATAGTCAAGAATTTAACCTCCAGGAGACTTATTTCATTTGTTGATGAATAAATCCCCGAGTTCGTCTCTAATCACACAAATGCTCTTAATATTTAAGTTGAGGTTCTACATAAAATGGTCCCTTTAGTGCTTCTTGATAGCGCTTCTGCCCTGAATGTTTGCCAACTTTAAACTCCTCGGTGTCTAGGGCTACAGGTGATCTTACCAATGAACGTGCTTATGATAATACCCATCGGGAAGTTGTGGGTTCAATTCCTCTTTCATTAGGAACTAGTCCAATTTCTACCCAAGTGGATTTCCAAGTCATCGATATTACTACATTCTTCAACCTACTTTTTTTTCATATGTGGCTTCGTAGCATAACATGGGTTACATCTTCTCTTCATCATAAATTAAAGTTTTTTTTGTAAAAATTAGGTTATTACCATCATTGGGGATAATGAAAACATAGGTGGAGTTGGTAGCAGTAATCCAATTCTGGAAATCCAACATTCCACAAACAATATGTTCTTTTCTGGATTTAAGATCGATTTGCTCCCCCTCTCAGCTGAAAATAATTTTAAAGATTGTATGATTGTCGAACACATCCCTCATGGGAATGTTAACGAGATTAAGATATTCAAGAACATGAATTATATACCCAGAAATGGGTTGGGTAGTAGGAAAGAAGGTATCCTTGAACCAATCATACTCAATACATCTTATCCACTATGTTGTTTGGGGTTCCAGTAATATCCAACTGAACTTATGGTTATTCATCAACGTTATAGAAATAGGGTATTAAAGAAGAAATATGTCATTTGTGGATATTCTCTAAATTGAATCTTTATCAAAGAGGGTGAAGATTCGCCCCAATGTGGATTTTCGAAGCCATCATATGACACAATTGAAAAGAAAATGAAAATATGTTTTAAAATTTTATTTGAAAAAAATTCACTTGGAGTAAGGGATCCAAGCATGACATGAATCCGTTAACCTTCAAGTTGCCAGATTCAAGATCTTTTCATATGGAAAGAACTGAAACATTGATGAATCTTTCAATCTTGCAGAGCTAGGAATAGACCTCTGCATGATCCATATCGAATTTGAGTCATTAAATCCTTTTAAAATTATTAATCCTGCTAGCAAGACTCTTCTCAATTCGTGGAGCATTCCAGTTGTCTCGACCTTGTCTACCCAAAACCCTGTTGTCTATCACCTTGAGAATAAATTTATTTCCACCTTTTCTATTTCTAATTCAAATAAATACAATCCCTCTTTTAATAAGGTCCTTTAATTTGTTTTTCTCGATAATGTAATTAATGAAATAAATGAAGATTTTAAGTGTCATGTTATGCCTTATATTAAGTTCATTGATTCCAATCAAAGTATTAAAGAGGATGATCTAATAAATGAACAATTCTGAACTAATCTCAATAAGGAAAAAAATTAAACAACATAATTGCATTCAAACTAATGATGAGGAGAGTGTTGTCATCAGTCATTGTTTTGGTATCACCGTCTGATATTACGATAAGATTAAGGGTGGCAATTTGGGTTAGTCGTGTCACTTTTGGGTCACATTGATTTTTATTTTAGTATAAGTTTTGGGTACTCTTAAATATATACAAGCTAATCGTGTCATGTTCGGGTCATTTCGGGTTATTATCGTAAACGGGTTATCAGGTCAACAATTGCTAAGCCTAGATAAGATCAACCCTAAACAAGCATGGAGGTCATAATTTGAAAATATTCTCAAGGAGTTTGTGGATGTCATGGCATGGTCCTACAACAATATGCCTGTCAGGAAAAAGTTGAGGAACCTCTGACCAGAATGGTCATTCCAAGTGAAAGACAAAATCGTCAAACAATTGAACTTGGCTTTCATCCACCCAGTCTAATATTAATTAGGGTTGGCAAAATTGTCCCCGTGTTTAAATCGGCAAGGAAAGTTCGTATGTGCGTTGACTATCAACATTTGAACAAATCTTCTCCAAAATATGATTACCCTCTCACCCAATATTAATATAATCATCGATAATACTTCTAATCACACCCTCAAATCATTCGTTGATGGCTTCATCAAATATAATTAGATCAAGATGCATCCCGATTATTAAGAAAATATTATTTTTACCACCTGTGGGGGTACTTTTTGCAACACTGTCATGCCTTACGATCTTAATAATGTTGGGGATGCATACCAAATGGAAAACACAACTATTTTCCTTGATCACATTCACAAGGAAGTTAAAGTATATATTGATGAAATGATAATCAAACTCAAAACTCAAGAAGGTCACATCCTTTCTTTGAGGAAGGTCCTTGAATGCCTATGACAATATTAAATGTGCCTAATTCCTCAAAAATGCATTTTTGGTGTTACGATGGGAAAACTCTTAGGCTTTATGGTCAGTGAAAGAGGAATATAGGAGAACCATTCTAAACTCAAGGCAATCCCTGAAATGTCACAACCTCGAACTGAGAAGGAAGTGTGCATTTTCTTAGGAAAACTCCAATACATTAGATGGTTGATTAGCCAGCTCACTTACATTTTTTAACCCGTATTAAAACTTTTTCGAATGTATTAAACCAAAATATATAATAAGGCATGCCAATAAGCCCTCGATAAAATTAAGAAATACCTTACCCAACCACCAGTGCTCATGCCACCGTAGCCTGGTCTTCCCCTCCTCCTATACTAAACTGTCACTGAGACTATAATTAGGGCCATGCTATCCTAATACATTGAGGATTCATTTAAAGATAGAGTCATCTACTATTTCTAGTCAAAAGCTGGTGGGGTAATGAGGTTAATTACATAATGTTAGAAAAGGCTTTCATCTCCTTAGTTTGGGTCATTGAGAAACTCCAACACTGCATGCTTCCCATCCCCATCAAGTTAGTGTATTGAATGGTTTACTAGATAAACCTACATTATCAAGCCGCATGGACCGATGGCTTCTCTTGCTAGCTGAGGTCAACATAACCTACATGAAGCAAAAGGAAATTAAAGTAAGGGACAACTCTGATTAAGTAGAAGATTACCCATAGAAGAAATTTATGTATGGATTTACGAATTCCTTGATGAAGATATTATATGTTATACTTATGAGGAACTACATTGGAAAATATTCTTTGATAGATCCCCTAGCAAGAAGAGGTATGGCATTGGGATACTTCTAATCGGGATTAAAGCCTCTCATACTCCCATCGCCATTGCGATAGACTTCCCTTGCACCAATAACATGAAAAAATATGAGGCATGCACTATAGGCCTCAATATTTCTCTGGAAAAGGAATTCGATACTTTAATGTTTACAGAAACCCGACCCTAATCATGGGAAAAATCCTCTAAAATGGAAAGTCAAGGATGGAGAGATTCTACCCTTTCATGCTCATCTTGAAGAAATTTCATTGCAATTTAAATACGTCAGTTTTCATTACCTCTTTCATTCAAGGAATAACTTCATCGATGCCTTGTCTACATTAAACTCCATAGCCGTTATGCTCAAAAGAATAAAAATCACCCCCTTACAAGTTCAGAATTAGTTCAAGATACTATATTGAGCTCCCTTCTGAAGAAGATTCAAACAAGGTTGGGTTGGGTTGTGGTATTAAAATATTTGGTGTCTCCTAGACCATGGTTGACACCATTAGGGTGCTGATAAGAGAGATTTCATGAAACGCAAAAAACTCATTGCCCAATACATCATTTGTGACAAAGCTATTTTCAAAAGGAACTATGATGATACCTATTCACAATGCACAGCAGGGGCTGACACTAAAGAGATCATGAAAAAATGCTAGTGGGGAATGTGGATCCCGCATGAACGACCATATGCTTGCCAAAAATATGATTCGAAGGGGATACTTTTGAACCACCATGGTCCAGGAATGCACTACTTATGTCAAAACATGCCTAAAATGCCAAAAAATTGTCAATCTCCAGTATTATCCTCCTCGAGAGCTATACAATATGACCTATTTATGGTCCTTCTCGACTTGGGATATCGATATCATTGGGTAAGTCACTCCTAAATCATCTAATAGTCACAATTCCATCTTAATCTAAATTGATTGTCTCACTAAATAGGTTTAAGCCAATTCATATGCACTGTTGAATGCAAAGAAACTGGCCAAGTTCATTCGAAGGAACATCATTTTTTCTACAAGGTTCCTTATGAGATGGAACTTGATAGTGAAATCCATTTTAAAGATGAAGTTACAAAAGTGGTTGAAGATTATGGAATTCGAAGGCATAATTTGTCCCCCTACTGATGACAAACCATGGGGTTTTTGAAGATGCGGATAAGAGCCCCAAATCCATAATCAATAAATTGATAAAAAGTTCTAGAGACTGGAATGATAGGAATCCTTACGCCCTTTTGGGATATAGTACATCCATCAAAAAACCCACCTGGTCTACTCCCTCATCCATAATCTATGGCATGGAGCCTGTCTTATCGGTCGAGCTTGGAATACCTTCCATGCGGGTTATGCTCAAAAGTTAAGTGGGAGAAGATAATTGTTAATAAAGTTATTATGACGAGTTAGGACTCCTAGATGAAAATAGATTAAAGGATTTACACCACATGTAAGGGTATCATCATCGTATTGTGTGATCATTCAATAATAAAGTCAAAGACCGCGATGTGTAAGAAGGAGACCTCACTTTTAAAGAAATCGTGGAACCTATTTGGGATCGTAAACGAAAATTCAAGCCCAACTAGAGTGGATCATATCTTCTTAAAAATTTCTTATTAGGTGGCTTCACTATGCTCACCGATCTCAAAGGAGAAGAAATGGCATGCCCAGTCAATTTAGACCATCTCATGGAATTCTATGCTTTATCCAACTCTCGCCGTGCTATGTAATTATCACCTTAAGTTTATTCTAAACGAAATTATTTCATTATTTCTTCACAAGAACTACATAGGACCTGACCCTCTTAAAATATTTTCAAACATTATGTTCAAACCCCACAAAGGTACATAAGTAACTCATAAAGTAATTTTGAGTGTGGTCCTTTCTCTTAACAAAAAACTATTATTTTCTTCCAAAAGGAGATATAAGTCTTTATATTCAATTTTTTGAACAAAAGGATCACGTATGCCTTAGTAATTGGTATAAATAGTTCAAACGTAGGTATTTATTCCATAAAGTCACAACAAGGTATGATAAAATTTACATTTATTTCATTACTTTTATTTAAGGCACAACTTTTTACCCATCAACAAGAAAAATTCCAAACACTTAAACCTACGAACATACCACATTCCTTAGAATGATTCGTTCCTGTCTTTCCTATGATGAAGACATAATTATTTCACTCCTCACACTTTCTCATATACCCATGATTTTTACCCCCACACACTTTGCGAACGTCGAACATTTTACACATTATAAACATGTTGACTTATTTTAGGAAAAGGAGAATATTTTGCTTCCAATAAGAGACTGAATGGGCGTGATGGGTGCCTAACACCTTTTCATTTCATAACATAGTTTGTGAGCTCACATATTTTCAGTTTCGCATGTACTATTAGTCTTTTATGTTTGTCTGTTTTGATTAAACTAGAACGACAACTCCAATCTATGCACATTTACAAACACATACTAATGATGGTTTCTTTTATATTCCACCTCACCTAGAAGGAATCCCATGTGATTGATCATCAATCGACCACCAGCACACGAGCATGCCAATTGCGACGGGAGGCCGGGATAGCCACAGTTGGTTCACAGTTCATTGCAATGAATAACAATTATAAGGAACACTCAAATGGAACAACCATTAAGTTACTCTGATACAACTTTACCTTAGTGACAATTAGTTGTGAAATCATACTCGATATACCCTATTGCTAAATGAGTTTTAAATGTTCCCTATCATCCATACTTTGGGATCAAAATAGAAACCACTCAACATACAAGATGATTGGATGGAAATAGTGAGAATATTCATTAGTTACAAAACTTTTGGCTAGCCCATTTGTCCTCGCAGGCGTAAGGAATAAATAAAATGAAACTCAAGACAATGTAATGCATGATGAAAATGGGTAATTTTACATTAATGTAATTTGATGTTCATTTTATGTGAGTTTATTCATAAGCACCTATCAATTGAAAGGAATAAAGTTTAGAACAAAATAAATGGGTTCTAAGGAAAGCCTATACGTTCTTTGAGGCCTAAAAAACTAAGGTCTCTACTTAATTACTATACTAAATTTGATCAGTTTATAAATAAGTGTGAAAACAAAAAATTATAACAAGGAAGTTAAAGATAGTTCGGTCCACTAGAGAGAATAAATCTCCTCATCCTCAGGGGAATCGACACTGTCGTATTATGGGTCTGAAATACTCCTACTCGCTCGCTCGCGACAACGGTAGTTGATTTCAATTTGATGTGCCCATGGAGTATTCATTTACTTTATCCAATTTATGTGCATGTGTAAATGAGGTCATGCGGGATTGATCATAGTCACAAATTTGTTTTTATAAAAACAAACAAAAGAGGTCGAGCGGACCCTTACGGGATCATCCTAAGACAATGGTGGGCCTACATTAATCTAGAGATGCCGGAGGGGGAAGGTATTAAGCACCCCACTTTTTATTCATATTATTTTTTATATTACGTTTTTCTATGATGATTAAATGGAGTATATCGAGTTACTAAAAAACTTTAGGATTTAGACCCCAAAGATATGTAAACACTTTAGATAGGCCAAAAGAATGATTGGCATTTAGAATTTGAGGTGTTGGCCACCGAAGGGGTGGTCATTTGAATATAATATGAGCTCTTTGGAAGCGCACATGTGTGTGGGTGCTTAAAAAGCGATGTATATGTGCATTCTGAAAGTGTGTGTGTGTGTGTGTGTGTGTATGCTTACTTGGGTTCGTGAGTGAGAGCTCGGTATTATAATCAGGATGGACAACTGAGTGTGTGCCTTAATTGTGTGAGTGTTTAATAGTGTAACATCTTGGGATCATGTGTGAGGACTTGGTATTGCGCCTACATGCCCATTTGTTGACAAGATCTAAGCCTACATAATTCAGGTAAAACATTATCAATGCTCGTGTGGAAAGTGTAGTTTGGAGATGTGGTGATATCTTGCGAATGAATGTAGGATGTACCTTGGTTTGGACAAGAGGGTGTCACTTAGAGATATGACAGTCAAATATCGAGGTACAATACGTTATAGGGGGATATTATGGGGTGATATATCAGGGATTTAACAAAAAGGATTCTGCTCATAATTGGAACATGATGTTGTGTCTACGTACCCATTTGTAGATGGGATCAAAGCCTATGTAGTTCCTAATATGTGTGGGGTAAGTCGAGACTACAGCCACAGTGACTAAGTAAAAAAAGTGTGAATGTGTTTATGTTACTTTGGACTCGTTCCTCACATAGAATTTAATTTCTAACGCGTGATACTATGTTAGTGCTTCAGGCAAGAAATCGGTGTCGTGCCAATAGAGACGTTTTGTTAAACTTAATTTTGGGGTTTACTTGTCTTACTTTTGATGAAAGTGTTCTAGTCGGGAAGTTTGTGGAGATGAATTGTCTTACTCTTATTGATTCAGTAGCTTTTTAGGATATTCCATCATGCACGCTCTTTCCTAGAGACACTTTGTTTTGTAAAAAGGTGGCGGAGTATGTTAACTCAAATGTTTCCATTATTATGATGATGATTGAATGTACTTGGTCGTGGATTTAATGACATATTTTATGATATGGATGTTGGGGTTTTTATTCTAAAAACCATGCATGAAATTTAACTGTCAATAAAGTCTTGTCAAGTTATTTTTTAAATGAGAACCATGTTTATGAGATTTCGTTATATTTGTTCTAAATATATTATATGAATGTTGATCAACTGATATTAGTAAATATTCTGGTGAGTTAGGTTCGGGTTGATCATAGAAGATTGGAATTTCGATTCTAGTTTAATTCATAAGTTCACATCCTAGATGGAGAATTAACATCCCATCGGTAAAGTTGTGAATACGATCTTAGTAGTTTATCTTAACTATGGAAATATTTCTAATAGTTTGGGAACTTGTTTGATAGTTCAACGAGGATCGTATCGGTAAATCAAGAACGTATTGACAAGGATGCCATTCTACTCTAGGTTATGACTACATTAGACTTGCACAATCTCACAGCATTTGCAAAGGGTGAATAGATTCTCAGTCCCGAGGACTATGAGGATTGGAACGTGCATACAATTATTTATTTGGTTTTTATGATTGTGATCCAATGTATTAGGTCTTCAAAAGTTAGTCAATCATTTTGTGTACATGTCTAAGATCATATTCTGGAAGAATCCATATCTAGGAAATATCTTGGATTGTGAACCCCCTTGATAAACTTATAAGTTTTTATTCTACCAAAAAAACCCGATGAGTGGATTATTTATAATCCAGTAGAGTGTCAAATAAGTTATGATTGAGAACAAGTAATAATTAAGATATTGGTAAAAATCAATTAATGGAAAATCAAATTCCACCATGAGGGTATTGCATGTTTTATGCGGGGAATCACATTATGCGTTATCTAATGTTACAAACGCATACCTCATTATTCAAGTAATTATGAAATAATTAAATTAAAATGTAATTATAATTATTTAGTGGAATTAATTATAATTAAATGGAAAAGAAAATATATTACAAGAATTAATATGGGATTTTCATATTTTTAGTTTCGAAGCCAATTTAAGTATTGATCGTGGTTCCCTAGTATAGCCCATTAACCAAGAAGTAGGCCCACTCGTTGTAAACCTTAATTAGCTCAATCCCACTTAGTGTAACTATATATGTGGGTCTAAGTCAATGATTTAAGCATATAACACATAATATGGGTAATATAGCGAGAGAGTGTAACACCACCGATTTCCCACGCCCAGTTGACAAGGAAGGATATAGAATATAGGGAGTGCTAAAACAATTTATACCATTCCAAGCATTAACAATTTAACAAAACTACAATAAATAAAAATCATAGACAATAAAAACTTAATAAAGGATGACAAGAATAATAGGAATGAGATAAACTAAAACTCAAATGAATTTGAACCCATTGTAATACAAATCTCATTTGTAAAAATGTTTCAACCGAAATAAAAGAATTACAATAGTAACCACCTCTAAAATAAATTTCTGAATACAAATGACTACTACAAAGAACTAAAGACTCCAACTCTAAGGGTACCAATCTTAATCTCCACAACTACAAGTTTGATCACTCAACCCTCCTAAAGTTGTATGTAACAATAATAATGCATGCAGGGGAAAGATATATAGATTTGGATCATATACCAAAAGGTGAAAGAAATATCTCCAGTAACAACAATGTAAATCAAGTGACTCAATTACAATTAACATGCAACTCGTCGACACTCACATGCAATGAATACCTGACATTTAATCTAGTGTAAGTACTACGAGCATATCGTAATCCAAGGCATAACTATATTAAAAGTCTTTATATCTAAACTAATAAGTAAGGAACTGCCAAACCAATGCAATAAATGTAACTAACTACATGTGTACAAAATACAACCAGAGAGTAATCTTTAGTCATTTAGATATGATCTCATAATGTAACATTTCACTTTCCTTAACATCTTTATTTAAGCATATTCCCCACTAAACTATAATCTATGTATACAATACGATCCCATATTACCTCCACTCATATCCCCCAAAAGATAATATACACACAATCTCATAAAGCACATAAAAATATGACATAAGTTTTAAATCAAAGTGTCCATCACTAGACTAATGTCATATACATATATATAATTCTCATAACTACTACATGAAGGCATCTATCTTTGAGGCCTTCTCATTCTTATATCGATAAACCCATAGGACTCCCTTACAAAAAAATTCAAAATAACATACACACACATATGAGAACGAGGGATCACTACGCAATCACACCACCGGGTAATCCCATACCAAAAATCAACCAATGGATTTGATCATCAACATCTCTCATCATGAAGTCTATATTGATTAGCATATGATCAAAATATACATCAGCACACAATCCTCTACCAGTAGCTGTAACAAATCTTGCCCAATGGATCAGTTTGTCACATCTCTCACTCATGAAATAGCAAATGACTAAACGTGTGATATCGACCTCCAAAAAATCATACGTCAACAAACAGGCGTACGGTACATGGCCAAAACTACTTGAAATCGATTGATTCAGTATGGGTATGTTCCCGTAAGAACATAATTTATACACAGATACACTAAATAAATATAAATACAGAATAATGCATTCTCTCAACGTACCCAAATAATCCCAGTACTTGAATGTCGAATTGTCAACTTAATTTTTGTTTACTCTCTCCCAAAATCATATAAAAAATATATTACAAATCAGGATACCGCATACTCTATAGCATACTACAAATAATCCCACTCCCCAAACATTGGATTGTTAATTATTTCCTTAGGTTTATCAACTCTTTAACCTTATTAAATCCAACTCTTAGTTCATTACGTCTCTAAACTATGAGCATAATTGAAAAACCCTATAATTTCTTAAAACCTAAATCAACCTATAACACTTTAATTTGTTACTTTTAATACTCAGCATATACATATGGCCATAGGATATCGCTCACTCGTGCTTCTACCTTAAAATCTACACAATATCCTATTGCCGAATTGTGCCATTAATAGAAGTTCATAGATATCTCACCTTAATTAAAGCTATCACATTTTAGTGTTGTGATCCATCCTTTACTAAACCTAACAACTGAAATTACTAATCCTCTCCTCAGCAAACAAAGATCGAACCACTCGAAACAACCCACCCGAAAACTTAAAGGCCAAATTTCCCATTTATGTTAAACCCATTCAAATGAATTTCCAAACATTGTTTGAACAAACCCAAGAATCTCATTCGAAAAAGAAAGGAACTCACTTCAATGACTGTAGCCACCTCACTCGAAGGAGACATTCGAATTAAATATGGATCTCGTTTGAACAAGAATGGCGTTGATCGCCTTTCTCTTCCCCCAAAACACCATCCCAGAAACTCCATTAACGAGCCTAAAAGTTTCAAACCAACATTTCAAACAATCCCAAAGTAAAAATTAAAAATGGGTACATGATCCTAATCAATTTCTAAAAATAAACTACGAATCCAATTCATCGGAGATAAGATCTAATTCATCAAATTCGTACTTTTAAACCTAGTTCATCATTAACATTCAAGGTATTAATTGTGTAAGAATTCAGATACAATACTTGAAGTAAAGTGTGGTATTATACTTAATATCAAAAGTGAATCCTAAAACGTGACTTTTATTCCTTATTTAACCATTTAAATCATCCAATTTCATGGTTTGTCAATTAACATACAAGTATCTAATGTGCGTGAAGATTAATTACACTCATAAATAACTCATGTTCTGTAACACCCCGTGTTTTTATTAATTATTTAATTAATTAATTGGAATATTCAAGAAAAATAATTTTTTGTATTTAATATTTTTTATTGGTTAAATATGTTGGTTATGATTTTAGAAGAATAAAACTCCAAGCGGAATCGAAATCAGATTTAAAATGAAGTTTTTATGAGAGTTTTAAGTTTAGCCTTAAAAAAATAAACAATAAAAAATAAAAAATAAAGGTAAAAGCCTTTGTCACGGATTTAGTCTGTGACTAATAAAAAATTTGATTTTTAGTAAAATGGTATTAAATGAAGCAGAATGGAAGTGGCCGCGTACCTGTTCGTTTGATCGATCGACCTAGGGAGTCGATCGATCGACAATGCCAGATTTGAGGCGATTCGTTGATTTCATTTGTAGTGTTAGAGTGGGATTAGGATTCCTAATTACTATATAACCTTAATAATCCGTAGGGGGACTTATTATAATCACTTTTTCTCAAGTTTTTCACTAGAGAACACTTCCAAATACTTTTCCTCTCATTCATAATCATCAACCATTTTCATAATTAAGTTTTTGTCACAAGTTTTGGGAGGCTTAATTGGCGCTTAATCAAGATTGATTGATTCAAGAACACGTCTTTGCTAATTTTTCGAAAGGAATCCATATTTCTAATCAGATTTTTAATAAAATCTTCACAGGCATGAATACTCTATTCTTTTTCTTTAGTATTATGTGTTTTAAGTGTCGCCTAAACACTTAATTACATGTTTTCTTAAAAATAATTAGTAACTTAATTAGAAAAAGTGGACACTAACTATGGGGCTGTTTTTATAAAATCTCTTAATCTGAATAATTTTCTAACCCTTTGGGTGCGTAGGATTCGTGAGTGATTTTGGGTTTTATTGGTGTTGGTTGCATGTAGAAAAACCCTAGTTTTAAAATAAATGGATTTGGGGGTGTATAACTCATGTCATTTGTGTTGAAATAATGAAATTAGAAGTTTGATGTTTGATGTTTTAAAGGATGAAATAGCGGTATATTTAATTTAAATAATTAAATGAGATTAATTGGAGGTTGATGACGAGGTGATAATTAAATTATGATTAAATTGAATTGGACTATCATGCGTAGTTTTATACGTTGATTAATCATGCTTGTTTGTGTGACTTTTTGGTAGTATTATATTGTCTTTGTGACGATGATTTGTTGGGTAATTTTTCTCTCCCTATACATTAGGATGCCTTCTAGGTATGAGACTAGTGGGTAGGCCTTTTAATGATTTACGCCTTCTAGGTATGGGACTAGTGAGGGTAGATTATCGCGTTTTTATCATCTTGGAGGTGAGCTGATTTTTGGTATTTTTTCATCGTTACGCTAGCCTAGGCATGAGACTATGTCGAAGTTTAGGATAGAAATTCTTCCTATGCATAGGGTAGGATGTAATAATAACTTGGGGACCCTTAGTTATGGGACTAAGGGGTATTTTGAGGATCTCACAACGATTAAAAGGGTGGGCTGATTATAAGTTGAGAAATTGAGAATTAATGCCTAAGATAAAAATGGGTATTAAAATTTGTGGCGACATAATGTGTCGGGGCCGACAGTTTAAACGGGTCAGAGGACGATTTATGTCGGGTCGTGTGTGGAACCTTGTCATGTGTCGAGGCCGACAGTTTAAACGGGTCAGAGGATGATTGACAAGGGGAAGTGTGACACTTTAATAAAAAAAGTGAGAACAATAAAGTTGGTTAATTTAATTAAATTAACATCGTGGTACTTGAGAATTTAAAATCATATTGGTGTGCCTTTATAAATGGGGATTTCTGCGGGTTGTTAGTGATTTATATTTATCACGTTTAATTTAAAATATTATATTGTAATATTTATTGCGTATAATGCTATTGTCTGGATACAAGGATCCTATTTGAGGGAAGTAGTGTGTATTCTTGCTCGGGACTTTGGCTCTGACCCATGCGTTGACTAATATTTTTCAGGATTAGAATTGGATAAGTTGCATAAGTTTATCGGAGTTATCATTTGGAGGTGCAACTGGAGCTATTTATTTTATGACATAGTTTAGTTAGACTTTCTTTTCCAGTCATATTTAATTATGAGACTTCATTGGAGTTTATTGGGCCATTAGGTTCCAAAGTTGTTTAGAGGATTTATGTTGGATTATTCAAATCTTTATTATTCAGGTTTTATTTAATTGTTTTTGGAGATTGGATTTATTCGGAGTTAGCATGTGATGGATCTTTTATCGCTTAGTGGTTTATGATCATTTGAGATTGATTCAATTATTCATCTTATGGACCGATTATTTATGTCTCGTATATGTCTCATGCTAAGAATGGTATTTATTTAGTTCACGCCCTACATAGTTCGGCGGCGGTGGCTGGCCACCCCGTCTGTCGGATTTTGCGGGGTGTGACATGTTTATAAACATGATTAAGACAACACAAATCATGTCCTAAGAATGTGTTATAATCTCATACTAATAATAGGAAGCACGTATTCTAAACAAGTTATAGAATTAAATTATATTGTAAGATATTTCTTGCCTTAAAACGAAGAACAATGAATCTTTGTTTGACTCCCTTGTACTTTATCCTCTCAAGGCCTTCTTTAGTTCTCCCACGAGTATATGGATTCTAGGGTTTCATCTTATGATGAAAAATGATTAATTAATTGGTTTCAACTCTATTGAATACCTCTAATTTCCACACCTATACATTATTCATATATTCAGGCCCCCAAATGGACCCAAAATACTATTTGGAATAAACCTCAACTTAGCATAAGGGTATATCTTCCCCCAGGCCCAACTTTAGATGATAAAAATACGTAACTGATTCTCTATATCGCTTTAGATTATAATCCAAATGACAACACCTCACACATAAATGGTAATTATAATGCCCCATACTTTTATGATTATTTAATTTTTGTGTGCTTATAATTATTAATTTAAGTGGGGTAAATTAAATTGGGTTTCGGTAAATGATAATTAGTGAGATAAAGGATTAATATTTATTATTATTAATTATGTGATACCCCCACTAGAAAAGAAATATTGAATAATAAATTGATGATTTTATTCGATGAAATTTTTTTAGGAATAAATATATAAGAAAATTACGCCAAAATGCACGAAAAGTAATTAAAGAGAAAAAGATTCTCCACGTTGTAAGGTTCGCATGGATGCGCATTTAAGTACTAATGGGCCTAGTAAGTATGTTGGTCAAGTTTGATGCAAAAAATTCCAATGAATGATTGTGACACGATCATGTTTAATATAACGCGACTTTTATGAGCATGTGTCGCGCAGAACGCGAACTTGCGTGATTTTTGTAGGACGTTTTATTAGG
This sequence comes from Sambucus nigra, assembly GCA_949130495.1. Taxonomy (NCBI): domain Eukaryota; kingdom Viridiplantae; phylum Streptophyta; class Magnoliopsida; order Dipsacales; family Adoxaceae; genus Sambucus; species Sambucus nigra. The sequence continues at coordinate 124,413,998 of OX422213.1, forward strand.
GTTAAAAATAATTTGACTATATTTATAGGATTATAAAAATAGGCCTAAGAGTTCCGTGGGGTCAAAAGTCAAAAAAATGAATAAATAAATAAAATAATATTATTTTCGTCAAAAAACTAAAGTGCTCAGAAAATTCAGAAAAATTCCAGATTGACTTGAAATTTAATTTTAAGCAACTTTCTCTTCCTTGACATCTCCAAAAAACATCATTTATACCTGTTTTAGAGCTATTTTCAGTTGTAAAAATAGTAAAATATAAAATGAAATAAGAAATGTTGGTTTTTCCACTCATTTTGTTCTTTATCTCCTTATTCCCACTTGCTCAACTTTTGAGCTGGTGCATAATGGCCAACCTTGGAGTGTTATGAAGAGTGAAAAATATTGGAGTGGTTACATTAATGGAGTGGTTGGTGGCACATCAAAGGAATAAGTATCACACATGTTTAGTAGCCTACCAAATGAATAGTAATGGTTGGTGGCACACCATTAATCTCAACCATCAAATCTTATTTTTATTCGATGGTCATGTTGACTCCCAAACAACTATAAATAGGCCTTGAATTATCTCATTGTAAACACACCAAAAACATCAAACACTAAGAAGATTTAGAGAGTGAGAAAGAGTTCATTTCGAAGTTTGGAACTTAATATTGAATGTTTTGGAGCTTATATTTTGGAGATAGAGTTGGTGTTTTGGAGAATTTCTTGGATCTTAAAGAAGGAGTTCCTAGAGCACATATAGAGATCTCATGGATGATTCATTTGGTAACCCCTTGAGGTCACCTTTGAAGGTGGGGCTTGTTCCTCCTACACCACCATTTTAGAGTCTTAAGAGGTGGGAAAATCTTACTTTGATTGAGGTTTAGAGTTTGATAAGTTTTAGAATGATATTTACATATATTAGACTTGATATATGTAGTATTGTATCTAATTTACAACTTTATGTTGTTTAGTCATCATATCATCATTTGGTGTATAGAAATGAGTTTTTAAGAAGAAATTTGATGGGTTCAAAAGGTGAATAAATGCCTGAATATTAGCCTTGAACATTTTATGAAATAAAATGTGCCAAAATGATGTTTCAAATGTAAATAATGTAAATTTTTGTTTAGAAACATACTGGGCTAATATAGGCCATTTTTACGAAATAAAAATGGAACTTTTCTACCAAAATCATGAAGTAGAAGAAAAAATCAGACTTTTACTTAAATGGGTGTTTTTTAGATGCATAAACTCATAATAAGAAATATTTGAGGTTAATATGTAAATAATCAAAGTATAAAATGCTTACTTTTAAATTGATACTTAAGAGTAGTTAAAGAAAGTAAATAAAGTAAAGAATGTCAAATGTGTAGATAGTGGCCAAATGGGTATTTAAAGTGTGTACAACTTATTTTCGAAACATAAATGGAAATAAAGTCTTTTTATCAAATTGTGAATTTATTACTGAAATTATATTGAAAATATCATAAATACACTTTGAGAAGTTATAAATTGATTTTTGGCAAAGTTAGTAAGTTTAAACCGATTTAAAAGTATAATATTTGTGTGAAACAAATAGTAGTGGCATTATCGTAAATATAGTGAATAGTATGCTGTCAAGAAAATATTTGGCAATTAAATGTATCAATTAAGTTTGATAAAAGGAGATTAATGATATATTTTTTCTTAGTGAAAATAATGAGTTTCACTAAAATGATAAGTGTGAAATATGGGTAAAAATATAGTTTTTAACAAGTGTTAAGTGGTTAAAAGTGTTTTGAGAGTTAAGTTGAAAACTTAATAACTATTTTTTTAGAATAACACTTGTTAAATTTCTAAGTTGTATGTTTTGGCAAGAAACGGGTAAACTTTGTAAATTTACGTAAAGCGGAACATTTTTATGAAATAAAAATGTCCATGAATAGTTTGGAGGAAAAAGGAAAGAATTGATTTTCCAAGTGAGAATGAATGTGAACATTGAGAATAATGTTTAAACACATGAAAAAGATAAGAAAGGATACTTGTATGATACCAAGAATTAGGCAAGGCATGACGTCCCTAGTGGTGAAAGACCCCAAAGCCTGTACAAATGATCATATGGTGACTAGATACCGATGATGTAGGGCCCGTGAAGACGAGGAATAATGGATAGACTCCAATGCAAAGATTGATAATTCTCGTAATAAGAAATGAAGAATGAGAATATTCTTAAAATTAATGCAAATAAATCTTGAGATTTGCAAAAGGTTGAAAGATGGAAATAACCAAATAATAAATGTTTTGTGTCATGTGGTTATAAGTTTCTCAATGAAAATGAATATTTTCCCAACACGAGGTGTGCGTATCATAAAGATTGTTTTAATGAGAATATTAAAATAATGACAAAGTAACTCTAGCGTGAGTTAATAAACGTTGAATAGATGAATATTTTGAAGAAAAGAAAGGGTTTTTCTATAAATGATTAACCATGTTCGTTAATGGAAAAGAATGTGATTTTTAAGGAAAGATTATCCAAAATGACTATTTTGGGAAAGAAAAAGAGGATGAACGGGGATAAATAATATTTTTGGAATAAAACGGTTTAATACATCGGAGCATGTATTTTCAAAGGTATATGTGTAGATATATACATATTTTCATGAGCATATAGTTAGTGAGCATTCTTTTCTGTCATTCGTTTCTATGTTGCATATGTATAAATCCCACTGAGCCTTTCGCGCACTCCTTCCTCTTTGTTACGGTAGGTTGTATGTGGTTTCGTACTTTGAGAGCGTTATACAGGTAATATTTACTTGCATTAATGTTAGTAGCTCTATTTACTTGGCCTTGGGGGCACATCCCTTAGGTTCCGCGCGTTGTTTATTTTATATTGGAATCGCATGCTAAGCAAGGCGTAATCTGATTTAATAATAAAACTGGAATAGTAACATTATTTAGGTTGTTCATTGCACCCCACACTTGACACTCGGATCGGATCAGGGTTGATCCTATAATAACCCTTAAATCCGGTTTGGGGCATCAGAAATTAATTTTGTGATACAATTAAATAGATATATGATGAATTTTATGTCACGTATGGACAAAAGCAACAGTTTATTACTATATGTCGACAAAATGCTACATCGGTGGATCAATAAAATTTATAGGCAATGCGTACTATAAGCACGTGTCGGGCCTGATTAATGACATATTGGTATATTTATAGTTGGATGACTTGGATGACCTTTTGAGTTCACTGATGATCCGGAATGGGTCAAAATATTCCATAATAGGTACCCAAATGTTATAATTGGGTTCAATGGGATTTTTAGACATAGCACAACCCATATTAGGGTAGGATGGTCTTTTTACACCAAGGTTTTAGTGGAAAAATGTGATTAAGGTTAATTAAGGAGGTATTTAAAGGTAGAGAATGTGGATGGTAGTCCACCATTTAAATTATGCACAATTAAACTTAAGAGAGAGTTCAAATGAAGAGAAAAGGAGGAAGAAAATGAGAGAAAGGCTTGGAGAAGAGGAGAGAATGACTTGTCTCCGGATTCAACCCATCATCAACATAGAAAACTTTGAATTTAGTACTCTAAGGCAAGAAGCTACTTGCTTTAAATGGAATATATACGTAGTTAATCACTCTCATAGTTAATGATAAAAATATAGGATTTAAAGATGTCAAGATCGGGACATTAATTCATGGATTCAGATATGTAGGTGATAATTAATCTCTGATTTAAATTGATAATTAGTGATAAAAATCCATAGCATATCCGTAATTTAATGTGGGTTTAAAATGATGAGCATGTAGAATAGTGATCAGATGTTTGAGTTGATGAAAACTCAAATTGGGAAAATTCTAGTTTTGAATAATAGAAAGTTTAATTTAGAATTCTAAGGATTTGATGAGGGATTCCAGGATAATTATGCGTTATAATACTTTTGGGATGTCAGTATAATGTTATATGAGGTTAATTTAATGTTTGGGGTGGTTTAGGACCTTCAATCGAAGGTTTGGTAAGGAACCCCCGAGGAAGAAAATGATAGACAGCCTAGTAAACCAAATTAGTTTGCTGAGGGAGCGAACTGGTTCAATTTTCTCGCATACCCAATTTTTGTTCGCGTATTGTTTACACCAGTTAAAGCATGGGGAATGATCGTAGGGGCTTTTGGGGTATTGTGGGATTATTAGGAATGCTTTCTAGGGTTTGATATGTGTGACGTGCTAATGAATAGCTGGGTTCGAGTGAGGAGAACCGAGAATCGAAGTCGGTGAACATTTAAATATTTAATTGGGAAGTTGGTTCGAACTTCGGGAATAGGAGACAAGTGTGTTGTGGGATATGCATACGAGCTCTATAGTTTATATATATATATATATATATATATATATATATATATATATATATATATATATATATGTATGTATGTATGTATTTGTGTATGCTACTTGTTTATATTGAACATACCCACTCGGTAGCACTATTGTAGAAGGTTGCACATAGTGGGAAGTTCACCCTGACGTTAACCAACAGGTGTCGGATTGCTTCCATAGGTCATAGGACTATTGCATGGCCACTATCCATGTGTGAGGATAGATATTGGTTTGGAGACCGGTTAGGTAGAATGTGGTTGTGACCTCTAGACGTATGTGTATGACCGCCTTCATTGTATGCATTTATGTTGGGTTGAGTGGTGTGATTCCGACCCGTTAGCTCATTTTGATATGTGATGTCTGGAGCCTGATAGCATACGAGGGATGTATTCACGAGGTTCATGCTCAGGGAATACGGTTATATATATATATATATATATATATATACTAGGGTATGCCCGTGCCTGAAGGCACGCTAATAATTTTGAAAAGTATAAAGTCGTGTATAATGTAAATAATAAATGTTTTATATGTTCATTCTGATCATTTTTTTTGAAAAAAATCAAAAATATAATTACAAAAAAAAATACACAAAACTACATCACTCTTGACATAATTTATACAATACAAATAGATTCAAATGGGGAATAACTCAAAATATTAAATAATTAATAACATAAGTCAAAAAGGTTTTTTTAAATCACGTGTTTCAACACTTTAAATTTTTTTGACAAAGTATCTTTAATTTATAGACTATCCACCCTCTTTACGAAATTAAAAAACTTCAACATCAATAATACCAACATTCCGTTTTTACACCATATTTAACCATAACAAACCACGCATCTTGGTCCAGTGGTATAATAATGTCATTGGGACGTCATTATGTCGTGTGACGTCGTTATTAAACAATTTTATAGAGTTATATGATGTCGTGTGACGTTGTGTTCACAATTAGTGTTATCATGTATTTTCATTTTAACCGTATTGTCACTCGTGCTAATTGGGTGTTAAAATTTTTAACCGTGTCAAATTTGGATGTAAAAATTAGGTGTCAAGTTATCGTGTATTTTCATATTAGAATGAGTGTCAAAAGTGCTTTCAATATTTTTTCCGTGTAATTTCATGTTAAATTAGGTATCAAATGTTAATCATGTTGATCGTGTCATGTTGTGTATGTGTCCATGACGCGTCATGTTATCCCAAAACATAACAATAGCACCCAAACAAAACTTGCGCATCAATAACACAATGAAAAAAGCAATAAGTTAAGGTAACATTTGAATAAAAACACATCAACTCAAATTATAATATAATAGAGCACTATCTGCTTCCTCCAATATATTCATGCCTCATTCTCTTTATATAAGCATGTAAACATAATATTAACCTGAATATATTCCATGAGAGAAAAAAGATAATCTTGTATCAATTGAGATTTATGTATTTTGTGCAAATAAAATAAAGGAGAGGAGGTTTAAACTTTATTGCTTGAGGATTAAATATCGAGAGGAATGAGGTGGAAACAGTTGAAGTCATATCATAAGACTATCTCCTGTCTACGACGTAATTTTACCAAATATTTTAATATAACTAATTCAAGTAGATGAACAAATAAGGGTGAGTAGCATTTCATTGAACTCATCTAAGTAGCAACTTGTCTCCTATTCCAAAACATAAAGAATGAAACCATTAAAAATGAAGGATAAAAATTCATCTGCAGCTATAATATAAGTAAAAATTACATATCAATAATGGAGATCATTAGCTGCTATAAAACTTCCTTGGGATGAACTCTACTTAATTAGTGGAACCACCATCCGGCTCTATCGAACCTGATCTTGTAGTGATCCCGGTTGCTCTACTCTGTGTAGTAATTTGTGTAATTGGCCTCATCTCGATTGCTCATTGTGCCTGACAACGTCGGGTGGGTGGAGCCATTACTGGAAACTCAACATCCCAATATCCCAAACCATTGATCTCAAAGGAAAACACCCCAAACCAATTAAACAAAATGAGATGGAGGCTACCTGGTGTGGTTCACCCGTTGTAATTTCTGCAAAACAAAACAAAAACATCATTTGAAGGTTTCAAACCCTATGGAAAATCGTGATCAGCTAAGATGGAGGCTACCTGTTACATTCGTATAGATGGTGCTTCCGTTTCTTACGTACAACTCGTGCTTCTAAAATCATCTAAGATGGAGGCTACCTGATGGTGATTGACTAAGATCAGCTAAGATGGAGGCTACCTGTTGCGTTCGTACAGAAGGTGCTGCTGCTGCGTACGTACAACTAGTGCTGCTAAAATCATCTAAGATGGAGGCTACCTGTTGGTGATCAACTAAGATCAGCTATGATGGAGGTTATCTGCTGTGTTGGTACAGATGGTGCTGATGCTGTGTGCATACAGCTAGTTCTGTTATTGCGTACAGCTGGTGCTTAAACTGAACTTAATTAGAGGTTCCACATTTTTATGCAGTCTCACAAACATGTGCATGCTAAATTAAATTCGAAAGGAAGGCCTTATGTCTTTAGCAAGTTAGTAAACCTGTAAATACATGAAGGAAACCATTTGTTTCATTGAAACTAAAACATGAGCTAAATATATTTAGCAAGTTAAGAAAAACTTGCATCTGGGGTTGCAATAGAAAAATGTCCAAATCATGTTCAAATGTCATACTTGTCTACTCCATAGTAGTCTAGATAATAAAAACACCATAAGAAATTATTCTTTCAATCCATAAATATATTGTAAAATAAATCGATAAATATATAACAAATAAAATATGGTGTAATCATATTGTATGTCAACTCTACCACAAAGTGAGACTCATCTGGACTAAACCCAAGAAATGTATTTGGGTATTTTTCTTCTAGAATGTATCTCTTTCGTAGAAGCTTCATCCCAGAGCATTCCGTGTAAAACCTGACAACACCAATTGAAATCAGATACTCCAATCTCACAATTAAAACAGAATGTTCAATCTCATTTAAATTTCTACTAATATTATTATTTGATGAGAATACAATATGTGTCCATATTCATTCACCTGGTTTTCATAGGGGTTAGTATTAATGCAGGAACTCAAAATAACAGAACATAAAAACTAAGCTCAGATATATGGGTTAGTATTAATTAAAACACAGGTTATTTATCACTTTAGAGGTGTGGGGATGAAGCCCGATCAAGAGGCAAAAGAGAAAAAGGAGTCAAGATTGAAAAAATGAGCCATAGGAAAGTACCACTGTGTCATAACATTGTCCGGAGGCATATGTTTTCGGCACCGACGTCCTGACCTCTGGTGAGATTATGGTGAAGTTCAGCAGTAGAGCTGGAATCCATTTTAGAGAGTCCAATAGGCCCATCCTTTTCTCTCTCCTCGTCTCCGTCTCTCTTATTATTAACACAGCAGAATGGATATGATCACTACACAATCTTTTGAATAACTTCATAAATGAATATAAAATCACTACACAATCTTTTGAATAACTTCATAGGAATCACTACATAAAGGAATTTGTAGAAGCATATTAATAAACATCCCATAATACTATACATAGAAATAGAAAATCAGTTGAGAGCATAAATATCCTTGTGTATTACAACAAAGGGATAGAGATGAGCTGCGGTGCAACCCATAATCAGTTGCGTCAGCAGCAGCTGGGATTTTTGTGTGTTCCAATTCTCTCTCACAGCAGAAGCAAACGACGTCACATTTCCACACTTGGAGTTTTATTGAGACCTATCAATATAATTACATAAACAATACTACTGCATCAGACATTTGTCTGATTCAATAAAAAAAAGGCATTACTGGATTCCTTTGGAACAGACCGTGTGAGAGAGATAATATACCCTTTTGGGGGATAGAAGAGTTTGAGTTAGAAAGGGGCAAGCATATGATACCTCTCATTCTAATTAAGCCTAGCACCGAAATAGAAAGCCACAGCCAGCAACCAAGAATCAGTGTATAAGGAAATGATTTAGTACAGTACAGAGTAAAAATGCTCTGATATTGCTATCCCGTGCAGATGTATGCTCGTGAAATTTTTTATCAAACACTAAAATGTATGATAGAAGAGCAGTTGAGTATATATGAGCTTATAAAAACGTGCATACTTATACATCTGAGTGTTTGATAGAAAAAGCTGAGTGTTTGATATACATCCGAGTCTATGATAAAATAGCAGTTATCAAACCTGAGTGTTTGATAGAAGAGGAGTTATCAAACATGAGTGTTTAATAAAAGAGCAATTATCAAATATGCATACTTATACATCCGAGTTTTTGATAGAAAAACCTTTGTTCTTAAATACATCTGAGTGCTTGATGAAAAACACTCAAATATATACATCTTAGTGTTTAATGAATCAACTATTTATCAAACACTCAGATGTATGATATAAAAAATTCAGATCTATCCAGCAACAAAAAATTCCATGGGTTAAGGGGGTTAGAGTAGTTCAGTACAGAGGAGTTGAGTACTGCCAATGATTTAGATTTAATACCTGCCAAATGCTACAATATTGCTCCGATACACATTGAAGAAAGAAATGAGGCCTTGGTCCCGCCAAAATTTTAGAAGTGCCAATGAGTTGAGTACTGTCAATGATTTAGAATTAATACCTTCCACTGAGATGCTAAATCTCATATCAGTGCTGCAAATATATTGAAGCCGCGAAGTAAGTCAATGATATATAACTTACGTTGGAATAACTTTTCCTGCTACTGCTCATGCCTTATGGCTAATTATGAAAATCGGACCCCATGTGACTAATGATGGAACTCGGACCCCAAGTGATCCTATGTAATGGTCATGGGAGGTGTGTGTTGTCTGCGATATTTGGTCGTGGTTAAAATGGGTGGAGTTCCATAAGTATGCACATTTTCGACTACGTAGTGAGCAATTCCCAGTTTCAGTGGCAGAGGTGATGGCATCTTCATCGGGCTGACTTTAAAGGTTTGTATTTGACATGATTCAGATCTTCATGAAGTCCGTCTAATGGAAATGTAAGAAGTTCCTGAACATAGATTTAACCATATGGCTGCTAAGTGCATATGATCCGATATCAACATGAATTAATGGAAGTTGATGAGACAGATCAAAATTGATAATGCAAGCTTTGCTTTAAATTCCTGAGGAGAAATCGTGGTTCGTCTAGGGTCCTAAAACTTCTGAAGTAAGTCACCAAATTCAAGAGCTAACTCCCCTAAGTCATAATAGCCGCAAATCAGCAAGTCGCCAAAGGCAAGAGAAGAAAAGAACTCATATTTATGCAAAATACCAAAAAGACACCCAAAATTAGAGAACCATTAACTGTAAATCTGATATGAGAAGAACATAAAAGAAAATAACGAAAAGGCAAAGATACAAAGAAATATAAAACCCAATAGTGAGGTAATCAGCCTAACCTAAAAATATATGAAAAAAAATCTTAACTCGTGTCAGATAAAATAACTCGACCTTTGCACATTGAGGTATAAAAAAGTGGATCTAGTTTCAAGTGCTTGAATAATAAATAGTAATACCAATTAACTATAATAATTTTTACAATTTGCAGGAAGTGAAGCAACTACAAATATTAATAGCACGAAAAGCATGGGTTAATTCACTATTAAACAAACGTATAATACTTAGTTATGAAATTTCCCATCACTCAAACCATGAATGAGAGGGAGAAGAGTGATACCAAATTTATATGGCGAAATAAAGGGAATTAGATTGGGACAGGGGTTCACATAATGAAGTAGGCATTATAGCTTCTTTAAGTTTTTTTAAAGGCATTGTATCCAATATGTTGGTTATATCCCTAGCAACAGTGATACCACTAAAGTATGATCTAATAGGTATACTTCCCCCCAATAACTAATTCTTTTGTATTTGAAGTTCCTCACTTTGGTGAGAAAATGTTTGAAAGGTGAAATAGAGAAGGCAAACATTCTGGTTCAAAATTAGAGTTGATACTTCAAGCAAATATTTTGAGAGTTGAGTCACTCACCTACCATGGGAGAAGTGGAAAATGGAAATTGATATGCTAGGAATTATTGGGGTTTTCTCCGCATAAAACCTTAATCAATCAACATTATATCATCAATCTAACAATATTCATTTATACAAACAATGGAAAAGAAAACACATGTTTTTGGCTATCAATATGAACAAAGAGCAAAACAAAATTCGAGTCAAATTATTATTTTCGGAAATACTTATACAAAAGGTATTACATAAATTGACACGCATACACACTTCGTCCTCCATTTCCTTCAACCTCACCGCACCATTAACATTACTCTTCATCCCATCTACTAACCAAGACAATATAAAGAAGAAAACCGAAATCAAAATCGGGGAGTAAGTCAAATAGAAAAATGAAAACTATCGTATGCAATACACAATTCTTCAACACCTATAAATAATTGATGAGACAAAAAGATATAATTATGTCATGCCTAGTAAGGCTATCAAAACTACCAAAAAATAACTAACATTTACCTTCCTTTGAACAATTCTATAGTACCCAGTACGGCTATCAGATATACCTATTGGGTTTGAACTTCACAAACAATCAACATCTTTGGATTATGTAGTTCTAGTTTTTATCTTTCAAAATGCACCAATGAATATAGAACACTGATAACAAAAATTAGGCCAAGAATTACAAAGTTTCAAATTAGTGACAATGCATTTGAATTAAAAAAACTGATTTTTCCCCCATTCTCGTCCCTCAATGGAAAGTTTAATATATCTTTCTGCTAGTTTTTAAAATGATGGCATGAATTATATCCAAAAAATTTAGTTCCTAGTTGGATCACTATAGTAATAATAAATGTAAGTATTCAAAAGATAAAATGCAAGTAAAAAAATTGAAGCACAAAATAGTTATATCAAAGAACTATGCCTTAAACCATCACGGGTCTTTGACAAAGAAACAAAGTAGCACAGTAACAATCTATATAAAAACTACAACCATGCTAAGTGCCTTCACAACCCGAGGCTGGAATTCAACGTTACAGACTAATTGCATAATGGAGATGAAGTTTATCAAAACTACAGAAAAACAAAACTACAATTAAGCCCACAACTGTACTTATAACCTCACAACAACAAAACAGATTAATATGATGTGGTTTAGAAGATCAAACCAATACCCATGAATAAATGGGTATGTACCTTCAATACCAAAGCATTTTAGACACCCATTTAAACAATTTGACAAACAACAGAGAGACAAAGTAAAACACCCATTTAGACAATTTGACAAACTACTGAGATACTTATTTCTCAATAAGCAAATCATGCCCAAAATTTGAACTCAATAGATAGGATACCATTTTACTGTAAATAAAAACCGGAATCTAGAGATATGGAGATAGTTTACCTGATAGATCCAATCCGAAATTCCCACACATTCCAAGCTAAGCAAAAAAATTAGAACCAAACTTTCATTAAAAATCCCAAAGAGAGAGGGAGAGGTCTGGCAGAACCCCAACCGTAAAAACTTCAAACGAAATACCCTAATATCTCATACTAAAATCGTAGGTCCATACCAAAACAGATATGAATTAAAAAAAAAACATAATACGAATACAAAAAAATTGTATACCTGAGAAATCGAATCTGAAACCCTTCGAAGTTGATAGATCGAATCCGAAACCCTTCGAAGCTAAACAAAAAAATTAAAACCAAAATTTCATTAGATAGGGGTTTTCTATGACCCTAGCCCCAAGAAATTGAAACGAAACACCATTAAATCTCATACAAAAGCCCTAGGTCCAAAAAATCAGATAATATGCTAGATCCAAAAAATAACCATGGCGTGTGTATGTTTAGATGTGTGAAGAAGGAAATGGGTCATGTTTTTGTTTGAGATAGAGAGAAAGAGCTTACCATGGGAGGGGAAAACATAGGGAGAGGGTATTGGGCGTCGGGGGGGTGGGCTATGGGGAAAGGGAAGGTGGAGAGGGAAATATCAGGGAGTGAGGGGCGTATGAGGGTTTGTGATGAGTGTGTTTACAAAGTTACCCCTTTATTTGAATTAAAGTAAAAAAGGGGTCAAATTATAGAGAGAAAAAGAGGGGGGAAATTAAAGATTTGAGGGGTAAAAGAGGAAGTGCAAAAAAAATCATAATGATGACATCATCAATCAAACTTATGACATATATATATATATATATGTGTGTGTGTGTGTGTGTGTGTGTGTTTATATATATATTTGTTTATATATTTATACAATATAGAATGTATATCTATTTATAGCACGACTATAGCTATGTTGTATTTATTATGTGAAATATTTTTTATAGCCAAAGTTTCCCTACGATATTCTCTATAAACATATGCCTCGCGAGGGTATTTTATATTTAGTTAATAGAGAGTATTAGAGGGGTTGGGCTCGGGTAACGATTATATGTCCCACTTAGACTCAGTAGTTTAATTAGGATAATAAATGAACACTTTATGTGTGCACTGTAGTCGATAGGTTAGGGTTTATCTCATGTGCGACCGGTTAATTATAAAAGTAATATACTACAAGTTTTGTCAATTTAAAATAATTAGTTAATTTCAAAATATTTTCAACTTTTCGGGCTTTGACCCGTGGGCATATTATTTTCCTTGTTTCTTTTGAAACCCCAGGTGTGCTGTAGTAACAGGTGGAATCGCAAGGATAACCTTGTTCTTTCCGTTGCAGTTGTTGTGGATGCTACATGATTTGACTTATTCGTCTCAACTTACTCTATCTAGATAGCATCTTTAGATTCTAGTATTTCATTTTGGGCTTGTCGCCCATAATTTGTGTAGGATCTTTTTGTCAGAGATATTTTAATATTTAGTTCTTATTCAGTTTTATTTAATCGATATTACTATTTAGTGACCGATGGCTTATACATGGTCATTTATCTATTCATTTTAGTATATGGTTTTTATTCATATTCTTTATATTCTTTGTTGCGACAATGACGCTGAGAATGAAATCATACGGAGATTACTACTTTATATTAATAAAGGATTGGCCCCCTGGTATTAGAATAGGCAGATTATCACATTTGGTATAATAGCATTAGGTTCTAGTATCTTTAGGATATGTTTGCACTTGGTATATTGTCATCATTGCGTTTCTTTGATGTAAAGCTCTATGCTTAGGACTGTTGTTTAATATTGTGAATTTACATTCTTTTGTTATTATATATATATATATATATATATATATATATATATATATATTGAGGTGAATCTCTTACAATTTTAGTTTGGTTTTAGATGCCAAATGCCAAGAGAGGTAGACCAGCACGTGCTACGAGGAGGGCCATAGAGGAGGAGGCTCAGTAGGAGCCACATGCCCTTTAAGGGGTTATGACCGGAGTAGAGGTTGCAGCTATAGTAGTACAGGTATTTAATACCTTTATGCCCATCCTAGCACAACATTTTCCCTAGGCATAGTGTGGCAGCAGTAGTTTCGACTCAACTAGTGCCATCAATTTAGGAGCGAGTGAGAGAGGCCTTTTAGAAGGTTCATACACCAGAGTTCCAATGGGAAAAGGAGATCCAGTGGCTTTTGTGTATAGTTGAATTTGACGAAACTCAAAAGCATATACTATCTAAATTCAAGCCAATCGAGGTAACTCTTCAGTGGTGGGAGTCAGTTACCACAGTGGAGGAGAGGGATACGAAGACTATCCAGTAGTTCTGGTTATAGTTTGACCATAAATTATTTCCATCAGTAGTTGAGACAGAGATAATGAGTATATTCATAAACTTCTCGCAGGAGGTCTGAATTGCGATCGAGTACGAGGAGTATTTCACATGCCTGGCAAACTTTTTGCCAGATGAGATGAACAATGTGGATAATAGAGTTCGCAAGTTTACAAATCGTCTTACTTAGAGGATTAACCAGTATTTATTGGGGAACTCAACTTGTGGACTTACATTGAGGTCATTGATGCCGCGTTGCTCTAATATCAGACCATAGCTTCCATTTGAGGGTCGCGAAGAGGGCAAGAGAGTCAAGACGGGGGGTAGTGGTGTTAGCGGGGCACCGTAATGGGAGAGGAGGAAATAAGAGTGAGGTTCCTAGTAGGGGGAATCGGCTAAGAGATTGAGGCTGGGTAACAAAAATTTCAGGCAGGGCGAACAGCATACCCTTCAAGGATAGTAGGTCCAGGGAAACTATACCAGAGGCTAGCAAGGTCGAGGTTATTAGGTATAGTAGGGCTACAGATAGGGGCAGCCTTATCAGGGCCAAAAGCAGGGAGATTTTTCTTGAATCTATTTCGTATGTGGGGAGCAGGTCCACATGTGATGAGCATGCCCAAATAGGGCTAGGGTTCAATAGCAGGATGTCCAACCATTCTCACCAATAGTTCAAGCATTACTGCCTTCGCAGGGGCAGTTTGGGCATGTGTATCACCTCCGAGGACCAATGTTACTACCAACATCATCACCAATTGAGGGTATATATTCATCCATGGTTATATGGGAGAATACTGTTTGACACGAGAGCTTCACAATCTTTTATTGGTATTAGATTCACGCGTGTGAAGGTTTTAGTGGATTTAGCACCACACATTATTATGACCGTGGATTCACCATTGGGTAATGGGGCTCTCATTCATTCCATCTGCAAGGGAGTGGGTGTGAACATGGGGAGTTTATGCTTAGTAGAGGATTAGATTATCTTTGAAATGTACGAGCATGATGTTATTCTTGATATCGACTAGTTAGCTATGTTTGGAGCGATGGCGGACTGTTATAGTAGGGCTATTGTGTTTGTCATTTCGGGGTAGGACATGTTTCTTATGGCAATGCCTTATCTGGAGTGAGGGCCAAGCATGCACTTATATTATATGAAATATGAAACTTCAGGAGCTATAATGATCTCGTTATATTTGATCCTTATTGTTAAGAACTATGTTGATTTGTTTCAAGAGATATTGGGGTTAATGGTGAGTCATGAGATAAGAGTTTGTTATCGAATTTGTGTCGGGGACTACGCCATTAGTGAGCGCGTCGTACCGTATGCCTCCTTCATAAATGTAGGAATTGAGGGATCAGATTCAAGATCTTTTAGGACATGGTTTTATTCACAGAAGTACATCCCCTTTAGGTGCCCCAGTTCTATTTATGAAAAAGAAAGATGGGTCATTGAGATTGTGTATCGACTATCGGGAGTTGAACAATGTCATGATCAAGAATAAGTATATATTATTGCATATCAATGACTTGTTCGATCAGATGAGAGGATCAGCCTAGTTATCTAATGTTGATTTGAGATTACGGTACCATTAATTACGTATCAAGTAGTAGGATGTCCCTAAGACCACATTTCTGATGAGATACAGGTCTTATGAATTCAGGATTATGTCATTTGGGCTAATTAATTCACTAACAGTTTTCATGGATCTCATAAATAGTGTGTTCATGGATTTCTTGGATCAGTTTGTCACTGGGTTTATAGATGACATCTTGATTTATTCTCAGACAGAGGTCAAGCATGCTAAGTATTTATGTATGGTTTTTCAAAGTTTAAGAGACCACTGGATGTATGCCAAGTTCGAGAAATATGAATTTTGGTTATGGGAGGTGCGGTTCTTAGGTCACATAGTCTCCAAGAGAGGAATTTACGTTCATCCAAGTATGGTGTTAGCGGTGAGGGAGTGGGGCAAGCCCAGGACTCCAATGGAGTTTCATAGTTTTTTGGGATTAGCAGGATACTATTTCCAGTTCATCAAAGGATTCTCAAAGATTACGGGACCTTGATAAATTTGAATCGTAAAGGAGTACCTTTTGTATGGGATGATAATTTTCAGTTAGCTTTTGATGAGCTAAAGGACAAGTTGACTTCAGCACCAATGCTAGCATTGCTAGGGAAAGAGTGGAGGGCTTCATTTTTACTGATGCATCCATATAGGGACTTAAGGGAATTCTAGTGGGCTATAGCTTATGCATCTCTAAATCTTAATCCCCATGAGAAGAATTATCCCACTCATGACTTAGAGATAGCATCGGTCTTTTTTGACTTGACGATTTGGGGATAGTATCTTTCGGGGGATAAGTTTTAATTATTCACGGACCAAAATTCATTCCAGTATGTTTTTACGCAGAAGGAGATGAATACGGGGCAGCATAGGTTGCTTGAGTTTGTGAAAGAATATCAGTTTGACATATAATATCATTTGGGTAAGGATAATGTAGTGGCATATGTTTTGAGTCATATGTCGACAGGGCAGTTGGTAGTTGTAAGAGGGTAGTTTAAATAAGATGGAGGCGTAACCCCTTTTTGAGTACAGTAATGATAAGTTAACTAGACACGCTATTGATTAACTGTAAGACATGCACACATAACTTAGTGAGGATAAACTCAGTTTGAACTCACAAATTTCACGTGTATAACTCAAAAATGACAATAATGGGCTCAGAAGTAACTCATTTAAAGGGATAGAGAAGTAAGTACCCTAGATACACACCTTGGCAGGCAAGCAAACACCCCAACCACCATCAAAGCTCTCTGTCAAGTATTAAAGCTTCATAATAAATCCTAATGGTGGATGAGTAAACTTTCTAGTTCGCGATAATATCTCTTTCTGATGTATATTCTCTCTAATAATAACTTCTGAACTCTCAAAAAGAACATCCCTTCCTCAGAGGTGGTTGTGGCTCTTAAATACCCCCCACACAACTCCCAAAGTAACTCGATCATTAATAACTGTGAAAGACATCCCTCAAGATTTATGTCACAAACATTAAATGCATGATGGACTAGTTAGTTCCACATCATAAACATTAAATGCCAAGGCATTCCTTTTGCCTAACCACTGTGTGTCAGGGGGTTGTCATCACATGGGTGGCTCACCAACCATCTGAAACCCAAATACTATAGTGGTTAACTCAAGTGTAGATTTAACATCGCTTATTTAGTTAGTGACATCACATAAAGTAGATATGACATTAAGAAGAGGGTTATTTGGCTCACAACTCAACGCCCAATGGAACTAAAGGCTGCTCCGCCCAAAGTTCTACAGTCAGGGTCTTTTGGTGTTTTACCAGGTGTATCTAAGATGGTCAGGACAAACCCCAATGGTGCCTCACTTATCAATCCTCCAAACTAAGTCCCTCTTAATTTCCCATGAAGAGATTGTATGATAGAGCATGAAAGCTCTCCCAGGCCCTGCCAAGCCTGGTCTCTCGGGAGTACCGTTCGACCTCAAACTAAAAATTCATTATAATCATTATAATCCTTACAACTCATGGTCAATATAAATAAAGAGATGCAATAAGACTAAGTTAAAAAAATAGGACTAAAGGGTGTGCTCTCTCAGTCAGCTTCTTCATCGGACGATCCCTCTGGGCTGCCACACTGATCTACGTCGCTTGAGCTGCATCATTGCCTTAATGGGGGGATTATCTCTAATATCCATATTACCTTCAAGGCCCTCTATATTTGCCCCTTCATGTAGATATTTTTTGTGGAAATAAGAAATGTTTGCACGAAAACTTCTCTATTTGATTAACCTTCTCTGTGTGAAAAAACCCTAGCATATTTTCCTTCATTACAACCAATGTGGTTAACGCCTCCAAGAAAAAGTAAAATTCTCCCCGATATACCTGCTGACTTTCTCAAGTACCCGTTTTAACTCTGGGGGAGTGAAATTCTCCCATTTGTGCTTTTGTGGATTATAGTTGTAAGTAGTGAATGTTTTCGTTAGGGCGACCCCTATCGTTGAGACTTATGAAATTCTCCCTTGTAAAATTTATCCTAGGAAATTCTCCCTATTTGAAGGTACTACTTCATTTGGGATCTGTTGTGTCATAAGTTCGTCATGTTAGAAAAAGCAAAAAACTTCTCCCCGATGTAGTTGAGTCATAATTAAACAACGTTTAGACTTGTCTCGAGGGGACATCGTAGCTTTTTTGAACCGTTATGACAACTTATTCGTTGGGAGTTATAAGATATGTCTGATAAAAATTCTGGCACCAAAACTCAAACTTTTCTAGGAAGAAAACACTTTTTATTCTCAATGTGTCACTTCATTAATGATGTGGTCTTGTCTTTTCAACTGTCAGGACACTTCCTGAAGTGCCACGTGTCTGTTTGAAATGATTATTGGCGGCTTTGCACGTGTGGTGGTGGGAAACTCAAAAGGCGAACCCAGAAATTTCAAATGGCTATTATTCAAACACTTAACCATTTTTCCCTTACTTTCCCTTCATCGTCTTCAACTCCCAGCATTCTTAGAGAGAGAAAACCCCTCAGAGCGCCATTGTTACTAAGATTTTACATGGTTTCCTTCTTCCTATCGTCTCTTACACCACCACCTATGGCTATACTCCTCCATTTTCATCCATAGCCCTTCCTTACTAAGATGTTTCTTTCATCGCCACTTATTACCTCTTATTCAAGTGTCTCTAAGTCTACCACCTCCGCTGCTCAGCCAAGCTCCACCTATGCTACATCTACTACTACTGCCACCCCTAGTGCCATCACCTTGGATGTTTCTCATCAAGATCAACTAAATTTTTACCGTAGGTCTCCTTTCTTTGGCAAGGGTGATGACTTATATGGTTTATGCAAGACCTGAACTTATTATTCTTTGCTTCTTGGGGATGAGGATGAGGATTCAGTTGAATAGGGATTCCTCCCCTCAGAGGGAACTCTGCATTTTCTTCTTGAACGAGGTGACCTCCCTGGGAGACATATAAATTTTGAAGGGCCTGGAGGCTCCCCTACTAATTTTTCCGCTTGGAATGCGTATATGCAAACCTCCCATGCCATGATTCTCACAAAGGTAGAGTTTCATCGGGCTAAATGGTTTGGAGAGTTCACCTTGTCAAAAAATAATGCTTCTCTTTTAGTCCTCGTTTCTTGCTAGAACGTTACGACTCATACCTTTGTAGCTGCGTGGGGAGACTTTATTGTGACACTAGAAGATGTTTGTGAACTTCTAGGTCTTGAACCTACAGGGGACATGCCTTATACCGATGAAGCACTAGATGCCGAAGAGGGTGCTAGTCGTTCGTAGTTGAATCGTATATGCCAAAGGTGCATAGGTATTTCCAATAAAGCCACTTTCACTCCCCTCATAAAGTACTTCTTTCGAGATCCTTCTAAAGGTATTTCTTCTGAAGATGCCCCAGGCTAAGGTACATCCCTGGAATTGGCAGCTTATATTTTTGTAGTCCTTTCTCACCTTGTATTGCCTGGGAAACCAAACGATCAGCCCCAGAGAGATCTTATCAACATATTGACTTGTTTGGCCCGGGGAGTGAGGCTTCCCCTAGCGGCAATGGCCTGGGGATCTCTATATACCTGGCTTGACATAACCCACTGGGATGTGGAATAGTACCTTGGCAGTTATAGCTTAGCTAATTTTATGAGTGCCATAATTTTGACATGCTTCCTCTATATTTGTTTCCCTGTGATAACGACCAAGACTATTCATCCTCCCTCTGGGGAAACCGTTTTGCCCCCTCGCTCCTATGTTATCCATAAGAGACAAAGTCGCAAGGAGTTAATTCATGTTATTGATCAACCTGGGAGTTTTGTGATGAGGACTTATGGAGAGGAGGTCTTCCTCCATACTTAGGTTTTTTTCAAGCATGAAGTAAGGGTGGTCCAACCAACTACTTTGAAACTCATCGTTGAAGACCCTTCGCTAGCTGTGGACCTTATGTTCTCACCGGGTTACCTTCCTTCTTACATCGAGTGGGGATACACCAGTGAGCATTACAATCCCAATCGATGTAGCCGTCAATTCGATTTCGATTAGGGGGATCCTCACCCAATTTTCCAGTTAGCTCACCCCCAAGGTTTCTTTTAGTGAGGCATGTTCCTTGTTCTCGTCTACTGTTGCATGGGGAGTAAGTTCTATAATGGCTGGGGAGTCACCATTCCAAGCATCACTAGGCAAGGGGATGTGACCCCCTATTTTCAATGAAGTACTGGCCGAGACAGCGGGACCAAATATATGATTTAGTTCAGGGGTCTCCCGTGTATCCCCCAGTTCTTTCATTTTCTACCGTGGAGCTAGGACTGAAATGTAATTCTATTCTTAGGATCGAGTTCTCTCTAAGAAAAATTCCCAAGGATCCTCCCACTGAGCTTCCTCCATATTTCTCCCTGATTCGCGCTGCTACCCCAAAATCTAAAAATTCCCCACCACCCAAATAGCCTGCCCCTTCTAGAGGTATTTCTGGTGAAGGGGTTTCAACAAAAGTAGCCTCTCACGAAGGACCTTCCCAACCGTCAGCTAAAAAAACTAGGAGGTATAAATCGGGGACTTCCTCAAAGACTAAGTCCCAAAATCAGTCTCAAACTCCTTTGAAAGCATTCCCCATCGCCTTTGTTCCTCCTCTCATGCCTGCAGAAGTTAGTGAGGAGTTGAGAAGGAAAATTCAGGCTGAAGTGGAGCGAATAAATGTTGAGTTTCATCAACACACTCTCATCGTTCCTCCTTCTACTTCCTTCGCTACTATCTTAGTTGATCCAACGAAACCAAGGTCCAATAGGAAGAAGAGCTCAAGGGTTCCTCAAATTTTTGGTGCTGCGGGTTCGAGGAAAAAGACTCTGGGTAGTAAGTCCCCGAAGAAACGAGCTCCAGATGTACATCTCGTCCAAGCTCCCTTTGCCATTTGCCTCCCCTCCTTCGCCAATGGTGATATCCTACCATTATCACTCTGGATCTGAGGTGTGCATGTGTGTTGTTATTATTACTCCCATTTTTTAAAAATGAATTGCATCTGTCTAACTCTTAATAACTTTCATGTAGGAGATTAAAGAAGAAAGGCCCAACACCCAATGAGTCCTTTCGTAGGGGGACGTTTTGGTTCCTCTTAAATCGATGTAACTCCTCTCCATTCCCCCATAATCGAGCTTACTTACTCTCACCGTTTGGCCTCACAATGTGCGAAGGATGCTACTGCGGAGGTTAATTCCGTTGAGTCTGTGGGAATCTCTTCTCAACCAGAGACAACTCCCCTAGCTTCTTTTGAATTACCACCTCAGCCTGAGGTTCTTCTGCCCATCGTTCCTGTTGCAGAAAGTTCCCCCGAGGTAACACATTCTCAATTACTATTAGGTCTGGTATCTTCTCTCTTCTACCCCTTTTTCGTGTTTACCACGCTGAATTTTAATCTGTTGGGGTGATTTATGTCGAAATGGCATCTTTATTAGCTAACATCCTTCTTCCTGCCATGTTGACGAGACCCATAAATGCAGTTCCCCTCTTCATTACCATTACTGAGGTAAGTAAAACTTATAGATATTTCTCCTTTTCTTCTGTACTTATTCCCCATTTATAACACTTAACTTCGTTTTTCCAGTTTTCTCCAGATCTTATCCCATCAACTTCTCTTGGTGGTCTGCCCCTTCCCATGGCCAACCTTGATTTTTCTACCCAACATGGTGATTCTTCTGAATCCGCTGACAATGGGGCATTACTTGGAGGTCAAATGTTCTTCCCCAGTGAGACTCCTCCGTTGGCCTTCGTACCTTTTATTAGCAAAGGAGTTTCAGTCGACATTGAGCTTCCCACCGTTGAGACTTCCCAAAGGGCTTTCAAGAAGACAAATTTGCTTTTAACAGTTCCCCCAGTTATATCTTCCAAGGTGGATCTCGTTCTTGCTCCATCCATTCCTGAGGTACTTCGCTAGTTTCTCTTCATTTCTCGTTGTTTGTCCTTTCTTCTTGACAATGTACAAAATCTGAAAGAGTCTTATTTCTCAAACTTTCAAACCCCACCAGCAACGGTGACTTAGCAATGAAAACAAAAGTTAAAAATTTTTACAAACTCTACCTATAACGGTGACTTAACAATGAAAATACTTGTTAAGATTTTTTGTAAACTCCACCTATAGCGGTGACTTAATAATGAAAACACTTGTTAATATTTTTCGTAAGCTCCACCTATAACGGTGACTTAACAATGAAAACACTTGTTAAGATTTTTCATAAACTCCACCTATAACGGTGACTTAACAATGAAAACACTTGTTAAGATTTTTTGCAAACTCCACCTATAACGGTGACTTAATAATGAAAACACTTGTTAAGATTTTTCGTAAGATCCACCTATAACTGTGACTCTATAACTGTGACTTAATAATGAAAACACTTGTTAAGATTTTTCGTAAGATCCACCTATAATTGTGACTTAACAATGAAAACAATTGTTAAGATTTTTCGTAAACTCCATCTATAACGGTGACTTAACAATGAAAACACTTGTTAAGATTTTTTGTAAACTCTACCAATAACAATGACTTAACAATGAAAATACTTGTTAAGATTTTTCGTAAACTCCACCTATAATGGTGACTTAACAATGAATACACTTGTTAAGATTTTTCATATGCTCCACCTATAACGATGACTTAATAATGGAGACACGTATTAAGATTTTTTCACTTGACTCATTATTTCTTCTACCTATTCTCAGGTTGCTCGTGAATCCTTTCCTTTGAGAGATAAATCTCCACCAGTTCTTTTGACCATCGCTTTGCCTCATCGGTAACTCGTTATTTCAGAATATTCTAGTCACGACGACCAAGGTTCCACGACTGGTGTTGCTGCTAATAGAAAATCTGGTTGTGATCTTCCTCTGCCTAACCTAACTCCTCACGACTTTTGCCTTATGGTCCTTTAGCGTTCTCCTCAAATTCCTGCTAGCCATCGTTTAGTAATTGAGAAGCTTGCAAGGCACCATCCTGAGACTTTCATTATGGATTGTCTGCGTTCCAACATCCTCGTAATGAGTCATAGGCTTCAGGGCATGGCAATCCTTGTTGCTGATATCTTAGTACTCCTACCATGAATGTTACCAGGCCTCTCCTTAATTAGTTCTTGGTCGAGCTGAGGGAGTTGGGTCGAGACGGCTTACATTTTGACTAGCTGATTGGTCACTTAAAGACTTTGAAGAGCCAACGACTAGAGAGTTAAAGGGAACTACTACAGAAACATCGGAAGGATCAGCAGGCTAAGAAAGCTAGGTTGGTTGAGCTAGCACCCCTACTTGAAGGTTTTAACTAGGAGGTAGAGGATGTTGAAGAAGATTTGCGTCTGGTGAAGCTAAAATGAGAGAGACTCCTTATCGAGTGTACACAAGCTCAAACGAGGTTGGAGATTTCTATTAATGCCCAAAAGTCTTGCCTAGAAGCTTCCTCAGGCCTGCCTGGAGATTTTTTCTCTGCTCCAGACTTGTGGTTCATCTTAGGCCAATGAACTCTTTCGCTTTTGTATACATTCTCT
Organism: Sambucus nigra; assembly: GCA_949130495.1. Taxonomy (NCBI): domain Eukaryota; kingdom Viridiplantae; phylum Streptophyta; class Magnoliopsida; order Dipsacales; family Adoxaceae; genus Sambucus; species Sambucus nigra. Next base: position 124,437,587 of record OX422213.1, read on the forward strand.
TTTTTTTCTTATGTAATTCTTAGGCAATAGCTCCCAATCTTGTAATGCCCCAAAGTTTATGAATGAAAGAAAAAGATGTATGTTTTCTTATGCCACTTCTTTGTGCTATAACTGCTTGCGTATATTACAATATTCTACAGTTTTTTCATCTCGACTTAAATTGCAATAATAGACATAAAAAATAACTTGTGTATTCATAACAACAACAGCAACTACATATAACGATGGTTTAAAACTTAATTGCTTATACATGATAGACTTTTAACCATTTATTGGTAATCTTGAATGGCTTGTCTTCTTCCATTTTAGAAACTAAGCAATAACCTAAATCATGAGTTTATTTTATAATGAAGGGTCCTTCCCAATTCTCTGCAAACTTAGGTAAAGGAATCCCTCTGATGTGCTTCACTGATGCCTTCAAAATAAGGTCTCCCTCCATGAACTTCCTTGGTATCACCAAGTTATCATATTCCATGGAGAGCTGCTTCGTGTATATCTGAAAGTGCTACATCTCATTATCTCTTTTTTCATCCAACGCTTCCAACTGCACATGTTTATTTTGAGGGAGCATGTTACTTAGAAAGGCATATCGGGTAAAGAGAACTTCCAACTCTATGGGGAGAATTCCTTCAAGTCCATAAACAAAGAAAAATAGAGTATATCCTGTGGAGTTCCTTTTAGCCATTCGATAAGCCCACAATACAGTTGGTATATTGTCATCCCATGATCCTGGAAAATCTTCCTTCGTCTTAGCCAAGATGTTAATCAATATTTGTTAATTGCTTCGACTTGACCATTTTATTTTAGGTATGCCACCGTTGAGGTATGATGAATAATGGAGTTCTTATCTATGAGCATTATTACGTCTTAATTGACGAAGGCGGTTCCGTTATCAGAGAGAATAACCTTTGGAATCCCAAATCGATAAATGATGTATTCTTCGATGAAGTTGCTCACTACCCCTACTGTTGCCCTTTTTAGTGGTATTGCTTCAGCCCACTTTATAAAGCACTTCGTTACAACTAGTGTCCAGATCTCCCCCCTCGAAGAAGGATGTATCGCTCTTACCAAGTCAAACGCTTAGGTATGAAAAGGATAAGATATTTCCATAGAGTATAGATCCATCGATGGGGCATGGATCATATTTCTATGTAATTGATAAGCCTTACATTTTCGAACGAACTAAACGGAGTCCTTCTCCATCGTTGGTCAATAATACCCCAACATCATCAATTAGTCATACAACTTATCCCCTCCTATGTGAGATGTTTTGTGCTCTTATTTGAGTATTTAGTTGCTTCTTCCTTCGTGATGTAACGCAATGGCCGATTGAAGTAGCCCCTTCGATAAAGTTGCCCCTCCTGAACGTAGAACCTAGGGGCCATTCTCTTGAGTCCTATCACATCGATTTTATCTATTGGGATAACTCTATATTTAATGAAGTTAATATAGGGTTGCCTCCTATCTGATTGAGCTTCAACGAAATGGCATTCATCCGAATCAAATAATAGTTGGTAGTTATCGCATTTTCGTTGTAGCTCTACTGCGTCCTATTTTATTCTAGGCCAAAAATATCCCTCCCTTTGAATTCTCCTATAAAGAGGTATCTCAGTTGTTTCACAGTGCTCTTCGTGTGTTTTCTTTAACCTATGCTCTACTTTTTCTGGACCGATGCATCTTGACAACCATCCTCCTTCATTTCTTAAATAAATATTTCCCTGATTTGTAAATTATTGGGCTAATTCCCTTAACTCCATCGCTCCTTCCCCAGACTCTAGTTATTTTCTAATCTCTCCCCTCTAGTCAGAGTCATCCTCTATCGACATAATTAACTGTACCACCGATGGAGTTATTCTTCATCGAATCACGACTATAGTTGTATCGTTCCTCATGACCATCATCTGGGCAACGGTGGTATAGGCGCCTGGATGGAGGTTTATTGTTTAGGGATGTTTCTTAATATTGGTCCTATGGAACTGGTTGAGGAGCCTCTGAATGATTCTTCTGTAAGGTTCCAGACTTAGGTGTTTTAACACATATTCTCCATTCTCTTGCTGAATCACCAAATTCGAATCACCCTTGATGCAAAATAAATGAATTCCTCTTCAAAGGGCCTCCAGCAACCCAGTACCAATGCTTCATATGCTGCTTTATTATTGGAATAAAGGAAATCTAACTTGTAAGAAAGATAAATATCCTCAATTCCTTTTGAAAGAATAACCTGTGTTCCTCCTTTTCTTTCTACTAAAGATCCATCGAACTACATGGTCCATTCTTCATCGATTGCATCTATGTGATTGGCTTGTAAGTCGTGTCCTAGAATACTTTCTCTAGGTGGTTTAAACATCCCAGAGGGGAAGATTGTCAAGAGATCTACGTATTCCTAGCTCTTAATTGCGTGAGGGATCACACACTTCTAATCATATTCTGAGAGGATGAGGAACCACCTAGATGCCCTACCAATCAATATAGCTCTTGCCAGTAAAAACTTAATAGGATCACATCTTGTTATGATAAGAATTGTAAATAATATGATATGATGTCTAAGTTTTTATGCTACAAAGACTAAGGATAAACAGTGCCTCTCTAAGCTACTATACCTGGCCTTTGGCCCATATATGATTCTACTGAGATAGTAGACTAGTCGTTCCTTCCCGTCAATCTTTTGGGCTAACAGAGCACCAACAGACCTCGTGGTGGATGTGAGGTATCGCTGCAATGGTATTCCTTCCTTTGGGGGAACAATGGTCTGCGACGAAATGAGCAGCTTCTTCAGCCCAGTGAGAGACTCCTGGTGAACCTCCTCCCACTTGAATTTTGTATTCTTTCGCAAAATTTGCATCAACGGGTGCATTATTTCGACCAATCCAGACACAAATCTCCTAAGGTAGGAAACTTTACCAAGGGAACTCTTCAGCTCCTTCGCCATTTTTGGACTTCGCATCTCCAAGATCGTTCGCTATTTGTCCTGTTCCATCTGCATCCCCTATCGATCAACCACAAAACCTAGAAACTTTCCACTAGTTACTTCAGTACGCACTTAAAGTGGGTTCATCTTTAGCTTTTACTTCCTACATCAAGAAAATGCCTTCCTCAAATCGGTCAGATGAGACTCTTCCTTCCTCAATTTGATGACCAAATCCAAATAAAATTCCATAATTTTTTGAAAGAAGTCATGGAAAATGGCCATCATTGTTCTTTGATAAGTAGCCCCAGCTTTCTTGAGTCCAAACGGTATTACTTTGTACATGAAGTTGCCCAACGGGGTTCTAAACTCCATCTTCTCTGCGTGTGTGGGGTCCATCTTGATCTGGTTGTACCCTACATACCCATCCTTGAAGCTGTATATCTCATGACCAGTTGTTGCATTTATCAAGATATCAATGGAGGGTAGAGGTAACTCATCCTTGGGGTAAGCCCGATTCAAGTCTCTGAAATCCACATAGATCCTTATTTTATTTTTGTCTTTCTTTCCCATTGGGATAATGCTAGACATTCAGAGTGGGTGTTGTATTGATTTGATGAACCCTACTGTCAACAAGTGTTGTACCTCTTCCTTGATCTTCAAGTCCAGCTCAGGTTTATAAGTCCTTGTTCCTTGCTTCACCGAAATGGATGAATGCATCATGCCAACTTGTGGCATCTCACTTCCTCATCCAGCCCTTCCATCTCTGTGTACTTCCACACAAAATATATATGAACTCTCGAATCAACTCAACCAAGGCCTCTCGTTTCTCCTTACTGAGATCCTTCGAGATGAATATGCACCTTGGATCCTCCCCTTCTATCATCAGATTCAACTACTCCAGCTCTTGTGCATGTGGCTTCGGTTGATCTTCCATGTAGTCTGGTTCTTCGACGACATCTTCCATAAACTCCTATTTATTGGAGTTATCTATCACCATGCATTGCCCCCGTTGATCAACCAAAAAACACTCATATATCGGGTTATCCTCATTATCATCTTCTTAGACCGGTTCACACTATTATAACCGATACACCACCATTCCTTCTTCAGTAATAACCTTCTTGCAATGTCTGCTGGCAGTTTCAACTGCCTTCCTCTTCTTTTCTCTAGAATCCCCAGCGACTGTTTCTCCTAGGAATCGACTCAGTACACTTTGTTGTTGGACCTCAAACTCCGTCGGATCCATTTTGGGCCTCATTCTGTCTTTGAGCTTCTTCGAGATGTTTTGGGGACGATGGACCACCTGGTGGGCTCCTTTTGCCATGACTCATTTGCTTCTTGCAACTTCGTTATTCTACCCATTTATGGGACCCATTATTTCCCTGATCGAGGGAACCCACGCTCCCTCCATTCTTCTCATTAGAACTCTAACGTCGTACTCTAATTTTGTGCCAAACACTGTATCTATCAGGTGATATTCTTCAACAACTAAGGGCCTCTTCGTAGCTCTAATGGTGATCTCCGTTCCTTTGATATTTGCCTTGGCGCATTGGTGATATGTCGAAGGAACTAGCCCTTGGTTGTGCATCCATACTCTTCCTATTAATAGATAGTTGGAAGTTGCACTCTCTATGACGTGGAATTTGATGTAGGAACTCAGATTTCCCATCACGATCCCAACGTTCACATAACCAGTGGACTTGGAAGACTAGTTGTCATATTCCGAGATTAATAAAGGCATGGGGACTAACCTTTCCTCTGGAATATTAGCTATATGGAAAGAATTAATTGGCATAATGTTGATAGAGGCTCCCCCGTCCATAAGATCCCTTAGAAAGCTAACCCCGTTGATGCTAGCAGTCACATATAATGGCCTATTATGAGGGAACCTTACAGCCCTATCTGCATCGCTGAAAGTTATTTCTGACAGAAACTTCTTCACCAATCTAGCCATAAGTCCCTTCCATCTCAGCGAAGGGATTGCGTTCTTCCTCGTGATATCAAGGATTGCTTGGGTTATCTCCAACCTGCTTTCCTTTGGCATCCCCACATGGTCGAAGAACCAGGCAAACTTTGGAGACTTTGAAACTGCACAGTATTCTATATCTTGATTTACTTCCTTTCCTTCAATGTTGTATACGTCCTCCACATATTTAGCACTTGCTTCGTCATAAGCTAACACTACGTTAGCCACCCCCTAGTGCAGTCTTCCAAAGACTCTTCATACTCCTCCTACTTCATTGTCAGCTCCCTTACTTCTCTTTCTGCCTCATCATCGTAGGCCACCACCAGATTGGCCCCGTGTGATGGGAGTGGGTTGATGTTAATATTTTGAAGAGGGATTTACAACATTCCTGCATTCACATGTTTGTCAATAATTCTATTCTTCTTAGTGTGAAACAACTCTCCGTTGGATATTGGATTTTTCGATGGATCTGGAATTATTTGGGATCCGTTCTAGTGGTTGTGTTTGGTTCTCCCGCGGGGATGCCCTTTGATTCGTACACCGTTCCTCCTTGAACCATAGCGTTATAATAGTTGACAGCCTCCACCACTGTACAAGGCAAAGGTGGTGGATCCTCCCTATCTCCCCCAAACATTCTCTCGGCGTCCGTCTTCGTTAGTTTTCCCCCATCTTCTCCTTCGATTCATCCCACCCATGGGGGCTGAGACCTCGCTCCCACAGGTTGTATCGGTTGCCCAAACATCATGGGTACCACCACCGAGTTTAGTAGTACTACCAACAAGATATTCCTTGCTGCCTTTAGGAATGCTGAAAAAGTTCCCTTGCGCGTCTCATTAATAAAATGAAAGATGTACTCGAGAAGCAGTCCTTCCGCACAGATCTGTAGTAGTTTGGATTCTTTAGCCTCCTCCCTCATATCGAGGGACCTTACCCTGAACCTTCTAACGTATGCACCACCTCTTCCCATGGTCTTTGCTTCTCTCTCCCTAGTTGGGTTAAGGTGAACTCATCTTCCACCAGAAAGAACTTTTGGATGAACAAAATGTGCATCTCCTCCCACGTTGAAATACTCTTAAGGGCTCGTTTGGTTGGAGGTTTGGAATGGGAACTTTGGATTCCTGGAATATAGAATTCCTATCATTTAGAATTACTGTGTTTCGTTAGAGTTTTGGGGAGGAAATTAGAATTCGAGGAACTTAAAATTCCCATAACTTTGGTACTTTTCTTTTCCCACCAAAAATGGGGGAAATAAATTAGAATTCCTAAGAATCCTCACTTGTTTTTATGGTATGACAAAAATAACCTTTTTATTAGCACATAAAAACAAATTATTCCACTTATATCCTAATTTATATTTCAAAAACAAAAATCCGATAAGATATCCTCATTTTTCTTTCTCACATATCTCGTACGAACCTCTCTCTCTCTCTCTATGTACGATCTTCTCTCTCTCTCTCTCTCTCTCTCTATATATATATATATATATATATATATATATATATATATATATAACACAAAATACATATATAACCTACATATGTGTAATGTTTTCTACCATTTGAGCAGATCGAGTTGAATACAGAACTGTAGAGGAGCAAATTGAACACCGACCTGTAGGTAAGATCATCTCTCTCTCTCTCTCTGTATATATATATATACACCCTAATTTGTTTGATTTGGAGCCCTAATCACTTGATTTATTTGAAGAACTAATTTGATTGATTTGGCATTCATTTTTGGAGCCCTAATCAATTGGTTTATTTCAAGCCCTAATTTGATTGATTTGGCATTGATTTGTATCACTAATCAATTGATTTATTCGAATCCCTAATATGATTGATTTGGCATAGTTCGAGTGTTAAACTGATTTCTCACTCTGTTATATATATATATGTGTGTGTGTGTGTGTGTGTGTGTGTGTAAATCTGAAGTTTCTCTATTTTATATAATATAAAAATATTTTCAAACTATGTAAATTGATTTTTCTCCCATGCATTCTATATGTGTAGTTTGATGTGTACAAGTTTACTTTTTGAATTTTTTACATCAAAAAGTACAAATATTGCAATTATTTATTGGGGTGTTTGGCTTTTAATTAGGAATTATTTGTTTAATCCTAATGTACCTTCTCAATATGGATATGTAGATATGGATCATGTAGTGTTGGAAAGGAATCAAAAGTCCATAAATTTGTGTGAGACTATTATGAGTATAGTCAAGGTTGTAGGGATGTTCTACCTGTTGATATATGTTAATGTGGTGATATATCGTAAAAAAAAATAGGCTTAGAAGAGACGTATTTAGTAGGAAAATAAGTCATTTATTAAACATGCATGCCATGTTGTACTTGAGTGATAAAGCTTGTATTGATAACCTTTGGATGGATAGGCACACTTTTTCCAAGCTTTGTTATACGCTCCGTACCCATGGTATGTTAGTGGACACAAGAAATATCAAAGTTGAAGAGATGGTCGCGATTTTCTTGTAAATACTTGCTCACCATACTAAGAATCGAGTATGCAATGGAGAATTCAAACATTCGGGAGAGACCGTCAGTAGATCAGTCAATAAGGTGTTACAAGGAGTTATATTGTTACAAGGTCACTTACTCAACACACCAGTGGTAGTCTCTAAGGCATCGTACGATTCTAGATGGAAATGGTTCAAGGCATCTAAACACGCTTAATTTTTGTTCTTTTATGATATTTGTTGGAATGAGACTTAAAATTCTATTATTTCTTCTAAAATTGCTTAGGGGCATTGGATGGAACTTATATTCGAATTAAGGTGCTAGAAATTGATAAACCTAGATATCGTACAAGGAAGCATGATGTTGCAACAAATGTCCTGTGTGTTTGCTCTCATGACATGCAAATTAATTATGTATTATCGGGATGGGAGGGATCTACACAAGATTCGTGAATACTTAGGGATGCATGCAGTCGCCCAAATGGTTTGAAAGTTCCTAGGGGTTTGTTTATAGATTAAATACATTATATCGATAAATATTCCAAATGGTATTATCTACTAATCTTTAGTATGATTATAAGTTTCTACTACCTTGTTGATGCCTAATATCTAAATAGTACCGGATTCCTAGCTCTGTTTCGAGGTCAACGGTATCACTTGAATGAGTGGAGTAATGACTATCAACCTCAAAATTCAGAAGAGTTTTTCAATATGAAGCATTCTCAAGGGAGGAATATCATCGAAAGATGCTTTGTAAAACTTAAGCTTAGGTGGGAAATCTTAAGGAGTTCGTCATGGTATCCCGTGAGAACTCATAACTGAATAATCATTGCATGTTACCTAATTCACAATCTTATAAGGAAAGAAATGGGGCATAATCCATTAGATAGTGACTCGGACGAGGAGGATGCCCCAAATTTCTACGAACCAATTGGTGAACCAGTCACTTATATTGAAACCTGAGACGAATGGACCAATTTTCCTGCAAACTTAGCTAATCAAATGTACAACGAGTGGGGGGGATCAAGGAATGCATAGATTTAGTTTAGTGAATGAAAGAAATATGAATTTCATATGTATTTTAATTAGACTCTATTTTGCAGGCTTAATTAGTAGTGAAGGGACTGCATTTTTATGACGTAATGTTCTGTTTTCTTATAATGTTCCATTTTTAGCTAACAATATATATATATATATATATATATATATATATATATATCAGTTCTATGCATAAATTATCATTTTTGTGATGAGATTAAGACTATTTTCAACTAAATCTATCAACTATTTTCAATAAAATTGAAAACAGTTTTGATGCTCAACTATTTTTATATATAAAAATAGATTTAGTTGAAACAGTTTTACCCTAGTTCTGTGCATAAAAATGATCAGTTATATGACCAAACTTTGTGCATTGCATTTATATGTTCAGTAGTGTTCTATATGTTTGCATTTATATATTTTTAAACTTTTGCAAACATTATCAATTCATTCTACGATTCTAGACTACTATGACTAGAACTGGGACTTATACAATTCTGTGACCAAACAGTAGTGTTCTATATGTTTGAATTTATATGTTCAGTAGTGTTCTATATGGTTTGGATAAAAATTATCAGTTATGTGCATAACAATTTCCTGTTATAAGTTTTTCTTTATAACAGTAATGTACATATCAGTTCAATCTGGTTACCATGTTTCTCCAATGGTCTGTTATAAGTTTTGCTTTATATAATTGGTTTTTATATCTTCTTATGATAATGTTTATATCTGCTTATGTTTAAATACTATTGGTTTTTTCATCATATAGAACAACTATATCAGCTTATATAGTTGTACTATATAAGAAGTTGTGGCATTTATGTATCAGTTCTGTAGTTATATCTGCTCATATAGTTGTACTATATAAGCAGTTGTAGCATTTATGTATCAGTTCTGTCACTATATCTGCTTATGGGGCATTATGGTTAATGTTTCAATCCATGATGATTTATAATTGTTTTTTTTTATAGCTGATTTGTTTATATATATATATATATAGTGGAGTAATATATATCAGTGGTCTTGAGTTAGTCTTGAGACTATTTGTTGTACTGTTCTGTTTAGTAATATATATCAGTTCCATTTGTTAGTTGATTCATATATCAGTCAACCAGCAAAATCGAAGTTATTTTGGAGACTAAACCGAGATGAAAAACTAGTGGAGTGCTTACAAGACCTATATGTTGGTGGGTATTGGAAAGTTGATACGGGATTTAGAGCCGGATAATTGCAAGAACTTGAAAAGATGTTGGAACAAAAGATTCCTAGATGTGGTCTGAAAGCTTTTCCAAACATCGAGTCTCATGTGAAGACTTTGAAAAAAAACAATAGCAATTGCAGAGATGTTGAACCATGGTAGTGGCTTTGCATGGGATGAAGCGGATTACATGGTTAAAGTTAATTTGGACGTGTTCAACACATGGGTTAAAGTAAGTATAATTTTTTTCAGATTGTTAATGTTGTTTCACTTATTAATGTTGTTTATCTTAATTATATGCCTTGACCTTTTTTATGTCTAGCCTCACAGTAATGCACGGGGACTTAGGAAAAAGTCATTCCCCCACTTCAATGCTTTGAATGATATATATGGGAAGGATCGAGCCAATGGTGATGGGGAGGTAGATCCAATAGAAGAAGAGGAATCAATTTGCACCAATATTCGTAGTCTATCCAAGAATGATGAAAATATTTTACCAAGTGAAGATGTTAAGGTTGAAGGAATTGATATATCTAGAACTCAAGGCAACCAGAGTCCTTTTACAAGTTGTAACAAGGGACGGAAAAAGCGTCACAGGGTTGCGAATGATTTTGTAACTAACTTAGGAGAGATGGCATCTTCATTCAAAAAATTTGTTGAAAGTACCGATGCAAATATCGAGAAGTTTACAAATGCTCCTTGTATGACCCATGAGACCGAGCTCGAAAAGAAGGTGGTGGATGAGTTGAGCAACATAGATGGTTTGGATAAGGATGATGTCATCAAAGCGGGAAGAATTATCATTGGTGATAATCTAAAAAGTAGCTTGCTTCTGGCTTTGAAGCCATCCCAAAAATTGACTTAGGTTTACGGGCTAATTGGAAAGAATTAGTATGTTTTCTTCATTTTGTTTAAAAAAAATAGATGGTATACTTTTGTTTAGGAGCTATCTTTTTGTACAAATCGATATTTGGTTTTGTTGATTAATAGAACCATTATGTTTTTTTTCTTATGTCATGTTTATAGTTTCTTAAATTCTAATTCTATTTATACTTTACTCTTGTGCATGTGTGAGAAGTGCATGCGTGTGTGTGTGTGAAATGTGTGTGTGAATGTGCATATGTGAGTGAAATGTGAGAATCTGTGTGTGTGTGTGTGTGTGTGAATGTGTGTGTGTGTGTGTGTGAATGTGAGGGAATGTGTGTATGAGAATATGTGTGTGTGTGTGTGTGTGTGTGAATGCACGTAAATCTTAATGTTGATATTTAATTATAAACATATTAATGCAAAAGGGTATTTTAGGTAAATGGTATAGATTCCATTCCTATTATTGGCGAACCAAATGTGGGAAAGTAATTTAAAATTCCAGGAAAATAGAATTCATATTTGAACCAAACAGTGGAAAGGAATTTAAGATTCAAGAAACTTAGAATTCCTGGAATTGATAATTCCTATTCCCTTTCCAAATCTCGAACAAAACGAGCCCTTAGGAGCTAAGTGAGAATACCAGGTATATGCTTTATCGGTTAAGTATTTGGAAAACTCCCTTAACCTGAGTTTTTTATTGTTGCAATGAGCCCCCAAATGTTCAACGAAGCATTTAAAGTGCTCCTTCAGATTTCCACCCTTTCCTGTATATTTTTCAAAGATAGGAGGAATATAATCCTTTGGTTAGGGCTCATCATTATACTCTTGAGGATAAGGCGTTCAAAAGCCATCATAGACCGAAGCTACCTCGCCGACGAATTGTGAGGAATCTTGCATTAATTTCATCACCTCTCTCTACATCTATTTTCTCATCTCTTCCATAGCTGATACTGTTGAAGGAACGGCCAGAGGAACCATAGGATGGGTACCCGTTGTACCTGGAGTAATCATCACGGTTGGAATGGTTGGTCCTCCTATAGTTCCCACTATTGGATTTACAACAGGGGGTATATTTTCTGGGATAGTTCCTGTTAAAACTACTCTTGGTGAGGCTGTTGGGGCTACCCCGGGTGTTACGAAGGAGTTAGCTTCAAATCCTCCCAACACCATTGACGCTACGGGAGTTTGCAAAAACTAATAAATTTTATTCATGAGGAGTGCCACTTGGTATGGTACCAACCCAACACTCGTGGAAGCTTGTGTTGCCTCTGGAACGACTGTTGTCGTTTGAATTGGAGGTACCTCCAGTCGAGGGGCTCTTTCCCTTGAAGCCTTCAGCTCTCTCGTCACTTGTTCTTCACTGTGTTGAATTTCATCAAAGTCAAGTCTTATATTAACGTTATCATGCGCCATACTCCTTGTTTAGAAGAATACCTCCCCAGCAGAGTCGCCAAATATAAGAGGGAAGTTTAGATTAGATGGAGTCCTAACCCCTTTTTGAGTAAAGTAATGATAAGTAAACTAACCATGCTATTGATTAACTACAAGACACGCAGACACAACTTAGTGAGGATAAACTCAGTTTGAACTCACAAATTTCTCGTGTATAACTCAAAAATGATAATAATGGGCTCACAAGTAACTCATTTAAAGGGGGAGAGAAGTAAGCACCCTAAATACACCTAGGCGGGCAACTGAACACCCCAAACACCCTCAAATCTCTCTGTCGAGTATTGAGGCTTTGTAATAAATTCTAATTGTGGATGAGTAAACTCTCTAGTTTGCGATAATATCTCTTTCTGATGTATGTTCTCTCTAGTAATAATTTCTTTACTCTCAAAAAGAACATCCCTTCCTCAGAGGTGGTTGGGGCTCTTAAATATCCTCCCACACCACTCCCGAGGTAACTCAATCATTAATAACTGTGAAAGATGTCCCTCAGGCTTTATTTCACAAACATTAAATTCTTGATGCACTAGTTAGCTCCACATCATAAACATTAAATGCCAAGGCATTCCTTTTGCCTAACCACTGTATGTCAGGGGGTTGTCGTCACATGGTGGCTCACTAACCATCTGACAGCCCCAAATACCATAGTGGTTTACTTAAGTGCAGATTTAACATTACCTAGCTGGTTATTGACATCACATAAAGTAGATGTGACATTAAGTAGAGGGTTGTTTGGCTCACAACTCAACGCCCGATGGAACTTAAGGCTGCTCCGCCTGAGTTTCCACGGTAAGGGTATTTTGGTGTTTTACCAGGTGTATCTAAGATGGTCAGGAGAAACCCAAATGGTACCTCACTTATCAATCCTCCAAACGAAGTCCCTCTCAAGTTTCCACGGCGAGGTCGTTCGATAGAGAATGAAATCTCTCCCAGGCCCTGCCAAGACTAGTCTCTCGCGAGTACCATTCGACCTGATACTATATCATTATAATCATTATAATCGTTACAAATCATGGTCAATATAAATAAAGAGATGCAATAAGACTAAGTTAAAACAAATAGGACTAAAGGGTGAGCTCTATCGGTCATCTTCTTCATCGGACGATCTCTTTGGGATGCCACGCTGATCTGCCATGCTGATCTGCATCGCTTTAGGCTAGATCGTTGCCTTATTGAGTTGCATCGCTGCCTTAATCCCAAACACAGTTGTTAATTGGGGGATTATCTCTAATCTCCAGATTACCTTCAATCCCCCTACAGTAGTAGTGTGGAAGGAAAAGTGGGTTGAGTTTGTTATGAGGATGAGGTAGTCCGGGCTTATATAGAAGTGATGACCATCGCACTCGAGAACATTTTGAGGGTTGTGAAGGCACAAGTAGGGGACCCGTCTTGTTAGGAAAGGATTCAGAAGTTATTAGTGGGTGGAGCGGAGTCTTACTCAGTGAGTTTTGAGGGTGGCTTATGCTTCAGTGGGAGGTTGATTGTCCTAGATAATGAGGATCTACGATGCTTAATTATGGAGGAAGTGCATGGGTCATGATTTTTGGTGGATAATATGTACCATGATATTAGGCGACAATATTGGTGGGCCAGTATAAATAGGGACATAGCAGAATTTGTCCCTAGGTGTACCACTTGTCAGACGATGAAGGTTGATCATCAGAGATCAGTCAAGTTCTACAGCCATTGGAGATTTTGTTATGAAAATAGGATAGTATTTTGATGGATTTAATCATAGGGTCACCAACATCATTGCGGGGTCACAATTACATTTAGGTCATTGTGAACCGTTTGATAAAGGTAGCTCATTTCCTTTAAGTTTTGGTGGATTACACAACAATGTAGTATGCAAAGCTATTCATAGAAAAATTTGTGAGATTACACAGGGTGTCGCTCAATAGTGTTTCAGATCGGGATATGATTTTTGGGTCCCACTTCTAAAAGAGCTTTCTATAGGCGATGGGAACAGAGTTACATTTGAGCAAGGCGTATCACCAGCAGACCAATGGCATCCGAAGAGGGTGAATCAGATGTTGGAGGATATGCCTAGTATGTGTATTTTAGATTTTAAGGGTAGCTGGGACAATTTTTTTTTCTTTGGTAGAGTTTACATGTAACAACTTGTACCAGTTAACTATTAGTATGACACCATTTGAGGCTTTGTATGGAAGACCTTGTCGGTCGCCCTATTGTTGGTTAGAGTGGGGTACAACAATATTCTTGGACCGGAATTGGTTCAGGAGATGTTAGTAAAGATTGAGTTGATCAGGAGTCGTATTCGGCTAGCTCGGTATAGGCAGAAGAGTTATCCCGATGCGAATCGAAATTTTTTAGATTTTGATGTGTGTGATCAGGTGTTGTTATGAGTATCTCCCATGAAGGGAATGATTCGGTTCAAAAAGAAGGGGAAGTTAGTGCCAAGATATATGGGTCTTTTTTCATTATTTTAAGGGTAGGGTCAATTGAGTATAGGCTCTCCTTATCGGATCACTTACAGCGGATTCATGATGTGTTTTGTGTGTCGTCAATCGAGATGGTATCTCAGGGATGACGGGACTTACCTAAATATCTCATTAGAGTGTAGACCTACAACCGAATATTTCTTATGAGGAGAGACATGTTGTCATGAAGGACCGTATCGAGCGAACGCTTTGGTCAAATATGGTACCATTAGTGTATGTACTGTGGGGGACACCACAATGTTGTCGAGTCAACGTGGGAGTGTGAGGATGACATGCGGGAAAAGTATCCAGAGCTCTTCATGGCAAGTGCGTTCGAATTTCAAAGACGAAATTATGTTATTAGGGTGGAGAATATAATACCCCGTACTTTTATGATAATTTAATTTTTATGTGCTTATAATTATTAATTTAATTAGGGAATATTAAATTGTGTTTTAGTAACTATTAATTAGCAAGAAAAAGGATTAATATTTGTTATTATTATTTACTTGTGTGAGATAGGTAAATGAATATATGACGTATTTTATGTCATTTATGGGAGAAAGCAACAGTTTTATTATTATATGTCGATAGAGTGTTACAACGGAGGATCGATATATTTTATGTACAATGCATACTTAGGCACGTGTCGGGCCCAACTAATGACATATTGGTATATTTATAGTTGGGTGACTCAGATGACCTTTTTCAGTGCACTGGTGATCAGGAATGGGTCGAAACAGTCCAGAATAGGTACCCGAGTGTTATGATTTGGTTCTAGAGGTTTTTTAGACATAACAAGACCCATATAAGAGTAGGATGGTCTTTTTATACCTAGGGTTTAATGGAAAAATGTGCACTACACCGCAATGGGTGATTTGTGAGTGTTGTTAGTAGTAAAAAATGACCTTTATAACTACTATTTGTCGTCATAATTTAGGGGGTGACAAAGAAAATATCGTAACTCCTAACAGGAGTCACATAACCCCTATGGGGTTATGATTGGTTACCCCAATTTGTAACTGCTAGTTCTAACTGCTGTCAGCATTTACGAATATAATATTTATAACTGCTGACAGTAGTTAAAAATCTAATATTTATAACTGCAAACAGCAGTTAAGAATCGTATATTTATATCCTCTATCAGCGGTTACGAATCTTATATTTCTAACTGCTATTAGCAATTACGAAATTCACAGTAGTGATAAATTTGTGACTACTATTATCAGTTACAACCGTTGAATTTGTTAAATGTGGTAAGAGTTGGTATAAACAATTTTAGATTTTCACAAAATGATGAAATGATGAAAGTAGAATAAATATCATGAACATGTAACAAGTCTAAAAAATTTGAAAAGATTACATTTATATTTTCCGGTATTCCAAATATCCAGTACAGACAATACTTGTTTCAGCTTCAGTTAACATCAAATAACCCCTTCTTGGGCGCCAAGTACAAAATGAACCTATAATAAAAGATAAACTAAAAAAATAACGACACAGCACTTCGATGACATGAAATGTCATGAACATATAACAAATCATTTTAAACCTAGACCATGGGTCACCACGTGCTGGATACGCTTCATGAAGTCTGGGTATATCAACCATGGGGGGTATTGATGCGGTGACATCCTCCCTTGTGTACTTGGACTACGCCTACTGAGCAAGTTCAATGGACTTAATTTTTTTGAATATGATGCCTCGGTGTCCATTGACTTGTGCTTGTGTTGCTTGTCACGAAGTGTAAACACATAGATTTAGGACTTTGAATACTTCGTGTGTCAAGGATTTCATGTGTAAAAATGCAAACAAGGAGGACTAAAGTGCATACAATGTGAGTATCAGCACAGAAAGCATAAACATGAAATAAAGGTAATGAGGACTATGGCTAGTTGTTGCTTACAGTTACAAAGATAATGCACAAAAGAACAAATATACAACACACGAGTAACCTCAACTACTACCATAAACACTATATAATCATTCAAATACCATCGATCATAGATGAACTAAAAGTCTCCAACTTTGTAATACCCCTCATTTTTATGGCTTTTAAAAATTGGGGATTTATTAAATTTAATTTGAGATATTAATTTAATATTAATCCGAAGATTTATATTTTTTATATTTACTAGCGTGACGTGAGTTTGTAATTATTGGGAAATTATTGAATATTACTGGATGAGTAAAGTAATATATGAGATTGATTTTATTAATATTGTCACGAGTGAATAATATGGTAATTATGGAAATTTAAGTCGGGACGCGCCTGTGCCGTGTTGGAATAAATTATTATTATAAAAGTGAATTAATTATAAGTCCCCCGTAGGGTCGTTTTGAGTGTGCCAAAGTGTCAGGAAGGGTCGAGATAGTCAGAAAAGTGTACACGGGGGTCTAGTTTGGGTCTCGGGGCTTTTTAGGCCAAATTGACATCCCGAGAGGGCATTATAGACATTTTACATTTTTGGGCAATTAAACCCATGAATTTCCTAAGGATATATCATCCTTTAGGAGTTGTCTTCTAGGGTTAACAAACACAAAACCAAAGAACGCCCATTAGAGAAGGAGTTGGAGAGCTTTCCAAGCAACTCAAGGCCAAAGACTCACCCGTTTGCACCGCCACCACCACCAAAGCGTAGATCGTGCGATGAGAGACGCAACCATACCCCTTTCGTTCACAAATCAGAAACTCAAATTCGAGGCAAGTATTTATCTTGCTTCATTTTAGTTAATGTTTCAATCATGTTAGTCTAGGGTTGTTTAGAACATGTTTCATGGAAGAAATTAATATTTTTGATACTTAAAATCATATGTTGTAGAGGAAGTAGACATATTCTGGACATCTAAATCACATGTAGAGAATAAGCCACGAATTTGTATGGATTTAGAAGAAAGTAATCTTTAAAAGAATTGGAAGAATGGAAATTAAAGAAAGAATTTGGGTTCTTGAAGTTTATGTCAATTTTACTCCAATAAATTGTTATACTTGATGAAATGGGACATATTTTACGTAGAAAATCATGTAGTTAGGTATATAGTACCTGTAGTAATGTTGTTTGGGAGTTTGGGGATCTATAATGGAGATTTGTTAGAGGTTGGAGAGGTAAACCGTAACTTGTCAATGGCAGAATTCGTCATAACTGCTTGATCGATCGATCGATCAAGAACATCGATCGAATGATGGTATCGATCGATCGACCCCATTCCTCGATCGACCGATCCCTCCTGGAAAATTGCATATTTTTTTCTCCTTTTGTTTAATTCGATTAAAATGCGTACGAACCCTTGAGTATTATTGTTAGATCATAATGGGTTATAAAGAAGACCAGTAGGGTCTAGGTAGACTCCGTTGAGAGAAATTTAATCTGGGATGAAATTATGGGTTAACGGGGAGTTTTTCACACATAGGAAATTGTGCGTACGTTTACTAAAAGTTTGGGACTCGAAAAGGATTTAGATCCGAGGGTAAGTGATAGAATACCTACTGAAATTATACTTAGTGAAATAGAATACTTTGAGAGATGAGAAGTAAATATGAAATAAATTATATATGAGAATAAAAGATACGAATCCGTTATGTGAGATAACTGAGTAATATGTGCTAAGAACGGATAATTATAATTATTGGTCGTGGGCGCACCTAATTTAGAAAATGTGAATATTTATATATGTGAATGTGTGACAATGCATATAATATGTATCAGTCTAAAAATTATAACCAAGCTACTTGCTATCACGGAGGATTCCACGCCGGGACAGTCTTATCTCGATTGCACCTTTATGGGGGATATTGACTCGTACCCTAGAAGATAGTATCCTCGATATAGGCTATCTGAGAATTGTAGTCAGATGTTCTAAGAGATGTGAGGGTATGTGCTGACCTCTTAGGACCTGGAACTATGCTTCGCCTCCATTTTTTATGTATTGTGTTAATAAAGTTCGAGAGTGATTCCGAAATAATATTTCCCTGAGTTTGAGTGATATGGGGACTTGATAGCAGAGTATGCCAGGACCATATATTTTATGTGGGGTGCCGTTAGTATATATATTATATGTGTGACTAATATATATACGTATATTTGTATGGGAACTTTCTACTATGCGTATAAGTAGTTAAGTAATGAATAAATGCTTTAACTTTATTATAAGTGTTCGGGAACTTTATAACGGTATTAAGTTGTTCTAACGTAAAAATATTGAAGAGATTGACTTCCTAAAGTGAATGTCATAACCTTTATTTTCACGTGATAAAACCTTATGGAGAATAAGTTAGAAAAACTTATGAGATTTATCAGTACAATTGGTGTGCACACTAGATGAGAGGTGAAAATTCTCAAGAGAGTGTCGCATACTAACATGATTATTGCATTATCCGGTAAGCATTTTAAATACTTGCTAAACTATTTTTAAAACTGTTTTACACTCGGGCTCTAACCCGTTTCCTGTCTTTTTCTCTCTCTTGTGTATATATATGTATGTATTATAAGTGCCCAGCCACAGGGGTGTCACGCATGGGTTTTTTGTATTGGACGAGATACAGATAATGTGGGAGTTGCAGGTCGTTACTTTAGATGACCTATTCATTGATTCTATACTTGTTTTAGTTCTGCTTAGTTAGGGAATGTGTCGCCCATTTCCCTATTCAGCTTGGATTTGTCAGAGATTTACATTTGTTTATATTTCCAGTATTTCTGTATTCCTTGGGAGTTAACTTTTGTCGGGATGATTTCATGTACGGTTGTTTGACTTGGTTTAGTTAATCTAGATGGATTAATTCTTTTGTTTTGATTGATATCCGTAGCACTTACGTGATTCTTAGACTGTTGACTATTTAAAAAGGTTTTCAAGTTGAAATTTAAAAAATGGAAAATAAGACTTTTAAATTGTTTTGACACTTAGCTTAATTATTTAGGGTGTTTAATTTGGAAATTTTATTTTTGCGACAGTGATGCTAAGAATGAACCAACCGTTCACCTTGATTTTTAATTTAATAAAGTACTAATCACCCGATATTTAATTAGGCGGGGTGTTAAAGGTGGTATCAGAGCATCAGGTTCTAGTGTCCTTTAGGATCTGCGCGGCTTATTATGCTTCCAGCATTGCATGTTTGATACAGAGTCCTAAGTTTAGGATTGTTGATTTCTATGGTGAGATTTCGTTCTCCTTCTATAACCTATGTATGTTAGTGAATTCTATTTACGTTCGGATGTGTGCATGACGAGCGAGGAAAGATGTCAGATTAGGGCTGTTAGGCGAAAATCAGGAGGCGGGGCTCAGTTGAGGTTGTAAGGTATATTCGAGGATGATGACCATAGTCGAGGTCACTCGTATTATGGCACGAGAGGCGGGGACTGTAAAGACGGCTAGGATGCAGCCTACAAATTCCAAATTCTACTATAGTAAAAAGAATTAGGACAAATTAGATCCACCCAACGTAGTGCGCTTGGGAGAGGGTCAAAGGGAAAATTGAGGAGAGTCATCAGCGGAAATTCTAAAAATGCGGGAATTGTGTTTGTTACCCAACAAAGGTAATATATGCAAAAGGCTTGGGCATATGGAGGAGTGTGGTTAACTAGAAGTGAAAAATTTGGGGTAAAATTTTTCTTGACTCATCGGAGCAGAGTTATAATAGTGGGAGTGAACCACCACATTTAATAGTGAAATGTTGCATCAATGGAAGGACCTTAGGTACAGTTTAACCGCGCATCCCTTCATCAGTTGTTCAGACTAAGATGTGAACATTGTTCTGCACCCATCACGGAAGGGCCGGATAGGGTTCCAAATGAATTTAAACTTTTAGCAACTCTTGTATCAGAGGAAGTGGATACCAACGGTAGAGAAGATTTCAAATGGGAGATCAACTCGTGAGGAAAGTTGACAACACTTAAAGAGAATTATGTAGGATAGTCGATCCATATGGTGAAAATGTCATGCATTGTACCTAGAAATTCTAACGCTCTTATGTGAATGGAGCTAAAGTAATCGAAAGATTTATTGGAGAGTGAGACTAGGTGAAACGCAGTTAGTAAAACACCGCAAGGGGGAGGCCCATTAGGGGACTCATTTAAATAATTCGAATAACTGAATTCTTAGCAAGTGATGGTGAATTCAGTAAAGGTGATTGAATCCAGTAGCATGTTCCTTAGGGCCAACAAAGCTAAGGAAATGATTGGGGTAGCCATCAGAATCGAGACTATTTATGTCCGAGAGGAGGACAACCCTAATAGGGTCAGTATGATAGGAGATTAGTGGCTTATTAGTTGGGGTATTTTATGGAGAGTAAAGCCACATGAATTAAAAAAATCTGAAGCAAGAAAAAGGACAAGGGTATGGTGCTTGCAAGGGAGATGGTTCATGTAATTTTCGATTTGGTTTAGATAGACGCGTTATGTCCGAAAGACCATTAAGTAGCCAAGGCGATTGGCAAAGTAAAAGTATGAATTTTATCCTCGGAGGATGAGGCGTGTTTTATGTCACACGAGCAAGTCACTACATTTTTTTTTCTAGATTCGCATATGAGAAAAATTTAGTATGCATATCTATAGCGTTATTGTTATGTGTATGTTTTCCCTGGTATAGTGGGATTGTCTTTAGTGTTCTCCGCGGAGGACAGATGAGTACACTATTAGTGATTTATATACCTTATTGATATTACTCATTTTAGTGATGTGATATGCGAGTATATTATTATACTAATTATTGTTTTTAGATAAATGGTTAAAACGATAGTGAACAGTGATTGCAAGGCTATCAGGGTTGCTGCCCTAGTGCATCATGTTTTGACTTAGCGAGGCCTCACCTGTGAGAAGGTCAGGCTCGCATTTATATCATATATTGTAGAGAGTTCAAAGGGAATAGTGGTATCGAATGTTTAATCCTGATGTGTGTAGGGGCTTTTTTGTTATGATTCAGTATGTATTAGGTCTACTATTGAGCGAAAAGATTTAACTCATTATTAGGATTAGCGCTCAGGACTAGTGATAGGAAGAGCGCATTGTTATATCTATCATTTAGAAATGTGGGAGTTAATTGTTAGACACATATGTTCGGGGATAGAATTTTGAGAGTCTCGATTGTATGTGTACGAGGTTTTCGGATTGTGATTATCACCAATACTGAACGATAGTATAACTGGAAAAATGTTCTTTGTTTAAGTATAATTACGAGAGGAGATGTAACTTTTATGTCAAGAGACGGAATAAAGGGGTACATGTTATGGACGGAGGGAATAATAGATCTCGATAACTGACAATGCCAAGTAGTAGTGTATCGGGGGGGTTCCTTGTTTAGATTTCGCTTTGCGAGACATCCTGTGATAACCCGAATATAATTATGATAAATTATAATTAAATCATGACTAGCTTGAGTGATATGGATAATATGTTATTAGTATATATAATGTTAATTCATTATGTTTAGTCCAATCCTACCTTCATAAAATATGAAATATCGAATTAGTTATAAATGTGAAATTTTGAAGTTTTCAGTAGGAATGTTCCTCTTTAAGACTAGTTTTGACCTTTATGACATAACAATTGACTTGAGGTGAAAACTAGATGTTTGTAGATATATGAGTTAGGTTTGTAAAACAACAAATGTTTCATCGAACGTACATTCGAGTAGGAAAATATTATATTTTTACGAACAAAGGGTAAACTAGTCATTTAGCCTTAAATGATATTTTATTTTATATGATGCCACATGTTATAAATTGATTGGTTGGAGGTTGAGGTTGGTTTGGACGACTTAAACCCTTGATATATCCCCCTTTCTTCATCAAACTCAGTTTGGGAGAGTTTTAAGTTGAGGAAGAACAATTGTGAGGGTTAGGAAGAAGAAAGTGAGGAGAAACATTCAAAAAATTCATAGAAAATTACGTTAAAGCCCGTAAGGTAATTCCAACCATGAATCTTGTTATTTTTCTTGCATTTATGATTTAAATGACATAAATCCTTGATTTTTTATTGACCTTTCATGCTTGGGTGCATATGTATGGATATATGCAAGTTTAAGTTAAGTTGAATGTACAAAATCCTAAAATTGCTTTGTTTAGAAACTTTGTTTATTCAAACTTCCATATATTTTTGTATACTTACTGGAATTGATTGATTCCAATTGGAAATTAACGTAGACTCATATATGTATGACATATCTGAAAATAATGTGAAAAGGCCAAGAAATGAGTCATTTGTAAGAGTTTGAAGTTCGGGTATGAAATCTGCCCTAACGGTGAAAGTATGCCCGCCATGTGTTCGATGTTTTGCTTGACATAGCAAACGAACCTTAAAAATTATGAAACTTTAATTTTGTATTGTTCAATATGTTTACTAATTTTGGGTAAATATCATAGAAATTTATGATGTATGAAAATTATGAAAATTCCTGGAAGTTGAATGAACGATAAAAGAGCCTATAGGGCAGATTAGTTATGTGGTAAAGAAATGGGCATATCTTGCTCTAGGAGACTTGAAATGATGTACCGTCTTTTGTATTGGAATACTAATATGGCAAGGATTTAAATACCAAGAATAAATGAATTTATATTCGGTCTATGATTTGGATATGTTAAATATATTAACATGGATTTGGATGGAACTTCTCTTGTGATAAATGATTTGAATGGAATCATGTGATGCTTATGGATTGAATTATGTTTAAATCATTATTTGTATTATTGATATTCTTATGATGATACTAATATTGTAAGAATGATAGGAAGGGAAGAAGAGCTGATTGAACAAATACCTGATAAAGGCAAGGGAAAAGCTAGTTAAACTATCAAGGTGAGTGTACTTATGATTGTTTCATATATACAGATATATGAATATAGCTCAAAGAGAAGGATTTGTTTAAATACTTCGGTATTCAGGATTTATTTGGATATTAAAATATCCAGTATTGTTTGGGTCTTATGATCCAGGATTTTTTATTGCCAATGGGCAGAATTATTTGGGTCTTATGATCCATGATTTGTTATTGCCAATGGGCAGAATTATTTGGGTCTTATGATCCAGGATTTGTTATTGCCAACGGGCAGAATTATTTGGATCTTATGATCCATGATTTGTTATTGCCAATAGGCAGGATTGTTCGGATTTTATATCCACATGTTCGATATAGAATTGTTATTCCATTGCAGGGAAGGAGTACCTCACTAAGCTTAATGCTTACGGTTTATATTTTAACAATTTTAGGTTCGTACGCTGCCAGCTAGGATACCATATGACTGGTAACTTTGAGAGTGGGACCATAAAAATGGGGATTTTATCGTTGTCACACTAAAGATTTTAATATACTCACACATTGTATATATTGATTTAGTATGGATTGAGTTGATCATAATTAATCACAGTATTGTATGTCTGCTTAATTTTGACTCTGATATTTATTTTTATGGTATAAGAATAATATTATGTTCATTATGCACATTATGTAGGAAAATACTGATGAATGAATCATATTTCCAATGGTCTCAAGATTATGATCTAATTATTCCAATAACAAATTATTAGTATGGATATTGGGTTTGGGGTGTGACAATTAGTGGTATCAGAGCGTGGTTATTAATTCTGGACATGTGTGACGGTTAGATGGCGATATTGAATTGATTTGATATTTATGAATTATTTATGTACTAACCAATAGTTTAGTATTATAAACTGTTATTATTGGTTGTTAGAACTTTGTTGTATTACAGATAATTTTAGATGGAATCTGGGAATGGACAACCTAGAGAAGAGGGAGCAGCTTCTTGTACAGATAATACTGAAGTAGAGAAAAGTGTTGCTGAAAGGGCTAGAGTGAAGGAGCAGCCTACAGAGATGCAAATAATGGCATAGGCAGTATTGAGGATGGAAGAACAATAGGAAAGAAATATGACATTAATGGCAGAGCAACAGGCTAGATATCTAGAATCAAAGACTGTGGCCAGGATTGAGAAAGAGGTATGGAAGGAAATGAAGAATTCCATGCATGATAAGTTTTTGAAGTTGAACCCTTCAGAATATTCAGGGTCAGTTGAACCTACAGAAGCTGAGATGTGGGTCAGGGATATAGAACTATATTTGCAGTTATGAAGGTTCCAGATAACCAAAAAGTGAATCCAGTTGTGTTTAAGCCGAAAGGAGAGGCCAAATATTGGTGGGAAGATAGCAACCATTTGGTGCCCAGGATGGAAGGTACTGATGTTATTACTTGGGTTGAATTTATTATAGCTTTGTATATTAAGTATTTCCCTAAAGTTTATAGGAGGGAGAAGTTGAGGTAATTTATAAATTTGACCCAAGGGAAAATGTCTCTGAGGGAGTATGAGGCTAAATTTACTACTTTGTCTAGATTTGCTACTAAATATGTGCAAAATGAAGAAGATAAATGTAGTAAGTTTCAAGATGGACTGATTTGGCCTATTCAGAATAGAGTGGCCACTTATGAGTTAGAAGATTATGCTTCTCTGGTAAACAAAGCCACGATAGCAGAAAGGCAAATAAACCAAGGGGTGGCGAGTAGAGAGAGTTTTAAGAAAAGTAGATTTGATGCATTTCAATCTAAGGGAGGTCAGGGTGGAAGTGTTAAGATAGAACCTCATAAATTTTAGAGAGGTGGTGGAGATAGTGGTAGAGGTTTGGGGAGATTTGGCAGAGATACTAGGGGTGGAGAATATTCTAGTCTGGTTAGGAGGTCAGGAAAGGGTGAGGCACCGACAAGAGTTGTTACATGTTTCTTTTGTAAAGAGGAGGAGCATTATAAATCCGAGTGTCCCAGGCTTAAAGGAGTGGAATGCTACCATTGTCATCAAGTGGGGCATGTTAAGAAGAATTGACCGCAGTTGGTAGAGACTCCAGTAGCACCTAGTGAAGCAGCAAGCAGAGTGTTACCTCCAGGCAGTGGAGCAAAAAGTGTGGGTAGAGGACAAGCTAGTGGTTCCAGGCTAGGTAGACGAGTCTTTACGATGAAAGAAGCTCAGATTACTCCAGATGTGGTGATAGGTACACTTTCTATTACTGATAGAAGTGCTTATGTTTTGATTGATCCTGACTCCACACATTCCTTTGTGTCATATGCTTTTGTTGTATATCTGAATAGACCATGTACTCGTGTAGATGTGGGGTTGGGTATTTATATGCCTATGGGGGATATGGTTGTAGCTGAATATACTTTTCATGATTGTGTTTTGACTGTGGGGTCTAGAGATACAGTTATAGATCTACTTCCATTACATATTTATGATTTTGATATAATTCTGGGAATGGATTGGTTATCTAAATATCATGCATCTATGGATTGTTTCTGTAAAGAAGTTGTTTTTAATATGCCTGGTGAGCCTGAATTTAAATTTGTGGGGGGAAGGAAAATTGTTCCTAGTTGCATCATTTCTGCTATTCAGACGAGGAAATTATTGAGTAAGGGTTGTGAGGGTTTTATTGCATATGTTCTTGACACTAGGAAGGGGGCTTTACAATTAGTTTATGTTCCTATTGTACGGGATTTTCCTCAAGTGTTTCCTAGTGAGTTTCCAGGTTACCTCCAGAAAGAGAAGTTGAATTTAGTATTGAATTAGCACCGGGGACAACCCCTATTTCTATGGCACCGTATAGAATGGCACATGCTGAGTTGAAAGAACTCAAGATTCAGTTGTAGGATTTACTTAATAGGGGGTTCATACAGCCTAGTGTATCCCCATGGGGTGCACCAGTTTTATTTGTGAAGAAGAAAGATGGTACCATGCATTTGTGTATTGATTATAGGCAACTGAATAAAGCCAAAATTAAGAAAAAATACCCTTTACCTCGTATAGATCATTTGTTTGATCAGTTACAGGGTGCTAAAGTGTTTTCAAAAATAGACTTACAATCGGGTTATCATCAGTTGAGGGTCAAGGAGAGTGATATTTCTAAAACTGCTTTTCATACTCGGTATAGTCATTTTGAATTTCTGGTGATGCCTTTTGGGGTGACTAATGCTCCAGCTGTATTTATGGATCTTATGAATCGGGTACTTCATGCTTTTGTTGATTCATTTATGATATTTTTATCGATGATATTCTGATTTATTCACGTGATATGGTTGAACATGAAAAGTATCTCACAACTATTTTGAATCTGTTAAAAGATAAGAAGTTGTATGCCAAGTTTAGCAAGTGTGAATTTTTGTTATCACAAGTTGTATTTTTAGGCCATGTTGTTTTTGGAGATGGTATATGTGTTGATCCTAAAAAGATAGAAGCTATTGTAAAATGGGAGAGGCCCAATAACGTGACTGAGGTGAGGAGTTTTCTAGGTTTAGCTGGGTATTATAGAAGGTTTATTAAGGGATTTTCTTCAATTGCCTTGCCGATGACTAAACTAACCCGGAAAGATGTTAAGTTTGAATGGAATTCTGATTGAGAAAATAGTTTTGAGGAATTGAAAAAGGGGTTGGTAACTTCACATGTTCTTACTATTCCACACGATGGAGATGGTTTTGTTATTTATACTGATGCTTCACACCAGGGATTGGGTTGTATTTTTATGCAGCATGGTAGACTTATTGCTTATGCTTCTAGGCAGTTGCGTACACATGAACGTAATTATCCTACACATGATTTGGAACTTTCTACTATTGTGTTTGCTTTGAAATTATGGCATCATTATCTATATGATGAGGTATGTGAAATTTTTACTGACCATCAAAGCCTTAAGTATTTATTTACTCAGAAGGAGTTGAATTTGAGGTAGAGGTGGTGGATGGAGTTAATTAAAGATTATGATTGTACAATTCACTACCACCCAGGGAAGGCAAATGTAGTTACGGATGCTCTGAGTAGAAAGGCTTCGGGCAGGTTATCTTGTATTCGGTGTGCTAGAGTTTCCCACGTCATAGATTTGAGATTGATGGGAGTAGAATTGAAACTAGCAGATGGGGATAGGTTCTTTGCTCATGTAAGCGTGAGACCTTTGTTACCTACCCGTATTCGTGATTTGCAAAGCCAAGATCCTTTTCTTGAGAAGAAACAGCAAGATGTTCGAGATGGTAAGTCTAAAGATTTTTGTATTGTGAATGATGGCACTTTATTGTATAAGCAACAGTTATGTGTGCCTAATGTGGGTGGATTGAAAGAGGAAATTTTAGATGAGGCTCATAATTCCATTTATACTATGCATCCCGGTATTACTAAAATGTATAGGGATTTAAAGGAGCATTATTGGTGGAATAATATGAAGAAGGATATAGATGATTTTGTTGCTAGGTGCCTTTTATGTCAGCAAGTTAAAGTGGAGCATCAGAAACCTACTGGTCTGCTTCATCCATTGCCAATACCAGAATGGAAATGGGATCATGTAACGAAGGATTTTGTAGTTGGGCTTCCTCGATCTCAAAAGGGATCAGATTCGATTTGGGTAGTGGTGGATAGATTGACCAAGTTCGCTCATTTTCTAGCAGTCAAGACTGCATATACGGTTGATAGGTATTCTAGATTGTATGTTAATGAGATTATTCGATTTCGTGGAGAACCCGTATCTATTGTCTCAGATAGCAACCCTACTTTTACATCCAGATTTTGGGATAGCTTGCAGTATGCTATGGGTACTAACTTAAAGTTTAGTATGGCTTTTCATCCTCAGACAGATGGGCAGTCTGAAAGAACAATACAGATTTTGGAAGATATGCTTAGAGCTTGTGTGCTTGATTTTAAAGGAAATTGGGATAAATATTTGTCTTTGATAGAATTTTCATATAACATTAGTTTTCAATCTACTATTTTTATGGCACCATATGAAGCGTTGTATGGCAGGCGGTGTCGTACACCCATATGCTGGGGTGAAGTTGGTGAAAGGAAGATAGAGGGTCTAGAGTTGATTGAAGTCACCACTGAAAAAGTGAAGATTATTCAAGATAGAATGAGAACGGCTCAAAGTGGACAGAAGAGTTATACATATAAACAGCGAAAAGATTTGAAATTCCAGAAAGGGGATTATGTGTTTCTTCGGATATCACCATGGAAAGGAGTTATGAGATTTGGAAAGAAATGGAAATTGAGTCCACACTACATTGGACCTCATGAAATTCTTGAGAAAGTCGTGATGGTTGCCTACAAGTTAGCATTACCAAAGGAGTTAACTCGATTACATGATGTTTTCCATGTTTCCATGTTGAGAAAGTGTGTAGCGGACCCTTCACATGTATTGGTGGAACAACCTATTGAGTTGAAGGAAGATTTGAGCTATGTGGAAGAACCACTTGCAATCGTCGATAGGAAAGAACAAATATTGAGATCAAAAGTGATCCCACTTGTGAAAGTTGTGTGGAGAATGCATTCCATGGAAGAAGCTACATGTTAGAGTGAGGATATCATGAAGATGCGTTATCCGTATTTGTTTGATTCAGAGAACCAAGGTATGTCAATTTCGGGGACGAAATTTGTTAACTGGGGGAGAATTGTGACAACCAGAATATAATTATGATAAATTATATTTAAATCATGATTAGATTTTGTGATATGGATAATATGTTATTAGTATATATAATTTTAATTCATTATGTTTAGTCCAATCCTACCTTCATAAAATATGAAATATCGAATTAGTTACAATTGTGAAATTTTGAAGTTTTCGGTAGGGATGTTCATGTTTAAGACTAGTTTTGGCCTTCATGACATAACAATTGACTTGAGGTGAAAACTATATGTTTGCATATATATAAGTTAGGTTTGTAACACAATAAATGGTTCATCGAACGGACATCCGAGTAGGAAGATATTATCTTTTTACGAACAGAGGGTAAAGTACTCATTTAGCCTCAAATGATATTTTGTTTTATATGATGCCACATGTTATAAATTGATTGGTTGGAGGTGGCGGTTGGTTTGGCCGACTTAAACCCTTGAGATATCCCCCTTTCTTCAGCAAACTCAGTTTGGGATAGTTTTAAGTTGACGAAGAACAATTGTGAGGGTTAGGAAGAAGAAAGTAAGGAGAAACATTCAAAAAATTCATTAAAAATTACGTAAAAGCCCCTAAGGTAATTCCAACCATGAATCTTGTTATTTTTCTTACATTTATGATTTATATGACATAAATCCTTAATTGTTTATTGACCTTTCATGCTTGGGTGCATATGTATGGATATATGCAAGTTTAAGTTAAGTTGAATGTACAAAACCCTAAAATTGCTTTGTTTAGAAACTTTGTTTATTCAAACTTCCATATATTTTTGTATACTTACTGGAATTGATTGATTCTAATTGGATATTACCCTGGACTCATATATGTATGAATATCCAAAAATCATGTGAAAAAAATCAAGAAATGAGTTTTGGTGAGAGTTTGAAATTCGAGTATGAAATATTCCCTAAGGGTGGAAGTATGCCCAACATGTGTTCGATGTTTTGCTTGACATAGGAAACGAACCTTAAAAATTATGAAACTTTAATTTTGTATTGTTAAATACGTTTACTGATGTTGGGTAAAATATCATAGAAATTTATGGCGTATAAAAATTATGAACATTCTTGGAAGTTGAATGAACGATAAAAGATCCTATAGGGCAGATTTGTTATGTGGTAAAGAAATGGGAATATCTTGCTCTAGGAGACTTGAAATTATTTACCATCTTTTGTATTGGAATACTAATATGACAAGGATTGAAATACCAAGAATAAATGAATTTATATTCGGTTTATGATTTGGATATGTTAAATATATTAACATGGATTTGGATGGAACTTCACTTGTGATAAATGATTTGAATGGAATCATGTGATGTTTATGAATTGAATTATGTTTAAATAATTCTTTGGATTATTGATATTCTTATGATGATACTAATATTGTAAGAATGATAGGAATGGAAGAAGATCTGATTGAACAAATACCAGATAAAGACAAGGGAAAAGTCAGTTAAACTGTCAAGGTGAGTGTACTTATGATTGTTTCATATATACAGATAGATGAATATAGCTCTAAGAGCGGGATTTGTTTGAATACTTCGGTATTCAGGATTTTTTTGGATATTAAAATATCCAGGATTGTTTGGGTCTTATGATCTAGGATTTTTTATTGCCAATGGGCAGAATTATTTGGGTCTTATGATCCAGGATTTTTTATTTCCAATGGGCCGAATTATTTGGATCTTATGATCCAAGGTTTGTTATTGCCAACGGGCAGAATTATTTGGATCTTATGATCCATGATTTGTTATTGGCAATAGGCAGGATTGTTCGAATTTTATATCCACATATTCGATATATAATTGTTATTCCATTGCTGGGAAGGAGTACCTCACTAAGCTTAATGCTTACGGTTTATATTTTAACAATTTCAGGTTCGTACGCTGCCAGCTAGGATACCATATGATCGGTAACTTTGAGAGTTGCACCGTTGGAGAGAGCTGGAGTTTGAAAATGGGGATTTTGTCGTTGTCACACTGAAGATTTTAATATACTCACACATTGTATATATTGATTTAGTATGGATTGAGTTGATCATAGTTAATCACAGTATTGTATGTTTGCTTAATTATGACTCTGATATTGATTTTTATGGTATAAGAATAATATTATGTTCATTATGCACATTATGTAGGAAAATATTGATGAATGAATCATATTTCCAATGGGCTCAAGATTATGATCTAATTATTACAATAACAAATTATTAGTATGGATATTGGGTTTGGGGTGTGACTCATACCACGCATGAAAATTAGCATAAGGTTGGAAGTAGGAAGATGTTAATCATTAGTCCATGAGTTTGGTACCTCAGTCGTAATAGGAGCAGGTAATTATATCTGTAAATTGGAAGTTAAATTATGAATTAAGGCCAGTGGAGCCGATTGTGTGGTAAGAAAGCATTGAAAGTTTTGTCTTATCACCACGATTTGAAGGGTGGAATGATGATAAGGAGGATTTAAAATTTCAATTTCTAGGGTGATTGAGAGTACCCAAGTGTTGTAATCACGTTGTGAGTATAAGGAAAAGAAAGAATTGGGTGTTATGTGTGAAGCACATGTGATGCTAACGCTAGTATGCACGGTTTATAGGGTGTGTGGGCATCCTGGTTAGCTGATGTTAGAATCGTCAGAGTTGTAGGGACGTGGGAATAGATGCATGGCATATTTGTTGGTGGGACTAACATAACGAGGTGGAAGTGCAGGGTGGATTAAGTGTCGTGTGAAGAACGATAATCCATATATGCGTGTGTGACTTGAGTAGCACACCCTAATTTGGTTGGAAGGCAGTGGGAAGCCATTTAAAAGGGGTATCCCTTGAGAAGGGTAGAATTTAACTATTATGGGAAAACACTCGGAGCGGAATTATAATTAGCCAAATGTTGAGAGCGACTGACGCGTACAAAGAGTGAAGATATTAGTATGGTATAAAAGGTCTGGAAGTGCCCATCGTGGAGAAAAGTGCAGTGGTCGAAACTTTTAGTATACACAAAGGAAAGAAGGGGAGTATTAAGTGTGAGTTAATGTGAGACATTAAAGTAGAAGTCGATGTCGAGCGGGACATAGTGAGTAGTCTCTGCGGTCACTACTCATAAATAGAAATCAGTTAGAACAAGAGGATCAACCAGAGAATTTTGTGGCAATAAAAAATTAGTATAATGGAAGAGAGCGGTAAAGTCTGTAAAGTTTCTTGGATGAGTTGACAACCTCAAGGTAAGATCAAGAGTTCCTTCAAACATGTGGAACAAGATGACCAAGAAGGAAGTGATTGACATTCCTTTGGGGAGATTTACAATATTAGCTAATGTGTCCCAGTCTTCCTTTGAAAGGAAGGATCGTGTCGGTACGTGGTCCTACACGGTATTTTTCTGAATCAGGAAGAAATTTTTAAATCCAACCTTCAATATGGGATTTCAGGAAGCAATGGGGATATCATTTTGTTTTGAGCAGGTTGTATCAACCATAATTCGGGGACTAGGCGAGCGGTGATTAACCTTTAGTGGAGCAGTGTGGAAGTAATTTTGGATTCATTGTGATCGTTTCTTTTCCACAACGGTTATAGCTAGCAACTGGAGTATAGTATGGTAATTGGGGGAGGATATTACCTAATGGTAGGGTTTCGTGGGAGCACTCGTACCTGTTTATTGTGAGCAAGACGTTTATTAAGATTTTGGTGTGAAAAAACCTTAGCTTTTCTCACTCTGAATGTCAAGAGATGGGCGGATAATCATAATTTTGGATTGGTCGAGTTAGAGTCTAATGACTATGGTGGCAATACCACGGCTGTTTTAGGCGAACAAGAGTGGTCCGATGTTCTTATAGTTTCTCTCGGAATGGGAGTTTTGTGTTTAGCTAAATTCGAATAGTTGTCAAGTAGTGAGGTGCGACCTCCCAATGATATTGAAATATTGGGAATTAATAATGTATAGGTGTGTCTTATGCGAATGTTGTTGAATAGAAGCACAATGTGAAGTGTCGTTAATGAGAGTGTTAAACAAGCTTGCTGTGAAGTGGGGGCTATAGTGATGGAGCGTCTTAATATGTAGATAGTTTGCATACTGATAAGATATCCAAAATTATTTTACCAGATAGGCCTTATTTTTCAAATTTTGGGACGAAATTCCGTTATTAGGGGAGAAGTATGTAATACCCCGTATTTTTATGGCTTTTAAAAATTAGGGATTTATTAAATTTAATTTGAGATATTAATTTAATATTAATTCGAAGATTTATATTTTTTATACTTACTAGCGTGACGTGAGTTAGTACTTATTGGGAAATTATTGAATATTACTGGATGAGTAAAATAACATATGAGATTGATTTTATTAATATTGTCACGAGTGAAAAATATGGAAATTCAAGTCGGGACGCGCCTGTGTTGTGTCAGGACTAAATTATTATTATAAAAGTGAATTAATTATAAGTCGCCCGTAGGGTCATTTTGAGTGCGCCAAAGTGTACGGAAGGGTTGAGATAGTCAGAAAAGTGTACTCGGGGATTTAGTTTGGGTCTCGGGGAATTTTTAGGCCTAATTGACATCCCGGGAGGGCATTGGAGACATTTTACATTTTTGGGCAATTAAACCCACGAATTTCCTAAGGATGTCAGCCTTTAGGAGTTATCTTCTAAGGCAAAACCAAAGAACGGACATTAGAGAAGGAGTTGGAGAACTTTCCAAGCAACTCAAGGCCAAAGACTCACCCGTTTGCACCGCCACCACCACCAAAGCGTAGATCGCGCGACGAGGGACGCAACCATACGCCTTTCGTCCACAAATCAGAAACTCAAATTCCAGGCAAGTATCTATCTTGCTTCATTTTAGTTCATATTTCAATCATGTTAGTCTATGGTTGATTAGAACATGTTTCATGGAAGAAATTAATATTTTTGAGACTTAAAATCATATGTTGTAGAGGAAGTAGACATATTCTGGACATCTAAATCACATGTAAAGAATAAGCCACGAATTTGTATGGATTTAGTAGCATCTAATCTGGAAAAGAATTGAAAGAATGGAAATTAAAGAAAGAATTAGGATTCTTGAAGTTTATGTCAAGTTTACTCCGTTAAATTGTTATACTTGATGAAATCGGACATATTTTACATAGAGAATCTGTAGTTAGGTATATAGTACCTGTAGTAATGTTGTTTGCGAGTTTGGGGATATATAATGGAGATTTGGTAGAGGTTGGAGAGGTAAACTCGTAACTTGTCAATGGCAGAATTCGTCATAACTTCTTGATCGATCGATCGATCTAGAACATCGACTAATCGATGGTATCAATCGATAGACCCCATTCCTCGATCGATCGATCCCTCCTAGAAAACTGCATATTTTTTCTCCTTTTGTTTAATTCTATTAAATTGTGTAGGAACCTTTGGGTATTATTATTAGAGCAGAATGGGTTATAAAGAAGACCAGTAGGGTCTAGGTAAACTCCGTTGAGAGAAATTTAATGTGGGATGAAATTTTGGGTTAATAGGGAGTTTTTCACACATAGGATATTGTGCGTACGTTTACTAAAAGTTTGGGACTCGTAAAGGATATAGCCCCAGGTTAAGTGAGAGCATACCTACTGAAATTATACTTAGTGAAATAGAATACTTCAAGAAATGAGAAGTAAGTTTGAAATAAATTATATATGAGAATAAAAGAGACGAATTCCTTATGCGAGATAATTGAGTAATATGTGCTAAGAACGGATAATTATAATTATGGGTCATGGGCGCACCTAATTTAGAAAATATGAATATTTATATATATGACTGTGAGACTATGCATATATTATGTATCTATGTAAAAATCATATCGGGGATACTTGCTATCACGGAGGATTCCGTGTTGGGATAGTCTTATCTCGATTGGACCTTTATGGGGGGATATTGACTCGTACCCTAGAAGATAGTATCCTCAATACAGTCTATCTGAGAATGATAGTCAGATGTTCTAAGAGACGTGAGGGTATGTGCTGACCTCTTAGGACCTGGAACTATGCTTTGCCTCCATTTGTTTGTGTATTGTGTTAATACAGTTCGAGAGTGATTCCGAAATAGTATTTCCCTTAATTTGAGTGATACGGGAACTTGATAGCAAAGTATGCCAACACCATAGATTTTATGTGGGGTGCCTTTAGAATATATATTATATGTGTGACTAATATATATAAGTATATTTGTATCGGAACTTTTTACTGTGCGTACAAGTAGTTAAGTAATGAATAAATGCTTCAACTTTATTATAAGTGTTTGGGAACTTTATAACGGTAACTTATGGAGAATAAGTTAGAAAAACTTATGAGATTTATCAGTACAGTAGGCGTGCACACTAGATGAGAGGTGAAAATTCTCAAGAGAGTGTCGCATACTAACATGGTTATTTCATTATCCGGTAAGCAATTTAAATACTTGCTAAACTATTTTTAAAATTGTTTTACACTTAGGCTCTGACCCGTTTCCTGTCTTTTTCTCTCTCTTGTATATATATATGTATGTATTATAGGTGCCCAGCCACAGGGGCATCATGCATATATTTTTTGGATTGGACGAGCTACAGCTAATGTGGGAGTTGCAGGTCGCTGCTTTAGACGACCTCTTGACTGATTCTATTCTTATTTTAGTTCTTCTTAGTAATGGCATGTGTCGCCCGTTTCCCTATTCAGTTTGGATTTTTTTTTAGATTTTCGTTTGTTTATATTTCCAGTATTTCAGTATTCCTTGGGAGTTAGCTTTTGTCAAGATGATTTCATGTATGGTTATTTGACTTGGTTTAGTTAATCTTGATGGATTAATTCTTTTGTGTTGATTGCTATCCGTAGAAATTATGTGATTCGTAGACTGTTGATTATTTAAAAAGATTTTCAAGTTGAAATTTAAAAAATGGAAAATAAGACTTTAAATTGTTTTGATACTTAGCTTAATTATTTAGGGTGTTTAATTTGGAAATTTTATTTTTGCGACAGTGATGCTAAGAATGAACCAACCGTTCACCTTGATTTTTAATTTAATAAAGGACTGATCACCCGGTATTTAATTAGGCGGGGTGTTACAAACTTGTACACATCAACTAATATATCAAAATAGATAAGGAACAAATATACAAAGATTTTATAATTTTCTTTTCCATGATTTTATAAGTTTCTTTTCCATAAACACTATTTAATCACTCAAATACCATCCATCATATATGAATTGAAAATCTCCAAATTGTACACATCAACTAATATATCAAAACCTTAGATAATGACATTAAACTATCAAGGCCGAAATAAAAGAGCATAGCGCAACTGACTCAAAAAGTAACTTAATTCACATGTGTTATATAACTTATGTGGATTGTGTTTAACGTATGACTTATGTTATATAACATCTGGTGTTATATAACATAAGTTATATAACAGACTTTTATATAATACATGTTATATAATAGTTTATAACTGGTATATAACACATGTTATATAACAGTTAACTATTATATAACATAAGGGGTACTTTCGCCACCAATGTTATAACGTGAGAGCCCAAATATACTTATGTTATGTAACTTTGGTTATATAACATAAGTTATATAACATAATTTTTTCATCCAAGGTTCTAAGAGAAGCCTCAATAATCTAATGTCATTTCTTACTGAGTATGAAAATATTTGAGGTCAGCTTATCAACAAAACAAAAAGTAAATTCATTGTTCCATCAAATTCTTCTTCAAATAGATCAAAGATCATTAAAGAAATCACATGTTTGGATAAGGGTTCAGCACCTCTAAAATATCTAGGTTGTCTTCATAAACTCTGTGTTAATCTCAATACCTATGAACATTATTCCTGCCATCAAACCTCCTAAATTTATTCTCAACCAAATTGAAAATTTGTTTAGTTATTTTTTCTAGGGAGACCACAAGGAATATGGGAGAAATCTGGGAAATCGGGAAAATCAGTTGTAGAGCCTCAACCCTACAACTGTAACACATCAACACAAAAACACAATGAGCTAAAATTGCATGATAAATTGTCTACATTACAATGAGAAATAGGATTATGTACAATTTTCCAAACCAGAGAAAAAATGGGGTTCTAAAGAACCAAACCCCCATGTACTTTAAACAAACAAAGGTAGTCTTACGGATCGAATATTCAATCAAACAAACAAATTTGAGATATTTATATGTCAAAAAACTCAGGAAAAAAAATTTAATCAAACAAAAAAAAACAAATTTCAGAGGTAAAATACAAATCCTTCAACACATGATATTCTACAACCAAAAGGACACCCAGAAGAAAAGAATTTCAACTCCAAAAGATATTCTTGAATTCACTTATTATAGAATCAATTTATTAATCCAAGCTATAAAAAATGAAAAGCTAAATAACATAGGGAAGAATGGTAATAGGGAAAATTGAACAAAAGCCACAACATGGATTACAATCATCAACAATTATGTATAAAAATTAACCATAAAAATTTGATCTTTAACACTTGGATAATAAAAAAAAGCATTAGATAATCCACTAAACAAGTAAAATATAATGGTAAGTGTCAAAAACAGAATACAACAACATATGTATCTGTACCTTTATGATCATCACGGATGAAGAAATAATTTTTTAGAAACAAGGAAGATTTGTCAAAACCCATGTGAAAATCTTCAAACCTTGCTGATAATTCTGATCAAAGGTGATTATTTATTGGAAAAGCTATATTACTAAAAAGGTTAGAAAATGGGTATGTGATGGAAAATTCATTGTTTATAGAGAATGAATATAAATATGAATTAATGATATCATATTTTTAGCTTTTATTTTGTGGGTTATATGGTTTCGTTCTATAAGTTTCCTAGAGGGAACAAATGGATTAAAGATGGGGTGTCTCTATAGGATAAAATATATGGAAAAAAAGGTTACTAATTGATTCAAAGCAGATAAATTTTTCAAAACAAAGTTCAAACACTACTAATTATTTCAAAATATATTACTAATATTCTAAAGAGACACTGGATACATTCAAAATAGATTACTAATTGATACAAAATAGATTACTAATATTCAAAATAGTGTTCAAACACTACTAATTGTTCACTTTGATAATTTCTTCAAATTTTTAAAGACGAATTACTCTGGATCACTTAATGCAAAGACAGAGCAATGGACAAACCACCCAAGATTTCTCGACATCCTTAATTGTATCAGCCCCATAACTTCGACGATACAAAGGATGATTATCTTCTCCTAGATCACCACTACAAACGTAAACCTTATGTTCAAATAACAACAGATGATGGCCATGTCAGTAGCAACTGAAGAAACAACTTATCCACTTACAATCTTACTTTAACTTGAAAAATCTAATAAATTGACATATGGATCATGAGTAGTATCAGTTAAGTCTCCAAAGTCTGGCTCAGTTGAATCTCTAAAGTTTGGCTCAGGTTATGGGGGGATAGGAGTGTAATCATGGAAACTTCAATGCGAGACTGGAGTGTAATTGTGAGGACTTGGATGTGGGAAAGGAGTATAATCGCGATGACTTGGATGTAGGAAAGGAGTATAATCGCGAGGACTTGGATTTCGTATTTTGATTCCATTCGATCCAAAAGCACTTAAAATCATAGTAACACATGATTTGAGAAATGCCATATCCTCATCGTGTTTTTCTTCCTGTGTCTTTGCTCTAGTCAAATGTGATACTATTGGAGCAATGGCCTTAAGTTTTCTTTTAGTCATAGGTCCAACACCACGATTGGCCCATAGTGTCTTTTCCTTTAAAGGCCATCAATGAATCTCTATCAATATTGGTTTGGCTTGAAAAAACTTGACTACTTCTCAGCTCACTCAATTTTTGCTGAAAAATTATTGATGAATCGATTAAAACGATTGAATGAATAAACTTGAAGGAATTTAATTCTTACAACTGAGATTATGAAACTCGCCATATCATCAGCTACCTTTGGGTGAAACTCCACAATTTTTTGCCTACGACTTTCAATATATACTTCCGAACAATCAACAAGCCATTTATTTTTAAGCACCTACAAATTAATTTGGCATTAACTATTTGAGCCAGATATATATATATATATATATATATATATATATACACATTAAAATAAGAAAGTGAGTATACCATCTCCTCAATTTTCTCTGGATATGACATCCTACCAAGACAATGGACATCAGTCTTTTTATCCCTGTTCACCCGGACTTACTTTCTTTGTTTCGATTTCACCTCAGATGTTTCGCACAATATGAATTCATTCCACTCATGGACAAGGATATTCTCTTTCTTTGGTACTCGATCCTTCAGGACCTTTATCCCATCACTGTCCAATCCCTTAAAATAAGATTAGCGGAGGTCACTTCTAAAAGTCTTTAATTGAATACCAATGGCTTTCATGGACCCCTCCTTCTGGTCGGTTGAAATATTGAACTCTTTCATGAGCGTATCCCACAAGTTATCTTTTTTTACTTGCTCAACTGTATCCCAACCCTCATATTTTAAGCCAGTACACGATTTTAACAAAGACAAGGATCAAGCTTTCAAAGGATTCTTGTCACCTATTGGAAAACCAAATAGGTTAAGGGAAACCTCTCCACGGTAATCAATGGCATAATGTTCATCATGACTTGAACTTTCTGGCCTGGATGATGGAATTGTATTCTCGGACACCATTTTCTACAATTATATATTTCTGCATTAGTCCATATGTTAATACAATAGTAAGGAAATAATAAAATATAATATAAGTTATACCATTTCAAGATATGGTAAATCAATATAATATAAGTTACGCCTTTTCTTAGCGTGCATAATGTCTATCACGTGTCGCACAGGATGTTCCTTCCAATATGGAAACTCAAACATTATTGATCTCCCCGACCACGTCGTCTTCATATCAAAATCC
Source organism: Sambucus nigra (assembly GCA_949130495.1). NCBI lineage: Eukaryota > Viridiplantae > Streptophyta > Magnoliopsida > Dipsacales > Adoxaceae > Sambucus > Sambucus nigra. The sequence goes on from OX422213.1 coordinate 124,477,249, forward strand.
TTTCTTTTATGCTTATGGGCCAAAATTATGGGGTGTTTCCTCCTCAACTTTTAATCAGACTTGAATGACCTTTCTTCAATTTCCAAACTAGAAAGTCTTGGTGGAGGTGGCCTCATCTCGATGCCTCCTAAGATAAAATTGCTTTGTATTGACCAGAATTTGTGACTTTGGGGCAGAAATATCTTATGACTATGATAAAAAAAAAGTTTACCACTTTTCTTAAGACAGTTGGATTCAGTATCCTCTCCACAAATAGGATAACCCAGATAACCAGTACATTACACCCAGATAAGGTCCCATAAGCACGAAAATCATGAATTGCCCATATCAATATAGCTCTCAAAGTGAATTCCTCCTTTTTGTATGAGTCAAGCGCTCTCACACCTTCAACCCATAACTTATTCAATTCATTTATTAGTGGATCTAATAAAATATCAATGTCATTACCTGGTGCCTTTGGACCTGGTATCAACAATGACAAAATTGAGAACTCCTTTCTAATGCACAATGACGAGGGAAAATTTAAAGGCGTCGTAAACACCGGTCTTATACTCTTATCTGTGCTCAATATGCCAAACAGGTTAAACCCAATGGTTGATATTCCAAGGCGAACGTTTCGTATTTCTTTAGCAAACTCTGGGTATCATTGATTTGCAGATGTTCGCACAGATAAATCAATCGGATGTCGCGTGAGATTCTCACCACCTCCGCTCGACCATGTCAAGTCATTACCTCTTCTATCCAAGGTATCGTGTAAAGTCTCTTCAATCGAGGACCTAAAGGGAAATAATTTAACACCTTATTAGTTATTTACTTATCTACTTTCAATAAACATTTATTATGTACTATCATCTTTTATTTATATCTAGGTTTCGTACATACCAAACAAGCCCGTTTGTCTTTGTGCTCCTTATAGTATAAAACTCAATCATACTTACAATAATGAATTGATTTGTATTTCATACCTAAACCTTTAAAATTATGCTTCATGATTGGATAATTGACTGGCAGTGTATTTTCTTTGGGGAACAAATCTTTTTTCCCAGAGGAGTATTACCATCACACTTTTTCCCGACAAGACAAATTTGCTCTTTAAGTTTTTTAACCCAACCATGGGATATAACATTGTGTGGTCGGGGTTGGAGTTATGGTATAATGGGGTTGAGACTGTTGCTTTTAATCATATATAATCCTTATCTTCGTCAGTATTGTTGTCAACATTATCCTCACAACCTAAACCATTATCTCTAGTATCTTGCTTTTCTTGTGCTACATTACTTCGTATGTATCATATATGAGATCGTTTAACCTATCATGTGCTAACGGATCATTATCTGTGTGAACCATTTCCTTGAAAAGTATTTCTTCTGGAATATACGTAAAATCCCTCTCCCCGTGGAATTTCCAAAATGTGTAGTCAGCTTACATACGACACTAAATCAAATGTAATTTTACATCCGCTCCTTTCAAATGTTTATCATTTCTAAAATGAATGCATGGGCATGGAATAATATCAGTTTTGAGATTCTTCATTGCATAATTAAAAAAGTCTTTCACCCTATTAACGTATACTTTCCCCACTCTAAAACTTTAACCCATCCACTCTTTATATTGGGGGAACCCCATTAATTCTACAACAAAAACAAATAGAAACTTAGTAAATTATAAAACTAAATGAGTATGTCCCTTATAATGAAAAATGGCATACATACATATATGCGTCGCACAAGTATTTTAGTTATTACATAGTTTTCAATATGTTTGCGTAGTGATATATTTTTCCATATGCTAAAACATTTATGTATGTAGACCAAATGAAGTGATACTCTAAGAGTAAAGATTAAACATATCAAATTAATAACATTAAAACCTCTTATTATTATTTATTTTTCTGATAATCCAACACTAAAATCTCTTATTATTTTACTAGACAAAATGAAGCAATATTCTAAAAAGATTGAATTATTATAATTAATATCCAACCCACTTACTATGAAAATCAGTAGCAATAATCAGTTGCAAAAAGTAAGAAAATTGCAGAAAATCAGTAGCAAAAATCAATTGCATTTTCTTTAATCATACCTGATTGGCGCTGAAATCGATTGGAAAAAAAACCTTGAAACTTTGAAACCTTAAAACAAATTGCAAAATAAAACTTGAATCAATACCCAAATGGACAAAACTTGAATCATTACCCAAATAAATAAAGCATGAATTATATCCTTGAGTTAGTAGTAATAATCGATTGGAACCTATTGGGGCTGAAAATTATATGGAAATCATTCAAGGCCAACACTCAAAACCAAAAGATTGCGACACAACATTAAAGAAATTATTAATCAGACAAAGTCTCATTATAATTTCTATTTATTTCGCCTAAACATCATATTACTACACAAATAAAATATACAACATAATCTTACAACCCATTAACAAGAGGTTGTTAAGCTTTGCTCCAAATGCCATCAAAATCAAAAAAGTTAAAGATTACAATCTCATCACTGCAAAAATATGATTTCTATCTAATAATATCTTGAACGTTAGGTTCAACTTTGATTTGATTTCTAGTTTAATGTGTACTTGATTTTTACTATCGAGTCTGTATTTTTACTATTTTTAAAAAAGCAGAAGTTGGAACAAAATTCACAAGTCTTCACATTGAATCTTAAAGTCATTCTAGGGTTAATTTAAAAAACATAAGTTTTTTTGCCCTTCAAACACAAACAAATTTTGGCCTGATTAATGAATCTCTTTAACGTATTTAAAGATTATCATTAGACAAGAGGGTGTGTATTTCATGTTGGTAAATCTCCATGAGAGCCATTACTATGAATTATGAATCCCACATGTAACTACTCAAATAGTTGACTTAGTGATTTAAAAAATTTATACGTCATAGACTAAATATCAAAATAAAATTTTGACTAAATCATAGATAACATAATAAAATATTATGACGTATATCATATCCATATTACGATGGAGGAAAAAAATCCACTAATGTGGATCCACTTATTCAATATATACAAAATAACAGAGAAGAAAAATAATATATTAAAGAAAATGGAAAGCAAAATGTATGGAAGGAAATGCAACTGAATATTCCGATTTAATAGTCCTTATAGAGAAAAATTTGCTAAAAACTAAAACATGATTTCAATCATATATGTATTTTTTGAATAGCCAAAACAGATCAAAGTTTGTTCATGGTACAAATTTATTTTCATTAACGCAATAGTTGATCCTCACCAGAACCCTGACTTGAATAGTCAATGGAATGCTCCCCACCTATTGATGAGCCTGCAGTGCCATTAAAAGAGCACAGTGGTGTTACGGTGGCCATGGAGAACCCTAGACCCAACCATCATACCCATTAAACCCAACCCAACCAGTATACCCATTAAATCCCATAAGCTCTAAATATGCTAATCAAACAAACAAATAGCATACATCAATAAAAACCACCATACCCAAGCATCATTAAACCCCATTTATGTAAGCTCTAAACTAAAAAATGCAAATCGAAAAAATAACATGCATCAATTAACAACCTAAAATCCTAGATGCCTAAAATCTAACAGACACGAATAACATACATCAAATATTAACATGCATTAAATAATATACATCAAATCCTTTATAATCAAACAAATAAAAACTCACAACGTAAGAGAAAAAGAAAAAATAACAGCGTAAATGAATCGAATACTCACTGAATGCAAATCACAGCATAAGAGAAAAGTTTAGGGCTTCATAGCGTTAGAGAAAAAGAGGGAGAGTTGTGGTAAAGAGTGAGAAGATAGATGAGAGCGAGGAGGGAAATTAAAGTGGGTCAAAAATTTTATGACCCCTCCTAGCAGTCATAAATTTTGGTGTAAGACTCAATTGGAACCTTCTATTGACAGTCATTAATTTATGACCCCTCCTAGCAGTCACAAATTAAAGTAGGCTAAAATTTATGACTGTTAGGAGAAGTTATAAATTAATGACTGTCAATAGAAGGTTCCAGTTGAGTCTTACACCAAAATACAAGGTCAAAATTTTTGACTCCTCATAGTAGTTATAAATTTGCAACTGCTCATAAGAGTCATAAATTTTGCCCATTGAAAAATTTGTGACTGCTTGTGACAGTTATAAATTTATAACTACTAATAGGAGTCACAAATTAATTAAAGGGTAACGTTTGTGACTCTCATTAGCAGTGACAAACTAATTGACTCAAATTTTTTATTAGCCTTTATTTTATCACTCCTAATGGGAGTTACAAACAATTTTGTGACTACTCTCGGGAGTGATATGTTTGTCACCCCAATTGGTAGTCACAACATTAGAATTTTGGTGTAATAGTGATTATGATTAATTAAGGGAGTAGAAAAAGGTAAGAAATTTGAATGGAAGCCCACCTTTGACATTTCTCATAATTAATCTTTAGAGAGAGTTCAAGAGAAGAGAAAAGGAGGAAGAAATGAGAGAAAGGCTTGGATAAGAGAAGAGAAGGAATCATCTCTGGATTCAACCCATTTAATTTATACGTAGCTAATCACTTTCATAGTTAATGATAAAAATATGGGATTTAAATATGTAAAGATTATAACTTTGATTCATCGATTTAGAGATGTATGTGATAATTTATCTATAATTTAAATTCATAGTTAGTTTATAATAATTCTTTAGAAATTTTGGAAAGTTTAATACGATTAACATGTAGAATAGTGATAGGATGTTTGGGAAAATTCTTGGTTAGAATAATTGGAAGTTTGACTTTGAATCCTAGGGGTTTGATGAGGGATTCGGGGTTAATTGTGCGTTATAATACTTCTGGAATGTTTGTATATTGTTATATGAGGTTAATTTGATGTTTGGAGTGGTTTAGGACCTCCATTGGATGGTTTGGGAGGAGAAAAGCCGAGGACGAAGATGACAGGCAGCCCAGCAAAACAAAAAATGGTTCACTAGGGGAGTAAACCGGTTCGCTCAACTGAATCAATTCGTTCTGCTAGCGAATTGGTTCTATTCACTGCCATCCTAATTTGTATTCATGTGTTGTTTTGACCCGAGAGAGCTTGGGAAGTGACCGTAGGGGATCTTGGGATTATTAGGGAATGGTTTTCAGGGTTTGATATGTGTGATAGGCCAATAAATAGGTGGGTTCAGGTCAGGAGAACTGAGAATTCAAGTGAGTGAACATTTAAATAATTAAACGGTATGTTGGTTAGAGCTTCGGGATTATGAGATCAGTGTGTTGTGGGATATGCATACGAGCATGGCACTTTATATATATATATATATATATATATATATATATAGTAGGGTATGCCCATGCCTGAAGGCGCATTGATAATTTTGAAATATATTAAGTCGTGTATAATCTAAATAATAAATACTTTATATATTATAAGTGTCAACTCGTGTAAACATCGTGTAAATATCATCGATTTAACTCACTAGCATCATTGATTTAACTCACCTAATGGTTAAAGGACAACAATACATCAATAAAGACAGAGAATTATCCTTTGAACTCGTATAAAGAATAGCATATTTATAGTTCATAGGGCATACTCAACAACATAAGTAACAAAAGTCATGTTTATTCATTATCGGATAAGAGCACTCGAACATAATATAAAGAACATCATATTTTTAGTATTTTTTGTAACAACACAAATCAAATACAAATGTCCCCAGTTATGCTTGCCCAAACACCATATACATATTAAAGTCCATCGAACACCAAAAATTAAAACAAAAAATGATGAAACACTCAAAGGCACATAATCCACCTAAACCGTTGCTACCATATGTGCTCCCATACCCCCCCCCCCCCCCCCCCAAACCCTTGATTACCCACCCCCCGACCTCATACCTTTTATGCCTATCTCCACCCCATCGCTGCCTATCCCACCATAGTTCACCCAAAACCTCACTCCCAAATACCTCTTCCCATTAAGCTTACTTGGTCATGTGGATATCAATTTGTATCCTTCTCTCCCACTGACCCTTTGAAATTGACTCAGAAATTGTGCGCCCAAATTGATGATCATTAAGCTCACCTTGTCTTTGAAGTTTTTTAAGCTTCTTTTTCTGTTGGGTATTCTAGTAATTCTTTATATCGTTATATATGCTCTGTGGTAGGTATGAAGCTATAGCTTCCCATCTGCACCCACAATAAATTCACCAAATATTAAATAAAAGAACATAATCTCACATCCATCCACATAAACACTAAACAATAGATTAAAATACAAATGTGAGAATCTTATCTCCCTATCCATAGATCTAGCCCAATCAGGAAAGCATGAGGGTATGTTGTAAAAAAAGATTATATATTATATATATAAAGAGAGAGGTTACTTTAATACCTGTTACCAAGAAGATCTTGGAGTTTGATGATCATCTTTTCTTCATGATTTGTGAAGTTACCATGTCTAACACCTGGACGCAGATAATTAGTTCATCTAACCCCATTAATCCAACTCAACTGCTACACACGACCTACCCCTAAACCAACTCAAAAACACACCCCCATATCCTACCTTACTACCCTACCACGCTACCTACTACACACAACAGGAAAGATTAAAGATATGAAAACTTGGCCAAATATAAAACAAAAAAAACTCCATCAGAATGTTAGAGATGAAATGGCAGTAAAAATAAATAGTAAGTGTCAATGCTAGAATGTTAGAGCTGCAACACCAAAAACATAATGTACTGGTGTAAAGTGTAGTAGTGATAGTTCCAGTATATAGTGTACACGTGATAAGATCCTTCTTGATTAAACTTATAGAAGCATCATATCCAAACCATCAGGCCTGCAAATGAACAATAAAAATTTATATGTTAGAGAATACCTTTGAAAAATCAAAGTGTATACCTTTATGGCTTGTGGTTGTGGCTTAATACCAAAAATTGCATAATACATTATTTCAAGTGTTCCCAATCAATTGAAGATTACATTATTGTATAAGACATACCCTGTTGTGGCTAAAACCAAAAGTTGTGGTTGTGGCTTAAAACCAACAGATGTAAAAATCAGTCAAAATGAGATTACATCTTTAATATACCCTGTCAAAGATGTAATTTGCAAAAGATGTAATATACCCTATCAAAGATGTAATATACCCTATCAAATAAATACTTGAGTACTAATCCTATTAAGTAAATGTGTAACCATATTTAGTTTTTTAAATTACATTTAAGTAATACATACCAAACACATTTAAGTAATCATGATAATTACGTTCTTTAAATTTCATAATCCAAATAAGAATTAGACTCCTATATATTATTAGTACTCCTCACAACTTGAATAAAAAACTTACATCAGTTATGAATTTTAAGAACACTTGTAAAGAATACTCCATTAAGAATCATAGGGGAAATAACAAAGAGTAAAATCTTTATAATATCTTACAAAGATTTAAAATTTAACTTGCAAAGAATACTCCATTAAGCATCATAGTGATAATAACAAATATTAAAATCTTTATAATATCTAACAAAGCTTTAAAATTTACAAATGTGAAAAACAAATTGATGTCAACCCAAGTTTTTTAAAATTCATAATTGATGTCCACCCAAATTCCCATAGCTTAGAGAAGTACACAGGCCTCCAATGTTTGAACTCCAACCTCGACCTCTCCCTCGTCAACATCTACCAGTGTCATGGGCTGCGCAGTCTACTCCGACAGGCATTGGGTATGGTCCTCTAGAGCCAATGATGATTGCTGCATTTACTCCCAATCATCATGTGATTTTTCACATTTGATGAAAAATATACATTCATGGAATAACTGTTTGTTTGAGAGAATTGAAAATAAAAGTCTCTCTAGAGGAAGCTTTTTAAGGTTGTAACCCACTCACAGTTGTACACCATGTGTTTCAATAGCCTCTTCTCGTGTTTTAGGCTATATGATAATAAACTAAGACCAGCCCATTTAGTTTAATGCTGAATTTAACTCTTAGACTTAGAAGAACTAAAAAATGCAAAACTAACTTTTAATACTGTATGAGTCTCAATTCATAATAAATTAAATAATGGAGATAACTTTTTGACATGTTTGACATGTCCTCCTTGTTTACAGATTCTTCTGACAATGGAGATAGACGACTCATCTCATATGTTTCTTTCATTTCTTTCATTTAGATACCCGATTATTTGGACCTAGATATGTCCCGAACGAATTTGAAGTCGATCTCCGCTGAAAATGGTGGGAAGTTAATTTGTGACAACTGTTGAAAAATGAAAACCCCGTCCATGGGAGAGGCTCAAGGTTCTTGAAACCAAATAGATGATGAGTACCCAATATATTATACTTGCTCCAAACCATAGTTTAGTGAATCGAAGAGTGATAGATAAACAAAAAATAAACAGGAACATATTTAAATATTAACCCGTTGCAAGCAACGAGTACTGAAAAAGTTCCACAACCAAACATTCCATCAATAAAGAAATTTGTAACAGTCAACCTTTAATTTGTAACAGTCGACCTTTAAGAAGAAACAGTGTTGTTTTCAATCACTTACAAATTGAAAAACATAAGTCAGTAAAGAAATTTACTACATATAAGATGCTGCTATTATCAGAATTGGTTGTAAGCAGGTCATTTCTCTCATCTCTTCTTTAGCCCAGTTTATTTCTTTTCAAGACTCATTTATTAACATCTATAGTACTTTGATTCAAGAATGCCTAGATTTATCATCACTGGATGGTCAAGCCCTTCTTTTGGTGGTTTTAAATTAAATTTTAATTGATTATCTAAATTTGATTGTATCAACCAACAAATAAAACTACCTCGACAGTGAGTGAGAGAACAATGAATGCCTATAAATAACCTCTAACGATCAACGACCATTGATAAAAATTGAGACCCAAATAGAGAGTGAGAGAACAGAACAGACTGAGAGAGGCACGTTAACTTCACAAGATTGGAAGAAAATGAAACGAATCGTGCCGCTATAACACGTCACCTGCATTTAAATGCAACGCCTTTTTAACTCGAACTACACATCACCTGCGTTTTTAATTTTCCACATAATCAAACAAAGTCCAACATCTGATAAATTCTAAAACATGGACTCCAATAAATATATCCAAACACAGACTTGTAATGCCCCAACAAAGATTTTACCTGAAAGATGATATACATTCCCATTAATTGAAAGTTGTTATACATTTTTGAGAGAAGTGTGAAAATGCCTTTGAATCAAACATTAAAAACCCAAATATGTACATATAGACAAAGAAAGATATAAAAAAAAATAACAAAGATGGAAGAGATCCGAATAATGAAAAAAACATTAAAAACTAACCCAGATAATCCAAGATTTGAGAGAGACAGGGGAGAGAAACCACCATTGTTGAGGATTTGAGATAAAGAGAGTGAGAGGGTGAGAGATTGCGTAGATCCATAAATAGCTAATATTACAACAAAAAAACATAAATAGCATCAAAGGTATTATAATCGTGTATCTGTTATGAAATGATACACAACATCAAAAAGGTACAAATCTGAAGCCATACACCATTATACAACATCTGAAACCATACATCATTATAACTGTATAATAGATTCCCAAAACTATTATTTTGATACCTGAATCTCGAATCCGAAGCCGAATTAATCAGTGACTTTTTAGCAAATCTAAAAAAACCAAATTTCAGTTTGAAGAAAGGAAATTGAAAATTCTTGCTATAGAATAGTAAAGCCAAAAGAGAGAGAAAGGGAGTAAAGTGAGGGAAAGAAATGAGACATCTAGGTATGGAAAAATGAGGGTTAGGGAGAGATTGTGACAAATACTATTGTACCCTTATGTTTGAATTTTTTAACAAAAAGGGGGAAACAAAGTAGAGTGTGCCAAAAGAGGGGAAATCTAAAATTTAAGGGGTGAAAGAGGAAATGCATGAAAAAATTCATCCGATGACATCATAGATCAATCTTATGACATACATAAGTTTCCTACTTTATATATATATATATATATATATATATATATATATGATACTTCTTTATATTGAACATACCTACTCGGTAGTGCTATTGTAGGAGGTTGCGCGTAGTGGTCAGTCCACCCTGGCATTGACCATTAAGTTTCGGATTGATTCCCCATGTCACAGGACTGTTGCATGGCCACTATTCATGTGTGAGGGTGGATATTGGTTTGGAGACTTATTGGGTATGATGTGGTATGATTGCAACCCTCGGATGTATGTCTACGACCGCCTCCATTGTATGTGTTTATGTTCGGTTCGGTGGTACGATTCCAACCCGATAGCTTAGTGTGATGCGTGATGTATGGAGCCTTATAGCACACGAGGGATGTACCCATGAGGTCCATGCTCTAGGGATACGGTTATATATAAATAGCGAGTGATGATATATATATATCTATATACACACTATAACTTTTATCGATTAAAATAATTAATTACTTTAAAAACATTTTCAATTTTTCGGGCTTTGACCAGTGGTCAAATTATTTTCCTTGTTTTCATTTAAAATCCCAGGTGTGCAGCAGCTACAGCTGAGACCGCGGGGATAGATCCGTTCTTGCCTTTGCAGTAATTGTGGATGTTATAAGATTTGACTTAGACCCCTCAGCTTATTCTATCTAGATAGGATCTTTATGTTCCCGTATATCATTTTGGGCCTGTTTCCCGTAGTTTGGTTAGGAGTTTATTGTCAGAGATATATCAGTATTTAGTTTTATTCAGTGTATGTTACTATTTGGTGACCGATAGTTTATTCGTTCACTTTTATTATTTATTTATGCATGGTGATTTATCTGTTAATTTTAGTGTATGGTTTTTATTCGTATTATCTATATTTTTTTGTTGCGACAGTACTGAGAAAGATACCATACTGAGATTTCCATTTTATTTTAGTATAGGATTGGTCACCCGGTATTAGAATAGGTTTGTTGTCACAGTAATACCTCGTAGCATAATAATAATACACACTTAATTAATAAATGCATAACACATTGTCCAATATAACATAATTAATACCACTAATTAACTATTTATACTGCACGCCATAAAATCACGTCACATGAAAATTTAATTACCATCCAAATTATTCTTTTTGTTATTACCAAATCACACAAGTAATAATTCATTCCATTTGTTAATTAATTTCTCACAGAATAAGTGATGATCCAACATATGGCCTCCTCTACATACTAGACATTTTAGGCCCCTCGACCTAAAACAAAGGTCATCCTCGTACTCACTGAGGTTTGGACTCATATTCATTCAGGGTCGGCCTCACAACCTCAGCCTCACATGGTCGGCCGGAATACTTTAGACAACTAAGAATGCATAAAAATCACCAGAATTGGTATTTGAATCATATTAGGCCCACACAGAAGGGTGCATGTGATGGCATTGCTCATGGAGGAAATAATCACACATTACATGTATCTTTTAGAAGGGCATGTGTTAATAACCTGGAAGGGCATTGAAATCAACACTCTCCAAGTGACTTAGGGTGCATTTACACACCAAGCCACCTATAAATAGGATTACACCTTATAACTTGGAGGATAAGTATTCTCACTATAAAGTACACACAACTCTAGAAAATACTATTATATAGAGAAAGTACTAAACCTGTAACTTGTAGAACACTATTAAACTAGTGAAAAATGAGTTACATGATAGTGGATGTAAGCCAATTGGCTGAACCACTTACATTTGTTTATTGATCCTATTTTTCGTACTTGATTATTGCATTTACTACCCATAATCATACCCATAAACTGCTTAGTTAATGACTCACTGAGTTCTTTTTCTTTTTATATGATTTATTATCATTTTGTGTAACATCAGATTGGCGTCGTCTGTGGGAATCGATTGTTGACTCAGTTCTTTTTCACGGATGAACTCGCTCACAACCTGGTTATAGGCACAGATTTGAGTTAGATCACATCTGAATCTATAGTTTGAAGGTTTGGGCTAAGTCCCTTCTTTATATTCGACTAACTTTTTTGATATCTTATGAACTTGTTCATAGTTTAACTGCAATCTTGGATTAAAAAAACACAATTTGCCTTCACATTTCTAGCATTTTAATCCTGAAATCATCACCGGTTCATCTCAAATTCTATTTGTTGGATAGATATAGAAATTCTGGGTGGAAACATTAGCACAGATCTATAAACTTTGGGTTTATTGTTTAGTCTATTGTCCAGAATTTTCTGGGTTAAGTTCCTTAACAAAAACATCAATTTTTAGGTTGTGAACCCTCATACTCTAGATGTTAGGTGTATCCAAAACCCCTATAAAAGTTACTCTATGCACCAAGGAAAGTTGGGACATAAAGGATAATATGCGAAAATGTAGAAGACTCTCATCAGCTCAAATTGGGAAGTGGATAAAGATTTTTTGAACGAATGTGTCCCAGACGATGAGGAAGAGGAAGCGGCTGAATCTCATCCAAAAATCTGAGACTACTCCTCTTAACTAGGAAAAATATCTTTTATACCAAGAATATTATTTGGAAATTAGACGAAGTGTCTATCATAATAAAGGGCAGTGCCTTCACTAGGCATACGAAGAAATCAACCTCAGATAGGCTAGTAGCCAGACGTCGTGCCCCACCTACTGCTCAAAGCCAGTGTGACATGTGATAATTCTTTGAGGGGAATAGGGGAACATCAACCTTAAGGGGGTCTATCTATGTTGTACCTAGATATCTATTGGATACATTGACTAATATGAGCCAAGAAGGAACGAGGAAAGAAGGTTTTGGGTATAACCACCCTGAAAGTGAAAAGCCTTAGAAAAGTTCCATTCGGATGCTTAAAAACAAGTTGGGTGCCCTAATAAAGAGTAAGAATGCCTTTGAAAGGAGGGAAATGGAAGGGTCTCCCTTTGTCCCAAAAATTGTAACTTACCCCACTCTTGTGAAGTTTAGACCTCTTGTTGTGACACCAAAATATGACAAGAGATAAAATCCTATTGATCATGTGGAAATGTATAAATTGGCTACTGATATTTACTCATTTCCAGGTGAAATGAGATGCATGTGATTTTCAGGAACCATCACGAGGGGTACACTACCTCAGAAATTTCAAAGATCTTACTAATAAGTTCATTCATAACTTTTAATTCGTCCTGAAACTAGACAGGAGGGTGACCCACCTCCTAAATCTCTGACGACAAAAAGGGGAAACTCTCAGAGATTTCATCTCTAGGTTCAATAAGGAAAAACTTGAAGTTGTTGATTACGATGAAAAATTTAAATGACAGCCCTTATTAAATGTCTCTTACATGGACAACTGTATTGGGAACTTTCAAAAGACCCTCCTACAACAATGAATGAAATTTTGGTTGAGGCTGGGAAGGATATGGCATTCGAAGAGAGCTCAAAGAATATGGGTCGAGTAACTCTTCGCAGAGCAAAGACAAAGGCACGGGGGATAAGAAATCCATTAAAACGTTCACCAGTTACATGCCCTTTACCATGCAAATGCATCATATCCTGAATAAAATTAAGGATGATGATCAGATAAAATGGCCGGGAAAGAAGAATTCCTCACCAGCTAAGAGAAACGAGAACAAATACTATGAATTTCTCAAAGAACATATACATGATACCGATGAATGTTATGACCCTAAGGATAAGATTAAAAAACTCATCAAAAAATGTTCGGCTAAAAAGATTCGTGGATAAGAACAGCCACTACGAGGAGAAAAGTAAGTGACAAGGGTCTCCAGCAAAGGATAAAGTCAACAAAAAAAGAATGTAAAAAGCCTAAAGATGGGGAATCAAATATTTAATCTATCGGAGAAGAAGTTGAGTTACCTGAGAAACTCAAAGTTCCCAAGGAAAAACTATGCATGATTTCATTTATCACATACATGATTTCAGGAGGAGGATTTGGTGGAGGAACTAAACCAGTCGATAGAAAGCAAACATAGGAGAAGTAAGAGTCGAAGCTGAGCTATTGGATATAAATCATATGACGAAAAAAGAGAAGATATTCGTCCTAGGAAAGTGAACATCGGTCGATTGATCATTGGATTTTTTATGATGGATTTTAAGAATATCCTTTACCCATGTAATAAACCTTTAGTCACGAGCCTCGTGGTTCATCAATATAATGTTTCTTGAATCATCGTTGATAGAGGAAGTTCCATAAATGTAATTTTCTAGGATAGTTTTCGATTTGTGAAGCTAAATGTGAAAATGTGGAAACCCTATCACTAGCCCATCATTGGCTTTAGTGGGGAGAAACTCTTCCCACTCGGAATGATTAAACTGGACGTTTGCATGGGAAAATGGACAACTTATTGAAATAAGAAAGTAAACTTCTTATTCATTTATCAACATGGGATATCATCTTACAACATTATTTTATAATGAGTCTCCCTAAATAAATTTAAAGTTGTTCTTATCGTTCAAAAAATTTCGCATGTTGATATCGCATGTTAATAATGAGAACGCTAGAGCCACATCTCAGCTCTTAATGAACAAATTTTTAAAGAATAGAATAGACAAACTATGGAAATTAGTGTGGATGACACGCTGACAAAGAGTCTTAGAGATAAAGACCATGTAAAAGACGTAGCTAACTTTTGATATGATGAAAAAACACCAAATGAAGGTTAACCCAGCCAGATGCATTTTCGGAGTAGGATTTTAGAAAATTCCTTGACTTCATCATAACCAAAGATGAATGGAGGATAATATAGGAAAAATTAAGGCACTGATCGACATCCACTAAGCCAAAAGGAATTTTAGAGGGTCACGAGATGCATAGCGGCATTAAAAACATTTGTTTTCAGAGCCATTGATAAATGCTTATCATTCTTCAAAGTTCTAAGGAAAGTCTCCTCCTTTGTCATCGAATGAAATGAAGAATGTGAGAAATTGTTTTAATAATTGAAGGAATACTTATATTCTGCTACTCTGTTGTCATGACCCATGTACGATAAAACATTGTACTTATATTTAGAAGTCCCATAATCGATGGTAAGCTCACCAATGATTCGACTAGATTCGGGGTTTCAAAAGCCAATATATTATACAAGTAAAGCATTCTAGGGGTAGAAAGTTGATATCCTTGATATATTAGCATTTTCATTCATTCGCACACTAAGTAAGATGAAACCGTAATTTTAAGCTCATGTAATGATTGTGTTAACGAATCAACCTCTTAGGAAAATTATGCATATACTAGAGAAATTTGGTTGACTTATGGCATTGTCGATTGAACTTTGTTTATATAACGTAGATTATCAACCTCGTATAATAATTAAAGGCCAATAACTTGTTTATTTTTTTGCAAAATTCACATAGGAGGATCCAAAATTATCAAAGGAAGGTTCATCCTCTAATCTAGGCCCTTCATCACTGGCCTCTGCGTCAACAATTGAATCTCGCTCTCAAGCCTCGGCCTCGGTAAAAATATGTTCATCTCCATTCATTGAGGCTCCTTCTAAATCCTCGGCCACATTAATTGAGGCTCCTTCTCAAGCCTCAGCATTAGCCAAAGGAGGTTCAATTTTAAAGAAAGGAAAAAGAATTATAAAAGATAAAGATATAAAGACCACCTAAAATGGCCAACTGGATAAAGACCACCAGCCATATTCTTTAGATATTCTTCTTTGCAAATTATATGTGTATGGTTCCTCGTGTTCAGTAGGGAAAGAAATCATAAAAAGGAGACTAAAGAATGATATCGAAAATATAGGTAAGCAAATTTTAGGTGAGAATAAAGGAAAAAGATTCATAAAAAAGAGATTGGGTAGTGGAATGAGGAAGAGAAAAAGATAATACACGAAGAAACGAGTAAGTTTTAAAGAGTGGCAAAAGAGTAAAAATTAAGAAGATTTAGAAAAGTATAAGAAGTAAAAAAGTGAAGTAAAAATATTATTAGAAATGTGCAACAAAATGCACCAAATTATCTTTATAATAAATTAGGTACCAAAGAAGGTGAAAAGGAAATATATAAATTGGCAAAGAATAGAGATAGATTGACAAGGGATATGGGTGTAGTTAAATGTATTAAAGATGTAAATCAAAATATGTTAATTAACGATAAATAAATTCTAGATAGATGGGAAGAGTATTTTCAGGGATTATTGAATCAAGAATATTCGAAAAAAAATGTTGAGAACATTGAACGGAATATAGGAATGGTATGCCCGAGTACTGAAAAAGAAGTAGATATATTAATACGGAAAATAGGAAAGAATAAAGCGGTTGGATAAAATAAATATACCCATAGAGGTGTGGAGAACCCTTGGAAGTCTAGGGGTAGAATGGTTAAAAGGCTTGTTTAATAAAATTTTAAGAGAAGGAAACTTCCAGATGAGTGGAGGAAAAGCACAATAATACCCTTGAATAAAAATAAAGGGGATATACAAAATTACGGTAATTATAGAGGAATTAAACTGATGAGTCACACTATGAAATTATGGGAAAAGGTTATAAAACAAAGATTAAGAAATGAGTTAACTCTCTCCAAAAATCAATCTGGATTTTTGCCAGGGAGATCCACCACGGAAGCTATCTACTTATTAAGACACTTAATGGAAAATGGAGAAGTAAGAATAAAAACTTATATATGGTCTTTATAGATTTAGAAAAGGCTTATGATAGAGTAACTAGGGATATAATTTGGTGGGCTTTAATTTGGAAAAGAATCCTTATGAGTTATACTAAAGTTATTGAAGATATGTATGATAACGCAAAGACTAGAGTAAGGACTATATGTAGAGAAACTAATGACTTTGCGATTAAAGTGGGTTTACATAATGGATCGGCCTTCAGTCCTTATTTATTTTTGGTAGTTTTGGATGGGATTACTAAGGACATACATGAAGATGTCCCATTGTGTATGTTATTTGTGGATGATATAGTTTTAATAGACACTTAAAAATAAAGCTTAGCGGTGAGAGTAGATACTTCGAGAATAGTCTTAAGTCTAAATGACTAAAAATTAGTAGAAATAAATTGGAATTGATGGAATGTAAATTTAATAATGAGGCGTCGAGTAATGTAATGTTAAAGATTGAAGAAAAAGTGATAAACCAAAATAATAAATTTTGTTATCTAGGTTCAATTCTACAAAGTAATGGAATTATTGATAAGGATGTTACGAATATAATATCAATTGGTTGGATGAAATGGAGACAAGCGAGTGGAGTGTTATGCGATAAGAGGATAAATAATAAATTAAAAGTAAAATTTTATAGAAGAGATGTTAGGCCAATGACTTTTTATGGAGCGGAGTGTTGGGCGTTAAAGAAGAAACATGAACAAAGTCTCCATGTTAGTGAGATGAGGATGCTCGAGTCGATGATAGGAATTTCTAGAAAGGACAAAATTGAAAATCAATATGTGAGAGAAAAGTTTGGAGTAGCTCCCATTAACGATAAATTAAGAGAAAGTAGACTTAGGTGGTATGGATATGTGTTGCGTAGACTAGTAAATGCACCCATAACAAGAGGAGGCTTGTTGGAAATAGAGGGTATACAAAAAAGAGGTCCCCATAAGCTATCGTGGGAAGAAATCATTAGGAGAGACCTTAAGGAATTAAACTTTAATGACAATAATGCTTATAATATATTATAATGGAAAAGGATAATCCATGTGGCTGATCCAATATGATGGTATTAAGGCAAGGATGATGATATATATACTCATACTCCACCCCAGATGAAACTGATATTGAATATGCAACTCAGTTTAACTTCTCTACCTCTAACAATATGGTGGAGTGTGAGGAGATGATAGTTGGATTTAACCTCGCTTTGTCAATTCAAGTAAAGAAAATTCAGACCCATAGTGATTCATAGCATGTGGAAAGACATATATGAGGGGAGTATGAAGCTAAAGATAAGAAAATGGCTAAGTATTCAGCTAAAGTGAAGGAATTCATGTCTCGATTTGTGAAGGAGAGGGTTTTAAAGAGTTCAGAGAGTGTAAAATGTCAAGTCGTATGCTTTAGAAAGATTGTCCACTGCTATAAAAAATATTTTCAAAAATTAGTGTCCATCCAAGTATTGGTCGAACCAATTATCAAAAGGGAATTCCATAAGATTGAAATCTTCAATCTTAACCTCGTCCCGTCTTCGATAGATTCGATCATTGAATTTATGAGAGATGGGAATCTCACTAAAGTTAAGAGGGAAGCCAGAAAAATAAGATTCAAAGATGATAAATTTGCTATCTTCGGAGATATGTTGTATAAAAGAGGGTTCCTTCTTCTTGTGTTGAGGTGTGTTCATCTTTAAGAGGTGGAGTATACTTTGAAAGAGGTATCCGAGGGTTGTTGTGGAAGTCATATTATAAGATGTTCGTTGTCCAAGAACATTGTTATTTAAGAGTAATATTGGCCAACTTTAGCCAGGAACGCTCATGCCAATGAAAAGAAATGTGACTCATGCGAAAGACATGCAAACATAAGTCTTCAATATCATCACACTTTCACCCCCATCACTGCCTCATGGTTATTCGTTAAGTGGGGTATGGATATCATCAGTCCTCTTCCCCGAGTGCCAGGATAATTCAAATAATTGATAGTGGTGGTGGATTATTTCAAAACATGGGTTGAGGCCAAATCTCTGATCCAGATCATCAACAAAAAGTGCTTTGTATTTACGTAGAGAAACATCATGTGCATTTATGGAATCATGGCAAGCAGTTTGATAATAATTCACTAGAATCTTACTGTAAAAATTAAGGGATAAAAACTTCTACCTAGCCCCTGCTTATCCTCAAATAAAGAGTAAGACATAAGTCACGAACTAAACTCTTATTTCAGGCATCAATCCGAGAAAGGAGAAATGGAAGGAAGAGTTGTATAATGTATTTTGGACATATTAGAAGACTCTTATGGGGGGAACCCCATTCTTGTTGGCACATGGTTCATAAGCTATCGTCCCCACTAAAATTGGTTTGCCAAGCCACATTACAACACTTCAGTGAGGAGAGCAATAACAAAGAAAGAATATTAGACTGGGGCCTAATCAGAGAAGATGTGACATGTAACATACTAAAAAATATCTCCCATATACTACAACAAAATAGTTAAAATTCAACCATTAAGGGTGTGGGATTATGTCCTCGAGGAAGTTTTTTTGGAAGCACAACAAACTCCACCCCAATTGGCATGGCACATATAAAATCACTGAAGAAGTTTTTCCACGGACCTATCAACTTGAAAACCTTTAAGGATAACAATTTGCAAATCCCTGGAATGCAAAACACCAGAAGAAATACTACCATTAGGGATAGGAAGAGGGATTATGTAAATAAGAGCTTCTTACATGATGTAAATTTTCCCCATGTGGATGAATAAAAATACAAGTTTCCTTACCTACCTGATAAATTTATTATATCTACTTGTTCTTATGTTAAACCTTATTTATGATATAAAAAGTCAAATGATTAGGGATCTGAACTCATAATCATTTCTCAAACTACAACATAGATTAGGGTCGACTCCTGAAGAAGATGAATCCAACCAAGGTTAGGCTTGTCTTTGGGAAAAAACTAAACAAGCCTAGTCTAAAAAGACCAAGGTTACTTCACACAATGACTATATATAACACGATAAGTCTTAGTCAATTTTATTTTTGATAAAAAAAAATTACAACAAAAAGGTCAGCCCCTAGTAAAAGTTAAAAGCCATAACTCAAAAAGTGACGAGACAAAGATCAAGTAAAAAATATTTTTGAAAATAATGTAACCCTCTTCTTAAATGTAAAATTTGTATGCAATCTAGGATAAACATAAGAGGGAAAGATTAATTTGTTCTTCCAATTTAACACAAATTAGTTCAAAAGCAAGTCTAAATTAATGTTTTTTACATGCTCGAATGATTTAAGGAAAATTAGTTTGGTGACTAAGTAATTATTGCGTTGATATAAACATCATCCTCGTCCTAATGCAAAAATCTAGTTATGAACTAGAAAAAGCATAAGAGGAAAAGCAAACTTCGAGTTTTACTTGGGAAGAACTAAAAATCAGTTTGGCTAGTTTCATTAGAAGTTAATTTGGGGAAAAATTAATATTGCATTAACTTGTTCGCCTACTATAAGAAAATTTTGTTGGAAAATAAAATTAGAGTAAAAAAAGCCACAATCACAGCATAAAGGTTGGCCATACAAGGTTTGACCTGAAATTTATAGTTAAACTTGAGTAATAAGGTCAAACATATAGAGGAAGTGATAGGAAAAACTACTAACACAACATGCTTAACAAATATACTCATAAAGAATAATATGGAATATATAAGTATGGGACATAAAAAACCTATAACATAACTAAATTAAAACTCATAGGACTTAAGTGTAGCATACCTAATGGATAAATATTAAAGTTTAGAGACTATATTACAAAATACATTCATATGTCATGCTAAGCCGAATCAATGTTCAGTAAAAAATAGATAAAGAAAGTGAAATTTACGTCGATGAATCCTTTAAGGTACCATCATCGAGAGGGGGGTAAGTGAAAACATCAACATCTCCCTATAGAGTATCCACAACATTCAAGGGAGTGTCGAGCTCAACTTTAGTTGATGCCTTAACTGCTGCCTTCTCATCCTCCTGAGCATCGAACTCCACAAAGATGGACTTTCTTGTGGCATCGTTAATCCACCAAGTTCCAACCTCTTTAACAAGATGGGGATACTCTCGTCTAGACTTAATTTTCATATATTTATAACCTTGGCATATGTAATACAAGCCAAGGTCTTCGAATTCAGCAGAGTCATGGTATTAAAGAATGGATTCTTCTTTCTTCTTCTTTATAGAAGCAAAAATGGCATCGTTCATCTTTTTCTTAAAAACAGATTCGATCATTTGAAGAGCAATCCTAGCCTCGTCCCTTTCATTAGTCATAGTGGTGATATCAACTTTCTTCTTCTTCTTGTACTCAATAAAATCAATATTTATCTTGCCAACAAGGGATTATTACTTGCCCTAGTAATCATCCAAGGCCTTCTTATTGTCATGAACACTCAGTAGGGCATTATTTTTTTTTCTAGACCATTGTTGAAGTTCCACCATCAACATCAAAATCTACACGCGGAGAACATAACAATGCAAAAATGTCCGAATGAGACTTGAGGAAAAATAATAATTGAAAAAATAAAAGGCGGGGACAAACCTTGAAGACCTTATTGATAGAAAGGTCAACCTCTTCTTCCCTATAAAAATTAGAAAAATATCCCTAGTCACAGTTGGGGAGATTTTTATTCAGAAAGTAATGAGTTCTCAAGAGTTCCCATAAAGGGTCTTATGATCACCCTGCAAAGCTTTCAAAATATCCTAGGATAAACGAAGGTTCTTCAACATAACGTGTCGAGTGGAACTCAAAGTGGCCTTAGTCCTATGGGAAGGACGAGTAGTATCCTTCCTTGATATCTTTTGGGGTTTGTCGATATCAACTTCCTCCCCCCTCTTCTTAGTGGGTGATTTATCCTTCGAATCGCCAAGTCTTCCCCCGACCTCAGTCACACAGTCTTTGATCATCTTAGGGACTAAAATAAGCCTTTTTACAACAGATAGATCATTTGGTTTTACTACAAAATAATGAACCAAAGTTAGCCAGTTTGTCTAGAAAAGAATTTAAAAATAGATAAGTTATAAGAGAGAAATATTATGAAGCTCTTCTAAAGGGAGAGGATTAAATATGATGTCTAACTCCTCAATATTTTTCAAAGAAGATAGATCTTCAAATGTCTTGATTTGGGGATCGACAACATTTTCTACCAACTTCCAATGAATAGCGCTCAAGCCCAGAGGTACTCTTTCTGCAAAATCAAAGAATAAAAAGAGAATATTAGTATCAGTGCTAAAACGTATGATGACTATGATACAAAGATAAAGGAACAAAATGTACTTCTCGAAGGAGGCTTCCCACAGTCACGAGGGACCCTCAGAGCTCTGTATTTCACCTCCCTATCTAAAAATTCCTAATCTCCACCGATATAAAATAAAACTGCCATCCAATTATGAATTGATGTTTGGAAGACCCTGGAAAGTCCGCTCCTTGAGTTGTGAGGACTCGAAAAGTTATAACTAGGAATTTTTTTAGTTAATATGAGGGTTTGGACACTCATGAATATTTCCCAGGTGATGTCCTTAGCATGAACATACTACTAATCTATGACAAAAGCAAGTTTAATACTCCAGGAATTGGGGGCAACCTATGTGGGTGTAACCCCAAGGTGGGATAAGATGTCTCATATAAAAATATGGAAAGGGAGATATAACCCAAGACGAAACATAAACTCTTGAAGCACAACCTTATTGGAATTTTTCACGTCATAGACTCTTTCATCTTCCCCAAGGGCCCTAACAGTGATAGATGGTTTTATGTCGAAGAAGTATCTACGCCTACAAACTTTCATCCTATCAATAACACTCCTATTAAGGCAAGATTGCGCTAAGTCTATAGCATTAACCTTCTTATCATTAACGATATTTTCCTTAATATCATGATTCAATTAGGGACAGCCAGTGGCAAGATCTACAATGGAGGTATTCACTAACTCCCCATCATACTCATCAAGGTCAATAGCCTCTCGAGCATTAGACATTCTTCCAAAAGTAGTCCTCGGAATCAAGGGAAGATGGGGCCTCAGAGCCTGAAAAAGATGATGTCTCAGAAGAAGAGGGTGAATTACCAGATGAAGAAGATGAGTCTATCTTATCAATGTTCTTAATCGCTCTAGATGAAATGGATAAAGTCACAATATGTGTTGAGTGACAAATTGGCACACTAGAAGGTATGTTATCCATGGTTACTGCAAAGGATTCCTCATCTTGACTCACGGTATTACCGCCGATAGACAAATCATCAGGACGATAAAGGCACAGTCGACCTATTACTAATTATTAGATCCGAATCCTCTTTTCTATGAGGAGGAGATAAACCTTTTGTATGGACACTATAAGGATGAATGACAGACAAGGGGGGCGACAAATATTACTAAAAGGCTACTCTCTCGACATCCGGGGTTTCCCTAATTATATTCTCCCTAAAATATTTTAACCAATCTTTAAAGGGGTTGGGCATTCAATAAATTCACTAACGCAATCGAGTCTAAGAGTTTAAAGATCAAATAATCCTAAAGTTGAAGAACACAAGTAAGAGAAGTGATGAACAATGTCCTAAACGTTACTAATGATTTTAATGGTGTGTGATAAACAGTTATAAACTAAAAATCACTTCGAAAAAATATTTAGAGGTGGATAATCTTATTGATGTGAAAGGAATGGGAAATGAACTCTAAGAACAGGTTTAAGGCCCTTGTAAATCCTAAAGAGAGAATTTTTTTCACTTGGGAGTAAAAATTTGAAGTGGTAAAAAGTTAATGAAGGTTGCTCCTTATATAGGGGAAAGGTGGGTTGAGCTACAAGTGACAAGACCCATCATTGCTAAGTCCAAAATGATGCAAAGCAGAAGTCCAAACAAAAAATCACCCTCGACCTAAATAGGCTCGGCTTCAGTAATTTAGCTACCACTAACAAATCTCGACCTAAAGAAGCTCGACTTACTCAAGACAGACACCTCCACTAAGGTGTTGTTTGTTTTTATCTCTTAAGTCTGAATCTGAACCATTCCGACTTAAGAGGCACCAAATAGTGTTTTTTTTAAATGATTAAGAAGTTAACAACTATTTTTGCCTCGGAATGATTAAGAAGTAAATAAACATCTAAAGTCTGTATCTAAAGTGTAAATCAATCTAAATACATTCATTCAGAGATCCATTCCCACATAAAAGTAAACATATTTTCAGATTTATATTTCAAACTTTAGATCTAGAATTCAAATTACATACTCATACTTCATTCAGATTCAAGAAAAAAAACAAACATAATCTAATTCTTGGCCAAAGAGGGGGTTAGGAACCATCAAATATCACAAACTAAGATTCGGCCCCAACCCCACGTGGATCAATCCAAGACTCGACCGAAATTTTAATTAGCTTCAACATAATCAAGAAAATTTTGCCAAGCCTTCATACTACCTTCGATTAGCTCAGAAGAAGCTCGGTGTTTTTCAACCGTAACAAACCCACCTGACACTTGGTCCAAATTGATTTTAAGCCAATAATTAATCCCAGCCTCAATATTTAAATGATCAAGTCGATCTTCGATTGGAGAAAACCCAACGATCAAGCTCACCCTCGGCCATTGAAAAACTAATGATAAATCCCACCCTCGTTTGGAATAAAAATTGACTTTGGAGCTTAGATGACAAACCTAAGGATTGGTTGCAATATTTTCGAAGCAGACAAAAAATTTCAAAAACCCTAAAGCGGACACAGATATTGGGTTCGTCCCGTTTATTTTTAAGTTACAAAATATTTAGGTCACACGATTTGTCCTACAAAACCCTCAGTTACATTTATTCGTTTATGGTTCATCCTATGCTTTTTGGGGATCGTGTATCTCTCAACTTTCATAGCCTTGGCATGGGCATTTGGAAAACCATTTCGACCTTCGTCTTTTATACTCTCGGCTTAGCAAGTGCGATGGCCTACTTATCAATCGACTATATGCAGTTTCAATAAAAATATTTGGGTTTCAATTATAAAGGTTCGGTCAACAAATTTCTAACCCTAAGGCTACGTTTGTTTGTCAGGAAATAAAAAAAAAAGTGAAGGAAAATAATTTTCCTGCACTTTTTGTTGCGTTTGGTTAGCGGAAAAGTTATGGGAAAGTGATCCTAAAACTTTCCTGCAGGAAAAACTTTCTCGCAAAACACATCCTGCCAAAGACCTAGGATTTTGCAGGAAAATTCAAGGAAAATTGTTATATTACCATATAAATTATTATTGCTATTATTTTTATTTTTACTTTTATTATTATTATTATTATTATTATTATTATTATTATTATTATTATTATTATTATTATTATTATTATATGAAGCACGGACACACATAAATATTCAAAATAATACGCTATACACTGATATTTTTACTAATTAAATGTTCATAATATTTTATTATATTTACTAGTGTTTGTGTTAAAGGATGTTTATTAATTTAAATCATATTTTCTAGTGATTGAAATAAGAAATATATAATACTCATATTTATTATAAAATTATAATTATATATGTGTATATGAATATAATTTTTTATTTTTTTTATTTATAATTTTCTTGCAATTTTCCTCCTATTAACCAAACACACACAAGAAAATAGTTTTCATTTTCCTTTACTTCACTTCACTTCACTTTTCTCGGGAATCATTTTCCTGCTTAATTTTCCTGACAAACAAACGGAGCATAAGGTGTTAACTTGAAAATAATAGTTTGATGTACCAGTTAAGCCTCGTTTGACTCTCCGTGTAATGGGGATCGTCCTAAGTCCAATTAAGGCCTCGAATGGCTTTCAGCCAAGACGATTCAGCGCAAGCCCAAATAAACCCTCGTTCATATGAGTCGGCTTATGCAAATTCGGTGAATAATTTTACACCACTCAACCATTTGAGGGTCGACCTTAGTAAATTAGATGACGCATCTTACACTCCGCCTTGTGAGGTTGGGACTTAGTGTTTAGATAAATCATTTGACCCTCGACTATTATTGGTTCGACCAAAATATTTATAAAGAAACTCATAGACTCGAGTATCCTATCATATTCAAAGTAACTTAAAAGATTGAAACTTATGGGTAATTGTTGATCCAAGAAATGATCTCCTCTATATACGAGAAAGTTTGGGCCCGTTAGCCAAAAATAAAGTTCTACCTCGTACTCACTCGTGACTATCCTTATATTCATTTAGGTTCGGCCTCATACGCTCGGCCTTATAGGGTCATCCAAAATACATCAAACAGCTAAAATTGCACATAAATCACCATAAAGTGTATTTTAGTTCTATCAAGACTGCGTACAAGGGTGAACGTGATGGAATTACACGTGGAGGGAATAATCACGCATTCCATGCAACTTTTATAAGGACATGTGTCAACAATCAGGAGGGGAATCTCATCCATGTGACTCATAGTGCACATTATACCCTAAGCCAACTATAAATATGATTGTGACTTCTAACTTGTAGGATAAGCCATCTCATTGTAAAGTATACCAAAACTTCGATAAAATACTGTTAGAGAGAGAAAGTACAACACTTATAACTTGTATAACACTATTAAACCAGTGAAGAAAGTGTTACCTGCAGTGGATGTCATCCAACTAGCTAAATCACTTATATTTGTGTGTTGATCTTATTTTCCTTAATTGATTACTGCATTTACTGTCAATAATCATACCCATAAATTACTTAGTTAATGACTCACTAAATTTTTCTTCTTTTATCTTAGTTGTTAACATTTTTCGCAACATCAATTAGTAATAAATAAATTCCATAAAAATACAGGGTATTTCAAAGAGGAAAGCATAATTTACAATTTTGTGAGGGAGTTATGAGAGTGAAAGTGATTTATCTCATATTTCACCAAGTTTGCATCTCTAGATGTGACCACACACTAGGAATACTTTGGGGGGTCATTGACAAGAAGACTCAAAGCTTTATATAACTTCTATCAAGATTTTGGAGGGTAAGGAAAAGAAGCATCTTCATCTTCAACAAACTATATATCTCCTTATTCGGATCACATGGAACATCCGCAAAGGTATCATGATTCGAAATCCAAGGTTTAAAATTTAAACCTACTTTTGCTCTTTTTCGAATGCATGATCATTCAAACTTTTGGGGAAGCAAACGTTTTCTTAATATCAATCCCCAATAATTTGTATCAGATCTCCGGTTATATATACATCATGTCGTAAAACGGTCCATGTTGTTCATTATGACGTTCTAGTTTTGCATGTTGTAGTAATATATATATATATATAGGTAGTTTTGTACAAACATGGTTTTATAGGGTTTTAATGGTTATATCCCTTCTATCGTGGTCACATGTTGTTTTATGTGAATCGATCCTACGGTGGTTTATCCATAATTATTTTCTTGATAGATTCAATTTGGTTTAATAATTAAGTTAATTTTGATTATCGCATTAATTGATGTATTTGGAGGAGTTTGTGATGGGATGTAATAGTTTTTACTAGTGAGATTCTTTTATTTATATTGGTTTGGATTGTGGGGAAAATCACATTGATTTTTGTGAGGTTTTAATCATGTTCGGATGGATTTTTCATATTACTTGTAAACTTGAGATGAAGACATATTGTTACAGACTCGAATCGATCCGACCCTGTGTAGTAGGCTTAATTTTGTTTGTTCTTTTGTTGTATTCACCAAGCTTTGTACGAATCTTTATTCCGATCTTTTTCATATCAAAGAGTAACATTTCCAGGGCTTGAATACATAAAGAACTCCAATTTATAAATAAGTTTACTTGAAAGGTAACTCTTGTTCAAGGGAAGTCTACTTCAAATGGTATTCTTGATCTTTAAGAGTTCAAATTCGAGAGCAACTCTAAGTTATGATGGAAAGGGGATTTTTTTTCTATTTGAATTATAATTGAATGATTATTTTATTTTATTATTATTCTACCATCTTACTCATGTTAATAATTATCATGTGCCACTTAATTAATTTATTAGAATCCTACGATACTATTGACAATGTAGATTATTTATGTGACCGATCTAGATCATGTTTTTTTGTCAAAAAACAAAACTATTAATTCTTTTCTAAAATTTAATTTAATCACGTAATTAATTAAATGTATAAAGTAAATTATGGTCTCTGGATTTTATCTTAAATAGGAATGTTTTGCTTTTGGAAAATTAAAATAGTGAGACTCAATAATTTAATTTATATAAGTAATTGGAAAATTACAGGTGACATACTTCAGGTGTTTAGAATCGAATAAGTATTTTTCAAAATTACCCTCAAGTTTATAATATTAAGTGGGATAAGGGTTTCATTACCAATCCAACGGTCTCCATCAGTGTTTTGAGAATATGATGTAATTAATTCATCACGTCTTCTTTGTATGGCCTCCATGAGATAGAATTAATCACGACATCTGGTATTCTTAGAACTCTGAAGTGATAGTTCTTAAAATTCAAATGTGAATGAGTTCAATCTTCCCAGCGAGGAAATTCTACTTGAGCATATTAAAGATGGCACATAATTAATGATATATTCCCTAACGGAGTCAGAATCACTAATTGTGGGACTAAAAGACGTTGGCTATTCAATTATATTAGACAAAAGTCTGCAGGACTGTCCAGATAATTTATAATTGAAAGATTAAAAATTGGTCTAGTTCAAGGAGGGGATTTAAGTTCCCCACAATAAATCTCATTTCACAAGGGAACTAGGATGCTCGACAAGATTATTTTTAATTCCCAATAGAGGGAAGCCAAATTTAATTTAATCAAAAGTTAAATTCTCACATATTTATTTTAAAATTAATTTCTCAAATGATAATTTCAAATTTTAAAATGGGCTCAACATTCAACCCACTTGTTTCAAACTTAAAATAAAACAAACTAACTGGAATAAATTTCAGACTGGAAAAGAAATTTAGACATTGTCGTCAGTGATGAGGATTATAAGTTTGTTTTAACTAAATAATGCCCTGCCAAGCCTGGTGATAAGGCATTCGAGTAAGACGTTCACGATTACCAGACGTGGAAAAAAGATGATCAAATGGCACGTTGATACATATAAGCCTCTATGACCAATGTGTTGCAACACCAACATCAGAATATGTTAAGTGATTAGGGCATAATTCTGAACCTCATGGACATGTTTAAGGATCAAAATCGTTTCCCAAGATAGTATGTTATGGAAAGTCATGTTAATACAAAGATATTAGATGGTACTCACGTTTATGACTATGTTATTAAGAAGATGCCCACCTTGGAAGAACTGGAAGTGCTTGGATAAACAATCGATGGGGAAACCCAGATTAACTTCATGCTCTAGTCACTCTTGAAGTCCTTTAAATGTATAAAGTAAATTATGGTCTCTGGATTTTATCTTAAATAGGAATGTTTTGCTTTTGGAAAATTAAAATAGTGAGACTAAATAATTTAATTTATATAAGTAATTGGAAAATTATAGGTGACATACTTCAGGTGTTTAGAATCGAATAAGTATTTTTCAAAATTACCCTCAAGTTTATAATATTAAGTGGGATAAGGGTTTCATTACCAATCCAACGGTCTCCATCAGTGTTTTGAGAATGTGATGTAATTAATTCATCACGTCTTCTTTGTATGGCCTCCATAAGATAGAATTAATCATGACATCTGGTATTCTTAGAACTCTGAAGTGATAGTTCTTAAAATTCAAATGTGAATGAGTTCAATCTTCCCAGCGAGGAAATTCTACTTGAGCATATTAAAGCTGACTCATAATTAATGATATCTTCCCTAACGGAGTCAGAATCACTAATTGTGGGACTAAAAGACGTTGGCTATTCAATTATATTAGACAAAAGTCTACAGGACTGTCCAGATAATTTATAATTGAAAGATTAAAAATTGGTCTAGTTCAAGGAGGGGATTTAAGTTCCCCACAATAAATCTCACTTCACAAGGGAACTAGGATGCTCGACAAGATTATTTTTAATTCCCAATAGAGGGAAGCCAAATTTAATTTAATCAAAAGTTAAATTCTCACATATTTATTTTAAAATTAATTTCTCAAATGATAATTTCAAATTTTAAAATGGGCTCAACATTCAACCCACTTGTTTCAAACTTAAAATAAAACAAACTAACTGGAATAAATTTCAGACTGGAAAAGAAATTTAGACATTGTCGTCAGTGATGAGGATTATAAGTTTGTTTTAACAAAATAATGCCCTGCCAAGCCTGGTGATAAGGCATTCGAGTAAGACGTTCACGATTACCAGAGGTGGAAAATGGCACGTTGATACATATAAGCCTCTATGACCAATGTGTTGCAACACCAACATCAGAATATGTTAAGTGCTTAGGGCATAATTCTGAACCTCATGGACATGTTTAAGGATCAAAATCGTTTCCCAAGATAGTATGTTATGGAAAGTCATGTTAATACAAAGATATTAGATGGTACTCATGTTTATGACTATGTTATTAAGAAGATGCCCACCTTGGAAGAACTGGAAGTGCTTGGATAAACAATCGATGGGGAAACCCAGATTAACTTCATGCTCTAGTCACTCTTGAAGTCCTTTAAATAGTTCTGCCTTAATTATTCTATTAAACAAATCTGATTACTCACTGGCATAGTTAATTAAATAACACCAATCTGCAGAGAGTAGCATAAAGAAAAAGGGTATTGTGCAGGTTGCTAAGAGAGGCACATCTTCTTCTTAGAAGAAGAAGAAGAAGAAGAAGAAGAAGAAGAGGAAAAAGTAAAAGTCTCAAGTATAACTCGTGATAGTTGCAAAAGTGGTTAAACCATAGGGAGAAAGGAAGCAACCTAAAGGCATGTACTACATCTGCAAAAGGTCTAGACATTGGAATAAGAAGTGTTCGATCTACTTAGTTAAATAGTGGAACGAAAATGGTAATTTCTCATTTATCATTATGACATGTTTTGTGGTCCAATAGACCGGAACCTAGTGTGTAGATCCGGGACCCACTAATAATGTTTATAATTATTTATACTGGTTCAGGTAGTCAAGAAGCTTAATGAAGGGAAAATTCTTTTGTTTATGGGGGATAGAGGTAAAGCATCAGTACTAATAGTAGGATTTTTACTTTTACATTTTTGTGAAGACAAAAAGTTGGTTTTAAAAGATTGTTTTTATATTCATACTATTAGAAGAAATTTTGTTTTGATTTATAAGTTTTTTATGAATGGATATTAGGTTTATTTTAATAAAGATGTTTTTATCAGAAAAGGCAAAACTTTTATAGGTTTTGGTATATTGGCTCACTTTTACTGGTAAATACTGAATTGAATAACTCAAATGGAAATAACCTAAATAGAAAAGAAACTTATAATTTGAACCAAATGTAACTTTGGTGCTTACACTTACATCATATTAATCTAAAAAGAATTCAAAGACTGGTGTCAACTGGACTATTAAGATCCTTGAAAGTGTAGGAACTTCTAGTCCGCAAACCGTATTTAGAAGGTAAGATGACTAAGAGGCCCTTTATGGCCAAAGGTTATAAAACTAAAAATGTGTTAGAATTGGTTCATTCTTATTTGCGTGGCCCTATGACAATATGAGAAAGAAGTGTCTACGAGTACTTCATCAGTTTCATTCATGGTTCGTCAAGATTCAGATATGTTTATCTTATACACCACAAGCCTGAAGCCTTTGATAATTTCAAAGTGTATTAGGATGAGGTGGATCGTAGGCATTGTAAATTAATCCAAACTCTAGATTTTAATCATGGGAGTGAGAAACTCTTGGGAGAGTTTAGGAATCATTTATCAGAGGTGGGTATTATATTCTAATTTTCTACACTCGGTACTCTACAAGAAAATAATGTAGTGTAAAGAATAAACAAAATTCTTTTGCATATGGCTAGATCTATGATGAGCTATTAGGATTTTTTAGATTA
This sequence comes from Sambucus nigra, assembly GCA_949130495.1. Lineage (NCBI taxonomy): Eukaryota > Viridiplantae > Streptophyta > Magnoliopsida > Dipsacales > Adoxaceae > Sambucus > Sambucus nigra. The sequence continues at coordinate 124,508,725 of OX422213.1, forward strand.
TTTTGGGGATTTTGCATTCAAAATAACCACATGTGTTGGAGGTACCCTACAGAACAATGGATTGGAGGTAACCTAGTCTAGGATATGTTCAGATATGCGATTTCCCAACACATGTGTTGAGGAAGGATCCATGGAAATTTAAAATTCAAATCTGATGTATGTCTTCTCGTGAGTTACCCAAAAGGAACCGAGGGTGGTCAATTTTATTATCCTAAGGACCATAGAGTGTATGTTATCATAAATGCTCAGTACTAAGAGGAAAATTATATGATAGATAAAAAACCAAAGATTAAGTTTATAAGACCAAGTAATTTCTTATAGACGACTTATATTTCATCCTGATATCGTTAATACACTACCTAAAGGCAGGGGGATCATTGATGTTTGAAAACAAAAGGGGTCCAAATTTATAATCACATATAAATAAAGATAAACAAGCAAGGAAAAGACATAAAAACTAGGTTTTTAAAGTGGTTCATCTATAAGAAGAGCCTACGTCCACTATTGGTATTATTTCATGCAATTACAATAGCTCAGTATGGGTTGTGCTTAGGCTTGGTTGAATCATCCCTTTGAGCTAAGGGAGATCATGCATTTATACTGGTTAGGAACCCAAAAGATTGAATGCCTTTATATTTCAAGGCATTTACATCTGTATACAATAAATAAGACCATTGATATTTAGTGATAGTTGTTATTCCATCTAAGTAACATATGTTATTCTTGATTATTCACATTCTTAGTATTGATCGGTAGGCCAACTGACCAAGTGTTTCTAGAGCTGACCAAGATAGTTGGGTATCCACGTAGGTGGACAGGACTTTTCATTGGTCCACGTAGGAGAGTAATTTTTACATACAACAAAAGTCCCAAATGCTCCATGCTTGATGATTAATCAAAAGTCTAGAGTATTTGTTCAAAAAAGTTCTCGGCGTAATGTCTGAGAGTTGGTCAGCCACCGACTTCTAAAACTTGTAAAAAATTTCATCAATATGTCTACTAATGGCTTTTTTGTGAATAACCCGAACTTTAGCGAACCACCAGAGGGTACGCTGGTCTTTTTGCATGTTGGGAAGTGTGCATCCGTTGGTAGTTTAATCATTTATTAAGTTAATCATTTATTTCCTACTTTTGAGCTAAACTATAAAAGGACGGTTGTTTCCCTCCATTTTTCTATACCTCAAACTTTTTTAGCTTATATTTTTGCTTTCTTCTCAAGCTTTTCATCTTCGCCTTAGTTATTTGCTATTTGCCGTCATTTTTCAATCTCTGTAAGTGATATGCCCATGTATACCCTCGGCTAGGCCGAGAGTGTCCTCCACCCAGACGAGGGATCAGACTCAGGATAACCCCTCATTATGGCCGAGACGACCCTCCAAGGGCCGGCCCCACATCAAGTCCAGATGACCCTCCAAGTGTCCGACCCCTCATCATGTCCAGACGACCCTCCAAGGGGCCGATCCCTCATCATGTCTAGACGAACCTCCAAGGGGCCAACCCCTCATCATGTCTAGATGACCCTCCAAGAGGCCGACCCCTCATCATGTCCTGGATGACCCTATCAGGGTACGACGGTACAAGGCCCAAATTAGGCCAGGCTCGCTGCCAGCAGGAACTTTGCCATCGACCTCACATCATAGGCCGAGGGTGACATCATCACAGAGCGTGATTTGGGAGACGAGTGGAACAGTGCGCGTGGGACTCATATGGCACGTGGAATACCATTATAACAATATCAACTCCTCACGTGAGGGAATATTATGTCATCATTAATCACAGGTGGCACCTCCAGGTTTCAGCAGGGGATTGGCTAGATCATAACTCACATGCACCATGCATGCTTGGGGGGTACACAACTCCCCCCAAGACATATATATACTTGTCACCTACAACCCTTCAAAGGGATCGATAATTTTGTAACCTTAGCTAAAACATTGCTTGTACACAATAGAGAGAGAGTGAGCTTATGTGCATTGTATCCAAGGCCATTAGTCCCTATATTTAGTGGATCGTACACTCACACTGGATGTAAGCCTAATTGGTTGAACCACTATACATCATTATATTATTCCTCTTATACTCATCCCCTTTTATACACTTACACACATATACATCTCTATGGTTGCTATTGTTATTACTGTTTGAGCTCATCATCACATATCTGGTGGTGTTGAATCTTAGCATCATCAGTTTGGCACCGTCTATGGGAACGAGAAGACATATCTTCCTTGATACAGCTTAACCTCACCGGGAAGTTTGGTGGTGAGCCAATCCTCCCTATTCATGTTGAGCTGTTTCACCATTGAAAGAGACCCATTAAGGTTCTCAAGCTCACTAGTCTTTTCTTCAGTTGAGCTTTTCATAGCTCAAACATATGGCACCGTAGATGCCACCACTACCTCTTACTCCACTGGATAATGGAGTCGAACCCAGTTCCAGTCAACCACCACCTTAGTCTGAGATGGCTGATGTGGCGGCCACCTTGAAGTCTCTGGTAGCAAGCCAGCGGATTATACAGGAGCAGTTCACAGCTCTTAGTCAAAACACACTAAGACCACCGGGAGTCTCACCGGAGATGATTACTCCAGCAGTAGCTCCAGGGAAGCATGAGGCCAGGGGACCACCCCAAGCACCACGCAAGGACTTTCCGCCTCCTTAGTGGTGGAGGGATATTGCTGACCCCCGGCGTCTACGCCTGGGGAGGCAAGGAAACCCTTGCCCAGAAGACAGGTATAATGATGTGGAGGGGGAGGAGGCCCCCATAGAGTGCTGGGAGCCGTAGAGGTCTCCAACAATACTGTACGACCTCTCCAGGAGAGTAGAGGAAAGTGTGGAAGGAAAAATCCTGACGATCTCTCGAGGGGCTCTGCTTTTGATCGTTTGAGCAGAGGGTCAGCCTTTGAGAGGCTAGACCCAGTAAATGACTTGCGAGAGAAATTGTCCCGATCGAGAAGTGTTGCGAGGTCCAGAAGGGAGGCAACAGATGGCCGATCCCATGGGGGACGACCCCACAGATGGGATGATGGTCAGGGAGAAGTAAATAGTCGACGCAGACCTACCACAACGAAACCCTCCATTCACCTCAAAGAGGCGGTAGGGGATAACATCGGCCAAGCAGACTCTACGAGGCCATGGAACGACTCGATCCAAAGGTTAGAAGATAAGATTAGTGATATTCTGAAGAGACGGGACCCTCTTCAGAGAAGATACTCCATAGGCTCACCCTTTGTGGCAAAGATAGTCAACTTCCCCACGCCATCTAAGTTCAAGACACCAGTGGTCACCCCTCGGTACGACAGGAGAACCAACCTTGTCCACCATATTGAGATGTACCAATCAGCGACAGACATATACTCTATCTCAGATGAGATGAGGTGTCGTGCCTTTTCTGGCACTCTGACTGGGGCCGCACACGTCTGGTATATGTCTCTTCCAAAGAACTCCAGTGAAAACTTTAATCAGTTAGCAGACCGATTTATCCATAACTTTTGCTTTCAAGTGAGGCCACAGAAGAAGATCACACACCTGCTTTATGTTAAGTAAGGGAAGAATAAGAGTCTAAGAGACTACATAGGCAGATTTAAGAAAGAAAAGTTAGAGGTCGAAGACTATGAGGAAAGCATAGCCATGACAGCCCTCATTGGAGGACTCCAGAAGGGTAAGCTACTATGGAAGCTTGATGAAGACCCTCTGAGGACGATGGCTGAATTGCTGTCAATAGCAGGAAAGGTGATGAACGTCAAAGAGGAGGTGGCAGCAAAATACGGAGACGAAAAAGGAGGCACCATTGGGGGCAAGTACCAGAAAAAGAACAAAGAGGGGAAGAAGAGGTATATAGATTACAAATTTGCTGATTACACCCCTCTGATGGTCAGCTGCGAGCATATCCTGAATGAGATAAAAAGTGATCGGTACTTGAAGTGTCCTGAGAAGCTGAGAGCAGCCCCCTACAGGAGGAACAAGAATCTGTGGTATGAATTTCACCAAGACCATGGCCATGTCACCGATAAATGTTTTGCTCTGAAAGATGAAACCGAGAAGATGCTAAAAGAAGGGAAGCTTAGGAAGTACATTGATAAAGGTGCCTTAAAGAGGGGTTGAAGGAATGACCCCAAAAGAAGAGAGGTGATGCATGCCGAGAAGATCCTCCAAATTGAAGGGACGGCCCTTCAGATGATAAGGACGACCCTAACCTCCAGTCGAGAGATAACCATGGCCCTTTAAAGAAACTTAATATGATATAACTCGATATTGGGATAATCTTAGGGGGACTAGCAGGAGGAGGGTCAGAGCTCGTAAATAGGAAGGCTCATGTAGTTGAAGCCAAGGCAGTGACAAAATCTGTACACTCAACCTCTATTGAGGCAAATTCAGAAAAGAGGAAGAAGGTTGATATGGATACTCTGATAGTGGGATTCTCAAGAATGGGCTTCAAAGGACTCTTAGCCCCACATGATGACCCTCTAGTCATCACTACCAGGGTCCATGGATGTGAGGTGCCTAGGATCTTGGCAGAAGGGGATAGCTCTGCATATGTGATGTTCTAGTCGTGCTTCAAATCCTTAGGCCTCATCCGTGCTAGACTCATCCCATACCATCACCCATTGATTGGTTTCTATGGGGAAAAGTTTCATCCTCTAGGAGTGTATGAGGCTGATGCCAGGATGGGGGATGAGTGGCTGAGATGGCTTACCAAGAAGGTCAGCTTCTTTATGATGGATGAACTTATCTTCTCGTCCTACAACATTATACTTGGGCGAGTAGCCCTCAAGGGTTTTGAGGCTGTGCCATCTACGGTTCATCAGATGATCAAATTTTTGACCCCTTATGGGGTAAGGGAAGTTTAGGGAGACCATACGACGGCACGGGAATGTTACTTCAACTCCGCCGAAGAAAGAAAGGCACACAAGAAGGCAACAACTACTTCCAATATTAATACCCTTAACCCCAGGGATGAGAAAAAACTTAAGAAAGGAGAAGTTGCAAAAGAGGTAGAATCCATCATCCTCAATGAGGATGAGCTGAAAAAAACCGTCCAAGTAGGCAAAGCCCTAAAGAAAGACATAAAAGAAGACCTCATTAAGTTGTTAAGGAGAAGACAGGATGTCTTTGCATGGAGTTATGCAGACATGCTAGGGATCGACCCCAAAATAATGTGCCACAAGCTCAACGTTGTTGAGGGTGCAAAGCCAGTAAAGCAGAAGAGGAGAATTTATTCTCGAGAAAAATATGAGGTCATAAGGGACGAGGTCAATAAGCTAGAATATGTTGAGTTTATCAGAGAGGTAATCTATCCCGAATGGTTGTCCAATGCAGTCATAGTCCTAAAAGCCAGCGGGAAGTGGAGGATGTGCGTAGACTTCACAGACCTCAACAAACATTATCCCAAAGACAGCTTCCCTCTCCCCCGCATTGATCAGATGGTAGACGCTACCACAGGCCATGAGCTCATGAGCTTCATGGATGCCTATTCAGGGTATAAACAGATCTTCATGAACCTCAAAGATTAAAAAAAATGGCTTTCATTACCGACAAGGGGACATACTATTATAGGGTCATGCTCTTTGGCCTAAAAAATGCGAGGGCAACATATCAACGCCTTGTGAATAAAATGTTTGAAGACCAAATCGGAAAGTTCATGGAGGTCTATGTATAGATGACATGTTGACCAAGAGTTTGAAGGCAGGGGATCATGTGGCTGACCTCGAGAGGACCTTTAACACGATGAATAAGTACCGAATGAAGTGCAACCCGGCCAAATGTGTCTTCAAGGTCGGAGCCGGGATGTTCTTGGGGTTCATTATAAACCAAAGGGGCATCGAGGACAATCCTAAAAATATAAAGGCCCTCATAGAAATAAAGACTCCCAAGACCATCAAAGACGTTTAAAGGCTCACAGGGCGAGTGGCAGCTTTAAATAAATTCGTGTCTAGCGCCACAGACAGGTGTTTACCATTTTTCAAAATCCTCAGAATAGCCTTTGAATGGAGCGAAGAGTGTAATCAGGCTTTCAAGGAGATAAAGTCATACTTGGGGTCTCCCTTGCTGTTGTCACGGCCAGTGCAGGGTGAACGACTACATGTGTACCTGGCCATCTCAGAATCATCCATCAGCGTAGCTATTGTGATAGAAGAGGACGGGGTACAAAAGCCCATATATTTCAATAGTAAGGCACTCCAGGGGATAGAGAAAATATACCCAAGGATGGAGAAGTTAGCATATGCCTTTATCCATGCATCAAGAAAGATGAAGTTATACTTATAGTCCCATACAATGGTGATCCTCACCGACTCTCCTCTCAGACACGTCTTACATAAGCCAGAAAAATTGGGAAGGCTAATGGCCTAGGCTATCGAGTTGGGGGAGTTTGACATTGTATATCAACCCAGGGTGGCCATTAAGGGGAAAGCATTAGCACATTTCTTGGCTGAATTTACTTGGGAAGATGATGAGGCTGAAGATAAGAGCCTCAAAGAGATAGATACACGGCAAGGCAGAATTGTTGACCCATCCGTAGAAAAGGCTGAGACAAGCACCGCTAGAGAAAAAGTGGCAGAAAACGAAGAGGGGGGATATCTTTTTAAACAGGGGTCCCTCACCGAGGGAAATTTCTCAAAAGAAAATATCGTGTGGAACCTCTTCATTGACGGGTCCTCTTGTGAAAGCGAAAGTAGGGCTGGATTAATTCTAACAGCACATGATGGCACAGACATTGAGTACGCCCTAAGGTTTAACTTTAAAGCCTCCAACTACGAGTCTGAATATGAGGCCCTGATAGCAGGACTCTCCTTGTCTAAGTCTCTTAGTGTCGACCATATTGTGGTCTATAGTGATTAAAGACTAGTGGTGAATCAGATACTAGGAGCTTATGAGGCAAAAGATGAGAGAATGGCCAAATATCTTGAAAGGGTAAGGGAACTATTAAAGAGCTTCAGAGAGGTAAATTTGAACAGGATACCTAGGCATGACAATAGCCGAGCAGATGCACTTGCTAGGCTGGCCTCAGTAACTAGGACAGAAGTCAGGAGGACAGTCCCAGTAGAAATTTTACTTTGGCCAACAATCGAAGAAGAAGAGGGAACAATTGGCACTTGCTTAAACATTAACGGGGAACCTTCATAGATTGACCACCTTATCAGATATATTAAAGAGGCGGAGATGCGAGAGGCAAAATAAGAAAGGAAGAAGTTGAGATACAGAGCTGCGAAATTCACTATCATCGGAGACACCTTGTACAAAAAGGGGTTCTTACTCCCCTTGCTCAGATGTGTGCACCCGTTTGAGGTCCCTCATATTCAGTAAGATGTGCACGAGGGGTTATGCTCAAGCCACATTGGGGGCAGATCATTAGCAAAGAGGATAGTAACCCAGGGATACTGGTGGCCGACCCTGGGGAAAGACGCCACGGCATACGTAAAAAAGTGTGATAAATGTCAAATATTTGCCACAATCCCTCACCAGCCCCATCATCCTCTTACCTCCATCACATCCCTATGGCCATTCGCAGTATGGGGAATCGATCTAGTAGGAGCTTTGCCTAGGGCCATAAATAACTATCGATACTTGATCGTGGCAATTGACTATTTCTCAAAATGGGTAGAGGCGGAGCCGATGGTAACGATCACAGAGCAGAAGACCTTCCAGTTCATTTGGAAAAACATTATATGCATATATGGTCTCCCTAACACCCTCAAATCAGATAACGGGACTCAATTCAAGAATAAATATCTGGAGAAGTACTGTCAAAGGGTCGGCGTCAAATAATTCTTCTCCACCCCAGGCCGACCTCAAGCTAATGGGAAATTGAGGTTACGAATAGGACCATCCTAGACGGGATTAAGAAAAATCTCGAGGAGGCAAAAGTAATATAGGTTGAGGAGTTGTACGTTGTACTGTGGGCTTACAGGACGACGACAAAGACTCCTACCGGAGAAACCCCGTTCATGCTGGCGTATGGTTCGGAGGCCGCCATCCCCACCGAGATTGGGTTTCCTACTCACAGGGTCCAAACATATGACCCCAATATATATATAGAAGAAAGGAGACTTGGCTTAGACCTGATCGAGGAAAGGAGTGAAGAAGCCGAGATAAGGCAAGCTGCCTACCAGCAGAGGACTGCCACGTCTTATAACCAGAGGGTGAAGAAAAGGCCAATCGCAGTGGAGGACTTAGTCCTCAAAAAGACTTAGCAAAATCCTAACAATCTCCACCCAAATTGGCATGGCCCATATAGGGTCATTTATGAAGTTGTACCTTGAACCTATAGACTAGAAAACCTTAGAGGGGAACCCTTTTCGAATCCGTGGAATGCAAATCATTTGAAAAAATACTATCAATAATATTGTAATGTCCTATCGGACCACAGTTGTAATGAATGTGTTGCTCCAACAGAACACTTGGAATGTTAATGAGAATGTCATATTGGTCCCTCATCTTGTGCTTATTAATTCTAGTATAATTGGGGTTATCCTTGGTGGCAACTCCCCTCGGCTATAATGAGAGTCAATGGTGGGGACGACCCCCCATTCACCCTCAAGAAAGACGAGGGGTGTCCTAATTTATAACATCATTAAATTGGTGGAAAACCACCCTCGGCTGTAATGAGGGTGAATGGTGGGGATGACCCCCATTGACCCTCAAGAAAGACGAGGGGGGACTTAATTTATAACATCATTAAATCCACCCTTGGCTATAATGAGGGTCAATGGTGGGGAGAACCCCCCATTCAACCTCAAGAAAGACGAGGGGGGACTTAATTTATAACATCATTAAATTGGTGGGAAACCACCCTCGGCTATAATGAGGGTCAATGGTGGGGATGACCCCCCATTCACCCTCAAGAAAGACGAGGGGGGACTTGAAATTTATAACATCATTAAATTGGTGGGAAACCACCATCGGTTGTAATGAGGGTCAATGGTGGGGACGACCCCCCATTCACCCTTAAGAAAGACGAGGGGGGACCTAATTTATAACATCATTAAATTGGTGGAAAACCACCCTCGACTATAAGGAGGGTCAATGGTGGGGACGACCCCCCATTCACCCTCAAGAAAGATGAGGGGACTTAATTTATAACATCATTAAATTGGTGGGAAACCACCCTCGGCTATAATGAGGGTCAATGGTGGGGACGACCCCCCATTAACCCTCAAGAAAGACGAGTGGGGACTTAATTTATAACATCATTAAATTGGTAGGAAACCACCCTCGGCTATAATGAGGGTCAATGGTGGGGACGACCCCCATTCACCCTCAAGAAAGACGAGGGGGGACTTAATTTGTAACATCATTAAATTGGTGGGAAACCACCCTCGGCTATAATGAGGGTCGATGGTGGGGACGACCCCCCCATTCACCCTCAAGAAAGACGAGGGGGGACTTAATTTATGACATCATTAAATTGGTGAGAAACCACCCTTGGCTATAATGAGGGTCAATGGTGGGGACGACCCCCCATTCACCCTCAAGAAAGATGAGGGGGGACTTGAAATTTATAACATCATTAAATTGGTGGGAAACCACCCTCGGCAATAATGAGGGTCAATGGAGGGGACGACCCCCCATTCACCCTCAAGAAAGAAGAGGGGGACCTTATTGAAAGTCATTAAGTTGGTGGGAAACCACCCTTGGCTGTAATGAGGGTCAATGGTGGGGACGACCCCCCATTCACCCTCAACAAAGACGAAGGGGGACTTGTAAGATGGGCGAACACATAACACCTAAGTCAAATAATACAAGAGAAAAGCATAGAAGACAGAAAGAGAGGACTTCCATTATAAGAGCAAATTTCATGACAAAGTGCTTCAATATTTGTCCAAAAGGAAGTCAAGTACCAAAGCTTTACACACAGAGGGTATGGGCCACATACGGCCACACTATTGAGTAGGGGTGGCAACGGGTCGTGTCGAGCCGGGTTCGTGTCGGGTGATAAACTAATCGTGTCAAAAATTCATCCACCCAAACACGATTCGTCTACTAAACAGGTGGAAAAATGAAATTCATACACGATTCGTTTACTTAACGAATGACACGACACGACCCGTTTACACCCGTTAAATAAACGAATGGTTTTGACCCGGTTCACCCATTTAACCCGGTTCACCCGTTTAACCCGGTTCACCCGTTTAACCCGATTAATTCGTTTAACTCGGTTCACCCATTTAACCCGGTTCACTCGTTTAACACGATTCACCCGTTTAACCCGGTAACCCGATTACTTTAAAAATCAAAAGAGGTAACAACTTACTTATACTTAGTCAAGAATGGAGAATTTTCATAACAAATCGATGTGGAATGCTTAGATTACGGGTTGTTAACGGGTTAACGGGTTATAAACGAGTTAACGGGTTACAAACGGGTCGCGGGTTGCAAACGGGTCGCGGGTTCTAAACGGGTAACGGGTTCTAAACGAGTGAAGGGTTATAAATGGGTGACGGGTCACTAACGGGTTTCGCGAATATACACGAACCCGATTCGTTTTCTTAACGGGTCTGGCGGGTCCACCCGTTTATGACCCGAACCCATTAAGGTTATACCCAAACCCGCTTAAAGCGTGCCGATTTCGTGTCGGGTTAACGGGTCGTGTCGCAAATTGCCACCCCTACTATTGAGCAACATCAGAGGGCAAGGCCTCAAGATTAACAACAGGAGTCTCTTCGACAACCAAAATAGACCGATCTTCAAAGGTGACAATGCCTTCGATCTATACTTGAGACTCCACGTCGAATAGGGCCTCGGCTATAAGGGGGTCTTCCATCTCCATCGCTTCAAGAGAGGGGCGGATGAAGGACACAATGTCAACAAATTTAAGGATGACCCAACGGTAGGTCTTCTTGATCCCCCGCTCGAGTTACTCAAGACCAAAGCCCTGAAACTCATTCGAAATCTTGTATGCCTCCACGGCGTCAACCTCGATCTTCTTCACTGCCTCAGCTAGATCGCTCTTGAACTGGGCGTTCAGGGCTTCTTCCTTTATCTTGAAGAGGTCATCCTTCGCCTTCAGATCTGCATCGTTCTTCCTTGTAACCTCATCTAGCACCCTCGCATGCTCGGTCCTGACACTCTCCAATGTTTCCCTGGTAGTCTCGAGCTCAGTCTGTAGCTCAGCCTCGTGCTGGATAGCTTTCTCGGCCTCATGAAATTTTTGTTGATTCTCGACCATCCATTTAGTGACCGACGTAAAGGAACAAATAGTCTGCACAAATACAGGCACATATTAAGGGACTGAGGGAACAGTTGGTGAAAAGTTAACTGAGATAATGAAGTAAAAACAAGTACTTGAGCCAGAGTATGCAGACCATAATCATACACCTTGGCAGGGGGAATCTTTGATAAAAAGTCATAATCAGCAGCTTAGGGAGCAGAAAATATGGAAGCCTTGGCCGCCCTCAGGTTAGCTATGAGGGGAGACGGTTTAGCCTTCAAAAATGTCAAATATTGATACCAATAAGCCCCTATACTGGAAGAGGAGTCGATCCCCCCAGACACCTCCACCCTCGCCCTCGTCTGTACATCAGGACTAGAGCCTTCAGGAACTTCAGGCTCTTTCCTTTTGCGACTATCTACGGTCATCTCAACGTGCGTCGGCCCCATGGCCTTTGTCTTCTTCTGGGCCTACTGAGGCTCTTTCCCCTTTTTCTTTCCCAGGCCAGAATGTAAGCTCGCGACAGTCATCTCCTAAAGTTGGTCAGAGATATTTGCACGACGACCTGAAAAGGAGATGATATATCAGAAAGGTACAGAGACAAAGATGAAACACTTGGAAAACATCAAAAATTGAACAAAGAAACCATTCATATAGTTCTGTCAGGGGGACGACCCTCAGAACAGCTTATTTGAGGAAACGAGGGCCATCAAATCTTCGAATTTGGCAAGTTCACCCTCTCTCCCTCGCTCCCTCAAGTAGTCAATAATGACCCTTGTGGCCATCCACGATCCTCGACGCGGGCGGGTACGTGAAGTAAGGATCCTCAGGTCCCGCGCGTCCCTCTAGGGAGCGCTTCAGTCATCGTCGTTTGAAATGAGGTGTAAAAATGTAGAGACATTTAGAGTCACCGGTCTATTTTACTCAAAACAAACAAAAGAAAAAGGGGAATCCATCCCGAAGGATGGCATCCAAGGACATACTGGTGCATACGAAACCAAAATGATTCGAGAAGGGTTCGGAGGCTAAGTTACGAAATGGGAAGGTGTTAGGCACCCATTTCGCCCTTTTCGTCTCTCATGGATGTTTGTTATTTTCCCTTTTATTTTCCCCGTGATATGTGTGCATGTGTATATATATAGTGGAGATAGGAAGATAAAGAGAGTCATCCGTAGGAAGGTATAAAAATAATATTAGAAAATAATATTTACACGATTACCGTTACGTTGATCATTATAACGGAACGATAACGCATATGGGGTGATACGTCACTAAGAACAAGTATGTAGAATATAAGAAAATTGGATTTAGAGAAGATAAAAAATGATACAGAAAGTGAGAATATGACTCGAGCCTTGGGTTTTACCTTGAGATGCCTACGTAGCCTATAAAGGCATCAAAGTCCACGTAGTTCGCATACAAAATGAGGGGTGGGGTTTATATTATAAATCCAAATGGGAGATCTCTTATTTGTGAGTGTGTGTGTGTGTGTGTAGAAAAAGTGTTTTAGTTGTGAGAAAAGTGTGAGAAAAGTATGAGACTCCCTACTGGAATTTATGAGCAAACCCTCTTTTTCTTATTTTTTGGGTTTTATTTATATGAAACCAAGATATGTGCAATAATACTAAATAAAAAGTATATTAGGATGTGTGAGATGAAATAATAAAAGTGTTAAGTAATAAAATAAGTTATTGCAAATTTAAGGGAATTTGAAGAGAAAGTTGAGAAATTTGGACCCTTTTGAAGATCTTGAGCTTGATCTTGAATGTTGGAGAGAATCCCTTGCACTTGGATGATGATGGAGAGTGGCAAATTCACCAAGTTTGATGAAAAGGATGATGAAAAATGGAAGTTAGAAAGGGATGTGGATGTTGAAATCGCATTGTCTTCGAGAGAGGTTTTGGGGATTCGCTGAGAGCGATTTTTATCAGATCTGGGATCCTTTTCCAATAAGGTGAAGGCCTCCTTTTATAGGCTCAGGTCATTACCGATCGGCATAGACCTGGTCCTGCCTATCGGCACCTGCTAATAGGTAGGGTCTAGAACCTGCCATTTGGTAGTGTGTTTCAGGCCTTTTCGGAAAATTGGTTGTCGAGGGCAAACTGTTGGTAAGAATCATGCACGGGGTAGACCATTGGAACGGTAATTCAGATAACTTTGAAAGTCCTTTGGACCACTCTCGGGTTCAAGAGTTAACTTTGGATCAAATATGGCTCTGAAGCGTTTATCGGTCCATTAGATGGGGAATTATTTGGACGCAAACGGATCATTCATCCGCATGGTAAGTTCAAATCGCGCACGGTACGAACCATTAAAAAGGGGTTTCAGTTATTTTCAAAGATTCATTAAGCCTCGATCGAGCTGAAGAGTTGACATAGGTCAAACAGAGCCCAGGAGCGCCCGGTGGGCTCTAGATCAAGTTTCGGATGCAAACGAATCGTTCGTCCGCATGGTAAGTCAGAATCTTGCACAGGACGGACTGTTGGAAAGGGATTTCAATGCCCTTCGAAGATTCATTCAGCCTCATTCGAGTTGAAGAGTTTGACTTTTGGTCAAATGGAGCCTGGGAGTGCCCGATGGCTTCTAGGTCAGTACTCGGTGTGTGACCTGGGTTTGTGGTGATGAAGGGAGGTACTAAAGACCTAAGGAGAGTTAGGGGTAACAGCATGGGGTGTCTATAGAGCCCCTCGATGGGTGAGTATGGAACAAATGATAGCCATCAAATAGACACCACATGATGCTTTTGATGGAGTATGATCGATTCAGATGGTTGAGGTCGATTCTGAGGACCTGAGGGGTGTGATGGGGATGACCAATTTTGTGGGTTAAAGCCAAATTTGTGGGCTTAAGTGATGAGGGTGATCGATTCTATGAGATTAGGGTGAAGATCTAATAATCGAGGTCAATTTTGATCTAAGGGTGGTGACGATCGAGGATCGAAGTCAATTTTGACCTAACTCAGGTGACGATCCATGACCGAGGTCAATTCTGACCTAAGAGTGGTGATGACCAAGGAGGAGGTCAATTCTTACCTAAGAGCGGTGATGACTAAGGACCGAGGTCAATTCTGACCTAACTCAGGTGACGATCCAAGACCGAGCTCAATTCTGACCTAAAAGTGGTAAAACCCGAGGACCGATGTCAATTCTAACCTAACTCAGGTGACGATCTAAGACCGAGGTCAATTCTGACCTAAGAGTGGTGACGACCAAGGACCAAGGTCAATTCTGACCTAACTCAGGTGACGATCCAAGACCGAGGTCAATTTTGACCTAAGAGTGGTGACGACCGAGGACTAAGGTCAATTCTGACCTAACTCAGGTGATGCTCCAAGATCGAGGTCAATTCTGACCTAAGAGTGGTGACGACTGAGGATCGAGGTCAATTCTGACCTAACTCAGGTGACTATCCTAGATCGAGGTCAATTCTGACCTAAGAGTGGTGACGATCGAGGACCGAGGTCAATTCTAACCTAACTCAGGTGATGATCCAAGACGAGGTCAATTATGACCTAAGAGTGATGACGACCGAGGACTGAGGTCAATTTTGACCTAACTCAGGTGACGATCCAAGACCGAGGTCAATTCTGAATCACATGAGTATCTTTTTCATTCTCAATCCGTAAGAGAATCTTTAAAAAAGTTTGAAAAGTATCGGATTTTTGTTTTAAGAAAGCTACCGAAGTGAATCTGGTGAAGTCATCAACCATAACTAGAATATAACTGTGTCCACAAAGACTAACAGTTTGAGAAGGACCCATTAGGTCCATATGGATGAGTTCTAAGGGATTAGAGGTAAGGATATCTTTAACCCTTTTATGAGGTGCTTTAACAATTTTTCCTTCTTGACAGGGACCACAGACAATGTTATGAATAGGTTTGATTTTTGGTATTCCTCTAACTATCTGTTGAGAAGACAATTTACTCAAATTTTCGTAATTAATGTGACCCATTCTGTTATGCCATATCTCGTTGTCATCCATTCTGGCAACATTACAGATTTCAGAACTAGACATGACAGTATAACAATTGTCAGGGGTCCTGAATCCTGTAATTAAGCATTCTCCCTTTTCATTTAAAATCTTGCAATTGTTCTTTGAAAAGGTAACAGTGTAGTTTGAGTCACAGAATTGCGAAATGCTAAGTAAATTAGCCTTAAGACCTTTAACTAAGAGAACATTTTCAAGAAGAGGAAGTCCTTTTTCTTTAAGGGTTCCTTTGCCTATGATCTGGGATGATATACCATCACCAAAAACAACTTTCCCACCATCAAAATGGGTTTTATTTAAAAGTTTTGTATCATCACCTGTCATATGCTTGGAACATCCAGAATCCAAGTACCAACCAGAAGTTGTAAGTTCAGCTTTTAGAGCAGAAACAACAATGTTACACTTCATCTGGGGTGCTAGATCATCTTTTCTAACCCAAATTGCCCTGGTTTTTAGTTTGCGCTTGTTTGCTCTCATTTGATAAAATTTGCGAGCATTAGATTTTTGTTGAAAAACATTTTGCGCATGATTTTGAGTAAATTTGAATTCCTGAGCATTTGATTTAGAAAAGTTTCTGGTAATCCTTCTAGTAAATGTCCTTTTAGGTTTAGTCCTTCTATTCCTATAGTAAATTTGAATTCCTGCGCATGATTGGGAAGGACATAGTTGTTACGACTCCTCCTAGAGTAGTTAAAGTTAGGATATATGGAAGAGTTATAGACAGGTTTAATCAGTTTCCTAGCATAGCAATTATCGAAAGAGTGACCATATATATCACAATAGGAGCAATAAAGATTCCTCAGAATAGGGTTTTCCTTAGGAAAGTCTCTAAACAAAGGTTTTGAGAAATTTTGAGGCTGAAATTTATACCTAGGTAGCACAGATTTGAAAGCAGGTTCACTTTTCCTAATAGGGGGGCAGACATATTTTCCCTTTGGTAAACTTTCATGCTTAGAGCAACTTGCATCTCCAGTGTTAGTGTTTTGATGGTCAAACTTAGTTTTTAGAGAATGAAAGTCTGGACATGTTTCAATAGGTCTTTTGCCACCTGACACAAACTTGATAGGTTCAACATGTTTAGTTTGTGTCTTCAAATTGGGGCAAAACCCTATTCCAGTTCTATCATCAGAATTGGTTTTAGATTCAGCAACGAATTCCTCAAAACATTTAGAATTGTTTTCAAATTTGGTAAATTTTTTGAAAACAGTTGCTGTCTTTTCTTTAGTTTGTTCCAATTCTAATAATGTCCCTTTGTATTTTTTCTCCAGAATTTCATTAGCTTCAGTTAAAGTTTTCAGTTTTTCATCAAACACTTTGACTTCACTTTCATGAGACATGCATTGAGTAGTATACTCTTCAGCATTCAGTTTTACCATTAGGCTTAGATCCTCTAGCTTTTTGGTAAGATTTTTCACAATCTTTTCTAGTCTAGTACTTTTCTTAAGAGTTTTAGTATATAGAGTGTGGATGTCTGGGAGATCATCATTGTCAGAGTCACTAAGTGAAGTGTGTGAAGTGACCCCTAAGGTTTCATTTCTTAAACTCACGCACCCATTGACATCAGCAGTATCGATTTCCCTTTGACTCACACACCCCGAGGAAGAGGTATTAATGTTCTCAGTAAGTAAAGCATCTAAACCAGTTAAAGTATGATTCAAAGCAACAGAACTAGAATTACTAAACTCATCCTCACTATCAAGCATAGGCATATCGTCATTGTATATGATTTTGGCAAAGAAGGCTAAACAAGGATCAAAACCATCAGATGTCTCGGGTTCCTCATTTTCAGAATCACTTGAGTCATCCCAGGTTTTGCAGATATTGTCTCTAGAGTGTTTGTTTTGGGCATTTAAATTAACTCTACAGTCTTGAGCAATGTGTCCTAGTTTACCACATCTATAGCATTCAGTCTTCTTGAGGTCTCTGTGAGGTCTTGTGTTGT
This sequence comes from Sambucus nigra, assembly GCA_949130495.1. Taxonomy (NCBI): domain Eukaryota; kingdom Viridiplantae; phylum Streptophyta; class Magnoliopsida; order Dipsacales; family Adoxaceae; genus Sambucus; species Sambucus nigra. Next base: position 124,525,801 of record OX422213.1, read on the forward strand.
CCTTGTTCTGTTTGTCATGAGGTTTCTCATGGGGCTTGTGATTTGAAGGAGTAGAATAATTAGACTTGCCCTGTCTGTTTGCAACACTGTTTCTAAATTTAACAATTTTCTTAAATTGTTTTGTCATTAGGGCAATCTGATTATCTAGACTTTCTAAGTCACAGTCCTCATCAGAATCATTACTAGGGGTGTTTAACTCAGGCTTAATCATCTTAGAGGTAAAGCTAAGATTGGAATTGGTATGTTTCCTATTAGTGTGGGTCAATTGTTTCTTAAACTCTAATTCCATTTCCACAGTTCTTAATTTGCTACTGAGTAATTCAGGAGTAAGATTTGTATCACACATCTCCTCAATAGCATATCTTTTATTGTCAAATTTCTGTGGTAATGATCTCAGAATTTTAGAGACAATTTCTTGTCTATCATAAGTTATACCATTGGCATGAAGTTTAGTGACAATATCAGTAAGGTTCATATAGAAATCATCGAAAGACTCAGATTCAGACATGATTAAGGTATTATACTGTTGGATTAACATCTGAGTCTTAGCAGCTTTTACCCTAGAGTCTCCTTCATGGGCAGTAATCAAGGTATCCCATGCTTCCTTGGAAGTGGTACAGGATGAGATTCTCTTGAACTCATGTTCATTAATAGACATAAATATAGCGTTCTTGCCTTTGTTATTATTTCGAGAAACCTGTTTCTCTTCTTGAGTAAACTCACTCAATATTTTCTTAATCCTTTCATTGCTTCCATCAGTGGCTGGTTTAGTTGGATAAGAGTATCCATTTTCAATAATATCCCAGACATCATCTCCCAGAGTGCCTTGAATGAAAGCAATCATTCTTACTTTCCAGTAAGAAAAATTGGTTCCATCAAAGACCGGAGGTCTGGTCAAGTTACCATATCTTTCGTTTTTCTCGTCCATAATTGATTTTGAGAAAACAGTTTCAGAAACTCAGGATCTTTTTGAAAAAAGTTCACCAAAAGCTCTGATACCAATTGAAATAGCGTTGCCAAAGCCGTTTATGAAAATAAACTATTTAAGCAACTCCGAAAGTTTGTTGAAGAAACTCTTTACTTAAATCAAAACGATTTTGAACACAAGATGTGTTAACAAAAGTATGTACGAGATTAGGACAAGATTTGATAACAAGTTTTAGTAAACAGTTTAAAATGTATTAAACTCAGCACACTATTAGAAAGAGATGAGAAGATGTAGAAATATTGATACTCAGGATTTTTAACGTGGTAAAACCTCAACCTTGAGGAAACATCCACGACTCCCTCTACGGAGTAAAACAAAAACAATCACTAAAACAAATATATGAGTTACAACCTATTTAACTAACATGCACACAAAACAAATCTATACAAGTTCAGGATTGTACCCTCTGGCGTCCTTAACTTTTCTGCAGATCTTGTTTGTTGATGTAGTTGTCTCAGTTTGTCAACTCTTCTTTGTTCCAGCACTTTACGTCGACTTATTATTCACCAAATCTTATAGCCAACACTTTGAGTGTTTGTAGTGTGAAGATGTTTGTGAATGGTGTTCTAAAACACATGCATGCACACACACACACTTATTAGTTACAGACAATCCTAACAAATCACATATAAAGTCTATTGCAGTGTATTTGTTATTTTTCTTTCTTACAAAACCATGAACCTTTTTGACCTTTCAAAATAACCCAGATTCCACGGAGATCTTGCTTAAGAAATCGGTCAAGACCTTTCTCAATCACTTTTGAAAATATTATGTGGATTGAGAACCCTCCAAGTGAGAATCCCACTAGGTCAGGTTAGGTTTTGTAAAAACAGAAATAGAAAAACATCTATTGTTGATCTTTGAAGAAGAAAAATGTTTTAACAGAAAACAATCAACAACGAAATTCTCAAGATGAGAAATAAATGCAACTAAGTGTGCTGTGACATGAAAAACTTCAGATCTATGATTTCTATTGAAAGAGAAACAAGATCTGAGTCTATGTCTAAGTTGGAAATAAGATTTATGAACACAAGGATTTCAGCAACTCAAGATCTCTTAACCAGAACTCTCATAAACCCAGGAAAACACTAAGGATGGTGTTTATTTGGTTATGGTGTTTATAGAGAGGTAAGTGGTTTAGGTTTAGAGATATTTGGACGAAGTTAGGGTTTCTAACTAGGGTTTGGTTTCTCTCTCTAACTTCTCTCTTCTCTCTTCTCTCTCTTCTCTCTCTATTCTTTTTCTGAGAAAACTCAAAGTGGCAAAAGCTCTCGAAGGCTGAAATTGGAGGCCTTTAAATAGGAAGAGAGGAAGATTCCAGAGCATCGTTCAAAAACAATGGCTGAGATTGAGTCAAGCTCCATTGACTGCAATCCAAGGGCTCTCAACAGGCGGTGGATTAAACAGGCTATGATTGGCTTAAGGGATTACACGGGGATCCACTCAAAAGACATGCAGGTCATCGATAAGGGTTGATCCAAGGGCTGATAACAAGCGATGGTATGTCTCTGTAAAGAAACACACCTAGGGCCAATCAGAGAACAGCAAGTGTTGGACTGAGGACAAATGCAAACGCGCGTCCCAAAATAATTACAAAGCCAACCCTAAAGTCTCTAGCACTTTCGGTTTCTACCCAGAGTAACTTTAGGCCAATAAACACAACAAAGCATATTTATACATTAACCCCAAGACTTTTTAAATCAAGATTTAATTAAATAAAACCTTGTTTAAAATATGTTTTAAATTCCCAAAAAATTATTAAAAATCAAATTGAGGGATTTAAACACACTCACAACATTAATACACATACTGGTGCAATATGAAATGCAAGAATGAAATTCTAAGTGTGTGAGTGATGGCTATAGTCTCAGGATCATCACAAGATGAATAGAAGAAGAAGCAACCCAATCTCTGAAGCTCTTTGGTTTCTAGGATGGACACTATTTTGTCACAATTTCCAAACTAGATGAGCTCTTATACAGTCTAGACTCAAATGAGTCAAAAGTATAAGGGCTTCAACTACCCACACCTTCTATTTCGACTTTGGGGAGATGACTGTGACTCCCATAGACGTGCAGCAGCTGTTGGGGATGGATTATGATGGAGAGAAGATAGAGGTGGATTGCTATTTGTGGGTGAGACTGGAGGCAGTGTGTGCAGAATTTGGTGATGTAGGGAGGATAGTTTCTGGGGAGTCTATCTGGCTGTCTCTGTTGAAGGATGTTCTATTGGGAAGGGTGATTGATGTGGAGGACGGGTTGCAAGTGAGGCATATGGCCCAGTTATTTATTTTTCTGGTGTTGGGAGGTTTCATGGTGGCATCGAGCGCCGACTTCATTCATTTGTGGTTCTTGACATACCTGGGGTTGTTTTCGAACATCCCTTTCTATGATTGGGGGATCTGACTTTGGCGACCCTTTACTCTTCTCTAGATGCATTCATCCGGTGTTGCTGGTAGACTTTTACTGGAGCCACGTACGTTCTTGATGTATTCTTCAGTTTGTACATTTCTTTTCATGCATTCGCATTTTCCTTATGCGTCTCTTTTTGTTTATGAATTCTTATCTTTGACAGGCATGGTTTTATGAGGTGATTGGGTGCAATACCACGTTGATCGCTCTGAAGGATGACACTGTTGGGGACTCCTGTCGATTGTATCGATGGCGTAAGGCCAATCGGCAGTCGAAGGGATCTCTCTCTCTCTCGAGGCGGTGCATGAGGTCTTGAATGACCTGACCAGTGGTAGGGTAAGACTCTTTCCATTTCAGTCTTGGTTTTTTGCACCTTCTGATCTTTTATTGATTTATGCTTGCTTGGAGATTTGCAGGTGACCTTTTATCCCTGGGGGACAGCCATTCAGGATGCGGGGACGATCGGGGTGAACGCGCAGATGAGGCATTTACTGGCGCATGAGTTTGGCCATTCCTGGTATCTAGGGGAGAGGATGGTTCGCCAGGTTACTGAGGAGGAGGTGGTGGTGCCACCTGTGCAGCCTCCTACGTCTATGAGGCGAGAGCGACTGCTGTCGGAGGATGCGAGGATCGTGGCGATGATTGACAAGTCCTAGTTATTGTACACTAATACGGCTGTGCCATATGACTATATGGACTTTGTAATGAGCTGTTGATAGCGCCCATCATATATAATGCACTGCCTTTCCCTCCTGCGGGTTCGAGTCAGGCGGTGGTATCTTCCCACAGTGGCGGTGGTCCGACGGCATCTGTGATGGCGATGACCTCGAAGGTTCCTTTTCTACGGTTGCATACTCCTTCGTACAACATTCGGCGGGCTGATGGAGAGATGGTGCCTATGTTGCACCATCCTCATGCGATGGATCCGGAGGAGTTGGGTTTGACCGAGGAGGTCCTCCAACCTGCGGTATACCTTTCTGTTCTTCTCTTTCTTTCTTATTTGTTTTGGTCATCTCTGCTTTGATACTGATTTTGTCTTTTTCTTGCAGTAAGTCCGAGTGTCGACCACTTGGCTAAGAGACATCAGAGACTGGATATCTTCGGCGACTGCCCATATTTAGGATGTGGTTCTTGTTCTTTCTTGCTTGGTGCCATCTGCTTCATCCGGAGAGGACTCTGGCTCGGGTAGTGCCGGTGCATCGTCTCGCTGTAGGGGAAAGAGAGCACGTTGCAGGGGTGGAAGCTCTTAGAGACAAAGGTGGGTGAGAGAGAGAGAGAGAGAAAGAGAGAATGTGGGTTTGGGCTGAGTCCCATTGTGTTTTGGTTTTCTTTTTATTTCCTGCAAAATTGATGTAACACAGAAAACAAAATAGATGCAATGCAATGGAGTTTTTTATTAGCTTTTATTAATCATGAATGAATGCATGCAAATGTGCTTTTTACTTTGCTGCTGAGACCGTAAAAAAGAGTATTTTTGGAATTTTTGAAGGAAAGTTTTTGATTAAAAGGGGAAATTACATAAGGAGAAAAAGGGATTTTAAAATTCTGTTGAGAATATCAATTTATTTTTATTGAGTTTTCTGATTTGACAAAAGAGGAAAAAAAGGGAAATTTCTAAAAATGGGTGTTGCCGATCGACAAGCACCCTGTCCTGCCTATCGACAGTTCATTCCAGTCCCATCAATTCAAAGCTTTGATTAGTACCCTTTTCAGCCTTTTGTATTTTGTGGGGTAAGATTCCCTCCGATTTCTGCAGGGATTATGTCTCTTGTGAGGGTTCTCAAGTATAAAAAGGGGTAAGGGTGGAGTGTTTTCATCACACCTTCGCATTCTTACTTACTTGCCCACTATCTCTTACCTTTTCAAGATGGCTCTCCCTGGTAGCATTGAGTTTGCTAACTACCTCGAAGCCTTGGAAGCAACGTGCTCTTATAATGTCGACTATAATGCTTTCAACATGCGTTGAGTCTCCTTGTGGCTCAATCGGCCTATTGAGTGGAACATGCTGATGGCGGCGGTACAATTCTGGTACCCCGAAGACCATGTATTCCGCTTTGGGTTGGATGAAGTTTGTCCTACCTATGAGGAATTTTCTTCCATGCTGGGTATAAATCCCACTATTGCTGCGGCTTTGCCCGAATTTTCTGAGTCTCCTAGGAGTTTGTTGGACGGGCTTCTTCATATTTCACCTTTGGCAGCCAGATCATTGGTTGCTGGAGGAATGATCTCCCTCCCGGCAGTGATGCAGTGTGTGCATTTACGGGAAGTAGGTGATGCTGGCTATGCTGGAGTCGTTGCTCTGGGCCTGGTTTCAAAATTGTTGCTAGTGACTAGGGAACTATTGGTGGACCCTCAACTTGCAGCCATTACTTCGTGGATGTCATACCATCGCAATCCTGTGGTGGTGATACTGGCAGAGATGCTGAATGGTCTGGATTCCTGGCAAGAAGGTCGTTCTGACTTTCTGAGGGGTAGCCCCGTGATGTTGTTCATGTGATTGTCTAAAAGACTCTGCCTGTTGACTCCTCTAGAATATCCTTTATCGGCTGTACCCAACTTCTTTTCGCGTCACTTCGTCTATGTTGGCCTGGATATTGCGCGCTGGGAGAATTGGTTAGTGGAGCATGGGTCTTGGAATTTGTATTGGTCACTGCCTTGGTGGGGGCAGTTGCATCCTGTTCTGAAGCTAGGAGAGTCCTTATATGTGCGGCTGGTTAGTCTCAGGCAGACCTCTTTTTATTTCCCTTGGCGGCTTCTGCGCCAATTTGGCTGGGCACAGGCCGTGCCACCTTGGACACAAAATTTCTTTTCAGTAGACATTTTGACCGAGCGCCTGCGTCCGTTGCTTGGATCTCTATGGGAGAATCGACGTCCGTAGACCCGTCCCTCTCAGTCTGTCGGGAGAGTTTGGCATGTCCCTGGGGATTATATGAAGTGGTTATGGAGGAGAGTAGTCAGCAAGATGTTGGCAGTGGAGACTGGACAAAGGTGGTTTGTTTTATTTAACACCATGGAAGGGGGTGTTGTGGTTTTTTCGAAGTTGGTTCAGGCATATTGGTCCATGGAGTGTTTACGGCACTCTGTTCAGGCAGGGGAAATTTGGGGACCCCAGGATGTAGGTGATAAGGGTGCAGGATCCTCTGGTAGCTGTGGGTAGGACTCTTGGAAAGTTTATTTGTTGTAATAGGGAATAGATGTGAGGATTTTATTTGACTTTTTATGGCAGTAGGGGAAGGGAGTTATCCGCTCCTTTTCTTATGCAATCTATGCTGTAATTTCTTATTAATGAAATAAGCAAGTTTCTGATCATCCAACTGTGCCTTTCGATGAATTTTGTAATTTTGAATTATCTATACCAATCGCTACGGCATACATAATCCTTTGGTTTAAGTATCTGTTAGAATGAACTGCCGTCCTCAGAGATAAGAAAAGAATAGTATTTTGTAAAAAAGAAAGGTCCGTACTCCTATAAGACGTATGAGCTGCCTATATACCTCTGGGGATTTTGAAAAAAAAATTATTTTTCTTCAAAAATGGTTTTTTGCAGAGGATCAGGCCCACGTAGTTCTGGGTAGAGGGAAATGAAGAGAGTTTTTTTTTTAGAATGGAAAGGAGATGAGAAAATTTGTAACGTACCGAGATTCCAGACTAGGGGTAGGATTTCTTGACACAGTCCAGGTTGACTGGACGAGCCATCTCCTCCCCATCTAGGTCAGTGAGTATGGCGGCACCGCCTGATAAGATTTTCTTCACAATGTAGGGGCCGCTCCAATTGGGCTAGAATTTCCCTCTGGGGTCCCAAATGGGTTCTATTATCTCTTTAAGGGATTAATCCCCTTCCTGGACACCGCGGTCCTTGACTCTCTTGTTGAATGATCGCGCTATTCGAAGATGGTACCCCTGTATGTGGTAAAGAGATTTAAATCTCCTTTCATCTAGGAGGGTCAGCTCGTCGAGACGGCTTTGGCACCAGTCTTCTTCACTAACTTTACTTTCGAGCATGACGCGTAGTGAGGGTATTTCCATCTCGACAGGTAGGACTTCTTCCATGCCGTAGACCAGAGAGTAAGGGGTAGGCCCAGTAGAGGTTCGGATTGAGGTTCGATAGCCTCAGAAGGCGTACGGGATTCGATCGGCCCAATCCTTACAACTTTCGGTCATCTTGTTGATGATGGCTTTGAGGTTATTATTGGTCACTTCAACTGCACCATTGGTCTGAGGTCGGTAGGGAGAAGATTTGTGTCTCTGAATCCCATACTCGTTGACTACTTCTGTGACTTCTTCTTCGAAGTGCATCCCGTTATCTGACACTAACTTGTACGGGACCCCATATCGGCAGATGATATTTTTCTTGAGGAATTTGGCCACTTTCTTGGTGTTCAATATTGCGTATGACTCAGCTTCGACCCATTTGGTGATGTAATCAATGGCAACCAGAATGAATTCATGTCCATTTGAAGACTTTGGTGTAACCTTCCTTATAATGTCGACACCCCAGGTGGAGAACAGCCAGGGAGAGGTCATCTTGTATAATTCTCGCAGAGGTAGGTGTTGAAGATTGGAGAACGGTTGGCATTTGAGGCATCTCCAGACATAGGCGGTGCAATCTTGGGCCATGGTGGTCCAGTAGTAGCCGTGTCGGATGATCTTCTTGGCAAGCATGTGATCATTCATGTGGGTCCCTCATTCCCTGTTGTGGATCTTCTGCATTATCTTTTTAATCTCGGCCCCTGCGATAGAGTGTAGATGAGTTCCATCGAAGTTCCTCTTGAGTAGAGCTTTATGACAGATGATGTAATTAGTGTCCAGTCTTCAGAAGGTCATTCGGTCTTTCATGTTAGAATCCTTGGGATACCTACCACATTTGAGGATGCACCAGATATCATAGTACCAGCAGTCGGCTAGTTCGGGATCTTCGGTGGAGACAAGCTCAATATGGATGCAGTGGGTTGGTTTATCTTGCTTTTGAACTAGGAAGGGGGTCATTGTTATTCCTTCGGTCATGTCGACCATGGAGGCCAAGGTAGCGAGAGCATCGGCTAGGTTATTCTTTGCTCGAGGTAGGTAATGGAAGGTGATATCTCGGAATCGGGAGGCTAACTCTTCTAAGTGGGCATGTAAGGGTTGGAGCTTTTCGTCTGTGACTTTCCACCTTCTGAGCACATGACCGATGATGAGGTTAAAATCCCCATAGACATCAAGTTATTGAATACCTTTCTTGAGAGCAACTTTGAGGCCTACTGTGCATGCTTCGTATTCCGTCATGTCGTTGGTGCAAGGGAAATCCAATTTGATGGCGATGGGAGTGCGGGAGTCATCGGGGGCGATCAGAAGTATCCCAATGCGATATCCCTTTTTGTTGGCATCACCGTCAAAGAATATTTTCCATCGAAGGTTGTCTTGAGCGATGCAGAGGATATTTTCATCTGGGAATTCGGAGATACATACATTTGCTTCTTCTACGGGGTAATCAGCGAGGTAGTCAGAGATGCCTCTTCCTTTAATGGATTTTTACGTGACGTACACGATATCGAACTCGATTAGGAGCATCAACCATCTGTCCATTCGACTGGATAAGGCGGGTTTCTCAAGCAGGTATTTGATGGGATCCATTCGGGATATAAGTTTGATGGGGAAGGCGAGCATGCAGTGTCGTAACTTTTGGGTGACCCAGACAAGTGCGGCACACGCCTTTACCAAAGCAGTGTAGTTGACCTCGTACCCGGCCAATTTATGACTGGCATAATAGATGGCTCTTTCTTTATGGGAGTCTTCAAGGTATTGGGCTAGCAAAGCCCCAGCTGCAGTGTCAGTTATGGTTAGGTATAGGCGCAAAAGGAGACCAGGCTATGGTGGCATGAGCACTGGAAGTTGGGTCAGATATTATTTGATCCGGTCAAAAGCTTCTTGACAGGCCTTGTTTTAAACCTTGGTTAAATCCTTTTGGAGGATCTTGAAGATTGGTTCACAAATAGAAGTTAGCTAGCTGATGAACCGGCTGATATATTGTAATTTCCTTAGAAAACCTCGAACTTATTTCTCTGTTCGGGGAGGTGGCATTTCAAGTATGGACTTCAGCTTTGTAGGATCTGCTTCTATCCCCTCACTGACCATGAATCCCAAGAGTTTTCCCTTTGTAACACCGAAGACACACTTCTGGGGATTCAGTCTCATCTGATACCGTCGCAGTCGTTCGAAGAATTTTCGGAGAGCGGAAACATGGCATTCTCTAGTTTTGGACTTGATAATCATATCATCCACATAAACCGTGACTTATTTGTGAATCAGACCATACAGGATGGTTATGGAAGCCCTTTGGTAGGTAGCATCAACATTCTTGAGACCAAATGGCATAACGGTGTAGCAAAAGTCTCCCCATGGGGTTATGAATGCGGTTTTTTTCTTAGTGGTCTGGGTGCATCTTAATTTGGTTGTATCCGGCAAACCCGTCGACGAATGACTTGAGAGCATGACTGGCTGTGTTGTCCACGATCATGTCGATATTGGGTAGCGGATAATCATCCTTTGGAGAAGCTTTGTTTAAATCTCGATAGTCTACGCACATTCGAACCTTCCCTCCTGATTTCGACACATGTACTATATTGGCTAGCCATGTGGGATATTCGATCACACGAATGAAGCCCACGTTCAACTATTTGACCACCTCTTCTTTAACCTTGAGTGACCATTCGGTGCAGAGCTTTCTCAATTTTTGTTTAACCAGCTTGTAATCTGGGAGAGTGGGGATCTCGTGTTGAGCTATTTCAGGATTAATGACGAGCATATCATCATAGGACCATGTGAAGACATCCACAAATTCCTTTAATAATTCTTCGAGTTATGCGCGCTCATGCTCGTCAAGGGTGGCCCCTATCCTAATCTCGCGCAGTTAGCTACTAGAACCGAGATTAATAACAACAGTCTCTTCTTCATTAACTTGAATGCGGTTATGTTGTTTATTATTAACCTTATTTAGATCAATTAAGAATTATTCATTTGCAAAATCATCATCATCAAAAGTTCGATTAGAATCCAAACAATTAATGTAAGTCATAGCAAGATACTCAAAATTTTCGTTAATTTCATTAATAGGAAAAACAGCATTGAGAACCTTATCAAAAGTGGTCTCGATTACATTTGAACAAGGATAGACAGCAGAAGAAGAAATAGGGTAAACATTGGGGTTAGAGGAGATTTCAAGAGGTAGAAATGGTGTAGCATGCCAGTTGAGTAGGGGTGTCTCAGCAGCTTTAATCATATGGGACAGATCCATTGATGTAGTGCCTGAATGAACCATGCAGAGTGTCAACCCCAGTGTCTGTAAGTTAAGGAATCTTCAGAGTCACTTTCCTCAATCTCTTCGGTATCTTTGATGAGAAGTTTTACTCGGTGTTGGAAACTTTTGTCCCATGGATAGTTATCTTGGAAAAAGATCTCCATTACAGGATTCATCTTCTTATCTGTGTGGTCATACCATAGTTCTTCAAAATCGTAAAAGGGGAAGTCTTCACCTTCTTTGATGAATCGTCCATTCAAGGAGTCTCCTGGGGTAGTTTGGATGCAGTATAATCTTCTCTTTAGTCGAGACTGGTGGATCATTCGGAGCTCTTGTTCTGATGGTTGATACCCCAAGCCACAAGGAGGGAAAGGCTTCTTCAATTCAATGGGCTCAAGTATCCCTTGTTGTCCGGGCATAAAGTGCATGTTTATGAACATATAAATAACATTGACATTTCCATGAGGGCTATATTATGGACAAACCCTTTCTTTGAAATCGTCCCCTGCCGAGAGTAGGAGTGGTTCAACTCGAAATCTTGGTAGGAGCATATCATTTGACCCGTGCTCTATCTCAAGGGTTGGACTGTTGGTGCTTGCACCCTCGATATTTTCGTCGTCGTCCAAAATGGTGATGACTCGCACGTCGGTGAAGAACTTCAATTTCTGATGGAGTGAGGAAGACTCACCCTTGATACTGTAGAGCCAGGGTTATCCGAGCAACAGGTGGAAACAACCTGGGATGTCTATGACTTGGAATTCAACGATAGGGTTTATAGGGCCAACCCCTATTACAAGTTTTATGGATCCCATCACCTCCTGGTGGGTATTATCGTAGGCACGTAAAGAGGTGGAGGTTGGAGCGAGGTCTCTTTCTTTCAGGCATAAACACTTGAAGGTTCTCAGTGGGCAGACATTCAAGGCGGATCCGTTATCGATAAGAGAGAGTGGCACGGCCTTCCCCATAACTTCGACGGAGATATTAAGTGCATGATTGTGATTTAGCCCAATTCTAGGGATTTCTTCTTCAGAAAATGATAGCATTCGGGTAGAGGTCAAGGGTCCGACCAGATTTACTGCTTCTTCTAGTGTGGTAGAAGGAGGAACTGTGGGTCCAGTGAGCAGCTTGATTAAAGCATTTTTGTGCAGCTAGGAAGGCATGAAAAGCCCCCATATAGTGATTTTAGCTTGAGTTTTCTAGATTTGATCGAGGATCTTGCTCTCCTCGATGGTCATCTCTGGCATAGGAAGGTTTTCAATGCCCTTCCTTTTATCATTTGTTGGTTGTGAGCTTGGAACCTGGTAATGTCTCCCTGATCTGGTCATGTGATTTACTGAAGAAGGGAAGAACATGAATCACATTTCCTCGTCAATCTCAGGTTGTTATGTTACCCTGTTTATTTCTCTAAGGAGTTCTTCAAATGATATCATCCCACATATGTCGGCTACTGGGCCAGTTCTTCTTGAAGCTTGTTCTTCACTCAAATTTTTGAATTCTTTCCCCCATCCGGTGGCAATAATTTTGTCTTTCCATGTAAAGTCAATGCATTCCACAACTTCAATGGCTTCTTTATACAGGTCTTCCCATTCTGTGGGGATATGTATGGTTTAAGGGACCAAGAGCCCTTGTAGCTTCAAAATGTCAAGTAACCCGGTGATACTACAAATGCTATTAGTTTACCCAAATAATTCTGCCATAATCTGGACAACATCATCTAGGTTGACTTCATCGGTTGGTATCACCCACTTGTCTATATCTCGGGCCCACTTTCGTGCTTCCAAGAACAGTGTACTGAACCTTTGGCAATCGATGACCATCTGTGAGGGCAATTTCAGCCCAAACTCTAAGAGTTGGTTTAACACCTCTGACAATTCCATATTTCCATTTTCAGAACGGGTACGGACAGCGATGCATGCTCTGGTAAGGAGTGACAGTGGCTTATCAGCGAGGCTAGTAGGGTGTAGGAGGAAATATGGGCAAATTTGAAGAGGTTTAGGAGAGTATATGGGTGTGATTTGAGTTGAGGGATCAAAATCAGGGTTTTCTTCTAAGAAGATGGCAATGGCATGATTTGGGAGTGGATTATGAGTAGTGTTTATCTTAGGATTGGCTGGTGGGGCGATGGTACCCCGGTCAATGAGATATTGGATTATGTTTCGGAGGTGAAAGCAATGGGCGGTGGTATGGCCAGCAGTTTGGTGAAAGGCACAATAAGCATCGGCCTTGAAGTTTCTTGGGAGTGGATTTGGCAATAGACTGGGATCCAAGGTTTTGATCAGGTTTCGGCTTAACAAGGCTTGGTAAACTTTGGAGAGGGGATCATGGAGCTCAGTGTATTCCCTTCGGATGGGGCAGGGCAGCTTTCTGGTGCCCATTATGTGGTTTGTTGAGAGATGTTGTTGATGGTTGAGACTGTAGCACTAGTAGGCTTATCATACTTTCTAGAGGTGAACTGTTCGGACACCTTCTTCGGTTCAACCTCTGTTTTAATAAGATTTTTCTAGATTTCTACTCTCGTTTCTCTAAGAGCTCGAAAGTGGGGATCGTACTGTCCTCCCATCGTCGCTCGGACATGGGGCAAGAAGTTCTTCTTCACTATATTGGCCTGTTCTTCCTCAGATGGTCGATTGGTCATGGTAGCTGCTCGCTCCCTCCACCGAGTTATGAAGTTACTGACTGATTCCCCAGGGTTCTGTTTGAGCATCTCTAAATCACAAGGGGTGACCTCAAGATCTTCATTGTATTTGTACTGCGACATGAATTCTCAGGCTACATCCTCCCAGTTACGAATTCTGGATTCCTCGAGAGACAAAAACCATTGGAGATCACTATCCTTCAAAGTTTGCTGAAATAATTGGGCCTTCACTTTTTCAGAAGCCCCTAGTAGAGTCATGGATGATGATAACTGGGAATATGACCAATCAGGGGTCCACTCCCTCCTAACTTCTCGACATTTGGCATCTTGAACTTCTCGGGTAACCTCGCTTTAGGATAAGGAGACATGTGGGTGTAGTCTATGTAATTCCCTGAGATTCTAACTTGGTCGAACTTCTTAGTGAGCATCTTGAGATCCTCTTTAACTCTATTCAACTCCTCCTCTTTTGGATCAACGACTATAGGCAGGTTAGCCACAGGCTAGGCAATGTTTGGCATCGAAAGCTGGGCAGGAGGCGGCCCATTGACAGAAGGAGCACGGGGAGCATGCTGATATTCTTCGGGAACCTAGATAGGCTCAGACGAACCCATAGCACGAGGGAATAGGGCCTCAGGCTCTTGAGGAATAAGAACCTGCTTTCGTTGCATCTCTCAGACCTCAGTTTGGAGGTTGTCAATCTTGGACATGAGATGAGCTAGGATTGTCGTCAGATCCAGCTGTATGACTGGTACTTGATTTGTATTCTCCATGGAAAGTAGATGGATTTTGGACTTGGAAGAAGTAGTAGAGGAACGGACAAAACTCCGGGGTGATTTGACTGAAGACCGAAGCCAATAGGGATCCAGGTCAAGGGCTTGCGATTGACCTGAGAAGCTGTAGAATGGGATATATTTTTTAGAAAAAGGGAAGAAACTATTTTTGGATTTTTGATAAATAAGGGAGAAATGTTTTTGGAGATGGAACTCAGCATGATTATTACGATTATTATGTTTTCACTTGTATTTAATTCTCCTAAATGCAATGTCAAACAAGACCCGAGCCTGGAAAAGTGGGGTTTTTAATATATGCAAATCTACGACTGGACTTGTAACCAAGCTCACGGACAGGGTCCCGTTTAAAAAATGTGCAAAAATTTGGGCGGGAGGCCGACTCAAAATTCGGCAGAGTTTCGGATTGAAACCGGAAATCTAAAGTGGGTGTCCTAGGTTTGACACCTATATGCGGGTATGCAGTTGGTTGGGTGAATCAGAATGGGTTCCTCATTTTGGGGTGACTTCCACGATATACGTCTTGCTCTTGCGAGAAATCGGTACGTGTGGACAAGCCATTTTATATACCTGAGTGTACGTGAATTTTCTCACTATATACCTTGTGGGGACGGTACGTGTGAGAGAGAATTCGATATACTCAGCGTACGTGAACGAATTCCCTGCGATATACCTCCTGTCATGACTTTGGTCAAGCGGTATGATACAGGGGAACCGTTCGATACACGTCAAAGGTACTTGGTCGATGGAAGGTGAGAGTCATATTGCTTAGGCTAACTGCGCCCCGCCGGACCAGTGCCCATCACGAAGGGACCCTCCAGTTACTGGGTAAAATTTGTTCAATAACAATGCTCTTTGGTGATGTTATGTGAATCATGCATGATTCTCTTATTAGTATCTTATGATGAGAATGTTTTTCTTGATTATGCCAAATAGGGAGCAAAGTACAAGTACCAAAGGTACACCAAGTAAGGATGGGTGATGCGTGCAACATGTGGATATATGTGATCCTAGGTGCACGTGGTGTGAAGTGTACATGGAGAATTTTCTACAAGTGTGTGAACAGAAGCATAAGTATGGGATACATATGAAAAAGGGGGAACATGCAGATATGGGGGAAATACAAATAAATATAACATCCATGTAAATAGAGTCAAGCCCTCAAAACATATCAAGTCCTTAGCAGAGTCGCCACTGTGGCCATCCCCGATCCTCGCCACGGGTGGGTGCGTGAAGGAAGGATCCTCGGGTCCCACGCATCCCTCTCGGGAGCGCTTCGATCGGCATCGTTTGAGATGAGGTGTAAAAATGTAGAGAAATTAAGAGTCGTCGGTCTATTTTACTCAAAACAGACAAAAGAAAAAGGGGAAGCCTTCTCGAAGGATGGCATCCAAAGACATACTGGTGCATACGAAACCAAAATGATTCGAGAAGGGTTCAGAGGCTAAGTTACGAAATGAGAAGGTATTAGGCACCCATTCTGCCCTTTCGGTCTCTCATGGGTGTTTGCTATTTCCCCTTTTTATTTTCACCGTGATATGTGTGCATGTGTGTATATATAGTGAAGATAGGAATCCTCGACTTTTATCATGAAAGAGATAAAGCGAGTCATCCGTAGGAAGGTATAAAATAATATTAGAAAATAAGATTTACGCGATTACCCTTACGTTGATCGTTATAACAGAACAATAACGCATATGGGGTGATACGTCAGTAAGAATAAGTATATAGAATATAAGAAAATTGGATTTAGAGAAAATAGAAAATGAGAGAGAAAGTGAGAATAGGACTCGAGTCTTGGGTTTTACCCCGAGACGCCTACGTAACCTATAAAGGCATCAAAGTCCACGTAGTTCGCATACAAAATGAGGGGTGGGGGTTATCCCATAAATCCAAATGGGAGATCTCTTATTTTTTAGTGTGTGTGTGTCTAGAAAAAGTATTTTAGTTGTGAGAAAAGTGTGAGAAAAGTATGAGACTCCCTATTTGGAATTTATGAGCAAACACTCTTTTTCTTGTTTTTTGGGTTTTGTTTATATGAAAATAAGAGATGTGCAATAATACTAAATAAAAAGTATATTAGGATGTGTGAGATGAAATAATAAAAGTGCTAAGTAATAAAACAAGTTATTGCGAATTTAAGGGAATTTGAAGAGAAAGTTGAGAAAGTTGGACCTTCTTGAAGATCTTGAGCTTGATCTTGAATGTTGGAGAGCAGCCCTTGCACTTGGATGATGATAGAGAGTGGAAAATTCACCAAGTTTGATGAAAAGGATGATGAAAAATGGAAGTAAGAAAGGGATGTGGATGTTGAAATCGCGCTGTCTTCGAGAGAGGTTTTGGGGATTCGCTGAGAGCAATTTTTATCAGATATGGGATCATTTTCCAATGAGGTGAAGGACACCTTTTATAGGCCCAGGTCATTACCGATCGGCATAGACCTGGTCCTGGCTTTCGACACCTACTGATAGGCAGGGTCTGGAACCTGCCATAGTAGTGTGTTTCAGGCCTTTTCGGAAAATTGGCTGCCGAGGGCAAACCGTTGGTCAGAATCGTGCACGGGGTAGACCATTGGAACGGTAATTCTGATACCTTTGAAATTCCTTTGGACCGTTCCCATGTTCGAGAGTTAACTTTGGGTCAAATATGGCTCTGAAGCGTTTATCGGTCCATTAGACGGGGAATCGTTCGGAAGCAAACGGATCGTTCGTCCGCATGGTAAGTTCGAATCACGCACGGGGCGGACCATTGGAATGGTTAGGAGATGTACTTGGACATTCCAAAGAATTTGACCCGATTTGGGGAGTTGACTTTGGTCAACTGAGCCCTGGAAGCATTCGGTGAACTCTTGGAGTCAAACGGATCGTTCATCCGCATGGTAAGCTGAAATCGCACATGGAAAAGACCATTAAAAAGGGGTTTCAGTGATTTTCGGAGATTCATTCAGCCTCGGTCGAGCTGAAGAGTTAACTTAGGTCAAACAGAGCCCAGGAGCGCCCGGTGGCCTCTAGATCAAGTTTCGAATTCAAAGGAATCGCTCACCACATGGTAAGTGAGAATCATGAATGGGATGGACCGTTGGAAAGGGATTTCAGTTCCCTTCGAAGATTCATTTAGCCTCGGTCGAGTTGAAGAGTTTGAGTTTTTGGTCAAACGAAGCCTGGGAGTGCTCGATAGCTTCTAGGTCAGTACTCGGGATATGACCTGGGTTTGTAGTGATGAAGGGAGGTACTAGGGACCTAAGGATAGTTAGGGGGTAACAGAATGGGGTGTTTACAACCCTCTCCTCCAAGATAAGCCCAGGGTCTAATCGTGCTTTCATTGAAGGGTTGGACTATACCCTTAGTACCCTTGGACCGTCTTCCACAGGCTCGCCCTCGGCGGGGAATTCCCAATCCCTAAAGATAAAGAAAAACCTTTTCTTCCATTCATGATTGGAAGTCTGAGCCACGTGGACAAGCTTTTTGTCAGACTTCCTAGCCTCCAAATGGAAATACCCAGGGCTGTTTGGACGATGAGGTGATGTTGTAGCAGGTAAGGAATACATCGGGCAAGGGCTCATCGGTAAATGATTTTTTCCAAAGCGAGATATAGCCGAGGATAGTCCTCCACGAGTTGGGATGAGGTTGAGAAGGGGCAACCCCAAGGGCAGACAAGATATCGACTATAGGAGGGTGTAGAGGGAACCTAACGCCTACCCTTAGCATCTGCTCAGAAACAGCAATATCTCCCTCATCCCCCTGGAATACCCTCTCAGATTCAGTTGGGACCCTCATACGTTGGTCCTGACTAGACCCACTACTCTCGGGTTATTAGTTCCTGGGCCCAATTCTCTTGACCCGATTCCTACACTAGATATTTTACTTCTCCAACGAGTATGCCTTACAATCACGGTTTATTACTTCCGATATTATCAATTTCACTTCTCAAGTGATCACATTTAATACTGGTAACCCTTATCCTTACGTATAGGGTAATTTCCCTTTCACTGGTCCTCCTGGACTTATTGGGATGTCCTTCTCTCGGACCTGGAAGTCTTAACTCCTAGTTGTTATTTTCGTTGTTCCTTTCGCTCTACAGGGCATATGGAACACATGGTCGAACCGCTGGTCTTGATTGGATCCATCACCATTTCGTTAAGATTTAATCATATCATTTAAATAGGTTTCCCCCACTGGGCATACGTTCTGGTGATATTCTATTAACACTATCGAATTCAACCTTGCCCTTCAGCTAGGTATCACAACTCTACTGGCTCCCTTTATTCTGGGGCGTTGACATTTTCTAATTAACATATACTTTGACGGCATTGACACTAGTCACCTTAGTCGTACCTCCCATTCACGCTAGGGCATTCCACCCACGAGTCCATTTCCACTTAGAAACCCTTTTTATCTTCCATGACTCCTACTTCAGTTACGAAGTTCGCTTACCAAGTTAACTCATCCTTTATGGTCGCTCCCTTCCCGACCAACCGGTGGAAGATTAAACGGTCAACCTGCACCTAATATCTCGATATGATTGACTATTCTTACTCTTTGTCGTTTCTCTGAGCTAAAAAAAAATTCTTCTAAATTTAAAATTCGGAACGTCGCTGTACTCTACTTTACATTATTGACTTTGGATTATCTCCCTCCATTGGCCCATAACACTTAGATATTAATGTTGGTGACTTCTACCGCGATCACCGTTCCTCGAATGATTCATAACTTTCAATTCTTTTCCTCCTCCTGCAGTCCCGCTAATGGCCTTCACTGGTCATCTCATATTGTTCGGAGTACAAAGTCCAATCACTCTCGCATGTGAATTGGATTCACTAGACTAAATTGCAGGAGAGCGTGAGTCGCATACGCAATGGAATACAATAATCCTAGAATAAGGCTCTACATCAAAGAACGCTAAGCTGAAACGTAATAAGCCGTACAGATCCTAAAGGACACTAGAACATGATGCTCTGATACCACCTATGACACCCCGCCCAATTAAATATCTGGTGATCAGTCCTTTATAAAATGTATAACAAAATGTTGGATTGGTTCATTCTTAGCATCACTGTCGAAAAATTAAATCCAATTAATTACCTAACATTTAATTAAGCTAGTGTCAAAACATTATCCAATTAAACTTGAAACCAATTGATTTAATAAATTTCTGAACATGTAATTATAAACCATACACAAGAATTTAATGCTAGCTGAATCAATTATTGAATAATTAAGACTCGACAAAAATCTCTAGTTCAAAGTCACAAACCAAACCATAATAAATACTCAATCCAACTGAATAGAGCTACAAAGGAAACTGAGTAGAACTCCACTAATGAGAATGGGCGACACATGCCCGAACTGATATATCTGAACAATGAACTGAATCAACTGAGAGAAGTGTCTAATCTCAATGACCAAAAACTTCCACAACAGTTATAGCTTGGCAAAACCATCCAAGTATCTAGAACTAGTGTCCCTGTGGCTGGGCACCTGTACTAATACATACATATATATATATATATATATATATATATATATATATAGCAAAACAGAGAAGAAATGCAAGAGACGGGCCAGAGCCCGATGTTTTAAAAAGATTTATTAGCAAGTATTTAAAACTGCAATAAAGCAAGTATCATATGCATGTTAGTTCAAACTCTCACGTGAGATTCTCACGTCTCGACTAGTGTGCACGCCTAACATACATCTAATCCAACCTAGCCATCTGACACACTCTTAACTAGGACAAGGCTTATCCTACTAGTTACGCCTCGTAGTAGTATCCCATATTTTATCTTGACATTTATCATTTTAAATAAGTGTTTTTACACTAAAGTCAAGTATTTACTATTTACGTTACTGAAGATTTCACTATCTTAATAATCTGATATTATCTCATTTTACGTATACCAAAAGCATACATATATATCTTTCACTATTATATATGTATTAACCCAATCTTAAAAGCCTACAAATATCACATTGTAAGTATAACACAAGTATATATAATTATTCACCACTATTATATATATACTAACACACCACCCAAAGGATATACTTGTAGTGCATTGCATACTCTGCTATCATGTTCCGATACATCTCATACTCAAACAAGGACTATCGGTTCAGAAATCGCCCACGAACCATATAAACAAATCACACGTATTGGCGACGAACATAGTTCACATACCTCTGGGTCATGCACATACCTACGCTCCCATAGTCAGCGAATTATCAACTCACAAATAAGTCTTCACAGTCCTATGTTCTGAGATACAAGTCAAATATCCCCCCTAAGGTCACTCACGATAAGACCCTCTCTACACAACCCACCGCAATAGCAAGCAGCTAGGTATGTCATACACATAATATCAAATATAGGTATACACACAACCCATCAAATCAAACGGTATACACGCAACCAAATTTCATATTCCATACGTAATATTACCATCACTAAATACTATCAACGTATTTTTAAATCATGATATTCCCCCACTGGTAATATATACAAGGATAATAAGTCATCCGAAAATCCTTAATACATAATCATAAGAAGTCCCAAAAGTAACCACTAATGTATTATTCTTATAAGTTCCATATCATTAGAACTAATATCGTAAGTATTTATCACTTAATACTCTCGACGCAATTACCATTACGATTATCTCTCTCTCGCAATCTTCAAGGTAAATTCACCATTCCAAATATTTGAATCATTACACCTAAACAACTCCGAATAATTCTGCACTATTTTTGGGCCATCGAACACTAATTTTTTTCTCACTCAAATTGAATGTTTACGCAAATAGGGGGGAAATAGGAAATTCTCTAAAAATTAGAAATCTCACTCGAACCAGAATGGATCTCGCTCGAACGACTTCCACGTGTCGTTCGAACAACTTCGTGTGATAACCAATCTCTGTCGAACGACTTCGAGCGAGATCTCGCGACCTGGGCTATTTCAACTTCAACCTTAAACAACCTCGTTTTTCACCGCTTTTCAACCCTAAAACCTCTAAAGATTAAGCCCAAACTTCCAACAATCAATACCAAATAGTATTCTAACATGTATATGAGATTTCCCATAATCTAACATCATTAAATCGTCACCGATCATCCATAAAATTTGAAATCCCCAATTTTATTGTCAAGAACCCTAGTTCTTAAATTAATATGCATAACTTCTGAATTAAGCCCAGATTGGTTCGTAGAAATCACTCTAATTTCATAGGTATCATCCTATCTACATATGGTATTCAAATTCTTATCAAATCAACCCTAGTTTATGATATAGTTCTCCTATTTCACCCAAATTAACTTTCATAACAAAGGCTTATTAACCTAGACTAACATGAACATAATTATCGCTAAGGAAAGCAAGAAATAAACACTTGCCTCGATTTCAAAGGTCTGATCCATTGGTGTTGTTGGTATGGATCCGTTCCTCGCGTTCCGATCTACACGATGGTGTTGGTGGTTGTGCAAGGTGGTGAACATAGCTTCTCCTCCTTTGGAATTTTCTCTCCCTCACCCACTATGGCTCTCTTTTGATTTTGGTGTAACCTAACCCTAATTGTCCCCAATTAAATGATATATTATTTCTCCAATTTTTGTCCATTTAATTCCTCAAAAAATCAAAATTATAAAACCTCCCCTACCGGGTGCTGGCTTGGCCTCAAAATATCCTGGAGTCCAAAACCTTCCCTCCCCTACGGGGTATTACAGCTTGTGTATACTTACGGCCTACCTCCTCATGAGCCAACTGCTAGCCAAGATAGTGACAAAGACAAGGAGAAGGTTTAGCTCATTTGAGCTAGTTTTTTGCTTTCCCTTTTATGTATTTTACGTTTCTTCTTTTTTCCTTTATATTGGAATCACCAATATAATCTTTAACTTATTAATGAAATGAAACAGTTTTATTCAAATCATTAATGCTTGTCTTCCGTGGTTGGGCTTATATACTTACTTGTAGATTTTCAGGTTGAATCCAAGAAAAATGTGATAGTTTCTATTGAATACGACCTATTAGGACGATACAAAAGTCTTCTTGAGGTTGGTCATAAGCCTTTGACTAAAAAGGATTTAGTGGTACTACTAGGCTCAGACGCCTTTAACCTAGTGAAATATTCCTACGTACATCTTCACTATCTTTTGGATATGGCTATGGAGAACAATGTTATTGACTATGAAATGATTGAGCAGCTGTAGGAAGACTAAAAACTTTCCCTAGAATTTCTTCATTTTGATTATGAAGTATGGGGGTTTAAAAGAAGGTGTAGGATATAACTCTAATTTGAATGAGAAAGAAATTGTGTTGAATAAATAATATAAAACTTCTTGGGAGATTATTTGACTCCTTGAAAAAGAAAATAATTCTCTGAGGAATAAGTATAATATCTTAAAGAAGATAGCAGATAAAGGGACAAATCAAGGTGTCTCATTCTTGGAGATGGAAAATACTAGCCTTTTAGAGGAACTAAAGGTTTTGAAGAAGAGAAAAACTAAATCTAGCCAATCTTTTAGGCAAGTCACGATTGCTCGGACAACAGTAACGAACACAGAACTAAGAAAACTTTAGCCGACCAAGCTGCTCTACTATAGGAGAAGGATAAGGCCATCAAAAAACTCCAAGATAGGGTGTATAGACTAACTTTTCACCTCCATAAGCAACCCAGGGATGTCTGGATGGGTGGGTTTGATGAATCCTTAACCTATTTGGATAAACACGTGGAGCAAGCTAAGTCAGAATGGTATAAATGGGGTTGGTTAAAGTTATTGGGACTGTTGAAGATATTCATAGGCAATGAATTATGCTACTGGCATGATCCAGGGATGTTGGATTATCATAATTCGGCCTTTAAAATTGATGTTAATTGAATTCCAACTAATGCCATTCCTCAAAGCCTAGTCAAAATATGCATTGGAGATTATAACCTTCAGGGAGAGGATGAATATGTTCTCCCCCCACAACTATTGGACCGATCGCGAAGTAGCAGACGTACTAGAATAAGAGATTTTAGATCTACAACTTTGTCGAGCACATTTTATGAGCCTCCTGCTGGGATGAGCAAAGATGAAGGGAAATATCCTTTATAATAGACTCGTATTTCCTGCTTTTGGTATATTTATATTATAACACGGAGTTCTTAGAATAAAATTAAGTTACTTTTCAATATCTATGTTTTTTATCCATTTCCATCTTTATTTAAGCTTGTGATTAGTTGAAAAAGCTTGTCGACTAGGTAATCTTCCTTTTGATTAGTTACCCAGTTTGTCGGCTAGGTAATCTTCCTTTTAATTAGTTACCCAACTTATCGGTCAGGTAATCTTCTTAAATTATAATTGTTTAGTACATGGCTAAACCCATTTATAATGCCTTAGATTCTACTAATGAACTTAGAAAAAACTGTAAGTAGTTTTGTGCAACTAAGTGTTTGCATTAGTTATCCTTGGCGACCAAGTGTGTTAGGAATGTATAATTATTCTTGTGTTTAACCCAATTGGGCAAAACTTCTCATGTTTATGCATGAAGTTTTACTAACTTCTTATTCTTGATTTGTCAAAGCCGAAATCATACACAAAGTTTAAAAATATTTCCCAACTAAACTTTTTTGAAGTTGGAAAAGTTTGAATTAGAGGAACTTCCAATTTAAACTTTTTTATAGTTGGAAAAGTTGGACATTTTTTCAAGTTGAAAAAACTTCCAATCTAAAAAAATTTATAGTGCGAAAAGTTTGAACTTTTTGAAGTTGGAAAAGTTTTTTAGTTACTAGTGGCATATCACAATACTCCAAAAGAAAAACATAAAAAGGAATAATATTTGGTGGAAACTTGCAACTTCATTAAATTGAATGATCGATTACAACAAATATTAATGATAATATTTGGGAAGGTGACCGGCATTCTAGGGATTCTTAAATTCTTCTCCTTCCAGTGTTTCCAGATGATATATTTCTAATCGGATAAGTGTTGAGATACGAAATGGACCATGCCATTTTGGCTCCAACTCATTGCTCTTCTGGATTACCTTCGACAAGATCTCCTTATTTAAAGTTGGTGGGCTTGACCCTTCGGCTATAGAACCTAGCAGCCCTTTATTGATAAGAAGCCCTCCAAATTGCATAATTCTCTCTGAATTCTTCAGCCATGTCTATATTTATTCACTTCATGAGATCACGTTTAGGGGAGTTAAAATTTAGTACTCTGTGATTAAAAATACCTACTTCAGCTGGTCTCATTATCTCAGTGTCAAAAACAAGCATATATGGATTCTTTCCTATTATTTTTCTTGGTGTAGTCCGATAATCGCAAAGGACACTGTGTAGCTCGTCGATCCCATCAAGCAGAGTCTTATTAGTAATCTTCGTTTGACCATTACATTATGGATGTCCAGGTGCTAAATAAAGCTTGTGAATCCTAGATCGATTATAATATTTCTCAAACTCATCATTGTCAAAATGGGTACCATGGTTGGTGATAAAAGCATAGAGCATCCCATAGAAGCATATGATATGCTTCCATATAAACTGGAAAACCCTTTGATAAGTTATATCAACCAAAGGCTTAACCTCCACCCATTTGGTGAAGTAATCCATTGCTACAGCCAAATACTTGAACCTTCCTTTGGTAGTCGATAATAGAATGACTAATTCTATTACCCGAATAGCAAACGGCATGAGAGAAATAATGGGAGTTAGGGGATCCCTCGGTATTCCATGGATAGGAATGAATTTTTGTTACTTATCACACTTATTGGCGAAAGAAACACAATCTGCCTTCATCGTCGGCCAATAGTAGCCCTACATGGCTATTATTTGTACTAATGATCGACTGGTTGAATGAGCTCCACATGAACCTTCATGAAACTCCTTGATCAAGTCTTATACTTTGGATGGATGAACACAACGTAGTAAGGAAACAATGTATCCCCTTATATACAAAATGCCTTTCTCTAGATCATAATTAGTTGTTTTGTATCTCAACTTCCTCGCTTCTTCCTAGTCATATGGCGGCAACCCTTTATCAATGTAGTCCTTGATCGGATCAATCCAGGAAGGTCCCAATTCTATAGATACAATGTTGGAGGCTTCCACATCAATGCTTATGTGTGTAAGTATATCTACTGGGATGCTTCGTCTAAGTTCTAGTTGAGTTGTTGAGGCCAATCGAGGAAGGGCAACTTCTCGGGAGTTTTCCACCGTCAAAATTTAGACCATCTTAAATGTAAGAAATAGAGAGATAACCTCCATAGCTTTATTCAAATATCTTACCATAATTTCTCCTTTAACTCCATATATTTGAAGCATCTGATTGATAATAAGAAGAGAATCATTGGGTGCTATCACCTACTCGGCACATGGTGATAAAGCGAGTTCCAAACTTATAATCAAGGCCTATTCCTCAGACTCATTGTTGGAAGCTTGGAACTAAAATCTCAACTTGTATTATACATCCAAGTCATCTAGAGTGTTGATGATAATTCATATTGCACTGCCAGTTGCACATGAAGATCCATCCATAAATAGTTTCCAAACTAGAATGTCACTGTTGAAGTCTTCCTCTGTAGCACTCCATGTCTACATATCTTTTAGCTTTGTTTAACCAATTGTTGAGCTCTTTTTTAGCAGCCGATGATTATGGTTGGTCGGTGATAATCTCAGTTTACTTTTGAGTTGAGCTTTCCTCGAAGAAGTATGCTTGACATGCAAAATGGGATTATTTGTCACCTCTGTGTATGTAAATTATGTAATAAAGTTTGCTACTCCCTTCCCTTTTAATGAAGTCCTTGTCTCATAAAAAATCTCATATTCCTAAAGTTCAACTGCCCAAGACATCAACATTATTGACTTTTTATATTTATGTAAAGCTTGTCGTAATGGCAAGTCTGTGTATACCACTATAGTGTGGAATTAGAAATACAGTCTTATTCTTGTAGAGTCCTCAACAAGTGCAAGTGACAACTTCTGTAAGCGTGGATATCTGTTTTCTGCTCCTCAAAATTCTTTGCTGGTGTAGTACACCGGCTTATTTATTCCCCCTTCTAATTGGATCAAAGTCGAGCTGATAGATGACTCTGAAATAACCAAGTATTGGATAATTTTTTTCCTAAAATTGGTCGGGAGAGGAGTGGTAGAGATCCCAAATACTTCTTCAGCTCAAAAAATATTTCTCGAACTCTTCATTCCACTCAAATATTTTTTTAAGAACCTTAAAGAATGGAATACATGTATTTGTTGTTCGGGACACATAACGGTTTAGAGTTTCCACTCTTCCAGTCAATTTTTACACGTCCTTCTTATATATAGGGGATTGAATCTCCATTAAAGCCTTTATCTTGTCAAGTTTGGCTTTTATTACCCTCTGGTTCATAATATATCCTAATAACATTTCTTCTTGTACCGCGACTATGCATTTGGCCGGGTTGAGCTTCATTTGGTGCTTCTCCAACTTGTCAAATGTCTGAGCCAATTATTTTATGTGGTCGGTGGCAACCTTGATCTTGGTGAGCATGTCTTCCACATACACTTCCATGTTTTTTCCTATTTGTTCTTCAAATACTTTTTTCACCAGCCTTTGGTATGTTGCTTCGATTATTTTTAGCCCAAAGGGCATAACGTTGTAGCAATATGTTCTTAGGCTAGTGATAAAGGAAGTGCTTTATTTGTCTTCTGGATTTATTATAATCACATTTTACCCAGAATAAGCATATGTGAAACTAAGCAACTCATGACCTGCAGTTGTATCTACCAACTGATAAATCCTTGCTAAAGGAAAATGATCCTTTGGGCATGCTTTGTTGAGGTTGGTGAAGTCTACACACACGTTCCACTTGGAATTCTTCTTTTTTACCTTCACCACATTAGCCAACCAACTGGGATACATGATATTTTCTATAAATTAGGCTCTCTATAACTTTTCCACTTCTTCCTAGATTATTGTGTTCTTCTCGAGACTGAATACTCTTCATTTCTGCTTAATTAACTTAAAGTCTTTGTAGATGTGGGGCTCATGGCAAATGAAATTAGGGCCGATTCTTGTCATATTCGTATGTCTCCAAGTGAACACATTATGCCGTTCTCTCAAGAATGCAACCAATTCTTGTTTGAGGGAAGGTGTTAAGCTTAAGCCAATTTGAGTGGTTCTTTTTATCTTCTCATCATCAAGAATAATAGTTTATGTTTCTTCCATAACTTGTCCCTTGACCAGATCTTCTTCTTCTCGAGGATCCAAAGTGTCAATATAGTAGGTGGTAGTGCTCTTCTGGACTTCCTATTGGTCGGTAAAGATGTAATATTACTCCCTAGCTTCCATTTAGTTGTCGTTTACCACGTCGAGTCCATAATAAGTAGGAAACTTCATACACTAATGTACTATAGACGGTACTCCCTCCAAATTCTTCATCCCAACTCTGTCGAGAATCATATTATAAGCTAAAGGAATATTTTTGTCTAACACCAATAAGTGCATCCTCTCCTTACTACTTACTGGACAAGTGCCGACCAGGACATCCAACTTAATTATCCCCAAGGGATAAACTCTTTCTACAATAATCCTATAAGAGGTATGTGATAAGGTTCTAGTTTAGTTTCTCCTAGCCCTAGGTTGTGGAAACAGTTATAGAACATGACACCTTCTGAGATCCCAATGTCTACTAGGATTCTTGTTGCTCTGCCATAGTGAACCCTGAAAGTGATGACCAGTGGGTCATCATGGGGGTAAATTACTCCGTTCAGATCATTTCTGGAGAACCCAATCACCAATATGTCCTTGTTGACCTTCCTAGGCCGACAATTTGTGCATTCGGATATATCAACATGTCTGATAGAAGGAAAAGATTTGGATTCATTCAGATAAGGCTTTCTCTTGTTGATCTCATCTCCTCTACCAATATCAACTCCCACAATGAAATGACAGCAACAAGGAATCATTCCCACCTTAATTTCAGGCTCCTCAGGTTTCGTTGACAGGTTGGGATCATCCTCATAGTTATTATAAACGCCCTTTTTATGTTATTTTTTCGTCGGTGATTTCATCTCTCCAAGCCAATTTAAATATTTTCTACCCCTGATCTCCTCGAATATGTGATGGACACCCTTGGTGGGAGGAGTATACTCATCATACTTCTTGATTTTTTCAACCTTCTTATCTTTCTAATGTTTCTTGGTTGAATTCTTCTGACTTTTAATTTTCACCTCTGGAGCTTCTTTAGCAGCCATAGCCTATTCAATGTTCATAATCTTCCCAGCCTTGGTCATCAGCTCTGTTATAACTTTTGGATGATTATTTTCTAGATCATAGTAGAGATACTGGGTGAGTAATCCACTCATCAGTAATGCAATGGCGGTATTCTCTTCATAATCAACCACCTATAGTTTCTCATTATTGAAGCGTGTGATGTACTCCCAAGTACTTTCTCCAGGTTTTTAATGCACGATCAAGAGATAAGTGACACTTTTTATCAAAATTTATCAATAAATAGCTCTACGAACTAACAAAAACTAGAAATTTTACCTCTAGGAAGGTTATTTTACCATATCTTGGTTGGGCATGTAATGGAACTAGAAAACGCCCTGCAATGCATCTCGTCAGGGACATAATAAATATCAATAGCATCTTGATATTACTCAGTGTGGAGGACTGGATTAGTTTTCCCATTATATATGGGAGTAACAACTGGTGGCTTAAATTTAGAAGGAGTGGGGTAATCCATGATGTCCTAAATAAAAGGAGATACCTTCACAAAACTCATTTGCAAAGTGTTCTTGGTTTTGTCCATTTCTCCCAGCCAATCTTCTAGTCATTGCATAGATCCTTTCCAGGAATGTTTCTCTAGTTTAGACTTGGCTGAAGCAGCTTTGGTGGCTTTAATATGCACATTTGCTAAGCTCTCGTCCTCTGAAATGTGCTCGGCACGCACAGAGCCTCTCACGCTATCCCTAGACTTCACGGATCCTTTTATGTGCTCGCGAGATCGAAATGGATCTTTACAATAGCCTCTGGTTTCTCGAGGACCTAGATGATCAAACTTAGATGCCTTACTCAAATGCTCCAACGCGCTCGGCCACACATTAGAGAAAGACCTACCATCATAATAAATCATAGATCGGATTGACGATGTTTCCCAGTATGGTAAGATCTTTCACGAGAGTACCTTGAGTGATAACTTCTCTCATTCCTGGTTAGTGGAGGTGGAATGTCCCTATGGGTTATTTTAGTAGTGGACTTATCTTGAAACATGAGAGTCAATTACCTAACTGACTTCTGCATGGCTTCCTGGCCCTTATCTAAGTTAAGTGAATTTCCCTGAAGATCTGTCGCACTAGGTGGAGCATATGGATCTAGATTGTTACCTGCAGCCATAAAGCTACTCTTAAGAATAGTTGTCATTCTTAAAATAACTTGAAAGATGACAAAAAGAGTAAAAGAGTAAGAGAACGATGACAAGAATTCATTCCCATAGACGTTGCCAATTTATTGATGTCTAAAAATAGGGGGGTCCAAATTTATAATCACGGATAAATAGAGATAAACAAACAAGGAAAACACACAACAAATAAGGTTTTTAAAGTGTTTCAGCTATAAGAAGAACCTATGTCCACTGTTTGATTATTTCAGGCGACTACAATAGCTTAATATGGGGTGTGCTTATGCTTAGTTGAATCATCCCTTTAATCTAAGGGATATCATGCATTAATACTGGTTAAGAACCCAAAATATGTAATGCCTTTATATTTCCAGGCATTTACATATGTATACAATAAAAATTCAGTGTTTATTGTTATTCCATCCGATTAACCTTTGATATTCTTGATGGTTCACATTCTTGGTGTTGGTGGGCATGACAATCGACCAAGTGTTTCTAGAGCTGACCAAGATATTTGGGTAGCCACGTAGGAGGACAGGTGTCTAGTTTTTATTAGTCCATGTAAGAGAGTAATTTGTACATACAACAGGGAGTATTACCAATGATCGGGATACAATGTCACTTGCTTTAAACCATAAGTGGAGCCATGTTGTAATAGGAGGTTCAAGTGCCAACATAACAAGTTAGTGTATTTCAGTGAATACTTTGGTGAGATACCATGGAACCAAGAATCAAATCTTAAGAACTACAACTAGCCACTTCAAAATGAGGACTTCAAGCTTTGGCTTATAGCTATGAATCTAGAGATGGATTCCATGTACTCAGATCAGGTTTGGGAACATATAGACTTTCCAGATGGGATAAAAGCCATCATATGCAAGTGAATTTATAATAAGCAACGATGGATCGCTGGGAAGGGTGAAACCTTTAAGGTAAGTCTTATTATGAAAGGTTTACTCAGAAAGAGGGCATTAACTATGACGAAACCTTCTCACTGGTGCCCATGTTGAAATCTATCCATATTCTTTTATCTATTGTGGCTTATATCGATTATAAAATTTTGCAAATGGATGCCAAGAGTGAGTTCTTGAATAGTATTTTTTATAAGTGCATCTATATATGTGGACACCCCGATTCGTAATTGGGGCTAGGTCCTTATCCTATTAACACCCCTACAATCCAAAAGGGTGGAAATAAGACACAACCAAAATAATGGGGTTAAATTTCATATTCTAAAAATGGCCCTTGAAAAGGTTTAAGGGCACAAGTGAAAACTTCCTCAAGAACCAAGAAAAAAATAAAATATAAGTTGGGCCAGGTCCTTTAAATGAATGGTCTGAGATCCTAGGCAGAGGGGGAAACATGTCCTTATTTCATTTAATCTTCCATACAAGTCATTACACTGTAAACTGATAATGGTCACAGCATTTGGGTCACACTAATGGGACATGACCACCTGGTCATGGTCATGGGTCATGACCAACGTCAAAACCATGTGACCAGGACCATGACTAAAAAACGGTGATAGTGAATGGTTTTGGTCACGGCCATAGATCATGACCATGGGGGTCACGGCTTAGGTCCGTGGCCATCCCGTGACTAAATTGCCCAAAATCTCTCGCCAATACTCCTACCAAAGTGGGTCATGGCCCCGAACCATGACCACCTATGTGACAAAAGTAATAGGTTTAGATAATAGTTGTCACGGCCTAAGACCATGGTCATTATGAAATAGGCATATAGTTCATTGTCACTGTCCAAGACCATGAACAGAACCAGTACATATAAACACTCACATTCTCTTTTTTAATTTCATGATCTCTCTCTCTCTCTAAACCCTAACTCCCTCTGCTCTACCACCGCCTCTCTCTGCCGCCATCGCCATCGCCTCTATCTCCTCTTCAGCCACTGCATCTCTCTATCTCCCTCTCTCTCTCTCAGGTACTCTCCCACTCCGGCCACCTTTATTTTAATGGTAATGTGCGTGTATTTTATTATGTATGTATGTGTATTTGTATTCAATTAATGTATGTGTGTATGTGTATTCAAATCTATATGTGTGTATAAGTGCATGTATTTTATAAAGTGTGTGTATTTCAAAATATACACATTTGTGTGTGTGAATTTTGCTATATATGTGTGTGTGTTTTAGAAATTATGTGTGTGTGTATTTCAAATGCCATTATATTAACAACCCCCATTTTCTCACTTAAAGGTTGGCCAGACACAGTACATAGAAGATGGATCTTGTTATACAATCTATGTCATTATTAGCATCGACCGTAATAAATATTCATATAATGAACCACATTTGAAATAAAAATGGATTAAATTAAATAACAGTAAGTAATAATGAAACTAACATCCACATCCAACGAAATCAAAACCAATACGAATAAATATTGTCTCGAATAATAAATAAAATAATTTCGGGCTTATGCCCTTAAAATAATCATAAAAAAGTAAAGACAGGAAGAAGTAGCAACCTAAATTAGAGTCAATAAATGAATCTTTGAGAAGTAACTCGTGGCAAAAAGTCTAATATTCCTTCAGTCTCGCTATCCTTATTTAAGAAAACCATAGGGGAAAAATATTTAAAATTTTGGGACAGCTCCCTAAAGTTGCAAGAATTAACTTACCAAATTTAAAGTGAAAAAATATAGTTAATTCAAAGCAAGTAACTTCCATCGTCACTCTATTGTGTCAAGTATCTCACCCCTCATCTAGGCGTAATATTTCACATATAACCGAATAAGTCCCAAATTAATAAATGCTAATCGTGAGATGATGATATAAGATGCATTAAGTAATAACCAGCATATTGAAACATAATCGTCTATTATCACTTCTCATCTAAAGTATCATAGTCATCTTAGTCATGAAAGGGACAAAAACAGCTATTATGCATACTATAGGGTATTGGGTCTGTAATTTATTGCCTACATTATTAAACAACTGGATTAATCACATTTAATTTGTATAGTCACATATATGTCCTTTCATATATGCGACACTTAAAGGAATCTACCAGTAGTGTCTCATTTGTGCTTTATCAGTAAGTTCGAATGAAATCTCTTATCCAATTAGACAACACAAAACACACACAAGTGGGACGGTCCCTACGCAGTACACTAGTTCACGGTCCATACCCAGCAGTGACAAAGGATCCCAGCATCAACACTTACCTCTCGTAAATGGCGATGCTACATAGTACCTATAATAACGACCAACACAACGTCTAGACGACGTGTGCTACGGTCCCGAATGCGTGTACAACCGATAGGACCATCCATGAACATAGGTATGTTCACACAAAAATATAAGTACATATTATTATCATATACTATGTATAGGTGATTTCCCTATAATTATCAAAGTTATCCCAAATGATCACCCATAAATAATTATGCCTTTATAATTAACCATCTAGTTACTTATTAATTTCTTTCCCTATCTAACCATCTAGTATAATTCCCTATTTAATATTTGTGCCACAAATATATTTTGATAAAATCCTCGTTTACCCAAACACCATCCCATCCACTCCTATGGGTTCCTAAAAATATCCCAGATCAAATCTTGGTCCCACCTTAACGTGCCCCAGGGGCCAAATCGATTCGGTTCTCGAGCCGAATCAATTCGAAGGGGGACAAATCGATTCGCCTAAGAGGTTAAATCGATTCGAATCTGGGCAGAAGCCCATATCTGCTACGTTTTCTTTGATACGAAATTTCTTATGTCTTCCCCATCTCCCGGCCTAATGGTTTGTACGTTTATATAAACATTAAAGCGGGTCTTAAGGACTTAATTTATCATCTTAGGTTAATTATTTACATAAATTGGCATTAATTTCAATCCCCAAATCCCAGAATTTAACCCCTTAACATGCCTACATAAATCAGATCTTATTCACTTAGTCCTACCATGTTCTATCATTACACAAGGGTCCAAATTATCAAAGTTTTCTGATTTCTAAACATGAGTACAAATACTCTACATACGAATAAATCTCTCCAATCTCATTAAGGTTTTAATGCATGAATTCAACATTTAAAATCAACCTAACCTCATCCTAATTTCTGGATACAACAGACTTAATTCAAATTTGTATTGTCTATACTCTTGCGATTTAAGCATATCTTTTCATCATCAATTCCCTATGAAATTCAAAATCTAAATGGAAGAAAACTTGATTTAATAAATAATTTGGACATTTAAATTTAAGCAAGATAATTCTTGCCTAATTATAATGGTTTGATGACTTGCGCTTGAATACTTTTGCCTCCTCTCCTTTTTTGGTCTTTGTTATCTTCCCCCTTAAGGTATGGCTGCTAGGTTTAGGTTTTAATTATGTGTGGGGAGTTATTATCCCTACTCCTAAACTTATATTAGTCCCAAATCCCGAGTTAAGCCCTTTATCCCATTTTTGGACCCTCAAATGGGCCCAAATCCATAATTAAACTAACCCAATAACCTCCCAAATTTTATACCTATACCCCGGGACCATTTCTAAAAGTCTAAAACACCTAAATGAGCCCATAAAGCCTCTTTAAATGTGTCCCGATTATTTTTATTCCACTTAGACATTTTTGTTGTGTTTAAATGACACGCACTCATAAGTTTATTAATGTAGGATTTATTTTCACTAGTGAACTCATTATGCCAAATTGAGTCATGTATTTATATAATCATGAATAAACATTTATTTTCAATTTATATCTTACCCATTTAATTTTGAATCCATCCAATTTAATTTATTCCCAAATTTAATCCGAAATTATTAAATTTATTTCTGTCATAGTATTTTATTTTGAAAATACGGGATATTACATTCTTCCCCCTAATAACGGAATTCCGTCCTTGGATTTCATTGGAACTTAACCTTACATTTTAATCTGCATCATTGTCGCAAGTTTTACACCCAATTAGTCCATACTCATATCCGATGAGATAAAAGAAAAGGCTCACATATGCCTATCATAACATCGCGGGGTGTCTATAATCCACATACATGCACACACACGCACATATATAAAATATGGATGATATCTATACATACAGTCCTGAACCATATATATCATGCATATCCAGAAACCAAAGTATATCTCCACATATGTAAAATGTAAATAATAAAAAAATATCATTGTATCCAACTTCCCTCAACTCCCAACTTTGGCTGATTTCGTGTGTGGGAGGTCTCGCAACCGAAATCCAAATAAGGAACCGTTCTAATACACTACTGCATGGCTTAGTTAGTTATTGAAATCCCTCGACCGAAGACAAAAATAAAAATAATTGCCTACGCTAATTACATAAATTTTAGTTTATGACCATTATCAACAAAATTTTACTCACTTACAAGGGATACATTAAATCGCGATAGATTTATTTGTTTGAT
Organism: Sambucus nigra; assembly: GCA_949130495.1. Lineage (NCBI taxonomy): Eukaryota > Viridiplantae > Streptophyta > Magnoliopsida > Dipsacales > Adoxaceae > Sambucus > Sambucus nigra. The sequence goes on from OX422213.1 coordinate 124,560,651, forward strand.
CATACCAAGAAGAACAACCAAAATATCCTAGGATCCAACATCTCTCAACTCCCGAAATTTGCTACTTTCGTGCGTGGGACGTCTCGTGAGCGAAATCCAAACAAGGAACCCTCCTGATACACTACTACATAGTTTTGTCGGTTACACTACTACATAGTTTTGTCGATCGCTGAGATCTATCAATCTAGGGATCATGTCTATTAATGTGCTTAATCAATTTATAAGGCTCCCCGGGCCTACACATTCTTGTAAAGGCTACCAATGCCTATATCTAATGGCATCGTCATTATAATAAGACTATTTATAATCATACCCCTCATCATGTAACCGGGACTACCACTAGTCCTATTATTCCCAAAAGAACCAAATATTTCCAAAATACTAACTCTCTCTTCTTTGCATACTCTTAACATAATTAACAAGGTTTCATCGCTAGATAATTATCGCATTTATTTATCCTTTAAACATAACACTATTTTCATATCGTCCATGTTCGCATCCCGAATCGAACACTCATGTTCTCCTTAATTTCTAGAAATTCTTATTCACTAATCCTTAGATTTCACATCGCAGTGTTCTCTCTCAACAAGCAAACTATTCTGGATGCTTGCGGGTCCTCGAACTAAAGTTCCTATGCCCATACGACCATCATCGGTGCATCACCAATTCCCTGGCTATGACACAAAAGTCATGTAGTGCCCTCTTAAGCACACTAAATTATTTGAAATCATCGTGTAACTCCCCAGTCCTTATCGGCCTTCATTTTACCATATTTAGACTCAAGGTATCACAATTCTCATAATATTTCCCACAGTGATGGTGAGCATTAATTCTAACTAGTCACATTACATTCGACTATTAACTTTAAATGGTCATGTAAAATCAACACAAGCACTATGATATTTTTGCAAATCCAACCCTAGGATACTATCGTAATCTGACGTTACTTGTGAAAATAAGTCTATCACAACCCTAAGTCTTCCTAAGGTCAATCGTTATACCCCTACATAGGAGGCACTATAGATGCCTTCCCGTCAACTCGCGGGTGAAACAATATAAAGCAATTTGATAAAATGGAGTCTACCCTCCCTAATTTACTAGCGAGATAGTATTTACTACAGAGTACTATTCACTAGTACTAAAATAAGCATGTCTTTCAAGATGAAAAATTTGGGATCATACCATTATTTTCTATGCTAGCGTTGGTCCCTCTCCTAGTGCGATGTGATACACACGTCCGTGCTACAACTGCGACTGATGTCCCTGAGGTGGATCTAGTAGTTCTGGTAAGTTTGGAACTAACGTAACTGGTTGGACCTGTATTGGTTAACACTCCCCCTAAGGTGCCCAGTGTCCTCACTGTCCCCCTAACTCTTGTGATGCCTAATTTCTATGGGGGAACTTCCTAGTAAAATGTCCCTTCTCACCACAAATATATAAATTTCCCTGATCTTGTTGCCCTTGGCCCTGGTAGCCTCTCTGTTGTTGGACCTGGCCCTGTTGGTCCTATCTATTTCGATCATCGAAACCTCTAAATCTCTTACGATACTATGAACATTGAGAACCCTAAAAATGATGAGCCTTCTGGCTGTTACATCCATTTTGCCTTAACCTGCTGTTTTGACGTCTCTGAGCGGTGTCACTTCTCCCCTTTATTTTTCTAGAATGCCCTATGATCCTGAAAAAGCAGTAAGTAAGCATTCACCATCTGGTTATGTTTAGTGAAATATGAATTCCCCCATAGTGACTATCTGATGTGCCAGATTATCCCTGACATTTTCATCTTCCTATGTTCTGTATTTACCTCTTCCTTAGCAAAATAGCAAAGGGAAGTAAACTCTTCCTCATATTAGGCTACAGTACGCCCCTCCTACTTGAGGTCCATTAAATTTCTTTGCATCTCTTGAACAAAGTACTTCGCCTCAAATTTCTCGTAGAACTCATATATTGTTAAACTATCCCTCTCTGCTTCCGAAGTGACGGACTCCCACCACTAAAGTTACCCCTATAAGTTGCAATGAGGCTAACATTTGCCTCTGAACTGGCGCACACTCCACCATCCATAAATGTCATTACATATCTCTCTTCCACCTTATTGACACTAAAATATACGAAATACCATTATATTCTCGTGGTTGGCCCTTAGTAAAGGCCTCCTAAACTCTCCCAGATCAATCCAAGTGTCTAGACTGGTCGAACCGCTTAATGTGGTTGTGGTGGTGGTTGCTACTGAGGCTATGGTGGTGGAAAATGCCTTAACATAGCTACCATCGCGGTGGACACTACCTGATCCACTATAATTTTTATCTCTATCGGTTCAACCACAGGTGGGGATGGTGGTGGCTCCTACTGATCCCCCTCCTCTGTAGCTAGCGCGGTGACACATCTAGATCTGCCTCTCCTACCATTTACCATCTGAAAGCAAATGAGATTTATATTAGTAACGAATCTTAAAGAATATAATGATTCCTAAACATAGGGCTCTATGCATCAAAGAACGCAATGCAAAACATAATGAGCACAATACAGATCCTAAGAACAAGAGAACCTGGATGCTCTAATGCCAACTGTAACAACCCCCATTTTCTCATGTAAAGGTTGGCCTGCCATAGTACGCCAAAGATGGGGCTTGTTATAAAATCTGTATCATTCTTATCATCAATCGTAATAAGCATTCATATAATGAACCACATTTGAAATAAAACTGGATTAAATTAAATAACAATAAGTAATAATGAAACCAATATCCACATCCAACAAAATCAAAACCAATATGCACAAATATTGTCTCGACTAATATATAAAATAATTTTGGTCTTATGCCCTTATAATAATCCTAATTAAGTAAATACAAGAAGGAGTAGCAACCTAAACTAGAGTCAATAAATGAATCTTCGAGAATTAACTCATGACAGCAAGTTTGATATTTCTTCAGTCCCGCTATCCCTATCTAAGAAAACCTGGGGAAAAATATTTTAAATTTTGGGATAGTTCCCTAAAGTTGCAAGAATTAACTTACCAAATTTAAAATGTAAAAATATAGTTAATTCAAAGTAAGTAACCTCCACCGTCACTCACTTGTGTCAAGTACCTCACCCCTCATCTAGGTGTGGTATTTCACATATAACCTGAACAAGTCCCGAATCAATAAATTCTAACTGCGCCAATATGATATAATAGACATTAAGTAATAACCAACGTACTGAAACATAATCGTCTATCATCACATTATCATCTAAAGTATCACAGTAATATTAGTCATAAGAGTGACAAAAACTTATATTATGCATACTACAGGGTATTGGGTCTGTAATTTATTGCCTACATTCTTAGACAACTGGATTAATCTCATTTAATTTATATAGTCATATATATGCCCATTCATATATGCGAAACTTAAAGTCATCTACCAGTAGTGTCTCATTTGTGCTCTATTAGTAAGTTCGAATGAAATCTATTATCCAATCAGACAACACAAAATACACACAAGTGGGGCGGTCCCTATGGAGTACACCAGTTCACGGCCTATACCCAATGGTCACAAAGTATCCCATCATCAAAACTTACTTCTCATAAGTGGCGCTGCTACGTAGTACCTATAATAAAAACCTACACAACGTCTAGCCCACTTGTGTCGACGTGTGCTACAGTCCCGAACGCGTAAAACCCCAACTGATAGGACCATCCACGAACATCGGTATGTTCACAGAAAATTATAAATTCATATTATTCTCGTATACTATATATAGGTAATCTCCCTACAATTACCCAAGATATCCTAAATGATCACCCATAAATAATTACGCCTTTATAATTAACCATCTAATTACTCATTAATTTCCTCCTCTTTATTAGAATATCTAACCATTTAGTATAATTCCCCCATTTAATATTTGTGCCACAAACGTATTTTTAATAAAATCCTTATTTACCCAAACACCATCCCACCCACTCGTATGGGTTCCAAAAAATATCCCAGATCAAATCCCAATCCCACCTTAACCTGCCCCAGGGGCCAAATCGATGGGTCTGGAGCCGAATCGATTCGCAGGGGGGCGAATCAATTCGCCTAGGAGTTTGAATCGATTTGGATCTGGGCAGAAACCCAAATCTGCTACATTTTCTTTAATATGGAATTTCTTATTTTTTCCCCATCTCCCATCCCAATAGTTTTTACATTTATATAAATATTAAAGCAAGTCTTAAGGACGTAGTTTATCATCTTAGGTTAATTATTTACATAAATTGGCATTGATTTCAATCCTCAAATCCCATAATTTAACCACTTAACATGCCTACATAAATCAGATCTTATTCAGTTAGTCCCACTATGTTCTATCAATACACTAGGGTCCTAATTATCAAAGTTTTTAGATTTCTAAACATGAATATAAATCCTCTACATATGAATAAATCGCTCACATGTCATCAAGGTTCTAATTCATGAATTCATCATTTATAATCGACGTATCCTCATCCTAATTTATGGATTCAACTAACATAATTCAGATTTATATTGTCTATACTCATGAGATTTAAACATATCTTTTTATCATCAATTCCCTGTGAAATCCAGAATCTACATGGAAGAAAATTTCAATGATTTAAGAAGTAATTTGGACATTTAAATTTAAGCAATAGAATTCATGCCTGATTAAAAGGGTTTGATGACTTGCTCTTGAATATGTTTGCCTCCTCTCCTTTTTTGGACTTTGTTATCTTCTCCCTTGAGTTGTGGCTACTAGGTTTAGGTTTTGATTATGGGGGAGTTATTATCCCTACTTTTGAACTAATATTAGTCCCTACCCCCGAGTTAAGCCTCTTATCTCATTTTTGGACCCCCAAAATGGCTCGAATCCATAATTAAACTAGCCTAATAACCTCCCAACTTAAATACCTATACCCCGGGACCATTTCTAAAAGTCTAAAACATCTAAATGAGCCCGTAGAGACTTTTGAAATGTGTCCCAATTATTTTTATTTTACTTAAATATTTTCATGGTGTTTAAACGACATGCACCCTTAATGTATTAACGTATGATTTATTTTCACTGGTGAACTCGTTACGCCAAATTGAGTCATGCAACTATATAATCATGAATAAACTTTTATTTTCAATTTAAATCTTACCCATTTAATTTTAAATCCATCTGAATTAATTTATTCCCAAATTTAATTCAAAATTATTAAATTTATTTATGTCATAGTATTTTATTATGAAAATACGGGGTATTACAAATTTTTACAACTATTATTAACCCATCATTATAGTGTATAATCAGTCTACCAAATGGCAATTTTAAGGTCTAGATAAATAACCTAGGTGGTCAAATCTCAATCTTCACCCAAAACCCTAACAAAATAAATAACTTAGATAGAACCCACCTAATCATGGAAAAATGGGACCGAAAGAATAAAACAACTCATATTGGCCCAGTCATTTAAATACAGGGTCCATTTTTAAAAGTATGAGTCAAATATGGGGCCCATATTCAAAAGTTAGAGTCAAATATGGATCCAATGTTTGAAAGCAATGAATCAAATATGGAGCCCATTTTCAAAAGCTACGAGTTAAATATAAAACCCAATTTTAAAAGTTATAAGTAAACTATGGTTTTTTAACGTATACTTGGATTATAATACTTATTTGGGTAGAACTAAAATGGATTGGCCCAACTCATATTTGATTTTCCCACATTTGGCCCAACCCACATTTAGCTTCCCCACATTAGGCCCAATCCATAATTTTGCCACTACTAAACCCATTTAATAGGAGTTTAAGACTAATAAGAAAAGGAAAATAGTAGTAATAGTAACAGTAATAGAAGTAATGATTATATTTTTTAGATTGTTAAGCGTGAAAACGCGGGTTTAATTGAGATGTTTCAAAAGTTAGTGTTTTGCGTCAAGTTAGAAATCATAATGTGTGTGTGTATTTTGTTATAATTTTTATTGAAAGGTGCATGTGAATTATTGTATGTATGTGAGTGGGAGTATGAATTAGTATGTGTATGTGATAGAATCGCGGTGTAAAAAGTGTTTGAGAGACAGACACACACGCAATGGATTGATTGGTATGATTTTTTTTTTTTTGTATGTGTGTGATAGAATGGTGGTGTAGAAATTATTTGAGAGAGACACACAAACACACATGCAATGGATTGGTTGTAATAAGTAAATAGATGATTTGACGTGCCCCCGACCTTATAACATGGATTGATTATAATTACTCACTCGACTGATTGATATATTTTAATCAGACGATATGATGTGCAACCATTCCTATAACGAGTTATACTCCCCCCATAACATATACAAACACATTCACATGTATAACATATATGCACATGTATAACACATATGCACAGACACACACACATATACATATTTATATACTTACACATATTTTCTCCTAGTTTCATGTGCACATGTAATTGGAGAATAATAAGCAAAGTCAACTGGTTATAGGTGCTTTATTTATTCTTGTAACTTTACTTATCTTTTCTATTACGTAACATAGTCTTATTATTATTTGGTTGACTATTATAACGATGTATACATGTATAATGTGTATAATTCAATTTCTACATATATTTAGTTGATCGTTGTAACGTGCACATTTGGTGAACATACAGTAATTTTGCAATTAATTTAAATAAAATAAACTTAATTTTGACTTATTGATATTGTACAGGTGAATAATATGGATGATAGTGTTTAGTTGACTGTTGTGGTCATGTTCACCCCCTCCTTAAGTGGTTGTTGTTTGGGTGAACAAAAATTGGTGGAAAGGATTACACATTAGGTGGACATATAGTAGTTTTAGGATTAATTTAAATAAAATAAAATTTATTTGGACTTGATATTAGTAGGGTGAATGCAAATAGGCGAAAAGACACACAACAACGTTAGGATTAAATAAAATAAGATAAACTCAAATTATATCGGATGAAAAATAATAACTATTTAATGATTAATTAAAGCCATTACTTATAGGACTCATATTTACACCCTCATAAATTTTTCTAAGGAAAAATGAGGCACAGTGATAATCAGTGGAAACAAGAGTACAAGAGTTCTTAATTAGACTGCACTTATGAATCTTTTATTGGTGTATTCTATATAGAGGGTACTCCTATTTATAAGTATGGGAAAAAGAAGATTGAACAGATTAACTACCTTACAAATCAAGGAGTTTATCTCTCGCAAGCATACCTCTTCGATTGTATTTTGTTTTCCCTATCAGAAATTGGGATAAGGCATTAGAGAATATATTATGCGTCCATAATCCCGACATAGCCCTGACATTCCTTATGCGGTTAGAAAAACCTGAAAAAGATATTCACCCATTGTGAATACAACTACGTAAAGAGAGCATTGACCAAGACTGGGATGTCTCGTGACATATGCAGATTAAATTGAATCTTATCAATAAATTGAAGAAGAAAAAATCCCGAGTTCATGTCATAAATATCTATACATCAATCATAGATACGCTTCCTCCTAGTTGGCCATATGAAAAAATCCCTAGATTTTAAAAAATAATACCGAATGGATGGACATCAGACACATTGAACATATTTTAAAGTCTTATTGTGAGAAGTTATATACATATATAAAGTTGTCAAGAATATTAGTTAGTCATAAACATGTTAGTATAATGAATTTGTTGCTTATTTTTTATTGTAGGTAATGTTGAACAGCAATGGAGATAACGTATAAAATGATGATGGGACACCTTGTGGATTCTCACCCCCTGTTCCCCAACCTAGATTCTCATCACCACTGGGTGAATAATACTCTTCTCTATCAATGGTTCACTCTACCACTCAATCTAAAAGTAGGAAACAAATGCATGTTAATCTAACACCCCCGCTACCGACACCTCCCGAGCAAATGAGAAGAAGGCCACTGGGTTCTTCCTTCTGAAAAATAATCCTACGAAAACTAAAAATGATGTCCAAATATTTAAATCCCAGTGTCTGTAACTTGGGAATTTTCACGTGGGAGTCGGGGAACCAGATAACTGACACGAAATTGATCAAGACATCAAGGATGACATTTTTAAATGACTTTGTAAGAGTTTTTCACTCCCTAGACATTCAAAGCAAAAGATTCTTTCTTATACTGTTGAATAAAGGAGAAAATGTTAAAGGAACCTTTGGCAAAAACATATCTCGAAGGTCCATTAAGCTCCGACGTGGCTATGAAAGAAAGAGTCCCTAGGAATGTTAAAATATCGATTGATCAATGGAACAATTTTTTGGAAAATGTGGCGATGGACAAAAAAATTGGTCCAGGGGAAAAAAATAAATGAAACAGAACTAACAAAGTTGATGTCCATAGACTTGGGAATATATCATATGAAGATTTGACGATTGAATGGTCAGAAAGTACAAATAGCCATCCAGATTTCGGTAAAACACCTAATTGGGATAACTTGTACGTGCATGCCCGATGGGACTAAGATAACAAGTCCCCACAATAATTGGCTCTGACTCTAGTGATTATGACTAGTTATTTAGTTATATATATACACGTTATATTAAATAATGTTAAAATCATAAGACAAAATATAATTTCACGCGATAGGAATCGATCGAAGCCATTAGCAGTCAGTCTGCTTCTAGCCCTTATGATGACATTGAAAATAATGCCCTGTATTGAACATTTGAAAAGGAAAAAAGAGGGAGGATGAGAGGTTTCGAATAACATATGTCAAAAAATAAATTACAACCCACTGCACCTCTCATGCATGAGCTCTCTTCGGTGAGGAATCGTATCTCAAGCCAAGAGGCAAGTCAGTCCAAGATTGATGGGGGTATACAAGAGATTCAGAGTAAGTTGGGAGTGTTGGAGAGCGAAATCAAGAACCTTGTGTCCTTATTTACTCAATGTTTTCGGTCCTAAATGCCTGCTCAAGGTTACCATTACCCTAAGTTTGAAGGTTTTCCCTATCCTTTGTCTCAAGGATTTCCCTCCCAAATGTCACCTCTTACAACATTCCCCTCCTTTGTGCCTCCTCTTGCCACAGTACCCTCCTAAATTCCTCCTCCTACCATAGTCCCTGGATCATCGTCATCCATTCAAGGTGACCATAGTGAGAAATACTATATAATGGACTGGGCCAATACTAGGATTACTAGCACGTGCACACTCGTTTACTTGAATATCGAAACTCATGTTCATAATCATCATTTTCCAATGGGTGAGACTCACATACTGGATGATAAAATATACACCGATTATAGAGAAGAGACTGTGCATGTTGACAGCGGAGAAGGGCCCTTGCTGAAATACTGTCAAAATTGTTTTATCATGTAGCCAGATTATGTTTTGTTCAAGATTAGGCGATGAACAATGTTTAATTTGAGAACAAGCTATAATATGTTTTTTTTTAAGTTATTATAAGTTTTTGGGCCATTTGTTGACAATTTTAGTTTATGAAACATGAATTTAAGTTTAAGTTGAGTTATTTTAAGTTTTTCACATTTTTGTTAAATAAATTATGAATTATGCATTTTTGTGTGCTACATGACCTTCATTTCAACCTATTAATATAGGTGAATTTAATTTTTAAGATTATTTAATTTATTTCTCACAATAAAAGAGTGGATGAGGGAGAGTAATCGAATATCAGATAATCATGTAAAGGATGTTCAAAATTTTATTAAATACGCAGATTGAAATCTTAAAAGTGATATTATTTTGTGTTCGTGCACGTGTTGAATGAACACAAAAATAGAAGTCTTTAGAAGACGTTGAGTTGCATTACTAAAGTGGGGAATTTTTCAAGACTATAAGATATGGACATAACATTGTGAAAAGAATGTACGTTTTGTCCCAAAAGAATTACCTATACCCGACCGCATAACGAAATCACACCATGTGGAAGTGGTGCATGATTCATCAACACATCATCCTTTAACCAACCTAATTAATGATTCTTATGGAATCCACGACCATCAAAACCACCAACATATGGATATATATAATATGAATTGTGATCAAGTCAATGAACAATACATACGGTTAAAAGTTTATGCGGATAGACCATTATATAAAGATTGTGATGAAGATCACTCAGTATTATATGGAATGATTGGTATACATAATTTGAAGGGTTAATTTGGTTTGCCGAGAAACAGCATAATCGTAATTCTTAAGTGATTTAAAGACATCCTCCCAAAAGAGAACACGTTACTAGAAAATTAACCTAGCATGAGGAAGAGCTTGAAGATTTTGGGTTTTAATTACAAATCTATTTATCATTGCGAGTATGGTTAAATATTTTACTGCAACGAGAATGAAGAGAAGGATGAGTGTCCTATATCAAGTAAACTAAGATATGTGTCTTGTGAGAGTAGAAAAGATGAGAATGCAAAATATCACAATTCCAAAGTAGGTTTTAAAGTATTTCCCCTTGGGCTATGGTTAAAATGATTGTTCACTATATCGTGGATAGCATAGGCCATGACATGGAACACTCAATACGAGGTAGGTGGGAATCTCATGTGTCATCCAATTGATTCACTCATCAGGTAGCTTTCAAATGCACAACACCCTGAATTTGTAAACTAATCGTACACTATTCGCCTTGCATTATCAACTGATGGGTTTAACCCTTTTAGTAATTTAAGCACTAATCAAAGTTATTGGTCAGTTCTCACGGTGCCTTTAATTCTCCCTCCAATACTATGCATGAGAAAAGAGTTCACATTATTGTCATTATTAGTACCTAGATCGAAGGCTCCCAATGATGATATTGATATTTTCTTATCCCCTTTAATTGAAGAACTTAAAGAGTTATGGGGTAAAGGTGTGAGGGTGTTTGACAGTCATAAGGTTGAAGAGTTCACACTTAAAGCAATGATGATTTGAGGGAACCATGACCTTATGGTTTATGGAACCTTATATGGTTTCAATGTTCATGGTTATTATGCATGTCCCATATGTGAGGAGGAAACTGAAGCCACTCGACTACATCATAGTGGTATGATGATTTAAACGGATCATTGCAAATTTTTGTTGATCAGTCACCCTTTTAGGAATAACAAGTCTAATTTCTTACATGTTGGTCATGGGCAGAGAACGGAACCTACTCATCTTTCTGGTCATTAGATCAAAGAGAAGGCAAAGACTGCGACTACAGGGAAGACGTATACAGGCAAACACCCTCAGTTTGTAAACCTGAAGCATAAATCTAGCGAGTATCCGAACAACCCTAGTAAAATGAAGGCATGGTCAAACGATTAATATTTTAAACTTGTCATATTATAAAGATCATCATGTAAGGAATGCAATTGATGTGATGCACATGGAGAAGAATGTTGCAAAACATCTGATAGGAAAATGTCTGGGTGGTTCTCAATCAAAACATTGAGAGCAGGCGTGCCACGATCTGCCCAAGATGAAAATAAATAAGAAATTATGATTAAAAAATGATCCTACAACAGTAAGAATATCTATGCCCCGGATGTTTTCACTTTGACTACTAGTGAGAAAAATATCCTCCTAAACACATTGTTCAACTTGAAGACTCTGTGCAGTTATTTCGGTTATTTGTGCAAGGTATTAAACTACCAAACAAATGACCTAAAACAGTGCAAGTCTCATGACTCGCATGTCATCATTCAATTAATCTCTTTGTTGTTTATGCATTACTTCATCGAGAATAAATATCTTCTCCCGAGAATTATGCAAATAAGATTATGGTTTATCCTGCTTTGTGCAAAAGTGGTAAACAGAAAGCACATTAAATCTATGAAATCAAATTTAACCGAGGAAATTTATTTATTAGAGAAATATTTTCCTTCGTCGTTCTTCGATATCAGCATCCACCTACTCGTGCATTTATGTGACGATGCTTTTTTGTGTGGTCCCGTTAGGTATCGCTATATGTATTCGTCGAACGCTTGATAAAAAAATTCAAAGACTATGTTAAAAAATACATGGTATATGGGAGGGTCAATGGCTGAAGAATACATAATTGTGGAGTCATCATAATGCGCTCGGGAACATATGTAAGAAAAAGAGCTGAGGAGATTCAATCCTCATGGAGAATGAGTGATCCAAGAACATGATAAGTTTGAGGATGAATTTAATTTCGAGAATCTTAAGGAGGTGAGACTCACTAATCTATAATATAAGAAAATAGCTCATTTTGTCTTCGAATTGCAAGTTGAAGTTGAATATTGGAGAGAGTAAGTAGCTACATAATTAAATGATTTATTCTTGTTTGATTATATGTATTCTCTATATTATGATCTAATCTCTATAATTTACCAACTTAAGGTTGATATGTTGAATTGTTACTAAGAAGTTATATAAAGAAACAAATTATTAGGACTCATACATAAATTTAAAGTTCAATAAGTGATAAGTCCTTAATTTGAATAAAATTGCATTGAGTGGAAGTAAAAATAACAAACGTTATGCATAACTGGTATCCACATCTCTACATTAATTTTGCAAATTTTGTTAGTTTGTAGGTTAGGAAACTGTGGTTGATCCCACATGTGAGTGGTATCATAGTTTGGATTAATTAATCACAAGCCATCCTTACATGTAAGGTAATTAGTGAAGTTGCTAAGAGTGATGATAGTTTTCTTTATTACTTACAAAAATTCTAGATAATGATGGCATTTCCCGCATTTCATTATTTTAAAATAATATGCTCACATAACAGGTCAATTTGATGTGAGTATTATAAAGTAGTTACAATATTGCGAAATTGTATTGAATTACTTGTTGAATAGAAGGTTTTTCAAGGGACTGCATAAAAATATTTTTTTTATTAAATGGATATGGTCACACCCTTAATCCGTGAGCCCAAATTTTTAAAATAAATAAATAAATGGTCACGGTACAAGGTTGTGACCATTTATTTATTTATTTATTTTGAATTAGGGGTCATGGATTAGGGCCATTACCAAATTTGAACATTGTTCCTAACTGATCACGGATTATGTCTGTGACCATGGAGCCAATATTATCCCATGTTAGTCATATATTTGGGTCATGACTAAGGGGTCACAAATTCAGTCCCTGACTATGGAACCAACATTATGTCATGTGAGAGATCGAGACACCATTTAGGGTCACGGATGAGGTTTATGACCATTGTTTTTTGTCACAATGAAAATGGTCATGGTCAATATCCGTGAACTTGGTTATGGCCTAGTTCCATGAACATCTCCGATATATCATGTAGTGCATGCCCCTACATTCCCTGACCTATCGTACATGTGGCACAATGATTAATCATTTGGTTAATCAATTCGTTAACCATTCAGTTAATGGATCTGGATAAACCTCTAAAAAGTAGGGCCCAGTAACCTTAAAAACCACCCCAAAACCCAACATTGATTTAGTTTTCTAACTTTATTCAATCTCAACCATCCAACAAACATAGGCAAACCTCTACGCGCACCTTGCGAAAGTGCTACAAAGGTAAAGAAATGCTGCAGAAATCCCGGGTTTATACCCCAAATATGTATTGTGATATAAATTGTCCATATTTTTTCAATCACTTAAACCAACCCCCGTTAGGGGAAGGGGTATGCACTTTACAATATTTATATTTTAAAGCCTGGATTTTCACCCAACACCTTTGTTTATTGAGATGAAATGACATACTCATATGTTAAATAAATGTTAATCAATTTTGGTACAATTAAGTACGACCTGAAAACATATTTATCAAAACTGTTTTTAGGGAAGTGTCTGTAAATCGAGTCATTCTAAATCTTTTTCTAGAACGAAAGTATAAAATTGGAATACTCTCCACCACTTCTCCGAGCGAAAAAACCTCGTCCCAAAGGTGGAACTCTATAATATATTTTTTCCTGGAACACTTATCAAACACATGTCTTTAAATAATGTATTATTAACATATGAATATGAGATTCCAATACATAACAAAAATTCTATATTGAGGACTAGGCTCCATAAATAGCATAAATTTTGTATATTATATACCCGGTATCCTATCGCCTACACTTGTAAAAATGTCTCATTTTTTGAACTATGTTGGCTTTGATCCTAAGTCCTCCTGGGTACGTAGGATTAAGACCAAGCCAAACTCATGAGTCCATGCCTTATAATGTGTCTCATGACGTATTATCTATTAGGGATGCCTCTATCTCTAGTCCAAATCCTCTTTCTCAAACTAAGTGATCTTATATCACATCAGAACAGTTTGAGGCCTATGAAACCTCCGATATTTGATCCATGTCGATAATTTATACATAGATCTCTGTCGGTTACTTTTGTTCTAGTCCAACCTAGAATACATCCCCCCTCCTTCTACACCTCCAAACTAGTCATAAGGTTCAACAACACCTTTTGGCTATTGATCACCTGACAATCATAAGGACATATACCTTTGTTGGTGCCTTTGGGTCCACACACAAGCCCTCACATTATCACACACATGATGTTGGAACACTTCCATGCGGATCACTGCAATAATTGAACTATATATGCTTTGATCTCGTGGCTACGCATTACATAGGCATAATAGTGAGTCCTTTTCTTGATCACAATCCTCGATAATATATCTCTAGATATGTTGTCACCATAGAAATGCACCCATATCACATAGTACCTTTTTAGACCCATTTTACACATTAAATGAGATATAAAATTATCCCAAGATGTTATTTCTTGCGCATACACATATACATACTTTTAATGGCCTCCCATTATATCAGTCAAGTTCCCTCACACTCATATACATACATATAAATGAACACCCATTATCTGAATACATATTCACACACAAGCACTCTTATGTACCCCCACCGATTTAAGTGGCATTCCTACATGTCTAACTAATACCATTTTTCATGCCAAAGCATATATCTACATTTTAAAGGATTCTCAAACTAAGGCCTTTCAGCATGTTCTAAAATAAACTTAAAAGTAATCTCAAAATGTAAAGAGTGATAATTAAAATATAGAAAAGTAAGAATAAAGAACAAGTGGGGTGCCAAATACCTTCCCCACTCGTAACCCGATTCTTGAACCCAAAACTAGAATCTTTAGATCATTCGCATACCTAAACTTGCCTTAGGATTAGCCCAAAACGGACTAACCCGAACCATTTTTAAATTTTATATAAAATAAATTAGTGACTCTGCATAACTCACAAACCCTCGCACTGAGAACTTAGGCTTAGGCCTAAACATGGGCATTCAACCTAACAACAAAAACTACATATGGTGTTGAACAACTTTTAAGGGAAATCAATCCATAGAATTAAACCCTACTTTAAGGGTAAATGACATACTAAGATGCAATCACTCTCGCATCCCCATATGGATCAGAGCCACGAGGTGCTACTCAATGCAACATCCCATTTTCCCCCCTAGTTACCGCTTGGGATGCATAACACAACTATATGGTGAAACCCAAGGGATTTATAGAAAGTATCTAAGAAAGCAAGGTGTAAAATATTAAGAGTCCCCTTCATGGAGTTAATAAATAATAAAGGTATTAGAACATACAGTTTGAGCAAGCTATTAAATCTTTTTAGTTTGATCAATACCCGAATGAAACTTGTGTGTATAAGAATCATGTCAGAAACGTGGTGGTATTTTTGGTACTTTATATGGATGATATTATCTTAATAAGGAATGATGCGGGTTTGTTATTTGGCATAAGAGTGTGGTAATCTAGTTAGTTTGATATGAATGACTTGGAAGAATTCAATCATATGCTTGGGATCAAGATTTTGCATGTCTGGAAAATAAGTTGTTAGGCTCATCAAGCTACTTATATCGATAATGTGCCCAAAATTTTATCATGCAAGATTCCAAGAAAGTATTTCTTCCTTTTAATCATTTAATCTCTCTGTCTAAGGATTAGTGTTCTAATACACCTTATCGGGTAGAGAGGATGAATAATATACCTTATGCTTCGATGGTGGGTAGATTCATGTATGTTATGTTATGTTATGTACAAGATAGAACATATCCTTTGTCGTTGGCATCGTCAATATATTTTATTCTAACCTAGATGTGGAGAACTATACTTCAATAAAGCACATTCTCAAGTACTTGAAAAGGACTATAGATTATATGCTCATTTACTAAACGAATAGTCTTCTACCTTTAGGGTTCACGAACTCGGATAGATAAGGATTCCAGGAAATCGACCTCAGGATATGTGTTTACCCTAGGAGCTGGATCCATAAGTTAGGAGTATTAAGAAATTATGAATTTCTTTTTCGACCACGGTAGACGAAGATGTTATCACTTTGGAAGAAGTTATTTGGCATAAAACCTTCCTAAGTGATTTGGGTGTAGTTCATTTAGTGCAGTCGACTATTACACATTAGTGTGATAATAGTCGAGCGATTGCTAATTCGAAAGAACCATAAACTCGTAAGTGGGTTAAACACATTAAGCTCAAGTATCATTTAATACGGGAGATCATTCGAAAAGGTGACATCATCTTGACTAAAATTTCATCTCAAGATAAATTATCAAATTCTTTAAAGAAGAGATTACCATCTAAGGGTTTTTAAAGTCATGTAGATGGAATGTGTGTTAGATTTATGGGAACATGGGTTTAAGGCTAAGTGGGAGACTACTGGGGGTTTTATTCCTAAAACCATGTATGATGCTTATATATTAGTGAAGGTTTGTTAAGTTTTTTTTTAAATGAGAACCATATTTATGGCAATGCCTTATATGTGTTTTAAATATATGCATGTAAATCAATTGAACTTATTAGGACTTTTGGTGATTTGGTTTCGACTTGATCATAGAAGATAAGAATTTTGGTTTTAGTTCAATTAAACATTTCACATCCCAGATTTGGAGTTGCCATCACATTGATAAATATGTGAGTAAGATCTTAGTTGTTTATCTTAAGTACGAGAACATGTATGATGGTTCGAGAAGTTGTTTAATAATGCAAAGAGGATTGTACATGTACATCAAGAATGTATTAAACGTGACAAGGTTGAGATTCAAGTTTAGGTTCTGACTAGATTAGATTTACACAATCTCAAATCATTTGCAAAGGGTGCATATATTCTCAGTCCCGAGGACTATAAGGATTGGAACATTCATATAATTATTGCTTTGATTGTTTTGAGTATTATCCAATTTACTAGCTCTAAATCTCTACAAGTTGGACAATCGTTGTGTGTACATGTCTGATATCATATTCCAGAGGAATTCTCATCTGGGAGATATCTTGGATTGTGATAACCCCCTTGATAAACTTAAAAGTTATGAGTCTACCATTCATAATATGGTAGATTATCAAATAAGTTAAGCTTGAGATCTACGAATAGTTAAGGCGTCGGTGAAAATTAATTAGTGATAAATTAATTTTCACTAAGCGGGTATTGTATGATTTACACAGGAAATCACATTATGGGCTATCTAACTTTGCAAATAAAGACCTAATTATTCGAGTAATTTTGAGATAATTAAATTATAGTGCAATAATAATTATTTAGGGGAATCAATTGTAATTATACGAGAAAGAAAATATATTATGGGAAGTAATACGGGATTTTCATATTTCCATTTGGAAGTTAATTTAATTATTGATCTTCGGTCCCTAGTCTAGTCCATTACCCAAGTAGTGGGCCACAACTCTTTGGAAGCACTAATTAGCCCTAACCCACTTAGTGTACCTATATATATGGGTCTAATTTAGGGTTTTACGCAACATAACACAATATAAGGGTTAGAAAATGAGAGCGGAAAACACTATTCACGTTTTTGTGAAGAGGTAAGGAGAGAGAAAGTATTTTCTCTCATATTTCACCAAGTTTTCATATCCGAAAGTTCCCACACATTTGGCATACTTTAGGGAGATTGTATACTAAAAGATTTAAGTCTTTGAGGAATTTGTAGCAAGCTTTTAGAGAGCAAGGAAAAGACATCTCTTCATTTTCTACAAACCATATTTCTCCTCATATGGATCACTTACAATATCTGCAAAGCTATCGCGATTCAAAAACCTAGGCTTATACTTTAAACTTAATTTTTCTCTTTTTATCTAATGTTTGATCATTCAAAGGTTTTGGGCAGCAAATTTTTATTAATATCGAGCCCCAATAGTGGGTTATTTATGGGATGATTGGGTTCAGAGGAGCCTGGAATTTCATATTGTCTGTGTTCAGTATCCGGGTTGAGTATAGTTAAGGTAGGATAAGAAATAAATTCTTAGTATACTTTAACTACACGCTGCTATTATTGTATTCTTAAGTGGATTTTATTAATATGGGGAAGTTGTAGATGATGATAAAACCAAATTGTTTGAAAATAAAAATTTGAACAAAGGTCTTGTACAATATTAATCCTAAAAAAGGCTAGAATTGTACATTATGATTTTATATAGTATATTCAAGGATATACCCTTGGTAAATAAGAAGTGTTATATACATGTATGTAAGTTTTTACCCTTACATGCAGGGCGTTGAGAATGGACCGGGAATTTAACTACTAAAGTGACCATTTTTTTATGTTTTACGTATAATGAGTTCATATACCGTGTATGAAAAGTTGTACCTTTGCATATAAGGTGATGGAGATGGACCTCACTTGAAAGTAAATATGGTGAGATCATTTACATTTTGTATATATAAATATGTGTAACCACCGTATTAGTGCAGTCAGTGGAAAATATTAAAGTCGAACTAGTATTTGTTTATCCAATTGTTCCAACGGATAAATACCTACTAATATGGGGGTACATAACGTGTACCTTAGTGTGTGCGGTTGAATTTTTATTTCGGGTGAGGTTTCACTAAAAAATATTTGGTTTGGACTATGAAAGTAACTTTTGAGGAGCCAAATCCGTGTTAGATTGTTTTTAGAGGGGTAGTCAAAGCAATGTTAGACCTTTTCCTTTTTCTAAAAAAAATTAATTGGCCCATATAACACTTTTCAGGTGAAAGATTTCATAGGGATATATCACGGCCATTTAAACTATTAGTTAAAGAGGGGGATTTAGCCGATCGATTAAATCCCTTGTCTTTTTATATTTTATATTTTTTAATTATATATTTGTTCATCCCTTTTTATTGTCAAATTGGGTTCCTTTTGGGAATTTTTAGTCTCCTTGGTGATATTCGGGGATTGAGAAATGTTTTGCGTGAAGTTCGGATGATACGCCCACATAAAATTTTGTGTTTACTGTAGGAAGTTGGTTGTACTGAGGTATATGAATAACTAGAACGGGTGAGGTGTGACCCACTCCAATGAACTCTGTCTTCAAGGTGTTCAAGATCTCAAGAGCAGTTGGGTATGAAAAACTTCTACTTTTAGTAAAAATGTAGTAAATGTCATGGACCTCCCCTTGCAAATATGAAACTTCGCATATGACAATGATAACTTGCAGAATAAGATCTCTTGAGAATGATGGTTGCAATGAGGGGAGTGAAGAGACAAGCACTCAACACTTATAGAGAGAGTAGGGAGAGAATACTAGGTCTGGTGTGATTTTGACATAATAACAGTACAACTTGAGTTTTTTGATATAATTTGACCTAGACCAACGGTCCTATTTATAGATACAAGCTAGGGCTGACATGGCCTTTTTTGGTGGAAAAAATGAGAGGGGACTTGAGGAACAAGGTCTGAAGTGTACCTTATGTCCCTACATTATTTGTAGCCGCCTCTCCCACTCTGATAAATGACACCTGGTGCAAATCAAAGTCAAAAGGCAAATATGTCTCCTAATGGAAACAAAATATATGATATGGTAAATAACTTTTTAAAAGTAACTTGTTGTACAAAATTTTGTAAACTTCAAAGTGACTTTCACGACCTCTAAAATCATTTATTCCTTATGAATAGTCCTTATGAACAGCCACGTGGCTACTCACTCCAGTTATGACTAAGTGTTGGTTGTATAAGTGCTTGAATGACTCCTAGAGGTTTTTCTACTAGTATTCTCTCTATATTAAAGTGCTAAGTGGTTGAGTCTTACTCAACAAACCTTGTCTCTCAACCACCAAGCCAAAACTCCCAGAAAATCCCGACTAGCCTATTTGAGCCCTGCTTGCTCAACTAGGCTACCTGTATGAGTAAATAAATATTAGTAGTTCGGTTATTTAAAAGAGTAACTTTTCTATGACGAGGGGACCCTCGTGATAGACCCCCTAATCCTGACTTATTTTGTTCCTTGGGTCATTTGTGTCTTGGACCCCCTCGCTGCAAAATAATATTTGGATTTGAGCATTAGAAGGGGGGTTCATCTATGTGGACTCCCTCGCCCAAATATCATTTTAACTTGGTATTAGTAGAGGGGTCCCTTGCTATGGACTCCCTCACCAAAATAATATTTCCACTGCCATTGGTAGAGGGGTCCTTCGTTGTGGACTCCCTTGCATAAATAATATTCCATCTGGCATTGGCAAAGGCATCCCTCACTTGTCGACTCCCTCACCTAAATAATATCTCAACTGGGATTTAGCAGAGGGGTCCCTCACTTGTGAACTCCCTCTCCTAAATAATATTTTGACTTATGGAACAATTCCACTCTACATTAGTCCCCTCATGCAAAGTCTTTTATATTGGGTAGACCAAAAGGCTTTGTTCGTTATAATTGCAATCTTCAATTTTTTAAAGGACCCTAGGGATCCTTCACCATTATCCCTAGGGTCATTAAATACTATGTCACTTTATCCCAAATTTTGGGGCCTCAAGGATCCACGTGTCATTATGGGAACTGATGTCCCATCATTTGGGTAAAAATCTGTCCAACTTTTAGTTTTGCCACGCGCAGTCCTATTTTCTTACAAAGGCTCTTTTTTAAACTTCATTCTTTTCACTTTCACTTTTTTATCTTCTTCTCCAACAAAAATCAAAGGGATCTTTGAGAGAAGTAAACCTTTATAGAAAATCTTCCATTACTTTTTTCTTTAATCTTTTAAAAATCTCCCTTCAATGGCTTCCACATCGCAAATCGCCTTTACTAGTGTCACCGCCACCATTAGCAAACTGCTAGTGGGATCTTTGCTAATATCAGTTACCATTTCTATGGTATTGTATATTGGCGTAACCACAATAGGCACCGGCATCCCCCATATTACTGCTGCCATAGCAGGAGGTACCTTATCCGGGACAATCGCTACCAGGGGTCCCTCGTCTAAAACTGAGGGTCCCTCGTATGGGGTGACTACTACCAGGGGTTCCTCTTTTGGGATGGATGTGTTGGAGCTAAAGTCCAAGGTTCAATTGAATACGCGTATAGATTGAACTACAAAAAATATTACACAAACGTGAAATCCTATAAGGCAGAATTAGGATTTACCTTTCGAGATATCTTTGATTTGATCTCGTGTTAGAAAAAATCATATTTGATGACAGATGATCGAGAATGCAGGACCGATGAACCTCACGATCTTCTACTATATTCCTAATATGGATTGTCACGAGCAGAGTGTGGGCTCTATCTCCATGACGACCTACTCTTCTCATTTTTCGACTCTGCTGTCTCTCTTTCTCAAAAATCCAAATTTAGGTCTTTTGATTATCGAAGAGTGACAATTGGCTTAAGAAAAATAAGCCTTAGGTGCATATATATAGTCTATAGTATGGACCTTAATGAGAGATAATTATGTGGCTCCTAATGGGCCTGAGAAAAACTAATCCTTCTCGGATCCTAATCTTAATCCATTAATTATAATTAATACCACTAAATAATTATAATTTCAACTCCACTCCTTAACTCAAAATTATATTTCAAGCTCCTCATTATTAATTACTTAATTCTCCCCACATTAAGGTTATAGATACCCATTAGTAAAATAAATTATTGATAATGTATTTGATTAACTTTTTTTAAGTCTTTGAGCAGTCTAACTTAGCTTATTTATAGTATCGAATTAACATATTCCACCTGTAGGGTTTGACACATTTAAAACTTATAAGCATCACACGGGGGTATCACCAGTCTTTATACCAAGACATGGATTCCATCTATAAAAGACTTTCACCATACATTAATCATCATTACCCAATCTATCAAGATTATTGATCCAATAATGAATCTCACTAAATAGGTCAAAGCAATAAATAACTAGTGCATGTGTCCATCAATTATATCCGAATTAAGAGCCTTACATAAACCTAATAATCATGAGGTTTTAATTATCTTATAAAATTAGTATAAAGAAAACAACCTCAAGGTGGTCCCATTCAATACACATAAAGTGCACTAGCACAATAAGTTGAAACTATACAGTTTCTCGTAATCAAGAGAGACCTATTAAAATAGCATGCTACAACCCTACTGATGGTGTGTCCAGTTCCATCTAAGAATGTGAACGATAAAACTTATATTCTAAAAGAACTGGTCATCTAATCCTCTGTGTGTAAGCCGTACTCTACAAATCAGAAAACATACTGAGCAGAATAAAAGACATCATCAATATATAAAATAATGCAAACATTATGTCCATACATGATTCTCTTTAAAATAGGGAAAATTAATTTTATTTTAAAAATAAATCCATAACTAAAACTATTACATAAGTCATGGTTTTACTCTACTTCTCTAACAATCTCCCACTTATACTCAAAACCATCCTACAATGCATCTCACTCCCATCCCCTCTACCTGATTATCAAAAGTCTTGGCTGATAAGTTATTCGTGAGAGGGTCTCCTAGGTTGTTCTCTCATGTAATATTCATAATTGTGACATCACCTTAATGCACAAATTCTCAAATGAGATGATCCTCACACTCGATGTGTTTACCTCTCTTATGGCTCCTGGGTTCCTTAGCAACCACACCCCTATTATCGCAATAAAGTGTAATAGTCGATTAAACTAAAGCTACCACTCCTAGATTTATTAGGAAGTTTCTAAGACATGTTGCTTACTTGAATGCCTCGGAGGCCGCCACATAGTCAGCTTCCATGGTGGAATCAGCAATGCAGGATTGCTTGATACTCCTCTAACTAATGGCTCCACCTCCTAAAGTAAACACATATCTAGAGGTAGACTTTCTGGAATCTCTATCACACTTAAAATCTGAGTCGATATACCCAATAGGTACTAGACTCTCTGTCTGGTAAAGTAGCATATAATCTCGTGTTCTTTTCAGGTACTTGAGTATATGCTTTACCGTATACCAGTGTTCTTTCCCAGGGTTAGACTGATATCTACTAACCATGTCAATAGCAAAGCAGTTATTAGGTCTAGTGCGTAGCATAGCATACATAAGGCTCTTAACTGCCGAAACACAAGGGATACCTTTCAACTTCTCTATCTCATCAAGTGTTCTTAGTACATTGATTCTTGGAAAGAGATATTCCATGTATGAAAGGGAGGAACCCTTTCTTGGAATCTTTCATGCTAAATCTAGCACGAATGGAATCGGTATAAGTTTCTTGTGATAAACCCAACATCCTTTTCTTGAAATCTCGTATAAGCTTGATCCCAAGGATGTAATTAGCTTCTCTTAAGTCTTTCATATCTAATTGACTAGACAACCACACTATAACCGAAGACAACACTCTAACATCATTGCCAATGAGAAGAATATCATCCACATATAATACGAAAAATACTGAGAACGCGAGAATTACGTGTGATAATTGATTAACTTTGCAAATTTCTAAAATATCACACTCATTTAATTTCAGCCCCTAAACATGCATCTAAAGTGAAAGTGTCAACCCATAGACAAATAAAGCAAGCGACACAAAGTTATGGAAAAATCCCCGAAGGGCAAAACCTTTTATTTCTAGAACTTTGAACAATTTACAAGACCATTGACTTACATACAACCTGATAATCGCCCACAAGTGTAACGCATGGTGTCTTGGGTAAACCTTCAAAGCAACGGCTAGAAACAGTGTCGGCTGGAATCTCCCGCAGGAACTCCAGGTGGTCAGCAATGAAGAAGGGAGACGGCTTCTTCACAAGGGTTGAACAATAACCAAATTGTGTTATAGGGTTCCAAAAGATTCACAAAAGTAATTGGGATTTTTGTGTGTGAATCAAAAAGAGTCTTGGGACTCAAAAAGCTGAAGACTTAGAGTATTTAGGACTCTGAAAATCGTCTTGAAAAGTTTTAGAAAACAACTCCCCGAAGTTGGCTTTAAATAAGAAAACTTTGAGCCTAAAAAATCTCAAACAGATCTGGCCGAATTTATCCCAGGCGGACCGGTCCGGCTTGGACGCGGATCGGTCCGACCTCGGATCGACCTCGGATCGGTTCTTTTAAAATATGGCTCCAGCCGTTTGCAATCGGTCCGGGGTATACTGGATCTGCAGCAAGCGGATCGGTCCGGTTGAGGGGCGGACCGGTCCGGCTTTCCCAGAAAAATAAATAACTTTTAAAACAAAACATTTTATAAAAATTTCCCAATACTAAATATGAACTTTAAGGAACGTAAAAACAAAATTTTACCAAGTTCATTCTCGCAGAGGCTATAATGTTGAAGACACTTTGATATTCAGATCCGTTGATGTAGATGCGATCTTGGATTTCTTCAACGGTGTAACGGCGTATGACATACATATTGACAATGGACAAAAATGTCCTTACAAATACCACTAGTTTTCTATTTCATTTCTTGTACACATAAGACCAATCTAGACATTGATAAAAATCAAAAGATTTTATTGTCTAATCAAAACAAATGTTCCAACTTCTAGATGCGTGCTTAAGTCCATAAATGGACTTTTTAAGGTTACATAATTTATACTCTTTGCCTTGGGAAAAATAATCATCTCGCTGCACCATATAGGTACACCCTTCAAGATTCCCATTAAGAAATGCAGTCTTAAAGTCCATTTGCTAAATTTCATAATCAAACTGAGCCGCAGTGGATAAGATAATTCTAATGGACTTCATCATAGTTACCAACAAGAAGGTTTACTCATAATCGATGCCCTTTATCTGAGTAAATTCTTTTGCAATAAGTCGTGCCTTAAAGGTCTCAACCTTACCGTCCACCCCATTTTTCCTCTTATAGACCCACTTGCATCCTATGGGTTTTATCCCTTTGGGCGGATCTACAAAATTCCAGACCTGATTGGAATATATAGATTCCATCTTAAAATTCATAGCTTTAAGACAAAGTCCTGCATCTTTATCTTGGATAGCATCGTTGTAATTACAGGGATCGCCTTCGAGTTCATCAGGGACCTTGTCATAAGACTCTCCCAAAAAAATAAACCGTTCAGTTCGATGTACAACCCTCCCACTACGACGAGGTAGTCCCTGTGCTGGTGTACTAGATTCAATGCATTATGTTATTTCATCACGTACTTGTGGTGTTAAAGAATCTTGTTGGTTCCCTCACAACTCTTCAAGAATAAATTTACTTATGGGTTTATTATTCATCATATAATCCTCTTCTAAGAATCGGGCATTGGTGTTAACAATGAACTTTTGATCCTTAGTATCATGGAATAAATAACCCTTAATTTCCTTAGGATATCCTATAAATAAACAAACTTCTGATCATGATTCCAACTTAATAGGATCTCTCTTCAGCACATGTGTTGGACTATCCTATATCAGACTATGTTTTATACTAGGATTGTGCCCAATCCATAATTCCTTGGGTGTAGTAGAGACCGCCTTTGAAGGTACCAAGTTTAGTAAATAAGTGGTTGTTTCTAAAGCATGTCCCCCAAAGGAATCTGGAAGATCTGTATAACTCAACATAGACATAATTATATCCAAAAGAGTCATGTTCCTCCTTTCTGATAAATTATTTTGCTGAGGCATATCCGGTGTAAAAAGTTGAGATGTGATCTCTTGATCTTTTAGATATTGCCTAAACTCCCCTTAGATGTACTCGCCACCACGATTAGATCGTAGTGTCTTAATACTTTTACCTTGATGCTTCTCCACTTCTGCCCTATAAACATTAAATTTCTCAAAGGCTTCGGACTTATGGTCCATTAGAATCGTCCTCTAGTTGTCAGTCCACATAGATCATAATGAACTAATTCCAATAGTTTTTTTGGCTCTATATCCCTTGGCCGAGAAAGGCCTCTTAGTCATTTTACCTTTAAATAGGATTCAAAAACTGGAAGTGCATCCATTTATAGTGATCTCAATTTCCCACTTTCTACCAATCTACGAATCCTTTTTTAGATTAATATGACCTAGGCGTAAGTGACAAAGATATGTTTGGTTCATTAAGGAGGGTTCCTTTCTCTTTATCTTTATTTTTGGTCCAATTGAATTATGAAAAATAATAATATGTTGTGTGGGAGATATAGGATTGAGAATATGAAGATTATCAACTAATGTATCAGAACAAATAAAAGATTTATTTTTCTTAATAACCACAAATATATTAAAAGAAACTGAATATCGTCTAAACAAGAAACTAAAATCAAATTCCTTTTAATGGAAGGTACATAAAGACAATCTTTTTAAAGTAAACTCCTATCACTATTAAAGCTTAAATGAACGTCTCCCACAACAACTACCGCTACTCTCATAGCATCTCCCATAGTCAGATAAATCTCTCCACAGCATACATGATTAGTGGCTCCCACAGCGTACATGATTAGTGGCTCCTGCATCTACATACGAGGTATCGGTAGTACAAACCACAAAATATGATTCAGTGACAAATAAATGGAATTTACCTACGTTGTTTTATTTGTTGTGGAAAATTGGACAATTATTCTTCTAGTGTCCTCGCTGCTTACAGTGGAAACACTTGCCCTTGGGCTTTTCCACACCTCCCTGGGGTCAACGAGCTGCCTGAGGAACCATAGCCTATTTTTTATCCTTTTTCTTCTTTTTATTCTTACCCATGGGATTAGAAGTAGAACATTTCTCAGCAACAAAATCATTTATTGACTTCTTGATGAGACCCTCAGTTGCTTGTATATCTTTAAATAGTTCCGCCAAAGAGTAATAAAGTTTGCTCATGCTATAATTTAGGCGAAATTCTTAAAGGACTCAGGCAGCCATTGGAGAATAATATCGACCTGGGTTTCCCCATCGAATTTCGCTCCAAGGATTTCAACCTCATTGATCAAAGATATCATCCTTTCAACGTTTTCCCTCACTGGGGTCCCTATAGCCATGTTTCTGTTCATGAGTTCTTTCATGGCAACCTTCCTTAGAGTAGGATTCTGATCCCCAAAAATATCTTTGAGGTTCAGTATCATTTCATAGTCATGGTCCATCGACTGATGCTAAAGTTGTTGAACATTTGACATAGATGCCAAAATATGACATCGCGCCATCTCATCATCCTTGATCAATTTTTGGTAACCCAGGGTTTCCTTTTCGGTCACACCCTCACCAGATTTCTCAGGTTAGATCTCATAGAGCCCAAACTTGTACCCTTCAGCAGTCAACACAATATCCAAATTCCTTTTCCAGTCAATGTAATTAGGTCCAGTTAATTTTTTTTCCTTCAGAATGACAGTTAGTGGATTGAAAGAGCTTCCCATCCTAATACTGAGAAAAATAATAAAATGAATTATTATAGGGCATAAAACTTTTTGAATTCTAAATTAAAATTAATAACCCCTCTATCAATTTTAAAAGAATTCGTTGACATCGCAATTACCATTTGAATAGTATTCCACTTTATAGAACCTACTTTCCAAAAAAATAGGCAGGCTTATTCCTTTTAATTTTATTATCTAGACAAAACTTATGTCAAATAAAATTAAATAGCCGACACTTTGGTCCCACAAAATCATAACATTCCTATTTGGAGAACCTACCATTATTTAATGTCTAGGTGTATACCAACAACTAATTTTATATTATCTCATATCATATAGACTTCTCCTTTGGGGCCGCCGATTGAAAAAATACCACTTAAGTCGTTTAATACAAGATTAAACTATTTAAATGGCTTCGAACTATTTTTTGAAGAAACTTTTTTCTTAAAACAAATTTTAAACACAAGATGTGTAAAATAGTTATGAACGAGTAATTTCAGATATAGGTTTACCAGTTTTGAAAAACAAAACTTAAACAGAGTAAAAGGAAGTGTACACAAGCAATTTTAACGTGGTAAAACCCCGCCCAATTGGGAAACATCCACGGTGACCTATACGCAATAAAAGTAAAAAGTAACAGATTACAAGCTATATAACAATCAAGACACACAATCAAACCTAATCTAAGTTCAGAAATGTATTAGCTTCTCTGGCATGTTCTGACTTCTCCTAAGGTTCTGATGTTGTGGATGTTCTCCCAACTTCTTATCTTTACTCCTTTTAGTCTTTACGTCAACTCTAACAGTCCAGTATCTCAACACCAACACGTTTCAATGTAGTAGTGTGAAAGTGTATGTGGTATAGTGATCTAAACTCATGCATGCAACTCACACACAGTTAATTATAAACAATATGAGAATCAAATTACAAACAGATCTCTCAAGATGAAAGAGATTCTAAAATCATCTTAGTCAAATAAGTCAGACTTTGGATCATTAAAATAACCGCAGATCAAGAAGGATTCTTGCTATCCAAGATCCTATGCACTTTATTTGTTTTGAAAATAGTAATTGAAAGTGAAAACCCCAATAAAGATCTCAAAACTAGATCTAAGTGTGACAGTTTGAGTTAGTTGAAATCAGAAAGGGTATTGTTGGTTTAGGGTTTGAAAACAACATTTATTTCGAAAACAACCAAAAAAATAGATTTCTCGAAACAAGAAATCAGATCTAGAAAATAACTACGTGATCTGTATCACAAAAATCAAATCTCAAATTTCTATATGAAGAAATAAAGACTTAATCAACGTGATTAAGTTGGCAAAGAGATATAAGACAGTAGAGGAAAAACTTCTCAAATCATGAACTATAAACACTCAGAAAAATATTTTTTGGTTTGGATTTGGTTTGAAGTTTGAGTTAGGGTTTGTAAAAACTTTTCTAACTCTTTCTATCTTTTATCTCTTCTCTCTTTTTCTCTCAGAGGTAACAATGACCAAAAGTTACAAAATTGAAGACGAAGTCTCCATATATACTGCGAGAATAAGGCTCTGGAAGGTCAAAGGGAAAGAAACGATCAGGATTGATTCGAAGTCAATCTAAGGGCTGCCAAGCCACATTTGATTGGTTCAAAATCAAACACAGTGATTATAAGAAAACACATACAGATCGTTGATTAAAATGATCAAATTGTGCACAGTGAGTCTCAAGTATGTGAGTGTGAGAAAACATACATCAGGTCGTTATAAATGTAACACGTGTAAGGCTGAGATCGAGTGAAAAATGCGTGTTTTTGAAGATTTAGAAATACAAATTGCACCCACAATATGCTCAAGAGCTTTTGGATTCTATCCAATCAGAATTTATGCCATAAAAATAAATTATAAATCAGCCCCAAAGGTTTTTAAGCCAACCAAATTAGTTTCTAAAAATCATTTTAAAATCTTACAAATCATTTAAAAATTCCGAAAAATAGTAGAAAATTAATTTCAAGGGAATTAATTCACACATAACCAATTATATCATGATACAATGTGTGTATGTAGTCCTATGTGTGGTGTTGGTGAGCTACCTTTAAGAGCTGATAGAGGCATCAAGTTGAGTTTGAGGTTCCTTTGGTAACTAGGGATAGGACTCAAACTTTGTTACAGTTTCCAAACTAGATGAGAACCTATATAGTATAGACTTAAGTAAGTCAAGGATATAGGGTGCTTCACCTATGTGAATTATGAATCCAAAATTACTCTTAAGGAAATTTATACCGACTACCAAAATAATTCGCATTCCTCGTTACTTATTATTGAAAGTTTACAAATCATTGATGGAGACCATGGGATTTTCTCTTGGAAAATTCCCTCTCCCACTTAGTAATTTAAAAACCTTTGTGAGGGTTATAAAAAAAATTCTCCAATTTTTATTTAATTTGAAAAATCAAGGACATGTGATATATTTCCAAAAATACTGGGATATCCTTATTTTAATATATCAAGAAAATGTGTGATAAATAAAAAAATTCAAATACCCTTGATCGTTATAAAAAAAAAGAACACTCAATTTTTTTATTCTCTAACCACACATATTAATGTCCAAAATTCAAAATAATTATGAATTATTGACATTTAGCATCTACATGATTTAAGCTCGTTCGGTATTCCATGTTATCCATAATTCTAAGGGAACCATTAACACATCTTAACAACTCAATAATTAAAACGTGAATAATAAAGACATAAATAAAAAAATTGAGATAAATCAGGATTCCTGACTATTACAGTCAAGATACAACTCTGTCATAGATTGGAGTTCTCAACAGTCATCCTTGAACCCAAAACCTTCATGTTGCCACTACGTTGGGATGGCACGAGGTTCCGCCTACTTGGTCAGATGGCGGGGTCGAGAGGAGCCACCCTCACGAGGGGCTTAAGGCGCAGCGCCTCCGCCTCTATGCACTATTTAATAGGGTCCATACAGATCAAAGCAGTAAAAATTTACAAATGTATTATGCCTTCATGAAGGAGTTCACATTATATATCAATATTACATTAATCCAGCAAAAAAATTAACCACGAATAAATCATCGTGGTATCCAATCACATAAAATATACACATAAATAGGTGACCATAATAGTGGGACTAGATCACTTCAAAATAAAAAATTATCGCAGATCAATATTCTATCCAACATCCATTCATATATACAATTGTTTTATTTAGACAACATGGATAAGGTCAACCTATATGCGGTATCAAGAGGGCTCTGATACTAATTCTTGGAGCGGCAGTTCGACAGTCTATTGAATATGCATATAAATTTAAATACAAAAAAATTACACATACGTAAAATCCTATAAGAAGGAATTGGGATTCACCTTTCGATATCTCTTTTATTTGATCTCGTGTTAGCACAAATCATATGCGATGATAGTTGATCAAGAATGCAGGCTCGATGCACCTCAATGTCTTCTACTGTATTCCTGATATGGACAGTCACGATCAGAGTGTGGGTTATATCTCCCTGACCACTTATTCTTCTCACTTTTCCTCTCTATTGTCTCTCTTTCTCATAAATCAGAATTTGGGTCTTTTGAGTATCAAAGAATGACGTTTAGCTTAATAAAAACAAGCCTTAGGTCCATATATATAGGCTACAGTAGGGACCCTACGGAGAGATAAGGATGTATCTCCTAATGGGTATGAGAAAAACTAATCCTTCACGCGTTCTAATCCCAATCCCTTAATTATAATTAATACCACTAAATAATTATAATTTCAACTCCACTCCTTAACACAAAATTATATTACGATCTCCTCATTATTAATTACTTAATTCTCATCATGTTAAGGTTACAGATACCCTTTAATAAAATAAATTACAGATAATTTATTTGATTAACATTTTTAAGTTCTTGAACTGTCCAACTTAACTTATTTTTAGTATCAGATTAACGTAATCCACCTACAGGGTTTGACACATATAAAACTTATAAGCATATCAATGGGATATCACCAATCTCTATACCGATATGTGGATTCCATCCACAAAAGACTTTCACTATATATTAATCACCATTACCCAATATATCAAGATTATTGATCCAATAATGAATCTCACCCGATAGGGCAATGCAATAAATAACTAGTGCATGCATCCATCAATCATATATGGATTAAGAGCCTTATGTAAAAATAATAATAATGAGGTTTATATTGTATTATAAAATCAGTATAAAGACACTGACCTCAAGGTGGTCCCATTCAATACACATAGACTATACTAGCACAATAAGTTGAAACTATACAGTTTGCCATAATCGAGATAGACCTACTGAAATATTGTGCTACAGCCCTACTGATGGTGTGTCCAGTTCCATCTAAGATTGTGAACGATAAAACTTATATTTTACAAGAACTGTTAATCTAATCCTCTATGTGTAAGCCCTACTCTACACATTTGAACACCTACTGAGTAGAATAAAAGACATCAGCAATATATAAAATAATGCAAACATTATGGCCATACCTGATTCTCATTAAAATAGAAAAAAATGATTTAATTTTAACAATAAATACATAACTAAAACTATTACAAAAGAATGGTTTTAGTCTACTTCTCTAACAGGTTGATGATGGGGGTTCCTCATTTGGTACGGTTACTACTAGGGCTCCCTCATCTACGACAACTGTTACTGAGGATCCCTCGCCCAAGTCGACTACTGCTTGGGGTCCCTCGACCATTGCCCCCTCTTGCAATCCCATAAGGATTACTTACATACTTGCCAAAAAAGAGATTTTATCCTCAACCTTCGTGCACCCTATTTTGGTCCGAGTGATGGCTTGATGCCTTCCCTCGTAAAATTAGAAGAAGATTTTGTTGTTAAAATATGCAAGAAAACCCAAGTGGGTTTGAGTGAAACAGGTGATCTTCCTATTGTTCTTCCTAACTCCATCATTAGGGTTAGGGTTGATTGTGGTGATTTTTTGCATTCCAACATAGAACTCAAGGTTGGTGCAGGGGCCCCTAAAGAGTGGGTCCCTTGGGTTGATTATATTCTTCATGTTCCTTTATACAGTGTTATACTTGAGGAGCTTGTCCTTATCATAACAATTAACAGCCTGAAAGATTTTACAGTGGCCCAACATGGTTCGACTTTCAACTTGTTCCCCTCCCACGGGAGCAGAGACTCTCACACATTTGTTATAGGTTGGGGTGAATTTACTATCACCATGGAGGATGTATACAAGCAGCTTACGCTTCCTTACTTGGGGGAGCATGTTTTTACTGATGACTACGAGTACCCCCTTGAATAAGAGATGGTAGAAGAAATTCAGTCGGTTCTTTCTGAATGTTCTAAGTATGTAGTTATTAACGTAATAAGTACCACCAAGAATTCCTTCACTAAATGGCATGTTCAAGGATTTCAAGCAGTTCCCTAAGGGGGAATCTTCGAGTAGGACCCATAAGAGTCAAGAGGGTCCTAAGCTTAACTCTCATTTACATTTGGCAGATTTTCTGGTTACTTTCCTTAGAAGATTATTACTTCCAGGGAGGCCAGAAAACTCTCCTTGTGAGCTCCTTTTCAAATTGACAGTGAGGTTGGCGCGAGAGAGGATTGTGCCCCTTGTCGCCTTGACACTTGGGTCTCTTTATACTTTAGTGGATCGTGCCCACGTTGTTTAAAGATCTTGTGGCCATTATGATGTCACCAATTTTACTAACTCCGTTATTTTGATGGCCTTCTTATTCAAGCACTTTTCGAACTTTGGCATCGAAGCGAAGGCTTGTCATAGTAATGTTGCCCATATCTCTAGGTGGCATAAAAAGTCCACTAAAAATCACCTAAGATCTTTAATTGACAATGTGGATGAATTTTATTTCCTCCCGTACTGTAAATGGGTTGGTGGCACTTTTTCCTGGGTGCCTTTTTCACCCACTAGGGGTACATTCCACTGCCAAGCCAATGCAGCATCAGTCTTTTTCTACCACAACATTAATGTTATGATAATGTTATTTCTTGGTGTCTTTCCTTCCTTAACATAATTGGGTTAAGGTGTGGAGTTCTATCATTTAGAGAGAGTGGTGAGGCGGTTTGGTTATGATCATGGCATTCATGCACCTGCCTATCCTTCAACAATTACTACTTCCAAGATATATCTGAAGGCCTATAGTAACTTCACTACCTGGGTATATTGCATAGAGTGAGCCACTTAGGAGGACTACATGTGCCCTCTCGTGACCACTTACCTTCTTTCACTTGTCCTAGTTCCTGCTCTAGTAGAGGCGGGTTGTTATTCAAAATTGCATGGCAGAGGTCCCTCATGAAACAATTCCTTTTAAGTACGCCACTACCAAGTTCTTAATCAAAAGGACTCAAAAATAAATTTGGCACCACAGTATTACCCGAAAGACATCTCTCGAGCAAGTCACTCCTATCTTAGGGAAGTCACTCCTTGATGACTCCATTTATTCTAAGCAACCTGAGCCACAGCTTGCTAAGTCCAAGGGTATATCTAAGGGCAAGGGGGAAGAAAAAGGCCCTACTACTTCCAAGAGAAAATACCCTGACACGGATGTGTTCAATTTTATACCCATACTGTTACTGCTCCCTCTTCTCCCCTTTCGCCCATGAGGACTAGGGCAAGCAAGAAAAAGAAAATAGTTTATATTAAGACTGTTGCTACTTCTACATCGAATTAGGGGTCGGACGTTGATGATCTCAAAGTATAAGGGACTTACAAGACTGCTTGGGAATAGGGTTATGAGGCTCTAGGTCTTTCTTCTCGGGAGCCACCTATTACTTCTATTCTAGTTGTAGAAGGTAATGTGCCCAAATCCTCTTTACTTAGTTAAACTGGATATTATGGAGTTTCACATGTTAGTTCCCCCTCTCACTCATTTGAAGAGGAACTAGTTGACTACGGAAGCACTATTTCCTACGGCGATAATGGTTCTTCTCCAAATGATGTGGATGGAATGGACTTTCATGGTGAAGGAACTACTGACACTTGTGATTTGTTATAAGTTTCAAGGTATTATTCTAGTGAATACCAAATGATATACTCTTCGTCAAAGATCATCCCTACTACCGTACGTCTTCCATATGGATAGGTTGCGCGCCCTGATGTTATAAGTTCCTTTTTGGGTTTGCTTTACTTAGATTTTTTATTTATATAGTCTCTTTTTTTCATCATTGATTTTTTTACTAACTTTTGTTGTGATGTTTTCACAAGTTGCTTTTGCTGAGACGAGTGGTCCATTCCCTCCTCCACTTACTCGTGCTCATTTCCAATAAGAGAGGAACTCAATGCTTGTTTCCACTTTGGTCCTTATTAGAGAGGTTTGTTGCTACCTTCCCTCTAGCATCCTTTCTATTTCTTTTACTTTTTTCTTCCTTGTTGTGACTTAACTTTGTTTACCTTTTTACAGTTCCCATTAGTATATCCTACGATTACCATGGTATATTTTATGACCTCGCGCTCCATTCAGGTATTTCACTAATTCTTTAAGTTTTTTGGTTTTACCTTTCTTTATTAAACTTGTTTCCCATGCCTTATTTTTTTCTTTATACTTGCAGAGGAATGTGTCCTTAGGTCACACTCCTCCACCTTCCTCAAGTTCACCAGCAGGCACTCCCAGAGTTAAACCCCCTGCCTCTTTATTCTTAGATGTAGGCCTACCCCTTTGGCATTTTTATCTTACCTCTGATGTTTACCCTTATGTGATTTACTTGCTTCTAGCTTGTCATTTTTTTCTCCAGGTCCATGTAGTCCTTGTCCCATCTTCATCTAGAAGGACTATTCCCTCTTCTAGGATTACTATTCTAGGGTTATCACCCTCAGGGAGGAATTCTATCCCCGAGTCTGCATTCCTATGAATAGTAGACCTTTAGTCCAGCCTATTTCTCATGGGGAAATTTTTATTATGGCCTATACTTTTGGGCCTGTTTCACATCCTCCTTCTTCTCTTCATGTACTAATGGTTTTTTAAAGCTACGGATCCTGATTTTCTTTCTTTTGCAAAAACTTCTAACATTTTTATGATGAGCAAGTCACCACTATGGTCCATACTACATCGGTGGTCATCTTTTAACCTTGTTCGCTGGCGGGGGCTCATGTATTGTATTAGTTATTTTGATTTCTTTATCTATCTTGTTAATAACTAACTTATTTTGATGATTCATTTTTTCATCTTCAGTTGGTTCACGACACTACAACGCTGATACCTTCTGTTGTTGCTTCTCAAGCAGCCCCTACTGCAGTTGAGTCACCTCTCCCTGTTGCTTCTAGTGAGGGACCTACTATAGTGCCTCTTTCGATAACTATTTCAACCTTAAGCTTTTAAATTTTTTTACACTTGTCTTTTCATGAGTTAAGTGGTTTACTAACACTTGCCTTCTTTTCTTCATTTATAGGTTAGTTTTGTAGAGACCTCTCCTTCTGCAAAACCTGCTTCCCTTCTTGTAGAGGTAACTCCTTAGGTGCCGCTTCAATTCTCTGTGTTTATTTGCTTCTTAATAGTAGTTTTTTATTGATTGGTTCTTCATTTGGTAATTAGGCTAGCATTATCGGGACTTCACCTATAGGTTATGTTGTGAGTCATGCGGAGGCGATTCCATGGGTACTATATATTTTCGTGTACAGCTCTCGTCTATTCTATGTAACTTTTACTAACTTACTTTTATTTTAGTTTCTTTGAGACTAGCATGGTTGAGGTTCCTTCATCGACGGGGCCTGTTGTGAGTTTCGGAGTAGAGACTCCCTAGGTATTTCATTTGCATTTATTAGTTCCTTACGTTCGAGATGGTTCTTTTTTACTTTCATGCTTCAAAAACTCTCCAAGAATTTCAAACACACTTTTAGTTACGATACCTTTATTTGTGGGATTTATATATTGGTTCTTAGGTTAGCACTGTGGCGACCTTTGTATCTGTGGTGACTTTATCCAGTGTTCTGGAGGAAGTACCTATCGTAAGATTGTCAGACTGGATTCTTTCTATGTTTCGTATTGATAAGCACCCAAAACTGTACAATTTATACCCCAAATAGATGTATTTAGTTGCTAATTCTCGACAATATGGGTCTTATGTGCTCAATTGTTCAATATGCAGGCTTAAATACAGTTGCGGTGTCAAAAGTTATATTTTAAGGCAATTTGCAACAATATGGAGCTAATTACCAAATTCCCCGAGCCTAAGCCTAGCCTAAACCTACCCTAAACCGTGTGTGTGTTGAGTTTGTGCCCTTTTATAAATTTTTAGATTTTTAGTTAGCGTCATTTTAATTTTAGGATTATTTTAGAATTTTTAGGTTTTATTTTCTATTTTTCTATTTTATTAATATAATTTTATTTTATTTTTATTTTATTAAGTTTTTAGTCTTAGTTTTTATTTTAGTTTATTTTATTTTATTAGGAATACAATTTTTTGCATTTCATGTATTTTTAGTGTTATTAGAGTTTGCATTTTCTTTTTAGGATTTTAATTTTAAGTTTTATTAGATTTTATTTTTATTTCTTTTTAGTTTTATTTTTTTAATTGAGTCTTTCTTTTATTTTTTCAGAATAGGAATTTAATTTTTATATTTTTAGTTTTATGATTTTTAGATGTCCAAATAAAACACACACATTAACCCACTCACACCCTAAAATCTATACACCTCACTACACCTAAACCTTTCCTCACCCACTCACCCTCATCATATTCCCCTACACCTTACTACACCTAATCATCACCAAACCCATCTTCTACCTACAACCCATCCTCTCTCTCCTACCTCCATTACTACGAAACTCAACCACCATTAACCCAACCTTCATCATCACAAACCCAAACCCCTTAACCTGAAACCCCACCCTAACCCTCCTTCAACCCGTCGCCGGCGCCAACTACCACATCCGGCGGCGACGACCTCCCTTAACCCACCCAGCCATGAACCCCTTTCCGCGGCTAACGTCGGCGTGCCCAAACCAGGCGACGCCTCAAGCTCTGACGACCCACCTTCAACCCGCACCGGAACCAACCCCCGACGCTCTATACACGAGACCACCCTGCCTCTGGCGTCAACCCCGCCGCACCAATGAACCGCCGGTACCCATCGATCTCACCCCGCTCTCTTATCCATCTTCCAAATCCAACCACAACAGGTCGGGCCTGACAAAACCCGAACCTCCACCCTTTCGACCCCATACCCGTCGGCCTCTCTCTCTCTTCGCCGGCGACGGCCGAATCCAAACCGCCGTGACCCACCAATCCGGCGCCGCTCTACCCGAGAACGGCTCCTAACCTGCCGAGCTATCAACACAAACCACGCCCAGCACCCAATCGCCAGCCCTTATCGAAACCCGATCGTCCCCTACCCATTTGTCATCCAAGACAAAAACCAAATCGTGACCTGCAAAAACAAATGCCAACAAAACCCAAACCAAATCCCACATGTCAAAAAAACCCTTTTACCCATTTAACCTTTGAAACTAACTTTAAACCCATTTCTCCAAATACCCCTCAACTACCTATTTCACTCAATACCCAAAAATAACCCTTATACCAAATCAGATTTTATACCCTCATTCTCCCACTATCATGACCTCACACCCAAACCACATGCACCCTGCATTAAATTCCTAAATTAACCCTCACCCTATACCTTAGGCACCCTCTTGCACCTTTGTCTACCCAAAATACCCCTTAGCCCCATGTGTGCCATGCATCTACTATAAAAGAAGACTCAAGACCCCATTTGAGGGGAATTAACTCATTATCAAATAGAGAGAGAAAATTCTAGATAATTGTAGAGAGTTAGGTTAGAATAAATTAGGTAGAAATATTTGTAAATAGTTTATTTTCATTTTTTTTTAGATATTTGTGAGTGATAATTGTGTGAGATTCAAGTTGAGTAAATTTTTCATTTATATCTTTGTTGATCACTCACTTGGAGGGTTGTATGCTTCAATTTCAAGGATAGAGTTCAAATTGCCAATTTCAAGGAGACTTGTGAAGATTTGTTCTCTTTCTCTACTCTTTTATTATATTAATGCCTATTGAATATTTGTTTATTATGTTTGATACCATGTTAGGCTAAATCCTCTTTCAAGGGGTGGGGTAAAACCCTTATTTGATGTTATTTTATTTTAATTAGTTTAATTACTTGAAAAATCCCTTTGAATGTTAATTTTGATCCCTCACCCTTAAATTTACGCCTCGAGAGAGGGTAAATGATTTTCAAGAGAAAATCGATATTATAGTTATAATACCCATTTTAGATTCGAACTAGAGATAGGGGTTTCTTAAATGGGGTAATATAACTTGAATTTCAACTCTAAAATTATTTTCTAAGATTTACATGAATTTTAATCGATCGATCCTAGCGAGTGATTAATTAAAAGGAGTGTAGATCTATTTTTTTAGAGTTGTGGGGTGTTTAACTTAATTTTCTAAAATATTACTATTATAATTACACTTGCAACGAGAGTTGGTTTTTTATTTTGATATTAATTTGGGAGAATCCAATTAATTAAATTAATTAATTAGAATAACTAAAATTTGTGGGGTAATCCCACCCCTTGATTGTTCTCACAATTATTTATGTCATTTATCTCTTATTTTTAGTGTTAGACTTTATTTTTCATTTTAGTAACTTTCTAGTTAGTTATCATATCACATTAATTTAGTTTAGTTTAAATCATCACCTCACCCGATTGTTTTAATATTGATAAAGCTAAAAAAATTAGAAAAGCGAAAAAGCACAAAAGGAAAATAAAAAGTGAATTACAATTTTGTTCCCTTTGCTTTACAACCTTGAAAGTGGATTGATACCCTTACTTACCTCTACACTTAAGATTGTTATTTTTGTAGGTAATTGAGGTTTTGATTAGAAGGACTTTTCAATCAATGACAAAAATACACCGAAATTTTCTTTTTATCAAATGGCGCCGTTGCTATTCTTGGGAGCGTGAAGCACTCGGAGTGGATTTCAACTTGTAGTTCATTTGTTTTTTGCACTTTATTATTTTTTGTACCATTTTTGCATTTTATTAGAAGGATTGTATTAGGACTTTATTATTTGGCTTGTATTGCGGTGCAAAGGACACCATTTATTTTCCATTTAAATTTGTAATAATTCAAGTCAAGCGTGATTGGGAAACCGGACAAGGTAGAGAGAGGGCGTCCAAAGACGAGGATTTATAAGCCTCTCTATCTTGGGTTGGTAGGACTCCCGGGGACGACTGAGATTGGCGTGATCTCCCCCCAGTCGACTCAAATTTTTCGGCACCTCACGGCATAAAAACCGTGGGAGGTACATTTCTTGAACACTCGTGCCTCTCCTGTTAGCGAGTCAATTCTCTTGTGTGCTCTTGTGTGATTTTATTCTCGCATTTATTTTTTGAATGGTGTGATGAATTAAATTACTAAGACCTACACCCGGTCACTCATGAGAAGGTTTTTTTTCACCCGACTCACTCGCTTATCATTGTGTGTTACATTAACCATCATTATATTTAAAATCAATCAACTAGGTAGCCCAATAGGAGAATATTTTTCAAAGGCGATCACTCAGATGATTTCCGTGATTTTTTATCCCCCGTGAACTTAATTATAATTTGACTACCCTTTCATTAAATTTAAAGATAAAAATTGGCAATGTGCTAGTTAGGAATTTTTCTTGACTTGTATGTATGTCCAATTTATTTTTCGGTTGTCGGGTTTTAGTTAGTCCGTCCATTCAAAGAGTCCATATTTTTCCCCACCTTTTCTTCCCAAAAAAACAAAAAAAAAAAAATTCTTCCTTTATTTTTATTAAAAAAAATCCAAAAATATTTTCTTTCTTTCCTTTTTAGAGAAAAATCCAAAAATATTTTCTTTCCTTTTGAAAAAATTTAAAACTCCAAAAAAATATTTCTCTCCTTATGGCCGAAGAACGTCCTTTACGGGATTACTTTGGTCATTTTCCATTGACACGTGACACGTGTGAGAGTGATCCCGAGCCGTCTCTTTATGATATTCTTAGTCGTTTCACCTCTCTCACGAGTACCATCGGTACTTTTGACCCATCCATGCATGCACCCCCTATTCCATCACCCCCGGTGTCATGTGTCGGCGTGCCTCATCCATTGTTGTGCACCCACTGTTATTATGCCGATCACATGTCCCATGAGTGTCCGTACTTGTCATATCCATCCGAACCCACCTTGGAACATGTGTATCCATATGACACTGTTGTGGAACCCACCTTCGCCTACTACCCCGTTATACCTAATCCCGAGTTGTGTGAGCACCCGAGCTATTCGTGGAGGCCTGATCACTCTTCCACGCAATAAAAATCCCAACCCGATGTTGTGGATCCTCACACATTCCAACAGTCGTCATGTCAACCTTGTGCACCCACTCACGATCAGTTCCCTCACTACGCACCCCATGCGCATCAACTAATTGTCCATCAAGAAAGATATCCTTTCGTGTATGATGTACTTGGCCCCACCCAACACACTTCATATGAGTATTCTCCATATAGTCCAGATTATAGCGTGTTGTGTCCACCTCAACCACCGCCACCACCCGTCACTCCACCACCACCTTCATCCACATCCACTCTCGAAACCCTCTTGCAAAAGTTCATACTTGAGCAAGAGCAAGCAATTCAAACTCAAGCTCTCCAAAGGCTTCAACAAAGGTTAAATGAATTGGAGTGTGCGCGAGAGTCATATATTCCCATGGCCCCACCCATCGTTGCTACCAAGTGTGACGATGTTGTGTCCTCTTGTGACACGGATTCTGAGTGTGACCAACCCTACCACCCAGAGAATCTCGAAGTTGAGACCATTCCATGGTCTGGGTCCCAAGTCGACAATTGTGTTGACGTACCTTTCATTAGTGAGCCTGATCAATTCCCACCATATCCATATGAACCCCACCTTACGGTTCCTATTCCCACTCACTTTTCGATCGCACCCAAAATAATGCTCGAGTCTACACCTATCGAGCTTCACCCTTGTGTTCCCGAGGAACCAATTTATCCTAGGTTAGCTCCGGCTACGAGTGCTCACCATTTTCCCGAGATAGAATCCGTGATAGTTCCTAACTATCCGGATATGGATGATGTCCCACCATGCATGGCTCCCTTTGAGCCCGATATTTTTAGTGATTCCTTTATCTCTGATCATGGTGCCTCGTTTGATCCACCCACCACATTAACCGATGCTACTCTTGTGGAGAAGTTGACAACTCTATCTTTAGAAACCACACTCCCTTGTGAGTATTTATTTACTCCTCCCAATGAGTGTGTGTCTCTCACGCTTGAGTTGGATCATCTTCCTTCACCATTTATCCCACCAGATACACCATTTATCCCACCCACCCCACCCATTATATCTTTAACCCCACCACCTGGTTTTGATCTTAATTTTGCACATTTCCAGTTGCCATTTACATTTTTAGAGCCTCACCTTAAACCATCCTCCACCCATGAGAGTTTTTATGGTGCTACTCTCCACTTCCGTGACACCGAGCTTGTTCCTCTATGCCCTCCACTCTCTTGTGGTGTTGATTTTTCTCAACAGCTCCCTGGTGTGTCACGGCGCGACCATTATCATCTCCCATTCATAGAACGGTCGTGTGATTTCTATGAGCCTCACCCCATTCCATTTACCAAACCTTTTTGTATCCCTCACCAACTTGAGCACCATGCTTATAGGGCCCTAGTTGCCCTCACCTTCCGTCTCAATAAAGCCCGAGACCAATACCTATTCACCCTCACCTTTACCATAATACCCACCTGCCCATGGTCCACCAATGCTTTTCATCGTGTGATGCACTTTGACATACAAGTGCATTGACCCATCTTAGCCCTGATCCAACAAGACTGAAGCTTCAGTCTTGTTTGGGGGTGATTCTCATCACCCATTTTTCTGCCACCCCGAGCTTTCCTAGTTCCTATCTTTAGGGTGAGATCCCATCAGTTTGGATGAAGACATTAAACTTAGCGCTACCGGGAGGCAGACCGTGTTTCTAGTATGAGTCTCATCCTGTTTACCGGTGGTGTTTCACATCACCCTATGATTTATCATGCTTGTAGACTTGTACACATTTTTTTATCTTATCACTTATTCAGGTTTATTCTTGGCGATATCTATCCACTTCATTAGCGGTTCATTCTGGTAATCTCTTTCATACCTTATGCCCTCAATTTTTAAAATCATTTTACTTAACATCGA
This sequence comes from Sambucus nigra, assembly GCA_949130495.1. NCBI lineage: Eukaryota > Viridiplantae > Streptophyta > Magnoliopsida > Dipsacales > Adoxaceae > Sambucus > Sambucus nigra. The sequence continues at coordinate 124,603,268 of OX422213.1, forward strand.
GGACGATGTTCCATTATGTTTGGGGGTGGGTAATTTTATCGAAATCGTGCCTCTTTTGAAAAATTTTGACTTTTAAACCCGATTTTTAAAATTTTGTGCAGTTCCTTTCATCTTAATCATTGATGTAAATTTTCAATCACCCATCTTTCAAAAAGTCTAGGAATCAAGCTAGAGAATATTTTTCTCAAATAGCTTATGTAATACGTATAAAGGCATGTTGCACCATGAATTTCTAAACTCAACAAAATTTGCGCACTTATCACGTCATTACGTTTAGAGTTGAGGAGTACTACAATTCTCAAGAGAACCTTAAGGATCACTAGTGGAGAATTTAGCCCATGAGATTTGTGCCTTTCACCTTTTAGAGTGTTTTACGCAATCTCCGAGTCACAAGTTGATTCAACTTCTTTTGGGGCCGTACTTTTAATTGTTGTATGATCTCATTATTCATCATTTTTGGCTTGATCACTGAGAACGACATCATTTTCGAGTTGTAAGAAACGCGTGTCTTGAAATTTGTCCTGATCACTAGGTTTTCATCCATACACCTACCACTTTTTCATATCACATTTCCATTTACTCACCCATTATATTTCCATATATTTCCCAACAACATCACCTATCACCTCCATTTATATCATCCATCATCATTTTCAAATAAAAGATTGTGATTTCAAATGTAAATGTCTTCATTGTTGATTTGAAAAGAGAGAGAGAAAAAAAACAAAAAAAAAATTAACAAAAATAGGAAAAATAGAAAAAAAATAATAGAGAAAAAGAAAAGAAAAATTTTAAAAAAAATAGGAAAAAAAAAGAGAGAAAAGAAAAGAAAGAGAGTTTGTAGTTAGTAGTTAGTTGTAAAATAAAGACATTTTTTAGCCTAAAGTGTATATATCTTCTATCGCATACTCATCCATTTCCCATCACATTACACATCCATCATATTATCTCATCCATCACTCATCCATTATCCATCATATCACTATCTTATCCCTCATACCATCATCCTTCATCCCACAATTACCATTTCATTTCCCCTCACCCATATACATCCATATTTCCCCTAGGTGTTCGAGCAAATGAAAGTCGACGTGGTGAATAACTCGACGTTCTCACTATAGTGATTAACATTTCTTTCATGAGATCACTTTTCTTTCTATATGTTCGTTCTTTCTTATACGTGTGTGAGACGTTTGAACTTGCTTACATTTACTCACCTCCTCACACACAAGAGCATTACACTAACCCATATCTCGAGAGTTCGTTTGAGAGAGTTATATCTAGTGAGATTTGAAGTTGAAGCATTGATTCTGACGAGGCAATCTAGGAATTACTCTTATGATACTCGACCCGTTTTGACTGATTCACACTACACACGTTGAGTTCTAGGAAGGATGTGCCTTGTGTATTTACTTAGCTAAACGCTTTACACAATTCTAGCTTGTATTTCTGAAATTATTTTTCTCATGATGGATTGTGCGATTATTCTACTTCTAATAAGAGATTGACTGCCTTTTAATAAATTTTTGCAAATAAGAATTTTGTGGGTATATTCCCTGCAAACCCTCACGAGACACAACTCGTCCTGTAGGCCAACCTATAGGTTTAAAGGCTTGTTGCACATGCTAAGTGCAATCACAAGTCCCAGCAAAAGTGGTACACTTTTGGTTACTTATTTTTCTCTTTCTCTCTATCTTATTGCTCGAGGAATAGCAATGCTCTGTTTGGGGGTGGTGTAATAAGCACCCAAAACTGTACAATTTATACCCCAAATAGATGTATTTTAGTTGCTAATTCTCGACAATATGGGTCTTATGCGCTCAATTGTTCAATATGCAGGCTTAATTGTAGTTGCGGTGTTAAAAGTTATATTTCAAGCCAATTTGCAACAATATGGAGCTAATTACCAAATTCCTTGAGCCTAATCCTAACCTAAACCTACCCTAAACCGTGTGTGTGTTGAGTTTGTGCCCTTTTATTAATTTTTAGATTTTTAGTTTGTGTCATTTAAATTTTAGGATTATTTTAGAATTTTTAGGTTTTATTTTCTATTTTTCTATTTTATTAATATAATTTTATTTTATTTTGATTTTATTAAGTTTTTAGTCATAGTTTTTATTTTAGTTTATTTCATTTTATTAGGATTAGAATTTTTTGGATTTCATGTATTTTTAGTGTTATTAGAGTTTGCATTTTTTTTTCGGATTTTAATTTTAAGTTTTATTAGATTTTATTTTTATTTCTTTTTAGTTTCATTTTTTTTAATTGAGTCTTTATTTTATTTTTGTAGAATAAGAATTTAATTTTTGTATTTTTAGTTTTATGATTTTTAGTTTTTTAGTGTTATTTTTAGATGTTCAAATTAAACTCACACATTAACCCACTCACACCCTAAAATCAATACACCTCACTACACCTAAAGCTTTCCTAACCCACTCACCCTCATCATATTCCCCTACACCCTACTACACCTAATCATCACCACACCCATCTTTTACCTACAACCCATCCTCTCCCTCCTACCTCCATTACTATGAAACTCAACCACCATTAACCCAACCTTCATCATCACAAACCCAAACCCCTTAACCTGGAAACCCCACCCTAACCCTCCTTCAACCCGTCGCCGGCTCCAATTGCCACATCCGGCGGCGACGACCTCCCTTAACGCGCCCAGCCATGAACCCCTTTCTGCGGCTAACCCCGGCATGCCCAAACCCGACGACGCCCCAAGATCTGACGACCCACCTTCAACCCGCACCGAAACCAGCCCCCGGCGATCCATACCCGAGATCACCCTGCCTCTGGCGTCAACCCCGCCGCACCAATGAACAGCCGATACCCATCGATCTCACCCCTCTCTCTTATCCATCTTCCAAATACGACCACAACAGGTCGGACCTGACAAAACCCTAACCTCCACCCTTTCGACCCCATACTCGTCGGCCTCTCTCTCACTCTTCGCCGGTGACGGCCGAATCCAGACCGCCGTGACCCACCAATCCGGCGTCGCTCTACCCGAGAACGGCCCCTAACCCACCGAACTATCAACCCAATCCACACCCAGCACCCAAATCGCCAGCCCTTATCCAAACCCGATTGTCCCCTACCCATTTGTCATCCAAGACAAAAACCAAATCGTGACCTGCAAAAACAAATGCCAACAAAATCCAAACCAAATCCCACATGTCAAAAAAACTCTTTTACCCATTTAACCTTTTAAACTAACTTTAAACCCATTTCTCCAAATACCCCCCCCCCCCCCCCCCCCCAACTACCTATTTCACTCAATATCCAAAAATAACCCTTATACCAAATCAGATTTTATACCCTCATTCTCCCACTATCATGACCTCACACCCAAACCACATGCACCCTCCATTAAATTCCTAAATTAACCCTCACCCTATACTTTACACACCCTCTTGCACCTTTGTCTACCCAAAATACCCCTTAGCCCCATGTGTGCCATGTATCTACTATAAAAGAAGACTCAAGACCCCATTTAAGGGGAATTAACTCATCATCAAATAGAGAGAGAAAATTCTAGAGAATTGTAGACAGTTAGGTTAGACTAAATTAGGTAGAAATATTTGTAAATAGTTTATTTTCATTTTTTTTAGATATTTGTGAGTGATAATTGTGTGAGATTCAAGTTGAGTAAATTTTTTATTTATATCTTTGTTGATCACTCACTTGGAGGGTTGCATGCTTCAATTTCAAGGATAGAGTTTAAATTGCCAATTTCAAGGAGACTTGTGAAGATTTGTTCTCTTTCTCTACTCTTTTATTATATTAATGCCTATTGAATATTTTTTTTATTATGTTTGATACCATGTTATGCTAAATCCCCTTTCAAGGGGTGAGGTAAAACCCTTATTTGATGTTATTTTATTTTAATTAGTTTAATTACTTGAAAAATCCCTTTGAATGTTAATTTTGATCCCTCACCCTTAAATTTACACCTCGAGAGAGGGTAAATGATTTTCGAGAGAAAATCGAAATTATAGTTATAATACCCATTTTAGATTCGAACTAGAGATAGGGGTTTCTTAAATGGGGTAGTAGAACTTGAATTTCAACGCTAAAATTATTTTCTAAGATTTACATGAATTTTAATCGATCGATCCTAGCGGGTGATTAATTAAAAGGAGTGGAGATCTATTTCTCTAGAATTGTGGGGTGTTAAACTTAATTTTCTAAAATATTACTATTATAATTACACTTGCAACGAGAGTTGGTTTCTAATTTTGATATTAATTTGGGAGAATTCTATTAATTAAATTAATTAATTAGAATAACTAAAATTTGTGGTGTAATCCCACTCCTTGATTGTTCTCACAATTATTTACCTCATTTATCTCTTATTTTTAGTGTTAGACTTTATTTTTCATTTTAGTAACTTTCTAGTTAGTTATCATATCACATTAATTTATTTTAGTTTAAATCATCACCTCACCCTATTGTTTTAATATTGAAAAAGCTAAAAAAATTAGAAAAGCAAAAAAGTACAAAAAGTACAAAAAGAAAATAAAAAGTGAATTACAATTTTGTTCCCTTTGCTTTACAACCTTGAAAGTGGATTGATACCCTTACTTACCTCTACACTTGAGATTGTTATTTTTGTAGGTAATTGAGGTTTTGATTAGAAGGACTTTTCAAGCAACGACACAAATACACCGAAATTTTCTTTTTATCACATATTCTGTGCAATTATTTTCCTAACCCTTTCCGACTTCCTTTCTTCTTAGGTTAGTGCTACAGCTGTTCCTGTTTCCTCATTACACTTTATTAGCTCCTCAGAAGAAAGTATTTCGGTAAGTGCTTAACTGTTTATACTTTGTGACTTTCTTTTTATGTGCAAGTGTTTGCTAATACCCACCTATTTCTTTATTTTTTGGTTAGCATAGCTAGTGCTCCGATATCTGTGGAGCATGTGCAAGGGGCAGCTGTGAGTCAGGTATTATACTGCCATACCCTTTTCCTGTTTCTGCCTTTCTTTTCTTACTGCTTTTACTGTGCAAGTATTTGCTAATACCGACCTATTTCTTTATTTTCAAGTTAGCATAACCCGTGCTCCGATAGCTGTGGAACATCTGCAGGGGCAGTTGTGATTCAAGTATTATATTGTCATACCCTTTTCTCATTTTTTTGCCTTCCTTTTCTTCTTGCTTTTACAGTGGAAGTATGCTCACATTCACTTCATTGTTTCATCGTTTTCAGGTTAGCGAGGCGGCCATTCCTGATTCTGAGGAACGAGCGGAGCGTGTTATACTGCGCACTCCTTAAGTATTTAATTGTTATACCCGAGTGACTTTTAGATGTTAGTTTCGTGTTATTTTCATTTCTATTATTTATGAAAAGCAACATGTTAATATTGTTTTTACATTTTTTTTAACATTGCTAGTCTAGCCCTCCACACCCCACGGGTCCCTCTCATCTGGGTGGCAGCATACTCACCTCTCTGGGCCTTCACGTAAGCTTTTTATCATAGTCCCTTAAGAAATCTAGGTATAATTGTCCTTTGTTTTCTTTGTTCCCTTCATATAGCATATTTGTGCTATCTTTTTTTCAGGATCCTTTTAGCGTTCCTGCTGGGGCAGCTGAGGGGAGAGGTCAGAGTTTCAAGGCCACTTCCTCAACTACGGGTGTTAACTCTGATAGGATTGCTCTTTCATTCCTTCATAGGTAGAGACTCGTCATACTAGCGAGGATCACTACACCAAACTAGGCGATTGGTCACAGACTTTATCCCTTACCAGGCAGTGTGGGTCGCGGATTTGGTCCGTGACCAAATCGGGCGTGACCAATTTCGGTGGTCACGACCCAAATACCTAACCAATTGCCTGGTCACGGACTTCCCATAGTCATGAACGTGGTCATGAACCATAGACATGGCCCTCTTTAGAAGCCTAGTCGCGGACCAAACCCATGACCATCACCCGATTAAGAAAGCATTTGGTCATGGCCCATAGCCATGACTATGTTCTCTGTACAATCAAACTTTGTCACGGATTTAAGCCGTGACTATTATTCTTATGATTAATATTCATCACGGTTGTGGGCTGTGACTATCTTTTCTGTAGAAATCAACTTAGTCACGGCTTTGGTACATGACCAAACTTGTTGTATACATAACATGGTCATGGTTTTCGGTCGTGACTAGCTTTAATAATAAAAAAATCCTCGAATCGGGATTCGATTAATTGCTGCAAGTGCTCCTTGGGTTACATCGTCGGGGTCCCATGCACTTAAATCTGGGGTCCCGTGACTATGCGGTCACAGGACACGTGTAGGCATTTTAAAATCTAGGCCGTGCTCTCAAACCGAGGGTCCCGTGACCACGTGGTCGGTTCGTGTGGACTACGTTGGTCCTGAGCGAAGTGTTCGCACCGCCCACGGGGCCATTTGGGGGGCATTGCGGGATTTCGCCCTCTAACGGCACATTTTCAAGCCTAATTGTAGGAATTTTGAAATATGGGTCGTGCTCTTAAATCGAGGGTCACGTTACCACGCGATCGGTTCTACGAGTTACATTGGTCCTGTGCGAGGTGTTGTCCCTGCTCACGAGGCCGTTTGGGGGTGCTAAAGGGTTTTGCACCTTAAAAGCACATTTGCAAGCCTAAGTGTGGATATTCTTTGTTTTGGGTCGTGATCTCAAACTGAGGGTCCCGTGACCACACAGTCGGTTCATGCTAGTTACATGGACCCGTGCGAGGTGTGGGCACAGCTTATGGGGCCGGGTGGGAGTGCTCGGGGTTTCACCCCCCCATGGATCGTTTTCAAGCCTAAGTGTGGATATTATCTATTTTGGGTCTTCTCTCAAACCGAGGGTTCCGTGACCATGGGGTCGATTCATGCAAGTGATATTGGACCCGTGCGAGGCGTTAGCGCCGCTCACGGGGCCATCTGGGGGCGCTAAGGGGTTTCACACCCCAACGACACAATTTTAAGCCTAAGTATGGATATTTTCTATTTTGGACCGTGCTCTCAAATCGAGGGTCCTGTGACCACGCGATCATTTCCTACGAGTTACATTGGTCCCGTGCGAGGTATTGGCGCTACTCACGGGGGCGTTTGGGGGTGCTAAGGGGTTTTGCACCCTAACGGCATGTTTTCAAGCCTAAGTGTGGATATTAATGAAGTTAGATAGATTATTAAAAATGCAACTCCTCTAAAGGGATGTTTAATAGGTCTTGATGAAGGACACAATCCCCGTAATGGTAGATATTCTCATTACGAGGAGTGTGGCCCGCATCAAGATCCACCAATCCAGGACACTCTAATAGAGGATTAGTATTTGGAATACTCTATCAAACTTCAAACAGGAATACGCATCATATTATCCGCGACTCCTTTCCAGAAAAATTTCAATGAGCTCTATAACACGCAGGAACCGCCCGCGTGGTCACTAGGCCGTTAAGCAAGCGTTATGTGGTTTCACCCCCCAAAGGCACATTTTTAAGCCCAAGTGTGGACTTTCCCTATTTTGGTACGTTCCCTCAAATCGATGGTCCCATGACCACGCGATCGGCTCGTACGAGTTACATTGGTCCCATGCGAGGTGTTGGCACCGCTCACGGGGCTATTTGGGGGGCCGCTAAGGAGTTTCGGCCCCAACAACACATTTTTAATCCTAAGTGTGGATATTCACAAATTTGTGTTGTGATCTCAAATCGGGGGTCCCGTGACCATGCGGTCGGTTCTTACGAGTTACATTGGTCCCAAGCGAGGTGTTAGCACCACCCATGGGGCTGTTTGGGGGGCGCTGCGGGGTTTCTCCCCCCGATGGTATATTTTCAAGCCTAAGTAAGGATATTCTCTATTTTGGGTCGTGCCCTCAAATCGGGGGTCCCGTGACCATGAGATCCTCTCCTACTAGCCACATTGGACCCGTGCGCGGTGATCGCTCCCATAAAAGGGCCATTTTGGGGGGCACTTAGGGGTTTCCCATCCAACGGCACGTTTTCAAGCCTAAGTGTGGATTTTCTCAAATTATCATCATATTCTCAAACTGGGGGTCTCTTGACCACGTGATCGGTTACTGTGAGTTACATTAGTCCCTTGCATAGTGATCACTACCCTAAAGGGGCCGCTTGGGGGGCGCTAAGGGGTTTCACCCTCTAACGGCACGTTTTCAAGCCTAAGTGTGGATTTTCTCAAATTATCGTCATTTTCTCAAACCAAGGGTCCCGTGACCATGCGATCAGTTCCTGTGAGTTACATTGATCCCATGCGAGGTGTTTGCACCTCTCACATGACTGTTTGGGAGGTGATTTTGGTTTTTGCCCTCAAAAGGCATGTTTGGCAAGAAAATCTGCATTTTCTGGCCTTGCCAAATGCAGGATGTTGTAGAGCTTATTGAAATTGTTCTTGAAAGGAGTCCCGGATAATATGATGATTTTTCCCATTTGGAGTTTGATAAAGTATTCCAAATATGACTCCTCTCATTATGGGGAGTGTGGCCTTCATCAAGAACCACCAATATAGGACAACCTAGGGAACTCAACTTATGCTCAGGAGACGAAGAATGGGGAAGCATTTTATGTTGAGCTGGCTCGATAATAGCCCTAACATTTTAAATAATTTGTAGTGGCATCCCGTACCCACTGTTATGAACAAAAGAGGTGGCCTCGCAGAAAGACTAAGAGCTTGATAACCCTAATTGAGAGTTGTCAAGTTGTTAATCTTCCTGTAAGGCCACCTTATAATGTTGAATTCCCTATACCTTGAAATTAATCCTTTACAAATATTACCGCTCACTCTACTAAACAAAATCGAACTCCGCCATCTAAAATCAATAATGGGAACACTTACTATAGTTATAAAAAGCCAGGGATTCACTCGTGGGAGACTACGTGGCTTCACTGGTCCAAAGACTATCCAGATAAAACTCCAAAGACTGTTCAGAGCACGGTTCTAGTGTCCAAGGATTCAATACAGAACGTAACGAGCTCAAACATGGATCCTAAGGACACTAGAACCGTGCTCTGAACATAAGAAAAATATTACTACATCTTCATCAAGTGATAAACTAGCCAAGTGGTAACAGAGTCTACATAATTTTTTAAAAAATTCCCTTCTCCACTATTGACGTGCGCTGGAATAGTTTCACAACCCTCATATACTGTATCAACCACGATCTGACACTCACCCTGCTGCAAAGGTCGATTATATAATAAAGTTCCTACGACAGTGGACATGAGCGTGTAGATCCCAACGATAAATTTATCATTCAGGTCCTATATATAGTATTTCTCACCATAGTCACCGTGGGTTGTTGACGATGATCAAAGACATGTGCCATGTTGAGGCGCTGAGAAAGGGAATGTTTAAGGAGGAATCAAAATCTGTGGGGGGAATGGAGAACGAGGAAAATTTTGAGGAATACCTAGCATCTGTAGAGGGAAATCGGGAAGCATTGGGGGCTGCAGGGGCATGCGACAGGTTAAAAGGGACACAATTTGTGCAAGTTTATCATTTACAGCTCCCAATTCATTTTGAAGCCCCATTATATCCCCTTCAGTCCTAGATTAACGTCTATCGTTAGAAGCGAAATGCTTATTAATAGAAAAAAGCTCGTCCACGAGAGGGACAGTGTGTTTGAATCTTGTTTGTGACATATGCAACCTGAAACCTATCATCCTCCCTCTATGGTCCTTCCCAAAGGTTTGTGCGATGGCATCATTGTCAATGTTGTCGAACGAGCTTGAATCTAACTGACTACTGATAGACTCTATTGATTCTATAGTCTTGGCCAAGTGAGAAGGGAATTTATTATCTTTGTCTCGTCTAGCATGCATGTACAAGTTGACCCTATTCAGTGTCTTTCCTTCATCTGGGCTGCCTTTCATAACGGTCATCCACTCGTTCTTCAAATCTTCATATGATTTTGATCTAAGCCGATGGACATCGGTTTTTTGGCCCTATTCTACTTATGTTTCTCTCTTTGTAGAATTTTGGAGTCCTTCGCCTCATTCTCCAAAAAATCATTCCATTGAGAGACTGGCATCTTAACGTTCGAAGGGACTTTGTCTTTTAGTGCCAAAATGTCAGAGCTCTATGCTCCCTTAGGGAAATGCTTTTGCCTAATGTTTCTCAAATATGTTCGTAGTTGTTCAGCAACCCAATAAAGCACCTTATTTTTTGAGTTGGGGTAAAATGAAAATCGTTTATTGAGTTGCTCGTAGATGTCATCTTTAATAGCTTTATCTATGAGGTTCCAACTGTCACCTCCTCCCACTCCCACATTCATTTTTGCCAAGGATAAACACTGGGCTTTAAACTGTTGAACATGATTCTTATCTCTCATGGAGTTATTTCCTAATAAAAAGATCCCAGTGGGTTTCTTCTCAACTAGCCCGACAATTTTAGGAGCGTTGGGCGTTTTTGTTGGATTAGTGGGAGTACCTTGCCTCTAGCAACTCGGAGTAGGGGAGTGAACAGTTTGTGGAGTGGGGGAGTGAATAGAATTTTGAGTATGGGAGTGAACAGTTTGTGGAGTTGAGTATTTCTCACCAATTGGTGATGAGAATTATCCTTGTGGTTGTGTCACGTTGTTGGTTGGAGCGTTGCTTCCATTACCACCCGACATTATCTACAAAAATAATAAAAGTTAAATGTGTATCGATAATAATAGATGCATAACTTTAAATTTCACTATGAAAATATAACTAACGAAATAAAAAAAAATCCATATTGTTCAAGGTAAGACTTTAACAAAAATTCAATGGGTCTGATCTCCATCCATTCTGGATTTGTTTTTAAAAACCTATGGATTTTTGCACATGGCCAATTTGTAGGAAGCATATTTATAATGGATGCATAGATATTAGCAACATAAACTCGAAACCTTATCCTCTTCAGTCTATTGGCAAGATTGAGTTTGACGTGCATATGTCGTGAGACATCACAGACTTCGTCAATGCTCTTTGTACCTAATTCTATCCATAATGGGTGAATTTTTTTCTACCTTCTCTAATAGCATAAGCAAGGTCAGTGGTCTATCGGGATTATGTATGCGATATATATGGTACAGCTCCATCCCAACATTGTGGTAGGGAAAATAAAATACGATTAAACAAATACTCTTCCTGGAGATAAACTCCACGGTTTACAAGGTAGTTACATTGTTCGATCTTCCTATTCCCATACCAATAAATCGGAGTACCCACTTTATGAGGTTCATTAATGAAAGATGTACACATGCGTTCCAATTGCAACCATTCCCGCTCTTATTGCCATTTATTAGCATTGTAACTCATTTTTCCTGAGAAAAATGAATGAGGGAGTGATTATAATTCGTATAAATAATGGCTCTAAAAAATCATTAACGAGTTATTATGTACGAGGTTGTGAATATGATTCCTATAAATTATGGCTCTAATGAATCATAAACTGTTAATTTATTATGTTTTGAATATCTACTTTTGTCATTTAAGCCAACAATCCCTAAAATTAACCCTTACAAACATTACCCCTACAATTAATAGATTATGCATTTTTGGGACCTAATTTTACAAATCCTCTAAAATTAATCCCGAATTTAGTATCAATAATAATGGAGATGTATATTTTTATATTTCATCCCCAAACTTAAATGAACAATATCCATTAACTTAAAATTTGCCCTAGTTTGAAACTTAAACCAACAATATCCATTAAATTAAAATTTGCCCTAGCTTGAAACTTAAACCCACAACATGCATTAAACTAAAATTTTCCCTAGTTTGAAACTTAAACCAACAATATCCATAAAATTAAAATTTTCCCTAGTTTGAAACTTAAACCAATAATATCCATTAAATTAAAATTTGCCCTAGTTTGAAACTTAAACCAACATTAGTCATACTTTTTTTATAATACACACAAACATACACATTTACAGTATACACAGCTACATACATATACATAATACACATAATGAAAATATATACACAGCTACATACATATACATAATACACACACATATATACACAGACGTATACACACACACACATATAGACATAGACATATATACACACACACACACATATATATACACACACATTTACAGTATACACACACATAGAAATATGAACACACAGCATTTACCTTTGAGATTGAGAGAGAGCTTGAGATTGAAAGAAGGAGAGAGCCGAAATCGGTGGAAAGAGGGAGGGAAAATAAAGGTTTAGAAGTTTTCGACGGAAATTAAAAACGGTTATGCATTTTTTAAGTATAACGACCATGGTCATGGCCTGACGTGCCCCCTTTATTTTTTACACGTCAATGTGGAAATAAGTCCATGGTCACGACCCAAAGACGTGACTCAAAGGAGATAGGGTCTAGAGACGTGACTGCACACAAGATGACCCATGACCACATAGAGTCATGGATTTGTTCATGCCCATTTTTACTGTGGTCACGATTTTAGGCCGTGACCCCTTCTCCATGACCATTTTCGATATTTGGTGTAGTGGATACTAGGGTGGGGGCTCATGCTACATTCATGAACAAATTTTGGCGTGAGGAGGAGCCCAAGCATTTGAGGACTCATGAGCGAGAGATTCTAGACTTGATTTTGGAGCATCACCCTAAGACATTCGCTTCTCAGAGTGTGCTTTACATTGTTAGCCTTACGTTATTCAACCTGAAAACCCTTGCTAGCAACATCTTCAACTTTTTAGCTACCCACCCGTCTGAGTTGACTAGTGCTTCTACTTTGCTATTCTTGGATGCTCTTCGGGATCTGCAGTAATTCTACCACTTTCGATTAGACTAACTTGACACTATAGCTCTCCGTTTCTTGAGTATTCCATTTAGGAAGATGGTGACGTTTCACATATGCCAGCAATCTAGGTCCGAGCAGTAGCAGGATGAGGCTATGAGTATTCGGTGTCAGATAGAGCTACTTCAAACCAAGTTAATTAGGCTTGAGGCGGGTAATCAAGAGGATGAGATCAAATTGGCCAGACCGAAGGAGGCGTTCGTGCAGGAGGCAAGCCCATCATATGCTAGCACCATTTCTCGAGGTTATCTATTTTTTTGTTGTTTATAGTGGATAGGCTATCTATTCTCTTTTTTAGCATGTAGATTTTTCCTTGTATTTTCTTTTATCCTACATGTGTAAAGGATTGATCACTTATTAATGAGAAACACCTTTTTGCTTCCATTGTGCTTTTTTATTCTTTGCCTCAATTTGTACTTTTGGCATCTGTTTACTATGACATGCTTTAATTTTCTGTGAGAATTTGGTCCATTTGAACTGCCTTGTATACTGTGGGGTACTTGCATAAATCTGAGCAAGTTATTCTTTTTTAGCGCAGTCCCATGTGACTATGGGGTATTTTGTTATGAACATTCATTTCTTAGGGAATAACTGGGATAGGGGGTTAGCCTTTCTCCTTCGAACAAACTTTGAATAAAATTTTACAAACGCCATAAGTAAAGAAAATAATTATTTCCTTATACTAAAAATTTCCCCTGGTCTGCAAGGTCCTCATTCCGAACTTTTCTTAGGAACCTTTTTGCCTTAGAAAAATAACAAGTTTAGACAGGATGATAGACCCCCTTCTCCACATTTTTTGAAAATTATTCAAGTAAATTTTTTCTTGAGAACAGAGATTAGAACTTGTTCTCTAGGCTATAAATCTATATAGAATAATAAAAAAATGTATATTATTTTTTTGTTACTACTATTAGGAGGACAACCTCTTGTTGGTTTAGTGTAAAACAAGTTATCTGTTGTACCAGTAAGGACTTTGCTCAATATAATTTTCCCACGGGATGGATATTCCCCTAAGTATAATGAGGAAAGACCTTCATGTCATGGACCCTCTTCTAATCTACTAAGGGTTACGTTATTCTTTTAAGAAAGAGAAAAAAACATAAATCTGGTGTACCAACTTTACAACATAAGCACAAAAACATACATACGAATTTCAAATTCTAGTAAGATAAATAATATTCATTTTCATGTACCATATATTGTTTACAAAAACTATGATCATTGTTATATTTACAAAAAAAATTTATGTATTTAGAGCAAGCTATTCAGCCTTTGTCAAAATAAAAATCTAGTAAGAGCTAAGCATAGTACTTTTTTAGCCACTTACAGTTAATAAACTGGAGGCATTCACTTTTCGGTTCAAAAATATGCAGTAACCTGACTTGCCTACCCCTCGAAACCATGAAGGGGTATTTCCAGTTGGGCTTGAATTTTGAGGCTCATATACTACGTAGATGATGAGTTGATTCTCTTAAAACTAAGTCTCCAACCTTGAACTCTCTAGTCTTAACCAAATTTTCATAAGCCCTAGACAGTTGTTGGGTGTAGACTTTGAAGTTATCCTTGGATTTATCTCTATGCTAATCTAGTGCCTACAGCTACACATGGCAAAGGTCTGGTATGAGGTCGTTACTTAGAGCAACTCTAGTTGAGGGCACTGCTAATTCCATCGGTGGGATAGCTTCGGTCTCGTATACCAGTGAGAACGAGGTAAACCCTGTCAATTTCCTTTTTAAAGTACGGTAGGTCCAAGCACCATGGGTAGCTTCTCATCCCATGACCCTGGAATTTCCTCAAGCATCTTCTTCAGTATGTTGATCAAAGTCTTATTTGTGGCCTCTTCTTGGAAATTTTCCTTTGGGTATAATATAGTTGAGATATTATGCAAGATCTTGTATTTGTTAGTGAGGAGTCCTATCTCCTTGAATACAAATTACTTACCATTTTCTCTAAGGATAACCTTCGGTATACCTAACATTCATATGATATAATCTCTTATAAATTGGGTTACAACTTGAGCAGTAACTCCCCTTAGCAAGATTGCTTCTGCCCACTTGGTGTACAATTCTGTAGTAACGATGATAAAGGCCTTGCCGTGAGAGGCTAGGTTGATCTTTCCCACCATATCAAATGCCCACGTGTGGAAGGGGTAGGAATATTCTAAGCTTTGTAGACTTACTTAGGGGGCATGCATCATATCTCCATGTACTTGACGACATTTCTTCACATAACCAATGGAGTCAGCTTTTATGGTTGGCCAGTACTACCCCAGCGTCATCAGTTGATCATATAACTTGGCACCTCCCACATGGGAGGGCTTATGGGCTTCCTTCATCACTCTCTCTACATCCCCTTTAGCTACGCACTTCAATGCCTTCTCATTGTAACCTTTCCTGTAAGTTCCCCTCACCCTATATATAAGTGGGCTACTCTCTTCTTGATAAAGATCTCATTTTCTCACTTGGATAGTAACTCTCCATCCTTCAAATACGCTATGTAAGGTTGGCTGCAATCTTCAAATGCTTCTATGAAATTGGCTTCAGTTGTTTGGTTAAACTGGGTTTGGCACCTTAGACAGCCTTAGTGCAGACAAGCAGCCTCTATACTCATAGTGGGCCAGTAGTATCCCCCTCGTTGTAACCAACGATAAAGAAGGATATCAGTATCCCCACAATGCTTCTCTTGCATTACTCCCAACCTATCTCTAGCTTCTTCTTCTTCTTCTTCTCCTACGCATATTGATAGAAAATCTTGGTGCTCTTAAAATGAAGTGTTCATTGTAGCAGGTGGTAGTTGGCCAATTCTAACGTTTTCATTTTTACTTCTCTGGTTCCTAACTATTTCACTACCAAGCACCTCTAATCTTCTGGTTCTTCACTTGTAAGTAGAGACTTCACTGTGGTGGGCACCATCCTCCACCATACCATGATGGTTTTTTTCAGTTCATCCATTTCCAATTTTTGACATATCGTAGCTAGTGCATATTTGTATATATTCATTATTCATGCATGTTTCTCAATGGTTATTTTTAAAAACTGGCTCAATATCCTTTGGATGATGGATTTATATGGTGCTAAATTGGCATGCTTGAGGGCTAACTCCCCATTAACTTGTTTCACTGCCAAGTTAGAGTCCCCTCATATATATAGCACTCTATACCTTTTCGTAATGCCTTCAACAATCACAGAATAAGAGCTTCATACTCAGCCTCATTGTTTGAACACTTGAAATCCAGCTCGAATGAGAGTATGATCTTCTCCTTTCTATTTGAGAGGATAACTCCTGCACCCCTGTTCCTTGTGCACAAGAACCATCAAATTTCATCTTCCAATCCCCCATATCCTTTACTAAGAATGCTTGGAAATTTTCTCCAGACAGCTCTTCATTTGGAGGCTCTAAATTCTTACTTGGGAAGTAGGCTAACAAATCTTCCACTGTGTGGCTCTTGATAGCTTTCGGCACCACACACTTCAAATCGTATTCTGATATAATCAATAACCACATTGCTTATCTTCCTACCAATATCGTTCATGCTAAGAGATACTAAATAGGATCATTTTTTATGATAATGTGAATTATAAAAGCCAATAAGTAGTGTCTCAACTTTTGGTCTACGAAGACCAATGCAAGATAATGTCTCTGAATGTTGGTATATATAGATTTTTTAATTAAAATCACCACCCTTTACAAATAATACACTGCCCTCTCTACCCCTCCTTCTCTTGAGAAATCAATGCTCTTATAGATCTCTCTATTGAGGTTAGGTTGGGCAGCAGTGGTGCTCTGGCTTTCGGCGGTACCATCGTAGATGGGGATGCTAATATTTTTTTAATTTTTTCAAAGGCCTTCTTCTGCTCCTCTCCCCAGATCCACCTAGATTTTTATTTCATCAGGGGGTAAATGGGTGGATCACCTCTACCAGCACTGGTATAAATCTTCTTAGGTTATACACCTTCCCTAAGAATCTTTTGAGTTATCGTTGATTCTTTGGCGGTGGCATCATTACAATTGACTTCTTCTTTGCCTCGTTAACTTGTACCCCCTTATGATTTACTACAAATCCCAAAAAAATTCCTTTAGTGACCCCAAAGGCACATTTTAAGGGATTCATCCTAATCTTGTACTTGCAGCATCTTTCAAACACCCGCCTCAAGTCTTGGATATGCTTGCTTTCTTTACTAGATTTTACTACCAAGTCATCCACATAGAATTCTAATATGTTATGAAATAAGTCATGGAAGATGACCATCATAGTTCGTTGGTAGGTAGCCCCTGCATTCTTTAACCCAAATGGCATGACCGTGTAGTGAAAAATTCCCAACCGCGTTTGGAAGGCAGTCTTTTTTGCATTTTTCGGGTCCATCTTGATCTAATTATAGCCGATATATCCATCCATGAAATTGTACATCTTATGACCCGCGATAGAAACTACTAAACTATCTATATATGACAAGGGAAACTCATCTTTGGGTCATGCTCGGTTCAAGTCGCGGAAGTCGACACATATCCAGATTTGGCTTTTATCTTTCTTTGTCACTGGTACAATGCTAGAAATCCATATAGGGTGTTGAATGGGTTTGATGAACCCTACTGCCAATAATTTCTCCACTTCTATTTTTATCTTAAGATCTATCTCAGCCTTATATGTGCAAGTGGCATGTCTAACTAGGAAAGCACTAGGAAGAACATTTAGTTTATGGGTTCTCACCTCTAGGTGAATCCCAGGCATTTTTGTGTATTTCTAAGCAAATATATCGGTGAATTCCTTGAGTAGGATGATGACTTCCTCCCTCTGCTTTTATTTCGGCCCTTTAGAGATTATAATGGGTCGACTCTCACCCCCTTCTATTCCCAAATTAATCTCTTCCAGCTCTTAAAATTGTTCTCTTGGTCCATCTTACATACACTCAAGGGATACTTTTGTCTCCTCAATATGCTCGATGATGTGGGACTCATTTACCATAAAACATTTTGGCATCAAGTCAACGCTCTTGTCCCAAAATGCCACCCGCTCAAACCATTATAAATAGTATATTACTTTTCCGTTTGTAAGGACAGCCTTCTTACATTTTTGAGGTGGCTTGTCTACCTCCTCTCCCTTCATTTTTCCTTTTGCCATTTGGGGGATCACTCTTTGACTCAAGCGATCATGGACAGATTTTCTTGGTTGGGAATCTCTTCTAGTCACTTGCACCCCCTTTAATGTTTTTTACATAACTCCTTCTCTCTTCATCAAGCTCGGTGTAGAATGCCGCATCCACCAGATGGGCCTCCTCAACTGAGAATGGTTTCTGAGTTACTTTGATTATGATCTCGGTGCCTCGAATATTTTCTTTGGCAAACAGATGATAGGTTGAAGGTACAATTCTATGAGTGTGTATCCACACCCGCCTTATGAGAAGTTGCTAGCTTTTATTATCATTCATAACGTGAAATTTGATATGGGAAGTGAAATTTTCTAACTTGATTCCCACATTCACATAATCGAGTGATTGCATGCTAATGCTATCAAAATTAGAAATTACTAACGGTACAGGCACTATCTTCTCTTGAAAGATGTCTATCTTATATAGCGCTCAAATGGACATGATGTTGATAGACGTTCCTCCATCCATCAATGCCCTGGGAAAACTAATCTCATTTATCAGAGCTATCACATAGAGTGGACAGTTGTGAAAATATGGCACCTGCTTGTCTATTTCAAATAAGACCACCTCTGAAGTGTATCTCTTCATCAGTCGTCTAATGGGTCTATGCTAGTTTAGAGAGGGGTCCCCTCTCTGTTGTATTGATTCCAAAATTTCTTAGTAATTACCACCCGGGTGTCATACTTTATCCCTATCTAGTCAAAAAACCATTTGAACTTAGGATTACTCGCTATGGATTCACACTCAGAGTTCAACTCTACTTCATAAGTTTGAGCATTGCAGAGATACTCTGCCTCAGATGTTCCTCCTTCATCTAGGAAAAGTACCACATCTGCTCTACCTTTTGGGGGGTTCACTTGTTCATCCCCTCTTTTTCAGTTTCTTCATGATCAAGGCTATAAATCCATTCTTCACACATCCTCTCATTACTCCACCATTCTTTTAATTCTCAAGTTTTTACTTATTCGTTATAGGCCACTACCATATTAGTAGTGCCATAGTGATGTCTTTAGTGGCATGTTGCACCCTCTGGTGAAGTTCACAATATTTGGCATCAGCCTTGTTCCAAAAAGCCCCTCGCCATAATATTTGGCATGCTCCACCATATTATGTTTATAATAGGCCTTGTTCAGGCTTGTGTAATACATAAACACCCTACATTTCCCATTTATCTTTCTCACTGCCATTGGATTTGATAACCACTTTAAGAATTGAACTTCTTTAATGGACCTTTCCTCTATAAGTTTTCCAACTTCTTCTTCGACATCTTTATATTTTTTTAGAACTGTTCAATAGGATTCTTTGAGACTAGGGGTAGGTCAAACCCATATGTAGTTTATGGAACACGTCATTAGGACTACCACGGCATGTTATAAGATTGCCAAGAGAAGACACATTTTTTGTTTGTTAAGAATGAAATAAAATCCTCATTTTCATCCATTGACATCAAACTTCCAATCAAGAACTTCTTTTTAGGGTGATCGATATCAAAATCAACTTATAAAATGACTTCATGATGGATGCCAACGTTGTTGATTTATGACAACAAACACATACTCTTCCTCATCCTTGCCAAGAACATTATTTGGTTGTTGGTTGGCGATAACCTTTTATTTTGTAGTTCTTCTCTTGATATAATCATTAAGGTTCGTAAACCATTTACTTAAGATGAGATTTTAAGGATTTAAAATTCTTAATGTACCTGTGATCCTTGTTATAAGAGCACCATCTTTTAGACAGATCTCTAGCCATCTTCCTCGGTCAGTTAAAGTATTGGTTATCTTAATAATTTTTAGAATATTATATATTGATCCTTAAATTTGGTGGTGTTCCTTGAATAGTTTGAGCCTACCGCTTTCCCTTCATTTAAAACCTCAGGTTATTTCTTAGACTTCTTTATGACATCATAGTCATTTGCTGCATTACCATTGGCTTTCCTTAGCCACTGGATTGGTCACTCCTCATCACCACATACTCCACCTTTTGCATATTTCTTGAACTGGGAC
Organism: Sambucus nigra; assembly: GCA_949130495.1. Taxonomy (NCBI): domain Eukaryota; kingdom Viridiplantae; phylum Streptophyta; class Magnoliopsida; order Dipsacales; family Adoxaceae; genus Sambucus; species Sambucus nigra. The sequence continues at coordinate 124,623,190 of OX422213.1, forward strand.
ATCAGATAATGTACTATATTTTTTTCGTATTGGTAAATGATTAGTACAAAAATTAGTCGTTTGTTAACCTTATCTTGAAAGCACCCAACTACTACCTACTCAAATTAGTCTTCTAATACCCCTTATTTTTTATGCATTATTTAATTGTGAAAAATAATTATTTGTGTTGTCTGTGACATGTGATGTTACTATTTTTATGCATGTGTGTTATATAATTCTTGTTTGAAATTGAACTTAATACACGATAATGCATTAATAAAATATTTAAAAGTGACTTGGTATTATAGACGACTATGGAATAGTCAGGGGCTAGGTGTCAAGAGTTTCCTTGTTTGGAATTCCTTTGGTATCGTGTCCCACCAATTGTGAAGTAATTTTTTATAATGCCGAGTCTCGTGGAATTAATTGACAATTAGATTTTAATTAATTATACTCGTACCGACTTATAACTTAACTTAGTAAGTTAAATAAATTTTTTAGAATTTGTTATGTTTTGTGTTGACATTTGGAACATGTAGAATGTTCATTTTTATTCAAAATAGGGGTTTAAATCTATTGGGTTATTATATAAATTGAGTGGTGTTTCAGGCCATTTGGAGTGGTATATGAGCTCATTAGGTTGAGGGGTCTAGGGTTAATTTCATGGGAAGCCAACTTAAGAGGTCCTTAGTATTAACTTCAAACATATTTGGAGCATTAAAAATACCATAGAAGGCTAAGGAGGGAAGAGGCACACAAGGGAAAAGGAATTTGGGGGATTTTGAGATTAATTTCTCAATTAATCCATAGGCAAGTTTACATAGTTTAAGAAGGCAAGGTTGCATAGTTTAAGAATTTAATTGAGGTTTTTTTGTGGTAGTAGTAGTAGTTAATTGGATTCTGAACTAATATGATTTTAATCTAATTTCAATCAACTTTTGAAATTAGTTCAATTAGTAAATTAGACCTTAATCCCTAGTTAATTAACTTAAATGATTTGATGAATAATCTAATGAATTAATCTTAGAATTGGATTTAAATAGTTGTATTTTGAATCTTGTTAATAAATCATACAAAAGCCCCTTGAAATTGGACGAATGTGAGTCGTCAGATTGGTGAACTTTGAATTCTAAAACCCACAAACTAACTTTGATGTTTAAACCTTGATTTAACCACCTAAAACATGTAAAATTAGGTTAATAGTGTTTTAGTAGACCCTATATCTAAACTAGGTTAGGTTTAGGATCGATTAAAGGCTTGGAAGTTATGTTTGAGGTCATCAATAGCGGTTTTCAGAGTTGGAGAAGAAAGGTCCTGTATCAATCTGGTTAGAATGATATGGGGTTCTCGTTCAAACGAGAGTTAGAATCTCATTAGAACGACTTTAAATATCTTTAGAATAACATAAGTTGTTTTGTTCGAATGACTTTGGAATGTCATACGAACAACTTGGGTATTCTTGTTCGAACGAGGTCTTAATCTCATAGAAACGACTTTATGTCAGATTGAGGAGTTAAGCCTTATTTTGATTAGAGATCATTAATTTAAGACCTGAGATATTATCTTAGTAACCCAAAAGTATAATGGAATTTTGTAAGTTTACTTAAAGTCTTAGAGTATCGAAAAAATGATGGGAATAGTTAATGATATCATGAGATATTTAAGGGTTATATATATCCTAGGAAAGTCTAGAATAAGTTTGTAAACCCTATTTTTAGGGTAGTTATTATATCGAGTGAGATATTGTATGAGTTAGGTGTGTTGATACCTAGATTTGAGAGCCTTGGGTATTCGGGCTATGTTTATCCATATCCGGTCATAGTTATGTGCATATTAACTAATAATATTAAGAGATTTTATGTGTAACCCAACTAAGTAGGACTTTTGTACTTGGATGTTTGGTCCAGTTGCGCGGGATCATACTTGATTATTTGTTTTATGTGCAGAAGCATATCGTGGTGTGTGAGTCCTCGTAGGTGATGTACTAGGAGGGATTTTGATGGGGCACTCACAACGTTAACCTTCCTTGATCCTTTTCCCCGATCTTACCACTGATATACTTGTGTCCGCAAGTTAGGACAAAATTGAGGAGTTCTAGCATATAGCCTTAGGTATGGAGGACGTATGTTATGACGGGAGTGAACAGTGATTATCTCTTATTGTGGTTTTGAGTTTATCGGGATGGGCAACCTCTGACTATATCTAGTACGCATAAGTGGTCCCCGAATGCAATAGGGATAGGACTTGATGCTTTATTTTTAGTCTCGAGCACATCCCATTTACTTGTACGTGTCGGGGACCTTACTTATGTAGATGCTAGATGTAAAGACTGTTTTCCCTCTATTTTATGTGATTTTGTGTTGCGGTACTTGAGCGATCATGCCGATATATATATATATATATATAATTTGTACTAAATATGTATAACCAATAATTTATGACTCGAGAATAATGAAATGAGTATATTAGAGACGTATATCCTAGTGGCCTATGACTATTTGAGACTAAGAGACTTGAGATACCCTTTTAAAAATCATAACTAGAGATAGTTATTGATACTATGATTAACAATTGAGTTACTTATAAATGAAAGGGATTTTAATAAAATAAATACTTCTTAAACCAAGAGATGCACTTGAGAACGTCAAAATGAAGAACATTTAATTCAGAGATATACTTATATCATGTGGAACTCATGGGGTTCGGGAGTCGAACCACATGCTCTTTTAGGTTGTTTAGGTTGGGTAACTTAAATAACTTAAAAATCACTACACTAAAATGGGTAAATTGGCACCCTTCCAGCGACTAGCTTTGTCACGGTCATTGACCATGACAAAAAAAAAAACACGCGTTTTTTATCACGGTCGTTGACCGTGACAAGCCTGTGACAACATATTGTCACGGTCAATGACCGTGACAAGACCGTGACAACGACACTTGTTACGGACTTATCATGGTCATTGACCATGACAAACCTTATAATATTGTCACGGTCAAGGACCGTGACACGTCCGTGACAATTTGTTCAGTAAAAAAAAAAACTACGCTTTCTTTTTTTCCCACTGTTTTTGGTTTTCCCTCTCTTTCTCTCTCTAGGCGATTTCGAGCTCTCTCTCTCTCTCTCTCTCTCTCTCTAAGGTATGTTTTTTCCTCTCTTTCTCTTTCATTTCTATATGTGTGTGTTTATATGTGTGTGGTGGTGTGTGGTGGGGGGAGGGGGCAGGGGGTGGGGTGGGTGGGTGGGTGGGTACGTATGTGTGTGTGTGTGTGTGCGTGTGTGGTGGGGGAAGGGGAGGGACAGGGGGCTAGGGAGGGGAGGGACAGGGGCTGGGTGGGGGGATGGGGTGGTGGTGTGTGTGTGTGCAAGTGTGTGTGTGGTGGGGTGAGGGGGGCAGGGGGTGGTGGGGTGTATGTGTGTGTGCATGTGTGTGTGGTGAGGGGAGGGGGCAGGGGTGGGGTGGGGTGGGGTGTGTGCGTGTGTGTGGTGGGGGAGGGGTGGGGTGGGGTGTGTGTGGTGGGGCAATCTCAACAATTGAAACGGACAAATTGATTAATAAAATATGTATTGCCCCTTTCATATGCAAGTAGGATTGCCCCTCATTAACAGATAATTATTTAGATTCGAAATAACTTTAATTGTATAGCTTTAATTAAATAAATTGTATAGCTTTAATTGTATAGTTTTATATGAAAGTAAATTAATAATTAGTGCCCATTTCATATGAAAGTAGGATTGTTCCTCATTGTAAATTAGTAAATTAATAATTAGATACTTTAATTGTTAGTTTAATTGATGAAATGATTTAATTGAGTCGATGAATTAGAAGGAGTACACGATACACATTTGTTATTGCGGTTGGATTATAGTGGATCGATGTTGGGTTGGTTAATTTTAGAAGTGGTATGACCACTGGATTAATGTCCATATCGGGGTGGGATTTTTCAACTTTGTTTTTAAAATTACTTTGTAATACTCTTGTGTAGTGTGCGTGTGTGTGAGCAGTAGGGGTGGGGGTGGGTGGGGATGTTTCACTCTTATACATATTATGAGCTAGATGCTGTTGTTTTGGAATTCAGAATTGAGGTGTGTGTGGTGGGGGGGGGGGGGGGGGGGAGGGGGAATCTCAACAATTGTATAGCTTTAATTGTAACTTCAATTGTATAGTTTTATATGAAAGTAAATTAATAATTAGTGCCCATTTCATATGAAAGTAGGATTGCCCCTCATTGTAAATTAGTAAATTAATAATTGTTATACTTTAATTGTTAGTTTAATTGATGAAATGAATTAATCGAGTAGATGAATTAGAAGGAGTACGAGATACACATTTGTTGTTGATATTGTTGTTCGATTATAGTGGATCGATGTTGGGTTGGTTAGTTTTAAAAGTGGCATGACCACTGGATTATTGTTCATATAGGGGTGGGATTTTTCAACTTTTTTTTAGAATTACTTGAAATTAAATGAAACATAATTGAACTCACCCTTAGGAGGATATGGGGGGTAGGGGGCTGCGTGTGTGTGTGTGTGTGTGTGTGTGTGTGTGTGTGTGAATGTGTGCGTGTGTGTGTATGTGCGTGTTTGTGCTTAATGTCCCTTGTAAACGAATTGATTGGTTATTAATTTTTTTAGTAAATTAATATATTATTGCCCCTCATTGTAAATTAGTAAATGAATATATGATTAATAATGAAAGTCGGATTGCCCCTCATTGTAAATTAGTAAATTAATAATTGTATACTTTAATTGTTAGTTTATTTGCATGTCTTCTTTTAATTCATATTTATATGTACTAATAATATTTTTTACAGCAAATGTCTCCTTCATGTATTAAGGCGAGGATGATGATGCTTGTTATGATGATGTCGTTTGGGCTTGATGGTAGCGGAGGCGACGAGGGCTCCTCAGCCCCTAGGCTCCCCAGATATGGCAAATTGTGGATGGCCATCAAGAACAAGTCGGGGCTATTAGTGAGATCCCTCGAACTGGTAAAGACGATCATCGGTCCGGGGTACATTAGTTGGAAGGAGGTGCCATATGAGCTCAAGTTAGCTGTTTGGGTGGAACTACAGGTAATGTATTTATATTTATATGAATATGAATATGAATATGAATATGAATATGAATATTTCAATTTGTATTTATATTTACTTGCAACTAACATTGTATTTGTTGGGCAGGAACAATTCAGCCTGGATCCAAAGCTATGTGATTCCGTCTTGGAGCAGTTGAGGGAGCAACACAAGACGTGGAAGAAAAATATGCGAACCCGGTACTTTGGAAAGACACGAGAGTCCATTATCCAAAGGTGTGAATCCGTCCCGCCGAAGGAGCAGATCTCATTGGCACAATGGCAAAAGTTCGTTGATAATGATATCGGGGAGCGATAATTGGCATCTGGCCAATCAGGGATGGAAAATCGGGCGAAAAAGACGGACGTGCACTACTCCGGACGGACGTCTTACGCCAAGGTGGAGCATAGGATGATGGTAAGATTTAATTTTTCTATAACTACATAAATATATTATTCTGCATTATTTTACTTTGCGGGGCCGATACTAATTTTACTTTATTTTATTTCAGGGGATAGGGAGTGGCGCTGGGGGTAGGCCACATAGGCTCGATACTTATGTGGCTCTTCGGACGAAGAAGGGGAAGGACAAGGAGGTGTCCCCGAGCGTCGTGGCCACGATTATAAGTAATTCGACAGTTTAATTTTTGTTAATTACGTTATAATTTTTTAATTTACTTATTTTACTAATCATGTACTTTTTGTCGTTTCAGGGAAAGCTTAAATAAGTGAATGAGTCGTAGTCTAATGCCAACAAGGCATCTTTGTCCACAGACGCACTCAGCCAAGTGCTTGGCTCTGATCGCAAGGGGAGGACAAGGGGGTGAGCTCGCGGGTGGCCAAATTTAGGATCATCGGATTGGAGACGAGCAACACCCTTGAACGGTGGACTCGCATGACGCGAAGCTGTCCCGTTTGGAGGCGACGGTCCAAGATATGTTCTCATTCATGAAGCGTTCGTGGAGCGGAGGAAAACGCAAGGGGAAAGGGAAGGAGAAGGTGGGGGAAAGGGGTGCGAGAGAACGAGGTGCGGGATGACGAGGATGTGGACCTCGCTGCTTCATCGCCGACACGTGCGGACTTTGATGATCCACTTTCCTATTTGGCTCCCTTCGACCGATCGATGTCGACGCTTGTTTGGCCGAGCGTGTTTATACTGGACATATTTGATGGCCAGCGGATAGGGAGGGGGTTGAGGGAACCGCATATCGTCCAGGGTGGACTAGTTCATGGATGTGAGCTTCAAAACATCGAGTCCAGGGTGCTCGTCACGCATGTGATACCCGAGAACGAGAACTCTCTGTTGTGGTTGCGCGAACAATGCGGCACGATGTATATCAGTGGATGTGTCAATTCGTATATCGTGTGGCCTACTCACCTCCTCGAATTTAACCTTACCCAAGACATGTAGTGACATTATTTGAATTGAATTGTATTTTTTTTTAGTTGGTACATTTGAATTGTTTTTAAGTTGGTACATTTGAATTACATTTGGATTATATCGTGATGCATATTATTTTTATTTTGAATGTATATTTGCATTATCTCTATTTTTTTATGATATATGATGTTTGAATAGGTACAATGTTGCTATAACAGGTAAAAATATATTGTTGGGCAGTGGCAGTGGCCATACTGCCTAGTAGATTTTTTTCAATTTTGCCCAGAATTGTCACGGTCATTAACCGTGACAAGTCCTTGACAACGAAAGTTGCCACGAACTTGTCACGGGTTTGTCACAGTCCTTGATCTTGACATGACCGTGACACTTCTAATGAACTTGTCATGGTCAATGACCGTGACAGAAAAAGTTATCTCGCCCAGAATTGTCACGGTCATTGACCTTGAGAAGTTGAAATTTTCAAGGTCAATGACCGTGACAATTCAACAGACTTGGTGTAGTGAATCTACTTAACATGGAAAAAAGATGCATTATTATTATTGTGACCGAACTTCGGTTAAATTCTTAATCCTTGTAAACATGTTGTTTACGTAATTGTTGAATATGTTTTTCACAGGTCTTAGGTGGTTGTTATTGCTCTAGACTTGGGTTGATTTGTTGGAGGAATATCTCTAGCGACGTTCTATTCATCATTTTTTGGATGTAAAAGTCGAGACGTGCATCTCACTTACTTTTTGTATTCATTTTATATTTCAGTACAGGTAGTTGTATCTTTACAGTTTATCCCGAGTCAGAGATTGCACATGTGGTACTTATGTTCAATAATGGTTAATATATTTTATATATATCTTATATTCTAGAGTTTTTTTCATTTTTTATCGGCAGGTTGATGGTATTAGAGATGATTTTATCTTACTCGGTATTTTTACTATCTCTCTTTGTGTTACTTGTTTAGTTTTATTTATTTTGTGATATTGAGAATGCTACCAAATATTTATTATTCCCGTGATTTTTGTATTAGACATGATCAATCTATTTATGAAACGGGGTGTTACAAGTCTTCTATATTGTCATACATCTTCAATAATGCATAGAATATTCTTTGGCAGCCCCCAAGGATATCTTTGTAATAATGAGTAGGGCATACATCTTCTTCAGGTGGATGGTTCTTGTGATGAACTTGTTCGTAAAATGACTCGGCAAACTATTCAAATATTTTCACTAATTTAATGGGGAGCTTCTCGAACAAGTTTGGAGAAACTCTCCATGATTTATAGGATAAAATTTGGTGCATCAGTGCCTCGTAGTTATTCCATAGGACCATAGCTTGGTGATTTTGATGAATATGATCAGTAGGATCCGTTTTTTCACCATAGATTTTGAATCACGAAGCGATAAACTTATTTGAAAATACGATATATAAGATTTCATCTGGTTGACAAAGGCCCTCCTAGCTAATTTCCTTGTGGTTCGGGATCGAACTTGTGTAAAAATATTCGCATGCATTGAGTATTTGAGAGACCTGGTTGGGGTGATCTGCCCATATCCCGCCATCAGACTAGTCTTTCAATGGCTAGTAAGGCCATCTCCAATGGGCAGTGCACAAACAATGGATATTTGATTGTTTTGGGTAGATTGTTAAGTGTGGTTCCACAGTGGGAAAGGTGTAAAATGGTACTGGGCGGAAGACTTTTAACCGTCCAAGGGTAGGACCCACCCTGGGCGAGGAACATTTAGCCGCCCAACGCCCATAAAACCGTTTGGCTAATTATTATTTATTTATTTTATTCTTGGAGGATCTGGGCGGATGACACTCTACCACCCACATGTTGGGCGGCTAAAACTTGCCCGCCCAGATGTAGGGCCCCCCCTTTACACAATGTCTACCGGCCATCCAGATTTTCATTATCGTTAGAACTTATTTCTCCTAAATGTACACAATCTATGACCCACTGTGAGTTGAAACAGTCTAAATGTACATTTAGACTGCCCATTGGAGATGGCCTAATGAGATCTTGGAGTACTCCTATAAGGAACTGAATGGGCGGCGGACCTCGACTGCTATGGGGTGGTGGCGCGTAACCATTTTCTTGGATGTTATGTATGCCATTATTTTCTTCATGGGTGTTAGGCATGGAGCGAGATCTTGCACTCAAAATCTAATTATGGGATTGGAAGAACTCTATTCTCACATGACGACAATTATAAGTACAAAAACTCAATATACCTTAAATGATCACATAAACCAAATAATAAGAACAAATATGATAAATATTTATCACACATACACACAAAGAAGAAACACCTGACCCTGATGCACATGTTTAGGCAACGTGCATATGAGGACAAATTTGTCTTTATTAACTGAAGAGAGATTGAGAATATGATTTGATATAAGTATGACAATTTTTTGATTATATAACTCTTGTATATGCTCTTATCAGTGTCATGATAAACTATCTCCAGCCCGGGTTGCTCATTACGTGCTAAAGGGCGAAACCTATGGGCCACTTAAATATTTGGTGGGGCATGAGTTATATAATGAGTAATAACGTGTCCCACCATACGGTATATATTAGTGAATTAGAGTGAAATTTAGGGGATTTGTCAACAACCCCCAAAAACTCTTCATTTGTCAACGTTGAGCAAAATCGCTTGTTAGCTTAAGCACATCATATTTTCAATTAATTAAAGATAAATCCACGTACGATGTAGTTACATTATTATACAGATACATTTAAGGTAAATCTATAACCAAAATATCAACGGCATGTACGTACTTACTCTAAGAAATTACATTAATATAAATCTACTTTTTATTTTCTTAATTTGGGTGGTGTAAATTATATAGATATATTTTCATGGCAAAAACAAAATACCACGAAAAAAGTATATTTAGTGTCATGTAATTACATTTAGTTACTAAAAACAACTTTTTTTCTTAATTTCAATTTGATGACGGTGTTGTAAGAGTATATACATATATTTTGATCGTAGAAACAAATAAATTTATTTTAAAGTATCAAGATACAATTTTTTAGAAACTTTTTCACAATACTGTTATCATAAAATTATAAAGATTCTATGGATTTATATATATATTTGTAATTGATGGGAGACTAGATTTTGAAAGCTCTCTCAAGGCAGCATTAGTTAATTTGGAAAAAAAATAATAATACAGATTATGCACTTTTAGGATTTAAAATAATGTTGGTTATGAATATAGGACATTCAAGTTTATATTTGTAGATATACTCCCTACATTTTATTAAGCCGGTTTTATTTTCAAAAATATGAATTTTACCCTTGAATAAAAATGGTCAATATTATGGTTTTAGGACAGTCAACTTTTCTTTTATAAAAATGGTCCATATTTTTTTGTTCTTAATAAGAAAAAATTATTTAAGTTTAAACTTCTATTAACGTTTTAGGACAATCAACTTTTTTTTATAAAAATGGTCCCCATTTATTTTGTCCTTAATAATTTTTTTAAATAGCATATTTAGAAGTTGTTTTTTACTTGCAAATCGAGTTCCTATTTTTTTTTTGCTTAAAATGAGTTTTGTAAATATACTAATGTTACAGTCTTCTAAAACATTAGACAATGGGTATCGTCATACTTTCGATCATTAGAGTACAACCACCGGTTCTCCTTCGTTAGGATGCAAAATTTAATTTGCACTATCATTTTTTTCAATGGTTTTTTAATGTTTATATCCTTCATTTTCCATTTTCATAAAAAAAACTATGCTAAATACTCAATTTTTTATTATTACATCGTGAAATAAGTTGTTTTATTTTTCAAATTTAATTTTACAATGAATAAAGTGCAAATATAATTTTATAATCTAGCGGTGAAGCGACGATAATAAGACGATAAATGGTGGTTTAGTGGTATTCCATCTAAAACATCAAAAAATCAAATTAAAAATATAAAATTGTGACGTTGCAAAATTAATTTCACTTTGGTGAAGTGTAGCTGTGATGGAAGTTTTGATGAGAGGAGATTCGGTGACATTCTAAGTTCAATGTTTGAAAAGAAAGAAAATTTATTATATTTTTTAAAAAATAAAACACTTATTTTTATAGAGAGAGAGAAAGTAGGGGCTAGATTTAAAAAAAATGATAAATTGATTTTTTTTAAGTAAGAACTTTAATTAAGGACAAATAAAATGGGGATTATTTTTATACAAAAAAAATTGTCTTAACCCCCACTTTTTAATGTGATATTTGACTTAATCCCAATTTGCTAATCTCTTTGATATAACCCCCTGCATGAGGGAGTTATCTCAAAATATTGCTTATATTAAGGGGTTAAGTTTAAGGATTTGTTTGACTTTTTCCCTATATATAATGTCATCACACTTAGCCGCTTATATTGGTAGCAATGTCAAAGGATTATGAAAACGAGGGGTTAAGTTAAAATACCCTATAAAATGATGTTTTTTAATGGAGTAGATTATGGGTATAGCAGTGGCGGAGCCAGGAATTAGAGATGGTCTGGTCACAAAAGGAAATTTTCGGGGGGTTCAGGGGCTCCCGTCCCCCCCCCAAAAAAAAATTTAGGACTACTTATAATAATCTTTTAAATGGATAGAAAATTACATATTAATAGATGAAGGGATTGCAAGTTTTTAGTCCTACTTTTTTAATATATGTGTGTTTAATCCCATGTCATTATTTTTTTTTGTTGGTCCGATATTTTTATACTTGTCATTCTCTACAAAAAGAGACATAAACAGTTAGGAGAGATTACATGGAAGTTGAGGGCGGTTATGGGACTTAAAATAACTTTAAAAAAATATGGAATGAAAGACAAACAAAACTTTAAAAATGGGACTAAAATAAAAAAACCTAATAGATGAATTACAATGATTTCAAAAATTAAACATCATTACAAAACGAGACTAATATAAAAGTTCTTACAAAAATAGATAGTTGTCATTAATTTTAACAACGTTAATTTAATGGCTAAGCATTAATTTCAACAACATTAATTCCAACAACTCCATACCAAAAAAATTAATTACTATAAACCAATAACAACATTTATAATAATATTAAAATGGGTAAAGCAAAAAATAAGCATATTTTCATAATTTCAACAAACCTTAACTATGAATATTTGCTACACAAAATTTCAAATAATCCTAACAAACCCTAACAATGGATATTTACTAAAAAGGGGGGAGAAAAAGTAAGAGAAAGAACAAATATATAATAAACCTTAAATAAAATGGAGAAAGCTTGAAGAACAAACCTTTATTTAGTGTGGAGAACTCAAAGAATTGGAAGAGAAAAAGAGAGAATAGGTAGAGCAAGGAGTGAAAAGGTGTTTTAATTTTGGAGAATTTTGTTTCGGCCGTGATATATGTGAAGCTTTTTTTTATAATTTGTTTTCCATTTATGCCCTTACTAGTATATGTGTACATATTAAAAAAAAGGAGGGGTTACCGAAGCTGGCCTGGGCCTCTGCCCATGGCAGTTGCAAAGTGGCGGTATAAGGATATATTAAAACAATTGTATTTTAAGATGGTAAAAGAGCATTTTTTTTAATTGAATTATAGGGACTAATTTTATAAAAAAAAGTATTGTATGTTCTACAAATATAATAAAAATGTTAACAAGTCCTTATTCTACATTGCCCTTACAAAAAAAATAACTTTAACTAAGGAAAATTAAAATACACACAATTATCTAAAAAAACATTTTTATTTTTTTTATTTTTGTGGGAACTTTTCAAGGCAGAGCCACTTTGTGTACTCTCACTGTTAATCACAACCACGGTCCACAACCGCACATGATGCGAACAATGTAAGTCGGGAACTTGCATTCAACAGTAGGAAGGAATTACCCCGGACTCTCAAGCTTGCTAGACTTTTGGAGGTTCCCCCTTAACCTCTATGATACGCCCATGACGTCAAGAAAAGTTCATTGTCATAAAAATAAAGGTGATACAAAAATAATTATATTTTAAAATGATAGAAGATCATTTTTTATATTATATAATTTTAAAAATTAACTTTCTGATAAAATTATTATGCCTCGTGTATATATAATAAAAATATTAGGGACATAAACTAAATAGTCCCTTCAATACGTTTTAATACACGATTAGTGCAAACATTTTTATTTTATTTCAAAAAGTTCATCGTCACGTAAGAACACTTAAAAAAAAGTTCCGGTGAAGATTGTCGGAGCTTCGGCAACGGGGAGTGAGGTGGGGTGGGAAGGTGGGATAGGAATGACCTTAGCACGACCCTTTAAAATTAGAGAATATTGATTAAATGAGTGTTTAACAAATTTTTTAGAACAAAATAAAAAAGACTTTACCTGATTGTGTATTAAGAAATATTTGAGAAATTTTTTGATAATTAATTTAAAATATTAACGAATCATTTTTTTATATTTATCCAAAATAATATTGTTTTGATCGCTATGCTATGAAATAGATCTTATTTATTGAATTTTGAATGGAGTGCGGAACATGCCGAAATCACGAACCGTCACTCTAAAAGAGAATGAATACGTGACCATTAATGAGCAATAAACGGGTTGGTTGGAAAGCAACTACTATATATATTGTGTATAAATTGACATTAAATAGCTGATTTCATATTATTCAATATTCATGGTCAAACAAGTACATTTGCAGATATGTCTCTCGTATTAAATCTCCAGAATGGGTCCCAAAAATTTGACTATCTCCCTCTCACACCATATTCATGGTTTTTAAGATGACAAATAAAAGAAGGGAAATAAGAGCTCGAGATTAACTCTTCCCGGATAAATCAATTCGAGAATTATAGCGTTTTTTTTTCTCTGTATAATTTCTAAAGAATGTCTAACTCTAATGTTTTAAAAAATTAACTTATGAATGTAATACTTAAAACTAGCAAATGAAACTCTACATCCAAATGATGTTTCCATTTTAATTCATGAACTACGTTTCACCCTCGCGTGATGCACGAACAAGTTATAATTATTATGTGTAATACAATATATATATATCTTTGTATATGTCAATACACAATTAGTTACATCTATAATTACTTTTGTCATAATTGTTGTGTGTGAAAAATATTTTTAATAGAAGTTGAAAAATACAAATTAATTGAGATACATACACTTCTGTCAATACATTTTAATGTAACCCTTATGAAAAATTACAAATTAATTTTCAGACGGTATTTTACGTTGATGTTAGTTAACAATCAAAACAAAAATAAAACTAAACAAACATATTATATACATTAGAATAATAAAATACGAAATATAATACATATTATTTCAAGGCTCATAAAAAAAACTAAAAAAAATAGTAATAAATGGAGGTTTGTGTTGAATATGGGTAAAAGAGTGGGTTTACCTACTTTTTTTCACATGACGCTATCAAACAACCATTAGGGAAATTAAAGTCAATCCAATTAGTTTATTTAAAAACAGTTTTTATATTATATTCAAAACTGTTAAAAACAGTTTTTACAATATTTTTATATCAGGGTTTTAAAAAAAAATTGTAAAACATTTTCTTAACATTTTTTTATAATATTAAAAACAGCTTTTAAAATATTACAAAATATTTTTTAAATATTCACAACAGTTTTTTAACTATTTAAAATAGTTTTGAAAATAGTTTTTTACAACTTTAAAACGGTTTTTATATAATATCAAAACAGTTTTTAAAAATGTTAAAAACAGTTTTTACAATATTTTTGTATTACGGTTTTTTAACAAAATTGTAAAACATTTTCTTAACAATTTTTTATAATATAAAAAACAGTTTTTAAAATATTGCAAAACAATTTTTAAATATTCACAACAGTTTTTTTAACTATTTAAAATTGTTTTTAAAATTGTTTTTTAAAACTTTAAAACTGCTTTTGTATTATAATCAAAACTGTTTGTAGAAATGTAAAAAACCGTTTTTACAATATTTTTATATTACCGTTTTTAAAAAAATTTGTAAAACATTTTCTTAACATTTTTTATAATATTAAAAACAGTTTTTAAAATATTATAAAACAATTTTTAAATATTCATAACAGTTTTTTTAACTATTTAAAATTGTATTCAAAATTGTTTTTTAAAACTTTAAAACTGTTTTTATATTATATTCAAAACAGTTTTAAAAATTGTTTAAAATATTTTTTACAATATTTTTATTTTACGATTTTTTAAAAATTTGGTAAAACATTTTCTTAACAATTTTTTATAATACTAAAAGCAGTTTTTAAAACATTACAAAATAATTTTTAAATATTCATAATAGTTTTTTAATTATTTAAAACAGTTTTTAAATTATTTTTTAAAACATTAAAAACGTTTAAGAAGTTAGCAAATTTGTTGACAAATATTTCTCACTCAAATAGGTAAGCAAAGTTTGCCAACAACTTATGCATAAAGGGTGTTGTACACTGGTAAATAATGCAACGACAAACTGTACAACCAAACAGCTAAAAAGTGAGCAAATTTTCATATTTGTCAACTTTTTGGCATTTGCCTAGGAAAAAACAGCAACCAAACGGCCCTTATATGATAAAAAATTAAACCGAACAAATCATTTTGCAAATTATAATAACAAAATAGAAAAGGGAAATAAATGGCTAAAGTAAGAAGTAAAAACAACAACCTAAATTGCGTTTAATATGCTGACATACAAATTTAATAAAAAAGTTTAAACACCATATATAATCAAGCCGAAACGAAACAAAGTTTAACCATGCAGTTTCGAGCACAAATTAACTAAAATAATAGTATTGACATATGTAAATGGAAAAATAACGGTATATTTCTTATCACAAACCCAATATATTTTACGTCAATAAAGAAAAAGAATTCTACTTATTGTTGTAAACTGAAATCTCTATAGAAAAAGATATCATCATAAAACTTGTAGTAAGAATAATAACTAAAAAGGAAAATATATTTTGCCTTTATATTTTTACGCTAATAGATAATTCACCTGATATAACCTTTTGATAATAGTAATACAAAGCCTCATCGATCTTAATTACTCTCAATTTTGTCTTCGCCCCTAAACCCGTAATCGCATTAGACTATTTATAATAATTGGATTATTATGATACTTAGTAGTCTGGATTAAATTGTCTTTGAATAAAGCTACCGGATGGCTTTTAAATACTTGTCCAGCCTTAATGAGTGAAAATAGAGCCCATGATGTTTGTACCAAATTTGAACGTTTGCCTTTTAACTCTGTATATACCCGTTGCAAGAAACTATTGCATATTAGATTAAATAAAATCATTTAAGTTTTACCATAACATTAGATGAAAAAAAAGCATTTAAGTTATACCACAAAGGCAATTAAGAAGTATTGTTTTATTGGCAATCAACCTATATAACTCAAATGAAATGATTGTATTTTGTATTCGACGTAATTGTTAAATTATTTCTGAACCCTATATTATATAATGTTTTTGTAATAAAGGAAAAAGGAAAACTTATATATATAGAGAGAGAGAGAAAGAGAGAGAGTGGGGACTCTGTAATGCGGATTGGTGCAGACTATTCAAAAACTGAGCGAAAAACGGCTTTGGCTATTGTCGTTTGCATAAGTAAAAAAGGGACTACCAAACCCCACAAACCCTTTGTCTTTATAGATAAAAGTGGCGGCACTAACTGAGACAAGAAGGTCTTCATCCCCCCTTGAACTCATTTGGGTTAACAGAGACAAAAAGTCAGGTATTACACTTTTTTACTTAATCATCCAACTTATTTAATGCTTCATGCATCCCCACACAATAGCCAAGGTCTTGCCGCCCCACCCAATTGCTTTTCTTGATTTTTTTTATTTAAGTCAAAAAGTGAGATTAAACTATAATGCTTCGTACAACCTCACTTTTTGAGATTAAATAAGTTGAGATTAAGTAAAAAGGTGAGATTAAACTTTCTTGATTTTTTCGTAATGTTTGTATTGCTTTGTTTTTATTTAAAATTTCTTTATTTTTTTGTAATGTGTGTACTGCTTTTTTTATTTATTTACGCTTTCTTTACTTTTTTTGTAATGTTTGTACTGCTTTTTTTTATTTAAACTTTCTTTTATTTTTTTGTAATGTTTGTAGTGCTTTTTTTTATTTAAACATTCTTTATTTTTTTTGTAATATTTCTATTGCTTTTTTTTAATTTAAACTTTTTGTTTTCCAGGTAATGGATACTTCAAGTATTAATAAACAGATGTGGATTGGAGATAATATGACATTTGAGATTGAGATTAACCAAAGTGTCAATTTAGCAATTGGGGCTGAAAGAGGGGAACAATGTGTGACATTAAACTCGAATGACAATGATGAATATTTCAACCCACAAATGCAGGAAGAACTTAAGCCAAAAATAGGGCAAGAGTTCTCCACAATTGATGAAGTTAAGAGTTTTTACAACGCATATGCTAAAGAAGGTGGATTTAGTATTCGTAATTAGTCTGAAAAAAAGAATGTCAAAACTAAAGATATAATAAGGAAGGAATATGTTTGTTTTAAACAAGGAAAGGGTAAGCTTGTAGAGGATCCGGAGACTTATAGACGTCAGGGTTCCATTAGGGAGGGTTGTAAAGCAAAAATTGCGGTTGCTAGGAATTCGAGTGCAATGTGGTTGTTTCATTCGTGGAGGGTCATAGCCACCCTTTGTCGACGCCAAGTAAAACACATTTTCTGAGATCTCGTCGCAGTATTTCTACTGCCCCAAAGTGCTTAACTCAACAACTTGGAATGACTAATATACCACCAAATCAACAATTTAATTTTCTTGGATTGCAAGCTGGTGGGTTTGAAAATGTTGGATTTACTCAAAAAGATTTATACAACCAAGAAAGGGATATGCGCAATGAGTTAAAGGGGCACGATGGAGATATGTTGCATGAGTTTTTGAAACTTGAAGAAGGAAAGAATCCTTCTTTCACTTTCCAAATTTCAACGGACGGTGAAAATAGGATTAAGCATCGTTTTTGGGCTGATGCAACTAGAACGGGCTTACAAGTGTTTCGGTGATGTGGTAATCTTTGATACGGCATATAACACAAACCGTTATGGGATGATTTTTGCTCCATTTATGGGAGTAAATAATTATGGCCAGATAATTTTATTTGGATGTGCATTTTTGAGTGATGAGATCGCAGATTCATTTGTTTGGCTTTTCAACCGTTTTTTGGATGCCATTCCGAGCGATGCATCGAAAATGATTATCACCGATCAAGATCCGACTATGACAAGAGCAATATCAGAAGCTCTCCCACACACCTATCATAAGTATTGTAGTTGGCAAATTTTGATGAAATTTTCTGAAAAAATTGATGTGGTAAAATTTAATGCCCACTATAAAGAGTTTTTAGATTGCATATGGAATTGTGAAAGGAGGGAAGAGTTTGATTCCAAATGGATTGATATTGTTGACAGGAGTTGTTTTAATGACAATATGTGGCTCAATTCTATGTTTGAAATTCGTTCGAAATGGGTCCTTGCTTATGTGAATCATGTTTTCTCTACCGGTATGTCTAGTAGTCAACGAGCTGAAAGTGCCCATTCATGTTTTTTTTTAAATCAAAAAGGAATTCGCATGTGGATTTTATGATCCAATTTGGTAGGGGGCTTATGCGTCAACATCACGAAGAGTTGTTTGCCGATCACAAAGACTTCACCGAGAAGCCGAAATTGAAACTATTTCATAATGCTCTATTGCAAATGGTTAGTATGTATACAAATGAAATATTTTATAAATTTCAGGATGAGATGTAGGAGATATTAAGTTACAAGTTCGAGGAGGTAAAGGGTGATGAAAATAAAAAGGTCTATAAAATTCAAAAGAAAACAGATGATTCAAAGGTGCGAGAGATAATTTACGACACTAATTCAAATTGCCTCATGTACTTGTCTTATGGGATTCCATGTCGTAATGTGTTGGCTTATTTAGAGAAGTTTCATGATTTTGTTACATTACCGAGCCAACATATCTTGAAGAGATGGACAAAAATGGCTAAAACGGTTAAGGTCACTAATGCGTGTGGCATCGAGATAACGGATGATAAGTCATATTTCCTTCAGCGGAGTCTGTTAATGCAAAAGTCTTTGGATGTCGTTGATAAGGCCCTCACAAGTTCAGAAGGAATAAAAATTCACAATGATGGTTTGGATGACATACTTGATAAAATCAACAAAGTTGTTTGTATTGGTCCGGATGCACAACTAAATGTCAAACCCAGTGGAGGCGTTCCGGTGAACTTGAGTTGTAATTACAAAGAACCGAAATAAGTTAGATCCAAAGGATGTGGTAAAAGGCTTAAAGGAGGTATCGAGAAAGCATTGGGTAGATTCAAAAAGTCTAATGTATGTCGTTACAATGGATGTGGCATGATTGGTCAGTCACATGATAAAAGAAATTGTCCAGTGATCAATAGGTAAAAAACCTAATTTTCCTTCTTATTTATGATTATTTTATTGGTAAAATATTTTCGTTATTATTTATGGTAAAAAATCTAAGTTTATTTTTATTTTGTAGGACTGGAGACGGCGAAGGTGGAAGTGTTGGCGAGGACGATTATGATTCAACGAAAATGTCATTGTGATTCAATGTATCTATTATTGTTTTGCATTCCTTAACGGTTTTGTACTTCTTAACTGTTTTGACTTTGGAAGGAGACTACTCATTGTAATGGAATGATCTTGGAATGATCTTTGTGCTACAATCTCACTAATTTAATGAGGTGTGCTACAAAATTTAATATCATAACAACTAGTCTAATTCAACCTCATTGTTTTACAAAGATCCTAATGGAATAAAGTGTAACAAGTTTAATTCAACCTCACTATTTTACAACCTCACTAGTTCATATTTAAACTAAATTTCTGCTATAATTTCATTCCATGTACTAAATTTTGGGACTGCTATAATTTCATTTCATACCAAAAACACATTATAATATTTGAAACACATTACAACCACTGCTACAATTTCATATCCTAAACCATCATCTTAAAAAAAATCACTATAACAATTACAAGTACAATACAATTGAAATGAAAATTTTGCTTGTCACGCTTTTTCTCTAGTGCGTCAATTTTTTTGCCAATCCTCCTCTCCAGTGCGTCAATTTCTTTGCTCAATTCCATTAGTTTTATAACAAGTTCACGATCTTCGATTTCGACTATTCTTTCGGTATCCACTGATCTTTCGGAATCCACTTATCTTTCGTTATCAATCCACCGAAAAAATCCACAAGAATTAATTTTATAGTTAGGACATGCAACAAAAAGTCATCTAGGATTCGTCGTCATCTTTGACATTCATATCTCCGCAGGATCTCCACAATTACATAAAATGTTGGAGGCAAATGAATTGTTTTTTGATGCCATATCTTGAATATAATTCAAGCAGGTCCTTTGAAAATAATTCAAGCAGGAACATAATTTTTACAAGTATTGATTTTTTTTACAAAAAAAAATTAGGCTTCTTTGATACAAACAGGTACAAATATTTGTAAAAATCGTTTTGAACAAACAGGTACAAAAATCAATACTTGTAAAAATAGGAACAAATGCTTGTAAAAATGACCCTCTTTACACAGTTACAAATAATTGTGAAAATCAATACTTGTAAAAATGACCATCTTTTAAAAAGTTGTGCTCTTTTATACAAATAGGTATAAATACTTGTAAAAATCGTTTACTTGTAAAAAGAGGAACAAAAAGGTACAAAAATCAATACATGCAAAAATAGGAACAAATGTATAGATGCACTGGAAAATTTACATAGCTATTTGAAAATTTACACAGTTATTTGATCGTACCTTAAGTTTTCTAAAAATAGGAAAATTTATAGCTATTTGATCGTACCTTAAGGTTTGTAAAAATAGGAAAATTTACCATCTTACACAGTTGCTTCTGCTGGGTATCTGTTAACCCAAATGAGTTCAAGGAGGGATGAAGACCTTCTTGTCTCAGTTAGTGTCGTCGCTTTTGTCTACAGAGAACAAAGGGATGAAGAGACAAAGGGTTTGTGGGGTTTGGTAGTCCCTTTTTGACTTATGCAAACGACAATAGCCAAAGTCGTTTTTGGCTCAGTTTTTTAATGGTCCGCACCAATCCGCATTACACAGTCCGCATGTGAGCCATACTCTCTCTCTCTCTCTCTTTCTCTCTCTCTCTCTCTCTCTCTCTCTCTCTCTCTCTATATATATATATATATATATATATATATATATATATGTATATATGTCTCTCTTAGTGTATAAACAAATTGATTTTTTTTATATAAAAATGTAGTACATCACATCTAAAAGTAATTGTTCATTTCTAGAGCCTTATGGATATGGCAAAAAATTAACATGAATCAAATTAATAAAATCTCTAAAACAATGACCCGGGCAACATAAAAAACAGTAAGTACAAAAAAATTTTGGCAGGAAAATATTTAGATTAAGTTAGAGATGGAAAATTTTACATACCAATACAATATAGAATATCATTTAAGCAATTTATCGAACATATGATAAACAAAAATATATAATGATGTAAGCTAAAATAGATAATGGATTATTAAGAGGTTTTAAGATCACATGGGTTATCTCATTTAATGTTAATGATCCACGTAGATTGTAGAGAAAAGTCAAAACAACTTTATACATGAAGAATTAAAGAAGAGAAAATTCAAAAGTCTTTAACAATAAAGAGAAGAACATATTATCTTCTAGGGATAGGGCATAAGAATTGGATGAGAATCATAGAAAAGAAATGGTGGAAAGATACCTGTTCCATTTTAAGAGGCTCCCTTTATTGATTGTTGATACAATTTTTAGCTACGTGGCAAACCTACATTTAGAGACACCATTTTTTAATGTATATATTAGATTAGATAGATTGGCGATAAAAAGTCCAATGAATTAAATGAGTATCAACATTCCTAACGCAAATATTAAACATGTATATTTGGTCAAAAATATTTGTTTTGCACATGTTAAAATGATAAAATTGATGGGTGGTATGTCATATGTCTTATATATGAACTAACACCGTCGTTTTTAGTTGCACAAAAAATAGGATAATCAAGGTTAAACTCACCCATGATTTCTCACTAAAAAGTCTGTTCTATTTGAAATAATATTTTTGGATGATTTTATTTCAACTCATTTTTTTTCTAACCATCCTAATTTTAGTATATCTCTTGTGTTGCGCTAACTTTCTATTTATTCACCCACCCCATAAGATGATTTAAATGAAATCAAAATATATTTTAAACATACGTGCACCCATTTCATTCAACCTTCTTTGTTTTTCTTTATTATTTTAATATGTTTTCTTTCACTTTAAGAATTTTAACTTCTTCAATGAACTTTCTTTATTTTTCTTTTTCTTTTTTTTTTGCTTCCCCCTAGTTTATTTTTTTCTTTCTTCGTTGTTCATTTTTTTCTTCCTTTCATTTTTATTTTTATTCTTTCTTAGTAAAAAAAAATTTATTCCTTTTTGGGTGTTGTTTTTCCCCATGGAATACAAACACAATACGCGGAAAAAATTAGCTTAAAATAAAAAATAAAAAATATATTTTCATCTAACATTTTTCTAATTAACAGTGACACAATCTTAGAAAATGTAACAATTAAATTCTTCAAAAAATAAAGTGCTACCATTCAAAAATCTAATGTTTACAGACTAGTAAACTAATTATCAAAATATACTTGCACCTAACATTTTTCTCTTTATTTTTTCTTTTAGAGTTAATTACAATTATTCCCCTGAACTTTACTTCTAGTTTACTTCACCATTTGAACTTCTATTTTTTTTTACTTAACCCCTTAAACTTTTAAAATGACTTCAAATAACCCAAAAGGTTAAATATTTGGGTGAAAAATTAGTCATGTGTCATGTACATGAAGGTTTTTTGGTCCAAGTCAATATCAAATATTTTAAAATATAGAAATTCATAATAACACTTATATGATATTTACAAAATCATATAATTACAAAAAAATATTTTAAAATTTTGAAAATTACAAAAAATATTTTAAAACTATGGAAATTATATTAAATAAAGCTTTACTAACTTTAAAACTTCATTTAAAAAGTATTAAAATGTTGAAATACGTATAAAAAAAATATGGTAATACGTCACACCATGCTTTTGGGTAAGAATGAATAAGAAGTACACATAAAGTAATCGATTAAAATTAAGGCAGAATAACATAAGTTTATTCATTATTAAGTAGTTTTACATAGGATTGTACTACCACAGGGGTTTGTTGCTTGTTTAGTACAAACTATAATATAGAAAATCATGAAGCGTCACTCCTTGCTCTCATCTGGATTATTCTTTGCCCACACAGTCACATACACACACAGGTGATCGGTATCTATCTCTAATAGGAAAGAGATATTATCCTCTTTCTCCGGGCTCACCTAAAGAACAAAAGAAATTAGCACAAATATGCTAAGTAGGTTCTACCATTTCTATAACAAATATATGTATAGATGAGAATTGGAGTGTGTACAGAACCAGTGTTTAACAACGCTAAGGACATAAAGTTGATAATCCCATATCAGTTTATAAAGAACAATAAAATTATATAACTAATAATCCTATACTTACCAGTTCATTAAGGATCATGTAAAGAAAGTCAAGGATTATTGAACTAATAATCCCATACTTACTAGTTCACTTAGGGGTATAGAAATAATCAAGCCATCAGTAAAAGAAAGTAATAATAATAATCAACCCAAAACTTTTGGGGAAAAGTAATCAGCTAGACACACAACTAAAATGGCACTCATACGTATCTAGCAATAATTAAGGCTCTCAATCATCTGAGACCATTAGGCCAAGTAAAAAGTTCCATGGGATAATATGTCAGTCTACTTCATAGTTAATACTGATGCTTAGAATATAATGGCACAAAAGTGCGGGGGCAACTGAATCAATAAGGAACATGATACCAATTATTAAGTGAGAAGGGTTAAATTAATCCATAATCACATTTAAATACCGATGATAAATTCAAATATTGATAGGTAATAAAATATGTAGTATGGATTTTTTCTAACAAGCTCATACTAAGAGTAAATAAGAGCTATCACTAGTGATATCAATAGCGGTACGCTAAATACACAAAGTTTACTATTAAAAAGGTAGGAAAAACCTACTTGCTCGGTATATCGGTCGGCTTTATATATCACAAGAGGTTATTGGGAAGAGCTGGTACTTGATTTTCTGTATACAATATTTGGGTATGCAAGTATATGAGATTAGGTCAATCAGTTTGTATTAAAACTATATCTTTTCAATTTTGGGGGGTTTAATTATAAATATTTTGGGACATTAAAATACTGGACTTAAGATTATCTTTGAACCATGGTGCAAGAGACTTTTTGTCTTAAAATATTTTGAAGTATTCATAGACAAAATTTGGGGATCAAATTCAAAAGTTGAAAAAGTCAAGGGGGGTCAAATTGTAATTTTTGAAAAATATTCTTAAGTTAAAACCTCATTTTCCATAAATTATGCTAGGTTAATCCAAACATGTCCTTACCTTATACCATTTTAACCAGAAAAAAAAATATTTAAAAAAAAATCTGAAATTTCTAATTGTCCACGCGTCTGTAATACCCCGTATTTTTATGGCCTTTAAATTATGGGGCTAATTAAATTAAATTGGAACAAATTAATTTAATATTAATCCAGATGATTGTTTTTTAAACATAAATATTTAATAGTGTGACGAGAGTTAGTAATTAATTGGTAAGAATTATGCTGAATATTACTTAATAAGTAAAGTAATATATGAGATTGAAACTATTAAGAATTGTAGCGAGTGAATAATACGACAGTTATAGAAATTAAGTCGGGACGCGCATGTCAGTCGCATTAGGACTAAATTAATGGGATAAAAAGTAGATTAGTTCTAACTTATCTGTATGATCATTTCGAGTGCGTCAATGTGTCTTGAAGGGTCGAGATAGTCAGAAACGTATACCCGGGAGTTTAGTTTGGGTCTCAGAAAATTTTTAGGCCTAACCGATAAATCAAGAGGGAATTTTGGTAATTTTTAATTTTAGGCCTTAATTATCGACAAAAACTTATAAGGCTATATTTGTTGTTAGATGTTGTCTTCTAGGGTTAGAACAAACACAAATCACAGAAGCCATTAGAGGAGAGAAGTCAGGAGCTTTCCCAAGAATATAAGCATCCTAGTTGCACCGTTCGCACCACAAACACCACCAGAGTGTAGATCGGAGGAAGAGGAACTTACCCACACCATTGAATCCCAAAAACTCAGACATTTGATTCCCAGGCAAGTATCTAAATTGTTGTTCTTTAGTTGATAACACATCCATGCTAGTGTAGGAGATAATGATTTTATGTCTCATGAAAATATAATGTTGTTTGGGAGATTATTATTGCAATCTGGAGTATAAACCACATTAGGATGAATATCTTGTTATATGTAGAGTATTAACCACGAAATTTGATGCCCAATAGAGATAAAAATCTGGAAACTAATGGACTTCTTGAGAAAATTAGATAAACTAGGGTTAAATGATAATTTCTTGAATTAATCCATTTGATGACGATTCTTGAGGAATTAATGAATGTTTTACGTTAGAAATCTTCCATTATGGTTTATATAACGATCATGATATTTGGTTAGGAGTTTGGGACATGTTAATGGAGGTTTGATGATTTAAATTGGATAAAACCCGTAGATTAAGAATTGGAGAAATTGGGCAATTACCTACTGGATCGATCGATCGACTCAAGAATGTCGATCGATCGATCCCTTTCATCGATCGATCGACTCCTCCTGGAATTTTAAACTTCTTCCCTTTTAAATGTTAATCATATCTCAATGTGTAAGGACCTTTGGACATAATTTAAATATCATAATGGGACTTTGGAAGGACCAGTAGGGTATAGGCAAGGTCCGGGTAACACTACCTTATATGAGATTTGACCGTGGGATTTCGGGGGTATAAAATGGAGTGGAAAATGTGCGTACGTTAAATTAGGTCTTGTGGGAATTAAGAGTGTCTTAGACCAGTAGGGAAGAGAGAGTACACCTACTGATTTTATACTTATGATGATGAAACACTTCGAGAAACGAGCAGTACTTAAGAACTTGCAGTAATTAAGAAAATAAAAGAATGAATTAATTACGAAAAATTCGGGTGCTACGTGCCACGTATGGTTAGAATATGTTATGGTTCCTAGGTTTACCTATCTGAATAATGTAAATATATATGAGTGTATGAATATATATATTATGTGAACCTTTGTGTTTATTCATACCCGTGCTACTTGCTATCATGGAGGTTTTCGCGCCGGAACAGTCTTATCTCGATGTGACCTTTATGGGGGATATTGACATGTACCCTAGAACATAGGATCCCTGGATACAGATTATCTGAGAATGATAGTCAGACGGTCCTAAGAGACGTGAGGGTATGTGCTGACCTCTTAGTGACTGGGAACTATGCCTCGCCTCCAATATGTGTGTTTTGTGTTAATACAGTTCGAAAGTGATTCCGAACAAGTATTTCTCTTTGTACGAGAGATACGGGGACTTGATAGCAGAGTATGACAGTAATATAGATGTATGTGGGGTGCCCTATATATATATATATATATATATATATTATGAGTGATAACTATATATACATGTGATTAATCTACTGTGCTTATAAGTAGATAAAATGAAAGAATTAATATTAAATGAATTAAGTGGTTGAGAACTTAAGTCTGTATTGAGATGAACGTAACTGGCTTAATTTATTCATAAGAAAAGGTTATCAGATATAAATTATAGTTATGCGATTAATTGAACAGAGTTTGGTGAAGGAAAATTAGGTTAGACTAGAAATTTGGGTTAGACTAGCGAATTTTGTTAACTTTATCTAGATTAGTTCAGTAGTACATTAGGCGTGCACACTAGTTGAGGGGTGAGAACTCCTAAGTGAGTGTCGAGGTACTAACATGTATGTAATATCAACTGGTAAGCATTGTAAATACTTGCTACACTGTTTTTAAAGTTATTTTACACTCGGGCTCTGACTCGTTTCCTATCGTCCCCTCTTTCTCTTGTATATATACATATATATGTATTACAGGTGCCCAGTCACAGGGGCGTCGGGCTTAGATCCTTGGATTGCTGGGTACTATAGCTAGTGTGGGAGTTGTAGGTCTTTGCAGTAGACGACTTCATCCTTCTCATCTCAGTCTTCTACTTCATCGTTTTAGATAGGGCATGTGTCACCCATTTCTAGTTTCTATTTAGCTCAGAGAGATTTTGCACTCTTTAATTATTTCAGTATTCCATTTTAGTTGGCAATGTTTTAATTAATACATTGTTCTTAGATTTGGATATTTTATTTGGAATGATTTAATCTAACATGTTTATTCCACGTGGGTGGTTTGATATTTAATACCATTATTTGTGTTCATAAAATGGATTGTGTATATAGTTTTATAACAGTGGAACTTAATTTATGAAGATTAAATATTTTAACACATAGCTTAATTAATTATTAGGTGATAAAAGAAGAAAATTGTTTTTCGACAGTGATGCTAAGAATGAACCAATCAGACACTTTGATTTAATTTGATGAGAGTTACTAATTAATTGGAAATAATTATGTTGAATATTACTTAATGATTAAAGTAATATATGAGATTGAAGTTATTAAAAATTGTTGCGAGTGAATAATATGACAGATATAGAAATTAAGTCGGGACGCGCATGTCAGTCGTGTCGGGACTAAATTAATGGCATAAAAAGTAAATTAGTTCTAAGTCGCCCGTATGGTCATTTCGAGTTTGTCAATTTATCTGAAGGGGTCGATATAGTCGAAATAGTATATTTGGGAGTTTAGTTTGGGTCTCGGGACGTTTGTAGGCCTAACCGGTAACTCGGGAGGGCATTTTGGTAATTTTTAATTTTAGGCCTTAATTATGGACGAAAATTCTAAGGTTGTATCTTTTGTTAGAGGTTGTATTCTAGGGTTAGAACAAACACAAATCATAGAAGCCATTAGAGGAGAGAAGTCAGGAGATTTCCTAAGAGTAGAAGCATCGTAGTTGCACCGTTCGCACCACAAACACCGCCGAAGTGTAGATCGGAGGAAGAGGAACTCAGCCACACAATCGAATCCCATAAACTCAGACCTTTGATTTCCAGGCAAGTATCTTACTTGTTGTTCTTTCGTTGATAACACATCCATGCTAGTGTAAGAGATAATGATTTTATATCTCATGAAAATATAATGTTGTTTAGGAGATTATTATTGCAGTCTGGAGTAGAAACCATGTGAGGATGAATATCTTATTATATATAAAGTATTAACCACGAAATTTGATGCCCACTAGAGATAGAAATATGGAAACTAATGGAATTCTTGAGAAAATTAGATTAACTAGGGTTAAATAATAATTTCTTGAATTAATCCATTTGATGACGATTCTTGAGGAATTAATGAATGTTTTACATTAAAAATCTTCCATATTGGTTTATATGACGTTCATGATTTTTAGTCTGGAGTTTGGGACATGTTAATGGAGGTTTGATCATTTAAATTAGATGAAACCCGTAGGTTAAGAATTTCAGGAACTAGGCCATTACCTACTCGATCGATCGATCAACTAAAGAATGTCGATTGATCGATCCTTTTCATTGATCGATCGACTCCTCCTGGAAATTTAAACTTCTTCCCTTTTAAATGTTAATCCAATCCCAATGTGTAAGGACCTTTGGACTTAATTTAAATATCATAGTGGGACTTTGGAAGGACCAGTAGGGTATAGGCAAGGTCCGGGTAACACTACTTTATATGAGATTTAACCGTGGGATTTCGAGGGTATAAAATGGAGTGGAAAATGTGCGTACGTGAAATTAGGGCTTGTGGGAATTAAGAGTGAGTTAGACCACTAGGGTAGAGAGTGTACACCTAATAATTTTATACTTATCAAGATGAAACACTTGGAGAGACTAGAAGTACTTAAGAACTTGCGGTAATTGAGAAAATAAAAGAATGAATTAATTACGTAAAATTCGGGCGCTACGTGCCACATATGGTTAAAATATGTTATGGGTCGTGGGTTTACCTATCTGAATAATATATATATTATGTGAACCTTTGTGTTTAATCATATCCACGCTACTCGCTATCACGGAGGTTTCCACGACTGGACAGCCTTATCTCAATGTGACCTTTATGGGGGATATTGACTTATATCTTAGAACATAGGATCCCTGGATATAGGCTATCTAAGAATGATAGTCAGAGGAACCTAAGAGACGTGGGGGTATGTGCTGACCTCTTAGTGACTGGGAACTATGTTTTTCCTCCAATATGTGTGTTTTGTGTTAATATAGTTCGAGAGTGATTCCGAACTAGTATTTCCCTTTGTATGAGAGATACGGGGACTTGATAGCAGAGTATACCATCATCATAGATGTATGTGGGGTGCCATATTTGTATATATATTATGAGTGATAAATATATATACCTGTGATTAATCTATTATGCTTATAAGTAGATAAATGGAAGAATTAATATTAAATGAATTAAGTGGTTGAGAACTTAAGTCTGTATCGAGATGAACATAATTGGCTTAATTTATTCATAAGAGAATGTTATCAGATATAAATTCTAGTTATGCGATTAATTGAACAAAGTTTGGTGAAGGAAAATTGGGTTAGACTAGAGATTTGGGTTAGACTAGCGAATTGGGTTAACTTTATCTAGATTAGTTCAATAGTACATTAGGCATACACACTAGTTGAGGGGTGAGAATTCCCAAGTGAGTGTCAAGGTACTAACATGTATGTAATATCAACTGGAAAGCATTTTAAATATTTGTTAAACTATTTTTAAAGTATTTTTACACTCGGGATCTGACCCATTTCCTATCATCCGCTCTTTCTCTTGTATATTTACATATATATATGTATTACATGAGTCCAGCCACAGGGGCGTCAGGCTTAGATCCTTGGACTGCTGTGTGCTGTAGCTAGTGTGAGAATTGTAGGTCTTTGCAGTAGACAACTTCATCCTTTTCATCTCAGTCTTCTACTTCGTCGTTTTAGATAGGGCATGTGTCACCCATTTTTAGTTTCTATTTAGCTCAGAGAGATTTTTCACTCTTTAATTATTTCAGTATTTCGTTTTAGTTGGCAATGTTTTAATTAATACATTGTCCTTAGATTTGGATATTTTATTTGTAATGATTTAATCTAACATGTTTATTCCACGTGGATGGTTTGATATTTAACACCATTATTTGTCTTCATAAAATAGATTGTGTATATAGATTCATAACAGTGGAACTTAATTTATAAAAATTAAAGATTTTCACACATAGCTTAATTAATTATTAGGTGATAAAAGAAGAAAATTATTTTTTGATAGTGATGCAAAGAATGAACCAACCGGACACTTTGATTTAATTTGACGAGAGTTACTACTTATTTGGTAAGAATTATGTTGAATATTACTTAATGAGTAAAGTACTATATGATATTGAAGTTATTAAAAATTGTTGCGAGTGAATAATACGACATATATAGAAATTAAATCGGGACGCGCATGTCAGTCGCGTCGGGACTAAATTAATGGCATAAAAATTAAAATAGTTATAAGTTTCCCATATGTTCATTTTGAGTTTTTCAATGTATCCGAAAGGGTCGAGATAGTCAAAAAAGTATACCCGTGAGTTTAGTTTGGGTCTCGGGACGTTTTTAGGCCTAGCCGGTAATCCAGGAGGGCATTTTGGTAATTTCCAATTTTAGGCCTTAATTATGGACGAAAATTATAAGGCTATATCTGTTGTTATAGACAGTATTCTAGGGTTAGAACAACACAAATCATAGAAGCCATTAGAGGAGAGAAGTCAGAAGCTTTCCCAAGAATATAAGCATCCTAATTGCACCGTTCGCACCACAAACACCACCGAAGTGTAGATCGGAGGAAGAGGAACTCAGCCACACAATCGAATCCCATAAACTCAGACATTTGATTTCCAGGCAATAATCTAACTTGTTTTTCTTTCGTTGATAATACATCCATGTTAGTGTAGGAGATAATGATTTTATATCTCATGAAAATATAATGTTGTTTGGGAGATTATTATTGCAATCTGGAGTAGAACCATGTGAGGATGAATATCTTATTATATATAAAGTATTAACCACAAAATTTGATGCCCGGTAGAGATAGAAATATGGAAACTAATGGAATTCTTGAGAAAATTAGATTAACTAGGGTTAAATGATAATTTCTTGAATTTATCCATTTGATGACGATTCTTGAGGAATTAATGAATGTTATAAGTTAGAAATCTTCCATATTGGTTTATATAACAATCATTATGTTTAGTTGGGAGTTTGGGACATGTTAATGGAGGTTTGATCATTTAAATTAGATGAAACCCGTAGGTTAAGAATTTCCGAAACTAGGCCATTACATGCTCGATCGATCGATCGACTAAAGAACGTCGATCGATCGATCATTTTCATTGATCGATCGACTCCTCCTGGAAATTTAAACTTCATCCCTTTTAAATGTTAATCTGATCCCAATGTGTAAGGACCTTTGGACGTAATTTAAATATCATAATGGGAATTTGGAAGGACCAGTAGGGTATTGGCAAGGTCCGGGTAACACTACTTTATATGAGATTTAATCGTGGGATTTTGGGGGTATAAAATGGAGTTGAAAACATGCGTACGTTAAATTAGGTCTTATGGGAATTAAGAGTGACTTAGACCAGTAGGGCAGAGAGTGTACACCTACTGATTTTATACTTATCAAGATGAAACACTTCGAGAGACTAGAAGTACTTAAGAACTTGCGGTAATTGAGAAAATAAAAGAATGAATTAATTACGTAAAATTCGGGCGATACGTGCCACGTATAGTTAGAATATGTTATGGGCCGTGGGTTTACCTATATGAATAATGTAAATATATATGAGTGTATGAATATATATATATATATATATATATATATATATATATATATATATATATATATATATATATATATATTATGTGAACCTTTGTGTTTAATCATATCCACGCTACTCGCTATCACGAAAGTTTCCGCGCCGGGATAGTCTTATCTCGATGTGACCTTTATGAGGGACATTGACTTGTACCCTAGAACATAGGATCCCTAGATATAGGCTATCTGAGAATGATAGTTAGAGGTTCCTAAGAGACGTGATGGTATTTGTTGACCTCTTAGTGACTAGGAACTATGCTTCGCCTCGAATATGTGTGTTTCGTGTTAATATAGTTCGAGAGTGATTCCGAACTAGTATTTCCCTTTGTACGAGAGATACGGGGACTTGATAGCAAAGTATGCCAGTATCGTAGATGTATGTGGGGTGCCCTATTAGTATATATATTATGAGTGATAAATATATGTACCTGTTATTAATCTACTGTGCTTATAAGTAGATAAAATGGAAGAATTAATATTAAATGAACTAAGTGGTTGAGAACTTAAGTCTGTATTGATATGAACATAACTGGCTTAATTTATTCATAAGAAAAGGTTATCGGAAGCAAATTATAGTTATGGGATTACTTGAACTGAGTTTAGTGAAGGAAAATTGGGTTAGACTAGAAATTTGGGTTAGACTAGTGAATTGGGTGAAATTTATCTATATTAGTTCAGTAGTACATTAGGCATGCACACTAGTTGAGGGATGAGAATTCCCAAGTGAGTGTCGAGGTACTAACATGTACGTAGTATCAACTAGTAAGCATTTTAAATACTTGCTAAACTATTTTTAAAGTTGTTTTACACTCGAGCTCTGACCCATTTCATGTCATCTCCTCTTGTATATATATATATGTGTGTGTGTGCGTGTGTGTGTGTGTGTGTATTACAAGTGCCCAGCCACAGGGGCGTCAGACTTAGATCCTTGGACTGCTGGGTGTTGTAACTAGTGTGGAAGTTGTAGGTCTTTGCAGTAGCCGACTTCATCCTTGTCATCTCAGTCTTCTACTTAGTCATTTTAGATAGGGCAAGTGTCACCCATTTCGAGTTTCTATTTAGCTCAGAAAGATTTTGCACTCTTTAATTATTTCAGCATTCCGTTGTAGTTGGGAATGTTTTCATGAATACATTGTCCTTAGATTTGGATATTTTATTTGGAATGATTTAATCTATAGCATGTTTCTTCCACGTGGATGGTTTGATATTTAATACCATTATCTGTGTTCATAAAATGGATTGTGTATATAGATTTATAAA
The DNA here is from genome assembly GCA_949130495.1 of Sambucus nigra. Classification (NCBI taxonomy): domain Eukaryota; kingdom Viridiplantae; phylum Streptophyta; class Magnoliopsida; order Dipsacales; family Adoxaceae; genus Sambucus; species Sambucus nigra. The sequence goes on from OX422213.1 coordinate 124,655,895, forward strand.
AACGCAACTTAATTTATAAAAATTAAATGTTTTGACACATAACTTAATTAATTATTAGGTGATAAAAAAAGAAAATTGTTTTTCGACAGTGATGCTAAGAATGAACAAACCGGACACTTTGATTTAATTTGACGAGAGTTAATAATTAATTGGTAAGAATTATGTTGAATATTACTTAAAGAGTAAAGTAATATATGAGATTGAAGTTATTAAAAATTGTTGCGAGTGAATAATACGACAGATATAGAAATTAAGTCGGGACGCGCATGTCAGTCGCGTCGGGACTAAATTAATGGCATAAAAAGTAAATTAGTTCTAAGTCACCCATATGGTCATTTAGAGTTTGTCAATGTATCCGAAAGGGTCGAAATAGTCAAAAAAGTATACCCGGGAGTTTAGTTTGGGTCTCGGGACATTTTTAGGCCTAACCGATAATCCGGGAGGGATTTTTGGTAATTTCCAATTTTAGGCCTTAATTGTGGACAAAAATTATAAGGCTATATTTGTTGTTAGAGGTTGTATTCTAGGGTTAGAACAAACACAAATCATAGAAGCCATTAGAGGAGAGAAGTCAGGAGATTTCCCAAGAGTAGAAGCATCCTAGTTGCACCGTTCGCACCATAAACACCGCCGAAGTGTAGATCGGAGGAAGAGGAACTCAGCCACACAATCGAATCCCACAAACTCAGACCTTTGATTTCCAGGCAAGTATCTAACTTTTTATTCTTTCGTTGATAACACATCCATGCTAGTGTAGGAGATAATGATTTTATATCTCATGAAAATATAATGTTGTTTGGGAGATTATTATTGCAATCTGGAGTAGAAACCATGTGAGGATGAATATCCTATTATATATAAAGTATTAACCACGAAATTTGATGCCCACTAGAGATAGAAATATGGAAACTAATGGAATTCTTGATAAAATTAGATTAATTAGGTTTAAATGATAATTTCTTGAATTAATCCATTTGATGACGATTCTTGAGTAATTAATGAATGTTTTACGTTAGAAATCTTCCATATTGGTTTATATAACGTTCATAATTTTTGGTTGGGAGTTTGAAACATGTTAATGGAGGTTTGATAATTTAAATTATATGAAACCTGTCGGTTAAGAATTTCAGAAACTAGGCCGTTACCTGCTCGATCGATCGATCGATCCTTTTCATCGATCGATCGACTCTTGCTGGAAATTTAAACTTCTTCCCTTTTAAATGTTAATCCGATCAAGGACCTTTGTACATAATTTAAATATCATAATGGGACTTTGTAAGGACTAGTAGGGTATAGGCAAGGTCCGGGTAACACTACTTTATATGAAATTTGACCGTGAGATTTGGGTGGTATATATAAAATGGAGTGGAAAATGTGCGTACATTAAATTAGGTCTTGTGGGAATTAAGAGTGACTTAGACCAATAGGGCAGAGAGTGTACACCTTTTGATTTTATACTTATCAAGATGAAACACTTCGAGAGACAAGAAGTACTTAAGAACTTGCAGTAATTGAGAAAATTAAAGAATGAATTAATTATGTAAAATCTGGGCGCTACGTGCCACATATGGTTAGAATATGTTATGGATCGCGGGTTTACCTATCTGAATAATGTAAATATATTTGAGTGTATGAATATATATATATATATATATATATATATATAATATGGGACAATGGTATAATGAATAGTGCCATATTATATTATCTTATCAAAGTAATCAAAGGGTCTATATTTTTCCACGTGTACATTCCAAGGGTTGAGACTAAAAAAAACTCCTCTCACAAGACAAACCCTACCTTAAACAAAACCTATCATTCTCTACGTTTCCCCGTTAACTCATCAGCCGCCCATACAAACCCTACCTCACACTCTCTCCCTTCCACTAATCAATCGACCTCCTCATTTCTTCTGCCGTACCTCATCTATGTCACCGCCCCTCCTCATCTTTGTCATTTGCCCCTCGACCACCTACATTCTCCATGGATGGTGTCGAACGAGGTACCCAATTAAAAATCACCATAACCATTTTAGCCCCAGATCTATGAAGAGATCATTTTCAATGTATTGGTTTGGGTTTCACTATAATTCTTTACTGTTGTTGGGGTTTTTTCAATTTTAGTTCTGTATTTTGGTTAGTTTTAATTTAACTGTGAGTATTTTTTGGTTTAATTTTGCAGATCTAACTGTAATTTTTGAGTTTGTATACATATTTTGGTATTTATCAGTTACACACACTCTCTCCACTTCTATATTTACATTTTGAGGCTTTTATTTTGAAATATTTGTCTTTTTGTGTGTGGATCTCAGATATGTTAGCTCTCTACCAACAAATGTTTTGAGATTTTAGTTAAATTGTTTTTAGTAATGGGATGTGTAGTTGTTTCTTCATTTGTCTTGTTGTTGTCCTGCATTTCCAAAGTATGGGAAGGTCGATGATGTTTTCATCCCCCAAGACCGAATTTTTTTTTTATACCAACTTCTACACTCTAAAATACACACACCTGTAAATTTTGTATATACAGAACTAGAGATTTGAGGGGTTTTGTATTTGTTCGTTATAAGTATGCTGACGATGGGAGGGAAATAATGGTTCAATTTGCTAAATATGGGCCTAATGCGGAACGAATGTGAGTCATTTGATGAGGTTTTTGTTACTATTATCATATGTATTATCTATATCTAAGAGCATCTTCGGGACTTGCGAAACCTGTTTTTACGAGTTCATTTATGTAAGTTGTTGCTCCATTAGAGCAAATTTTTACAAATGTTTAGGCCTTAGGTGAGGCAAATGGTGACTTATAGGTGTCGTAGGCAGTCATAGATTTAACCTTAGAGATTTAACTTTAGACTTTTAGGCATCGTAGGCGGTCTATTCTATTTTGAAGATCCTAGATTTAACTTTCGGCATTAATTTTTTATTTGTTTTGATTTTTTAACTACTATTGGTCCAGTCTAATATGGTTCTCTAATTTATGGTCGATTTTTGATAAGTTTCGTATTCTTTTCCCATGCATTTCTAAATTAATGAACACATTTTTGAATTCTTTTAAAATTTGATTCCATGAATCTTTTATTTTGGCTTAACGCAATATAATATTATAGCCTCTTTTTATTATTCATTTTGGTAAAAGCATGATCAACATGTTCAAATCTAAGTTTGGTTTCCTTCCCACATTTTCTTATTATTTATGTTGGCAATATATGTTTTTTTAAATAGCGCAGAAGCATGAATGATTTAGATCAAATGAATGATTTGATGTTATTTTGATCTGAAGCATGAAGATAAAGCAAGCATTACAAATGCAAATGGAGGTGCAGAGGAAACTTCATGAACAGCCTTGAATGTGTTCATTTTATTTATATATTGATTGAAATAAACACCCATACTATCAAATCAAGGTTAAATTTGAATAAGGTCAATTGATTGGTTTGTTCATACAATGCTATCAAACACCATCATTTCATGTTTGCCAAATTTCCATGGCGAAGTTTTCCTTGAAAATATTTGCAAAAATTGTAATTCATAATTATTATCAAGTTCATGATTATTACCAAGTTTTATAAGATCTTGGTAAGTTTGTTTAGTTATTCTATCTTTACTAATTGTAAGATCAAAATATTGTTCATTATAGGCTCATATTAGTTATTCTATCTTTAATATTTAAAGTCTAGAGGTTTTCATATAATATTTATGGTTTTAATCTATCTCTATTTTTTCATTCTTCCAATTTTTTATTTTTTATTCTTTAATATATTTTAGTTTCGTGTTTCCTTTCTTTCAACATTTAACATACTATTCTTTTCCATTTTTTGAATGCACGTGACATAAAAGTCTATTTTATCAGTGGATCTACTTTTGTGACTATACTATTCTCGTCCTTTGAACCTAATTTCTTCAGTGGATCTACTTTTGCGACCATACTATAATAGTAGTGAGCATGGCTTACGTGACTCTCAAATAAAAAGATTGAGATGGGCATATGTTTGTATTCTATTTTATTGTATTAATTTATGACTTTGAACCCAGGTTTTTTGTCTTCTAAGGATAGGAGTTAGATGAAATTGAGTATTGTGAAAGCTTCTACTAGAAAAGGGCTATATATTTGTCTATTTATTTGCTACAATTTGTTTGACTTTGGTGGTATAATATTGGGTTTAAACATTTATGTTTAATAGGTATTGTTCATGTTTGTTCAAGTGTAAGTCATTTAAGCTTTTATATTAAGTTTTTTTAAGATCATTCTTGCAAGCATTAGCGTTGTAGGTACTAAGTTTAATTCATCGTAGTGTGCAACTGATTTTTTGTGCAATTGATGTTTTGTGCAGACCTTAAATGGAAAAATCACAAAGTGCGTAACTGATTTTTTATTGACATGAGATGAATCATTGAATCGTAGGTGCTCATCGACCCAAGCATTTGCTTAAGGATGCCATTTACCTGTTGAATCTTAGGTGCAACTAAACTCTTCGTCTTTTAAAAATGTTTTTAAGATTTTATGTTATTTTTTTTCAAGATCAATATTGCCATCATTAGCGATGCAGGTACTTAATCAGTTGGTTGAGATGAAGCCAGATATGTAGTTCCTTGGGTTAAATTAAGAGGAGAATAAATCAGTGTTATATTCCCTCAATGTCCATGTTCTTCCTTTCTTTTGCTTCCATAAAGGGGCTCATTGTTGTCTTTTCAGCTTCAGCTGCCCCAATGCCACGGCTAGTGTTCCATCCTTTGCTAAATTGGTTTACTTTTCTCTTGATTGAGATGCTATGTTTGGGATTGATGATACACAGCTTGATTTGCTATGTTGTGTTTTTTACTAAATCTTTTCCCAATTTTTCTTTAAATTTGGGTCCAACCATTAAATGTAACCTCCCAAATCGCACCGAAGACTCACCCTTATTACTGATATAAAATAGGATTTTGTTCAGTTGAGTTTTTCTGCATTCTATAAATGATTTTGTCTTAAAATATGTACTGAACTATGTAATGATTTTGGTCATGTCTCTAATCTTTTCACAATTTTATAGGCCGAGTTAAAAGCTCTATTGTACAAGAGGACCGCACTTATTCATATGTGTGGTCCTGATGGACGTTATACTTTTGTTTCAGTTGGAGAATCTGAAGTCGTTAGTGCTCGAGGGTGAGTTAATTCCTTGAATATATATAGCTAAATACAAAAAATTGGAACTAAACCAGACAAAAAAATAGAACAACAATCCACAGATCCTTAAAATGCTAATAACATAGCATATTATTGACAGATGGATTGAACAGCAATCAACATGCCTAACTGGATCGAACTCAGTTACTCAGCATATTATTAACTGTAAAATTCTAAAAATTCCCATTATCTTTTATAGTATGTATTAATTTTTCAGGTTTATGTATTCGATTTTTTATCGGCATATTTATTGAATCTGTAGGTATATGTCTTTGTCTGTCGCATTTTTTTGCCGACATGTTTTTTTTTGGCTTTTATGTTCACATGGAATTTCTGTAACATCAAATTCTTATCTTTTCCACTGAAATACAATACTTTTCTACAAAATTTAATTTTTTAGGATCTAACAGGTGCGCACTTCAGATTATTTTATTGAGATCTTTAGTTTATATTTGGTATAATAGTCTGTTGGGGTTTGCCCGTTATTGTTAATGTATGATATCCGAGTTTATCAACAAGGGTCAACGTCAATTATTTTGTACCAAATTTGTCGACCTTTTGATATTCTTTTATGTTTAGTATGCTTTTCGTATCTCAACAGTTGATTAAGTGTCTGTTTCATATGGAATTCCATTTTCATATGGACTTATAGCGGTCTTTTTAATTTTCTCTTTCTTTCTATATTTTTTTAGTGCTAGAGTATTGATGTTTCATCAAAATGAGTACTCATACAATATGCAAACAGGGCAGTGTAAACAGGGTACTGTACTTATATTGTAAATAGTATAAACATGTCATTTTTATCACACTCGATGGGAGTGATCGATGTAGATTTAATCCCATAGATACGAGGTATTTTATTATGACATCTTTAGTTCTCTGTTTTTAAATATGCCTATTTTATGTCCAAATGTTCAATACATATTTTGAGGAAGTTGAAAATAAGTTTTGGAATTATTTTGCATAAATAAAGTAGATATTCTGAATGACATCGAGACACTAATGCCTCTTATTTTGCTGCTGACTTGGTTTTAGTTTATGCATATATGTCGGTGTATAATTGAGGATATGATTCAATAGGTACATTGGAACAGGAATACGCTACATGTCATTTATGTCACACTCGATGGGAGTGATCGATGGAGATTTAATCCCATAGATATGCTCTTAAAGAGACAAGGTATTTTATTATGACATATTTAGTTCTCTGTTTTTAAATGTGCCTATTTTATGTCGAAATGTTCAACAAATATTTTGAGGAAGTTGAAAATAAGTTTTGGAATTATTTTGCAAAAATAAAGTAGATAGTCATATCGATTAACGGGTCGATGCCTGCTGCGGGTCGATGCCTGCTGCTGCTATATATACTCTCAAGCCCTGCCAATTCAGCCTTTTCGATGCTGATGCCGATGCGGATGCAACCCTACTGCCGATTGATGTTTACTGCTGCCCCGATGATGACTGCTGCACACAGATAGGCCCTGCCGATGCCCTAAATTTCTTAAAAGAGTAAGTTTCTCTTGGTCACCAAAACTTCTTAAAAGAGTGGTTAGAAGAATACATGGATCAATACTGATAGATAAAACACACTTCTTTCGGTATGTATGAGTTTTTAAAACATTTACTGGTTATGTTTTTTTTTGAAGTTTTGATCGACTAGATCCTTAAGGATATTATGGTACATCTTTGTTTACTGTTTTAGTTCATCATCTTAATGATTCTTTTATTCAGTTCATTATAAACTTAAAAGCGTGAGTTTGTAACTGTTTTGTGTCTAAACATACTATATAACTGTGTTAAGCCCCAATATTTCCAAAAGCTATACATGAACAAAACCATGTGTTTTGTTGTGTCTATAACTGTGCTTAATAGCAAAGGCATATATTTTCCCTTTCTATCTTTTTCGAAACTCATTCTTTGGCATCATATACATACCTAAAGAATTGTTTTTTATCTATCGTTATTGACCTAATAAATAAACCCCAAAAGTATTGCCTACTATGGTACCTAAAGTGGCCTCTACTACCTACCTACTACCAACCTTGCCTACATTCGTAATGAGATTAACTCTAAGAATTACTTGCCTACAGTAGCAAATAACCTCCAGTGCCCATGTTATTCTTGTCAATTATACCATTTGTGTTATGTTAATCACTTGATTGATATTTAAAAGGAAATTATACAATATGTGTTGTTATTCTAGCCTTCAGTTTTGACGGTTTGAAATGGAATCATAATTGGTTTTTTTAATGATTTTCTTCCTCCTAATATACTTGATTATATTATTTCTCTTCAGATATCTTATTCTCGTGTATGGAGCATCATACTTCCAATCAATGATTAGCTTTCATGTGGAGACTTCTTCCAAGATTACTTCCTCTTGATGACCAGATAACTAAACATGGAGTTAATTTGTGCTCCAAATGCAATTTCTAACCTCAAGAACCAGTTGATTTGTGCTCCACTACTTTGGTTACTTAGTGGAGGTACTCTGATTAGTTTCATCCTCCCTTCCAAAATAGAAGTTCACTCTTTTTTTTGTGTGTTTATTTCTTACTAACTTGCATTATATAGTGAAAAATAGGTGTTTCTCTCTACTAATCTTGATCTGGTAATATTTATTATGGATGAATTATGTGCAATTGTTAAATATAGGTGTCTTAATCCATCCCCACGTATCTATAGAATAATTGGATGAGATTTCAATGGTCCTTTAGGTCCCCTTAGTGACAGGGACTTTGAATCGCAGTAGTAAAGTGATTGTTGTTGGATTGACAATCAATGATTGGACAGCCTTATGAGGATCAGACAATGCAGCGACTGAATTGTCAGTTATCGAGAATGTTTTTAAATTAAGACAAGTCCAATCAAGCGACATTGTTCGCCGATTCGCCTGCAGTCTTGGTATAATCAGATTTCCATACTACTGTAGCATTTTTGACACTTATGTATATTCAATCAGCTATCAAGAATCAAAAGCAATGATTTTTACTTAAAAGATTGTACTCTTTATTATTCACTCTCCTTGTCTATTAATATGACAATTAATGTTCCAAATTACCTTGATAAGTTGTAATTTTGAGTATGCTAATTACTCTTAATACTATGCATCTTTAACATAAGGTGATAAATTGATTATACTTCATTTCAATAGCTAACTTTGAAGCCTATGGTACTAAAATGGTTTTGGTTAAATGGATGAAATAGCCACAAGGGAAAGAATTTTAGTTTGATAGAGAATTTCCTACCTTTACCAAGATGGCAGTAAAGTTTTTTTGGGGGGGATTTTGTTATGCTTGGGCAGAGTTATTCATTTCTAACAACTTCAATATTAGTGCTATGTGGATTGTATTTTTATGTGATTAAGTTTGGTAATTATGATATTTATTGGTGACGATGTGCATTTTTATGTTGTCTTACTTGCACTATGCAGATTATTGGTGAAATATTTATCTTCGGCACTAGATATAAGTCGATTATTTCATTTGATATTGGATGAAGAAATAATTCAATTGTTCTTTATAAAAATTCTATGGGGACACTGAAATTTAAACATAGAAGTGACTCCATCATGTGGAAACTTTACAATGGTGGGCACGTGAAGTCGCGGAGGAAGGATCCCGTCATTGTTTATGCATGCCGTGAAATTTGGGACTCTCTGCCTCTCACGCTTGATGGTGTGTCCTAAAATGAATTCGGTGGTTTTTATGCTTTTGTGAAGTTGCCTAAAAAATTTTATATTATCCCTCCTATTCTATGTTGAATGTGCCTTAAACACTTTATTTCAGGGGATGGCACCACGCGATTCTTCAATTAATTCACAACAAACATGTTATTGTGGAGATCACACTCTTCTCAGGACTACAAGGACATGCAAATCAGGGCCGACGTTTTTGTCGTGTCCAAATTATGAAGTTCGTTTAAACAATTGTTTTCATCGGATTGATCTGGTATAGTCATCGGATATCGGATACCACGAGTTGTCATTATAAATCAAAAAATTGGATTTGAATTAGTCTTGCGTTTGTTCATTTGATATTTTTGTTCGTAATAGTATAATTGTGATAGCATTATTTGTGTTGGATTATTTTTTTTAACGGGGTGGATAGTCCGATATACAAAGGAAACTTTGCCCAAAATTATTAAAAATATTTAATCTTTCGCGTTGTAAATAATATTTTTGTATTATAAGTGATGTTACATAATGGTAGGTTTCGCGTCTTTTTTTTTTAAATTACACTTTGTTTTGTTGGGGAACAAATTTTTTTCCGTTTTGCACGTATTCAGGAAATTTTTACCGTTTTGCGATTACGTACTTCAGAAATTTTCGCTGTGACTTCAGGCATGGGCATACACTAGTATATGTATGTATATATATATATATATATATATATATATATATTATGTGAACATTTGTGTTTAATCATACCCACGCTAATTGCTATAAAAGAGGTTTTCGCGCCGGGATAGTCTTATCGCGATGTGACCTTTATGAGGGATATTGACTTGTACACTAGAACATAGGATCCCTGGATACCGGCTATCTGAGAATGATTGTCAGACGGTCCTAAGATACTTGAGGGTATGTGATGACCTCTTAGTGACTGGGAACTATGCTTCGCCTCCAATATGTGTGTTTTGTGTTAATACAGTTCGAGAGTGATTCCGAAATAGTATTTTCCTTTGTACGAGAGATACGGGGACTTGATAGCAGAGTATGCCAGCATCATAGATTTATGTGGGGTACCCTATCAGTATATATATTATGAGTGATAAATATATGTACCTGTGATTAATCTAATGTGCTTATAAGTATATAAAATGGAATAACTAATATTAAATGAACTAAGTGGTTGAGATCTTAAGTATGTATTGAGGTGAACATAACTGGCTTAATTTATTCATAAGAAAATGTTATGGGATATAAATTATAGTTATCGATTACTTGAACAAAGTTTGGTGAAGGGAAATTGGGTTAGACTAGAAATTTGGGTTAAACTAGTGAATTGGGTTAACTTTATCTAGATTAGTTCAGTAGTACGTTAGGCGTGCACACTAGTTGAGGGGTGAGAATTCTCAAGTGAGTGTCGAGGTACTAACATGTATGTAATATCAACTGGTAAGCATTTTAAATACTTGTTAAACTATTTTTAAGGTTGTTTTATACTCAGGCTCTGACCTGTTTCCTATCATCTCTTCTTTCTCTTGTATATATATATATATATATATATATATGTATGTACGTATGTATGTATGTATTATAAGTGCCCAGCCACAGGGGCGTCAGGCTTAGATCCTTGGACTGTTGACGTGCTGCAGCTAGTGTGGGAGTTGCAGGTCTTTGTAGTAGACGTCTTCATCCTTGTCATCTCAGTCTTCTACTTAGTCATTTTAGATAGGGAATGTGTCGCCCATTTCCCGTTTCTATTTAGCTCTGAGAGATTTTGCACTCTTTAATTATTTTTGTATTCTGTTTTAGTTGGGATTGTTTTAATTAATACATTGTCCTTAGATTTGGATATTTTATTTTAAATGATTTAATCTAGCATGTTTATTCCACGTGGATGGTTTGATATTTAGTATCATTATGTGTGTTCGTAAAATGGATTTCGTATATAGATTCATAAAAATGGAACTTAATTTATAAAAATGAAATGTTTTGACACATAGGTTAATTAATTATTAGGTGATAAATGAAAAAAATTATTTTTCTACAATAATGCTAAGAATGGACCAACTGTACACTTTGATTTAATTTAATAAAGGAATGATCATCCGGTATTTAATCAGGCGGGGTGTTACCCTCACATCCTAGGTCCATGTTTCTGGTCAAAAGGTTTATCTTCTTCCCCTTGGCAGTTGACTTTAGGGTTTCTGATTTTTGACGTTGAATAACTCCTTCATTTCTTAACCATTTGAGTTGATTTCTAAACAAACTCAACCTAATTTTTCATTGGGAATCCGAATATATAAGGTTTTTGGATTGAGATGTAGTATATCTCAATTTCTTAAACTGTGTGTTTTTCTAAAATTTTGACTTAACATTGGTGGATTTTAAGGATATGGCAAGGATAATTACGAAAATGGTTTTTTTCTGTTATATATAGGAGTAGTTTGGTTTTGATATCAAAGGTTGAGATGGATTATACATGGAGAATTTTGAATTTTGAGTTTTATAGTTAAAAATACACTTTCAATCAATTTGAGCTTAATAAACACATTCATGGATTTGGACCATTACACTCGAGTTCCTTAGGTTGTAATGAAGTTATACATAGCTTCAAATCAAGGTTTGGAGATTTATATCGAAATTCACCACTGAAACTCCAACTTTAATGGTGTAATTTCACATATTTTCTATCCTACATTGTTCTACATGAAAAAGCTTGCATATTGTGATTTTTCTAAGTATACTAACTACATTGAAAGAAAATGGAATTGAAAGAATTGAAAATATCTTATAAAATCATGGTGTACTTGGTGTGAGTGAAATTTTGAGTTTTTGAATTAAAGTTTGAGGTGTGTCTTAACTACTAAAATAATGGGGTATTTATACTACATACTCGGGAGATTCGATTGGGGGAATGGGGTGGAGGATTTGAGTTGATTGTATAAAGTTTTCAAGGTTGGTAAATGTGACTCACATGTGTGCATGGTGTACATATGTGCTTTCTAACTTCTTGTTCTTATGTGGTACACGAGGTGGACAAGGGGTTTACTTAAATTAATAAAATTTTGATGTTTGGTCCTTGGTTGGTTTTGAAATTACCTTTATAATCTTAAAAGTACACTTTTCATAAAGTATAGGGGTACTTTTGTAATTTTAAAAAGTTTTAAGTGATGAAATTATGATTTAATATTAGTTAGAGTATAAAGGATTAATTTGATATAAAGTTGAGGTTTAGGGGTGAAATTTAAATCAAGTTCTATTACTTTGAAATTTTTAGGGGGAGATTTTGAAATTACTAAAAAATTTAGGGGGTCTAGGTCAATTCCGAAAATTTTTAGGTCTTTAAGTATAGTTTCTTTCTTCTTTATAATACTTTTGAATTTGAATACTATATAAGGGTTAAAACAATAGCCGTAGGTATTTAGGGTCGATTTTCAAAAATTTCAGTTCTTACAGTCTACCTACCTAAAAAATATTCATCCACGAATGTTACCTTGAAATAAGTCCCGGTATTGATCCTTCATTGCTTGACCTGGTTTTCATGTAGCTTCTTCCTGATTTTGATTTTCCTAAAGTACTTTAACTAAGGAAATTTCTTTATTTTTGAGGTACTTCACTTGGCGATCTTGAATTGAATAGGGCGTACTTCAAATTCATAATTTGTTTTAATAGAAATGTATCGCCATGGGTATGAGATAGATCAGAAATATTCTGGCATAACTATGACACATGAAATACTTTATGAGTATTGGACAATTGCACATGTAATTCTAATTGATAGGCTACGAAGCCAATTTGTTTAGAAATTGTGAAAGGTCCAATATATCTGGGGGCTAGTTTTCCTTTCTTTTCAAAGCCTAAAATTCCTTTTCGGGGAGAAACTTTAAGAATACTTAATCATCAACTTGAAACTCTAAGGGTTTCCAAAGTTGTTCTGCATAACTTTTCTGTCGGTCTTGGGTTGTCTTCAATTTCTCTCGAATTTATTGTATTCTTTTAGTGTTTTTCTAGATTATTTTGGGACCAAATTATTTACTATTTTCGTATTCTATCCAACATACAGGTGATCTACAAGGTCTTCGGTATAAAGCTTCAAACGGATTAGATTTAATACTAGCTTGATAACTATTATTATATGAAAATTAGACAAGGGGTAAGTACACATTCTAATTGTTAGACATATTTAATGTACAAGCACGTAGCATATCCTCTAGGGTTTGGATTGTACGTTCTAATTGTCCATTCGTTTGTGGGTGGAATGCGGTACTTAAATGAAGTTTAGTACCCATTGCAGTTTGCAATGCTTGCCCAAACTTTCCTACAAAACGAGAATCTCTGTCTGATACAATGGATAGAGGAATTCCATATAATCGAATAATTTCTTGAATGTAGAGCTTATTAAGCTTTTAGAACGAATCAGTGGTCTTAAAGGTAGAAAATGAGCATATTTGGCAAGTCGATCTACTATTACCCAAATAAAATTATATCCTTGGGATGTATGAGGTAGTCCACTGACAAAATCCATAGTAATATGATCACATTTCCACTCGGTAATTGGTAAGGGTTGGAAAAGTCCACCAGTGTGTTGGTGTTTTATCTTTACTTGTTGACAAGTAATATATTTCCTTAGAATTTTTTTTGTATCATTTCTCATATTTGGCCCCAAATATTTCTTCTTTAAAGCGTGGTACATTTTTGAAATTCTGGGGTGAATCATAAATTTCGAACGATAAACTTCCTACAATAATTCCTCTCAAAGAGATGTGTCATCAGGTATATAAAATCTATTACTAAATTGTAAACCTATTTTCTTATCGTATGAGAAGTCAAGATTTTTGTTCAAAAAGGTTTGTACAAAAGAATCTTGGGTTTTCTGAACTAAGATTTTCTCTCTCAACTCAGGATAAGAAATAATGTTATCAACCGTAGGTCATATTTCTCTATGGTAGCAGTAATATCGTAGAAAATTAAAGTGTAGAGTCTTCCTATTAGATTTTGACTTAAAGCGTCGGCTACTACATTGCCTTTGCTTTGATGGTAATTTAATTTAAATTGGTAATCTTCCAAAAATTCCATCCAGCGTCGTTGTCTTAAATTCAATTCCTTTTGGGTAAAGATATATTTCAAACTTTTATGATCCGAAAAGACTTGAAAATTTACACCATAAAGGTAAGAAAGCCAAATTTTTAACGCAAAAACTACAACAGCTAATTCAAGATCGTGGATAGGATAGTTACGTTCATGAGTTTTGAGTTATCGTGACCCATACTCTATAACTTTATCATTCGGCATTAACACACATCCTAGCCCTTGTAATGAAGCTTTGGTATATACATTGTAGCTTATGTCACTAGAAGGAATAGTGAGGATAGGAGCAGTAGTTAGTTTGTTCTTCAACACTTGGAATGATTGGTTATATTCTTCAGTCGATACAAATGGAACTTCCTTCCTAGTTAGCTTTAAAAAGGGAAGAGCAATTCAAGAAAACCCTCTTACAAAAGTATGATAATATCGAGCTAATCCTTGAAAACTTTTTATTTTAGTAATATTTGTAGGATTTTTCCATTCTAAAATGGCTGAAATTTTGGTTGGATCGACTTAGATTCCATGTTCAGAAATCACATGTCCTAAAAATTTGATTTCCTTAATTGAAAAATCACATTTACTCTTTTTAGCATATAACCGATGGTTTCTAAGATTACTTAAAACCACATCTAAATGTTGGGCATGTTCTACTGGATTTTGAGAATACACGAGAATATCGTCAATAAAAATGATAACGAATTGGTCAAGAAAAGGTCTGAAGATTCCATGCATTAGATCCATAAAAGTTGCGGGTGCATTTGTTAATCCAAATGACATTACGATAAATTCAAAATGTCCGTAACGAGTTCCTCTCTAACGCGTAATTGATGATAACTATATCATAAATATATTTTAGAAAATACCCTTGCTCCTTGGAGTTGATCAAATAGATCTCCTATTTGGAGTAAAGAATACTTATTCTTAATAGTTATTGAGCTCAGTTTACGATAGTCTATGCATAATTTAAAGCTTCCATCATATTTCTTGACAAATAATACTGGAGCTCCCCAAGGTGATGAACTTAGTTAAATTAAACCTTTCTCCAAAAGACAATCTAATTGGGTAAGGAGTTTTAAAGGATCCATTCGATACAAAGGTATAAAAATAGGAAGTGTATTGGGATAAATATTGATATTAAACTCGATTTATCTAAAAGTGGGTAATCCTAGTAAATCTTTGGAAAAAATTCCTTCGAATTTTTCCAACAAATTTGGAATTAAAGAAGAGATCTGGAGTTGGAAACTTGAGGGTTCCGATGAACCTGATCCTTGAAATACAAAAGAACAATTATCTTTATTTCAAAAATAATTTTTCTTAGCATGACAATCGATATAAAGAATGATTTCTTAACAAAACATTCATTCCGATAATAATACCGAAACCATAAATATCTAAAATTATCAAATTAACAAGAAGTGTTCTTAGACCAGGCTGAATTTTATAATTGTTATAACCTTGTATTGGTGTATTGATTTCACATGTGGGTAATTCAATATCCAATGGAGCAAAAGATATAGGTAATAATTGCAATAATTTATCTAGTCTAAGACTAATAAAAGAATGTGTTGATCCTGAATCAAACAAAATATGTGCAAGATAATGTTGGAAAATTATCACAGCTTCTATCACGTCATTGGAATTTTGTGTAGGAAGTATGGCGTAATTCTTTCTACGGCTCGGGATTGGCTTAATTCCATTAGTAGATTTTGTCTTAGGTAGATTTTGGATACGACGGGATTTTAGATTTGTGAGGGTTTGTTTAACTAATGACGGATTGAAACAGATTTTACCTTAGGACACTGTGGCCAAACATGTCCTTCTTCGTGGCACTTATGACAATGGATTGTTAAACGTGTTGTGTTATGACGAATCTGGGAATACGCTTGTCCATTCGAGTTTGAATAAGGGTGAGGTCTAGAATGAGATGGAGTCCTAACAACATGATTGTTTCTGATAGTAGGGGCGAAGATTGGATTATGGCAGAAGAATTTTGTTCCACAATTGCCACAACATTAATAAGTTGAGAATACTCACGAATTTGTAAAGGAGCGATCGAATTCTTAACTCTCGAATGTAATCCTCTCTCAAACTGCTTGCACTTCTTTACCTCGTTATCTGTATATTTAAGGGCGTAACGAGACAATTTGATAAACTTGGCCTCGTATTGGGCTACCGATACATTAGCTTATTATAATTTTAAGAAATCAACAATTATTTGATCTCACTTGGTCTCGAGAAAATACTTTTTGAAGAAAATTTTCTCAAATTGATCCTAAGTAAAATTAACAACATTGTGGTTACGTGACATTGCTTGCCACCAGAAATTAGCTTCACCTTCAAACATATAGGCTTCTAAAGTTACTCAGAGATTAGTAACTATACCTACTCCATTCAGAGTTTTCATAATCTGGTGTATCCATTTCTCAGATTAATTGGCACCTGGCTTTCGAAGAAAAGATGGAGGTCATTGCCTTGGAAATTCTTTAAGATCATTCATCCTATGAATTTCTTCGAAAATGTCCTCTGGAGTAGAATAAGTTGTTTGTTGTTCTCGAACTAAATATGTAAGTTCCTAAGACATCACATGATTCCTTCAGTTTCAGTCTATTCAGTTTCAGTTCCAGTTGAGGGAATTCGAGTACTACCCATCCTAAATAGTATAACAGTTTAAATAATAAGAATCATAAACAAAAATAATCCACAAGCCTATTATAATTCACATGATAAGTTATATGATACATTGGAATTATATATCACAACCTATATTAATGCAAGTATGGTAATTAGTTTATCTCCAAAAGTTTTAGTATAGCATGTTATTTACAATATTTAATAGTACGATCCATACTAAGAGACAACTTTTAACTTTGGATTATTTAAGTAGGGACAACAGCTTCATCACTAGAACTGGACTCTGGACTGACTAATTAATCTCCCTAATTCAAACAATCAGTTGAGTCATCATTAGTAACAGAAGAATAGTCACCATATGCTTCACCATTGGATGTGGCATCAGGATACATCGGTGTAGTTGGCGTCTTATCTGCAAGTGCAAGATTTAAGGCTTCTTGAAAAATTACTCAATCATTCACATAATAATCCACTTTCCTCATGACTTGCATATCACCTAGAACTCTATTTTCTAGCACTAGCCTTTTGACATCACTACTCGTGCCTGTCCAGTCCTCCTCGACTGCACGAATCATTTCTCTTAATTTTGTTAATTCCTATTCTCTAACTCTATTTTTTGAGAGATTGTTTGGTTCGATGTCTATATTGAATAAGAACGTCTCCCATATATCCATGCTACAAAATGGAATTACCATATAATAATAGTAATGTAAGAAGTTACAAAAAAATAAAATAACTAATATCTTATTTCCTTTCCCACAGAGAATGCTAACTCGTCGATATGTTTAAATTGTTTCATAGTCACATCCAAATATCAATCATAAATTCAAATACCTATGACATGTAATAAAATATGTAGTATGACAGTTTTATAACATGCTCATACTAAAAGTAAAAAAGAGCTATCACTAGAGATATCAATAGCAGTATGCCAAATACATAAAGTTTACTATTGAAAAAGTAGGAAAAACCTACTTTCCCGGTATATCGGTCAGCTTTATATAGCACAAGAGGTTATTGGGAAGAGATGGTACAGGATTTTCTGTATACAATATTTTGGTATCTAAGTATTTGAGATTAGGTCAGTTAGCTTGAACTAAAATTGTATCTTTTAAAGTTTCGGGGGTTTAATTATAAATATTTGGGGACTTTAAAATACTGGACTTAAGATTATCTTTGAAGTATGGTGCAAGAGACATTTTGTCTTAAAATATTTTGAAGTATTCATAGACAAAATTTAGAGATCAAATTCATAAGTTTTAAAAGTCAAGAGGCGTCAAATTACAATTTTGGAAAAATATTCTCAAGTTAAAACCTCATTTTTATACCATTTTAACTAGAAAACTATAATAAAAATGTTGAAAAAAAATTCAGAAATTTTTTATTAGCCACGCGCCCTCACGCGTTATGTTAATGTTTTAGGTCAAAAAGTTCATCTTCTTCCTTTTGACAGTTGACCTTAGGGTTTCTTATTTTTTTCGTTGAATAACTCCTTCATTTCTAAACCATTTGAGATGATTTCTAAACAAACTCAACCTAATTTTTCATAAGGAATCCAAATATATAACTTCTGTGGATTGAGATTCAGTATATCTTAAGTTTTAAACTTTGTTTTTTTCTGAAATTTTGACTTAACATTCGTGGATTTTAAGGATATGGAAAGGATTCTTATGAACATGGTTTGTTTTTAGCTATATATAAAAGTAGTTTGGTTTTGATTTCAGAAGTTGAGATGGGTTATACTTGAAGAATCTCAAATTTTCAGTTTTCTAGTTCAAAATACACTTTCAATCGATCTGAGATTAATAGACACAATCATGGCTTTTGATCATTACACTCGAGTTCCTTAGGTTGTAATGAAGTTATACGTAGTTTCAAATCAAAGTTTGGAGCTTTATATCGAAATTAACCATTGAAGCTCAAGCTTTAAGGGTGTAATTTCACATTTTTTCTATCCTACATTGTTCTACATGTAAAAGCTTGCATATTATTATTGTTTTAAGTATACTAACTATACAGAGGGCAAAGGGAATTAAAAGAAATGAAAATAACTCATTAATCATGGTATACCTGGTTTGAGTGAAATTTTGAGTTTTTGAACTGAAGTTTGAGGTGTGTCTTAACTACTGAAATCGTGGGGTATTTATACTACATACGCAAGGGATTCAATTGGTAGAATGGGGTGGTTTTTTGAGGAGATTATATGAAGTTTTCAAGGTTGGTAAATGTAACTCGCATGTGTGTATAGTGTACACATGTGCTTTTAACTTCTTATGCTTATGTGGTGCACTAGGTGGGCAGGGGGTTTACTGAAATTAATAAAACTTTGATGTTTGATCCTTGGTTGGTCTTAAATTACGTTTATAGCCTTAAAAGTACATTTTTCATAAAGTATAGGGGTACTTTCATAATTTAAAAAGTTTTAAGGGTTGAAATTGTGATTTAATGTTAGTTAGAGTCTAAATAATTAATTTGATATGAAGTTGAGGTTTAGGGGGGGTGAAATATAAATCAAGTTATGTTACTTTGAAATTTTTAGGGGGCTATTTTACAATTACTAAAACTTTAGGGGGTCTAGGTCAATTCAGTAAAATTGTAGGTCTTTAAGTATAATTTCTTTCTTCTTAGAAGACTTTTGAATTTGAATATTTTATAAGGGTTAAAATTGTAGGTCTTTAAGTATTGTAGGTCTTTACATGAATGGTTCAATGTAAGCAATCATGACTTAAGCTTCAAAACCAATATTATTAATAATAATAAAAAAATCCCTTCATTATATAATAATTCATAAATTTTCCTTCAACACAATAGAATTTTGAAGTTTTTTTTAATGTAGAATCAAGATTTTACATGCTACTTATATGCATTAAATAATGTTTAGTTTCTGCAATATCAAAAAAAAAATCAAATGTCCTGCAATATCATAAAAAAAAAGTTCAAATGTCTCAAAAGGCCTCACAATGTTGTAAAATAAAAGGGACACAAAGAGAATTTAGAAAGATAGATTTTCATTAGAATGTAAGAATTTGGAGGGAGGGAGATTTTCATTTCATTAGTATGTAACCATTCAAAGGGTATGACTCCCATTTATAGTACAAAAAAAGGTATCCCAATAGACTTTTTAATAATTATAGATGACCAGTGGACATTCACTAAATACATATTTTATAACACTCTTCCTTGGATGTAAACTATATCTAACATTCAATGATTGTTGTCTCATTGAAACCTTAATAAGGAAAAATCCAATGGAAAAACCCACAATGATGGAAAAAGAGTATTATTTTTATAATTATTGAATCGGTGTTGGATGCTCTTAGTATTTTCTCATTAAAACCTTTAATAGGAAAATCAAATGGTAAAAAAGACTTGTTCAAGAAAAAATAATACAACACACATACATCCAAAATATCTTGTTCTTCGATTATCCCCTTAATAACATGCTCCTTTCGATTGGATACTCCCCCTGACTATGTCATTTCTCTGATGATTGAGTTGATGCATTTCTATCTCATACACAATCTTATGAAATGTTGTTTTAATTTGGTGAATAGATTTAATAGGTTGTTATTTCAATTTAATTTTTCTTCAGAAGCTTGACATCCATAAGACTTGGGTGAAGATGGATGAATATGTCACTTTACAAAATATGTTTAACTCCAATAGCACAATTCTTTTGGAATTTATGTGTTTAATAAATCTTCTTGGGTTCATGTATGTAGAAGAACTAAAATGTGTTTGTCACATCTCCCTCCATGCATCCACTTTGAGTTTGGTCTATACAAGCATTGTTGGTTTCATAAGTAGTTGTAGAAACATATGTTGATTAAGGCAAGTCATAAGTTTTTTAATTGTTCCTTGTAAGGATCCTAGAGATAACATGCATCTATAAAATTAATTAGACATATATCGTTAGATTTAAAAGTATCACATCAATAATTCCAAGAATGTATGACATAATATGATTGATATTAGTTTGATGTTTTGCAATTCAATGATAATTGTTTCTTGCTAATAGATTGACTATAACTATTATGTTCAGTATCATGCAATGCGTTATGTATAGCAATATAATAATAATATATATGTATGGTACTTTTGGACCAAATTTATATATGTCATCCTCTTTAGAATGCTATGAATGTTTTTAATATCAAAATACCGAATACCATGGGTATACACAATGATGTGCTTAACATATGCTAAAGCATTGCATGACATTTCAATCCATTTGATTAATGAATTAGTATTTAACTAATAGTATTCTTGATCTTCGGCTCGAGATAATAACTAATTAACCCAAGGTCATTCATTTTCGAATTTCTTATTTGGATATTTTGCATTCCAATTGAGCTTTTGAGGATCACGTCCTTTTAAGGATATTTGTATGATGGCACATTGGCATATACGATTATTTCCATACACATCATTAGATAATTAGTTGCTAATACGGTTGTATTTATATCTATTCGAATTGCCTATTATACAATGAACGTCATAGTGTATCTGAGTACGTACTCCTTATCCTTGATTCAGTCAAAGAAAATAATTCTAAGATTTTTATATGTATTCTTTGTCTAAGTCCCGTGTAAATAAACAGTTATATTATTCACGAGTCTCATATAATATAGGGGAAAGTACTCTTAGATCCCTCACAAAAAAATTTTAAACACTAAAGGAATTTTGATAAATTTTAAACACTTAGGTCCACTAATTCTCTTCTCGTAGAAGTCCACGCTAGTGGCATAACAAGTGGACCTAATAGTAAATTGTCCTTAAATGTTAAAAAAGTGTTACTAAGGGACCTAATTGTAAATTTCCTTATTATATAATTTAAAAAACTACTAAGCTAGTCGGATATCTGAAAAGTATTTATGGCTATAACGGGATGGTATGTTTGTATATAATCAATATCCGATTTCTATAAGAAACCTTAAGCCATAGATTTTGTACTTTTTTATCGATTATCTTACTCCTCTTTCTTATAAGCACTTATTCGTAACCCATTACACCAAAACTGCCAACTTGTCACGGTTAAAAACCTTGACAAGTTTGGGGGTGACAAATGACCTTGTCGTGGTCTTTAACTTGTGACAGTCTTTGACCTTGACAAGCTTGTCACGATCAAAGACCGTTACAAGTCTGTGACAAAACTTAAACTTGTCACGATTTTGGACCATGACAAGTTCGTGACAATAAAAAATTATCACGGACTTTGATCGTGAAAAGTTTCTTTGTCACAGTCAAAGTCCGTGACAATTATAGACAGAATTAAAAAAAATTACTGGGCAGTATGGCCACTGCCATTGCCTAGTAGTATATTTGTACCTGTTATAGCAAAATTGTACCTGTCCAAATAACATATATCCAAATAAAATATAAATAATGTACCAAATCATGCCATATATAATCCATACCAAATGAAATATAAATACAAATATTTATATCCAAATCAACATATACCAAATCAAAAAAATACAAATATAATCCAATATCCAAATAAAATAAATAGAAATAAAGTCAAGGCATAGGGTCTTGAGCAGGTCGGAGGAGGAAGGAAGGACACACGACATATGTATTGGCATACCCCTTAATTCATTGAGCGTCGCATTATTCGCGCAACCACAAAGGTGAGTTATCCATTTCAGCCAAAACATGCATGACGAGCACCCTTGCCTCAATGTCTTAGAGGGGACGTCCATGAACCACCATACTCGAGAGGGAGCCCAGGTCCCTCAATCCCCTCTCTATCAGCTCCCCATAATATATGTCGAGTATAAACACTCTCGCCCAATCGATTGCTGAGATAGGTCGTTCGACGGGGATCAAGATGGGATATGGTTCATATGGCGGAGAGTTCGTGTGTATCGGTGACGAAGTAGTGATGTCTTCATCTACCTCTACCTCCTTACCCTTCTCCTTCTCCTTCCCCTCCTCTTTCCCTTGCCCTTTCCCTCATCAGAGGTGGACCCCAATTGACGCTTCATGAAGGTGTACATATCTAGGACCATCGCCTCCGACCTTGATAGCTTATCATCATGGGTGTCCACTTTATGAGCCAACTCGATGTTGCTTGTCTCCATTCCGATGATCCTCAACGTCCCTACCCACGAGCTCACCCTCTAGTCCTCCCCTTGCGATCAGCCCTGAGCACTTGACTGATTACGTCCGTAGCTAAAGATGCTTTATCGATATCAGACTGCGACTCATGCACTTCCTTAAACTTTTCTTGAAACGATAAAAAGTACACGATTAGTTAACTAAGTAGATAAAAAAATTATAACGTAATTAAAAAAATTAAACATTTTTAACTTACAATCGTGGCTGCGATGCTCGGGGACACCTCCTTGTCCTTGCCCTTCTTTGCCTGAATTGCCACATAGGCATCGAGCCTATGTGGCCTACCCCCTAGGGCCACTCCCCATCTCCTGAAATAAAATAATACATAATTAGTAAGTAACACAAAGTAATGCTAAATTATAATAACATAAAACTAAAATTAAAGAAAAACAAAAACTTACCATCCTATGATCCACCTCCGAGTAAGACGTCTACTCGGGCATGCCCCAACTTTTTTGCCCGATTTTCCCTCCTCGATTGACGAGATGTCAATTTCCTCTCATCGATCTCATTGTCGACAAAATTTTACTACTGTGACAATAAGATCGACTCCTTTGAGGGGACGGTGTTACGTACTCTCAGAATGGACTCCTGGGTCTTCCCAAAGTGTCGTTCCCGCATATTCTTCTTCCATGTCTTATATTGATCCCTTAGCTGTTCCAATGTGGAGTCACAGACATGTGGGGGTAGGTCGAACTGATCCTGTTAAAAAAATTATAAATATAAATACACTACCTGTAGTGCCCCCTAGATGCCCATTTTGAGCTCATTAGGCATGGCCCTCTAATTAGTGTACCCTTGGCCAATGATTTCCTTCAGTAACTCTAAGGATCTAGCCAATAATGTCATCTTATTCTCGATAATGGATCCCAATTTGCCCCATTTTGGAGGCCTAGTGGCTGAGGAACCCTCGTCTCCCCTGTTGTTATTATTAGTACAAACATATGTACTTTGAATTAATGCTTAAATTGATTAAAATCCTAATTAACATATTCACAACCATAAAACCAATTTTGACTCAAATCTCATAATAATAAAGCACTAGAAGAATACACCCACTGGTTATTACAAGCATTAAACTGATCAAGTACAAATGAATAAAAAGCATTAAATTGTCATCCGATAATAATAAAGCACTAGAATAATATATCCACTCATCATTACAAATGATTGGAATACTTATTACAAATCTAAAAATTGTTTCAAATTCGGGTTATCATAAAAAATGGATTGATATTCGGTAGGAGAAGCCAAGTCATCCATGTTACTATTTAGACGCTTTAACGCATGTAGGATGATTGACCACGACTCGTTGTTGATATAGTCCGAGTAAAACACTTTCTTGACCTTTTAAAAAGCACAAACAAATGACTCATCACTCACATGTTTGTTGCTCTTCAACTTGGACAAGTCAACCATGATCAAATTGGTGTCAGGATCAACTTTACAAGCATTTTTATTCTCAACTCTTACCTAATCACAGTAAAATACAACCTCTTGAAACTTACATAGTCTAATTCAAATATATTTTGAATTAAACTATAGTAAGTCATTTCAGCTTCAACGAGGTTTTTATCTTTCGCGCTCGCTCGAAAGAAAGTAAGAGCCTTGTATGAAATCCACGAGTTTTGTATATTTGTATTTTCCTCACACACCATTGCATCGAATACGTAACCATTTAATCGATACTTTTTGTACTCTTGTGCCATGAACAAGGGTCCGATGGCTAGAAGAGCAAGCCTTGATATCGCATCACTCGTCCTTAAGAGCTGAGAATATAGATAAATTAATTAGGTTAATTGTAAAGATTTCTTGTAATGTGACATTTAATAACAGTCATTTTCATTATAATTACCTCGTGTGACAACCACATCCTAAATTCGTTGTCTGATTGTGCCATTATTTTTTGTCTTTTATTGTTCTCGCAGGCTTCATATTTTCTGCATAGATCGGGATGAACGTACTACAAAATGAATCATGTATAAAATTAAAATAATGTAAATGTTAAATTAATTTAAACTTACTTTTTTCCATTCTTCAACATCTTCATGTGTGTTAAATAGATAACGAGCTACTTGTTCATGTTGCAAACTCATTAATTTGAGTCGTTTACCCATCACATGACCACCTTTATTAACGAACTCATCAATGTCATCCACGCTGGTTGAGTCAGGCATATATTCCCGAGTGTAGATTGATGACTCCACGGTGATGTATTCCTATGCATTTGATCCTTTAATGTACCGTGTATTCTTGACGTAATCTTTGAAAACTTTCATCAATATTTCAAACGGATACATCCACCGATATCTAACTGGGTCATAAAGTAGTGCCTCATCGCATAGGTGTAACAACAAGTGAACACTAATGTCAAAGAATGATGGGGGAAAGTACTTCTCCAACACACAAATCGCTTCAGTCACTGTTAATTTTACGGCCACTATGTGATCTCGATTGACTACCTTCTCACGTAAAAGTGAGAAGCAGATACTAATTTGCATAATAGCCTTTCGTAAATCCTTGTGCTTGTAGAAACAATGCTTAAACAATAGAGGAACCAATTTCATGATCATATGCCAATCATGGGACTTGCACTTATGTAAATCATGGGTAGTATAATTCGCAATCCTTTGCAAGTTGGATGAAAAATTATATGGAACCTTCAAATTATATCTTATATCTAAAAGAACCTTCCTTTCCTCACTCATAAAAGTAAACGCACAAGGGGGAATTATTTTCTTTCCCCTAATATATTTTTTAACCATAGTTGTGGCTTAAGTTTTAATGATTTAAGGTATTTTCATGCATTTTCTCCATCCTCCGAATGCCTCCCCCCAAGGCATGTGCCCATAATATGTTCAGCGTTGTTCTTCTCTGCATAAATCACATCCAATACATGTCGCACCGGGTTATTCTTCTAATAAGGCAGGTCAAATAAAATTAACCTCCTAGACTATGCCTTTATTGTCTTAGTTTCATTCCCAGTTGGGGTCTTCTTATTCTTGACATTCTTAAATTTAAGATTCTTACCTAGCATATTAGGGCCACAATCAGAAGATTTACTTTTAATTTCTGAACCTGAAAGTTTTCTCGGTGGTATCCTATGTTCAACCCCGCCCGGTAAAAAAATGGAACCTTTATCAAATCTAAAACTATGAGCGCGGGGTAAAAATATCATATGGAAATTATATACATTTTTTAAGCTAGCAAGGATATAAAGAGATTCATTATCCTCTCAATAAATAGGACACCCCAAATAACCATGTACTACACAACCGGATAATGTCCTATAAGTTGGAAAATTATGAATTGCCCACATCAACATAGCTTTTAGCGTAAACTCTTCTTTTCTAAAAAAGTCAAATGCTTGCACACCCACTTACCACAACTCATTTCATTCTTCTACCAAAGGAGCCAGGTAGACATCAATGTCCTCACTTAGTGCCTTTGGCCTAGGTATCAACAAATACAACATCAAAAATTCAGGTCTCATACACTGTGAAGGAGGGAGGTTGAGTGGGGCTAGGATCATTGGCCATACACTCTGATTGGCACTTAGATTTCCAAATGTATTGAAACCATCTATTGATATTGCCAAACGAATGTTACGCAGTTCTTGAGCAAAATTAGGATACTCAAAACTCATCATCTTCCAAGTTGTAGAATCAATAGGATGACACGTGAGATTATCCCCTACTTCTTCCCTAGCATGCCAAGTCATTGCCTTCGTTATCCATGGTACTTTGAAAAACCACTTTGAACTAGGCCCAACGAGAAAATATTTCAACACTTTTTGAGGCATTTTTGAGCTTGGGCCTTCTTTGCCAGTAGATTGGACATATATAGGTTCATCGCATACCGGATACCTATCGATATTTTCATACTCCTTTCGGTACAGTATGTAGTCATACACACGAGCACAAATTGATTTACACTTCATTCCCAAACCTTTCAAACTATTTTTCATAGTAAGATGGCTGTTTGGAAGCGTATTCTGCTTGGGTAGCAAGCTTATCATCCAATTCAAAATTCCTATCTCGCTATTGCCAGACAAACCATATTTGGGTCTTCAAACTATGCAAACCAAACATGGCATGTAAAGTTGTTCAATCTTTCTCACAGCCAGAGTATAACGGCTGGGTCGCCTTAAAATTTAAACTTTAGTAGTCATCGTCAAGGTCTATCCCGATATCTTCATGAGCACTTGAACCTTGTACATCATCATTAACCTATAAAATACTAAGATAAGACTCCTAATCTAGGAATGAAATAAAAGAAGCGTCTAAACCAACTCTTGCATGCATTCACATATGCCGCAGTTGCGTATCCCTGGAATAGATAGTCAAATCTGGCATCCCTGTGGCTGGAAACCTAAAAGGTTTTGAAAATATTTGCAGCAAAGGTTAGAAACCAAAATATTTTGAAATTATTTAGCAAGTGATTAATGTTGCAGTAAATAAAACGTACGAAAGCTCTTTATATTTAAGTTAGTGTCGCACTCCTTTGAGATAATTCTCACCCCTCATCTAACGTGCACACCTAACGCTTCTTCCTAACCCTCATAGTTGTACTACCCCTTCTAACTAGCCTTGTTATGTATAATTCTCAACACACTAATCTAACTCGAGTAATCTTACTAGTTTCATAAGTCATTTATCACATTAACTTAATTATTCATCTTTAATTAAGTCTATATAATATTCTCAGTACTAGACCTTTTTTCCTGTCTAATATTTTACTGTGCCCACACGTATTGCCCATACAATACGATGCCAAGTTTCAAATCCCTTATCATTTATTTAGTGTCACCAACTAATTATAAATTTCTCACATACAGAAATTGATTTAGATATCACTATCTACAATGTCTATTATATATATATATATATATATATATATATATTCGCATCACTATCATAATATATACATATACACCACCCCTAGGTGTAGACCTGCGGTGTGAACATACTCTGCTATAAGGTCCTGATACATCACGTATTAAATAAGGACATCGGTTCGGATATCACCCTGGAACCATAAAAATCAGATCACACAACGCACCCAAATAAACGGTCACATACTTATTCACACAAGTGGTGCTCAATCGTAAGTTCTATGTTCTGAAGTACAAGTCAATATCCCTCCAATGGGCTCATCAGGATAAGACTATCCACGACGCGGAACCTCCCGTGATAGAAAGTAGCCTAGGTATGTTTATACATAATCAATCAACTAGTAGGTAATCACACAACCTATGCATATATGCATATAATCATCAATATAGGTATACCCTCAACCTGTAATATTTGTATCATATGTAGTGTATATATATATATCACCCAAATACCCAACGTATTATTATTAATTCACTATTTTATTTCTCATCGTATTTATCCCGAGCGTTTTCCCCCACTATTCGAATAGTCATAGCCACTCTATTATATTATTTCATTAGTTAAAATACGATATTGGGACACATCCAATCGACCCATTAATTGAATCATACAAATTCCATTACCCTTACTTTATTAATAAAAATCAATCACTAATATATTTTTCACCTCGTAATAATTTCTCACCTAATTCCCCCTTCTCATCGAGGTCAAATAATACCATACAATATTTTCAGCAAGTTTTCCAACCCATATATTTTACAATATACATTGATACCCCTCTATTTTTAACCTTAAAAGTCCATCGGCACAACAGACCCCCTGAACCAGTTCGGCCTAACCCTCGAATTGGTTCGCTGTACCTGGGTTCTATTCTCCTTCTTCTCCAACTCGTTTTTCGTCAATTAATGAATCTCTAAGTTCTCTATTTTTTCTCTAAACCTTAATACGATCATTCTCAACATAATACACCTTAAGTCAAGTTCTAAACCCTCAAATACAATTGATTTCAACCAAACTCCATCAAATCCGGAATTGTTTTTTTTATTCGGATTTCATTCAATCATTTATAAATTCAATTCTCTAAATCCAAAATTAAACAACAATATCTACGAGGTTTATCATATAATTTCAGTTACTACAACCTAGAATCATATAGTATTCAATTTTATATTAATCTCCACACATGATTAAATCATAAAAAATCCCTTGCATACATATACCCTCCCAAAAACTAATTTTCAATTACACCATTATGATAGGAAGCGATTATCACAGATTTATATCAAAAGCAATATTAATCCACTCACCTCTATTGATTCGTAGGGTCTGATCCTTGGTTGTAGACGGCGATTCAACGAAGAATGCCCTCAATCCTTCTTGGTTGGATTCCCGAAACCTCCTACTTTCTCCCTTTTTTTTTCTCTGCAGCTTTAGGGTTTTCTAAATGAATTATGGTTGTTCCCAATTTCTTAACTTAGATTAAATAATGTTAATCTCATTTTTAAGCTAATAGGCCAAGCCTAAATGACCCGAACACCCCCGTGCGAGCCTTTTTATGCTGAAAAATATCCCGAGACCCAATTACTACTCCCGAGGGTACTCTTTTCAGACTATCTCGACATATTAACCATGACCTCTAAAATATCATCCAAGTTACTTTATATAACTTTTCTTATTTCTCTTTAAAATATGTTCCACGTAAAAATAAAATCAACTTGAATTAATTAAATCTAACTCGCCGAATTAAATAAATTCTCCAAAGTAAATAATTATCCAAATTAAATTAATTCCTTAACTTAAATAAAGTCTTCAAATCACTAATTTTAATTTAATTTAATTTAATTTAATTTAATTCTCATATCATCAAAAATACGGGGTGTTACATACTTCTCCCCTTAGAAAGGAATTTCGTCCTCGAAATTCGGGTAAGCCTATCACTCTAAGTCTCAAATATACCCTTATTCACATACTCCTAAGATCGCTACACATATTCCTTACCTTTTTACTCGTAAGTTATATTAAAATTAAATTATATACCCAGGGTGCCCATACACCCTATACCCATGCTTCTCACAACATAAATGCTAACCGGCTCCACTTAGCCTAGCATCGTAATATAACTATCAACTCACACTTACAACTATATATATGTATAATAACCAAGGTACCAAACCTATGTCCTACTGACCAAATATCTCCCAACTTCCAACTTTGCGCTAAGTTTCATGCATGGGACGTCTCTCAAGCGAAATCTAAATAAGGAACTCCCCCCAATACACTACTACCCAACATTATCTGTAGTTGGGATTCGTTAGGCCCTCAGTCCATAGCACGTGCCCCTAAATTCCTGTCTCTTGACACAAAAGCATACTTGTCCACTCTCATGTTACAAAAGACAATATACAATACGACACCCTTATTATCACTAGCTTCTTTGCACTAAAACAATAACGAGCTATATCTCTCTGCTCGAAAATAAGACAATGTGTCCTAAATCACATCAGTAAATATCCCAACTCACCGGGATCACGTATAGCAATACAACATATTATCATAAGTCTATTATGCAACCCACGATAACATATATACATGTATATATAAACTAGAACCTCTTTCAGGTGGTAACTAGCACCAGTAAATCATACCTTGAAACAACGAACGTAAAGTCTCACCATATCATATACTATAGCCCAAACATCCAGGCATAATTATCACTAATGTCTCATACGAATATACTTATTTCAGGCTCAGCTCCGCACTCTCGGCCTGGTCATATCATACAGGTATTCTCGATTACCCCATAATTTGTGATTTAATTCTTCTCGATACTACCCCACCCATTAACTTGTGGTGCAAAAGTTTTCTCAGTGCTTCCTTCGGAGCATTACCCGATTCCACTAGCCATATATCATAATAGCTCTCAGATTATCTACACGTTCAATAATTAAACTTTTAAAACTAATGCACTAGCATCCAATAACGTCTCACTACCCTCAACGTTTATTAAGGTCCATGCGTGCAACATCTCGCAACGAAGCTCAAAAGAAATTTCCCCAATGCAATACTCCCTAGCATTGTCAATCATCAAAATTTGTGGATCCAAAGCGCATAGCTAAGATATCACCAATTCTGTCTCCTAGCGCATAAATCAAGGTCTCACTATCACTAAGTTCTCAGCACGTAAACAATAATGAGCTAAAATTCTCCGCTCAACGGTGAACCCGACCTACCCTGAATCTCGTCAGTAAAATTCCATTCGCATCTGGGTCCAATGTAACTAGACAACTTTACTCTTTGAAGTCTACTTCATAAAAAAAATATCACCACGAGCTCGACCCTCTTTCAAGTGGGACATCACAAGCATATACATCCTGCCCCGGAACAGCAAAAACGATAGTCTTGCTGTAACCGCCCACCATCGCTTAATAGTCAGTACCCAGGATAAAACTATACCTCAAATATCGCCTTTTAAGACGAGTTATCCTCATAAAATATATTTTGTCAGTGTTCATACCTGCTCCCTTGCAGATGAAACTAAAGAGAGCCCCACTGAATCCATAGTGAATATATACTACTATATCCCCAAACCATCACTAATCAGTCGAAAATTGGAAAATCTTCTACCCTACTCCCATAACTCTCGAAAGTAGTAATCTTGCATGTAATGCAAACATTCTCTTAGTGGTCACCCCCGCTCTCTAGTGGGTAACACAAAAGAACCCCACTACCTCACGATAATTATATATACACTATATTTATATCAACTACACCTCTACTA
This sequence comes from Sambucus nigra, assembly GCA_949130495.1. Lineage (NCBI taxonomy): Eukaryota > Viridiplantae > Streptophyta > Magnoliopsida > Dipsacales > Adoxaceae > Sambucus > Sambucus nigra. The sequence continues at coordinate 124,687,237 of OX422213.1, forward strand.
AACTCGTTTCACATACGAATCTAGTATTAACAAATTATCATGACTCGCACGTGTCACACAAAACAGACCCCAATCAACCAGAGATAAAACTTATAGTTTCAATTGTCAATAGAATTGGCGATTCAAATGTTTCCTGGACATAACACTCTTATCCCAACCGAACCAAAAACCTCTTACAATTATTGCCTCTACTAAGCATCCCGTTCCTATCTCCCAATTCGTTGCAGATAAGATCTACACGTGTGTTCCTACTCTTAATCCCTAAGACACCTCTCTATGTCATCTGCCTCGCCAAATCATTGGGTACCCTAACATAACTATAATGTCAAGACTGATCCATGATCTGCTACAATGGTTGTACATCCAAGATCTCATCCTGCAGTTACCCATTACCTTGTTTCGGTAAGACTTTTCCCTATGGCCCGTCTCTCCACCACTGAGAAAATTACCAAAGAACCCCTCGTCTCTGGTCTTAGCTCTACTGGACTCCCCTACCTTTCCCTTGGCTCTGACGGCCCTGAAGAACGGAATGATGTGTTTGCTAAGGACCCTACTAGTCTTACTAAATCCTATCATTCTTGAGTTGTATAAATCTGGAACTAATTATCTTAGCCCTATTCCTCTGCCGGAAGTCTCACTCCTTCGGTGGTTATACCCCCCACTGGCACGGTTTCCATCTACTTCCCAGTCTGACTGGTCTCACTTCCTTACTGTGGATATGTTCAATACAAATGGCCTTACACTCCACACATATGATCCTAGCTATGTTTTCCCCTTATCTCTGGCCCCACTGGACATGTCGGGGTGTCGTTCTCTCGAACCTGGAAGTCTTATCCCCGATTGTTACCCTCGTTGTCCTTTTGGCTCCGCTAGCCCTATGGGAATCGTTACTAACCTCGATGGCCCTGACTGAATCCACCATTACTTGGTAGAAATTTACCTGATCTGAATCATATAACTAGGTCCTCTATTGAGTATACCCTCCTATGGTACTTCACTAGGACTGTTTACTCTAGTACTCCACTTCGGCTAGCTTCTTCAACCCTCGTGGATCCTTTCTCATGGAAGCGTTGATCTAAGCTTGAAAATGTACGACCTTGACAATGTCGACACTTATTATCCTATCTGAATCTCCCATCCATGCTTGTATTCTATTGATGAGCCCATTATCAACTTACGGACCCCTTTATTTTCTCTGCATTCCCTCCTTTGAGTACGAAGTTCGTTAAACAAGTCATCTTCTCTCTAGCGATCGATCTTCATTTGACCCACTAATAAAAAAATTTGAAACTCCATTTGCATCTCTATCTAAATAGCAGATATAAGGGATTGCGATTTACTTACACCCAAATTTCTCATTTAATCCCATATACACATATTTATATGTGGTTATTGACTCTTATTACTTTATGGTGCTTCTATTATTAAAGAAAATTTTTCTCTAAATTTAACCCTAGGTGTCGTCACACTCAACCCTACACAATTGCCTTTGGATTATTCCCTTCCATTGGACCATCACACTTCCTCTCTTCCCCGTATCCTTAAAATCACCGATAATATTCCTGATATATCCCCTCTCTCAACTCTAGCTTGGGGTCTAAGTTAATGTATATTACTATATTGCCCTTTAATTAAAAATTATCAACTTTACATATTTAAACCATTCCAAAATGTTCAAAAGCCATTTAAATTTTGTAAGTGGCTCCTTTAAAGAGTCCTTCCGACTTCCCCACCCCTTATCGACTACATTGGGTGAGTCTGCAATTTGCACCAGTATCATCTACGACAGTTCTTGGGGAAACTATTATTCATGTATAATTAACTTATCCACATCTTCCCGTATAATAATTATGGTGAATTCTATCGCAATCATCGATCGCAAAAATACTCCATGGCTTCCGCCAAACGTCTCCTTTTGTAGTCCTTCCAACAGCCTTTGCTAGTTTTCCTATATTGTTTGGTGTACGAAACCTAACCATATCCGTATATGAATCACATAAAATATACTTAATAGTAGAGGAACATAAGTCACAATACGTAGAGGAATACAACAATTCTATAATAGGGCTCTATATTAAAGAACGCTAAGCTGAAACGTAGAAAAATCGCACGGATCCTAAGGACACTAGAACTTGATGCTCTGATACCATCTGTGACACCCCGCCCAATTAAATATCAGGTGATCAATCCTTTATTAAATTAAAATAGGATTCCCATTTGGATCATTCTTGGCATCGCTATCGAAAACCATGTTCATTACTAATCACCTAGTGGTTAATTAAGCAAGTGTCAAATTGTATCTTTCATTAAACATATAATTTTATGCGGAAACAAAATAAACTAAATCATATACACAATCACTGTCTAAAATGATAGTGAATAATAAATGACATGTCGAATAAACCATCGGCTACAAAATCCAAAACCAAATTATCCAACAGCTAATAATAAATCTCAATACAACAATATGAACTGAAATAAAATCTGAATAAGTCCTGAAGGCAACACGCCCCAAACTAAAATACTGAGATAAGATTCCTAATCTAGGAATGAAACAAAAGAAGAATCCACTCCAACTCATGCACGCATCCACATATGCCGCAGCAGCGTAACCTTATAATAGATAGTCAAATCTGACGTCCCTGTTGCTCGACACATAAAAGGTCATTTTGAAAATATTTAGCAAGTGATTAATATTGCAGTAAATAAAATGCATGAACGCTCTTCATATTTAAGTTAGTGTCGCACTCCCTTGAGATAATTCTTTCCCCTCATCTAAAGTGCACACCTAACGCTTCTTCTTAACCCTCCTAGTTGTACTATCCCATCTAACTAGCCTTGTTATGTATACCTCTCAACACACAACTTTAACTCGAGTAATCTTACTAGTTTCATAAGTCATTTATCACATTAACTTAATTATTTGTCTTTAATTAAGTCTATATAATATTATCAGTCTCAAACCTTTTTCCCCGTCTAATATTTTACTCTACCCACCTGTATTGCCCATACAATACGGTGCCAAATTTTCAATCCCTTATTATTTATTCAATGTCACCAACTAATTATAATGTTCTCACATACTTAAATTAATTTAGATATCGCTATCTACAATGTCTACTAAAGCACCCGTAGTAGAATAAAGCACACACACACACAGATATATATATATATATATATATTCACATCATTATCATAATATTTACGTATATAACACCCCTAGGTGGAGACTTGCGATGCGGACATACTCTGCTATCAAATCCTAGTACATCACGTACTAAATAAGGACATCGATTCAGATATCACCCTCGAACCATAAAAATTAGATCACACATATTGGAGGCGAACATAGTTCTAAGCCTTTGGGCTACGCACATACCTAACGCACCCAAATAACTGGTCACACCCTTATACACACAAGTGGTGCTCAATCCCTAAGTTCTATATTCTGAGGTACAAATAAATATCCCCCAATGGGCTCATCAGGATAAGACTGTCCATGACGCATAACCTTTCGTGATAGCAAGTAGCCTAGGTATGTTTACACATAATCAATCAACTAATATGTAATCACACAACCTATATATATATGCCTATAATCATAAATATAGGTATACTCTCAACCTATAATATTTTTATCATACGTAGTGTATATATATAGCACCCAAATACCCTACGTGTTATTATTATTAATTTACTATTTAAATTCTCATAGTATTTATCCCGAGCGTTTTCCCCCACTATTCGAATAGTCATAGCCACTATATTATATTATTTCATTAGTTAAAATACGATACCCGGACACATCCACTCGTCCCGTTAATTGAATCCTACGAATTCCATTTCCCTTACTCTATTAATAAAAATCAATCACTAATTTATTTTTCACCTCGTAATAATTTTCAACCTAATTTCCCCTTCTCATCGAGGTCAACTAATCCCATACAATATTTTCAGCAAGTTTTCCAACACATATATTTTACAATATACATTAAGTCCCCTCTAATTTTAACCGTAAAAGTCTCTCGACACAAGAAACCCCCCGAACTGGTTCGCTGTACCTGGGTTCTATTCTCCTTCTTCTCCAACTCGTTTTTCCTCCATTAATGAATTATTAATTTTTATGGTTTTTTCCCAAACCTTAATACGATTATTCTCAACATAATACACCTTAAGTCAAGTTCTACACATCATCTAAACCCTTAAATACAATTGATTTCAACGAAACTCCATTAAATGCTGAATTGGGTTTTTTATTCGGGTTTCAGTCAATCATTCATAAATTCAATTCTCTAAATTCGAAATTAAACAACAATCTCTACTGGGCTAATTATATAATTTCAGTTACTACAACCTAGAATCATATAGCATTACCAATTTCATATTAATCTACACACATGATTAAATCATCAAAAAACGTTTTTCATATCAATTCCCTCCCAAAAATGGATTTTCAATTACACCACTATGATATGAATCGATTATCACAGATTTATATCGAAAGAAAAATTAATCCACTTGCCTCTATTGATTCGTAGGGTCTGATCCTTTGATGTAGATGACGATTCGATGAAGAATGCCCTCAATCCTTCTTGGTTTGGCTCCCAGAAACCTCCCTACTTTCTCCCTCTTTTTTTCTTTGCAGCCCTAGGGTTTTCTAAATGAATTATGGTTGTTCTCAATTTCTTAACTTAGATTAAATAATATTAATCCCATTTTTAGGCTAATGGGCCAAGCCCAAATGCTCCGAACACCCCTGTGCGAGCCCGCCTATGCCTAAAAATGTCACGAGACCCAATTGCTACCCCATGTACTATTTTATGACTATCTCGACCTATTCAAAATCAACCCTGATCTCTCAATATCATCCGAGTTACTTTATATAACTTTTCTTATTTCTCTTCAAAATATATTCCACGTAAAAATAAATATCAACTGGAATTAATTAAATCTAACTCACCAAATTAAATAAATGCTCCAAAGTAAATAATTGTCTAAATTAAATAAATTCTCCAAATTAAATAAATTCTTTAACTTAAATAAATTCTCCAAATCACTAATTTTAATTTAATTCCTATATCCTTAAAAATCGGGATGTTACAAGGAGTGATCCTATCCCGTTCAAGACCACATAATTTTGTAATATACTTAACAACTCATGTACATTGTTCCAATTTGAGGAAAATTCGGCAGCACATCCCTATAGTTCTCTAAGTACATGACCTAGATTCACAAGTGTAAGTTTTATTTCAATTTATCAATTTAAATAACACTTAATATCGTATCATCTAGTATGTACCCAAAGAACTTTAAGATACGACATCAAAACTTCCTCCAAAAATAAAAAGTTTAAGCCACTTAGAATATTATTATACAGAAACTATGCAGTCCTAAACTGTCCAAATGGGACAATTCAAGAGATCTCATTACAAGTGTAATGACTCTCGAATGAGTTTAAGGGCTATTAAATACGTACGCATAAGAACTAGTATCTATGCACACTATATGTAATTTAAAGTATGTTTCATTTAATTTAAAGTACGCATAAGAACTAAACCTTATGCCAATTTCAATACATACGATATCAATTTCAATTTCAATTTATACCAATACCAATTTATACCAATTTCAAATTCAATTTCACTACAATACCCAATACCAATTTCAAATTCAATTTCAATACCAATACCCAATACCAATTTCATATTCAATTTTAATACCAATACCCAATACCAATTTCAAATTCAAGCAGACCCCCCCACTCACTCACACACATATACACACCCACACATACACACATACCTACATACACACATACACATACAAAGGAAAGAGAGAGGGAGAAAAAAATGTACCTGATATATATATATATATATATATAGAGAGAGAGAGAGAGAGAGAGAAATGAGGGAAATGAAATGGGAAAAAAGAGGCGGTAAGATTTTTTAGTTAACAGAGTTGTCAAAGACCTGTCGAGGTCTTTGACCGTGACAACTTTCTAATGTTTTCACGTTCAAAGATCATGACAAGTCCGTGATAACTGTACTTATCACGATCATTGATCGTGATAAAAAATACATATTTTTTGTCACGGTCAATGACCGTGACAAGGTTGGCCGGCTCAAATGTGACAATTTAGCTTTTGGGGAGTAGTAACCTCTCACGGGGTGTATACTATAGGTCCGAATAAATCACGTCTAATTAAATACTCAAATTATGCCATCATGATATCCTCTCATTTTCGCCAATATATTTTTTGTATAGTATATGATTTTTTTTATTATTGCCCTTTGAATTTTGTATAGCTACAACAAGTGTAATTATGTTATCGATGATCATCTTTAGCGATACCAGCTTTCTCTTGTATATGTATAAAATATTGAGATATCATTTAATATTAGGTACCTTTGCCCACTTTATGGGCTTTATAGTCACTTCAAAGACTTGTGTATTTTCATAGACTATAACATGTTTTTGGGTTTTAGAGAAAGTGCATATTTTGTACATAACCTCTTATTGAGCATTATGTATAACATATTCTGGAGTGTTATTTGGGCACAATTTTATTTAACCTTCACTATTAGGGAGCCAAGTACTAGTGCCATGCTTCTGGCATGAAAAATATTTGAAATCATTTTTCACTTCATTTTCGCATTGAGCGATACGAAAAATTAGATGAGATAGAATGGAAGTATTATATGACAACGCTCGTCATTCTTCAGGAATGAACAATTTTTCAGGAACAATTTGTACAGGTATGTTGAATCCTCCCCCTAATAGTAGGAAGAGTGTCTTATTAAAATACAATTACACATACGCGATAAATATTATATTAGTCAACAGTTCAATAGATATTTAATTATAAGTACCATAAATATACCCTTGTGATAACAATAGTATATATAAACATCAAATGAAATCATAAATATTTTATAAAAAATCATAGGATACCATTTGCAATTTTAAAGGCTTATGAAAAACAAATGAGATGATCAAAATGATAATTGTATAATATCACTGATAGAATAGGTTTTCGCCGCGGCGCGAGAGTCACCTGCGCGCAGGTCGTTTTATATTCGGCTCACCTGAACTATACAAAAACCTAAATTACGACTACACTCAATTGGTGAGTACAGCAGTAAGTCGGGTATAGAATCCACAGGGAATGTTCGATAGATCGTAACAGATTATTAATCCAGGAATAAAAGTGTAAAAAGGTGATCATTGGTTGTAATTAAAAGAAAAGCATAAGTTAAGTCTAAATAAAAGTAAAGCGAGGATCGGGATATCATCCAACCATACATCAAAACAACTACTAATCAAGATTTTGGCTCGAAAAAAATTTAATCGATCATTATCAATTAAACATAAACTTCACATAATAAGGAATTTAAGCCAAAGTTGCGAGAATAAACACTTAACCGAAAATTGGTCGCACGCGTATTAAACTCGGATTATCGCTATAAACACTAACGATGCATGACATAGAAATTTAAATGCATAATAATCCGACTTTAATTCACGCGGGTTCAATTAAACGCAATTTTACACAAAATCTAATTTTCGGAGCTCGGGGCCCGAAAATGGCGAAAATAAAATCCCGGCCCTATTTATCTAAGGGTGCATGATGAATTAAACTAAATTATATTAATTAAACTAGGAAAGAAAGAATTAAAGCATGTAAACTAGTTAGAAAGCAATGAAACTAAATTACAAATCAAGGGAAGATGAAGAACAAAACTATATTAATGGAGATGGAAATAAATAGTTCAATCTTACAAAACCCATGGATTGTCAATCCAAGAAGAAGAGAAAATTAGCTCTCCAAACCAACCGCTAACTAAAACTATCTATATCAGAATATGAATGTCTCTTTGACTATTACAACAAAAATTGGCTTAAGTAGTAAGTTAGAGTAAAAGAAAAGAAGAAAGAAAATGAAAAGAAAATATCTGCAGGAAAAAAATAGGGGATCGATCGATCGACCCCTGTGGACGATCGATAAAATGTTAAATTCATGGTAAAAATATGAAGGGTCGATCGATCGACCCCCATGATCGATCGATCGATCAAGGAGGGCAGCCTGCAGAATCCCCTGTTTTGGCATGCAATTCATCTCCGCACAAATCGCCGTAACTTTGTCATACGGACTCGGAATCGCGTACCGTTCATGGACACGTGAAGCTAGCAAGGAGAGATACAACTTCCGTGTAGATGTCGGGGCAGGTGCCCAAGATGTGAAATGACCAGATTGCCCTTGAACGTTCGATTGTGTACGGAAATTAAGCGAAATGCGTCTGAATCCCATACTTGGTACCTAAATACCTACAAAAGCCCAATTATACCTCATATAGCATGTTAACAATATAAACCGAGGTTATCTGGTTAACGGGCTTAAATATATAGATTAAGGCACCCGAGGGGGCTAAAATGCGTAGGTTCGATGGATGAAATACGCGATATTTGCGTATTATCACACCCCCTAACTTACACATTGCTAGTCCTTAGCAATGAAATAGGATGCAACAAGAACAACAAGCACCAAAAGCAGGATAAGTAAAAAAATATGGTATAAAAGCATAAAGCCACTTTCGCAGGCGATTCGATTGCATTTAGCGTATGCAATAAGCCGTTAAACCCCTAGGTTACCCTAGTGGACGAGTGTCGTCTCATGATGGCTTTCAGTGATGGAAACCACAAACATCACAAAGTTTCCTCAAAATATGCCCAAACCAACATGAGACAAGCCCAATAAAAGCGAAAAAGATTTCATATGCATTATTAGCAAAGTGAATGAATTCACACAAAAGTCTGAATCATTAACATTATAGAATGCACCTCATAGAATTGAAAACTTAAATGTGGGAGGGGAGCGAGCACATGCAAAGTATGATTTGGCGAAAAACTTAAATAACTCGGATACTAAATATCAAAGCATGCATAAAAGTCAATCCTCACGAGCATTACACTCATCAAATGAATTCACTTGAAATAGGGAGGTAACACACGGGACATGCAAGCATAAGGAGTAAATGTAAAGGGAAACTAAGCCACGCACATGTCACAAATGAAGAACGCTATATAAGAAATAAAAATTGCAATCTCAGTGAAAGGATACCGCACATATAAAAGAGGCGAAATGCATTTTCACAGATTATCAACACTATTTAAACATTTGAATTACATCTACTTAAGATCATATAGGACTTTTATATGGTTGTAATGTAGGCTAGGTTAAGGTACGAAATGAAAAGGGATGTATATACGGATTCAAAGTGTTCGGGGATGAAACTCGAGAAAATGGAAAAAAGTGGGCAATTTCAAAATTGGACAAATGATTTCCAAACGAGCATTAGATATAACAATCGAGAGAGCAACAAGGATTATTGAATCACATACAAACACTATAAATAACTTTCTCTTTCTTTTTCTTTTCTTCTTTTTCTCACTTTTTTCTTTTGTTTTCTTTTGTTTTTAACTTTCTCTTTTTCACTCTTTTTCACTCTTTACTTCTTACTCTTTTCATACTCAAATTGCAACCACAATACACAACAATATCATTCAATCCCAAGTAACAATCCAAACAAGGGTATGTAAGGTAATATGTATGGTACAAAACTCCAATTTGGAGTTGGTTATGGGATTTTAGGTAATGAAAAGAAAGGCTAGTATTTAGGATCAAGTGGGTTGACTAGGGAACATATAAATGGTGAGGTCAAAGTCATATGGGTGATATACAAAGATGGCCTATGATCATTTCAAAAAGTATACGCAATTCTCGAGTCAAACAACATATGAAAATCATGCTCAAGTAACACATTTCAAGTATGAACTCAATTAATGAATGGTCAATGAAAGAATAAAGAGATTACCAATGACTGTAATGTTTTCAAAGAGGAAAGAAAAATGTATACACTCACAAATGAAGATAAGTCTTTAATCTCACTCGGTGTAAGTATATACAATGCAACAAAAGCATACCGAGTTATAAAAATCTTAAACCAAATCAATATAACCATAAAAGTGCATGTGCTCACGGGATAAAGTTTAATTCATGAAGTTATACATAATATTAATGATTTAGGACTAACGTCTAATAACTTCTAAAATTGAGAACATGCATCGTTGAATTGTCTATTTGATCGGGCAATTATTAAAATTTATCATCGAAAACAAGGGCAAAATTCCCAATAAAGGAGAAAAAAGAAAGAAAATATTTTTGAAAATTTTCAAATTTTTAATAAAAACATGATTTATAACTAAATTGTAATCAAATTCAAGGACTAATCAGCAAAATGGATAGAATATCCTACACCCCCTAACTTAAATGTTGCATTGTCCCCAATGCGTCCATTAAAGACCACAACACAAAGATAGAAAAAGAATGATATTACCCAAATTTGGAGCGATCTCCAAAAGTACAAGTCCAAATGAAGCTGCAAAACAAGTTAGTACAAAGCATAGGAAGAATATGTACCGATATATTAAGTTAAGAGAATCTATGTCACAAGTCATAATAATATAGAGGGGCTGAAGTCCAAATACTAGATAAATTGATGGTGAACTTTTTGATTTTATAAAATGGAAGGTCACACACATCAAAATCCAATAAACAACCACAAACTGCATTTTCATTTCCCATTTCATAAGTTCAATACAAAATCACTTAATACATTATAACTAGTGAAATAAAAGAAATACAAATCAAAATAAAAAGTACAATATAATATCCGATCCCAGAATGCCAAAAACGACCCAGTACAATAGCAGCCTAGTGGCCAGAACCACTAGGATCAGAAGGGTCCTAAAAATGAGGAAGTAGCGCTGTGTCGGAATCATGTCGCTACAAATAAAGATCTCTCATCATCTTCTGCATCATCCTGTACTCATGTCTGTGCTGCGCTCTAGCCTGCCTCTGCAGGGCCCACTCCTGCCGCTGCTCGGCCTGAAACTTCTCCTGTTGGGCCTGCTGCTGTGCCCACTGCTGTTGGTCCAGGCGGGACTCCCATGCAGCCCACCTGAGCTGGGTCTCCTCCCAGCGCTGGTCCTGCATGGCCTGGAATGCCTCAAAGCGGGCATCATAATCAGTGTGTGGCGCGTGAGAACCCTCACCCTGCTCCATCCCCCTAATCTCATCCTCCTCGGCATCTAGCTCATCAGCCACCTCTGCCCTCTGCCTCTTGCTGCTTTTCGATTGCCCCCACTCTTGTTTTAGCATCTTTGAAATATTATCCTTTGAAAGACGCCCGAGTGGCTCGTGCTTGCGGTCAGCGTCAAACTCTGGGCAACCGTGTGATATACAAATCTTCGTAATGAGAGAAGGAAAAGGAAGGGAATACCTACAGGCAATCTCCTTTGCGGTCGCGTACATCATGTACAGAAAGATATTGGGCAAGTTGATATTGCCAAAATTATTAATCAATGTGTAGATCAATGCAGCGTGTTTGTGACGCACCTCTGACCGATTTTTCGTCACCATAAAAGAGTGGACAGTGATGTAGTGAAGTAATCTGGGTAAGTCCTCCATTGCTGTCGAGCGAAAAGCACCCTTTTTCCATGCCTCCCCCGGTGCAAGGGCCTGTATCAATGTCCCATAACCGAAAATACTCCCATCTAAAAAACTGACTGAATCCGTAGGGTTTGGCACACCCATGTAGTCAGCCAAATCAATAATGCTGAAAGGAATCCTCACCCCACGGACCATCGCCTCATAAGTAGTCGGCCCATCCCCCTTTACCTCTACCAACGTCGCATAAAATATCAAGACTAGCTCTTCATTGATGCTCCCGTTGGTAGAGAGAAAGGTCTCCCATCCCTGACGGCGCAGAAGAACACGCGCCTCCCGCGGTATATGCTCAATGGTCCATGCAAAATGATACCCAAGTGGACGCTCGGATGTGTGAAAATGGGCGCGGTACCAATCCCGCTCCTGATCACAGCGGAACCCCTCAACGCCCCCGGCGGGCAAGCACCTTTTCAACCTACAAAACAAGAATTAAGCAATACAAAAAAAATTGTAAGCACAATTAATGGTTAGTTAGTGTACAAGTTGAAATGGTGGTGCAAGTGCGTAAAACCGAGGTAAAAATTGCAACATTGCGATAAAATATGTCGGAATGCGACAAGGAGTGAGAATCACCCAAGTGTGCGCCAAAAATTGGATTAAAAACTGCTTTGGGCATTTTAGCGAACACTTGGCGTGCGCAATGTGCGTCAAGGGTGAAAAATATCGTTTTGAACCAACCAAAAAGCCCCACTCATGAACAAAACAGCAATGCAGCAATATACAAGTGTTCATGAGTGGATATTCAACAAGAATCACAAGAAAAAATGGTTGGAACAACAAAAATCAAGGGAAAAACCACCACATTCCAAAAATGTCAAATAATGCATAAAACATGGTATTTGTGACAAATAGGTAACAAAATCTACAAAAAGAATATAAAGTAGGAAGGATTATACCTTTGTAGTGTAGAAATTGGAGGAAAATGAAGAAATGTGGTGGGGAGAAATCTAGGGCACGAAACAGTGTAGGAGAGGAGAAGAGAGAATAAGGAAATGAGGAAAAAAACTTAGCAGATTCGGCCTAATACTGCTCGATTGATCGATCGAGGCCGAGCCTTCGATCGATCGATTGAGCTGTAAACAGCACGCTGCTTTCTGTTTTAAAAATGGGGGGAATTTGCAATTCTGGGGAATATTGGGGGTTTAAATATAAAATATATATTTATATAGTATATATAAGTATAAATATATAATAATATGAAATAAAAATATAAAAATAACATTAAATAGACATAAGCTACAAATATACGCACAAATAGGCCTATGCTAACCAAAAAAAAAAAAAAATATGTACAACTAGCAACACACACGCATGTTCACGACAAAAATGAAAAATAAAATAAAATAAAAAAGAAAAACAAATGCAAATGCGTGAGGATGCGTGTGTGAAAAACAAAGGAAAAATGTTTTTGTGACTTTTTATATTGTTTTCTTAACAAATGTGTGCCGGGGCACATATCTCCGCAAACTCAAGTCCGTTGAACCTACAAAAGAGTTAGAACCAAGCATACAAAAAGAAATAAAAAGAGATTAACTAATTACACTAAGCTACTACTAAGAAAAAAATAAAAATGAAGAAGTTAGTATATACAACCTACACTTAGGATGTGTAATTAACTATATACTAAAAGTTGAAACTTTGGAGGGTCCATCCAAAACACAATTTGAATTTGGCGGATCAACGGTGGACCCTCCCGAAAATGCATGCCTCCCGGAAAATAGAAACTCCGTTCGAACGACGGAAGGCATGTGTAAGGCGGTAAAAGTAAACCATACCCAATTGAAACTTTGGGAGGGAGGATAGGGGATTTGGATAGGACGGGCAACAAATACACACGCGGGCCGAGAAAACATGAATCAACTCCCAAGTATTTTAAAGTTGGAAAAAAAGGGAGCGCACATGAGGGCGAAAATGCCGTCATGGAAAGCAGCTCGAGCGAGTACTCCTCGTCGGTGAAACGGTTTGGAATTGTAAAGTTTTGAACCGATTCACCGGGTACTAGAATTGGTGTGACAGTATATAATGAAGACGGGGATGAAAGAAATTCAATCTCAGGTGATGAGTGATCATCGCTTGAAAATTGAATTTCGGAAGGAATATGATCGTTTACAATGAAACTTTCTTCTTTGAAAATCAAAGAAGAAACAAATTCATTGCAAATGGATACTATTTCTTTTTCCTCCTCATTATCATTCTCTACAATACCGTGGGTCAAGTCAAGGATGATTAGTTCTAAAGTAGGAACGAAGTCCTCATTTGGTTCAAAACAGTCCTCGACTTCGGCGATCTTCGAAGAAAAGTCGTCGTCGAATTCAAATAGTAAATCCAACTAGTATTCCCAACAACGATTTTATTCCCGATAACGTTCTTCAATCCTCTCATTTCCAAGCATGCGCAATCCCTCCCCGAAAGTCATAGGGCGAGGAGCGGATTCTTGGAAATGGGAAGTTTGGAAATTGTTCTCGGGGCTACACTCAAAATCATTAACATAAGAATTTTGAAAATGATTACAATTGGTTTCAAAATTCTTATCATAAGGATCTTGCGACCCAAAATCAGAATGATTATGCACAAAATTGCTGTAATCCAAACTTTGACTTTCGTAATACTCACCCAATGTCATTTTAGATGTTGCAACTTTTTGGGATTGCAAGTATTGACCAAAAGTCAAAGGTTTGCCGAAATTTTGAGAATTATCATTAGGATTACAAGAAAAGTTAAAATAAGACATGCTTACCCCAACGAAGGCTCGAGAGGACGACTTCCACAAAGAAGATGTGAGGTGGTGAATTCAAGTGTTCCTAGGCGCTCAAATGTAGAAGTCCTGCAAAAAAGGGTTAAAAGTAAGAATACAAATACAAAGAAAAGAATACTACGAACTAATAAGTCAATTACAATCTATAACAAAACAAGTCCCCGGCAACGGCGCCATTTGATAGAACAGGTTTTCGCCGCGGTGCGAGAGTCACCAGCGCGCCGATCGTTTTATATTCGGCTCACCTGAACTATACAAAAACCTAAATTACGACTACACTCAACTGGTGAGTACAACGGTAAGTTGGGTATCGAATCCACAGGGAATGTTCGATAGATTGTAACAGATTATTAATCCAAGAATAAAAGTGTAAAAAGGTGATGGTTGGCTGTAATTAAAAAAAAGAATAAGTTAAGTCTAAATAAAAGTAAAGCGAGGATCGGGATATCATCCAACCATACGGATCGAAACAACTACTAATCAAGATTTTGGCTCAAAAGGAATTTAATTGAGCATTATCAATTAAACATAAACTTCACATAATAAGGAATTTAAGCCAAAGTTGCGAGAATAAACACTTAACCAAAAATTGGTAGCACGTGTATTAAACTCGAATTATCTCTATAAACACAAACGATGCATGACATAGAAAGTTAAACGCATAATAATCCGACTTTAATTCACCCGGGTTCAATTAAATGCAATTTTACACAAAACCTAATTTTCGGAGCTCGGGGACCGAAAATGGCGGAAATGAAATCCCGACCCTATTTATCTAAGGGTGCATGATGAATTAAACTAAATCATGTTAATTAAACTAGGAAAGCAAGAATTAAATCATGTAAACTAGTTAGAAAGCAATGAAACTAAATTACAAAAGAAGGAAAGATGAAGAACAAAACTATATTAATGGAGATGGAAATGAATAGTTCAATCTTACAAACCCATGGGTTGTCAATCCAAGAAGAAGAGAAAATGAGCTCTCCAAACCAAACCCTAACTAAAACTATCTATATCAGAATATGAATGCCTCTTTGTCTATTACAACAAAAATTGGCTTAAGTAGTAAGTTAGAATATAAGAAAAGAAGAAAGAAAATGAAAAGAAAACATCTGCAGGAAAAAAATAGGGGATCGATCGATCGACCCCTGTGGTAGATCGACCGACTGTTAAATTCGTGGAAAAAATATGAAGGGTCGATCGATCGACCCCCAGGCTCGATCGATCGACCCCCAGGCTCGATCGATCGACCCCCAGGCTCGATCGATCGATCAACCAGGGCAGCCTGCAGAATCCCCTGTTTTTGCATGCAATTCATCTCCGCTCAAATCGCCGTAACTTTGTCATACGGACTCAAAATTGCGCACCGTTCACGGCCAAGCGAAGCTAGCGAGGAGAGATACAACTTCCGTGTAGATATTGGGCCAGGAGTGTCACGAACTCGACCCGAAAATAGTAGGGAACGGGTGTCTTGACATGCCACCAAGGCATCCAATCTTCTGGCCTTAAAATTTTTGTTTTAAAATATATGTAGCGGAAGTATAATCACATGGTTATGAATTGTAAAATACTGAAAGTGAAGGAATTACATCATCAGAGCTTTCTAAAGGGAACTTCATTTGTATTAAATATCAACGAGTTACAACTTGACACAAAGAGCTAAACATGCTCTATCTAATTAAACAAACTTCTACTTAAGGTAACAAAAAGAGCTTTGAAAGCTAAATCTTCAACATAGTCCTTTTTCGTTCCATCCACGAATTTAATTATTTCCTGAAAAATGGTTATTTATACAACGTCAGCTAAAAGCCGAATGAGATTCAATCTCCATACATTCCAGGGTTTTTCAAAAAATTGATACCTTATTCAATTTAGAACAGAAAGTATATACATAAAGATAGGAATTTTAAGTAATATATATAAAGTAGATGACAATATATATATTCAGAATAAACAGTTCAGAACAGAGAAGATAAAATAATTGAGCATATGTCAATTATTCAGTTTTAGTGGCCATGTACACTCTAATACCCAGACAGATAATGTTACTAAATGTTTCCACCTGGTAACATCATATACAGATAATCATGATTTTTGGAACAACGCCTTATTTAGGGCACACCAGCGATAAACCAGCTGGGAAGGTACCACCCAAATATTTCGACCCGGTAGTCCAGGCCAATATAGTAAGAGATTTTCCATAGGCCGAATCAATAATTTCATAATTCAAATCAGATGTTTATATAGAGAGATATAAACATATAACAAACGACGGAATCATCGGTATCAGATACATTTTGAGAATAAATGCATTTCAAAAAATATACATAGTTTGCATAATATAATATAATCAAAATGCGCAAGAAATTGCATAGAGTACTCACCTAAAATAGAGGTCGAAATTATAGATAACGAGTCTTCGATCGCACGTTAATCTAACAAATACGATAAAGGTTTAAGTATTTGTTCTAAACAAGGTCCAGTCTACATATTGTTTTTTAATAGTAACTTATTTCAAAGGATTACTAAAAACCATTTTCTTAACTTTTAAAACTTATTGATCGTAATTAAAGGATTCAATTCATAGTTCTTCCTAATCAGTCGGTTCCCAGTAGAGATGGAGGGTCACAGGGGCACCGCTTAAATACCATCTCCTCTAGATAGAACATTTCCGGATTCATTCCGAGTAGAGATGGAGGGTCACAGGGACACCACTTAAATACCATCTCGTCTAGACAGAATTTCACCGGGCCTGACTTTGGAATTACTTAAATGGGATTCCATAATAACGAGCAATTACTTTTAAAAAATCATTTTTAAAAGCGTATATACAATTTCAAACAAGTTTACATGAAAATAAAATCAACTTGGATTTCTTTTAAACTTTAAGTTTTGATTAGTGAAGTCCTTAGCATATTTTACCAGCATTACTACTAAGTAAAGCTATAAAACGCACAATTATAACTATAAAAATACATTATAACATTTAAATAAAATCATACCTACGAAATGAATTCTTTCTTCGAAATTATAGAACTCCTTCTTAATATATTTCCCAAGATTTCTATCACTCTTTCTTACTATGATTCTCAAGGAATTAGTGTGAGTTTCAAATGAACCCTAAGGCCCTATTTATAGGTTTCCAAAAGTATTACGGTGTTGACACGTGTCTAATGACTAGGCTTTTTGGATTGGTGAATCAACACCGAGGTGTCGCGATCCGGAGTGGTCTTGAAGTGTTAATATTACCAAATGATAACAAGTGTTTTAGCCCTCTCTCTACAGATGACATGTGGAAGGTGGAAGTGACCAGCACGTGGTGGAAAGGTGATAAGGGTATAAGGGTCATTTCACACATGAAGGGTATTTTGGTAATTTCACACTATATATTTTGAATATTTCTTAGAGGTCCTTGAAAATATTTTATTTACAAAATGGCCCATTTTATATTTTTATTTTAGTCCTTAAAGTTTCATAAAATTATATTTTCTACCCCAAAACTTATAATTTGCTTTAAGATATGTCATAAGACTTCGATTTGATCCAATTTATAGTTGATTCTTCGTAATTAAAAATGGGGTTTGTTATATTGATAGCCAATAATACCACATATCTAATAATACAACATTTATAAGATAATAAGTAACACAAGAGTGTAAAAACAAACAATATATAAAAGTAGGGTCATTACATCCTACCCTCCTTATAAAAAGTTTGGTCCCCAAACTTTACTTACATTAATTTTTAAAAAGGTATGGATATCTCTCCTTTATCTCATCTTCCCGCTCCCACGTTGCTTCTTCCATAGAATGATTCCTCCATAATACTTTAACTAGTGGAATAACCTTGGTTCGTAATATTTGGTCTTTATTGTCCAAAATTTCCACTGGATGCTCAATGTACGACAAATTTTCTCTAACTTGAAGAGGCTCATGACTTAAGATATGTTTTGGATCTGGGACATATTTCTTTATCATTGATACGTGAAACACATTACGTACGTTAGAGAGTTCCGGTGGTAAGGCTATTTTATACGCAATAGCTCCTATCCTTTCAAGGATTTCAAAAGGTCCTATGTATCTTGGGCTCAACTTCCCTTTCTTCCCAAATCGTATTACTCCCTTTGCAGGCGATACTCGAAAGAACACATAATCTCCTCTTTGGAATTATAACTGTCGGTGTCGATTGTCAACATAACTCTTTTGACGGCTTTGAGTGGTTCGAAGTCGGTGTTGTATTAATTTCACCTTCCCTGTTGTGATCTGAATTAATTCTGGTCCCAATAATTTTCTTTCCCCAACTTCTACCCAACATGTAGGGGAACGACACCTTCTACCATAGAGTGCCTCGTACGGATCCATTTGAATACTTGTTTGATAGCTATTATTATATGCGAATTCCACTACCGGTAAATGATCATCCCAATTCCCTTTTAAATCAAGCGCACATGCCCTAAGCATATCCTCTAAGGTTTGAATAGTTCTCTCTGATTCTCCATTCGTTTGAGGATGAAAAGCAGTGCTAAAATTCAATTTTGTTCCCATGGCTTCTTGTAGGATTTTCCAGAAGCGAGACACAAATCTAGGGTCACGGTCAGAAAAAATTGAAATTGGGGTTCCATGAAGCCTAATAATTTCCCGCACATATAACTTAGCTAACTTCTCTAAAAAATGAAAAATCTTAATGGCAAGAAAATGAGCAGATTTAGTTAACCTATCAATAATTACCCAAATAGAGTCATTACCATTTGAACTCCTCGGTAAACCTGTCATAAAATCCATAGTAATATGTTCCCATTTTCACTCAGGGATAGGTAGGGGTTGCAGTAATCCTGATGGTTTTTGATGTTCTGCCTTTACTTGTTGACAAACTAAACACTGAGATATAAATTCTGCTATCTCCCTCTTCATGTTATTCCACCAAAATACTTTTCGAAGATCCCTATACATTTTTGTACATCCGGGATGAAATGTGAATCTTGAGTAATGACTTTCCCCCAAAATTTGCCTCTTTAGTTGGGCATCACATGGCACACACACTTTATTTCCAAACCTTAATATATCATCTCGCATCGCAAATTCAGTTCTCTTACCCTCAATGACTTCTTCTCTAATCTTCTTCAGTTGTGGGTCATTTACTTGTGCAATTTTGATCCTCTCCATCAACATGGGTTGTACTTATAAGTTTGCAATTATTCCTCCTTTGCTATAGATACGTACATCAATTTCCGTACTTCTCAAATCCCTTAACAGTTCTTCCTGGCTTGTAATAAGACATGCTAAATTTGGTGTAGACTTCCTACTTAAAGCATCGGCTACTACATTAGCTTTCCTCGGGTGATAGTGAATATTTACATCATAATCCTTCATCAATTCTACCCACCTCCTTTGTCTCGTATTCAACTCTTTCTGAGTAAATATATACTTCAAACTCTTATGATCGGTATAAATCTCACAAGTCTCACCATACAAATAGTGCCTCCAAATCTTAAGAGCAAAAATTACAGCTGCTAATTCTAGGTCATGGGTTGGATAATTCTGCTCATGGGTTTTCAACTGTCTCGAGGCGTAAGCTACTACTTTTCCATTTTGCATTAGCACACATCCCAAACCATTTTTAGAAGCATCACTATAAATCACAAATCCCCCTATCCCGGAAGGAATAGTCAAAATTGGGGCAGTTACTAATCGATTCTTAAGTTATTGAAAACTTTTCTTGGCTTCCTCAGACCATTCATATTGTACCTTCTTTAATGTTAACCTAGATAGAGGTTTAGCAATGCTAGAAAATCCTTCAACAAATCTTCGATAATAACCTGCTAATCCAAGGAAACTATGAATCTCACTCACATTAGTTGGTCTGGGCCAATCTAGTATAGCCTCAATCTTTTGAGGGTCAACTGACACTCCCTCTTTGGATATGATATGTCCTAGAAAAGAAACACGAGGCATCCAAAACTCACACTTCTTTAATTTTGCATATAATTTCTCTTTCCTAAGGATCTGTAATACTGTCTCTAAATGCTTTCCGTGTTCTTCAATACTTTTGGAATAAATAAGGATGTCATCAATGAAAACAACCACACACTGATCCAAACATTTCCTAAACACCCTATTCATCATATCCATAAAAGCGGTTGGTGCATTAGTAAGTCCAAATGGCATTACAAGAAATTCATAGTGACCATATCTAGTATGAAAAGCTGATTTTGAAATATCATCATCCTTAATCTTCAATTGATGATAGCCTGACCTAAGGTCAATCTTAGAGAATACTTGTGCATCTCCTAATTGATCAAACAAGTCATCTATACGAGGTAAGGGGTATTTATTCTTAATAGTTACCTTATTTAGTTCACGATAATCTATACATAGTCTCATTGTCCCATCCTTCTTTTTCACAAATAACACTGGAGCACCCCAAGGCGATATACTTGGTCTGATAAAACCCTTGTCTTAAAGGTCTTCTAATTGAACTTTTAACTCTCTTAATTATAAAGGTGTCATACGATATGGTGGTTTTGAGATTAGTATAGTTCCAGGAATAAGGTCAATGGTAAATTCTATTTCTCTATTAGGAGGTAGACCGGGTAAATTATCAGGAAAAACATCCATAAATTTCTTAGCAATAGGAATATCTTCTAATCTAGGCTCTATCATCTCCAAACTAGTAACAGTTTCAAGAAATCCTTGACATCCCTTCTTAAGAAAACTATAGGCTTGCATTGCAGAAATAATACACATCGGAGATATGATGCCAGTTCCTTCAAAACTAAATTTTGGTTGGTGAGGAATTTGGAAAGTAACACTCTTCTCAAAACAGTCTACCTTAGCATGATGTGATGATAACCAATCCATCCCCAAAATGACTTCAAAATCTTTAATGTCTAAAACTATCAAATAAACAAATAGTTTATGACTATCAATATCTATGGGGCATGCCTTGTATACTAATTTACCCATCAATAACTCACCCGAAGGAGTAGAAATATGTATGTTATGATTCAAGGGTTCAGGAAATTTATGAAAGCGATTTAATACATGTATAGATATGAACGAATTGGTAGAATCAGGATCTATCAAAGCTTTAAAAGGTTGTGCACATATAGAAAGTGTACCTGACACTACCGCATTAGAAGCTTAGGTATCAGAAAGTGCGAAAACTCTACCTTGTCTGTCTTGATCCTTCTTTGCATTTGAAGGCTTTATCGGAACCCTTACTGGGTTTGGGCAGTATTTTATCTGATGTCCTTTCTGTCCACATCTAAAACAAGCTCCTGAATCCTTATAACAAGGTCGTCCTCCATGCATCTTTCCACATTGCTGACATGCCTGGTTATTATACTGTTTGTTATCACTAGATCCCCCAATATTGGATGTGTTCCTAAAGAAATTTCTATTATTCGGGTTCTTTCCTTTTTGTTCCCCAAACTTCCTCTTTCCATCTCTAATTCGATTGTACTCCTAACCATCCCTCTCAGCTATTATAGCCCTAGTCACGACATCAATATATGATGTTAATTTCAGGATGGAAATTCGAATACGAATATTCAACCTTAACCCACGCTCAAACTTCTTTGCTCTTAAAACATCAGTTGCTACAACATGACGTGCAAAACGGGATAACTTAGTAAACTTTGGCTCATATTGACTAACCGTCATATTCCCTTGCACCAGACTCATGAAGTCAGCTGCCATTTCGTCTTTCATCGTTTTCGAAAAATATTTCTCATAAAAGATTACTAAGAAATCATTCCAACCTGTGTAAGTATTCCTTTCCCCGTGTATTCTCTTAGTCATTCTCCACCAATGTTCGGCCTCCCCTTCTAACATAAATGTTGCAAATGACACCCTTTGTTCATCGGTACACTTAGAACATTGAGTATCTTTTCCGTATGCATCACCCAACTTTCTGCTTTGATGGGGTTAGGAGTACCTTTAAAAGATGGAGGATTCAACTTCTTGAACTGTTCAATAGTACATCTACTTAGTTCAAGATCCTTTGGTACTCCATTGTTCACCTGCTGCTCCACAATCTTTGCCAGACTTTCAATTGCCTTGTATTCACCTTCCAGTCCTTCTATACTCTAATCACTAGTTCCCATTGATGATCTTCTCTTGATCATTTTCTACAGTCATGGCCAAAAGTAAGATATACTATACTATATCAATATTGAAAACTAAAAGACCAATTATAAATAATATAACACATAGGGAGGGTTATCACATAAATTAGATTTTTAATACTATCTCCTAAGGATGGAAACATAGAATCTATAACATTCGAAACCTATGCTCAGTATTCTACGGGTTCATAACATATGCTCTGATACCACCTCTGTCACGACCCCGACCCGAAAATAGTAGGGAACGGGCGTCTTGACATGCCACCAAGGCATCCAATATTCTGGCCTTAAAATTTTTGTTTTAAAATATATGTAGCGGAAGTATAATCACATGGTTATGAATTGTAAAATACTGAAAGTGAAGGAATTACATCATCAGAGCTTTCTAAAGGGAACTTCATTTGTATTAAATATCAACGAGTTACAACTTGACACAAAGAGCTAAACATGCTCTATCTAATTAAACAAACTTCTACTTAAGGTAACAAAAAGAGCTTTGAAAGCTAAATCTTCAACATAGTCCTTTTTCGTTTCATCCACGAACTTAATTATTTCCTGAAAAATGGTTATTTATACAACGTCAGCTAAAAGCCGAATGAGATTCAATCTCCAGACATTCTAGGGTTTTTCAGAAAATTGATACCTTATTCAATTTAGAACATAAAGTATATACATAAAGATAGGAATTTTAAGTAATATATATAAAGTAGATGACAATATATATATTCAGAATAAACAGTTCAGAACAGAGCAGATAAAACAATTGAGCATATGTCAATTATTCAGTTTTGGTGGCCATGTAGACTCTAATACCCAGACAGATAGTGTTACTAAATGTTTCCACCCGGTAACATCACATACAGATAATCATGATTTTTGGAACAACGCCTTGTTCAGGGCACACCAGCGATAAACCATCTGGGAAGGTACCACCCAAATATTTCCACCCGGTAGTCAAGGCCAATATAGTAAGAGAGTTTGCATAGGTCGAATCAATAATTTCATAATTCAAATCAGATGTTTATATAGAGAGATATAAACATATAACAAACGACGGAATTATCGGTATCAGATGCAGTTTGAGAATAAAAGCATTTCACAAAATATACATAGTTTGCATAATATAATATAATCCAAATGCGCAAGAAATTGCATAGAGTACTCACCTAAAATAGAGGTCGAAATTATAGATAACAAGTCTTCGATCGCACGTTAATCTAACAAATACGATAAAGGTTTAAGTATATGTTCTAAACAAGGTCCAGTCTACATATTGTATTTTAATAGTAACTTATTTCAAAGGATTACTAAAAACCATTTTCTTAACTTTTAAAACTTATTGATCGTAATTAAAGGATTCAATTCATAGTTCTTCCTAACCAGTCGGTTCCAAGTAGAAATGGAGGGTCACAGGGGCACCGCTTAAATACCATCTCCTCTAGACAGAATATTTCCGGATTCATTCCCAGTAGAGATGGAGGGTCACAGGGGCACCACTTAAATACCATCTCGTCTAGACAGAATTTCACCGGGCCTGACTTTGGAATTATTTAAATGGGATTCCATAATAATGAGCAATTACATTTAAAAAATCATTTTTAAAAGCGTATATACAATTTCAAACAAGTTTACATGAAAATAAAATCAACTTGGATTTCTTCTAAACTTTAAGTTTTGATTAGTGAAGTCCTTAGCGTATTTTACCAACATAACTACTATGTAAAGCTATAAAACACATAATTATAGCTATAAAAATACATTATAACATTTAAATAAAATCATACCTACGAAATGAATTCTTTCTTCGAAATTATAGAACTCCTTCTTAAGATATTTCCCAAGATTTCTATCACTCTTTCTTACTATAATTCTCAAGGAATTAGTGTGGGTTTCAAATGAACCCTAAGGCCCTATTTATAGGTTTCCAAAAGTATTACGGTGTTGACACGTGTCTAATAACTAGGCTGTTTGGATTGGTGATTCAACACCGAGGTGTCGCGATCCGGAGTGGTCTTGCAGTGTTAATATTACCAAATGATGACAAGTGTTTTAGCCCTCTCTCTACAGATGACATGTGGAAGGTGGAAGTGACCAGCACGTGGTGGAAAGGTGATAAGGGTATAAGGGTCATTTCACACATGAAGGGTATTTTGGTAATTTCACACTATATATTTTGAATATTTCTTAGAGGTCCTTGAAAATATTTTATTTACAAAATAGCACATTTTATATTTTTATTTTAGTCCTTAAAGTTTCATAAAATTATATTTTCTACCCCAAAACTTATAATTTGCCTTAAGATATGTCATAAGACTTCGATTTGATCCAATTTACAGTTGATTCTTCATAATTAAAAATGGGGTTTGTTATATTGATAGCCAATAATACCACATATCTAATAATACAACATTTATAAGATAATAAGTAACACAAGAGTGTAAAAACAAACTATATACAAAAGTGGGGTCCTTACAAGGAGCCCAAGCTGTGAAATGACCGGATTACCCTTAAACGTTCGATTGTGTACGAAAATTGAGCGAAATGCGTCCGAATCCCATACTTGGTACCTAAATACCTACTAAAGCCCATTTATACCTCATATAGCAAGTTAACAATATAAACAGAGGTTGTCTAGTTAACGGGCTTAAATATAGAGATTAAGGCACCCGAGTGGGCTAAAACGCGTAGGTTTGACGGATGAAATACACGATATTTGCGTATTATCAGTCACCTAATTGAACAATGAATCTTCAAGCTTATGACAAAGTGAAATTCTACAACAATAAATGTTTTATAGTATCACCCCGTGAATAATGAAATGATTATTTTGGTAGTGCAAGCTTCTAGATTCTAACACTAGAAGCAATGGAAAATGACTTCTCATAATTTATTTTAATATAGTACCCATGTATACTGATGCCCATAAAACTAAGCAAATTACTTCAGAAATTCCTTTCATATAAGTCATCGCATATGTATGGGAGGGTACCAAATAACAACACCAAATAAGCTCTTGTTGAGCCTTGGGTTCAACTATGATTAAAACATTTACTTTATTAAATACCAAGTCTAAAAAAATTTCTAATTTTTTAGAATAGTGTGAGCTGTTCATTGTCTGCTAGACAAATATCATCATACGATAAATGTTCACAATTTTCACTTTTAAGAGTCAAGATATAAAGTGTGTAAAGTGAGTCCAAATATATAGATGCTTGACAATACAATAATATATTTAACGATCAAGCTTTTGGTGACCAAACTTTAAGAAATGGAAGTATTTAAAAAAAACTCGTATTCGCCTTAAAAATGAGGGACTTATTTTTCACATTCTCTCCACATTTACAAGACACCAATGCTTAGTAAATTATTGGAATGTGATGAGTATATACAATTAAATATCATTAAAATGATAAATTTAATAGTAAAATGAAGCGAAAGGCTAAAAGACAAAGGTTTGATGATAAAACCATTAATACGACTGTTAACGCAAAAATTCTCCATCTACGAGAACCAATCAGAAAAGGACACATGTCATCCTACGTGGCAATATTCGACACCCAGGAGAGTTGGTCGGCATCCGAGGAGAGTTGGTCGGCACCCGAGGAGAGTTGGTCAGTACCCGAGGAGAATTAGTCGGCACCCGAGGAGAGTTGGTCGGCCCCCGAGGAGAGTTAGTCGGCACCCGAGGAGAGTTGGTCGGCATACCAACCAGGAAGATTAAAGGATAACTATGTATTTAATGTGCATTAATGAAGATGACAGCGCATTTAATGAGCCTTAATGTGCATTTATACTGTATTAATAGATGACAACACATAGCATACCAAGTAATTCAACAATTAGATTCGTTGAATGTAGACATAAATGTCTACATACAATGAATCTCTTTATCTCCCATCACTATAAATACATGTATTCCCTTAGCCAAAAGGGAGATCCGAGAGAACCAAGAAACACCATACACAAGATACACATCCTTTCTCTCTCTACACCTTATGGTGCTATTGTAAACCCCTGGGAATAAAATAATAGGCTTTATTCATAGTCGAACCACTTTAAAAATCTTTGTCTCTCATGTGCTTGATTGGATTGTTTTTATCTATTTATCTGTGATCATAAAAATGGGATTCGGTCCAGTTTTTTGCATCAACATATTGGCGCCGTCTGTGGGAACGTGTTACAAGCATTGTTCTCCATCAAAACCTAAGTTTTTATTTTCTCTACATATAATCAATTATACATACATCTTTTGATTCAATCATGATTTTTATGTTTATATACATTTATTAATTGTCCAATTTTTATCTGCAAAATATGGCATATCATGATTTTAAAATCATAACTGTTAGATTAATTCTTATTTAGAAATCTGAAAAATAATGGATTTCATAAATCATAACTTTTTGTTTGATTCTCAAGTTTCAATTTTATATCATGGAATAAATATTTTAAATGATTACATATACCAATATATATGACGGTGGTAAGATTTGATAATTTTCATTATAAATTTTGTAAGATCTTTGATGTCTATTCAAATTTCCATCATATTTTTAATCAGAGAATGGGAAAAGTTAAAATCAAGAACAATTTCTCTCCCTCGATAATCACAATTCTGACCCAGATCTGCTTTAAAAGTTCTCATCAATTTGATTCATAAAAAAATAATAATATGTATATATATTTATATTCAGTGTTAGACAATTTTCAGCATGAACGTTAAGCATCTATGACTCTTCTTGAAAATGTTCTAGGCAAACACGTTTATGTAATGAGTTACATCAAGGAAAAAGATTTGACATATGTTGATTCACATATTTCACATCTTCTACAAGGGAGTAAAAATTCAAAACCATTATTTTTCCTCTTAGATATTGATCATATTTTCTCTTAGATCTGATGATTTCTATTGGTTATCTCTTAGATCTAAGAATTTTGATTTGTTACGATTTATTAATTTTGATAAAGATTGATTTATTGGTTCGATGATTGATTTTTGGTATAATGTTCGTAATGATTTTTATCATCCACCGTATTTTTATCTCCACAAATGGAAAATAGGAAGGAAACCCAAAATAACCTTCTCTCTCCTGAAAAACCTTTACCCACTTTCTTAAAGAAGATGAAAAATGAACAGTCGCTCAAGAAAGGGCAATGGAGAAACTTTCCTAGGAAGATGAAGAAATTTTGGATTTATTCAATTCATATAAATCGTTTTGACTTCAACCATCTACGACAACAAAAATAATGAAACTGGGCGGCATAAAAAAAATAACCTACAATTCAAGGATGATCATCCACCTCACAACTTGGTTCGGTTTCAGATCAACAAAAAATTTCAATCCCAGGATTATATTACTCTCCGATTCAAAGTCTGCCTGCCTTGGGCTCAAAGGTCCCATGAATCTGCAACTAATGTTTAGCATCAATTGTGTGAGGATAAAAAATCCAGAAGAAGGTCACCGGATGAGTATTTCTGCATTTTTGTTAGTCGGAACCATCTACTGTTGGTCGGCGACATCTGGTCGTTACCCGACCAAAATTTGTTTACCGGACCATCCTTGCTGGTCGGTGGTCATTTACGAAGAAAACACGAACAACTTCACCAAATTTTCCAATCACGATCAACGAAATCTTCTGGTCGGAGGCACCTGATTCTAGTTGGCAGCAGTTATATATTGGTCGGTGGAGGGCTTCACCCAGGTTGAAATGCCTCCCGACCAACTAAACTAGGTGAAATTTTATTATTCGGAGACATCTAATGGTGGTATGCAATTGGTTGGTTAACCTATTTGTTGATCGAGAATTTCACCAAACCATTTTTGTTGGTCGGTGGTAGGCTGTGAAGATCCATCAGCAACATTGGAGTAGATCGGAAACACCTCGGTGGTTGTTTCAAAACAAGAACATCTGGTCAACATCTACTTTTGATAACAAAGAAATAGTTGGTCAACAACTTAAAAGGCCAAAGTTGGTAGGAAACAAGTTTTAGCCAAAACAAAGGCTTCTTGATCGTATGTACATGGTCGGCAGATCAAAACGAAGGAATCCTAACACTGACGTCACATGATGTTGGTTGGCGATACCACTGGTCAGAGATGGTTATCACCTATTGACGAGGAATGCTGGAATGGAGGGATGACAAATTTATGTGACACCCCAACAAATTAAATACCGGGCGATCACTCCTTTATTAAATTAAAATCAAGGTGAACAGTTGGTTCATTCTCAGCATCACTGTCGTTAATGAAAATCTTTTCCAATTAAACACCCTAAATAATTAAGCTAAGTGTCAAAACCATTTAAAACCTTATTTCCATACTATTAAATCCAATTACAAAACCTTCATCCATTTACATTTTTAAGAGTCACACATTAAGAATGAGAATAAAAATGAACATTCACGAATTTAATCATCAATAATAAATCCCAACATTTAAAACACTAAAGGAAAACATCCTGCCAGTAACAAATCTCGAAATAAAGATACTGAAAGTAAAAATTTCAATCTCTGACAATACCAACTAAATAATAGAAAGAGGGCGACACATGCCCCTGATGGATAAAACTAGACTAGGAGTAGAATCAAATGGATAAATTCGTCTAAACAATAGGCCTGCAACTCCCACCTAAGCTGCAGCACGTTCCTTCCAAAGGATCCTAAGTAAGACACCCCTGTGGCTGGGCACCTGTAATACATATATATATACACAAGAGAGAAGAGCTAACAGCAAACGGGTCAGAGCCCGAATGTAAAACCGTTTTAAAAATAGTTTAGCAAGTATTTAAATTGATATAGGCCAATGCAACAACATATTAGTGCGACACTCTCTTGAGAAAACCTCGCCTCTCTTCTAATGTGCACTCCTATCGCACTAACCTTCCCAATGGTTTATCTCATCATATATCACGCTATCTTTCCCCAAGGATTTAACTTATCTTAGGTTATTCGCAGGATTTAAATTAGAACGATACAATTATTTAATACGTAAGATTTCAATTTGTAACCAAGGTTCTCCTTTTAACTTTATTAATCAATAAAGTTTTCCAGTGTCATATTATACTTTCTCAAAGCAATTATTTATAATTTGAGTCATCAACCATGTCCTACATATCAAATCACAGTAGGCAGTTCCAGATTTCAGAATTTCATATATATATTAACTACTCGTAAAATATATATCATAACAGCACCCCACATAAAAACTATGGTGCGGGCATACTCTGCTATCCAATCCCCGTATCAATCGTACTAAAGGGAATACAAGTTCGGAAGCACTCTCGAACTGTATCAATACATACACAAACAATATTGAGGCGAAGCATAGTTTCCAAGTCCAAGAGGTCAGTACATACCCTCACGTCTCTTAGGACCGTGACTACCGATTCGATAGCCTGTACCTAGGATTTCTATCTTCTAGGGTACGAGTCAATATCCCCCATAAGGCACACGAGATAAGATCGTCCCAGCGCGAAAACCTCAGGGATAGCAAGTAGCGTGGTCATGATTTTCACAAGTATATAATATATGCAAACACAATCATATAAATATACCACTTTTTATTATATCAATTGAGGTTTATCCCATAACCCACATTCACAACATTTATTCTTATTTTCCCATTATTATTTATCACGTATAATGGTTCGTTTCTCACTTTAATTTCGAAGGGTTTTTCCAACTCACTACGTAACCCTCATGGACTTTATTCTTCCAAATGTACAATTCAGTAGATATCCATTTATGTTCCAACGTAACTCTCTCTTACGTGTCTCTCCCCTTTAATATATACTTAGATTATCCCTTATGCAAAATATCCCAAAAATATAGATTTCGCCTTACATTAAAGGATTTTGAATTTTATTGTCAAAGATGAGAATTTCAAACGGTTTCGAAATCAGAATTAAAATGGAGATTTAATTGAATTTTTATTATATAGAAGAGTCCTCAAAATATAAAACTCTCTAAGAGTCCTCGGAGCATAAAACTCTCTAGTAAAAATCATATTTTTAGAAATCCGACCGTCCGATCAAGCTGAATTTTTGACAGTAGTCATGTCTCGCCGTTCGTTACAACGTACTAAAATTTGAAGTGATTCCAATGGTCCGATCATCCGGAATAAAAATTTTAGTGTTTGTATATGATTAGAACTCTTTTCTTAATCAAACTCTTAATCCTTTACATGACAAAGGGTTTCCAGAATATCATATAAATCATCACTACATGAAAATTTCCATCTCAAATTGGGTTTTTCTTCCATAAATCTCATCCTAATAACTCCTAAACTAATATGGATGATGCATCAACGAAATAAGAAAGATAAACACTTGCCTGTGATTTTCAAAAGTCTGGTATGGTGTTGAAATTGGTGTGGTTGCATTTCCCGTCGCGCGATCTACGTGACGGCAGTGACGGCGGTGCAATCGGAGGTGTTCTTGGCCTAGAACTCCTTGGAGAGCTTCTCCTCTTCCTCTCCAATAGCCGTAATTAGTTTTAGGTTGTGTTAACCCTAAAAGATGACACTTAACATCTGATATAACCCTTGCAAATTGGTGGGTTTAATTACCCATAATTACGAAATGTCCAAAACGCCCTCCCGGGGTACTAATTAGGCCTAAAAACACCCCGAGACCCAAACTAAACCTCCGGGTACCCTTTTCTGACTATCTCGACCCTTCCGGACACTTTGGCGCACTCAAAACGACCATACGAGCAACTTATAATTTATTCACTTTTATAAATCAGCATTTAGTCCCGACACGACACAGGCGCGTCCTGACTTAAATTTCCATAATTATCATTTTATTCACACGTGACAATATTGTAAAAATAAATCTCATATATTACTATACTCATCCAGTAACATTCAACAAATAACAAATTTCCAATATTTAGTAACTCTCGTCACGCTAGTAAATATTTAAAACAACGTTCCGAATTAAAATTAAATTAATTTATCTCAATTAAATTTAATAAATCCTTTAATTTAAAAGCCATGAAAATACGGGGTATTACATACTTCCCCCCTAATAACGGAATTTCGTCCCGAAATTCAAAAAATAAGGCCTACCAGGTAGCACAATTCTGGATATCTTTGTCAGTACGCAAACTATCTACATAGTACGGCGTTCAATCACTTTAGTCCTTTCCTCACAACAAGTTTGTTTAGCATTCTCATTGGAGACACTTCACATTGCACTCCCACCCGACAACATTTGTATAAGTCACATATATAGGTTATAAATTCCATTATCTCACTATCATTAGGAGGCCGCACCTCACTACATGACAACTACTCGGATTTATTCATATACAAAACTCCCATCCTGAGAAAATGATACGAACATTTGACCACTTGTTCGCCTAAAACAGTCGTGGAATTCTACCATAGTTATCGGGTATTTTCTCGACCGATCCAAAAATTCTGATTATCTACTCTCCTCTAAACATACGGAAGGAGAATATTCGAGGTTCTTCCATAACAAAAACCTTAATAAGTACCTCGTACGCGACAAACAGGTATGAGTGCTTCTACAGAGCATTCTTGAAATCATCGTACCAAGATTCCAAAATCTCCTTCACGTGGCTCCACTAATCTTTAATCACCATGCGCTTATTCCCTGGCTAAGGTTGATACATCCTACTCGAAACAAAATCTTATCTCCACTGGTTCCTGAAATCCCATATCAAAGGTGGGATTCACCAATCTCATCCTGATTCAGAAATTTATACTGCGCCGGACCATGCACTGGCGCGATCCTTCCTTTCAAAGGAAGTTTGGGGCGTACTAGTTAATATTGTAAACGATCCCAAAGGAATATCAATCACTTCCTTCTTATCGGCTTAATTCACATGTTCGGGATGAACCCTTGATCTTGTTTTGACGATGGCAACCCATCTAAGGACTGTACCGACTTTACCGGCCTCTTCCAATTTCAGGAATTGTCGATAAACACAAAATTCTTTGGTTGATTCTCCTCTTTCAACCAAGCCTTACTTATGGGCGGTGCATGAAGAGACTACTCACTACTTCCCGCTAAACATCGATTTTTCCTTGAAATGTCTCACATTAAGTGACACGTAATACTCCCCTTCCTTCCTTGGAGTATGCCAAAAGTTCCGACCAGTGCTCTTCTCTCCACGAAGCGCACTTCTGGATCTCTTATACTATACTAACATCATTACTCTTTGTATGCGCAAGTCGCTCTCACACTTGACTAATAACAACTCTGCTCCGAGTGTGTTTCATAACAATTAAATTCTACTATATTCAAGGAATACCAATTCTTGAATGGCTTCCCACAGCCTTCCAATCAAGTTAGGGCGTGCTATTCTAATTGCACACTTATGTATGGATTTTCGCCCCTCATGTGACGTTTAATCCACTCTATCACTTCCACTTCGTTATACTAGTCTCACAAACATATATTTCACACGTCTATTACCACGTCCCTTCGACTCGGATGATTTTAACTGCAGTTAACCAAGATGCCCACATTTTGCAACACCCCAACCGCCCTAGGAGAGCGAACGGCGTGCTACTCATCTATAGAACGAACTAAATTCAACGAAATAGAAGGAATAGTGCATTCAAAATCCATGACAATAAAAGAGGAATAATAATTCTCAACCTTCCTCAGATAAGTACAACAATTTTCCCAAATAGGTACAACAACCAAAATAAATCACTAACGCACTATTCATCAAAATAATTACAGGTCATCTCTTTTGTATAATATAAAGTTCTTTCCAGATAATCCATGCTAAAAATCATTCCAACTCTTTATTCACCTCGCGTTCTGAATGCGGTTACGACATTTGGGTACTCTCAATTACCCTAGAAATCAAAATTCTTAAATTCTCTTTATCATCGTTCCACCCCTCAAACCGTGGGGATAACTTCTAATGCTTTCTTACCACAAAAATCCGGCTCCAATGGCTTTAACACAAAATTCAACTTCCATTCTTACATACATAATTACTTGATCCCATTTCGACCAGGGTACCGAACTCATGGAATAGTGACCAAACGTCTCCCTATTTCCAACCTTACGCTAAGTTTCATGCGTGGGATGTCTCGCAAAGCGAAATCCAAACAAGGAACCCCCCTGATACACTACTACCTAGCATTGTCGATTATCGAAATCCGTTAGGTCCTCCGTCCATAGCATATACCCCTTTATTCCGTTCCTTGACAGAAAAGTTACAATTTCTCCCGTAATTATGCTTAACAAAGAACGTTTCACTAATAGCACTATTGTTCAGTATAGGTTGGTGGTAATAGCATTCCATAAACCTCGAATACATACCATCGGAATTCTCAAAATTCCTTTCCCTAATAATAGGGGTATAAATATTAACTCCCACATCTCTAAAGGATAAATATAACAATGCACTTTCCTATCACTAAGTCCAGAGTGTTAAACATAATACTGAGTCAAATTTTTTTGCTCAACGGTAAATCCCGATACATACGAAATTATACTGACAAAGTCTATACATACTTTGGCATCGAATATCTCGAGCCCACTATCTCCTCCGAAGTCTCTAGGATAGATAATATAAGTGCAAGTCCAACCTCCTTACAGGTAAAGCCTCGCCAAAACAAACATAAAACATGTTGCGTTAATGCAACCACTCCGATAGCCTTGCAATAAATGCCCACTATCGTACTAACCATTTCTAGAACGTTTTAACAAAGATAATATCATACTCGTATATCGCATCACTACAATGAGTAGTCTCAATAAAGTACAAAACACTGTTAATATACTCATTCATCCTTCGCGGATAGCACTAAAGAAAAATCCCGCTACACTAGGGAAAAATATTCACATTTTAATAACGTTTATAATGATATGCATTAAGCTCATCTCACATGCTAATCTAGCAAGGAACAAAATATAATGACTCGCTCGTGTCACATAAACACGCCTCATCCTCTGAGGACACAACTTATACTTCCATCTTGCCAATCGTCTTGACTGCACAAGTGGTTTCTGGACGTAACACGTCTACTCAAACCAAAAAAAATTACTTTAATCGTTGTCTTTTACTAGGCACCGTATTCTTGTCCTTTTACTCACTTTGGAACATATTATCGTGAGCGATTTCACTCTGCACCAAAATACCTCAACACATAATCCACTTATCACCTGTCCTTCTAACCAGGTTAGGATTGTCCTTCTCTCGGACTTTAGTAGACTCGATTTCTGTTAGCCATCCCGGTTGTTCCCTTAGCTTTTTAGGCCATAAAGATCATGTTACTATCTATAATAGTACTTACTGAATTTACCATCACTTGGTAAGAATTTAACTATCTGAAGCATTTAAATGGTTTTCCTGATGTGTATCCACATCTTTTTGTGGTGTTATACCACCACCGTTGTATTCAGTCTTATTCTCGACTAAATTCTTCGATTCCTTTAACTCCCCCCACAAAGAAGCGTTATCATCTATATTGACAAAATATGACATTGTCAACCTCTAAATCGGTCGTCCATCGGAATTACCTCTTTGAGTGTTATCAACTATTACTACGTGTCGATCTCCCACTCAGAGTTGTTTCCCTCACTTGTATCTACCTCTTTCAATACAAAATTTGCTAACGATTTGGATTTATATCCACAATTGGACTTCTGTCATGCCCTCCTGCGATGAGTTCAGAACCACGTTTGCTTCTCATCCTGAACAGTTGAGGAAGGAACATACGGTCAACACTGTACCTAAGGTTCTCCTATAGGCATAGCATTCCATTTCTAAAATTGGTGGTTGATTCCAACCATTATAATTTCATACCGAAAGCCAAGAAAATTTTCTCTAAATTTTCACTTTCAGTTTGCCACACTCCGTCCTATATTTAAGCCTTTGGATACTTTACCTCCTTTGGTAAACACATACAATTTTTGCGTTTTTAAAATTTCCCACTGATAGTCTCTACACGTTTTTGTAATACGTTGGGTAAGTTTACCCTCGCACCTCATTTGACTATAACAGCATTTGAAAATCATTGTTGCACCTTAGTCGCCTTTATAGTCGTGGCTTCTCGTGCCATAATGGAGGTGACCTCGACTACGGTCATCATCCTCGGATATATTTCATAATTTCAACTGAGCCCTGCCTCCTGATGTACGCTTAACGGTCCTCTTCTGACATCCATCATCGCTCGGCACACGCACACATCCGAACGAAATTAAAATTCACTAGTGTATACACATTATAGCAGGAGAAGGAAATCTCGTCAAAGGAATCGACAATCCTAAACATAGGGCTCTATAACAAATAAAGCAATCCTGAAAGCATAATAAGCCGTACAGATCCTAAGGACACTAGAACCTGATGCTCTGATACCACCTGTGACACCCCGCCTAATTAAATACCGGGCGATCACTCCTTTATTAAATTAAAATCAAGGTGAACAGTTGGTTCATTCTCAGCATCACTGTCGTTAATGAAAATCTTTTCCAATTAAACACCCTAAATAATTAAGCTAAGTGTCAAAACCATTTAAAACCTTATTTCCATACTATTAAATCCAATTATAAAAC
Source organism: Sambucus nigra (assembly GCA_949130495.1). NCBI lineage: Eukaryota > Viridiplantae > Streptophyta > Magnoliopsida > Dipsacales > Adoxaceae > Sambucus > Sambucus nigra. Next base: position 124,723,231 of record OX422213.1, read on the forward strand.
CTTCAACCATTTACATTTTTAAGAGTCACACATTAAGAATGAGAATAGAAATGAACATTCAAGGATTTAATCATCAATAATAAATCCCAACATTTAAAACACTAAAGGAAAACGTCCTGCCAGTAACAAATCCCGAAATAAAGATACTGAAAGTAAAAATTTCAATCTCTGACAATACCAATTAAATAATATAAAGAGGGCGACACATGCCCCTGCTGGATAAAACTGGACTAGGAGTAGAATCAAATGGATGAAGTCATCTAAACAACAGGCCTGCAACTCCCACCTAAGCTGCAGCACGTTCCTTCCAAAGGATCCTAAGTAAGACACCCCTGTGGCTGGGCACCTGTAATACATATATATATACACAAGAGAGAAGAGGTAACAGCAAACGGGTCAGAGCCCGAATGTAAAACCGTTTTAAAAATAGTTTAGCAAGTATCTAAATTGATACAGGCCAATGCAACAACATATTAGTGCGACACTCTCTTGAGAAAATCTCACCCTCTTCTAATGTGCACTCCTATCGCACTAACCTTCCCAATGGTTTATCTCATCATATATCACGCTATCTTTCCCCAAGGATTTAACTTATCTTAGGTTATTCGTAGGATTTAAATTAGAACGATACAATTATTTAAAACGTAAGATTTCAATTTGTAACCAAGGTTCTCCTTTTAACTTTATTAATCAATAAAGTTTTCCAGTGTCATATTATACTTTCTCAAAGAAATTATTTATAATTTGAGTCAACAACCATGTCCTACATATCAAATCACAGTAGGCAGTTCCGGATTTCAGAATTTCATATATATATTAACTACTTGTAAAATATATATATCATAACAGCACCCCACATAAAAATTATGGTGCGGGCATACTCTGCTATCCAATCCCTGTATCAATCGCACTAAAGGGAATACAAGTTCGGAATCACTCTCGAACTATATCAATACATACACAAACAATATTGAGGCGAAGCATAGTTTCCAAGTCCAAGAGGTCAGTACATACCCTCACGTCTCTTAGGACCGTGGCTACCGATTCGATAGCCTGTACCTAGGATTTCTATCTTCTAGGGTACGAGTCAATATCCCCCATAAGGCACACAAGATAAGATCGTCCCAGCGCGGAAACCTCAGGGATAGCAAGTAGCGTGGTCATGATTTTCACAAGTATATAATATATGCAAACACAATCATATAAATATACCACTTTTTATTATACCAATTGAAGTTTATCCCATAACCCACATTCACAACATTTATTCTTATTTTCCCATTATTATTTATCACGTATAATGGTTCGTTTCTCACTTTAATTTCGAAGGGTTTTTCCAACTCACTACGTAACCCTCATGTACTCTATTCTTCCAAATGTACAATTCAGTAGATATTCATTTATGTTCCAACGTAACTCTCTCTTACGTGTCTCTCCCCTTTAATATATACTTACATTATCCCTTATGCAAAATATCCCAAAAATATAGATTTCGCCTTACATTAAAGGATTTTGAATTTTATTGTCAAAGATGAGAATTTCAAACGGTTTCGAAATCAGAATTAAAATGGAGATTTAATTGAATTTTTATTATATAGAAGAGTCCTCAAAATATAAAACTCTCTAAGAGTCCTCGGAGCATAAAACTCTCTAGTAAAAATAATATTTTTAGAAATCTGACGTCCGATCAAGCTGAATTTTTTACAGTAGTCCTGTCTCGCCGTTCGCTACAACATACTAAAATTTGAAGCGGTTCCAATGGTCCGATCATCCGGAATAAAAATTTTAGTGTTTGTATCTGATTAGAACTCTTTTCTTAATCAAACTCTTAATCCTTTACATGACAAAGGGTTTCCAGAATATCATATAAATCATCACTACATGAAAATTTCCATCTCAAATTGGGTTTTTCTTTCATAAATCTCATCCTGATAACTCCTAAACTAATATGGATGATGCATCAACGAAATAAGCAAGATAAACACTTGCCTGGGATTTTCAAAAGTCTGGTTTGGTGTTGAAATTGGTGTGGTTACATTTCCCGTCGCGTGATCTACGCGTTGATGGTGACGGCGGTGCAATCGGAGGTGTTCTTGGCCTAGAACTCCTTGGAGAGCTTCTCCTCTTCCTCTCCAATAGCCGTCATTAGTTTTAGGTTGTGTTAACCCTAAAAGATGACACTTAACATCTGATATAACCCTTGCAAATTGGTGGGTTTAATTACCCATAATTACGAAATGTCCAAAACGCCCTCCCGGGGTACTAAAAACACCCCGAGACCCAAACTAAACCCCCGGGTACCCTTTTTTGACTATCTCGACCCTTCCGGACACTTTGGCGCACTCAAAACGACCATACGAGCAACTTATAATTTATTCACTTTTATAAATCAACATTTAGTCCCGACACGACACAGGCGCGTCCCGACTTAAATTTCCATAATTATCATTTTATTCACACGTGACAATATTATAAAAATAAATCTCATATATTACTATACTCATCCAGTAACATTCAACAAATAACAAATTTCCAATAATTAGTAACTCTCGTCACGCTAGTGAATATTTAAAACAACGTTCCGGATTAAAATTAAATTAATTTATCTCAATTAAATTTAATAAATTATTAAATTTAAAAGCCATGAAAATACGGGGTATTATAATTTATTTGCCCAGATTATTAATTTTAACAAAGTCAAAATTATTACCATTGCTACCTATTTATTTTTCTCACACTTCTCTAACAAAATAAATAATTTAAAATTAAATAAAATATATCCCTGAACTTTATCTTAGAATAAATTTTTCGATCCCATATTTGAGCATTTATTTAAAAATAAAATTATTTTATAAAAAGCCCAAATCAAACCTTATGACATCTAGTTGATAAAAAATTGCTCACATTGACACACATTTGGCACAAATATTTTATTTCATATTTTGAAATTTTTATTGCCTTATGTCTGAGCTGATACATATTATATGATATTTAGCTGAAAATTTTTGCTAATGATAATTTCTATGAGAATCAATCTCAACAGGTGTTCGAGCAACTTATTAAATGCCGCATGTAGAAGATTCACCCTCAACAGTTATCCTTTTATCATGTATTATACATCAAGAGGAGCTCCACGACTTACTATTTGTTGGTCGATGGCATCTATTTCTACTCGGCAGTTCTCATACACTTGGTCGGCATCAAGTTGGCAACAATCCTCCATCGAATTTCAGTTTACCAATTCCAGTCATCCACAAAGAACGGTTGAAAAACTTATGACATAGGTCGGCTGTAAAAGGTCGGGGCACCTCATAATTGCAAGTATGGCCGAATGATTGTTAGCAGGTCGGCAACCAGTACTACAACAATAAACATCACCAGCACCAATTGTGTTGGTCCACTATATATAACTAGTCAGAAAAATCAAATGTTGATCGGAGGCATTTCATTATGATCGGTGATGGATATTATGCAATTTGAGGAGTTCCCGAGCTCACATTCATTGATCGGCTACATCTATTTCTACTCGGATGTACCTATTGTTGGTCGGCGTGTATATAGTTGGTCGAGAAAATCAATTGTTGGTCAGAAACATCTCAACCTTGGTCGGAGGCAGTAGAAAGCTAATACCAGAATTGAAAATTGACGATTCATTTGGTTCTCTCTTTTTGATTTTGACAAAATCACTACTTCGCTGCCAAAGGACAAGACTATCCCCTTATTCTTATCCTTATCCTTTATTAATTCAAAACATGAAATTCCTAATTGAAAATTTGCATGGATAAAAATTAAAATGCATACTTGGTTATTTTCTAATCCACAGAAACTTTATGTGAAAAATATTCGAAGTCCAAAAAATTATATTTGAGCATTTATTGAATTTCAAATAATTCCTAAAGTGATAAATAATTTCTAAAAAACCAATTTATATTTGGTCTTTTACTTAAAATTAAAATGCCTAGCATTTTTATTAAAATTTGCTCATGAAATACACGTGTGGCACAAAAATATTATTTCATATTTTGAAATTTTTATTATTTTATGCTGATACACATCACATATTGTTTGACTGAATAATTATTCTCATGATAATAATTATTTTCTCTAGTCTCGACAGGTGCTCGGGAAGCTTATTAAAATTTCATAGGGACGAGATTCAATCCCGATGAAATCTCTCGTAAACCTCTAGAAAGTAGTATTGCTCGACATCAGGCAATTTTGCCTCGACATATCAGCCAACATATATTATTTCATTTTTTGAAATTAATATTTTTATTTCTCAAACATATACCTATCATATATTTATTGAATGATTAAATTATTCTCACGACTAATCAATTCAGCCTACACAAATGGTAGAGCAAGATATTAATTTTTACAGGTACAAGACTCAACGCCGACGAATGCTCGGAAACAATCTGGAAACTATTATCATTTCACCTCAGCGAGGCATTATATATTTTATTATTACTCGGAGATATCGGCTCAAGCACAAATTATTCTATATCCCTTGGGATTCATATTGTATATTCATCTCAACATGGAACTCGGCGAGATATTCATATTCAGCTCCGAGGAAGAACTATAACATTTATTACATTTCACCCCCAGCGGATGGTTGGTCGGGGTAATTCTTATTTATATTCAGGCCTGGCAAAGTACTCGGCCATTTTCTTATATTCTGAAAAATATTATTCTTATTCGGCATTATGTAATTTTGCCTCGACAGATCAACAAGACAGTTTCTTATTATTCTAAATCATTCTTTATGTCTTTGTATATTTTATATTATCTTATTCCCAACAATCTGTTGAGGAGGCCTCCGGCATTTATTATATCTTATTCCCAACAATCTGTCGGTCAGCTCCGAGGAGATCTCCAGCATTTATATTATCTTATTCCCAACAATCCGTTGGTCATCTCCAAGGAGGTCTCCAGCATTTATTATATCTTATTCCCAACAATCCGTTGGTTAGCTCCGAGGAGGTCTCCAACATTTATATTATCTTATTCCCAACAATCTGTTGGTCAGCTCCAAGGATGTCTCCAGCATTTATTATATCTTATTCCCAACAATCCGTTGGTCAGCTCCAAGGAAGTCTCCATCATTTATTATCAAAATTTTTCCCAAAAATGCCAACTAAGGTTGGTTGGGAAGAAAAAATATTTCCCAAAAATGCCAACTAAGGTTGGTTAGGAAGAAAAATATTTTCCAAAAATGCCAACTAAGGTTGGTTGGGAAGAAAAAATATTTCCCAAAAATTCCAACTAAGGTTGGTTGGGAAGAAAAAATATTTCCCAAAAAATCCAACTAAGGTTGGTTGGGAAGAAAAAATATTTTCCAAAAGTGCCAACTAAGGCTGGTTGGGAAGAAAAAATCCACAAACTCAGGTTGGTCGGAAATAAGAAGTTGTCAACTACAGTTGATCGGAAACATTTTATTTAAACAAAGTATGAGTATGTGAAAGCGATCAAGCAAAAAGCATTCAAAGTTCACATTCCACATTTGGGGGCTTCTATTACAGATATATTTGTTCATTAGGTGGAACATTCTTATAACATCATGCAGTCGAGCATCAAATTCAAATCCACAAACTCACACGGTCGGGGCCCCGACCAATCATCATTCAGGAGTTATTTTTTTCTTGCTCAGGAATTATTTTTTATATTGAAGTTCAGGAGGTATATTGAAGTTCAGGAGGAATATTGAAGTTCAGGAGGTATATTAAAATTCAGGAGGCGTATTCAGAAGTTCAGGAGGTGCATTCAGAAGTTCAGGAGGCATATTCAGGAGTTATTATGCACATACTATTGAAGTTCAGAAGTCAAATTTAGCATCTACAGCACTGAGATCTTTACTACTACTATCCCGACCAACATTGAAGAAGAAGTTATATGAAAATATTTTGAAGTCCACCATAAATTTGGTACTAATCAGATTGAAGGTTGGGTTCAAAATCTAGTATGTTACTCGACAAAGTACTCAGAGGAGCATAAATAAGAAGAATCAAGCACATGAAGTTAGCACTCAGTTGGTCGGCACAGGAGGCAGTTGGTCGGCACAGGAGGCAGTTGGTCGGCTAGCAAACCAATCAACATACTTGAAGATTATGACAAGCTACAAGCTGCATACTATGGCATGGCTTCATCCAAATTACCAGGGGTGATACATAGCACACGGAGTACCTCTAAAGAAAGATTAGCAACCATCGATCAGCCTGCATCATATGTCGTCCAGGAGATAATGCACTTAATGTTGAACAAATCAAGAAGGTAGATCAAGAATTTCACGAGCACCGAGCAAAAATACAAAATAAATACTCCATCCTTTCAAGTAAACCATCAAGTATGAAGCATTGGGGGCTTCTGTTAACGCAAAAATTCTCCATCTATGAGGACCAATCAGAAAAGGACACATGTCATCCTACGTGGCAATATTCGACACCCAGGAGAGTTGGTCGGCATCCGAGGAGAGTTGGTCGGCACCCGAGGAGTGTTAGTCGGCAGCCGAGGAGAGTTGGTCAGTACCCGAGGAGAATTAGTCGGCACCCGAGGAGAGTTGGTCGGCCCCCGAGGAGAGTTAGTCGGCACCCGAGGAGAGTTGGTCGGCATACCAACCAGGAAGATCAAAGGATAACTATGCATTTAATGTGCATTAATGAAGATGACAGCGCATTTAATGAGCTTTAATGTACATTTATACTGTATTAATAGATGACAACACATAGCATACCAAGCAATTCAACAATTAGATTCGTTGAATGTAGACATAAATGTCTACATACAATGAATCTCTTTATCTCCCATCACTATAAATACATGTATTCCCTTAGCCAAAAGGGAGATCCGAGAGAACCAAGAAACACCATACACAAGATACACATCCTTTCTCTCTCTACACCTTATGGTGCTATTGTAAACCCTTGGGAATAAAATAACAGTGGACGTAGGCTTTATTCATAGCCGAACCACTTTAAAAATATTTATCTCTATTTATCTGTGATCATAAAAATGGGATTCAGTCCAGTTTTTTGCATCAACAACGACTGTTTAAGGAAATTTAACCATTAAAAGAGTAATTAAAAATGCATTTCATTTAATGAGAAAAATGAAAAGGCAAGAAGTGAAAAAGTCATGCTTTAGCATTTGCTTTATTTTAAAACTAATCCCAATAAATATATTTGAAACTTCTAGTCCAAATTATAAATAATTATTCTTACCCCATAAATAATCAAAACTTCAAGTTTTGATTTATGGTAATTTTTGTTGGAACTTCGAGTCCAACTATTTTGAAATACCATGAGTACATCAGGCCCCGTATTTTTAAAATTAATTAGGAAAACCTATACCGAAATTACAAATAATATTTTGTGAACTTCCAGCCACAATAATGATTATGGATCTTCATATCACAAATATAATTAGGAGACTCTTGGTCAATACCCTATAAATTAGACAATCAAAACTTCAAGTTTGATTGTAATATATTTTCTTTGACACTTTTATGTTCAAATAATTTGGATACTCAACATCCCAAAATTTGAATAGAGAAAAGTTCAATTTCCATATTTGAATAATTAGGGGAGAACTTTAGGTTACAATTATAAATAATTAGGACAACTTCATATTATTAAATATATAGGGACTTTGAAGGCATTGCTCAATTATATTCAAAATTCAAGTTTGATAAGGGGCAAAATTGTTTGGGTTTCAATAAACAAAGAAATGATGGTTTTTTATCTTGTCCATTATTATAAAAGTAATATGGATGTATATGAACCTGCTTGTATTTTTTTACTACCAATTAAAATGGTGAGATATATATCACCAATTTGTTTCAACCGCTGGTTCCTTAAAAACTGACTTACCATTTTTCAAATTCTAGATTCAAGATATCAACGTGTCTTATGTCAATACATATGACAAAAAAATAATGAACTAATGAGATTTATCCCATTCAATTGGGTGTATTATTCATAAGGGGAATGTAAACTTATGTATGTTGGTAGTTACAGAATAAACGTGAATATGAGTAGGAGATAAGTTGATAAGATTTTGAGGTAATAATCTTCTTACATAATTAATAAGTTATTTTTCATGATGATTATTTAGATTGCAGGATCTAACATTTTTGTAGTCATAGTCTTGAAAAAGTATTAGAAACATACCCGTTGTGGATATAAACCAACATATACATACCAAACTCTCTAGGTTAAACATTATAGACCTTTAAGACCATTCATAATGGGTACCATAAACCCATTGTGGATCCTTCAAACTGGGTCATAATAGGGAAAATATCCTTCAAACTGGGGAGGAGATTCGCTAATCCCTCCTTAAACTTATGGGAGAGCTAACAGATATCTGATTGGGGGACAAAGGTGCAGACACAAAAGTTTTACAAGCTTAGAGTTCAAATGTAGGATATTTCCACGTCTAGCTCAGATGTGGGACATTTTCACTTTTGAAAGTTCCAAAATGCAAGACAATTTCATGTTTAAGGTTATTTTTCTTTGGAAAACTGTTTCGATTCAGATTTGAAACAATTTCACTTCTAAAAAAACTATTTTTTAAGCCTCAAACGTGAGACATTTACTCGTTTCCCTTATTTCTACCACATCCCATTGTGAACTTTCCTCAAATCTCACCCATTAATCAGCTATCTTTAACGCATTTCACCCTGACCCATTGTGGATGGCCTAAGAGTAGGCACCATAAGAGAATCATGAAATCGTTAAGAATTTGAGAGACTCATGCTGGTAATGTGTTGTAAAATAAAATGGACACAAAGAAAAATTAGAATAATTAGAGGGAGAGCGATTTTTATTTTATTGGTATGTAAACACTCATATGACCCTATTTATAGTATAAAATAAGTTATCTCAATACACTTTTTAATAACTGTGGAATACAGTGGACATTCACTATATATATATATATATATATATATATATATATATTTTATAATACACAAGATATTGTGTAATTTTTTAGTGTCCGATGAGATACAATGCTATGTCGCATCGATATTAGCTCGTGTTCGAATTCCACGCAAACCCACAATGATAGAACATGTACACGAGCCAATACGAATCCGAAACTTCATGTGTCAAATTCACGTGTCCTCTTATAATTATTCGTAAATTAATTCTTTTGACCAACGAAAATCACGAATCGCGAACGTGAATTAATCATGGTGCGCTTAAAGCTGATCTAAACATCACGTGATATAATATAAAAAAAATAATAAATACGATTCGAACACTACGCGATATCATACAAAAATAAAATAAAATAATAAACAAGACTCAAAGAATCCGAGTCTGCTGACAGAAAAAATGGATAGAGCTAAAAACACTCCAAAAATTCTTCCTGCACTCCAAAAAAATTTCAAAGGACAATACTACCCCTCTATCCTTTATTTCTTTACCCTTACACCAAATCCCAATTAATAATTATAGATTATGTAATAATTAAATACAATTTAAGCAAAGATTTTTTTTTAACTTTAAATAACAATTATTAACAACTTAAGCATCAATTGATTTATACTTTAGTGCTTACTTATTTTTTTTACTAAATATGAATACGATTCAGTTAAAATGCGACAAAACACAAAATCTTATTCTTTATCTAACAAAAACACAACTCAAGTAAAAGTGACACGACACGAAATCTTTTTTTTTTAAATCTTAAACGAACACGAAATATTTTTTTTAACCTAACATAAACACAATCCAAGTAAAAGAGACGAAATGACACGAAATATTATTTTAATTTATTTACAAAAACAGAAACACGGCCGAATAAAAATGCGATACAATACGAAATATGTTTTTTACAAAACACAAATATGATCAAGTAAAGCACTATAACATGATTTTTTTTCCAAACATAAATAATAAGTTTTTGGTAATTTTTTTTACCAAATACAAACACAATTAAAATGTGACACAATACAAAATCTTTTTTTTTATCAATATGATCAAGTAAAAGCAACACAACATATTTTTTTTTTACCAAACAAAAGCCCGATCCAATGTGGTGTGGTGTTTATGTTTTACTTCGATCGTGTTTGTATTTGTGCTCGGTAAAAAAATTGTGCTTTATTTGGTAAAAAAATATTATTTGGGTTTCAAAAAAAATCATGTTGTGTCGCTTTTACTTGGTCATATTTGTGTTTCGTAAAAAAAAAGATTCCGTATTGTGTCGCATTTTAATTTTGTCGTGTTTGTATTTTTGTAAAAAAATTAAAATAATATTTTGTGTCATCTCGTGTCTCTTTTACTTGGATTGTGTTTTTGTTAGATAAAAAATAAGATTTCGTATAATTTTGTGTCGTGTCACATTTTAACTGGATTGTCCATTGTAATTAAACCGTGTTCGTTTTAGATAGAAAAGAGTTAAAAAAAAAAAAAGACTTCACCAAGGCATTTTTTTGTTTTAAAAAATAAATATATGTTTCTTAACTTTTAAAAGAAAAAAAAATACATAATTACATTTTAATTAGATCGTGTTCATGTTAGATAAAAAAAAATAAGATTTCGTGTCGTGTCGAGTTCTTGAATCAAGTCATGTCGCGATATATTTGCGCGTGTTCTTGTTAAGTTAAAAAAAATATTTTCTTTTAGTTGTGTTTTAATTAGTTTGTGCTCATGTTAGGAAAAATATACGATTTATTGTCATGTCGCGTTTTATTTGGTTCGTGTTCATTAAAAAAAAAATAACTGTAGCAATGGGTTTACCACACACGAATACGACCCAATTGTCGTGTTGCGTTTTAAGTGGGTTGTGTTCATATTTGGTAAAAAAAAATGAGATTTCATGTTGTGTCATCACTTTTATAGGACTCGTGTTTCGTTTTAGGCAAAAATAAGATTTTGAGGGGGGTCGTGTCCTTTTTATTTCGGTCGGGTTAGTGTTTGGTTAAAAAAAACATAAATTGTGGGGTGTCACTTTTACTTGGGTCGTGTTCGTGTTTATTAAAAAAATAATATTTTATGTTGTGTCTTGTCACTTTTATTCGAATCGTGTTCATGTTTGGTTAAAAAAGAAAATCATGTCGTGTCGTGTTGAATTGTGTTGTTTTTATGTGTTGTGTCTCGTTTTAATTGGCCATGTTTATGATTGGTTGGAAAATAAGATTTCACGTGTCGAGTCGTTTGTATTATTTCATGTTCTGTCGTGTTCGTATTCAATTAAAAAAATAATATTTATTGTCATGTTATGTCGTATCGCGTTTTAATTAGGTCGTGCGTGTGTTTGATAAAATAAAATAAAAATAAATGGGTTCAAATTTAATATTCATAATTATTTCCATATGTTGTAAGAAAGTAATTTATATTTAGTTACTTAATGGGTATTAAATATTCTAATTACATATGAAAAAGAGAATTAGATCTTTTTAATACTTTTTGTTTTCAAATAATGAATTATTAAAACAATAACATACAAGTCATAAGGATAATTTTGTCTTTGTGTTATAATTTGGAGTGTATGCAGATTTGGAAGGAGCGGCACGAAAAAATTTAGTAGTATAGTACAGCTCATACAAATGGGCCCTGGCACTATTCACCAAGATGTCACACGTATCTATGAGATCTAAGCATTTGAAATTTAGCACCATCTTTAATACGGGAAACACCTCCTCACCGACCTTCCTCCTCAAAGAGAAAGCTACTACTACAAAGCAAAAGGAAAAACCAAAGTGAAACCAACAAATAAGAAAAGAAAAGAAGACTGTTATGTTTTCTGCTTAAAGACCCATCTTTAAAGACTTTAGTACTTCTCAATCTCTATCTCCCTTCTTCTCTCCATTATTGCAAAGCTAGTCATATTTTCTTGAGTGTTTGGAGAGAGAGAAAGAAGGATGGGAGAAAAGAGGAACAGTGTGTGGTGTGTGATGTTGGTTTGGGTTGTAGGTGTATTTCTAGTAGAGTGCATCAATGGCGAAGATCCATATAGGTTCTTTACATGGAATGTTACTTATGGTGATATTTACCCACTTGGTGTTAAACAACAGGTTCTTCTTTTTCCTCACTATAGATGGTTTCTCTTGGCCTTTTGGAATATTTGCTATTCTCAAATAAAGAATGGCACTAGGATGATAAATGGTAAATCTTTCTCTCTCTATATATATGTATTGTGACTCACTATGATATATTATGCAGGGAATATTGATAAATGGCCAGTTTCCAGGGCCACGGATTGAGTCGGTGACCAATGACAACTTGATAGTCAATGTTTTCAATAGTTTGGATGAACCCTTTCTCATCTCTTGGTCAGTTCTCTTCTTTACGTGTGTGTGTAATAGTATTTGAATGTGTTTAAATCGTTTAAATGATTTCGAACACGTGACTAAAATCCTGCTTTGCACCCCAAAAACAGGGGTCTGGTTGCTACAGTGATAATAATTTTTGTTGAACAAATATTTTATGTCTTGGAACGCTAAATGCAAAGATTTGTATTAATTTGATGTTGATGTGAATCAATACGATTTGACCAGAGGCCCATGTTTTTTTTCTTTGGTATCGCGGGAATTTTCGAAGGATCACTTAGTGAAACCCGTAGTAGCCAACCCGCGGGTGACTCGATGCCGGCGGTGAGTATCGATCCCACGCCCAAAGTCTTTGGGAGCTGGCCCAAGACTCAACTGGTGACCACTTGAACTATGTCAAGCAACTCAACCAGCTGAGATAACCTTGGGGTTAGGGTCCATGTTTAGCTTTAAAATAGTAAGGATAATGATATAGGATCATGATTTATCCCATCAGTTGTATGTCAAAATCTTGTTTTTTTGAAGGTTCTTGCCTTTTCCAAGTTCTTGTATGTAACCCTTGGAGTGAACCCTTTCTCATTTCTTGGTCATTGCATTGTGCGCATTTATGAGTCTCATACTTTTCTAGATTACCCACTTTCTTCATATACTGGAATATGTTGTAATCCTAAATTGTGCGCAGATCCTTGTCTTGTAAGCATTGGGGAAAGATAATTCGTAAAGGTTGTAAGCCTTGATTCTCTCTAAAATTGAAATCCTTCCAGTTCTCGCGCCACGCGAACATAGGTCAATTATTGGGCGAACAATGTAAATCGTACGTTATTGTTTTCATGTATCGCTTTCTTGGTATTGTTTGTGCTTCGGTCACATGTTTTTCATCATAAAACACATAGCACCTAATGTGGGATTAAGTTATATACCTTTTGGGGGTAAAACCAACAGATGAATACTCTTTTCTTGATATCACATTTACATGACAAAAGTTCATAGTCATGGCCGTGAACAGAGTGCTTTAGAGGGATTGAGATAACTTGTATAGAATAAATACTGTTTTTAATTTTTTCAGAAATGTCTTACATAGAGTGGACAAACCCAAATTAATTGGGTTTTAAAATTGCATGTCTAATCCAATTATTGTTTGGAGAAAAATTGGACTATCAAGTCTTCTCGGATTGGGGATCCACAGCCTATGTGAGTGGATCAAGAGGCAGGGCAACACCACCAAAATTGTAATGCTGCATAATGAAGTCTATGTTATATGTAATGATTAGTTGCGTATGGGAGTATGATTAGAAATATAGCATTGATGACCTAGATTTTTTCCTCACAATTATATATATTTTTTCACCCGAAGGCATCTTCAGTGTCTTAACGAATAATCCATCTTAAACGAGGTCTTCGAATATCACTCCTTTCAGTCCAATGGTCCAAGCTATGTACCACAATAGACTTCCATATCTACCAATGTAGCCACGTAAATATTTACAATGGAATGAGATTGATTGAATAATATTTAACAATGTTCCATATTATACAATTGAATTTCAAAACCATTCTAAGGGTTAATTTTCCTTGCCTCTTGCTTAGGAGAACATATCCTTGTCCGTAAGGATGGTTCTAATATGTCCATCTAAATCGTTAGCAGTATTTTCTCAGTTGTTGTTGCTCTTAATCTGTGTTCAGCCTGCTAAATACAAATGGGAACCACATAAATGATGGATTAATAATTGACCTCCTCTTTTCTAGATTTTAATCTTATTACTGCTCGAATTGTTAAAAGAATTTATATGTCATCCAATTCATGTTGTTTTTGAGCAGGAATGGTGTGCAACAGAGAAGGAACTCTTGGCAGGATGGAGTCTATGGGACCAACTGCCCCATCCCGCCAGGGCAGAATTTTACGTATACCCTGCAAGTGAAGGATCAGATTGGTAGCTTCTTCTACTTCCCTTCTCTAGCCTTCCATAAGGCTGCTGGAGGTTACGGTGGAATCACAATTGCTAGCCGCTCTGTAATTCCAGTTCCTTTTGCTCCACCAGCCGGAGATTTTACCGTACTGGCTGGTGACTGGTTCAAACAAAACCACACTGTGAGTTGTGCTTCGTAGGAGATTATCATTGTGAATAGTTGTACATTTATAGTATGTTTGAGTCTTGAAAATTGAATCTTATTTATACCTCTACTCATGGGCCTTTCTTGAATTCTTTAGGATTTGAAAGCAATTCTGGATGGTGGGCATGATCTCCCCTTCCCTGATGGCCTTATTATAAACGGACGAGGATCAAATGCATACTCATTTACGGTTGATCAAGGTAACCAATTAGTAAATATGAGAGATGCACAGCCAGACTGTTGTGAATAGATCAAATGTTAATGTTTAAACAAACGTGTCTGATTTTGGCAGGCAAGACATACAGGTTCAGGATATCAAATGTTGGGCTCACGACATCCATCAATTTCAGAATCCACGGGCACAAGATGCAGCTGGTTGAGGTCGAGGGGACCCACACGCTGCAGAATTCCTATGATTCACTTGACATCCATCTGGGCCAGTCTTACTCTGTGCTGGTAACTATGGACCAGCCAGCACAGGATTACTACATTGTCGTCTCAACTCGATTTACATCCCAAGTGCTCACAGCTACGTCTATCCTTCACTATAGTAACTCAGCAACAAGTGTTTCTGGTCCTCCCCCCGGTGGACCCACAACTGAGATTGATTGGTCTTTGAACCAGGCTCGATCTGTCAGGTACCTTTTCTTATACACCCTTCCTCTCAAATTGAAGCGTGATCGTTTCTTAAATTGTCTCGAGGAAAAAATTATTTAATATAAGTAATTATCAAGCTTCACTCATTTAGTTGTCCTGGGATTTGGCACATTGATTTTAGAAACATAAATCTACATGCATCTAAATTTTATTTTTCCGTGCTATGAAACAAACCAGGCGGAATCTTACAGCGAGTGGGCCCAGACCGAATCCTCAAGGCTCTTACCACTACGGATTGATAAACACTACACGTACAATTAGACTCGCAAATTCTGCTCCGATAATCAACGGCAAGCAGAGATATGCTGTCAACAGTGTGTCATTCATCCCGGCGGACACACCACTTAAACTTGCCGACTATTTCAAGATTTCAGGCGTTTTCTCCCTTGGAAGTATATCAGATAACCCAACTGGTGGCGGTGCTTACCTACAGACATCTGTCATGGCTGCTGATTTCCGAGGTTTCATTGAGCTTGTGTTTGAGAACTCTGAAGACTCTGTGCAGTCCTGGCACATTGATGGCCACCACTTTTTTGTTGTGGGGTAAGTCACTTTTTTTATTTTGTGCGAGTTCGGGAACTTCCAATTATGTACAAAATCTGTCCACTAATACTAATACGATGCGGTCTAAATACTTTTCAATTATGTGCAAGGTATTTGTGATGTCAGTAAGTATGGAGAGAGACCACATCCAAAATGTTCATATTCACGGAGGGACTAATATGTGAAGCAAAATATAAGGGAACATCAACTCAATTAAAAAGTTTACAAGGGAAATTTCTCTAACATTTAAAATGTGTACTTGGCTTATTAGTTTGTATCCTCGCTAGCCCTATCAAAACAAATTTTCCTCCATAGCTCCTATTTATACATGCATGTAGTAAATATTCACGACATGTCTTCTAGTGAAATTGGACTTATTGGAACTGTAGGACCTATTTGACTATGTACTTGGTAAACGAGACCAATTGGTAAAATAGGGTCATTTCAAATTCTTATTTTTAAATCAAAATTATCAATTGGGGTAGCTATATTTAAGCAGTTCATTGTCTTTTATCCTTTCAATTACAGCTTGTTGTAAATATTATCATAAAATAAAATAAAGGATCAAATACCAAAAAGACCCTCAAATATTTTTTAATACACATTTAGTCCAAGCTTTTTTATTTTGTTCCAAAAAATCCCTCAAACACCCTTTGAGGGACTTTTTGGAACAAATAAAAAAGTTTGGATTAAACGGTGAATATAAATGTTGAAGGACTATTTGGTATATGCCCCTAAAATAAATATGTATGATCAGAGTTCACGTGGTGAAAATGCAATTGACTATCTCTCATTTATTATTCTAGATATTTTTTTTTGGTTATTGTGTATATAAATAGTACTTAAAATTCTGAACATTGTTGGGATACACAGGATGGATGGAGGGCAGTGGTCCGCATCAAGCAGGTTGAGTTACAATTTAAGAGACACAGTAGCTCGTTGCACCGTTCAGGTATAATAAAAAATTATTGTATTATTATTGCGATGTTCATGACTGTATCAAAACATCTTTACAAAGTAGAAATCTTCCAAGTTTGTACTATAATTCATCAGTTTGAGAATTATTCTAATTATTTCATATTTGATGCCGTGTGTACCAAGGTGTATCCCAAGGCATGGACTGCAATTTACATGCCATTAGACAATGTGGGAATGTGGAACATAAGGTCTGAGAACTGGGCTCGCCAATACTTAGGACAGCAGTTCTATCTTCGTGTTTATTCCCCTGCTAATTCATGGAGAGACGAGTATCCCATCCCCACCAATGCTCTTCACTGTGGTCGGGCAATTGGCCGTAAAAATCGGCTTTTATAGATCATAATTCGAAGTTATCTGCAAAACCGTCACGATAGGGTGACTGGTTTTATTTGCGGTCAATTATGCGAGGTTCATTGTCAAAATATTGATAATGTTTGTGATTTTTATTTAGGAACATTTTTTGGGTAACTCGCGGTATGCAATTTTTTTTCTTTCTTCTGTATCCCCTTTATATTTAATTGTCCAGTATAATGTTTTTCCTAAGAAATTGTTAGTAGAAATGGTTCTCTTTAATGCCTAAAAAGCATCTCCAATACTAGTGTAAATTTTGGTTTAGTGTGAAAATTTACAGGTCTTGATCTTTACAACAGTGCAAAAGGAATTTGGTTTAGTGTAAATTTTGGTTTACTGAAAAATGGAGATACAAAATAAACCAATATTATACACGTTGAATTGGTATTTTGTGGATATTTATTCAGCCCCACATTTGGATATCTATTTGATTTAAGATGCAGAAGCCCCAAATTTGCCTCCTAAAATTAATGTTGATCCCAAAATTTCAGTGGATGATTATAGGGTTTCGGCCAATCTCTTGATTGAAAATAATTTTTTTATCACTATTTTAAAAGGTGTGCGTAGGTTCCGCCTTGAGGTTGGGGAAAAATGTTTTGCATATAGTGTTTTATGTCTTATTCTTGGTGAAACGTTTAAAGGCACATTTTTAAAAAAAAATCAAAATGTTTTAATGAAACGATATTCCATATTAATTAAAAAAAAAAAAGGGACTAATATCTCATTCAAAACAATGAAGAGACTAATGGTATCTCAATTTTTTTTACCTCTTGTCCAAACAAATGCTTTTTTTTTCTTAGTATTTAAAAAATAGTATTTTAGTTTGCATATATTCAGACATATTTTAAGGTATGTATTATTTTAGTATTTTTAATAGCGTTGTTATAATTAAAAATGTTAAAATATATTAAAAAAAGTCCTAAACGTTTTTCACGCCTATTTACCCTCCAAGGCCGACCTAGGTTTCTAAGACTAAACGCTTGGAGTTCACGCCTTGATCACTCCTCGCGTTTTTTTAGAACCTTGCTTTTTACCATGATTCGCCCGGCGTACTTAAGTGAATCGCATAGACTCCAAGTACATGTGGCACTCCCTGATCAATCCAACTTAAGAAAACTCCACAATTTGAGGCACTAGGTTTCAATCCTGCACGAGCGAGTTATAATTATTATGTGTAACACAATGTATCTAGGATCAAATACCAAAAAGTCTCAAACATTTTATAATACACATTTAGTCAAAACCTTTTATTTTGTACCAAAAAGTCCCTTATTCTCTTATCTTTAAAGGTCCGTGCTAGCGGCATGGTAAAGTTTTTTTGGCATGGTGAATGACTTTTTGGTGCAAAATAAAAACACTACAAGAAAACTAATTTTTTACGGCACTTTTTTCTCGGTATTATTAAAAAATGCAGAGGATTTTTTCCCCCAGCATTTATTTATAAGTATTGAAAATTTACAGCATTTATATTGATGTGCCGCATAAATACAACTTTTCTTAATTAATACTAGCACTGGCAAAATTATGGACTGGGCCTAATTTGGACGGGTCAAATATGAGTTGGGCTAAATTTGGGTTGGGTTAAATATGGGTTGGGTTAAATGTGGGCCGGGGCAAATATGGGCGAACCAAAAAAGGGTTGGGCAAACCATTGTTTTTCTACTAAATTAAGTATTACAATTCTAGGTATATGTAAAAAAAACTCATATTTTACTCAACTTTTAAAAATGAGTATTATATTCGATTTGCATCTTTTAAAATTGGGTTCTATATTTGATACCTTGCTTTCAAATATGGGACCCATATTTAATTCATAACTTTTAAATATGGTCCATATTTAACTCATAGCTTTTAAATATGGGCCTCATATTTAACTCATAGCTTTTAAATATGACCCCCATATTTAAATGACTATGGGTTGTTTTATTATTTGGACCACATTTTGTCACTACTAATTAATACTAAAATAAATGTGGTTGGTATTTTATACCTAATGCCACTAAAATTAGGAAAAAAAAAGAGCGGGTGTTTTTTTTTTTATAGAAATGGCGCACTACTTTCTCTCTCCCACCCGCGCTCTCCGGCCGTATCTACCTCAATCTCTCTCCCATCACGTTCAATCTCTCACATATCTGGCTAAACCTAATCCTCCACGAAGTTGTTTCTGTATCAACCAACCCATCCACCTCAATCTCGTCTTTTCCCCCTATTTAAAGAAAGAAGAGGGATCACGTTGCTAACATTCATCATTGTTCAGTTTTACAAAGCATTGGAAATCCCGATTGGTTCAGAGAATCAATGGGTTTTGATCTTTGAAGCTTTAAGGTAAATTGCATATTTTTTTAAATTTTATTTCAGTGTATGTTGCTGTAGCCTAGTGACAATACGGTGACAATTTATTTAGTGAATTTATGCATTCAAAATTCTATCTTATCAAATTCTATATGAGCTTTGGTAATATATTGTATGTGGACTGAACTGAGGCAAGCAGTTCTTGTTGGTATATTGCCCTTTTTTTTCGGTATCTATTTTTATGTTGCATATATTGGGTTTTGATTGGTTTCTCTCTCTCTCTCTCTCTCTCTCTCTATATATATATATATATATATATATATATATATATATATATATATATATATATATATACATACTAGTGTATATATAGTGTAATTGGAAAACGAAAAAAATTTTGTTCCCCCCCCAAAAAAAGTAATTTAAAAAAAATTGATCATAACAATATAAAGGAAAAAGAATATAGAAATGCATACCTTTAAACCGAGAGCTCGAAATATTGATTGAAACAAAAGTCTGAGAAATATATTTATGGGGAACATAAATTAATAAAAAAAAGGTAAAGTACTCTTAGGTCCCTCACAAACAAATTTTAAACACTAAAGGAATTTTGATAATTTTAAACACTTAGGTCCACTAATTCTCTTCTTATAAAAGTCCACGCTAGTGGCATAACAAATGCACCTAATTGTAAATTTTCCTTAAATGTTTAAAAATTGTTACCAAGGGACCTAACTGTAAATTGCCCTAAAAAAATGCTAACCGGAAAAAAGTAGATTATAAATCAAAAATAGAACCTAATAGATTACATATCCCGTTCATTGAAATCGGACTATAAAAATGACTGGGCTAATATGTGTTGTTTTATAGTTGGGCCACATTTTGCCACTACTACTTGGTATGATGGCGTTAGACTATAGAAAGTACATTCATGTGACACTTGAAAAATCAATAATAGAATTTTTATGTTATGAGTGAGTTTTTTTAATTGTTGTTAACTAATTAAGGTTAAAATATATTGATAGTTAAGTTTCCCCATTTTATAAGAGTAAATATTGGTAGTTTTCATATAAGGCCATATCCAAATGGTGTTATAATTAAAGTCTTACTATTTGTAAATTTACATAGTTTCGAAGGAGTATATTAATGATTTATGGTTTAACATTTTGTTTATTTATTGTATTTTTTATGAATCTTTCCTAATGAATCTAACAACAATTTTATTTTAGTGTGAGGTAATCAACAATCTTTTCAAATGGATAGCGGTAAGAGTTGGATGGAGTTGTCAAGAGTTTCTCTTCCTTATATTAAAGGAGTTAATGGGTTTCTTGATTTTGCATTTTCTAATAAATATCCCGAGCTAGTGATCAAGTGCCCATGTAAGAAATGTCGAAATACCATTAGCCATAAAAGAGAAGTTGTTTATGAGCATCTCATCATACATGGGTTTGTTAAGAATTATACTAGGTGGATTTATCACGTAAAAGGTGCTCCATACACAATGGGAATTAGTGGAGCGGATGAAGGGCATGACTCGAATACAAGAGATGATATGTGTGGACTACTACATGATATATTCGATAATCGAAGTGAAGAGGGTATGCGATGTAACGACCCGTATGAAGACCAGGATGGGATGGATGAAAATGCATCAGTATTTTTCAAGTTGTTAAAAGATGGGGAATGCGAGTTGTACCCTGGTTGCAAATCTTTCTCATCACTTTCATTTATTGTTCGGTTATTTCATATGAAAACACTTTATAAGTGGATCCACACGTCGTTTACAACATTGATTCAATTATTAAAAGAGGCACTTCCGGAGGGTGAGAAACTGCCAGGTTCACACTCTCAAGTAAGAAAGATGGTTAATAATCTGGGGTTTGATTATAAAAAAATTCATGCATGTCCAAATGATTGTATGCTGTATTGGAAAGAGAACAAAGATCGTGAGGATTGCATAGTATGTCGTACATCAAGATGGAAGCAATTTTCGGGTGAGTCTGATGATGAAGAAGCTAGGAGTCAAAAATTCCCGCAAAGGTTGTTAGGTACTTTCCACTAAAACCAAGGCTTCAGAGATTTTTTATGTCATTGAAAAAATCCTCCCTCATGAGATGGCATGCGGAAGAATGCGACGACGACGACATATTAAGACACCCGACTGATTCTGAAGCATGGAAAACCTTCGATCAATAAAATCCAAAATTTTCTAGTAACTCACGTAAAGTTAGGCTTAGACTAGCAGCCGATGGCTTCAATCCTTTTAGAACAGTGAGCATATCTCATAGCACGTGGCCCGTTGTTTTGATGATATACAACTTGCCTCCGTGGATGTGTATGAGACAACCTTATCTTATACTGTCTACGTTGATTGATGGTCCACGCGGCCCAGGAAATAATATTGATGTTTACTTGCAGCCTCTCATTGACGAGTTGAAGGAATTGTGGAATGATGGCATTCTTACTTACGATGCATCGACTGAAAAAATATTTTGTATGCGTGCAGCGTTAATGTGGACAATTAATGACTTTCCTGCGTATGCAAACTTGTCAGGTTGGAGTACAAAAGGGAGATTGGCTTGTCCTTGTTGCAACAAGAACACTCGTTCACAGTGGTTAAAGAATGGGAAGAAATTTTGCTATATGGGTCATCGTCGGTGGTTGGATCACAACCATAAATTTAGAAATGATACCGTAGCTTTTGATGGGAAAGTTGAAAGAGAAGTCAAGCCCACTCAAGTATCCGGGGGTGATATCTTGGAGAAATTAGAGGCAATGGAAAGAAATAATGAGAAGGGTCACTCATCGACAACAAAGAAGAGAAAAACGAGTATCGACGGTGAAGGGAATTGTAATAGTTCTCTAAATTGGAAGAAAAAAAACCATATTCTTTCAGTTGTCGTACTCGAAGGATCACTTGATTCATCACAATCTTGATGTTATGCATGTAGAGAAAAATGTGTGCGATAACATACTTTGGACATTGTTAAATGTTGATGGAAAGTCAAAAGATAATATAAAGGCTCGTCGAGACCTTGAGAACATGGGTATTCAGAAAGCATTGCACCCTAAGAGCTTGCCAGATAGCAAAGTATATTTACCACCAGCATGCTTCACAATGAGTAAAAGTGATAAAGACATATTTTGTAAGGTTTTAAAGAATATCAAAGTCCCAGATGGTTATGCATCTAATATTTCACGGCGTGTAAACATTAATGGACGGAATATTTCTGGACTTAAGAGCCACGATAATCATATCATAATGCAACAACTACTCCCGTTAGCAGTACAAAAATCATTGCCTACGAATGTAGCAAGGTCTTTGATCGAATTATGTAATTTTTATCGGCAGCTCTGTTCAAAGACAATGACCTTCAAAGACTATGAATATTTGCAAGATCGTGTTGCTCTTACACTCTGTCATCTAGAGAAAATATTCCCCCCAAATTTTTTTGATGTTATGGAGCATTTGACAATCCATTTAGCTGAGGAGGCAATGATTGTTGGACCAGTACAATTTCGATGGATGTATCCCATCGAGAGGTATGTTTCGTGTATGAATTATATTTGTGTCATCTAAATTAATGCATATAAATACTATAATTTTTTTACAATGACGAACAGGTTTTTATTCACACTAAAAGAATATGTTCGTAACCGAAGTCGTCCAGAAGGTTCAATTGTTGAAGGATACCTAGCAGAGGAATGTACAACATTATGTGTGAGGTACCTGGGTGATGTTGAGAGTAAGTTAAATCGACCTTTACGAAATGATGAAGCTGATGAAAACTCAAGTTCAATAGGTCGTACATTAGGTAAAGGAGTAGCATTTATGCTTGATGACACTTCGTTTTCACAAGCACATCGTTACGTGTTATTCGATTCCGCCGCAGTGAAGCCTTTTCGCGAATAAGATAACATTTGAATGGATTTTAAACTTTATGTAATTAAATATCCCTCTACGTTATACAATTTATACATACATGATTTACAGGAAACATATAATAATTCTAAAACAGGAGAGACCTCGTGTGGGACACTACGAAATTAATCGCATTCACAACGAAACGTTTCACAAGTGGTTTGGGGATCATGTAAGTCATATTTATATTTATATATAACCACATTTTAATATTCTAATGACACATTTAATTTTTACACATCTAATTTTTATTACTCAATCATATGAAAAAATTAGGTACGGAATCTAAATGAGGGAAAGGTGTCAAAGGAAGTTACAATTTTGGCTTCAGGCCCCTCCCAATGGGCTAGAAGATATACGGGATATATTGTAAATGGGTTTAGGTTTCGCACAAAGAAGCGTGAGAGAAGATTGAATACTAAGAATAGTGAAGTTATGCTTGATGCCACCACCGAAAGTTTTGCAAGTGCAAAGGACAAGTGACCTATTTCTGGGGATGTAACATATTATGGATTATTAACAGATATATTTGAATTGCGCTATTCAAATGATTTCAAGTTTGTGCTATTCAAGTGTGATTGGGTTGATACACATTCGGGGACGACCAAAGATTATTTTGAGTTCACATTAGTGAACTTCAAACATTCACTATACAAGCATAATCGACTGTCAGATGAACCGTTTATATTAGCATCTCAGGCCAAACAAATTTGGTATGTGCGAGACCCGATTGAAGAAGATTGGCATGATGTCGTGAAGATGACACCGATAGATTTGTATGACATGTATGGTAAATATACTTATGGAGATGACACAATAGACGCAGATGTTGAGCCATACAATATCCAACAATTGGATGACACTCTAATCAACCATGATGGGGATATTATATGGGTTAGGGCTGGTGTGGAGGTAACGACTGTTGACAATATAGTTGATATTGATGGCGGTGATGATATTTGTGTTGATATTAATGAGGATGCTTCTGAGACAGAGACTTATGAAGATGATTCAGAGGCGGACGAGGAAGCTAATGAGTGTGATATAGATGAAAGTGATGAAAATGAGGAGACCAGTGATGATTATGATACTGACATGGATGAAGATGACAATTGACATGAATTTTTCAATTATGAATGGTTTTATTTGTAAGGGTGCTTAGATGTTCTTAGTTTAATATTTTAAAAATGACTAATGACTGAATGCATTTTATTTGTTTCATATCATATATATGAATGGATAAATAATGATGGAGAGTTATGTTCTTTTTGTTTTCAATTTTATTTATGTGTTTATTGATGATTAATGAATGACTGCATTTTTTGATGATGATGAGTATTGATTATGGAGTTTGACATTCTTTTCGTATGTGCCTTTTTATTCTTGATGATGATGCTTGATTCTTATGCTTTCTTATACCTGAGTATTTTTTTCCTCATTGTTCCTAAGTATCATTAATATCGCCTTAGTAGTATGTTCTGATTGTTTAGGAATTATAACTACAAGTATAGATATTAACAAGTGTGGGAATGAGTTGTAGGATAATAGGGATCAAATTGAAGGACAAATACTAGGAAGGCCACTATGGCGTCTACAAGTAGAGGCAAACCTATTTGCAACCTTCATTTTATTAATTTTGCAACTGATACTTGGCTTGGCAAATAGGAAGTCCAATAGGGTACATATATTAGATAACATTCACAAAAGAATACAAAAGATAGGATTGCAACATTTACAAAATTAAAATATGAAGGTGCTGATCTTACCCTCGGAACTCTTAGTGTCTGTAGTATCGAAAGAATTGCAACATTTTGTAAAATAAGAATGTGCTAGTTGAAACATCATATACTAAAGGTACTATGCATAACTAACTGAGGCAGAGATCACACACACACACACACACGTTAAATATGATGGCAGGGAACACATCAGATTTACCAAATCAGTACTGATCTGGCATTACCTCAAATCAGCTCTTGACCTAAAATCAGTACTGATCTGGCATTAGTACATGCGCATGATGAGAACCTGCAGTGGCTAATTAATGTGTCGATGAACTTGAACCCAAACAAAATGGGAACAAACCTATGCGTTGGTGAACTTGATGTCAGGACATGATAACAACCAAAGGGGTTGTCCCAAACACTGCAGTATGTTTCACACGAAATAAGGTTTTTGAATTTCATTTTGGACATGCTATGATTATGATCCTATTGTTCGAGCCCTTGGATTATCTAAGAAATAAGGGAATGTTATTCATCAGGCCTATGGAAGTGACACTTCAAAAACTAATGGAAAGCATCGTATGAGAAATTTTGCAATTAATACAGGCTCTAATGCATACACTGAACACTTGATCTCAAAGAGACAGGAGACCACCTAAGAAATAGGGTTGGTGATGGAGCAACTTCTCAAAATGGATATGAAGATATGGCTCCAAAACTGAACAGGACGAGAAAGCAATTCACTGATCAAAATTCACTGTCCTAAACTATTTTACCAAGATGAGTCAACTATTTTACTGAATGAACTCATGGATAACACAGTACGGGCGAGGCCTTCTATCTTCATCATGTAGAACATATTTGCTTTGGCTTGAAGCACTCCTCTTATCTATCCTTATCAAAATCATAGAATTCTGAGCCGGGGATTGTCATTTGTATTGACACATTTTTTTCCATCTTTGGTTAGCCCTCAGGACTAGTTAAACCTTCTCTTTTGGGGGACTTAGTGGATTTACCAACATCGATATGTGTTTTTTCGTTAGCCACGACAGAATCCAACCTTATTCCTTTTAGTTTCTTATGAATTACTATTCTTTCTTTGTAAATTAACAAGGTTCTAGCATCAAACATGGGTTGTTGAATAACACTGATTGAATTCACTGTCCTAAACTATTTTATTAAGATGAGTCAACTATTTTACTGAAAAACTCATGGATCAGACAGTACGGGCGAGGCCTTCTATCTTCATCGTGTAGACCATATTTGATTTGGCTTGAAGCACTCCTCTGATCTATCCTTGTCAAAATCATGGAATTCTGAGTCGGGGATTGTCAATGGTATTGACACAGTTTTTTCCATCTTTGGTTAGCCCTCAGGACTAGTTAAACCTTCTCTTTTAGGAGACTCAGTGGATTTACCTATAATATCCTTTGGTCTATAATATTAAGCACTAACTCTATATATCATGTGTATCCTTTTTATTATTTTTGAATTATCTTTTAGTTTCCTAGTTTATCTAGACTAGGGTTTTTCCTTGCTCATCAAGAAAATCTAAGTATATACATAAAAGGCTACTCTATATATAATCTTCATTCAATCAATATTAAATCTTCATTCAATCAATATAACTGAAAATGTTTGGCTGAACTGAATTGTAACCACCAATAACACATAATATTCTTGTTGGTTGTAAAATTAGAATACATGTCATCAAAATGAGTACAAAATGTTCTTTTAGTTACAATAAGAACACGAAACTGATTGAATCTCTTACAATCATCATAACTGCTGAATGTTCTTGTTGGTTGTACAATCAGAATAACAACATTCTGAAAATGAACTGAACTGAATTGTAACTATGAAATGTTGGTTGTACCTCCAATTCTGTTCAGTTCAGCTTCTTGAATTAAATCGCTTACAATCAGCTTCTTGAATTCTCAAAATTCTCATAATACTGATTGTAACTATGGAATTGAATCACTTACAATCAACAAGAACCCATAGTTACAATCAACATTCTGAGAATTCAAGAAGCTGATATGGCCATCAAAATGAGTATCCGTCATCAGACTTTGAACTGAATAGATAATGGAATTAATGAGTACCTGGCCATCAAAATGAGTACCTGTCATTAGATGATAAACCTTTATTTGGTTGAATCGGTACTTTGTTAATAAGAAATCAAAATATCAAAATAAATAGAGGATAAAGGTCACTCAAAATATCAAAATAAATAGAGGATAAAGGTCACCCAAAATATCAAATAAACAAAGGATGAAGAAGGTCGCACAAAATATCAAATTTTTGCAGTTTCTATGGAAATCAACGATGGAAGTTTTGCAGTTATTGCTGTTTAAAATATCAAATAAAGCATCATCGAGGATAAAGAAGGTCACACAAATTTTCACAATCATGTTTAAAGTTTCCAACATTGCGGAACATACCAGTAATGTAGTTTTTTGCTGCCTAGTTCAACCTGCTGAATATGCACCTCCGAGCTTAATTTTCTTGTTACACATATATACATATCAGGGTAAAAAGAAATGAAATAATGGAGAATCTAAAGACTAGGAGGGTTTTGGGATAAGTTCGTAATAGGTTGCTCGAAATAAATTTCTTTATTGCTCAAAGTAGTCTGCTGTTATATTTTTTTCTCCTTTTGGTGCTTTGTATTTACCCAGTTTCTTTATTAGTGCCTGTTCTGAACGCTTTCTTATTTTAACAATGTTGTTGTAAGAAGAGCAAGAAATTACTGTTGGAGCTGACACATATAACTAAGTTGTGTATGGTTTTTTTTCTCTCTTTTTGTTTCTTCTCCCCTGTTTAATTTCCTGCTTTTATAGTTCCCTTTTGGTTTAATAAAGTCAACTGTCATATCATGTTATTAGCACTGCAGTTTTATGTAGGGTTTAAGACACACATGTAATAGACATATATTGTTAGCACATCCATGCCAGATCCAAGCTACCAAAGTTTAGCTTTACTAGTGCTTTGAGGAATATTTCAAAATAAAGGATATTAACATATATCCTTAAATCATACCATCAAACCATACTCTATGTGTTGTTAGAAAGTCAATTATTGGTTTTTAAATGAAACTCATGTGGATCCTATACATTAGCCAATTTTTTTTGACAACCCAACAATGAATGGTTTGAGTAATTCCGGGTACTCATTTAAAAAAGTACATCTAATCGAGACTCTATCGATTTTAAAGGCTTCAATAAAATCAATTTAATCGAATTTAATCAATAAATATTCCTTCAAGAACATGATTTGAAGCGTGTCTTTTTCTTTTTGTTTAGTCTTATAGAAGTTAAGGCTTCCTGACAACCGGACATCATATATGCTACAAACTGTGATGGCAACTAATACCAATAAGAAATATAACGACTTAATTTCTTCAATATGAAACCAATATCAGAGGTAAACGGAGCCAAAATTTGGTACTCCTTAGTGTAAAGCCTTTAGTTTATTTACATCTTTACTCTAAGAATAGTATTGATAGTATGTGCATGCTTTTATAAGGGAAAAGCACATTTATTGTACAACATTTGAGCATAAGTTGGAATTACTAGGTTACTTATAAAGAGAAGCTTAGGACATTTTTGCATATTATCTGTTTTTTGTTGCTCAGGACATTTTAGCATATTATCAGCTTTTTTTGTTTCTATTCTCTGAGCTATGCAATTCTTTAGTAGTTTTATTCCTCAACATCGCAGGATACAGAATGCATTGTTCCTCTATATATTTGTCCTCCCGTATCATCTAAGATATTGGAGATGTTCAATTTTGTGTGAAGGAATATTGTTTCATGATTAAATATAATGTTAATGATTAAGTTAACAATTAAATAAGTTTATTATTATTTATGAAATTTAAAATTATGAATGAAATTATTATGTTAATAAGAATCTTTTCATTTCAGTTAAAAATGAGGCAAAAACTAGATCAACTTCCGTCAGATTGTAATGAATCCGTCAGTCGTAAAGATGTGATATTTTATGAAGTCCTGGGACCTGATAAACTCGGTCATTGTCGAGCTTATGGGCATGGACCATCTCCAACTGATGTGCATGGAACAAAGCGGCCAAAGGTTAATGAAAAAGAGTATGAGCGACTAAGATCTGAGATTCGATATGAATTTCAAGATAAATTTGATCATTTAGAGTCTCAGTTTGAGTTGATATGCACACACATGATGACTTGCCCTTCCGTTGTATCCAAACAGGTTAATAAGTACACACTTTTATCTTTTGTGCTTAATTATCGTGTATATATATAAATGTATGTTCTAGTATTAAATTATGCTATTAACAGGTTCCTCAATCCTCCAACGAGCAAAACATACCATTATATAGGTCTATTTTGCAACCCGAGCAACAATTAGAAGAAACCAACCAATTTCAACTTGTAGTGGTACCACAATAAAATCACCATTTAGCTCCATCTCAACAGGCAAGTAGATAACTACTTTTTAAAATCATAATTTATAACTATGTTTTCATGATTGAAATAATTCTTTTTTTGTAGATTGTAAATTCTCAACACTTGGATGCCCCCGAGACTGCTGCTCGTGTTAGTGAGCAAACGAATGCTACTTCAATTCAGGTATGCTACTAATTTAAAGAATTTTAAAGGGAACAATATATCTGCGCTTTCTTGGGGAGTTTATGTATACTTGACATTGAGTTGTTGGCATATTTGGTTGTATATAGTCTTAAAATTATTGGGATGTCTTAACAACAAATAAAACTCTGTCGATTTTTTTCCAGAAATATATGGTTGATGACATATTCATCTTGTTTGTAGAAAGAACCATAAAAGAAGAAGAAGAAGGATCATCAACCACGACAAAGGGTCTCAAATAATGCACTTCCTAAAATTGTTGACCTTATTACTTCCGAACTTCCAAAAGTGGTTGTGGCACGTGGATTCATTGTGAGCAAGGACCCTTCAACAAAAGTAGGGGTACGCCATTGGGTGAAGACTTTTGGGAAGTATATATTGAGAAAACATTTATAACAAATGAATCATTGCCTAGACCTTATGGAAACAAGTCCACAATTAGAGATGCACATCATTCAACTGTAGCATGGCATATTTGTAATGTACTAATTTTTAATTATAATTTTTTAATTAAAATACTAAAGAATAAGTATCAATGGATAACAATTGACTTTTTTATTTGTAGGTCGAAGAGAATGTTTGACTTTGATGAAGAAGGATCGTACATTATATAAAATTTAGTTTCCCTTCATGTTTCTCCGCTTTTTTTATTGGACAAGTGATACATTTTATTTTGTGAATGGATAATTGTTCCAAGCACAATTACATTTATTTACGATGAATACTATTGGTTTTAATTTAATGACGTTTTAATTTGATTACTTCCCTTTTAATTTAATGTTATGGTAATGTATTTGCATATAAATACAATACTTCTTATAATTAATTTTTTTAACACTTGTTCTCAGTCATATATTACAAAATAATGTCAACATTTTGTTTCATGCCTCTATATTTATTCTCGGCATTTTTTTAGTGCCGTCAAAAGTGTGTTGAACATTTAACAGGTGTTGCAAAAGATTATTATCAACATTTTTTAATGCCGTTAAAAGATTATTATCAGCATTAATATAAATGCTTAAAAGTGCTGCTAACTTTTTGCGGCATTTTTTAAAATGCCGTTGTTCTTTTACCACATTGGCTACCACACTTGTGGAAATGCCGCTATAAGTGCCGCAAACTTTTCGCGGCATTTTTTAAAATTCCGTTTTTCTTTTACCACATTGGCTATTACCGCACTTGTAGAAATGCCGCAAAAAGTGTTATCGATATTTTTAGTGCTTTTTTCGGCATTGCCGAGAAAAATCTATATTCTTGTAATGAAAGGCCTGGACTAAACGTGTATTAAAAAAAGTTCGAGAGATTATTTGGTATATGCCCCATGTATATATCTGTGTGTATGTCAATACACACTTAGTTACATTTATAATTACTTTTGTCATAATTGTTGTGTGTGACAAAACATCTTTAATAGAAGTTGGAAAATACGCAGTTAATTTAGATACAGGCACTTCTCTCAATACATTTTAGTGCAGCACTTATGAAAAAATACAAATTAATTTTCAGTCAGTATTTTACGTGGATGTTAGTTAACAGTCAAAACAAAATTTAAAATAGAACTAAACAAACATATTATATAAATTAGAATAATAAAATACGAAATATAATACATATTATTTCACGGCTCGTGAAAACTAAAAAAATAGTAATAAGTTGAGGTTTGTGTTGAATAACTACATGATAAAAATATCAAACCGAACAAATTATTTTATAAATTAGAATAACAAAATAAAAAAAAGAAATAAATGGCTAAAGTAAGAAGTAAAAACAATAACCTAAATTACGTTGGTGATGCTGATATACAAATTTAATAAAAAAAGTTTAAACGACATATATAATCAAGCCGAAACAAAACAAAGTTTAGGCCAAGAAATTTCGAACACAAATTAACCAAAATAATAGTATTGACATATGTAAGGGGTAAAATGACAGTATACTTCTTATCACAAACCCAATATATTTTACGTCAATAAAAAAAAGAGTTCTACTTATTTGTTATAAATCGAAACCGCTATAGAAAAACATATCATCATAAAACTTGTAAAAAGAATAATAACTAAAAAGAAAAATATTTTTTTCCTTCATATTTTTACACCAATAGATAATTCACCTAACGTAACTTTTTGGCAATACAAAGTTTCATCGGTCATAATTACTCTCAATTTTGTCTTCTCCCCTAAACCCGTAATCGTATCGGAGTATTTATAATAATTTGATTATTATGATACTTAGTAGGCTAGATTAACTTGTCCTTGAATAAAGCTACTGGATGACTTATAAACACCTATCTAGCCTTAATAAGTGAAAATAGTGCCCATGATGTTTGTACCAAATTTGAACGTTTGCCTTTTCACTCCATATATACCCGTTGCAAGAAACTATTGCATATTAGATGAAATAAAATCATTTATGTTAGACCACAAAGGTAATTAAGAAGTATTGTTTTATTGGCAATTAACCTGTATAACTGAAATGACTGCATTTTGTATTCGATGTATGTAATACCCCGTATTTTTTTTTTCTGATTTTAAATTAAGGGATTAATTAAATTAAAATTGGGAAATTAATTGGAAATTTATCTAGATTTAAATACTAGCGAAGTGAGAGTTAGTATTCGATTATAATAATTATGTTGAATATTATTGAGTGAATATGGTAATATATGATTGTGGATTTATTAAAATTGTCGTGAGATAAAAATATGACAACTTCAGAAATTAAGTTGGGACACGCGTGTCAGGACCCAATTTAATGAAATTATGAGTAACCTATTTTTATATCATCCGTATGGTCATTTTGAGTGAGCCAACGTGTCCATAAGGGTCGAGATAGTGAGAAAACACTAGCCGGGGGTTTAGTTTGGGTCCCAGTACATTTTAGGCCTAACCGGTAACCCGGAAGGGTATTTTAGTCATTTCTAATTTCGATGAACAGTAACCTACGAAATTTAGGTTTTATATATCAGCAAACCTTAGGTATATTAGGGTTATTAGATGTTAAACACAAGAGAGAAAGCAACGTGTGAAGAAGGCAAGGGTTTCAAGAGAGTTCCAAGCCTTAACAACTGCCACACACCACACCATCGCCGGATTTGTGACCGGAAAGAGAAGGAAAACCAACTAATATTATCATCAAAGGATCAGAAACTTCTAATCAGAGGCAAGTGATTTATCTTGCAATGATTTAAGGCATATATTTTACATGATAGTTTAGATTTGAAGACAAATTATGAATAATTGTAATGATGTGAAATTTGAGACTAAATTGTTGAACTTGGATAGGTTTGCATGTAGTGGATCTTTTGAAAATATTAAACGAACGAATTTATAAACTAAGAGTTAGGAAATCACGAAATTAAATTGAGATTTTATGATGATTATTGAAGAGATATTGAAGAATTAGGGTTGTCGTAATATTCATGACTTTTGATCCAAGAAATCGACATTCTGTGATGGTTTGATGAATCTTGAACGCTAAAACTAGTGTAGATATGTTGGTTTAATGTTTAGTATACTTATTTGGGAGTTTGGGACGCTGTAATGGAGAATTGGAGGTGTAAAAATGGGAGAAACCGTAACTGTTAAGGGAATTATGGGCAGATAACTACTCAATCGATCGATCGACCCAAGAATGTTGATCGATCGACTGTTCGATCGATCGATCCATTTCTTCGATCGATCGATCCTTCTGGAAAATGTGATTTTTTTCGCTTTAAATAATTGAGTAACTTCCAACCTTTAAAACCCTTTAGTGATGATTGATTGAACATATTGGTACTTAGGGAAGACCATTAGGGATGTATTTGAAGCCCGAAAAATATTAGGTTAGATTGGGATTTAATGTTAAACTTACGAATGTTCGACGAGTGAGTTACGTTTGGAAGTTGTGAGAACTTGACAGTGATTCACACAAACAAACTTAAGGTTAGAGACTGTAGCAGGGGGACCTTAATTACTGAAATAACCTTAGAGACTAGAGGGAAACTTAGTAATCTTTTGGGTTAGGTGTCAGTACTCGTAATTTGTACGAAGAGAGTTATCACGCTAAACTTATTACGTGGAATAAACGGGATGATACTATGATACGTATGAGACTTATGGTATAGGGATGGATTATACCTATATTAATATGATAATTAGCTAAGCGTGTGATTACTTAGTATATGGATTATTTATGTGTATGACAAACCTACCATACTTGCTATCACGGGAGGTTAATTTTCGAGAAAGGACCATCTTGTCTCTGTGTACCTTCGGGGGGATTTAGATTGGTACCTTAAGAACATAGGACCGTGAAGACTTATTTGTGAGTTGATAAGTCAGCGGACCATGGGAGCATAGGTATGTGCGTGACCCATGGGTATGTGAACTATGTTCGCCTCTAATATGTGTGATTTGTATTGAGACGGTTCCTAAGCAATTCGAAACACGTGATCGTTATGTACGTGATGTACCAGGATTCGACATCAGAGTATGGGTGCACCACAGCTTAGCCTAGGGGTGCCATATATGTATATATGTATTGAGAGTGACTTATATATATGTACTTATGACTGATTCACTGGTACTTAGTAGATGCTAATGACTAAGAGATTTAAATGAGTTAAGAATAATGTGAACTTAACTAATACTTGAGTTGAGTAATTTGATTAATGAATGTGTGAGTTATGAATATAATTTATTTGAATAATACGGGTGGCATCCAAAATTAGACCATCGTGACAGGATTAGAATAGACTAGTCAAGCAATAACATAACTGGATGGAATTTAGAAAATGCGTTAGGAATGCACAATAGTTGAGGGGTGAGGACCTCATGTGAGGGCACCTGACTAACATGTTTAATATATGCGTTGTTTAATATTATAATTTAAACACTTGCTGTTTTTAAAATATTTTCATCTTGGGCTCTGACCTGTTTGTTTTCAAATCTATTTCTTTTTGTAAAAATCTTTTAGGTGCCCAGCCAAATGGACGCCAAGCACAGGAGGTCCGATCCGTTGACGTGCTGTAGCTGCTGTGGAAGTTACAGAATCTCGATATTGTACGCCTCCACAATTTTCTTTGATTCTACTAAGAGATTTATTTATATCCGTTAGGTCATGTTACCCGTTTCTATTTAGAGACAGTACTTCAGACATTTATTTCATTTCAGTTGTCAGACTTATTTATTTTCATTCAGACTTTGTTTTGGGTTTATTGAGCCTTGCTACTATCTATTGGAGTGTTTACTCCTGACCTCATTTATTTCATTATGTTGGATTACACTTATGAGATTGTTCATACGATTGTTGAATGATGGGTGTAATTATTTGGTTGATGGTTAATGTAATTAGTAAAATTTGACACTTCGCTATTTTAAATATTAGGTGGTTAGTAATTAATTAAAGGTTTTTAACAGTGATGCTATGAACTGAACCAACTTGACATTTTGAATTAATTTAAATAAAGGAGTTTCTACCCGATATTTAATTAGTCGGGGTATCGTAGGTGGTATCAGAGCATCAGGTTCTAAAGTCCCTAGGGTCTGTACAGCTTGTTATGTTTTTCGCGTAGCGTCCTTTGATATAGAGCCGTATATTCTAGGATTGTTGTATTCTTTTGTGCATTTTACGTTCTTCAGCTATTTTGAGATATTAACTGTAGACTCATAAAACTTCTCTCCCATTTTATATGCCTCCTTGACGTGCACGAGTTCCCGGGGATGCCTAGCCCGAGCCCCAGCCTGCATTAGTTCAGAGTAGCATGAACGCCGCTGAAGTTGCCGCCACTGTAGCCCATGCGGTAAATGCAGTGTTAGCAGTTGTGCAGCAGGCACCATCTCAGGCACCAGTGGTGGCCCCAATCTAGGATCATGCATTCCCATCTGCGTGGGAACATGTTAGAGATTCCTTTCAGAAGGCACATCCTTATAAGTTTACAGGGAGCTCCGATGTTGTAGTGGCGAGCCAATGGAATAAGGACATCTAAAGGCACTTGAGTATGTATAAATGCACAGATGTACAGAGGCAGATATTGGCTATGTTTAAGCTTGTGGGAGGAGCGTTGCAGTGGTGGGAGTCTATTACCACGACTGAGGAGATAGATGTTCTCATCATTCAGGAATTCTGGGTGTGGTTCAATCACAAATATTTCCCCTCCGCTGTTCAGACAGAGATGAGGCGGAAATTTATGAATCTTAATAAGGAAGGGAATACAGTGGCAGAATATGAGGAAGAGTTCACGAACCTTCTGAATTTAGTACCAGATGAGATCCCGACGGAAGAGAAGAAAATCCAGAAGTTTATAGATGGATTGACTTGGAGGATTCTCCACCACCTTCTAGGGATTCTCTTGTTGTCCACCCACTCCGATGTGGTTAACGTAGGGCTACTTCACTTCCAGGATCACCGCTTTCATCTATCGGAGGGTAAGTGAGTAGGGGAGTCTAGTCAGCAGGGCAGGACAGGAGGAAATGGTGCCAGTGGGGCACAACCATCTCAGGGTTAGCATAGGCAGGGTGATAAGAGTTCCCAGCAGGGGGATTCTAAGAGATTCAGATCAGGAGGTTTCCGACATAGCAGGGAGGTTTTAGGCATGGCCATCAGGGTCAACACGATCATCAGGGCCAACATCAGTTTCAACAGGGCTAGCATGGCCAGGGGAGGGGTGATAACGACCATCAGGGCTGAGGTAAGTAGGGTCAGAGAGGGGGAAACTTTGCTAGGAAGGGTTTCATATGTGGCAAGATTGGTCACAAATGCCATGAGTGTCCTGAGAGGGGAAGGTCCCCAGAGCAGGAGCAACAGGGTGCTCGACAGGAGCCCCAGAGACCGATATTTCCCGTCGCCCTCCCAGCACCACCACAGATGCCAGCATTACCACCTATTCTAGCAGTCCCAGTTCAGTAGGGGAAGCTTCTGTATGGACGAGTTTTCACTCTCCATCAGGACGCAATCCCGCAGGATCCACCCAAGATTGAGGGTATGCTTTCTATTCAGGGGACTATGGGGTGTATTTTATTTGATACGGGGGCCTCACATTACTTTATTTCCATGATATTTGCACGTACTATGGGATTGTTAGATACAAAGAAGAGTACTATTACTTGTGTATATTCACCATTGAGTAGTGGTTTCGTGATTTATTTTATATGTAGAGGCGTGGGTATAGAGATTGGGAGATTTAACTTGCTTGCTGACATGCTCATATTAGATATGTCTGAGTATGATGCGATTATTGATATGGATTGGCTTATTGCATACATATCCATTATCGATTGTTTTAATAGGAGTATTATTTTTTCCATACCCGATCAGGAGATGTTCCTAGTGGCGATGCCTCGTCCTGATGGAGGGTCGTCCACTCATTTATACTACATAGAGGAGGAGACCTCTAAGGAGGAGGTGGTACCACTTGATTTGATTCCATTTGTTAGGGAGTTCGCTGATGTGTTCTAGGATATTTTGGGATTAACTCCTAGTGAAGAGATATACCTTATTATAGATTTGGCGTCAGGCACTCGATCGATATCCCGCGCACCTACCGTATGGCTCCAACGGAGATGAGGGAGTTATGGGATTAGATAGAACAACTATCGAGACAAGGGTTTATCCATATGAGTACTTCGTCATGGGGTACTCTCGTACTGTTCGTTAAAAAAAGGGATGGATCTTTGCAGTTGTGTGTTGATTATCAAGAGTTAAATAAAGTTACGATATGGAATAAGTATCCATTATCCCGAATCGATGACTAATTCGATTAGTTGAGAGGAGATACCATCTTTTCAAATATTGACTTTAGATCGGGATACCATCAGTTGCGTATCGGGGAGCAGGATGTGTCGAAGACTGCCTTCTTGATGAGATATGGTTCCTACGAGTTCAGGGTTATGCCTTTTGGGTTAACCAACGCCCCAACCGTGTTTATGGACTTGATGAACATGGTGTTCAGAGAGTTCCTGGATCAGTTTGTCATTGTTTTCATAAATGACATTCTGATTTACTCCCAGACTAAGGAGGAGCATGCCGAGCACTTGAGGCAGGTTTTGCAGACACTACGTCAGGATGAGTTATATGCAAAATATGAGAAATGTGGGTTTTGGGAGAAGGAGGTTCAGTTTCTAGGGCACATTATTTCTGACAGAGGGATATCTATAGATCCGGGGA
Source organism: Sambucus nigra (assembly GCA_949130495.1). Classification (NCBI taxonomy): domain Eukaryota; kingdom Viridiplantae; phylum Streptophyta; class Magnoliopsida; order Dipsacales; family Adoxaceae; genus Sambucus; species Sambucus nigra. The sequence goes on from OX422213.1 coordinate 124,760,861, forward strand.
AAGTGTCAGCGGTGCGGGAGTGGGGACATCCCATGACACCGACAGAGACACGTAGTTTCTTGGGCATAGTAGGATACTACAAGAGGTTTATTCGGGGATTCTCGAAGATAACGGGTCCATTGACACATCTGACTCGCAAAGGGGTGCCATTCATCTGGGATGATGCCTGCCAGTTGGCTTTTTATGAGTTGAAGGACAAGCTGACCTCAGCACCGGTGTTAGCATTGCCCAAACCGAGAATTGAATATCTAGTATACACTGATGCGTCCTTACTAGGGCTTGGGGGTGTGCTTTAGCAGGACAATAAGGCTATAGATTATGCTTCTCATAAGCTTAAGCCTCACGAGAGGAATTACCCCACCCATGATTTTGAGTTAGCGGTAGTCGTGCTTGCACTTCGAATTTGGAGGCACTACCTCTGGGGGAGAAATTTCGCTTATTCATAGACCACAAGTCACTACAGTAGCTCTTTACGTAGAAGGAGATAAATATGCGTCAACATCGGTGGCTTGAGTTTGTGAAGGATTATCAGTTCGATGTCCAATACCTCCCAGGGAAGGCTAATGTGGTAGCATACACGTTTAGCCGTAGGACGGTAAGTGAGGTGGCCGAGGTGTGGAAAACAAAATGGAAGGAGTTAGGACACCAGGATGCAGTGGCCCGATCATTCATGTCTGTGATGATAGTTACGCCCCATATCATTACGAGAGTAGTACAGGCTCAGGCAACAAATCCAATATGTCAGAGTTAGATAGTACAACTTCTAGCATAGGGGGACAAGTCTTATACTGTTGGTTCAGATGGGAGCTTACGTTTCAATGGGAGATTGGTCGCCCATGAGGGAGAAGACTTACGACACGAGGTGATGATAGAGTCGCACGGTTTACGATTCGCGGTACATCCCGGTGGGGACAAGATGTACCAGGATATGAGGCGACATTACTGGTGGAGCGGGATGAAGAAGGATATTGTCGAGTTTATTTCAAAATGTGCCACTTATTAGTTGGTAATGGTGAACCATCAGAGGCCGATAGGAATCCTATAGCCATTAGAGATTCCTATGTGGAAATGGGAGAGCATTTCTATGGACTTCATCATGGGGTTTCCTACATCACAGAGGGGTCAAGATTATATATGGGTGATTGTAGATCAGTTAACCAAAGTGTCTCACTTTCTTCTAGCCCGAACAGACTACACTACGTAATATTACGCCCAGATCTTCATAGGTGTGATAGTGAGACTTCACGAGGTGCCTCTTAGTATCGTGTCTGACAGAGATAAGATAGTTGTGTCTCAATTTTGGGAGGTTTTCTAGGAAGCTATCAGTACATAGCTGCAGTTAAGTATAGCCTATCACCCGTAGACTGATGGACAGACCGAGCGGACAAATCAGATGTTAGAGGACATATTGCGTATGTGCTTACTCGACTTTGGCGGAGGATGGGAGCAGTATCTTCCACTGGTGGAGTTTGCCTATAATAACTCCTACCAGTTTACTATTGGAATGGATCCATTTGAGGCATTATATGGTAGACCTTGTCTTTCCCCAGCATGTTGTCTAGAGGTGGGGGACAACAAGTTACTTGGGACGGAGGTGATCCAGGATAGTTCGGCAAGGATAGAGTTGATACGGAGCCGTATTCGGGTTACGCAGGATTGACAGAAGAGTTACGCTAATGCCAAGTGGTTCTTTCGAGAGTTTAATACGGGGTACCAAGTGTTGCTACGAGTGTCTCTTATGAAGGGGATTATGCATTTTGGAAAGAAGGGGAAGTTGGCGCCTAGGTATGTGAGTCCATTTCCCATCATCGAGCGGATTAGGATAGTTGCTTATAGACTTGGGTTACCGAAACACTTGTATATGATCCATGATGTGTTCCATATTTCTTCGCTGAGGAGGTATCTTTGAGATGAGTTGGCCCATAATCATATTTCTTTAGAGGAGATTGATCTATAACCTGATAGTTCCTACGATGAGGGGCCTATAGCTATCCTAGACCTTAGCGAGAGGAAGTTGAGGTCGAAGGTAGTACTACTAGTACGTGTTCAGTGGCGGCATCATAATGCCGAGGAGTCTACCTGAGAGAGCGAGCGTTATCCAGAGTTATTTTTGCAAGGTATATCTAATTTTCAAATTTCGGGATGAAATTCCGTTATTAGGGGAGAAGTATGTAATACCCCGTATTTTTTCTGATTTTAAAGTAAGTGATTAATTAAATTAAAATTGGAAAATTAATTGGAAATTTATTCGAATTTAAATACTAGCAAAGCGAGAGTTAGTATTCGATTATAATAATTATGTTGAATATTACTAAGTGAATATGGTAATATATAGTTGAGGATTTATTAAAATTATCACGAGTTAAAAATACGACAACTTCAGAAATTAAGTTGGAACGCGCGTGTCAGGACCCAATTTAATGTAATTATGAGTAACCTATTTTTATATCATCCGTATGGTCATTTGGAGTGCACCAACGTGTCCAGAAGGGCTGAGATAGTCAGAAAACACTAGCCGAGGGTTTAGTTTGGGTCCCGGGGCATTTTAGGCTAAATCTGCAACCCGGGAGGATATTTAAGTCATTTTTAATTTTGGTGAACAGTAACCTACGAAATTCAGGTTTTATATATCAGCAAACCTTAGGGTTATTAGGGCTATTAGATGTTAAACACAAGAGATAAAGCAACGTGAGAAGAAAGCAAGGGTTTCAAGAGAGTTCCAAGGCCTAACAACTGCCATACACCACACCATAGCCAAATTTGTGACCGGACAGAGAAGGAGAACCAACTGATATCGTCATCAAAGGATCAGAAACTTCTAATCAGAGGCAAGTGATTTATCTTGCAATGATTTAAGACATATATTTTACATGATATTTTAGATTTGAAGATAAATTATGAATAATTGTAATGATGTGAAATTTGAGACTAAATTGTTGAACTTGGATAGGTTTGCATGTAGTGGATCTTTTGAAAATATTAAACGAACGAATTTATAAACTAAGATTTAGGAAATCACGAAATTAAATTGAGATTTTATGATGATTATTGAAGAGATATTAAAGAATTAGGGTTGTCGTAATATTCATGACTTTTGATCCAAGAAATCGACATTATGTTATGGTTTGATGAATCTTGAACGTTAAAACTAGTGTAGACATGTTGGTTTAATGTTTAGTATATACTTATTTGGGAGTTTGGGACGTTGTAATGGAGAATTGGAGGTGTAAAAATGGGAGAAATCGTAACTGTTAAAGGAATTATGGGAAGATAATTGCTCGATTGATCGATCGACCCAAGAATGTTGATCGATCGATTGTTCGATCGATTGATACATTTCTTCGATCCATCGATCCCTATAGAAAATGTGCTTTTTTTCCCTTTAAGTAATTGAGTAACTTCCAAACTTTAAAACCCTTTAGTGATGATTGATTAAACATATTGGTACTTAGGGAAGACCAGTAGCGATGTATTTGAAGCCCGAAAAAATATTAGGTTAGCTTGGGATTTAATGTTAAACTTACGAATGTCCGAGGAGTGAGTTACATTTGGAAGTTGTGAGAACTTGAAAGTGATTCGCATAAACAACAACTTAAGGTTAGAGACTGTAGTTGGGGGACCTTAATTACTGAAATAACCTTAGAGACTAGAGGGAAACTTAGTAATCTTTTGGGTTAGGTGTAAGTACTCATAATTTGTATGAAGAGAGTTATCGCGCTAAACTTATTACGTGGAATAAACGGGATGATACTATGATACATATGAGAATTATGGTATAGGGATGGATTATTCCTATATTAATATGATAATTACCTAAGTGTGTGATTACTCAGTATATGGATTATTTATGTGTATGACATACCTACCATACTTGCTATCATGGGAGGTTCATTTTCGAGAAAGGATCATCTTATCTTTGTGTGCCTTCGAGGGGATTTAGATTGGTACCTTAATAACATAGGACTGTGAATACTTATTTGTGAGTTGATAAGTCAGCTGACCATGGGAGCGTAGGTATATGCGTGACCCATGGGTATGTGAACTATGTTCACCTCCAATATGTGTGATTTGTATTGAGACGGTTCTTGAGCAATTCAGAACACATGATCCTTATGTACGTGATGTACCAGGATTCGAAAACAGAGTATGCGTGCACCGTAGCTTAGCCTAGGGGTGCCATATATGTATATATGTATTGAGAGTGACTTATATATATGTATTTGTGACTGATTCACTGTTACTTAGTAGATGTGAATGACTAAGTGATTTAAATGAGTTAAGAATAATGTGAACTTAACTAATACTTGACTTAAGTAATTTGATTAATGAGTGTGAGTTATGAATATAATTTATTTGAATAATACGGGTGGCATCCAAAATAAGACCGTCTTGACAAGATTAGAACAGACTAGTCAGGCAGTAACATAACTAGATGGAATTTAGAAAATGCGTTAAGCATGCATAATAGTTGAGGGGTGAGGACCTCAAGTTAGGACACGTGACTAACATGTTTAATATATGCGTTGTTTAATATTGTAATTTAAACACTTGCTGTTTTTAAAATAATTTCACCTCGGGCTCTGACCCGTTTTCTTTAAAATCTATTTCTTTTTGTAAAAACCTTTTAGGTGCCCAGCCACAGGGACGCCAAGCATAGGAGGTCCGATCCGTTGACGTGCTGTAGCTGCTGTGGAAGGTACAGAATCTCAATATTAGACGCCTCCACAATTCATGTTGATTCTACTCAGAGATTTATTTATATCAGTTAGTCATGTCGGCCGTTTCTATTTAGAGACATTACTTCAGACATTTATTTCATTTCAGTTGTCAGACTTATTTATTTTTGTTCAGACTTTGTTTTAGGTTTATTTAGCCTTGCTACTATCTATTGGAGTGTTTACTCCTAACCTCATTTATTTCGTTATGTTGGATTACACTTATGAGATTGTTCATGTGATTGTTCAATGATGATTTTAATTATTTGGTTGACGGTTAATGTAATTAATAAAATTTGACACTTCACTATTTTAAATATTAGGTGGTTGGTAATTAATTAAATATTTTCAACAGTGATGCTATGAACTGAACCGACTTGACATTTTGAATTAATTTAAATAAAGGAGTAGCTACCCAGTATTTAATTAGTCCGGGTGTCACAATGTAATTGTTAAATTATTTATGAACCCTATATTATATAATGTTATTGTAATAAAGGAAAAAAGGGAAACTTGTATATATATAAAGTCTGTCTTAGTGGATAAACAAATTAATTTTTTTTATAATAAAAACGCAGTACATCACATCTCAAAGTAATTGTTCATTTTTAGAGCCTTAGGTATATGGAAAAAAAAATTAACACGAATAAAATCTTTAAAACAATGACTCGGGAAAGATAAAAAAAAAAGTAAGTACAAAGAAATTTCGGCAGGAAAAAATTTAGATTAAGTTAGAGTTGACAAATTTTATATGCCAATACAACATAGAATATCATTTAAGCAGTTTATCAAACATATAATAAACATAAACCTATAATGAAGTAAGCTAAAACATATAATGAATTATTGAGAGGTTTTGAGATCACATGGGTTCTCTCATTTAATGTTAATTATTCACATGGATTGTAGAGAAAAGGGAAAAGTCAGAAAACCTTTATATATAAAGAATTAGAGTAAGAAAAAATTCAAAAGTATTTAACAATAAATAGAGGATCCTATTAGCTTCTAGAGAGAGGGCATAAGAATTGGAAGGGAGGCATACAAAACAACTGGTGGGAAGATGTTTGTCCCATTTTAGTAGGCTCCAGTTATTAATTGCATATACAAATTTAAGTTACGTGGAAAATCTACGTTTAAAGACACCATTTTTTAATATATATATATATATATATATATATTAGATAGGAGAGACTTACACCATTTGGACACATATTCACATCGTATGCGGTTTGAAATGACGGTACAAAAATGGATTTATTCTTTAGTAGTTATACGTTAACCAATAAAATTCTATTATTTAGTGTTTGATTTATGTATGGAAAGTGAGATGGTAATATATAATATATATTAAAAATATTTTGTAGTACTTTTATTACTATACATACACACACACACACACACACATATTAAGTAATTAATAAATTAGTTCATTTACAAATTGATCCATTAATTATATTTGGTTTCATTAGTGAAATGATTCATTAATTACCCCATTTTAGTTTATGTGTAAAATTTGAAATTGGATCATTTCACAAAAAATATCAAATGCATTATTTTGAATTAAGAGTCACATAAAGTGCATGCTCCTCCTCCTTCCCTTCCCCCCTCCCCCTCCCCCTCCCTCCCCCCCTTATCTTTTAATTTTTTTTATACTTTTTTCCTCATAAAACATTAACATCAATTTCAGATTACCAAACATTGCGTAAAAATGGATTTAAACGCATTTCAAATCGACTCATTTATAATTCACTAATTCACAATGAACCAATTTACATAATCAAACAATTTGTGCAACCAAATAGGACCAAAGTAAATTGATTTTTTTGGACACATTCTAGAACACAATTATAGGGTTCACTATCTATAAATGAATCAAAATGTGTAATTTTAAAAGATATTTTCAAATATTTAATTTATATAATAACTTATTTTAGATATGTATGTATTGTAGAGTAAGTTGATCAAATTAATTATTATATAAAGTAGAAAAAATACATAAATAAAATTTTACGATATCGAATCTAATACAAGCCGATTTAAATGAATTGTCTTTACAAAATAAAATATTTAGATTTTAAGCTTTTTTTTTATAATTTAATATATTTTCTGAACGTTTTTGTCATCACAAAAATTATTTGTAGGAATTCTCATATTAAAGTAAAAATCCTGCCTATATTGAATGAATTTTGATTTCACCAACCGTGGCGGCTTATTTATTTTTCAAGCCCACTGATACAACCGACCAACCCAACGTGCAAAGTGGACTATCCAACCAACTCAAATATTTATTTTAGACCCGTATATTTAACATGCGCTTAAATGCATTGAGATAGACTCAAATCAGTTACCAACAATCTCGGGGAGATATTCAAGGACACCAACGAGCTATCCACAAGCTGGTTGAGTTACTTATACAGTTTAATCACTTAGAATGACACATATAAATGTAAACCTTGACCCAGAGAAAATACGGATGTAACTCTGATTATTTAAGAGACACTAATAGAAAATAGTAACCTCTTCGTGGACGTAGGCAAGTTGCCGAATCACATACCTTTGGTGTTGTGTGTGTGATTATTTATTTTTCTGCTCGATATTGCTTTCTAGCTTTTTCATTGTGATAATTCTTACACTCACAATTGATGCCGTCTATGGGAAGAGATTATTTTTTCTATGAAAGAAGTTTTCGAAAGAAAGCCCGTGATGTCTCACCACAATAACAATCTTCCTCAAATTGGCGATGTGCAAGGTGATCCAGTTCCACCTAGGGTTAGGTCTGAGGTTCGCCAACCACCAAATCCCAGGTTTCACTAGAAAAGGAAACCTTCTGAAAAAATATGGGACTATCTAGGTCTACTTAGATCTCTAGGCTGGTCGATGCTTATGAAGTCAGGCTTCAAGAGTAGGAGGAGGTATCACGCCTTCAGATGGAAAGAATGATCGCCTACAGAAGAGACTTGAGAGTATGGAGAGAGATCTCCATAGAGATACTAGGAAATGTCGTGATAGGTCTTCTAGTCCTCAGGTGAGAAAGACTCGTAATGAGGGAAGATCTCTAGACACCATTTTCTATCCGAGCACGATAGGTTAGAGCGCGACTAATCAAAGAGGCGCTATGGAGATAATGATCGTCAGGATGAAAACATCAGAATTTTGGTCCGTAGCAGGTGGACCAACAACAGACCCATTGAGGGGCTAGGTCCACAAGAGAGATATCTAGAAGAGCTCTTAACACTCAAATTAAATCCCCTTTTTAAGGTCGATTTAAGAAAAGGAGCCTCCGAAGAAGGTCGGCATTCCTAGATTCAAAATTTATGATGGTAAGACAGATCTCATAGACCATATTAGGTAGTACAAGAATGTAATGACCTTGTGGAGCCATAACAATGCTTTGATGTGTCAAATCTTCCCTTTTAGCCTACATAGCATAACTCAAAATTGGTTTGAGAAGCTACCCCATAGGTCGATCAAGGGCTTCAAGGCCCTGGAAGAGCCTTCACTGCTCGCTTCATAACCAACAGTTCCCACCCCAAAAAGATGGATTCACTGCTCACAATGAAGAAAAAGTTGTAAGAGAGCCTAAGCAACTATACCAAGACGTATTAGGAGGTCTTCAATGAAGAGGAGGATTACTCAAAGTAGGTTGCTATAGCATCCTTTAAAATTGGTCTGCCCACTGCATCTCTACTACACCAGTCCTTGACGAAGAAATAGTCGAGCTCCATTGACGACCTCATGACATGTATTGAAAAATATACCAAGGTTGAGGACGTAGTTTACTCTACCCCAGGGGAAAACGGTCGTGCAAAAGCAAGCAAAGGAGGATATAAAAGCGACACTCCAAATAAAGGGAACAAGAACGAGGGCAAGAATGGCTCCAAGAATGGGAGGAAGGCCGATCCTTCAAAGGTATTCCAGGCTATTAACACAGTCTTTAAAGAACCAATCTACAATATCTTAAGAAAGATTAAGGATTAACCATTTGTCAAGTGGACGAAGAAGATGGGTGGTGACCTAACAAAGAGGAATGAAATGCTAAGATGCGCATTTCACAAGGAGAGCAACCACATAATAGATAATTAAAAAGTAATGAAGTCGTATTTGGAAGAGTTGGACCAAGATAGATATTTGAACGAATACCTAGAAAAGAAAGCTAATAAGGTCGCAACCAATCGCGACTAGAAATAGAACAATATCCTTGATGATGACATGGGATAGGATTTTACGGTGATTCAAGGAGAATCCGACCTGAAGTAGATCTATGGTAACGCCGTTCGAATGGAGTTATAAAAGTCACAGCTGTTATGGAGGAATTCCAGATTGACCCTGTAAAAAGCTAAGCTGGAAAGCGTCGACAACCAGAAGATGTCGACTACACCAAAAATATCATCTTCATAGAGGAAGATCTGATTGGAGTGAGGACTCCGCACCATGATGCACTCATGATCTCTAACAAAATTGCGAATTAGAACGTCGATAAATTACTAGTAGACCAGGGAAACTCATCGAAAGTAATGTTCCTAGGGTTGTTCCACAAGTTGAAGATTAACTTAGCTGACCTTAAGGAGGCCACAGTTCCATTAGATAGCTTCGCGGGGAAAATCACGATGCCATTTGGAAAAATAGTCTTTCCAGCCAGGGTAGACTATATTTCAAAGCTGATTGAATTCTTGGTGATAGATATAGAATCACCATATCATGCCATTCTAGGCAGAGGCTTGCTACATGCCATGAAAATCGTTCCATCTACATACCACTAGAAGTTTAAGTGTGTCACTGATCAAGGCGTGGTTGAGATTTATGGTGACCAGGCCATTACAAGGAAATGCTTTATTATTGCCATACATCCCAAGAAAGAGAAAAAAAAGGAAACAAAGGTCACTCCAGAGGAAGCCCATAATGGGGCCACACCCTCTAAATAACAACTAAGGTATGACTGACCAGGGGTAGAAGAACCTAGGATCTATCCCATTGATAGGGTTATTAAAATCTTGGAGGAAGTTGGTGCTGGTGATAACATGTTGGAAATAATGTTTCTGATTGGAACTACTTCTGTCGATCACACAAAAAAAGAATTATTTGCCTTTTTGAGAAATAATATGGATGTTTTTATTTGGGAGACATACGGTCTTCCTGGGATTGGTCCCAACATATCCTACCACCGACTCCATATTGACCCAACCTTTAAGACGATCATTCAGAAGGCACCCCAAATAACCCAGAGACGACTAAAGCAATGGAGAGCAAAGTCGGGAAGCTTTTGGATACAAGCTCTATTAGGGAAATTTAGTTCCCTAAATGGTTGTCCAAGTTAGTGGTAGTATGAAAGAGCAATGATAGTTGAAGAGTCTACATCGATATCATGGACCCCAACATAGCCTTCCCCAAAGATAATTTCCCTCTATCGAAGATTGATCAGCTAGTTGACGCCACGACACCTCACAAGAGATGTGTTTTCTGTTTGCCTATTCAGGGTACAATCAGATCCCTCTGTTCGGTCTTATCCAGGACAAAACATCCTTCATAACCCCAGTAGGTCTATATCATTAGAAGGTCATGCCGTGCTACCTAAAGAACGGAGGGGAAAATTATCAGAGGCTCATTACGAAGATGTTCAAACAACGAATGGGAGTCACTATGGAAGTCAACGTCGATGATATGTTAGTCAAGAGCAAGGATAAAGACGACCACCTCGAAGATTTGGATAGAACCTTTAAAATCCTTAGAAAGTACTGAATGAAACTCAATGCGAGCAAGTGCTCAGTCGATGTTCTGTTAGGAAAATTTATGGGTTGCCTAGTAAGCAAGAGAGGAATTGAGGTCAATCCAGATCAGATTGATGCGATTAGCAGGGTCCAGACACCAAGGACGTTGCGATATATTCAAAGGCTTATTGGAATGCTCGCAACACTTAATCGCTTCATCTACAAGTCCTTAGAACTCTACCGAAATTCTTTCATCTTTTAAAGAAGAATAAGGTCCTCGTCTGGAATGATGATTGCTCAAGGGCTTTAGGGGAGATCAAGTCCTACCGCACCAAGACACCCCTACTAGTAATACCTGATGACGAAGATCCCTTGGACCTCTATATTAAAGTATAAGACTACGCTATTAGCTTGGCTTTGGAATATAAGAAGGTGGGTAGACAGTACCCTATCTATTACGCCAACAAGACGCTCCTGGATAAAGAATACTGCCACTTGCCTTTGGAAAAGTTATCCTACACTCTGGTAGTTTCCTTTAGGAAGCTAACAAACTATTTAAAATCCCATTCAATAACGGTGATCACTTCATTCCCCCTCAAAGTTGTCCTTCGAAAAACTGACCTCTGTGGATGACTATCAAAGTGGTCAGTCACACTCGAAAGGTTCGATATTCACTTTCAACCAAGGACAACAATTAAAGGACATGTCTTGGTCAATTTCATCTCCGAATTCGTGGGGCACAAGCCAACTGACTAATACATAATGGATCAATCAATAAAAAAGGATGCACAGTCCAAGGATTGGATCCTATACGTTGATGGAGCCTTTAATTCCAAGGGGCAGGAGTAGGGATCGTCATTGTCACACTAAAAGATAATGTCGTCAAATGAATACTTAGATTAGAATTTGAATCCTCCAACAACAAATCTGAATATGAAGCACTGATAGCTGGTCTGCACAAAGCGTTATTGTTGGGGGCAAAGTATCTCAATGTGTTTGGTGACTCCAAACTAGTCTCCAAATAAGTGAGTGCAGATTTCAACAAAAAAGATGATAGGATGTCATCCTACCTTACCGTAGAGCGAGAGATTATGACAAGATTTGAGGAAGTCCATATTCAACGATTCCTCTGAGGGAAAAACAGTCATGCTGATGCCTTAGAATCCCTAAGCTTAGTAGTGGACTTTGACCTCAGAAGAACCATCTAAGTGAACCTCGAATGACCTAGCATTGACAAAACAGTGGTCGCCGAGAAGATTCTTTCTATTGGACGAGATCCTAGCTGAATGGACCCAATAATTTCCCACTTGCAGAGTGAAAGACTGCCAGACGATAGGAAGTTGTCTCACTAAATAAGGGTGAAAGTAGCCTATTTCAATCTTGGTCCAGGAGACATTTTGATCAAGGGTGAAAAGTGGTGCGTGTCAAGCGCCGATCATTGTTTTCTGTTCACCGCCTTAATACAAAAACCTAAACTTATGACTATACTAAAAAAGGGAGTGTAGCGGCCAAGTTCGGGTATCAAAAAATCCACAGAGACGAGTTTCTAGAATTTAATTGGTTTAATACTTCTAAATAAAAGTGTAAATGATGATTATACAAAAAAGGGAAACGATGAAAAAAAAAAAAGAAATACTTAATCTAGGTGTGGGAAAATAAAACTAGATTAAGAAAGAGAGTAAAAACTATAGGTTGCGTCGAATATCCCTCACCCAAGTTAATTAGTATAAAATGGTTACATGGGTCGATGAGTTAATTCAAATGCATCTCGTTTTGACAGTTAATTAAATCAAGGGTTGTCACACCCTTAAATTCGCATAAAATCCTAATATGATTTTGTTGTCAACAAATACCCTAGAAATTACACACGCAAGGTCGTAAGCACGAAACATACATGATATGCCCCGTCAAATCCCCTAGGCGTAATATAGAGCCGTAAACTCCATCACCAAAGCAAAGCAACATGTCAACCCGGAATGAGTTCAATCCGACACAACCTAGACTAACTTAGCTAGAAAACGTATTAAGAATGGAGTAAATAAAAGCAGTAAACAAGCACGATAAATCTACACTACAAAGCAACTAAACAAAGCAAGTAAACCTAATTATGAAAGCATGTAAATTAATTACAAAGCAAGAATAAATAAATACACACTATATTAATGGAGAGGGAAGATGAAAGTACAACTTACAAACCCAAATGGGTGTCAAACCAAGTGACGAAGAAGAAAAACTCTCCAAAACCCCTCAAACCCTAAGCTATTTTAACCTAAAACGAATTATATATGTTATTTACACTAAAATGGGTTAAATAGTAAGTTGGAATAAAATTAGAAAAGAAAAGGAAAAAGAAAAGAAAAGGTAAAATATCAGCTGGAAATTGGGGATCGATCGATCGATCCCTTTGATCGATCGATCGATGGTTGAAAACTTAAACCACTGTCTCCCACGATGGACAAACTCTGAAGGATCGATCGATCCTTTTGATCGATCGATCGATGGTTAAAAACTTATCCCACTTTCTCCCACGATGTCCAAACTCTGAAGGATCGATCGATCGATCCTTTTGATCGATCGATCAAGCAGGGCTGCTTCAAGCTGCTTGGACATTGTGGGATCACTACCTACTACACCTAGAAATCATAAGAATCTACTGGTCGGCATAAATTACTTCATCAAGTGGGTAGTGGCCGAATCGTTAGCCAACATTCGAGATGACAAGGTTTATTTGAAAGAGCATTATAACACGCTTTGCGGTACCAAGAGCTATCATCACAAAAAGGCACACAGTTTGAGAGTGGTTTCTTCCAAAACTTATGTGATGATTATGACATTAAGAAACACTTCAGCTCAGTAGCATACCTTCAGAGCAATGGTCAAGCAGAAGTTTCAAATAATTAAAGGATTCTTGGGTGGATGAACACCCTCGCTTCCTTTGGGCCTATCGTACCATGCCTAGAAGGCCTACTAGGGAAACAACCTTCGCATTAACATACAAAATGGAAGCCATTATCTCACTTAAAGTAGTGCTCCTTACCATAAGAACCAACTTGATCTACTAGGTGCTAAACGACGATCTCTTGTGCACTGAACTTGACCTAGTGTATGAATAGAGAGAGAAAGCCATGATCAAGTTGGGTTTATATCACTAGTAACTGGCGAGCCAGTACATTAAGAAATTCAATCTAAGGAAATTCCATGTAGGAGATTAAGTCCTAAGGAAAGTCCTCGGTACTGTAGTAAGATCGTTAGATGTAAAACTGGGACCAAACTGGTAGGACCTTCCAAGGTAATCAGGGATGACCTTCAAGGAGCATATCACTTGGAAATGATGGAAGGAAGAGAGATACCAAGATTGTAGAATGCATCCAACCTCAATAAGTTCTAGTTTTAGTCTTGTAGACACCCCATTCTGTTACCCCTAACTCTCCTTAGGTCCCTAGTACCTCCCTTCATCACTACAAACCCAAGTCATACCCCGAGTACTGACCTAGAAGCCATCGGGCACTCCCAGGCTCCATTTGACCAAAAAGTCAAACTCTTCAGCTCGACTAATGTTTAATGAATCTTCGAAGGGCACTGAAACCCCTTTCCAATGGCCCGCTCCGTGCGTGATTCTGACTTACTATGCGGACGAATGATCCCTTTTGCGTCCAAAACTTGATCTAGAGGCCATCGGGCCCTCCCGAGATCTATTTGACCTAATTCAACTCTTTAGCTCAATCGAGACTGAATGAATATTCGAAGGGAACTGAAACCCCTTTCCAATGGTCCACTCCGTGTGCGATTCTGACTTACCATGAGGACGAACGATTCGTTTGACTCCAAGAGGTCACCGAATGCTTCCAGGGCCCGGTTGACCAAAGTTAACTACACAAACTAGGTCAAACTCTTTGGAATGTCTAAGTACATCTCATAACCTTTCCAACGGTCTGCCCCGTGCACGATTTGGACTTACCATGCGGACGAACGATCCGTTTGCGTCCGAACGATTCCCCGTCTAATGGACCGATAAACGCTTCTGAGCTATATTTGACCCAAAGTCAACTACCGAACCCAGGAGCGGTCCAAGGGACTTTCAAAGGTATCTAAATTACCTTTCTAATGGTCTACCCCGTGCACGATTCTGACCAACGAATTTCCCTCGACAGTTAATTTTCCGAAAAGGCCTGAAACACACTATCAAATGGCAGGTTCCAGACCCTGCCTATCGGCAGGACCAAGTCTATGCCGAGCGGTAGTGACTTGGGCCTATAAAAGGAGGACTTCACCTCATTGTCAAAAGGAGCCCAGATCTGATAAAAATCGCTCTCAGTGAATCCCAAAAACCTCTCTCGAAGACAGCGCGATTTCAACATCCAAATCCCTTTCTAACTTCCACTTTTCATCATCCTTTTCATCAAACTTGGTGAATTAGCCATTCTCCATCATCATCCAAGTGTAAGGTCTGCTCTCCAACATTTAAGATCAAGCTCAAGATCTTCAAGAAGGTCCAACTTTCTCGACTTTCTCTTCAAATTCTCTTAAATTCCCAATAACTTGTTTTATTACCTAACACTTTTATTATCTCATCTCACACATCCTAATATACTTTTTATTTAGTATTATTGCATATCTCTTATTTTCATATAAATAAAACCCAAAAAACAAGAAAAATAGGGTGTGCTCATAAATTCCAAATAGGGATTCTCATATTTTTCTCACACTTTTCTCACAACTAAAACACTTTTTCTACACCCACACACATTCACAAATAAGTGATCCCCCATTTGGATTTATGGAATCAATCCCACCCCTCGTTTTGTATGAAATCTACATGGACTTTGATGCCTTTATAGGCTACGTAGGCATCTCGGGGTAAAACCCGAGACTCGAGTCCTATTCTCACTTTCTCTCTCATTTTTTATCTTTTCTAAATCCAATTTTCTTATATTCTATATACTTGTTCTTAGTGACATATCACTCCATATATGTTATCGTTCCATTATAACGATCAATGTAAGAGTAATCGCGTAAATCTTATTTTCTAATATTTTTATACCTTCCTACGGATGACTCGCTTTATCTCTCCCATGATACAAGTCGAGGATTCCTATCTCCACTATATATATACACATGCACACATATCACGGGGAAAATAAAAAAGGAAAATAGCAAACAACCATGAGAGATCGAAAGGGTGGAATGGGTGCCTAACACCTTCCCATTTCGTAACTTAGCCTCCGAACCCTTCTCGAATCATTTTGGTTTCGTATGCACTAGTATGTCTTTGGATTCTGTCCTTCAGGATGGATTCCCCTTTTTCTTTTGTCTATTTTGAGTAAAATAGACTGGAGACTCTAAATCTCTCTACATTTTTATACCTCATCTCAAAAGATGCAGGCCGAAGCGATCCCGAGAGGGACGCACGGGACGCGAGGATCCTCCTTCATGCAGCCGCCCGCGGTGAGGATCGGGGATGGCCACAGTGGCGACTCTGCGGGGGAATTGTTTGTTTTGAGGGCTTGACTCTATTTACATGGATGTTATATTTGTTTATATTTCCCCTATATCTGCA
This sequence comes from Sambucus nigra, assembly GCA_949130495.1. Classification (NCBI taxonomy): domain Eukaryota; kingdom Viridiplantae; phylum Streptophyta; class Magnoliopsida; order Dipsacales; family Adoxaceae; genus Sambucus; species Sambucus nigra. Next base: position 124,776,838 of record OX422213.1, read on the forward strand.
TGTTCCCCTTTTACATGTGTATCCCATGCTTATGCTTCTGTTCACACACTTGTAGAAAATTCTCCTTGTACACTTCACACCACATGCACCTAGGATCACATATATCCACATATTTCACACATCACCCATCCATACTTGGTGTACCTTTGGTACTTGCACTTTGCTCCCTGTTTGGCATAATCAAGAAAAACATTCTCATCATAAGATACTAATAAAAGAATCATGCATGATTCACACGACATCACCAAAGAGCATTGTTATTGACCAAATTTTATCTAGTAACTGGAGGGTCACTTCGTGATGGGCGCTGGCCCGAAAGGGCACATTTAGCCTAAGCGATATGACTCTCTCCTTCTATTGGCCAAGTTCCTTCGATGTATATCGAACGGTTCCCCCGCATCGTACCGCTTGATCGAAGTCATGAAGGGAGTTATATCACAGGTAATTCGTTCACGTACGCCGAGTATATCAATTTCTCTCTCACACGTACCGTCCCCAAGAGGTATATAGTGAGGCAATTCATGTACACTCAGATATATCAAATGGCTTGTCCACACGTACCGATTGCCCGCAAGAGCAAGACGTATATTGTGAAAGTCACGCCAAAGGGGGAAACCCATTCCGATTCACCCAACCAACTGCATACCCGCATATAGGTGTCAAACCTAGTACACACACTTTATATTGCCAGTTTCAACCCGAAACTCTGAAGAAATTTCGGGTCGGCCTGCCACCTAAATTTTTTGCGCATTTTTTAAAATGGGACCCTATCCGTGAGCCTGTTACAAGTCCAGCCATAGCTTCGTATATATTAAAAACCCCACTTTTCCAGGCTCGGGTCCCATCCGACATTGCATTTAGGAGAATTAAATACAAGTGATAACATGATAATAGTAATAATCATGCTGAGTTACATCTACAAAAACATTTCTCCCTTCTTTATCAAAAATCCAAAAATAATTTCTTCTCTTTTTCTCAAAAATAAATCCCATTCTACACCTTCTCAGGTCAATCGCAAGCCCTTGTCCTGGCTCCCTATTGGCTTCGGTCTTCAGTCAAATCACCGCAGAGTTTTGTCCGTTCCTCTACTACTTCTTTCGAGTTCGGAATCCATCCACTTTCCATGGAGAATACAAATAAAGTACCAGTCATACAGTTGGATCTGATGGAACTCCTAGCTCAGCTAGTGTCCAAGATTGATAACCTCCAAACTGAGGTCCGAGAGATGCAACAAAACCAGGCTCCTATTCCTCAAGAGACCGATGCCCTATTCCCTGGTGCTATGGGTCCACCCGAGCCTATCCGGGTTCCCAAAAAATATCAACACGCTCCATGTACCCCTCCTATCAATGGTCCACCACTTGCCCAACTTCCGAAGCCAAACATTGCCTAGCCTGTAGCTAACCTACCTATGGTCATTGATCCAAAAGAGGAGGAGTTGAATAAGGTCAAAGAGGATCTCAAGATGCTCACCAAGAAGTCCGACCAAGTCAAAATCTCGAGGAATTACATATACTACACCCACATGTCTCCTTATCCTAAAGCAAGGTTACCGGAGAAGTTTAAGATGCCAAATATCGAGAAGTTCAGAGGGAGTGGACCCCCGATTATTCATCTTTGCAGTTATCATCGTTCCATGACTCTACTAGGGGCTTCTGAAGAAGTGATGGCCCAATTGTTTCAGCAAACTTTGAAGGATAGTGCCTTCCGATGGTTTTTATCTCTCGAGGAATCCAGAATCTGTAGCTGGGAGGATGTAGCCCGAGAATTCATGTCGCAGTACAAATATAACGAAGAGATTAAGGTCACCCGTCGTGATTTAGAGCTGCTCAAACAGAACCTTGGGGAATCAGTCAGTAACTTCATAACCCGGTGGAAGGAGCAGGCAGCTACCATGACCAATCGGCCATCTGAGGAAGAACAGGTCAACATAGTGAAGAAGAACTTCTTGCCCCATGTCCGAGCGACGATGGGAGGACAATACTATCCCCACTTTTGAGCTCTCAGAGAAGCGGGAGTAGAAATCGAGGAAAGCCTTGTTAAAACAGAGGTTGAATCGAAGAAGGTGTCCAGACAGTTCACCCCTAGAAACTATGAGAAGCCTGCCAGTGCTACAGTCTTAACCATCAACAACATCTCTCAGCAAACCACATCATGGGCACCAGAAAGCCGCCCTGCCCCCATCCGAAGGGAATACACTGAGCTCCATGCTCCACTCTCCAAAGTTTACCACGCCATGTTAAGCCAAAATATCATCAAACCCTTGGATCCCTATCCATTGCCAAATCCACTCCCAAGAAACTTCAAGGCCTATGCTCATTGCGCCTTTCACCAAACTGCTGGCCACACCACCGACCAATGCTTTCACCTCCAAAACATAATCCAAGATCTCATTGACCGTGGTACCATCGCCCCACCAGCCAATCCTAAGCCAAACACTACTCACAATCCACTCCCAAATCATGACAATGCCATCTTCTTAGAAGAAAACCCATATTTCGATCCCTCGACTCAAATCACACCCATATACTCTCCTAAACCTCTTCAAATTTGCCCATATTTCCTCCTACACCCTACTAGCCTCGCTGATTAGGCACTGTTACTCCTTACCAGAGCATGCATCGCTGTTTATACCTGTTCTAAAAATGGAAATATGGAATTGTCAGAGGTGTTAAACCAACTCCTAGAGTTCGGGCTGAAATTGCCCTCACAGATGGTCATCGATTGCCAAAGGTTCAGTACACTGTTCTTGGAAGCACGAAAATGGGCTCGAGATTCAGACAAGTGGGTGGTACCAACTGATGAAGTCAGCCTAGATGAAGTTGTCCAGATTTGTGACACCCCGCCTAATAAAATACCGGGCGATCACTCCTATATCAAATTAAAACAGGAGTCTCATGTGGTTCATTCTTAACATCACTGTCGAAAACCAATTAATTACTAATATCGTATTAGGCCGACGTCAAAATTTTAAATTAACTAATCTCTTTAACCAAACCATCCAAATAAAATAAGGACAACAGTTTATATGCAACAACTGAAATAAAATAAAGTAAAATAACCGAACACTCGGTCCAAATAATACAACCAAATCGAATTCCACACAAAAGGCGGTAAATGAATAAATGAGTACAGTTGGGCCATTAGCCCGAATATGACTACAATACCTCCTATCTAGATCTCAATGATGGAAGCGTCTACAATAAACCTGCTTGCATCCACAGCTGCTGCAGCAAACGTCTGACTCGAATGAATTATTATCCAGGCGTCCCTGTGTCTGGACACCTATATATATATATATATATAGCAAGAGAGGGGAGAAGTAGAGAAAATGGGTCAGAGCCCGATTGTTGAAAATATTTTAGCAAGTGCATAAAATCCATATTTTAAAATATGTTATTTCTCATATTTTAAACTGGTATCACTCTCACATGAGATACACCTCACCCCTCTTCTAACAGTGCACAACTAGCGCATACCATTTTAGGCAACCTAGTTAAGCTACCCTACCTAACTAATGTAATTACCAATCTTCTAATAAACCTCATCGATTCGGGTACTAAGGACTAAACTTCTCCCCATTTCCAACATTACGTTACGTTCGTGCGTGGGGTGTCTCGCGAAGCGAAATCCAAACAAGGAACCCCCCCGATACACTACTACGTGACAATGTTGATCACCGGGATCCATTAGGCCTTCAGTACATAACATATTTATACCATCTCGTATTTATTAATAGTTCTCATTAGAACCTATTATTCGCATTCATATAAATCCGGATATAAATCTACCGGAAGTAATATCACACTTTATTCATTCTTTTCACTTTATACAAGGTTAGGTTATATGATATCTCATCTCATATATATCAACAGTATACTATATGCAACAAGTATATTAATCATCTATCGAACTATAATATAAGTGGCTTAGTCATTCTCAATTACTAAGCATCCGTGAATTATCTCAAGTACACATATATGTTAATCGCAATACATATATAGCACCCCTAGCCTCAGCTGCGGTGCACTCATACTCTGCTATCCAATCCAAGTACATCTCGTACAAAAAGGATTACCCGTTCCACATCGCTCAGGAACTGTAACAATACAAATCACACGTATTGGAGGCGAACATAGTTCACGTACCTACGGGTCACGCACATACCTACGCTCCCATAAGCAACGGACTTATCAACTCACAAATAAGCCTTTCACAGCCCTATGTTCTTGAGGTACCAAATCTAAAATCCCCCCGAAGGCAACACAGGATAAGATTGTCCTCTTTCGAACGTCAACCTCCCGTGATAGCAAGTATGGTAGGTATGTCATACACATAATAAAAAAAATCATATAGGTACACATTCCACCCATATACATATATCATCAATTTGGTATTCACACAACCATATTATAATTATAGGTATTTCTCTCACCTATACATAATTCCCCATAGGTAATTATTTAACCCATGTATATAATAACATTCGAGCATACGCACAACCCGTATAATAAATTTCCCACGTAGTATATTTATCTCTCGAATATCCTACGCATTAATCAATTTTAATTAATCCTCAATACATCATTTCCGATATTTTCTCACCGCACGATGACAATACCAACGACACCGATATATATTATTTATCTATTCTCAATCTTTTATGGCTATAATCTCCAAACTCTCGTAACGATAGCCAATAACCTTGAATATTATCATTCACAATAATACAAGCCGTCACACAATTAAAACACTACCCCAATACATGTTCCCTTATTTAACATTCAAATCACACTTAAATACCCCTTTAAGTATTTTTCCTCACGAACACCCCTATTTGGGTAAATCTTGGATTTTACTTTCAACTAACACAAGGTACACGCCTTACTAAAAAAAATATTTAGAAGTCCTCACACTATTTTTAGGAACCCCAAATATTTATCTCCAAATAATTCTAGCCTATATTTTTCCAATTTCCGAGTGCATTTCCGAGTTGGTGATTTCACCCCGGAACTGCCATTTTGTAAAAATCATAACAATTCGAAAAAAAATCAGAAAAATACGCGGTCAGCGCCCACGCGACCATATTGAAATTATCTACAACTTTTGTGTTTTGACCGAGAGCTGAATCGGTTGTCTTCCTATCCGAAACAGCCCGGAAGTGGGCTGGTCACTATTCACCTTCTTCTCCAAAAATCCAAACCTCCATTAAAACACATCCAAGCTTTTTATCTCCTCTCTCATCATCATTCAACCTCAAATAACCATATATACACACATTCAAAGGGTTCCAATCATCCTAGAACCCAGATCCAACAATTAATTTCAATTAATTTCAAGTTTCTCAAATTGGGTATTAATCGAGTTATATCCGTTTTAATCTTTCGAAAACCCCTTTGATCCACGAAATTTCAACCCAAAAATCTTTAGTTTTATACCAACTACAATATGAGAAATTAACACACTAAATCAATATGCAAGTTAAACACTTGCCTTTTGGAATAAATCCGACGTTCTCGAGTCGAATCCAGCGAATTTGGCCGGATTTTCCTTCTCTTCTTCTTCTTCTTCTTCTTCTTCTTCTTCTTCTTCTTCTTCTTCTTCTCTTCCTTCTCTCTACTCTCTTCTCTCTCTTAGGGCAGAAATGAAAGGGAAAGGGGGCTGCTTAAGTCTTTAAACCCGAAATTGGGTAAATGCCCAATTGTTAAATGACTCGTGTACCCGTTTACGAGCCCCTACTAGTCCAAAAATGTCCGGAACCCAAATACTACCCCCGGGTAGTCTATTTTGACTATCTCGGCCATTCCGAACCTAATGGCGCAGTCGAAATCTCCATCCTAGGTACTTAACTAAAATTCATTAATTTTGCCCCAAGATGTTCAATATGCGTATTTTCCAATTTAAAATATTTTCTTTGTCGCTTTACCCAACTTGCGACATGTAATTAAAAATAATCCATGTAAATATTAATCTGGCACTTACAAACTAATATTTACTATTTACTTTATATTCTGAATTTATTCAATTTCACTCATAAATTCCATAATTACTATTCACAGTAATTCCTCAATTTACCGAATTACGCCCACCTTTGTAATTTAAATATCTTTAAAGTACGGGGTATTACATACTTCCCCCCTTACAACAAAATTTCGTCCTCGAAATTCAGATATAGCCTGTACCACTACTCTAGGATCGGTATATACATTACGTCCTAGCTTAACCAAATTTAGATATAGCCTAACACAATGGTCTCTCACTGTATTCCACCCATCTCAAGGCGTATGCTCATATAATAAGTCTCATCATCTCTATATATTTTCCCTAATCTTGCACCCTTTTTGTTAAGACCACTTAGCGTAAAGTATTTATTATTAATACCATATCTACTAGTCTCACACAGTAGAAATATTCGTAAATCCATATATATACACATATAGTCACATCATCCCTATACATATATATATTAATCCTACACCCCGGGTTAACACCCATTAGCGCACTTAATCAATAATGTTCTTGCACCCCCGGGGTTATCACCCATTAGTGCTCTTAATAATAATATCACATAATAGGCATACACACATCCTATTAAGATTCATAGGAATATTCCCATCCTAATTGTACACTTCTCATATGTGTTTTATTCTCATCGCTACGTATTATATAAATATTCAGATTACTATCTCTCTTGTAATCTACAAGGTATATTCCCTATGCCGAATAATTAAAGTATTAACTATCATATACTTTTCCGGAATTTGGTACTACATACACTCCTTATTTACTTGGAGTATGCTAACCATACAGTCACGCGCAAGCCACTCTTCAATACTCGCTTGAGTAAGACCCCGCTCCACTTTCTCACAATAAATTGGGTAACCTTTTCATTTAGAGGTACTTTTTTTTAAATGACTTTCCACAACCTTTCAATCCCATCTCGGGTGTGTTAGCTCTCGTTGCACATAAATGTTTGCATTATCATCATTCTCACACGACATTCAATACGCTATACCGTTTAACCTTGTTTATAGCCGCCCTTCAGGCATATATTATACATATATATTTTCACATCTTTCAGTCTCGGACATTTTTGGGATTTACTAATCAGGGTACCCATACCCCCTATCATCCGTGCATATATGCACCACCAGTGCAAACGTTTTGATACATCACACTCACTCTAAATAATGGGCCTCATTTCATTGGCCTGGTACTAACACATGGGTATTCCTTAACCCGAATAATTCAAAATTTAATTCACCCGATACTTGGAAATTCAATCCTTCTTAAGATTATCCCATCGATCTTCTTGTGGTTATCTTACAATAGTCTTCGTATATCAGTGCCTTATTGCCCTTACTTCGTGGTAGTCTTAAGATTAAGGTGTCTCTAACACACGTAATATGAGTACTATTCTAAATATTTCCCTAGTGCCCAAGACCTCTCTCAATTTCCGACATTTGCTCGGTTTCATGCGTGGGACGTCTCGCAAAGCGAAATCCAAACAAGGAACCCTCCCGTTACACTACTCCCTCGCATCGTCGGTCATCGAGATATAAAGGTCCAAGGGACACCAACGGGATGTTCTAAATTTTACCTCGTTAACCTACCATCGTACTTCTACCACTATATCCTTCCATCTTAGTGAAATGCAAAATCTAACTAATTGGGCACCTACTCTCTGCAAAAGCGCTATGAACATTATACCCAAAATGTATTTCCTATGAATTTTCCTTCTATTCAAGGCCTGAATAAACGTCTCAAATCGATTTCCTTCACCTTAACTCACCCACATACTTGTGATGAGAGAATAATTTTCAGTGCTTCTCCGTAGCACTTATAACTCTATATGATTATACCGTCATCAAACGGATCTCACTCGATAGTGTTTGCTCTACACTAGGTGACTTATCGTCAAAACTAGCATCCTTGCATTATATAACATCTCTCCACTCCCGACGTCATTAAGGTTCATGCGTGGAGCGTCTCGCAAGCGAAATCCAAACAAGGAACCCCTCCTATACACTATTACTTAACTTTGTCGGTCGTGGAGGTTCTCTAGTTCAAATATGCCACTCGGATAATCCCATCTCTCCTATCGACAAAATGTGGTCAAAACTCTTAATTCTTTCCAGGAGCCACACCACCAAGCGCTTGTACTAACACTAAGTCCTTATCCCAAACAACAATGAGCTTAAACTCACAACTCAATAATAAAGCCTGCATACCTTAAATTGTATCTATAAGGTCCCCATGCATTCAAATCATGGTAATGAAACATCTCCTCATCAAATTTTCATCTAAACAAGTAATCAAGGCGAGCTCATCCAGCATTTATCTCTCATTCCATGCGTTATTATGTCCGTATATATATGTTTCACATCTTAAATAAATATATATACAAATACTATACACATCAAGTATATCCATACTTATATATCACACACTATATAAGTATAAATAACCATCCCTCAGAGCTATAACTCAATGGATGCAGTCTCTCAATGCTATCATCTTCCAGGGAATTACTCACACATCATCCTGGGTACCAGCGATCGGACTATCGCACCGACTTGGTAAAAACCAAATCACAATGAATGGGAAGCAATCATAGTTCCTCCGAGGAAATGAGAACGAAGCATACCCACCACGTCTCATTCCTGATAAAAATCACACAATATAAAATGGACATTATGACCTGGAGACTATACGCTCCCTGCTCCTCAAGCCAGGGGCCTCACCCAAAATGCATAACTTCCCATGATAGCACTAGAGGGGTATGTTTCATATAAATATACCAATCACATACATATATATTTAAACATATCACATATACGTCTCAATATGCTCGTGTATATATACAATATAATCGGCTAATCGTGTATATCTCTCGTAACATTAGCCCGTATTTCCCGAATAAACATATTCGATTTTTTTTATCCTATAAGTATTCACTTACTTATAACATAAATAAATATTAAGCTTATCACAACTAGCTCGTATCCCAATTATATCCAAAATTTCAATTCGAATCCCAAGAGTCTTTATCCCATTTGACTCTTAAAATCACAAAGTCTCATAACTTTAATTTTTTTTTTTCATATTTCACACCTTGCACTAAAATAACTATAACTCACTCTACATAAGTCTAATTACTAGTGAGTCTATCATTCCACTGGAGAAGCCTCTTCCTCCCTTGTACCTACCTTACTCCGGTACTAACTTCACTTATCCATGTCACTCTTTATTCACCGTTGGTCTCTGACCGATTCTTATGTGAATAACCTAGAAACTTCATTCACTTCATTCTAAATCACGGGAATTTTCATTTTAAAACCGTCTGTAAGATTAATTTATGAGCAAAATATTATGCTCCTCTATATATGGTGACCATCATTCCCACTATTTCACATTTCTCCAACGAGTGAAAAATTTTTCCTCAAATTTTCACATATGGGTATTTCCATACCCAACTCTAGGCCCAAGCTTTCGATCCTTCAACTTCCTAGAAGTGAAGTTACACTATTTTCGCCTAGCTCAACTTCAATGCACGATCCTCATCAAAGACCTCTTAAGCTTTTTCCCCATCTAACTTCACTGGGAAATTCAAGTTTAGCACCATTCTCTACTATAGTGGTGCATAGATAATTATAACTACTATCCTATAGTAGTCATTGCAGCAATCAATGACAATGCCGCAAGGAAAATGACCTTTACCGCGATCCTCATTTCCAACATCAACTTATAGCTCTAACTAAGCCCCGTCTCCTCCTGCCCTCACAATGGACTTCCATGGTCGCCCTTCATCAATCAACGCATGAATCCTGAATGAGCGCGCAAAAGATTTACTATAATCTTACATAATGGCAGGCGAACGAAATCTCACAAGAGGATATAAACAATCCTAATCATAATGCTCTATATCAAATCAAAAGCAACGCTGAAAGCGTAGTACGTCCGCACAGATTCCTAAGGACACTAGAACCTGATGCTCTGATACCACCTGTGACACCCCGCCTAATAAATTACCGGCCGATCACTCCTATATCAAATTAAAACAGGAGTCTCATGTGGTTCATTCTTAACATCACTGGCCGACGTCAAAATTTTAAATTAACTAATCTTTTTAACCAAACCATCCAAATAAAATAAGGACAACAGTTTATATGCAACAACTGAAATAAAATAAAGTAAAATAACCGAACACTCGGTCCAAATAATACAACCAAATCAAATTCCACACAAAAGGCGGTAAATGAATAAATGAGTACAGTTGGGCCAATAGCCCGAATATGACTACAATACCTCCTATCTAGATCTTAATGATGGAAACGTCTATAATAAACCTGCTTGCATCCACAGCTGCTGTAGCAAACGTCTGACTCGAATGAATTATTATCCAAGCGTCCATGTGTCTGGACACCTATATATATATATATAGCAAGAGAGGGGAGAAGTAGAGAAATTGGGTCAGAGCCCGATTGTTGAAAATATTTTAGCAAGTGCATAAAATCCATATTTTAAAACATTTTATTTCTCATATTTTAAACTGGTATCGCTCTCACATGAGATACACCTCACCCCTCTTCTAACAGTGCACAACTAGCGCATACCATTTTAGGCAACCTAGTTAAGCTACCCTACCTAACTAATGTAATTACCCATCTTGTAATAAACCTCATCGATTCGGGTACTAAGGACTAAACTTCTCCCCATTTCCAACATTACGTTACGTTCGTGCGTGGGGTGTCTCGCGAAGCGAAATCCAAACAAGGAACCCCCCCGATACACTACTACGTGACAATGTTGATCACCGGGATCCATTAGGCCTTCAGTACATAACATATTTATACCATCTCGTATTTATTAATAGTTCTCATTAGAACCTATTATTCGAATTCATATAAATCTGGATATAAATCTACCGGAAGTAATATCACACTTTATTCATTCTTTTCACTTTATACAAGGTTAGGTTATATGATATCTCATCTCATATATATCAACAGTATACTATACGCAACAAGTATATTAATCATCCACCGAACTATAATATAAGTGGCTTAGTCATTCTCATTTACTAAGCATCCGTGAATTATCTCAAGTACACATATATGTTAATCGCAATAGATATATATCACCCCTAGCCTCAGCTGCGGTGCACTCATACTCTGCTATCCAATCCAAGTACATCTCGTACAAAAAGGATTACCCGTTCCACATCACTCAGGAACTGTAACAATACAAATCACACGTATTGGAGGCGAACATAGTTCACGTACCTACGGGTCACGCACATACCTACGCTCCCATAAGCAGAGGACTTATCAACTCACAAATAAGCCTTTCACAGCCCTATGTTCTTGAGGTACCAAATCTAAAATCCCCCCGAAGGCAACACAGGATAAGATTGTCCTCTTTCGAACGTCAACCTCCCGTGATAGCAAGTATGGTAGGTATGTCATACACATAATAAAAAAAATCATATAGGTACACATTCCACCCATATACATATATCATCAATTTGGTATTCACACAACCATATTATAATTATAGGTATTTCTCTCACCTATACATAATTCCCCACAGGTAATTATTTAACCCATGTATATAATAACATTCGAGCATACGCACAACCCGTATAATAAATTTCCCACGTAGTATATTTATCTCTCGAATATCCTACGTATTAATCAATTTTAACTAATCCTCAATACATCATTTCCGATATTTTCTCACCGCACGATGACAATACCAACGACACCGATATATATTATTTATCTATTCTCAATCTTTTATAGCTATAATCTCCAAACTCTCGTAACGATAGCCAATAACCTTGAATATTCTTATTCACAATAATACAAGCCGTCACACAATTAAAACACTACCCCAATACATGTTCCCTTATTTAACATTCAAATCACACTTAAATACCCCTTTAAGTATTTTTCATCACGAACACCCCTATTTGGGTAAATCTTGGATTTTACTTTCAACTAACCCAAGGTACACGCCTTACTAAAAAAAATATTTAGAAGTCCCCACACTATTTTTAGGAACCCCAAATATTTATCTCCAAATAATTCTAGCCTATATTTTTCCAATTTCCGAGTGCATTTCCGAGTTGGTGATTTCACCCCGGAACTGCCATTTTGTAAAAATCATAACAATTCGAAAAAAAATCAGAAAAATACGCGGTCGGCGCCCACACGACCATATTGAAATTATCTACAACTTTTATGTTTTGACAGAGAGCTGAATCGGTTGTCTTCCTGTCCGAAACAGCCCGGAAGTGGGCTGGTCACTATTCACCTTCTTCTCCAAAAATCCAAACCTCCATTAAAACACATCCAAGCTTTTTATCTCCTCTCTCATCATCATTCGACCTCAAATAACCATAAATACACACATTCAAAGGGTTCCAATCATCCTAGAACCCAGATCCAACAATTAATTTCAATTAATTTCAAGTTTCTCAAATTGGGTATTAATCGAGTTATATCCGTTTTAATCTTTCGAAAACCCCTTTGATCCACGAAATTTCAACCCAAAAACCTTTAGTGTTATACCAACTACAATATGAGAAATTAACACACTAAATCAATATGCAAGTTAAACACTTGCCTTTTGGAATAAATCCGACGTTCTCGAGTCGAATCCCGCGAATTTGGCCGGATTTTCCTTCTCTTATTCTTCTTTTCTTTCTTCTTCTTCTTTTTCTTCTTCTTCTTCTTCTTCTTCTTCTTCTTCTTCTTCTTCTTCTTCTTCTTCTTCTTCTTCTTCTCTTCCTTCTCTCTACTCTCTTCTCTCTCTTAGGGCAGAAATGAAAGGGAAAGGGGGCTGCTTAAGTCTTTAAACCCGAAATTGGGTAAATGCCCAATTGTTAAATGACTCGTGTACCCGTTTACGAGCCCCTACTAGTCCAAAAATGTCCGGAACCCAAATACTACCCCCGGGTAGTCTATTTTGACTATCTCGGCCATTCCGAACCTAATGGCGCAGTCGAAATCTCCATCCGAGGTACTTAACTAAAATTCATTAATTTTGCCCCAACATGTTCAATATGCGTATTTTCCAATTTAAAATATTTTCTTTGTCGCTTTACCCTACTTGCGACTTGTAATTAAAAATAATCCATGTAAATATTAATCTGGCACTTACAAACTAATATTTACTATTTACTTTATATTCTGAATTTATTCAATTTCACTCATAAATTCCATAATTACTATTCACAGTAATTCCTCAATTTACCAAATTACGCCCACCTTTGTAATTTAAATATATTTAAAAGTACGGGGTATTACAAGATTATGGAAGAATTATTCGAGCAAACCAACAACATTTATAATATCACTGGGTTACTTAAAATTTTGTAGCTACAAGGGCGCTTGGCCCCTTCAACCATACATATACCCACATAATGGGAAGACTTGTACGAAGAAGCTGTTGAAGTTGTGGAATGCATTGAATTTACATGGAAAAACAGAATTGTTGCCACCGGATGGGGGGATGAATTTGAAGATTCGAGTGAAGAACAAGTTTTAGGAAGAACTGGACCAGTAGCCGACATATGTGGGATGATATCATTTGAAGAACTTCTCAGAGAAATAAAAAGGGTGACATAACAACCTGAGATTGACGAGGAAACGGGATTCATGTTCTTCCCTTCTTTAGTAAATCACATGACCAGATCAGGGAGACATTACCAGGTTCCAAGCTCACTACTAGCAAATGACAAAGGGAAGGGCATTGAAAACCTTCCTATGCCAGAGATGACCATAGAGGAGAGCAAGATCCTCGATCAACTGAAGAAAACTCAAGCTAACATCATTCTATGAGGGCTTTTCATGTCTTCCCAGCTGCACATAAATGCTTTAATCAACCTACTCACTGGACCCATAGTTCCTCCTTCTACCACACTAGAAGAAGCGGTAAATCTGGTCAGATCCTTGACCTCTACCCGAATTCTATCATTTTATGAAGAATGAATCCCCAGAATTGGGCTAAATCACAATCATGCACTCAACATCTCCGTCGAAGTTATGGGGAAGGCCGTGCCACTCTCTCTTGTCGATAACGGATTCGCCTTGAATGTCTGACCACTGAGAACCTTCAAGTGTTTAGGCTTGAAAGAAAGCGACCTCGCTCTAACCTCCACCGCTATACGTGCCTACGATAATAGCCACCAGGAGGTGATGGGATCCATAAAACTTATAATAGGGTTGGCCTTGTAAACCTTGTCCTTGAATTCCGAGTCATAGACATCCCAGCTTGTTTCAACCTATTGCTCGGATGAACCTGGCTCCACAGTATCAAGGGTGTGTCTTCCTCACTCCATCAGAAATTGAAGTTCTTCGCTGACGGGCGAGTGATCACCATTTTGGGCGATGACAAAAATATCGAGGGTACAAGCACCAGCAATCCGATCCTTGAGATACAACACGGGTCAAATGATATGCTCCTATCAGGATTCCGAGTTGAGACACTCCTAATCCCGGTAGGGGACGGTTTTAAAGAAAGGGTTTGTACAGAATATGACCCTCATGGCAATGCCAATGTGATTAAGATGTTTAGAAACATGCACTTCATGCCCGGACTGGGGCTAGGGAAAAGGCAGTAAGGGATACTTGAGCCCATCGAACTGAAGAAAGCTTTCCCTCCTTGTGGCTTGGGGTATCAACCATCAGAACAAGAGCTAAAAATGATCCACCAGTCTCGACCAAAGAGAAGATTAGATTGTATCCAAACTCTCCCAGGAGACTCCTTGAATGGACAATTCATCAAAGAAGGCGAAGACTTCCCCTTTTGCTATTTTCCAGAAACATGGTATGACCACACAAACAAGAAGATGAAGCCTGGAATGGAGATCTTTTTCCAAGATAGCTACCCATGGGTCGAAAGTTTCCAACACCGAGCACAATCGCTCGTCAAAGATATCGAAGAGACTGACGAAAGTGATTTCAAAGATTCCTTCAACTTACAGACACTGGGGCTGGCACTCTGCATGGTTCATTCAGGCACTACATTAATGGATCCATCCCATCTGATTAAAGCTGCTGATACACCCCTCCTCAAGTGGCATGCTGTGCTAGTTCTACCTCTTAAAATCTCCCCTAACCCCAATGTATACCCTATTTCTTCTTGTGTTGTCTATCCTTGTTCAAATGTAATCGAGACCACTTTTGATAAGGTTCTCAATGCTGTTTTTCTTATCAATAAAATAAACGAAGATTTTGAGTATCTTGCTGTGCCTTATATTAATTGTTTGGATTCTAATCAAACTTTTGATGATGATGATTTTGCAAATGGACAATTCTTAACTGATATAAATAAGGTTAATAATAAACAACATAACTGTTTTCAAGTTAATGAAGGGGAGACTGTTGTTATTAATCTCGGTTCTAGGAGCCAACTGCGCGAGATTAGGATAGGGGCCACCCTTGACGAGCATGAGTGCGCACAACTCAAATAATTGCTAAAGGAATTCGTGGATGTCTTCGCATGGTCTTATAATGATATGCCCGGTATTGATCTTGAAATAGCTGAGCACGAGATCCCCACTCTCCCAGATTACAAGCCGGTTAAACAAGAATTGAGAAATCTTCGCACCGAATGGTCGTTCAAGGTCAAAGAAGAGGTGGTCAAATAGTTGAACGTGGGATTCATTCGTGTGATCGAATATCCCACATGGCTAGCCAACATAGTACCTGTGTTGAAATCAGGAGGGAAGGTTCGAATGTGTGTAGACTACCGATATTTAAAGAAAGCTTATCCAAAGGATGATTATCCGCTACCCAATATCGACATGATCGTGGACAACATAGCCAGTCATGCTCTCAAGTCATTCGTCGACGGGTTTGTCGAATATAACCAAATCAAGATGCACCCAGACCACCAAGGAAAAATTGCATTCATCACCCCAGGGGGAACCTTTTGCTACACCGTTATGCCATTTGGTCTTAAGAATGTTGGTGCCACCTACCAAAGGGTTGCCACAACCATCCTGCACGATCTGATTCACAAAGAAGTCGAGGTTTATGTGGATGATATGATTATCAAGTCCAAAACTAGAGAAGGTCATGTACCCGCTCTTCGAAATTTCTTCGAATGACTACAACGGTATCAGATGAGACATAATCCACAGAAATGTGTCTTCGGCATTACAAAGGGAAAACTCTTGGGATTCATGGTCAGTGAGAAGGGGATAAAAGCAGATACTGCAAAGCTGAAGGCCATACTTGAGATGCCACCGCCCCGAATAGAGAAAGAAGTCCGAGGTTTTCTTGGGAAATTACATTATATCATCTGGTTCATCAGCCAACTAACCTCCATCTGTGAATCGATCTTAAAGCTCCCCCGAAAGGATTCAACCAAAATGAGGCATACCAAGAAGCTTTTGACGGAATCAAACAATATCTGACCCAACCTCCAGTGCTCATGCCACCACAACCTGGTCTCTCTTTGCTCCTATACCTAACTATAACTGACACTGCAACTGGGGATTTGCTAGCCCAATACCTTGAAGACTAACTCAATGAAAGAGCCATCTATTACACCAGTCGCAAATTGGCCGGGTATGAGGTCAACTACACTACTTTAGAAAAGGCATGTGTCGCACTTGTCTAGGTCACCCAAAAGTTGCGACACTACATGCTCGCCTTCCTCTTCAAACTTGTATCCTAAATGGATCCCATCAAATACCTACTTGAGAAACCTGCCTTATCCAGTCGAATGGACCGATGATTGCTGCTCCTAACCGAGTTAGATATCGTGTACATCACACAGAAAGCCATTAAAGGAAGATCCATCTCTGACTACCTCGCTGATTACCCCATAGAAGAAGCATATGTCTGGATCTACGAATTCCCAGTTGAAAATATCCTCTGCACCGCTCAAGACAACCTTCGATGGTAAATGTTCTTTGACGGCGCTGCCAACAAAAAGGGATATGGCATTGGGATACTTCTGATCGCCCCAGATGACTCCCACACTCCCATCACCATCAAATTGAATTTTCCTTGCACCAACAACATGACGGAATACGAGGCATGCACAGTAGGCCTCAAAGTTGCTCTTAAGAAAGGTATTCAATACCTTGATGTCTATGGGGATTCTTCCCTCATCATCGATCAAGTTCTCCGAAAGTGGAAAGTCAAGGACGAAAAGCTCCAACTCTTCCATTCCCACTTAGAAGAGTTAGCCTCTTGATTCCAAGATATCACCTTCCATTACCTACCTCGAGCAAAGAATAACCTAGCCGATGCTCTCGCTACCTTGGCCTCCATGGTCGACATGCCCGAAGGAATAACAATGACCCCTTCCTAGTTCAAAAGCAAGACAAACCAACCCACTGCTACTATATTTAGTTTGTCTCCACTGAAGATCCCGAACTAGACGACTGCTGGTACTATGATATCTAGTGCCTCCTCAAACATGGTAGGTATCCCGAGGGTTCCAACAAGAAATACCGAACGACCCTCCGAAGACTGGCCGCCCAGTACATGATCTATTATAAATCTCTACTTAAGAGGAACTTCGACGGAACTCATCTACACTGTATCGCAGTGGCTGAGATTGAGAAGATAACGTAGAAGATCCACAACGGGGAATGCGGCCCCCACATGAACGGTCACATGCTTATCAAGAAGATCATCCGACATGGCTACTACTGGACCACCATGGCCCAAGATTACACCACCTATATCCGGAGATGCCTCAAATGCTAATAGTTCTCCAATCTTCAACACCTGCATCCGCGAGAATTATACAACATGACCTCTCCCTGGCCATTCTCCACCTGGGGTGTCGACATAATAGGGAAGGTTACACCAAAGGCTTTAAACGGACATGAATTCCTCCTAGTTGCCATTGATTACTTCACCAAATGGGTCGAATCTGAGTCATACGCAGTATTAAATGCCAAGAAAGGGGCCAAATTCCTCGAGAAAAATATCATCTGCCGATATGGGGTCTTGCACGAGTTAGTGTCAAATAACGGGTTGCACTTCGAAGAAGAAGTCACAGAAGTAGTCAACGAGTACGGGATTCAGAGACACAAATCTTTTCCCTACCGACCTCAGACCAATGGTGCAGTTGAAGCCGCCAACAAGAACCTCAAAGCCATTATCAGCAAGATGACTGGAAGCTATAGGGATTGGGCCAATCGGATCCCGTACGCCCTCTGGGGCTATTAAACCTCAATCCGAACCTCTACTGGGGCTACCCCTTACTTTCTGGTCTACGGTATGGAAGCAGTCCTACCTGTGGAGTTGGAAATACCCTCGCTACGCGTTATGCTCGAAATCAAAGTTAGCGCAGAAGACTGGTGCCAAAGTCGTCTCGACGAACTGACCTTCCTAGATAAAAGGAGATTGAAAGCTCTTTACCACATACACGTGTACCATCGCCGAATAACGCGATCATTCAATAAGAGAGTCAAATACCACGGTGTTCGGGAAGGGGATTTAGCCCTTAAGGAGATAATAGAACCCATCTGGACCCCAGAGGAAAATTCAAGCCCAATTGGAGCGACCCCTACATTATGAAGAAAATCTTATCCGGCGGTGCCGCCATGCTCACTAACCTAGATGGGGAGGAGATGGCTCATCCAGTCAACCTAGATCGTCTCAAGAAATTCTACCCCTAGTCTGGAATCTCGACGCACTACGACTCTTCTCATCTCCATTCTATTCTAAAAAAAAACTCTATTCATTTCCCTCTACCCAGAACTACGTGGGCCTAATCCTCTACAAAAAATCATTTTTCAAGAAAAATAAAAAAATTTCAAAATTCCCAGAGGTACGTAGGCAGCTCATTAATCTTACAGGAGCACGACCCTTTCTTTTTCACAAAATACTATTCTTTTCTTATCTCCAAGAATGGCAGTTCATTCTAACAAATACTTGAACAAAAGGATTATGTATGCCTTAGCGATCAGTATAAATAATTCAAAATTATAAAATTCATCGAAAGGCACAGTTGGATGATCAGAAACTTGCTTATTTCATTAATAAGAAATCACAACACATATTACATAAGAAAAGGAACGGATAACTTCCTTCCCCCTACTGCCATAAAAAGCCAAATAAAATCCCCATATCTATTCCTTATTACAAAAATAAACTCTCCGAGAGTCCTACCCATAGCTACCAAAGGAGCCTGCACCCTCATCATCTGCATCATGGGGTCCTCAAATTTCCCCTGCCTGAACAGAGTGCCGTAAACGCTCCATGGGCCTATAAGCCTGAACCAGCTTCGAAAAAACCACAACAGCCCCTTCCATGGTGTTAAATAAAACAAACCACCTTTGTCCAGTCTCCACTGCCAACATCTTACTGACTAATCTCCTCCACAACGACTTCATATAATCCCCAAGGACATGTGAAACTCTCCCAACAGACTGAGAGGGACGGGTCGACGGACGCTAATTTTCCCATAAGGAGCCAAGCCGCATGCGTAGACGCTCAGTCAAATCGTCCATCGAAAAGAAATTTTCGGTCCAAGGTGGCATGACCTGTGCCCAGCCAAATTGGCATAAAAGTCGCCAAGGGAAATAAAAAGAGGTATGTCTGAGACCAACACGCCGCACATATGAGTACTCTCTTGGCTCCAGAACAGGCACTAACTGCCCCCACCAAGGCACTAACCAATATAGATTCCGAGCCCCATTCTCCACAAACCAGTTCTCCCAGCTCTTAATATCCAAGCCAACACTGAAGAAGTAACGCGAAAAGAAGTTGGGAACAACCGATAAAGGATACTCTGGAAGGGCCACTAAGCGGAGTCTTTCAGACAACCACATGAACAGCATCACGGGGCTACCCCTCAGAAAGTTAGAACAACCTTCTCTCCAGGTATCCAGGCCATTAAGGGTCTCCCCCAGTATCACCATCGCAGGATTGCGATGGTATGACATCCACGAAGTAATGGCTACAAGTTGTGGGTCCACCAGCAGTTCCCCAGTCACCAACAATAATTTTAAAACCAGGCCCAGAGCAACGGCTCCAGCATAGCCAACATCATCTACTTATCGCAAATGCATAGACTGCAGCATAACCGGGTGGGAGATCATTCCTCCAGTAACTAGTGATCTATCCGTCGAAGGTGAAATATGAAGAAGGCTGACCAATAAATCCCTAAGAGAACGGGAAAATTCGGGCAAAGCCGCAGTAACATTGGGATTTATACTTAGCATGACAGATAATTCCTCATAGGTAGGACAAACTTCATCTAACCCAAAGCGGAATACATGGTCTTAGGGGTACCAGAATTGTACCGCCGCCATCAGCATGTTCCACTCAATAGGCCGATTGCGCCACAAAGAGACTCAACGCATGTTGAAAGCATTATAGTCGACATTATAAGAGCGCGTTGTTTCCAAGGCTTCGAGGTAGTTAGCAAACTCAATGCTACCAGGGAGAGCCATCTTGAAAAGGTAAGAGATAGTGGGCAAGTAAGTAAGAATGCGAAGGTGTGATGAAAACACTCCACCCTTACCCCTTTTTATACTTGAGAACCCTCACAAGAGACATAATCCCTGCAGAAATTGAAGGGAATCCTACCCCATAAAATAAAAAAGGCTGAAGAAGGTACCAATTAAAGCTTTGAATTGATAGGACTGGACTGAACTGCTAATAGGCAGGACAGGGTGCTTGCCGATTGGTAGCCCCCCATTTTTAGAAATTTCCCTCTTTTCCTCTTTTGTCAAATCAAAAAACTCAATAAAAATAAATTGATATTCTCAACAGAATTTCAAGATCCCTTTTCATCCTTATATAATTTCCCCTTTTAATTAAAAAATTTCCTTCAAAAATTCCAAAAATACTCCTTTTTACGGTCTCAGCAGCAAAGTAAAAAGCGTACGTCCATGCATTCATTCATCATTAATAAAAGATAATAAAAAACTCCATTGCATTGCATCTATTTATTTTCTGTGTTACATCAATTTTGCAGGAAATAAAAAGAAAAAGCAAAAATAATGGGACTCAACCCGAACCCATATTCTCTCTCTCTCTCTCACCTACCTTTCTCTCTAAGAGCTTCCACCCCTGCGACGTGCTCTCTTTCCCCTACAGCGAGACGATTCACCACCACTACCCGAGCCAGAGTCTTCTCCGGACGTAGCAGATGGCACCAAGTAAAAAGGAACAGGAACCACATCCCGAATATGGGCAGTCGTCGAAGATAGCCAGCCTCTGATGTCTCTTAGACAAGTGGTCGACACTCGGACTTGCTGCAAGAAAAAGGTAAAATTAGTATCAAAGTAGAAATGACCAAAACAAAAAAGAAAGAAAGAGAAGAACAGAAAGGTATACCGCAGGTTGGAGGACCTCCTCTGTCAAACCCAACTCCTCCGGATCCATCGCATGAGGACGATGCAGCATAGGCACTATACCTCCATCAGCCTGCCAGATGTTGTATGAAGGAGTGCGCAATCGTACGAAAGGAACCTCCAAGGTCTCCGCTGCTGCAGATGCCATCGGACCGCCACCACTGTGGGATGATCCCACCGCCTGACTCGAACTCGCAGGAAGGAAAGGGAGGGCATCATATACACTGGGCACCATCAACCAGCTCGTCACAAAGTCCATATTGTCATACGGCACAGCCGTATCAATGTATAACAAGTAGGATTCACCGATCATTATCGCAATCCTCGCATCCTCCGATAGCAGTTGCTCCCGCCTCATAGACGTAGGAGGCTGCGCAGGTGGCACCACCACCTCCTCCTCAGCAATCTGGCGAACCACCCTCTCCCCGAGATACCAGGAATGGCCGAACTCATGCGCCAGCAAATGCCTCATCTGCGTGTTCACGCTGGTCGTCCCCATATCCTGAATGGCTATCCCCTATGAATAAAAGGTTACCTGAAAAATATCCAAATAGACATTAATCAATACAAGATCAGAAGGTGCAAAAACCAAGACAAAAAATGGAAAGAGTCTTACCCTACCACTGGTCAGGTCATTCAAGACCTGACGCACCGCCTCCAGAGAGAGATATCCCTTCGACTGCCGATTGGTCTTATGCCATCGATACAATCAGCAGGAGTCCCCAACAGTGTCATCCTTCAGAGCGATCAGCGAGGTATTACACACAATCACCTCATAAAACCACGTCTTTCAAAGATAAGAATTCACAAACAAAAAGAGACGCATAAGGAAAATGCGAATGCATGAAATGAAAATGCAAATGCATGAAAAGAAATGCGCAAACTGAAGAATACCTCAAGAAGGTACGTGTCTCCAGTAAAGGTTTTCCGAAAGCATTGGCTGAATGCATCCAGAGAAGAGTAAAGGGTCGCTAAAGTCAGACTCCCCCAATCATAGAAAGGGATGTTCGAAAACATCCTCAAGTATGGCAAGAACCACAAATGGACGACATCGCCGCTCAACGCCACCATGAAACCTTCCAACACCAGCAAAATAAATAACCAGGCATCTACCTCACTTGAAGCCCGTCCTCCACATCAATCACCCTGCCCAACAGGACATCCTTCAGTAGGGACAGTCGGATAAAATCCCCAAAAACTATCCTCCTTACATCACCAAGTTCCGTACGCACTGCCTCCGGTCTCACCCTCAAAGAGAGATCCAACAGCTACTGCACATCTATGGGAGTCACAATCATCTCCCTGAAGCCGAAATGGAAGGTGTGAGTAGTATCCCACCACCTCTCCCCCAAAGCGCACATGACCGCTGTCAAACAAGGCATCTCATCCAGCGCAGATGCCAACCTCCCAAAACCCGCTGATGATAACACCCAACGCACCACAGGTGGGAGACGCTCCCAGACATCCCTGAGCCCCGTCGTCCTGTGAGCGCGCATGTTCTTCAAAGAAATATCAGACTGCCAAAAAGAAAAAAATCTCATCAGAAGTCAAGAAAGAAATAAAAATCACCAAAAAGAAAGGAATTCCAAAGGTTGGGTTACTTACATAACCTCCAGGATTCACTCTCGAAAATCGATGACGTGACGTATCCCACAGCAAAGTCTGCTCATTCGCAACAGGCTTAAATGTCTCAAAGGAGTTCTCACTCCTCAAAGCAAGAGGCGCCCTGGCCCTCCACTCCACATTCGCCCGTCATCAATAGTCAACCACTCCCTGTGGACTGCAGTGCTCACAAAAGCGGCCATTTCTTGAAGATCGGAATGCTAGAACGATTTGCAGAGAAATTGCAGAAAGAGAGAAAGCAAAGAAGGTGTGAAAAAATGAAGGGATTCGCCCCCTTTATATAGGATGCCAAATGCCATACCGATCGGTACTGACCCCAACTATACCGATCGGCACTGACTCCTTACCTTCCCGAGGCAGTCCAAAAGTCTATGCCACTGTCGAATGGCACCCCTCATACCATGCCGACTGGCACCCCCCTTAAATTTTGTACAGAAATTCTTAAAAAATACCAGAAAGCCCCGAAAAATCCTAGGAAAATTCCTAAAAATCCCAGGAAGATTTAGAACATTTTCACCAAGAAAATTTTGCATTCCCTCAAGCGGAATCCCTCTTTCCTAGCGAAATCCTAAAAAACCAAGTGAATCTCCTCCCGGTAAAGCTCCGAAGGATCTCTAAGAATTGCCTGATCACTTCCCTAGCAGAGTTTTTACAGCACCAAAATTGGTTGTTCCCCCCTGCGAGGCCTCCTAAAGAAATAAAAGCTTCCCCAGCTATCAGCTCCCCAGCTCAGATCAAAATCACAAAGCACTTTCTCCAGCAGAATCAAAATCTGATCTTTATCCACTCTTAGGTCAAAATTGACCTCGGTCTTGGATCGTCACCTGAGTTAGGTAAAAAATGACCTCGATCCTCGATCATCACCACTCTTAGGTTAGAATTGACCTCGATCTTGGATCGTCACCTGAGTTAGGTAAAAAATGACCTCGATCCTCGGTCGTCACCACTCTTATGTCAAAATTGACCTCGATCTTGGATCGTCACCTGAGTTAGGTTAGAAATGGCCTCAGTCCTGGGTCGTCACCACTCTTAGGTCAGAATTAACCTTTGTCTTGGATCGTCACCTGAGTTAGGTCAGAAATGGCCTCGGTCCTCGGTCGTCACCACTTTTAGGTCAGAATTGATCTAGGTCCTTGGTCGTCACCACTCTTAGGTAAGAATTGACCTCATTTATTAGGTCTTCATCCTAAGCCCACAGAATTGGCTTTGACCCGTAGAATAGGTTACCCTCATCACTTAAGCCCACAGATTTGGCTTTGACCCACAAAATTGGTCACCCCCCAGCATCACTTAAGGTCCTCAGAATAGACCTAAACCTTTGATCATCATTCAAACCATCCCCAGCACACCCCTCAGGTCCTCAGAATCGGCCTCAACCCTCTGAATCGGTCATAATCCCTCAAAAGCATCATGTGGTGTCTATTCGACAGTTATCATTTATTCCAAACTCACCCGTCGAGGGGCTCTATAGACACCCCATTCTGTTACCCCCTAACTCTCCTTAGGTCCCTAGTACCTCCCTTCATCACTACAAACCCAGGTTATACCCCGAGTACTGACCTAGAAGCCATCGGGCACTCCCAGGCTTCGTTTGACCAAAAATTCAAACTCTTTAGCTCGACCAAGGCTGAATGAATCTTAGAAGGGCACTGAAACCCCTTTCCAATGGTCCACTCCATGCGAGATTCCAACTTACTATACGGACGAATAATCTGTTTACATCCAAAACTTGATCTAGAGGCCACCTAGCGCTCCCGAGCTCTGTTTGACCTAAGTCAACTCTTCATCTCTCCTAAGATTAAATGAATCTTTGAAGGGCACTGAAACCCCTTTCCAATGGTCCGCTCCGTGCATAATTCTAACTTACCATGCGGACGAACGATCCGTTTGACTCCAAGAGGTCATCGAATGATTCCAAGGCCCGGTTGACCAAAGTTAACTCACCAAACTAGGTCAAACTCTTTGGAATGTAGAAGTACATCTCCTAACCTTTCCAACGGTCTGCCCTATGTACGATTCGAACTTACCATACGGACGAACGATCCGTTTGCGTCCGAATGATTCCCCATCCAGTGGATCGATAAATGCTTCCGAGCCATATTTGACCAAAATTCAACTCCCAAAACCGAGAGTGGTCCAAGGATTTTCAAAGGTATCTGAATTACCTTTCCAACGGTCTACCCCGTGCGTGATTGTGACTAACGGTTTGCCCTCGGCAGCTAATTTTTTGAAAATGCCTAAAACACACTGCCAAATGAAAGGTTCCAAACCCTGCCTATCGGCGTGTGCCGATAGGAAGCACCAAGTCTATGACGATCGACGGTGACCTGGGCCTATAAAATGAGACCTTCACCTCATTTGCAGAGGGAGCCCAGATCTGATAAAAATCGCTCTCAACGAATCCCAAAAACCTCTCTCGAAGACAACACAATTTCAACATCCAAATCCCTTTCTAACTTTCACTTTTCATCATCCTTTTAATTAAACTTGGTGAATTAGCAACTCTCCATCATCATCCAAGTGCAAGGGCTTCTCTCCAACATTCAAGATCAAGCTCAAGATCTTCAAGAAGGTCCAACTTTCTCAACTTTCTCTTCAAATTCTCTTAAATTCGCAATAACTTGTTTTATTACCTAACACTTTTATTATCACATCTCACACATCCTAATATACTTTTTATTTAGTATTATTGCATATATCTTATTTTCATATAAATAAAACCCAAAAAATAAGAAAAAGAGGGTTTGCTCATAAATTCCAAGTAGGGATTCTCATATTTTTCTCACACTTTTCTCACAACTAAAACACTTTTTCTACACACACACACACTCACAAATAAGAGATCCCCCATTTTCTATTCTCACTTTCTCTCTCATTTTCTATCTTCTCTACATACAATTTTCTTATATTCTATATACTTATTCTTAGTGACGTATCACTCCATATGCGATATCGTTCCATTATAACGATCAACGTAAGAGTAATCACGTAAATCTTATTTTCTATTATTTTTATACCTTCCTACGGATGACTCTCTTTATCTCTCCCATGATACAAGTCAAGGATTCCTATCTCCACTATATATACACATGCACACATATCACGGGGAAAATAAAAAGGAAAATAGAAAACATCCATGAGAGATCGAAAGGGATGAATGGGTGCCTAACACCTTCCCATTTCGTAACTTAGCCTCCGAGCCCTTCTCGAATCATTTTGGTTTCGTATGCACCAGTATGTCTTTGGATGTCATCCTTCGGGATGGCTTCCCCTTTTTCTTTTATCTATTTTGAGTAAAATTGACTGGTGACTCTAAATCTCTCTACATTTTTACACCTCATCTCAAACGACGCCGGTCAAAGCGCTCCCGAGAGGGACACGCAGGACCCGAGGACCCTCCTTTATGCGCCCGCCCATGGCGAGGATCAGGGATGGCCACAAGTCTTCTTTAGGACATTTAGTTTATGAATTTTTTTATTTAAGACTTATGTTTCTCTTAACTTAATTACTTAATAAATAAAGGCCCATTGTCTCTCACAATATGCTTGAACATCTTGATTGTCTTAATTTTATATTATGCATCTCGATATTATGCACCATTTCTAAGAAATAACTCTATTATCGGGTACTAATTAGAACTGCTCTTGGTTACAATAAGATGCTCAGCATACTTCAACGAAGGAACTTCCTCGCGCAAAACATAATTGCTTTAGATTACTATAGGTTATTCAACTTATTCTAATCAAGGAGTATCCTCGTGTAGAGTAGGGTTCATACTGATTATAATAAACTATTAAGTTTGTTTCAATTACTGGAATCCTTAGCTTTTTGACATATCAAACACAAAGGGCCTTAAGAGTTGGCTCGACAACAATAAAATCCCTATAGGGGATCCTTAGGCAAAAAACCAACTGAGGCTGGTTACAAACTATGTTGGTCGCTAAAAATGGTCCATTAACCAGGAGTTTTCTTTCCATCATCCCTCCTAGTCCTAAGGGAGTGTGACAACACAACCTAAAAGGTAAGGTAGGTGGAATGATATTGCTAAGTCATATTGGACCGAAAGAATGATTAACATTAATTATTAACTCATTTAGTTGGCAAAGGCCCAAAATGATTAACATTAGCTATTAACTCAAGTAGTCGACAAAAATCCCAAAATGGTTAACATTAGTTATTCAATAATTTAGTCAACAAAGGCCCAAATGATTAACATTAGTTATTAACTCATTTATTCTGCAAAAAAATCCAAAATGATTAACATTAATCATTAACTCATTTAGTCAACAAAAAGCCCAAAATGATTAACAATAATTATTAACTAATTTAGTCGGCGAAAGGTCCAAAATGATTAACAAAATTATTTAGTCAACAGAAGTCCTAAATGATTAGTAGATGTCAACTCTTCCTAATCAGCAAATTCCCAGAAATCATAAATAATTATTAAAACTATTTAGTCTACAATTTCCCAAAATGCACTTCAGTTAATTAACAAACTTATTCATTTTGGCAAAAGCCTGAAGAGTATAGGGATATAAAGTAGTATAAAAACTATACAAGGACACAAACTAATTACAGATGGAGAGCTAAATATTCTATTATTGCCGCTCTTCGGCCATCATCTGGATTAGGGCAAACACTTCCTCATTATCTTCAAGGTAATGATTCATCAGTTGGGTAGGAATGACATTAATTGGAATCCACTTCTTGTTCTTCCCAATTGGAGGTTGATGGTAAGCTGGGAAATCCACCTAATACTTGTACCAAAACTCTGAATATTTGGTAGTCTTAATCTCTCTGAGGTCGTTCAGCCACCCATGCTTGTATACAACATTTTAGCTTCCTTCAGCCTTACTGGTGTATCAGTCTAGCCCTCATCATATCCTGCTACCAACGCTTCTAGAGGAACCATCCTTAAGATATGCCTCAACCTCTTGACGTCTCTTTAAAGACTACCTATAATAGTGTATTTTCACTGGATATCCTCCTTTAGCTCCACGACTTCCTTCTTCAAGGCATCATTCTCAGCCTAAATCATCTCGCCCACCTAGCCCATATCCATGCTCACTGTAAGTTGGGCCCTTAGATAATTTATTTCCTCATACACAAAGGAGCCGATCTCCTTTATGACTTGGAGGTCATCCTTCAACTTGACCATCAACTCAGACTGGTCCTTGTACGCTATTGTTCTTACTTTTAGCTATTTGCAGACCTTTAAAAAGGCTCGACGGGCCTGCCCACTCACACCTAGTCCTAGAAACTTCCCAAGATTTAAGGAAAGAGATGTATAGTCCTCTAAAATGATAAGCTACAAGTAGCAAAATAAATTACAAGTGAAGAGAACATCAAAAAAAAGAAAAATGAGAGCATTAGTAAAAAGGAAAGTCTTTTTCATCGATAATCTGAAAGGGAGGCAAGAGCCATTACAACCAAAAGAAGGAAAAACATTACAACACAAGATCAAAATAAAGGAAAGGCCCTAAGACTATGAGACTTCACTCCTTTACAAGGTCAGAGATCTCTGGCTCTTTTCCCTTCTTGACATATTTCATCACTTGGTTGGCAGTCGTCTCGACCTTAATTGGCTCCTTTTTAGCTTAGTCAGCAGGCTGGCCAACAGGATGCTCCTAAATAGTAATGGGAGAAGGCTTTGGGAGATGGAGCGTGTACATGTCAAACTCTTGTGGGACTCCTTTTTCCCCAGGCTTTGTCCAATTATTTCTTAAAGTATAACGCCTTGGCGTAAACAATCTAGATCTCAACGTCATCGTAGGTCACATTCCATCCATTTGCGTAGATATTATCCTTGATGTATAGGACCTCGCCCTCCAACTTCTGGACATTCCCAACTAGATTTAGGTTCTCCACCACCAGCTTCTCATTCTTCTCAACAACAAGGCTATTGACCACTTTCATCTCAGCCAAAGCCTTCTTCCTCTCTTGATGGAAGCTAGCCTGAGCATCAACTAAGTCCTTTTTGGACTTCTTCAGGTCTTCACTTAGATCTTAGTTTTTATAGGACTCGTTATCATGACCATCTAAGAGTGTGGTAAAATCTGACACAAATTATAAGGAATGAGAAAGAAGAGTTAGTGCATAAAAGTCAAACAAAGAGAAATTACTAGCAAATGATAGAGTACTTACCAAGGCAAGCCCCCGTGCAGACTTAAGTCCCTACTGGTCTGACCCCAGTTGCGATTGGCCACAAGAGCTTCCCCCTTTAGCAAGCCAGGGGCAAGGGATGGGGTGTTGGCCACACTAACCCCCTTAGCAATAATAGAAAGGGAGAGGGAGGACTCAGCTGGGGCCTTGAGAGGCTATTTTTTCTTCTCCTCCTCCCTCCTCCTCTCTCCTTTTCTCTTTCTTCTCCTCCTCCTAATCCTCCTCGTCCTCTTCTTCTTCTTCTTCTTCTTCTTCTTCTTCTTCTTCTTCTTCTTCTTCTTCTTCTTCTTCTTCTTCTTCTTCTTCTTCTTTTTCTTCTTCTTCTTCCTCTTCTTCCTCTTCCTCTTCTTCTTCTTCTTCCTCTTCTTCTTCTTCCTCTTCCTCTTCTTCTTCTTCTTCTTCTTCTTCTTCTTCTTCTTCTTCTTCTTCTTCTTCTTCTTCCTCTTCTTCTTCTTCTTCCCTAGTTGGAACCACTGACTCTAGTGGAGCCCCCTTATTTTTCTTTAAAAGCTTACCCCTATCAGATAATAAGGCCGGATCTTTATAATTTGTGATCAATAATCTCCTCTTTAAGGTACCCACGTATTCTTCTTCTTCTTCCTCTTTTTTATCTCAATTTGCCTAAATGAGCTAGTGGATTCCTATCTTGAAACATCTAAGCCAAGGATCTTGTCTATTGGCTGAATAATAAAATTGAAAATGGTATTTAAGTATTCTAAAAGATAAGCTTTAACACGAGGGTGCTCACCACCAGGAAACCCATCTCTAACCTTCCAGGCCTTAAGAAGATCAACAACCCTTAGCTCTCGAAGACAAAACTCTTGGTTCTTGTTAGGAGCTGCAAAAATGAGGAAGAAATACATATAATAGGATAGAAAAGTAAATAGCAAACAAGAATTAAATAATTTAATTGAAGAAAGAAGAAGTAGTGACCTGTGTGATCCACCCCTCACTTAGGGCACCAGGAACCCCGGCACCTCTCACCCTCAAGTAAGGGAAGATGTTGCCAATTCTTGCTAATAAAACCTTATCGCCAATACTATTTGTAGGAATCAGACATATTTACGACCACAACCTTTTTTGCCTTCCTTGCCTTCAAGTACAAGACACCATGACTGGTGAACGACCAAATATAGTAAAAGAAAATTTCTAGGAGACCCAAGTTGGTCCCGTATAATTCATTGATTATGTGCACCCATTCAGGCTTTTTCATGTGTTTGGGAACTGAGTAGGGACAACCTCAAAGTAACTAAAGAATTTAAAAAATAAGGGGTTGGGGGGAAAATTTAAACGCCCTGAATAATAAGAAGAGTGTGAATCCAGTATCCATCTTCTATGTCCTAGACATCTCTGGGTATAGGGACACAGTCGATTTCTACCCACTCACAAATATAATATAATTTTTTGAATTCCGTAATAATTTTGCAATTGAGAATAACTATGAGTTGGGTCGGGCAGTCCATTTTGCAGATTAGAGGAACTTACAAGTAAAAATGGTGAGAAAAATATCTGGAAATATGAAGGACATGAGGAAAGATTCAGTAGCAGGTCGCGAAGAAGAAACGATGGAAAAATGACGGTGGATACAGCTAAACCTAGTTTGAACTTTAAACTAATGATGAATGGCGATTCCCATTAAAGTTTTGATGCTTTATACATTTTCTCAGACCCTCACCTATCCAGGAGTATTAAAAGTTTTCCATGATAATTCCACAACTTCACAAGTATTTATGATATGCGATGATGATTATAAAAAGGTTATAGGCTTTGGGCCTTGAACTGACTTAAAATCTATTGACCCAACATTTCTGCCTAAAGATTTTAGGGCGAATTGTGTGGTCTTATTCATTATTCAAGCCCACTAATAAAACCGACCAACCAAGCATGAAAAGTGGACTTCCCGACCCAACTCATATATTTATTTTAGACCCCTGTATTTAACATGTGCTTAAATGCACGGAGATAGACTCAAATTGGTTACCAACAATCTCGAGGAGATATTCAGGGACACTTACGAGCTATCCAAAAGCTGGTTGAGTTATTTGTATAATTCAATCACTTAGAATGATAAATATAAATGGGTAAAAGGGGGATGTAACTTCGATTATTTAAGAGACGCTAATAGAAAACAATAACCCCTCCGTAGACGTAGGTATGTTGCTGAATCACGTAGCTTTGGTGTTGTGTGTGGTTATTTATTTTGCTCGATATTGCTTTCTACCTCGTTCATTGTGATAATTCTTGCACTCAAACCAATTGTAATACCCCGCCCTAGAAATTAGGCATTTAACGTTATTTGATATGTTTTGTCCCAAGGAAAATTCGAGGGATATATAATCCAAGTGTAACACGTAAAGTAATACGTAAGGTGACACATTACGTAAATTGTTTAAACGAGAAAAATACCACGATGCATGTTTCTCATGAGTGCGTATTTAATCACTAAAAGCATTAGCTAGGATGTCCATTAAGTTTAAGGGAAAAATATCAAGGAATGGATATGACACGGACAAGGTTAATATGTGATATTTAAATGGTACGAAAAGCAGAGTATCGCAATTTGGATTAAACAAGAATTTTTGGCGTTGCATGGCTCTCATGAGTTTTATTTTGAGTTTGTATAATTATTTTAAAAACTTAGGTTAAGTTTTACGCGATTTGGAGAAGCAACGAGCGCTACGCGAGCCTGGGTACAAATTGTCTAACGGTGCACAACATTGCCAAAGTTCAGTTTTGTGCTACTTGTTTAGGAAAATTGGTAAGTAAAAAAATATTCCGAACATATATTTAGACTCTTAAAAATACAAGGAATATTACCATATGAAGAAAAATCGAAAAAATATATTTTGTATGGAGGTCCCGATTCTTGCGCGCCTTGTATAGAACAATTCGGGAAACGATTATCGTAAATATGATTTTTTAGCTAAAAAATGGAAGGAATATGATTTTTAAGTTAAAAATTTCAAAAAGAATATTTTTTTTGGGCTGGTACCAAAAGTGACACAAATCACCATTTTTAGGTGATTTAAGGTGGTGTTGGGGGTCACATGTGAGTTTATTCTTATGTTGTCTCAATCCACCTCACAAAAATCATATGTAAGACCCTTGAGAAGAATTTTTCACTTAATTATAAGGTTCTACGTCTTGACTATGGGCTCATAAGGTGCTAGATTACCCGTTTTGTTTAATAAAAGAAATGGGAGGGAAAGTGAGTTGACTATTTCTATCTCACTCCTTTCATTAAATTTTCTTCATCACCATGGCAAAAAAAAAGCTCTTCCTTCACCCCAAATTTTTATCTCTTCCTCCCCACCATCTTTACACCATGAAAGCACTATTGTGGAGGTAACAAACACCATTAAAACACCTTGGAGTTTTTGAGCAACTTATAGGGAGAGTTTTGGAAAAGATTTTGATGAGGTTTTGGAGTTATAGAAGGGGGTTTTGGTCTTGAAAAGTGGGCTATTGTGACTCCCTTTAGGGCCACCTTTGGAGGTGGGGGAGTCCCCACCTTCTTTACCATTATTTGACGACATTTTGAGGTGGGAAATGCTTATCTCTTACTAAGTTAAGTTGATGATGATATTAGTATGAGTACTCCGCATCTTGTTGATATTAGGTCTGTAGAAATAGTCATCCATAATTAAAGATTTAATACTACATGATTTCAAGATATAATTTCGAAGACAATGAGATTTTCTATCTTTGAAATGGGTCTTGTAGTATACCTATGTTTAGCTTAATGTTTCTTACATATTTAGAGATTAAAGTATATTGATTAAGATTTTAACTATACTAATAGACTTATTAGTATCATTCTTACCATTTTATAGGGAATTGGGTACTTAAAAGTGAAGGATTGAATGGGTTTTAAAAATGGATAATTTTCATCCACTATTCACAAACATTTTATGAAATAACACGTTTTAAACTCACGTTTTAAGGTGAATAAATGATTTCTTTATTGTGAAAAACAATTGGTATGTATAGGCCTTTTTATGATATTAATATAGTGATTTTAATGTTGATGAATCATTATGAAAATAACAATTTGAGTTTCATTTACGAATTGTAGTATTTAGGTTGCTAAACTAAGTTTGGGGGTTAAAAGTGTAAATATGTGAAAGTGTTGTCCTCTTGCAAAATTTGGGTGAGAATATAAATAATGAAAATGTGGAAGACTAATTCTGAATAAAATAACTAAGTATGGGTCTTTATGTAAAAAGTCATATTTAAGGTGTGTAACACTAAGTCTAAAATGCAAAGTGTCAAATGTGTAAATGTGGACTAAAATGGGTTTATCGTGTTAAAACTCATAAATAAAGTGTGTAGACTTTAATATGTGAAAAAAATGATTTTATATATTAAAGGAAGTAATGTGAAAAAATGTGATTTTCGATAAAGTGAGAAGTTGAAAAAGGGTCATAGTGACTAAAATGCCTACAGGTTAAGTTTGAAGCTTAAAAATAGTATATTTTTTTTGTAAATAACACTTGAATAAGGAGTGAAGTTATGTATTCTGATGTAAATTGGGTAAATTGACAATTTACTTAAAATGTAACATTTTCATGAAACAAAAATGTTAAAGAGTGTTTTGACACATATGTAGAAAGAATGAAATAAGTCGACGGAAATGATTTTCGGTGTGAAGTCAACATGTGTAAAAAGGGGACTTTAATGGAATATAATCATTCTTTCTAAATGAATAATGGAAAAATGTACTGTTAAGTCCAAGGCTTTGACTTCAACCCCCAAAAGGCAAACTAATATGAACATTATGAAAATGTTGAACACATTGGTAAGATATTGATATTGGATGATGTCGGGTTAATTAATTAAGCAAGGCTATGATGTTCCTGGGTGTGCATGTGTTGTGATGGGAGTGTGTCAGCAGAATCCCCAAAGAAAATGCTAAGTGATGAATTGAATATTCGTGAAAGAAGCATAAATGAATGATATTGATTCATTGATTTATAAATGCAAGAATAAAGAATTAAATATTTAATGTTCATGTGGTAACATGGGATTGTTAAATAAGATGACTTAATGATGTTTAAGCTACTTAATGAGGTTTGAATCATAATAAACACAAGTGTGTGTTATATGAGGCATTTAAAGGAAAATGAGTATTTTTCTAAACAGAGTGTGTGCGTACGTCGAATGGAAGTCCTATAAAATGGTTAAGTAACTCTGGAATGAGTTAATAAATGTCGAGGTAATGAACGTTTAAAAGTAAATGTAAGGTTTTTCCCTAACAAATGTCATTTTTTTCACGGTGTGAGTTAATGGGAAGGAATATGCTCGTTTTATGCATAATGATACAAAGTGACTATTTTGTGAAAATAAGGAAGTATATTGGATTAAATAACGTTTTTGGATAAAATGGTTTAATACATTGGGATATGTACTTTCAAAGGTATATATTAAGATACATAGGTACTTTCGCATGCATGTAGTGTAGTGTGTGAGTATTCTTTTTGCCACTCGTTTCTGTACTGAATTGTATAGTTCTCACAAAGCATTTAACTCACTCCCTCATTTTGTTATCGTAGGTTTCATACAATTTCATATTTTGAGCACATTATATAGGTAAGTATTTATGTTAGTAGCTCTGTTTACTTGGCCTTGGGGCATTTCCCTTGGGTCATATCACGTATTGACTATAAATCGGATTCGCATGCTAATAACTGCAACCTTAAATATTAATAAAACTGGATTAAAAACATTATTCAGGTTGTTTCATTGCACTTCATGATTAACGCGTGGTTCAGATTGAGTTGATCCTTTATCAACCCTTAAATTCGGGTCGGGGCATTATAACTTAGTATCAGAGCTTTAGGTTCATATTCCTTTTAGGTGTGATGTGGTGAGGTCGGTAGTGCATCTTTCGGCGTCCTTGTTGGTTGGAGTCGATCACACTTGCCTGGTGATGATCTTGATTTGTACCTTGATGGTAAAGTCGAGGTCTTGAGCACGTTGTGACATTCTCTTTGAGTTGGCGATTGGTTAATTTAGTATCCATTCTTGTTCCATCGCATTTATTCTGGTAGTGTTAACTAGCAAGTATCAAGTTTTGGTGCAGATCGTTAGGTGGTGGCACCTTAGGCTTTTATGATATGTATCATGTGGAAGTTTGATGATTAGAAAGTCCTAATGATTTTAGTTTCATCTTAGCTAGTATGCTTGGGGTTTTCATCTATGTCATTAGGTGACTAAGTAGCGTGACTTGTGAATAAATAATGCTATGGAATTTACAATGCCTAAGTGACTTAATTATGATTTGGGTTTAGATAATCATATTGATTGAGGGTAATTTAAAAATGAATCTATATAGTCCTTGGGACTTAGTCTTAGAAATGGTGTATTGAATTCTGGTTTTAGAAAAATGAAGTGGTATTGAGGAATATGATCTCTTGTGGCATTAAAGGTATTGGCCCAAAGTTTTATAGGTAGAACCCGATACCCTATATCTTAGCAAATTTTTGAAAGTGGTAATAGATTGTGATCTAGCAAATAATTGCGATGGCTATGTAGTGAGACAAGTTAGTTGTCATAGCTGAGTGTTTAATAAGGTTAAGTTATACGCCATTATGAGTTTGATCTTGGGTTATAGTTGTGGGCATGCATGCGAATTCGTGCTGATAATTCCTTGGAGATATATTCTAAGGATTACCTAATGAGTTATTAGTAGAAGTGATAGACACTCCCAAGTAATGGTGAACTTTGGATTCTGCTTCATGTATTACAATACCAAGTATGTTTCTCTTTAAACTTTGGGGATTTCTTATGATGTCAAGGGCATAGAGTTACAGATGGGGTAACACGTAGTAATTGGGTTAGTGTTTGGCCCTAAAAAAAATTACATTAATGGCCATGATCGGTTGTTATACCTGGTCGAATTTTATCGGGATCACTCCTACTCCAGAATATGCATAATCATTGGAGATGACTGAATTTGGGTCCTTTCCATGGAGCATTGGGAAATTTATTGCATGGATGCATAGGCTGTGGATGCTGTAATATGATTTAGTCGTATCATTTTGTGGCAATACTTAGGAGTTAACGCCATGGCTTGTTGATAAGCTTGTGTTGAGATATAAACCTTATGGATAATATCGAAAATAGGTTGATGCGTGCTAGGTTTTACACTTAGGAGACTTACGAAGATGTTCATCATGGTTTTAGAAATAACGCTCAGAATGGACTATAAGACTTGACTACAACACCTACGTGCGCTACCCGTATGGCTTAGTATGACTCTACTGAGGAGAATCATTAGGTATTAAGCATGGATAATGCTTAAAAAATTGAGGTGTCATCATAACTAGTCCGATAGTTATGATTTTGGATCACATAGGACGTTCCTAAGGATTGTAGTAATGGTCCGTAGGGTAAAATTATATGAGTGTTGTGTTTCACTAGATGAGAAAGATCTCGAGGTTTGAAAGTTAGCAATTGCATGTGGGAATTGTGGAGACTTGAGTAGGTAGGTCAGTGACTAACATTAAGAATTGAGAAATGTAACTTTTCTTTGACATTAAGGATAAAAATTAACCCCAGTCTTAAGGAGGGAAGCCTAGAGTTTTAGCATCCTAAATGAATTGGTTCCAAAGTCATTGCCTTTGGAAATGGGTAGTCGTGATTAGTGATTCAATATAGGGCGCATGGCATGGCTAAGACTTTAGTGCACATGTAGGTTGGTGAAATATTAGACTTCAAGTGTACATTGTGGTTCTTATTTCATGTGGCATGGTTTGTTGCCCAAATTCAATTATTTCATTATAGCGTGGCAGTCGCTTGATCCATTGCATCTTATTATGTCTTCTTTGATCCCGGTGATGGGAAGTTGTTGTGTCAGTTAGGGGTATGTATATAGTAATAGCGTTGCATAAGTTTAGTAGTGATGCGAGATAGGTCGAGTTGAGGCTGATGCATCACGGTACATGAGTACGCTCCTCTTCGAAAGCACCTTTGTTTTAATCGTTTGGTGTGTACGCATGGTCTCGCAATTTGTTGCATGTAGTTTGCATGTGGACTTGATAGCTTTGGGTTAACACACTCACTAGTTAATCGGTATAGCTGGTTATAATGTATATCATGGATTTGAGGTCACGACTCTACTATCTGAATATTAGAACTTGATGTGACATTAAAGTCTAGTGTTGCACTCCATATGGAATTTACGAATTGAGAATGTAGTCTCTCATGTGTATTTGGGTTGTCGTACCTAGGATGACTCTAGCTTAATGTGTAGTCTCGTAGGAGGTATCGATTGGATGGACCATTGGGATTAAATGGATGTCTCAAAATCATTGGTGTGAATAGTTATTGATGTTTATGATGTATCCTCCTAGGCTAGGCAAGATCCAAATCGTTTGACGACATGTAGGCTTGTAAATCTAGATGTTCAGAATAATTCATGATAATGAGTTTTTTGGGTGTTAGCATGATATTTAGTGATTATAAATTATTTTGAGGTATTGTTTAGATGAACTTGATAGGCATGCTTGGGAGTTAGCAATAATACGACATTAACCACCGTGGTTGTATCAAATTAATGGTATGAAACCTTTTGGTTAGACTATAGTGTTAAAGACATCTAGGATTAGAATTCAATTGTTGGAAGAATGATTTGTGAGCTTGATGATCATAAATTTCGAATGTGAAATTTCCTAAGGAGGGAAGAATGTATTACCCCTCCCTGGAAATATGGTATTTAATGTTCTTTGAGGTGTTTTGTCCAAAGAAAAATTTGAGGAATAAATAATCCAAGTGTAACACATTAAGTAATACGTAAGGTGGCATATTACGTAAATAATTTAAACGAGAAAAATCCCACAAAACATGTGTCGCATTAATGCGTATTTAATCTCTAATAGTATTAGCTATGGTGTCCGTTAAGTTTGAGGAAAAAATGTCAAGGAACGTATGTGACACGGACAAGGTTAATACAACGAGACACTTAAATGGTACGAAAAGCAAAGTATCACAATATTGATTATACAAGAAAGTATTGCGTTGAATGGCTCTCATGAGTTTTATTTTGAGTTTATATAATTATTTTAAGTACTTAGGTTAAGTTTCACGCGATTCTAACAAGAAATGTGCGCTACACGAGCCTAGGTACAAATTGTCTAATGGTGTGCGACACGGCGAAAGTCCAGTTTGCGCAAATTGTTTAGGACAATTGGTAAGTCAAAAAAATATTCTGAGCATATATTTTTTAATATCCCGCCCGATAAATTAGTCAAATTATATATATGGAATGTATATAATGGGGTATAAATTAGAGTTGAAGAAAATTAATTAAAATTATATATACATTTATATATGATGGGGGACAAATTCTAATTTTTATAAGAAATTGCGAGTAATGAGCCGAATTAACAAAGAAAATTTACTAGAGTATTGGTTGTTTAGATAATTGGTGGTTATGAGTAACTAAACTATAAGAGATTTTCCTATGAGATGGAAAATTTATGGGGGCGGATTTGTAAATTCCAAAAGATGGGATTTATGGACTTAGGGATTCTGCTACACAACAAGTCGTTAAAATGATGTTAATGTAGCTTGAACAACATTGTTCTCGCTTGAATCAGGTTCTCAGGCGCTCGAGCAACCATAAATGAAACTGGTTTCCCTTGTGCTATCATCGCTCCCAGCCTCTTATTTGTAACTTGGGTCAGTTCGTGGATCAGAGCAACATAGGTGAGACATATGGATTGATTTGATGACTGATTTTGTATGAGAAAGAGAGAGAAAGCGTGGGAAATAAATCTATCCAACAAACCTGTTGTGTTTCAACCCCAGAACCATTGATCATATGTCCATATTAGCTCTTGGAGATTGACAACATCGAAGGTCGTAGATGGTAAGTTTGGTATATGGTTTGTATACTTTATTGTAGTATAAGAGAAGGGCTTGGTTAGTAAACTGGCACAATTATTATCATCCTCCCACCCCTCTCAGATACTCTGTATTACTATTCCAAAATTATAGGCCATCCAATTTTACTATAATAGTTACACCAACACCCACACCAGTAAATAAATATTTTCCCCCACCTTTGTAAATATAGAATTACGAAAAATAAGAGAGTTACTATTGAGGGTAGATAGGTTGGGAAGAAAATAGGCAGTGTTCTTGGAGGTTTTGAAGAGGGTTTTAATGGCATTTTTTATAGCTTTCATGGAGGCTATTTGGTGGGCTTTTGTGACTCCCTTTAGGGCCACCTTTGGAGGTGGGGGAGTCGCCCATCTTCATCACCACCACCACTTAGGAGACCATTTAGGTGGGGTAATCTAATCTTATTATAGTTACACTATATTTTATGAACATTGTAGTCTCATTGTTAAGTATGATTAAGAGTAGGGTTATGAGGAAAATAATGTGTTATTATTCATCTAATTTTAGCCATTTTTATGGAATAAAAATGTATAAAATGTTATTCTAGCATATTTTATATTAAAAGAAAACAGTGGACATTTTATGGAATAAAAATGTAAGGAACTATTGTTCTTGTTTAGAATAAAAAAAAGATGCATGATGTTGTAAATGGTATGAATTCTAGAATGAATATATGTTTAATCCACTCGGTAGGATTTTAGTAATTAAAGTCCTCATTATCGTGCGTATAAGCTTATAGTATTTCGATAATAAATATATGAGCAAGTTTAAGAAAAGTTGTGTCGGGTCTAAACATCTAATAAGATGAATGGAGACTTTGGTCTTAATGGAATGAGTGAAAAATTGAAGTATGTTATGTAAAGGTGTTATTTTACATATTCGAAGTGTAAAAGTATCGAGTGTGAGAATTGGGTAATAGTGTGGTATTGAACAAGTGTTAAAATGGCTAAAGGTGTTTTAGATGTTAAGTCAGAAACTTAGAATTTATTTGAGAAATCACACTTTTTAAGGAACCAAATTTAAAGTTTGATAAACGAAAGGGTAAATTGGTAATTTATTAAAGTGGAACATTTTTATGGAATAAAAATGTGAAAGAGTGTCTTTACACTAATATGTGTGAAAATGAATTAACTCCTCAGCGTGAATGAATCTAGTGTAAATCATGTGTGTGTGGATAAAGGACTTAAAGATGAAAAAAAATAATTTTCTGAGTGTTAACGGAAAAACGAACGGTTAAATACGGATTTTGGCTTCGGCCGGGTAAAAGTGAGGAAATGGAATAATGTGGACATGTGTAAAATTTTAAACACATTAATAAAGACTCAAATGCTACCAGGAATAAGCAAGAAGGGCCCGACGCCCTTGGGTGAAAAGTTTTAAATCACTGGCCAAAGTATATGGTGTGCATAGCCATCGGTGTGGAGCTCGTGTAAGTATGCGATAAAATGGAAAATCCCGAGAAAATATAAAAGGAATAAGGGGCATATCAAGAAATGGGTTGTGTGTGGTAGAATATTTCAATACATCCTAACTTGAATGAATAAAATAAATGTTCCAATAAAGGTGCAATGGACAAGTAAATGCGTAAATCTATTAATGTCTATAAGTTAAGGTAAAAAGGGTAATGTACAATGGGCAAATGGGTCATCAAATAACCTAAGTTGTTAAAGCCATGATTGGCATAAGTATGTATTGAAAGGTTTCCAAATGATAAATATGTAGTTTCTAACATGGTGTACACGTGGGTTGAAATGGTACTTTTCAATGAAAATACTATAGTATATATATGTAGATACATATATATTTTCGCAGGCATGTGATTGTAGCGTGTGATTATTCTTTTACGCCGTTCGTTTCTATAAGTTCTTGTATATTCCCACTGGGCATAGGCTGACATCCCCACTTAGTCACAACAAGTTGGGAGAGGTTCCAAAATTTAAGGGCGTTTTACAGGTAAGTATATTTTATTTATTTTTACGTTAGTACCTTTGTTTATTTGGACTTCGGGGCCCTCCCATGGGTCCCTCTTGTACTTTATCTTGAATCTGGAATCGCATGCTAACAAGCGAAAGATTAATTAGAATAAAACCGGACTAGCGACATTATATAGGTTCTTTCATTGCACATCACACACAACGTCTGATTCAAATATGGTTGACACACGAGTGATCCATAAATCCGGGTCGGGTCATTACAAATGGTATCATAACTCTAGGTTTAAGGTTCCCTTCGGGTGTGACATGGTGAGGTCAGTATTAGATCTTTTGACGTCGATGTTGGTTTGGGTCAAATCACGCTTGTTTGGTGACGGTTGTGATTCGTGTCCTCGACGGTAAGGTCAAAGAGGTTAGCACGACTGGTAAGTTAGCTCCAAGTGGCATACGTTCAAGTTAGTCATATAAATCGCTTTCATATTTTTGATAAAGTATGATTTAAAATTTACAAGTGTCCACGTAAGCCAATAAGTGGTGACGTAGAATCTTTGGAGATATTAATAGGATGAGATAACATAATTGAGGAAAGTAGCAAAATTTATATATAACCAATGGAAGGGATTGATAGTTAAAGTTTCATAAATGGGAAATCCTAATCTTAAGTTATATGTAGCCTTGGGTGAGACACATATGAGAGGTCAATATCTTTGTGATAATTAGGAAATTTCGATCCTTGGGGTAATACCTTGATTGGATGTAAAGTCGATGAACATATAAATTGATATAGGCCAACGTTAAAGGATAAGTCACGCTTAGTAAGTACAACGCTATCCCTTTGGGTGAACATCTTTTGTTGTTGGTCAATGAATGTATTTACAAGTGTTAGCTCTGTGGCAAGAAAATATTAGGCCCCTTGGTTGTGGGCTTGAATATACAATGTCCCAATTCATTTTCCTTGACTATAATATGGATTTAGATAATCCTAATGATTTAGGTAACCTAGGAGTGAACCTAGATGATCGCGGTGATTTGGTATTAAGTATATGAGTTGTGATGTTTTAAAATAGGACCTCTTGCAGCGTCTTTAGGGTGGGACTACTCTTGGGCAATACTCGATGTCCTGTGTCCTACTAGAACCTAGATGATATAAATTTAGAGTTTGGTGATTGTAGTTTGATATTGAGATATAGGATCCCTTGAGGCGTTCATAGGCATGGGACTTAGTGTTCTTAGGTAATGCTCGATGTCCCGTATCCTACCTAAATATATAATTGTATTGATTACTAGATTAGAAAGTGGTATGGGGTTTGCATGGTAAGGTAATTTGGTTATAATAGTTGAACACATATTGAGGATTAAATGACATGAACTTATGAAATCAGTGTGTACTAAGGTTTAGCTGGCGAGATGTCAATGCGAGTGGTAGTCATCCCCCTAGTAATATGAATCTGAGGTTGTGTACCTTCCATTAAAACGATGATGGTATCTCTCTTTGAGACCTTAGGATTAATTATTTCATATAGGTCTATGTAGTGATGTCCATTTCATAGATAAATTCAAGGTTGTGTAGCATAGGTCATGATATGACTTATTGTTTCATGTAATAGGTGTGTAAGACGCTTGGAGAAATAGTTGAGTTTGGTGTCGTCACCCGTGAAGCATAGGGAATCGTTTTTTTTATTGATGTTTACATAAGTGATGGTAGACTATTGATGATTGTAGTATGGTTAGATCATGTCGAAATGTGGTAGTACCTTGGAGTTAGTTCTACGACTTTCTTTGTTTATAGATATGTGTCGTGATGTGACCTTCCAGGATAATTTAGAAAATAGGTTGACCAATGCTAAGGGGTGCATCTGGGAGACTTGGAACTTGATGAGGTTCATTATGACTTTAGAAATAGCACTCGAGATGAAGTGTTAGACTGGGTTATAGCACCTTGTAAGGCTAGTAATGACTCTGTTGAAGGAAATCAATGGGCATGAGTGATGTTGAAAGATGAGATTCCATTAGGGTGATTATGGTTTAGTATCACGTAGACAGTGCTTAGGGTAGTAGCAGGGGTTCATGAATTAAATGTTTGAAAATATGTGAGAGCAATGTTCACATGATGAGAGTGATCTCGAAAGATGAGGTTAGCTATCGCGTATTGAAATTTTGAAGGCTTAATCGTGATATATCAGTAGCTAATGATAAGTGGCGAGAGAAGTAACTTCGCCACAAGTTAGGATCATTATCCTTACCGGTGATGGGTAAGAAACATTAATCTTAAGGAGGGAATCCTAACGTTTCAACTCCTCGAAGAGATTTATTTAGTCTTCCGTCCATTCGATATGGATGGATGATTCTTGGTAGAACTCGACAAGGTCAAGACAGGATGCATGGCAAGACCATGGTACTTGACACTCATCGATAAGAGTTAGAGGCTGTATGTATATGACACTCATAGAGTTAGTGGTTCAATTGGTCATTGGAATTAGACTGCTTCATGGACAAGGCAGTCACCCTATTCATTGCCTTTTTGTGCCTTCTGTGATCCCGATAATGGGAAGTTGTTGATTAGTTTTAATTCGAGTGTGGCGCTGCGTAAGCTCAGTAGTGGTGTGGGTTTGGCCTATTATGGCCAATGCATCACGGTATATGAGTGCGCTCTTTTTCGAATACACTGCTATTCTACATCGGTCTGTGTGTGCATATGTGTTCTCACGCTCTTACATGTAGTTTGTATGTGTACTTAACTGCTTAAGGTTAACATGTTGTCAGTTACCTCGTATAACTAGTTACGACTTAGACATGTGTTCCGGGGTTGTAGCACGCTAATATTATGAATATTAGAACCTGATAAAATATTAGATGACAGTGTTGCACTTGGTTCGAAATTTTGGGAATCTAGTAGATGATCGCT
Source organism: Sambucus nigra (assembly GCA_949130495.1). Classification (NCBI taxonomy): domain Eukaryota; kingdom Viridiplantae; phylum Streptophyta; class Magnoliopsida; order Dipsacales; family Adoxaceae; genus Sambucus; species Sambucus nigra. The sequence continues at coordinate 124,820,708 of OX422213.1, forward strand.
TGTATGTGTTACTTTGGTAGTACTCAGGATGACCCTAGGTCGGCATAGAGATCCCGTAGGAGTCACCGATCGGATAGAACTGTGTGATAGGACAATCCTCTTAGAATTCATTGATATGTGTGGCAAGAAGTGCTAAAATGATAGCCGCCTAGGCTAGGCGTGACCCGATGTAACACCCCGTGTTTTTATAATTAATTAATTTAATTAAAAGGGAATTTTTGAGAAAAATAAAATTTTAGATTTTTGGATTTTTATTAATTAATTATGTTGGTTTTATTATTTAAAAACGAGAATTTCAATCGGTTTCGAAATCAGACTTAAAATTGATTTTTAAATGACTTTGAAAGTTTATGCCTTAAGTCATTTTAAAGTCGGTTGTTTCAAATTTACTGAGTGATTGATCGATCGACTCCAGGGGGTTGATCGATCGACCCCTTCAGATTTCGTGCGCAACAGGTTTCTATTTTGGACGAATTTTGTGATTTTAAAACTCTTCAACATAATTATATAAATTGACTTCGGGGCTAGGTTTTTGAAACATATGGTCTACAAACCCCTAAGCAACAGACTCTTTATTTTTTCATCATCTTCCACCTCGAAACCCTCGCTTCCATTAAAATAATTTTTTAAGCTCAGTTTTGAAGACGCAGACTAATCTGTCCCAAGTTGATTGAAGAGGAGTCTTTGATCCATTTTTTCAAGAGGAACTCAAATCTCTAATCAGTTCTTTTACATCTAATCACATACATGTTTATCCTATTCTTTTCCCTTAGTGTTATTTGTCTTGATTGTAGCATCCATTAAATTCATGTTTTTCCTAAAAATAGCCTATTAATGAAATGGTTCAAGAAATAATTATTGGGACTGTTTTGCATGAAAAATTAATAGTACCTAATAATCGTGACCTTGTTGTTCCTTGGGTAGTAATTGGGTCGCCGGTTATATTATGGGCATGCGCATGTAGAGGATCCCTTAGAAAGCAAATTTTGTTATTTTATGAGAAAACCCTAGTTTAATTTGATTGCCTGCGTTGGAATATAATATTCATGATAGGACTTTCATGTAGTTATTATTCTGAAATCAAATTATTTATGTGTCCTTTATTTCAACCATTTAATTAAAATTAAGAAATTGGGAATATAATGTTGTTATGAATATTTTAATAAGTTGTCAATTGTGCCACTTTATCGAAATATTATAATTTTGATATCTGGGGGACGTTGGGTAATGTAGGTAATTTGTTTTCACCCTTTTAATAGCATACATGCTAGGTATGGGACTAGTAAGTAGGTCTTAGTTGCGCTTTATGCTTTATAGGTATGGGACTAGTTAGTGTGAGTCTATGTGGGTTATATAATTTGGGGTGGGGGCTGAATTTCTAGATTATACCATCGCTACATTTGCCTAGTATTGATGTCTAGGTGGAGTGAATTTTTACATTCATCCGATTCTTAGGATTGGACGAATTTGTGTTTAGGAACTCTTAGTTGGGACTAAGGGATATTTTGAGGATTTTCAAATCGCTTTTAAGGGTGGGGGAAATTAAATTTGAATAATGAGTCTGAGGAATTTTGGAAATTAATACCGCAGGACTAAAACGGGTATTAAAATTTATTGGCGACATAATATGTCGGGGCCGATGGTTTAAATGGGTCAGAGGACGATTTATGTCGTGTCGTGTGTGGAACCTTTTCCTATCATGAGCATCGCAGGATAAATGGATCAGATGATGACCTTGACAAGGGGACGGGTGTGTGGGTGAAACCTTGTCATATCGCGAGGGCCAACAGTTTAAAATGGGTCAGACGTCGGCTTTAACAAGGGGAAGTGTATCTTGGTAAATTATCTTTGTGGTTCATTTAATTAAATTTAACATTATTGGGAATGCGGATAAATTAAAATAATATTGGCGTGGCATACTTTAAAGAAACCTTGCGGGTAGTTAGTAATTTATTTTTGGAAATTGATTATCTTTTTAATTAAAATATTCCATTGTTATGATTGATATATATATATCACTATTGTTTGGGGTCAGGTACACTAATTGAGATGAGTAGCCGGTATTCTTTCTCATGGCTTTGGCTCTGACACATGCGTTGACTAATCTTTTCAGGAATTAATTTGGAGTAGATGCATACGATTTATGGGATATCTTTTGGAGATGCCGCTGGAGCTATTTTTTTATTGCTTTAGTAGTTATATTTTTCTCCTATTCCGTCGTATTTATTATGAGACTACATTTGAGTTATATTGGGCCATTCGGTTCCAAAATTGTCTTTAGATTTTAGTTGAATTTTAATTATTTAATTATTTTGATATTTGGAGATTGCATGTGATGGGTTTTATATCGCAGTTTGGTTCTTTATCAGTTGGATGTTATTAGTATTTGGAATTGATCAAATTATTTATCTCGTGGATTAAAATTTTATATGTCTCGTATCTGTCACATGCTAAGGCTGGTATTTTATTTACTCATGCCCGACTTAGTTTTGGTGGCGACCGACGCCAGAATTACGTGGGGTGTGACTGTCAAGAATTTATTTGAGGAAACGTAGGTTTTGAATCCCAATATAGGAATGATCCATATTAGTTGGTTCATTGCTGAGGTTGTGATATTTGGTGAATATTAACCATTTAGAGGCTTCGTTTAAAGAGGCACATTAGGCAAGCTTGAGGGCTAACAATAGGACGTTAGGGTCCATCATGGTTGGATTAACAATGGTGGTTGATTAAAGTGAAATCTTTCAGGTCAGGCCATAGTACTGAAAATGCCTAGGATTAGAAGCCGACCATAAGTGACTGGATCATAACTTGAGATAAGCCAATAATTTCGAGGATGAAATTCCTAAGGAGGGAAGTTTGTAATGTCCCGCATGATAAATTAGTCAAATTATATATATTGAATGTATATAATGGGGTAAAAATTAAAGTTGAAGAAAATTAATTGAAATTATATATAGATTTATATATGATGGGGGAGAGATTCTAATTCATAAAAGAAATTACGCGTAACAAGCCGGATTAACAAAGAAAATTTACTAGAGTACTGGTTGTTTAGAGAATTGGTGGTTATGAGTAACTAATCTATAGGTGCTTTTCTTAAGGGATGGAAAATTGTTGGGGTAGATCTATAAATTCAAAAAGATGGGATCTATGGACTTAAGGGATCCGGATACACAACAGGTCGTTAAAATGACGTTAATGTAGCTTGAATGACATTGTTATCACTTGAACTAGGTTCTCGATCGATCGAGCGACTAGATATGAAACCAGTTTCCCTTGTGCTGTCACCACTCCCAACCTCTTATCTGTAACTTGGGTTCGTTTGTGGATCATAGAAACATGGGTGAGGCAGATGGATTGATTGGATGACGATTTTGTACGCGAGAGAGAGAAAGTGTGGGAAGTAAATCAATCCAACAGTCATGTGCTGTCAACCCTAGGACCATTGATCATATGTCCATATCATCACTAGGAGCTTGACAACATCGAAGGTAGCAGATGTTAAGTTTGGTATACGATCTGTGTACTTTGTTGTAGTATAAGAGAAGGACTTGGTTAGTAAATTGGCACAGTTATTATCATCCTCCCACCCCTCTCAAATACTCTATTTTACTCCTCCAAAACTGTAGGCCATCCAATTTTAATATAATAGTTACACCTACACCCACACCCACACCCACACCAGTAAATAAATAGTTTCCCCACCTTTGTAAATATAGAGTTACGAAAAATAAGAGACTTGCTATTGAGTGTAGATAGGTTGGGAAGAAGATAGGCAGTGTTCTTGGAGGTTTTGAAAAGGGTTTTAATGGTGTTTTTAGAGCTTTAGAAAATATTATTTTGGTATGTTTCCATAATTAATTTGAAAATAAATATTTTTATGGGATAAAAATGTTAGAAATGTCATTTTAGCATATTTCACAATAAAAGAAAATAATAAACATTTTTATGGAATAAAAATGTAGAAAATGTTATTCTACCATATTTTTTAGTAAAAGAAATAATAAACATTTTTATTGAATAAAAATGTAAGAAATGTCATTTGGAATATTTTCAAGTAAAATAAAACAATAAACATTTTTATGGAATAAAAATGTAAGAAATGTCTTTTTAGCATATTTTCTAATAAAAGAAAATAACAAACATTTTTATGGAATAAAAATGTAGAAAATATTATTCTAGCATATTTTCTAATAAAAGAAAACGATGGACATTTTTATGAAATGAAAATGTAAGGAACTATTATTCTTGTTTAGTTAAAAGAAAGATGCATGTTATTGTAAATGATATAAATTCTTGAATGAATATATGTTTAATCCACTTGGTTGGATTTTAGTAATTCAAGTCCACTTTCTCATGCGTATAAGCATATGGTATTTTGAAAATAAATATATGAGCAAGTTTAAGTAAAGTCGTGTTGGGTCTAAACATCTAATAAGACGAATGCAAACTTTGATCTTAAAGGAATGAGTGAAAGATGGAAGTATGTTATGTAAAGGTGTTATTTTACATATTCGAAGTGTAAAACTATCAAGTGTGAGAATTGGGTAATAGTGTGGTACTGAACAAGTGTTAAAATGGCTAAAGGTGTTTTAGATGTTAAACAGGAAACTTAATAATCATTTGAGAAATCACACTTGTTAAGGAACTAAATTACAAGTTTGATAAATAAAAGGGTAAATTGGTAATTTACTTAAAGTGGAACATTTTTATGGAACAAAAATGAGAAAGAATGTCTTTACACTAATCTGTGTAAAAATGAATTAAGTCCTAAACTTGAATGAATCTAGTGTAAATCACGTGTGTTTGGATAAAGGACTTAAAAAGAAGAAAACAAATAATTTTTCAAGTGTTAAAGGAAAAGTGGACGGTTAAGTCCGGGTTTTGGCTTCGACCGGGTAAAAGTGAGGAAATGGAATAATGTGGACATGTGTAAAAATTAATAAAGACTCGGATGAAACCAGGAAAAAGCAAGAAGGGATTGAATCCCTCAGGTGAAAAGTTCTAAATCACTGGCCAGAGCATATGGTGCACATAGCCGTCGGTGTGGAGCCTGTGTAAATATGAGGTAAAATGAAAGATCTCGAGAAAAGATAAAAGGAATAAGGAACATATCAAGAAATGGGTTGTGTGGTAGAATGTGTTAATACAACCTAACCTATATGGATAACATAAATGTTCCGGTAAAGGTGCAATGGATAATTAAATGCGTAAATTTATTAATGTATATTAGTTAAGGTAAAAAGAGTAAAGTACAATCGACAAATGGGTTGTCAAGTAACCTAAGTTGTTAAACCCATGAATAGCATAAGTATGAATTGAAAGTTTTCCAAATGATAAAGATATATTTTTCTAACGCGGTGTACGTGTGGGTTGAAATTGTATTTTTCAATGAAAATACTAAGGTGTATATATATAAATACATATATATTTTCGCAGGCATGTGATTGTAGCGTGTGATTATTCTTTGACGCCATTCGTTTCTATAAGTTCTTGTATATTGCCACTGGGCATAGGCTGACATCCCCACTTAGTCACGACAAGTTGGGAGCGGTTCCGAAATTTAAGGGCATTTTACAGGTAAGTATATTTTATTTATGTTTACGTTAGTAGATCTGTTTATTTGGACTTCGGGGCGCTCCCATGGGTCCCTCACGTAGTTTATCTTGAAACTGTAATTTCATCCTAACAAGTGAAAGATTAATTAGAATAAAACTGGACTAGCGACATTATATAGGTTGTTTCATTACACTTAATACATAGCGTCCGATTCGGATCAGGTTGACACACGGGTGATCCATAAATTCAGATCAGGTCATTACATATTTCGACGCATAAAAATATAAGGAATATTACCATGTGAAGAAAAATCGAAAAAAATATATTTTGTATCGAGGTCCCGATCCTTTCGCGCCTTGTATTGGACAATTCGGGAGGCCAACCGAGTTTTGTAAATATGGTTTTTTAGCTAAAAAAATATAAGGAATGTCATTCTTAAGTTAAAAGTTAAAAAAAAGAAATTATTTTTGGGGCTGGTACCAAAAGTGATGTAAATCACCATTTCTTCGGTGATTTTGGGTGGTGTTGGGGTCACATGTAGTTTATTCTTGTGTTGTCTCAATCCACCTCATAAAAATTAGATGTAAGAGCCTTGAGAAGATTTTTTCACTTAATTATTAGGCTCTAGGTGTTAACTATGGGCTCAGAGGGTGCTAGCTTACCCATTTTGTTTAATTAGAGAAATGGAAGGGAAAGTGACTTGGCCATTTTTATCTTACTCCTTTCATTAGATTTTCTTCATCATCATGGCTAAGAAAGAGCTCTTCCTTCACCTCATATTTTTATCTCTTCTTCCCCACCATATTTACACTATGAAAGCACCATTGTGGAGGTAACAAACACCATTAAAACACCTTGGAGTTTTCGGACAACTTATAGGAAGAATTTTGGAGAAGCTTTTATTGAGGTTATGGAGTTGTATAAGGGGGTTTTAGGCTGAAAAAGTGGGCTATTGTGACTCCTTTTAGGGCCACCTTTGGAGGTCGGGGAGTCTCCCACCTTCTTTACCATTATTTGAGGACATTTTGAGGTGAAAATATTTATCTCTTACTAAGTTAAGTTGATGATGATATTAGTATGAGTACTCTGCATCTTGTTGATATTAGGTGTGTAGAAATAGCAATCCATGATTATAGATTTAATACTAAATGATTTCAAGATATGGTTTAGAAGAAAATGGGATTTTCTATCTTTGAAATGGGTCTTATAGTAAACCTATGTTTAGTTTGATTTTTCTTACATATTTAGAGCTTAAAATATGTTGATTAAGGTTTTAACTGTACTAATAGCTTATTAGTACCATTATTACTATTTTATATGAAATTGGGTACTTAAAAATGAATGATTGAATGGGTTTTAAAAATGGATTATTTTCAGCCCACTATTCACAAACATTTGATGAAATAACATGTTTTAATCTCATGTTTTAAGACAAATAAATTATTTCTTTAATGTGAAGAACACTTGGCATGTATGCCTTTTTATGATATTAATATAGTGATTTTAATGTTGATGAATCATTAAGAAAATAAAAAATTGAGTTTCATTTACGAATTGTACTATTTAGTTTGTTAAACTAAGTTTGGGGGTTAAAAGTATAAATATGTGAAAGTGTAGTCTTCTTGCAAAATTTGGGTGAAAATATAAGTAATAAATATGTAGAAGACTAATTCTGAATAAAATGACTAAGTATGGGTCTCTATGCAAAAAGTCATATTTAAAGTGTGTAACACTAAGTTTAAAATGCAAGGTGTCAAATGTGTAAATGTGACTAAAATGAGTTTTTAGTGTTAAAACTCATTAATAAAGTGTGTAGACTTTAATATGTGAAAATCATGATTTTATATATTAAAGGGAGTAATGTGCAAAAATGATATTTTTGACAAAGTGAGATGTTGAAAAAGTGTCATAGTAACTAAAATACCTACGTGTTAAGTTTGAAGCTCAAAATGGTGTTTTTTGTAAGTAACACTTGAATAAGGAGTGGAGTTATGTATTCTGATGCAAATTGGATAAATTGACAATTTACTTAAAATGTAATATTTTCATGAAATAAAAATGTTACGGAGTGTTTTGACACGTATGTAGAAAGAATGAAATAAGTCTTCAAACGGAAATGACTTTTGGTGTAAAGTTAATATGTGTGAAAAATGGACTTTAATGGAATATAATGATTCTTCCTAAACGAATAATAGGAAAATGGACGGTTAAGTCCAAGGCTTTGGAATCGATCCAAAAAATGCAAATTAATGTGAACATTATGAAAATGTTGAATACATTGATAAGATAATATTGGATGATGGCAGGTTAAATAATTAAGTAGGGCTATACTGTCCCTAGGGTGAAAAATTCAAAAGCAACTGTAGCTTACTTGGAGCTCGGTGTCGGGAGGTGAAATTATGTGAAACCGTGGGTGTGCATGTGTTGTGATGGGTGTGTGTGTCAGCAGAATCCTTAAAGAAAATGATAAGTGATGAATTGAATATTCACGAAAGAGGCATAAATGAATGGTATTAATAATTGATTTATTAATGCAAGAATAATGCATTAAATGCTTAATGTTCATGTGGTAACATGGGATGGTTAAATAAGATTACTTAATGATGTTTGAGCTACTTAGTGAGGTTTTAATCATAATAAACACAAGCGTGTGTTATATGAGGGTTTAAAAGGAAAATGAGTATTTTTCTAAACACGATGTGTGATAGAAAGAACTTTTGCGTATAATTTTGTTGTTGCTTGAAAAGCTCTTATAATCAAAATCCTTATGTACCTACCAATATAATAACTCAAGTGTAGAGTGGTAAGTAAGGATGTCAATCCACTTTCTAGGGAGTAAGCTAATGGAACAAATTCAATTGTAATTTACATTTTATTTCTTTTTGTGTTTTTCACTTTTCTAATTTTTTTTAGCTTTTTCAATATTAAAACAATAGGGTGAGGTGAGGTCTAAACTAAGCTAAACTAATTGTGAAATGATAATAACTAACTAGAAAGTTACTAAAATGAATAATAAAGTCTAACACTAAAATAAAAGATAAGTGAGGTAAATAATTGTGAGAACAATCAAGGAGTGGGATTACACCACAAATTTTAGTTATTATAATTAATTAATTTAATTATTTGAATTCTTCCAAATTAATATCAAAATTACAAATCAACCCTCGTTGCAAGTGTAATTTTAATAATAACATTTTAGAATATTAAGTTTAACACCTCACAACTCTAGAAAAATAAATCAACACTCCTTTTAATTAATCACCCGCTAGGATTGATTAATTAAAATTTATGTCAGTCTTAGAAATTAAATTTATAGTTGAAATTTAAGTTATAATACCCCACTTAAGAAACCCCTATCTCTGGTTCGAATCTAAAATGGGTATTATAATTAGAATTTTGATTTTCTCTCGAAAATCATTTACCCTCTCTCGAGGCGTAAATCTAAGGGTGAGGGATCAAAATTAACATTCAAAGGGATTTTTCAAGTAATCAAAATTGAAATGTGTAAAATCAAGATCCAAACCAGGTGGTGGGGTAGAAGATATAATGGGTGGGTTGGGTGGGATAAACGGTGGAGGAAGATGATCCAACTCAAGAGTGGGAGACACACACTCATCGGGAGGAGTAAATGAATACTCACAAGGGAGTGTGATTTCTAAAGATGGAGTGGTCAACTTCTCCATAAGAGTAGCATCGGTAAATGGGGTGGGTGGGTAAAACGAGGCACCAATCTCAGAGATAGAGGAATCACTAGAAATATCGGGCTCAAAGGGAGCCATTCATGGTGGGATATCATCCATATCCGGATAGTTAGGAACTATCACGGATTCTATCTCGGGAAAATGGTCAGCACTCGTAGCCGGAGCTAACCTAGGATAAATTGGTTCCTCGGGAACACAAGGGTGAAGCTCAATAGGTATAGACCCGGGCATTGTTTTGGATATTACGGGAGTGGAAAGGTGAATGGAAACCGCAAAGTGGGGTTCATATGGATATGGTGGGATGGAATCAGGCTCACTATCGAAAGTTAAGTCAACACAATTGTCGACTTGGGACCCGGACCATGGAATGGTCTCAACTTCGAGATTCTCGTGGTGGTAAGGTTGGTCATACTCAAAATTCATGTCACAAGAGGACACATCATCGTCACACTCGGTGGCAACGATGGGTGGGTCCATGGGAATATCCGACTCTCGCTCACACTCCAACTCATTTAAACGTTGTTCAAGCCTTTGGAGAGCTTGAGTTTGAATTTGAGTGGCGTGCTCTTGCTCGAGTATGAACTTTTGCAAGAGGTTTTCGAGAGTGGAGGTGGATGATGGTGTTGGTGGAATGATGGGTGGTGGTGGTGGGTGAGGTGGACACAACTCACTATAATCGGGAGTATATGGAGAAAACTCATATGAAGTGTGTGGGGTGGGGCCAAGTACATAATACATGAAAGGACCGCTTTCGTGATGGACAAATGGTTGATGCGCATTGGGTGCGTAGTGAGGAAACTGATCGTGAACAGGTGAACACGGTTTCCATGACGACTGTGGGAACGTGTGAGGATCCACAACATCGGGTTGGGATTTGTATTGCATGGAAGCGTGATCAAGCCTCCACGAATAGCTCGGGTACTCACACAACACAGGATTAGTTATAGCGGGATAATTGGCCGAGGTGGGTTCCGGGACAGTGTCATATGGATACACATGGTCCGTGGTGGGTTCCGATGGATATGACAAGTATGGACACTCATGGGATATGTGATCGGCATAAGAACAGTGGGTGAACAACAAGGGAGGAAACACGGTGACACTTGACACCGGGGGTGATGGAATAGGAGGTGCATGCATGGATGGGTCAAGAGTACCAACGGTACTCGTGAGAGAGGTGAAATCATGAAGAATATCATAAAGAGATCGCTCGGGATTACTCTCACAAGTGGCACGTGTCAATGGAAAATGACCAAAGTAGTCCCCCGTAAGGGACGTTCTTCGGCCATGAGGGGAGAGATATTTTTTTGGATTTTGTAAATTTTTTCAAAAAGGAAAGAAAATATTTTTGGAGTTTTCTAAAAAATGAGAAAAAGAAAATATTTTTGGATTTTTTCTAAAAAGGAAAGAAATAAAATATTTTTGGATTTTTTTCTAAAAAGGAAAGAAAGAAAATATTTTTGAATTTTCTAAAATGAAAAAAAGAAAATATATTTGGATTTTTTTTTGGAAGAAAAGGGTGGGGAAAGATATGGACTCCGTGAATATGTACGAACTAACTAAAATCAACCACCGAAAAATGGAATTTGACACACACAAGTCAAGGATAAATCCTAACTAGCACATAGCCAATTTTTATCTTTAAATTTAGTGAGAGGGTAGTCAAATTTTAATTAAGTCCGTGGGCGATAAAAAATCACGGAATTATCTGAGTAATCGCCTTTGCAAAATTTATTCTCCTAGTGGGCTACCTAGTTGATTGATTTTAAATTTAGTGATGGCTAGGGTAACACACAAAGGTAAGCGAGTGAGTTGGGTGATGAAATCCCTTCTCGTGAGTGATCGGGTGTAGGTCTTAGTAATTGAATTCATCACACCATTCGAAAATAAATGCGAGAATAAAATCAAATAAGAGAACGCAAGCACACACAATAAATGACTCGCTAACAGGAGAGGCACGAGGGTTTGAGAAATTTACCTCCCACGGTTTTTAGGCCGTGGGGTACCGAAAAATTTGAGTCAACCGGGGGGAGATCACGCCTATCTCAGTCGTCCACGGGAGTCCTATCGACGCAAGGTAGAGAGGCTTCTAAATCCTCGCCAATGGACACCCTCTCTCTAACTTGTCCGGTTTCCCTATCACGCTTTCTTCAATTATTACAATTTTAAATGGAAAATAAATGGTGTCCTATGCACCGCAATACAAGCCAAATTATAAAGTCCTAATACAAACCTTCTAAAGTAATGCAAAAATGGTATTAAAAATAATAAAGTACAAAAAAACTTTTGCGTGTATTTTTGTCGTTGCTTGAAAAGCTCTTCTAATCAAAATCCTTATGTACCTACAAATATAATAAACTCAAGTGTAGAGTGGTAAGTAAGGATGTCAATCCACTTTCTAGGGAGTAAGCTAATGGAACAAATTCAATTGTAATTCACTTTTTATTTTCTTTTTGTGCTTTTTCACTTTTCTAATTTTTTTTAGCTTTTTCAATATTAAAACAATAGGGTGAGGTGAGGTCTAAACTAAGCTAAACTAAATGTGAAATGATAATAACTAACTAGAAAGTTACTAAAATGAATAATAAAGTCTAACACTAAAATAAAAGATAAGTGAGGTAAATAACTGTGAGAACAATCAAGGAGTGGGATTACACCACAAATTTTAGTTATTCTAAATAATTAATTTAATTATTTGAATTCTCCCAAATTAATATCAAAATTACAAATCAACTCTCGTTGCAAGTGTAATTTTAATAATAACATTTTAGAATATTAAGTTTAACACCTCACAACTCTAGAAAAATAAATCAACACTCCTTTTAATTAATCACCCGCTAGGATCGATCAATTGAAATTTATGTCAATCTTAGAAATTAAATTTATAGTTGAAATTTAAGTTATAATAACACACTTAAGAAACCCCTATCTATAGTTCGAATCTAAAATATGTATTATAATTAGAATTTCGATTTTCTCTCGAAAATCATTTACCCTCTCTCGAGGCGTAAATCTAAGGGTGAAGGATCAAAATTAATATTCAAAGTGATTTTTCAAGTAATCAAACTAATTAAACTAAAATAATATCAAATAAGGGTTTCACCCCACCCCTTGAAAGGGGATTTAGCCTAACATGATATGAAATATGACAAATTAATAATCAAAGGTATAAAATAAATGAGAAGAGAAGAAAACAATCAAACCCCAATCTCTTGAAGTGAAATTGAACTTCTATTCCTTGATTTGAAATTAACATCCCTTAATTTGAATGATTGAAACACAATTACATCAAGAATCTCATTCAATTTAATCCTCACAACAATTTATTTTCTCATCACTATCTAAAAATAATAAAATAAAAATTCTAATCTAAATCTACACTAAAATGGTATTTTCTCTCTCTACAAATTCCTATCTCCTAGCTCTTTTTTTCCTAAACTAAAAATTACAAAATAAAAATAAAAAGAATAGTGGATGAATTAATAATGGACAATTAAATTATAAAAGAGATTTCCTAAAAATGCAAATCCTAAAATTATAAAATTGTATATTAGAATTCACCCAAAGAAATAAATTCTACACCATTAATTTATATTGAGGTAATTGCTAAAAATGCAAAATCTCAACATAAATGAATGTGTTAGAATTTACTTCCCATAAGGGATAAATTTCACTACATCAATCTATTTTGAATTAATTGCTAAAAATGCAATAATTCATAATAGAGGGGTGGGGTGAATTTTGTCCTAGAGATAATTTTCAACACACACCTCTATATTGATGTATTTGCTAAAAATGCAAATACTCAACATAGAGGGGTGGGGAGAATTTTATCACACCTAGCTTAAAACTAAATTTGAGATCCTTTGCAAATGGGGTCTTCCTCTTCAATTTATAGTAGGCATGGTGAATAGGGGTAAAAATGAGAATTGACTATGGTGAACATGTGGGAAAGGTGAGAGCACATGTGCATGGGGTTGTGAGGATATTTGAAAAAAATCTGATTTGGATTAAATGTGCATTTGAGTGCACATGGGAGCATAGGGGTTGTGAGGTTAGAGGGGTAATTTTGAAAAAGTATTAAGAAAGGGTATTATGGGTAAAATGGGGGTTAAGTGTCTTTATTGGCACATGGGTATTGACTTGGTCAATGGTTTTGGAACTTTGCAGGAGATAAGTCGTGGGTTAAATGGGAAAAGGATAAAATGGGTCTTCATTTTGAAAATGGGTAAGGAGTGGAATGGATGGGTTGAAATGGGTATTTTGGTTTGGAACCGGGTTCAAATGGGTAGACCATGGCAGGGGGTAAAGTCGATTTTGAATGGAGGTCCGGTAGGGGAACGCCGAAGGCGGTGTCGACAGCGGGTTAGAGGTTGTGGGCTGCCGTCGGCGGCAGGAGAGAGGGACGAGGCTCCGGCGGTAGGGGTGGTTCTGGACGCCGGCGGGTTGGAGCTTACCGCGGGGAGGGTTTGCGATCGGGGATCGGGGAGAAGGGGGAGCTGGCCGGCAGGGGGCTGGCAATGGGTCTCCGGCGCTGGGAGCTGCGACCGGAGAAAGGTCAGAAGCAGGTGAAGAGAGAGAGAGGGGGGCGACAGCGGGTGGCTGCTGGGGGTTGCGCTCGCCGGAATGGGTGGTATGGGGTGCTCGGTTTTCGGCAGCGGTAGGTCGCGGGTTAGGGCACCGGCAACGGCTTGGGATGGTTGATGGAGGGTGAGTTGTGGTGTTTTAATGGAGGTGGGTGTGAGGAGAGAGAGAGAGTGAGGTTGGGACGAAGATGAATAGTGGGGAGATGATGTTTGTGTGTGGTGAAGGTGTAGAATGTTAGGGTGAGGGTGAGGGTAGTTTTAGGGTGTGTTTGGTAGTTGTAGGTTTGTGTGTAGGGGTTATGGGTGATGCGTGTATATTTAATTTGAACCACTAAAAATAACACTAAAATTAACTAATAAAATAAAACTATAAAAAATCTAAAAATTAAATTTCTATTCTAAAAATAAAATAAAGATTAAATAAAAATAAAACTAAAAAGAAATAAAATAAAAATAAAATCTAATAAACAAAAACTAAAATTCTAAATAAATGTAAAATCAAATAAAAGTAAAAATAAAATCTATCTAAAAATAAAACAAACTAAAAATAATAAAACTAAAGAATAAAATCCTAAGCTATATAAAAATTAAAATAATAAAACAAAAGAAATAAAAAATGAAAAATCTAATAAAAACAAAAGTCCTAAAAAAATATAAAATCTAATAAAGTAAAAATAAATTACTAAAACTAATCCTAATAAAATAAGACTAAACTAAAAGCTAATAAAAATCAAAATAAAATAAAATAATAATAATAAAGATATAAAAATATAAATTAAAACCTAAAAATTCTTAATAAATCTAAAATAAATCCTAAAAATAAAGTAATTCTAACTAAAAATCTAAAAATTAATAAAAAGGGACAAATAAACACACACGGGCTTCGGGGTAGGTTTAGGTTAGGTTTAGGGTAGGTTAGGGTTGCGGGATAAGGGCAAATTAACTCCATATTGCGCACAATTGCCATGATTTAAGCGTTGGAGCTCTGCAATGGACATTAAGCCTACAAAATAAACATTAAGCACATAAGACCCATATTATCGAGAATTAGCAACTAAAATACATCTATCCGGGGTATAAATTGTACGGTTTTGGCTGCTTATCAGTGTGTGCATACGTTGAATGGAAGTCATATAAAATGGTTAAGTAACTCTAGCATGAGTTAATAAACGTTGAGTTAATGAACGTTTGAAAGTAAATGTAGGGTTTTTCCCTAACAAATATTATTTGTTTCTTGGTGTGATTTAACGGGAATAAATATGCTCGTTTTATGCATAATGATACAAAGTGACTATTTTGTAAAAATAATGAAGTATATTGGAGTAAATAATGTTTTTGAATAAAACGGTTTAATGCAATTGGATATGTATTTTCAAATGTATATATGTAAATGCATACGTATTTTCGCATGCATGTAGTGTAGCATGTGAGTATTCTTTTTGTTGTTGGTTTCTATACCGCATTGTATAGTTCCCACTGAGCATTCAACTCACTCCCTCATATTATTACAGTAGGTTGCATGAAGTTTTGTATTTTGAGCGCGTTATACAGGTAAGTATTTACGTTAATAGCTTTGTTTAGTTGGCCTAGGGGCATTTGCCTAGGGTCATATGACGTAGTGATTGTAAATAGGACTCGCATGCTAATAAATGTAGCGTTACATATTAATGAAAGTGGATTATAAGCATTATTTAGGGTGTTTCATTGCACTTCACGATTAACGCGTGGTTCGGATCAGGTTGATCTTTTACCAACCCTTGAATCCAGGTCAGGGGGTTGCACCAACTTTTTCACGAAAGAGGTAATCTGATTTCATTGATATTCACATATCCATGCAACTTAATCTCATACTAAATGCATTAATCTTACATTTTTCTAAGATTGTTTCCAAGAAATGAGATTCCACCCAAATGTTACCTTAATATTTTAGGAGAAGCTTTCGATGTGGAGGTTGTATCTCAAGCTATAGTCGAAGCTCTCATTGGTCAGAGTGATATATTAGAGAATAGGGTTAATGGATTCCAAGAAAAGCTCCATGAGTTCTGAAAAAAAGGGTTATTTGTAATTTGGGTTACGTCCATTCTTCTTTATTATTAGTTGGGTCCCTTCTTTGTTGTATTGAACTTTAGGGGTAAATTTCAAATGGAAGCGATCATAATCAAATTCAATCTGTTTGACAACTTCCTCTTTGTTGGAAAATGTCTCATTTTCCTTTTTGAATGTTGTTAACAAAACCTTATTATTTTTTAACTTCTAATGGAATTTGATAAATTATAACAACTTTCTCTTGCATTTGTATATGAAAAATTAAGTCCCATAAAATATCAAAAAACTATTTTTCTTTATATATTCGTCCCACTTTATATTTATAAAAAAATAAAAATATACTCTCTTTTTACGCCAATTTTATTTATTCAAACTAGAAATCCCCCCCCCCCCCTTTTGTCCCTTGTTTTATTTATTAAAGGAAGCACAAACTTGGTTTTCCCCCTCCTTTTTGTCTCAGTTATCATATATCAGAAAATCCAATTTTTTATTTAATTTTTTTTTACTTTTGTAGATGGGTGTCTATCAATAAAAAAGTAAACTAAAATAAAAATGCTTTTTTTATTAATGACATCCGAGAGGTGCCCGCGAGGGTCACCCAGAAGTCCAAAAGCCATCGCAAGGGTCGGCGACGCTTCGAATGCCAGTGCCGCTGCAACTGTCCGCGCCGTCGTAAGGGTTGGCGCCGCCACAAGGGTCGGCGCCGCTTCAAGTGCCAGCGCCGCTGCAAGTGTCTACGCCGCTGCAAGGGTCAGCGCCGCTGCAAGTGTCAGCGCCGCTACAAGTGTCAGTGCCGCTGCAAGTGCCAGCGCCGCTGCAAGTATCCACGCCGCCGCAAGCGCCGACACCACTTCAAGTGTCAGCGCCGCTGCAAGTGTCTACGCCGCTGCAAGGGTCAGCGCCGCTTCGAATGCCAGTGCCGCTGCATGTGCCAGTGCCGCTGCAAGTGTCTGCACCGCCGCAAGGGTCGGCGCCTCTTCAAGTGCACCGTTGCAAGTGTCTGCACCATTGCAAGTGTCCGCGCCGCCGCAAGGGTCGGTGCCGCTTCAAGTGCCAGCGCCGCTGCAAGGGTCAGCGCCGCTTCAAGTGCCAGCGCCGCTGCAAGGGTCAGCGCCATTGCAAGTGTCCGCGCCGCCGCAAGGGTTGGCGCCGCTTCAAGTGCCAGCACCGCTTCAAGTGTCTGCGCCGCTTCAAGGGTCAGCGCCGCCGCAAGTGTCGGCGCCGCTTCTAGTGCCGGCGCCACTTCAAGTGTCTGCGTCGCTTCAAGTGTCTGCGTCGTTGCAAGTGTCAGCGCCGCTGCAAGTGTCTACGCCGCTGCAAGGGTCAGCGCCGCTTCAAGTGCCAGCGCCGCTGCAAGTGTCGGCACCGCCACAATCTTCCGCGCCGCTGCAAGGGTCAGCGCCGCTTCAAGTGCCAGCGTCGCTGCAAGTGTCAACGCCACCGCAAGTGTCGGCGCCGCTGCAGGTGTCGGCGCCACTTCAAGTACCAGCGCCGCTGCAAGTGTCAGCGCCACTGCAAGTGTCCGCGCCGCTTCAAGTACCAGCGCCCCTGCAGGTGTCAGCGCCGCTGCAAGGGTCTGCGCCGCTGCAAATGTTCGCGCCGCTCCAAGTTTCAGCGCCGCTACAAGCATCAGCGCCGCTGCAAGGGTCAGCGCCGCTTCAAGCGTCAGCGCCACTACAATGTCTGAGTCACTACAACAATAACGTCCGAGAGGTGCCCGCGAGGGTCACCACAGAAATCCAAAATTAAGAAGTAACACTGCAAGGGTCAGCGCCACTGCAAGGGTCACTGCAGTGATGACAGTCGAGAGAGTCAGTGTCACTGCAAGGCTCGGCGCCACTGCAAGGGTCACTGCAGAAATGTTATTCGAGAGGTGTTGTTACAAGGGTTTCGACAGAAACTCATATTGAGGGAGTAGCTATAACTAACAACTCCTCATCATGAAACATCAGTCTCTAAATGAACAACAACACTAACACTTTACTTTCTTGTACAGGTTGCCTAGTCGAGCAAGCAGGGCTCGAACAGGCGCGTTGGGACCTCCTGGGAGTTTAGGCTTGGCGGATGAGGGACAAGGTATGTTGAGAAATCTCAACCACTTAGCACTATAGGATTGAGAGAATACTAGTAGGAAGACCCAAAAGTCACTCGAGACTACACACACTGCACACTTGGTCACAAGTGAAGTGAGCAGCCAAAGAGCTGGCTACTCATAAGAAATAAACTCTTTACAAGAAAATGACTTTTCCAGAAGAGGGGGTCCTCAAGGTCCCTCTCAAGAAAAACAACATTTTTTAGAGGAAAGGAGTCCTTAAGGTCTCCTCTCTCAAGATTTACAAAATTGCACCACAAGTTACCGTTTCAAAGGATAATTACCAAATCTGATATTTTGTCTCCGTTAGGGGACATATGTGCTTTTTGACCTTTGGTCGGCGCTAGGTGGCATCTGCAGAGGGGACAGGCAGGCTGCCACAGGTAGGGACAAATGGTACACTTCAGACATTGTTCCCCACCAACTCTCTCAATTTTGGCGCCCAAAAATGCCACTCACCCCTACCACCCCAGTATAAATAGACCTCTGGGAAAGGTCAAGAAGAGATAGACAATAGAAATTTCACTGTTACGCTGCCAAAATATCACCAGACCTACCTAGTATTCTCTCCCTGCTCATTCTCTTAGTGCTGAGTGCCTTGTTCCTTCACTCCCCACTCACAGCCATCACTCTTAGGTGTTTCCCTTGAGAAAATTACTATTTTTGCTGTGAAAGTTCATCTTCTTGCAGGGAGTGAGTTGAAGCTTGAGTTCCATTGTTACCAGAAGGAGAAGTTTTCTTCAGAAGTTGCACCAGGAGACCTTGAAGACCTTGCAGGCAGCGTCCATTGGAGTGGGTCACGCCTCACCCTTTCTAGTTATTCATAGACCCCAGTCTCACTACCCTCCTACATTTGGCGACTCTGCTGGGGAGGTATCTTCACTTTCATGGACAAAGAAGGTTTCAATATCTATAAGCAGTTGGTTTTTGAGGACATTCCATCTGGTAATGGAGCTCACAGTGACCAGATTACTCAGGAAGAAGTGGTGGTGATTGGAGCCAAGGCGCCAGTGCCTCAGGGAGGGTAGACCAGTTCGCCGGCAGTGGCTCCAAGGGCAGGTATGAATCTTATGGCAATGTTTTTTCACTTTTTAAAGCAAAACAACGTGGATCTATCAAGCTTGGGTCAAGGTTGTGTGACACCTGTTGCTGCCCCTTCGGGAGGGGTAGCCACTCCTATTACGATTCCGGCAGAGATGATTTCATCTCGGAAGGCGGCGCCGGAGCAGGTCCTGGCGCCAACAGGTTCTCCAGCTGCTAAAATCACGTGTTTGGAGGAGTCACCCTCTAAGGCTGTTAGTATGGAAGAAGTGAGGAAGCTCCTCTCCTCCTCTCAAAGGGAGGGTTCCCACCTATACGAGGAGTTACAAGACCCCTATCCACAGGAAGTAAGTGAGAAGCCATACCCTGAGGGGTATATTCCACCAAAATTTATCAAGTTTGGCGGTAGGGGGGAGAACCCTAGGGAGCACGTGAAAAGGTTCGTAGAGTACCTGGGAGTACATGCTGGCGACAAGAACCTGAGGTTGAGGGAGTTCTCAAAGACTCTCACTCGGAAGGCTTATACATGGTATTCCCACTTGGCGCCTAACAGCGTCCCTACTTGGGAAGAGATGCACAGGCAGTTCCTCCAGAAGTTTTTTGTAGTGGAGGATGAATTTACACTGAGGCACCTGGCGCAAGAGGTCCAGAAGCTAGGAGAAGAGTTGATGCACTACATTAAGCGATTTCGCGAGAGGGCCTTAGATGTCCACGAGGACGTGGCGGAGGCCAGGTTGATACAGATATGCGTGGAAGGACTCTTAGAAGAGTACAAGCTACACTTGATCAACGAAACTAGAGATGGAACTTTCAGAGAATTCACCAGGGCCGCCAGCAACATAGCTATGATAATCAAACCAAGAGCCCCGAGTTGGAGGACGCAAGTTCCACTGACTCCCGGGAGGTTTCAAGTTTCGAGGAGGAAAGCGGTTAACTATGTGGACGGGAGTAACAAAGGGAAGAAGGGAGGCTCTGGGGCCAAGATTGACAGTTGCGGAAACAAGGGAAAATTTGGGGAAGATGCCCCGCCGCCACTACCGTGCAGCGTAGCTGAGGCTATGGATTGTTACCGCACCTTAGTGCGAGAAGGCGTAGCAGGACCTCCCCACCTAAAAGGAGAAACCCCCACTGCAGCTGACAAAGCCAACCCAAAGTACTGCGAATTGCACCAACGAGTGCAACACTCTACCAAGGATTGTTACTACTTGCGAAGGATCATTGGTGAGCAGATGGCCAACGGTACCTTGCAGATACCCCCTGCGGACGTTAACGAGAACCCACTTCTTGCGCATCACTTTGGCACCGCCAACATGGTAGTTGGCTACGACGGAGAAGCTACAAGAAGTCTTATGAAGCAGGAGAGTGGCGAGCAGTTATGTGAGGAGTTAGAAAATCTATCACTGAGCAGACTTGAGCTAGAAAGAAAGCAAGAGGAGTGGTTCTTCACTCTGGAAAATGAAAATGGAAGTGGGGAAGTTGAGTAAGTCGCTCTCTTAGAAGGTGAGGTAGACGTCATCCTCGCTCTAGACGAGGGAGGGACCTCTGAAGCGGAGTATGTTTGCAGTGCCCAGACGTAGGAGGTAGACTTAGATTCTGAATGTGAGGCCATAGCGAGGAGCCCCAAGTTAAAGTGGTTTTTTGACCAGATAGGGGTGAAGTACGACACGAGGGTGTACATCATGAGGAAAGTCTTGGAGGCAGTGCAGCAGCGGGGAGACCCTTCGCTAAATTGGCAGGGGCCAATCGGAAGGATGATTAAGAAGTATACCTCTGAAGTGGTGTTTTCAGAAGCAGATAAGGTGGTTCCCTACTTCCACAACCGCCCGTTGTACGTCACAGCCATAATTAATGGAGTCTCATTTCCCAGGGCGTTGATGGATGGGGGAGCATCCATTAACATCATGCCCATCAGTACATTATATGAAACAGGAATTGGACAGGAGAAGGTGGTTCCGGTACCGCTAGTAATTTCCGGATTCGACAACGCCGGGATGCAATCTATTGGATACGTGAATGTGGGAATTAAGTTGGGAAATTTCACCTCCCACATCAAATTTCATGTTATTAACGCTAACACCAGCTACCAATTACTCATTGGAAGGGTATGGATGCACACTCATGGCGTAGTTCCTTCCACCTACCATCAATGCGCGAAAGCAAACATTAGAGGTACAGAGATAGTGATCAAGGCCACGCAGAGACCCTTCGCCGTTGAGGAGGCCCACCTGGTAGATGCTGCCTTCTACACCGAGTTAGATGAGGAAAGAAAGGTCTCTATAAGAAAACTAGTAGGAATCAAAGTAGCTGAGGGAAGGGTCTCGCAGAAGAAATCAGTTCATGACCGTCTAGGGGAGAGGATAATCCGCCATATGGAAAAAGGCAAGAGGAAAGCAGAGGAGGTAGCTAGACCCCCTCGAACTTGCAAGAAAGTGGTCTTGCCCGATGGAAAAATCATCTACCATTTATAACGGTCTGCGCGGGCGGTGTTCTGGGATGCGAGCATCGACCCGACGCCCGAGTGTTTTATTGTTGATGAATCCCATATTGTTGATCATGTTGAGGAACCAGAAGAAGCGCCAGAGTGCATACAAGACGGACCCAGGGAGCAGCTGCAGGAATTAGAGGAAATCAAGTTGGGGTTAGAAGAGGGTGAGAGTGGACCCATTCTAATCTCCAAGTGCCTGGAACCGAAGCAGAAGGAAGAGCTCATTGAGCTACTTAAGGAGTTCACTGATGTATTTGCTTGGAAGTACATGGAGATGCCAGGAATAGACGTAGAAGTGAGCTCTCATAGATTGAACATCCTTCCCAATGCCCTTTCGGTAAGGCAAGCCACACGCACATATAAAGCAGACCTTTATTTGAAAATAAAAGCTGAGGTGGAGAAGTTATTAGCGGTAGGGTTCATCAAGCCTATTAAGCACCCCATATGGCTGTCCAGCATAGTGCCAGTGGCAAAGAAAGACAAGACCCAAATCAGAATCTGTGGAGATTTTCATGACTTGAATAGGGCGTGTCCTAAGGATGAATTCCCGCTACCCAGCATAGACAACTTAGTGGATGCCACCGCGGGACATGAGATGTATAGCTTCATGGACGGGTATGTTGGCTATAAACAGATTAAAATGGACCCCGCCGACGCAGAGAAGATTGCCTTTCGCACACCGTTAGGGAAATTTCACTATACAGTCATGCCCTTCGGATTAAAGAACGCTGGAGCCACATACCAGCGGACCATGATGGCAATTTTTCATGACTTATTTCATGATATACTAGAATTCTATGTGGATGATCTGGTGGTGAAGTCTAAGAAAGAAAACAAGCATATTCAGGATCTCAGGAGAGTATTCGAAAGGTGTCGTCGGTATAAGATGAGAATGAACCCCTCAAAGTGTGCCTTTGGGGTTACTGCAGGGAAATTCTTAGGTTTTGTGGTAAATAGACAAGGGGTGCAAGTGGATGCAGAGAAGATGAAAGCCATTGTGATGATGCCACCGCCCAAGAGTCAGAGATAACTTAAGAGCTTCTTGGGAAAGGTATCCTACCTGCGGAGGTTTATACTTGCATTGGCAGAAGTAACTCATCCGTTCGCACCTCTACTAAAAGACAAAGCCAAGTGGGTTTGGGGAGAGAGGCAAGAGAGTGCGTTCGAGAAGATTAAAGGAATCCTAGCCTCTCCTTCCACGATGATTCCCCCCGAAGCCGGAGCGCCGCTGCTGCTCTACCTTACTTCTACAGAGAGGTCGATAGGGGCCCTCTTGGCACAAGAGAAGGAAGGAGTGGAAAAGCCGGTCTACTACCTGTCGAGAGTAATATCCGAAACAGAATCGAGGTACACCAGCATTGAGAGGCACTGCCTGGCGCTGGTATTTATAGCCCAGAAGTTGAGACACTATCTTCTAGCCTTCACCGTTCACATAGTCACCAAGTGTGATCCCATCAAGTACCTCCTCGCGTGGACTATACTCGTGGGACGAGCAGCAAGGTGGTTTTTGATCTTATCAGAATATGATCTGAAATGCGTAATGCCTAAAGCCATTAAAATCCAGGCAGTGGCAGATCTGCTGTCCCACTTCCCGAGTGGGGTTTTCGAACCACCTAGTGAAGAACTGCTCGGAGAAAGTTTCCCAGCATGCATGGCGGAGGAGGTGAAGAAGTGGTTTATGGAGTTTGATGGTTCCAGTGCTCAACGAACAGGTGGAGTCGACGTCATACTTTCAGATGGGAAGGAGAAGATTACCCTCTTTTTCAAGTTAGATTTTAAATGCTCAAATAATGAAGCTGAGTACGAAGCCCTCATTCTAGGGATGTTGGAAGCACTCAGAAGAGGGATCAGGGTACTGTGTATACGAGGGGACTCCAATTTGGTAGTAAGGCAGGTCAATGGAGATTTTTCCCTTAAACATGCCAACTTAGCGCCATACAGACACATCATCCAAAGACTATTGGGACAGTTCTTAGAAGTAACTGTGGAGAGGAAGGCGCGAACGATGAACATACACCCTGACGCGCTCGCCACGATAGCACAAAAGTTGGACTTGGAGGAGTCAGAAGCAACCATCACAGTGAGGCGGAGAACGGTACCCACCACCGTAAAGTCCTTATTCCCAAGTAATGAGCCGAAAGATTGGAGGCGTCTGGTAGAGAAGCAACTTGAAACCAGGGAAGGGACAATGAAAATATTAGAGTTAGCCAACTATCATGTGCTGCAGGGAACTCTCTACTTCAAGAGTCCTGGAGGATTTCTAGCAAGGTGCGTAGGGGAACAAGAATCCAAGGAGAGGTTAATAGAAATGCACCAGAAGCACGACGGAGATACAGATATCCCCCTTTACAGACGACTGCAGCGAAGAGGGTATTATTGTCCCGCCATGAGCGTAGAAGTGGCCCTCTTGCAACAAAGTTATTTAAAGTGCCAAGCTAATTTTGACCAGCCGACGGAGGCTGACTTCGTGGAAGCCTTCGAAGATTGGAGACAACCGTACCTAGCATATCTAAAAGATGGGGAGCTGCCCGCCGAGAGAGCGGATGAAATTTACCTTAGAATAAGGATAGCCTGTTTGTACTTGGTCGAAGGAGAGTTATATAGGAAATGGTACAATGAGAAGGCGCTAAGGTGCGTAGCCAAAGAGGAAGTGGAAAGGGTGGTGGAAGAAGCTCATGAGCCCTCCCAAATGGGAGGCGCCAAGCTATATGATCAACTGATGACGCTGGTATACTACTGGCCGACCATGGAGGCTGACACCATTGGATATGTGAAAAAGTGTAGAGCATGCCAGGTGCATGGAAACATGGTGCACGCTCCCTCCATCAGTCTACAAAGCTTGCCAACCCCCTATCCCTTCCACACATGGGCGTTCGACCTGGTGGGAAAGATCGCCCCAGCATCTCACGGCAAGGCTTTTATCATTGTGGCTACAGAATTGTACACCAAATGGGCAGAGGCCATTCCTTTAAGGAGAGTCACTGCTCAAGTGGTAACCCAGTTTATAAAGGAGTATATCATATGTAGGTTCGGTATACCCAAAGTGATCCTAACGGATAATGGAAAGCAATTTATATGCAAAGAGATGGCCCTTCTCATGGACAAGTATAAAATTGTGCATAATAGCTCAACCATATCCTACCCCAAGGGCGATGGCCAAGCAGAAGCTACTAATAAGATCCTGATAAATATTTTGAATAAAATGCTAGAAGACATGCCGGGAGCATAGGATGAGAAGTTGCCTATGGTGTTATGGGCCTACCATACATCGAAAAGAAAGCCAATAGGGTTCACTCCCTTGTCTCTAGTATATGGGACCGAAGCTTTCCTACCAGTGGAACTGGCGATACCTTCAGCCAGAATTTCTCTTAGCAGTGGGCTCATCCCAGACCCAAGGCATGTGCAACTGGAGGCACTGGACGAGCACAGAGACAAGGCGAGAGAGAATTTCAAAGTCTACACCCAGCAACTGTCCAGGGCCTATGAAAACTTGGTTAAGCCTAGAGAATTTCAGGTGGGATATTTAGTCATGCGAGCATCAACTCACCATCTCCGTAGCATGTCGGCATCAAAATTCAAACCTAACTGGGAAGGCCCTTTTGTTGTCAGAGGAGTGGGGAAGTCGGGCTACTGCCAAATATCAGAACCAGAGAGTGATTGCCTCCAGTCCATCAACTGCAAGTGGCTGAAGAGGTACTATGCTTAGTAACAGCTAACAAGTTTTGTTTGTGTTTTGCATGTCTGTAATGGATTTCGGGGATTGCTCCTATACCAGAAAAGTTTTTTGTAATTTTTTTTAAAGAGCAATACTACACTGTAAATAACACACAAAGGTAAAGAAATGAAATAGCAACAGTTTTCATCATTGTTGAAATTTGCTTTGCTTGCCCATTTATATATACATATACACTCCCTATTAAGTTAGAAGAGAGTACAAAAAAAAAAGATCTGGAACTTTGCTCACTACACTTGGGAGGTAAGTCCATCCTAAGAGAAAGTATACTGAGCAAAGTCCCCCAGACATAAATTAATACAATTTTTTAATAATAAAATCAGGCTTTCGGAAAGGGGCAGGGGTCACCCTCCTCTCCAACCTAGCCTCTACGACTATAAGTAGTAATATGTAGGAATACCCCACAGACAGGAGGGGCAACCCAAGAAAGTCACATGCCAACACCTCACAGCTACAAGAGGTGCATTTTCAAAAAAAATATATACAATATGATAATACATAACTTTTCATATTAATGCAAATACCCCGCAGTATATGGGGTAGACACCAGTAGACTAAATGCTCACAGAAATTAGAGCAAGTCATATAAAACAAACACCCACAGTATAAAGGGAGAACAAAGGAAAAAGAAAGTGCAGAAGAAACAAAGTGTCTCATACAGGAATGATAAGTGATGTACACATAGAATTCTGAGCACTACAAAGCAAGCAGTAGCCTATCTGCTGGAAACCACAAAAAATAAATCATCATGCACGATGGCGCCAACATATGACGGACCAGCCTCCCGCAGAAACTCTTTCTCCAACCTGACGAATTTAGCCTCATCCTCCTCATCGCCAGACTCGAGTCTGGCAAGCTTCACCTGCAGTAGGGCGATCTGATTCCGGATCCTCGTAGCCTCAGCGTGCCGTTGCTCAACCCTAGACTGTCGGGAAGTGTGAAACCTTACTATCTTTCGAAAAGGAACACTCAGAAAGGGGCGAACCC
Source organism: Sambucus nigra (assembly GCA_949130495.1). Classification (NCBI taxonomy): domain Eukaryota; kingdom Viridiplantae; phylum Streptophyta; class Magnoliopsida; order Dipsacales; family Adoxaceae; genus Sambucus; species Sambucus nigra. The sequence goes on from OX422213.1 coordinate 124,846,941, forward strand.
CTGCGTCAAGCCAATCCAAATGAAAATGATAGAACTGCTGTAAGTCGCGGAGAGCATCCAAGAATAGCAAAATAGAAGAGCTAGTCAGCTTAGCAGGGGAGGTAGCCAAGAACTCATGAACATGGCTGGCAAGAGCCCTCAGGTTGAAGGCCGTAAGACTGTCAACCTGGAGTATACTCTGAGAAGTGAATGTCTTGGGATGGTGCTCCAAGATGAGATCCAAGAGCTGACACTCATGTACCCTGAAGCGGCCTGGTAACTCCTCACGCCATAGCCTACTAGAAATAGTCGCAGCATCCTCCGCTTCATCATCGCCATCAGAGTGACGAGATCCCTCCTCAGAAGGAAGGAAAGAAGACTCCCCACCAGAATCAGCGTCACCGACCAAAGGAGTGAACTCAGAACTATGATCTCCCTCCACGGTTTCCCCACTACCAGTCTCCACAGTTATCGGAGTACTCTCATGCACCTGGAAACAATGAGACAAGGGTGAAATGAGAATTCTTGCACAGTATATGCAAGAAGAAAAGAGGGGAATAGTAAAAAGAGGGGGTATGCCAGTCTAATACCTCTCTCGCAGTGGCCCCACTGCCAGACTCCATAGTCATCGGATTACTCTCATGCACCTGGAAATAATGAGACAAGGGTGAAATGAGAATTCTTGCACAGTATATGCAAGAAGAGAAGAGGGGAATAGTAAAAAGAGAGGGTATACCAGTCTAATACCTCTCTCGCAGTTGCCCCACTGCCAGACTCCACAGTCAACAGAGTACTTTCATGCACCTGGAAACAATAAAACAAAGGGGAAATGAGAACGCTTGCACAGTACACGCAAGAAGAAAAGAAGAAAAATAGTAAAAAGAAAGTATGCTAGTTTAATACCTCTCTCACAGCCATCTCATTCTCTAACTCCACAAGTATTGGAGCAACTTCATCCAGCTCCTTAGTCATCAGAGCGACCTCGCTCACCTGGAGACAATGCAACAAAGGTGAAGAGGGGAATGCTTGCACAATTTAAACAAAATAATAGAAACATAAGAATGACATGAGAGAAGTAGATACTCTTATACACGGTACCTGAATAACGCCCTCCGTAACGGTCATAGAAGGAGGAGCAGGGGCTCCCATAGGGGAAGCAACACTGATTGATGCTCCAGAAGGGGTTGTCTCAGCGACCAGTGAAGAAGCTACCTCAACCTCAGGCACTTCCGGAAGAACAATCTCAACGACGGAGGGCGCGAGGGGTAGGCGAGGCTGCGAGTGACAAGAAGGGCGAAAGGTAACAAATTAGTTATTCCATGAATAATGAATACTTCAATTAGAAAAAAAGAGGGAGAGAGAAACTCCTAAAAAAGCACCACAGAGACACCTACCTGAAGGGGCACGATAACAGGACAAACTGGCCCATGTATAAAGGCTGCTGAAGAGACAGTAGCAGGAGCCGCACTCGAAATAGCGCCAAGGGATAACTGTGACAAAGTAAAAGAGGGCTACGATAAGTACAGGCTGGATAGATAAGAAATATAGAACCAAGAAAATAAGAGAGTACCTGAACCCCATCCAAAGGGGAAGCGTGGAAAAGGACGGTCGGTGCAGTAGGGGCTGTGCTGATAGCCTGCAAAGAATGAAAGTATGTTATTCATCGCATGATCGAGGAGAAAGAGATTCCATGCTTCAGCGAAAAGGCCTAACCTGAAGCGTAGGCCCGCTGGTTGAAGCCATAGTAAATATCGGGCCACGAGATATCGCCTGAACCAAAGGTCTACAGTCCATAGATACACGGACCCTAGGGATAGAAATTTTCCCTGAAGAGGATAAACTCGGGGCGGTAACTCCAGGTAAAGGAGGAGCCCCTCCCTGAGAAGAAAGTCCAAGAGCCATTAGGACTCCTATTAAAAAGAAACAAATATTCAAAAGTAAAAATGCTTACCTCAGATGAAGAGGCCTCCAGGGGCTCAGCTGCAGAAGCGCCCACCGCCGAGACAAGAGAAGATAAGGTGACAACGCCAGAAGACACAACCCTCTACGCATGGTAAATGGGTAAATAAAAGGAAGAAGTAAAAGAGAAAATGGCACAACGAAAGTTTTGAGAATAGCGAGGCATACCTGAGGAGAAGGGGAAGCCACAAGGGTGGTCCTGGTGACGGTAAAGTGCACGGATGAAAGCTGCGGGGAAATGACAGTGTACACAACCAAAAGGTAGTTAGAAGACGAATAAATTACAACAGATGGTAAAAGAATTAAGGAGACAGCAAACCTCTCTAAAAAGGCCTCGGGAACAAATGAGCATGGAGTTCCTCTCCCGCTGAAAGGGCGTCGGTCGTAGTGGGGGAAGAGAAGAACTACTTGCCTCTACGGAAATGACCAGCACAAATATGACAGAATGCTTTAATTAACAAATAAAAAAATAATGAGGGGAAGAAAGAAAATCATATGCAAAAAAGATAGACAAGTAAAGGGGGAACGCTTACAGTAGCAGGGCGCGTAGTCTGGCTATAAGGGAGATGGGTGGGGCTAACCCCCCCAGGAGAATGGGATGCCTCATCATCACTAGAAGACTCTTTGGAGACTGATAACAAAGCATAAGTGTCAGTACTGCTTTCACTATGGAAACCCAGGTCGCCCATATCACCCGAAGAAGAACTATGGTCGTCATAGGAAGGGGTGCTCCCATAATAAACTAGTTCCTCTTCCAATGAAGGGGAGGGAGATAAAGAAACTCCGAGAGAACTAGTTCCACTAAGTAAAGGATGTCGTGATAGAGTACCTTCCGCAATGGGAATAGACGCAACCCGCGCCTCTTGGGAAGCAAGGCTCGGTGAGGAGTAGCTTTTCCCTCTCACTACTTGGGAAGTCTTCACCGCCCCAAGATTGCCAGTATCAGACTCATGATCCACTATAGAGGAAGAAGCCATGCCAGCGCCATCTCCTTTCTTTTTCTTCGCAGCCCGGGTCCTCACAGGAGAAGAAGGAGGAGAAGCAGTAGTAGCAGGAACAAAATTGGATACGTCGGCGTCAGGGTGTTTCCTTTTGCTTGTAGTAGAGGTGCTCGCTTTCCCTCTGCTTTTTGCTTGGTTTCTAGACTTCGCAGGGGGAAGCTCAGTCGGCAGAGACGGAAGTGACTCGTCAATGAGAGGTTTCACTAAAATGGGAATGGCATGCTCCAAAGGTGGCGTGGAGGTGGTGCTGAGAAACCAAGGATCTTTCTGCGTCCTCCTGACCAAAAACTGAGCTCTGGTGTATTTAATGGGGTTAGTCTCATGAGGGGGGAGAACTACACATTCCTGGATAAGACGGACCTGCTGCTGCCAAAGAAGGAACCAAGATGAAGTGAATGAAGGATGATAATCGCAGGGAGGCACATAGAGGCCACCCAAACCATTGAACCTATGGAATAATCCCTGAAGAGTAAAGCTAGTACACGCCTCTGAAAATGCCTCAGAATGACTGCTGTAGGTAGGAAGAGGAGGGGTGTGAACGCCCTAATCATAGCCGAACTGCCATCTTTCCCTCTCGAAATGATAAGATTCAGCACGCGGACCTAACTCGGTCCAAGAAGGGAGGTGACATGGTAAGAGCATCATCACCACATTAATATGAGGACACATGGAAATCGACCCCACTGCTGAAGGGCAATAGAAGGTCCCGCCATCGCCAGGGAAAGAAAGCCAGCTGAAAGTTCCCCAGGGCGGCTGGTATAAGGCCGAAACTGAAACTCTTTGATATCATCAATCAACATTCCCAGAGATTTCTTGGGAGTTTTCTTATGCCATCGAAGAAATCTCGCGTATGCCATCGAAGAAATCTCGCGGCGTCGCTATGACAAGCGTGAGCGAGCCCCTGAAGTAAAGTGGGGGAGATGCTCAAACAAAAAGGCCATCAAGAGAGGGGCGTTGGCATGATTAGCAACATCATACCGACTGCAGGACCTCTCTACATCTATGTGCGCTCGGTCCATCTAGGTGTAAAGAGAACCTAAGGTCAGGGCATCCATGGGTACCGACCTACCGTAAGACAATCGTACAGCCAATCTAAAAAGAAGTTCGCGAGGACAGTCTTCGGGCTTACCTGGTAGAAGGAACCGAGTCAGAAATGTAACGAGGAAAGTGGCTAAATGTGCAGGAGAGTGGATCTTAGGACCATCCTGGGATCTGGGGGCTGCACGTGAAGTCTCCCCCTTCGGCAACTGCTCAAAGTCTCTGAACCAGTATCTTTGCCATTTGGCAAAGGAATTCTTGGAATGACCAGTTATATTTATGGCCACATACCTCGAGCACTCTCCGAGAGCTGACCGTAACTCCCCCACCATCTCCTGCTCTAGGGAGTCCTCGCAGTCATCAGAAAAGACCTGTTGCCCAAAGAAAGTAAGGGCGTACAATTCACATATATCTTCTAGGGTAAGGGTAAATTCCCCCCAGCCTGTGACAAAGGTGTGAGACTCCATACTCCACCGAGACAATAAAAGATTGAGTGAAGAACCATGCTTAAATATGGTGCAGGACTTCAGGCTGCTGACGGCGGTAAAGAGTCCCACCTCCCTAAGAATAGCCACATAATCAGGAACGCTCAGAACATAATCAACCCAGCTGGCCCACTCCTCTGTGGGTCCACCCGTGGTTTTAACTTCAACATTGGAATAAGGAAAGTCACCACGGTCAACTCGGACTCGGAGAATGGAATCTATAGAAATAGTAGGGAGGTCAGCAAACTCACTTAACCCCACATGAGAACGTTCGAGAACAGCACCCGAATTTTTTTCCCCAAAATCAGAAAGTGAAGTCATGAAACTGTCGGCAGGACCAAAAAAAGGAGCGCGACGATAAATACCAAATGCATATAGTCCTTCCATGCCTGAGAAGAGGATGGCATAGCTGATGAACCACCAAGAGCCATTGGCTCAAGAAAAGAACTCATCCTAGTGGGGACTCCGAACGAGGGACCCTGGGTGTCCCCTGTCGCAAAAAAAGAAGTGGAGCCAGAAACCCAGCAAAATCATGTGAAGAGCCCCCGGTCAGTGGCATGCTCTCCATAACACCAATAGTTGGCGAGACACCCTGGGTCACGGAACCCTCGATGTGACAAAATGTCAAGACACCCCCTTGCACGAACGAGAGACCCGTGGACGCGAGGCCAAGTCGCGAGACCCCCGGCTGCTGACGAAAGGTCACCATACTGCCATAAGCTGAGACCCCCATTTTAGAAAAACTCAAAGGCATCGAGACATGGGTTGCCTCGGGCATGGGGTCGCCTCTCCGCAAACCATGGGCCAAGATTCCCCCTTCCTCAACAAAAATCATGGGTGTCGAGACACCCGAGGTCGAGATACTTACGTCAGCGCTAATACATGTCGAGACACCCCCTTGCACTGATAAGAGATCCGTAGGCACTAGGCCAGGTCGCGAGACCCCTGGCCGTTGACCGCCGAAGATCGAAACCCCCATTTTTAAAAAACTCAAAGGCGTCGAGACCCGCTCGCCGCTGTAAAGGCTGCCTCGCAAAAAAAAAGGGTCGAGACCCCCTCTGCTTCAGAAAAATTCACGGGTGTCGAGACCCCCCTCCTTCCAAGCTCATTTTCAATAGACAAAGAACTCCCCGTGCCTAGATTAACGCGCGAGGAACCACCGTCGGCGCCAAAAAATTCTGAGATACCCTGATCCAAACCAACTGGATAAACTTCGTGAACCGAGGTCGAGATACCCCTCCCAACGCAACTGATTTTTTTATAAGAAACCAAGGCGACTGGCGAGAGACCCTCGGACGAGGGGTCCACTCGCTTCGGGCCCTCGTCAACAACCACATCAAGGGGGACGAGCGAGACACCGACCATCTCTAACTGAGCGCCTCTACTCGAGATACCCCTCCCGACGCAACTGATTTTTTTATAAGAACCCAAAGCGACTGGTGAGAGACCCTCAGACGAGGGGTCCACTCGCTTCGGGCCCTCGTCAACAGCCACATCAAGGGGGACGGGCGAGACACCGGCCATCTCTAACTGAGCGCCACTACTCGAGATACCCAAGACTTGAACATCGTGCACGGAATGAAATCGCGAGGAACCCATGGGGGTTCTCGAACCACCAACCGAGGGAAAGGAGGTGGGTAACACGGAGGAGGCATCAACGACGGTAATAGGGGCGGTCGAAACCGCTGGGATGGATAAGGAAGAAGGCATAGAGCCTAAAACCATGGGGGCTTTGGAGGTGTCTACATTTGAAGAAGTATTGCTTGGATTAGAATCCATGAATGAGAGGCTATGGTATTTGGAAAAGCTAGAGAAAAAAAACGAGGGGATGGGTGGCTATGGTGTTTTAAAAATCCCTTTCTCTCACTCTCTCTCACTACAAATCCAAAAGTGTCTTATGTTTTTTGAAGAAGATGAAAGAGCCCAAGAAGAGGGGCTTATGTTTTTTTGCATCAAAATGGGAAAACGTGCTGGAAGGAAAAAAGGTGATGACCTTTTTTTCCCAAATGACGAGATGACAGTTCCCACACTGACGCGTGGGTTCTCAAAAAAAAATTAAAAACCTCGGATAAAGGGACATCGCACTTAATGATCCTAGGGTCCCTCAGAATATATATATATATATAACGTACAAAGTTTTTTTAGTCTACCCAACCAAAAAATCTTTGCACGAGGGGCTAATGTAGATGGGTGTCTATCAATAAAAAAGTAAAATAAAATAAAAATGCTTTTTTTTATTAATGACATCCGAGAGGTGCCCGCGAGGGTAACCCAGAAGTCCAAAAGCCATCGCAAGGGTCGGCGCCGCTTCAAGTGCCAGCGCCGCTGCAAGTGTCCCCGCCACCGCAAGGGTCGGCGCCACTTCAAGTGCCAGCGCCGCTGCAAGTGTCAACGCCGCTTCAAGTGCTAGCGCCGCTGCAAGTGTCCGCGCCGCCGCAAGGGTCGGCGCCGCTTCAAGTGCCAGCGCCGCTGCAAGGGTCAGCGCCGCTTCAAGGGTCAACGCCGCCGCAAGTGTCGACGTCGCTTCAAGTGCCGGCGCCGCTTCAAGTGTTTGCGCCGCTTCAAGTGTCTGCGCCGTTGCAAGTGTCAGCACCGCTGCAAGTGTCTACACCGCTGCAAGGGTCAGCGCCACTTCAAGTTCCAGTGCCGCTGCAAGTGTCAGCGCCGCCGCAATCTTCCGCGCTGCTGCAAGGATCAGCGCCGCTTCAAGTGCTAGCGCCGCTGCAAGTGTCAGCTCCATCGCAAGTGTCGGCGCCACCGCAAGTGTCGGCGTCGCCGCAAGTGTCGGCGCCGCTTCAAGTACCAGCGCCACTGCAAGTGTCCGCGCCGCTTCAAGGGTCGGCGCCACTTCAAGTACCAACGCCCCTGCAGGTGTCCGCGCCGCTCCAAGTGCCAGCGCCGCTACAAGCATCAGCGCCACTGCAAGGGTAAGCGCCACTTCAAGCGTTAGCGCCGCTACAATGTCTGAGTCACTACAACAATAACGTTCGAGAGGTGCCCGCGAGGGTCACCACAGAAATCCAAAATTAAGAAGTACCACTAAAAGGGTCAGCGCCACTGCAAGGGTCACTGCAGTGATGACAGTCGAGAGAGTCAGCGTCACTGCAAGGCTCGGCGCCTCTGCAAGGGTCACTGTAGAAATGTTATTCGAGAGGTGCTGTTACAAGGGTTTCGACAGAAACTCATATTGAGGGAGTAGCTATCACGAACAACTCCTCATCATGAAACATCAGTCTCTAAATGAACAACAACACTAACACTTTACTTTCTTGTACAGGTTGCCTAGTCAAGCAAACAGGGCTCGAACAGGCGCGTTGGGACCTCCTGGGAGTTTTGGCTTGGCGGCTGAGGGACAAGGTATGTTGAGCAAGCTCAACCACTTAGCACTATAGGATTGAGAGAATACTAGTAGGAAGACCTAGAAGTCACTCGAGACTACACACACTGCACACTTGGTCACAAGTGAAGTGAGCAGCCAAAGAGCTGGCTACTCACAAGGAATAAACTCTTTACAAGAAAATGACTTTTCCAGAAGAGGGGGTCCTCAAGGTCCCTCTCAAGAAAAACAACATTTTTTTAGAGGAAAGGAGTCCTTAAGGTATCCTCTCTCAAGATTTGCAAAATTGCACCACAAGTTACCGTTTCAAAGGATAATTACCAAATCTGATAATTTGTCTCCGTTAGGGTGCATATGTGCTTTTTGACCTTTGGTTGGTGCTAGGTGGTGCCTGCAGAGGGGACAGGCAGGATGCCATAGGTAGGGACAAATGGTACACTTCAGACATTATTCCCCACCAACTCTCTCAATTTTGGCGCCCAAAAATGCCACTCACCCCTAACGCCCCAGCATAAATAGACCTCTGGGCAAGGTCAAGAAGAGATAAATAATAGAAATTGCACTGTTACTCTGCCAAAATATCACCAGACCTACCTAGTATTCTCTCCCTGCTCATTCTCTTAGTGCTGAGTGCCTTGTTCCTTCACTCCCCACTCACAGCCATCACTCTCAGGTGTTTCCCTTGAGAAAATTACTATTTTTGCTGTGAAAGTTCATCTTCTTGCAGGGAGTGAGTTGAAGCTTGAGTTCCATTGTTACCAGCAGGAGAAGTTTTCTTCAGAAGTTGCACCAGGAGACCTTGAAGACCTTGCAGGCAGCGTCCATTGGAGTGGGTCACGCCTCACTCTTTCCAGTTATTCATAGACCCCAGTCTCACTACCTTCCTACAACTTTAATAAAACTTTATATGTTTATTAGTCTTTAGTATATTTTTCGTCGCTAAATGACTTTTTTTGTTACTAAATGTCTTCAAAGATCACTTTTAATAGCACAATTTACACATTTAGTGACGAAAAATGTACCAAGGTGTTATAAACTGGAAAAATTGTATAAAATTATAAAATTGAATATTAGTAATTTATTAAAGTAAAAAAATCTTTTTATTTTGAAAAAGAAAAATAATTTTTGTTTTCTTTTTCCCACAAATTTTATTTATGAATTTTTTTTTGTCTATTTTTATTTATTGAAGGAAACAAAAGAGTATTTTTTTCTCTATTTTTCGTGCTAGTTTTCGTATATAAAATATTTTTGTTTTCATCCCAATTTTCATTTATAAAACAAAAAAAATATTTTTTGTTCTTTTTTTTCTCATAATTTTTATTTATTAGAAAAGGGAAAACCTTTTTTTCCCTTTTTTGTAGCTTATTTAATTTATTAAAGGAAACAAAAGACTAATTTCTCTATCTTTTCGTACGAGTTTTCTTATATAAAAATGTTTTTCGAATTTCTTTTTGCCCTAGTTTTTACTTATTAAAAAAAATAAAAAAAACATTTTTGTTCTATTTTTCAAACCAATTTTAATTTAGTAAAAAAGAAAAAAACAAACTAATTTTCTCTTTTTCATCCTTTATTTTATTTATGAAAGGAAACAAAAAACCATTTTTTCTCATTATCATCACTGTTTTCATATATAAAAAAAATATGTTTTTTTTATTTCCTATCTTTGTTTTGATTTATTGAAAAAACCTAGTTTTTGTTATATTTTTCCTCTGAGTTTTTATTTATTGAAAAAAGAAATAATTATTTCTCTCTCGTCGTCCTTTTTATTTATTAAAGGAAACAAAAGATTATTTTTTCTCATTTATTTCGAGTTTTCGTATATAAAATCCATTTTTTTTGTTGCATTTTTATATATTAAAAAACAATAAACAAGTGTTTTTTTTATTATCTTTTCCCCCAATATTTATTTTTTTATTTATATTTTTATAAAAGATGGACGAAACTCCCACAAGTTTTATTGATGAACGAAATGGAAAAAGCCTTTCACGTGGCTCACATAAAGGATAAGAAGGACATGAAAATCTTACCTACCATGAAAAGAAAGAAAATAAAAGAATGTCCCCAATGAGGCTTAATAATAGACTCAAGGGGCTCACATATAAAGGCTGTAGGATATAAATCCAAAACAACCTTGAAATAAAAAAGACTCAAGATCACAAAATGATTATGAGACTCTATAGTGGTAAATAAGAGACAAATATTTAGTAACCAAAGATTGAATTTGAATAGGAGCATTCCCCCACCAGTTTAGTTATTATCTTCAACTGCATTACCTTCCATGTAGATATGAGAGCTGACAAAGTCCATTTGTGAGTTGACGAACATACGATTCTGCCACATGACTTAAAACTTCCATGGAGGAATATATGATTTATCTTGAAAGCAATACCAAAGAGCCTTTTAATTAGTTTCCAACCATAAAATTTTCCACTGATAAGTCCATGCAAACTCTATACCTATAAGTTTTGCTGAAAGTTCAGCTTCAAAAGCTAAATTAGCCTCCACTTTATTGCATAACGCACCTCTAACAACCTACAATTCCTTAATACACCACTTATTGCAACCTTATTTTTAAATAATACCCCACCAGTATTGAGATTCTTCCATCTTTGAAAGGGAGGAAACCATCACCTTAGTAATTTTTGGAGCTTTCTTGGACATATATTTGATATTCAATTTATGAAGAATTTCTAAATCCTCCAATGTTTTCTTCATATAATCCTCTACCACCTTGCCAATATAACTTATCCATTTCTTTAGAACGTGAAAACTACTACTAGAAGTTGGATATATATTGAGAGAAAGCTTCATTTCTATCACGCGAAATTATATCCACAGCCCCATTGTAGGAAAAAATCAAAATATCCTTGACTTGTGAACTAAATTCTTCATTAACAACTTGGTTCGACATTAGAGTGGGTGAATTGTTGTAAGGACAAAATTTCCAATTGAGTCCATTGTAAGTATTTGATTTATTCTCGGAACAAAACTTATTTTTGAGTCATAGATAGATTTTTTATTGTCACGATTCCCACACAGTCTATGACATAAAGTTTATTGAAGACGTTGCGACCAAGCTTCAAAGTTTTATTATGCTGAGATTAATTTAGTGCACATTTCACGTCCTCATTGCACTCCGATCTCTCAGGTATGAATGCGTAATGTTTATGGGACTCGAAAAATGTTTTTAGGATGTTATTTTTATTAAAAACATAATTTTAAAAGGTTTTAACTTCATTTATTCTGAGATAACTACAGCTTAGAGTCGTGTATATTCTTCCCTTATGTTTATAAGGATCAAACGACATTAGCAGTCGTTCAAACGACATTGCAGTGTCATTCAAGCGAGATGAACATGTCGTTCGAGTGACATGGCCATTTCGTTCGAGTGACATAGTGATCACGTTCGAGCGATTCCACCAACTCAAGTTTTCTACTTAAGACTTGCTTTACTCAGAATTTTGGATAGTGAAGAACTAGAAAAATAATTTATAATCAGTACGTTTTTTGCACAAATTTTTCTAAGGTTTTCAAAGTTTCAAAACATCCTTAGAGTTTCAAGATCCAAGGTTTCATATTCTTATGCTATAAAGATCTTGGTTTTCACCATTAGTTTGTTCTTCCATCATTGAAGAATTGATCGTTGGGTTTTGCGGTGAAAAAATGGAGTTCGTGTTATGGATCCGTAGATGTTGCCAAGGTATATTGGTGGACACCGAGGCATTCGCGGACGCATGTGATATGGACAGGTATCATAGAACAACTTATGCATGGTCACTATGGAGGAGTGGTTAAAGGATTAGAAGAGCGTCAAGACTTGTGCGGATCGAGTCGTTGAGTAAGTCTATCATTTGTACTTTGTAATACCACATCCTAGTGATTGTCTGGCTTGGACCGTTCGAGGTTTTTCCCTTAGTTGTTTTTTCGTACATCTGGCGTCGCTTTTGTGAATTTATTTGTTTTACTTGCCTTAATCACCAAGATACATGTTGAGGATTAAAAAAATATAAAATTGGACTTAACTAAAATTGGTTTGCATACTTGGTGCGTATAAAATTTGAAAAAAGAGTTTTTCAAAAAGAAAGTTGATTTTTAACATACTTCAAACCCATTCGAAAGAAAAAGATGCCTATATATTGGTATCAGAGCTAGGAATATTTTTTATGTGTGTTGATTCCTTGTGTTTTTAAGGATGAATTTCGAAAATTTTGAAAGTTTAGATCTCCCATTTTTTATTGCAAAAATATGCTTATTGGAAAATGCAAAGTGCTTTAAAATCAATTGATGAGAATGTGTGGTTAGCAATCGAAAAGGGTTGGACACCACCGATCACACGAGGGGGAGAGGCCACTAGTTTAAAACCCGTTGAGTCATGAACCTAAGCTGAACATAGACTTTCAATTTAAAGTTCTAAAGATCTTCACGTTATTTCCTCACTTTTCACATCGGAAGAGTATAATAAAATCATGACATGTGAAACTTCAAAAGACGTTTGGGATATATTTTCACTTACTCACGAGGGAACTAGTACGGTTATGGCATTTAAAATCTAAAATCTCACTACAGAGTTTGAGACGATTACGATGTTAGAGAGTGTGTCGTTTGATGAGTTTTACGCTAGATTGTCAAATATTGTCAACTCGTCGTTTAATTTGGGAGAGAAAATAGACGACAATCGAGTCATAAAGAAAATCTTATTGTCATTGTCGAGTAGATTTGATGCAAAAGTGACCGTTTTAAAATCCCTGGGTATACTTGAATCGACAAAAGGTGACTTACAAACCTATGAACTCGATATGTTTACCTCCAAGCAAGTGACAAAGAAAGAAAAGGGCATTGTTTTGAAAGCTCGAAGGAGGAGACAAATGTTTTGAATGATGATTCTGATTCTGATTCTGATTTTGAGGATGTAGCCTTGTTAGCAAAGAAGTTCAAAAAGTTTTTAAGTTCCAAAAGCAATCGAATGATGCCAAAAGACTTGAGAAATCCAAGAACACGAAGGTTGATTCTGCCCCTAAGGATAAGAGTGAGAAAGTTAAGAGGGATGAGTCATATAGGTGTTTTGGGTGTGAGGGGTATGGTCACAAGGTTGTCGAGTGTACCACTAGACTTAATAAGGAGGGCAAAAAATCGATAGCATATAATGCCACCTTAAGTGATAGTGAACCGGAAGAGGGAGAGAGTTCCCCCATTGAGCATAACTTTGTAGCGTTCATGGCATGTCATGTGCGCGATGACGATAAATCTTCCTATGAAGATCGTCATGTGCATGACACTTCTGAGGCGGTTGAGTGTAAATCCTAAGTGAGTGAGGGTGAAGCTAGTGATGATGAGGATATTGATGTGGGAGATTTGCATGTTGACTTTAATGATTTGTAAGAGAAAGAGATAAAGGTGAAAAATGAAAGCTTGAAGTTGCATGCTAAGTTGAATGAGTATGCCGTAGAGAATAATGAGGCTTTGATTAAGGATCTAGGGCACATGAAAAGACTCTTAGGGAGAAACTAGAATACGTTGAGAAAGAGAAAGATAGTCTTCGTGGTTTGATATAGGGTTTAAGGAAATATGGTCTAGAGTTTGATGAGTCTAGGCATGTGCTTGAGTCTAGGATTAGTGAGTTAGAAGAGAGATTGAAATACTCGAGTAAGGTAAAGTTTGATTTGGAGGCTAGATCGGAGAAGTTGGATAGGATGTTAAGAACCATCCAAATCAAGGAAGATAGGTTTGGTATAGGCTACGATGATAGTTTTGTTCTCATTCCCAAAGCCAATACCAATCGTGTGTGAGAGCCGACTAAAAACATTAGGAGAGGTCCACATTTTGGTCACATTCCTCTCCATGTTTACACTTGTTCTTATGGCGGTAGGAAGGGTCACCTTATGCGTTATTGTTATGACCTTAGAAATGATCCTAAGAAGTTAAGGAATAAAGTCATTTCGATTTCCAAAACCCCTATGCGTCATTTCACACCTATTGGGTTAGGAAATCGAACTTAGAGTCTTTAGGAATTAAACTTCATGGTTCTTATTTGGTTGCACTTGATTCTTTCCATATTAGATCTAAAGGATGATTGTGTTGCCATGTTTTTCATACGCTAATCTTTGCATCATGATTTATATCTTCCTAGTGTTATGACATGTGTATCTCTTTGCATTATATTTTTCCATTTATTTGAGTCTTATTTGAAAAATACAAATAGATTTTTCTTTTGATAAATTTTGTTAAAAGACAAAAAGATTTTCGATTTCATATATATTTTTTTGAAAAATACAAAAAGATTACTGGTTTTAAATATTTTGAGAAAAATACAAAATATTTTATTTTATGGTCAAAAATATTTTTAGAAAAACACAAAAAGATTTTCAGTTTATTTTTGTGTCGTGATTTTTTCTTGTTTGATATGGCATATTGGTGTCCTTGGACCCCCGTTATTCATTATCCATATGGCTAGGACTTTTTATCATAATTATTGATGCATTGAATGATGTTAACCATTGTCTTAATGGGGTTGTTTCGAAGTTGATATGCATTTGAATTCAAGTTTGTATATATGCCATCTTTGCACACATGCACGAGTTTATATGAATGTTTGACATCTCATGCATATTTTAGTTTGGTGAGACGTTCTTATCTCAATTTTGTCATCTATGCGTAAGTAGACTTGGGAGGAGGTGTTCATGTAACCGTTTACCGTGAGGATTTATATTTCATATATTGAAAACATGATGAGTGTTCACAAGAAAGGGCTTCCAGAGTACAATAACTCATCGTGAAATCCATCGTTTAAATGAGCCTGAAAAAAATTAAGGCACTAAAAAGAATCATATGCCAAAATAGGGCCAATAGAATTTCTCTAAGTTGAGAAAAAGAGAAACCTTAATGATATGCCGAGTCATTGAGTAAGTCTATCGTCTATACTTTGTAATATCACATCCTAGTGTTTGTTTCGCTTAGACCATTCGAGGTTTTTCCCTTAGTGGTTTCCTCGTACATCCGTCGTCACTTTTGTGAACTTATTTATTTTACTTGCTTTAATCACCTAGATGCATGTTTAGGATTAAACAAGATAAAATTGGGCTGAACTAAAATTGGTTCACATATACTTGGTACTTATAAAATTCGAAAAAATAATTTTTCAAAAAGAATGTTGTTTTTAACATCCTTAGAACACTTTCGAAAGAAAAAGGGGCCTATAATTGTCCTAAACATTGTGCTCAAAAGTAGAGGAAATCCAATCCTAAATATATTTGTCATAGTCACAATCAATAAAGAGATGAATGAGATATTCATTGCTTCTTTTGCAAAGGATGCATATAGAGACCCGATGAATACCTTTAGAATGAAGAGTGTTAAGAACAAGGAGCTTCTTATGAAAAATCTTTCAAGAAGTCATAAAGACTTTATGAGGCATATAATTTTTCCACGGTAATTTGAAACTTATAGAACTTGGCTTTTTGACCCTCACAAATTCATATGCATCTTTAAAAGTTAGAGTGCCAGACTTGCAAAGAGGCCAAATTAAGCACTCTTCTTTATCTTTAATTGGGAGAATAATTAAATTAAATTTTAAAACAATTGAAGAATCAATTAGAGAGGTTATGTGTGTATTTACCAACCATTTACCATCAGTGATAAACTCAATAAGTTTTGTATTATTCAGAGCAGTTTGTTGGTTGAGAGGAACACCAAGTGAGTTATCATGCCAAAAGTTCACTTTTTTACCATTTCCAATGATACACCTAACATTAAATTTGATAATGGAAATTGATTCTCTATGGGCATGCCATATATTCTTCTTCATCGGAGGAGATTGGGTCACTCCAAATCATGTTGATCCCATTGGATATACTAGCCTCTAGTGCTCTCCACTGATTGTGGGTAAGTCGATCTTTACATCAATTCTTATTATGAAGTTTATTTATTGATATCTGACTTGAGTTTTAATGATTCCTATTCTTTTACAGTGTCTCTTGAGCCTTCCAAGAATCAGAATAGGACTATTGAGGACTAAAAGTTGGCTTCTTTCCATTTTGAGGCCTTTGTCACTGCTAAGCATTTCTTTAAGAGGGTCTGGGGCCTGAGCCGAGGGCCCTAATATATGGGAGTTCTCATAAGGCTACCAAATCATGGTTGGGAGATGATATAGGTGAACCCTTTTCCTTAGTGCCCAGAAAGAGTAAACCTGCTACCGAGGAAAGCTCTTTCCTCAAGGATTAAAGATGTCCTCCTTAGAGTTAAAGGTAAAATTTAGATAGATTATGATTGTCGTCCTATAAGTGTCTTACCTTTTCCTCCCTTTTCGTTATTATCCTTAATCTTTGATCTTTGATAACTGACTCTGATTTTATTATCGATCCAGTAAATGAACGAGAGGAACAGAGGATAACCGAGCTATTCTCCAAGGGAGCTCCTATCCAGACTATAGTTATCAAGAAGAAGATGTCCAAATCTACCACTTCTGAAGTTAAGCACCTCAGTGGGTATTCCAACTCCTGGTGTCAAGTTTGTGGATGAGGCGAAGCTGAGGTCCGGTTCCGGTGAATGCTCATTGATGGAGTCTGTAATCAAAACCCTTCCCTTTCTACAAGCATACTGGGGGAAGGTGGGATCTCTAGGGCAACTGTAAGAACCTAAAATTTATTTTACGTTAAGTTGAATTATATACGTGTCAAAAACGATGTTTTTATTTTTAGACGACTGAAGAAATAATAATTTTTAATTACCCAATAGTCTTTTTTCTAAATGTGTCAAATATTATATTTAAAGTAAATTTTATGTCAAATTTACATTAAATATGCCAAGATCCCAATGTAGGTTTGTGGTTTGAATAAAAAATAAAACTTATAGGGTATAAAATATAAACTCTGACAAATAAAGTTTAGTGGTCAAAAGAAAATAGAAGAAAACTAACCTAAAAATGTCTTAGTTTTCTTGTCCTATTCGCAATCTTATTTAAAAAAGGAGGGAAAAAAATTGTAAATTGTCCTTGTAGAAAATGAGAAAAAAATAAGATAAAACACAAACAAACGAAAACTTCCATCGCCTAATAACCAAGTGGTTTTTTTTCCAAAGCAACAACTTGTCTTCATTTTTATAGAAACCAAAAGTAACCTTTTTTTTCCTCCATAAGGAGGTAACTCCTCTTCCTTTCTTCATTCTATCTTTTGGTTATATACATATAGGTAGATTTGATACGTGTTATAATGTGTGTGTGTGTGTATATATATATAGGAAAGTTAAGATTATGTTTAGGAAAGTTGCTCAAGTTATAAAAATAGTGAGAATAAAGAATTTGGACAAGAATTAAGGAATATCAATATTCAATTTTCATGCTGAATATATAGGGTAGTAGGATATTACCTAGGGAAATATTTTAGGGATATAAGTATAGTTGCAAGGCTGAGATTTTTATGTGAGAATTACTAGAAATATTTTACAATTTTGAAAGATGTGATTGCGACATATACTCGGATTTTATGTAGTGGAAAAAAATCATTAAGGATTTAGAAGTATCAAGATATTATTGAGGATTTGCAAGCATACTAAGAAAAGTAATCTTAAGAAGGGATTGTATATAATATACTCCACAAGTCTATTAACAACATAATTCTTTTGACTAAACTGTTCAATTGACACTCTCGCCTATAATGAATTACTTCTTTTATAACTCCATTTTCATATTTGAAAATTGTCTCAATTTTCTATTGACCTTTTTATTTTCATCTTCTGTATTGTACTCTTGTTATAATGTATACTATTTCCACTAGATTGGATTGCTTATGTCAGACTGGTACCTGGATAGGATTTGATTGGAGAAATTATAAAAGAATTCCTTGATGAGAATTAAGAATGTCTTCATCATTTACTAAACCCTATTCCACAAACAAATATTTTCCCAAATTTTGTACAACCTTGGCATTAAATTATGATTAATAAATCACTACCATATATCTTATAATAATTGTTAATTATATTTTGAAATCATCATAACTCTGGATATCATTTAAATTTTAATATCCTTGAAAACATTACGGGCTTCATAGTGAAACATAATTTTTATGCATAAACAAAGAAAATAGTTGTGATGTGATGAACTGTTACCTAAAGTTTATAGATAATCTTAATACCATAAATGTGGTTCCTTTAAAGACAATGTTTTCAATGGAATTCCAATTTGAAACCCAGATAATTTTGTTAATGAGAAATATAGTTTTTCACCCATGGTAGTTGATTCTGACTTAGTATCATTTCGAGAAATGCTCATATCATTTAATGATAACCCCAGATACTTTATGAAATCCTTTGTGAGTTTTAGAATATGATACGACTGATTCAATTTTTGAATCTTGAGAGAATAAGTTCAAGTTAACCTGATTCCATTGAATATATTCTATATAGAATACAATATAACCAGGAGATAAACTACCATTACGCCCACGATAGTATTATTTGCCTATAAAACTCAGAATATTGAATGCCTAATTTTATTTACTGTATAAAGGCCTATCATTGGAGTTTTGTCTTGATACTATTACTATATCTCCAAAAGTTTTGAATTGATTCGTTATTTGTATTTCTATCAACCCTGAGCCTCTAGAACAGATAATAGTGGTTTTAGAAACTATTCACAGCCTTAACCTTGTGAACCTGATATTGTTAAATTCCATAGACATCATCATATGAATTATGGAGTATTACTTCTGATGAATTATTGTTATACCTACCTGATGTCACCAAAGTTTTTATCATGAATAAATTATTGTTGATGTTAATCAATAAAACCCTTGTACCGTACAGTGTCATATGCGAATCCCTTAGAGTATTCATTAATTTCCTTATGTAGTAACTAGAGAAACTACTAAGAATGACAACTCAAGATATATTGGACCCTTTAATAATAGAAAATACCCTAGCTCTATGGCCTAATTACCCGAGGAATTGTTTAATATCCATTATGTATTCAATGTCTTTCAGTTGCGTCAATATATTCCAAAACCAATACGTATATATGTATATTGTATGTGTTTAAGTAGTAGTGTATATTTATGGGTACGCGTGTGTACTGACGAAATAAAATAAGATGAGACGAAAATAACGTATAATTATTAGAAATAATATTAGTTATACGTATATTTTGTCAAGAAATACAACTACTATTCTTTTAAAAATCAACGGTGACTATAAGTCAACATGTTGACATGTCACCGTTTTAAACTTTGAAAATTCCTATCTTTTAAACCGTTTATCAGAAAAATACAGGAATATATTATTGGAATCGTGTTGTCGAATATAATTTTTTGATATAAACATATTTTTATTTCGACATTATTTTTTACAACGTTATATTTGGGCGGTTGTGTCAATTAAAGGGCCCAAATAGCCGTTAAAATTGTATTTTATGATATTTTTAGGTGAAAATTATCCTAACATGTCGTAATAATTAGGCATAGAAATTTACTCAAATCATATACGAGTATAAATAAATACGAGTTCATTACCCATATACTGATGAAAGTGTAATTGCTAAAAGCTACATGTAGAGTGAAGTTATTGTTTTAGATTATTCTTAGTAATGCTTGCACTAAAAATTACAGTTGAATATGACAAAGAAACAATGAATCAATCAAGATAAGACTGCTCTACTAAATACACTGGTAGGGCATTTTACCTCCTTGGTAGTAAATTTTACGTACTTGTTTAACTGCTATTAATATCATTCTATGATAGCTCTATTTGATTCCAAGTTGTTTTAGAAATTACCATACTCATGTGATATCATATCACTCATTGTTTTAATTATGATCATTCGAATCAAGTTGAACCCTTCTCATCTGATAACTGATATCATAATAATTCGTTGAAATGATTCAGTTCACCTTGCACTTTTGTGCATTATGATTTATTGTAAAAGCATCAGTAAGAACTAGGGAGTAGACTACCATGTTGTCCCACATAATTTTTCTACTTAGTCTATGGTGTCACATGATTGAGAGTCTGGATTATTTCTACATATGTAAGAGTGACACTTAGATACTGTGCCTAGACGATTACCTTTCCCCAAAGGTTTAGGGTTGATTTTTTTTAGTTAACTAATGGCTTACTTATTTCTATACCCCCTTAATGAGATGCTTAGTACGATATTATCTGTTTAAAGATCCTTGATTTTCTTTATGTGACCCTTAATGAGATGGTAAGTATGAGATTATCAATTCCAACTCCCTGATTTTGTTAATGTTATTATGAGAAACATTTTCTTCCACTTTGTTTGACAAATTTTCCTTATACACTCTACAATGATCCCTCGCGCACGTCTCTACCTCTTTCCCTGGGGGTGGGCGAAGAAGGGGAGAAAAGGTCTCCCGCCCTCTTCCTCTAGGAGATCTTAGGTCGTCTTCGATGTGGGGTGATGTAAAAAGATGGAGTCTCTAACTTATTTTTCATAAAACAAGAAAAAGAATATGTCCCCTCCTCAAGAGATCAGCATCAAAGTCAAAATAATGCTTACGAAACTACTAGTTCAGAGTTTCGGAATACGTAGTCCTTATGTACGTGATGTACCGGGATTTGATAACAGAGTATGTGTGCACCGCAGCTTAGCCTAGGGGTGCCCTATTTGTATATTTTTGCTGAGAGGAATATACTAGTGATTATAATGGACTCTTTGTTAAAGTGTGAATATAAATTAATGAGGCATTTTGAATGGGATTTAAAAGGAGAATTCTCTATCGTAATTGTTATAAATTAATCTTATCAGTGAAAAGGTGAATTACACGCAAGATAAGTTAGAACGATGTGAATAAACCCCTATATTGTTAATGTGAGGACAGGAAGTGGTACAGACTAGATAGTGAACGACAACTAGGACGGGTTAAGGATATACATTAGGCGTGCACATTAGTTGAGGGGTGAGGAACTCAAGTGAGAGCACGTAACTAACATGTATATAATATTCACTGTTTAATGCAATTAAACACTTGCTATTTTTAAGCTATTTTCACCTCGGGCTCTGACCCGTTTTCTTTCAAATCTATTTTTCTTGTAAAACCTTTTAGGTGCCTCGCCACAGGGACGCCAAGCATAGGAGTTCCATTCCATTGACGTGCTGTAGCTGCTCTGGAAGTTACAGGATCTCGATAGTAGACGCCTCCACATTCTACATTGATTCTATTTAGGAGTCATTCATTTGTTAGGGCATGTCGCCCCTTTCCATTTAGAGACACCTTTCTCATACTTTCAGTTTCATTTTAGTTTTGGAGTAATTTAACTATTCAGATTTTGTATATGGTTTTTATTCAGTATTTGGATTATTTAGAGGTGTGTTACTCCAGACTCATTTATTATTCCATTATAATCTGTTGTGACTGTGATGTGAATGTTGTATCGTTAGCTAATAAACTAATTAGTTGCATGTTAATTTAACTTAGTAAAATTTGATAACTCACTTTTTAAATATTAGGTGGCTAGTAATTGTTTAAAAAATATATAATGTTTTCGACAGTGATGCTATGAACTGAACTAACTTGAAATTTTGTATCAAATTGAATAAAGGAGTAGCTACCCGGTATTTAATTAGTCGGGGTGTCACAGGTGGTGTCAGAGCATCAGGTTCTAGCATCCTTAGGAACTGTACGTCTTGTTATGCTTTTCGCGTAGCGTCTTTTGGATATAAAGCCCTATTATTAGGATTGTTGCACTCCTTGATTATGTTTTTTAGACTATGTTCTTCTGCAACAATATTATGTATGGTCAATAGACTTATATAATTCATTTGAATTTCAGATGTCACTCATGAGGGAGGTACAAACTAGCACTACTGAGGGAGAAAATGCGGGGCAAGACCAACAAGTACCTTAGGTACACCAAGAAAGAGTGGAAATCACTGAGATAACGAATATCATGGCACAAGCAGTGACTATCGCAATATTACAGTACCACAATAGTAGTGTCCATCTTGTAGGCGACACAAAAATGAGATAAGTTGATCAATATGGCGTTGCTAAAGTTAGCAACAAAGGAAAAATACCGCCGCGGCAGTGATAAGTGCCTCAGAGTCATAAAAAATAGGAGGACAATAGCAATGGAGAGAAGATCCAAACCAGCCGAAACCAATAAAGCCAGGAGAAGAGGACTACCACCACAAGGTGTTTTAAATGTGGCAGAATTGGCCATACCCATTGGGACTTCCCAGATTCAGCTAGTGAGAAACCTTGTCCCAATCGGTAAGGACAACAAGGCATAAGAAGGAAAGGGTTTCAGGGTCAGTGTCATAAGTGCGATCAACAGGGTCACAGGTGGAGGGACTTCCCATAACCAGATAAAGTACCAAGATAGGATGCCCAACATAAGGAAGCCTAGATAGTTACCCCAACATCGCAGGCACCACAACAACATCAAGGAGTACAATATGGATGTATCTATAATGCCCGATATGCGGTTATGCCATTGGTACCGCAACTATCACATGCGTTTGGAGGTACGATATTTCATTATAAATAGTATCCTTTAAGATAAAAGGGAAATCTCGAATAACTTAGATGGATTACAATTTATCACTATGCATTGAGAAACGTAGGCATAAAATGCATATTTATCCTGTTATGTTTCGAATTAGCTAACGACGGTTTGAGTGTTAATAGACCGTTATAGTGATATTTTGGTGTTCATTAGAAATTGTACTAAGTGTCAGTTGAGAGGAGACAAGGCCATATATATATATATATATATATATATATATATATATATTTATATATTTTCATATGGTGGCATATAAAGACTTCGTAAAGTATGTCATCTGGTTATATCTAATTCCGGTGGGTAGGGATGTCTATTATGGAAATTCAAGATTTGTTAAAATGATTCCGAGCATGGGGATTATATCGTAGTATATATTAGAGTCTAACTCCAAGATAGTAGGAGGAATGTGTTGAGTGTAGCCTCACGTGTCATAAGAGTAGGTAAGTTAACTTCTTAGCAAGAAGTAAGGATAAAGGGTTTAAGTCAGATACTGATAGCCCCAAATCTCATTGACCAATAATGCTAGTTAGTCGTGTATCGGGGGGTTCCTTGTTCGGATTTTGCTTTGCGAGACATCCCATGCATGAAACCTAGTGAGCGTCGAGAGATGGAAATATTTGGCCTTTAGTACACGGATTAGTACCCTAGTTGTCATCCGCAAAGGAAATAATAACTTAAGTGTCGCCGAATGTCTTACCTCATAAATGAATCAAAGCTACAAGGTCGATTATAGCTGCAATTATTAGACTGATTTAGCCTAACCCTATCGAACATTCAGAGCTATAAGTCTAGGCTGGGCAACGGTTGAGTCAAATCTCCATCAGGAGGAACACCTTGCCTTAGGGTGATTTCGTGTTGTTTGTGAGGAGAATAGGGATAGACATTTACGATTGTGTGTTGATTATCGGGAGTTGAACAAAGTCACGATTCGTAATAAGTATCCGTTACCCAGAATCGATGACTTATTCAACTAGTTGAGAGGAGATGCCTTCTTCTAAAAGATTGACTTGAGATCAGGATACCATCAGTTGCATATCAGGGAGCAGGACGTCTCGAAGACTGCCGTTTTGACGAGATATGGTTCCTACGAGTTCAGGGTTATGCCTTTTGGCTTAACCAACGCCCCAACCTTGTTCACAGACTTGATAAATAGGGTGTTCAGAGAGTTCCTAGACCAGTTCATCATTGTCTTCACTGATGACATTCTGATTTACTCCTGGACAGAGGATGAGCATGCCGACCACTTGAGACAGGTTTTCCAGACCCTGCATCATAACGAATTGTATGAAAAATATGAGAAGTGTGGGTTTTGACTAAAGGAGGTTCAGTTTTTAGGGCATGTCATTTCAGACAGGAAGATATCTGTTGATCCGTGGAAGGTATTAGTGGTGAGGGAGTAGGGACAGCCCACGACACCGACTGAGATACGTAATTTCTTGGGCCTAACATCATACTACAAGAGGTTTATTTGGGGGTTCTCGAAGATAGTGGGTCCTTTGACACATCGGACTCGTAAGGATGTGCCATTTATCTGGAACGATGCTTGCCAGTAAGCTTTCGATGAGTTGAAGGATAATTTAACCTCAACACCAGTGTTAGCATTGCCCAGGCCGGGAGTGGAGTATTTAGTCTATACGGATGCGCCCTTACAAGGACTTGGGGGTGTACTGCAGCAGGAGAGTCAGGCTATAGTTTATGCTTCCAGTAAGCTTAAGTGCACGAGAAGAATTACCCCACCCACAACTTGGAGTTAGACGCAGTCGTGTTTGCTCTTCGGATTTGGAGACATTATCTTCTGGGGGATAAATTCTATTTACTCATGGACCATAAGTCCCTACGATACCTCTTCACACAGAAGGAGCTAAACATGCGTTAACGTAAGTTGCTTGAGTTCGTGAAGGATTATGTAACAACCCGCGTAATTTTGGGCTATTTTAATTAATTTCTGGAAAATGGAGGAAAATAAAGTTTTTGATAAAATTATTTTTATTGCTCAAATATGTTGAATATTATTTTTAAAGGCGAGAATTTCAAACGGTTTCGAAAACGGAGTTAAAATCGATTTCGTGAACATTAAGTAATTTTCAAGAGTTGTTTTGGCTTCCAACTCTTCATTTATTTGCCTTATTTAAAGGAGACTTTTGGATTCCAACTCTTAATTTCTTTGCCTTATTTAAAGGAGTCTTTTGGATTCCAACTCTTCATTTCTTTGCATTATGAAATGAGTCATGGGCAACCTTTTAACATACTTTTGGTACAAATTTTGGCAGCAAATATATTTTATATTCCTCTTCTTTTTATATCCACATTGACCCTTTAGATTTGGGAGTTCCAACCTTACATTAGAGGTTTTCTTGGGGCTATTTTGTTGGAGGTTCTTGGAGGAGCTTTTGTAGATCTTTTGTGCTGATCTTGAGGATGTGATCATTGGTTTCTCATCGTGTTTTGAGGTATGGGGTTTTACATAATATGCTCCTTAAATCTCGCGAGTGTCATTCTTTTGAATTCTTGTTAATTGAACTCATATTGGAATTGATAAATTCATTGAAATCTGGAAAATAATTGTTGAAATTATTTTGATTCATGTGGCATTATTATATTGTTGATGAGCACGTTGTCATGAGATTTTAATATGGCACGGATGTTGGGCACCCGCCAAAATTCCTATTTCCCGAGCTATGGCTTGATAAAGCATATACGAATGTGGTGAGGCCTGGTGACCCGGTTAAAGTGTTGTTGAGAAATTATATTGATAAATGCTTTTAGATTTGCATTTTGATTTGAATATTCGTACTCGTGTTGTTACGCTTTGTTCATCGTTAATATAATTGTTGAGCATCTTTCTTGTCGTATTGTGTACTTCCCCATATTTTCTTTTAGTGGCAGGTTAGCGTGGATTTGGGCGCTATGGATTATTGGAGATTGATTTTATCTTGGATATTTTGGGAAGATTTATTAATATTTTTGGAAGATTTGTATTATTTTATTATGTTGTATAGAGCATTGGTGATTTATATTATTTCGAGAGACTTTGTTGTATTGAATTTGGATTATTGAGATTAGTGGGTTCTATTGTTTTGTGGGATTTTATTTAGATGCTCTATACCTTGTTATTTGTGGATTTGGATTTATTTTATCGCATTAGCGCTCCGTTCGCTCTCCCCGGGCGGGCGGGGTGTTACAAATGGTATCAGAGCTTAGGTATACGGTAACCCTCAGGTCTTGGGTTTTGGGTTCATTGCATGGATAACAATTTTTGGAGATAGAAAATTTTAGGTGATATTCGTGATAGGTTTCAAGATTAGATGTGAGGAATTTATTTTTGGAGACGAAATTATTTTTGGAGTTAGTGTAGTGGCCTGATTTTTGAGAGTTAGGCATTCGGAGAATTTCGAGGGCGAAATTCCATTGTTAGTGGGGAAGTGTAACAACCCGCGTAATTTTGGGCTATTTTAATTAATTTCTGGAAAATGGAGGAAAATAAAGTTTTTGATAAAATTATTTTTATTGCTCAAATATGTTGAATATTATTTTTAAGGGCGAGAATTTCAAACGGTTTCGAAAACGGAGTTAAAACGGATTTCGTGAACATTAAGTAATTTTCAAGAGTTGTTTTGCCTTCCAACTCTTCATTTCTTTGCCTCATTTAAAGGAGTCTTTTGGATTCCAACTCTTCATTTCTTTGCCTTATTTAAAGGAGTCTTTTGGATTCCAACTCTTCATTTCTTTGCATTATAAAAGGAGCCATGGGCAATCTTTTAACATACTTTTGGCACAAATTTTCGCAGAAAATATATTTTATATTCCTCTTCTTTTTATATACACATTGGTCCTTGAGATTTGTGAGTTCCAACCTTACATTAGTGGTTTTCTTGGGGCTATTTTGTTGGAGGTTCTTTGAGGAGCTTTTGTAGATCTTTTGTGTTGATCTTGAGGATGTGATCATTGGTTTCTCATCGTGTTTTGAGGTATTGGATTTTACACAATATGCTCCTTAAATCTCGCGAGTGTCATTCTCTTTGAATTCTTGTTAATTGAACTCATATTTGAATTGATAAATTCATTAAAATCTGGAAAATAATTATTGAAATTATTTTGATTCATGTGGCATTATTATATTGTTGATGAGCACGTTGTCATGAGATTTTAATATGGCACGGATGTTGGGAACCCGCCAAAATTCCTATTTCCCGTGCTATGGCTTGATAAAGCATATACGGATGTGGTGAGGCCTGGTGACCCAGTTAAAGTGATGTTGAGAAATTATATTCATAAATGCTTTTAGATTTGCATTTTGATTTGAATATTCGTACTCGTGTTGTTACGCTTTGTTCATCGTTAATATAATTGTTGTGAATCTTTCTTGTCGTATTGTGTACTTCCCCATATTTTCTTTTAGTGGCAGGTTAACGTGGATTTGGGCGCTATGGATTATTGGAGATTGATTTTATCTTGGATATTTTGGGAAGATTTTTTAATATTTTTGGAAGATTTGTATTATTTTATTATGTTGTATAGAGCATTGGTGATTTATATTATTTCGAGAGACTTTGTTGTATTGAATTTGGAGTATTGAGATTAGTGGGTTCTATTGTTTTGTGGGATTTTATTTAGATGCTCTATACCTTGTTATTTGTGGATTTGGATTTATTTTATCGCATTAGCGCTCCGTTCGCTCTCCCCGGGCGGGCGGGGTGTTACAAATGGTATCAGAGCTTAGGTATACGGCAACCCTCAGGTCTTGGGTTTTGGGTTCATTGCGTGGATAACAATTTTTGAAGATAGAAAATTTTAGGTGATATTCGTGATAGGTTTCAAGATTAGATGTGAGGAATTTATTTTTGGAGACGAAATTATTTTTGGAGTTAGTGTAGTGGCCTGATTTTTGAGAGTTAGGCATTCGGAGAATTTCGAGGGAGAAATTCCATTGTTAGTGGGGAAGTGTAACAACCCGCGTAATTTTGGGCTATTTTAATTAATTTCTGGAAAATGGAGGAAAATAAAGTTTTTGATGAAATTATTTTTATTGCTCAAATATGTTGAATATTATTTTTAAGGGCGAGAATTTCAAACGGTTTCGAAAACGGAGTTAAAACGGATTTCGTGAACATTAAGTAATTTTCAAGAGTTGTTTTGCCTTCCAACTCTTCATTTCTTTGCCTCATTTAAAGGAGTCTTTTGGATTCCAACTCTTCATTTCTTTGCCTTATTTAAAGGAGTCTTTTGGATTCCAACTCTTCATTTCTTTGCATTATAAAAGGAGCCATGGGCAATCTTTTAACATACTTTTGGCACAAATTTTCGCAGAAAATATATTTTATATTCCTCTTCTTTTTATATACACATTGGTCCTTGAGATTTGTGAGTTCCAACCTTACATTAGTGGTTTTCTTGGGGCTATTTTGTTAGAGGTTCTTTGAGGAGCTTTTGTAGATCTTTTGTGTTGATCTTGAGGATGTGATCATTGGTTTCTCATCGTGTTTTGAGGTATTGAATTTTACACAATATGCTCCTTAAATCTCGCGAGTGTCATTCTCTTTGAATTCTTGTTAATTGAACTCATATTTGAATTGATAAATTCATTAAAATCTGGAAAATAATTATTGAAATTATTTTGATTCATGTGGCATTATTATATTGTTGATGAGCACGTTGTCATGAGATTTTAATATGGCACGGATGTTGGGAACCCGCCAAAATTCCTATTTCCCGTGCTATGGCTTGATAAAGCATATACGGATGTGGTGAGGCCTGGTGACCCATTTAAAGTGATGTTGAGAAATTATATTCATAAATGCTTTTAGATTTGCATTTTGATTTGAATATTCGTACTCGTGTTGTTACGCTTTGTTCATCATTAATATAATTGTTGAGCATCTTTCTTGTCGTATTGTGTACTTCCCCATATTTTTTTTTAGTGGCAGGTTAGCGTGGATTTGGGCGCTATGGATTATTGGAGATTGATTTTATCTTGGATATTTTGGGAAGAATTTTTAATATTTTTGGAACATTTGTATTATTTTATTGTGTTGTATAGAGCATTGGTGATTTATATTATTTCTAGAGACGTTGTTGTATTGAATTTGGAGTATTGAGATTAGTGGATTCGCTTGTTTTGTGGGATTTTATTTAGATGCTCTATAACTTGTTATTTGTGTATTTGGATTTATTTTATCGCATTAGCGCTCTGTTTGCTCTCCCCGGGCGGGCGGGGTGTTACAAATGGTATCAGAGCTTAGGTATACGGCAGCCCTCAGGTCTTGGGTTTTGGGTTCATTGCGTGGATAACAATTTTTGGAGATAGAAAATTTTAGGTGATATTCGTGATAGGTTTCAAGATTAGATGTGAGGAATTTATTTTTGGAGACGAAATTATTTTTGGAGTTAGTGTAGTGGCCTGATTTTTGAGAGTTAGGCATTCGGAGAATTTCGAGGGCGAAATTCCATTGTTAGTGGGGAAGTGTAACAACCCGCGTAATTTTGGGCTATTTTAATTAATTTCTGGAAAATGGAGGAAAATAAAGTTTTTGATAAAATTATTTTTATTGCTCAAATATGTTGAATATTATTTTTAAGGGCGAGAATTTCAAACGGTTTCGAAAACGGAGTTAAAACGGATTTCGTGAACATTAAGTAATTTTCAAGAGTTGTTTTGGCTTCCAACTCTTCATTTCTTTGCCTTATTTAAAGGAGTCTTTTGGATTCCAACTCTTCATTTCTTTGCCTTATTTAAAGGAGTCTTTTGGATTCCAACTCTTCATTTATTTGCATTATAAAAGGAGTCATGGGCAATCTTTTAACATACTTTTGGCACAAATTTTGGCAGCAAATATATTTTATATTCCTCTTCTTTTTATATACACATTGGTCCTTGAGATTTGTGAGTTCCAACCTTACATTAGTGGTTTTCTTGGGGCTATTTTGTTGGAGGTTCTTTGAGGAGATTTTGTAGATCTTTTGTGTTGATCTTGAGGATGTGATCATTGGTTTCTCATCGTGTTTTGAGGTATTGGATTTTACACAATATGCTCCTTAAATCTCGCGAGTGTCATTCTCTTTGAATTCTTGTTAATTGAACTCATATTTGAATTGATAAATTCCTTGAAATCTGGAAAATAATTGTTGAAATTATTTTGATTCATGTGGCATTATTATATTGTTGATGAGCACGTTGTCATGAGATTTTAATATGGCACGGATGTTGGGCACCCGCCAAAATTCCTATTTCCCTAGCTATGGCTTGATAATGCATATACGAATGTGGTGAGGCCTGGTGACCCAGTTAAAGTGATGTTGAGAAATTATATTCATAAATGCTTTTAGATTTGCATTTTGATTTGAATATTCGTACTCGTGTTGTTACTCTTTGTTCATCGTTAATATAATTGTTGAGCATCTTTCTTGTCGTATTGTGTACTTTCCCATATTTTCTTTTAGTGGCAGGTTAGCGTGGATTTGGGCGCTATGGATTATTGGAGATTGATTTTATCTTGGATATTTTGGGAAGAATTTTTTATATTTTTGGAACATTTGTATTATTTTATTGTGTTGTATAGAGCATTGGTGATTTATATTATTTCTAGAGACTTTGTTGTATTGAATTTGGAGTATTGAGATTAGTGGATTCTCTTGTTTTGTGGGATTTTATTTAGATGCTCTATACCTTGTTATTTGTGTATTTGGATTTATTTTATCGCATTAGCGCTCTGTTTGCTCTCCCCGGGCGGGCGGGGTGTTACAAATGGTATCAGAGCTTAGGTATACGGCAGCCCTCGGGTCTTGGGTTTTGGGTTCATTGCGTGGATAACAATTTTTGGAGATAGAAAATTTTAGGTGATATTCGTGATAGGTTTCAAGATTAGATGTGAGGAATTTATTTTTGGAGACGAAATTATTTTTGGAGTTAGTGTTGTGGCCTGATTTTTGAGAGTTAGGAATTCAGCGAATTTCGAGGGCTAAATTCCATTGTTAGTGGGGAAGTGTAACAACCCGCGTAATTTTGGGCTATTTGAATTAATTTCTATAAAATAGAGGAAAATAAAGTTTTTGATAACATTATTTTTATTGCTCAAATATGTTGAATATTATTTTTAAGGGTGAGAATTTCAAACGGTTTCGAAAACGGAGTTAAAACGGATTTCGTGAACATTAAGTAATTTTCAAGAGTTGTTTTGCCTTCCAACTCTTCATTTCTTTGCCTTATTTAAGGGAGTATTTTGGATTCCAACTCTTCATTTCTTTGCCTTATTTAAAGGAGTCTTTTGGATTCCAACTCTTCATTTCTTTGCATTATAAAATGAGTCATGGGCAACCTTTTAACATAATTTTGGCACAAATTTTGGTAGCAAATATATTTTATATTCCTCTTCTTTTTATATACACATTGGCCCTTGAGATTTGTGAGTTCCAACTTTACATTAGTGGTTTTCTTGGGGCTATTTTGTTGGAGGTTCTTGGAGGAGCTTTTGTAGATCTTTTGTGTTGATCTTGAGGATGTGATCATTGGTTTCTCATCGTGTTTTGAGGTATGGGGTTTTACACAATATGCTCCTTAAATCTCGCGAGTGTCATTCTCTTTGAATTCTTGTTAATTGAACTCATATTTGAATTGATAAATTCATTGAAATCTGGAAAATAATTGTTGAAATTATTTTGATTCATGTGGCATTGTTATATTGTTGATGAGCACGTTGTCATGAGATTTTAATATGGCACGGATGTTGGGCACCCGCCAAAATTCCTATTTCCCGATCTATGGCTTGATAAAGCATATACGGATGTGGTGAGGCCTGGTGACCCAGCTAAAGTGATGTTGAGAAATTATATTGATAAATGCTTTTAGATTTGCATTTTAATTTGAATATTCTTACTCGTGTTGTTACACTTTGTTCATCGTTAATATAATTGTTGAGCATCTTTGTTGTTGTATTGTGTACTTTCCCATATTTTCTTTTAGTGGCAGGTTAGCGTGGATTTGGGCGCTATGGATTATTGGAGATTGATTTTATCGTGGATATTTTGGGAAGAATTTTTAATATTTTTGGAAGATTTGTATTATTTTATTGTGTTGTATAGAGCATTGGTGATTTATATTATTTCGAGAGACTTTGTTGTATTGAATTTGGAGTATTGAGATTAGTGGTTTCTCTTGTTTTGTGGGATTTTATTTAGATGCTCTATACCTTGTTATTTTTGGATTTGGATTTATTTTATCGCATTAGCGCTTCGTTCGCTCTCCCCGGGCGGGCGGGGTGTTACAAATGGTATCAAAGCTTAGGTATATGGCAACCCTCGGGTCTTGGGTATTGGGTTCATTGCGTGGATAACAATTTTTGGAGATAGAAAATTTTAGGTGATATTCGTGATAGGTTTCGAGATTAGATGTGAGGAATTTATTTTTGGAGACGAAATTATTTTTGGAGTTAGTGTAGTGGCCTTATTTTTGAGAGTTAGGCATTCGGCGAATTTTGAGGGCGAAATTCCATTGTTAGTTGGGAAGTGTAACAACCTGTGTAATTTTGGGCTATTTTAATTAATTTCTGGAAAATGGAGGAAAATAAAGTTTTTGATAAAATTATTTTTATTGCTCAAATATGTTGAATATTATTTTTAACGGCGAGAATTTCAAACGGTTTTGAAAACGGAGTTAAAACGGATTTCGCGAACATTAAGTAATTTTCAAGAGTTGTTTTGGCTTCCAACTCTTCATTTCTTTGCCTTATTTAAATGAGTCTTTTGGATTCCAACTCTTCATTTCTTTGCCTTATTTAAAGGAGTCTTTTGGATTCCAACTCTTCATTTCTTTGCATTATAAAAGTAGTTATGGGCAACGTTTTAACATACTTTTGGCACAAATTTTGGCAGCAAATATATTTTATATTCCTCTTCCTTTTATATACACATTGACCCTTGAGATTTGTGAGTTCCAAGCTTACATTAGAGGTGTTCTTGGGGCTATTTTGTTGGAGGTTCTTGGAGGAGATTTTGTAGATCTTTTGTGTTGATCTTGAGGATGTGATCATTGGTTTCTCATCGCGTTTTGAGGTATGGGGTTTTACACAATATTCTCCTTAAATCTCGCGAGTGTCATTCTCTTTGAATTCTTGTTAATTGAACTCATATTTGAATTGATAAATTCATTGAAATCTGGAAAATAATTGTTGAAATTATTTTGATTCATGTGGTATCATTATATTGTTGATGAGCACGTTGTCATAAGATTTTAATATGGCACGGATGTTGGGCACCCACCAAAATTCTTGTTTCCCGGGCTATGGCTTGATAAAGCATATACAGATGTGGTGAGGCCTGGTGACCCGGTTAAAGTGTTGTTGAGAAATTATATTGATAAATGCTTTGAGATTTGTATTTTGATTTGAATATTCGTACTCGTGTATATTGATAAATGCTTTGAGATTTGCATTTTGATTTGAATATTCGTACTCGTGTTGTTACGATTTGTTCATCGTTAATATAATTGTTGAGCATCTTTCTTGTCGTATTGTGTACCTCCCCATATTTATTTTAGTGGCAGGTTAGCGTGGATTTGGGCGCTATGGATTATTGGAGATTGATTTTATCTTGGATATTTTGGGAATAATTTTTAATATTTTTGGAAGATTTGTATTATTTTATTGTGTTGTATAGAGCATTGGTGATTTATATTATTTCAAGAGACTTTGTTGTATTGAATTTGGAGTATTGAGATTAGTGGTTTCTCTTGTTTTGTGGGATTTTATTTAGATGCTCTATACCTTGTTATTTGTGGATTTGGATTCATTTTATCGCATTAGCGCTCCATTCGCTCTCCCCGGGCGGGCGGGGTGTTACAGATTATCAGTTCGATATCCAATACCACCGAGGGAAGGCTAATTTGGTAACAGACGCGTTGAGCCATAATCCAGTAGGTGAGGTGGCCGAGGTGTGGAAAGCAAAGTGGAAGGAGTTAAGACACTAGGACGCAGTGGCCCAATCATTCATGTCTATGATAACAATTATGGACCATATTATTACGAGAGTGGTATAGGCCCAGGAAGCAGACCCGTTCTGTCAAGAGAGGATAGTATGATTGTTAGCAAAGGGGGGTCCGAGTCTTATACCGTTAGTTCAGACGAGGGCTTAGGCTTCAATGGTAGATTAGTTATTCCTGAGGGGGAAGACTTGCGACACGAGGTAATTACAGAGTCACATGGTTCACGATTCGTGGTACATCCTGGTGGGGATAAGATGTACTTGGATATGAAGTGACTGTACTTGTGGAGCGGGATGAAGAGAGATATTGCCGAGTTGATTTCCAAATGTGTCACTTGTCAGCTGGTAAAGGTGGACCATTAGAGATTCCTATGTGGAAATGGGATAGCATTTCCATGGAGTTCATCATGGTATTTCCTACATCATCGATAGGTCATGACTCCATATGGGTGATCGTGGTCGGTTGACAAAGATTCCTCACTTTCTACCATCCCGGGCAGACTTCACTACGGGTCAATATGCCCAGATCTTCATAGTTGAGATAGTGAGACTCCACGGGGTACCTCTCAATATCGTGTCCGACAGGGGAAAGATATTTGTGTCACGATTTTGGGAGAGTTTCCAGGAAGCCATGGGAATGGAGTTACAATTGAGTACAACCTATCACCCGCAGATAAGTGGGAAGATCGAGCGGACGAATCAGATGTTGGAAGACATGCTACGTATGTGCATCCTAGACTTTGTAGGTGGTTGGGAGAAGTATCTTCCACTGGTGGAGTTTGCCTATAATAACTCCTACCAGTTCACTATTAGCATGGCTCCATTTGAGGCGTTGTATGGTAGACCTTGTCGTTCTCCATCATGTTGGCTAGAGGTGGGGGATAACAAACTTCTTGGGCCAGAGGTGATTCAGGATATCTTGACGAGGATAGAGATAATACGGAGCCGTATTCGGGTAGCTCATAATCGATAGAAGAGTTATGCCGATGCCAAGAGGTTCTTTAGAGAGTTCAATGTGGGGGACCAAATGCTGCTCAGAGTATCTCCTATGAAGAGGATTATGCGTTTTGGGAAAAAAAGGAAGTTGGCGCCTAGATACGTGGGGCCAATCCCTATTGTCGAGCGAATTGGACCAGCTGCATATAGACTTGGGCTACCGAAACACTTGCATAGGGTCCATGACGTGTTCCACATTTCCTTACTGAGGAGATACCTTGGAGATGATTTGGCCCATACTCACATTGCATTAGAATATATAGATCTACAGCCAGATAGTTCCTATGAGGAGGGTTCAGTTGCTATTCTAGACCATAGCGAGAGGAAACTGAGGTCAAAGATTGTACCATTAGTACGTGTTCAATGGCGGAACCATAATGCCGAGGAGTCTACCTGGGAGCGTGAGGATGAAATATGCGAGCGTTATCTAGAGTTATTTTTTCCAGGTATATTTTATTTTCTGAATTTCGGGATGAAATTTTGTTATTAGGGGGGAAGCATGTAATACCTTATAATTTTATTAATTTTATTTAATGGGATTAATTAAATTAAATGGGAATTAATTTGGAAATTAATACGGACTTAAATACTAGCAAGACGTGAGTTGGTATTTTATTACGATGATAATGTCAACTATTAATGGTTATATATGGTAATATATGATTATCGAATTTATTAAAATTGTCGCGAGTCATAAATACGACAATTCTGGAAATTAAGTTGGGACGTGTCAGTCGCATCAAGAATCAATTTAATTAGATTTAAAATTAAATTATAATTTTATCATCTGTATGGTCATTTTGAGTGCGCTAACGTGTTCAGAGGGATCGAAATAATCAGAAAACACTAGCCGGGGGTTTAGTTTGGGTCCCAGGGCATTTTTAGGCCAAACCGGCAACCCATGAGGGTATTTTAGTCATTTTAAATTTTAAGGGATTTGGACCCACGAATTTTAGGGTTTATTTAGCAGCTATTATGAGGGCCATTAGGGCCATTATCAGCCAAAAAGAAAGAAGCGGGTAACATGAGAAAGAGAAGAGGTTACAGGAGGGTTACAAGCCATAACCACCACCCACCACCACTTTTCAAGGGAAATTGTGATCGAAGAAAGGGAGAGAACCAACCTTTAACATCATCAGCAGATCATAACACAAATTATAAGGCAAGTGATTTGATTTCATTAAGTTTAAGGAAATATATTATCCATGTAGAATAAATTTGAAGGCTAGACATGAAAGATTGTTAATTTCATGGATTGGGAGAAGTAAATCTTGAATATGAGTTGGATTTGCAAGTAGTTAAATTCTGGAAATAATAAATATTGAAATCAGAACCTTAGTAACAGAAATCCTGGATTAAAATTTAGTTTTGGGTTGCCTTTAATTGGAAGAAACTACACTAGGGTTGAACATGAAAAGTTTGATGAATATATTGATATATATGTTGTTGTTGAGATGATTTGATTATTATGGAACGTTAGAAAGGTGATAATTAGGATGTTATAACATGTAGTAGGTTTACTTTGGAGAATTGATTCATGTAATGGAGATTGGAGGGAAAACTAGGGCTAAAAATGTGGGAAAACGTGGGCTGTAACTGCTCGATCGCTCGATCGACATTCATAGTCGATCGATCGACTGGATCGATCGATCGAAATTCATGATCGATCGATCGACCTACCCAGAAATTGTGATATTTTTCCCCTTTTTGAATTTAGGCAATTCTGACCTTTGGATGTTATCGGTGGGGACCTTGTGAACACATTTAGATTTAAGGAAGACCAGTAGGGGTGTATATGGGGCCCGAATTATATTAGAATTAAATTGGGACTTTATGTTAGACTTACTAGGGTCCGATGAGTGAGGTCATATTAGAGATTGCGAGTAAATGAATTAAATCTATATAGTTGATAATCTGAGGTTAGAGACAAAAATAGGGACCTTAAGAGTATTGAATTAATATGTGGGAATAATA
This sequence comes from Sambucus nigra, assembly GCA_949130495.1. Lineage (NCBI taxonomy): Eukaryota > Viridiplantae > Streptophyta > Magnoliopsida > Dipsacales > Adoxaceae > Sambucus > Sambucus nigra. Next base: position 124,883,195 of record OX422213.1, read on the forward strand.
GGAGACTTAGTAACCTTTTCGGTTAGGTTTTAAGTACTTGAAACTATACGACGTGAGACGTATCGGTGAAATATATTATACATCATTCAGAAGTATGATAGTGCACGGATTGAATTAATGGTATAGGGTTGAGAACATACATCTAATAATATTATAATTTATCTAAGTTGTATGAATGCTTAGTATATGGATTATTATGTGTATGACATACCTACCATACTTGCTATCACAGGAGGTCGGCTTTCGGAACAGGGCCATCTAATCTTTGTGTGCCTACGGGGGGATTTAGATTGGTACCTCAAGGACATAGGGCTATGAATGACTTATTTGTGAGTTAATAAGTCAGCTGACCATGGGAGCGTAGGTATGTGTGTGACCCACGGGTATGTGAACTATGTTCGCCTCCAATATGTGTGATTTTGCTTATTGAAACGGTTCCTATGAGATTTGGAATACGTAGCCCTTATGTACATGATGTACCGGGATTCGATAGTAGAGTATGTGTGCCCCGTAGCTTAGCCTAGGCTTGCCCTATTTGAATATTTGTGCTGAGAAGAATATAATAGTGATTATAATGGACTCTTTGTTAAAGTGTGAATATAAATTATTGAGGCATTTTGAAAGGGATTTAAAATGAGAATTCTCTATCGTAATTGTTATAAATTAATCTTATCAGTGAAAAGGTGAATTACACGCAGGATAAGTTAGAACGATGTGAATAAACCCCTATATTATTAATGTGAGGACAGGAAGTGGTACAGACTAGGTAGTGAACGACAACTAGGACGGGTTAAGGATATACGTTAGGCGTGCACATTAGTTGAGGGGTGAGGAGCTCAAGTGAGAGCACGTAACTAACATGTATATAATATTCACTCTTTAAGGCAATTAAACACTTGCTATTTTTAAATTGTTTTCACCTCGGGCTCTATTTTATTTCAAATATATTTTTCTTGTAAAAACTTTTAGGTGCCCAACCACAGGGACGCCAAGCATAGGAGTTCCGTTCCATTGACGTGTTGTAGATGTTGTGGAAGTTACATGATCTCGATAGCAGACGCCTCCGCATTCTACATTGATTCTATTTCGGAGTCATTCATCTGTTAGGGCATGTCGCCCCTTTCCATTTAGAGACATCTTTCTCATACTTTCAGTTTCATTTCAGTTTTGGAGTTATTTAACTATTCAGACTTTGTATTTGGTTTTTATTCAGTATTTGGATTATTCAGAGGAGTGTTACTCCAGACTCATTTATTATTCTGTTAGTATTATGTTGTAACTGTGATGCAATTGTGGTATCGTTAGATAATAAGATAATTGGTTGCATGTTAATTTAACTTAGTAAAATTTGATAACTCACTTTTTAAATATTAGGTGGCTGGTTATTGATTAAAAAAAATAAAATGTTTTCGACGGGGATGCTATGAACTGAACCCACTTGAATTTTTTTATTATATTAAATAAAGGAGTTGCTTCCTGGTATTTAATTAGTCGGGGTGTCACATGATGTAGGCATTCTAGTAATGAAATCGATGGAAATGCTTTCCCATTCCACGTAGGTATCTCTAACGACTGAAATAACCTTGGTGGTCTCTGGTGGTCCACCTTTAACATCTGATAGGTAGGACATTTGGACATGAACTGTGTAATGTACTTCTTTATCCCACTCCACCAGTACTGCTGCCTCATATCTTGGAACATCTTTTCCCCTCAGGGATGTACCGTAAATCGAGATCCATGGCGATTGTGTCATAACTGCATGACGTAAGTCTTCTCCCTCCGGGACCACTAATCTCCCATTAAATCTCAAACCCCCATCAGAACTTACTGAATAGGACTCAACGCACTCAGCTAAGACTTGTAAAATCTGCTCCTGACAAAATGTATCCACTGCTTGTGCTTGTATCACCCTCGTAATAATCTCGTGTGTGGATGACTTGGCAGATATAAAGGAACAGGCTATCGCATCCTGACCTAGTTCTTTCCACTTCGCTCTCCACACTTCCGCTACGTCACCTACCGACCTTCGGCTCAATGCATCAGCAACTACGTTAGCCTTCCCCGGATGGTACTGTATCTCGAACGGATAGTCCTTCACAAACTCCATCCCTTCTCCCCCAACAATTAATGTCTCCAAATCTACAATGCGAATACGACCGCTGCTAGCTCTAGGTCGTGGGTGGGGTACTACCTTTCGTGAGGCTTAAACTTGTGGAAGGAAAAATCTATAGCCTGTTGCTCCTGCTGAAGTACTCCCCTGAGTCCCTGTAAATAGGAATCAGTGTACACCAAGTACTCCACTCCCAGCTTGGGCAAAACAAGAACTGGCACAGAAGTCAACTTATCTTTCAGCTCATCAAAAGACAATTGACAAGCATCATCCAAAACGTACGGTACTCCCTTGCGAGTCAGATTCATTAACGGAACCACTATCTTTGAAAAGCCTTGGATGAACCTCCTGTAGTACCCGTCTAACCCCAAGAAACTATGCATCTAGGTCGGTGTCATGGGTTGTCCCCACTCCTTCACTACCGACACTTTACTCGGGTTAACTGATATCCCCAATTACTACACAACATGCCCCAGAAACTATACTTTCCATAGCCAAAATCTTCACTTCTCATACTTAGCATACAACTGATGCTCTCGTAGAGTCTGAAGAACCTGTCTCAAGTGCTTGACATGCTCCTCCTCAGTGTGAGAATAAATCAGGATGTCATCTATGAAGACGATGATAAGCTGATCCAAGAACTCTCTGAACACTCCGTTCATCAAATCCATGAATACGGCTAGAGCATTTATCAACCCAAAGGGCATGACTCTGAACTCATAGGATCCATACCTCGTCAAGAAAGTAGTCTTCGACACATCCTGCTCCCTAATCCGTAGCTGATGGTATCCTTACCTCAAATCTATTTTCAAAAAGAAGGTTGCTCCCCTCAGCTGGTTGAACAGGTCATCGATTCGAGGCAATGGATATTTATTCCGTATCGTGACCTTGTTAAACTCCCGGTAATCCATGCATAACCTCAGTGAACCATCTCTCTTCTTTACAAATAACACCGGAGTGCCCCAAGGCAAGGTGCTCCTACGAATGAAGCCCTGGCCTAATAGTTTCTCTATCTGATCCCGTAACTCCCTCATCTCTGTAGGAGCCATACAATACGGTGCACATACTATCTGTCGAGTTCTCAGCATCAAGTCTATGCCAAAATCTATCTCTCAACTCTGGGGTAGGCCCAGTATCTTTTGAAATACATTCGAAAACTCATGAACCACTGGAATCGAATATAAGGGAATCACAATCTCCTTAGAGGTATCCTTCTCTATGTAATACAAATAGGTGGAAGATCCTCCCTCTGGGCGAGGCATCGCCACCAAAAAAATCTCCTGCCTTGGAATGGCAAAGATAATACTCCCACTGAAACAATCTATCATGGCTCTGTACGCAGCGAGCCAATCCATGCCAATAATGATGTCATGCTCTTGCATATCTAAAAATAACATGTCAGCGGGTAGAATCAAACTACAAAGATCTATACCTACACCCCAACATATAAAGAAAATTAAAGCCCCATTCCCTAGTGGTGAGTCTACGCATGTCACAGTGCTCTCTATCGTGTCTAATAACCCTAAGGCCTGTGTAAAATGAATAGCTAAAAAATAGTGTGATGCCCCAGTATCAAATAAAACCCGACCCATAGTGCAATTAATAGGAAACGTACCCTCAATCGTGGGTGGTGCCTGAGGTGTTGCTTCCTGGTGGACGTTGTAGACACGTCCGTACTGCAATTGCCCCTACTGAACTGGAGTTGCTGGAATGGATGGCACCTGGGCTGGTGCCAGGAGGGTGACTGGAAAGAGTGGTCTTTACGGATCATTACGGGCACCTTGCTGCTGTGGGTCCTTATCCCCTTCTGGGCAATCCTGGCGCCTATGGCCATTCTTGCCACATCCGAAACACCTGCCCCTTAAGTTACCTCCCCGCTACCCCTGATGGACATGGACCTATTTGCTATTACCACCCCGCCACTAGACCTACTGAAAATGCTGTTGGCCCTGATGGCCCTCCTACTGACCCTACTGCTTTCGGTGTTGACCCTGCTGACTAGACTGGCCCTGTTGACCCTGCCTAAATCCCCCAAATCCCTGTCTGGAATCACCTGATCGTAATCGCTTGGCAGGGTCCCCTTGATGGGAGCTCTACTTACTGTGACGGGTCTGTCCCTGGGCTGCTGGTGCCTCACCAATACTACTGCTTCCTGTACTTACCTGTTGGATGGAATCCCCTGCTCGTTTACTACCCTACTGATGGAAGCGGTGATCCTGACAGTACAGTAAAGCAGCATTGAGTACGTCAGTGTAAGTACCCAGTGATAGATTGCCTATAAGGTGATGACGAATCCTCCAGGACAATCCATCTACAATATCTTCCTCTACTCAGTGGGTGCCTCATCTTGCACTATAGTGAGAAGTCTGGTGAACTCCTCCTCGTACTTAACAACGATCATACTCTCCTACTTAATATTCATTAACCTCCACCTCATCTCAGTCTACACGGAGGATGGGAAATACTTGCATGCAAACTGCGCCCAGAATAACTGAATCATGATGTTATCCCTCTCATTCAAGGTGGTGGTGGACTCCCACCACTGCAAAGTGGCTCCCACTAACTTGAGGGAAGCCAATAATTGTCTCTACATGTCAATGAACTCATACATGCGCAGATGCCTCTGGATATCCTTCTTTCATTGGCTGGCGATCATGATGTTCGAGCTACCTGAGAACTCCGAGGGATGCGCCTTCTGAAATGAATCCCTCACTTGTTCCCATGCACTGGGAAGCTGTACTGGTACCGGCGCTACTGCTTGAACCTGAGGTGGATCCTACTTCACCACCACTAATGCAGCATTCACCGCCTGAGCAATAATAGCGGCTACCTCAGTTGAGTTCATCATTCCCTAGGTCGGAGCTGCTGGCTGCTCGGGCTGGGCATTCTTGGCTCGGGGTGCTCATCTCGGAGGCATCTGAAATGAGAAGGAAGTTTATTAGTCTACAGTTATGAGAAAATCTCAAATAGCTGAAGACCTTACAAACACAAGAATACAATAGTCCTAAAAATAGGGCTCTATATCAAAGACGTTAAGCTGGAGGCGAAATAAGCCGTACAGATCCTAAAGGACCCTTGAACCTAATGCTCGGATACCACCTGTGACACCCCACCTAATTAAATAAAGGGTGATCAGTCCTTTATTAAATTAAAATCAAGGTGAACGGTTGGTTCATTCTTAGCATCAGTGTCGCAAAATAAAATTTCCAATTTAAACATCCTAAATAATTAAGCGCTGCGTCAAAACAATTAAAACCTTATTTCCATTTTATTTAAATTACAATATGAAAACCCTTTTTATTAACAACAGTTTAAGGGTCAAATAAATAATAAGGATGACAATTACCACACAAGAATTAAACCATCTAGATAAACCAAACCAAGTTATGAACTATAAATGAAATCATCCTGACCATAGTTAACTCCCAAAGAGTACCAAATACAGGAAATAACATAAATATAAATCACAAACAAATCCAAACGGGATAGAAAATCGGGCGACACATGCCCTAACTATGAAAAACTAAAATAAAAACTGAATCAATGAAGAGGTCGTCTAAGCAAGAGCCTGCAACTTCCACATGAGCTGTAGCACGTCCAATCCAAAGAACCTAAGCATGACGCCCCTATGACTGGGCACCTGTAACACACACACACACACACACACACACACACACACACACACACACACACACATATATATATATATATGCAAGAAAGAGAAAGGACAGGAAACGGGTTAGAGCTCGAGTGTAAAATAGTTTAAAAATAGTTTAGCAAGTATCTAAAATGCTTACCGGCTAATGTAACAAGCATGCTAGTATGCGACACTCTCTTGAGAATTCTCACCTCTCATCTAGTGTGCACGCCTACCGTACTATAAAACTCATAAGTTTATTTTTAACTCAACCTTCCCATAAAGTTTCATCCCGCGAAATACAAAGCCTATGATAATTTGTTTCTGAAAATAAAACTCTTCCATATTTCTTATGTCACTTAGAACAACCTAGCATCATTACCAAGTTCCCAAAACACTTATAATAAAGTTGGAGTATTTATTCATTTCTTAACTACTTATCCGCACAGTAGAAAGTTCCCATACATAAGTATATATATTCTAGTCACTCAATTAATATATGTACAATCGACACCCCACGTAAATTCTATGGTGCAGGTATACTCTGCTATCAAGTCCCCGTATCACTCGTACTAAGGGAAATACTAGTTTGAAATTACTCTCGAACTGTATTAACATAATACATACACAAATAGAGGTGAATCATAGTTCCAAGTCACTAAGACGTCAGCACATACCCTCACGTCTCTTAGAACCATCTGACTATCATTCTCAGATAGCTGGTATCAAGGATACTATCTTCTAGGGTACGAGTCAATATCCCCCATAAAGGCTCAATCGAGATAAGACTGTCCCAGCGTGGAAACCCCCGTGATAGCAAGTAGCTCGGGTATGATTATACACAGATAAAGTATTTAATATATGTACATAGTCACACGGCCATATATAGGTACACATCTGCCACTTAGGTTCGCCCACGACCCATAATTATAATTAACCATACTTAGTATAATATTACCCAGTTATCTCGCATAACGGATTCACCTCTTTTATTCTCAATTATACACATTTCACATTTACTTCTCATCTCTCGAAGTACTCTCCATTATTAAATATAATTTCATTCGGTGCACCTTTTCTAAACTTTTGGTCTAAGTCCTTCATGAGGCTCTCAATTCTCTGGGGAACATACGCACAATTTCCAATATGAATAACTCCCCCTTATCCCACAATTTCATCCCAAATTAAATTTCATTCAACGTAACCCACTTAGACCCTACTGGTCCTCTTCATATCCCATTATACTCTATAAATAATGATCAAGGGTTCCTACGCAGTTAAACCGAATTAAACAAAAAATAAAGATATGTAGTTTTCCAGGAGGGATCGATCAATCGAGGAAAGGGGGTCGACCGATCGATCATCGATCGATCGATGTTCTTGGTCGATCGATCGATCAAGCAGTTCATGTCCAGAAACTTCAAGTTAGTCCTATGGGTTTCATCCAATAATTTTCTCCAAAATGCTATTTGTGATTCCCAAACTCCCAAACCAGATTACTGCTGGTTCTATATACATATATGCAAGATTTTCTACGTTAAATATGTACAATTTAATCAACGAAACTAAATTAAAATGCCAATTTGTCTTAATCATCAAGAGCCCTAATTTTTACACTAAACATCCATTGTTCTAATTATTTTTCCAGTTTTCTCACTTCTAAATTAAACCTATTTCGTGGGTAATCCTCAACATATGATTGAGATTTCCAGAATATTTTTATCTCCTCTAAAACATGTGATTGGGTTCTCTAAATCATTAAATTCTTCCATGAAACATAGGTTTAACAATCCTAATCTAACATGGTGAGACATTAACTAAATGAAAAGAAAGATAGATAATTGTCTGGGAATTCAAGGGTCTAATTTGTTGATGAAAACTATATGGTTGTGTTCCTCGTCGTGCGATCTACGTTTTGGTGGTGGTGGTGGTGGTGTAAACAGAAAAGTTTTTGGCCTTGGATTGCTTAGAAAGCTTCCTACCTTCTTCTTTAATGGCCATTCTTGAGTTTTGTGATTGTTAACCCTTAAAGCCTAACTCAAATGGCTGATATACCTTAGGGAAATTTGTGGGTTTATTTACCCAAAAAAACAAAATGATTATTATACCCTCCTGGGATGCCAATTAGGCCTAAAAACGCCCCGAGACCCAGATTAAACCCTCGGGTATACTTTTCTGACTATCTCAACCCTTCCAGACGTGTTGGCGCACTCGAAATGACCATACGGGCGACTTATAATTTACTCACTCTATATCATAATAATTTAGTCCTAACACGACATAGGCGCGTCCCGACTTAATTTCCACGATTGTCAAATTATACACTCGTGACAATTTTAGTAAATTCGATTACACATATTACTTTACCCAATAAGTAATATTCAACAAATTTCCAATAATTACTAACTCTCGTCATGCTAGTAAACATTTAAAATAAATTTTCGAAATAATATTAAATTACTATCTCAATTTAAATTTAATAAATCCTCAAATTTAAAAGCCATAAAAATACGGGGTATTACACATGTTTGTGAATATGATTAATTATTTCATTATGCTTGTCTAGTCACCTTGTTCAAGGGGTGGGACGCACTATGTAGGATATTATATTAATTAATTAATTTCATTAATTGCTATATTTGTAGGTTCATTAATTTAGACTTGTCACAAATTAATTTATGTAACGAGAGTTAATAAATTAATTTTAAGAATTAATTTTTGATTTTGGGAATCGAACTAGAGATAGGTGTTTCCTAAAATTAAATATTAATTTGGTGTTGAAATTAAAGATTGATACAGTCTTTATTAAATTGATCCTATCGGATAATTTTCTTGAAAATAGTATAGTTCTTAATTTTAAATCATGTGACATTTTTAAATTAGTTTTGTGAAAAAGATATTATTAAATTTATAATTCTAACGAGAGTAAGATTATCGATTTAATATTATCTCGAAATATTTCAAATTAATAACTTGAGAAATTAAAATAATTGATAATGCGGTGTAATCCCATCTCTTGACATTCTCACATTTTTCACACTCAATTGCACATTATTTTTCGTTATTTAGTCATTTCATGATTTTTAGCATTTATTAGGTAATATTCCATTGAAGTTATTTTAAATAAAAAAAATAAAAAAATATTTTTCAGAAATAAATTGAATTGCAAGTTTTCGCAATAATTGTTTCACCTTGGAAGTTGGATTGATACTCGTACTTACCGTAATACGAGTTATTTTAGACAAGTTTATAGGCAATTCAAGGGATTTTAAGATTGGATTTTGAAGGCAACGACCATACGCAAAAAGCCTCTTATCAACGATCTATAACTGAGGTATCTATAATCATTGGAGACTCAAATTCTACTAATGAGGGTTGCAAGGTAGACCTAATAAAAGAAGCAACTCTAGGGGTAAACCTAGTGTTTTCTGGATCATCTCCAGGATGTACAACCTGAAGGGGATTTGGGAATCTTCTAGTGGTAATACTAGGGAAGGTTGGTTCTAGAGCCGCTAAATATCGAAAATTTGCTGGACGTGGGGTGGCTAGTTCATTAAGATGAAAAATAAAACCCTAAAATTGGGGGCTATTTAGGCACAAGAAAGAAATAGAAGTGCTGGGGGGACCCTATCCAAGATGCAAATACTAGGACAACCAACTGAATGGTCATCTAAACGTGGATAATACTCCAGTAAATCAATAATATCCAACAAACGAAGTAACCACAATGACAAAAGATGCATAGAATGCTGAAAAGGAGGGTTTATTTCCCGAAACAAACTCTAAATAGCAGAAAGAGAACGAATGGCATACCTAGAAACCCTAACGAGTTATGAAGGCATTCGAAAGCGCCTAAACCTTAAAAAAAAGTAAAAAAAAAAAACTTGGATTACCAGACGGTTATGGAAGAAGTTCAACAAGTTTTAAAAAATAGGTGGAATTTGGATGCTTTTTTTCAGTTTTGTTTTTTCTCTCTTTAAAAACTCGCACGAAGAATGACGATCAATTGGAAAAGGGGATAAATGTTTTTTCAATGAGTATTTATAGTTGAAATAGGGAGTTAATGTTCAATCATACCAAATGAAGTCATGCTTGGAAAAGAGAGCCGATGTTGATAGCTGGAGCACGCACACTGCCTTAGGTGCACGTGATGATTACGCTTGGTGCGAAAACCCATCTAGTGACACGTGTCAAGTTCTTCCTTGGATCGAAAAAGTTGCAAGTCAATCTGTTCGGCACCCGCCAAGAATATTTTAATGCCACTGATATTCTCCTCGAGTAAAACTTCACTTACTCTTATGGGCTCAGCTGATACTCCCAAGGAAAAACACTTCATAGGATTTTCCTCATTCCTAAATCATTAGAAAAGCCTTTAGGGCATTTATTGTACCTTAAATATGGTGTGTCAGGTTAACCAATTAATACTCAACCACTGGGTTTCCCCATGAATAGAAGGAGCTTGATTCAGACCTAGTCTTGTCATCCTAGTACAATCTCGTCGGCACCAGCATGACAAGAAGTGAATTAAGTTTACTTGCCTTACAAGCCACTGACGATGTTATTTAACACTGTGCACAGGTGGATACCAACTAGTGGAATGATGTCAGCAGCGCTTAACTCACAAGCACGAGTAATTTAAAATTTATTATTCCCTCATTATTCATGGGCAACGTGTACCTATCCCACTTTTCCATAAAGACATGTGAAAAGCGTACGTGTTTAATCTGTAAAGGAAGGACACCTATCACTCAATATTATTTTTCTCTCCACTACTTTCTCTCTCTCTAGGCCCACACATGGCAAGTATAAATATAGTGTACGATCCCCCTAAGAAAGGATCAATATTTTGCTGCTATTTTGCTGCCTATTTTATGAGATAGATAGTTTATAATTATCCATTCAACCATGGATATTGCCCACTGAATCTGGTACAAACCAATACTGCAATCGTGGACACCGGGATTGAACCGCACCGAACTACATAAACTTAGTTTCTAACTTTTTCTCTAATCTTTTCGTTAAAATACTTACACTTGATAATCCTTTATATGATTTTCTCTCTTTATTTGTTGTGAATCTAATACTAATGTAATTATCTAAGATATAAGTCCATATACCAGTTTTAGGCGTTAACACCTACTCTTACTACAAGCATACTAGTGGTAGGCGGGATCTCTAGAGAAACCCAGAGTGATCCTTCTATTCTAAGGGACTTGTAATCCTTAGTGTCAAAAATTAAATAACCTTTGCATGATGCCCTTACCAAATGGAAAAAGGGATTATGGTTTCCCCCCCCCAAAAGGAGGGGGTCTGAAGGGATCTGTTAAGGCCTTGAGCCAACTTAAGTGGAAAGTTTCTATAAAGGAGGGTTTGTTAACCTCAGGATTTTAAGGGGTACTCAAGGCATCCTTCATTTGAGGGGATGAAATCCTATGCTTCAATCGTAGATGAACTTTGTTTAATGGCCACGATAAATTATTTTGAGATGTTAGCCAAATTGAGGGGCTATAGGACCTTTGTGAATGCTCAAAAGATGATTCATTTGATGGCCAAGGTACTTTTCATCCTTTTTCACTTTTCCTTACTATATTTTTTTCTCTTTGTCCCTTATTCTCATGATCTTCTTCTTTTTTTAGTCTCAACACCCAATAAAGGCCCTAATGGATGATGTTGTGGAGGGCCAAAGAGGTTGGAATAAGTCCGTAGAGATGGATGACAAGTGGGACCTCATCCAAATATAACTAAACAAGATAATTACCAACCAGAGGCTGGAAGTGGCTTCTATGGAGAAAGAGAGGCTTGTTCTAAGGTCTAGATCACCTCATTAGAACGTGACAATCTTCTCAATGGGAAGACTTTTAGGGATAGTTCTTCTCTTTTGGTCTCTGCTCGGGATTCTTTAGCTAAGATTAAGGAATTCCATGATTTGGATAAAGTTGAGCATAATATGACGGTGGAGTCCTTTTAGGGCCAGGCCCTTAAGACTTAGATTTCTCAAAAAGGATTTTTTGGCTTAAAAGGATATGGGTCTTCTGAATCAACATGTGGTTGATGTCAATGCTGTGAAGGAACAGATGACCTATAAGGGCCAAAAGATGCTGAAGAATTATCATGAGGTCCTAGTAAAGAACACTAATCTCAAGGGGAGGATTTGTGCTAACGTAAAGGGAAATTTGGATGCATACCTTAAGTCTGAGCCTTACAAAAAATTTCATTTTCAAAAGTACAAATTTTGGTTTGAGGGTTGCAAGGCCAAGGTCTAGGAACTTTTTCATGAGGTAGATGTCTCTGGTCTATTTACTGAAGCTCCTAATCTTTTGAGGGATCTGAAAATGAGAGCAACAATAGTGCTAATAAATCCTCTAAAGAAAGCCTCCACTGTCCAAGAAGAAGAATCTGTAGAAAAAACCTCCACCTCTCAGCCCTATTCAAGCACTTTAAAGAGCAAAGTGAATTCAATGTGAAGGAAATCCCACTTAATCCTAATCCTTGATAAGGATTTTAGATAATTTTTTCTTTAGAACATTCTTGATCCAGGGGCCTTTTGTTATAATATCCAAACTATCTATCATCATTGATACTATCTTGGTTTTAAAACCTTGACTTTTGCAGTGCTTTTCTTTGCTTTGTACCTACTCAGCTTTTAGTAGTAAAGGAATTTTTTCATAGCATTTACCTTCTTGATCTTTTCAAGTAGGTAGTCATCACCCTTATCCTCCCATGATTACTTGGTAGAGTAAAATAAGTTGAGTAGCAACCTTGTTAAAGTAGACTTGGGGGTCCTAAGACCTTTTCCATATAATTAAGTAGTTTTTGAAGTCATGTATAAGTCTCTAAAATGGGTTATAAGACCTTTGAACAATAGTATCTCTTGTACTTTTACCTTTTTAGAACTTAAAGCCCCAAAATTTTAGTACAATCACTCAATCCCACAAATTTTGGGTATAAAGAGTAAAAGATACATCTACTAATGGCCGTAAGAGCTTAGATTTAAAATTCAAGTTTGAAATTTGCACCAATAAGGGTCGTAAGACCTCTGAAACATGTTTTTATCTATAGATGAAAACCTTAGATCAGATATCCTAGTTCTACTGAGGGTTCAAGGACCTTAGAACCTAGGAATTTTCACAACCTTAATCCCCCCAAAGGGTCCTAAGACCTATGTATTGTTAGGAGTTTTAATATTTGAAGTCCCATAATGGGTCATAAGACCTATGAACTTGGGAAAGTTTTTATAACCTTGACCCCCCCCAATGGATTCTAAGACCTCTAAGCTTAATAATTTTTTAAATGTAAAGTCCCACAATGGGTTTTAAGACCTAGGGGCTTAGGATGTTTAAAATCCACCACAATGGGCCATAAGACTTCTAGACTTGGACATATTTAAATTTGAAGTTCCACAATGGGTCATAATACCTCTGAACTTAGGTATTTTCAGATTTGAAGTCCCATAATAGGTCATAAGACCTCTGGACTTAGATATTTTTAAAGATCCAAAACAGGTCCTAAGACCTTGTTACCTTAGCCTAGTGGGATGAAAGCCTTGTGGCATAAGTTTGAGATTCCACCAAGGGTCTTGTGACCTCTGAACCTTTATTTACAAACTTTAAGGACCTTACACTTTTATAAAACTGGAATTTTGAACAACGATTTGCATGAAAACACTTACCCCTAATTTTTTTTAAATGGAAGCCTTTCTAAGCCCTAAATTATTAGTCGTGGTTATGAAAAGGACATTTGATTGGTCTTTTATAAAAAAATGGGGTTGAGGAGAATAATTTTCTAAGGTTTTTGCATATTTGTGTTATTCTATGTTCTTGAAAACTTTTTCTGGTGCAAAGAGGGTCCTTTTAGGTTGACTATTATGGGTCCTTAGACCTTAGTCAATCCAAGTGTAATCAAGGATGAAAGCCTTGGTAATTCCTTTAATATTTTTTGGGTCCTTTAGGTATTTTACTATTATTTTCAGCCAAGGATGGAAGGACTTACAAATATTTTTGGGTCTTTTATGACCTTGGAGACTTTGGAAGTTAAGTATTGAAGCCTTGAAACTCTTGAATTCTTTATCCTGGGTCTTAGGGACCTAGCCATTGGTTTAGAGCTAAGGATTTAGTCCTTAAAACTCGATGTGGCTTCTAAGAAAAGATCTCTTTTCATTTCATTCAAGTTGTGGAGTACATCACTGATAATATTTTTTTTTAGTGATATGCATTCCAAGGGTGTGGAATATTGAATTTATTCATGTCTTTGAGGTAACAACACCTTGGTGTTGCTATTTTAGTCACCACATTAGGACTTTAAACTTAAGGACCAAGTTTCCTTTATTTATATTTACGGTTGTAAGGGTGACCTCTATTAAGACCAAGTCCCCCACTTTGAATTCCCTATGGACGACCTTCTATTAAAGTAGGAGGTTATCCTTTGCTTGTATGCAATAATTTGAATCATTGCAACTTCTCTATCTTCTTCCAACTCATCAATAGGCCTCTTGAGACCTCATTATTATCCCTTGTTTCAAACTAGTCCACCTTTTATATAGGCACTTCATCCCCTGTTGTGATCATTACCTTAGTGACAAAGGTTATGAGATTGGAGTTGCCCCTATTGGACATCTGACTGTGGTCCTGTAGGCCCAAAATATGCTTGGTAACTCCTTATACCATAGGCCCCTAGCCTTCTTTAACCTCTTGCTCAAGCTACGGAAGATGTTTCTATTAGTCACTTTAACTTGGCCATTAGCCTGATGGTGGCCAAAAGATGATTAGTGGTTCCTAATGCCATAGTCTAAGCAGAATTTCCTGAAGGCGGGCTATCAAACTATTTATCGTTGTCAAAGATGATGGCCCGAGGCAAGATGAATATGCAAATGATGTTCTTCCAAATGAAATTGGTTGTTTTCTTCTCTGTGATGGTGGATAAGGGTCCATGCCTAACCCACTTAGTGAAGTAATCAATGGACACAGTAGATAACTTATTTTGGCCTTTGCTGAGGGGAAGATGCCCTACCAAATCCACTCCCCACTAAGTAAAAGGCAATAGACGCGGTATTTTTTTTGGCTTTTTTTAGAACAAAGGCAAACCTCTGGCATTTGTCACAACGTTGGACCAGATCCTTGACCACCATACCTAATGTTGGTCAAAATAACCTTGCCTCAAGGTTTTAAAAACAAAGATATTTGGGCCCGTATAAGGACCACAAATACCTTCATAGAGGTCTATAATAACATGACCGTCTTCTGATTGCTTAAGGAATCACCGAGGTGCTGAGAAGTAACCATTTTTGAATAATACCCCGTTCTCTGTGTAGTATTAGGAATCTAATGACTTCATTCGTATGTCCTGAGCTTGTCTTTGGCAGGACTCCATCTCTATGGTAGGCTTCTTGATCGACCTCTCCTGCGTTGATCTGGGGTTGGGTGATGTTTGGATGGTTTAAAGTAACAATAAGGATCTATGGATATACCTTATTTAATGAGGTCACTAGCAAAATATGGTCAACCTTTGAATTATTTGCTAGCGGGTAGACCTAGCACTGAGTCATGTCAAGTCATGTTCATGTCGATTTTTATCATATTTGGGTCTTATCAAGTTCATGTATAAATGGGTTACTTTTTTATCATGTGAAAAAAACATATTCAAATCAGACTCATTATCTTAATGTGTCATTTCGTATTTACTCGTTATTACTCATTAAGATAAGGAATTATTTTGAATCCTATACAACTTGACATATTAACCCATTTTTAGACACAATTAGGCCCATTAATTCATTAACATTACTATATCTCTCAATAAATTTTGATATCATTATATTAATGCTAAGCTACATAAACTCTTTATAAGTCCCAATAATATATGTTATTTACTTAAATTATTGGGTTTTAATGGGTGAAGAGGGTTACCATTAATCCGACCCGTAAACTATCATGTTTTATCGGGTCGACATTGATATGACCCAAAACCATATTAACTTATAACTTTGTGTTGGTTTGTGTCGTGTTAGCGTGCCATGTCTCATTTTTCCAGGTATACTTGGGTGACCCTCCCGATGCAAAATTAGGGGATTATTTAGATGAGGTGTTTCAACATTATTATGTATTCTTCCATCTTGTCAACTTTGGCCTCATAGACCATAGGGACTTGATTGACCACTAGCTGAGAGACGCTAATGATATCCACTTTCTCTGCTTTTAGGTGGATGGTCAGGCCTAATGTAATACCTGTGCCCAATATGTTATCATTTTTCGGTGTAACTTGTAAATAATACGAAACCTTGGAAATTGGATCATTAGTATGGGATTTCCCTTTTTATTTGATTTACTCGTTTGGCTTGTTGGAAGTTTGTGGGTGAAGTTGGAGATTTAAGGAATCTAGATAGATCTAATGAACTTAAAAGTCGTTCGAGTGAGATTCCCATTTCCTTCGAATGAGGTTACTGGTGGTTCGAACAAAAAGCCAAGTTCGTTGGAAGAAGACATCTAACAACGATCCAATGACCCTTATCTACATAACACCACAACCTCATTAAAGGTCATTCGAACGAGATTAAAATATCATTCAAATGAGGTCCCACTCTCTCATTCAAGCAACCTATTCCAAAAATTTTAGATCGAGATATCCTTGTGTGTTGTTGCATTTTGGACCATTAGATCAACGACGTGTTGACTCCTAGTGATCCCAGATGACCCCAAATTGGGATTTTAGAGTTGGGGTGAGTTTTTATAAGGTTATGTTAAGGTTGTTTGAGGTTGGAAGAAGAGAGAGTGGGGGTGGGTCTCCCACCATTTACAAAATTTCCTCTCTTTAGCTCTTGGATAGCTTTTATCCTTATCCCACCAACACAAACCACCATGCACCAAAATATCTCCACCTTTTGCCACCATATTCAACTAGAATTTCACCATAAATAATCCTTATACACCCATTTCCGCCATGATTGTGTAGATATACGAAATTTGTAGTGATTGCTGGGGGGTTTTGAGGAAGAAGAATAGAATATTTATGGAGCTCGAAGGGAGTTTCTAATATATTTTTCATGGAGGAAAGGTTTGTGGATCTAGGCAACCTCCTTGAGGCCACCTTAGGAGATGGGGGTTGCTATCACCTTCTTATTCATCCACCATTTTTGGAAAGGTTTTAAAACCATTTATGGAAAGGTGACAAGTGTATGGTTTTAAAACTACAAGTGTTAATGAAGGAAAGTTAGTATTTTTCTTACAAAGTAGTCTTAGATATTCAATGATTTCATGGAGAAGAAAGTATTTAAATAAAGGGATTTATAACTTGAGATGTGTGTTACTCCAAAAGTGTTAAATAAGTATTAATTAGATAGCAAAACTTAAGAAGTTAGTGTGGAGAACTTAATGTTGTTTTGGGGAATAAAACTTGTGAAAATGGGGATAAATGATAAGTTTGGAAATAAAAGGGTAAAATGATAATTTTACGTAAAGTGGAACATTTTTTTGAAATAAAAATGTTGGAAAAGATGTTATAGAAAATGGTCCTAAATGAACACGATTTTTGGAATAAAACCAATGCTAGAGTAAAAAGGAAAAGAAATGATTATTTTAAAGGGTAACACAAGTTGGGCTGAAATCCCATGTTTTGGCTTCGACCGGTAAAGGAAAAATGGAACAATGTGGACATTTTCAAAATGTTAAAAAACAACATGGTCTTGGATGGCACGAGGATAATTAAGGAGGTCCCGAAGCCCTAGGATGAAATACCCAAAATTATTGGCCAGATCGTATAGTAGCATAGCCGTCAGTTTGGAGCCCATTAAAGTGTACGAATATTGGAAGATTTCAATAAAAAGATAATGAAAATGGAACATGTCATGAAATGAGTTATGTGGTGAATATGTGAAAAGACAACCTATCTTGAATGAATTAATACATATTTCGGTAAAGGATAAAGTGGACAAGAAATGTGAAAATTGATTAATATCCATAAGGTAAAGAAATTGTAAAGTGAAGGGATTAAATGGGTAGTTAAGAAACCTAAAGAGGTTTAGACCATAATCAATACAAGAGTGTTCTTATGAAATATTTTCAAAGAAAAATAAGTGTTTTCTAACATGGTGCTTGCATGTGTTGAAAGTTAATTTCTAATGAAAAACTAACTTACATTGGTATGATTAAGCAGGAAATTTTGGTGAGAGAAATGTTTTTATTTAAACGAAGAGTAGTGTTTAAAGTATTTAACCGGGTGTGTTAAATCAAGAAATAAATGTCAAGTCAAGTAAAAAGGAATTTTTTTACAAGATTAAGGTGAATTAATCGGGGGTAAGTAATGTTTTAGTAATAAAAATGGTTTCATGCATTTAATTATACACACACACACACACACACACACACACACACACACACACACACACATATATATATATATATATATATAAAGTTAGTTGCATGTGTTTGTAAATATCATGTGCTAGAGTCTCCTTTCCATCGTTCGATTATATATTGCATTATTGTAATTTCTCACTAGACATGTGGCTCATTCCCCCATCTTTGTTACTACAGGTTGGGTGCGGTTCCGTATTTTGAGAGCATTGTACAGGTTAGTATTCTTTTATTTTACCTTAGTAGCTTTGTATTCCTTACATTGATTGATTTGAAGTGGAAATCGCACGCTAAATAAGTGAAATGTTAATTAAATAAAATTGGACTAGCAATATTATGTATGTTGTTTCATTACACTTCACACCTAACGTTCGGGTCAGAGTTGGTTGACCACAGGTAATCCATAAATATGGGCCGGGGCATTCCACCTAAGCCTGCTACTAAGGCTTCATACTCTGCCTAATTTTTAAAGGTTTTAAATCTGAACCAGAGAGCAAGAGAGGTATTACTTCCTTATGGGAATAACAAATGAAGGTCAATTCTACTGCGTGAGCTATTGGAAGAGACATCCACACACAATACCCATGTAAGAGAGTTGATTTCTACTTCCTGGAATAATGGATATTTGCTCTCTTTAGGATCTACTATAACCTCTAATCGAGATATTTTGGGCTCCTATTCTACTTCCTCCAAGTTGCTGAACTTTACAGTGAAAACAACATGGCCTAACCCTTAATGGAACTCTATGGCTATTACTTGACATCAAATTCACCCAACTCCAAAAACCACTTGATAAGAATTCACGAGGTGCCATGCTTGGCTAAGGTGATGAGGCAGAAGGCCAACGTTTTCATCATGGATTCTTTATTTTAAACCCTTACCGACCTCAGCTATCATAATAAATGGTGTAATGAACACAAAATTACTTTTCAATAAGGGTTGAGATGATAGTAAAGGGTGAAGGAATGAGGTGTAAGTACAAATTTTCCCGAGTGATGGTTTGAAATAATCAAGGTGGGGACCCCAAGTACTTCTTGGGGTTCTATAAGGACTCTTTATATTTAACTCTCCACTCAAAGGCCTTATTAATTTTTTTAAAGAAAGGTAGACATTTGTCTATCGCCTTTGAAATAAAATGGTTGTGGGATAATCAAATCCGAATATAAGTCATAACCGTCGTTTAAAGTACAACGACGCAATAAAACATGATATAATGCTATTTACCTTCTCATAGTAGTAAATAGGCAAAATATGGAAAATATTATCCGTTAACTCACAGGAAATAATATTTACTCCAACTTTCTCTATTTTATAAAATTAGCCCATTAGGCAAAATAATATAAAATAGCCGCTCAAAAGTCTGGGTTGTGTTCCAGATAAACCCATTTTTGGACATTAAGTGCATGTTCTTGAACATTTGAATCATGTTGATGTTGCCATGAGGGTTGTGTTCCAGATAGACCCGGTCTTTGAAACTCTATCCTCCTCGAAGGGGAAGTGGGTCAAATCTAAATCTAATGAGGAGCATATCATTTTCCCCATGTTGGATCTCTAATACTGGGTTACTAGTACTGGTGGTATCTAATATGTCGTCACCCCCAAGTTGGTGATAACCTTGCCATTGGCGAAGAATTTCAGTTTTTGATGTAGAGAATACGATAACGTTCGGATATTGTGGAATCATTGATGGCCAAGGAGAAGGTTAAAACATGAAGGTATGTCAAATGACTTGGAACTCGATGATAGGATTTATAAGGCAAGTCCCTATTTTGAGCTTATGGACCCCACTACCTCTCGACGAGTGTTGTCATAAGCATGCCCTATGATGGAAGTGAGAGTGAGATCACTAACTTTCAAGCCCAAGTAATTAAAGGTTTTGAGAGGACAAACATTGAGGAAAGAGTCGTTATCAACAAGTGAGAGTGGGACTATCTTTACCATTAACTCAATGGGGATGTTGAGGGCATAATTGTGGTTAAAGCCAATATTTGGTATCTCTAATTTGAACAAGAGGAGTCTGGAAGAGGTCAAGGACCCAACTATGTTTACAACTTCTTCGGGAGTGGTGGATGGAGACATTGTAGGCCTAATGAAGAGTTTTATCAGAGCATTTTAATGCAACTGGGAGGGCATGAAAATCGCCCATAAGGTGATGTTGGCTTTGGTTTTCTTGAGATGGTCAAGGACTTTACTTTCTTCTATTGTCATTTCTAGAATGGGAAGTTCTTCGATAATTCCTTTACCCTTATATGTCTTGGTCACATGAGGAATCAAATATTTATAGTGTCACCTTGACCTGGTTATGTTATTTACTGAGGTGGGGAAGAACAATAACCCTGTGTATTCATCTATTTTTTGACAAAATGGACACTTTGTTGATTTCCCCCAGTAAATCTTCGAAGGATATCATTAGAAAAAACTGGATAGTAAAGTAATGTTTTTCGACTCGGCTCGTCATCTGAGCTGTCAAAGTCATTTCACCATCCGGTAGAGACTATATACTCTTGCTAAAAAAAATCAATACATTCAACAACTTCAACGGCTTTATCATATAAATCTTCCCACTTATTAGAGAGTTGCACGAGTGAAGGTATAAAACGTCCCTGAAGCTTCAAAGCGATGAGTAGTTCATCAATGCTGTAAATTTCACTTGTTTATCGAAACCCATTGACAATAATCTGTACTACATTATCTAGAATGACTTCATCAACGGGTACCACCCATTCATCTTATTCTTGATCCCATTTTTGGGCTTTCATGAACGAGAAACCGAATTTTCGACAATCGACAGTTATCTCGATGGGAAATTTCAGGCCAAACTCCAAAAGTTAGTTCAACATAGTTGGTAACTCCATATATTTTCCTTCATAGTGGGTACAAATGGTGATGTAGGACCTTTTAAGGAGTGATAAAGCTTAGTCGGTGAAGCAAGTAGGGTGTAGGAGAAAATACATGCAAACTTTGAACAGTTTATGCGAGATTATGAGTATGAGTGGTGCTTTACTGGGCCTAGTTTGAGAAGATGGGTTTAGGATTAGCTGGTGAGGCGATGATACCCAAGTCAATTAAAACTTGGACCACATTCGTAATGTGGAAGCATTGGTCGGTGGTATGGCCCATAGACCGATTGAAATCACAACGGCTATCAGCTTTGAATTTTTTAGGGAAGTGATTTAGTTGTGGATGAGGGTCCAAGGGTTTAACGAGATTGCGGCTCAGCAGGTTCTAGTAATCTTTTGAAAAGGATCATAGATCTCAATGTACTCTTTCTGTGTTGGGTTAGGGAGAATTTTTGGTGCCCAAGATGTAGCAAGTTGGGAAATGTTGTTGCCGATTAAGACTACAACATTGGTAACTTTATCATATTTTTGAGGAGTGAACTGTCTAGTCATTTTCTTTGACTCATATTCAACTTTGGTAACACCTTCTTTAACTTTTACACCAGCCTACTAAAGGCCTCAGAAGTGTGTATATTACTGTCCTCCCATGGATGATTGGATACGAGGCAAGAAGTTCTTCTTCACAATATCGATTTGTTCCTCCTTAGAGGGTCTATTGGTCATGGTAATAGCTTTCTCTCTCCACCTTCCTAAGCTTTAGATATCTTCGCATAACCTCTAGCTCCTCATTTTACTTTTACTAAGACATGAATTCTGAAATTTCAGAGTGACATTGTCCCAACTACGAATTCTGGATTCTTTGAGGGATAAAAAAATGAATGGTTCTTTCTTTCAAGCTTTGTTGAAACATCCAGTCCATTATCTTTTTAGAGGCACTAAGGAAGGTCATGTCTCGATGATAGCTTCGAAGGTGAACAATTGTAGGTTCACTTCCCTAGAACTGCTTAATATGTGGCATCTTTAACTTTTCTCGCAGTCTGACTCTAGGATAGGGAGACATGTGGGTGTAATCCCTGTAGTTCCCAAATTTCTTGACTTGTTCAAACTTATTCAATAACAACTTGAGGTCTTCATTGACCCTGTTCAGTTCCTCTTCCTTAGAATCTGTGGTACTGATAGGTTATCCCCTTGTTAGGCAAGGTTTGGGATATGCAGCTAATTTGTAGGCTGTCGATTGGAAAGAGGGGAATGCAGAGCATGATGATACTCTTCTGGGACCCAACCAGGCTCAGGAGCGGGTGGAACCATGGCATGAGAAAAGAGGACCTCGGGTTCTTAAGGAATTTAGTCCTGGTGGCACTGTATCTCATGAACCTTGGTTTGAAGGTTGTCAATCTTTGCACTGAGCTAGGCTAAGACATTCATCAGATCGGGTTGCATATTTGGTGTTTTGTCAGTATTTTCAATGAAGAGATCGTGAAGGTAAATCCCAAACTCAAATAACGTAGAAAAAGAATCGATATAGCTTCGAGCCAGTTTGACGAAAGATCGAAGCCAATAGGGATATAGGCCAAGATTGGCTATGCAATCAACTTGAGAAGGAAAATGGTTGAATTTATTTTCAAAAGAAGGGAGGTGAAAATTTTGGGTATTTCAAAAGGCGTAGAAAAAATATTTTTGGAACTTTTTTGGAAAAATGATGGAAAAAGCAGAGGAATCTCAACATAATTATTATTATGTTCACACTTGCATTAGGTTGGACCAAATACAACAAAATGTTGGACAGAACCCAAGCCTGGGAAAATAGTTTATGAAAAAATATGTAAGATAAGGTTGGACTTAGTTTTAGGCTCACGGATGAGGTCTTGTTTCGATAAAAGGCAAAATTATGCAAAAAGTCGGGAGATATGCTGATACCTCGTGGGCATAGTACGTGTGGGAAAAATTCATATACTCGACGTATGTGAACGATTTCCCTGTTATATAACTAACACACCCCAACCCAGTTACTTATAATTAAGTTTGAAAGTCAAAGTGAGTCAAATCATAATTACCTTAACAAAACCATAATTATGAGTATCCTTTTTCAATTATTAACATGAATCAATAAAACTAAAACCTTAGACAACTTTAATGTAATTAGGCTTATTCAAACTTACTAAAAAGATAAGTGGGCTTAAATAACCCCATTTATGTTTGACCAAAATCCTAGTTTTATGCATCCCCTTGCTAACCCCATCGATCTCCTAGATTTGGCATTTATATCACAATACCTGAAAAACATAAACATAGGAACCATGAGCAAAATTACTCAGCAAATGCATCACTACTACACTATTGTATAAAATTAACTGCAATAAATCATATCCCCATGATGATATATGCATACTTATCCGTCCCATTCATAAGAATTACCAATTATATACTTATCCGTCTCATTCATAAAGAATTACCAATTATATACTTATCCGGCTCATTCATAAAGAATGACCAATTATATACTTATTCGTATCATTCATAAAGAATGACCAATCATATACTTATTCGGCTCATTCATAAAGAATGACCAACTTACGTGAATCACGATTCACATATCCTGTTTGTAATAGACCTTCTCCCCCATTCCTGGTCGAGGAGTAACCCCTTGTCTTTAATAAACAAATCTCTCCCATTTTGGGTTGGGGAGCAACCTCCCATTTCAGTAAACGGAAATGAACAAATTTATATTCAATATTATTGTGATCATATCCGTAACCATGTATAATACATCTTACCAATAATTGATATTCATATCATATCCATAATCATGTATAATACATGTTACCAGTGAGTGATATTTAGACCATTTCCATAACCATGTGTAATACATATTACCCGTGAATGATATTCAAATCATCTCCATAACCATGTATAATACATCTATTTCCAGAGAGTACACTCACCTTGGACACTTCATGTGTTTTTCTTTTGCCTTTGTCTGGCACTTGTTCAATCGGTTCTTCTTCCCTTTCACATATAAATTCTTACAATATTAGTATCATCATAAGTATATTAACAATCCAAATAATAACTTAAACTTAACCCAATTCATAAGGATCATGTAATCCCACTGAAATCATATATCGTAAATGAAGTCCAATCTTACTTCATGGTAAAATATTTACCATACCCAAATCATAGGCCAAATATATTTTAATTTACTCTTAGTAGTTTCATGCTTAACATATTGGGGTACCAATACAAACTACAACATGTCATTTCAAGTTTCCTAAAGCAAGATATGCCCATTTCTTTGCTACATAGCAAATCTGCCCTATAGGCTCCTTTATTATTCAGTCAACTTCCAAGAATTTTCATAATTTTTTTGTATCGTAACATTCTATGATATTCCACCCAAAATCAATAAACATATTTAAAAATACAAAGTTAAAGTTTCATATTTTTTAAGTTTCATTTGCTATGTCAAGCAAAATATCGAGCACATGGTGTGCATACTTACTCTTTTGGGGCAGATTTTATACCTGAACTTCAAACTATCACCAAAGATTCATTTCTTGGTATTTTCAAATAATATTCTGATATGTTACACATATATGAGTCGATTTTCATCTCCAACTTGAATTATTAAATTCCAATAAATATATAAAATGTTATATAAGTTTGAATACACAAGGTCTCCAATCGATGTAATATACATGATTTACACGTTCAACTTTACTTAAATTTGCATCTATCCGTACATATACACAAAGGCATGAAATTTCAGTAAAAAATAAATGATTTCTACCATTTAAATCAATAATACCAAAATAATAATAATATTTATGCGTAGAATTACCTTAGGGACTTTTTCATAATTTCCTATAAATTTTTCTCAAATTTTCTCCTCACTTTCTACCTCTGGAACTTCCCGATTCTGTCTCCTCAAGCCAAACTCTCTCATGCCTGATTTTTTCTGAAGTAGGAGGTCATTTCAAGGTTTTAAAGTCGACATAAGTCACCTCCCCATGGTTCAATCAAAATATGACATGTGTCGTCATATAAGACAAAATATCCTTTAAAGCTAAATGACTACTTTACCCCCAATTCGTAATTTCAGCATAACTCCTTCCTCGGACCTTTATTTTACAGACCGTTTGTTATGTTAAAAACTTAACACATATATATATACAGCTATCTAGTGTTCACCTCAAGTCAATTATCATATTATAGTGGCCAAAACTAGTCCCGAACTTGAACATTCCTACCGAACACTACACAAATTTGTGTTTATGACTAATTCAATTTTCATAAGTTATGAAGGTAGGATTAGACTAAAAACAATAACTTAACATTATATATTCTAGTAACACATTATCCCCATCCCATAAGGTAAGCATGATTTAAACATGGTTTATCATAATCATATCTGGGTCGTCACAACCTTCCCCCCTTAGAAAATTTTGTCCCCGAAATTTAGGATGAATTTCACTTACCAACCAATTGGGAATACTATTTCCTCATGCTCGACAAATCTTCTCTCGTATCATCTTCATTTTATTTATAACTTATACGTAAGAATAATCATCTAATGATTTCTTATAAGTGGAAGTCCATTCCCAACTCATTTATTACTTCATACCTTCATTCCTATGGTCCATCCTTATTATCGTGTAATATTTCAAATAATAAATATTATATTACAAGACTAACTTCTTATATTTCCTTTCTCCAACTTCCATTAAAAACTTCAATTCATAAATATCATATTACAAGACTAGCTTATTATATGCCATCTTCTCATCTTCTATTCAATACCAAATACATGTGTTTGACTTTAACTAAACATACAATGACCTTAACAAGCCATTTATTCAACACAAGTACTTTACAATTATAATCTTATTCCAATCCTTAATAACATGATAGTATTATGCAACATCATTAATTTACTAACTTTACCAGTTTTCGTAACCTGGATGTTGAACGTAACATCACCACTTAAAACCTTAACCATGCCTACCAGCCCCATAATACTTTTCTAATTATTATGTCTTATTTCTTTCAAGTAACCTATACAAATACCTTAATATATCACATTATAGTATTCAACATAATACATTATCCTTATACATATTTCTAGTGGCTCATTATAATGTCAACCATCTTCTTTATATGACATATCCTTAGTGATAGCACATCGACCCAATGACAAATACAACTCAGTATCCACCCAAATCAGTTGTTATTATTCAAATCTGACTTGGATCTTTGCCACACTTATACACAACACATATTCTTAAAAGGACTCCTCAATATTTTTAAACTTCCAACTCCTAGCCACCTCGCCTCAACTTTACTATTCTTATAAGCATTGCAAAACATCATTAGAGTCATATCCACTGCATATACTCATACTATTAAAGAAGTACATCTCAACTCTCATTAATCTTTTCTTTATTTATTCTAATACATTATGAACCTATGTTCGGATCGATTGTGATAGATTATATTTCAGACCATTTCACATATTAACTTTAAACATATACAACTACTAATCGTCTCATTTAACCTTTACTATGTGAACCTTCATTTTATTCACCCTCCAACAGTTCAAGTCTCATTATAATCATATAACAATAATTCTTCTCACTTCTTATCCTTTAGTAGGATATGGGTTCCTATACATCACTCTCCCATATAGATGAGGAGTGCACCCATTCATGGCTTAGTACGTAACACGACTCAAGTCCACATATACCAATATACGAAGATGTCACTCCCAATACTTTACAATTTTTCTTACCACCTTTTATCTTTAAAATTTTTCTTCAATGACATGTTTGTCCATACAATATATAAAACAATGCAGTAATTCATATTAAAATACCTGTATTCGTTGTCATTCCCGAATAAACCTCAACATCTTATTTCCTTTGCTGCAAGATCCTGCATTTCATATCCCATGTAATAATATATATATATAACTCACAGATGTTAGTCAACAAAGACAATTTAAAGCATAACATACTTATTTGTATCCTTTACCATCAAGTACTTATGATTCAAGACAATTTTGACGTTCACCACCAAATCTAGGCGCTTCTAACTCCAGAACCTTTAAAACCTAGGCTCTTATACCAAAGTTGACACACCCCAATCCAATTACTTATAATTAAGTTTGAAATTTAAAGTAAGTCAAATCATAATTACCTTAACCAAACTATAATCATGCGTGTCCTTTTTCAATTATTAACATGAATTAATAAAACTAAAACCTTAGACAACTTTAAGGTAATTAGGCTTATTCAAACTTACTAAAAATATAAGTGAGCTTAACTTACCCCATTTACGTTTGACCAAAATCCTAGTTTTATGCATTCCCTTACTAACCCCACCGATCTCCTAGATTTGGCATTGATATCACAATACCTGAAAAAAATAAACATAGGAACCATGAGCAAAATAGCTCATTAAAAGCATCACTACTACACTATTGCATAAAATTTACTGCAATAAATCATATCCCCGTGATGATATATGCATACTTATCCGTCCCATTCATAAGAATTACCAATTATATACTTATCCATTTCATTCATAAAGAATTACCAATTATATACTTATCCGACTCATTCATAAAGAATGGCCATTCTATACATATTCGGCTCATTCATAAGGATTACAAATTATATACTTATCCAGCTCATTCATAAAGAATGACCAATTATATACTTATTCGGCTCATTCATAAAGAATTACCAATCATATAATTATCCTCCTCATTCATAAAGAATGACAAACTTATCTGAATCATGATTCACATATACTGTCTGCAATAGACATTCTCCCCCATTCTTGGTCGAGGAGTAACCCCTTTCTTTAATAGACAAATATCCCCCATTCTGGGTCGGGGAGTAACCTCCCATTTCAGTAAACGAAAATGAACAAATTTATATTCAATATTATGCTGATAATATCCGTAACCATGTATAATACATCTTAACAATAAGTGATATTCATATCATATCCATAACCATAACCATGTATAATACATCTTACCAGTGAGTGATATTTAGATCATTTCCATAACCATGTGAAATACATCTTACCCGTGAATGATATTCAAATCATCTCCATAATAATGTATATTACATCTCTTTCTAGTGAGTACACTCACCTTGGCCACTTGTGTTTTTCCCTGCCTTTGTCTGGCACTTGTTCAACCAGTTCTTCTTCCCTTTCACATATAAATTCTTACAGTATTAGTATCATCATAAGGATATTAACAATCCAATGAATAACTTAAACTTAACCCAATTCATAAGCATCATATAATCCCACTCAAATTATATATCATAAATGAAGTCCAATCTAACTTCATGGTAAGATATTTACCATACCCAAATCATAGGCCAAATATATTTTAATTTATTCTTAGTAGTTTAATCCTTAACACATTGGGTTACCAATCCAAAATACGACATGTCATTTCAAGTTTCCTAAAGCAAGATATGCACATTTCTTTGCTACATAGAAAATCTGCCCTATAGGATCCTTTATCGTTCAGTCAACTTCCAAGAATTTTCATAATTTTTTTGTATCATAACTTTCTATTATATTCCACCCAACATCAATAAACATATTTAAAAATACAATGTTAAAGTTTCATATTTTAAGGTTCATTTGCTATGTCAAGCAAAATATCGAACACATGGTGTGCATACTTACTATTTTGAGGCAGATTTTATACCTGAAGTTCAAACTATCACCAAAGATTCATTTCTTGGTATTTTTACATAATATTCGCATATGTTATAAATATATGAGTTTATTTTCATCTTCAACTAGAATTATTCAATTCCAATAAATATACAAAAAGTTATAGAAGTTTGAATACATAAGGTCTCCAATCGAAGCAATATACTTGATTTACACGTCCAACTTTGCTTAAATTTGCATCTTTTCGTACATATACACCAAGGCATGAAATTTCAATAAAAAATCAATGATTTCTATCATTTAAATCAATAATACCAAAATAATAACAAGATTTATGTGTAGAATTACCTTATGGACTTTTTCGTAATTTCCTACGAATTTTTCTCAAATTTTCTCCTCACTTTCTACCTATGGAACTTCCCGATTCTCTCTCCTCAAGACAAACTCTCTGATGTCGGATTTTGGCTGAAGGAGGATATCATTTCAATGTTTTAAAGTCGGCATAAGTCACCTCCCCATGGTCCAATCAAATTATGACATGTGTCGCCATATAAGACAAAATATCCTTTAAAGCTAAATGACTACTTTACCCTCTATTCGTAATTTCAGCATAACTCCTTCCCCGAACCTTTGTTTTATACACCGTTTCTTGTGATACAAACTTTACGCATATATATAAAACTATCTAGTTTTCAACTCACGTCAATTATCATATTACATTGGCCAAAACTAATCCCGAACTTGAACATTCCTACCGAACACTGAACAAATTTGTGTTTGTGACTAATTCAATATTTCATAAGTTATGAAGGTAGGATTAGACTAAACACAATTACTTAACATTATATATTCTAATAACGCATTATCCCCATCGTATACGGTAAGCATGATTTAAACATGGTTTATCATAATCATATTCGGGTCGTCACAATAACTCCCATCGTGAGTTCGATTAAGCGGTACGATGTGTGTGCTACCGTTCGATAAATGTCGAAGGTATGAGGCCAATGGAAGGTGAGAGTTTAGTACCCATCACAAGGTGACCCCCCCCCCCCCCCCCCCCCAGTACTGGACAAAAGTTTTGTATATATAGGCATGAACTTGGTGATGTAGCGTGCAAAAATGCATGATTATTATTTAACATATTATGGAGAGAGATAGAGTGTATTTTTATGATTTTTTTATTGTCATGATGAATAAGGGGAATACTACATTAAATGGTGAGATATGCAAGTAAATATAGCATGGAAACTATAGGACGCATGGATACATGTGAGTGAGTAGATGACATGGAATGTATACAAGTTAGAGTGTGCGGTAGTGAACCTATGAATGAATTAACTAAAGGTGGTGTTTGACATGTGTAAGTGAGCATATACACAAGTGCAGAGAGTGACGTTATGTGCTAGTGATGACTAAGAATTGATATTCTAAGTGGTGTGTGAAGCATGAGTGTAAAATGAAGTTGAGTGTAAGTGTCTGAAGTGTACATGGTGAGTATATACAAGTGTGTGAAGTGTACAATTGAGTGGGAGGTGATATATACATGAGAGAGAGATGTACATGGAGGTAAATAGAGGAGAAAATGGGATATACAGGTGTGTGCATATGCACACATGCAAAAAAGAATATCGCCCATGCAAAAGTAAAGTCTATTCCTCTTCAATTGTCCCCAGAGCACTCTCCACTGTGGCCATCCCGAGGGATTTTTCCAGGGGTCGATGGGGGTGTGGTCCCGAGGTGTTTTTTATCCTTCCCCTTTTGGCGTTCGCACAAGATTACGTCCTTTATTAGGATGCTTGGCCATTATAGTTATGGGGTGATATGTAGAGACACATTTTCCCTCCTATTTTGCATAAAATAGGAAAAAAAAATGTTGTCTCCTCGAGAGAACGACATTTAGAACAATATTTATGCTTGAGAAACCAAGTACTTTAAGGGTAAGGGGACTAAGTTATGGAATTGGAAGGTGTTAAGCACCCATCCCACCCTTTCGATCTGTTATGGGCATGTGTTAATCTTCTCCTGTAGAACTTCGTGATGTGTGTGCTTATGTGCATAATGTAAATTGAGGATAGAATCACTCGACTCGTGTCATGGATAAAGACGAAGTGAGGTCATCCTTTGGATTGTTCCCAAAATAGAAATAAAAAATATGTTGTAAGTGTTTGTCGATTCTCAAATCCGTATGAAGGAAGAATTGCGTATATCAGACAAGACACGATCAAATAAGCATATATACTGTATATATCATGAATATATGAGAAAAAAGTAACAAATGTATGTGGGAGGACTCGAGTCGAGGGATTTACCCAAGACGCCTACGTAGCCCGAGGCATTAAAGTCCACGTAGTTAGAAGACAATATGAGGTGGGGTTTGACCCATAAATCAAACGGGGGACTTTATTTATGCGTGTGTATGTGTGTAGAAAAAGGTGTTTTACTGTGAGAAAATGTGATGACAAATCCCCGTTTGAAATTTACAAGTGAACCCTCTTTTTCTTGTTTTTGGGTTTTTGTTCGAAAATATAGTATGTGCTAATACTAATAATAAAAATTTGGAAATTAAGTTGTGGGATATAATGAAGTAAAGTACTAAAGCGAAAACGAAGTAACTAATGCAAAAATAATATAGTTTAAAGACAATGGGGAAGAAATAGACGTTAAGAATTTAAGAAGATCTTGATTGTAGATGCGTTCGTATCAAGATGAAGTGTTTGTGGTTTGAGGAGGTGGGTTGTAATTTACTTTAAAGAGTATGAAAATGATGGAAGTAATGTGAGAAATGGTCTTATAAGAAAATAATATCTCCCAATTCGGGGGAATTCTCTCTGAATTGTTGGGAGGAATGTTCAGGGGTTCCATTCAAAGTGAGGTTATGGCCTCTATTTATAGGTTCCAGGGGGTGCCTATCGGCATGGTATAGGACCTGCCTATCGGCATAGAACCCTAGACACACTACCGATAGGCGGGTTCCTGGGGTTGCCAATTGGCACTCTAAGGCAGTTTTTGTTTTTGAAAAAATGGTCGTAAAATGTGAACTGTAAGTTGGAATTGCTCACGAGCAAATCGTTGGAAAGGGTATTCATGGACCTTTAAGAATCCATTTATCCACTCACGGGTTTGGCAATTAACTAAAGTCAAATGGGGCCCGAAAGTTCTCGTTAGTCACTAGATAGGAAATTCTTAAAGGAAAATAAATCATTCGCTCGAACCGTAAGGAAGATTCACACATGGTATAGACTATTGGAAAGGGTATTCAGTGACCTTCCAGGTTTCATTCAGCTTCATTTGGATTGGAGAGTTAACCGAGATCAAATGGAGACCAAAAGATCTTGTGAGCCTTCCAAGTAAAATGGGTGGTTTGTTTGTACTATAAGGCTGATTCATGCATGTGGCAGACTGTTGGAAAGGGATTTTATATCCATTTGAAGATTCATTCAATTTCATTTGAGTTTAGGAGTTCACAAGAGTCAAACGGAGTTCAGAAGGCTCGATGGCCTTCAGATCAGTGTTTGATGTAAAATGGGCCGTTCGTCCAAACTTTAAGGTTAATTTGTGCATGGGGAAGACTATTGGAAAGGGGATTCAGATCCCTTTAAAGATTCATTTAGTTTTCTCTTAGGTAAGGAAGTTGGACGGAGTCAAACGGGGTCCGAAAGCGCCTAGTGGCCTCAGATCAGTTTTTAATAGTAAAACAGACCTTTCGTCTGAACCGTAAGGCCGATTTTTACATGGGGAGAACCATTGGAAAGGGGATTCAGATCCCTTCGAGTATTCATTGAGATATCTCTTAGGCAATAAAGCTGACTAGAGTCAAACGGGTCTCGGGAGCACCCGATGGCCTCATATCTATTTTTTATAGTAAAACAGATCATTCGTCTAAATTCTAAGGCCAATACATGCACAGGGTAGACCATTGAAAAGGATATTCAGAGCCCTTCAATGATTCATTAAGATTTATCTCATGTGAGGAAATTAACTAGAGTCAAATGGGGCCCGAGAACCACCGGTGGCCTCTAGAATTTTACTTGGGGTATGACCTAGGGTTTGCGGTGAGTGAGTGAGTGCGAAGGATGTAAGGAGGTGCTTAGGGGGTCCTAGGATGGGGTGTCTAAAGATGTACTTTGGCAACTATGGTCTGGGTGAAAGTAATGGACTTTATCAACCTCCAAACTTAATTGATGGGGCCACTCCTATAGGGACATCAAGAATTATATATTTTTCTAGGAGAGTTATCCCTTACATGTTAGATATTCCGCTCGTTAGAGTTGTACCCCAGAATTTGTATAACATTTTTAGCGTGAATGAGGCAATTATTTTTTCTTTTCTCGATGTAAATTATTTTTCTTTTATATTTCCATTTAATAACTTTATAATGTTAATGGATTTTTTTTCTTTTTATCCCATTTACATTAGGTGGCCATTAGTCTTAGCTTTTGGGTGATGTTGTTGCATCATAGCTTAGGCTTAAAAATTGAAAATTAAGAATGCACCTCTTTGTTGGATCGTACAATGCCTCGACTTGAGTTTGGGTCAACCCGCACTGAGTCATGGAGTTAAAGGGGGGGGGGGTGAAAAGATCTAATTTTATTTTTTAAGAAAGTCCTTCAATTGCACCAATTTAGAAGGATCAAATGATTGGTTTTATTTTAAGAAACGAGTGGTCACTTATGTATTTATGTTAATTAACAAGGTTTATTTATGAAAATCTATTGAGTCCAATAATGCTTAATAAATTGGAAATAAATCATGATTGCCCCTGTATTATAATAATGCTTGGCTCAAGACCCGAATAAAATTGTCAAAAATATCTTAAATCCAATGTTTGCAAAAAAACAACTTTTAGATATAATGGCATAGGTTCTAGCGACAATTGTTGCCCTTAGGGGCCTTACTAGCATCCTTACACACGTCCCTACTCAATGTTATTGGGGGTGGATTTTAACGTAAAAATCAGGGGTGGTTGAACGCTTAGTAGGGTGGGAAATACCAAGCCATACGTTTTCTATAAAAATACTACACATATAACATGTATTTTAACAATTCTAAAAACGTTTAACCACTTAACCAGGTTTAAAGAAGTAATTATGCAATGAACCTTATCGATGTGCTCATACTCACATTTGACCATTTTATACCACCTGGTGATGATGGAAATAACACCACCAGGTCAAAGTGATGAATAATCTCACACCAGTACAACAATGGAAGAAATGCAACAGAAATATAGCAATATAACATTAGAGAGAGATAAGGAGAAGAGGAAGAACACTAGAATTTGAGTGGTTCGGTCGAAGCCTACATCCACTTTATGTGTGTGATTGAAATACACTAACAAATATGGCTCTAATGGCATGTGTTACAACACTCAAATATGTCTTCTGGATACAAATGAGCAGAGTTTTGATAGGATTTTGATTAAGCGACCCTCTATAATGAAGAAGATGAGATGTATTTATAGTACCTTGGGGGTGTATTACACCCCCAAGCATGCAATAAGCATGTGCAGAATGCTCCTATCCATTTAGGAGGATCAAGCTATCTTCGTCACATCTATGTCATGATGATGAAATCTTCCCTCACGTGAGAGAATGATCTGGGTATAATGGTTTTAGTTCACATGTGTCACACATCCACACACTCATCTCCACACATCTCGCAATGCGTGCGTTCTATCAGTAAAATGACCTTAATCGACCACACTGGCCAAGGTTAGACTTGTAGATCTGTGAACCACTGAAAAACTTGACACCTGTGATGTTGATTAAACTCGACCTATCCTCGTCATCCTGGGGGTGGTCGAGGATAAGAGTGCTCAATCTCTGAGAGTAATGTAGGTAACCCATCTTGGCCAGTTACCGAAGGACGAGGCCGAGGCCAAGGCATCTTGAGTTGCTCTATGGGATGAGTTAGTAACGGCCAAGCCTGATCAGGTCGAGTTTTAACATCCCACTTATGGATGGTTGGTGAAGGTCGGCTACGACCGAGGCTATATGATCATGAGGATGAGGTCACACTTAGCATATCAATCAACCCTAACCCTTAGTCTCTGAGGTGGGGATGAGGCTGAGGGGTAAGGATGTTATGTCATCTATAAACACTGATTGTAGTTGTTGAGAGGACATATGGCATCTATCAAGTGAGTGGTAGTTGTCTGTGACAAGTCTCACAGTTCCAATAGGGCTGTATCCAATCGAGGCATGGATGACGGCGTAAGCGCTTAGGGTTACGCTTTTAAAATGATGAGGCATATGGGAAACTGTGCGGAACTTTGTAAAGCATGCACAAATAATTACTAATATTTAAATGTTTTTTTAAACCATTTTATCTTTCCTTGTTTCATACCTTCTGCGAACTCCTCTCTCTAGAAGCAGAACTCCCACCTCATGTCTTTATTCCTCCAAGAATCTCTCAAGGCTATTATTTCTTCCCCGTTCTTCCATTCCTCCAAGTTTCCCTTTTTTGCCATTTCTTTAAACCTTTCTTTTAGTTTTTCAACTTGTTAAAAGGTTTTTAGTTTTTTCGGTGAGCTCATTAATCACTCTGATAACTGCATTAGGTTGTTAGGGCTCGTTTCTAGGCAGTTCATGATGGTATTAGGTAGGTATAGGCTCTTTGGGGACTATAATCACTTAGCTTTGGTCTTATTTGTACTTTATTTGGATTTTCAATTAACTCCGATGATTTTTTTGGTCATCTTCTTTGGTGAATACTCAAGTTGCTCTTGAGTGTTCTTTGGACAAAAATATTTATTCCCCATTTTCATTCTTAAGTCAAAGCCAGTAAAAGTCTTAAGTTGTTTGCTTTTTAAGAATTTTGCTGAAAACTGCTCAAGTCTTACCTCGGCTTTTGGATGCTACAAAGGCTTTATAAGTTAGTTGAAGAATTTCCATCACTTAGGGAGAAATGATTCTAGCATATTCGTAGGGTTGAAGAAGATTATGAGGAAAACTGTAGAGTCAATCCCATTTAGGTATAACCCATATCCCCATCCCACTGAAAACCATATACCCTTACCCTTTTGAGGATAATAGGGATGAGATGACTGAATCGTCATCTCCACCGGCTGATAGGAGGGACTCATTCGAGTAGGCCATGAGGATGCCCCCATCTTATGTTATTAACCCTGAGTTGGACGAGACCTCAAGTCGTGCCATGTCATTAAGATAAGCTAAGTCTTCTAGCTAAGATGACTCTTCTTTCTAAATCATAGACGAGTATTCTTCTAGTGGGTCCTCAGTTGTGGTCGTCTCTAAATCCGTCGAGCCAACCATAAACGTTGACCTTTCTCCATTCGAGGTCCCTCTGAGTGCCATTACATGTGATGAATTTCAAGAGAGGTTTCCAGATGGAATTTTTCCCTCTGAGGCCAAAGTAGAAAATGAGGCCGAGGCAGGAGATGGGCATGAAAACGATGACGACAGTAGCTTTGAGGAAGAGGTATCTGTTGACTATACTTTCACCGAGCGATTTCCCTCATCGGTTAAAGAGTCTGATATTCTCCTATGGAGACGCCTCTATGGCATTAAGTTTGACATAATCATGCGCGTACTAGTCGAGGAAGAGAGGGCTTATGGCAGCCGAGAAGACAAGATCGTAGTATATGAGCAAATGTTCAAACTCGACTTCAGGTTACCCTTTTACCCTACCTTACGAGCCATTCATTCCAAATTGGAGCTTGCTCCCACCCAACTAGAGCCCAACTCTTAGTGGGTCATCCTGGGCTACATCATATTATGGCTAAACAACTACACGAACAACCCTTCCATAAAGATCTTCAAATCCTACTACCACATGTCATCTTCTAAGACCCAGGAAAGCTATTATCATCTGATGGCTAGGAATCTTGACAAGAAGATAATACAGGTCACCTAAACTTCTAACCACTTCTGAAAATTGAGGTTATTTTTTTTATCTCCAAGGCCTGGGAGTTATTGATCGATGTTGAAATATCAGAGGACGAGCCGAGAGTTCCTCATATCTGGGTGAACCCTTCAAGGTGGGCCAAACTGGACCCTAGCCTAAGCATACCAAATCGAGAGAGGGTGACGTACTTACAGGGTTTGGGGAAGTAAGGTCTTCTTCCCATGTTTGAAGGCATACTGACTCCTTTTTTTTATAATGTTGGCCTATGGGTTGACCCACTGGCCAAGCCATATGATTGATCTTTATTTTTGATATTATCTTTTAAGTGTTCTGTGGGCTCTAACTTTTATCATTACTGATCATTTCTTCTTTTAAAGTGTAGATCATCCACCACACATTTCAGATGATCTCTAGAATATTACTTCCCCATGATTAAAGAACATTCTGGAAGAAGGGGGCAAGAAGCCTACAAAGAAGACTACTCATCTCGAGTTCGGCAAAAAATGAAAGGAACCTCCTCCCCCAGTTGACACCCATTTGGACAGTCAAATTAGGCCGAGGATAATTCCACCATCCACTCATTCGCAAAATGTTCCTTCGTCCTCAGACCCCAGCTCATCGTCTGGTGAGACCTTTGATCATTACTCTGTGACTAACAACACTCAGCTGAGGAATACTCCACTTACGATCTTATCATCATCATCAAGGGCTAAGAGGTCCATGTTGCATGCCCCTTCTAAGGAAGACTATGAGTTATTGTCTAAATTTTTGGCTCCCCAAGTCATTGACTTTAGCCTTCACACCTTGGATAAAGTATTGGCACTTTCTTGACAAATTGTTGTCTCGTCTCTGACATGTACATTCTGGACAAACTGTGTGGTTTTGCCTCAACCTCCAAATGGATGGACGATAATTATCCCAAGGTTTGTGAGGTCGATAGGGCTTTGAGATCTAAAGAGGAACTGAAGGAGAAGCTTAAGGACATTCGACGCAACTATCAGAAGGATCTGGACACTCTAAAGGAGTGGGACACAGCTCTGTAGATGAAGGATGATCTTATAAAGACATAGTGAAAGCTCCTCTTAAATATGGATGAATAGCTTTCGGCCTTAACTGCCCAACATGCCAAGGATCTTGCATCCTCCATTTCCCAGACCAAGGCCGAGGCTTTATCAGTCGATTCTCTAAAAAATATAAAGGACTAAGCCATTGAGGCATACAAGTTTAGTGAAGAGTTTGGAGGTTTCAGAATGGAGTTATTTGAGAGGGGACATAAGACAGCCTGCAGGTGGGTCACTACCAAGTTCGCTGAAGTAGTCTCCTCTGTCCACTCTGAATTAGAATCTCCTAACATGGAGGAATTTTTATGGCTAATGCACTGAAATACCTTGTGGCACTACAGGCAGTCGAGGTCAATGAAGTGACACCCGACACCCCTCCTATTGATATCAATGCCTCAGTCGTCCCTACTCAAGCCCAGGGGGCTACCGGTGGGTCAACCGTGGTAATTGAGCAAGCCCTTGCTGATGAGAGAGTTACAAATACAGATCCAACTTCATAGGGTGGTGATCTGTGACCCATACCCTCTTATCTGTAATAGCTTAGTTTACTTTTGACAAACTCTCATTTCTTCTCATTTTATTTTTTGACATGGATGATCATAGCTTATATTTAAGCTGAATATATAATGTTTCTTCTCTCATATGTTCTGAATTATATTTGCCTTTATATGCATGTCATCGTCAGATGTTTTTGTCAACTAACCATAACCATAATGCAATTATTTTTAATTTGAACCGACCAAATTATGCATTGTTGTCTTCTCTTTAAATGAGATGATGTTATAAATCAACCAAAATCAAGTCCTATCTCGTCGTTTTGAGAGTGTATAGGTGAATGTCGTCTCGTCCATGCACTGTCATCTCGACTGAGGGAGTTTATCCACCGAAATTAATGATGTTTACGATGAATCACATTTAAGCGATTTTAAATTTTAATCCACCAAATTATGGTATTTAATCACAAGTCCCCTCTCATCGTTTAGAGAGTGTATGGATGAGCTTTTTCCCATCCATGCACTGTCGTCTTGGTCGAGAGAGAATTTCCACCAAATTAATGATGTTTAATTAATGAACCACAACCAAGTGATTTTTAAATTTGAATCCACCAAATTATGGTGTTTAATCACAAGTCCCCTCTCGTCGTTTAAAGAATGTATGAATGAGTGTCGTCTCGTTCATGCACGATTGTCTCAGTCGAGAGAGTAAATCCACCAAGTTAATGATGTTTAAGAATAAATGTCTTTCGATGTCATTGACAGTCCATGGATGAGGTTGACCCCGTCTGGATGGTCATATCACCAAGGGACATTCAAGTCTACTTCAGCACGAATGATGTTTTTTAGCTTAAGATGAGTTCATACATGAAAACAACAAGTATTCAAATAAATGGACAACACATATGAGAGAACAGTTGAGACTTTTATAGAATTTCATTCATATTGTTTTCACTATCTGATTCTCATATACATGCATTATAAAACTAAAATGTCACTGAAAATACTTTTTGAGGTGGTCGGTGTTCCATGGGTTGGAGAATGGATCTCCTTCTAGATTCTCCAACCTATACATCCTCGGTACTACCTCTTCAACCACTATGTATGGGCCATGCCAATTTGAATGAATCTTGTTAGTCTTATTCCATGTATTCTTCAACACTAGGTCTCCTACCTTTAGTTGACATGCCTTTATTCTCTTATTGTAGAACTTCACTATCCTAAATAAAGTCTTCCACGAGGTCTAAATAAAGTCTTCGTTCAATAATGTTCTCTTTAGGGTCATAGTTCTGAACCCTATGGGCAGGAAGGCCTATCTCCATCGGTACTGCTGCCTAGGAACCATAAGCCAACATAAATGGAGTTTCCCCGGTAGGAGTCCTCTATGTCGTCCTATAAGCCCAGAGGAGAACATATACTTCTTCAACCCACCTGCCTTTGGCATCTTCCAATCTCTTCTTGATTCAATCGAGGATCGCCCTATTTGTTACCTTTGTTTTCCCAGTGGCCTGGGGTCATCCAGGTAAAGAGAAAAACTGCTTGATGCCGACTCGTTCGAAATATTTCTGTAAAGAGACATTCTTGAATTGTGTACCATTGTAAGAAATTAGGGAATTGGGTAGGCCGTACCTATAGATGATATTTTTCTAGATAAACTATAAGGATTTCTTCTCTATGATTGTTATCATCGGCTTAGCCTCTACCCACTTTGAAATAATCGATTACCACGATCAAGAAATGATAGTTGTTCATAGCTCTTGGTAGTGGTCTAACTAGGCCAATCCCCTAAACCACAAAAAAGCTATTGAATTGTAATGGATGTAAGTGGCTGACGAGGTTACTGTGGTATAGTTGAAAACCTCTGGTACTTCTCGCATTTCTTGACGTATACAACTGCATCTTTGGCCAACGTCGACCACTAATAACCCTATGTAATGATCCTCTTAACCAACGATTATCCTCTAATGTGGCTGGAACACGACCCTTCATGCATATCTTTTAAAATATACTCTATCTTAGATAGATGGGCACATATGAGGATAGGAAGCATGAACCCTTTCTTATATAAGATGTCTCATATGAGGGAGAACTTGGCAGCTTTGTACCTCAATTTATTTTTCTTGACCTTGGACTCAGGAAGCTCCCTATCTCTAATGTAGCGGATCATAGGAATAATCTAGGAAGCTCCTGTACTCATATTGGAAAAAAATCCATGCTATTCTCTTCTCCTTCGATCGTCGGTCGATGGAGAATCTCTACCAGGACTGTTCTTCTAATTTCAATTTTGGTGGATGAAGCTAACCTTACCAGAGCATTGGCTCGTCTGTTTTCCAGCCGAGGTTTCCTCTACAATTTTACATCAGTGAAATGTTTCAACGATGTATTAATCTTTCCCAGATACCCTTTCATTCTGTCATCTTTAGCCTAATATACCCCTAAGATTTTATTAACAACCAACCTAGAATCACTATGAATAAGGAGTTAGCCAACATTTAGTGCCCGGGCAAGGGAGAGACCTGCTAGGAGAGCCTCATACTCAGGTATGTTCTTGGAATCTTTGAAGTTAAATCTCAATGCATACTCAATATTGATCCCATTTGGGGCCGACAATATCAATCCTGCCCCGCTTCCATTCTCATATGAAAACCCATTAACAATTAGACTCCACACGATACCATTTGGTGAAAATTACCCTCTTCCAGGGCTCCATTATTGAAAAGATAACTTTCCTCCTCATTCTCAAACATTTTTTTTCTTGCCGAACTCGTCTCGACACTCTACCTTATTTCCCATAAACTGTATCTTCAACGTCAGTCCCATCCCAGGTGAATTTTACCACAAAGTCAGCTAGGGCTTGACCTTCAATATCCGTTATCGACTGTAGATGATGTCTAACTCTCCTAACTCGATTACCTAAATCATTAGTCTTCCTGATTTCTCAATCTTGTGAATTACTTTCATGAGGGGTGACCATGGTATGTGCTTGAAAGTATGGCTTTATCCTCCCCGTGGCATGGATTAGTGAATAT
This sequence comes from Sambucus nigra, assembly GCA_949130495.1. Lineage (NCBI taxonomy): Eukaryota > Viridiplantae > Streptophyta > Magnoliopsida > Dipsacales > Adoxaceae > Sambucus > Sambucus nigra. Next base: position 124,924,280 of record OX422213.1, read on the forward strand.
GCTAACTTCTCCATCTTGGGGTACCTATTGGAGTGCCTTACTATTTAAATACACTAGTTTTTGAACTCCATCCTCTTCTCTTACAATAGTGACGCTGATTGCCAACTCAGATACTACCAAATAAAGATATATTTTCTCCCCTTGAACTGGTCTAAATAATAGGAGTGGAGAGATGAGGTAGGACTTCAAATCCTTAAAGGATCTATCAGACTCTTCGTTCCATTCAAAATCTTTTCTTAATACTCCAAAGAAAGGAAGTCATTTATCACTGGCTCTAAACATAAACTAATTTAATGTTGCCACTCTTCCAGTCAGTCTCTACACATCCTTTATTGTTGTAGGAGTCTCCATCTCCTACAAGGACTTGATCTTCTGAGGGTTGGCTTCAATTCCTCTCTGATTCAAAATAAATCCCAAAATCTAGCATGATCCCACATCTAAGACACATTTGATGGGGTTGAGCTTCATCCGATACTTTTCCATTGTGTCAAAGGTGAGCTCAAGGTCGGCCACATAAGTATTTTCCTTAAGGCTCTTCGTCAACATATCATCAACATACACTTCCATTGTCTTGCCGATCTGGTCCTCAAACATTTTATTGACTAGCCTCTTATACGTTGCTCCATCATTCTTCAACCCAAAGGGTATGACCATGTAGCAATAGGTCCCCTTATTAGTAATAAAGGTTGTCTTCTCTTCATTGGTCGGGTCCATGAATATCGGTGTAGCCTGAGTAGGCATCCATGAAGCTCATGAATTCATAGCCAAATGTAGCGTCTAATATATAATCTATTATGGGTAAGGTGAAGATATTTTTTTAGCACACTTTTTTTAGATCCGTGAAGTCAACACAGATCCTCTGTTTGCCATTGGCCTTGGGGAAGATGATAACATTTACCAACCAGTTTGGGTAGATGACTTCGTGAATGAAGTCAGCCTTATCTAATTTCTTGACTTCCTCTCTAATAATGCCATACCTCTCTCTTGAGTAGACTCTTCTTCTTTGAGGTATCGACATTGCATCATCGGCCACATTGAGCTTAGGACATATGACTTCTGGGTAAATACTTGGCATATCTTTGTGGCTCCAGGAAAAACTTCTCTGCCACTTCTTCAATAGCTTAATCAACTCTTCCTTGACCTCTTTCTTTAGGGCTTTTCCAATTTGGATATTTTTTTTGCTCGTCCTCACTAAGGGCGATGGATTCTACCTCTTTCGTGGCTTCCCGTTTCTTTAATTTCATCTCGTCTATTAGGTACAACATATCAATATTATATGTTGTGGTGGCCTTCTTATGGTCTTCCCTCTCCTCAGCCGAGTTGAATTAGCTTTCTCGTGCTAACACTTGATCACCTTGGACTTTCCCCTACCCCATTTGGAGTCAGGAATTTCACCATTTGGTTTACAGTGGAGGGAATGGCCTCAAACACTTTGAGGGCCACTCTTCCCATAATAATGTTATAACTCGAGTATAAACTTTCATCCATTATAAAGAAATTGGACTTCTTTGTGAGACTCTTCAGCCAAACATCTCCCACCTAATGTCCATCTCATATATTCCTAATGGATGTACTTTCTCACCACTGAATCCAATCAAGGCGTGGTGATAAGGCTCGAGCCTCTTCTTACTGAGCCCCAAACCTTTGAAGCATCGCTAGAACATAACATTGGTCGAACTTCCTCCACTGACTAGTATTCTTAGCACGTCATACCCATGAACCCTGGTTGTAATCACTAGAGGGTCGACTTGGGGAGCTAGGATACCTTTGAAGTCAAGTCTTGAAAAACCCACAATCAAAGTGTCCATATCCACATTCTTCCTTTTCTATAACTTATCGCTTACTGCAGCTGAGTTAACCACTTCAACTTTGGGAAGAGATTTGACCTCTTCAATGTGTGCCTTTCTGTCAGCCACCTTTGAGCCTCCTCCTGCTAGCCCCCCACAAATTATCTTTACACCGAACGAGATCATATAAAGGCGACCTTTGGGACCATCGTCCTTTGGTGGCAGGTCTGGATCATCGCAATCATCGTCATCTCAGGCATCATCCTTTTTTCCAGGAGCATCATCTTTGCACTTATCGGCTCTTTTTTTTCTTAGGTCATCTCGGCCTCCTCTTGGACTACCACTGCTTATATATTTTCTCAGGTTCCCATCCTTGAGCATCTTCTCAATATCATCCTTTAGAGAAAAACATTTATCGATGAGGTTCATGTGGTCTTGGTGAAATTCACACCAGAGGTTTTTGTTCCTCTTATGAGGGGGGAACTTTTAGCTTTTCAGGCCACTTCAGGGATCGATCATTCTTGATCTCATTCAAGATATGCTCACAGCTAACTACGAGGGGAGTGCAGTCGCCAAGCTTATCATTTACTGATCTCTTTTTTCCATCTTTACTTTTATTTTGGAACTTGCCCCCACTTCTCATCCCCTTTTCATCCTCATAGTTCGCTTCCATAGACTCCTTGACGTTCATGACCTTGTCGGCGTTGCCAATAGCTCGGACATAGAGTTCGGTGGATCCTTTACAAGCTTCTAGAGCAATTTCCCTTTCTTTAGATCTCCTATCAGTAATGTCATCGCAATACTTTCTTTATAGTCCTTAACTTCTATGTACTCCCTGAGTCTCTCATTCTTTCCATGGTTTACATACAACAAATGAGTAGTCTTCTTTTGGGGTGTTACCTCGAAAATGAAGTTGTGTATGAATCTCTCGATGAGTTTCCTAAAGTTCTCAATTGAACTCTTTGGGAGTGAAGTGAACCATATATGAGCTGCTTTGATCAAAGTACTTGAAAAGGCATGACACCTCATCTGATCCGAGACTGAGTAAATATCTACATGTCAATTGGTACATCTCGATGTGGTGAACCGGATTAATGATCCTATCATACTTGGGTATAACCACTGGAGGCTTGAATTTGGCTGGATTTGGATGACTTACTATCCTGGACACAAAGGGCGAACCTTCATTATATCTCCTCTACAATGAATCTTGGTTATTCAAGATGTCACATATCTTGTCTTCCAACCGTTGTATGGAGTTATTCCAAGGTCTGTCGGCCACCACATCCTCGACCACATTCTCTCCAGCTACCTTTCATCCATTTGGCCGAACCAAAGCTTCTTTAGGAGCCATTCTCTGCCGGCTGTTTACCTCTCTTTTATCTTCATCTCGGCCTCTTCGGGTGTGACGATTGTCACCTCCATTGTTACTTCGAGAATCAGCTATACTTCTTGATATGGAAAGGCAAGTTCTTAGATCGTCCGGTGCTGGGCCAAGCCTATCAAAGGCCGACCCCCTTCTCAACCTGTCTAGGGATGATGGTATTGGCCTAAACTCTCATCTTGACCGTTCAGTATGGCCTCGGCTTGGTTGAATATGTCTTATAGTTTCTATCATCCTCTTCCTTGCACTCTTGCTCCTCATTGTTAGGGCACCACTGACTTGGCCTCCCCAGGCACAAACGCCTAGTGTCGGCCACATCTCTGCAACTCTGCTAATGAGGGAGATCCTTGTGTGGGGCCTAGGGTGGTCCCATGGCCTTCAAATCTTGGCGTTCTTCCCTTGTTGCCGGAGTTATCATATTATCTCCTTCGGGCCCAATCACTTTTTGGGTAAGGGTAGAGAACTGTTGTTGCATCAACTTCTAGCTAGCCATTATGGAGAAAAGATCACCCACTACTTCGGCCAATTCTGATTGAGAAGGCTGGCTGGTACTGGGTCCACCACCCCCCGGTGGTAGTGGAGGTGGAATTCTGATGCCCTGTTTCAAACCTGATGGATGAGATGTAACTGAAGAGTAAAAGCATACACGTTCAACAAGAGATCTTTCAATGGTGAAACAACTCCACAAGAGGGGAGGACGAGTTCACGACCAAAGACTTCGGTGAGTATAAGCTAAAGAAGGAAATAAATGATAATTCTCATTCCCACAAACGGCGCCAGACTGATGATCATGGAAATAGCACCACCAGGTCAAAGTTATGAATAAGCTCACACCATTACACTAATAATAGAAATGAAACAGAAATATAGCAATATAATAGTAGAGAGAGATGAGGAGAAGATGAAGAACACTATAATTTAAGTGGTTCGGCTGGAGCCTACATCCACTTTATGTGTGTGAGTGAAATCAACTAAAAAATATGGCTCTAATGGCATGGGTTACACCACTCAAGCTTTTTCTCTCTTCTGGATACACATGAGCAGAGTTTTTTTAGGGTTTTTATTAAGAGATCCTCTACAATAAAGAAGATGAGATGTATTTATAGTGCCTTGGGGGTGTATTGCACCCCCAAGCATGCTATAATCATGTGCAGAAGGTTCCTAGTCATTAAGGAGGAGCTAGCTGTTTTCATCACATGTATGTCATGATGATCAAATATTCCATCACGTGAGAGAATGATCTGGGTATAACGGTTTTAGTTCACATGGGTCACACATCCATGTGCGTATCTCCATGCGTCTTCCAATGTATGCGCTCTATCAGTAAAATGACCCTGGCTGACCATATTGGCTGAGGTTAGACTTGTAGATCCGTGAACCACTAAAGAGTTGAAACATGTGATGTTGATTAATCTCGGCCTGTCCTCTTCATCCAGGGGGAGGCCGAGGGGCTCAATCTCTGAGAACAATGCAGGTAACCTATCTTCGCTAGTTACTGAAGGCCGAGGCGTCCTGAGCTCTTTTATGGGACGAGTCAATAACGGCCGAGCCTGATCAGGTCGAGTTACAATATCCCACTTCTGGATGGTGGGTAAAGGTAAGCTACGGCCAAGGCTGAATGATCATGAGGATAAGGTCACACTTGGCATATCACCACCTATTTACATACTGAGAGACTATCGAACTATTTGTATTCCTTAGCATCCCTTTACCTTTTTCACTAGATCGTATTATATACATTCCTTAAGAAAAACCAATTTCATTTTCGTTTCCATTATCCTTTCTTAGAATTTTCCAAATATTTTCATATATATTAGGCTCCACACGACCTGCTATGCTACCATATTTTCTAGCCAGTGATTTCGGGCCTTTGATCTAGGGGTTGTGCTCATCCAAGTTCATATTAATGTGTTTTAACATTTTTACCAATGTCCACATTATTTCGTTATTTTTTCCATTTATCATTTTTACAGTTTGTTTCACCATTTCACGCCAATCGCATGCCATTTTATTCACTTTGTCCATTTTTCACAAAAACTGATCGATAAGGCCTAATGAGTAAGTCCAACTGCTAGGACTCTAAATTTTATCAAAATATCATTTTACCCTTTATTTATCGAAGCCTTGTGAAAAACATATTTACTTCATTATGGCACAATAAATCATCATTTCACGTTCAAAAATCACATTTTATGATTTTATGTCCAAAAACCATATTTCATCATTATGCTCAAACCACATTTCTTTATATTTCTTTAATGAGAAATCCATTTAATCATTTGAAGTTGATTTTACAAAAAACAAATAGTCCATTTTAGCCTTATCATCATATGTAGTTTCAAACATCATTCTTCTTCACTCTTATAGACATTTACAACATATTTAAGGGATGGCTTTCCAAAATTTCTGATTTTCTAAGGAAACCCATTTCAAACATCTTATATCATGTTTAGATGTCTTCTACTAACATACTACAAGATTCAACACTTGTTTGGGAGGATTTCAACCCTATAATTCTTTAAATATAAATCTAAACAAGATATTAACACAAGATTACATTTTATGTGCCTATTTGTCATATTTCATGATTAAAAACAGTACCTGTTCTTCAAAAAACCATTTAAGTCTTATTTTCTCAAAAACTCCATTTTGTAAGAAAACCTTAAATAAACATACTACAAAATATTTTTATAACATTAAAACGTATTCTATCATGCATCCTACATATATCCAAAGTCTTTAATATTGAAAACTTGAAGATGAAAACCCTACCTTGGATTTAAAGAGGAGAAATTATAGGGAATGGCTTGAAACCTCTAAAAACTCCAAAGCTCCAAGAAAACTCCAACATCTTCAAGAGATCTCCAACAACGGCTTCTTAAACCAACTTATTTCTCATACTAGGATTGACATGTGTATATCTAGCTAGGAAAAGGTTAGTAAATGACATTGGATGGTTGTGTTAGCCTTGGGAATGGGTGGGGGTGGGGTGGGGGGGGGGGGGGGGTAGAGATGGATGAGGGAACCTTAAAATAGTGGGAGGAGACATAAACATCTAATAAGAATTTTTGGTAATAACCCAACACTATCCATTGTCCCTTCAATATCCTAAGACCCTTAAAGCCATTAAACTTTGGTACACCCAAAGTTACACACCCGTTTGATCTTCTCCATTGGGAGATTGATAGATCAAAAGCTCTAAGAGTCCACATGTTGACATCACTATTGGAAGTGCTGAAATCAAATTTTTGTCAGTCTCGTTTGAATGAGACCGCACCTCGTTTGAACAAAAATACAAATCTCATTTGAATAGGGTTACAATGATGATCAAACAAATGTGGTAAAACTTAGACAGGGACCCATCTTTTGATGGACATTTGAACCAATCATTCCAACGATAATCTTATCTCATTCCATGACTTCATCACTCTTTTCAATGACCCTAAAATTATTTTAATTAGATTTTAGCCCATTTTATTCGTAAAAAATACACAAGGACAATTTAAAGTAGATAACTTTCCATTATATTTAGTGCATGGCCCAAAGGCATATGAATTATAGGGAATGAGGTACAAATCTCAGGCACGAGTGTTACATTCTCCAATACTTAGGAGTTTTCCTCCCTAAAATTAGAATATCTAAGCCAAGCAAAGATTTTTGGGTGATTCTCACGCATCTTCGACTCACACTCCCAAGTCACACCTTCAACACATTGTAACTGCTAGAGAACCTTCATTAACAGAATGATCTTGTTGTGAAAGACTCTATCCTTGCGGTCCAAGATGGACATGGGTCACGTCAAAAATATAATGTCTTCTTCCAACTCAATGTGGTTCCAATTGATGAAGTGCCAGGGATCTAGAAGATACTTCTTCAACATGGAAACATGGAACACATAATGGATATGGGAGAACCGAGGAGTTAATGCTAAGCAATACGTTTTGGAAAAAACTATTGACTATCGATCTTAGGTCTAACCTTTAATAGAACATGGTCACCCACCTCTCCTTTCAAACATCAGCGTAATTTTAATGTTTATTCTCACCCAACATGAGCCTTTATCGAATTACCTAAACTTTATTGATCATCTTTCTTATCAAATTTGAATCGGTAAGATGTTTCTCACCCACCTATGCCCAGTAAATTAGAGAGAAGAACAATCTCATACAAAGAGCTTCATAGGTATCCATAATAACACTTTCCTAATAACTGTTGTTGCAGGGAAAATCTACTAGATGTAGATTCTCCCCCTAACTACCTTTAAAGTCAAGCGCACAAGCTCTCGACATGTCTTCTAAGATATGGATAGTCCGTTCCGACTACCCATGTTTCTTTGGGTGATACGTTGTACTCATGCTCAAATCTGTGCCCAGTTCCTCTTAAATCTTTCTTTAGAATAGAGACACAAACATGGGATACCTATCCAAGACAATCGAGAGTGAAACACCATGTAGTCAGACTATCTCTTAGACATACAATGTTGCCGACTTAGCCACCTTGTCCGTGACCTTATCGGTAAGAAGTGTGCGGATTTTATGAGCCAATACATTATAAACCATATTGCATCATGACTACACTAACTATGGTAAACTTATGAAAAAGTCCATCCTGATATGCTCCCAATTCCACTCTGCTAAGAGTAGTGGTTGCAATAGCCCCGTGGGAATCTTGTTCTCTACTTTCACCTATTGGAAAGTGTAGCACTTGTCAAAATATATCACCATATACCTCTTTATATCGGACCACCAAAATTCTCTACATAGGTCCTTATACATCTTCATAGCACTAGAATGTATGCTAAATCACGAGTGATGTGCCTTCTTTAGCACCTCGTCTTGAAGCTCATCAATAATTGGGATAATCAAATTGCCCTTCTACCACACACCACCATCCCCCTAGTCGTACATGTAGCAATCTGAGGGATGTATTCCACATGGGGAACTTCAGACGTCACTACACCTATCATACTGATTACCCTTCTATCCACGCGTGCATTTCTACTTGAGATGTTTATTTTATTATTAAATCTCGCCCCTTATAAAAAGGGTTTCTTTCACTACTAGCCATTTTTTCCATTATGGTTCGAGCAAAATTGTTTTTCTTAAGCAGGGAGAGAGAGAGAGAGAGCACACAATGTTTTTAAAATACCCATTCCAAATTCCCTTTCTTTCGTTTGTTTCCTTTGTTTTTCTGGAAGTGGCACCCAAAAAGTTACTTTTGTGAGGGAGGTTTCTCTTGAAACTGTTGATCGTTAAATCTAGTGGGGAAAGTATCATTATGCTCCCTATTTTGGGATTGGAGATCAATTTTGGATGGTGGCAAATAAATTTCCTGGTTCCCTTACCTCTAAGTAAGAAGACACAAATCTTCCTGTGGGTGAGGATGAAATCATTAAGAACAGGCATACATACCTAGTTCCATCATCACCGGATGAGAGGTGGGATTAACCTTATTCCAATGTTTAGTTTAAGTCTACTAGAGGCACATGTGAAGGTTTGGTAGCATGGAAGGATTATATACATGCTAAGTATGCTAAATACTTATCACTTGTTCGTATGTCCTCCACAATATTATTTAGCGATCTTACATTGGCCAAGAATAACAGTACCTTGAGGACGTTGGTCTTTCTCTAGAGATACCGGGCTCATACCTTTACTACTTGATGGGGGGAATTCACACTTACGTTGGAGGATGTGTGTGAACTCCTGGGTCTTGAAGTTACTGGAACGAATACCTTCTTTAAAGAATCAATCATAGGTGATGAGCTCAATGCTCGCAAGGAGTTGAGGGAGGTTGTAAAAAAACGTATGAAAACTTATAAAAATTGTACCCTTTTGGAGATTATCAATTACTTCTACTATATGGAGGATAAGGCTACTGCCTAAGTTCAAGAGGCTGCCAAAAATGACCCTAAGGGAAAGCATGTGTTTTTAATGCCTCCTATTAGAGAGGGCTATGAAAGTAGCATTGAAGTTGCTAGTTACATCTGGGTTAGTTTGTCGAGGGTCTTCCAACCTAGAAAGCCTCACGGCTGTCCAAAGAGGGACCTTATCAATATTTTCGTTCGAATAGCCTTTGGGGTGAAAGTTCCCCTAGCTCCTATCACACTTGGTTGTCTATACACTTGGCTTGATAGGGTACAAACTGATTCATCCAGGTATATAGGCAGGTTTGATGTATCGCATTATGCCAATCACATCCTTCTAATGTCTTTCATCTATGCCGGGTTCCCCACTTATGCCCCTGCTAGTTTTCTCCCTACAAAACATGATATCAAGGTTCCTCGCATCCTTTCTTGGAACCATAAATAATCTAGGAAGTCCCTACATTCCTTCATTCATGATGTAAAGTGTTTTGTGTTTTGTCCTTACTCATTCGTTGACCAATTCTTTACCAATAATTTCTTTTTGTCATGTTAAGCGGTCAAGGAGTCTCAATCCTTCAATTTCCCTTCTTCCAATGTTCTCTTGGTTCTTAATCCTTCTTACGTCCCTTACTATACAAAATGCTCCAACTTTTGCACAGCTTACTCACCCCATCGCATGGATATGAAGTTTTTGTTTGACCAGGGGGTGCCTCTTCTAAACCATAACACAACTGATAAGCCCATAAACTTTTCCATGGCCTGTGAGTCTTACAAAAATAGTGGCCACTTTGTCCAATCAACTCCAAGTGAAAATGGTAATTCCTACCAAACATGCTCGGGGAAGTAGGTCTCCCAACTATAATAATGTATTTTGTCCAAACTAGCTCGGTCGAGTCCTCAACCGTGTGGAGAGAGACCGCATCTACCCAACAGTTAAACGTTTTCCTCAAATAGAGTTAGGATTGAGAACTTGTTCTATTAATAAATCCCAATTCCCTTTGAGTGAGGCTAATGATAACATTCCTCCTGAGCTACCTCCCTTGGCTACAATTAGTGATGCCATTTTAAAGAAGAAGAAAAGAGCCTTTACCTCCTAACCTGCCTACTCCTACTGGAGAAATTATTAGAGAGGAGAGACCCCTTGGTTCCTCAAGCGTTGTAGTTTTTAAGGCAAAAAATAAAGCCCCCTCTAAGAAGAAGAAAGTTATTCTCCCAAGATCCCCACAAGCATGCCCCTTTTAATTTTCAAATTAATCCTCAACAAGTTAGGAAATGCACTGATTTACATTAAACATTAATAATGTAATGAAATCAGGAGTCCTCGGCTTCCCAAGAGACTTTGTCCCAACATATAGTAGAAAATGGTATTTCTTTTACTCCTCCTATTAGTAGTGACAAAAGAAAACTAGGTCCAGCATACGGACTGTTAAAGTTTCTGAGAATGAGGTGGCTAAGGATGATTTTAAGCAAGTTGAGGAGGTGGATGAGGAGGAAGAAGAAGAGGAGTAAGAGGAGGCTCAATTGGTCCTCCCTTCTAGAAGATTACGTCAAATGTATTCGACTAAGACGATAACTTCTCCCCCAATTGAATACACTATCTTGAATCACATTATCGTTGCGGGTGAGCAAACTGAGGAGAGAGTAATGCCAAGAGCACCACAACATTCCTGCCAACAAACACCACAACATTCCTCCCAAAAAACTCAACAATATTCCTCTCACCAAACCTAATATCATTCCTCTCACCAAACTGTTCTTGATCTCCATTCTTCATCCCCACCCACATAGGAGTATGTGTCCCTAGTTTTGGACTCGACTCCCTCTTTGCATATTGTTTGTGAGGAGATAATAGCTAATGAAGCAAGGTGGACTCTAGTTGTTGAGCCCATCTCTATGGTGAGTATTTGTTCTTTATTAGTGAAATCTTTTGTGTATTTATTCCGCTATTTTTCAGGAGATAAATTTTTAATCTTTTTCTCCTTTGTTCTCACAGGTTGTTCCTATCAAGGAGGTTCCCATAAATACTTATAGAGCCCTTGTGGTGACTCCCCCCAAGCCCACCATTAACGGGCAATTCTTGGTGGTGTCAATTGGCCCTACTATTTTGGAAGGTATGGAAGCTGCCCCAGAGGAGGAGGTTGGTATGTTTAGGTTCGTGAAGTAGCACTTGAATAGGAAAACACTATTGGGTTTTCTCCAGACGAGGTATGCCCTTACCTGTGCATTTTGTATCTAAGTGTTGTTGCGTGAATGCCCAATTTACCTAGTTGAGAAACCATTTAGGTCCTTTAGGTAAGTTGCGACTTTTTTATACGACCACAGTGTACCTTTTCAAGATAGCATAAAGGTCCTCTGGGCACACTGGGGCTTGATGAATGTCCAATTTACCTAGTTGAGCAATCATTTAGTTCTTTTAGGTAAGTTGGTACTTTTTTAAGTGACCACAATGTACCTTTTCAAGTTACCATAAAGGTCATCTAGGCACACAGGGGCTTAATGAATGCTCAATTTACCTAGTCGAGAAACCATTTAGGTTCTTTAGGTAAGTTGGGACTTTTTTACGCGACCATAGTGTACCTTTTCAAGTTACCATAAATGTCCTGTAGCCACATTAGGGCTTGATGAATGCCTAATTTACCTAATCGAGTAGGAAATTTGGTCCTTTAAGTAAACTGGGAATTTTTTAAGCGACCACATTGTACCTTTTGAAGTTACCATAAAGGTCCTATGGACATAATGTGGATTGGGGAATGTCCAATTCACTTAGTTGAGCAACCAAATTGGTCCTTTAAGTAAACTGAGACTTTTTAAGAGACCATATTGAACCTTTTCAAGTTACCATAAAGATCATCTAGGCACATTGGGGCTTAAGGAATGTATGGTATTTCTTTTCTCTAACTTTCATTTCCTTATCTCTTCTTTTAGATTGAAGTTGATCAACCAGACACTATGGATGAACCTACTACCATTGTTAAATAGGTTCCCCCAAAGGCTACACACGAGGGTGTTGTAGAATGTGATGTAGGGGTTGGGGGCCTTGTGGACCAAGCTTCTTTGCCTCTTGTTGATCAAAATAGTTAGCAGGTTGCACAAGATAGTACTCCAATTTTGTAAGAGGGGGATAAGTCCTCTAAAACTATTTTTCCTTCTGCGAGTGATAGTGCAATTAATGTACATCATCTTCAGATTTCCCCTGCCGAAGTTGTGAAGCAAGCCTTGGTAGATTTTCCTCACATTTTAACGATGCCACACCGGTAGTTGATCGAACTCTTACTAAATAGTCATCCTTCTACTTCACCTCTCACCATGTCCAAGTTTTTCCTGTGATGATGGCTTGCAAGTATTGGGATTTTTTATAGTTTTGAGTAATGCATTGAACCCCACTTTGCTTTCCTTAAGTCCTTCCAAGATCATGGAATTTTTACACAGATTAATGTTCTTGTTGGTGATGGTTTTTTTATGAAATGGTTGGCTTACTTGCTCTAGTATTTCAAGAAATCTAACCTTCCCACATTTTATTCCAAGATTCAAGCTTCCAACCATTCGCAGGATACAATCTCTTAAGAAATGGAAAGTTTGAGCCCTGAGATTGCTAAAGTTGAGTAGGAAGTTGTTGCTATTCGAGGGGCCTTAGAAAAGTCTGAGGCAAAAATAAACCAATTCTAGCAAGTGATGACCCATCACTATACGGATATGGCCAAATTAACGAGAGAGCAATCATCTTTAGCCTCCATGCTGCCTAATCATCATCATAGATTATTAGATTCTTCCAACTTGTGGTTTGTCATTGAAGACCCAAGTGACTATTATGATTTTATTGTTGGTTTCATTATCCTTTTTTTGAAGATGTACCCCGAGGTAGTAGCTCCTTGTTGATGTAAAAAACTAGATTTGATCTAATTAATTAATCACAGATAAATATGAGTATAGAAATAAGACAAGAGATTTTTAAAGTGGTCCGGCCTGAATGGAATGGCCTACGTCCACTGTCTTGTATTACTAGGTGTCTTGCCTTGATCTTAATTATGTTTTCTTCTGATAGCTTACCCCGCCATGAGGGTATTACAATGTATTTATAGCCCTTGGGCTGCTAGTGTGAATAGATAATATGCCGTTATTGAATGGACATATACATTTGTACATGATAAAGAATAATCATTGAATCTATCTTTGTCGTTTGATCTTCCTAACAAATTTCTCGGTAAGATGAGTATCTCAGTATGTTGAGTAGCTCGGTACATTGAATTCGTGCTATGTTGGATGACACATGCCTTCATATAATTGGTCCACATCAGCTGACTAATTTTTTTATCAACAGAAGCCCCCAATGTTTCACAGTTGAGTTTTGATATCAGAGTGTGGAACATTTTACCCAAAAGTTGCTCCGGAACATTTCTTACATCTTGATTAATTACAGAACTGCAACACTTGTAAAAGTTTTCCACTTTGTGCAACAATTTTGAGCGCGAAATGGAAAATTTGCAAATATTTTGAGTTTTTAACAAACGCTTGGGTATTTGCATCTTTTTCTTTTTATTACTCGTCAGGAACATAATAGTCGTCATGTGTGATCATTACTTTTCTCATTTTTTGATGCAACATATATAACGGCGATAAAATCCTATTGTCTTCTACCTTTTGCTATCTTGTTTCCGAACTCTTTTTCTTCTCATTTTTCTTCTTATGAACGTTGTTTAAAGTCATATGCCTTAGATGATTCCTTAATCTTCTGTAAGAATTTATTCTTTCCTTCTTCTTTCTTTGCTGTAGCCATCATGGTTTACCTTGTCGAATCATTAGATACGTTTAGGGCTGACTTTGAGATTCCTTCTTGGGTTGTTTTGTAAGAACATCTTTTCCCTTCTGATTTATTTTCTCTAGCTGAAGGATACTAGTTTCCCTCTATTTTTTTATAGCCATATTGTGGTTTTTCTTTCCCGCCTAATCCCATGTGTTTGGAATTTTGCCAATATTTTCATATTGTACCTACAAAAGTAGTTCTAAATATTAATAGCGTACATAGGTTGAATCAAATTCATGGAACTCATCTAGGAATTCCTGAAATTATGTAATGTTATAAATGGGTCACCAGTGACGCCTCCTTTTATTTAAAAACTAGGTTTTTTAATAGAGCTTTAGTGGTCCATCTCCCTGATTCTAATAAGGATTAGTTTGAACATGGGGTTGTGATGAAAAATTAGCAACACCCCCCACTAAAGGGGAAAGATGTGTACCAAGGTCCCAAATGTCCACCTTATGGCAATAGGATAGGTTGTTTTTTTATTTTTAAGCCAACTCTATTTTTTATTGATAAAATGTTTCACTGACTTTTGCTTCTTTTTTTTTTTATTTGAAGTTGACAATAAAAGAAAACCCCCCAAAGAGAGTGATATTAATATAAAAGATTTGAAGCTCATCTGGGGTTTGCATCAATTAATTGTTGGGGAGCACGTGAGGTCTACTTCCTATTTGCTGAGATATAAGAACACCACTTCCTCTTTTATTCCTCGGCCTCTTGCTCCTCCTTTGGTGATTGATCTTAATCAGGCTCCTGCATCTTCTTCAATTATTAAAGAATCTTCCTCTGATTTATGCGCTTCTATTGATGACCTGATGACGAAGAATAGGAGAATGCCTAATCTCTTTTCCAAGGTTATCCCTGGCACTGATGGGGAAAAAAAGAACAAAGAAAATTTCCCAGCTGAAGGGACTAAGGAAAAAGATATTGCTCCATCTGGGGAGCAGTCATAACTATCAAGGAGATCATCAAGAATCCCCATGTTGCTCCAAAAGAGGCAACACCTTTGATTGAAGGGGTTGATATTGTTCGAGAAGAGACAACACCTTTGACTGAAAAGGCTGCTCCTTTGAAAAGATTGAGAAGGGGTCTTGCCGAAAAGACCATTGATGCTGCTGTTCAACCTAATGGGGTTAAAATACCTTCTTTGAAGGCTAGTTCTCCTGAACTCATTACTCCTGTCTTGGCCAAGAAATTTATCTAGTCTCGAACTCTTCCTAATTATCGAGTTGCTAAGACTTTTACTCCTCGGGGGAAAGTCACTCACTTGGCAGCCCAACACCTTACATCAGTAAGTGTCATTATACATGTCATTTCAATTATGCATGCAATCTTCATATTCTGATTTGAGTTTCTCTTCTTTCTGCAGTTTTTGGTGTATTTCAATAATATCCTGGAGAAGGATGAATCTATCAAAGATGTTTCCTCTTCCAGTGAAGTAGAAGAAGCCCTTGCTTGGTTATGAAAATCTTTAGTGGAGTCCCGAAAAAAGTGTGAAAATGATAAAACTACTTGGGATAATGAAATCAAGTGTACCGAGATAGATCAATAAAAAGTTAAGGAAGCTGCCAAAAAAGTTGATCTAGCTCGGTAACAAGCTATTAAATCTTCTAAGGAGGCAGAGGAGAAATTGAAGGTCGCTGCTTCCAGCAAGGAGGAAGCTGAGGAGAAATTGAAGTTCGTCATTTCCAATAAGGAGGAATCTAAGGGCAAGCTCGAAGAGGCTGAACGACGTAAGAAAGATCTTGAACAGAAAGTAAAATCTCTGAAGATCTTCTTAAGGAAAATGCTTCTTCAGATAAAGCAAAGAGAAAAGTCGTTGTGAAGAAGTCCTTTAGCTCTGGTTGGGACAAAGGATGGTACAAAGCTATAACTCCTGCCTTTACTCAAATGGAGTATGAAAGTTTAAAGTTATTCAGGGATGGATGGGTTGCAGCGTTGAAAGAGTTGAATGTTTCTAAGGATTCTCAACTATTTTAGAGACATGTTCACGACCCTCCTCCTGTTATTGAAGAATAAGAAGATAAAGATGGATCTGATGAATCTTCTTTGATGATAGTAGAACAAGCACCTGCTGCCACTATCCCTCACTCCTCCGAGCAAGTTCAGCAAATAACAACTTCTCCGAGCAACGTCAGCTGCCCACCGAGCAACCAATCCCTTCTTCAAAATCTGCTGACGATGGTGTAGGGAATAAGGAGAAGGTGTAATGTTGTTTGGCAATTTTTTTCTTTTATCTGTTTTCCCTTTTGTTTTGTATTTTTGGTTGTACCCTCCTCTATTATAATCAATAAAATGAACCTTTATTTATTCTAAATTTCTCCTTTGCTGTTCAATATAGTTGTGCTGTTGTTGATCTATTTTTACTTATCTTTACTTAGTTTATTGCCAAGATGGAGCTGTTATCAGCTCATGATACAGATTTGATGAAGAAATGTACATATTACTTCAAAGCTGGTCGTGTAGATGTCACAAAAGCACAAATAATTGATATTCTTGGATTTGATGCCTCTGAATGAACAATTGAGCCCTACTAGTATTAAAAATGTCTATTTGATCGGGTTGTAGCAAATAATATAGCTTACTACGAAATGATTGATGATCTTCAAGGAATGATTGAAGAACTAGAACTTCAACACAAGGAACCCACTTCTCTTCTGCATGAAGGTTATGAGAAGAAGTACCAACAGTTGAATGTTGATCAGGGTTATGAAAAATTTATCTTAACACATAATAAGAGAGAGAGAGAGAGTGTGATAAAAGTTGAAGTTGAGGAACATAGAAACAATGCTAAGCTCCTGGAGGAAGAAAATATTGGTTTAATAGAAGAATTGAGACAACTAACATCTACTTCTTCCTCTGAAGCTCTGTCCCAGTTGATGATGAAGGTTTTTCCTTTTTGGAGACTGAGAATGACTTATTAAGAGAAGAATTGGATGCTTTGAAAAGTGTCAGACATGCATCCACTTCCCGGGGTAGAACAAGAGCTGGTCAGAGCAGCATCGAAGAGACTAGGACTCAACGGGCTTTAGAAAATCAAGCTGCTCAACTGAAGGCAAAAAATCAAGCTCTGGATGAGATATCCCAGAAAATCCAAACTCTTATCGGGCAACTTTCCAATCAAAGTTATGCATTGCAGAATAAGGAAAGTTTAGGTAAGAGGCTAAATTAGCATGTTAAATAATTAACTTATCAATTTCACAAGAAACCCAAAGTGTTATGGATGGGGGATATAATGAAACTTTATATCATCTTGATGTCCGGTTGAGCAATCAAATAATGAGGGATACAAACATGGGTGGTTCAATGCTCTAACTATGATGATGTTTGAGCAAGGAACCGAGTTGTGGGATTGGTATAAGCCTGGGTTGCTTGATCTTCCAGTACCACCATTTCATCTAGATGTTAGTTGGATTCCAGTCAGCATATTAATAGGAGATTCCACGGCGAAGATATTTAATTGCATTTGAGCTTCCATTTTCTCTTTCATTTCAGTATGCTTCCTCTCTTGTTATGCTTCAATCACATGCCTTACCCTCTTATTTTCAATCTCCATCTCACACAACATCTTATCTAGCTATCGTTGATTTTGTGTCTTAATATATCTTAACTCATCTTGGGATTTCTTATATGATGGTCAAAAAATCATACTCGAATAGACACTGAGTCCAAATGTCTGTGCACGCCAATATCTTTCAGGTCACATAATTTGCCCAAATATATCACCATGTGAAACACCCATCTCCGTGGTCTCTAGATGTTGCGATTCTAGATCATCCATATATTTATGAAAAAATTAACCATAATTTATATAAAGTAAAATAAATCAGTTTTAATACAATGAAAAGTTATTATCATTTATTGACTATATGATAGTAGGTGTTCCCCTTTTAAATCATATGAAAAAATTTAATATATGCCAACAAAATATGTTTTAAAAGTTATATACACATACATTTACAATGAGATAAATGAAAGTATTAAAGTGGAAGCAAACTCATATATATATATAGGTATAAATTGCTAACGTATAACAAAGGGAAATGTATTATTATCAATTTTAATATAAATAAAAGAAATCAATCATTATAAAATATTTTGTAGTTTGTTATAAAATGAGTTGGGTTTACATTAAAATACATGAAACAAACCATTAATTTTCATTATTTGATCACAATATTACTCAGTTTGTCATGTAGTATTTTTAACAATATTTTATTGATAGTATTGTTGAGTTTGTCATGTAGAATTATTAGTATTATGTTCTCAAAATGATCATTTGATGTTGTAACTTTATTTGAGAATCATTTGATGATCACCTTCATCAAATGATCAAACATCATATAAGTAGAACTTTTAATGAATGGAGGGAACGTAATATTTAACTTACTCTTTTATCCAAGAAGTCACTTTAGTTATTCATAACATTTTTTTATTGAAAATTCTATTGAAAATAAGTTTTTCTAATTTACTAGAGAATATTAATAAGTTATACTTAATAGATGGCTGGACATTAATGATCTAAGGTTCTGCAAAGTGTTTCAAATTTGTTCATGTGAGTTGTTATTTTGTAACATAGTTAAAACTCATTTTTCTCGATCATTCTTGGCTTACTTCATTGGTCAGTAGCATTGGATATTGATTTCCATTTCCACAATTAGTCTAAAAACTCCTCTATTTTTAAGCCTTTATCTTAGTTGTTGAATTTCTTATAATTATTGATATGACAAATATAATCCCCTTTCGCGGCACTCTACTGAAAGGCATGCACCAATGTATT